>OY728122.1:900525437-905525437 GCA_963277665.1 Viscum album | reverse complement strand
AATTATGCCAAAATCATTAAATTTCGAAAATACTAATGTTAGAATAATCATAAAAATTTGACAATGTATGGAGTATAAGAGTATGGTAGACTGGTAATGGTTGTCGTCAAAACGGTTGGCTTCAATAGTATGTGCACAACGATCAGCATTCATTGGTAACCTTTCCAATGGCAACCCTCCATCAATAACTCTCCATCAGTATCCTTTTATCATTGACTCTCCATCGGTAGCCTTTCATCAGGGACTCCCCATTAGCAACCTTTCATCAGTAAGAATACAAAGGTGACCTTGAATCAGTATCCTTTGCATTGGTACCTTTGCATCGGTAACCATTTCATCAGTGACCTTTTCATCAGTAACCATTGCATCGGTGACCTTTGCATCAGTAAACATTCCATTGTAAGCTTAAACCAAGAAATAGTGAGATTTAAAGTATATAAATATGACTTTGATATAAACATGATTTTCAAATAAACTATTATCTTGTAAGAGAAGCATAATTATCACATAATGAAAACATGATTTGGGATTATCAAAATATGATTTGGTACTATCAAAACATGATTTAGGATTATCAAAACATGATTTGGGATTATCTAAACAGTTGAGTACAATAATATATATATATATATATATATATTTCCTTAATATTATTTGACAATATTGATGTTTTTAATTATTTTGGTAAAAAAACCTTATCATAACTAAATAGTTTTATTGGAGAAAAGACTTCATTTTATATTCAAAAGTGTTTTAATATTCATCTATAATTAATTTTTCACCAAATAATTAGTTATATGTTTACACCATATTTTCATAATCTAGATAATATTTTTCATACATTCTATTATAACGGTTAGGTTATAATTGTAATTTTTAAATAATTAAAATTATAAAATGTTGGTTTGTAGAGAGTCAGTGATTCATATAATACATTCTATACTAGTGTTGTGTGTAAGAGAATCTTAACATAGTATAGAGTATAACACAAGAAAACAATTAATTTTAATTATCTAAAAATTTTATGGTTAAAAAAACATAGGGTGTTACAGATAATATTATATAATTATAAGAAAATATTTATTCCATAAATATCATATTACTACATGGTGGTGAATATCCAAAGAGACCCAAAAATTAAACTTTCATTTAACATATTATTAATTTTATGTTGAAAATGGTTTTCAAATAATCATAATAACATATCAATATATTAATGACATCACATTAAAAATTTTATTATATACAAAAAATGAATCAATGATTTTAAAGATGAAATAATTTTTGAATATTTTAGATACTATGAATACCTATTAATTAAGAGTCCTCCAATGGAATAATCCTTTACACATCTTTTGATGGTATTTGGGGACTATAATAAACTAAATGAAAAATGTAATAAATCTTAGAAGATATTAGTGTAACGGCCTAGGGATTTTCAGAAAAATTAATAAAATGTATGAATCATAATGTATATGTGAAACAACACATTGTTTTAAGGAGTTAGTTATAAAATATCTATTAAACGTAATTTTCTACTCATATTATTTGAATTTGGTAAAAAGGATATACATGGATACGATCAATATGTTATTTCTATTTTGATAGAACAAACTTAATCCTCGGTGAATAGTAACATACCCTTATGAGTAGTAATTTTACCCTTATCAATAATAATTTGGTCCTTAGGAATAATAAAATGGATGAATAAATAGTATCCTCTCCAATGAATGTATAATAAAAAAAGAATCTTATAAGTGACAATATTATGATTATATAATTGTGGGTATTTTTTTAAGTCATAGATATAAATTTAAAATATTATGATTAATTATATAGATTAAAATAAAACATATTTTCATTAAATTTAATCATAATTTTATTTCTTTGTCTTATGGATATGAGATAATTTTTTCTGACCGTGGTTAATTTTTCAAGGTGTTATAAAATGAGTAATAGTTTTAAAATTTTGTTTTTTTGAAATTAATAATGATTTTATTTAAAATTTAAATTAATCATATTTAGAATATTATTTTGATGAAATAGAGTATATTTTTTTATTCTACTCATAAAAGCATTTAGGGTGAATTTTTTGGATTTTTCTAAAATACTTTATTTTGTGATTAATATTGAAATACATTAATTTATCATATATATACATTATATTTCAAATAAAATATTCTATGAATAATGGCTGATATGAGTACCCATGGATAGAAATAAAATTTTCTTTTTACTATTATGTGTTACATGAGTCCAGACTATTCATAGTCCTGACAAAATATTTTAAACTAATGATTAAAATAATTGAAATCCTTCCTCTACTCAATTATAAATAACACCCTCATCCCCCTCTTCCACTCAAACCTCTAAAGAATTGATAATTTTAAAATTCTGACCAATATTCATCCAAAGTATATTCCCCATGTCCAATATCTGATGTTCTCACCAAATGGCCAATACCAAATCCCTTAAAGAGGGTCACAAGGAGAATAGATCAAGAGGTAAAAATCCTCGTTCATTTTCTTGTGTTTTCATTTAAATTCATTTCATTTACTATAATCTATTCAAATCCCCATGTCCAATAGGCATGAAAGCTCTTGTATTATATATATTCAATATTTTTAACATGTTTATGTAATAATTCATCTTTATAATTCTTATCATGTCCATCTAATTTTAAATATATGAACATCGTCTGTGATGTGGTAATTTGCGGACATCGTGGACGAGGTGTCTTCAATTTCTTTTAATTCCTTCAAAGTGGGTTGGAAAACTATTTTGATGGTTGAAACAGATTTTAATGTCTATGATATTACCTCTATTATTTTTTCAATTGAACTATATGAATAATATAAAAGGTATATGATGAAACATGTTTCTGATTATCAAAGAAATGCCAAAATGATCTAAACATCATGAATGTTTTATCTAATGATTCATCATAATATATGAAAAAAATTATTAATGATATAATATAAAATTATTTTAACATATTAATAACCCTTAATTTCACATCTAGATTTTTTCTTCAATTGTATCTGAAAAGCTATCACAGACTGACCATTAAAACCACTTAAATAACGCTCAAGGAACAATGTAACGAACAAAATATTATTAATATATGTGTGGAATGATGTTATAAATTTATAATATCAGGTGTTATAATAATTATTATCCCTTTTTAAGGCATTAATAACAATATTATAACTATTATAAAAGAGTTTTGAACAATTTTTACGTAAGAAAAACATTAGGTAATGTAATTTTTAACCCATTTTTTGTTCTTTGGGTTAACCTTATACTTTATTCATTATGTGGTATAATGATTGTTTGTGTGATGAATTTTATCTATATTATGTTTTATTTTTTTCATTTACAATGTATATACATATTTAGTAAATTCTAAAAATTCACACTCAAATTATATTGTTAAGAGACTTTTCTTCCCAAAAAAATTTATAAGTCTCTTAATGAAATTCTTGAAGACTATTTTATATATATATGAAATGAGTGGTTTCTACTAATTTTGTGATTATTTATTAATATTATGTTTCCATTATATGTTTATAGAGTAATTGTTATGAATATTATGTCATTTTTTGGTGAAAATTTATTATATATTAACATTCATTAGTTTTATGAAGAAGGGTCATTTTTAAAATATAATTGTTCTCTTCTCAAGGGTTTAAATGAGTTATCAACCTATTTACTCGTGATATTTTCCTTTTAAATAGTTATTTTGTGTTGAGACAATTATTGGTAATGATATTTGGGGTTTATCGCATTATATATCAAGATATTAAGGATGTGACCCATTATAGATCTTCAATGAAAGGGGTACTCTGGAGAAAAAATTTGACTAAATGGTTATTCCTTGTATAAGGGTGATTGTAGGAATGACATGGGAGATATTTCCCAATGAAACTATGTTATGATTCAATAAATTTTAATGAGTATAAGAGATGGTTTTTATTGGGTCATATGTTTTCAATTGACTAAGGATTTCATTCTTTATATCCCATACCGACTGACTGAATGGTCCAAAGGCTGAAATTTTTATTAATTTTTCTATAGCCCCCATTTATGGATAAAGGGGGGGGGGAAACCCCAATTTCAAAGACATAAAGACATTAACAAATTTCGAGAAAGTAGAGGGTAGAAACCCAGAAAAACAACAAAGAAGTACTTCAACCCCGCATCAACAACATTAAGGCACCACTCCACCAATGCACGACTGCTCAGCAAACTGTCTCGTGCAAGAATGCATGAGCCAGGTACCGATGGAAACACCATACCCTCTCAATCAACCAAATCTGAGAAGTCATGCACGTTGGAGACCACCAGCTCTATCCTCATCTGAAGAAAAACCTTGTAGATTATGCGAGTTCCCCAAAATCCAATTTCACCTCCAGCAAAAATCAACCACCAACATTCCAAATTACCAAAAGACACAACCATTACGAGAAGATTAAAAGCATCACCAAAATCACATCCAGACAAAAAAATTCCCAACTCACCAAATAAAAATCTAAATCAAAACCTAGAATAATCTTATAGCATCACCAATTAGCACAACCTCCCCACTCTAAGACAGATGTACCGAACCCAAGAACAACTGAAACGCCGGAGCTGATGACGAACCGGGAAGAAGCTTAGCCGAGATCACCGAGCCGGAAAACATGTCAAAGACTACAATGATCACACCGGAGCTGCTGGGGAGGAGCACATTGGTGCCAAGATGAGACCCCAAAACCAGAACCAAGCCACAATCGTCACCGAAAGCACCAGAACATATGTGTAAGAATTTATGTTGTTATCTAAATTATAAGATTAGATAATGTTTTAATGTTTGGTCCATATATTTGGTATCGAAGAATGATTTATATAACTTTAGTGGTCAGGATTATGTTAATAGAATATCAAAAATGATTTTTAATTTATTGTTAATTTAAAATGATATAAAATTTAAAGATTAACATCAAACTTTATTGATGATATTTCTATTCATATCGGTTTTCCATGGATGAAATAATGAATTTGAAGTTGGAATTCACCAAAAGGATACCATAAATTGAAATCTATAGCTCAAAATCATGGGAATCAGAACTGAATAGATTGTGACAATAATGGCTCAATTTACTCTGGCGGTAAATAGTTATGATATCCATCCTAGAGAGGAACCTGATCCACCATGAGGAAAAATGTATTTTTTGTAAAATTTTAACCGTCAATGACCTCCATCATTCAATGGAACAACATATCCAATGATAACTGAAGAATGGAACAAGATCTAGAAAATATATTTGATTTAATGGGATATTTGGAACATCAAAAGGTAATATTAGAATTTTTTTAGAAGGTTGTGATGATTAGTGGTGGTATCTGGTTATGAATATGAGAAAAATAGATGATCTTTAAAGTATATAATTGGATTAATCTTAGTGTAAATTTCTTATAAAAATGTTTTCCTAAAACTGTTTGACTAATAATAGAGTATAAATTCATGGGACTGATGCAGAATGATGATGATTTTGTGGTAGCATATGAAGCCCATTTTACAAGACTATCCTTGTATGTATCAAATATAACATAGTATTTTTATAGTAAAATTAATATATTTTACTATCATTTAAAACAATTTTGTATATAGAATTGGATTCATGGGAGATTAAAGCAATGAATTTTTTTTTGTTATAATAAAAAAGTTGAGATGGTGATTTGTGACCCATATTTGCCTTCCGATGACAATAGCAAGAAGCAGTCAGGTTTGAAGGTAGTAGGGAAGAATTCATTCAAGTAATCTGGAGGTAATAAAATAAAATTCCTTTCTTGTGAAAGGTGTGGTAAAAAGTATCCTTGTGAAAGTCTATTCAATAGTATAAAATTCTATTGATTTTGAATTTTTGGGCACATGTCCTATGAGTACAACAAAAAATGACAAAAAAAAATTAACGAGACCCCAATGGTTAGATGCTTTAAATATACATAATTGGTTTATTTTTCTATTGTGTGTATGAATCTAGTCACTCAAGAAGAAAATCAGCCTGATTGGAATATGAAGGGTGTGGAAAAATCCTTTGAAACAACTTCACCTAACGTTGAGCCACCAAATTAGGTGGTATCAGGTAAAATTCTTATTTTTATTGATTTTTAAAATGTATTTTTTGATTTGTGGTCTTCACATTCGTTTATTTCTGAGAAAGTTTCTACAAAATTAGGAATTCTAGCTCAAGAAACATATCCAGAACTCATGGTATAAACCCATAAAAGAAAAATTATTGAAAAAAGAAATTATATGAATCTACCTATCATTTTATTTGGAAATACTTTTCCTAAAAACATTAGTGTATTTCCTCTAGTGGAGTTTGATGTTATTCTAGGTATGGACTTAAATTAATTTAATCATTCTAAGATAGATTTTAGAGAAAAAGATATTTTTTCAGAAAGTGTTTCATTTTGTGTACTAGAATGAAACCATACCATTGATAACATATCAAGAAGCTAAGAAACTGATAAAATATGAAAATTAATGTTCTCTGGATCATATTTTTGAAGGCAAGGGAAATATTTAGATTTATTGATGTTCCATGGGTAAATTAATTCCTGGATGTCATTCTTGATTATTTTCCATGTTTTATTCCTGATCGAGAGGTCATGTTTTATATAGACATTGTTACTGATGCTACTAAAATTTCTAAACCCCATTTTTAAATGGAACATATAGAACTTATGAAATTGAAAAGTAGTAGCATGAATTATTAGGTAAAATAATTCATTCAATCTAACACATCACCATACAGTGCCCATGTCTTGTTTGTTAAAAATACTGATGGTTCAATGATACATTACTTTGATTATAGAGAATTGAATAAAATAACTCTTAAAAATAGTTATAATTTACCACATATATATTATTTTTTATATCATCACTAAGTATAATAGTATTTTTCCAAGGTGGAAATGAGGGTGTGGTGCCATCAGTTGAAAGGAATGGATTCAGACACCCGGAAGACTGCATTGCATAATAGATATGGCTTTTTTGAATTTGTAGTTATGCCATTTGGGTTAACTAATGCACATGATATATTCCTTGATATTATGAATAGAATATATCATGAGTTCTTTGATATTATTGTGGTCATTAATATTGATTATATAGTAGTATAATATAAAATTTTAAAGGATCATTAAATGAATCTAGGGGTTGTTTTGAGAAACATAAAATTAGAGAAACTGTATCGAAAATTCAACGACTGTAAATTTTGGTTGTAAAAAAATTCATTCCTCAGTCACATTGTTTTCTCAAGATGGAATAGTTATTTATCTTTCTAAATGAAAATTTGTGGAATAATGGCCAAGACTAAAATTATATAACTAAGAGTCATGTTTTGTTTTTGGTTTGGAAGGGTATTACCAATGATTTGATGAAAAAGTTTCATGGTTTTTTATCCCACTAACTATGTTCACACAGAATGGAATTCAATTCATCTCGATAAAAGAATATGATTTGGTATTCAAGAATTGTAATGAAGATCAGGGAGTGATCCTGTTCTAATACTACCTTTTAGAATTAATGAATTTTCAATTTATAGTGATGCTTATTTAATGGGAGGTGGTTTTGAATTGATCCATAATGACCTGGTAATTTCTTATACTTTAGGTCACTTGAATCCCCATGAGCTAAATTACTCAACACATGATTTGAATTAGCTACTGTTGTTTTTTCATTAAAAATTCTGAGAATTCTTCTGTATGGAGTAAAATGTGAAATATATACTAACCATAAATGTTTGAAGTATATATTTACTCATAATGAATTAAACATTAGAAATAGGAAATGGGTGGAACTAATCAAGGATTATGATTTCACGATTCATTTCCATCAATGAAAAAAATAGAGTGGCTGAGTCATTAAGTTATAAAAGCAACGCTACATTATCTATGATATGTTTAGAACACATACTTTTGGTGAATGATTTGATAAAAATTGTATAAATGAATTTTGGTGCCAGAAAGTTGTATGTTTTGTTTTAGGTTTCAACGCAGTAATCTCTATCAGAAAAAAATATTCATGCATAGAAAGAAGAATATGAGTTCTAGAAAAAGGTAGAATTGGTTAATATGGGCGATGATCCATAATTTAACATTGATATAGATTGTGTTTTGTGGTTTAGGGATAGATTATGTGTCCCTTATGATTCCCAGTTGAAGAAGTTCTTTTTATTTGATGCTCACAAATATTCATTCTCATTTCATTTTTTCATAACAATGATGTACGTAGATCATCAAGTGTATTTCTATTGGGATGGAATGGAAATACATATTGACGATTTACCATGAAAATTTTAACATGTTAAAAGGTTAAATAAGTGGATTATTTACTAAAGGGGATTCTTCAACCTTTACTATTTCTAGAGTGGGAATGGGAAAATAGGGAAAAGGACATCATTTTCGGACTACCAAAGACATATCAAGGTAACAATTCAATCTTGGTGATTTTTTTCCCTCTAAGTAATTATACAAATTTCATTCATATTAGAGATATTGTGTCTACGAAACACCTTTCTGAAATATAACTTTAAATATAATTTCATGTTAAATGGATTTTCTATTTCCATTATATCTTATCATCATCCTAGGTTCAGTTCTAACCTTTTGAAAGGCCTTCATAAGCCATTTGGAATAGAAATAAATTTCAGTAATACATTTTATCCTCTATCTATTGGACAGATCAAGAGAACAATATAAAAATTGGATGATATGTTTCATGCTTTTTTGATTTCCAAGAAGGGATGTCTTGATCACCATATTTCTTTATTAGAGTTTTCTATTAAAAATAGTTTTCATTTTTGATATAAGATGGCTCCCGTTGAGGTATTGTATGGAATGTGGTGTCTAAATCTATTATTTTTGGATGAATTAAAGGAAAATGATGTTTATGGGACCACAATAAGTAAAGGAAGTGTAATAAAAAGTTTTGATGATTAAGAGACAAATGAGGATAGTTCATAGACTGCAAAAATTTATACAGATAACAGGCGGAATGAAATTTCATTTGTGTTAGGTGATTCTTTTTTCATTAAAAATCACTCCTTGGGAAAGTGTTATTCATATTGGTAAAAAATGAATGATAAGTCCATGGTTCATTTCACCTTATTAAATCTTGGAGAATGTTGGAAAAATCACCTACCGAGTATCTCTACCTCCAAGTATACCTCAGTTACACAATGTTTTTATGTTTCTAAGTTGAGAAGTATGTTCCAAGTTTATCTTGCATTTTTGTGGCCAAATGTATTTTAGATAGAAGAAAAATTTTCTAGTGAATAGAAAGAAATTCAGATTCATGATCATAGATAGAATGCATTAGAGAATTTGGTAATCCAAAAGTTAATTGTTTTGTGAAGAAACCACATGATTTAAAATGAAACATGGGAATATGAAAATTATATAAGGAAAACGCACCATCAATTGTTTTATAAGTAAGTAAAAATTGAGAGGATGCAATTTCCAAAAGGTGGAGAGATTGTAACACCCCATGGGGTTACAAATAAATTTAAGAAAATGCATGGATACATATTTTTCTATGATAAAACACTGTTTTTATGGAGATAATTATAAACCATCCATTAAGCATGATTTTTCTTCATATATTATTTTAATTTCAAATAACAGACATACACACTTACTATCAGTATGATATTTAGAGTTTTATAGAACCAAAATAATTTTATGTAAATATTAAAATAAAATTATGAATAGTAATTTTATCCTTATAGAAAGTAATATTACAATTATGAATATTAAAATGGAAAAATAAATAGTATCCACACCAATTATTGTACAATAAAAAGTCATCTAATAAGTGAAAATATGATCATTATGTAAGTGATGGTATATTTGTAATTCATAAATATTTAAGAAAAATATTATGATTTATTACATAATTTAAATGCATATTTATCTTCATAGAATTTAATCATAAATTATTATTTTATTTTCTTATTGTTATAAGTTAATTTTATGAGACCTTTATTAATTTATCAGAGTGTTTTAAAATATGTTATAGTTTAAAAATTGTTATTTTATGAATAAATTCTGATTTTAAGTAAAAAATTAATTAAACTTATATAGAAATTTCTTTTAAAAAATGTACATTTTTGAATTCTACACATCAAAAAATGGTTTTGGTGATTTTTTTATTTTTCTGATTTACAAATTTTTTTTATAAATACTGAAATATGGTTATTTTCCTGTATATATACATTATATGTCAAATAAATTATTCATAGAATAATGGATTAGGTCATAACCCTTGGCTCAAACTAACATGATTTATTTACTATTTTGGGTAACATGAATCAATAATATTCATTATCTTGAGGAATAATATTAAACTATTGAGTTAAATAATTGGAAACCTCTTCTCTCCTCCACTATAATAACGACCCACACCACCATCATCTTATAACCACTATAATTATTTTAGAATTGTATAAATTCTTCACAATACTCATCCCATGGCTCTTCCCCACGTCCAAGACCCCCTGGTCTCACCAGAAGGCCAATACCAATTTCCTATGGAGGATCACAAGGATAAGAGATCAAGAGGTAAAACTCTTATTTCATTTTGTTGTGCATTCTTTTCAATCATTTCTTTTATTATACTATCATTATCTCCCCATAAAAAAGAGGAATTAATAATCTAATATTATATATAATATCTATTTTATGTTGTTTATGGAAGAATTGATCATCATAATCTTTCTCTTAATTCTCTTATTCTAGAATGAAAAACCACTGTCTCTGATGTGTGGATTTACAAACATTGGGGATGATGCATCATCAATTTCCATTACATCATTCAAAGCTGGTGGTAAAACCATTTTAATTTTTAATTTTCTTAATCTATAATATATTAACATACTTATGTTCTTTAACTAACTTAAATTCATAATAATAAACATTTATGATGAAACAAGATTTTCATTATAGTAGAACCGCCAAAATGTTCTAAACACCCTTAATGGTTAATCTATTGATTCAACATCATAAATGATAAATAATGATTAATGTAATAATTTAATATCATGTAAACATATTAATAATATATCATTTCACTTATGGAGTTTTTCTTCTACTCGACAAGACTTTCTATTATGAACTAACCATGGAAACCATATATAGAACACACTCGAAACAATGTACATATCAAAATATTATTAATATTTTAGTTGAATAATGATTTAAAATAATCAAATAATGTGTTATAAAAACTATTATGATTCTTTAAAGTATTAATAACAATTTTCTAACCATTATACATGTAGTTTAATCACGTTT
Organism: Viscum album; assembly: GCA_963277665.1. Taxonomy (NCBI): domain Eukaryota; kingdom Viridiplantae; phylum Streptophyta; class Magnoliopsida; order Santalales; family Viscaceae; genus Viscum; species Viscum album. The sequence goes on along the minus strand of OY728122.1, from coordinate 905,514,094 downwards.
GGAGTTAGACAAACTCGAGGTAATGAAATTATTAACGCAATTTTGATTCTTTGGGTTAATCTTTTACATTATTCATTATGTGGTATAGAGATTATTTGTGTGATGAATTTGTTTATATTATGTATTATTATGTTTATTTATATTGAATACACATATCCATTACATTATATTAACTTTTACTCCAATTATCTTTGTAAGGACTTTCCTTGTAAAATCCTTTTAAAAGACTCTTAAAGGAAAATAAAAATGCATTGTTTTATATATATAGCATGAATCGTTTCTCATAATTTTAGGATTCATTATTAAAATTATTTTTACATTATATTTTGACATAATATTTTTATTATGAATATTATTTTATTATTTTGTGCATGTTTTTTTAAATGTGATATGTTTTACTAAAAAGGCTATTTTAGAAATCTGAATGTGTTTTGCACAAGGGTTTGATTGAGTTCTCAAGTGATATATTCCTGATATGTTTATTGGATATATTTATGTTGGGTTGATCCCATTATACCTCAATATATAATACTCGACATTCAATAATGGTTTTCTTTGAAATCTTACATTGCACACAAGACTGACTTATATTGAAAAATAATAAATTATTAATATTACTACATTAAATGGTAGTTAACACCTAGAAATTGTACTGAATAATATAAATATAAATAACTATATTATGATTACAAATTGTATTTTTATTTTTTAAAATTAATCAATAAAATTGGATACTTAATATGATAATATATTCATTTTTAAACATAAAATACTCTAATATTATTAAAATGTAGTTTTACTACCTTTGGATGGAGAACCACTATTAAATATATTTTTTTCACTTTTATATGTTCTATTTGAAAAATATAAATCTTATTTTTATTTTAAAAATAAAAATTTAATTTTGTTGAAATTTTGGTTTTTTTCTAAGAAAATTCATATTTTATTGAATAGTGAAAAATACTGTATTTTAATTCAAAATTGCAATTTTTTTAATTTATTTGTTTCATTAGATTATAATTTGATTTTTTTAGAGTAGAACTAGAATATTTTTTTATAATTTAATCCTCTATTTGTAATTGGATGTATTTTCATAATGAAATTTGATATAAACACACGTCACTCTTTTGTTGGGTATTACTTTTTAAAAATCTGTTTTCTTATTCTGACAACATGAATAATTTTAAATTTTAATTTTCCATATCAATGAATTTAATTATCCAAAAATAGAAAACATGGATAAAAATAATATAAATTTTTTGATTTAATAATATGTATTAATTTTTGGTTAACAGTAACTTTAGTATTTCATTTTCCACGGTTAATGGGTAAATCATGTAAATAAGGGTAAAAATAGGATTATAATAATATAAAACTACATTAACACATTTCTTAATGTTATTAGATGAGTTATTTATGACCCTTATAACCCTTGGAAAAAATGTTTGTCCTTGGGGATCCACATGGGTGTGATAATGCTATTTATATCTTTTTATTTCATGTAAATGAAAAATATCATAAACATGACTTATTTTTTAAAACTTATTTTAATAAGTTGTTATACAGGTAATTGAGTCTATATATAAATATTAATTAGAATTAAAAAAATATTACCTAGATACTGGTAATTTGTTTATATTTTCTATACACTAATTTTTTTTATTAAATTTTGAACTAGAGATGACGTATTGATTGTCTAATTAATGAAAGAATCAAATAACTGATATTATAAATATTGAAATAAAAATTATTTTACATAATTTATGGAATAGATTTTTTTATAGTTTAATATTTCTTGTTATAAAACTATTAAATGTTTTTTAGATGTTTTTTCTATTATGGACATTATTTAAATTCAAAAAAGTGAATAGTGTCAATATTGGAAAATTTATATTTTATAAAAATAATAATTTATTAAATTTGTTAAAAATTCTAATAGTATTTTAATGTTTAAAATAGATAGTTAATTGTCTAAAATTATATAAATTATCCATTTATGGTCAATTTACCACATATAAGAAAATTTTCTATCCTCTTAATATTAAAAATGTTGTTACCGCAACTTAAAGTAAAAGAGAATAATTATGGGTAATCCAAAAAGATAAAGATTAAAATAAAATAAATAAATGTCTAAAATTAACTGGATGATATTTTTTCAAAATATCATAATCTTATATAATAAATAAATGTTTTTTGACCATCTAGAATCAAAATTAATTTTATATTAATGTAATACTTTTAATAAATCCATGGGTTCCCCTCCGCTCTCTAATAAAATGGCACTCATTCCTCTTTAATACTCACAATTACATAGCCTTTTGGTTTAACCATGATCTTCCCAAAACACTTTATAGAATACCCATCCTCTATTTTGAGGCCATATTTTAGGCATAACACTCTTTTTTGAGGTGTTATGGTGTTTCTCAATGGTGATCAACTGAAGAAGAGGTATCATTTTATTTAAGTATTTCTATTTTATTTCTTCTTACACTTCTTTATAATCTCCTATAACCATGAAGACATAATAAATACTATATACTAAATATAATGAGATGTTATTATGTTAATACCATCACCTAAATCCATCTCCACTTTCATTAAATGTGAAAAAAATCGTTCGTGGGTACGTGTGAACTATCACCTCCATGAACTGATCTAATCATTTTCCATTACCATATCTCATGGTTGGTTATAATATCGGAATTAATGTTAATATATGAAATTAATGAAATATTAATTATTATAAGATATAATATATCAATTAAATTCATACATCCATGAACTTAAAAATGATTATATTGTTTGTGCGTACCTGTGAACTATCACCACCAGAATGTGACGTGACTCATTTTTATTTTTTATATAATTTGTAATATATATAATTATATTAAAATGATTGATATTATAAAATGATTCAATGATCATTTCGTAAATATAAAATAATACTTACCTTATTTCCCTTAAGATCAATTGAAAAATGGAAAACAGTACAAATGAGTATGTATGGATTACTAACTCAACGGTTATAACATTGTTCATTTTTCGTAACCATAAATCATGGATTTATATAATGGTATAATTTATGTAAAAAATAATAATTCAATTAATATTATTTTATATATGATGGAAATATTACCATAGGTATTAGTGACATTAAACAATGTTCATTTTCTATTCAATTACAGAATATTGACAAAACATCCAATATGAACTTAAATAATTATGATGTTTTTATGACATGTTAATAAGTGATATAAACATAATAGTAAAATAGAATAAAAGTTACGATGAGTGTGTCAATTAACATAATTTTATTATTTAGGAATAACGAGGAACATACATGAGGAATCGAACATATGGTAAGGTACTACATCTTAATATCCTTTCATTAAAGAATATTTTACTAACACACAACACATTATTTTATATGATGTATAATCAAACCTATAACTTTTAATTTCATTTATGGTATTTAAAAGTGAATAATTCTTATATGATTCACTTCACTAAATGGAAGGAGAATTGTTTTTAGCATACTTGGCGACAACGACTTCTTTATCGCCATAACTGTTATTAGATATTTGGCTTCCTCTATAAGCCTTATTATTTTTTTAATACAAAATAAGAAATAAATTATTCTATTTTTCAATGTTTTGGTATTGAAAATGGTTTGGAAATGGGAATGACTATTTCAATATCTTTAAATGATTTATTGTGATTGAAAAATAATTTTTATGAGTGAAATGTTGATAATAGAAATATTTTCGGTTTTATGATTATATAATGGTACTTGGACAATTTAAATGTGGTTACATAATAAAAAATATGTGTTGTCATATGATCATCCAAACACTAGTGGTTCTATGATAAACCATGGATGGGTGGATACATTATATCCTCCAATGCAATGGGTATGGAAGTCAGTCGTATGGCTATTCTATTTAGTTACATGTGTGGAAGTCTATTGTATTGTCATTCCATTAAATATGATTATGTCCCATGTCACATTTATATGTTATATCATACTTTATATGGGTTTTATGGATATATTTTTATTAAAAAAGGTATATAATTAGCTTATATTCAGTGAAGTGTAATTAATACATCTTAATGTTGAAAATTATTACTTTATTATAATATTTTCATGGATTACATGTTTTTAATAGAGTAATAATTTTCCTTTTTTTGTATCCCTTAATGAGATTTTAATTCTCCTCCTTTATTTTTAAATTTTTTTCATATGATTTAAAGAATATTAGAGTTATGAATAGGATCAGGGGAATGTTATGATGTGTAAATAAGAAATCAAACCATATTTTTTTATGTTTAGTTTTATCAAAAAATGGATACTGAGTATAAGTTTTTAAATTATAATATTTATGTTGTTGTATATGAGTTATGACTTAATTCATTGTTTCTATAGAACTGAAAACATCCTCAATGTAAATGAAATTCAAATTATTGACTTGAATCAAGATTAATAAATGTTTAAGGATATATCCTTGTGGATGGGATCATAGATCCATTTAGAAAACCATTGGGGTTAGGATATTTTCAATAGAATATCTATAAATGTTTGATTTAATTATTTTGTAAATTTGAAATGATATAGAATTTTAATGTTAACAAGTTGATTCATCTAAGATATGTTTGTTAATAATGGTTTTCCTCAATGGAAATAGGGAAACTGTGTAGGGAAGATACAAAGAGGAAACAACCTTCCAAATGAGCATCCTAGGATGGTGAGAATTTGAACTGAATAGTTTATTGAAATGATGGTTCGGTTGACATATACATTAAATAGAGGTGGTATTCATGTGTGATATCAAGTAGATTAAAATCCAAAGAATATGTTGGTAGTGGATAATTTCAAGAGGAAAAATCCCCCATCATTAAGAGGATAATCTTACCATGTGCAATTTGAAGGGTGGATTAAATCACTTGAAAATATTTTTGAGGTAATGGGGCATTCAAACATACAAATGGTTAGTCATGAAGTATATCAATTTAAAGGTGCAGTTGATTAGTGGTAGTCTATGGTTAAAAATATAATAGGAAGTGAAGAGTTTGACTCTATGAACTATGATGAATTTAAAAAAATATTCATTGAGAAATATTTTATAATGTTGTTAAAATTATGGATGGAAAAGAAATTTATGGAATTGATTCAAAAGTAGGATGATTATATGGCTGAATGTGAATAAAATTTCTATCTTTTTTTAACTTACATCCCAAATTTTATCTAGGATATTGATATTAACATAAATCCTTTTTACATAGGATTGATGTAGAAATATCAAAGGGAATGATAATCTTCTGAGTTCAAAAGCTATGAAAAACTTATACGATGTGTTGATAAGAGAGATATGAATTTATGTAATGATATTGTATTCCCCGAGATCTTGATAAATAAGTGATCTAGTTGGTAGGTAATTGGAATTAATTCAACCAAAAATAATAGAGGTAAGAAATATAAATTTCAAACACGTGATACGTTTGCTAAATAAAATCCTAAATAATCTATCTCAATTTTCATGAAGTTATATCCAATGTGGTATGATTTTTCATAATTATCATAATTTTTTGGAAGATGATTGGCCATATGAAAAAACAGCAGTAAGATGTTTCAATTTCAATAAGTTATGACATTATGCCAATGTGTGTCCATAGTCGATTTCCCAGTGTGGAAACTAGCATGATCAAAAGTAGAAGGGTGTGTTGATATATTTTTCTACCAGTAAGGTTGATGTCAGTCCATCAATTGAGGTGGTGAAATGTATGTAATAGATTTTTCAATGTGTGAAAATACTCTATAAGATTCTCGATCTTCACATTCATTCATTTCTATGATAATTTCATGTAAACTGAAGATATTACAACATTAATGTGATATAAAATTTTTGGTAAAAACATTCATTGAAGTATTAATGTAATCATGATTTATGGGAATATTTTTATTATCATTAGGGGTATATCCCTTCATGAAAATATTATTTAACATCCTCTAGTGGAATTTGATATCATTTTGGGGAAGTAATGTATTTCAGTTTATCATGATAAAGTTGATTGGAATGCCGCAAAATTATTATTCAGTGATTTCATACATTTTATAACATACTAATATGCTGTAAGATTGATTAAATATGGAAGTTAAAGTTATCTTATTCATGTTGCTTAAAGGAAAGAAATAGTTTTTACTAATGACATTCTAATAGTGAATGAATTTATAGATGTTTTTTACAAATGAATTTTGAAGTATTATTCCCGAAGAAAAAGATTATTTTTCCATTGATTTAGTACTTGATGAAAGGCTTAATTCTATACCCCCTTATCAAATAGATCAATTAGAACTAGTGTAATTGAAAATAATGAGAGAATTTCTTGTTAATCGTTTCATTCAACCTATGAATTCACCATTTTGTTCTTGTATTTTATTTATAAAAATTAATGATGGTTATATGAGACATTATATTTATTAAAGAGGCCTGAATAACATCACAATTAACAACATGTATATGTTTCCCCATATCTATGATTTGTTTGATCATCTCCAGGGAGCTCAATAATTTGGAAGATTTATTTCTGGTTTGGTTACCAATCGATTATGGTTAAAGAGGATGACATTCCAAATACAACATTTTGAAAAATATATGGGCATTATGAGTTTTTAGTTAAGAACTTTTTATCTAATTCCCCTAGTTTATTTATGAATCTCATTAATGGAGTCTCTCATCGGTTTTTTGAGCATTTTGTTGTTGTGTTTATTTATTTTATTTTTTTATATTCTAAAATCTAGTCAGAAAACGAATGTCACTTAAGGATTATTTTTCAATCCATAAAATAAAATAATATTTATTGTCTTTTTAGTAAGAGAAATTTTTTGTTGAAAAATAATTCTGTCCTTGGTTGTATTGTTTCAAAATATGGCATAACTATGGGCTCTTCTAAAATAAATGTTGTTGAAGAGTGGTCAAGACAACCAATATCATAGAGAATCATATATTTTTTGAATTATTGGGATATTAACAAATATTTGTTCAAAACATTTATCAGTTATGAATCAATCTAACTATGTTAACAGATAAGTGAGTTAGGTTCATATAGAGAAAAAAATGTGATTATTGTTTTTAAGAACATTAAATAAATTAAAAAATACTCCTGTTTACTCCCTACCATCAAGGAATGGTGAATTTGTTGTCTGTAGTGATGCTTCATTGAAAGGACGTGGTTGTTCCCCAATCCAGAATGATTATGTAATTTCTTATGATTCACGTCATTTTAAACCTATTGTGCTATATTACTCAACGCTTGATTTGGAATTAACTTCTATTGTTTTATAAAAAAATTAGAATAATTTTTTGGCATAAAGTTTAGAATATATAATAATTTAAAAAATTGAATTATACATTCACTCAGAGAGAATTGAACATGATACATTTGAGGTGGATTTAATTAATCAAGGATTATTATTGTAGGATTCAATACCATCCAAGAAAATGAAATAATGTGGTTTAGGATTTGAGGGGAATGAATAATGTTACATTAACCATTCTACATTTATAATGAGATCCTTTGGTTAATGATTTGAGGATTTTTTTAATGGAATCTATTGGAATAAGAAATTATTCTATTTTGTTTTATATTTCAATGAATCAAACAATATCAGGTAGAATTAAGAATGAATATATGGTAGATAGTGAGTTGGAGAAAAAGGTATAATTGGTTTACATTGGAATGCCATCTTATTTTACCATTGATAATGATTGTGTTTTGTGGTTTGGAAAGAGAATATGTTTCCCAAGTGATTTATAGTTGAAGAAATATTTGTTATATGCATCTCATAGTTCTTAATTTTTTATTTTTCCTGGCACCACAATGGTTTACAAAGACCCTCAAGAGTATAATTGGTGGGATGGAATGAATGGAAATATTTTTGACATTACCCTGAGATGTTTGACTTGCCAATTATTTAAAGAAGAGTGGCTATTAGTGAAAGGGACGATTCATCATTTTCCATCAACATAGTGGAAAAGGGAAAATATATCCCTATATTTCATGGTTGGATTACTATATTCTTTATGAGGACACAATGTGATTTATGTTTTTGTTGATCGATTGACTAAATATTCTTATTTCTATATTATTCGAGATACTAAATATCTAGATCAACAATATCTCTTGAATCATTATGAGAAATTATGGTTAGACGGAGTTCCTCTCTCTATTGTATCTGATCATGATCACATGTTCACCTATAACTTTTAGAAAGGACATCAGAAGTCCTTGGTAATAGAATTAAATTTTAGTACATCTTTTCATCTTCAATTAGATGGGTAGACAAGTTGAAAAATTCAGACCTTGAAGGATATGATACGTGATTATTAAATGAATTAACATGGAATATGGTATCATCATATTTCATTGATATATATTTATTATAATAACATTTTTCATTCCAGAATACATATGTAATCATTTGAGGAAATATATGGAAAGTGGTGTCGAACTATATCGTTTCGATATTATGTAGGTAAACGGATGTTGATGGGAAAATAATGGGTAGAAAAGACGATAGAAAAAGTTTAGTTGATAAAAAATAATATGAGGACAACTCAGAGTAGGAAAAAAACATTTTACGGATAAGCACACTAAGGATATTTCTTGTCAGGTAGGTAATTGTGTCTTTCTAAAAGTTTCAACATGGAATATGTTTTTTGATAAGAAAGGAAGCTAAGTTTGAGATTCCTTAGACCATATGAAATCCTATAGAAAGTTGGACTAGTTACTTATTTAGTGTATTTTCCTATGAGTTTATCTCAGGTAAACAACATTTTGGTGTTATAAGGTTATGAATATATATTTCGGATTTATCTCATGCTTTGAGTCCAGAAGTAGTTCTGTTGGAAAAATGTCTATCTTATGAGGAACAACCAGTTCTGATTCTTGACCATATAAATAATGTTTTGTGAAATAATGTTATTTTTTAGGTTATGGTTTTGTGGAAAACCATATAGTTTAAGAGGAATCATCAGAATTTGAAAATGTTATGAAGGAGAAATACCCCCACTTATTTGATAACTGAATAAAATTTTGGAGACACAATTTCCAAATGGAGGAAGGATTTAACATCCTAGGTAATTATAGAATAATACATTTTAATATATATTATAATTCCTAAATAATATATTAATTTTACTTTAATGAGAATTATTTTTCCGATAGTGTACTTGAAACACAATAATGGGTTTCTCTGAAATCATACATTCCACACAAGACTGTGTTATACCGAAAAATAATACATTATTTATATTAGTATTTTAAATGGAAGTTGATACCTAGTAGATGTATTAGTGGTAATGAATTGAACATACTATAATATGTTTACACTTGATTTCTAATTTTTTTGAAATTCATTAAATTCATTTTACAGCATTAAAATGAGAATAAATCCAAAATTAAGCATAAAATTACCTGATATTTTTTAAATGTAGTTTCACCAAATTATAATAGAGAACCCTTTTTCAAACAATTTTTACAAATTCTATATGTTCTGTTTTAAAAAATAAACTTCTTATTTCAAATCTAGATATCAATATTTTCTCTGGTTGAAATTTATTTATTTATTTGATAAATTTTATATCTAATGAATAGTTAAATATATTGAATTTTAATTCAAAACATCCATGTTTAATAATTTATTTTTATTGATTGATTATAATTTGAATATGTTTTAATGTATATTTAGATTATGTTTTTATTATTTACTATAGTGTTGGTCTTTGGAATTATTTTCACATTGAAATTTTTTATAAACACACGTGTGTCTTTTAATAGATTTTCCTTTTTTAAAACTCATTTTCTCCTTCCAACAATGAGATTAATTTTAAATATAAATTTTTAACTTCAGTGAATTTAATTTTCAAAAAAAACACACATGTTTAAATCCAATATTAAATTTTATGTATAATAATATAAAAATTATTTTTTGGTGAATAGTAAATTTAATATTTCATTTACCACATTGAAAGCGTAAACAGTTAAATTAGGGTAAACATAATATAATAATAATATAAAATAAGACTATAACTTGTATTGATATTTTTATATGAGTTATATCAAACAAATAAAACGTTTGGTATTAATTTTTGGCCTTTGGGAGCCACATGGCTGTGATATGGACATTTATATATTTTAATTTAATGTAAATTAAAAAATATTAGAAACATGATTATTATTATTGAAAAAATTTTAATATGTTGTTATTGAAGTGATATATTCTACTATAAATTATCATTATAAATAAAAATATATTACCCAAAACATGGTATTTCATTTATAATTTTTAGTCCTTAAATAGTTAAATTTAATTACGACACAATAATGATTTAGTGATTATCTTATTCTTGGAATAATCAAATAAATGATATTATAAATATTAAAAAAAATATTATTTGATATAATATATCTCATAAAATAATTTTATGGGATAATATGACATGTTATAATACTATTTAATGGTTTGGTTTTAAGGAATCTCTCTTTTGGATGTTATTTAAATTTAATAAAATGCATTGAGTCAAAATAGACATAATTGAAATTTTTTAAAAATAATAATTTATTAATTTAGTTAGAATTGTAAATTTCATTTATAAAAATTGGCTATTATAAGGAAAAAATATTTTAATGTATCCATTAATTGGATATTTACCCAATATAAGTAAAATTTATATCCTCTTAATTTTTAAAATTTTGATAACAAAATTAAAATTAAAAGAGAATAACTAAGGGGAAAACAAAAAGATAATTTTTTTAAAAAAAACCAGATATATTTATAAAAACTATATAATGAGATGATATAGAACTATCATCATCTTATCTTATAAATTAATTTCTTTTTGACTATATTGAATCAAAATTTATTTATATTAATTTAATAAATTTAATAATTCTGTGGGCGCCCCTTCCATATCCAATAAAAAGGAACCCATTCCTCTATATTTTCCACACTTCCAAATCCTTTTGGTTCATCCATGATGTACCCCAAAATTTTACTAGAATACCTACCCACTTAGTTGATGAATTATTTTAGGAAGAACACCCTTGTTATAGTTGTTAAGGTGTTCTCTAAAGGTGATCAACTGTAGAAGAGATATCATTTTCTTTAAGTATTTCTATATTATTTATTCATCCACTTAATTAAAATATCATATAACCATGATGGGATAATAAATATAGTATCCTCAATATACAGATAAGTTATTATTTTAATATCAATGATTAAATCCATCTCTAGTTCCAATAAAATGGAATGGAATTAACCGTTCATGCCTACGTGTGAAATATAACCTCCACGAACCGATCAAATTAATTTTCCATAACCATATCTCATGACTCGTTATAATAATTTAATTATTGTTCATAAGTTACATTAATGAAATATTAATTATTATAAGATATAATACATCAATTACATTCATACTTCCAGGTACATAAAAATGAAAATGTCGTTCGTGCCTCTTTGTCAACTATCACCTCCACAAAGCGATGAGAATTATTTTTAGTTTGTATATCCATGGTATAATAAATATAAGTATATTGAAATGATTAAAATTATCTTATTTCTCTTATGATTATTCCATAAAGATATATAATAATTTATTTATTTCAATATTGATCAATGAAAATGGCAACGTTACTGATGCGTATGTAAAACTTACCAACCCTATGATTATAAAGTTGTTCATTTTTCATAACCATAAATCATCTATTCATTTAAGTGTATAATTTAAGTATAAATATGATAATTTCATTAATATTATTTAGGTTATGATTGAATTATGAACACATGGACTAGTGACATTAAACCATTTTCAATTTTTACTCAAGTACAGAATATCAGCATAACGTTTGATATGAACATAAATAATTATGTAGTTTTTATAACATGGTAATAATTGACATAAAAAAATAAAGATGATAAATTTTATCAAACAATATTAAATTTAACATAGTTTATAATTCATGAGTAATAAAAAAATTATGTTAAAATTTGAACTTAAGGTATGTGACTTTGTCTCAATCTCAATTCATTGAGTAATATTTTAATAATATACACCACCTTATTTTATACAGTTAATAATCATCCATTTTAATATTAATTAAATTAAAGTTTTTTTAAAATGGAATTACTTTTATAAGAATCATTTCACCAAATTACTGAAGGAATGTTTTTATCATATGCATTGACAATGAATTCTCCACCACCATAACATTCATTTGATATTTGGCTACTTATGAAACGCTTAATATATTTGTAAAAGGAAAATGAAATCCTTTTTTCACTTTTTTTGTAAATTATTCTCTTTTAGGGTTATTTGGTATTGGTAATGGTTTAGAATGTGGGTTGACTATTAAAATATCTTGAAATTATTTCTTGTGACTGAAAATTAAATTTTATCTTTGAAATGCAGATAATCGAAATATTTTGGTTGTAATGATTTTATAACTATACATGGACATTGAAGGATGGATACATGGTAAAATAGAGATGGTTGGTTACTTAATTATACAAGTATGGGTGGTCCAATGATATACCTATGTTAAGTGGTTACATTATAATCTCCAGTTCATTGGTTATGGAAGTCGGTCGTATGATTATTCTATTTAGTTTCATGTACGGAAGTCGACATTATGGTTATTCTATTTAAATATGTTCATGTTCCAAGATACCTTTATATGACATATATTACCTTCTATGGGGTTTCAAGTGATATTTTTATTACAAAAATGGTAAGCCATGAGCTTATATTCATGAACGGTAATTACTACTTCTTAAAGGTAAAAAGTATTACATTATTATAAATATTATATGGTTTACATGTTTTCATAAGGAAATCATTTTTTCTTCTTTGTGTATCACTTATTGAGTTGTTTTATTATGATATCTAGTTTAGAAATTTTATTTATATGATTTAATGGGTAATAGATTCATGTATGGGATCATGGAAATGTTATGATGTTTAAATATGAAACGAAACCATGTTTTTAATGTTTTTTATAAAAAATATTGATAGGGAGTAAAATTGTCTATATTGTAATATTTATTTTGTTATATATGTGTTCTGATCTAATTATATGTTGCACTAAACCTGAAAAGATCCTCAATGTGAATTTATTTCAAATTATTGACTTAACTGTAGATTAAGTAATGTTTAAGGTCAGGGTTATATACCTATCAATGTAGATCAAATATGGATGAAACGTTCGGCTGATAACCATTGGTCAGAACAAGAATTTTATAATGTTGAGAAGGTTTTTATATATATTTTTACTTGTATGACGTTTATGAGGTTAATGAAAAAATGGAAACAAGGCCCTAGGTATATAGGTCACTTTGAGATTCTTGATCACATCTGAATGATATACTATCACTTTGAAGTGACCACCAATATCCCTCAATTCAATTATGTGTTTAGGGAATCTATCTTGATGAATTGCATACCTATGCATCCAAATGTTCAGAACACATAATTTATACCACTAGCGAATCATCATTCATAGATGGAACAACTTTTTTAATACTGGAGAGTATATAAAATGTTCTACGAAACAAGACCACTCACATTTTCAATGTTTTTATGGGAAATCACCAGTTAGAGGAAACACCATTAGAACATTAGGATATGATGAGGTATGTGTATCCTTATATTTCTATATCATAATGATGATTTTGAGGGAAAAATTATGCTTTTGGATGGTAGAATGTAACACAATAGTTTTTGTGAACATTTTTTGAATAAATTATTATTCATTGATTTTTGGTGTTTCACACTACACTAATTAGATCATTCTTTTTGTGAGAGACCAATATAATCTTGTGTTACATGAAACACCAAGTTTCTACAAAACATCATTTTATTTTTAAAATTATATAAATGAAATATTTATAACCTATTCATTAAACATAGTAATAAGAATAGGGAAAAATAATTTTTTAACATTATTTATACTTTTTCATATAAATAAAACATATTCATTATAAAAAATTAATTATTGTCAATGAAATTATATGTTTGAAAATATTTTTTTCTTAATGGAACATAATTTTCTGTCCTTTTGGGAAAAAATAATAAATTTAATTTTAAAAACTATTATAAATTTCATTTTATAAAATAAAAATGATTTTTCAATTTATAAAGTGAAAAATATATTAGGGTTATTTTTTGGATTTCTCTAGGGAACATATGTTTTCGACGAATTTAAAGAATAATGAATTCAAATTAATTTTTTTTATATAATTAATTTTCATATTTAAATATTTTATTTCACCTTTCAATAAATATATTATATAAATATTAGTCCAATTTAGGTCATTGGAATCATTTATATTAGAGTTGATGTATAAAAGATTAATGATCTTTGGAACATTCTCATTTTTAGAATTCCTTTCTCGCCATGCTTTTGGGATATCATTAAACATAATTATCCTAATTCTTAGAATCTAATTTCAAAAAATTGACAAACGTGGTTTTATTCAGTATAATATTTACGGTCTAATAGCATAAATTTAATTTATTTACAAAAAAATATTATTGAAAGTTAGTAAAATTATTTACATGGATAAATGTAAAACTAAGTCTATCAAGGGACTAAACTTTAATCCTATGGCCAAAATATAAAATCCAGTTATCTGACACCAATTTTATAGAAATTTTTCCTCTATACACCTTCTATTAATTTTTTGGGATATAATGACTTCTGTTAGATAAACACGTGGGAACACCTATGTTGTTTTAAAAAATGCCAAGTCTGTCTCCTCCCTTAATTATAAAAGGCCACCACCTCCCCCCCCCCTCTTCACTCCTCTCAAACCCCTTTTTATTTTCCATGATATTCCCAATTAATTAAATAAAATAACTCCCTCTCTCCTTAAAAAATATATTTTTTGAATAAATACGACCATGAACGCCCTTTTTTGAAAACCAAATAGTGTAACCCAATGAAGAGGTGATATCCTTCTTTAAGAAATGTTCCTTATTTTCATTCTCCATGAACTCCATTATTCATATAAATGAATAATTAATATCCAAAATATCCTAAAGATGATATTATTTTCTTATGATAATGGTTATACTATTTCATCGTTCATTTTTATTGCATAATATTTTCATTGCAGTTTACAAAACAATTATCCTTTTAAAGTTCAGTTTCATGGAAAAAAACATCCTAATACATTAAAAATGAAAAAAAATATTCTATTCCACATCAAAATATTCATCATATATTCATAATAAATAAAATTAATACATTTCACCACCAGGTTACATAAATTTAAAAAGTGTTAATAAAAGGCCTAGAAAGGGAATGTTAGGGAAACATATTACATGTGTTATTGGAAAATATCTATAAGAACATGAGGATTATCATAATTTCATAAGGATAAGGAATATCAAAAGGGTAAGAAAATTAATATTTCGATGTATATGTGGAAAAAAATTTCAAATTACATATTCATGAAAATATAATAATGGTTTTTTATTGAGGTGTGATAAAAATTTAAAAAACTTCTTCACCAATGTAATGCAAAACATACCATATCTAGAGATTAAATTATTCACACAATAAGTTGAAGGGATATCAGCTGACATAGAAAAAACGAATTAATTAATTTGAGCCACATATATCATAATAATTTTTTTAATAAATAGACTATGGTGAATAAAAGAAATGAGTTACATACAAAAAATAAAAGTGTTTTTTTACGTGATTAAAGGAATGATCTTTATGTAATTTATGACAAATGGAACTAGAATGAGGGTTTTATGTTTTCCCATACTATAATAAAAAAAATAATGTATACATCTATATGAATACTGCTTGAATAGAAATAGGTTCGGTTATTCACATGAATATGATAAAATTGAATTTCTTGATGGGAAGTGAGAAATTTTATGAAGTAAAATTCGCGGGATAATGAGTGAAGAAAATGGTTTCAGAAAAGGGTAATAAAGAGAGGGGAAAAGGTTAAACCATTAATAAATAGAATATTAATATAGTAAACAAATAAGATAAATTGTATTGAAGAATGTATTTTGTAAATTTGAATAACATACGACATAAATATGAAACTTGACTCATAATGAGAAGTAGAGATTTCCATTACCTTAAGATTATTCTGTAAGATATGAGAAGTGAGAATGTGGACACTTTAGAACACATCTAGAGGAATCTTTGAAATTTAAAACTAACAAATATTCATGGATAATTATTAACTAGTTAATTTGATAATGGAAATGGGCAGTTATTTTTAGAAAAAGTGGATTATTTTTTTATTAATTTCCATATAAAGGCCTTGGATACCTAGGTGGTGGAAACTAAAAAATTAGAGGATTTACAAGGGAATTTTACAACTGTTTTGGAAAATTATGAAATAATTTATGTTTTTTAATGTAAAATAGTCGACTATAATTTTATATAACATATTTTCTCAAGGAAAATTAATTTTTTCACAAAATATCATGTTTAAAGGTAACAATTCCATTTATTAAAATGGATTGTAAATTATATATTTAGAAACTGATTAAGAAAATTTATAATAATTTATAATATTAAAAATACTTCAATTAATTCTTTTACTGTGGTTAATTAGTCATTACATTATTATTGAATAATTATGATTCCAATAACATCCCGAAAACAAAAATTGATTTTTTAAAATTAACGATAAATAGTTTATTTTATAAAATTCTAATTAATTGATACTAACCTAATTTTGTAATTAATATTTAGAAAATAATATTTACTTTATCATATCCATTCTCTAAATATGATAATTTTTACCTTTTAATCTAAAATCCATTATTTATTAAAAACAATAGCTGGTTTATAATGCAGAGTAAAATTTCTATATATTGAAAATTATATTTTAACATTTATTTTTAAATAATTGTGTTTTTTAAATACACTTTCATTAAAATAACAATTATTCAAAATAAAATATTTTATTATTATTTTTAATTCATTTCTGTAAAGTAAAATCAAAATTTGATAAATTATTTTATCAAATTCCATCCAATTTTTTAGAAGTAAAACAATGCATAAAAACGAAATGACAGAATAAAATAATTATTTATATAATGGAATTACATATTAAATAATTAAGGCCTTGAAAAATAACCCCTTATCACACTTTCATATTCAATAAGTGTAAGGTGTGAAATAGTGGTAGTTTTGTGGGGTTTGTTGACTAATGTAACACCCCAAGATTTCATAGTGTGTTAGTTCTTCAAAATAATTCAATAACTTTCACTACATGCAACACCAAGTTCAAGCACACCATGACTTACCAAACAAGCCATTCAAAAGAGGTTATGAATAGTATTAGATAAATTTTAATGTTTATATAATCCTTATAATTTTAGAATCCCTATTATGAGTTTCTTAGTCATAATGCAAGAACAGATTCATTTTCAGTATTTCACTTTTATCAACTTCTAATAGTGAAACCTTTTTAAATAAAATATTTTAAACTTTTTGACTAAATGGGGACATCAAAAATTTAAAATGAAACACCCCAAGCTTCCACGGTACGTTTCCCTTTGAATAATGTGATAGCGTGTGTTGTACGCAACACCGAGTTCTAACACACCGTAACCAATCAAACTAGCCGTTATAAATAGTAATACCTACTTTTTGAAAATATATATATTTTATATTTCAAAATAGACTTCATTTTTGGATTCGGAATATCGAATTTAGCCTAAGGTGAAATTTTGGTACTTTTCGGATAACTTTCATATTTTGATGAATAGTGAAAATTACTAAATTTTAATTAAAAACAACTTTTTTAATCAAAATAATTAATAGTGATAAATTATGAATTTGAGTGGTTTTAAAGTATATTTAGAATATATTTTTACAATTTAATATAATGTTGGTCATTAGACATAATTTTACAATTAAACTGAACATAAACAAGTGTCAATCTTATGATAGTTATTATCTCTTAAAAACACGCTTTTTGTTTTGACAGCGGGAATTAATTTTAAATTAATTTCTGCCACTTCTGTGTTTTGAATTTAGGAAAATAGATTCCATATTTGGAATCAGGATGTTCAAATTGTGTAAATAGGTAACTTTTATTTTTAGACATTTTGAAAAGTTACTGTGGTAAATATTTTATTTACCATGGTTAAAGGGTAAATCCGGTAAATAAGGGTTAAACAAATAATATTATAATAATACTAAATTACCCTAAAACGTGTCTTAACCCTATTGGTTGATACATGGTCGACCATGGGCATCTTTGGGTCTATTTTGGGACCCCATGGATCCACTTGTAAGTGATAATGACACATTATATTAATAAAGTTAAAATAAAAATAAAAATGGCACAAGCTTACATCTTTTAGAAGAACAATTTTTACATAGGGTTATACATGTTGTATTTTCGATTATAAATATTCATTAGAAAGATAAAAAGATTTTCTACATAATGATATTTTATTTATAATTTTTAGACATTAAATAATTTATTTTATTTATGACACAATGATGATGCAGTAATTACTAAAATAGTAAAAAAATTAACATAATTGATATTATAAATACCCAAATAAATATAATATGAAACTTTTAATGAATTAAAATAATTTTCTAGGATAATATGATATATTAGGATTGATTTAATTGACTTTTTTCGAAGTAATCAATCTGTTATGAGTTTCACAAAAATCAACTATTGAATAGTGTCAAAATTGACATAAAAGAGTTCTTAAAACAAATATTATATTATTAATTGATATTAAATTCCTAAAAATCTAAGGTTCGGCCAAGAGACTTATATTATTATAGGTTAATTATTAATGAACCACTTGGGGGTCTCTTGGATGTATATAGTACGTTTATTAACCATATTATATAAAAATACAAAGAGACATTGTAAAAGTGAAACTAATTAACTTAGAGTTAATACTTAAAGATAAGGTTAATATAAGTACCCAAACCTGTCTAAATTCTATTGGTTGAGTTGTTTTCGACCTATCCCCACCTCATCCTTTGAATAGTCAACTTTGGAGCCTTTGGAAACCGAATATGAATTTATTATAAATTAATATTTCTAGCTTTTCCAAAAGTGCCCCTCACCCCTCTTATAAAAGGGCACTCCTCCTTCTCTTTTCCTCACACCTCTCAAGCCACTTGGCTCGTCCAAACTCTGCCCAACTAAGCTCCCCACATCCCTCTCCTCCTCCTTGAATCTTCCCCTTAGGCAGAAAGCATTTCAAGAAGTCCTTTGGTTCCAACCAAAGTGAGTTACCTAAATTAAAGGTAACAATTTCTCTTAAAGTATCTTCATTTATTTTGCTTCTCCAACCCCCAAAATCTTTTTATTTCCTTTCTTTTGTAACAACACCAGTATCCTAAATATACTAGGATGTTGTTATAAGAAATATTCAAACTACACATACACACAACTCCATCTAATGGATGATGAACATAATGTTTCTGTGGATGGCAAACTAACGCCTCACGAAAAGATGATTGTTCAAATACATCTTACCACCTCTCATGGTGGCCATTATGATGGCACTGTAATTAAATATGATATTAATGATATATATTTTATATATAAGCTTCTGTAATTCCATTTTATTTTATACCATTATTCGTTTCATGTTGTATATACATACGATAATTTCATTTGAGGAAGTGCGGACTACCGCCCCCTTAAAATGATATGACTCGTTCATACCACACATGGAACGTATAAAGGATGGTGTTAATGAACTTAAGTAACATATATAAAATACTATACTGGATAGTAATATACCTATGTATCATTTGGATTAGATTATTTTAAAATAAAAAATTAAATGGAAGTAGCGTTCGTGCGCACGTACGGACTACCGTCTCCACGAACGCGATAAGATTCATTCTCCATCATACCCATTCAAGTCTTATTCTCATTTTGGGGTTAAAAATAATGTTAATATAATTCTTATTATGAATAAGATATAATCTATCCATTACAAACATGTCTTACGTAACCAAACATTTAAGAAGAACGAATCGATTATCACCCGAAACGACGATAATACTAAGATATTATTAATAAAACAATGTTAAAAGATCATATATGATATCATATTAATGTATATGATTCTTGTATAATTTAATAACAATTATTTCACCATTATACAGGAGGTTAACCTACCCCATCCAAGGAAAAGTACAAGGTAAGGGTTATTTCACAATCTCTTCATTATCCGAGGTTGTATTATACGTAATAATCTACTGGGATCTCTTTATCATCCACATCCATGTTTCTTCGAAATGTATTTCAAAACATTTTTACTATTTACAAGAATATGGGTTAAAGTCATTTATACCCTTGTTTGACTTTTTATAAGAGGTTTATAAAGGAATCTTTCCGTCGTTTTCAAAACAAGGTCCTTTTTAACCTTTTCGACAGAATTGAGGTAAGAATGTTTTTTTTAACTTATACGGCGGGTGCGGTTATTTTCCGCCGTTATAAAATCATCGAAGATTTCCTTACAAGCTTATAAGAATATTTTCAAAGAAAATGTTTTATTTTATATGGATCTTAAATGATTTCAAAATAAAAGGAGATACTTCTTTTAAAAGAATTATGATTTCATCTATGTCAACATCCTTTGATGGATTTTAAGATTATTTGAAGTTGATTTATTATAATACAAAACTTCTATATTGTATTGAAGGTTTTGTGATATGTTTGAATGTGGATGTGCTATTTTATACCATTCATAGTTTATGGTGAAACTATTGACATTTCGTATGCTAGTTTTAACCCGAATGTTTATGTTATATTTCAAACTTTTCTTCAGATGAATGTGCTAAAAAAGTATGTTCCGGGTTGGGGACCGGTAAAAGTAAGCCCTCCAGGTTGGGGACTGGTTAAAGTAAGCCCTCCAGGTTAGGGACTGGTAAAAGTATGCCCTCCGGGTTGGTGTCCGGTTATTAGAGGCACTCCGGGTTGGTGTCCGGTTATTAGAGGCACTCGGGGTTGGTGTCCGGTTATTAGAGGCACTCCGGGTTGGGTTCCGGTTAGAAGTAACCCCTAGGTCTTGGGATGAGGCCTAGACAATGAAATTAACGTTTGGCATTATGCATTCCAACATTATGAAAGTGGTTATTGATATTGCATGTGATTATTCGATTAGTAGAATATCCATGTGAACAAGTAAATGGCATTATTTCATTTTACTTTTGCCATACTATGTTGAAGTTCAATTTTTAAAAGGCTTTTGTTTTAGTAATTCATTGCCTTAAATGTTTATGCTTATTTTGAATGTTCCGCTATATTGTTATCCTTACTGGGCATTTGAGCTCACCCCTTTTTATGTTTTATTTTTCCCAGGTAATGAAGAAGTAAATTATGATTGACTTGCAGGGATATTATGGGTTTATAGTGTGGACGTTGGAAACTTTATGTTGTTGTAGTAGTTTTTCACTTTGAAATGTAATGTAAAACTTTATGATTATATCTAGTGTTTCCAAGGCTACTAAACCAATCGGTCTTTCGGGATTTGATCTTTCTTGTGATCATGCCAATGTTATGTAATTAATGCACCGACTCTGGGCAACTGGGGTCGGGGCGTTACAGTTGGTATCAGAGGATGTTTAGTACAAACCTTGGAAGCTAGATTTAGATAAACTCTGATTAGAGAACATAGACCTAAGATGAACTTTGAGGATTAGTATAGAAGAACTTCTTAGAATTTTGGTATTGTAGAGATTTTGTGAGTCTTCCGAGCAATACATCCCTGTCTGGATACGAGCAGGTAGAGGTGGCTCTGGCACAGATGTACCTAGGGGTAAAACCCGAAAACACCGCTTTGAGCTAGACTCGAACGGGAACTGGTGCACGACAACGGGCCTTGCTGCACTCTTGGTTACGACACTCCCGGGGGATATGCTTAGGATAACTCTCATTTTCTTTACAAATCATTATGAAGGGTTTATGAGTATATACGTCCTCAAAGGAAACATTCTTATGATTATGGATTATATCCATAAATAGTTCAATTTATGTTAATTGTTTTATAAGTATGGGATTATGTATTTTGATTCATAAACTGATCTAGTGTATGCCATTGTTTAGAAATGGCGCCCAGTATAAGGAATGAGAACTCCAGAAATACACATGATTCAAAGAGAAGGAAGGATCATATATTTCATGGTCTTAAGCTAGAATTTATAAGAGAAATAGTCACCCATGTATTATCATCATATGAAGAAATAATATCATGTGTTGATAAGATAAGTAAAGAGTTTACTGAGTCCTATGCCTTTGAAGGGAAGCAAGAGAAGAAAAGGCTGGAAGAGAGAAAGATGGATAAAGGGAAGAGGGAAAAGAATAATTTTCCCATATGTGGTAACTGTGGAAAGAAACACCCTAGAACTTGCCTGAAAGTAATGAGAGTTTGTTATAAGTGTGGAGGAAAAGGGCACAAAGTACGTGACTGCAAGGGTGAGAAAATGGTCTCAAATGTACAATGCTTCATTTGCAAGGAGTTTGGACACTATGCGAACCTATGTCCCAGTCATCAGACTATGCCGCAAATGATGCTATTGGATAATAATCAAGTTATGATACTACCATAGATGAGGAGGAATGATTAGAGTTCTTATGTTGATTATGTCAATTAGGTGTTGTATCAACAATGTACTTGTTATAATAATTATGGAGTATATAAGGATTGTACTGCAGTACTATTTCATTAAGGACTTGAGATTATGTGGAACAAAGAAAAGTGACTCAATAGCAGGATAAATTTTTGGAAAATATATGGTTGAGAGAATGATGAACCATAATATAGTTCTGATACCGAAGTAGTGATTTTGGAATAATACATGATTGTTTTGGATAAATTATATTGGATATTCTTGACTACCTTCGAACTGATTAATGATTTGTATATTCCATCATTTTTGGGGTTTAAAACATTTTTGGATTAATGAAGTATATCCAGCTTTCTATATGGAATAAGGAGCATGAATGTAATCAATAAGGAATATGGTAATTCAGGATGTTTCAGTGTATTAAAAGAATACATGATGAAGGTATCCATATGCTGTTACGGGGTAAAAAGAATCTACATTATGCTTACCTTCCTTATAAATGTTGGACTATGAGTTTGGACAGAAGTATTTTGGATAGTTCTAGTTTGGATTATTTTGGATTGCCATAAAAGGACAACCCGGAGGTCGGGCGGCAACCCGTCGCGTCCGGCAAGGCCGCGAGACTTGAACCCGCAACCGAAGGGCGACAAGGGTGTATCACCTACCACTGGCCCATGAGATGTCCTGGATTAAATAATGTAGTTTTTATTAAAATATCTTTTAGATGAATTATAAATTCGTTTATTTTGGAACCCTATACGAATAGTGTAAATAGAATTTTTTTACATTCTATTATCTTTTAGAGTGAAAGATGAGTATGTGGTAGAAATTTATTAATGGATAAAACTATAATTATAAAGTAAGTATATCTCCTTATGATCTTATCCAATCTCATAAATAAATTCCTCAACATTAATAAAAGGAACTTAGAACAAAAATGTTGTCCTAGATGGTACCTTAAATCATCACTAATTTATGGCTTTGGGATTGTTGGCCTTTTCATAGCCATGTTCTCTACCACTCTCCATCAGATAATTGATGGTTAGATTTTTCTTCCATATCCATATTTTCCTACATGGAACCCTAGTATGTGTTATATTCGGTAATCTTCATACTTTCGACTATTTATTTTAGATAGAGGCCTCATTAATTCATTTTCTGATGTGGGATTTCAACTAGGATATTTTGAAACATCAAAAATGTGTTATCCTAATACCCTATGTTTTGTTGAACCGATGGTATTTCAAATCATCATAGATTGATGAATTTAAGGACCTCAATTTTATACTTGTTTGTGATTGATGACCTCAATCACTACCTATAAATATTTACGTCTTTCCTCCAATTATATGTCTCTAAATGCCACCAATGTTCTCCTAATCGAGATCATAATTTGGTGGTGACCCTTTAATTTCTCTTTTCCTCATATTAAGACTAAATTTTAGTAACCCAATTTCCGATGTGGGGTTTCCCACAAATATATTATCTATTTTCCACCTTTTATTTTCGAAGAACAATTTCAAATTGCGAGGACACAATTTATTGAAGGAGGGGAGAATGTAACACCCCAAGATTTCATAGTGTGTTAGTTCTTCAAAATAATTCAATAACTTTCACTACATGCAACACCAAGTTCAAGCACACCATGACTTACCAAACAAGCCATTCAAAAGAGGTTATGAATAGTATTAGATAAATTTTAATGTTTATATAATCCTTATAATTTTAGAATCCCTATTATGAGTTTCTTAGTCATAATGCAAGAACAGATTCATTTTCAGTATTTCACTTTTATCAACATCTAATAGTGAAACCTTTTTAAATAAAATATTTTAAACTTTTTGACTAAATGGGGACATCAAAAATTTAAAATGAAACACCCCAAGCTTCCACGGTACGTTTCCCTTTGAATAATGTGATAGCGTGTGTTGTACGCAACACCGAGTTCTAACACACCGTAACCAATCAAACTAGCCGTTATAAATAGTAATACCTACTTTTTGAAAATATATATATTTTATATTTCAAAATGGACTTCATTTTTGGATTCGGAATATCGAATTTAGCCTAAGGTGAAATTTTGGTACTTTTCGGATAACTTTCATATTTTGATGAATAGTGAAAATTACTAAATTTTAATTAAAAACAACTTTTTTAATCAAAATAATTAATAGTGATAAATTATGAATTTGAGTGGTTTTAAAGTATATTTAGAATATATTTTTACAATTTAATATAATGTTGGTCATTAGACATAATTTTACAATTAAACCGAACATAAACAAGTGTCAATCTTTTGATAGTTATTATCTCTTAAAAACACGCTTTTTGTTTTGACAGCGGGAATTAATTTTAAATTAATTTCTGCCACTTCTGTGTTTTGAATTTAGGAAAATAGATTCCATATTTGGAATCAGGATGTTCAAATTGTGTAAATAGGTAACTTTTATTTTTAGACATTTTGAAAAGTTACTGTGGTAAATATTTTATTTACCATGGTTAAAGGGTAAATCCGGTAAATAAGGGTTAAAAAAATAATATTATAATAATACTAAATTACCCTAAAACGTGTCTTAACCCTATTGGTTGATACATGGTCGACCATGGGCATCTTTGGGTCTATTTTGGGACCCCATGGATCCACTTGTAAGTGATAATGACACATTATATTAATAAAGTTAAAATAAAAATAAAAATGGCACAAGCTTACATCTTTTAGAAGAACAATTTTTACATAGGGTTATACATGTTGTATTTTCGATTATAAATATTCATTAGAAAGATAAAAAGATTTTCTACATAATGATATTTTATTTATAATTTTTAGACATTAAATAATTTATTTTATTTATGACACAATGATGATGCAGTAATTACTAAAATAGTAAAAAAATAACATAATTGATATTATAAATACCCAAATAAATATAATATTAAACTTTTAATGAATTAAACTAATTTTCTAGGATAATATGATATACTAGGATTGATTTAATTGACTTTTTTCGAAGTAATCAATCTGTTATGAGTTTCACAAAAATCAACTATTGAATAGTGTCAAAATTGACATAAAAGAGTTCTTAAAACAAATATTATATTATTAATTGATATTAAATTCTTAAAAATCTAAGGTTCGTCCAAGAGACTTATATTATTATAGGTTAATTATTAATGAACCACTTGGGGGTCTCTTGGATGTATATAGTAAGTTTATTAACCATATTATATAAAAATACAAAGAGACATTGTAAAAGTGAAACTAATTAACTTAGAGTTAATACTTAAAGATAAGGTTAATATAAGTACCCAAACCTGTCTAAATTCTATTGGTTGAGTTGTTTTCGACCTATCCCCACCTCATCCTTTGAATAGTCAACTTTGGAGCCTTTGGAAACCGAATATGAATTTATTATAAATTAATATTTCTAGCTTTTCCAAAAGTGCCCCTCACCCCTCTTATAAAAGGGCACTCCTCCTTCTCTTTTACTCACACCTCTCAAGCCACTTGGCTCGTCCAAACTCTGCCCAACTAAGCTCCCCACATCCCTCTCCTCCTCCTTGAAGCTTCCCCTTAGGCAGAAAGCATTTCAAGAAGTCCTTTGGTTCCAACCAAAGTGAGTTACCTAAATTAAAGGTAACAATTTCTCTTAAAGTATCTTCATTTATTTTTCTTCTCCAACCCCCAAAATCTTTTTATTTCCTTTCTTTTGTAACAAAACCAGTATCCTAAATATACTAGGATGTTGTTATAAGAAGGATTCAAACTACACATACACACAACTCCATCTAATGGATGATGAACATAATGTTTCTGTGGATGGCAAACTAACGCCTCACGAAACGATGATTGTTCAAATACATCTTACCACCTCTCATGGTGGCCATTATGATGGCACTGTAATTAAATATGATATTAATGATATATATTTTATATATAAGCTTCTGTAATTCCATTTTATTTTATACCATTATTCGTTTCATGTTGCATATACATACGATAATTTCATTTGAGGAAGTGCGGACTACCGCCCCCTTAAAATGATATGACTCGTTCATACCACACATGGAACGTATAAAGGATGGTGTTAATGAACTTAAGTAACATATATAAAATACTATACTGGATAGTAATATACCTATGTATCATTTGGATTAGATTCTTTTAAAATAAAAAATTAAATGGAAGTAGCGTTCGTGCGCACGTACGGACTACCGTCTCCACGAACGCGATAAGATTCATTCTCCATCATACCCATTCAAGTCTTATTCTCATTTTGGGGTTAAAAATAATGTTAATATCATTCTTATTATGAATAAGATATAATCTATCCATTACAAACATGTCTTACGTAACCAAACATTTAAGAAGAACGAATCGATTATCACCCGAAACGACGATAATACTAAGATATTATTAATAAAACAATGTTAAAAGATCATATATGATATCATATTAATGTATATGATTCTTGTATAATTTAATAACAATTATTTCACCATTATACAGGAGGTTAACCTACCCCAACCAAGGAAAAGTACAAGGTAAGGGTTATTTCACAATCTCTTCATTATCCGAGGTTGTATTATACGTAATAATCTACTGGGATCTCTTTATCATCCACATCCATGTTTCTTCGAAATGTATTTCAAAACATTTTTACTATTTACAAGAATATGGGTTAAAGTCATTTATACCCTTGTTTGACTTTTTATAAGAGGTTTATAAAGGAATCATTCCGTCGTTTTCAAAACAAGGTCCTTTTTAACCTTTTCGACAGAATTGAGGTAAGAATGTTTTTTTTAACTTATACGGCGGGTGCGGTTATTTTCCTCCGTTATAAAATCATCGAAGATTTCCTTACAAGCTTATAAGAATATTTTCAAAGAAAATGTTTTATTTTATATGGATCTTAAATGATTTCAAAATAAAAGGAGATACTTCTTTTAAAAGAATTATGATTTCATCTATGTCAACATCCTTTGATGGATTTTAAGATTATTTGAAGTTGATTTATTATAATACAAAACTTCTATATTGTATTGAAGGTTTTGTGATATGTTTTAATGTGGATGTGCTATTTTATACCATTCATAGTTTATGGTGAAACTATTGACATTTCGTATGCTAGTTTTAACCCGAATGTTTATGTTATATTTCAAACTTTTCTTCAGATGAATGTGCTAAACAAGTATGTTCCGGGTTGGGGACCGGTAAAAGTAAGCCCTCCAGGTTGGGGACTGGTTAAAGTAAGCCCTCCAGGTTAGGGACTGGTAAAAGTATGCCCTCCGGGTTGGTGTCCGGTTATTAGAGGCACTCCGGGTTGGTGTCCGGTTATTAGAGGCACTCCGGGTTGGTGTCCGGTTATTAGAGGCACTCCGGGTTGGGTTCCGGTTAGAAGTAACCCCTAGGTCTTGGGATGAGGCCTAGACAATGAAATTAACGTTTGGCATTATGCATTCCAACATTATGAAAGTGGTTATTGATATTGCATGTGATTATTAGATTAGTAGAATATCCATGTGAACAAGTAAATGGCATTATTTCATTTTACTTTTGCCATACTATGTTGAAGTTCAATTTTTAAAAGGCTTTTGTTTTAGTAATTCATTGCCTTAAATGTTTATGCTTATTTTGAATGTTCCGCTATATTGTTATCCTTACTGGGCATTTGATCTCACCCCTTTTTATGTTTTATTTTTCCCAGGTAATGAAGAAGTAAATTATGATTGACTTGCAGGGATATTATGGGTTTATAGTGTGGACGTTGGAAACTTTATGTTGTTGTAGTAGTTTTTCACTTTGAAATGTAATGTAAAACTTTATGATTATATCTAGTGTTTCCAAGGCTACTAAACCAATCGGTCTTTCGGGATTTGATCTTTCTTGTGATCATGCCAATGTTATGTAATTAATGCACCGACTCTGGGCAACTGGGGTCGGGGCGTTACAACTAATATCGACCGAGTGGTAATCTTCACTAACATGAACTTATCCTGAAGGAGGTTTTGTTCAATCATAAGTAGTTGAGGATATGAATGGTCTTAGTCATGAGTGAACCCTATGGGAGATATATACCTCCCATGATTTTATATACGGACTTCAAACTGAATGACTATACTAGTTGAGGCCATCAGATCTTCGTTCTCAATCAAATTTTGTTTTTCAAAATTTTAAAAATGAACACTAGTGGTGAAGTTAAAATTATTATCAATATTATAGTTCCCCAACAGATGAAATGAAAAAAATTCATATGATGATAGAATTTAAATGGTGAAATATCTCTTTAGAGTTACATCATTATTAAGTAGATATGTTTCTAATATAATATAACTAACACACTTTCATATAAAGAAAATATTAATAAAAAATGTCAGGCTCATTGCATTCTTCCTGCCATAAGATATTTTTTTGTTGAAATTTAAAATAGTTATATTTTTTTTGGTAAAAGTTGTGTGTAATATTGATTCATTTTCTCATCTAATTTCCTCATCACTTATTTATATTTATGGTCTATCCACAATAGTTCATCGAGGTGGAAAGTCTTGTTTCACATAACTATGTATCTATTGTCCAAGATCACCACAAGATGCTATTCATAAGAGAGGAAGTTTTCCAAATGTACTGGCTTCATATTCAGTACATGTGTTGGGTCATGCATGTACATTATCTATAATGATACATAGAATACATCCTAAATGTGAGATAGATTGGGTTGATGTTCTTGCCGATTGTCCACTACTACTATGATATCAAGGATTTTCATAGGGGACAATGTACATGGGGACATACATACCTTTCCTCCAAAACAACATGAAAATATTCCTAGTTTATATTCAAAGGAAAATATTTTCTCAAACACCAAACTCCATGTCATTTCAGTGGTTGTCAGCATAGCACTTATGCTGACATTGAGAAGCCTTAATGTGTTTTTGGATGTCATGAACCTTTTGTATCATTTATTTCACAATATGAGGCCCAATAAGATTTCTATATCCATATTACACAAAAAAATATTGAGTTACACATCAATTCCCAAATAATGATTCATATGGTTATATTTGAATAATTGTGTGGAATATGTTGTTGTATAAGAGCTAAACTAAGGAGAGATGTTAATCACATACAAGATTAAATTCCTTTGACCATGTTATCATCATTTCTTGAAGTTCTTGAATAGTCATGTCTGAGTTTCCATTATTGGGGGTGATAGTACGTACTAAAATTTAATTTAGTATTTATTCAATGTTGATGACATTTATCATACTTTATATGTGAAAATTGGATCACAATCATAAATGAGTGAGAGTGGAACCCTATAGAGCCTTAAATATTCCTACATGTATAACTTGGAATATTGATCCAGAGGGAAATCCTCCTGAATACAGATAAAAAGGGATGTCTTGGTGAGATGGCCAAGAATATTGCATATTTCATCATTTTCGTTGGTTGTTCTTGATAGATCATGAAATATTATATATTGATATTGTCCAACATTCATGATATGATCAAATTCACATGGATTTGTGTAATTCACTTAGTCATAGAAAATATTATTCCCTAGATACCAACTAATACATTAAAATTATGTTTGTCTTGTCCTACCCAACAACATACCTACATCAGGCTTGGGATAACCTCTACTGTGACCTCATTTGATAGTGGGATAAACATTGTATACCTTATTATATGGGGAATATGATAACTTCACACATACACTCTTGTTCCGATACAAGGATAAAATATTATGTACCCTAATTTATTATTCGTTGGATAACCTCCCATATTCCCTTCTTTTTCCTAACTTGTGTAATCTCCGAAGTACTTTTGATCTTGAAGAAAAATAATCATTCTCAAATGAATTGGATTAAGATATGGATCAAACCCATCATATAATCCATTAAATTTTGGAATCAATATTTGAAAAAATTCATCCTAATAGGTATCATGAATATAAATTTGTTTAAATAACATTTCACTATAACAAGACTAGTTTCAATTAAATGGGTTCTATAAATATTCCATTCCTTCATAATAGAAAAATTTTAGGAAAACTATTTGGATTAGATAAGATATTTTCCCTATAACTACACACATAAATTACCAAGTTGAAGAACAAGGATGTGAAAATTGTATCATATCCCGATTAATATATAAAAAACACCAATTTTTTGTAGTCACTGATGAATAAAAATTCCTTAAAAATACCATAAAACATTTTTCTAAGAAATATACATTACATTTTAACATCACCAATTTAAAAAAATTGAAAAATAATAGTAAAAATATATTCATTAATAATATCCTCTAAAACCTATAATTTAATTGTTCAATCATTAATTATTTATACTACAGGAATATAGGGTCATTCTATAAACATTATAATTAATTTTCCTTTTATATTTTCTGTAAAAAGTATAACATTTCACGTTTTGAAAATTAAATGAAAATTCTATTTTTTAAAAAATTTAATCATGGTTAGAAATTTATTCAAGCAATAATTATAATATTATAGAATCATTATTTAAAATATTTTATAAAATATGGTGATGGATGGACATGTATTTTTTTCCGAACAAATAAATAATGTTGATTTCTCTCAAGCAACGTACTTGTCTGTATTTTTAAACAATTAAAAGAGAAATGTAGTGGAAAACTTGTATTCAATTGAAATAACTATTTTATAGTAATATTAATTAGGTTTATTTAGAGTATTTTAAAGTATTTCATCAATGGAATCAGAATCATAAATAATCATGATAAACAATGACACTGTATCATAAAAAGTTACCACATTGGTTACATTTGAATAAGAAACTCCATGAAATATAGAACCAATTATGGTTTTGTAAATCCCTATAATACTAATTAGTATCACCAGGATATAAATTTTTTAATTTTATATTAAACATAAAAAATAAATATGTTCATTATAGTGCATTTGTTACACTGAAATAAATTTGAGTCCAAAATCTCGTTCATCATGTCTCAAATATTTTTCACACACGTTTCACACATCCAATATAAAAAATAAATATTTATTATAAACGTTTTATGATATAATAATCCAATATATAATACCAATTATTATTTTATTTTTTCCCTTAATTACTTATTTATGAACTATTCTGTGTTAAAATCGAGTTTTTGGGATATAACATCTTCATTTTCCAGGTACGTTTTGGTTTGGTAGTTTCAATATTGTTTTTTTCATAATGGTTCCATAGAATCAAAAAATTTAACCATGATGTAAATATAATATATTTTCATTAAATTTGTATTTAGAGTAATCCAATTTTTTTTTGAAATAGATTTTTAATTAAACTATTAATAGGGACGGTACACCAAACATATAAATGAATGATATTTCCATTTTCTCAACGAATAAAATGAAATAACTGTAAGTAATATATCATCATTACAGAATAATTGATATTTCATAGATATCATATATATATATATATATATATATATATTATCAATATTTCCTTGTTACCAAACATGTCAAAATAAAATGAAAAACATATGACATCACGTCGTGGAGATAGTAGTCAGCACATACGCATTTGAGATGTTACAGTTTTCTAATGGATTGAAGGTTAAAAATTTAGATGAATTTATATAATTACATTATTATATATATGTCATAAATCTAATATAAATATATTAAAACCAATATTATATCCATATTTGGTAGGAAATGATGTAAAATGAATTACATCCGCTCACAAGGTGATAGTCTGATCTACACACATTTCACAGTTTCATTTTCCATTTGAGGTAATAGGAGATTGAATAATGTCATGCCAGAAATTTAAAAAAATGATATTAAATATACGGTATTAATTTGGTTATGTTGTAATATTTTAATAATATTTCAAGTATAAAAATGACGAATTAAAAGAAAAATTCATGGTTTAGAACTATACGCCATCTTCAAAACAATCCATATGTTTTTTCCAAAAGGTTACCTATGAGGGATTCATAATCAAACTGAGTATTCTATGACATGGGGATGGATTATTGAATTAATTTTGGGAAGTGAATTTGAAAAAAATAAGGAAAAATATGTGTGAAGATTAGAGGATAGGATATGTCTTTTTAAATGTGTGTAATGGAACCCACTTGTAAACTACTTGGACATTTCCCAAAAGAATCGAAAATGATAAATTAATTGACCCATAAATGGCCTCAAAATGTCCTTGGATTCAAATTTGGGATAGTATATGGTGAAATATGTTCATAAAATATGAATAAAAAATTATTATTACCAATCTTGCTATTATCATTTTAGTTTAACCCGGTGTAATCAAAATATAGCCTTAACCATGGTAATAAATTTTAATGGATTTTAGTATTCATTATGAGATAATATATTTTTATAAATATTATGTAATAGTAATTATACTGATTAATAATATTTAATTCATTTTTTTATTTTTAATTTATATATGTGGAGAAATTTATTTTAAAATTAAACAAACAGATGCGAGAACAAAACTATTTTCCAAAAAAACGATAACATATATGCAAAAAATATTTTCAAGGAAATTGAAAATAAAATTGATTCCAATAACCTATATTAGATTAATAATTATATAATTCAAATAATTTTTGAAATATATATAAAAAATTATACTTGTAAAATCATTAAGGAAAAAAATGTTTTTAATTAAAATTTGTATTTTTAACTATTTATTCGAAATTTTAACAATTTTTGAAAGAAATTGACCCTAAGATTGTTTTTTATTTTTGATTAAATATATATTTAATTTTATAATATAAATATCAAAATAGTTAATTTTTATCTCAAATATAAATAAAAATTCATTTTTTGAGAAATTTGTTTTGAAGCATATAAATACATTACTAAAAATAAAGTGGGTTGTTATCAATATATAATAAATTTATAAAACTATTAAACTTAATTTTAAAAAATTATTCTGATTTATATTTCAAATTTTAATGTCCAGGATATAATGGTCATGCTTGAATTATGAAATTAATATTACCTTGTAGTGTATTAAAATTTAGGGTTTCCTACAACACAAGCTATCTTTAAAATTATATATTTTTTAAATTTCATATAGATAATATATCGTTTTATAAATACCTCACATCCATATTAACCAATTAAATGAAGATATTATTCTATATTTAAATCAGAGTAGATGAAACTCATCCAATAAAAATTTATTTAATACTAAAATACTTGTCCACTTATAAATTGAAAACATAGGGAATCATATATAAAAATACTAATACATAAGGGAAACTATCATTAGTAAAAATTATGTGGAAAAGATAAAAAATATGTAAATATTAAATAGCCTATAAATGGATTGTAATGGAAAATATTATTGATATTTACCTTATATATATTGATTTAATACTTAACTATCTCATCTTCCACACTTTTATAAATTATTTAACCATATTAAAAAGAAATTTTATTTAAAAAATTTACAAATAGTAAAGAAAACTATTATTATACACTATGGGATAAAATATATATCTTTTTTTCGAAAAATATTCCAATGTTGATATTGTTGGATCAATTACAAGTACGGTTATTGGGGATGTTTTGGATATAAATGAGAATGATTCTACAATGAAACATTATACACGAATGATTTATATTTTTTTAAAAAATAAAAATATATCATCGTACTCAACTCTATAAAAAATGAAAAATTAGGTTGATATCGAAACATGTATTAACAACTGACCACACCACCCCAAAATCATGATAAATTATGCTAACCCATTTTTATTTCAAATAACTATCAGCTAACATGTGTTGGGTTATATCTATAGATAATTCATATGGACATGTAAATATTTCAATAATAGTGAAGAAAATAATATTTGACTCTTATCTCTACTCTAATGTTGGACATGTTTTCATGTCCTCTGATAGGATCACATCAATTGGAAAAAAATCTCACCCATCTATACTCCCTCCATCAACATAATATAAGTGATTCTCTTATATGAACTAATCTTTTAGTAGACCCATAATGGAAAATACTGATTAAAATAAACCCCACTTATATCTTAATCATAAGAAAATAACAATAATATTGAATAAAAAATGAATAGAGAATCATGCTTTGACTTATATGAAATGTCATTATGAATAGTTTACACATCTAAAAAGATGGATTATCAGGGTTTCTAGAATAAATTATACTATGAATTGGTAAAAAATCAGATCTATCGAGCCATTTAACCATATTGATCTCCAATATAAGTCCTCTTAAATTTAAGAGAAAGAGCATATTCCTTGTTTATCATAAATGGAACTTGTTAATGTCATATTTTATAAACTAACTTCTAGGTTACTGGATCCTAAGATGACACATTCCCTATCTTTGAATAATATATAAATACTTCAAAAAAAATATTCTTGTCATTTAAAATGATATTAATCATTACTCTAGGTCACATCACCCATTGAGATCCCTAAATCCATCAGAAATTGTATATCTGGTTCATTCTACTCTACAAACGAAAGCATTTAGAATCATTTAAATTATATTTTTATGATAAAATAAAATAAATTTTATTACAATTTTAACATGAATATATATATATATGAAAATAGTAATTTAGTCAACCTACCAATTGAGAACCATAACCCTATACTCTAAACATATAATTATGTTGGAATAAAATAAATTCTTTTATATATTCTACCAACAACATAAAATTTACGCATATGAAGTATTATATTTCCCTAAGAATAGTCAATGAATGATCGATAGTCAGCCTATATAACCAAAACTCATTATCCTATATGTTTTCAATTACAGTTTTATATATTCCACTGTATTACTTTAAAAAAAATTGTCATGGGAATTTTCCTGAACACTCTCCTTTTATTTATGATTTAGAAGCTATTGTTTAAACTCTCCCCAAAAGAGATCCTTTTTGAGTTTATGATGACAACAATTAGGACACCTAATACAGAAATCTAAATAGGTATGGTTTTGAATCTTATTTACAAGGGTATAAAGTCAAATTAATTGATAGAATTACCATATTACTTATAAATACTAAATAAATTAAATCCTAACAAAAAATACAAATAACCCTATGACCAACAATGTTAACAATTCAATTCAATTCCTTGAATCATCTCAAATATTGATGAATTCTTATAATTGGAAAAAATAACTAAATAAATCCCCCAAAATGTAAATTATTTGATTATTTTTATTCGTTAACTATGTATGGAAAAAGTCTAACAGACAGTACTTCATTTAAAATTATGTAATCTTAGTTAATTTCACTTAGAATAGTCATAAACAAGCCTCCACTATATATAATCTAATTCATTAAAACCCCATTGGATAACTATAAAAACATGGTTTCCATCTTGATAGACCATAATCAGTTTCCCATTAGAGTCTGATATTCATCCAATGATGGTCCCCCTTGGAAAATACTTTTCGTTCAATTTTATTTTTCTAATAATGTATAACAATACAATTCTAAGTATAAAGGTTCCCAAAATAAAGGTTCATATTTTTTACATGATTAATAATATTTAGTTCATTTATGTACCAATTTTCTATAGGTGTTACAATCTGTATATATACAAATAATAACATTGGTTTTTTGGACCCCATTCCTAAAACTCATTTAGTTCTTATATACCTATAGTTCAATTTTGTATCAGATACCATTCCCCATGACCTAACCTCCATGATATATGATCCATTTTATTTGACCAAGTTGGTGGCCAATAATTATTTATTTTCCTTCATAGAACAATATATTCTATTATTAACTAGGGTTATATATTATTATAATGACTATCCTAATATGACATCACATGATTTTTCAGTGTTATTTATCATCACAGACCCAACCATGTTAACTTCCATTGAGGTTACCCATTCTAACACTAATCTAAACTATTTATAACTAGATATTGATTTTACATCAGGTAATTTCCTAAAAAAATTCCCCCACATTGAAAATGATAATTACATTTAGTTATTTTATGTATCATTTTACACGGTTTTAACTATAAGTGAAAATCAATGTTTTCATTATATGGAAATAAGTGGATGTTTCTACACATGACCATCATTTTTTTAAATATATTATTTTTTAAACTATAAGAGTATAGTGAAATAATGAATTATTTAATGTGTTTACATTTATGTAGTTGTTCTAGTTTTAGTTATTTCCAATTTATAGTTCCTCCTTGGTAACAATTATCGATTTCCTCTATCATTGACTATTACTCAGAGATTTTTATTCACTCTCGAGGGAGAGGATTATTCAGGGAAGGTAATATTTATGTAGGTGTTAATTTTTCTTTTTGGAAGTGGATAATATCAAGGCGATGAATATTATTCTCAGATTATTATTTTTCCCTATGTGTGAATTTTGTTGTGGGATTGGTATATTTCCTCATGTGTGCTCTTTTTTCATCCTGGATGGGTATATTTATCCTCAATGTTTTGAATGATGAGGTTTAATATATCTTCCATTGATAGATACCTAATATTTAGATACATCCAACCCTGTCCAAGTATGATATTATTTGTCTTGAGTATATTTATGGATCATGTGGATGAACAATGTATATTTATATATGTTATATTCAATTTGTACCTATATATATATATATTTCACTTTTTCATGAACATAGATATATTAAATATATTCATAGTATTCATTGGTTATGGAATACTGATATATACTCACACAATTCTCGAGACATCAGATGGAACCCAATTAGTTTTAATGGTTGCAGGAAGAGACAAGGGATATGCCTTATAGATTATGTGTGATTTAGAATTATATAATATAAAGTTAAATATTGGGATATATTAAGGGATTGAGGCCATTTGAATAGTTTTATTTTAACATCTCGACCAATCCTTCAATCAAACTAGTTTCCAAACAGGTAGGTCACATGGCCTCATGCCCATCTCCCCATATTCTAGTGGTTTTTGGCTAGTAGTAAGGGTCTCAATAGGTGATAGTAGGGAGAATATTATCTGTTATTAGAGAATAAAAATACTATCATAATAAATTAAAAAATAGATAGATTCATAAGAGTTAACTAAATAAAATACAATAGTAAAGGATACCTATTATCAATTTGATAAAAGAGTCCAATGCCAATTTATAAACAAAAAAATGTACATCGTAGTTATGATTCATACCAGAATATAATAAATTTAAAAAATTATTTACAATTAATAAAAATACAAGATTTAAAAAAGAGAAAAAACATAAAAACCCTAAGGTGATCTCCATGATAATCTTTAGCTTCAGCTAAGTCCTTTTCTCCTTAATCCTTTCGTATAATTAGTATAACATAAACAATCAAGAATTTTCCACAGTCAAATGAACATGAGAGTCTACTAGGGTACCCTAGTGCAATATCATCCCACAAAGGGAGTGAGATATTAATATTTGTAGGATGGGACCAGTGGTATCTAACCTAATCTAGATAGTGAAAAATATATTCTGTAATGTGAATGTATCATAGGAGCATAAAAAATTTATAAATAAATCACAAGACATCCATATTCATAAGGGACAGGTGACGACTATACCTAGTCAGACTCATAATTGGAATACTAGTATGATCTTGTCACCACATATATATAGTTTCACTATATATTAATATATATATATATATATAAATGTCGGTAAGGATCGGGATGTAACCACCACCATCCAATTCATGTGGATTCTCTCACAGTCTATCCCCTAACACAAATAAAATATCACTCATGGTCCCTTGGAATGTACGTACTCATAGGACAAGGACATACCCACTGTCATCCATCACCAGGGGTGCTCTCATGGTCTATCATGTGGATTCAACAGCTACAAGGACTCGAAAATACCCAAAGGATTTCATCACTATGGGAGCTCTCATGGTATATCTCTTGGCTCCATCTAGGAAGCTCCCATTGTCTACCATTACAATGTCACTCATTCTCCCTTATATCCACTTGTTGTATGGACAATGACACACCCAAAGGAATCCGTTAGCAGTGGAGCTCTGATGGTCAATCCCTCGGTCAATCTTTAATGCTCACACAATCCATCCTCCCAATTCTACCCAAGGTCCCTTGGCTCCACATGTTGAAAGGACCAGGGCATACCAAAAGGGATCCATCGCTAGGAGATCTCACATGGTTAATCCCCAAGACCAACTAGAAGTCTCACATGATCTTTCCTCGCAAGGGCTCTCACTTTCAATTATATTTACAAGCCTATATATAATAATTATTTATAATACATAATGGATGAGGAATTAAACATTCATTATTATCATAATCCAATTTTATTTACATATAAGTAATCATTTTTAAAAAAATACTTAAGGAAATACCTCTTAAGCAATAAAATCCAATAATTTGCATAGTCTTGGTAACATTATATATTATACATTAGGAAAGGGCCACTAGTGCATTTCATTAGTCAATTGATATTAATTTTAATGGGTACATTTGATCTTTAAAATTTCATACAGGGAAATTTATTATGGCTAAACCATTGAATGAATGAATTCCATTTGATGTGATCCATCCTACATAAAGTTATCTCACTCAATTTTCCTAAACAAGGAAAATTGATTTATGGTTCGATTTTCAAAGGAAGGGATCATGTTTATCACCCTTTAGGGATGCTACCATCATGTAAAACACATTAAAATAATTCCATTTATATTTATACAATCATTATATCACTCATAACATAGAATTACCATATACATGTCCAAGGGTCATGTTTAAGAAAAGAGTCATGGTAACAACCAAATTATATACATGGGTAATTCCAAGTCTATGTTGTCCAATCAACCATGGGGTGTCCTGGGTTCATTGAAACACCCATGCGGAAAAGTAGACATCAATTAAAATAAAATCCATGTCATGACCTATATGGTACACTGATTACAATGACATTTAAAATGAAAAAGGTCAAACTCATTTTATAACTTCAACAATGGCTTGGTCATATCCTATTATGCACCAATCATAATATCCATGTATAAATGAAGGGCCACAAAAACATGGTTGGAAGGATAATAATTATATATAATATTTTCATGCTTGAAGGAAACAATACTCCATTAGA
Organism: Viscum album; assembly: GCA_963277665.1. Lineage (NCBI taxonomy): Eukaryota > Viridiplantae > Streptophyta > Magnoliopsida > Santalales > Viscaceae > Viscum > Viscum album. Next base: position 905,474,316 of record OY728122.1, on the reverse strand, counting down.
GGGGATTTATTATAAGAAAATGTATTTGTTATGTGAAAAATAATTTACACATTTCTGCATTTCATCAACATTTTCAATGGAAGCATAATAAAATCACATTTAATCTAAAGTCCTTGAATCATTAACTAAAAAATAAGAATTCCGCAATAAGAAATTAATGAATGTATTAATTAAATTAAAGGGGTAATGGAAAGGGAAACTACTTCAAAGGGAATAATATATGAATAGTGGATGAAAGTTTTCTTTCACGATTAAAAATCAAAACAATAGAGGCAAGGCCAACACCATTAAGGGAAAACTATAGGAACTCATAAATTACAAAAATCCAAATTAAAAAATGACCAAAAATAAAAATGTATGGAAACCCATAAATTAAATCATTATATATAAAACCAAATGAAACTATCACCCTAAAACCTTTCTATAGTTGTTGGAACATTCAAAACGGGGTCCTCAGAGATCCTTCGCATACCCTAACATTAATTATAACCAAAAATTTGTTCGAGAATCTAACCTAGGATTTTCCCTCCCCGCACTGGGTGATAGGGGGACCAAAAATTGACTGAAAAAGGATGGAATTGGGACAAGGGAAAATACATCGATGTTTCAGAGATAAATCATAAGAAGATATGGTGGAAAATGTCCTATAGAGAGGAGGCCAAGAGATGGGGCCACATTTCATTAGAGAAAAGGGGGTGCTGCATCTCGACCCGAGATGTAAGGGGATTGGATGGTAATGTTTTAATATTATTTTAATTTTTGTTTTTTTTAATTTAATTGAATTTTTAATGTAGGGCATCACACATGGTTTTGGCCGCAGAGTTTTCCAAACCGTGTATAAAATTGTGCACCCTCTAATCACCACTTAGAGCATCCCACGTAGTTTGTTCCGCAATTTAAGCCTATCCATACAAAAAATGTATGATGAATAGTGTCTAGGTATTTTATAATTAAGCTAAGAATGTGGGATAGGTTAACAATTTTTAAAATCATGCATAGCCAATGCAAATGGCCCTTATCTACCTGCTATAAGACGAATCTTTTCCTACTAGGGGATACACTATTTGATACAAACTGGACACCCCTAAGGCATTCCAAATCCATAATTTTATTAAATCAGGGCTCTTGAAACTCTTCAAGACACCCAAGAAACATATTTTTCATTTAATGAATTTCAAAAAAATCATATTTAAGGGTTACAACTCTCCGAATTATTCTTAGAAGCTCTATTAAAAAATGTTCCATCCAGTAAATGAAAAAGTTCAAAGTTCAATAGACATTCATCCTGTTCAAAAAAAATATCATTAAAATCGTTATACCATAGAAATAATCATGCCTTAGAATCCAATGAGAACAACTCCAACATCACCTTAACACAAGGGTCATGATATTTTATTCAAATGGTCGAGTTATGTTTCTAAATGACCAACACACCTTCAAGCATTCATTAAACATATGGCACTTAACCAATTTCAACATGATCCAATTCTCATTTTCGCACAGTAACGTTGAAATGGAACATAACCAAGCTCATATATCAAAGAAAATTAGTATTTCATCATGTAGTTTAACGTCTATCAAAAAGGTAAATAACAGCACCGACTATAATTTTAGAATGGATAAATTCTATGCAGTGATATCCCAACTACTAGAATTTCCTTTCAATGCATTATCGAAAGAGCTTTGACGATGATCTTGGAGTCATTTGAAAATGTATAGATGGTTGATTCCATATATTCCTCAAATCACAATTTGATCCCGGATTTATTGAAAATCCCCATTTGAAATGTACAACACTCGGCTTAATCATGCAACATGCATGAAAATGGTACTTCACTGACTATAAACAATATATAAGAAGAATTGTGAGTCAATAAACCTCAAGAAGACTTACAATTATCAAAATTGCCATCATTGATGGTTGATGTGTTATATAATAACTTCATATCCTTCTTCAAAGGCATTTTACATTCATTATGGACACGTCCTACAAGGACTGTAACAGACTTCTAGTGATGCTCTTAGACCAAATAATCACTAATCCCAACAAAAATTATAGGGAAACCACTTATTTTGTGATAATAGAGTTCAAATAACTATAATAGGTTATTACATACTACTTGATTATAATTGAGACCCTAGAAGAAGGCCAAACATTCAACTTATAAATATTTAATGAGTCCAAATAGGCATTTTCCTAGTATTCGAGTTAGAGAAGGGAATTGATGGCATCCGTAACTCCATTAAAGGAATTCCTATACATGAACTAGAGGGTCATTTAGGATAAAAATTACTTGATAATAACCATGGTCCAACATGAAACACCAAAAGAATTCACCGATGCAAGCCTTTATACTTTTAAAACATCAGCGTGAAAAAATACCAACACTCTCTTAGTACATCTAGGACAACATCAAGATATGGGAAACAATCATTGCTAATGTGAATACATGAATAGAAATAAATGGATTCCCTTAAATGAAACCAAATTACTATAATAATGAATATTCGAACCAATACAGATCAACTAGATGGATGAAACTCAACTTTACCTACCAACACAGCAACATTTCAAACCAATCACAATGCCTTTTCCACTTGAGGAATTCTTATATCATGCCCCATTACCCACCATTGATTATTTGTGAAAAATGTGCTCTTAAGGGTTTAATTATCACCCAAGCACATCAACGTCATGCTGTCATGCATTCAATGACACAAATCAAATGTTCTAGCCTAAATGTTATTTATGAAAGTCCAACCATTCCCTAATGTTCTTCATTAGTTTTTCTCATTCTAATTGGATGGGAACATAGACACAAGAACCAACTTGAAACTACCCTCCATATGATTTTCCTATAAATGTAATGAACAAATAAACTATCTTCTCATAAGAATTATAGATCAAAAAACAAGTAACTAATGTGTGGCACTCCTTCAAGCCATGATGACAATGTCAAAGTGTAAGAAGAAGTCCAAATCCAAACAAAAACCAAAACCAAAAAGACCATCATGTCATAACACCCATGTCTCTAGAATTTTCTCCCAATAATTAGGATAAATATAATTCCTTATTTCCCAGGTCATGCTTCTAAAAAGATAAAACAATACCACACTAAATGATATAAAACAAAATGATTTTACCTAACTCAATAGATCCATTGATTCCTTTAGCACTCAACGGTACAACATTTGTAACCACATATTACTTTGAGGATTACCAAGAATATAAAAAATCCTAAGTAATACCCAAAGTATTATATTACATTTGATCTATTTTCTTGGATATCTCATGAAATAGATTTATTCATGCTTTGTATTACCCCATATGACCAATAACCTGGATGATAACATACCCATGCATACACTAATGAGGAAAATAAAAGGTCAAGTTACCTACAACATTGGATACCATGCATGGGGCATTTTTATCAAGTTGAAAAATAGCATTACTCTATGATCATTCTCAAAACAATGGCAAAAAACACAATGAACTCCCATCCAAACAAGGGAGATTCTTTGAAACTCAATTTCCAATAAGGGACTACAACACCCGAGAGACACCACATGTTAGTAAGATCAAATGATTTATCAAGACATTTAAAATCTATGGTTGTTATGGGCCAAATGATAGAATCCTATGGAAATAAAAGAACCGACCAAATTACTAGGTAACATCACAGACAAGTCACCTGATCAAGAGCCTATCATTTTATCCCTTGGTAAAAAAAAGAACACCTACAGAAAATTCCCATGCTTTCATTCCCGGAAAACCCAAAGAGAAAATCATACCTCCTTTCAATGAGGGTTTTAAATAGAAGAACCCAACATGTGTTCTATTTGATGAACCATTTCATTTATGAACCATTAATTATTGTACATTCAATGTTTTAACCAAAAAATTGGGTACCCTATTTTAAAATAAAACTCATGGTTCTCTATTTTATCCAATTCCACAAAGGACAAAAAAAAAGAATGGTTCATAAAAACTCATTTTAAAACATTAATTTTATTAATATTTCACTATAATTATGATATATATGAAAATAAGATCCTTTCGAAAAAATGGAATCCTACAAAGGTCCCATTTTACCCATACTAGGTTCTGTAAAAAAGTAACCCAATAGAAATTTCAGAATTTCTGAAATTTCAAACACCTAAATAGGGTCATCTCATAAAAACATTACCCAACTGACCTACTTTTTTCTAGTGGTACATATATTTGTAACTAAAATAATTTCAAATTTTAAATTAGAAATTCCATTACATTTATATGTGTTTTACAATATTCCATAATCTCATACAACTTTCTGAATACATGGTTTTCAACTTTCCAAATTCACGAACCACCCACACACTCCATATATTGAAAGATGTCTCCTAATAATAGAGACGAATACAATTTAAAAATTTATCACTCTCCAATATAATGGTTCAATCGTATGGGTGTCCATATACCAATCTATAAATCACCGACACATTTCACTATTTGCGATTTTTCTCAATTTAATCAGAATAATTTTCCTTAAACAATTGAATTTTAGCAGCGTTTTTGAGTGGATCAATTACACCAGTAACCTTTTCATAACAATATGGAACCCATACACATTATTACTACAAATTGTGTTGTGTTTTAATGTAAACCAATAAGCATTTCACATAGAACCAATTTAATATTAACATAACAACATGTTTTCATAAGTAGTAACACATTAGCAGGTCATATTATCAATAATGGAATACTATGAAATACAGGGCAAGACAAAAATACAGGTAACACATGATAAATAACAAATAACAAGGAATAATAACAAATAAGTATGTTGTACATGAAATCTTGATATAAATTACCCAATCATTATGACAAACAATCATTTCATAGTAGTAAAGGCACACTATCATATCAGTAGGAAACCTAATAATGAAACTACATGGTACTACACTATTCAAGGCATGTGATTGTTTATTTGTCTATCATGATTCATGTAATTATTCATCCTTTCCTTACTAGGCCATGGTAAAATTTCATAAAATTCATAAATCAATATGGAGTGGAATGTACACCAGTCTCTCTAAGTGAAATCATATCAACTATAACACCAAACAACATGAACTACAATCGCATCCCTAGTCACATGGTATTTTCCCATATGTGGGGTGATTAGTCCAAGAACAATTATTTTCTCAGAACCATCAAAATCACAGTATCATATCATTCATCCCAAAAAAGTATGAAAAAGGAAAATTTTATGCTCTTAGACTACTTTGTAACGTCTTGACCTGACTTACCATCAAATCGATAGCTGGACTAGTGGGTCAAAACACATCATTCAAGACTCCTAGAATTCCAGAGGAAACAAAATTGCATTGAGGTTCTCATAATGTGATATTGGGTAGATATACCATAATTTTTGTGATTCGAAAATGTATATCCATATAATAAAAAATATATAGTAGAGGAATCATTAAATAAATTCAAGACACTAAAATAAGAAAAATAATAACAGTTTGATAAAAGTGGATATTTCCATTTTATAAAAAAACATTCATTGATGACATATTAATGACACATAAATGAAAATATTAATCATACAACATGCTTTAATATTCATAAAAATATATGACCCAGATAGAGAAAATAAATAATTAAACCTAAGGTGGTTTCTCTGAGAATCATAATCTTCAGCTTAGTCCTTTTCTCATAACTCCTTTTATACAGGGAATACAATATAATAAATCATCTAGGGTCCATAGTCCTTGGAACAAGAGAGTTTACATGGGTACCCCATTGCATTGGCTACCCGAGAAGGGTGTGATATATAAACCGCAGTCAGCCAAATCCCATAGACTTTGACCCAATATCGAAATTTAAATTTAAATTCTGAAGTGTATTGGAATGCTGGGAGTAATAAACAAAACTGTATAATTATATCACCACCATTACATGTTCAAAAGGGACACCAGATGGTTGTAACTCCTTTGGATCATAGATTGAATAAGAGTATGATCATGTTAGCTTATATATATTGTATCACTATATATAGACATATAGATATATGTTGGGATGGATAAAAATCCAATGCCAACGAATTCCAACGGCAGCTCTCAAAGTCTCTCCCTTAACCCAAATCCCAGAGCTCTCATGGTCTCGTAGCATGCATGTACTTGCTGCATCAATATGTTCCCATTGTTATCCATTACTAGGGGAGATCTCAAGGTCTATCCTATGGCTCCAGCTACAGGAAGGACAAGTATGTTCCCAAATGAATCGATCACTCGTCGATATCTCACGGTCTATCACACGGCCTGTACTGGGAAGCACCAATAGTCTCCCCTCATAAGGGATCTCAAAGTCCCTTCTCTCCACATGATGAAAGTACCGAGATATTCAAAGAAGCATCCTTTACCTTGGGATCTCTAATGGTAAATCCCATAGCTCAGTTGGAAGGTTCACATGGTATTTACTACCAAGGGCTCTCACAATACATTGGATCAACATATGGTAGGTAGTGGGACATAACAAATATCATATGTCATGATGGGAGATATCACAGGAAAACACCAGGCCCACCTAGAATTGTGACCTTGTTTTCCTCCCAATAGATCTCATGGTCCCTGGGATCCACAAGACTATATGGTGTTATAATTAATAATAAATAATGATTGAGGCATTAACCTCTAATTATTCTCATTACCCCACTTCATTTACTTATAATTGGGAATGTTCACAAATTTACTTATGGAAATACATCTAAATCATTCAAATCCAAACATTAATATATGCTTTCTCACATTAAATTTAATACATGAGTCAAGGGCCTAGAATGCATGTAATTAGTCATATTCAATTCTATTTAATTGATCCATTTAATCTAATAAATTTAATATAATGGAAGGAATTTATTGTAGAAAAACCATTTAATCAAGGCAAGCTATCTCATGTGAGACATCCTACTCAAGGTCATCTCACTAAATTCTCCAAAACACGGTCAATTCATTTCAGGTATCAGTGTAAAATTAAAAGACCATTTTCATTACACATAAGGGATGCTACCATATTGTATAATCAATTCAAACCATTCCTTTTATCTTGAACAAATCATTAGATCACTTCTTACTTTTAAATACCACATTCATGCCAAAGGGCCATGTTCAAGAAAAGAGTTATGGATGCAACCCAATTACCCACTATGGTAATTCCTTGTCTATGTGGAAAAAACAACCATGAGGTGTCTTGGGTTCATTAAAACACACATGTGACAATGTCCACATCATTTAAAATACCATCCAATATTTACCCTATAATTTAAATTTATTCCATAAACATTTACAATGATAAAGGGGAAACAAATTTTATAGCATCAACTACGTCCTGGTCTAACACTACAATATACAATGCATAACATCTACGTATAAAATATGAGCCATGGAAATAATGAAGACAAGAATAATAACCTACAAACTAATTTTTATATTGAAGACAGTTCACCTTTTTCGGTGTGGTTATATTACAAAAACATGACTTTGTAATCAAACAAATCATTTAACACATTTATATTTTTAATCAACTTTTTCTATGGAATCATACTCAAATAATGTTTAATATAAAGGCCTTACTGCCAAAATTAAACCATGATAATGGTATATAAATAAAAAATCAATGACTTTATTAAGATGAATGGGAAATGTAAAGGGACCCAACATCAAAGATGAACCAATCTGAACACTCAAGACATGATGAAACTCTTGATGACAACTCAAACCCATCACAACAAGGAAAACACACTTACATAAAAACAATGGGGACTAATATTTTATAAAACCCCAAATTTAAAAAGGTGAAACAAAGATAATATATAGACTCCATTACCCTAATTCTTAGTAAGAGAACATAAACACACCCATCCACCTCTCCGTTTGGAGAAGATTCCAAAAAAAGAATGAGGGTGTCCCGAGAGACCCTTCGCATACCCCAAAATATAAGAAAAGTGAAATATTGGGTTAACCAATAACCTTAGTTTCTTCTTAACATCATCGGGTGAAAAGGAGACAAAACATTAGACGTAAATGTGTAGGATATGGGTTTGAAGACTGTACCTCGATGTTTTGGAGAGAATTAATGAAAAGTCCTAATAGAAAATGACTTACATAGAGGAGACTAGGAGAGGTGGTCATGTTCAATGGGAGAGGTGGAGGATGTTGTGTCTCGAGAAGGGAGGTAGGAGGAGTGGTATGTTATGTTTTTATTTTATTACAACAATATTTTTTATTTAATTTAATTCAAAACTATAAATATGGTATCATGCATTTTAGAGACCCAAAGCTTGACGTACATGGACATTACATTACTTTTGTGGAATAATTATTACCTAACAAAAACAGACACACAAGTACCGTAATAGTTTAGTGTCTTTGGAAACTCGGAATATAATCTTCTAATCGTGGTGAAAGATCTTCAAATTCTCCCATAAAGATCTTCCCTTTTTTTCTTACCTAAAACATGTATTTATATCCTGGGGAAAATAAAACATAAAATGTGTGAACTCAAATGCTCTATAAGTGTATTTATAGAGAACATAAACAATCCATAGACATTTTAATGTAAAAAAAACATGATCATAAAATCTAAACATCAAAATCTTGAGAAAGGACATAAAACATTGTAGTACGTAAGGAATAGATCATGAAGAAACATTAATAATGATAAATTATCATGGGAATAAAAAATGTAATTGTGGCCACCATTAAGCACATGATATGATTTCCACAGTAGCCAAGGCGTTGCGGCCAAGACCATCTTAGTGGAAAAAGTCCCTTTCTGAATCGAGTTCACTCCTCGTTCTAGTCCTGTAACACTGAACAGGATTAACTTGCCGTTCTAGCCATGTCTATATCATGAGATACAAATCATTACCCAATGCATTGGAGAGATATATAGGTACCACCCATCTCATAATGAAATCATTCTTACTTGTGCCTCAAAATAAATATACATCATTCATAATAACCCAATAAATAAAATGGGTTTCATAAACATCATCCTATCATTATATAAAAGAAATGTATATCATTTCATAATAAGGAAAGTGAAACCATGTAAATAATAGAGACATTATACATGAAACATAAACATATGAAATAATTTCATCTTATATGAAAAATGATTTTGATAAAACACTTGAAATGAATTCTTGAGGAAAATATCCTTTCTTATTCAAAATCATTTTCTTTTCACAAAATGTCATGCAATTTTAAAATAAAAGGATTTTGTTGAAAATATTAATGAAATCTTTTGGAGGAATCTTCATGAAAATAAGGCTTTATAAAACCGTAAAAATCCTTTCATGCCCTATACGTTAAAAAACATTTTTCTCGTACTTTTGTTGGAAAAGTCAAAAAGTACCTTGTAGGGTAAATAAAAGAAATATTCCTTCCATACCATGGGGTAAAAGTCAAAATGGGTAAAAATGACTTTAAAAATACATGAATACACTTTTATAAAACATGGACATGGATGATTTCAATAACCCCAGTAAATACTTACGAATAATCAATCTCGGATAAAAATGAGATTTGCAAAATTATCCCTTACCTTAGGTCCGATATGCTTCGTACGTATCCAAACCTCCTGTATAATGATTTAAATAATTTCATTGAATTATTAAAAATCATATTTATTTTTATGATATCATATATATTTCACTTATGACTTTATATTACCCGTTCTTTTGTAAATTCCATGTTAAAGCAGCGTTTTGGGTAAAATCATTTCATTTATCGTATGTGTTTCGACTTTTCATTCTAGATATTATTACATATATCATGATTTACATAATTCCAGAATTTAAAACATGATTTATATATAATATATATTCATCATATAAATATATATATTATAGATCGATAAAATGAATGAAATACACCGTTCATGGAGACGGTAGGCTGTACGTACGCATGAACGTTGTTTTCGTTTCCTTATTGGATTGAATGAAACTAAATAGATGACATAAATATATATATATACATAAATACAGTAGCATTATTATTTCATATATTTCATTATTATTCATTATATAAACTTTATGATCATTCATTTATGGTTAACATGGAGAATGAATCTCATCGCGTCGTGGAGACGGTAGTCCGTACGTACGCACGAGCGATGATATCGTTCCCATGATTATTGAATAGAATTGGAGTGGATGGTATAATATATCAGAATCATTATGATGATATAATGACCATATATGGTTATTATTTACACCATTATACCCATCCATGTATGGTGTTGGTGGAAAAACAGATTTCACCACGGCGTGGAGACGGTATTCCGTACGTACGAACGCGTTGTGATTTCATTTTCCGTAGGATGGATAGATGGTGAAATAAGGTTATTTCATAATTATAATAACATATCATTATATGAGTTATACATATGTTATTACTTCATAATGAAACAACTGAAGAAGAAGAAGTGGAATAAGAAATAAAGTAGAAAGAATCGGTAACAGACATTACCTCTTCTTTGATTCGCCTCTTTGAGACCTCCTCTTAGGGCACTAAAATTGGTCTTTGAAGAAGAACGGAACCTCTAGGATGTTTCTAGGGAAGTGGAGAAGAGAAAATGACATGGGTTTCCAAGCTTTAAGTCTAAAAGTGGTGTAACGCCCCGACCCCAGCTACCCAGAGTCGGTGCATTACTTCGTAACATTGGCATGATCACAAGAAAGATCAAATCCCGAAAGACCGATTGGTTTAGTAGCCTTGGAAACACTAGATATAATCACAAAGTTTTACATTACATTTCAAAGTGAAAAACTACTACAACAACAAAGTCTTCATATCCACACTATTAACCCCTCATAATATCCCTGCAAGTCATTCATAAATTACTTCTTCACTACCTGGGAAAAATAAAACATAGAAAAGGGGTGAGCTCAAATGCCCAGTAAGGATAACAATATAGCGGAACATTCAAAATAAGCATAAATATTTAAGGCAATGAATTACTAAAACAAAAGCCTTTTAAATATTAACTTTCAACATGGTATGGCAAAAGTAAAATGAAATAATGCCATTTACTTGTTCACATGGATATTCTACTAATCGAATAATCACATGCAATATCAATAACCACTTTCATAATGTTGGAATGCATAATGCCAGACTATCATAACCACATAGCCAAGGCCTCGTGCCAAGACTACAAATAAGATTTTGTCAAGGCCTTGTGCCAAGACACTAGTTTGTCTCATGAGACCTACCGATGCAATTTTTTTAGAAGATACTTACGTTTAAAATTGCTAAAATATACTCCAGTGTTTTTCTGAAAACATTATGCAAGCTTCTGAAAACAAAATAACTAATTCTGAGACTACTCGATTAATTACAGGCCATGATGGGTCCACTCCCAATCCCTTCCTGTCTACCACACTCAAGAGTCGGGTTTTCTGAAAACATTTTTAAGCTTGCGTTAAATACGTATACATTTGCACTGGATTTTCATATTTTTGAGAGAAATATATCTTTTTTTGAAATCATTTAAAAGTCACATAATTATAAAAGAAAACATTTACTTTGAAAATATCCTTATAAACTTGTAATGAAAGCTTCGAAGATTTTATAACGGCGGAAAATAACCACACCCACCGTATAAGTTAAAAAAAACATTCTTACCTTAATTCTGTCGAAAAGGTTAAAAGGACCTTGTTTTGAAAACGACGGAAAGATTCCTCTTATAAAAAGTCAAACAAGGGTATAAATGACTTTAACCCATATTCTTGTAAATAATAAAAATGGTTTGAAATACATTTTGAAGAAACATGGATGTGGATGATAAAGAGATCCCAGTAGATTATTAAATATAAACAACCTCAGATAATGAAGAGATTGTGAAATAAACCCTTACCTTGTACTTTTCCTTGGTTGGGGTAGGTCAACCTCCTGTATAATGGTGAAATAATTGTTACTAAATTATACAAGAATCATATATATTAATATGATATCATATATGATCTTTTAATATTGATTTGATAATATCTTAGTATTGTCGTTGTTTCGGGTGTTAACTTACTCGTTTGCTTTTGTATGTTTTGTTACATAAGTCATGTTTGTTGTATCTTATTCATATCCAGAATAATATCAAGTCCTTAAACATCATTTTTAAATCATTAAATGATAATTATACTTGAATGGATACGATGGAGAATGAATCTCATCGCGTTCGTGGAGACGGTAGTCCGTACGTACGCACGAACGCTACTTCCATTTAATTTTTATTTTAAAAGAATCGAATCCAAATGATACATAGGTATATTACTATTCCAGTATAATATAATATTTTATATATGTTACTTAAGTTCATTAACACCATCCTTTATACGTTCCATGTGTGGTATGAACGAGTCATATCATTTTAAGGGGGCGATAGTCCGCACTTCCTCAAATGAAATTATCGTATGTATATACAACATGAAACGAATAATGGTATGAAATAAAATGGAATTACAGAAGCTTATATATAAAATATCATATTTAATTACAGTGCCATCATAATGGCCACCATGAGAGGCGGTAAGATGTATTTGAACAATCATCGTTTCGTGAGGCGTTAGTTTGCCATCCACAGAAACATTATGTTCATCATCCATTAGATGGAGTTGTGTGTATGTGTAGTTTTAATCCTTCTTATAACAACATCCTAGTATATTGAGGATACTGGTGTTGTTACAAAAGAAAGGAAATAAAAAGAGTTTGGGGGTTGAAGAAGAAAAATAAATGAAAATAATTTAAGAGAAATCGTTACCTTTAATTTAGGTAACTCACTTTGGTTGGAACCAAAGGACTTGTTGAAATGCTTTCTGCCTAAGGGGAAGCTTCAAGGAGGAGGAGAGGGATGTGGGGAGCTTAGTTGGTCAGAGTTTGGACTAGCCAAGTGGCTTGAGAGGTGTGAGGAATGAGTAGAAGTGGTCTCCTATTATAAGGGAGAGGAGGGGCTCTTTAGGAAAGTGTGAAAGTATTACTTTATAATATATTTTTATTCGGTTTATAATGGTCCAAAAATCTTTGAGGTCGAAGATAAGATGACTCATATTCTAAATAACATCAACCAATAAGAATTGGACAGGTTTTAGATAATATTTTAATAATTATAATCTTATTTATTTAAATGATTTATTAATGAGGTAAACATTGAATCATTATTGTGTCATTAATAATTTAAATTATTTGATGTCTAAAAATTATAAATAAAATATCATTATGTAGGAAATATTTCTAGCTTTCTAATGAATATTTATAATCGAAAATCCAACATGTATAACCCTATGTAAAAATTATTCTTCTAAAAGATGTAAGCTTATGCCATTTTATTTTTATTTTAACTTTATTAATATAATGTGTCATTATCACTTACAAGTGGATCCATGGGGTCCCAAAATAGACCCAAAGATGCCCATGGTCGACCATGTATCAACCAATAGGGTTAAGATACGTTTTAGGGTAATTTAGTATTATTATAATATTATTTGTTTAACCCTTATTTACCGGATTTACCCTTTAACCATGATAAATAAAATATTTACCGCAGTAATTATTCAAAATGTCTAAAAATAAAAGTTACCTATTTACACAATTTGGACATACTGATTCCAAATATGGAATCCATTTTTCTAAATTCAAAACACAGAAGTGGCAGAAATTAATTTAAAATTAATTCCCGCTGTCAAAACAAAAGCGTGTTTTTAAGAGATAATAACTATCAAAAGATTGACACTTGTTTATGTTCGGTTTAATTGTAAAATTATGTCCAATGACCAACATTATATTAAATGGTAAAAATATATTCTAAATATACTTTAAAACCACTCAAATTCACAATTTATCACTATTAATTATTTTGATTAAAAAAGTTGTTTTTAATTAAAATTTAGTAATTTTCACTATTCATCAAAATATTAATGTTATCCGAAAAGTACCAAAATTTCAACCTAGGCTAATTTCAATATTCCAAATCCAAAAATGAAGTCCATTTTGAAATATAAAATATATATGATTTCAAAAAGTAGGTATTACTATTCACAACGGCTATTTTAATTAGTTGTGGTGTGTGTTTGAACTCGAGGTTGCGTACAACACACGCTATCGCATTATTCGAAGGGAAACGTACCGTGGAAGCTTGGGGTGTTACAAGTGGTGTGAGGAAGAGATGGAGGAGGTGCCCTTTTATAAGGGAGGAGAGGGGCACCTTTGGAAAAACTAAAAATATTATTTTATTATAAAGTCATATTCGATTTTAATAGCTAAAAATTGATTTATTTCGAAGATAATGTGGGTATGGGTCGCAATCCTCTCATCCAATAGAATTTATACAAGTTTAGGTTTCTATTTTAACCATATCATTTAGATTTATCCTTAAGTTAAATAATTTTACTTTTACCGTGTCTTCTTTTTTTCTTACACTATAACATTAATAAACTTACTATAACAAGCCAAAAAACCCCAAGTTGTATATAATTAATATATATAACCATATATAAGTCATTTGGCCGAACCGTATTTTTTTAGGAATAAAATAACAATTAATAATATAATATTTGTTTTAAAAACTATTTTCTGTCAATTTTGACACTATTTGGTAATTGATTTTTGTGAAAATCATAACAGAATTATTATTTCTAAAAAAGTTACTTAAATAAATAATAACATGTCATATTAACCTATAAAATTTGTGTAATTCATAAAAAGTCTCAAATTACATTTATTTAGGTATTTATAACATCAATTATGTCAATATTTCATTAATAAGATAATTACTGCATCATCTTTGTGTAAAAAATAAAATAACTTATTTAATGTCTAAAAATTATAAATAAACTACCATTATGTAGGAAATCGTTTTAGAATTCTAATTAATCTTTATAGTCGAATTTATCTTATTTATAACCCTATATTAAAAATGATTTAGTTATAAACTTTGATTTTAACTATTTTAACCCTTCTTTAAATAAATTAATATTAAATGTCCTAATCTAATCCATGTGGGCCTAAATGATCATAGTTTCTTCCTAAGGTTGGTTTTGGTCGAATTACACTTTTAAAATATAATTAGGACATGTTTTAGGGTAATAATTATATCAATTTTACCCTTAATTACCCTATTGACTTTTAACCGTCGTAAAAAAAGTAAAAAGTTACCATTCACTAAAAAATATTTTCATCTCATTGAACCACATTTTAGTACTTGATATTAACCATGTCTCTAGGATTTTATAAATTCTACTCATAGAAGCTGTAAAATTAGGTTTAAATTAAAAAAAGTTATTTTTTTAACTACCACTAAGTGGTTGGACTATTCATCGAAAATTGAAGTTTTTCAGAAAAATACCAAAAAATAAGCCTTAGAATTATTTGATATTATGAATTCAAAATTGATGTCTATTTTTCTAAATTCATAACATATAAGTGTCATTAATTAGTTTTAAATTTAATTCCCTTTATCTAAACAAATAGTGTGTTTTTATGAAACAAAAACAATCAAGAGATTGAAACTTGTTTATATCCAATTTCAAAGTGAAATTAATTCCAATGATCGACATTGGATTAAATGGAATTTTTTTTTCTAGTTACACTTTAAAACCAGTTAAAATGATAATCTATCCATATAAATTATTGAGATGAAAATTTTTTTAATTAAAATATAGCGGGTTTTTATTATTCCTTAAAATATGAAAGTTATCAGAATAATATGAAAAAATTAATCCAAAGTAAATTTTTATATCCTGATTCCAAATAAGAATTTTATTTTGTCAAATTGAACATATAGACATGTAAAAAAATATATTTAAAGTGGGTGTGTCATCAAAAGGCGGGATACTGCAATTTTTGAAAAATACATATTTGACACGAAAAATTTATTTTTTTCTCATACCATATTCTAGAAAATGTGTAAGATGAATAATAATGTTATAAAATTCAATATTTATTTAATATAATTAATAACGGCTAGACCATAATAATATTATAACAATATATCATTGTTTAGTAAAACTTGGTATTGTGTACAACACACGCAATCGAGGAAGGTTGCGATTGCGTGTAATGAAAGCCAAGTAAGGGTTGCGTGTTGTGAAAGACTCCTAAATTGTTTCGTATAACAGAAGCCAACATTATTTCATTTATACATAGAATATATATATATATATAAACTAAATGTTTCTTAGAATAACTACTACCAAAATTGTGTGAAACATGATCCATGAATAGTGTTGTGTATACTGCAAGCTCATACAGTGTTGCATATAGCGCAAGGAAATATTGTTGTAGCTTACAACACAAGACATAAATGAAATTAAAAGAATATTTTTCATAAAATCTTGGGGTGTTACATTCTACCCCCCTTAAATGAATTTTGCCCTCAAAATTCGTCGGGGTAATTAATCGTTTACTATTTATAGAAACCCACATAGTAAAAATGAATACTAAAATTTAATTTTACAAACTAAAGTATGAAATGTAACGATTACCCAAAGAAACTCATCACTGGGTTTCCATACAGGAGAACATAGGTGAAAATATGGATATGGAAGAAAAATCTAACCATCATGTTCTGATGGAGAGTGGTAGAGAACATGGCTATGAAAAATCCATCAATCACAAAGCCACAAATTTGTGATGATCTATGTTACCATCTGATTCATCGGATATAAGAGCACTAGGTCAAAATTTTTGTATTTCAATATCATTTCCCTAAAGTTGAATTTTTTTAATTAGATGAAATACTTGCTTGATTTTGGTACAATCTCACTATTGTTCATGCTTTGAACAATTTCCACTTCATCTCTTAAATAAATGAAGTTGAATTTGTTATTCGTGAAGTGTTAATAGATCATTTGATAGAATGCTGGGTCATTCCATCTGTTTCAAACAAAAGGTTAGCAAAAGTTATCAAATATACATAAGTCCATCTATGGTGAGGTTAATCATATATGATTTCAAAAATGAACTTATAATTCATATATCATACCGTTTAATAAAATAAAACTAGTTTCTACTAACCAGGGACTTCCTGTAGGCCAGTGGTGGCGATAAAGGCCAGTCGCACTTCGGTTGTGGGTTCGATTCCCACAGGCTTGTCCGACGCGATGGGTTGTCTCCCATCCTGCATTTTTTCCTTTTTCTAAAACTACATTACTATAACATCCCATCAATAATATCGAGAAAACATCTATCCTTAAACAATAATAACTTATCTCCAACATAATCCATTACAATCTTTAGGTTTATCCATAATACTGCAGTCCACTCTCATACTATAGTGAAAATGATCACCAAATATTTCCTATAACAAGAATGTCAATCCCATCTTTGATCCCCATATATAATAAGATATGTCTTGTTGGTCATATTCCAAACATTTTAAGGCCTTAATCATGTATTCTCTTGAAAAATGAATACCCATTGAATCTTAGTGAAAAAATGAGTGCTATCAAAAGTTAACACTTTCCACATAACAAAACCCCAAAATTATATATACTCAAACCATGATATCACTTAGTCCTTATATCAATCATGAGCTCATGAATACTGTCAAACATTCCATTTTCTCCTTATCCCTTCATTATGCACATATCATCTTCTTTCCAAAAATATCTCAATATCTTTCCATGGTTACTGGTACCATAAAATTATTGAAAACCACAATAGACTAATACATAAATATTCCAATATTCCACGATACTATATAAAACCTTATTTTGGAATAAACACTTAATCATTCTACCAAATTGTTGTCATATTCAATATCGCCAATAGTGATTGCATGTGACTTCCCTTTGTCCTTTGCCTTAAGTGGTTGCTCATGTCGATCATCACTAACCCTTGGATTAGGGAATTTATTAGCATAATGCCCCATTTCCATGTACTTGAAGCATTGAAGTGTTGGTGGTGTGTTCTCTGCAGTATTTTCTTTATTCACATCATTAGCAACCCTTTTTTCATTACTTCGACACTCAGCTACTCGATGACCTTGTTTTCCACACATAAAACATTTTCTAGTCCCTTTAAGACAATCTCCACCATGCTTCTTTCCACACTTTGAGCATAAGGAAACATTCATCTTCTTTTCACCATTATTCTGAGATTTCTCCTTTAACTCCATCCTTCGTTTCTTGTCAAAACCATGAGATGGATAAATAACACCAACTTCCATTTCTACCTTTATAGCACAATGCAAAATTTCTTCATATCTACTGAAGTCTCTTATAGATAATGCCCTTCAACGATTTAGTTTTAAGCCACTGAAGAATTGATCATGTTTACTTTCAGGTTGGATGATAAATCCATATGCATACCTTGCAAGCCTTGTAAAATTCGCTTCACATACACCAACAGATTCATCATCCTTTTGCTTTAGTTCTAGAAACTCCTTCTCCATCTTTGTTCGAAGAATATAAGGGAAGTACTTATTGAAAAATAAGTTCTTGAACTCGTCCCATTCCAAGGACACAACATCATCTCTTGGACTCGTATTCTTGATACGATTCCACCATTGATCAGCTTCACCTTCCAAACGATATACTGCTAAGATGAATATATCATGTTCAGAACATTGATGAACTGAAAATATCTTTTCAGTGGTACTCATCCACTGTACAACAACAAGTGGATCAGAAGACCCACTGAAAGAAGGTGGATGTTGCCTCATGAAGGACTCAAAAGAATATTGTTCCCTTTTCTGCTCATTTGGAAGTCCAGAAAGATTCATAGCTTGTGTAAATATAGCAAAAATATTTTTCCTTCCATCTCCCATAACATGTGTTTTTTCATGAGGACAATCATTTCATTGTCCATTGCATTGATCAACACGGTTCCTTCGGGTTCCAGCCATCGTCTAAAACCCTAAAAGAAATGTGTGAGAGGCAAAAATCATGCTAGGGAAAACAATATAATAAAGGGGGAGTACCTTCAATATCTAACATCTTAGGTTTAATTCTAAGATATTTACCGTTATTATAGGACTATATCCTATATGTATACTTATCCTTAGGGACATCCCTAGCCATACCTTAGAAATATATCTAGGGATCTCACAAACGTTTTCGCATCATAGTTTCCAAAGGTTGACTAAACCTTTCCTCTGATACTAACTCTAGAGACCCAATGCTTGACGTACATGGACATTACATTACTTTTACGAAATAATTATTACATAACAAAAACAGACACACAAGGACCGTAATATTTTAGTGTCTTTGGAAACTCGGAATATAATCTTCTAATCGTGGTGAAAGATCTTCAACATCTCCCATAAAGATGATCCCTTTTTTTCATTCCTAAAACCTTTGTTTATATCCTGGGGAAAAGAAAAAATAAAAGGGTATGGGTAAGCATAGAGAGCATAAAACAATCCTTAGACATTTGAATGTAAAAAAACATGAGCATAAACTCTAAACATCAAAATCCTGAGCAATGACATAAAACATGGCAGTACGTAAGTCATAGATCATGAAGAAACATTAATCATGATAAATTATCATGGGAATAAAACATGTAATCGTGGCAACCATTAAGCACATGATATGATTTCCATAGTATCCAAGGCATTGCTTCCAAGACCATCTTAGTGGACAAAGTCCCTTTCTGAATCGAGTTCACTCCTCGTTCTAGTCCTGTAACACTGTACTGAATTTACTTACCATTCCATCCATGTCTATCTCATGAGATATAAATCTTTACCCAATGCATTGGAGGGAGATATAGGTCCCACCCATCTCATAATGAAATCATTCTTACTTGCGCCACAAAATAAACATACATCATTCATAATAACCCAATAAATAAAATGGGTTTCATAAACATCATCCTATCATTATATAAATGAAATGGCTATCATTTCATAATAAGGAAAGTGAAACCAAGTAAATAATAGAGAAATTATACTTGAAACATACACATATGAAATAATTTCATCTTAGATGAAAAATGTTTTTGATAAAACACTTGAAATGAATTCTCGAGGAAAATATCCTTTATTCTTCAAAATCATTTTCTTTTCACAAAATGAAATGAAATTTTAAAAGAAAAGGATTTTTTTTGAAAATAGGTATGAAATATTTTGTAGGAATATTCATGAAAATATGGATTTATAAAACCATAAAAATCCTTTCATGCTGTATACGTTAAAAAAACATTCTTCTCGTACTTTTGTTGGAAAAGTTGTAGGGTAAATAAAAGATAGATTCCTTCCATACCATGGGGTAAAAGTCAAAAGGGATAATAATGACTTTAAACATACATGAATACACTTTTATAAAACATGAAAATGGATGATTGAAACAACCCTAGTAAATACTTACGAATAAGAAATCTCGGATAAAAATGAAATTTGCAAAATTATCCCTTACATTAGGTCTAATATGCTTCGTACGTATCCGAACCTCCTGTATAATGATTTAAATAATGTCATTGAATTATTAATGAATCATATTCATTGCTATGATATCATATATGTTTCACTTATGACTTTATATTACTCTTTCTTTTGTAAATTCCATGTTAAAGCAGTGTTTTGGGTAAAATCATTTCATTTATCGTATGTGTTTCGACTTGTCATTCTTGATATTACTACTTATATCCTGATTTACATAATTCCAGATTGTAAAAAATGATTTATATATAATATATATTCATCATATACATATATATATATTATATATCGATAAAATAAATGACCGTAGATACGCATGAATGCTGTTTTCGTTTCCTTATTGGATTGAATGAAACTAAATAGATGACATAAATATATATATATACATAAATCCAGTAGCATTATTATTTCATATATTTCATTATTATTCATTATATAAACTTCATGATCATTCATGTACGGTTAACATGGAGAATTAATTTCATCGCGTCGTGGAGACGGTAGTCCGTCCGTACGCACGAGCAATGATATCATTCCCATAATAATTGAATAGAATTGCAGTGGATAGAATAATATATCAGAATCTGTATGATGTTATAATAACCATATATATTTATTCTTTACATCATTATACCCATCCATGTAAGGTGTTGGTGGAAAAACAGATTTCACCACGGCGTGGAGACGGTATTCCGTACGTACGCACGCGTGGTGATTTTGTTTTCCGTAGAATGGATAGATGGTGAAATAGGGTTGTTTCATACTTATAATAATATATCAGTATATTATTTATACTGATGTTATCACTTCATAATGAAACAACTAAATAAGAATATGTGGAATAAGAAATAAAGTAGAAAGAATCGGTAACGGACATTACCTCTTCTTTGAAGCGCCTCTTTGATACCTCCTCTTAGGGCACTAAAATTGGTCTTTGAAGAAGACCATAACCTCTATGATATTTCTAGGGAATTGGAGAATAGAAATCGTCAGGGTTTTTATGAGCATGAAGGCTCAATGTGGTATGAGGAAGAGAGGGAGGAGGTGCCCTTTTATAAAGGAGGAGAGGGGTACCTTTGGAAAAACAAAATATTTTATTTTATTATAATGTCATATTCGGATTT
Organism: Viscum album; assembly: GCA_963277665.1. Classification (NCBI taxonomy): domain Eukaryota; kingdom Viridiplantae; phylum Streptophyta; class Magnoliopsida; order Santalales; family Viscaceae; genus Viscum; species Viscum album. The sequence goes on along the minus strand of OY728122.1, from coordinate 905,452,767 downwards.
AATAGATCCAAATTGATTTATTTCGAAGATAATGTGGGTATGGGTCGAAATAATCTCATCCAATAGAATTTAGACAAGTTTAGGTTTCTATTTTAACCTTATCATTTAGATTTAACCTTAAGTTAAATAATTTTACTTTTACCATGTCTTCTTGTTTTCTTACACTATAATGTAAATAAACTTACTATAACAAGCCGAAAGAACCCCAATATGTTTATTATTAATATATAAAACCTTATCTAAGTCATTAGGTCGAACTTTATATTTTTAGGAATAAAATAACAATTAATAATATAATATTTGTTTTAATAACTATTTTATGTCAATTTTGACACTATTAGGTAATTGATTTTTGTAAAACTCATAACAGAATTATTGGTTCAAAAAATGTTACTTAAATCAATAATCACATGTCATATTAACCTATATAATTATTGTAATTCATAAAAAGTCTCAAATTACATTTATTTGGGTATTTATAACATCAATTATGTCAATATTTCATTAATAAGATAATTACTGCATCATCTTTGTGCCATAAATAAATTAAATTATTTAATGTCTAAAAATTATAAATAAAATACCATTATTTAGGAAATATTTTTATCTTTCTAATTAATATTTATAGTCGAATTTATCTTATTTATAACCCTATATTAAAAATGATTTACTTATTAAACATTGATTTTAACAATTTTAACCCTTCTTGAAATAAATTAATATTAAATGTCCTTATATAATCCAATTGGGACTACATGGTCATACTTTATTCCTAATGTTGATTTTGGTAGAATTACACTTATCCAATAGAATTAGGACATGTGTTAGGGTAATAATAATATCAATCTTACCCTTAATTACCCTATTTACTTTTAATCGTGGTAAAAAATGTAAAAAGTTACTATTCGCCAATAAATATTTTCATCTCATTGAACCACATTTTAGTCCTTGATATTAACCGTGTCTCTCGGATTTTCAAAATTTCATTCACAGAAGCAGTAAAATTAAGTTTAAATTAAAAAAAGCCAGTTTTTTAACTACCACTATGAGGTTGCACTATTCATCAAAAATTGATGTTTTTCAGAAAAATACAAAAAATTCAGCCTAAGCATTATTTGATATTCCGAATTCAAAATTGATGTCTATTTTTCCAAATTCTTAACATATAAGTGGCACTAATTTGTTTTAAATTTAATTCCCGCTATCAAAACAAATAGCTTGTTTTTAAGAAACAAAAATATTCAAAAGATTGATACTTGTTTATATCCAATTTCAATGTGAAATTAATTCCAATGAAAAAAATTCGATTAAATGGTAAAAAATATATTCTAATTACACTTTAAAAACAATTAAAAAGATAATATAACCATATAAATTATTTCGATGAAAAGAAGTTATTTTTATTTAAAATATAGTTGGTTTTTACTATTCCTTAAAATATGAAAGTTATCAGAATAATATGAAAATTTATTCCAAAGTAAATTTTTATATCCTTATTACAAAAAAGAATTCTATTTTGTCAAATTGAACTTATAGAGATGTCAAAAACAATATTTAAGGTGGTTGCATCATCAAATGGCGGGAAAACAACAATTTTTGAAAAATACATATTTTACACGAAAAATTTATTTTGTTCTCATACCATATTCTAGAAAATATGTAAGATGAATAATAATGTTATAAAATTAAAAATGTTGTTAATACTATTCATAACGGCTAGTCCAAAATAATATTATAACAATATATCATTGTTTAGTAATACCCGGTATTGCGTACAACACACGTTATCGAGGAAGGTCGTGATTGCATGTAATGCAAGCCAAGTCAGGGTTGCGTGTTGTGAAAGGCTCCTCCATTGTTTTGTATAATAGAATCCAAAAATATATCATTTATACATTGAATATATATATACACTCAATGTTTCGTAGAATAAATACTATCAGAATTGTGTGAAACATGATCCAAGAATAGTGTTGTGTATACTGCAAGCTCATACGGTGTTGCATATAGCACAAGGAAATCATGTTGTAGCTTACAACACAAGACATCAATGAAATTAAAAGAATAGTTTTCATAAAATCTCACGGTGTTACATGCATGGCATGGGCCGCATGGTTTGAAAAATTGTACACCCACTGTGTGCCCCATAAGGAGCACTTGGAGCATCCCACATGGTTTGTTATGCACAATTAGCCTAACCATGCACAAAATGTGTGTTGAATAGTGTAAAGGTAATATACAATGCCACTAACCATGTGGGCTAGGTGAATAGTTATTAAAACTGTGCACAACCCTTACAAACAGCCACTATCCACCTACTATAAGCTTCATGGTTCCCTGCTCAGGGCCACACCGTTTTATATAAACTATGTGCCCTATTTAGCCTTCCAAAACCATTATTTTAAAGCTTCATAACTCCCTAAAACTCTCAAGACAATCGTAAAAAATAATTGCCATTCACCCATGCCCAAAACATAACATTAAAGGGATTTAAGTCATGGAATTATGTTGTGAAATGTTGTTTTAAAAATTTTCTATCCAGTAAATTAAAAAAGTCAAATCTCCTTGAATTTTTTCCAATTCAAAACATGGATCATTACAGTTTATGTTTTGTTTATTTATTATTATTTTGATATTTGGGGATATGGTTTACAACATTGTTCCTATTTTACATATAATGTTCATTTTGATATAGAATGTGTTATGATAATTTATCAGAAAATTAATGGATTTCAACATACTTTTTATTGTAGATTCATATTGTATAGTCTTTATTTTTTCTATTACCTCACTCAAATTAGAGATTATAATCACACCATTGTACCATCTTATCCCTGAACTAAAATTCATAAGGGTCAGGTATATTATGATACATTCTTGAGGAAATGTTGCGATCTTTAGGATGACACTGAGTGGCCACAGACCTAGGAATTTAAAAAGAGATATTAGATCATTTTATTTTGTCTAAATATTAATGTATTGTAAATATTATATAATTTGTTGTTGGAAAATTTTAAAAAAACAAATTACATGGTACATGAAACCTATGTATGAGTGAAATCCTTGTTTCAATTTATTGTATTGATCTTATCATTATTATTTTTGTAGTAGATATATTCTACCTTTAGTGAGACACATGATTATGATGTTATAGATATGAAGTAAATTATCAATTGGAAGTAATGGAATGAAGGATCATGTTCATTCAGTATACTTTTCACGTATGATTCATGCAACATCTTCATGGTAACCTATAGTTATTTACAATGATTATGATATGTGATGGTTATTTGGAGTGTCCACAACAAATTAGATGGTGTATTATCATTTAAATTTATAGATTGATCTTACTTAATGACTATTTATATATAAAAAACAATTTTAAATAATTAATCACATTGATTATAATGTACAATTATAAAATTTTAATTTTAATTATATATAAAAAAATTATTTCCACTTTAATTGTTAATTGGTGTTTCATTTAACTAAACCTCAATTGTCATGTGTTCTGTATTATTTTGATGATTTAAATTATATTTTATAACACCATGTTTAAATTTTATATTTTTATTCTTCTAAATGATATATAAATTTCATTATATATATTATTTTACCACATATATTATAATCATTACATTGGTAACATATATCTAGTTATGAATTATTTATATGTATGGTGTAAAATCATTATGATATATATCATATTTATATGGTTTTGACCCTCATTTATATTGGATGATAGACTCTATCTTTGGGAAGTTGTGGATAATAGGATTTATCAAGTTATGAGTATTTATGATGTGAAATATAGGGGGTAGGGGGGGCATTGTGATGACTATCACATTCCATGGACTGTGATTTTGAGAGTTTTAATAGATTTTTTCACTCATGTGATTTATTGTGTTTATGACTTGATCCTGAGAAGTGGATAGTAAAGAAATATAGAAACTATTGTTTCTAAAATCATTATGGTGTGGGGTGTGTTAGATAGTTGGGTTCTATAAATATTGTGAATAAAATTCAAATAGTGATATTGACTAAATATTTAGTTGTGACCATATATGACAATTTTGGGATTATTCCTAACCCAAATGCTAGTATGGTAGACTAAAATCAAACCCATATGTAATAACATTATGTTATATGACTGGGGAACATTTATGGGACATTATATTTACTTATCTTATTCCTATATTATATAGTAAAGTCATATCAGGATAACCATAGACCATGTATCGAGATTATGTTTGGGATTCTTCATATATACAAGAATAATAACCCTAGGGGTGGGGCAGTATATGAGAAACCTTTTAGTGTGAGCGATGGATGAAGGTATTGGTGACCCATGTGTTACAATAGATATAAAATACTTTTCTATAGTTTTTTAGAGATGAATTTGATAAATGAGGGTATGTCAAGATAGGGGATATCTAAGATTAGGGATTCCATAGAAATTAGAATCACATTTTCATCTATAAATTAATATTGTTATTTTAAATTTATAATAAATTCCATGTATGGGCATATTGATTTCAATAATAGTAGGTAACATGGTGATGAGAAGTGGTTGGATGAAGAATGGGTAGAGGATATGTAGATTCTTATTAATTATTGGTAATGCATTGATTGCTTGGTAATCATGTTATTGTCCATGGCATGACTAGAATTCCTTGGTTCTGTAGAACTATTGCACTAAAGAATATTATTTATTGTCGATGATTTGATATGTGATGAGATGGATCAGTTGGGTCATCTTGCATTTGAACCTACTGATAATATAATATGACTTGTGATAGTCAAGTATGGTAACATGGATGAGGGGAACATGGATGCATGCTTACTTGGTGTATCTGTTCGCTATCCTATTTTATTGAGAATGCAGTACCATGGAAAAACATGTTATTGCTATACCCTATATTTTGTGAGTGGGATTGGGTTATCTATCATTTAAGGTGCATGAGGTATACTGTAATATTATCCATGAGAAGGTAAGATTAGTTTTTGAATTTATATGGATCACCATGATAGAAGGAGCCACATGGTGATGGGTGATGTTTATGTAATCTATACTAATCTGAATTTGTGGTGGGAATGTTACGTGACTCCTAGGATAATGTCATCATAAAAAATTGAAAATGAGTAATTTTTAATGATATAATCCTACTGAAATAATATAAAATTATGGGACATATTTATTCAACCACTATATTTCTGTTGGAGTAAGGAAATTATTAGGTGGAAGTATATTTTCAGGGGTTTAGGATACTTTATTTTCCAAAAAAATAGAAATTAATGTAATGTGTTACAGATGAAATCGATGGATTTTTTTATGTGAAATAATGTTTTAATGTTTTTATATTTTTTTGAGGATTATTTTTAAGAGGGTGTAGGCTAATGGTGTTATAATTTATGATTGTTAGAATATTTTTTTCCCTAGACCTTGACCTGATGTAGTCTATACAATAAATGGAATCATTATGTTAATCTATATTCATGTGATGATTTCATTACTAGTGATGATGAATTGAACATGACCCAATGAGGAATTTTTAATTTATATATGGTTACCTAATGTGATAGATGTCCAATGAGAAAATTTGTAATATGTGGAACTAATATGATGATATGGTAGATCGGTGATACACAAAGGTTTTGATCTACTAATTTTTGTGGATATTGAATCATGAAACATCATTACATGTGGAGATACGTTCACTGGAACATGCATATGATGAAAGCTAGTGTAGGTAGGTCCCATAGTGTAACAAAGTTGTGAAATGTGTGGTAGTGATCAAGTTCATAGTCCATGAGGTATAATCATCATGAGTAGGCATGTCATATATTTTTGTTGAGAAAAGTTGTTAATTATGGTATGGGGAACCAACATGTAAATATATCCTAGAGAAGGGGTCAAGTTGAGAACATATGTTATTAATGTGTGTTTGGATTAATAATGATACTATTGTGTTGTTGATGGTCATCAAAAAAGATTAAACATAATGATTAAAAAACAATATAATATTATGGGAGCACATCATGGACTATTTGAGTAGGTCATTCTCATTATAATTATTTATCAGTGAATTTCAAGAGTAACATTTTGATAATACCAACCGAAATAAAGATCCAACTATTTATTTCACATTGGAATATGAATCCATATTTGGAATAAAAAATTTAATCTACTCGAGTATTATTATTAGTTTAGTAGAATTTATGGAATTTTTATGATCGATATTATAGACAATCCATAGGTTAGTTTATGATCATGTGGTGTGACTTTAACGATGAAAAGTTTAATCCATGGAAATTACATTCTTGTAGTTATGTCATAAAATCACATGAAATCATAACATAATTAACCATTATGTTCTATGTGACCATTAAACATAATATAGTCACTTCTATGATTTGAATTTTGAAAATCATATATACTGGGTTATGATTAATAAGATGTCTAGAGTCATAAAAGACAAATATAATTTTTTTAGGAATATTCACTCACCCTAATGTATAGTAATGTTACCCTTATGAATAGTATTCTAACGTTATGAATAGTAAATTTTCCATGTAAATAGTAACGTTACCATAGAAAGTATATATAAAATTTATCCATCATAATGGGGAAAACATGATAGTCTTGGTATTTATATAAGTCAAAAATATTTAAATAAATGTTTGTTTAAAATTTAATAACTACAAAAGAATATTTATTATCATTAAATTTATTCATAATTTTTTTGAAGTCTAATGATTATAGAATAATTTTATGAGACGTTATTAAATATTTCAAAGAATTATAAAATCATACAAAATTTAAAAATAATAATTTTTCATGTAAATGATAAATTTATATAAAAATTAAATTTATCGTATATAGAATATTATTTTCCTAGAAAAAATTTCATCTATTGATTCTAAACATCAAAAATTGGTATGGGTGAAATTTTGGGCTATTTTAAAAATACATGATTTTTTTTTGAATAGTAATATATGATATTTATGATAATGGTTAAAACCTGAATTTCTACATCATGCTTGAGTCATGGATGATGTAAATGGAAATTGGTTCAAACACACATGCACTTATTACTATTATTTTTCTCAATAATATATACTATTCACAGTCTTGAGAAGAGTTACTAAACTATTGATTAAAATAATGGGACACCCCACCAATCCACCACTATAAATACCACCCATATTCACCTCTTTTATTCACTCCTATCAAGCCACATGCATTCTCTAAATTCAACTAAAATCACTCCATAATCCCTTCTATCAAGTCCATAATCCATTGGTCTCTTGAAACAACAAAATCCTCTCACCTAAATAGTTTATCAGTTATGTTATATTCAAGAGGTAAACTATTCTTTTCATTTCATTTATTTTCCTTCACGTTCCGTTCTTTCATTTCCTTTCCTCGCCTCCTTTCATCCAAGTGTTAGCATAAGTGCAGTATTTTACATTTACAAAAATATATTTTTATAGTTGAATAATTCATCATCATCTCTTCTTTCCCCTCCGTTTATACTATAAATGAAGAAAACCATCTGAGATGGGTTAATTTATCACATTCAAGGATGATAGGTTTTCAATTTCTATTTTCATCTTCAATTCTGGTCATGAAACCTTTTTGATTGTAGAACCAGAATATAATATTTGTATTATGCATAATTTAAGGTTATGGAATATTTTTTTTACACATGATATTAATTTATAATTAAAAACGTGTTAGATGCGATAAAAAACTCACATTCAACCAAAGGGTTGTTATTAAGGATTTATATAAGGATTCATCTTCAATCTGAACGAACAAATGGACTTTATGACCATATAATCATCTATATGATCACCAATATCATACAAATTCAATTATTTATAACCATTATCATCTTCCATGTTTATCCTTACGTGTATATAAGTAAACCAATCTTGAAAACCAAGGAAACAATTCTCCCAAACAATGAAATTGAACCTATTACCCCCTCAGGAAAGGTCATGAATGAACTCAATAAGGCCATACTAAACAAGGTTGAAGAAGAAGTGGTTCTAGAAATACTATGTAATTAATTTAATTTTTTTATCCATAAAATTAATATCATATGAAGGAAACCATCAGAATTATGGTAAGAGACACTACATGAACCATCATTATTCTTTCAGGTTGATATATCATTATTTTTACACAAATGAAGTTACTGATTATTTTAATGATCATATTCTAAATTATTTTTATATTATCCAAACTCAATTATCAGGATCCATTCATTTTTTTTATTTTTGGGATATACATGTTATTTAGTTGTAACAACATCAATAATTCCCTAAAGTAAATCATGTATTAAGGGAACATCCCAAATATTTACCCAATTTCAAATGCACACAACTATATGCTTCAAGCCTACATTATTTTTATTATGAAAAACATCTTGGTTCACTTATAGTTTTATACAAATCATTAATAACTTTTCAATTTTAAAGACTCTTTAGTATTTTCCTTAAAACATCACTAAAATGTTTTAATGCCAAAATTTCATAAATACTCTTCTTAAATGTTGTCACTTCTTTTTGTGCTCAATTTCAATGAAATATTCCTATTTTATCTTATCAAATTTAACGTATGTTTTAATTTCTTTCTTTCATGTAAACTTGTATGATACGCCCATCTGGTATGCTTCATGACATGATTTTGATACCCATTTCATCCCCTGGGTGACCATATGTTTATGAATGATTGATTATGTATGATTATATATGTGGAACAAAAATTCATAATCATGTTACGATGGGTGATCCTAGAAAGTTCTCCGATAAATTTGGTAAATATTAGTCTCATGAAATGTTATGTGCAATGGTCTTGGTGGTTATCCTTAACTCATGCTTCCATGTGAAACGATCTTTGTGGTTAACCATGAAGTATGCTCCTCTATTTGAAATAAGACTTGACTCATCCTAAAGTCTCATTTTACATTTCTTCGATATTATTATGAGTCCAAGATTATATGATCCCATGATTATATGTTATGATATCACATGTTCGATGCATTTTTATATCATTATTACATACATTTTACCCCATGTGCTAATGAATTATTTGTATTCTTAATCCCTTACGAGGATCTTATCACATCACTTTTTTTATATGATCCCCAGGTTATCCTAGATGACGAATTAGAATAACGGAATTTTGGACACTACTACAAAAACAGCTTATATTAGTGCTCAAAATGGGGGGGGGTCTCTTTTATCAGCCCTCCGAAAATCGCTGAAAAAGGCCCCTTTTATCAGTGCTAAAAAAATCGATGATAAAATACCCCTTTATAAGTGCTTTTTTTAGCGTTGATAAAATGGACCTTTATAAGTTCTTTTAAAAAGAGCAGATAAAGGTCAAAAAAATAAAAATAAATTAAATATTGCGGGGAGAGCTTTTAATAGCGCTTGAACCCCCCTTTATCAGCACTAGGAGGTCTCCCACACACTGCCCTTCCCATGAACCCTCACATGCACACACCCCATTGCTTCAACCCAAGCTTGAACCCGAATCCTCCCCCATTCACGGCTACACCTTTACCACTATTCTATTTTGTTTTTTCTCTATTTAATGATATATCTCTTTATTTATATATATAGTTATATTTATTCGTATATTTATATACATTCATATTAATATAAATATATTTATTCATATATTAGTATATATATATTTATTCGTATATTAATATACATATATATATATATATATATTTATTTATTTAGTTATAATTTTTTATCTGTATATTTATTTGCATATTAATATATACTTATACGATTATATTTAAATACATTTATGAAATATGTTTTTTATATGTGTTTTTAAATAAATATATATATATATATATATATATATACAACACACACACACATAGACACATGTATATTTACGAATAAATACATATATATGTGTATTTGAAAGTCTATATAATGTAAAACGACCATAACGTATAATCCAGAAGCCCTTTTAAACTCTAAAACTAGTCAAATCGTTGAAAATAGAACAATATTCGATATTATATGTGGTACAGACATCTGGATCAGAAGTTATACCTGTTTGAATGTTAACAAATCGGTGTATCCAAACAAAAAACTCGGTTTTGGAGGCCTTCTCGGCCTTTTTGTCCTAAAAAATGTGACTTCAGATTTTCTTCGGTTACTAGCTCTTTGAGCTCGTCGTAGGCTTTGATTTGAAATGTTGTAGAGCTCAAACGGACACTCGGATGAAAACGTATGGCCATTTGAAGTTTGACTTACATTTTCAAATTATTTTATATATTTTATTAATTTTTTTGATTTATTGTGACTACAAATTGTTATTAAATGATTTTTATTTGATATTAATTAGCAAATTATTAATTAATAATATTTTTTAAATATTTTTAATCCATTATCACGAAATTTATTATATATTTAATTTAATAGTTTTTTATAAGTATCTAAAACATATTTAAAAATATATATTATATTTATATCAATATAAATATACTTATATAACAATAATTTATTTTTCATTATTTTTTTGAAACATAAAATTTATCACCGGTAGGAAAAAGAGCTGATAAATCCTCCATTTAACAGTGCTACTAATTAAAGCACTGATAAAGGGGTCCCCTTTATCAGGGCTAAAAAAAGCGCTGATAAAGGGGGCCTTTATCATCGTTTTTTAGCACTGATAAAAGCGCCCCTTTATCAGTGCTTTTTTTGAGCACTGATAAAGGCCCCCTTTATCAGCAATTTTTTAGCGCTGATAAATTGGTAGTGCATCTCTTGCCCATTTTTGTAGTAGCGGGAGATCAATATGAAGAATAAATAAATAAATTCTTTATTATATCATATTTGTTATGTTTTATGTACCCAGTCTTCCAAGAAACTAGGCTTTACAATCCTTGGCTAGTAATATGATGCTTTATTATGATTAAAATCATGAATTTATACCTAATAATTTTTAGGGTCTCTATAATATGTATTAGAGGCAAGGTATATTTTTTTGGACATTTTAAATCGATTAATTTAGTAATAATCTTGAGGATGTGACTAAGTATAATAAATCCGTCCAAAAGTTTTCTACGTATGGAGTATTCTATTTATCTAGAAAATACATCCCTATCTGGATATTAACAAGAGGATGTGGCACATGCGTAGATGTATCTAGTGGTAAAATCCAAAATCCCCTCCATGAGCTAGACCTGAATGGGAACTTGTGCATGACAACATTCCTTGCTTCCATCATGGTTTTACATTACCAAAGGATATGATTTGGTAAATTCTAAATCTCATTATGAAACATTATTAGGGGAATTAAAAAATTTCCCATAAGACTATAAGTTAAGAAAAAAATCAAGGATAACCTAGAATCAAACCTAGAGGAAAACAAGTAAGGATATTATTTCCTTTAAGACATTTTCATTTTTTTAATGTTATATTTTTTTGATTGTAAACTAAGTATTCAATCCACATATTTGAACTTTCTTTTTCATTGATAATTGTGGGAAATAGAAGAACAGATTCCAACAATCAATGTGTTAGTGAAAATGACGATTTCTATAAAGATATTCCAAATATGTTTGGAATGGGTGATCAAAACTTCATGACAGTACTTACTCATATGAATCGACTTATGAGTAACAACATGAATTATGTTTAACACCCTGATCCTCCTAGGAAAAAGTAAGATTACATTGAATCCTTCATGACGAAATCTTCACAGGTTAAATGGATGTTATGAGCCCCTCATCATCAAGAAGTGGATTACATCCATTGAAAAGATATTCGCTATCCTCTTGTGCTTAGAATAATATAAATTCACACTGGAAGTCTATCGTTTTGAAGGGGAAGATGATCATCAGTGGAAACTGATCCAGAATATGAATTCGCAAGAGGAAATTGATTCTAGGGATTGGGAAGAATTAAACAATTGTTTTTTGAATAAATATTTTCCATGAAACCTCCACCTTAAGAAGGAAAAATAGATCCTCTAAATGAAGAATAAGGAAGATGAGTCCATTGGGGCATTTGAATAAATCTTCATAAGGATTGCATGATACGCCTCCAACGTTGTCATGAACACTGAAAGCAAGGTAGATCGCATATTTGGCAGTCTAAAGTTGTGTCTACGAAAGGCATTGCTGATTTGAGAGTTTGATAGTTATGAGGAGATTTTATGTTGTTCCCTAAAGAATTAAATGGAGATCAGAGACTCTCAGTGGTCCCATGGGCCTGATGATAAAAAGCATAACACGGTTCCTAATATGGATGATTTAGAAAATAAATCCCATGATGGAATATAGATCAAACATCCCACATGTCAAAATGGTGGGATGAAGCTTCCTATGAACTGTATAAAGTGAAAAAGTAATTTCATCAAATGTGGAAATATGGCACATCTATGAATGAACTTCCAAAAGAATATGAATTATCCCACTAATATGGAAAAATAAAGAATGGTTTAGATGAAAACAAATCCTATATTATAGTGATACAGCTATAAGGAGCACATGAATTATGAGAACAATTTTCTTAAGCCAGGTGTTATTAGAGGTAATAAAAAACAAATTATATGGAAACAAACAAGGTCTTATACTATCACTACTATTGATGTGGATCCAAGCAATTTTTTGGTGGTAGGTTCACCAATTATTCATTAAATAATTGAAAATATACTATTTTATTGTGGTTATATGCATTATTTCATATATTTCTTGTTTAGTAGAATGACTCAATCTCCGCCTAAAAATTTGGAGGATAATTTATCTATGAGGAAAAAAATGGGGTATTTATTGAGTCAAAGGTTTATAACTCATCCCTAATAACTTTTTGTATACTAGACCTCGTAGAAAATATTGCCATAATTTTTTTAGTGTAGTTATTTTTTATCTTGTGAATGGATTGGATATAACTATAAAAATAAAACAATTGTTTTCTGGAAAGGAAGTGGACTCTTCACATCCCAAAGAATCCTATATTTATAAATAGTTTTATGGAGGGAGATGAATCTCATTTTGATTCATTTTCTCAATTGTGGATATAACATCCTTATGGGAAAGAACATTTATCTCAGATTATTGATACCAAGGAGCTGATACTTCTCGATGATATGCCCATCAAGAAGGATTACACTGATGTTTTCCCAAAATAATATCCTTTCCATATCCATAATTGAGTAGTTGAGTTCTCAATTGAACATATTATTTTAACCCAACCTATATCAAAGACACATTATGGAATGGCCACTATAGATCTGGAAGTGCTAATGTGGTTGTTACAAGACTATCTGTAGAAGGGTTTTATATACCTGAGTGTATCATCATGGGGTACGATAGTCCTTTTAGTTTAGAAGAATGACAGTTCAATGTGACACTGCATTTACTATTTTAAGGTATAGAAATTCATGATAAAGAACGCATCTCCCCTACCGCAAATAGTTACTTTATCTATCATCTTTATGGGGACAGTTATTTCTTTAAGGTGGACATTTTGTAGAGATACCACAAATTAATGGTGAAGAAGGATCGAATTACCAAGGCTTTCTATTGAACGATGTTTGGACACTACGTGTTCATAGTGACTCCTTTCAGAATTATTAATGATCTAGAAATTATTATGGATTTAATTAATAGTGTAATTAGTGATCACCTCAACAAATTTGTGGTAGTCTTTATCAATGATATTCAAATATACTTTAATAGAAAGAAGTAACATAAAGAGCATTTTAATACTCTGATGATGAATTTGGGAAGGGCTAAACTACATGAAAAGTATAATAAATGTGAGATCTAGATGGAGGAAGTATCATTATTGGATAATATAATCACAAGAAAATGGATATCTGTATACCCTTCCAAGACAAAGGCAATTGAAGAACAGAAAATGCCATCATTTGTAAAGAAAATACAATGAATTTGGGGTCTTTCAGGTATTATCAAGGATTTTTTATGAACTTATCATGATTTTCAAACCCAATAACTAAGCTAAAACCAAAGGGACTGATGATGGGCTGGACTCAAGAATATGTCGATAGCTTTAAAGAGATCAAAAAGTGGCCTATCCCTGTGCCAAAATTCACACTCCCAACAGGCAGAGATCTCTTTGTGCTGTATAATGACGCTTAAAAGAAGGGATTATGTCATTTAATGATGAAAAATGACAATGTGATTTCCTACATCTCATGGAAGCTAAAAATAAATGATCAAAACTATCCTACACATGATCTGGAGTTGGTGGATGTGATATTATCCTTGAAAATCATGGGGAATAATATATATGGGGAGAATAATGAGATATATACTAATGAAAAGAGTCTCTAATATATATTCACATAAAAATAGATTAATATGTTAATGTGAAAATGGTTAGAGATCACGAAGGACTATGACTCCTCATTCCACTACCATCTTAGTAAGACAAATAATGTGTTGGATGCTCTATGTATAAAAGATCATGCATCTTTATAAATGATGAGAATTGAAAAGAATCAAATCTTCTTAGATTTGATAAGGATGGACCTAAGAATCATAAAGGGAGGAACATCCTAAATTCATTCTTAAATGATTTCTCATTTATCCCTCATGGAGAAAATTACTTATGACTATATAAAAGATGTCTAAATTCTAAAAAGTGTGGAAGCTATCATAAATGGGAGTTCCTCTGAGTTCAAGATTGATGACGAAGGAGTGGTAAAATTTTGGTCCTAATTATGTATACTATATGACCCAGAGATAAAGAAGGAACATTTTAATGACACACCTAGATAAACCTTCTCTATTCATCAAGGTAGCACAATGATGTATTGAGAATGTTGAGAGGACTTTTGGTGGGGAAATTTGAAGAAATGTATTGTTGAATATAAATACATGTTCCGGATATGTAGATAACAGAAGGATGAAAGACAAAATTCTAAGGGGATGATGCATACACTACCCATACCAACATCAAAGTGGGAGAGCATATCCATGGACTTTTTCATTATAATTCCAAGGACATATAGAGGAAACAATTCTATATCGGTTGTTGTGGATCATTGTACAAATACTGCTCACTTTATCGCAATTCAAGATGGAATGTCATTGGATAAACTCACATAGGTATATATAAAATCGGTGATAAAGCTACATGTAGTACCACTATCTATTATATCCTATAGAGATCCAAGATTAACCTTGATGTTCTATAAAATACATCAATATAATCTAAGCAGTAAACCGATCATCAGTATGGCCTATCATCCTCAACTGGATGGACAATCTGAGAAAACTATTCAGACACTAGAAGATATGCTGAGAGCATGTTAAATGGACTTCAATGGAGTGTGGGATCTATATCATCCATTGGTTGATTTTTACATCAATAATAGTTTCCACTATAGCATCCGAATGACACCATATAAATCCCATTATGGGAAATGGTGAAGAGAACTTGCATGTTTGGATGAAGTCATTGATCATAAGCTAATAGGACCTGAAATGGTCGATGGAATGGTGGAGACTGCCAAAACCATTTAGAGTCACATTAAGAATGAATAATAGTTATAAAAGAGTTATGCATACAATCAACAATGGGACCATGAGTTAAAAGTTGGAGACATTGTATTTCTCTGCCTATATAAATTGAAGATGGTCATGAGGTTTGGGAAGAAAGGAAATGTCATGACCCGCCCTCGGGGTCCGTGCCGTGACTACCCCAAGCCCGCCTTCCATAGGCCAGGGGCTGGCGACTAGCACCAAGGCGTAAATCCCGGTAAAAATGGAAGGCATTGCCTTTGTAAAGTAAACAAACACCACAGAGTAAGCAAGCGGAAAGTAAACACTAAGCAAAAGCAGAGTACAACTGAAAGTGCGGAAAAGTAAATGGGCCAGTATACAAACCCAAACTGAAAGTAAAGTACAACTCGAAAGGGAAAACAACAACTGAAAAGTAAAAGCCTCTACACCGGGATGTCCACTGGAAATTTCACCTGATGGGTGGGTACAGATAGCTCCACTGCTCCACGGGTCCCGCCGTCCGCTCCGAGCACGTCCCGCCCAGTGGTCCACCTCCAGGTACCGTCCTGCTCTGCAATCCTCAGCTAAGATCAATGTTGTCCGTCGTCTGCAACCAACACAACGTAGTGCGGGCAAAGCCCGTGCAGGGGTGAGTATAAGATACTCAGTAGGGACCCCGAGACCCCTGAAGGTCTCTCAAATCCACAAAGGATAAACCACGAAGAAAGGTACAATCACGAAGTAACAACAGACACTTCTTAGGTATATTCCCATACATATACCTAAGTCATGAATTTCAAATACGCTCCAACCTCCGAGCCCAAGTACAACTCAACCCACACAGGAAAGTAAACGTATTCCACACAAGAAAGAAAAACGTAATCCACACAGGATGGCACAACACAATCCACACAGGAAAGCAATAGGTTTCAGCTCACACAGGTATACATCTTCGAAAGACGATAAAGATGATCTCTGACCCATCTAAGTCGTCGGACCCACGAAGGATCGATAGGTAACTAACCCCCGAAAAAGACCCACACAGGATCGGTCCCACATAGGACCTGTAGGCGCTGGTTCACACAAGACCGCTGAGCGCAAAGACCCACACAGGATCGGACCCACAGAGGATCGGGCCCACACAGGACCTGTAGCACTGATCCACGTAGGATCGCTGAGTGCTGAAGTCGTCGTCGTCGAATCCACACAGGATCTCTATACTGTCGTCGTCGCAGTCACAGTAGCAGTAGCAGTAGCAGTCACAATAACAGTCGCAGCCAACACTAGGGTTCCCGCACATAGCAAGCTCGTACAGGAGGATCCGCTCCACGAGCCGAGAGGCTGATACATCAACTGTCACAAAGTCCAGATTTGATGTATCCAAAAGTTCTGTATCGTCAACAGGAACTCTACGCAACAGACGGCGCGTCGATCGGATGCCCGGTCTGAGAGTTATTGGCATTTTCGTCCCCGGGGCCCTGTTGGTTTTTAAGGCAAAACCAACCCGACCATACTCCACCTGCATCCAAACCTCGGGCGGAGTATGCCTAAAGATCTGTCTCACTAAGAGGAACACAACAAAACTGACGGCACGTCAATTGGACGTCCGTAGCTCAAGATATGAGCGTTTCCGCTCCGAAGGCCCGGTTGGTTTCGTGAACGAACCAACCCGGCCGAACTCAAAGTGTTCTGAAACATTGAGTGCGATATACCGAAACGACCTTCTCGATCCATGGATCGCGTCTCCGTAGACGGTTCGTCTATTGGAGGTCCGTGGCTCAAGTTATGGCCAAAATACCGAAACCGTCTCGAAAATGGGGGGTCCGGGTCCGGGCCGACCTGGCCCGACCCCCCCTGGTCTGACCCGAACCGGGTCGTCCCAACCCGGATCTGAACCACACCGGGTCGGACCGACCCAGTCCGCTGGACCCGGCCCGGCCGGTGGCGGCGCGGCGGCGCGGCCAGGGTGCCGCGCATGTGCCGCACACGGGGGGGGGGGGGGGGGGGGGGGGGGGTTAAAACCCCGCCTTTCTTCGGATCTCGGCCGGCCTAAGGCCGACCGTTTCTCTTCTCACACGGGACCCGTGGGTCCCGCCTCCTATCCAAACCGGCGGCCGGCACGACCTGCCGCCTTCTTCTTCTCCGCCGCGGCCATCGCCGCGTCTCTTCCGATCTTCGGCGGCCGGCGAGGCCGGCCGCACCTGGCTGCTCCGCCGCGGCACTAGGGCCGCGGCCCTTCTTGATCTCCGGTGCCGGCGGCCCGGCTGACCGCCGGTCGCCTCCTCGTTCCGCCGCGGCCCGTCTCTGGCCGCGGTCTCTTTCGTAAACAACGACACGGTGTGTCGGCACCGCATTTATTTATCGCTGCTCACTCCGGCCATAAATTCTTTTGTTCCTGCGCGGTGCGACGACACCGCGCTGTCTCCGCTAAATCAACACGAAAGATTAGAAGGGGGAGGAGAATCGGCCGTGTTCGTGCGGTCCGGTCTCCTCCCGTTAGAACGATAACAGTTGTCCAATCGTATAAACAAAACAATGAACATTTCACAAATTTTTAATAAAATTTGGAACTACGCCCAACGGATTATTCTTTCATGTTCGAGGGAATGAAAACACGTAATTTGAAAAGGACAAACCCCTACCTTGGTTCTGGAACGAAGTTCGATGATCGACAACGATTCGCGGAAGTCGAGCGTCGCGGTGGTCGGCGTCACGGAAGAAGAACGTCGATGTTGCGGTTATGTCGTCATGGAAGACGGTTCCCGAGAACGTGGAGTTCTTCGTCGAAGTTTGAAGGTTCTTCGTGTTCTTCGTCAGAGTTGAAGAAGAAGAAGAAGGAGAAGCTCCCAAAATTCCTCTATAGGTGGTAAAAGAAATTCAACCAGAATCAAATAAGCTTTAAGATTATATTATTAAATAACTTTACCACATGAATTTCAAAGGTTTGAATTGAACAACTCACCTCAATTAATACTTAAAGTTGTCAAACATTAATTAAAAGGAGGGTTAATGGGAGTTTTGAGGGAAGATGGAAAGTTGGGTTTCGTGTGGACCCCACCACACTTAATCTTCCCAAGGGAGGTTAAGTGGATGTGGGTCCCACTCCCAACTCCCTTTGGAAGGATTTATAAAAAAACATCAAGTTAAAATAAAATTTTGTATTTCACAAATTTTATTTAACTTAATCTAAAAACCCAAAAACAAACTTTCAACCCGTAATAAACACAACTTCCGAAAAGGTCTCCTTAAGAGAATATCGGTGCTGCGAGTTCATGGGGGCCCTCGGATTTCAATTCCGAGCACCGGATCAAAAGTTAGGAATTCCCGCTCGTTCGTTCACTGAACGTACCCAAGCCAGACTTCGGAAATTGATTCCGGGCACTCCGGGCCTCGGAATCAGGTGCCGTCAGAAACCACGCTCTTGTAAAATTCCAAAAAAAAATTAAGAAAAAATTTCCCTTGAATTTTACGGGTCTTTACATTACTCCCACCTCAGATCTTTACGTCCCCGTAAAGATACATCAAAAACTAGGGAAACAAATGAGGGTACTGAGCACGCATCTGAGCCTCCCGCTCCCATGTGCTCTCCTGGAGATTCCCGTGCTGCCATCTGATGCGCACAAGATGAATCGATCACCCACGCAGGACTCGCTCCTGTCGATCCTCTATCTCCACCGGGACCTCCATAAAAGTCGCCCCATCATCAACGTCAAGCTCCCCATGGTCAATGATGTGCGTCGGGTCGTGCACGTATCTCCTCAGCTGAGACACGTGGAAGACGTCGTGTACCCAGTGCAACTGAGGTGGTAGAGCCAGGCGATAAGCCACCTCACCAATCCTGCTGAGGACCTGGAAGGGTCCGATGAAGCGCAGAGATAACTTGCCGCCTCGGCCAAATCTCCGAATACCACGTCGAGGTGAGACCCGCAAGAAGACGTGGTCGCCATGCTCGAACTCCAGTGGCCTCCGCCTCCTGTCAGCATAAGACTTCTGTCGGCTCTGAGCTGTCCTCATCCACTCCTGGATGACCTGGACCTTCTCTGTCGTGGCCTGGACCATCTCTAGTCCCACTAGTGCTGACTCCCCAGGGTCTGTCCAGCACAAAGGAGATCTACAAGGTCGGTCGTACAACGCCTTGTACGGTGCCATCCCGATGGTGGAGTGGTAGCTATTGTTGTACGCAAACTCCACCAAGGGTAGGTGGTCCTCCCAGCTACGACCAAAGTTGAGGACACATGCGTGGAGCATGTCCTCGAGAGTCTGAATGGTCCTCTCCGTCTGACCATCCGTCTGATGGTGAAAGGCTGTGCTCAGACGTAGCTACGTCCCGAACGCCTCCTGTAACCCCTTCCAAAGCTGGGAAGTAAAGCGAGCATCTCGATCGGAGATGATAGATGATGGCACACCGTGGAGCCACACAATCTCCTGAACGTAGTGACGTCCCAAGCTCTCCACTGAGCCCCGCTCTCTGATGGGTAAGAAGTGTGCCGACTTGGTGAGTCGGTCAACAATCACCCAGATGGAGTCGTGACCTCTGGAAGTGCGTGGAAGTCCAGTCACGAAGTCCATAGATATGCCGTCCCACTTCCACTCCGGAACCTCCAAGGGCTGTACCAAGCCTGCTGGTACCTGATGCTCTGCCTTTACCTGCTGGCAGGTGAGGCATCGAGAAACAGACTTTGCTACTGCCTTCTTCATGCCTGGCCACCAGTGCTGTCGTCTGAGGTCCTGGTACATCTTCACCACTCCAGGATGTACCACCAAAGGAGAAGTGTGAAACTCTCTCAGCACTTCCTCTCGCAAAGCGACTGGTACCATGGTACGTCCTCTGAAAAGGATGTCGTGCTCTGCTCCAAGTGAGAAACCATCAGGTGCCTGTCCCGAGGATATCTGTGCACGCCATGTCTCACAGTCAGCGTCCCCACGCTGTGCCTCCCTGACTCACTGCAGTATTGGAGGAGTGACTGTGAGAGACTGAAGGAAGGCTGCTCCATCTCTATCCACGAAGGATATCTGCAAAGAGGATAGCTGCTCCGTCGCCTCCTCAAGTAGCTGAATGCCCGTCCTCCTGCTAAGGGCATCAGCTACTACGTTCCCCTTCCCAGGAGTATAGACTATCTCAAAGTCATAGTCCTGGAAGAACTCGAGCCATCGCCGCTGTCTCAGGTTCAGGTCCTTCTGCGAGAAGATATACCTGAGACTCTGATTATCGGAAAATACTGTAAAGCGCTCGCCCATCAGTTAGTGTCGCCAAGTCTTCAGAGCGAAGACCACTGCTGCTAACTCTAGGTCATGGGTAGCGTAGTTCTGCTCATGCAGTCTCAACTGACGTGATCCATAAGCGATCACTGCCCGCTCCTGCATCAGAACACATCCAAGTCCGGTCCCTGATGCATCGCAATAGACTACGTACCCTAATCCCTCCTCAGGCAACCTCAAGATAGGTGCATTGGTCAATCGCTGTCTCAGCTCCTGGAAGCTCTGCTGACATCTGTCTGACCACACGAAGGCTTTCCCCTTCTTCGTCAAAGCTGTGAGTGATGCCGCAACTCTAGAGAAGTCTGGCACGAATCTCCAATAGTATCCAGCTAGTCCCAAGAAACTCCGAACCTCAGTCACGCTCCTGGGTGGCTCCCATGCTAACACAGCCTCAATCTTTGCGGGATCCACTGAAACTCCCACCTCAGAGATAACGTGTCCCAAGAAGAGGACCTCACATATCCAGAACTGTCACTTCGAGAGCTTACCATAAATCTGGTGCTCTCGGAGTGTGTCTAGTACAACTCGCAAGTGATAGGCGTGCTCCTCCTCAGTCGTAGAGTAAATCAGAATGTCGTCGATGAAGACCACGAGAAACCGATCGAGGTATGGCTGAAAGATCCTTTTCATGAGAGCCATGAACACTGCTGGAGCATTGTTTACGCCGAAAGGCATAACCAAGAACTCATAGTGGCCATACCGACATCTGAAGGCCGTCTTCTGCACATCCTTGTCTCTGACTCTGAGCCGATGATAACCTGACCTGAGGTCTATCTTCGAGAACCACCGTGCTCCCTTGAGCTGATCGAAGAGGTCATCAATCCTCGGTAGCGGATACTTGTTACTCACTGTCACCTGGTTCAGGTGACGATAGTCAACACAAAGTCGCAAGCTCCCGTCTGCCTTCTTGGCGAATAAAATCGGGGATGCCCAGGGTGAAACACTGGGTCGGATGAACCCCTTGCCCTGCAAGTCCTCGAACTGTACCCGTAGCTCTCGAAGCTCGGCGGGGGCCATCCGATATGCTGGAGTGGATATCGGGGCTGTCTCGGTGTACAAGTAAATATAAAAGTCTACCTCTCTGCTAGGAGGTAGCCCTGGAACGTCGTCGGGAAAAATGTCCGCAAACTGATCCACCACTACAGGAAAACCAGGACTCCGCACGTCAACTGCTCCAAGGATGAGGCTAGCCAACTGATGAGTGATGGGTTGTCCTCTACTCTGCGGAAGTCCATCCTGTGCTGCTAAGGCTCCCTTCTCGCCGGTGAAGGTGAACCTGCTCCCATCGGTGCGTACACATCGCACCTTGCACCTAAAACAGTCAATCTGTGCATGGACCGTAGATAGCCAATCCATGCCCAAGATGACGTCGTAAGGCCTCGACGCTGCTACATGAAGATCCCAGCCGAAGCTCTCGCCTCCTAGAGTAAGCTCACACTGCCGACACCAGTGCGTAATCGTCGAGTTTGCTCCCGTAGGAGTCTCTAGCCGTAAGGATCGAGCCAACGGCTCTGTCGGAATCTCTGAGCTCCGAACAAGGGCAGCGGCTATGAAAGAGTGACTCGCTCCTGTGTCTATAAGAACTGTAGCAAAGGTGGAATAGACACAGATAGTACCTCGAATCATCTCGGGTGCGCCGTGGTCGTAGGCCTCTGCTGCCTGGAGCTGTGCCTGTCTCTTCCCGCCAGCTCCCTGTGGTCGGGGTGGACCTCCTGGTGGTGGTGGTGGCAGAGCCTCAAAGCGTCACCCACCACCGGCTGCTCGTCCAGCTCCTCTGCCTCGTCCGCCTCCTCCCTGCGGACCGCCACGGTCGACCCTATGCCTCTGCCTCGGTGGTCCCTCAACCGACTGCTGCTCCTCGGCACGGCGGGTCGGGCAGTCACGAGCCATGTGGCCCTGCCCGCCGCACGAGTAGCACTGTCTGCCTCTCGAAAGACCGGCTCCTCGTTGTGTGCCCTGCACTGCTGAGCCAGTGCCCTGAGGTCGTTTTCCCGAAGTTCTGGTCTGCCTGGACCCCTGATTCATCCATCGACTGCCTGCTGCAGATGACTCTGCCACGTGCCGCACTGCGGTGGGTCGCTGCGCTGGTGTAGACTCAGCAAGGAAGCTCTCGATCAGAAGGTCCCACTCCAGTACTCCTGTCTGAGTCGGTATGCTGAGGGAGATCAGCGATTCCCTGATCTCGTGTCTCAAACCCTGCTCGAAGGTCCGGGCCCGAAAGAATGGGTCCTGTACAATGTCGGTCGAGTAGCGCGAGAGATCGGTAAATCACGCTGAGTACTGAGCGACCGTCATGCTGCCCTGCCGCAGTTGAAGAAGCTCCGGGATACGCACCGCACGAAGGGTGACTGGGATGAACTCCGAGCGGAAAAGGATCTCAAAGTCCGTCCAAAGTAGAGATGCCTCATCGTGCACCTGCAGCATCAAGCTCCACCATCGTCCTGCTGCTGCGTGTAGTTGGCTCGCAGCGAGGATCACCATGAGGTCTGCTGGTGTCCTCACTAGCCTAAACACTCATACCACTGCATCCAGCCAGTCCTCTGCTGCCTGGGGATCCGTCTCCCCGCGAAACCGGGGCGGTCGCTGGCGCTGAAACTCATGCAGTGCGCTGAGGCGACGTGCATCGTCAGCGGCTGGTGCTGGAAGCATCGGGGGCTCGGCGGGTAGAGCTACCGTCGGTGCCACTGCTGACAAAGGGCCCTGCACCGAGGCCTCGTCACTCGGTGGGCTGTCGTCACGCTCGACTCTCGGAACCCTAGCTGGTTGCTGTCGTGGGGCCATCCTTAAAAGGAAACAGGTGCGCCATGGTCAGAACAGTATACCTGGTGAGCTGATATAATTAGTCACAAAGAAAACTTTGAAACACACACGCAATCAATGTTTTCGTGCATTAAGTCGGAAATCAGAAGTCAGGGTCCTGGTGTACGGATACGTCGGCCGCCGCACCAACACTGGACTCCCTGGACTGATAACCACACTCAATACGCTAATCATTATTTCTTCACATAGAAAAGATCAGAGTTCGTGGTAGAACCGAACTCCTCTGATACCAATTTGTCACGACCCGCCCTCGGGGTCCGTGCCGTGACTAACCCATGCCCGCCTTCCATAGGCCAGGGGCTGGCGACTAGCACCAAGGCATAAATCCCGGTAAAAAGGGAAGGCATTGCCTTTGTAAAGTAAACAAACACCACAGAGTAAGCAAGCGGAAAGTAAACACTAAGCAAAAGCAGAGTACAACTGAAAGTGCGGAAAAGTAAATGGGCCAGTATACAAACCCAAACTGAAAGTAAAGTACAACTCGAAAGGGAAAACAGCAACTAAAAAGTAAAAGCCGCTACACCGGGATGTCCACTGGAAATTCCACCTGAAGGGTGGGTACAGATAGCTCCACTGTTCCACGGGTCCCGTCGTCCGCTCCGAGCACATCCCGCCCAGTGGTACACCTCCAGGTACCGTCCTACTCTGCAATCCTCAGCTAAGATCAATGATGTCCGTTGTCTGCAACCAACACAATGTAGTGCGGGCAAAGCCCGTGCAGGGGTGAGTATAAGCTACTCAGTAGGGACCCCGAGACCCCTGAAGGTCTCTCAAATCCACAAAGGATAAACCACGAAAAAAGGTACAATCACGAAGTAACAACCGACACTGCTTAGGTATATGCCCATACATATACCTAAGTCATGAATTTCAAATACGCTCCAACCTCCGAGCCCAAGTAAAACTCATTCCACACATGAAAGTAAACGTATTCCACACAGGAAAGCAAAACGTAATCCACACAGTATTGCACAACACA
The DNA here is from genome assembly GCA_963277665.1 of Viscum album. NCBI lineage: Eukaryota > Viridiplantae > Streptophyta > Magnoliopsida > Santalales > Viscaceae > Viscum > Viscum album. Next base: position 905,428,194 of record OY728122.1, on the reverse strand, counting down.
ATCCACACAAGAAAGCAATAGGTTTCAGCTCACACATGTATACATCTACGAAAGACGATAAAGATGATCTCTGATCCATCTAAGTCGTCGGACCCACGAAGGATCGATAGGTAACTAACCCCCGCAAAAGACCCACACAGGATCGGGCCCACGTAGGACATGTAGGCACTGGTTCACACAGGACCGCTGAGCGCAAAGACCCACACAAGATCGGACCCACACAGGATCGGGCCCACACAGGACCTGTAGCACTGATCCACGTAGGATCGCTGAGTTTTGAAGTCTTCGTCGTCGAATCCACACAGGATCTCTGTACTGTCGTCTTCGCAGTCACAGTAGCAGTAGCAGTAGCAGTCACAGTAACAGTCGCAGCCAGCACTAGGGTTCCTGCACACAGCAAGCTCGTACAGGAGGATCCGCTCCACGAGCCGAGAGGCTGATACATCAACTATCACAAAGTCCAGAGTTGATGTATCCAAAAGTTCCATATCGTCAACAGGAACTCTACGCAACAGACGGCGCGTCGATCGGACGCCCGGTCTGAGAGTTATTGGCATTTTCGTCCCCGGGGCCTGGTTGGTTTTTAAGGCGACACCAACCCGACCATACTCCACCTGCGTCCAAACCTCGGGCGGAGTATTCCAAAAGATCCGTCTCATTAAGAGGAACACAACAAAACTGACGGCACGTCAATTGGACGTCCGTAGCTCAAGATATGAGCGTTTCCGCTCCGAAGGCCCGGTTGGTTTCGTGAACGAACCAACCCGGCCGAACTCAAAGTGTTCCGAAACTTTATGTGCGATATACCGAAACGGCTATCTCGATCCAAGGATCGCGTTGCCGCAGACGGTTCGTCGATCGGAGGTCAGTGGCTCAAGTTATGGCCAAAAGACCGAAACCTTCTCGAAAATGGGGGGTCCGGGTCCGGGCCGACCCGGCCCGACCCCCCTGGTCTGACCCGAACCCGGATCCTAACCGAACCGGGTCGGACCGACCCGGTCCGATGGACCCGGCCCGGCCGGTGGCGGTGCGGTGGCGCGGCCCGGCCAGCGGCGGCGCAGCCAGGGTGCCGCGCATGTGCCGCACGCGGGGGGGTAAAACCCCCCCTTTTTTCGGATCTCGGCCGGCCTAAGGCCGGCCGTTTCTCTTCTCACGCGGGACCCACGGGTCCCGCCTCCTATCCAAACCGGCGGCCGGCGCGGCCGGCCACCTTCTTCTTCTCCGCCGCGGCCATCGCCGCAGCTCTTCCGATCTCCGGCGACCGGCGAGGCCGGCCGCCCCTGGCTGCTCCGCCGTGGCCCTTCTTGATCTCCGGCGCCGGCGGCCCGACTGGCCGCCGGTCGCCTCCTCGTTCCGCCGCGGCCCGTCTCCGGCCGCGGTCTCTTTCGTAAACAACGACGCGGTGCGTCGGCACCACATTTCTTTATCACTGCTCTCTCCGGCCATAAATTCTTTTGTTCCTGCGCGGTGCGACGACACCGTGCTGTCTCCGCTAATTCAACACGAAAGATTAGAAGGGGGAGGAGAATCGGCCGTGTTCGTGCGGTCCGGTCTCCTCTTGTTATGACGATAACAGTTGGCCAATCGTATAAACACAACAATGAACGTTTCACAAATTTTTAATAAAATTTGGAACTACGCCCAACAGATTATTCTTTCATGTTCGAGGGAATGAAAACACATAATTTGAAAAGGACAAACCCCTACCTTGGTTATGGAACGAACATTGATGATCAACAACGATTCGCGGAAGTCGAGCGTCGCGGTGGTCGGCATCACGGAAGAAGAACGTCGATGTCGCCGTTATGTCGTCACGGAAGACGGTTCCCGAGAACGTGGAGTTCTTCGTCGAAGTTCGAAGGTTCTTCGTGTTCTTCGTCAGAGTTGAAGATGAAGAAGAAGGAGAAGCTCCCAAAATTCCTCTAATGGTGGTAAAAGAAATTCAACCAGAATCAAATACGCTTTAAGCTTATATTATTAAATAACTTTACCACATGAATTTCAAAGGTTTGTATTGAACAACTCACCTCAATTAATACTTAAAGTTGTCAAACATTAATTAAAAGGAGGGTTAATGGGAGTTTTGAGGGAAGATGGAAAGTTGGGTTTCGTGTGGACCCCACCACACTTAATCTTCCCAAGGGAGGTTAAGTGGATGTGGGTCCCACTCCCAACTCCCTTTGGAAGGATTTATAAAAAAAACATCAAGTTAAAATAAAATTTTGTATTTCACAAATTTTATTTAACTTAATCAAAAAACCCAAAATCTTACTTTCAACCCGTAATAAACAGAACTACCGAAAAGGTCTCCTTAAGCGAATATCGGCGCTACGAGTTCATCGGTGCCCTCGGATTTCAATTCCGAGCACCGGATCAAAAGTTAGGAATTCCCGCTCGTTCATTCACTAAACATACCCGAGCCAAACTTCGGAAATTGATTCCGGGCACTCCGGGCCTCGGAATCAGGTGCCGTCCGAAACAGCGCTCTTGTAAAATTCCAAAGAAAATTAAGAAAAAATTCCCCTTGAATTTTATGGGTCTTTACAGGAATGCTATGTCCAAGGTACACATGCCCCTTTGATATTGTTAACCATTTTGGAGTTGTGTCCTATGAAATATCACTTAAACATACCATGTATAATGTACATGATTTCATAAATATATCCATCTTAAGAAATTACATACCATATTGTTCACATGTACTATCTTTAGAGGTGGTATAATTAGAGAATGACATTTCTTACTTGGAGCATCCAATGAAGATCTTGGATTGTAGAGATAAATATATATGAAAACAAACAACTCATATGATCAAATTAAAATGGAGGAAAAATATGTATGAAGAGTAGACAAGGTACCTGGAGGTTGAAATGAAGGAAAATTATCCACACCTATTTTTGGCATAGAATGTAAAACCAAATTTTGAGGGAGTTATTTCATAACTAGGGAAGAATTTAATGACCCAATGTTTTAACAATTGTAATTATATTCTTATAATTATTTCATATAATAACCTGAAATCACAACACAATTAACTCCTATGTTCTATCTGATATTGTAACATAATATTGTCACTTTTGTGATTGGAATTTCAAAAATCTGATATACACAGTTGCGATCAATAATATGTATGGTGTCCGATAAGACAAACTTATTTTTAAACAAATATTAACTCACCTCTATTAATATAAATTTATCCCTTATGAATAGTTTTATTACCATTATTAATAATAGTCTTTCAGTTAAATATTAACCATACAATGAAATTATAAATAAAATTTATCAATATTATATGTGAGAATATGACAATGTTGGTATTTTTATAAGTCATAAATAATTAATTAAAAATTTATAAATAATTTAATAGTTAAAAAATAAAATTTATTTCATTAATTGTATTAATAAAATAATTTTTTGATGTCTTATGGTTATATGATAATTTTATGATACCTATGATAATTTTCCAATGTATAATAAAATTAGTAATAATTATAAAATATGATTTTTTTCTTCTAAATGTGAATTTTATTTAAAATTTAAATTTACAATATTTATATAAATATATTCATTAAATGGAGTTATGTTTTAGATTCTACACATATAAAATTTTTTATGGTTAATTTTTTAATAATTTGCTGAAATACATTAATTTTTTATGAATAGTAAAGTATAATAATTTATGATAAGTGTTATAACCTAAATTTTTACATCATGATTGAGTCATGGATGATGTAAATATCCATTGGTTCGAACTCACATTAAATAATTAATTTTTTTGGTCACAAGAATCAATACTATTCATAGTATTGTGCAAAAATATTAAACTAATTATTAAAATAATGGGAAACACCTCCTATCGTCCAATATAAATACAACCCCTCTGTAACTATTCTATTCACTCATCTCAAGCCTTATTCCTTGTCAAATGTTTTCAAAAATATATCAAAAATTCCATATCCCACTTATATCATCCCTTTTAATCTTCAAAAGACTAAATTTTCTTCCCTAAATAGTTTAGCAATGAAGTTATATTCTAGAGGTAAACTCCAATTTTTGATTCTTATATTTCCTTTCAATTATCCTTCAATATTTTTCATTCCTCGACTTCATTCACCCAAATGTTATAATCACTCCAGTACCTTATAAGAAATGTAATTTTGTTATGATTATTTAATAATTCATCATAATCTCTCCTTTCTACTATTTTTATAAAAGAAATGAAAACACCATCTGAGATGTCTTAAGTTATCAAATTCAAGGATGATCTGTTTTCAATTTCTATTAAAGTATTCTAATCTATTCATGAAACAATTTTTATGGTCTAAATAGAATTTTATAAGTGTATTATTTCTTATTTAATATTTTGTAATTTTTTTATGCATGATATTAGTTTATAATGTAAAATCTTATCGATGTGATAAAAAAACCTCCTTTAAACCAAAAGGGTTATCATTAACGTTTTATATAATGATTAATCATCACTCCAAAAAATAAAACATATTTATGACCATATATTCTTATGTATGTTTAGTATTAACATTAAACTTCAATTATTAACATCCATTTTCATCTAAAATGTTTTTACTTACATGTGTATAAGTAAACCAATCATTAATCCCAAGTAAACCAATTCTCGCAAACAATGAAATTGAAACTCTTACCACCAAAAAATGGTCATCAATGTACTTAATAAGGATATAATAAAAAAATTTCCTGAATATATTGTTATGGATATATTAATGAATGAATATATTTTGGATATCCAAGACATTAATATCATGAGAATGACACCATGATACTTAAGGTAAGGGACTCTACTCGAACATTCATTATTCCTTCGGGTTGTTTTGTCTTTCTTTCTACCCCAATAAATTTATCTATTATTTTTATGAACATATTATAAAGTATTTTATTAGGATTAAAAACAATTTATCATGATCAATTCATTAAAATATTTTAGGTATATAAATTTTTTATGTTGTTTTCTCCTCAATAATTCCCAATATAATAACCCGTTTTAAGGGAAATTCCAGAATTTTTACCCAATTTCAAGTGCAATCTATCATCTATTTTCATACAGATTTTTTTTGGAAATAATCATAATTTTATGTAAGCCATATAGGTTAACTTATGGTTCCATAAAAATGAATATATCATTTTCAATATTAACGATCGTTTAATATTTTCTTTAAAACCACACTAAAATGATTTAATGCTAAAATTTCCTAAATACTCATCTTAACTGTTGTGACATAAATATTACATAACATAACAAGATACATTACTATTTTCCCTTATTAATTACAAGATATTTATTAATTCGTTTTTATCAAGTACACATGTATGATACACCCTTATATAAAGCTTTATGACATGATTATGATATCCATTTCATTCTATGGGAACCCTTATGTCTATGAATGATTGAATGTATATGATTATATATGTGGAAAAAGATATTCATGAAAATGTTATGATGGGTGTGCCTAGATAGAACACCAATTCATTGGGTAATGTTTAGTCTCTTAAGACCTTATGTACAATGGTCTTGGAGGTATGCCTGGACTTATACTACCATGTGCAATGTTCTTTGTAGTTAACCTTGACTTTTACTCCTCTATGTGTAATGATCCTTTAATCTGGATAATGGCTTGTATTATTTTTCTTCCAAATTATTTTGACTCGATTTATATATGGTCCCATGTTTATATGTTATTATTTCACATGTTAAATTCCTTTTTACATCATTATTCCATGCCTTCTAACCCATGTGATAAAGAGTTATTATTATAATTATTCCCTTAATGGGATTTTTTGCTCATCCCATTGTTTATGATATCCCCATGTTATCTTATAATGTTGTATGAGAATAATGGATGTTAAAAGATATTTATGAATACTAAATAAATAAATGTTTTATTTATTCCTATCATTTATGTTTTATGTTACGAGTCTTCCAAGACACTAGAATTTTAAGTCATTATCTTGTTATATGATTCTTTATTATAATTAAAATAATGTAATGATATGTGTAAAAGGATAGGGTCTCTAGAGTGATTTTGTTTTATTATCATAATCATGATTTAGAGTGAACAGTTAGGTGAAACTTTTAAGTTCAATAGTAAAATTATTGTTTGAAGATGAAAAAGATTCTCACTTTATAAGGGGTAATGAGATTGAGAAATTTGTTTCTAATTATAATAATATAAAAAGGAGTGTACATGAATAGAAAAATGGAATAAACTAGTGTGGTTTGATGTTGGTATTTTTTAGAGTATAGGAATCCCAGTAAATACGGGGGAATCATGCTAGTGATGGTTGAAATAGTTAGTGTTTTAGAGAGTGGATTATATATATTTTTAGTTGTGGAGTTTGTGTAGATTATTGTTTTATGACTACTAGTATATTTTATGAAATATGGGAGGATTTTAGTGATATTTTTAAATTAATCATGGTATAAGGTGAATTTGAAAACTTCTTATAATATATAGACTGAATAATAGTTTGATTGATTTATACATAAATTTAATGGACCATATGGGATTAAGTGTCCTAGTTCTTAGTTGTTGTTGGGAGAACTAATAGCTTTATTTTTTTAATCCTTATATTGTTTTATGGATAGTATCTTTTGATGATTATATAAAATATTATATTAGAGACTCTATGGTGTGTTCAACTGAACCAAAAAATGGATTGAATCATATAAGGGTTGGATGTTTTCATTTGTAGAATTTTTTTAGGGTGTGAATTTATGAAGTGATTCTGAGGTGAATCCTTTTAATCACATCATTTAGTAGTGAACTCCAGATTCATTACATGATTCATGGTTGGAAAACCTATTTTTTTTCTTTTTTCTTGATGGGAACCAATTTTTTTGTTTCTATTATGGGAAAATATTTCATCACTTGGTTCAGGGGATGAAAAATCTATTAATTGTATGAAATAGGGTTTTAATAGTGTTATTATACCCTATTATATTTTTGGTTAGTAAATCATCACATTAGGAAGTGGGGGAAGTTGGTTCCTTAACTCATAGGTGCAGGTGTGACCATGGGTGTGAGTCATCAGTTATAGGATGAGATTTTGGTTGATGTGTCCATTGTGTAGTCGCCAACATTCTTTACCAATCATATGAGAAAGTAACTTCATATATGGATATATCATGTAATGTGGGTGTGGCGACAGTATGACTAGAATAAAGGGAAGATGTTGGAATGAGAATCAGACATGAAGACACTGCTTTTAGAGCTATTTGTTGGTGAGTCATAGTGAGATATTAGAACATATATATCTTGGATGAACATATAGATGGTAGATATGTCATAAATTCATTTTATTAATTATCATGTTATTCTCAAGTATTAACTACCATTTGGTGAGAATGTTGTCATAGATTTGGTGTCAATTATGTATGTTCCTATTCACAATAATCTTATTATCAAAACCATGGTTTTATTAGTTATATTCCTATTTAAATTAGACCTACTTATAAAGATATTATTGTCTAGATTACGAAGGGTGTGTATAGGATTGGGGATGTCTCCAAAAAAATTTCAAAATTCATTTCTTTGATTTCTTTTTAAAATTTATATTATATAGCCAGTGCTCCGTGATGGGAATATGCTTAGAGTTCACTATATATAAGTCCATAAAAATAATTTTGATGGAAGTGAACATTTTTAAAATAATTTGTATGTCTATATGAAACTATGAAAATACTAATAAAGTATCAAATATCTAGTTCACTAGGTTGTCACTTGTTTTCTTGAACTATGGGGATTACATGAATGAATTGTAGTTTTTTGAATAATGGGGTTAACAAAGTTGGTACAAATTTAAGGAAACCATGTGGCTGAACTCTGTGATGGTATTAATTATATCAAAAAAATATTATTATTTACCTAAAACTCACCTAAAACCCCTTATTTTTTCCCACATGACATATGATCTCAAAATCTATATCTCAATAGGTAAGTTGTTATGATTCCACACCTTTAAAAGGTAGATCTCTCCAAATCAAATAATTATGAACCCTAGGAATAAAATGAATGTATTAAGTTATGATTTTTTATAATTTTTGACATTTTTATCATTTAATACTAACTAGAATATATTTTTTACTCCATTATTTATGGTTTTATTAATATTTGTAATGATTTATTTAGGTATCCTTGAAATAATTTAAAGGATATATGTGACCCATTATTTAAGGAGATTTTATATCATATCAAGTGTTATCATCGGTGATCAACTCTAGTGTGGGGAATTTGTAAAACAATTATATTCATTATATAGTGAATCTTGAGGATTAACTACTCTATAGTGAATAGTTTACGAAAGATTGTGTTTTGGGAGTAGTTTTCTTATTTATGTTAGTTTGAAAAGTTTTAATTTTCATGTTTTAATTTAATGTGTGTGAATATGAACATGGGAAAATAGAAAATAGTGTTTCATATGTTATAACCCGAAATTGTAAAATGTAGAAGTTAAAAACTATGGTATCATAGTGATATCATTTATAATTATATATATATATATATATTAAAATATAGTGGTGTAGATGTAGGAGAATGGTTTGTTAAACTATATGAAAGGATCCATAAACAATGAAAAAAAACATCTATGATATTTTATATATTCTTTTCATGTATGAAGATTGATATTCCAAAACATGAGATAATACAATGTGATATTGGGTTTTATAGAAATTGGGGTTCACATGGTTTATGTATTGTTTAACAAATCATGCGATGGGATTAATAAAATAAAAAAATTTATTTCACTCATGAAAATCAATTTAAATCCACCATGTTTTACCCCATATATATGATAACAATATATATATATATATATATATTGGGTGATTGTTTTAAACTTCTCACCATCTCGTGTTTGATGTCACAAAATTAGAGAACATTGGAAACACGTTATCAATGGTAAGAATCATGATTTTGTTGTTTCCTATTATTTTTTGTGTTTTCTCATGAGTGGAACCCTATACCATGGATGTAATTATTAGATAAATACATTTAATATTGTTTTATATGACTTATTTTTTACTAGATAATGTAACAAAAACGGGATATTTAATGCATTAGGACATGACTTTATCCTTCTCAAGGAAGCTGTTAGTGGTAGGTTGTATATATTTTTGAGAAACTTAAATTTGATTATTATTTATTTTTTCATCAAATAGGATTATCATGCATTTCACATAGAGAAAAAATATAGAATTATAACACATATATTTTATGCTAAGATATGACACTCTGATTCAAATATAATCTCTAGTTTTAAGGATACCCAATGGGATTATATGAAAAGGATTTAAATACAAAGAGCACAACATACAAGTTATGTGTTATTAATAATTATCTGAAAATTTTATTCAAAAATAATATTTTATAAATTATGTTCACATTGAAAAATAAATGGGTAATGGATAATATCATAATGGTGATAAAATTTGTTTGGTTTTAATGGGAAAATATGGTTGGTGTTTCCCTTGAGCATCGTATTATGAAAAGATAGTTTTCATGAAATTCCAAATTAAATTGTATATAATGATAGATTTAACATGTATTTACATAAGAAATGTATCTTGTGTTAGTTTCTTACAAAGGATATTTATATCATGGCTATAGAGATTTATTTCAAATTGTATTAAGTATTGTTCAAGGGTAAGTACTTTTCATCAGGTTTTACTATTATTATAGGATGGGAATATTTCCCTAGGTGTAACTTTTAACCATGATGGGAATATTTTCCTATGTTTGGATTTCATTCTGAGATATTAATATTTCCCTAAATTTGTTCTTTAATTTTAATGATGTGATTAATTTCCCTAAATGTTTCCAATCTTATTTATGGGTATATTTCCCATAGAAGGATTCCCATTTTTTATAGACATCGAACACTGGTCAAGGAAATATTTGATAGTCTCTGGTGTCATTAGGGACCCAAGGATCAATGAAATATATTTGTTATGTTATTTATCTAGTTATGAAATATTATTTATATTTTTTACTACAATAGTAAGATACCAAAATTATATACATTTATCGACACCTTTTGAAGTGGCTAACGGAAGGCTATTGGTACATGAGAAGACTTCATGGATCCATGAATAAAAAATGGAGACGACCTATGAATGTGGAATTGTATGGACTTATCAGTTTGATCAAAGGAAATGGGACCCATCATCGAATCAAGGACATTTAAAGAGTCTATTATTTGGTTTATTTTTTATTTGGGTATATTAACTGATAGGGACTAATTCCGTAAGACTATTTTGTGTATATGAATTTCATTTCGTTAATGCATAGTTTTTGACAATATACAATAAAATTCAAGGATATTAGTTCAATTATTATTTTTTATTTCAATTTTATTGTCATTATTTCGATTATTACTTGACCCTGATATATGGGTACCATATCGCCACCATAAAATGTTAAACATTCACTTCTAGTCCACAGTCACTAGAATATAGAGAGTCATTCTAGACTCCACATTTCAATATTCAATCTGATATAGAATAATAGCCATGTACCATAAACTATTATGACACATTTCAAAAAACTAACACATAAAGTTTTTCAAAATGATTTATATATATTTGTGAATATTATATTATACTCTCTAGGTTTCATCAATAAATCACCCAACCCAAATAAATCAGGGGTGAATTCTGTTAATATTATAATTTCATTGAACATTTCCCATCCAATCCAAAAAATAAAAATTTACATTTATTTATTTTATTGGTCCGTACAATGTATTGTCAAATATAACATAACCATAACCCTTTTAATCCTTAAAATATATTGATTATTTAAAATATAAAGAACTATTTATTCCATAAACATGAATCTTTATTCATTAAAATGAAACATAATTATTTTATTATACCATGAGATATATTCCTACTATGGAGTCTCCACATAACCTCAGGCATGTCACCCAAAATGTTAGTGGGTGTAGATTATACAGGAAGTCCAAGTCAATATCATGTGTAGAAATTTTTTGAAAAATATTAACTACACCACAGTATAAAATTATCTAGTTTGACTAAATATAACACATATATTAAAATAAACAAATCTTTGTGAAACATAGTAATATTTTATAGATGTTTTTTTACTTCGATTAAAATACCATTTGTCATCAAAACACTATGAAATCATAGTAAAAAAACATGTGACTATTCATATATACAAGATATGATATGATATATATATATATATATAATTGTGTCTTATATATTTTTTCAAGAAAATACCTATCTCAATGTTTCCCTTAAAAAATTGTAATCATCTTATATCGAGAACTATTCCATATAAAAATATCAAAATATAATGATTAATGACCATAAAAGTGACCGTGAAGGGAGATTACCCAAATTAGTAAATCTACCCATTTTATGACATTATATTAATGTGAATACATGTGACAATTAAATAACGCATTGCAAAGATAACTACACATGGCCAGGTCATTGTGTATTAATAATTATGATGAGCCACTTCGATAATCCATCTTCGATCACTATTGGTATGTCATTTATGTCTATACCTTATTAAATAATTTTATTTTCATCCACTTGTACATCATCACAACCTAAAATAAGTTTTTATTTCAAAAAACAACCGTATTTCCTCATTGAAAATTCCAACACTACATTAATGTTTCTAACCCCATTAATCAATCCCCTTAAGTTCCACTAGGCTCATCCTATGATTAAACCCTAATTATTCAAAATGTATAATAATCAAACAATGTTGGAATAAAACACTAAGACACCCTCATGTTATTCATCCAATTATAGAGTGACTATCATTGCCTTTATGCAGTATTTTATTACATGAACAATTTGTGATTACTCAAACCTCATAGTTTGGTCACCCACAATGGGATCCAAAATCATTTTGAATTTTCATTAGAAAAATAATTATATGTTAGAAGATATGAATGAGGTTACCTACCACTGTAAAAATAAAATATTTAAATTTAGTAAACATGTGTATTCTTCCATACATATATAATTCACAAGAAAATACCTATAAGGATGATGACGTATTTATAATTATCTTCTACAAATAGGTTAAAGGAATAAAAATATATATGCAGTAGTCCAATAAAATAACAAAAATAAACGTTTTCATGAATTAGACACTACTCCCATAATGAGAGGATATCCATACTACAATCAATTGAAATTTTGATGAAAAATAGGGAAGATATCCATATTTATTTCCTCCATCCATGGCCATATAAAGAATACACTATATAAAACATTATATAAAAAAATTATATAAAATGGTGTTGATCTATATAATTATAGCTCTTAATTCCAATACACGAGTTCAAAGGATCAATAGGTTTACCTATGTCTATTAGATTGATATGTGGTGGGTTCTTCCATCAATTCGTAGACACTAAAATTATGATCACATCATATTGTGGTTTTAGTAATAATATATATTTTCCCAAAAATCCTTATTTTTCACAATTTACATTGGTTTCTCCTACAATAAAAATTTAACTGAATCCATTTGTAAAAATAAACATAATTACTCATGTTAGCACCAAAATTTTATATAAATTCTAAATCAAAGTCCCCAAATATGTCTAGACATTTAGAATTAACCCTGAGTGTCCATTGAGAAAAATTCAAACAACGATCCTTTGATTTATAATTTTCATTTACATATCATCACCTGGATACAATCATCTTTAAGAAACAACCAAATATGTGTTATTTTCTTCCAGAATATTTTCTTCAAATGTTAATCTATTACACTGAAATGATATTTCAACAATATAATATTTATATTGAACAGTATATTATCACATTGGTACATAGATGAGGGATCTGGTTCATGCCATCATAGTAAAGACTTGTAAATCAAAGAAAAAAATACAATTATTCCAAAATGGAATATATATATATATATATATATATATATATATTATTGGTCAATAACCCCATCCAATAATTAATATCGGAAAGGAAAAATTGGCTACTAACATATAATAATTATCCAGAATAAAATGTCTTAGTCTGGATGACTGGAAAAAAATGTTATTGAGGTAGGGAAAATTTTAGAATTCATATGGTCCTTATTTTACATAGGTCATTATTAATGACATCATAATTATTAGTACCAAATCAGTAGTGTCTCTTACATATCTTATACCAATCGGAGGTGATAAGAAGGCATTTTCATGTCATAATGGTGACTTAGATTGTCTAAAATATCTTCCCCTTATATACAACATCTTAATAGATTACCAATTTATCTTTTTATACAAAAAATATAATAGATCGAGAATTTAATCCCATTTATCCTCTATAATCATAGACAATAACATAAAAATTATTTTCTTATAAATGGTTGATACATATTGAATATTTATATATCATGGTTAAAAATTTTATTTCAGGATATAACAGAAACAATAATTTCATCAACAACATCAACTAATTATTAGACATAAAATGAAATATGAATTATATATGATGTTCCTTAATGACCCATAATACCTGACCATATCCCACATATATAAAATCTCCATATAACTAATAGATTTTTTATTCTACCTAGTTAAAAAAATCCACTTTCATCAATCAATGAATTTGAATCCACATTGGCCCCTACACAAAGAAATGACCCACCTATAATAGTATTAAAATACCAATTATGAATATTAATTGACTATAGAATACCCAAAATCCTATAATTGTCATTTTTTTAATATTCATGGACTTCAATACAAATCCATCTATGTTATGCTTTATACTAGATCAGTAGTACTACCTCATGTCATCATGGTATATCATGGAAAATCATAGATAAAAATATCATATAAATAGTGAAAATACAGTATATATTATTCCATTTAGAGAGTAGGTACCATTAACCACCCATATATATAAATAATACACATAGTATCCCATGTTTAACTGGGATAAAAAAACCCAACCATCAATGTACTTTTATTCCATGATACAATCCTTACAAGTCATGTTCCATTGGATGGTGATGGTGATATTTTTTTATAGTGTATGGAATGTAGTCGAGAAAGTTGATGGAAAATAATCATATGAAAATTCATTGAGAATCATATTAGAAGATCATTTTATGTAAATAGGAACCATAAATTGAAGGAACAACATATATATATGATCATATTTTGGAAGAGGGAAATAATTAATAATGATATGTGGAGTTGGTTTTACTGATTATAATAGAGAATTTAATATAAATTTTTATATAAAAAACTATCCATTTAAATTTTTTGAATATATAAAAAATATTAATTTAATTAATATGCATTACTAATGGATTTAGATTCATCATCAACCCCATATAGAATATGTTTCAAAGATATTTTTTTCTGGATGATTGAATTACTAAATCAATGAGAAAATGTAATGAACCCACTGAATAGTGATTCCATAAGATGGAGGGATTGAAGAACCTAATAAATATTCAGAAAGAGTCCTTATAATAATTTATTTTTGTATAAATTATTCCCAATGGTAAATCTATTTGAATATATTTTTTCATAAAACATAGGTTATTTTAAGGATAAACCACACTAATTATTTGATAAACTCCCTAAAATTCATTCTTCAGGAATGTAATTTGAGATGGTGCATTAACTTTGGAAAATATATGTTTTAAAACCCCAATGGAAGATGATATTAACATAATATGATGATTATTATATATAATATTTTTATATATAGAATGAATGTGATACCAGAACAACTTATTAGTTTCAAAATCTGATAGTTTATTCTTGAAAGAGATCCCAAAAGTAGTTTTATGAGACAACACATGTGGTAGGATTAGTGTAAATTTTAAATTCTATTGATAAATAAGATACAGGTCTAGAACCTCTTATTCTATTGGATTTACCATGTCAACATAATCTATTTTTTCATTCCTCATAATAAAATTACAATAGTGAAATTCAAGTTATGATCCCATAAGATTATTTCGAATGATTAAGTCAATTAGAATAAGAAAGGATGAGGAAAAATTCTATTGGAAGGCACTATGTTAAATGATATTCAAATAATCAGAAATGAATATATTCAAATATTGTAATTAAATTATTCAGATATAAATATGATATATCAGAGGTAATGTAAGTAAAAATGTTTTATCTAATGTTGGGATATGAGGAATCAAAATGTAATAAAAAAATTATTTACCTTATAAAAGAGGCTAAGATGATATGATGATAAGATTAATTTAATATTAGTTAATTGATGATAATAAAAGGATTAAAATACCATAATCTTGAATAATAATTTCAATTAATGATATAAATAATTTTCCAGGACATTATTTAACATAGCAAGGGTAAATTAGATGGAGGCCATCGAAAAAAATGAATTATATTGAGTTGTTTTTTTATGTATAAATAGTTGTTGATGATTGATTTGAGACCAAGGGAAACCCAAAAGATTTTTTTTGACATATATAGAGGTACATTTTCTTTAATATATTAGAGGGACATTACATTTTTTTCATTTTAATCATACTAATGATGTTGAGTTTGATGTTCAAAAGTACAATATTTGGGAAATAATATTTTTTATTCAAGATATGTTTTGAGAATTATTTTATGATTGTTTAAAACATTTATTTCTTATGGTAGGATGAATAACTAGCCTGATATCATTATTAGTTTAAAATATTGGTCAATTGATGAGTTGAGATATTATTAATTTCTAATAGAATCCTACATTTTTCCAATATTAGGAATTAGAAGAATTAAAAAATAAAAGGGGAATAAAAATTGAGTTTAATTCAAAAAATAAAAATTTTCTAAATATAAATGACCAAAAGGATATGATGTTTTCAATGAAGTGCAATAAGGAAGATAAAAATAAATAAGGGATTGATAATACCGAACCATGATATTGTACTGTTTTGAGTAATGTTATCTGAATTTACAAAACATAATTGCAGATATACATAATGATAGCAAGCTATAACAAATAATTTCCCTTATAAATCATTAAATTAATCCAATTAATATTTTAAGTGATTGGCCCTAAGTAAGAGTGGGATTTTGGGACCCGTTGGATCAAACAATGATTTTTTAAATATTTAGATTTAATATAAATTTAAAAAAAATTCATTGAACAATGAGTATATCTTCTCTTACAATTGACACCATGTTGAAAAGAAACCTAAAATAGTATTTAGAAATCATTATTTAATGTGATAGTTATTTATTAGGATTTTTAATTGTGGGTACGAAAATGATTAACTAAATTATAAAAATATATGGTTTATAGACATATATAAAAATAATTATTTGGTTACAAATTAATTGAAAAATTAAATAAGAATATATTTCAAATAAATGTAATCTTTTTATAAAAGAAAATTTTTATGCACAAAAAACAGGATTGACCAGGATAAATTAACATAAATCAATTTTTGTGATTTTTTTTAATAAATCTATATATTATATAATTTTTTAAAATGTTTAACATTCATATTATGTGTATTGTATATAATATATAATAATAAAAAAATATACAGGTATAACCAATATTTTCCTAAAAAACATTTTTTTCCATTTGTGATGGAATTTTAAAAAAAAAATTCATATTTTATAATATTTTTTATATAAATTAACTGCATTTATTAATTATTCAAAAAATGTTTATCTCACATTTTATTTCTGATAATTTAATGAGATGATAAATGTATCGATGAGTAGAAAAATATACAGGATTTTAAAAAAAATCTAATTTATATTAATAAATTAAAAAACAAAAAAATTATTTTATGATAAGTTTTAAAATAAATATTAGTTTAATTATATATGAATTAATCCATTTTGGGACATTTTTATCAATTGAATTTTGATGTTTTATATTGTTTTATAATCCATTGAACATTCTCTCTTTTGAAGACCACTTTCACAACGAGACAGCGAGATTAATTTTATATTAAAATATTAAACTTATATAAATGGAAATTAGATAAATATTTTCAATATTATTGAACATAATAATTTATATTATATAATATTATCAACTTAAAATTTTACCATAATGAATTTTAAAAATTAAAAAAAATTCACTTATAGTTGATATTGTGAAAATGAGTTTATTGGGGGGAAAATGACAACAATAATGGGTAATGTAATGTCTCGTATTTCCATGTATTATTTTTTAAATATTATATGGTATTATTACGAGACCGGGAACGAAGAAGGCACATCATTATGAGGACTAGTGAGCCCAGAATAGTGGTTTGAACTTTTTTTATGTTATGTGAGTCGGAACTTGTGTGAGGTTGTGGGGGTTTCCAAAAGGATGCCCGGATTAAAAATATGAGGGCACCATTGCTTCTGGGACGATGACTATACCTAATAATGAGCCAAACCATGACTGGCGTAGGTTAAGGGAAAAAGTAATTTTTCAGACGTTTTAAGTAAAATAAAAATAAAATAAAATCACATGTTTATTTTATTTCATTATGGAAAAATCCGCTGCAGCGTGGAAACAGGTAAGCTGTTTCCTTAATAAATGGTGCGTCATAATGACTCATGAGTGGAAAGTTGTACTCAATAATACCGCAACATATTTTTGAATGCCAAAGCACATTTTCCTTTTTATTGGGATAATCTGACGTTGATCGTTGGCGGACGATTGAGATGAAACCCAGAAGAAAGCTCTCGGCGATGATCAATGACAGATTGAAGTTGCAAATCGTTGCGCCAATGAGGTTGGAGGATCGCAACGATGACAGTAGAACAACCACTTCATCAGCGATCGATCCTTTTTTAAAATTAAGTGTTTTTTATTTAATTTTCTTTTCCCCGCTTTTTATTTGAACGACGAACGGGGATCAACAATGAAAAAGTTGATCCGTAGATTTGTTTGTTCTTGAAGGATGGTTTTATTTGGGATGATTTGGGGAATTGATCCATGTTGTGTTGTAGTTGATTTCTGCTTCGTTTAAGCCTATTAATGGGAGTGGATCAACGCCATGACGAATGAAGGCGGAGGTTCGTTCCTCAAATTTGTGTTATTGGATTTCTCCCTTTTCAATCTCGCTTTCTTCGAGTTCTTCGAGGGGTGATGAAAAATGGATAGTTTCATGTCCATTTTGTGACACAATGATCCCACATTGAATAATAGAGACTACAACGACCTTGCGGAGGTGTGACGATGATGGTGGATGATGAATCATACCAGATCGGGAAGGGTCGTTCTTTGAGCATTCTTCAGACGGGAAGATCAAAGAATGTTTTTGGGGCCGATCGGAGGTCTTGAAACACAAGAACAAGAATCGTGGCATTGGGGAGACCAAAAACTTGGTGTTTCGTGGTGATTGGATAGCCAAATCGAAGATCGGGGTTGCACGGGAGGCGCGCCGGCGAAGACTGTCATTTCTAGAAATTTCCACAATACAGGGTGTGTACTTCCGAAGAACATGTTGTGTAGTACTGGTGGTGGCTGATAGGGTTTTAGTGGCCAAAGTGGAATCACACGGTGTGTGACCTTGGTCACACGACAAGTTAGACTTCCCCCGAAGCTCGTTGTTTACTTTGGGAAGTACATGGACACGGGATGGACAACACTGCTTCAGACGACACGGCGTGTACAACATGGCAGAGGCAGCTACGTGGAACCCGGCGTGTATCTATGGGTACATGGACATGGTATGGAGTTCACGACTGTGTACTCCATCACACGGCCAGGCGAGGCCAGTAACGCGGGTCACCCCGTGTACCGATTAAATGGGATGGTGTACACGGGTTGATGGCCATGAAAGGGAACATGGCCAACATACACGGAGCCAAATCCATTCACTCGGACACGGTTTGTACATCGTACTACACACCGTGTACTATGTTTTTTATACATGACCAGCCTTACAACACGAGCTGTTATACACGGGCAGTAACCGCGGTCAGACTAAACGGTGTGTAACTTTTCTACTTGCCGTGTAAATTTTGGAAAACCGAATGGTCCTCCTGTTCACTACATCATGGACATCATTATTTTGGGTTAGTTCCTTTTCTTGTCGTTCCAAAAAAGGTCATGCATCATTTCCTTCTATAAGAGTATGATCCCTTCAACATGACATTCGGTGATAGAGTCAGGAATCCATCCGAGAGGCCCAGATCGAGATCCTCTATCCATTCTTGGCACTGGGTAGTGTCAGGCATCGACATGAGAAACTCCCATTATAGAGACCTGAAGCCTGACGTACATGGACATTACATTACTTTAGTAGAATACTTAATACATAATAAAAACAGACACACAAGGACCGTAATAGTTATGTGTCTTTGGAAACTTGGAACGTAATCTTCTAATCATGGTGAAAGATCTTCAACATATCCCATAAAGATCTTCCCCTTTTTTTCTTACCTAAAACCTTTCTTTATATCCTGGGGAAAAGAAAACAGAAAAAGGGTGAGCTCAAATGCTCAGTAAGGGTAAACATGGATAAAATAAAACATACCATATACATTTGAACTTAAAAACATGAACATAATGTTTAAACATCAAAAGCTTGAGAAATGACATAAAACATGGAAGTACGTAAGGCATAGATCATAAAGAAACATTAATAATGATAAAATAGCATGGGAATAAAACATGTAATTGTGGAAACCATTAAGAACATGATATGATTTCCATAGTAGCCAAGGCATTGCTGCTAAGACCATCTTCGTAGACAAAGTCCATTTCTGAATCGAGTTCACTCCTCGTTCCAGTCCTGTATTACTGAACCGGTTTAACATGTCGTTCAATCCATGTATATCTCATGAGATATAAATCTTTACCCAATGCATTGGAGGGAGATATAGGTCCCACCCATCTCATAATGAAATCACTCTTACTTGTGCCACAAAATAAACATACATCATTCATAATAACCCAACGAATAAAATGGGTTTCATAAACATCATCCCATCATCACATAATCCATATAAAATAAATGGATATCATTCCATAATAAGAAAATTGAAACCATGTAAATCATAGAGACATTTCACTTGAAATATACACATATGATATAATTTCATCTTAGATAGAAAATGATTTTCATAAAACACTTGAAATGAATTCTTGAGGAAAATATCCTTTCTTCTTCAAAATATATTTATTTTCACAAAATGTCATGCAATTTTAAAAGAAATAGATTTTTTTGAAAATAGTCATGAAATATTTTGGAGGAAGCTTCATGAAAATAAGGCTTTATAAAACCGTCAAAATATGTTCATTCCGTATAAGTTAAGAAAAACATTATTTTCGTACTTTTGACGGAAAAGTAAAAAAGTACCACGTAACATAAACAAAAAAAAAGATTCCTTACATACCATGTAGTAAAAGTCAAAAAATGGGTAAAAAGGACTTCAAACATGCATTAACATAATTTTATAAAACATGGACATGGATGGTAGAAATAACCCCAGTAAATACTTACGAATAAGCAATCTCGAATTAAAATGAGATTTGAAAAATTATCCCTTACCTTAGGTCCGATATTCTTCGTACATAACCGAACCTCCTGTATAATGATTTAAATAATGTTACTGACTTATTACAGAATAATATTAATTGTTATGATATCATATATGGTTCACTTATGACTTTATATTACCCGTTCTTCTGTAAATTCCATGTTAACGAGCGTTTTGTGTAAAATCGTTTCATTTGTCGTCTGTGTTTTGACTTGTAATTATTCATATGATTACATAGATCATGATTACTTACATCCAGAATGTGAAACATGATTTATATATAATATATATTCAGAATATACATATATATAATAGATCGAAAAATGGAAATAAATACACCGTTCATGGAGACGGTAGGCCATACGTACGCATGAACGTTGTTTTTGTTTCCTCATTGAATTGAATGGAATTAATTGGATGACATACACATATATATATACATAAATCCAATATCATTATTATGTCATATATTTCATGATTACTTATTATATATACTTTATAATCATTTATGAATGGTTAATCATTGAGAATGAATCTCATCGCGTCGTGGATACGGTATTCCGTACGTACGCACGAGCGATGATATCATTCCCATGATCGTGGAATTTTATTGGAGTGTATGTATAATATTACATAATCAATATCACTTTACAATAACCATATATAGTTATTATTTACACCATTATACCCATCCAAGTAAGGTGGAGGTGGAAAATATATTACACCATGGCGTGGAGACGGTATTCCGTACGTACGCACGTGCAGTGATTTTGTTTTCCGTAGGATGGATAGATGGTGAAATTTGGTTGTTTCATACTTATAATTACATATCATTATATGAGTGATACTGATCTTATTACTTCATAAGGAAACAACCTAAGAAGAAGAAGTGGAAGAAGAAATAAAGGTGAAAGAATCGGTAACGGAAATTACCTCTTCTTTGAAGCGCCTCTTTGAGACCTCCTCTTAGGACACTAAAATTGGTCTTTGAAGAATACCAGGACCACTAGGATGTTTCTAGGGAAGTGTAGAAGAGAATTTGGCAGGGGTTGGCCGAGCATAAAGGCTCAATGTGGTGTGAGGAAAAGGGGAAGGAGGTGCCCTTTTATAAGGGATGAGAGGGGCACCTTTGGAATAGCTAAATATATTATTTTATTATAAAGTCAAATTAGGCTTTTTAATAGCTCCAAATTGATATATTTAGATGCTAAGGTGGGGATGGGTCGAAATCCACTCATCCAATATAATTTAGACAAGTTTAGGTCATTATATTTACCTTATCTTTCAGTTTTAACTCATAGTTAATTAGATTGACATTTACCATGTCACTTTGTATTTTTATATTATATAGTTAATAAACTTACCATATACATCCAAGAGAACCCCAAGTGATCCATTAATGATACACCTATCATGATATAAATATCTTGGCGGATCCTTAGATTTTTAGGAATATAATAACAACAATATAATATTTGTTTTAAAAACTATTTTATGTCAATTTTGACACTATTTGGTAATTGATTTTTGTGAAAGTCATAACAAAATTATTAGTTCGAAAAAAATAAATTAAATCAATAATAACATGTCATGTTAACATAGAAAATTATTGGAATTCATAAAAATTCTCAAATTACATTTATTTGGGTATTTATAACAACAATTATGTCAATATTTCATTAATAGGATAATTACTACATCATCATTGTATCATAAATAAAATAAACTATTTTATGTCTAAAAATTAAAAATAAAATACCAATATGTTGGAAATATTTTTATAATTCTAATGCATAATTATAGTCGAATTTATCTTATGTATAACCCTATATTATAAATGATTTAGTTATTAAATTTTGATTTTAACTATTTTAACCCTTCTTTAAATAAATTGATAATAAATGTCCTAATCTAATCCAATTGGGCATAAATGGTCATATTTTATTCCTAAGGTTGTTTTTGGTCGAATTACACTTATCAAATAGAATTATGAATGTGTTAGGGTAATAATTATAACACTTTTACCCTTAATTACCCTATTTACTTTTAACAGTGGTAAAAAAAGTAAAAAGTTATTATTCACCAAAAATTATTTTCAACTCATTGATCCACATTTTAGTCCATGATATTAACCGTGTCTCTCGGATTTTCAATATTCCACTCACAGAAGCGGTAATATTAAGTTTTATGAAAAGATTCATTTTTTTTAACTACCACATAGTGGTTTCACTATTCATAAAAAAAACAAAGTTTCCAGAAAAATACACAAAATTAGGCCTAAGCTATATTTGATATTATGAATTAAAAAATGATTTCTATTTTACCAAATTCAAAACATATTAGTTACATTAACTAATTTAAAAATTAATTCCCATCGTCAAAACAAATAGCGTGTTTTTAAGAGATAATAACTATCAAAAGATTGACACTTGTTTTTGTCTGATTTAAATGTGAAATTACATCCAATGAAAAAAATTGTATTAAACTGTAAAAATATATTCTACATATACTTTAAAACCACTCAAATTAATAATTTATCACTATTAATTATTTCGATTAAAAATGTTTTTTAATTAAAATTTAGTAATTTTCACTATTCATCAGAATATGAAAGTTATCCGAAAAGTACCAAAATTTCACCCTAAGCTAATTTTGATATTCCGAATCCAAAAATGAAGTCCATTTTGAAAGATAAAATTTATAAAATTTCAAAAAGTGGGTATTACTATTCATAACAGCTAGTTCATAAAAATATTATAATAATATCTCGTTTAGTGAAACTCGGTATTGCGTACTACACACGCTATCGAGGAAGGTCGTGATTGCGTGTAATGAAAGGCAAGTAAGGGATGCATGTTGTGCAAGCTCCTTTTGGTGTAGCGTACAACACAGGACATTAATAAAAAAGAATAAAATCTCGTTGTGTTACATTCTACCCCCCTTAAAATGAATTTCTCCCTCGAAATTCGTCGGGGTTATAAATAGTTTACTACTCGAAAGTTTTTTTTAATAGAAACCCACATCGTAAAAAGGAATACCAATACTTGGCTTTAAAAACTAATGTCTGAAATGTAATGGTTTCCTAAATTAACTCATCAATGGGTTTCCACGTAGGAGAACATAGGTGAAAATATGGATATGAAAGAAAAATCTAACCATCAAGTTCTGATGGGGAGTGTTAGAGAACATGGATATGAAAAAGCCATCAATCACAAATCCATAAATGTTTGATGACCTAAGGTACCATATGATTAATCAGATATAAGAGCACTAGGACAACATTTTTGGTTTTCAAGATCATTTCCCTAATGTAGATGAAATTGGAATTAGAAGAAATACTTTCGTGATTTTGGTACAGTCTCACCGTTGGTCATTATTTGGACAATTTCCACTTCATCTCTTAAAGAAATGAAGTTGAATTTGTTATTCGTAATGTGTTAGAAGATCATGTGACAGAATGATGGGTCATTCCATCTCTTTCAATCAAAAGGTTAGCAAATGTTATAAGTCCTTGTTATGGTTAGATTAATCATATATGGTTCCAAAAATGAACTTATACTTCATATATCATACTGCATAATAAAATAACACTAGTTTCTACTAAATAGGGACTTCTTGTAGGCCAGTGGTAGGCGATAAAGGCTAGTCGCACTTCGGCTGTGGGTTCGATTCCCACAGCCTTGTCCGACGCGATGGGCTGTCGTCCATCCTACATGTTGTCCTTTTTCTAAAACTATGTTACTATAACATCCCATCAATAATATCGAAAAAACATCTATCCTTAAACAATACTAACTTATGTCCAACATAATACATTCCAATCTTTAGGCTTATCCATAATACTGCAGTCCACTCTCATAATATAGTGAAAATGATTACAAGAGATTTAATACCATCGTTGATCCCCATATATCATAAGATATGTATTGTTGGTCACATTCCAAACATTCGAAGGCCTTAATCAGGTATTCTCTTGAAAAATGAATACCCATTGAACCTTAGTGAAAACATGAATTCAGTTAAAAGTTAACACTTTCCACATACCAATATCCTCAAAATTATATATACTCAAACCATGATATCACTTAGTCCTTATATCAATCATGAGCTCATGAATACAATCAAACATATCATTATCTTCTTATTCCTTCATTATGCACATATCATCTACTTTACAAAAATATCTGAATAACCTTCCATGGTTACTGGTACCATTCAACATATACTTTCAAATATTTTTTGGAAAAACAATAGTGTAACAATCCTTATATGATTCTTTATTCCAAAGTACCATTAACTATACAACATAACTCTCGATAAACATACAATCATTCCACTACCTTCTAAAACAACTAACTGAGCTTGAACACTTCTTTCAGCTCATATATCATTTGTAGTCTCCTCATCATCATCCACATAAATACTACCCATATGACCATGCTCATTCTCTTCATGAGATTTTCCATTAGGGCGTTGGTTTGCATAATTCCTGTACATTCCACATTTAAAACATCTAATCATTGATGATGTCGTAGCAATACCATTATCCTTGTCCATGATGATAACTGAACCTTTTCCTTCGCACTTACTAGATTTGTGTCCTTCTTTTCCACACCCAAAGCATCTTCCAGTTCCTTTGAAACAATCTCCCTAATACCTCTTCCCACATGATTTAAATGAGGGAAATTGAAATTTCTTTCCTCTATGATCATCATGAAACTCCATCTTTCTCTTATTATCTGAGTCAGGAAACTTACCAAAGTTGAGATTATTGATCATATTATGAGATTTCTGATTAGGCATAATAACTATGTTTGGACTTCCAGATCCTGTTTCATTTGGTTTCTCATGACGAATATCATTCCATTGTCTGTCATATCCTCCATTATCGTGAATCTTCCTGTTTCCTGCCATTTTATAAAACACAAAAAGAATAGTGTCAGAGGAAAAAATCATGTTAGGGAAAACAACATAGTAAAGGGGGAGTATCCTCAATATCTAACATCTTAGGTTAAATTCTATGATCGTTACCGTAGTTCTCGGACTGTATCTTATACGTATACTTATCCTCAGGGACATCCCTAGATGTACCTTAGAAATATCCCTAGGCATCTCACTAACGTTTTCGCATCATAGTTTCCAAAGGTTGACTAAACCTTTCCTCTGACACCAACTGTAGAGACCCGAAGCCTTACGTACATGGACATTACATTACTTTATCAGAATACTTAATACATAACAAAAACAGACACACAAGGACCGTAATAGTTTAGTGTCTTTGGAAACATGGAACGTAATCTTCTAATCGTGGTGAAAGATTTTCAACATCTCCCATAAAGATCATCCCCATTTTTTCTTACATAAAACCTTTATTTATATCCTGGGGAAAAGAAAACATGAAAAGGGTGATCTCAAATGATAAGTAAGGGTAAGCATGGATAAAATAAATCATACCATATACATTTGAACTTAAAAACATAAACATAATGTTTAAACATCAAAAGCTTGAGAAATGACATAAAACATGGAAGTACGTAAGGCATAGATCATATTGAAACATTAGGAATGATAAAATAGCATGGTAGTAAAACATGTAATTGTGGAAACCATTAAGCACATGATATGATTTCCATAGTAGCCAAGGCATTGCTGCCAAGATCATCTTAGTGGACAAAGTCCCTTTCGGAATCGAGTTCACTCCTCGTTCCAGTCCTATATTACTGAACTGGTTTAACTTGTCACTCCATCCATGTCTATCTCATGAGAGATAAATCATTACCCAATGCATTTGAGGGAGATATAGGTCCCACCCATCTCATTATGAAATCATTATTACTTGTGCCACAAAATAAACATACATCATTAATAATAACCCAACTAATAAAATAGGTTTCATAAACATCATCCCATCATCACATAATCCATATAAAAGAAATGCATATCATTTCATAATAATAAAATATAAACCATTTAAATCATTGAGACAATACACTTGAAACATACACATATGATATAATTTCATCTTAGATGGAAAATGGTTTTGATAAAACACTAGAAATGAATTATTGGGAAAAATATCCTTTCTTCGTCAAAATCAATTTCTTTTCACAAAATTTCATGCAATTTAAAAAGAAAGATATTTTGTTGGAAATAGTCATGAAATCTTTTGGTGGAAGCTTCATGAATATAAGGCTTTATAAAACCATAAAAATCTGTTCGTTCCGTATAAGTTAAAAAAATATTCTTTTCGTACTTTTTCTGAAAAAGTCAAAAAGTACAACCTAACGTAAACAAAAGAAATATTCCTTACATACCGTGTAGTAAAAGTCAAAAATGGGTAAAAAGGACTTTCAACATACATGAAATCACTTTTATAAAACATGGACGTGGATGGTAGAAATAACCCCAGTAAATACTTACGAATAAGCAATCTCGGATAAAAATGAGATTTGCAAAATTATCCCTTACCTTAGGTCCGATATGCTTCATACGTATCCGAACCTCCTGTATAATGATTTAAATAATGTTATTGACTTATTACAGAATCATATTAATTGTTATGATATCATATATGGTTCACTTGTGACTTTATATTACCCGTTCTTTTGTAAATTCAATGTTAACGAGCGTTTTGGGTAAAATCGTTTCATTTGTCGTCCGTGTTTTGACTTGTAATTATTCATATGATTACTTAGATCATGATTACTTACATCCAAAATGTAAAACATGATTTATATATAATATATATTCAGAATATACATATATATAATAGATCGAAAAATGGAAAGAAATACACCGTTCATGGAGACGGTAGGCCGTACATACGCATGAACGTTGTTTTCGTTTCCTCATTGAATTGAATGGAATTAATTGGATGAAATACATATATATATATATATATATATACATAAATCCAGTATAATTAATATTTCATATATTTCATTATTACTTATTATATATACTTTATAATCATTTATGAATGGTTAATCATTGAGAATGAATCTCATCGCGTCATGGAGACGATATTCCGTACGTACGCACGAGCGATGATATCGTTTCCATGATCGTGGAATTTTTTTGGAGTGTGTGTACACTATTACAGAATCAATATCACTTTACAAAAATCATATATAGTTATTATTTACACCATTATACCCATCCAAGTAAGGTGGTGGTGGAAAATAGATTACGCCACGGCGTGGAGACAGTATTCCGTACGTACGCACGCGCGGTGATTTTGATTTCCGTAGGATGGATAGATGGTGAAATAGGGTTGTTTAATACTTATAATAACATATCATTATATGAGTGATACTGATGTTATTACTTCATAATTAAACAACCTAATAAGAAGAAGTGGAAGAAGAAATAAAGGTGAAAGAATCGGTAACGGAAATTACCTCTTCTTTGAAACGCCTCTTTGAGACCTCCTCTTAGGGCACTAAAATTGGTCTTTGAAGAAGACCAGGACCTCTACGATGTTTCTAGGGAAGTGGATAATAGAATTTGGCTGGGTTTGGCCGAGCTTGAAGGCTCAAAGTGGTGTGAGGAAGAGGGGAAGGAGCTGCCCTTTTAAAAGGGTGGGGAGGGGCACCTTTGGAATAACTAAAAGAATTATTTTATTATAAAGTCAAATTAGGTTTTTTAATAGCTCCAAATTGATATATTTCAAAGATAAGGTGGGGATGGGTCGAAATACACTCATCCAATATAATTTAGGCAAGTTTAGATCATTATATTAACCTTATCCTTTATTTTTAACTCTTAGTTAATTAGATTGACATTTACCATGTCACTTTGTATTTTTATATTATATAGTTAATAAACATACCATATACATCCAAGATACCCCCAAGTGGTCCATTAATGATAAAACTATCATTATTTAAGTATCTTGGCCTAAACTTAGATTTTTAGAAATATAATAACAATAATATAATATTTGTTTTAAAAACTATTTTATGTCAATTTTGACACTATTTGGTAATTGATTTTTTTGCAACTCATAACAGAATGATTAGTTATAAAAACAATTAATTAAATCAATAATAACATGTCATGTTAACATATAAAATTATTGGAATTCATAAAGTCTCAAATTACATTTATTTGGGTATTTATAACATCAATTATGTCAATATTTCATTAATAGGATAATTATTCCATCATCATTCTATCATAAATAAATTAAATTATTTTAAGTCTAAAAATTAAAAATAAATTACCATTATGTTGGAAATATTTTTAGCTTTCTAATTCATATTTATAGTCGAATTTATCTTATGTATAACAATATATAATAAATGATTTATTTATTAAACTTTGATTTTAACTATTTTAACCCTTCTTTAAATAAATTGATAATAAATGTACTAATCTAATCCAAGTGGGCCTAAATGGTCATATTTTATTCCTAAGGTTGTTTTTTGTTGAATTACACTTATCCAATAGAATTAGGACATGTGTTAGGGTAATAATAATAACATGTTTAACCATAATTACCCTATTTACTTTTAACTGTGGTAAAAAAAGTAAAAAGTTACTATTCACCAAAAAATATTTTCATCCCCTTGAACCACATTTTAGTCCTTGTTATTAACCGTGTCTCTCAGATTTTCAAAATTCCACTCACAGAAGCGGTAAAATTATGTTTTGTGAAAAAATTCAGTTTTTTTAACTACCACTTAGTGGTTTCACTATTCATCAAAGAAAAAAAGTTTCCAGAAAAATACCAAAAATTAGGCCTAAGCTATATTTGATATTATGAATTCAAAAATAATTTCTATTTTACCAAATTCAAAACATATCAGTTACATTAACTAATATAAATATTAATTCTCGTCGTCAAAACAAATATCGTGTTTTTAAGAGATAATAACTATCAAAAGATTGACACTTGTTTATGTCGGGTTTAAATGTGAAATTACATCCAATGACCAAAATTGTATTAAATTATAAAAATATATTCTAAATATGCTTTAAAACCACTCAAATTAATAATTTATCACTATTAATTATTTCGATTAAAAATGTTTTTTGAATTAAAATTTAGTAATTTTCACTATTTATCAGAATATGAAAGTTGTCCGAAAAGTACCAAAATTTAACCCTAAGCTAATTTTGATATTCCAAATCCAAAAATGAAGTCCATTTTGAAAGATAAAATTTATAAAATTTCAAAAAGTGGGTATTACTATTCATAAAGGCGAGTTCATAATAATATTATAATAATATCTCGTTTAGTGAAAATCGGTAATGCGTACTACACACGCTATCGAGAAAGGTCGTGATTGCGTGTAATGCAAGGCAAGTCAGGGATGCATGTTGTGCAAGCTCCTTTTAGTGTAGCTTACAACGCAGGACATTAATTAAAAAGAATAAAATCTCGGGGTGTTACATTCTACCCCCCCTGAAAATTAATTTCGCCCTCGAAATTCGTTGGGGTTATAAATGGTTTACTACTCGAATGTTTTTTTTAATAGAAACCCACATCGAAAAAAGGAATACCAATAATTGGATTTAAAAACTAATGTCTGAAATGTAATGGTTACCCAAATTAACTCATCACTGGGTTTCCATGTAGGAGAACATAGGTGAAAATATGGATATGGATGAAAAATCTAACCATCATGTTCTGATGGAGAGTGGTAGAGAACATGGCTATGAAAAAGCCATCAATCACAAAGCCATAAATTTTTGATGACCTAAGGTACCATCTGATTCATTGGATATAAGAGCACTAGGAAAACATTTTTGGTTTTCAAGATCATTTCACTAAAGTTGATGAAATTGGAATTAGAAGAAATCCCTTCGTGATTTTGGTACAGTCTCACCGTTGGTCGTTCTTTGGAAAATTTCCACTTCATCTCTTAATGAAATGAAGTTGAATTAGTTATTCATGATGTTTTAGAAGATCATGTGATAGAATGATGGGTCATTCCATCTCTTTCAAACAAAAGGTTAGCAAAAGTTATAAGTCCATCTTATGGTTAGATTAATCATATATGGTTCCAAAAATGAACTTATACTTCATATATCATACCGCTTAATAAAATAAAACTAGATTCTAATAACCATGGACTTCCTGTAGGACACTGGTAGGCAATAAAGGCCATTCACGCTTCGGTTGTGGGTTCGATTCCCACAGACTTGTCTGACGCGATGGGGTGTCTCCCGTCCTACAGGTTGTCCTTTTTCTAAAACTATGTTACTATAACATCCCATCAATAATATCGAGAAAACTTATATCCTTAAACAATACAAACTTATTTCAATCATAATCCATTCCAATATTTAGGCCTATCCATAATACTGCAGTCCACTCTCATAATATAGTGAAAACGATTACTAGAGATTTAATACGATCGTTGATCCCCATATATCATAAGATATGTCTTGTTGGTCACAGTCCAAACATTCGAAGGCCTTAATCATGTATTCTCTTGAAAAGTGAATACCCATTGAACCTTAGTGAAAACATGAATGTAGTTAAAAGTTAACACTTTCCACATAACAAAATTCTATATACTCAAACCATGATATCACTTAGTCCTTATATCAATCATTATCTCATGAATACAATCAAACATCTCATTCTCTTCTTATTCCTTCATTATGCACATATCATCTACGTTACAAAAATATCTGAATAATCTTCCATGGTTACTGGTACCATTCAACATATACTTTCAAATACTTTTAGGGAAAACAATAGTGTAACAATCCTTAGATGATTCTTTATTCCATAGTACCATTAACTATACAAC
Source organism: Viscum album (assembly GCA_963277665.1). Classification (NCBI taxonomy): domain Eukaryota; kingdom Viridiplantae; phylum Streptophyta; class Magnoliopsida; order Santalales; family Viscaceae; genus Viscum; species Viscum album. Next base: position 905,396,908 of record OY728122.1, on the reverse strand, counting down.
ATAACTCTCGATAAACATACAATCATTCCACTACCTTCTAAAACAACCGACTGAGCTTCAACACTTCTTTCAGCTCATATATCATTTGTAGTCTCCTCATCATCATCCACATAAATACTACCCATATGACCATGCTGATTCTCTTCATGAGATTTTCCATTAGGGCATTAGTTTGCATAATGCTCGTACATTCCACATTTAAAACATCTAATCATTGTTGATGTCATAACAATACCATTATCCTTGTCCATGGTGTTAACTGAACCTTTTCCTTTGCACTTACTAGATTTGTGTCCATCTATTTCACACCCAAAGCATCTTCCAGTTCTTTTGAAACAATCTACCGAATGCCTCTTCCCACATGATTTACATGAGGGAAATTGAAATTTCTTTCCTCTATGATCATCATGAAACTCCATATTTCTTTTATTATCTAATTCGGGAAACTTACCAAAGTTGATATTATTGATCACATTATGATATTTATGATTAGGCATAATAAAGATTTGTGGACTTCCAGATCCCATTTCATTTGTTTTCTCATGAATAGTATCATTCCATTGTCTGTCATATCCTCCATTATCGTGAATCTTCCTATTTCCACCCATTTTCTAAAACCCAAAAAGAATAGTGTGAGAGGAAAAAATCATTCTAGGGAAAAAAACATAGTAAAGGGGGAGTATCCTCAATATCTAAAATCATAGGTTAAATTCTATGATCGTTACCGTAGTTATAGGACTGTATCCTATGCGTATACTTATCCTTAGGGACATCTCTAGACATACCTTAGAAATATCTCTAGGGATCTCACAAACGTTTTCACATCCTAGTTTCCAATGGTTGACTAAACCTTTCCTCTGATACCAACTGTAGAGACCTGAAGCCTGACGTAGATGGACATTACATTACTTTAGCAGAATACTTAAAACATAACAAAAACAGACACACAAGGACCGTAATAGTTTAGTGTCTTTGGAAACTTGGAACGTAATCTTCTAATCGTGGTGAAAGATCATCAACATCTCCCATAAAGATCTTCCCCTATTTTTTCTTACCTAAAAACATTCTTTATATCCTGGGGAAAAGAATACATAAAAAGGGTGAGCTCAAATGCTCAGTAATGGTAAGCATGGATAAAATAAAACACCATATACATTTGAACATAAAAACATGAACATAATGTTTAAACATCAAAAGCTTGAGAAATGACATAAAACATGGAAGTACGTAAGGCATAGATCATAAGGAAACATTAAGAATGATAAAATAGTATGGGAATAAAACATTTAATTGTGGAAACCATTAATCAAATGATATGATTTCCATAGTAGCCAAGGCATTGCTGCCAAGACCATCTTAGTGGAAAAAGTCCCTTTCTGAATCGAGTTCACTCCTTGTTCCAGTCCTGTATTACTGAACCGGTTTAACTTAACGTTCTTTCAATGTCTATCTCATGAGATATAAATCTTTACCCAATGCATTGGAGGGAGATATAGGTCTCACCCATCTCATAATGAAATCATTCTTACTTTTGCCACAAAATAAACATACATCATTTATAATAACCCAACGAATAAAATGGGTTTCATAAACATCATCCCATCATCACATAATCCATATAAAAAAATGGATATCATTTCATAATAAGAAAATTTAAACCATGTAAATCATATAGACATTACTCTTGAAACATACACATATGATACAATTTCTTCTTAGATAGAAAATGGTTTTGATAAAACACTTGAAATTAATTCTTGAAGAAAATATCATTTCTTCTTCAAAATCAATTTCTTTTCACAGAATGTCATGAAATTTTAAAAGAAAGAGATTTTGTTGAAAATATTCATGAAATCCTTTGGAGGAAGCTTCATGAAAATAATGCTTTATAAAACCATAAAAATCTGTTCATTCTGTATAAGTTAAAAAAACATTATTTTCGTACTTTTGCCAGAAAGTCAAAAAGTACCACCTAACGTAAACAAAAGAAAATTCCTTACATACCATGTAGTAAAAGTAAAAAATGGGTAAAAAGGACTTTAAAAATAAATTATAACACTTTTATAAAATATGGACATGGATGGCAGAAATAACCCCAGTAAATACTTACAAATAAGTAATCTCGGATAAAAATGAGATTTGCAAAATTATCCCCTACCTTAGGTCTGATATGCTTCGTACGAATATGAACCTCCTGTATAATGATTTAAATAATTTTATTGACTTATTAAAGAATCATATTAATTGTTATGATATCATATATGGTTCACTTATGACTTTATATTACCCGTTCTTTTGTAAATTCGATGTTAAAGAGTGTTTTGGGTAAAATCGTTTCATTTTTCGTCTGTGTTTAGACTTGTAATTATTCATATGATTACTTAGATCATGATTACATACATCCAGAATGTAAAACATTATTTATATATAATATATATTCAGAATATACATATATATAATAGATCGATAAATGGAAAGAAATACACCATTCATGGAGACAGTAGGCCGTATGTACGCATGAACGTTTTTTTCGTTTCCTCATTGAATTGAATGGAATTATTTGGATGACATACAAATATATATATATATATACATAAATCCAGTATCATTATTATGTCATATATTTCATGATTACTTATTATATATACTTCATAATCTTTTATGAATGGTTAATCATTGAGAATGAATCTCATCGCTTCGTGGAGATGGTATTCCGTACGTATGCAGGAGTGATGATATCGTTCCCATGATCGTGGAATTTTATTAGAGTGTATGTATACTATAACAGAATCAATATCACTTTACAATAATCATATATAGGTATTATTTACACCAATATACCCATCCAAGTAAGGTGGTGGGGGAAAATAGATTACACCACGACGTGGAGACGATATTCCGTACGTACGCACGCGCGGTGATTTTGTTTTCCGTAGGATGGATAGATGGTGAAATAGGGTTGTTTCATACTTATAATAACATATCATTATATGAGTGATACTGATGTTATTACTACATAATAATACAACCTAAGAAGAAGAAGTGGAAGAAGAAATAATGGTGAAAGAATCGGTAACAGAAATTACCTCTTCTTTGAAGCGCCTCTTTGAGACCTCCTCTTAGGGCACTAAAATTGGGCTTTGAAGAAGACCAGGGCTTCTAGGATATTTCTAGGGAAGTGGAGAAGAGAATTTGGCAGGGGTTGGCCGAGCATGAAGGCTCAATGTGGTGTGAGGAAGAGGGGAAGGAGGTTCCCTTTTATAAGGGAGGAGAGGGGCACCTTTGGAATAACTAAAAATATTATTTTATTATAAAGTCAAATTAGATTTTTTTTAATAGCTCCAAATTGATATATTTCGAAGCAATGGTGAGTATGGGTCGAAATCCTCTCATCCAATAGAATTTAGACATGTTTAGGTCATTATATTAACCTTATCTTTTAGATTTAACTCTTAGTTAATTAGATTGACATTTACCATGTCACTTTGTATTTTTATATTATATAGTTAATAAACATACCATATACATCCATGAGACCCCCCAAGTAGTACATTAATGATACAACTATCATGATATAAGTATCTTGGCCGTACATTAGATTTTTAGGAATATAATAACAATAATATAATATATTTTTTTAAAAACTATTTTATGTCAATTTTGACACTATTTGATAATTGATTTTTGTAAAACTCATAACATAAATATTAGTTCGAAAAAAATTAATTAAATCAATAATAACATGTCATGTTAACATAGAAAATTATTGTAATTCAAAAAAAGTCTCAAATTACATTTATTTGGGTATTCATAACATCAATTATGTCAATATTTCATTAATAGGATAATTACTGTATCATCATTCTATCATAAATAAATTAAATTATTTTAAGTCTAAAAATTACAAATAAAATATCATTATGTTGGAAATATTTTTAGCTTTCTAATGCATATTTATAGTATAATTTATCTTATGTATATCCCTATATTAAAAATGATTTAGTTATTAATCATTGATTTTAACTATTTTAACCCTTCTTTAAATAAATTGATAATAAATATCCTAATCTAATCCAAGGGGGCCTAAATGGTCATATTTTATTCCTATGGTTTTTTTGGTCTAATTACACTTATCCAATAGAATTAGGACATGTGTTAGGGTAATAATAAAAAAAAATTTACCCTTAATTACCCTATTTACTTTTAACCGTGGTAAAAAAAAGTAAAAAATAACTATTCACCCAAAATTATTTTCATCTCATTGAACCACATTTTAGTCCTTGATATTAACCATGTCTCTCGGATTTTCGAAATTCCACTCACAGAAGAGGTAAAATTTAGATTTATGAAAAAAATCAGTTTTTTTAACTACCACTTAGTGGTTTCACTATTCATCAAAAAAAGAAAGTTTCCAGAAAAATACCAAAAATTAGGCCTAAGCTATATTTGATATTTTGAATTACAAAATGATGTCTATTTTACCAAATTCAAAACATATCAGTTACAGTAACTAATTTAAAAATTAATTCCCGTCGTCAAAACAAATAGCGTGTTTTTAAGAGATAATAACTATCAAAACATTGACACTTGTTTATGTCTGGTTTTACTGTGAAATTAAATCCAATGACCAAAATTGTATTAAATTGTAAAAAAATATTCAAAATATACTTTAAAACCACTCAAATTAATAATTTATTACTATTAATTATTTCAATTAAAAAAGTTTTTTTAATTAAAATTTAGTAATTTTCACTATTCATCAGAATATGAAAGTTATCCGAAAAGTACCAAAATTTCACCCTAAGCTAATTTTGATATTCTGAATCCAAAAATGAAGTCCATTTTTAAAGATAAAATTTATAAAATTTCAAAAAGTGGGTATTACTATTCATAACGACTAGTTCATAATAATATTATAATAATATCTCATTTAGTGAAACTCGGTATTGCGTACTACACACGCTATCGAGGAAGGTCACGATTGCGTGTAATGAAAGGCAAGTCAGGGATGCGTGTTGTGCAAGCTCCTTTTGGTGTAGCGTACAACACATGACATTAATTAAAAAGAATAAAATCTTAGGGTGTTACACCCATGAGCATCGATCCTCTACCTAGAAGGTGAGTTCTAGATGAGTCGCGGTATCCGCCATGGCCCTGACAGTGATACTCATCTCTGTATCGTGATCTTTACCACTCATGAGTGTGTCTACCGTAATGAGTGTATCTATCTATCGTAATCTTCCCACTCATGATTGTGTCTCCCGTAATGAGTGTAACTTCCTCTCGTGACATTTCACGATGAACAATACTTCTCAAACGGATGTCATAAGAGCTATAAGACTCGTGGAGTGTGTTTTCCTGGAACGAGTGTTTCATGGAATCTTCAAACTGAACCCCTATCTGGGGGTATGCGGTTGTGTGACATGTCTCTACACTACGAGTCTGTGTTTTGAGTATATCTGGTTCATTCTATATAATCTGTAGACATATATTGTGCATAAATGACATGTACCTTTACTTTGTGAACTGCTTCATGGTTTTCGGGGTCCTCTACTGAGTATTGTCATACTCACCCCTGCACGGGCTTTGCTCGAACGTGTCATGTCTTGTACAAAAGAGCAACCTTTTGACGGAGTCCAGGGTAGACCAGGACATGACTGAGATTTCCGTGTTCACTACTGGTTGAGGCATTCCTATGAGTACGAGCAGTAGTCCCAGTACCCTTTTGTGTTTACAGGTTGGACTTTTCCGATTTCATACTCTTGTTTTGGGGGGCTTGTATTCTATCCCTGTTTACATTAAGTACTTCACATTTTGTTGTACACTGTTTTTTGGGTTTAGTGGTATGAATGCAATATCTTCCTCATTGTGTTTACATTTTTTGCATTTGTGTGCTTGGAGATGTGTTCATGTGTACTGGTGATTAGGAAATGCCTCCCATGTTAGTAATATGCCCACTCGGTGCTAGTCAGACTCCCCTGGCCTATTGGAGGCGGGCAAGGGGAGTTGCGGAGTGGGCCCCACTGGGACGGGTCATGACATAGTGGTATCAGAGGTGGTCGGTTCTACCAGAGGACCAAGAATCTATGCGTTTGGTTTGGGGAAACAATGTTAAGTGTTTTGATCTCGGCTTTTAGGCCAGAGACTATAATTTTGGTGAGGCGGCCGACGTACACATACACCAAGACTTTGGAAACCTGCTTTTCAACTCGGTAAATGAAAACACTTGTTGAGGAGAAATAAAGGAAAGGTACATTCATCATATAGTAATGGGTTGTGTTTTCCATGTCCTTTGTTTCATCTATCAAGATATACTCATTTACCATGGAACATCTTGTTTCCTTACATTATTCCTCTGTGATGCATACCTGCTAGGATGCAGCCGCGTGATAATGAGGATGACCCCATCAGTGATGAGGCTTAGATATAGGGACCAGTTCCCCAAGCATTTCCACCAGGTGGTGAAAAAGTTATGACGCCACCAATGTAGCAGCCCGTTGTACCTGCGGTACCGACCGACAAGGAGCGCAGGCTAAGCACGCTCCATGAGTTCCAGAGACAGTGACCCCTTAGGTTCCGAGGCAAGCCCGACCCTCAAGCGGATGAGGACTGGCTTGAGGCGGTGACTAGAGTTTTCCTTCATGTGAGGACACTAGAAGACCATATGGTGATCCTAGGAGCAAGCCTTCTTCAGGGTTCGGCAGGACGATGGTGGAGTCTGACCACACCGACTCACAATGGGGATACTATTTTGTGGATGAAGATTGATCGACTCTTCAAAGAGGAGTTATATTTGGTTATACTGAGATATATGTTCATCCAGGAGCTTCTTCAGCTTCAGCAGGGTAGTATGACAATATCTGACTATTCGTCGAGGTTCACGAACCATGCCCATTACTCGATGGATATGGTCAGGGATCAGTACTTCAGAGCTCGGACCTTCGAGTGAAATCTGCGACGAGACATCCGAGCTAGTGTCATGCCTCTATGCATTTCGACTTATGTTGGAGTGCTCATGCAGGCCTTGGTTATCGAGAGCTTCTTGGCGGAGCAGAGACAGCCGACGATAATCAGTAGTAGGAAGACAGGTGTGGAGACCCTGACAGTAGGGAGCCGACGTCAGGAACAAGGATCTGGATGCGAGAGGCGTCATTGTAGGACCCTGGAAGGAGGACCGACAGTCTAGGGATCTCAGGATAGATCTAGTCAGCCTAGGCAGAAGCAATGCTATGTGTGAGATGGTAGTGGACATCTTGCTAGAGATTGCCCGACCCGTCGAGCTGCAAACAGGGAAGCTGTGGATGGACCACTGAGGTAGAGGCAGAGAGTGGAGCAGACAAACCCACCAAGCGGTGGACATGGTAGAGGAGCAGAGAGAGCTGTGGGTGGTGGCAGATTCTTTGACATACTTTCACCACCACCCCTAGGAGGTCCTCTCTAGGCTCAGGGATCTAGGGGACAGGGACGGGGACAACTACATGCGGTTGAGGCATACCACCCATGGGATCTAGGGATTATTCGAGGTATAGTCTATGCCTTTTATACCTTATTTTATATACTAATAGACATAGGTTCTAGTCTTTCCTTCATATCCATGTGTCTTGTATGAAAACCTCGAGATTTCTGTAGAACCATTGACTCGATCCTTACACCTGGAGACACCTACGAGAGGAGACTCGACGATCACGCACCTTTTTAGACAGTGTGATCAAACCCTTGGAGTCTAGAGTTTCGGTTGGAACATCTTGGTTGTAGCGTTTAGGCCTTACGACGTCATTCCCGGTATGGATTGGTTATCTAAGGTCCATGCCCAGATTGACTGTTTTAGGAGAAGAGCACGGTGTGTCCACCTTGATGGGACGAGGTTTTCCTTTGTCGGAGAAAGGGAATCCCAAGTAGCGTAGAATGGGATTATGCATAGGAGGGTTCATCCAATCTCTCATTAGTTGTCTAGCCTTTCCCTTAGAGTAGTGGATGTTTTGAGCTTCCAGTCCCCAGTAGTAGTGGTGGAGTATGAAGAAGTATTTCCTGAAGATGTTCCAGGATTACCTCCCCGCCGGGAAATCAACTTCTGCGTTGACTTACACCCCGGGATGACACTGATTTTCTCATAAGCATATTGGATGACTCCCACAGTGCTTCATGAGCTGAGGGTGATGTAAGAGGATTTGTAGAGAAAGGGTTTTGTGTGACCCAACGTTTCACCTTGTGCGGACCCAGTCATGTTTACCAAGAAGGAAGATGGGAGTCTGAGGTTGTGCGTGGATTACCTGTGCTAGAACTAGGTGACAGTAAAGAACATGTATCCACTTCCAATGATCTATGACCTCTTCGATCAGCTAAGAGGGGAACAGTGGTTCTCAATGGTTGACCTTCGATCAGGAAATCACCAGATACGAGTGCAGGATGTGGATATACCGAAGACGGTTTTCAGATGCCACTACAGTCACTATGAGTACATAGTGATGACTTTCGGCATGAAGAATGCCCATGCATTGTTAATGGGACTGATGAACAATATCTTCCATCCATACTTGGACAGGTTCATAGTGGTCTTCATCAACGACATCCTTGTGTACTCGGCGTCAAAGGAGGAGCACATGAGACACCTGCAGATTGTTGTAGACGTACATCGGGAGAACCGGCTTTATGGGACGCTCTCAAAGTACCAGTTATAGATTCAGGAGGTCCACTTTCTGGGACATATCATCTCAGCATATGGAGTATCTATAGACCCAGCCAAGGTGGAGGCTGTGTTAGCATGGGAGCCACCTCAGAGCATGACGGAGGTGCGGAACTTCCTTGGGCTGGCAGGATATTACAGGAGATTCATCAATGATTTCTCCTGGATATCAGCACCAATGACAGCCTTTACTAGGAACGGGAAACCCTTCATGTGGACGGAGAAGTTCATGCAGGCTTTCAAGGTGTTTATAAAGAGTTTGAAAAGCGCCCTAGTCTTGAGATTTCCGGAGCAGGGTGTCGAGTACATTGTTTTCTCTGACAAATCAGGCACCGGGATTGGCTATGTCTTGATGCAGATGAAGGCAGTGATTTCTTATGGTTCGCGTTAGCTTAGGCCACATGAGAAGAACAATACGACCCATGATCTCGAGTTGGTAGTGGTAGTCTTTGCACTGAATATGTGGTGACACTACCTAATGGGCGAGCAGTTTATCGTCTACTCTGACAATAAGAGCCTCAAGTACATCTTTTCACAGAAAGATCTGAATCTGAGACAAAGGGGTTTTCTAGAGTTCCTCCTGGACCATGATTTTGAAATCATCTATACTCTTTGGAAGGGGAACACGGTGGCATATTCTCTGAGGCGAAGATCGAGCTCACAACTATTGAGTGAGGCGACGAATAAGATAGCCATGTTGTAGTTGTCCTTTGTGGATAGGGATGATGCATCATACCTACAGTCGATGGTTGTCTCCCCTCCACACTTACAGAGGGTTAGGGACATGCAGCTAGGAGATGTTGACTGTGTGGCTTTACGTGCTTAGTTATCCAGTGGACATGCTCCTGATGGATATTTACAATGTGGGGAGCACACAATTGTTTTCAAGGGACACATTGTTGTACCAGTGGGATTGCAGGAGGAGGTCCTGAGGGAGATTCATACATCCCCACTGGTGGTATATCTTGTAGTGGCAAAGATGTACCATGATCTCCAATGACAGTTCTGGTGGTCAGACATGACATAGGTTGTTGCAGAGTTCATTTCTTGATGCCTTACATACCAGTAGGTGAAGGCTGAGCACCAGGTTCCAGTGGGATTAGCTCACCCCTAGAAGTTATAGAGTGGAAGTGGGATGAAATTTCGATGGACTTCGTGATAGGCTTACCACAGGCATCCAAGGGGCATGATTCCATCTGGTTGATCATTGACCGACTCACCAAATAGGCCCAATTCCTAGCTATCAAGGAGCAGAGTTCCGTAGAACGATTGGGACGCCACTACGTGCAGGATATAGTTCAGCTTCATAGAGTCCCCTCAATAATTGTCTCAGACTGAGATGCCTGATTCACATCCCTGTTGTAGAAGGGATTGTAGAAGGATTTTGGGACTCAGCTACGCTTGAGAATAGCGTTTCATCCCCAGATTGATGGTCAGACGGAGAGGACCATTCAGGTTCTGGAGGATATGTTGCGAGCCTCTGTAGCAGACTCTGGTTACAGTTGGGAGGACCACCTACACCTGACGAGTTTTCATACAACAATAGCTACTACTCCACCATTGGTATGGCACCATTCACAGCCTTTTATGGGAGACCCTACCAGTCACCGCCTTGCTGGACCAACCCCGGAGAGTCAACACTCATGGGTCCAGAGTTGGTGAGAGATACCACTGAGAAGTTTAAAATCAACTGGGTGCCGATGAATACTGCACAAAGATGGAAGAAGTCTTTTGCTGATAGACCATGGTGACCTCTGGAGTTCGAAGAGGGAGACCACGTCTTTGTTCAAGTCTCACCATGATGAGGGTTATAGAGATTTGGTCGAGGAGGCAAGTTATATCTGAGGTTAATCAGACCCGTCTAGATACTATGCATAGTTTGTGAGGAGGCGTGCCGCCAAGCTCTACCACCACAGTTACATTGGGTACATGATGTCTTCCACATGTCGCAGCTAAGGAGGTACGTGCATGACCCATCGCATGTCATCGACTGGGGTGAGCTGGACATCAAGGACGGAGTGACCTTTGATGAGTACCCGATGGAGATCGAAGATCGATAGTAGAGGATCCTTCATGGGAGATCGATTCCCTTGGTCTGTGTCTGGTGAAATCACGGGAATCATTAAGAGAGCACATTGGAGCGGGATGCCCAGATCCGTGCTCAGTACCCACATCATTTTGAGTATCATTTGTTTTGGATTTTTGGGGACGTAAAGCCCCGAGTGGGGAGAATGTAATGTCTCAGATTTTACATGTATTATTTTTAAATATTATATGGAATTATTAAGATACCAGGTGAGAAGATGGAACATCATTCTGTGGTCTAGTGAGACCAGAATGGTGGTTTGAACTATTTTTAAGTTAAGTGAGTCGTCACTTGTGTGAGGTAGTGGCAGTTTCCAAATAGATACCCTGATTAAAAATCTGAGGGCACCGTTGCATCCGGGATGATGAAATTATCTATGAATTAGCATAACCTTGACCAACGCGGGTTGAGGTAAAAAGATAATTTTGGGACGTTTTATGTAAAATAAAAATAAAATAAATTCGCAAGTTTAATTTATTTTTTTATGGAGACATCAACTGCAATGTGACAACAGGGAAATTGTTTCCTTAATAAATGGTGCTTCATAATGAATGATGTATGGATAGATCGACTCAATAATACCAAGATGTATTTTTGAATGCCAAATCACTTTTCCCTTTTGATTGGGATAATCAGACGTCGCTCTCTGTTGGACGACTGAGAGGAACCCCTGGAGAAAGATCTCAGTGACAAGAAACGAAGGATTGAAGTTGTGAATTGTTGCGCCAACAAGGTTGGAGGATCCCAACGATTAAGGTAGCATGGAATCATCATCAATGATAGATCATTTATTAAAATTAGGGGATTGTTATTTAATTTTCTTTTCCCCACTTTTGATTTAAACGACGAACGCAGATCATCCGCAAACATGTTCATCCATGGATTCGTACGTTCTTGCAGGAGGGTATTATTTAAAATGATTGGGGGGAATTGATCCATGTTGTATTTTTGTTGATTTTTTCTCTGTTTAAGCCTATTAATAGCAGTGGATCAATGTCGTGACGAATGATGGCAGAGGCACGTTCCTCAAATTTGTTTTATTGGATTTCTCTCCTTTTCTTTCGTGTGTTCTTCGTGTTCTTCGGGGGTGATGAAAAATGAACCATTGCACGTCCATTTTGCGATGCAACGATCCCTAATTGAAGAATCGACACCACATAGACCTTTCGGAGGTGCGACGATGATGGCAGACAACGAATCGGACCGGATCAAGAAGGGTCATTCTTCGAGCTTTCGTCACGTGGGAAGATCAAATCATGTTTTTAGGGCCGATAGAAGGTCTGGAAACAACGAAAGAAACTTATTGGATTCAGGGAGACCAAATTACGGGAGTTTCATGGCGATCGGACAGTCGGATCGATGATCGGGGAGGCACGAGAGGCACGTGGGTGAAGAGCGTCGTTTTTGGAAATTTCCAGAATACAATGCGTGTACTTCCGAAGAACACGATGTGAAGTACTGGCGGTGGCGGCAGCTATGGTTTTGGGGGATAGAGATGAATCAGACGGCTTGTGACCCTGGTCACATGGCGTGTTAGACTTCCCCCGAACCTCGGCGTGTACTTTGGGAAGTACACGGACACGAGTTGGACTACACGACTTCAGAAGACACTGCGTGTACAGCATGGTAGAGGCGGCTACCCAGAACTCAGCGTGTATCCAGGGGGTACATGGACAAGGGATGGAGTACACGACCGTGTAATACATAACACGGAAAGGCAATTCCAGTAAAGTAGGTCACCCCGTGTACCGATTACACGGGTTGTTGTACAAGGTTTGATGACCATCTACAGGCACAAGGCCAGCGTACATGGAGCCAACCCCAGTCACTCGGATATGACGTGAACATCGTACTACATTCCGTGTACTCAGTTTTTCTACACGACCAGTCATACGACATGGGCCATTGTACATGGACAGTACCCAGGGTCAGACTAAATAGTGTGTAACTTTTCTACACAGAGTGTACTTTTTGGAAATCAGAATGGTCCTCTTGTTCACAGAATCATGGACATATTTGGTTTGGGTTAGTTCTGCTTCTTCTCGTTCCCCTGAAGTTCAGGCATCGTTTCATTCTATATGAGTATGATACCTTCAGCAATAATTTCTATTATAAAGTCTGACATCCATCCAAAAGGCCCAGAACAAGATCCTTTATCCATTATTGACCCTAGGTGGAGTCCAAAATTGACATGACCAACTCCACCGGGCTTCGATCCTCTTCCTAGAAGGTGAATTCTTGATGATTCGTTGTATACGCCATGGCCATGGCAGTGATCCTCATCTATGTATCATGATCTTTCCCACTCAAAAGCGTGTCTCTCGTAATGAGTGCATCTATATATCATAATCTTCCCACTAAGGAGTGTGTCTCCCGTAATGACTGTAACTACCTGTCGTGACATTTCCCGAGGAACAATACTTATCGGACAGAAATCATCATATCTATAAAACTCATGGAGAGTGTTCTCCCGGAACGATTGTTTCGTGGAATCATCGAACTAAAACCCTAGATGGGGGTATGTGGTTGTGTGACTTATCTTTAGACTACGTTTCTGGGTTTTGAGTATATCTGGTTCATGTTATATATTCTATAGACATATTCTGTGCATATCTAACTGTACCTTTACATTGTGGACTAATTTGTTGTTTTCACAGTCCTCAACTGAGTATTGTTATACTCACCCTTCCATGGGCTTTGCCCGAACATGTTGTGTCTTGTGTAGACGAGACACCTTTTGACGGAGTCCAGGGCGGATCAGGACAAGACCAAGCATTCTGATTTCCCTACAGGCCAAGACGTTCCTACGGCTATGAGAAGCAGTCCCAGTACCCTTTTGTGTTTAAATGTTGGACATTGCAGTTTTCAGAGTCTTGTTTTGGTGGGCTTGTATTCGGGCCCAGTTTACATTCAGTACATTACCTTTCATTGTACTCTATTGGATTGGTTTTGTTGTATGCATTGATTATTTTCCTTAGTGTTTTTTACATTTCAGTATTTGCGGGCTTGGAGATGTGTTCGTGTGTACAGGTTCATAGGAAATTCCTCTCATGTTAGTAATATGCCTACTTGGTACTGGTCACCAACCCCTGGCCTATTGGAGGCGGGCTTGGGTAGTCGTTGTGCGGGCCCCACTAGGACGGGTTGTGACTGGTAAATAGATCTAGAAACTAGTCCAAAACCCATTTAATAGATATTTTTTGAAATTAATATCTATATGGATCAATTATGGACAAATTTTTTTCTTTTGGGAATTGAAACACACGGGTACAACAATTTGTTTCCAAAAATTTCACGTGTTCCCATCACTACACATATAAGATGACACCAGCTATCCTCTATTATTCACACATCCATAACCAATTGGATCAGCAACTAGAATTCCAAACCAGTTCTTTAATTCCTTAAACTCAGATTAAAATGACTATTTTTGACATAAATCCTTCACAATATTATTTTGGGGAAAACAAAAAGATGTTTTCTGAAAAAGAGGTAACTTCCCTTACTAAATATTATATTTTATTTATTCCTCCAACTAATTAAATTATTATTTAAAAATGATTTGATAAAAAATAATTATATTATATAATATTATATGTTAATATGTTGTGGAATAACCATAATCTTTCTCCTCTTCCATTAAATGGGATATAAAATCATTATTCTGTTGTACGATGAACTAAATCCTAGCGAACCGATGTTTTTCATTTCCCATAACCACCTATCACAATTGAATATAATGATTTATTTATCTATTATATGTGATATATATTATATAATTATATTTTGATACCATTATATCACATAATCCCATTTACTATACATTCTATGGGAATACAGTAATGTCATTCATGTGTATAGCGGACTACTACATTGATAAGCGATGTGAGTCGTTCATCACATTAACTTTACGTAGAAGGTAAAAAATGAAAATTATAAATATATACATGTGATATATATTAAATATATGGGATTATTAATATTAAATATATTACCTAAATTTATAATATTTTATCCATCGACAAAATGGCCATAACGATCATGCATACGTTTGACCTACCATCGCCATGAATGATGTATTTCATTTTCTATCTATATCATTTTTGGATTAATATATATATATATATCTAGTTGATATATATAATATATATAATATGTTATTAATTTTTTATATAATTGAACCATGATCAGGTTCATAGGATCTAAAAATACTAAATCAGAACATACAATTAAAACATTGTAGTTATTAACTGAAACATGACTCTGCCATGGAATTGTTAATAATCTCAAAATAAATTATTATAAATAAATAAAATATTTAATTACATATATAAATATATAAACCATTCAATAATATATTAATAATAAAATAATCATTATTATACAAAAAGATTCATTGTGTATGAAGGAAGTTGAGACTTATATAAAGCGATTTTCATCCCCGTTTTACTTTATGTGATAAAAATTCCATATTCATCATATGATTCTTTTATATGATGTATTTAATTTATTTAATATAAGGTATTATTGTTTTCAGAAAAAATATGGTAATTTCAATATACATTTTAATATATATCTTAGATGGTGTTTCTTGTTTCATAATTACTAATACGGTAAGGGAATACTTCTTTTTTTTTCATCTGCGAGATATTTGTTATGTTATGGACATGTATTCTTTTATGAAGAGTTTTTAAAACCCCCTATGACATTTAATATGATTAATTTATTTATCCTAATTAAATTCTATGTTTCATTTAACTTTTTTATTTCCTGGGGATTATGATTCTATTTTACCGATTTGGTATTTGTTTTATGACACAATCTCAAAATTTATCAAGATTTTTTATATTTATGCTTCTAATGATGAAATATGGGGACCTATATGTCAATATTATCACCAATTTTCTAATAAAATGGTTATTTCATTAGAATAAAATATTTAATTTCATTGTCCTCTTTTTCTATACTCTAGATTTCAAAATAATGTTTTTCAGAAAATTCCTCATTATTTGTCTGATCCGTTGAAAATCCATTTTCAACAAAAACATGTTTTCAATAAAAATTACATAAACATTTTTTACAATCTATAAATTATTTTTTACAGGGAATTTTAAATATTATTAAATTAATATTTTTTTAATGAATCTCTGTATCATTTTCCATACAATGCCAATATTTCATGTACTAAAAATTTTGAAGGAATATTTATTTTAATTTTTAAATATTGAATAGAATTTACCACCATACTAGAAATTTTTTCTTCGATTCTTCCTTTAAATTTTTTAATGATATTATAAAATAATGTGAAATTTAAAATGTTTTACCTTTCAAAATTAGGTTTTCAAAGATGAAATGATATTTTCTAATAGAAATTTTTTAAATGATAGTTAAATAATTATTTATAATATTATACAGTTATATTTAATAAAAAGAATTGATAAAATTATTTATGTCTTCTAAATTGTTATTAAAAGTGGAATGTCTATATTACTCAATAAATTTTCCATGTGATATTTCTCAATAATTTTCCATATATGATAACATCCTATAATATTACATATGATTCACTGGGGATAAAATTAAGTGATACTATCCTGATTCTTTTTGAAGGTGGTTAATATTTGTGTTGATAAAATATTTATGAAATACATTTCCTTTTCATGTTCTATGATATGTTTAATTGATGAAATATTTATGAGACTTATTTTATTTACTTGGGTTATATTGTAATGTTATGATAAATTTTTTATGATATTTTATCACACATAAGATTATTTTTAATTATGAAATTTATGGGAACTATATCTACATCTGATTTATTAGGGAAATTATTATAACTAGTGTTATAATAATGGGAGATATATCAATGGGATGGATCCACTAAGGGAAACAAGTGAGCCATGATCAACATTGTGAAACTAATGAGGAGTCCATATCCACTATTTTGATGGTGTTAGTAGTTTACCATTACATATGAAATTATGTTCAATATTAATTATGATTAAATTTTTTTTATAAAATTATATAATGATATATTATTTATTTTTGATGATTTATCAAATGTATGATCAATGTTTTCAGAAATGATAGTGCCTTATACCAAGAATCATGTTTATGATCTATGAAAACTTGGGTTTAAATTTTTTTTTATGGTTATGATCACATAAAACTATTCTTATATTATTATTTAATATGATCATTGATTTATGTCTCTTATATTTTACCTTTTCGGACACCTCTTCTCACCATTTGTTTGGTTTCTTTCCCCATGTTTTGAATAAAGGATTCATTAGGGAATTAATAAGGGGAGTAAAATGTGAGATGATTATTTGGGTAGATGTTAATGAAGCCTCATGGAATAAGATTAATATGATTCTAGATTCCAAATACATAGAATAATTATGATCCTCATTCATATATTTATGAAATTTATTTAATATTTTAATAAATATATTTGACATTTGTAATGACCAAAAATTGTATAAATTGAATTATCTTTATTATAATTATGTAATTATAAATCAGAATCACCAAATAGAGGGAAACCATATTATCCTCATAAATTAATAACTGTGCATTAGTTTGAAAATAATCCAATAATAATTCAAAATTTTTTTAGGGATAATAAATTTGAAATTAGAATATCAGAGTACGAAAACATCGACATACCCGATCCACAAGAATGATGTGCCCCCAAAAAATTGTTTAGAAATTAATCATAAAAATAAAAATAAAATATACACAATGATGTTTAATTTATTATATAAAAAATGTGAATGAATTTATAAATGAATGAGGAATTAATATAATAAGTAGTTTTTATATGATGTAGTAAACCCATATGACAATCATAAATCTAATCATTGGTATAATAAACATGCAATTAGAATGTTAATATAAATATTAGAAATGCTAATCTATCCATTAGGAATAGTAACCTCGCCTATGATAGAGTATTATAAAATTTTGGAATCATATAAATTTAAAGAAAATATATTTAAATCCCGATACAAGTAAATAATGATTATAAATTTAATAAATTATTATTTCTTATTTTATTAAAATATAAATTTTTATTTTTCCATTTTATATTGAATATAATGATTTATAAGAAAATTTATTTTCATAAAATTATTTTAATAATTAAAATCGTATTGTATTATAATTTCTATTAGAATTTATTACATAACAATTGATTTTAGAAAGGGATATAAAATTGAATATAGTTTTAAATTCATTACTTTTCAAATAATTAATGAGTTTATTTAAAAATATAATTTAACATATTTTGAAAATATATTTTCAAAAAATTTAGTAGATTTTTGAAGTCAACACATTGAAAAATGCATATTCTAAATTATAGGTATTTTTCTAAAATATTTAAAAATTATGGTGAATAGTGAAATATTGTGATTTTTTTAATTTAAAATTATAAGTCAAAAAAGTGAATTTTTGATTCATGGATGATTAAATAACACATTAGTTAAAACTCACATGGACTACATAAAATATATATTCATAAGAAGAAATAAAATAATATTCTTGATCTAAAATAATAAACTAGTGAATATAATTATTAAAAACATCCTTATTATCCCCTTATAAATACCACCCATCCTCCTCAAACATTTAAAGATTTAGAGATTGGGAATATTCTACTCAATTGGCTTACAAATCCTCATCCTCAAATCCCATTCATTTTGGTATCACAAAAAGATAAATTCCATGTCCCTTAAAGAGGTGCTCATGGATATGATATTCATGAGGCAAGATCCTCATACATTCACTTTTAAATTATTTATTTCTAATAATTTTTCTCCACCCCTACACAATGTGACATGATAACTCCATTATAATATATATACTATAATTATATTTTTATAATTTAATATCCATCATAAAATAATTTCCCCATATTTTTTTTGAAAAAACCAAAACATCAACCACTACATGTTTTTTCATCACATTCAAGGACCACGGGTTTTCGTTCCACATTACCACCATCTATGATTGTCATAAATAAATTATTAAGGTAAAATAATATATTACACTATATATTATAACTTATTTTTTATTTTGGAACTGATATTAAACATAATATTAAATAAAACGATAGTATTTCATGATGGTCATAAAAACTACCAAAGTAAACTAAACATTTTTAAATAACATTTTAAAAATTGAATCTTCCTCATATCAGAAAAAATTGATATGTGTGACAATATAAAATTATTGAAGTTTATTAACAGATTTTAATTAAATCTATTGTGTATTTATTCATTTTGGTAAGAACTCCAATAATTATACTCAAGGTAAAAGACATAAAACCCTAGAATGAACACTCTGGAGACCATGAAATTGAACATTGTAATCCTAAAAAATGGCTATAAATGAACTTAGTAAAAGTATAATAATTAAAATTTTTTGTTGAAAAGGTTATGAATTTAGTAATTAATGGATATTATTTTATTATCCATCACATTAAAAGAATTTTCATAAAATAATATAACATAAGGTAAGGGATCTCTCCAAACCTCCATATTTCTGTTGGGAAACACTTTATCTCAGTTTGCATCAAGATACCTCTTTATTATTCAAATTTTCATCATCAATAATATATATATATATATATGTTCTAAAAAAGTAAAACAAGTTCAATTATATTTTTTATTATTTGATATATATATTATAAAAGGTTCACTTATCAATTATTAATGATAGTCAAGACTTATTAATGGGAACATCTCTATTTATTACCCATTATCAAGTACCGTCCATAAAATGTTTAATTTTTTCATTTTTTCATAATTAAAACATTTAATCATGAAAAAATATCTTAGTTATTTTTTATCCATTAAATTATTCCTTTATTACCTTTAAGTATTCTTTTTTCATCTCCCAAACACAATTGTTAAGAAGAAAATTTCTTATTGTACAGAAGCACTCTTTTTTCTTGCTTAAAATTCAAATTTAATTAATTAATTAATGTCTATTCTTAATTATTTTTGTATGAATGGGATAATATTATTTAAATATATTATTTGATGTATAAATTTATTAAACACATCTTGGTTATGATTTCTAACATGATTAAAATTACCATTTATTTCAATGGGTAACCCTTAAATAAATCCCTTCGGTTTAAGTATTCATGTTAAACACATAACCATGAACATGTTATAATTGGTGATCCCAGATATATCTCTAATACATTGAGTATTTTTTTGTATCATGGGATGTATAATATTGTATTATAGAGTAATCCTAATATATTATAGGACATTTTCCCCCATGTGATGGTATATTTTCAGTTCTCTTGGACTAATGTATTTTTCATGTTTTGTATTGTTGCCACAGTCCTATGATTCCATGATAATATTATTCCATGATATATGTTATATTATTAAATTTGATTTTTAATTTTCCTTGAATTTTATGCTTCCATTTAATGACATATAAGTCACTTTTATTCGTTATTCAAATGATTATTCCCATAATTGTATTTTTAGAATATCCCTTTATGGACACAATTCCATATTATCTTATAGAGGTGTATAAGGAAAATGAAGTCAGGATCTCATTATGGATATTGATAAATAATATTATTTTGGTTCAGTGTTATAAATATTATGTTTCTAGTCTTCCAAAGACGCTATACTTTTAGATAATTGGGTTTTCATTAATATATTATTATGGTTAATAAAATGTTATAATACATGTAAAAGTATAGTATTGCTGTAGTTGTTATTAGAGCGTTAATCTAGTTATTTTTATGCGATTAGAAATATAATGATTTAGTAAGAACCCCATGGATAATTATATCACCATGTATAAACTAGATTCAATGTTAGTGAATCATAACTTATAATAAAATTTTATTTTTTTGAGATTATCCTCTTATATTCATAGTTTCATTTTTATGTTATCATTAAATAAGTGTTAAAGGCCCCCTAAATTTATTTCATTTTTATTTAATGTTTAGAAATTGTAGAACTCATACTAACATTGAATGACAAAGGTGGTGTGGGGATTTACCTAATGAAAGTCAAAACTTGTTGGGAATGAGAGCTGAGAACCACATGATAGTACTTCTTCAACTGGCTCACATGATGAATAAAAAAATGAATCATGTGGAAACAATTCCTAATCCAAGGTAAAATAATTTTGTTGTCGAATCCTTTATAAAACCAAGGCCTTCAATATTTAGTGAGTCTTTTTATTACCATATTTTAGAATAATGTATTAACATCACTAATTTGATATTCCATACCCTAAAGTTATCTACAAATGGAAAATCCATACTTTTAGTCTATCAATTTGATGGGAGAAGATGATCATTGGAGGAAACTGATAAAAACAACATGCATAATGAGTAAATTGATTTTATTTATTAGGAAGTATTAAATAAAATATTTTTCAATAAATATTTTTCCCAAAAACCCCATAATAAGAGGGAAATGATGTTCTTCAAACAGAATAAAAAGGAAGTATAGTATATCTTGGCGTAAAATGAATACTTTTCAATGATTTCACAATATTTTAATGTATTTTCAATGAACATTAAAACAAAGTATGATCTATTCTTTTCTTGATTTATGATTATTATATGAAATTATTTTGTGACTCCAAACATTGATAAGTATGAAAAGATTGTACACTATTTACTTATGTTTAAAATATATGTTGGATTCCCACAATGTTATCATGTGATTACAGATAAAATTATAAAAATAGAGTCTAATATTAGAGGATCAAAATATACTATCCACATCTGAATGAAAATCCAACATCCCGTGTGTTGAATGTTTTTAATAACCAACCATGGATCATGAAAATTGAACCCAGATTTTCTTAGTATGTGTAATAGTGGGGAATCATGAGTTTTATTGAATAATGGATATGAAGAATCCCACTAATGAGGATTAATAATGAATTTTAAGGTCCATACTATTCTAGTTGTACATTTTTTCATCTAAATGTAATACAATAATTATAAAACATAATTACCTAAGCTATGGGATGTCAGATAAAATGAATAATAACAACAATATCCATGGTAGAAAGGTAGGTCATATGTTATAACAATTTGTGATGTGGGTCCCAAAAAATTCACGGTGATAGGTACACTAGATTTTCGTTCATGAACTGTTAATATACTTTTTGATAATGACTATACGCAATCTTTCATATCGTTCAATTTTAGTAGAGATATTCCAAAACACACTCAAAATATGATAGTTACATTTCCATTAAGAATATAAACATGGGAAAATATATGGATCTAAAGTATACAAAACATCTCTAGATACTTTTTGTGAAATTAACCTCTTATAAAATATCATCTTACTTACTATTGATTAGTATGATGCACTATTAGGCCTCGATTGGTTATCACTATAAAAATCCAACAAAAACTATGGTAAAATAGAGATCAATATTCACATACCATTGTGTCATCTAATTATATACATGTGTAATGAGTAGGTTGGATGTTATTTATTATTATCATCTCAGTTATGGATATTATTACTTTCTGATAATCAATATCCACCTAAAATTATTGAGATAAAGGAGAGGATCAAGATCTATGACTTGTCCCTTGCGGGGGACTACATGTTCCACAATGAATTGTATAATATTCTACCTGAATAAGAGGTTGATTTCAGATTTAAAATTATTCTTATATCTCTACCTATATCAAATGATATTTTTAGAATTTCCTCCATTAAATTGGTATAATTGAAGAATTAGTTACAATATAATCTGATCAAGGGTTTTATATGCTTGATTTAATCTTAATGGGGTTACCCATTCCTACTTTTCAAGAAGAATGATGGATCAATGTTCTTATTAAATGATTAAATATAGATTATCATAATCATGATAAATAACATGTATTCTCTGCGATGGATTGATGAAATTTTGAATCAACTACATAGGGTCTTGTATTTCTCTAAGGAAAACCTTCAGTCAGGATATCACTAATTAAAGTTTATTTAGGAAGATATTTCAAAAATACTTTTTTTATGAGGTGTGAACACTATGAGTTCATAGTATTTACCTTAGTACATCATAATGATCTAAAACATTTCATTTTAATAATGAATAGAGACTTCCTAGATTTCCTGAACAAATTTGTGGTAGTATTTATAAATGGTAATCTTATATACACAATATGAAAGGATGATTATGAGGAGAATTTGAATATTGTTTTATATAATATTTGAAGGTATACATAATTTGAAATTTATAACCAGAGTGTTTTCTGTATGGATTATGTATCATTATTAGGGAAATATTTCACCAGAAAATAGGTTTTAGTGGACCTTTATAAAACAAATGAAATTGAAGGGCTGCTAAGGAAAACCGATCTAACAAATATTCGTAGTTTCCATGATCATTGTGGTTGTTAACGATAATTTTTGAGAAACTATACATGATTTTAAAACCCACTCACCAAGATGACACAAAAGATAGTATTGTTTTTCTAGAGAAAGAAATGTTAATACTGTTTTAATGAGTTGAAAAAGAGTCTTATAACCGCAATAGTATATACACAACTAACATGTGGGGAACTATATGCTGTATATAGCGATTCATCATAGAAGGGATAAGGTATCACACTAATTAAAAATGAAAATTTTATATCCTACACGTCAAAGAAGCTGAAATTTAAAGAGAAAAAATATCTCATCCATGATATGAAGTCTATGGTTTCAATCATTGCATTAAAAATATTGTTGTATTATCATTATTAAGAGCATTTTGAAATATATAATTATCATGGGATAATAAAGATATATTCACATAAAAGAAACTTAATTTATTATAGTGAGTATTTTTTGATATCATTAAAAGTAATTATTTATATATCTACTACCCTCATGGTGAAGAAAATAAATCGTATGATGATCTATGTATAATCGATATAGAATCTCTAACAATGATATGAATTGAGAAGGATCCAATCATCATAGACATGAAAAATATGGAAAATGGGAATAATAATGTAAATAAAACCCCCATTCCATCTTCAAATGAATGATCAAGCATCATTTTTTGTAAATATAACGGCTTCTGAATGTGATGATGTTGGAATTCCAAATAAGGAGAAATATATCAAAAATTGGATATACATAGAGTTCAAAATTAATATGGAATGATTCGTTTGATTTTTTTTCTTGACTACGTTATCCACCAAATACTATGATATATAATGATATTATAAATTATTTATATATCTAGACCATTCCTATGAACCTAGGAAGCACAAATATGTATTAACATCTCCAATACCACTCTTTTAGGGAAAATATGTAGAATGAGGTCTCTAAATGTACATCATTGTGCTTGTTAAGTCAGAATCTAAAGGTTGAGAGGAAAAATTATTAGGTGATGATGTGACTAATACATATACCTATATGAAAATGAGAAAGCATAACCATTGAATTTGTATGTGGAATTCCAAATGAATCGGGGGGAAATAATTCTAAATGGTTTGTTGTGGATTGTATTATTGAGACCGCTCCCATCATTACAATTCTATAGGACTTATCATTATATCAGTGTACATGGATATACCTTAGAGATAAGGTTTGGCCACATTGGTTACTTTTAATGATTATATAAAACTGAGATATGATACTTTCCTCAATGTTATGGAAAAGTATACACCAAGGTTTTTACACAGAGTTGAACTTTAGTATGTCTTATCATCATCAATCTGATGGAAATTTTGGGTTCCCTTTTCATATACTAGAAGACATGTTGGGGACATGTTATATGGGATTTAGCGGAGGATGGGACCCCAATATTCCACTAGTCTTATTCTCTTACAAAAATCTATTCCACTAAAGAATCTTAATGGACCCATATTAATCCCTTTATATTAAGTGATGTATAACACACCCATGGTCAGATTATGTCATTAAACATAAGAAGTTGCGACCTTAAATGTTGGATGAAAGGATAAAAATTTGAAAAAACTTCATCATCACATCAATGTAACACATATTCAATAGAAGGGAAATGTATATAATTATTGATGGTTCTAAGTGTTTGATGTTGGACACATGGATTCCTCTACATATCCCCATGTAAGAGAGTCATGATATTTGGGAAGATGGGAACATTGTGTCCATGGTATATTGACTAGAACTTGTACCAACCTTGTCTCATGTACATTATGAATTCCAGATTACTCTTTTGAGGTAGTATATAATATATCTTACACGTATATTTAATTTAGAGGTGGTATAGTTGGAGAATTATCTCTCTTATGAGGAGTATCCAGTGAATATCTTGGACATTAAAGATAATGTTATATTTAACAACACAACACACCTTGTCCAATTACTAGAAAGGAACCATAAAAATGAATAGGGACATGGGAATTAGGGGAAGTGATGAAGGAGAATTATCCCCACCTACTTTTACCTTAGTAGGAAAAAAACATCAAGGGAGAAATTTAATAATGGGTGAGGAATTTAATGATCGAGAATTTTTTTTATTGATATTAATTTTTTATAATTATGCAAATATAAATAATAAAAATCACATAGAGAAAAAAAATAATATTATTCAAATAAATGAATAATTATACATTAATTAGTAAATAAAACAATTATAATTCATAAGAATATAGATGGACCTTAAATAGAAACTTATATAATCTGGAAAGAAAAATTATGATATGCCCGATCCACTAGAATGGGTGTGCTCACGAACAAAGTCATAGAAATAAAACACAACATTAATATTAATAAAAAGTCATACAAAAGATGAATATATATATATATAATAGGTAAAGTATAATTAATGTAATATGTGGTATTTATATGTTGTAATAAACCCATGTGACCATTATAAATCTTATTTTGGGAATTGTAACCCGATCATTGGAATAGTAATATAACTATTTCGAATTATAATATAAAATTTAGGAATACCAACATCACATAAAAATTATTATATTAAAATTTAGGTATTTTATAAATGAAAATATTATATATTTTTAAGATGGTACAACTAAATTATTGTTTAAAATATTCTATAATAAATTTTTGTATTTTTGTAAAAGATAGATATTTTATTTTCCATTTTATAATTAATTTAATTATTTATAAGAATTTATTTTCATAAAATGATTTCATAAATAAATATCATGTTTTATTATAATTAATAGATAATTTTAGGATACCATAAATAATTTTTCAATGGGTTATAAAATGGATTATAATATTAAAATTTTTATTTTTTTAAATTAATGAGGATTTAATTTTAAAAATAAAATTTTCATTTTTGTTAAATTATTTAAATAAAATGGAGTCTATTTTTTAATCTATATGTCAAAAAATTGATAGGGTGAATTTTTTGGATTTTTTTAAAATAGTAGAATTGTTTGTTGAATAGTTAAATATGGTAAATTGAAGTATTCAACATTATAAGAAAAATATGGTCGATTTACTATATATATTATTTCTAATAAACACTATTTATATTCTTAATACCAAATAATAAAATAGTGAATATAATAATAAAAACACATCACTCCTCCTTTTATAAATACCACTCCTTACCACCATTCCTCCAAAGTTATTATAATATTTGTATGTTTCAAATATTCTTCCAAATTCCCTCCCCAAGACTCTTACCCAAGTCCTAGTATTTATGGATACACTAAAATATCATTCCCATGTACCTTTACAAGGTTATCAGGGAGACAATATCCATGATCAAAATTTTTCATAATTTCTTTTTTAAATTTGTTCCTTCATCAAAATTATCCTCACCCTCTATCCAATGTTAATTGATAAAATTAGTAACGTATATATACTGGAATATTAATATTTCAATTTAATTATAATCATGAAATCCCTTCTCCCATTTTTATAAAAACAAAAACATCATACGTAACACGTCGATTCACCTCCATTGTAGAAAGTACATTTTTATTTTCCCATAATTCATTCAAATCATTAAATAAAACCATTATTATGGTTAAATAAAAATTTAACATATATATTGTAACATATTTCTTGTTCTGGAACCAATATATAAACATAATATTAAATATGTGTTAAAGTAGCCTGTGAAGGTCGTAAAAATCGCAATAACAAACTAAACATTTTTCATTAAAGTTTTATAAAATAAAACACCGTCATAAAATAATCAATGATATATAGGACCATTTAATATATTATATATATAAAAACAATTTTATTCAACTTATGGTTCTTATGTTCCATTTTAGAAGATCTCCCATAATTACTCTCCGGGGAACTGACCATAAAATCATGGAACGAACACTATTTTGAAAACAAAATTGAACAAGCCATCAAATTGCCCAAAAATGAACTAAATATAATTATAATTAATAAATTTAATGTGTAAATGTTATATAATTAAGTAATTAATAATTTTAATTAGATAATCCAATATAATAAGTGAAAGTGCATAACAAATTTAGACATAGGTTAAGGGATTTCATCGAACCTCCAAATTTCATTTGGGCGACTCATTATCTCTAATTACATCAGGTTAACTCTTCAAAATTATAATTTTCTTCTTATATATTTTCTATTAATGTTATGATCATATAAATATATATTAATTCATCTTTACTTTATGTGTATATGCATATATTAAAATGTTCCTTTCTCAATTATTCTGTATAAGAAACCCAATGAAATTGAAATTCTACATTTCATTCCCATTTTAAACTACACTCTTTAAATAGTTTTATGCCTCCAATATTTTTCTAAAATAACTCATTTTTTCATGTAAAAAATTATTATCTCACTTCTAGTTTTGTGAAAAAATTTATTTGTTTATCCCCTATATAGACTCTTTATTACTTTTCCTATAATCACACATAAGCATAAAAATTCTAGTGTCACCTAAACACTATCTTTATTGCCTCCAATTTACTTATTCACCATTTATACATATCTAATATAATTGTTTCATATGATTTACCTGTAATAATTTAATTTCATTCTTTCATGGATTTCATTATTTTAATCCCTTGGTTATGCTTTATTAAATTATTACGATACCCATTTCATTCTATTTATAATTCTTATGTTTTAACCATAATTTTGATTCGACATGTGGAGTACATATTAATGAACTTGTTATGAAGAGTGAACATGGATAAGAATCAAATTCAATTGGTAATTTTGTGTCTCATGAGATGTTATGTTTGTGATTAAGGAGTAAACATAATCCATTATGGGACTCTTTCCACCTTGTGATATAGTCTTTATTTGTTAGATTTTATTCATGTTTATATGTTGTTATATGTTAATTCAAAATTCTTATGTTTACATGATAATATGATTGTATGTTTTATGCAATGATTAAGTATATTTATTCATGATCCATTCCCATTATATTATATTATTATCTCTTATAACTCATGGGTTATTCTATATTCCTATGATTATTCTATTACATGTATTTTTTGGTGATCCATTTTTTTAATTTATTTCCCATGATATCCTATGCAGGTGTAAGAGTTCTGAAAAATTTATTATATTATTATAAATATTAATAAAAAATGTTTTCTCTTTGTTCATTGTTTTAATTCATATGTATATAGTCTTCAAAAGACTCCATCCTACCTAATACATGGTTTTTATTTAATGGATAAATATGCATAGATTCATATAATAATCAATTTATAAGGCTTTGGTCACTATAATATTTATATATTAAAACCATGAGTTACAATATTTGGTACCATATGTGAAGGTTTATCTAGTAATTTTGGATTAGTATTTGAAAAACATTAGTGAAAACCCTCGTAATAAGTCTATGTATTAGATAATATTGTAATGTTATGGTAATAATGGGATTTTGTAGTTTTATTATCAATAGATTAATATCTTGATAATTAATTTTTATATGGTTATGGCATAGTGGAGCATGGTGGAAACAAATATGAAAAATTATTATGGATCTGGACTCAATCATCATTTGGAGCAATATAATGGGCCTTGTTAAACACATGGTTTGAAAATCATGATTGAAATACCTTGGTAAATTAACAATTTCATTATGAATAATTATGATTTTTTAAATATATGGAGAAAATAGATGTCCTAGGTTGAAACTATGGATTGATATATTGAAAATAATGAGACAGGGTTTAGAAAACCTATATGTGATTTTTCATGATTTTGATAACCAATATTGAATTTTGGATTTAGTCTATGTCCAAAACAAAAAATAACTATATTATAGTGGTATTTGATTGAAAATGTGTTGATGAGATGAAAAATGGTAAGGTAACTAGATTGAAGGATATTGTTATTATTCTTAATTAGTTATCACAATATAGGATTAACATCGTTTAATATAACAAACTCTCAAACTCACGAAAAAAGTGGAGGATAGATTTTTTGAGAAATATAGTGGTGGGGAGCATGGAGGAAAAATATATTATTTTTAATATGTGGATATTATGTCAAGAAGCATCAATATGAATGTCTTAGTGAAATAACAATATTTTTGAAGAGTGGAGTAGGACAATGTAAAACCAATTTCAGAGGAAAAATGAAAGTTTTAGTTGATTTAAGGGATAAGAGAAATTTTATTCCTACGGTATCATTGTTGGTTAATTTGTTACAT
Organism: Viscum album; assembly: GCA_963277665.1. Classification (NCBI taxonomy): domain Eukaryota; kingdom Viridiplantae; phylum Streptophyta; class Magnoliopsida; order Santalales; family Viscaceae; genus Viscum; species Viscum album. Next base: position 905,367,506 of record OY728122.1, on the reverse strand, counting down.
GTGAAATGTATAGGAATTGTGAATATTGATTTCCTATGGTGAAATATGGTGATGAGAGTCAATAACATGGTATGAGAAATGTTTATATTACTGATTATAAGGATACCACAAATGATATATGAATGTAATGGGATATTTTAAAAATATTTTCAATGATAAACAACATTTAAATGATTAAATTTATATTGAAAACTATTAATACAGGAATCATATTTCATATTGTATGAATATGGTATTATAGAATAATAAGATAAATCCCAGATAAGGGCTTATGATTCAAGCAGGAGATATATGTTTTTTTGTATTAGAATTAAATAGTTTTATTATATAAATTTGTAAATATATATATGGGTTGTTATATAGATATTTTTCATTATGTATTATAATGATATGTAAAATATTATTGATTAACATGATATATAATTTAATGGAAATGATTAATTTTATAAAAAACACAATTAAGGGAACAAAAACCATAACATGTTCCTCATGTTGATAAGATGATGTTTTTTTTGGATTAACATATGTTTTGTATCGATAATGTATGTTGGATAATATTTATGACATCAAAACTGATAAATGATTTGGTGAAAAAGTTTATTTATTATCATTTATGGAGTTTATAACATTATATGACCTATTTATAATATTTATTAATTTGTATTATTATTAATGTAATTATGAGGAATGATTGTTTTCATTGATTTTTATGGTAATTCATGTTACTAACAATCATTAATAGAATATATGACAAAGTTTTTCACATATGTCACATGTCATCATTAAGAGATACTAAGTGAAATTTATAATATAATTGTTACACTATTTTTTAGATATTTAGTGACATTATTTATAGACTTTTAATTTCAAATGGGTCATAATGTTGACCATTTATCTAATGATTTATGTTTCAATATTGTTTAGGTTTTCAATATTAATGAACTATATCAAAAATTGAATATTTATGCATATTGGAAAACTTATTTTTTCCATTATTATCATTATTATTAGATACTAAATTAATTTATGTTTATTGTGTTATAGATCATATTACCAATTAATGGATCTGTAATAACCAATTCATTTTCATTTCATAGAGTAAGAGATCATGGTAAAATATATCTAACCACACCCAAATAATGAAATTGAGATTATGACATAATTGAAAGCTATGACGGGGGTAGATTGATCCCTTTGAAATTCATGATCATTTCGATATGTTACCCTATTGTTTGGTAATTCCACCAAACCTTTGTTGGGTTTATAATGCATTTTATGTATATCTAATGAGAAATTACAATCCAAATCATTCACATGTGGTAAATTAATATGTCATATTACTGGAGCATGAAAATACTTATAAGGATAAATTGGTTGAGATTATATATCATATTGAGAATGTTATATGATAAAAAACAACAAACATAGAAGGTTTTTTTGTGGAATCCCTATTATCTTGATGTTTTTATGTGGGAACCAGATGTGGTAATGGGGATGAAGTGTCCTTAGTTGTTGGTATTAAAATTCAAAAATTCCAATGGTGAAATTAATTTTATGTTGGGGGAAAAATATAACACCAAAAATTTTTTTGAGATTATTTTTTTCAAAATAATTTAATATGTTTTAAATGAAACATCGAGTTTTCCATCTGTTAAATTAAACACTAAGATTAAAAAAATGAATCAAACTATTAAAATAGTTGTTTTTATTTTATTATTATTTCAGAGTTATTGGAATAAAATGTATGAATTGGATTATCTGAATTATGAAAATATAATTTTTAAAAATTCATATAAAATGAAATCTTTAGTTTCCTATTAAATATAAATAAAAATGAAAACAATTTGAAAATAATGAATTTTTTTCTTAAAAAACGATTTTGATGCACAAAAAACAATGTTTACTTCATTAAATTTAAAAATTCTCATTTGGTTGATTATTATAATGAAATTTATATGTTAAATATTAAATAAAATTTTTCAAATTCCTCTTAGTTTTTCCCTATACAAGGGAAAATAAGGAAACTCATTAAACACTAAAAAATTGTTTTTTTCCTAAAAATCCCATTTTTCTCGTTATGCACATATATATTTAAATTACTTTTTTTCCAAATTATCAATTTTTTTACTTGAAAAAAAAAATTCATTTATAAAATCTATATATCAATACATTCTTATGGTAAATTATTGATTATTTTCCTAGAATATATGTTTATTTATGAATATTGAAAAATATTGGTTCTTATAAACAATATTCATTTCATTTAATTCATTCAATGTCATAATTTATTTTAATATTTTAATCAATGTAAATATTAGTCAATATTATTTTTATTTATTAAATTTTTGTGATTTTAATCAATTTAATTTCCAATTTTTTGATGAAAACTTTTTGCGATCATTAATTTTTCCTCTTAGAAAAATTAGTTTTTCGATACGTCTCAAAGATAAATTTATAATTAAAATTTTCCACTTATATGAAAGTAATTTGGATTATTTTTATTTTTAATAATAATAAATTATATTATATAATATGATAAAATTAATTTTAATCCATAAATAATTGTAAAAACATAAAAACATTTTCCCCGATTACATTGGAAATGGATTTATCAAGGGGTTAAACATAATGGATAAGGGGTAAAATGTCCTATAAACATTTCAAAACATATTTTTCCGAACAATTTAGACTATAACCTTAACATTAGTGAATTTAACCATTTTTGTGACTTTTGGAATTCAATAAACATAATGACACGATTTTCTTTTGAAAAATTACAAGTGTGTAACTCACCTCAGTAAAAAAAGTTCACCCCCTCTCTTATACTCTTTACACTTCCAAAACAATATTTTCAGACAATAAATTTTTAAAAAACATAATATATTTCATCATTAAATAATCGGGGACATATACTTCTCAGAAATATAAGCTATCAATCAAGTTGGTGGAAACCATATGATGTTATCTGAAGAAGCGGTAACATCCCCAAAAAAGTATTACATTTTTTCCTCCACCACCTTATAAAATTATTAAACCGTTATGATATAATAGAAACATTATTCTAAATATACATATATGTTATTATTTAAATATACTATCTTATATCATTCTTATTTTCCATAAAAATTATTAAGAAATCATCATTCTTATGTACGGTAGATAACCACCTCACGAATTGATGTCCTTTATTTTCCGTAAAAACCTCCCAAATATAGATATGACGATTTATTTATATTTTATATATGATACTTATTATATATTTTTATTCATGAATCATTATATTAGATATTACTTCATACATTCTATTTTTTAGGAATTCAATAATGTCGTTCATGTGTACAGTGGACTACCGCCTAACGAAGTGAGGTGATTCATTCATCCCATATGATTTACATAGAAGTTACTAAGGGAAGGATTAAATAAAAACACATGATATTTATTTTAAATAATATTTATTACATAACTTTAATATATAAACTAAATTTCATTGAGTTCATATTTGGAGAATATAGAAATAATGTTCATGTGTATGTACGACATATGGTCTCTATAAGGAGTGAATTTATTTTTCTATTTGTAAATTTTATTTACGAACATTTAATATAATGAATATATATTATATTTATATGTTTTTTAATATCATTTATAAAATTTATCTATGATCAAATTAATATGAAGGATGAAATACCAAATCAAGACATACATAAAAGACAAACTAGTTATTACATGAAACATGACATTAAAACGGGATTTTTTATAAACAAGTAAGAATATGACATAATTATATCATAAGTTATATTATTTATATATATTAATGGTTTTAATCCATATTTATAATAATATTAAATTTTTTATAATATAGGATTGAATTTTTATGATGTCTAGATGTATGGTAAGTGATTTCTGTCTCCCTATTATTTTCAGTGAGAAAAATTCCATATACACAATGTGTTCCTATTATATGGTGTATATAAGTCCATGAATTAGTTTTTTGTTTTTTATATTTGGGGATTATGTTTTAATGATTCTGTTATTTTAAGGTAATTTTTATATCAATTTACACTTTCTAAAACACTGGTTATGTTACGAACCAATCTTATTTTGTGTGGTATATATAGAACCCCTTTAACATGTACCATCATGAATTTATTTATTCTCATGATATATTTTTTTTTAATTTTTTATTATTTATTGGGGAATATAATTCAATTTCAACAATGTTTTATAGTTTTTAGGATGCATTCTCATCATTTATCTTGATTATTTATGTTTTTTCTTCCAATGATGAAGTTTTGTTAAAATATCTAAAGAAACTGAATACTTTTATAAAACTAATTTTTTTTTCATTAGAATATATGTTTTCTAGAAATTACCATATTTTTTATACTCATTTTTTTATACATTTTTTTTACAAAATGAATTGCTTATTTATCTCTCCATCCAAAATTAAATTTTCCTCTAAATCGATTTTGTCTAAGAGAAATAAATTTTTAAAATATTATAGAAATGATTTATTAAATATATTTTTAAACATGAATGATTTTTTACCATATTTATTCAACATAATACTCATATTTTTATCAAAAAATACCAATTAATATTTTCCATAAATTGTGAAATGATTCTTAATTTATCATGTATTGGATGATCAGAAATTCCTATTATCATGAAAACTATTTTCATGGAAGCATCCAATATTTGTTTTCAAGGATATTCTAAAATAAAATGATTTTTAAGTTTTTTTTATGTTTTATTCGAATTTGAATGTTTATTGTACCCAAGAATTATGTTGAATGATTCATAAATCTCCCTTTATAATATTCCATTGTTATTTTTAAATAATTGGGATTTTATTTTTTAAATTTTTTTTTTCAAAATATAATTGAAATATCCATCGTAAAATGTTACTAATGAAATTTAAAAAAACATTTTATATTAATAATGAAATCCTTTTATGTTACATATAAACTAAAAGGGATACTGTTTAATGATTCCATACTTTTTATTTTTATGGGTGGATGTTAATTTTTTGTTTAAATTTTTATGAGTACAATTTATTTTTTATGTTTTATGCTATGGTGAATTGATAAATTATTCTGAAACAGTTTTCTGTTACACATGTTATGATTTGATGAAATGATGAATACATTAAGATTTTATGGAACAAATATGTATGGTTTTTAATATTAGATGGGTGTGACCCATATCTAACACCAATATACATGGTAAAATATTATATCTAATTAGATAAAAATGGTAAACAGATCAACGAGACTAATCCACTATGAAAAAAAAATGTGTATCCTAATCCACTATGTGATACCGATTTGACCCAATCCACTATGTTAAAGAGGGAAGTCCAGATCAACGATTGTAAAAAAGGGTGTCCAGATCCATAGTGGTAAATATGAGAGGAATCATGAACTACAATGTTTATGGTCTCGGTTATTAACCATAAACTATGAGATTGGTTTTAATTTATTTTATTGTGCCCCAGTTTTATGAATTATTCATTAGTTTCCATAATTATTTATTATGATATTTAAATATTGTGGGATTTTTTTTGAAAATGATAATGATTTGTGCCATGAATCATGTTCATTATATATGAAACCTTGGTTATGAAAATCATAAGTTAATTTCGTGATCAAATTCCATTATTATTATATTTTTATTTCTACTTATCAATGATTTATATATCTTATGTTTACCATTTCTGATCATATGTTCTCATGCTTTCCTATATTTCATTCCTAGTCTTATGATTAAAGGATTTGGTAAGGTATTCATAAGAAAACCACTTTATGAGAAGATAATTTTGGGATATTTTGAAGATATTTCATGACATAAGAATGTTGTGTTTCTAATATCTAGTGAAACTAAACTATTTTAGTTCTCTGGTGTGTATGAACAAAATTTATTGTATATTCATATGAAAATATGTGTTATTTATTTTTTAAATTCCTGGGTCACCATACAAAAGGACTAAGAACCTATCCCTAGACATTAAATATTCATGTGACATAGACTAGAATTCTGTTTCATAACTTCCCAATAAAAATTTCCATATATAAAATTATAGTTTTATGTAAAAACTCTTCTATAAAACCTGGTATTTTACAATGTATACATTTTTACTTAGTACCTTTTTTTCAAAATATAAAACATCCAATGAAAAAAATGATTTATTTTCATGACAATATTCAATAATTTAAATATGATATATTCATTTAATATAATAATCCTTAAACCCTTTGATTTTTTAGTAATATTGAATGTTATTAGAAATATTATTTAGGGATATAAAATTAATAAATAAATATATTTTTAAATTTTAGAATATAATATTCTAGAAAGAGTATTCCTCTAAAATAACTTAATTTTTCACTTAAATAAATATTTACTTACTCCATAAATTATCTCTATAATCCAAATATTTTCACAAAAAAACTATCTCAAAATAATCATTAATGAAAAATCTTTATCCAGAAGGTTACTTTGAAAACAAGATAACCATGGATAAACAATTTATAAAAACCGAAAATTTTCAAATATAGGTGAATAATAATTTATTTTTTTAGAAATAATTTTCTCAAAAATTAAAATATATTTATATTAATTAAAACTCATAATAAATCTAATAAATTTCATATAGGTTCCTTGGGACATAATCTATATAAAATCCTTTAAAATTGGAACCATGTGATGGAGTTCAAATACAACCCAATGCATTGGAGTACTATGAAGGTAACCACATTGTATACTCCATATAAAGCTCACCCATTATCATAATAAATTTACAAGGAACATGTAATTAATAAAAAAAATATTCAACATTTTTATCATAAAACACATTAAAAACTTTTTTGAAGCCATATGAAACACAATTTCAGATATTAAATAAAAAATTCCTATAAAAACTCATCTTCAAAACAAAAAACACTAAAGGAAGGTAAAGATATATTTATTTGAACAAAACGTGAAATTATGGAATGGAATCTGAATATAAAATAATGGTTGTCATGGAATAAAAATTCATTGTCATCATATACATTAAAATGAATATTTCATTTATTACATCTATAATGAACTAAAATACATTCCCTATAAATATCCCCTTTGAATAAATTTTATTGAATGAAATAGAAATCATTTATAACTAATTTATTTTTATATAAAATCATCCAAAATATAATAATAAAGATATAGACATGTATGTAATATAATTTAAATGGAATCATAAAAAGTTGTTTTTTAATGACATATCATTACATTGGGTTTGACTCCTCATTTAAATATATTATCATAATGAATAAAAAAATTATGTTAATTTTAATTATATAAGAACGAATTCCATTTTATTTGTTTCTCTTACTTTTTTATTATAATTTTATATTTAATTATATAATCCGTTGATTTTATTTTGATTTCTTTTGATGATATATGGATCGTAGGTCCAAAATGACTTTATTATGTTGATTATAGGCGAATCATTCATTAGTCAATAAATTATAAAATTGTAATCACTAAAAAGTTATAATTGTTTTAAATGAAAAACACTCTTAAAAAAAATCATGTTGTTGAAATGAAAAATGAGCTATGTTATAATCAAGAAGATGGTAGGCCAATCTTGCGCATGAGTACCACTACCATTATATGCCGATCAGTACGTAAACAAGGTAATAATTATTTATATTATTAGTACGATCATAATATAACAAATACAATATTACATCATTATGTATAGTTATATATACATCATACTTTTGGTTTGCATATCAAAAAATGATCATATCACTATGTGGAGGTGGGAATCTACACATAAACAAGAATTAAATTATAAATTTTATTAATGGAAAGGAAAGAGAATAGGTGACATATTATAATTATATATTGAATAATATGACAATAATATGTCATATATACACTTAATCAGTAATTATAAATGTTTTTGAGAGGATTCGATTAGAAAATGAGTTACATATATTTGTGAGGCGGTAGTATGTTGTACACACGACAAATAAATTTCATTCCAATTTTATAGTGTTTGAAGAAGTATATAAATTTTGAAAAAATACATTGACGTATAAATAATTTTTATATTCGAATTATATTATTTCATTATGGTTATGTAAGAATTTAAGGATGTCAAATAAAACAAAAAACAAAAAACACTTCATAATTATTGGTTCATCTTTTTTTGAAAAACTACTGATGGTATGCGCCTAATGAATTCCTAATTTGGTTTTATGATTAAATAAATCACATATGACATTATTAGGGATTAAAGAACAGTATATTTTTATTTTAGACATAATGTTTCTGTAATATTAAAGAAATATAATGGGCGACTTTCTTTTATAAAAGCTAAAGGGAACTCATGGAAGTTCAAAAAATATTAAATTCATATAAGCTAATTTTGATGTTCTAATATACTAAAATTCATCTAATAGGATTATAATATTATTTTGAGTAAAAATAATCCCTTCCAATAAAAATTGTAGATGGTTTGATCACATCATACCCTTTTATTTTAGTTTTCACCCCCTTTAAGCCTTTGACAATTATATTGATATCAATGTTTTTCATAGTTAAATGGTTAATATAGTTATAATAATAGAAAAAATAACACATAAATCGACCATGGTTGATATAAAAAACTATACCAGATTCACATATATAATGGTATGAATTTTCAAAAATTTAACCCATTTAGTAACTTGTTTAAATGACCTAAATATCAATTTTGAATATATTCCATTTATTTATTTATCAAAACAACTGATAAAATGGAATTACAATATTTTTCATTAAAAATATAATATTGATTTTTTATCGAATAAATTCATGTAGAACAAAATGTGACTAATCAAATATTAAATATACAACTTTGGAAATCATTTTATTATCTTTTACTAACTGTAGAAGCAGTATGTTTGTTCTGTATAAGCATTTAGATTAAGTATTTAATAATTAATTTATTGAAATAAATTACACTGATTATAAAGATAAATTATATTTAAAAATAATAAATAATAAAATAAAACCCATTTTTATCCAGAAGTCATAAATTTTTATATAATAATACAAATAGAATGTCACTTTTGAATTTTAATTATAAACTGTATTGAAAACATGAGAATCATTTCCTAATAAAAAAAAATTTTATATATTTTTATTTTTGATGATTAAGGATTTTTTAAAACAATATAATAAAATTAAGTAGTGTTTTAAGGTATTTTTTTCCATATCAAATTTTTTTTAACCACAATTAGTTGATTAATCCTTTATCATGTTAAAAAAATTACTATAATTGCTACTAATAATACATAACAATAAACAAGTCATATTTACCTAATATGAACCCACATATTCAATATATGGAATCGATTTTTCTATACTCAAAACAAAGATGTGGAATAATTTAATTTTAAATGAAATAGACAAAACCTGATGAATTACAGTTTTTTAGAATTTTTTTTATAAAATGATTTATACTAAATTATGGTATATAATTCACTTCAAAAACCATAGTATTATTGTTATAAAAAAAGTAAATAAATAAATTTTCAGGATAATTGTAAGAAAATTACTTTAAAAATATTCAAAAAACTATTTATCTATAATTTTTTTAACAACTGATTGGATTATCAGTCTTTCCAAAAAATTATAAAAATTTTTTTATCATAATTTCAAGATTATTAATTTAGATGTGTAATTAGTATTTTTAATTTTGAAATATATAATTCAAAAATAAAAAAAAATTAAAAATAATTTTCTGAATATAGATTAAAAATATACTTTTTGATTTAAAATGTTATTAATATGTTTATATTGAATATAAATACCAAACTAATAAATGTGAAAATTATTTTTTCAATAATTAAATATGTAGTTCCATTATTAGAACATTTTTTAAATTACATCCCCACAATTTTATATTAAAATTAAATAAAAGTTGATATCCTTCAGTCATAAAATTTTTAGATCCCATGATGCTTCTTCAACCATTTGTTTTTTCAAAAAGCCCATAACAGGTTGATGTACCTTGTTCTATAATTAATGCTCCATTTGTTAAAAAATATGAATTTTTTGTTCCTAATAAGAATGTGTCTCCTCCAAATAAACTACTTTTGGTCATTGAAAAGGAGGTTAATCTGACATATATTTTCTTAACACCGAGACATGAAATACATTATGTATTTGAAAAAAAAATAGTGTCATGGACACTTGGTATAAAATAGATAAAAAAATTTTGGTTTATATATGGTCTAATGAACCATAAAAATAACATAACTATTCCAAAAATATTTATTAAACCATTCCACATAAATACATTAATAAATACATGTTATCATATATGTTAATAATGATCATTTCTCTGATTGTCTACATAACTGTTATTCCTCCTCTATGTTATTCTCATGTAATTATAAATCATATTCACATTCTAATATATTCCCTTTACAAAAAAAGGTCCCATCGACTTTATTTATCCAATATTATCATAAAATGTAAGTGTCTGAATGAAATTCATATAATGCCACTAAATATTCATTATATAAAAGAATATAAATTGTTATTATATGAAGACACAACTAATGAATGAAATTTTCCAAAAATACATGGTAATAAATTTAAGATTCATGTAGAATGTATTTTAAGGTTTGAATAGTTCACTAACATTTTACATCCAATAGAGGATTAAAGGATTTACTGAAAGTTATATATATTCCAAATTAATTCATAATTCATTTGAAAACTGTTTTTGTGAGCATGGGATCAGGGTTTGATATATAAAAGCGACGAACTCCATGTAGCATGAATATCATCTTGTGATATCGTGAATAATTTTTATCTAAAATCATTGTATATTGAATGGAAAGGTAACATGAAGGTTTATTAAACAAATTAATAATTAAAAAAATCACATTATTACCTCATGATTTCTAATTTAAACCCAATATGGAATCTATAAAGATATTTTTTGATTTCCACTCTAGAACCAAAAAATGTTTGTCATCCCCTTACGTAATTGAAAATCTTCACTAACCTATTGATGAGTTAAATATTTATGGTAATACCAGAAATATATGTTGTTATTACATTCCTCCCATAATAATTTGAATATTTATTTACATATTAGTTCTTCTAGGATTAACATATAATGTGGATAAATGTGCATCACTAATCAATTATCACTTCAACTAAGAATCACATTGCAAAAAAACATCTTATAAAATATCAAAACACCCTCTTTGTAAACATTAAATTCCAGAAACATACCCTTATTAACCAATTAAACCCCTTCCTATAAAACATAATCCTCCTTCAATTCTTGATAAAAGAAATTTTTCAGTTAAAATTTTGATGACACCTGAAATAAAATATTATAAATCCCAAAATACACATTTTATAAGCCAAAACTCTTCAAATAATTAACCAAAAGATCATTCTCCAAATGTATCAAGGTTAATGATACATTATTTTTTATAATCATATAATCAAGTAATTTTTTACTGTTCTTAGATGGTAATGAAATGTGTAGTTGTAATCTATATTTAGTTCTATCCACTTTCTATTCCTCGTGTTCAAATCTTTATAGGAAAATATATACATTGAATTTTTTTATCAATATATACTTTACAAATTTATAATTATAAATGATTCCTATAAAATTTTAAATTATAAACCCATTTTGTCTAATTATAGATAATTTATATGATAATTTAACTCATGATGTTTCAATTGATGTGATTTGTACGAAATAACTTGATCATTATGTATTATTACATAGATAATTCCAATCAAAGAAACATAACTGTGAATGAAAAATTACATACTTCTAGAAGGAATTTCCCAAAATAAATCATTGAACAATATTATTATTAATTCATGTAAAAAATCATCACAATCCCTTATCCAAAATAATTATATATTTTTGATTCTAACTCAATTAGTGGGTTAGAAAACAATTCAATGAATTAAAAAAACTACAAGTATTAACTTTGTAAACCAAGAAAAACATATATCATTGTAAATTTCTTAAACATGTTCCGTTATTTAATAAAATTATTTTATATGTTAATGTGTCATTCCATCCTTATAAAATATCATTCTATTGAAATGTATTTGTTTCATAAAAAATTCAAAATTATTAAATTATCCTTATAGACTTTTTCAACAATGTTTATAAAAAAATCTTAGATTTCCAACATGATTAATATAAATTTTAGAATATACAAATATATCATTACTAAACACAACCACAAAAATATTCCAAATAACCCAAAAAATATCTTCATAACAACTATAAATAAATCAGTAATATTAGATGAACAAATGGGAATACCTATAGAATCCTGAAGCCCATATATATTACGAAATTCAGTCTGTGGGACATATTACTCAATTTATTTTAAATGATGGTACCCAGATGTGAGATCAAACTCGAAAATTTATTATTCTCATTGGATATGATCAAACAAATATTTCATTTTTAGTAAAGTATACCATTTATTAAAATGATTTTTTGAAAACTCTATAATGAAAGAAAATTCTCATTGAACCATCAATATTTTCAAAAAATAAGATAAGGTAACCCAATGGTGATGTGATAAGATTAATAACTCGATTACCATGAAATTATGGAAACTATTTTCATAATTATAAAATTCTCAATATATATTTTGATAAGGGGTTTTTAAATGGGCCTACCATCATGCAGTTTTTCAATAATAAAATAAACATCATAATTAATTAATAAAATAATGAAAGTTAGAAGGATAGAAATCAATATATTAATTCACTACATGGACTTGAAAAATTTAACCAATTACATTATTTTAAAAAACATGAGGAATGTGAAATCCACTTCCATCACAACTAATTTTATTTCATTCTTGGTAGCTAATATATAACATCAAAGACATCACGGTGGTATGAAATTGTTAAAATTTGGGTTTAGGACACTTATATTTTGTTAATTTAATGTTTAACTAGTGTGTCATGTAGTTCAGGAGTGGTATTATGGTTTAGGACATGGATGAGAGGGAAATCAGGCTATCCAATGCAACTATTATGGTTGGATAATGGTTAGTGGAAGACATGTGACCAATCCATTCCAACAAAGAGAATTAATGAAAGACTAGGTAAAAGATTCCATGGGGAAAGATAAAGCATAAAATCCTGGTCATAAGAATTCAACATAGTTTTTCCATGTGTTTTCAAGTAGTGTGCGATCCCTAGGTAACTTTTCAATTTGAACAAATCTTGAATAAGGGACGGTGCATGGTTGGTGAACGTGTAGGAAAACCATGCAGAAAAACCTTACACCCCATTAAAAATGGGGGTTTACCATCCCCCTTATTATTTATTGTGTTCTACCATATTTTAAACCCCATATCTTCTCCAGCAGAACTAATGATAAAAAAATTACCATGGCATTAGTGGATTGGTTGCTTTCATATGAAATATTTTCTGAGTGTTGTTGGTTGTGGATCAAAACAATGGGTATGTCCAAATCTCCTCTTTCTTCACTTCTCTATATTAGGTCTTATGGATTCAATATTCTTCTTCAGAAGTCCTAATACCTCTATTAATAGTGGATTATTGGGTGAGGATATAAAGGATGATTGAATCTGAATATAAGTATAATGTTATGTGGGAATTTATTAACGGATTTGAGGTCGGTGGTATACATGTTATATATTATAGTATTGATTTTTATTTTTTATGTGTTTTTGGTTAATCCATTATCTATTGTATTAAAATTGATTATTTTAGTGATATTTGGTAAAATGGTTGGATAAATGATAAATTTAGCCTCTCATGATCCCCATGGGGTGCATTGACATTGATTATACGAATATAGGGTCCCACATGGGGCATGACAATATTTTTGAACAAGTATAATTGTAATGTTATGTAGATAATTGACTTGTAAAAAATTAAATTCCTTGGTGAACATGTTGATATGTTAGTTGAGTTTAAAAGGAATGATTGGTTATTGCATTTAAGCTTATATAATGACTTAATAGAATGTTTTTTAATGTAAAATAGGTTGACAAAATAATTTATTGTGCAAATTGAATTTTGAATTTTACATGAAATGAATAAGTAGGATAATACATTTTAAATTTTAAATATGTTATAGGTAAAATTACTATGAAGTAAAGATTTTGTTAAATGGGAAAAATAATGTGAATTGATGATTATATTAAATGGTCCATGTTATGGGAATTTTTTATTATGCTTATGGTTTAAGGCATGAGAGATGTAGATGAGTCAAATTGTCTATGTAAATTTATTGTTAAATGTGATAATGGGTTAAGGGTTGATTTTAATTCACATGATGACATGATGACTAATTTGGAAATGTGACTGTTGTATGTATTTATTTTACGTTTTTAGATATTCTATGTACGGTTAATGGATAAATAAGTATTTTCACATGTCATGGTGGCTTTGGGGTCTCATTTTTTCAGATCTACACTCATTGGTTCAGTTAGATTAAGGATCTCAACCCTAACCAATAATTCATGTGTTAGAGAATGGGTGTGGGGATCTATTCCCCTAATGATTTAATTTGATGAGACAACCTAGACTAAGGCTATGAGGATACTGTATTGTAATTTTTTAGGAAATGATTATCCCTAGTGAGATAGAAAAATTGTCATTTCCTTTATGCATAGTAATTGACCAACATAGGCCATTATGTAAATGATGTAACTTCCAAACAAACTGAACAACTTATTAAAATTGATTAATTGATTAAAATGGTTAATGTAAATATTGTTAACTAATAGAACCGCAGTTGTATTTTTTGAATCTTATCATTTATTTAGTAATTTTTAGAACTATATATTTAGATTGGATATTTTGTAGAAACTGTTAGTGGTGGAAAACTCATTTGTACACACATTATTTTCAATCCTCCATTGGGTACCTGAGAATATTTCATTTTTGAATGTTAGGACATGTGTATGGGACCTATGCCAGGGAATTAATTAGTGGAATGGAATGTGAATAGATGATATATCCAGGCTTCCGGTAATGATGTATTTTTGGGAAACATCCATTGTTCTTTATTTTGGGGTTTTTAGCCTTTAAATTATTAGAAATGAATGAAATATTTAGTGGCTGGTTGTGGGTTGTACCTAGTTTTCAGAAATGGCTAGTAGTGCTTGTTTTTTGAAATAGTATATTTTTTCCATAATTTATCATTATTATCTACTACTACAAACTGAAATAAAGAGTGTATAGTCTCTCCAAAAGTTCTTATAACCCATTTATCTTGGTAAAAGCCTCTATATTATAGGGATGCCTGCCCATGGACAATTAGTCACCCAACTGAGGGTATTAGTTTAGTGGATTCTGGGTTTTGGACAATAAAATGTGGTATCGGAGCAGGAATTTTCTATTATTTCTTACCTAGGGTTGGTAGATGGGTGAGAAGGTTGTGTTGGGTCTTAGAAACGAGCTTGTGCATGGGAGTATCATAACCATGTACTAGGAAAGACCCAACTGCCCAGGGTGTGATTTTTTTTCTTATTGTGGGATGTTATAGATGAATGATATTTCAAAATTTGGGGAAGTTCTTGTTTTGTTATGAGATTATTTTACAATATTTTTATTATGTCCATAATGGTAGTGTGTTGTGCATTCATGTATTATTTTAGTCACCTGGGAAAATATGTGAAATGCAATATGATAGGAACACACAAGGAAAATTTGTGAGTTATGGGGAATAGAAAGAATTTATTTTTCTTCAATAATTTGAAATAAGAGGTGTTTAACAAAGATGATTAAAATGTATAAATGTATGGAAATATGAATGAATGGTTAAAGAAATAGTTATTTATGAAGATCCATTAATGGTTTAAATTCTTCGTGTGATGAGATGGATAGACTCAATGGTTCCCAAATTTGAGATATTTCTATTGTGATAATGAAAATGGTAAAATTGGTTTTTAAATAAAATACTTATGGGTGTGTGAGTTAGTATACCCCATGTTAACCATGACCCATGGGAGAAAAAAGGATTGATAGCGATGATGTTAAATTAATTGGAATAGTTTATGTAGGACAGTTTTTTTACAGTTGTTAAAGATACTAATTATTTGAAATAGTGGATGTTTTATATTAAGTATTTTTAGGTGCGTGTTTCAAATAATAGAGAAATCCCACCACTATGATGGATGATTTTCTATGTATAAGTGGATATCTCTAAAAAACTCCCCATGATGAGGGATCTGAAATACTTGTGGTTTAGTGATATAGTGGGAAGCAGATGTTCTTTTATTATGTTTCTCATTTTATATAGATGGTTGAGTGGGACCAGGGAAGGTGGTAATGAGTATGTTTGATCTCACCAGAGAATTTCAATAATATTACCCTCTAATTTTTTCTAAATAGGGTAGAACTGAATAAGATTAGTTCTTATTAGAGTCCATCCAGAAAATTTTGGATCACATAGAGACTCATCATTAGAAGAGTTTCATATTTGAAGCATATGTTTTGGGACCGATGAAGTGCTGGTGGGATATTCTTGCATGAAAATAGTATGGTGATGGTATGGCATGGAAGGGATTTTAGGATATGCATCTAGAAAAAATCTATCCTCAAACCACGACACATGAGAAGGAGGTATATTTTTTGAGTCTGACTTAGGGGACTATTGTAGTGATGGATTATACTAGCTACTTCATAAACATGAGAATCTTATCATAGTGTTGTAAGGGAACGAGTATGCTATGTCGATACTCTTCGGGGATGCAATTTGACATGATATCATTTTCTTGGTGAAAATCATTCGTTCAATGAGGTTTTATGAGGTGGTGGATCCAGAAATTATTTTATAAGGGAACATAAAGGATGATTTAGGAAGTGGGATTGTGGTTCCAGTTGGAAGGAATAATGTTATGTCTTATAAGTTTAAAAAGTATCATTTCAGGTATCTTCATAAGGGTGTAAGTTTTAATATTTTTAATAAGAGAGGAACTACCTATCAAGGTGGTGATTATGTATTTTTCTATCAATGAGGTATGCCAGTGAACAATTTTGTTCAGTGCCCATAACTACAGGTTGAGTTTTGAAACTACTATATAATGGGAATGTGAAGTTATTTTGTATGAATCCTCGATATTATGAACTGAATAGAGGATCATGGAGAGTGCATTGTGTATGTAGTTGGTTTGTTACACAATATTAGAAAGGAAATTAGTGTTCCACTAGCCGTACTAGCTCAGGTGGCAGGTGTTGTACTCTGTGGTTGGAGTACCCATATCCTCTTGGATGTACAATGCTAGAAACATAGACCAGATCCCATTATAGAGGGTTAAGATAGCTTTTGGTAGTTCATCCAGCATCTGGAGGTGGTGAGTCTAGACCATCGACAATATGAGGTAATATTCATGTACCTTCCACACTTTCTAGTGATATGTTTCATACAAGTGCCTCACATTATTCAATATCTACTTAATTTTTGATGTTTTGGGCCTAGTGGTGGAATATATATTTGGGGTGATATTTAATGACACACTATATTAGGTGAAATCAAAAAAAAATACAGAAATTTATGGGGTGTGACTTTGTGGTTAGTGTGTATCATTTTCCTAGTGACTTCCTTGTGCATGAGATGTTAGGTTTTGATCAGATTTTGGGGGCGGATTGGAATGGTTTTTACTAGAAACATATTAATTGTTACCACCATAGGGTAATTTTCTCTTCCTTGGAGCAGAATGCCTATATGCACTCAAGGGAATGGGATATATGATCAGGCCTTTTCGGGCCATTCATTCAGTAGTTGGAAGGACTCACAATGCTTGTGGCTTGCCAAATGCTTGATGACATAGATGTAGGGAAGCATATATTCCATCCTATGGTGTATTAGTTACAAGGTTTTTTCCTAATGATTTCTCAATATTTCTACTTGGTAGTGATGTTGAGTTCATGAAAAAGATACTATCATGGGACGAACTTGTTTCTCTTCATCCATATAAAATATCACTAGTAGAACTCTATGAACATAATTCTCAATTGGTGAAATTAGGGAAGATGGGTTTCATTTTTCTTATACATTACCTTTTAGATCAATAGTGTTTTTTTAAATAATTTTGACACATCGTTGAAGTTTTACATCAACTATAAGAAGAATAAACATATGTCAATTAAGAAATGATTCCCTCTTTCTCGAATATATGAAATCATCGACCCTGATGATAGGAGATCAATTGTTCCACAATATATATTTGAGATAATGTAATCATTCTCTAATGGAGGATCCATATGATATACTGTGGATTTCCATTAGGAGAAGGTATTGGTTTTATGAGTATTTTTATGATTTTGTGCAGGTTGAAAAATCTAGAAACACTATTTATTACAAAAATAAAATGAATCTTCAGCCTTACCTAGACCTGTTCATAGTTTTCCTGTCTACAAAATCATGATGTATTTTAAGACTCATGAAGATCAAGAAAAATTTATTGAAATTATCATATCTATAATAAGAGACTATATGATTCATGATAAGATATGAAAATTACATTTCTTGATTGATAGAGTGAATTTCATAGGACATATTATCTCTGAGTACTATGTTTAGTGGACCCACAGAAATTACATGTAGTTGTGTCTTAGGATTAGACCAAGATTTTTTTGATATTTTATGTATTCTAGGATTTGTATTATTTTACTAAAAGATTATCATAAACATCTCAGATTTTTATACACCAATTTTAGGTTTATCCCAATGTGTCTCTAATATGAATAATCAGATATTAGTTAGAAAGCCATCTAGAAGTTGATGAAGTAGATGACCACTGCTCCAGTTTATATTCTTCTTAATATGGGGATAGTTTATACCCTATTTTGAGATGCATGAAGTCTTTTTCTTGGGGTAATTGTTGATGTTGAAGAACTAATTTGTGGTGTATGGGTCACTGATAGTGTGGTCTAATTAACAATATTACCCTATGCATGAACTGTAATTGGCCATGGTGGTTTACACCTTATATTGTTTGAGGGATTACTTGCTGGTAGATAGGTTCACAATATATATTGATCATAAAATTCATAAGTATTTATCTCCCATCATGATTTTAATATTTTTAGGTAATATTGGTTGTTGTTTTAAGGTTCCATTATTTAATTTTTTTACATGATAATAAAGGGGGATAGTGTTGTTGATTCTTTGATTTGGAAATCTCAAAATAAGGTGGTTCAAGAATCCAGTTCTATATAGTGCATGATGTAGTTGTTTTCTGAGATTTATTTGGAGGAGCATGATAGAGATGGTCGGACGAACCTTACATTCTTGGTTGTTTAGTCCACATTCCTGAGCTAGACCAAGGAAACATAGTATGTGGATCTGGAATACTAGGATTTTATAGAAGGTATTAATGGTTGTGATTAAAATTCTCATTTCACCATTGGATATGATTGGATCATTTTTCTTCGTGTATGTTTTTTTTGTTCCAAAATTTATATGAGAATAGTTAATTCATGTTATTCATGCATCAATGTTAGAGGTGAAACCTAGATCAAAAAATAATTTTCATGATATTTTTAAGTAGTATTGGAGGCCAAGGATGAAGAAAGGCTTTATAGTTTTCATTCCATGATTCCTAACCCGTCTGTACGAAAAGGAGGAGAATCAATGGCTAGGTGTCTCGTTAAAACCATTTCTCATTCTATAATGGAAAATGGATGACGTGATAATGGATTTTTATGGGTCATCCAAGGATACCATGTAAAAATAATGTTATCTGGTAGTTGTGGATTTGTTGACAATGGTATCACATTTCTTACAAATTCGAGCGAAATTAACCATTGGTTTTATGGGAATGTTAATTTTTTACGAGATAATATGGTTTCATGGGGTGTGAAAAACCATAGTGTCCTATCACAATCCTCATTTAAATTTGATATTCTAGTATCGATTACGGAAGATGATTGGCCCCCAAGTGTTTTTTAGTATGACATTCCTCCCACAAATGGATGGGTAGTAAGAGAATATTATTTAGGTACAGTAGGGCATGTTTTGTAATTATTTCCTTGAATTTGGTGGCTCATGGGATAAAAAAATGGTGCTTATTGAATCCCCCAATAATATAAGTTACTATAAAATTATTCAGACAACACTATATAATGAAATCCACAGAAGATGGTGTAGATCTATATTAAGAGGAATTAAAGCTAGTGAATTAATGTTTTTGGTGCCAAGTCTTATTTTAGAGGCTTTAGAGAAGAATTAATAAATATGTATGTAGATAGATGTGGCATGGAGTACATAGAAGTCCTATATTGATCAGCGTCACTGACCTCTTGATTTTATAGTGGGTTATCAAGCATTTCTTTCGGGCTCCCAAAGGATGGGTCACCATCAGATTTGGTAGAAGGATAAGTTGTCACATAATTAAGTGGGTCCATTTGAGATTTTCTATATGATCATACCAGGGGATTACTGACTAGCTCATCCACAACGGAATGGAGGTATGAACAATTGTTTCCATGTGTCAAAATATCAAACGTATCACATATACCCATCTCACTTGATTGTTGTTGGGGATGTTGAGATGGAGGCTGACACGCCATTTGAGTAAAATCAAGAACATATTGTGTATTATAGTAGGAAGGTCTTGTGGGGAAATTATCTTCCCCTGGTTTGAGTTTTTATGTATCATGGTAATTTTTGATATGAAATTAAAGGGAGGGTGTTTGATATTAAAGCCTAGTGTGTGATTCCTTTCTTCAAAATATCAATGATCCTTCTGAGTGCACATTTAGGGAGATCTATTTAAAGGTGAGATGGTTGTAATATCTCTAACTACATGGAGGTATTACCATGATTAAATTTTTGGTTCAAATATCACAAATTTGGTTAATGTAATGTTTAATTGATATATGATGTAGATCATGGCTATTTTGGGGGTTTATGACCAGGAATGAGGGATCTCTGGAAAGACCATTCATGTTTCATTTTTGGTGCATGGTTAGTCGAAACCCTTCACACAAATCATGATAATCAGGAGGAGGGGTTGAAAACTAGGTTAACCATTCAAGGATAAAGAAAAAATGTGCGGCATTGGATAGATGTATTCTGTGTGGTTGGTGTATAGTTTTTCAAACTGTGTAGAGTCCCCATTTAACTGGGTGACCTTGAAAACTCTTAGATTGAAGTAGGAATATAGTTGGCACATGGTTTGGAAAACCATGTTGAAAAACCGTGAACCTCATTAATTTTATTTTCTAACATTTCCCCCATGGTATTTTACATGTTCTCCCTGATTTCTTCCTCGATTTCTTCTCTATAAACCATGGTGACAACACAAAATGATCAAGGATTCCCATGGATACTTCTCTTTAATTTCTTGGCCATTTTTATGCTTTTGGTTGCATATAAATGATTAGAGTATTTAAAATTCTACTCTTGATTATATTATTTGGATTAGGCACCCCAGTTTCCTAATTCTTCTTCCAAAACCCTACAAACCAATTTTTTCAGTGGATATTATGTTTAGGCTTCAAAGGTAACTTGAAACCAGATTTATGTATATTTTTGACCAATCATTTGACAATGGTTTTGAGGATTGTGGTATACATGTTGAATAATATATTCATGAAGTATGTTGTTTCATGTGTTGTTATATTATTTCTTCTCCCTTTTTGTGAAATTGATGTATTTTGTGATATTTGGTAAAATGTTTTTCTAAACAAGTAATAACAATGCTCATGATTCTGGTGTGGCGAGTTGAGATTGATTATACTTGTTTAGGGCCACCCATGGGGTGTGTAAATATTCCCGAACATAGGAAATTCATATGTTTTTCTTGTAGTTGACTTGGTATAATGTAGATAAGATGATGAACATGATGATATGTAAGTTTATTTGAAATTGGAATGTTGGTATTTTCCTCTAAAAATTGAAAATTTATTATGTTAGTGTTTTTATTATGATAAATGAATTTGATGAAATAAATTGATTATGAAAAATTTCATTATGATTGTAATTGAAATTAAAAATTGGGTTAATGCATGTGAAATTATGAACATGTTAAAGGGGGAAATTCATGGGAATCAATAAATTTGTTAAATGGGATAACTTATGGGATTTGATGAGTATATCAACAAGTGAAAGGTATGAGAATTATTTATTATGCTAATGGGTTAAGGCATTAGAGATGGAAATTGGTAAAATGGGAAATATAAGGTATTTGGTAAATGTTCTAATGGTTATGTCTTGATATAAATTCCCTTGTTGAATAATTTTGAAATGTTGTTGTTATTAATATTGATTGTGTGATGTTTTTTATATGGTATATGTGGTGAACAGATAAATATGCATATGCACAAGGCTTGGTAGTTGTTGGGTATTATACTTTAGGATGTTTTCCCATTTGGCAAGATTGACTAAGTATCTAAACCCCAACCCAAAATGCATGGGTTTGGGGAGGGTATTAAGTCTGTATGCCCCTAATAGTTTAATTTGTTTAGACAACATGGACTGGGGACCAAATACCAGTGTGTTATAATTTTTTTTGAAAAATTTATCCCATGTGAAATAGGGATCCTTTCATATCCCTTAATCAAAGTAATTTATAGGCATATGATGTTGTGAAAATGATGTGAATTCCTATCCCATGGAACAAGTTAGGAAACTGGATTATGTTATTAAATTGGATAAATTTAATATTGTTAAGTAATAGAGCCTGTGTTATATTTTTTAACAAATAATTTATTTTGTACATAGATTTACTATGTTTTTGGACTGGATATCTTTTAGACACTCTGGATTGTTTCAAATTATGAAGTATTCACACACTGCTTTGGCCACTACATGGAAACTAAGTAGATTTCATGGTTGTAGGTTAGGACAACGGAAAGGCCCCAATTCTTGGTAGTTGATTTGGGGCATGGGATATGCATGGATGATGGATACGGGACTGGTGTTAGGTCCAATTTTGAGGATGAATCCAATGGTAATTATCTTGGATTTTCTTCCCTTTTAACATTATTATCATGGGAATGCATATTTATTGGTTGGTTGCGAGTGGTACATAGTTTTCATAAATGGTTGATATTGTATATTTGTTGGATATTGTGTGTTCTTTCCTTAATTTATAATTGTTAACTAATTTTTACCTCTCTTATAAAGAGGAAATTGTCTCCCAACTTGTTCATTTAGACCCTTTCAAATACTTCGTAGCCTTTGGAATATATGGAGCAGTTCTTCAGGCTATGTTGCAACCATTCAAAGGGAACCCATTTAGAGACTTCTCGTTTAGGGACGTTACATTATCCATGTTACTAAATGATTGAATATAACATTTTTTTATTTGGAATATATATTATATTAAATTAATAAAATATAATCCATTATCAAAAAATATAAAACCTTACCAAGGGCAGAAGAAAAGGATTGGTATAAAAAACCATCCAACTAATAACAAAAAGAATATTCTTATAAATCATATTTGATATAATACATAAACCTAGAATTTTCAACAAGGTTTGTATTTTATTTTCATGATGTGATATTCCTATATTACATGAAAACATACTTAAACTGAAGTAATAAAATGATCCAGAATGAAATTTGGTATTGAAAAAATTTGAATAAAAAAGTAATAAACATGTCATAACTTATTATATGGACCAAAATCTAGTATAGTAATTGAGAATAAATTTTCAACCCACTTTATCTTCTAATTTTCATGATTTATACCTAGAGTGATGAAATATGTTAAAAAATTTCATTATTCTCTATCTCATAGAAATTAAATATTATGCCACCAGCTTTTATCATTATCATTGGAGTCACAATCCATATGTCCAAAATTTATATAATAAAAACACATAACATAATTTATAAGATATTATCCAGGAATATTTTTTACAAAAAATATCATATGATTGTAACTTATTTTTCCATACCTCAATATTTATTATATGAATTATTCCCATTTAATTCCAAATATAAATTTTCTTTATCTTATTTTCATGAGATTAATGAGAATTAAAAAGACCATTTCCATATTATCTGCACATTAGAAAACTTTCTTATAACATATGAATTCATGGGAAGCTAATTCCTTTTTTATTTTGCATTAAATAATGTGTAAAACAAACAAATCATATTATAAATATACTATATAATATATAGTATGAGTCTATCCAACATTGTAAAATTTCATTAATACATGGATAACAAATCATCATATTTTTTACTATAATTTCACAAATTATTTCACCACAATTAGTCAACCCACATAATGAAAATATTTATTATGGGATTCTTTTAAATTTGTCTACCTCCATGGATCCAATATCATCTTCCCCTTTTTTATTCTAAATGAAATCCCACTATAGATAAATTTCACATAAAAATTATAAATGTAATGGATCACCATTTTATGTTTTTCACACCTCATGGATTCATATATAACATCTAGATCATTGATCTGTCCTTTGGGTACCATAGAATCTAAGGTTCCACTAAAATTCAGTGGGATATGTTTCCAGAAATTCATGACTATTACGATTTTCCTCTATGGTAAATAATTTGTATATATAACATGGTTTCCACTTCCAATTATAGAATGTTTCAACAATTAAATCATCAAAAAAGATTATAAATTTATAATTCCAATAATTTGGGTTTCTTATTTGGAAGGGTATTCTTCTATTTTTGGTTTTAACATCATATTTCATGATTCCTCTATGGAAAATAATTCTAAAAAAACATATTTTAAAAGAATAAATATGGAAATTAAAAAATGGTATATAATAAAAACAAAACCGTAAATTAAAAACATGTGTGGCTATTCTATTTACATTCTCCTAACCCCGGATATAATATTAACCCTTCTTTGACACAAAATGTAAGGACCCAAACATAAATATTACATATTCAAGTGACTTAGATATCAATTAACATTTTTTATTTCAAAAATATCATCTGCTTTATAGTTATCTTTAATTTTTAAATATCTCCAACACAACAATATCTTATTAATCATAGTGATCAATTTTTCACTGTGTCCATTTTTCCCAAAATATATCTATTTTATAGTAAACCATATTTTTTTCAAGAAAACCTTTCATAAAATTTTTATTGGATTCTTCTTTTCCCACACCAATCCGTAAATCCAATGGAAAAAAATTTAATACATTGGGTGAGGACAGAATTCTTGGTTAGTGATAAAATCATTTTATGAAACTTGTTAGACTAATTTGAAACCATGAGATCGTAAAAGGTATTTATATGAAAATAAAAACAATTTAGCCAAAATATTTGTTTATATACTAATGAAATCATCTTTATTTACAAACTATTTTCATAAAAACATGAAATTAATGCAACTATATGTGTAAAATAATAAATATGATGACATTTACGAAAACATGAGAATCCATGAATTTTATTTCATAAAAGCACATATTTTATTCTTAAAATGGAATAATAATTTATTGAAAATAAATAATCCTCAGATTGACATTTTAATTCAAATTATTTCCTTGAAATCTTATGAGGAAGGACATAAAATTTATATTGGTTCCATGGGACATCGTTATCATAGAATTCTTATAGAACCCTTAAAGATTAAAATAATCATATTGAAATATTATGTTAATTTTTTCCAGGTATTCATTCATCTTTTTAACATCCCTTTTGGTTTGATCTTTTGAGGTGGTTCATTAGTTAAAATTTTTAAATTTTGGGGGTTTTCCGTTATGTTCCTGGTTGGGGTACGGTTTTCCAAATTATGTGCCCCCAGTTAAGACCATGAAACCATGGGAAAAGGGAGTTCTCATAATATGTAAATGGTTAGAAAAATGGTGATCCCACATTTTAAAAACCATGATCCTTGGAAAGTGAGTCCATAGGGGTCATATTATTTGGATGCATAGTTTTTTTAACCCTGGATCCCTCTCTTAGAAATTATGGATTGCGTTTTAATTAATATGAAAATTAATTTATTAGTTTGGAAACCCCTATTTAGGTTTCCTGTCACTCAAAATTCAAACTAACTCGATTTATGGGATATATAAGCCTCAAATAAAGTTATATTGTATCCTTTAATCCATTTGTTTGGTGATTAAATGTTCCTGTTAAAGATCAGATCCCTCTTTGGAAATTATATATCCTATCATTTTACCTTTCCCAATATCTCCGCCCTTCCCCCATATAGATTTATGTATCATATTTTATTATATGGATGCAAATACTGAATTCATGGAACATTATTCTAGTTTTTATTTGATGATCTTCAACATATTTTCTCTTCATTGGTGAAACCCTATGTGGGTGACAATTAATGATCATTGATTAATGATAAGTAGTTCCATTTGATATTTTTTATATAATTAAAACCATGATTTGATTTATTTTTATTAATTATCTTTCAATTGATTTATGATAATCCTATTTTATATTAATTGTAATTGGAATTTTAAATGTAATGGGTTTTTTGAATAAACAACCCAATTATAATGAAATTGGTTTTAGAATTTGTGGTGTATTTTGAAATTGATGGAATTGATAAAAGGATTTGTGAATGTATTTTAGAAAATTTGATTAAATTGAAATAAGGAGAAAATATTATTGGTCTTCTATTGAATATGCTAGAAATGATGATAAACTGATGTTTTGGTTTTGAAATTGAATTTTTATATTATAATTGACAATTGGGCAATTGAATTGTAAATAATATTTTATTCGAAATGTTATAATTTTCAGATTATTGTTGGATGGATTCACCACATGTGTTTATGGGTAGTTAGTAGTTTATTTTCACCATGTATGCTTGTATCTTGGTCACATAAAATATAATTGATGATGAAACCTCTTTCAGAAATCATGTTCTAAATATATTATCTCTGATGGGATGTTGGTGGATCTTATTTGGGATGATCTTATGAACTATTGTACTGAGATGAAGTTTCCATTGGCATATTTATTCTTCTCTTACACGTTGTTCAATATTTGGTCATATACATATTTGGGTATTTTATATGTGTTTTTTCTACTACTTTCCCCAATTGGAGTGTTGAGAATACTAGAAAGTATTATTTACAATACTATGTTTTGTGAAAAATTCAGTTCCTCTTATAACTTGTATTATGTAAAGTGATAGTCATAAATCCAAGGGGATTAGGAAAGACATTCTATATTTTTCGGTTCTATCACGGGTATTAGGGTCCCAAGGTATATAGGATTCTTTGTTAAAAGGTGGTATCAATGGGTGGTTAAGAATCATTCCTTCGTGTCAGGTTAATGATTGACTATTATTTCAGGAAAAATGTCACCATGGGTGGTTTGGGAAATGCATTTTTTGGAAAATTTTGATATGATTATACTATTTTATGTAATTTTAATTTTGAATGCTTGAAACCAAAAAATATATAATGTGAATAAGTTTCTTATTTATCATGTTTAGGTTGTTGACTTGATTAATCTTATGTTGAATTCAATTTTTGTGATGATTTTTAGCATCATGCCTCCGAGAAGACATCTTAATAGGATCCCTGTGGATTTTTTGGAAGAAATAGAGATTTTATACACACATGTAACCAAATCTTGTTGATATTATTAGTTTTTATGACCACGATCATGGATAATCACATATACCCTTTACCTTTTAGGTTCTAGTTATTGAAAATTAGTGGGATGAATATTGACTTCATGATTAGGAGTTCCTTCTTTAGATGAAACCATAATTCCATGAATCTAATGATCCTTAATATGTTTAGGATTGGTTGTGGAAGATATATCTAGATTAATGTTTCACTGAAAAATTCTGATTCAATTATGTTTCAGTCATCCAATATCATTCTAGATGTACCCGACATGGAATATTGGGTCTCAATGGTTATAGTGAAAAACCAAGATAATTTAGAGGGGAATTATGGTATGGTTATTTTCATTGATCAGTTCTATCATGATGATATAGTTATGACTATTTATATATAGTTTTTCAAACATGGATAGGTTGATTGGACCCTGATGTAGTAAGCAAATTGTTTCTAGAGCATATGTCGTTTTCACATCAGATTGTATTGAATGTCAAGATAAAGACTCAATATATTGAGATGGGTCTTTAACCTAATATTTGTTCTTATGTTTTCATTTTGAATCAGGATTCTTATAATGATGTGTTGGATAGTGAATTTATGGTTGTGATTTCCATTTCTAGTATATTAGGGTTTATGTGGGTTCCTTTTACACATTGGGGACGCTCTGTGACCTTCAATAACGAAAATAGGTAGCATGATGTATCCCATTGTGGATATAAATAACTGTGTTCTTCCTAACCACCGGAAATTCTTTGAAAATTCATGTTTTCTTTCCTCTAGTGTAGAAGGCCTAGGCATTCAAAAAAAATTCCAATATGACAACCATGATATAAACATGTTGTGGACATTCATGTGAATTTCATAAATTATATTATATCTATTCATCCCCCACAAAATATAAACTCCTCGTCAACAACTAATATAACTACGGTAAATTTATATAATTTACAAACAATGGGGTTCTAGCCACAAAAACCCAGAATGAAGCCTCATCATACTATGGAAGAGACTCCAAAGGAAGAAGATGTGGGTACTCTGATCATAAGAGGTACCATTGAGACGTAGGAGGTGGGAAGACTGATTGATACATAGAATAGAACCTTGTTGAATGAAGGGACATAAACATGGAAGCATACGACTATAGTAGTAAAACCATCCTTTATATAAAGGGTATTACAAGATGATATGTTCCACTACAACAGCCCTGTAGACTGATCAAATTTTCCTAGTGGGATAGGTCCAACATACCCATCGAGTCGCGACCAATAGGACTTGCACAAAATAATGAGCCTGTTTGGGCCGGTCCAAACCAGTTCAGGCTGTGTTGGGTTGGCCAACTGGCTTGGTCCGATTCGGTAGGTCGTATCAGACCCGAAACTGACCCAGGTTGGACCTTTTCTGAAAAATAGTTGTAACTACCGAACTGTGGGCCTGTTTGACAAGTATATTGGGGTGCTGGGACCCATTAAGAGAGATGGACCATTTGTGATTTTCTATGTTTGTATTATTTTAAATTGGTTTCCTACCCAATGGCAAGAAGATTTAAGTCATCTTGGAATAATTTTCCTACAAAAGGTATAATGCAGTTGGTTTTGACGTGGGTATTATGTGACCTGGGTGTAGTATGACACATCGATGATTCATGCTCCATCGACGCTCCGTAACACATTGAGCCTACATGCTCAATCGATGTGCTATGTTTCATCGATGATCCAAGCAGCACTGATGCTCCATGATCCATCAAAAATCCGGGCACTATCAACTCTTTGTGTGCCATTAATGCTCGATGCTACACTGACTATCATTGATCCATTAACACTATGTTTGTCATGGAAACATGGAGGGTGGTGGACTACAAAATAAAATCCCACTCTTCATGTTTTATACTTATACAAATGTGAGCTGACTGTATTTGACTATACATCTTGTGTTTCATTTGTTGTATACTCAATGTTTTTCCTTTATGTTATACTTTATAAATTTCCATTGTGGTATGCTTCATGTAATTCATAGTGGTGTTTCATTTTTGTTTTTTGGGTGTCATAACGTGTATTTTTTTAATCACCAATGCACAGGCATTTCCCACACATTTCGTGTCTTGTAAAGATGATCGATGATTTGACAGAGTTTATGTGGACCAGGACCGTGTATTTCTTAGAGAGATTAGATGGGTTTGTTGTCTCTTACAAAGTAAGGCATCTATCCTACACCTAACCATTATGTATGAGTGTCTTTGGATGAGTTATTGGGAACATGTTTACTCACATTGGAAGACTCTTTTTTTGATGCTCTTGTATTTGGGACTTGTTTACATTTAGTTTACTAATTCCATAATATATTGTTGATATCTTAGTGGTATGAATTCCTATTTAATAAATATTTTAAATTTCATAATTATGGACTTGGAGATGTCTGTGTGTATACAAGTACTCAAGACAATGCATCCCATTTTTGGGAAATTCCTACTCGGTTTTAGTCACCTTCCCATGGGCTATTAGAGGCGAGATCGGGGTAGTCATGGCACATGCCCCTCTAGGACAGTTCCTGAAAACATCTACTTATAATTAATTGTTAATGATTACTGTGATATTATATCACAAGGTCTACATGATGTTATCCCAAGCCCCGAACAAGATTTCACCATGGATGTTATTCTATTCTCGAAATTACATAGTATATAAGAGGAAATTCTAATACTGAAAAAGTTGGAACAATGATTTTTATCCAAATAACAAAAAAGTTAATACGGGTGGTTATCACATTCTTAGAGCTGGTACACGGGTGTTCATTCCAAACCTATCATTTTTGGAATATCTCATTGGATAGCCTTGAATTATGATATTATATGCTTACGTGTTTTCCACAAATCAATGTTTTATTCCAATGAAATTTATTTGTGGGTTGTATTAGGTGGTTCCTTTATTATTCATTCCATAAGAATTGATATGATTTATTTCATGACTCGTGTTTATGATATTTTATATACATTTTATGGGTTTCAAATATTATTCTCATATTGGTATAAACTTATCCTAATGATATATTGATATCACCCTTTTTATGGTTACTGAGAATTTTATCTCACCCATTCTTATATTTACCTTCCAAATGTTATAAATAAAGGAATCATGTATGATATGTCTAAGAAGTGTTATAGGTACGATGAACAATGTTTGTGTAGTTTTTTTTTCAGTTATGAACCATCTTTGAATGTGTCATATCTTGAAAACGAATTAGACCTAAATTATTCTTTAATAGATAGTTATGTTATGTAATGAATATTCATCTATTAAGATGTAATATATACTTATAAAATGTTTGGATAATTCCATTTATAGAAAGAAAAATAGAATATTATATGAAATAATTCTAATGTAATTGTTATTAGAACAATTTTTGTGGAATACCATACAAATTCTTCAAGGTTAATAATCCAAAAAATATAAATTTATGTTCATTCTATTAGAATGAATTTACTATAAATAAAAATGATTACATGTATATATATATATGAAATAAAATTTGATGAATTATAATTTATTTGTTATCATAATTCAATTAAGTCTTATAAATTTTATAACTAATATACTATGAGTGATGTAGAGTATGTTCATGTTATGTTTCTTGATAATGCTTTAATGAAGAATAGTTTTCCTTTATCATAGATTGATGACGATTTTAATGAAATTTATTTTAGGGATGTTGAAATAGAAGACATTATTTGAAATTTTTATGGAGAGAAATATGACCGAAAATATATTTAAAAAAAATAAATTTTAAAATAATAATTTTTTTATTATTTGACTCTAGTGTAGAGACTAGAAATTCTTTAATGAAATTTTATTCACAATAAGATATTGTTTCAAATTTTTAATGAATTTTTTTGAGAGATTAAAATATCATAATAATTATTTTTCAATGGTTGTTGAAAAAAATTAATTTACTAGAAATGATGATTATACACAAGTTTACCCAACTAAATATTAAAATATATTATGAACTATGGTGAATTTTTTATTGGATTTAGATATTTTTGGCTAGAAGATAATGAATTGAGCTAGATTTGTTTTCCAAGGATAAATATATGAAGTAGGAATTGAATATCAATATTTTTTCACATAATTATAGACTATAATATATTGAGTTATTATGATTTTATTCTTATTTTTAAATAATTAAAAATTCTTAAAAATAATAGAAATGTTTATTTTAGAATTGATTTATTTTTTATGATATTTACATAAAATAAATGGATGGTTTTTAATATTATAATTATAATTATCTTGTTTTAAAAGATTAAAAATCATTATATGGGCTTTATGAATCCATCCATTCAATGTTTGGTTGATTATTTAAATTTTTGTTTAATAATTATTTTTTAAAGGTAATGATGACTGTATTATTTTAATGATGAAATATTTTATAAACATAATTATTATTCAGATTTATGATGTTTGTTTTATTTGTCAATTATATTGTTGATGAATGTGTAATTAATTTGTATATTTTCTGAACATAGAGTTTTATATGATCCATATAACAGATTTATAATTCTTGTAGGTGTTCATAATTTTCAATGTGATAAATGAGTTTTTATTTATCAATTTACTGGTGATAATGAATTAATTTGTAGATTTAAGAATTGATTCAATTAATTTTTCATGATCCCATATATCAACTTCATGTACACTAGATGCTAATGTTATAAATAAGTGATTTTATATAAAAAAATTTGAAAATTGAATCATGATTTCATTATTTAACCACTATAAGTTGCAATATTATTTTTACCATCTAAAAGTGTGATAGATTTAATGCTCACCTAAAATAATGTATGAAGATGTTTTATAACCAATTGTAACACCCCAATATTTCATAGTACATTATTTCTTCAAAGTAATTCAATAACTTACCTACAACATCGAGTTCGAGGGCCCCATGACTTAATAAACTAGCTGTTAAAAAATGGTTATGAAATGTATTATCTGCATTTTAAATTATATATATTCCATATAAATTTTGGCATCCATGTTTTCTGTTTCTTAGACATAATATAATAACAAATTCATTTGTTTTAGATAAAAGGAAGCATTGTTTAGAAAATGAATTTTTACCACCGTTTAATGGAGAACCCTTATTAAATCCAATATTTGACACTTTTATATATTCAATTTGACAAAATAATATTCTTCTTTAAAATAAGAAAATAAAAATTTAGTTTTGATAAATTTTTGGTGTTTTATGATAACTTTCATATTTGGATGAATAATGAAAAATGATAAATTATAATTGAAATAAACTTTTTTAATCGCAATAATTTATTGTGTTAAATTATACATTTGAATGGTTTGGAAGTATAATTTTATTATATTATTATCATTTAATAAAATTTAGGTCATTATGTGTATTTTCACAATTACATTTGACATAAACACATGTCAATCTTATGATATTTTTTTCTTTTTAAAACCCGCCTTTTTCTTTTGACAATGGTAAATAATTTTAAATTAATAAATAAATCTTTTACGAATTTAATTTGGTAAAATATACTTAATTTTGGAATTCAGAATATCAAAATTAGCTTAGGTTGAATTATTGGTATTTTTCTAAATACATTCAATTTTCAAGAATAGAGAAAAACTCTATGTTTTTTTAAACAGACTTTTTATTAAAATAATTATTTATTTTATTTATTTTATGTAATAATAGATATATAATTCCTATAAAAGTTTAATTTAATTCATCTAAGTCATTTTATATTAAAAATAGATGTATAAAATATTATTGAACTTTTTTACCTTTTTTTACCCACCTTCTATGAGCATTTTCAAATTTGAATAAAATGTAAATTTTCCACTTCTATGAGTTGAATTTAAAAAATCCAAGAGACATGGTTGACATCATTAAGTAAAATTTGGATCAATAAGATTAATTTAATTTTTTTTGAATAGTATCTTTTGACTTTTATTTACAACATTTAAATGTAAATAGGGTAATTAAAGGTAAAAATGATATTATAATTACCCCAAAACATGTCCTAATTATATTGGATAAATTTAATTTGACCCAAAACAACCTTAGAAATAAAATATGTTCCTTTAGGTCCACTTGGATAAGATTAGGACATTTATTGTTATTGTATTTACACAATAGTTAAAAGTGTTAAATTCAAAGTTTATTAACTAATCCATTTCAAATATTGGGTTATACATAAGAAAAATTCAACTATAAATATTCATTAGTAATATAAAATGACTTAATATATAATGGTATTTGTTTTATAATTTTTAAAGATTAAATAATTATAGTTATTTATGACACATTGATGATGCATTAATTGCCTTCTTAATGAAATATTAAAATAGTTTATATTAAAAATATTAAAATAAATTTAATTTTAACGTTATGATGCCATAAAATAAGTTTCTAGGGAAATATGAAATTTTAGGGTTGATTAGATAAATATTTTTCTTAGTGATAGGGTAGTTATTATTTTCCCAAAAACAAAATACAAAATAGGGTCAAAATTGAATAATTATTTTCAAAACAAATACTATATTGTCGGTTGATATATATTTCAAAAAATATAAGGTTCGGACAAATGGCTTAAATAATATTATATATGAAATTAACGAACCACTTAAGGTTATATTAGATTTTTATAGTATGTTTATTAATATTATAGTGTAAGAATGCAATAAGACACGATAAAAGATAAACTATTTAACTAAGAGTTAAATCTAAACAATAATGTAAAATTGTAACCTAAACATGTCTCAAAACTATTGGTTGAGAGTCTATATACCCATGACCACCTGAGGGTATAAATAAATTCATTTTTATCCATTATAAAATCAATTTGATTGTCTAATAAATTCATATTTTAATCTACTATTAAAGTGACCCTCACCCATCTTATAAAAGGGCACTTCCCCGTCTCTCAAAATCACATCTCGGAAGCCATTTGGCTTGGCCAAAACCTGCCATAATATCCACCCAACTTCCCTCACCTAATTTTAGAGTCCTTACATTGATCATAAATCCATCCTAAAGATAACATTTGATCAGCTCAAAAGGAAACACCCGAAGAAGAGGTAAAAATTTCACCACCAACTTTCAAGTTCATTTCTCCTTCCACATCCTATTTCTTTGTTATTTCCATACCAAAATACCATCTCTTGTACCTCCTAAATACTGTGATGTTATTATAAATATGGCACAACCATATTATTTATTCTATATATCCTCTAAAATACAAAGTCACCATACGTGCGTATGTACAACATACCATCTCAAAGTCGTGGTGTAGTTTGTTACTCAAACACTTCATTTTTTGTATTGGTATAATAATCAGTATAACTGATATAAATAATAAATATAACATGTTAATGATTCTATATATATGATATACCATCCAATTTAAAATGATTTCACAATCAATATAATAATTTTTTCACTCGTTCCTACGTACAGATTACCGTCTAGATGAATGGGATGAGATTAATTCCCCATCAAAATCATTCAAGAATAATTTTCAATTTATGAATAAAAATATTTTTTAAGAACATAATATCATTCTTAATATGAATAAAATCAATAAAAAACATGTCTTACGTAACCGAGCATATAAAAGAGAAAAGACCAGTTAACAACTGAAATGATGATTCGACTAAAATATTATTAACAACGAAATATTAGAAAATCATATATGATATCATATTTATGTAAGCTGTTGTTGTATAATTTAATATATATGATTTAACTATTATACATTAGGTTAATGTACCCTCGATCATGGAAAAATACAAGGTAATGGTTAATTCTTCAATCTCTTCATTATATGATATTGTTTATACATGAGTATCTACTGTGACCACATTATCATCCAAATTAGTGGTTTCATATAAATGTATTTCAAAACATTTTTACTATTTAGTAGACTATGGGTTAAAGTCACTTATACCATTATTTTACCTTATATGTTTTGAAATATATCTTTCCGTCATTTTCCAAACAATGTTCTTTATGACCTATTCGGCAATATTTAGGTAAGAATGTATTTTTTAACTAATACAGCGGGTGATGCTATTTTATGCCATTATAAAATCGCCGAAGTTTCCTTTACAAGATTATAAAAATATATTCAAAAATAAATGTTTTCTTTTATAATTACTTGACTTTTAAATTATTTCAAAATAGAAAGAGATATTTCACTCAAGAAGTTTTTAATTTATCCATGTCAACATCCTTTGATGGATTTTAAACTTGTTTGAAGTTGGTGTATTATGATTCAAATATTCCATATTGTATTGAAGGTTTTGTGATATATTTTACTCTGGATGTGTTATTATACCATTCAAGTTTTATGGATAAAGTATTAACATTTTTTATTCTGGTTTTAACATGATTGTTTATGTTTTGTTTAATCATTTTCTTATGATGAATGCATTGGACATAGTAAGTGACAGGTGGAGCCCGCTATAGCTCATCCATGCATCGGTAGGTCTCACGAGACAAACTAGTGTCTAATAAAAAGGCCTTAACAAAATATATTTTGAATTCTTGGCATAAGGCCTTGATAATGTGGTTATGCATTCTGGAAATATGCATTTTATGACTATGAAATTGGCTATTTATATTACATGTGATTATTTGACTAGTATAATATCAATGTGAATGAGTAAATGGAATTATTTGATTTAACTTTTCCATATAATTATTAAGTTTACCTTTAAAAGGATTTTGTTATATTCTTATACATTTCTTTTAAGGTTTATGCTTGTTTATGAATGTTTCCACTATATTGTTATCCCTACTGAGCATCTAAGCTCACCCCTTTCTTAGGTTTTATTTTCCCAGGTTTCCATGAAGTGTATTATGATTGAAAACTATGGTTAAGGTAGGGGATTAATGGCTTTATCAAAGGATCATCCAGGTTGTGTTTTACTTTCTAATGTGTAATGTAACGTTCATGTATGCTATCTATTTTCCATGACTGCTAAACCGATCGGTCCTTTAGGACATGATTCCTTGTAATCATGACAATGTATTAAAATAATGCACCGACTCTAGGATTCTATTCTTGGGGCATTAAAAAAATTAATATGTATGATAAAGGTATATTAGAACATAATTTCAGTTACAATTGAAAAACCTAATTTGATTTATAGAGTAATTTAGATTATGAATTTTGAAGATAGAGAATTGATATAAAAAAGAACATAA
This sequence comes from Viscum album, assembly GCA_963277665.1. Lineage (NCBI taxonomy): Eukaryota > Viridiplantae > Streptophyta > Magnoliopsida > Santalales > Viscaceae > Viscum > Viscum album. The sequence continues at coordinate 905,330,702 of OY728122.1, read as the reverse complement.
AATATATTTTATTTTTTCAGTAAGAGTTTAATTTCTTATTTTTATTTTAAAAAATATAGTGATTTCTTTATCTACTAAAAAATAATTATATGATATTATAATTACCTATTATGATAATTAATTATTGATTTGATAGAATTTTTCATACTGTGATCATAAATTAAAGGAATTTTTATCCATTGTTATAATTATTCTATTGTTTATATTTCTATTAATCTATTACAACATTATATAATAAATAATACAGATGAAAAATAATATTATATTTACGATTTTCTCGAAATCTGATATATTAATTTATATTATATTTCCAAAATAATTATGTTAAAAGATATAATATTATTAACCATTGGGTATTGTGATGTTTTTGAATATTATGTATAAACATTGAATGATGTATATTTGATTTGGATTCTATACATGTGTGGTATCAATTATTTTCTTTGATTTATTTATCTTTATAATTTATATCTATTTTCATACATCACTTTGTAGAATGTTTTTATATATTTATAGTGGGAGTAAAGAAGTATGAATGATTAAATTATAAATATATTGCTAAAATTGAACATTATATTTTCCATGTGGTTAATTTTATATATATATTTATTTATTTAATTTTACTATAAATTAGTTATTTTTATAAATTCATTATTAATATTGGAGATATCCTATTTTATTTAATTATAATATTTAGCATGATATATTTATTTATATAATTATTACGCATGAAGAATGGTTACTGTATTTTTTTATAAATTATTGTTGTGGAGTTATATTAGTTTTTTAACATACTCGAAAATATATAATGGGGAGTTAATTACAATTCTATAGAAATTTATTTTCATAAATTCCAAATAGGGGGAGTTTGTTTTAGTTCCACCATTCCCTCTCAACATTTCTTTAGAATTATAATAATAATTATTTTATACTTATATTTTTCCTAATTTTCTAGATTGATGTTGACCATTATATTTTTAATTTATAGTTCATTATTATTATATTATATTATTTACTTTATTATGATTTCATATATATCTTTAAGTAAAATATATTATTTATGACATTTACACCACAATTAATGTCATGTTTATTGGATAATTGGGTTATGACAATGGAAACTATTTATAAAATGTACAGTTATGATTTATTAAAAATATATTGTGTAATACCCCATGATATTTGTTCAATTTATAATGTGAATGAAAAATACATTTTATATTGTACAAAACACAAAACACCATTCCTATACATTTTTTTAATTAACATTAACGTATAATTAATATAACCTAGCATTCGGGTGGGCGAGTATGACAAGAATTAATCTCCTAATAAAATACATTTAAAAATGTTTTTAATTTTAAAAAATAATGTACTTAATAAGGAATATTGAAACTCATTTAATATTTTTATCTTGGTAATATAAAAACAATAAATTCATCATAACCTTTAAATATAATTAACTTATAAAAATAGTATTTAGGCATTTAATATAGGGATAATTTTAATTAATTTCTTATGATAATATTATTTTGAAGAAATTAACATAAATTTTAAAATCAGTATATATAAATTATAATATGATTTATTTTTAATTATTTTTGGAAACTTTTGATTTTTGGGTTAATAGTTAAAAATGATGTCATTTTCAAAAGTGTCATTTATTTTCATTAAATAATGTATTGGAAATGTATCATGATATATTTTAAGTGGTATTAAATTATCATCAGTCCCATTTAGAAAAACATAATATAATTAATTTATATACAATTAAAATTATATTTGATTTCTGAGTAAGATTAATAGTATGTATATGAGCAAAATTTTAAGAAAACTTTTTTTATGAATTTTCAATTTATATATTTTAAAAAATTTATTAAATTATAATATTTTAAAAGTAAAAAAGGTCGCTTATATTTATAATTAACTGGTTGAAATTTGGTAAATATTTAATTTTTTATTTTATTTATAATGGATAGTATCAATGTTAAAAGTTTTTCACCATGGTAATATGTAAAATATGTTAATTATGGTTAGAAATATGAGATAGTCCTCAAAATATACAAGAAAATTCATTTATTTCATTTCATAATATTAACTTGACCATAACCATTCCAACTTCTAATGAATCAGATTTCTATGATATTTTTATTTAATTATTGCCTTTATATTATTCTATGTTATTAAAAATTAAAAAATTGCACAATCGTTTATTATTTGAAATATGATTTCATACGGAATATATAATACAATAATGGTTCTATATAGTTATTTATAATAATAATAAATAATTATCATGATATTAAATTATTTTTTATATTTATTGATTAAATAATTTCCCTGAATTTTTATGCAACAATGATGCAGCACCGGTGAAAATAACTGTAGAATAAAATATATAATTTGTAATAAATATTTGTAAAATATATTAGATTAAATTTATATTCATAAAAAATTTATGGATAAATATAATTTATAAGGGATTTGGAAATAGTTTAGATATGAGTCCTATTATTATAATGATTACATTGAATTCAAGATACATGAATATTCCAGAATATGAATTTAATTGGAATTTATTCATTAGAATTATTAATAAATCATTAAGAAAAATAAAATACATATTTTGAACGAATTTTATGAAAAAATTTCTATAAAATCAATTATGGGTTTTCTTTTTATTTTCCACGTAGAATTTGAAAAAAAAAATAATTCTTAACAAGTGAATTTTGCTTACAGTTGTTAAGGATAAATAAGTGTAAAGAGGGTGATAAACCAAATGATAAGGGTTAAAATGATATTTATACTTGTATAAAACTGATTAGTTTGTAATATTAATACCATAAAATTTTAATTTCTTTAATCAGAGGTTGTTTTGGTCCATTTTTCATTATTAAGAAACAAATTATAATATAATATTTTATATTTTTTCATGATTGTTACCCACCATAGTTATTAAAGGGAACCTCCTCTCTACTCTTATTCACAAAAAATGATCTATCAATATTTACCAATACCTATATAATTACTTCTTATATTCCTTATACACATCAATGAAAATCTTATATTTCTCTAGGACCATCCTATAATGTCATAATGTGTATCCCAAATGATGATTCTAAATATTTTTTATAAATCAGAACCGACATCTTCCATTTTATCTGTTCTAATACATATATAAATTATAACCTAAAATTTAAGATATACTGATATTTTTTTCATATACTTATTAAAATTTTATTATTTTTATGCAAAAACATTATTTTATCTCCATTTGCATCATATGGAAAATAATAACATCGTTGTTTTTTAATGATGAATTACCATCTCCCTGGAGAGATGTGTTTTCTATCACTACCATAAAATATTGGGTATTATTATGTGTTTAATTTATTTAAATTATACTGATTAAATAATAATAATTATTAAAATATAATACCTTACCTACCTTCTTATACATCCATTCGTTTGAAAATAATACCTTAGTTTCCACTTATGTGTGGGCTTCTACCTCCATAAAGTCATGGGATTTATGTTTTATATCCTTCATTCATGAAGTATTCTAAATTTATATTTAATGTGAAAAGATTATATTTATGTTATTATTTTTAGTCCATATTTGATTAAAGAATGACCTTGAATCATTGAATGAAACTAATGAACTAAAACATATATTGGAATTCGTATAGCAAACATATGATATAATTATGTTAAAAAATGATTAATAAATTAGTGATATAATGTTATAATTAATGTTTTTAAGGTATTATAACTATGAATATGTAGTGCTTATAAGTTTATAATAAATATAAATTATTTATATAGTATTTTAGCTGTCTATTCTAATAAGTTTGGACTTGAGGTTAGAGTAATATCATGTCATTTCCACATCAAGAAGATATTTTTTTTATTTTACACCTAATTTAATTTATATGATATATATAATGCATATTTTAATGTTTATAACATTAATTCCACCATATTAATGGTATTATATTTTGTACAAAATTTATTCCATTTAATAGGTTTTTAATCAAATGTTTCAAAAATATTAATTATTTATTCCACAATAACATTTTAAGTTTTTTTTAAAAGTAAGGGAAACCATATATTAAACAAAAATAACGACACTAAAAGAGTCTGAAGGAAGGATCTTATTTCATTCATTTTCATAAAGTGGGAGCAGTTCGACTAGAAGGTCATCATGCCAAGTGATTCAGGGTTGATACCCTTATTGGAAACACCTTCAGCAACCATGTTCGCTTCACAAAGGGCATGTGTGACAAAAAAATCTGGTATCCAGGAGTTAGGCAAGGCAGCTCATCCAATGAGTGGTAAGTTTCCATGCAAGGGGCACCACACCATTCTAGATGGCCTAGACAACAGTGGTTCTATCACATTCAATCCATTTGTTGTTCCATCCTTTTTGTTTCACAAAAGAAACTACATGAATCACAACCAACATCTCCACTTCCAAGGAGGAGACTGAACCACAGCTACTGAAGAAGTATCCCTGACAATGGACAAGAATGTCTCTGAAAATATCACCACATCCCATAAGGCCCAGATTTCCTTTAGAGGCTCCATCAACATTTACTTTAATCCAACCTATGATCAGAGCTTGCCATAACACCTCAAAAGTTCACTTTGGGTGCCTATAAAGACCATAGACTCTAAGATGGAGAAGGATCGTAAAGTCTCCAACAGTGTTATCACATGATACTTTCTGAATCAAGGTCGCATCACAAACGGAAATGAGAATCTAGGTCCGACCTGAATTAAGATTAAATGAGTAATTTTTGTGAATAATAGCATTTATTTCATACCATATCACGTGGATGAGATCGACAATAGTGGATTGGAAGTGATTAATGGTGTGTTGCGAAAATTCCATCTTTACACAATGACTTATATGGGAGAAAATGGATTCATAGGATTACCATTTGCATTCAGGTATGTCAGAATTTTAATTCCAAAGGGCCAAAGCCATAGCACACGAAACAAAAAGATGATTGGTATCCTCTCTATGTTGGTGAAAGAAGTGACATTTAGGGAAAAGTTGGATACCAAAAGAATAGAGACAAAACTCAGAACGAATGTGGTTGTGAGCAGTATACCAAACATGATAGAGTCTCGAGGGTTTCATATATTGTTTGTCAAAGATGTTCAACCAATGAAAGCTAGGGTCTGAATTTGTGAAATAGTGATTATTAAAACTTTTGTAATCAAGAATACCATTATGGGTAGGCTCCCAGATGAGGAAATCATACGAGTTAGAAAAATGGCAATTTTCAACCACATTCATGATATTATCTGTGAGATTGAAATTACGAGATTGCACCACATCCATAATAATGCTATTTGTATTTTCAGAAAGTGCATTAATAGATAACATGGATATAAGGGGCCACAACTCTAATTATCTAGCCAAAAATTCATGGAGTAATCAACGCTAACCATTTATCCGGCATTGTTCATGATGTTAGAGAAAGAAAGTCAAATGGATTCTATATCGAAGAGTTGACATAGCATAAATTTCCCTTCTTTAATTTCATATGGAACTTATTTTTATGAAAAACAATGGATTCAGAGTTGTTATCGATTAATATCCAAATGATTTTGGCTTGGAGGGCATCATTAAAAAGATTGAGATTTTATATGCCAAGGTCTCCTTTCTAAAGAAGTTTATAGTAGGTGGACTAGGGTATGGTAACAAGCTTAATTTAATGAATGTTTCCAGTCCAGAAAAAATATTTTATGAAAACATTAATTTTTTTAAGGAGACAAGCAAGCCATTTATAGACCATAAACGACTAGACCAATTTAGAGACACTGATAGATTTCACATGATAGATCATTCCCGCCATAGAGAGGGATTTTCCTTTCCAAGATAAGAGTTGATTGATAACCTGGTCAATAAAAATAGTGAAGTATGTGGATTTAGGTCATCCTAAAAAAATTGGAACTCCCTTATATGTGAAAGGGAAGGATACTTATTTGATACCTAAACTATTGATGATGTTATTGTTACTAATATGATAAAATGTTTTTCCAAAGTATATAATAGATTTATTCTAGATAAAATATTGACTCGAGATTTCATTATATTAGGCTAAGGCATTTTATTGAGTTTGAATTCTTCTTTTATCACCCTTGTATGAACAGGATAATATCATCAGAATATAAATGATGTGTAGGAAAATTTATGTTTCATTCCGCCTGGATGGGTTTAATCTTGTTTCGATCTACTAGGCTAGTTAGAAATCTACTATGATAGTCTTATACAATAATAAAGTGAATGGAAGAAAAGGGATCACCTTGCATGATACCCTTGGTGCGTTTGAAAATCCTTTAGGAGAGCCATTATCTAGAATGGAAATGGTGGTTGAAGTAAATAATGAATTTATTCTACTGATGAAAGTTCCATTAAACCCAAAACCCTAGAGAACATTAAAAATGAAGCTCCATTCAATGTTTTCAAAGGATTTACAAATTTCAATATTAATTGAAATATTGCCTCCTATGTTAATATTATTTAGAGATGTGGTGAATTCATAAGATAAGAAAATGTAATCTTGTACAAACCATCCATTGATAAACCCAAATGATTCCAAGAGATAATTTTAGATCATATAGAAGAAAGTTTGTTGGCATGAAGCTTATTAAAAATTTTGTAAAGAGACTTGATGAGAGAAATAGGATAGAAGATATATATCTCAGAAGCATGTCCACATTAAGAATTTGGGTGAGGAATTGAGCATTAAGGCCTAGAGGTAAGTCACCATTAGAAAAAAAAGATCTGACGAGATTATAAACTTATATCTGCCTTACCTCTCGAAATTGTTGATAAAAACCATTGTTGAATCCATCAAGACTTGTAGCACTATCAACATTGTGGTTGAAGACAGTGTCTTTAATTTCATGTTCAAGAGGGATAATCAAAAGATAATTATTTTCTATTTCATTTACCATAACCGGGATAACCTTAGAGAAGAGGTCCTTCTTAAAAAAAGGGACATTAAAAATATTGACAAAGTAAGTGACCAAATGATTTGTAATGGGCCCTCAGTGTCTAAAATGGTTTCATTATCCTTGAGAAATTAAAGAGGCCTATAAACGTTCTGAATTATTTAAAGATAATTGTAGAACATAGTGTTTCTATCACCATCTAAATTCCATTTAGTTTTTAGGACTTTCTTGCACATATTATATTTATGCATCTGAAGAGTGTTACGTTTCAAAGAGATGTTGATTTCAATTTTGGGGTATAACGAGAAATCATAACTGGGGGAGATATGTTGAATTTGGTTAATCTCATTATCATGGATGTAAACATCTTGGTCCATTTGTTTAGATTTAGTCACGCATGAACCTTTGAGTCACTTCTTGGGGACCATTAGCATGGTGGTACAGGAAAAATGGTCATGGTGATGTCTCATAGAATCCCAAATAATTTTTATGAGGTTCGAGCAATCCAAGTCAGCAGAACCATAATTATTGAATCTGAATAGAAGCAAGAGTTTAGGCCTTTTAGGGAAAATACTGCCAAGAATAGGATGGTGGTCCAAATTTAGTTAGGGCAATGTAATGCAAGATATGGTTTCCCTGTTTCCCAGCACCAAGAGGTTTGTGAAAGATCTATCTAGTTATCTAACCACTACCATGTTGTAGTGTCTTCTATATAATGTAAATTTAGCACCCTAAGATTGATTTCAATAATGTAACAATCCTCTAGAGTTTCTCTAAATTATCTTGAGGAGTTGGGTGAGTGTTAAGGACCAAATTTTTTACTTAGAGTTAGAATAGCATTAAAATCACATATAACGAACCAATGGTCATGAATGTTGTTACCCATATCTAAAAGGTCATTCGAAAGACTCCTTCAATCTTGATATCTATTTTTAGCATAAACCATAGTACAAAAAAATATGTATGCCATCAAGGGTGAAATAATAAGTAAAAATTTGTTCAGAGAACTTGATGGAATTAACATTTTGAAGGGAGTCATGATAAAAATTCCAAAGATATTCAGTACCAGTAATGTTTTTTCAAGAACATTGAAAATTATAACTATAAGTACAAAGATGCAGAAATTTTAGAGAAAATTTAACTTTTGGATCAGCAATAGAAAATAATTTTTGTTTATGTGTTAAAAGTAGTAATTTATGAATTGTAAGGATGTCAGGGTTCGCAATGTCCTGACAGTTACAAAATAAAACATCCATTAAAACTAGTATTTGGAATAAGATCCCCCATTTATATTTTTTGAACCACTAGATACCTTCTTCCTCTTTGAACACCTACACTTTTGAGATGAAATTAGACTAGTCCTCTTATCCTGTTTAACCATATGAGAATCAAAAGAAATGTTTGTAGCAACTGAATTTTCAATATTTTTATTTATTTCAGGTTAAAAGGATTCATGGTGTTGATCATTTGATCATATTTTGAACCTAGGGGATCACATATAACTTGAGAAACAGTAGGCATCACAAGGTTCATGTCAACTTCAAATTCTGAGTCAATGGGTAAGGTCATTTCAATTTGTTTTCGTTTTAATGGGCTCATACCAGTGACATTTCATAGTGGTTTTTTAGGGTGTGTGCACACTCTCTTAAGAATTACATTGACCAAATTTAAAAAATTTTGTGTATTCGACCTACATTCACATCCAGGTTGCCTCGAGTTGCTGCTTTCATGTATATATGTCCAGTTCTGAATTTTCGAATACCATCTATGAATCCATTGAAATTTTGTCCAGAGTTTATTACTGGTGCAATTTACTACATCGAATACTTATGCGAGGAGTCTAGAGATATGTTTTACACTATCTTTATAGTGTCCCTCGGAGACTGCTCATTTTTTAATTGAGGCAAGGTAATTGGGGTAATCTATAGAGTTTCCACCCTGTGATAGCGTACTGGTATCCATAATCAACCAGTCAATATCCTTGAGTATACCATGATCAATAATCACAAGTTCTTCTTATTCAACATGTTTATCTAGGAGACACCTGAGACTTATCCCAGAAAAGATGATTTCTTAACCCAAATATCAGTTTTCTTTCTGGAAGGATTTGGATTTTTAGGGGCTGAGCTTCTGTCCTTTTTGTACCTTCTCATTTCTGTCCATCCATTATCATATTGCAGGGTAACATGGCTTTTCATTACCCTGCATTTCAGCAATGTGTGTCCAACAATTTTACATAGTTCGTAGTATGGTGGAATGCACGTGAATTCTACCCGAACATCTATTTTATAATAATTTTCATCTAAAAAAACAACCTTATGGTGCTTGGAAGAATATTCAACTTCTACCATAACTCTAGCATAGAGACTAGACTTAGCATTCATTGTACATTGAGAAATTTTGGCAGGAGTGCCTATACAGGATGAGATGTCATTAAAAATCATAGGGTGCTAGAAAAACTAGATAAGTATGTGAAGTTTAACCAATATATGTGCCTTTGTGTTACTAGAAGTGTGTGGGTTGGATGAATGATCCCATTCGATGAGTCGAAGAACCCCATGCTTTAATTAAAGATTCCAAATTTTCTAGACCTAATCTAATTCCTCATGGGATCTCAACAACATAGGAAATTTTCCCTTGCCTATTAGCACAAGCATCTAATAAAAAAAACCCTAAACATGTGATATTGTGGATTTTAGATTGGAATTAATACATGGTTTATCAGATTTGATATATGAAATATGACCCATTATTGAAAACATACATAATATAAAAGATTGATGAAGAACCTCTAGGTCACCTTCAACTGGAAAATGGCCATCATCGAGTTTCCTACATAAAGTCGCTTTCATCGTAGTGGATTTTCACAAATAAGTAACTTTGAGTGCCTTAAGAAATAAGATACCTCTTGGTCTTTCCACTAGAATGGTTTATCCATTACGCACATTGTTATCTTGATCCTTGAAAGCGGATTCCCATTCAGGATCAAATGCCACCATGAATAACTTGAGGAATGTCGAATCTGAGCAGACACAATATGTTGTGCAAGGAAAACATTACATTTCATCGAGTCACCAAGAGCTCCTGAGCCACCTTCATCTTCATATAAAAAAATGAACATTCTTAAATCATGACACCTTAATTTTATTCTCACATAATGAAATTTTTAATTGATATTGTTTATGTTATAATATTTATTGATTGAAATTTATAAATTTATTTCTATAAAAACTATAAATTATAATATATTTTTCTTATTTTTTGGTTTCATTTTTGTTATGAAATTTTATCTCTATATGGTAAATTAAACATTAATTAATTTTTACATATATTTTGATGTTATTCCATCACTGGTCAATGATTTTTTTCTTCCATGTACATGTTAATTAGAATGTATTCAAGAAATTTCTTATTTAGGAAACAAATATTAATTATGTTAATTTTAAAATATTTTTAATTCATTTTAAAAGGATTTAACAATATTTTTTTAGGAATTTTAAATATGGATTATCTTCATTTTTTAAAAAACAAATCAAACAGTATTTTAAAATGTATATTTCTTGACAAAAAATTTCTTATATTAATTCCATTATATGTTTATAAGATTAAATTATATGTTTCTACCGTAATTTTCAATTATAATACTTGACTTAATATATTAGGAGTTTTGATAAAAAACAATTTAATAAGGAAATGTAATAATTTCATTATGTAATGAAAATTATTTTTAATGGGATTTATACCATTATTCTTACAAAATGGGAATGGAAGTTATTCTAATGATTTTATTATATTTTATTAATAATCTTTTTTTCAATAACACCATTATTTCTGATGAATTAATATTATCATTTTTCCCATTTCGATTTATAGTTTTTTTTTCATTAACTCTATCATGATCACATTCACAATCCCTCGCCATTATCTAATTGGAAAGTATTTTATCCTCCATTTAAATATATCATGTATCTTGGAGTTATACATAATTATTACCAGCACACATATTTTATCTCGACTATATTTGTACTATGTTGATTAATGATGTTATTGTTGTGATGGAAAAAATATTATGTATTCTTGTTTCAATGAGGATAAATATTGATTTATAAGTAATTTTGAATATAAATTTTGTAGAACATTTAATATATATGAAAAATATAAGAAATAAAATTGATTTGTGGGGCTTAGTAAAAGCTATCTTATCGATGCATTGAATGGTTTTATGATAAAAAACCGGTTGTGATATTTAGTTTTGTAATTGGTGAATACCAAATCAATTGATAATATTTTCTTGTCCTTTTCTATGATACTAATATTGTTGATATCTTGTCCAAATGAATGATAGTAAGAACATGAATGTTGGTATTTAAGAATTTTTCTTGTTGTGAAATATGGTCTCATTAGACATGTGATTTATATGAAATTTTAGCAATGGATATATTTTAAAATCCATTTTCTATTTGAATTAAATGTGTTTCACTTATCCACTCTTGTATACTAATATCACCTTATACACTCATAAATTATTCCAGTATATGAAACCCTTATTGATAATTTGACCTCACACCTAATTTGTTTTCCATTCCTTAATATATAAAGAAGATATAATTAAATGATCTTCAATGATACAATAATGTTATTCTTGATATGTTTTATTTATTCAATTTATCAAAGAAATAATGTATGCATCTAGTTTTATAGTACCCTTAAACTGATATATCATGGCTGAATTAATCCCTTATATTTTTAAACAATGTTTTAAGAAATCACATATTATAGGTTGATAGAGTTAGGGAAAGAATATTTATTTTCAATTTATTATTTTTTTGAACCAGATTGACTATATTTTGTATCAATATTGATAACATGAAATTTATGGAAATCCCATAGAGTATTTTCAAACATATTTTTTATTCCAATTCAATACTTAAATATTTCTGATGATTTTGGGATACCTAAGTGAGAACCATTTTAGGGGATGGAATCTAGATGAATGAATGGAATAAAAACCAATAGTAAATTTTTGGATTGCCTTTATAAAAATGAGAACATAAAAAGGTTTTATTTGAACATGGAATATATATATTTAGGAAGATAATTGATGTAATTATTATTATGATTTCAGAAATATAAAATCAAATATGAGGGAAGCTCATATAAGGGAACTTATATTTATTTCAAACGTACTATCTTGATATATGACTATGAATCCAAACATAATTGATCTTCCAAAACACATTAATTGAATGAAAAATATCGTTCTATATTATTTCATTTGAAATATACTATTGAAATAATAATATTACACATCATATGTTTGTATAATATTGGAAGAAGAACATAAGTTCATGATTTAATATATTAAGGGGTTATTAATGTGTAGAAAAAAGGACTTTATACTCATAATAAAAATGTATATAAAGAATCTATTAATTTCCAATTAAATAATTTTATAGTAATAGGGATTTATGAATACTAAAAAAAATTCCCCTAGGATAAAAGTGATAATATTATTAGTTGTTGATATGAAGAAAATAATCTAATGATTATTTAGGGACTGATAATTTTTGAAGAATAATTCTGGAAACTATTAGAGGAAAATGAGTTATATGAAAAAAAAATATAGAGATTGAACATTAATTATTGGAATATTTTTTCATTAAAATATTATATCACTGGTAGATATTTTTATTCATATTTCAATAATAGAAGTAAATCAAATAGTAGTAATGGTGGATGAATGGGATATTTACAGATTTTTATTCCTAGTATTTATTGAAGAATATGATAATATATGATTATAATGTGGGGTTATTATTATAGGTATATTTTTATGGGTATTAAGCGAAAAATCTAACGAATGTTCTTATAATATCCAGTTGTACGATTAATTTAATGAATTTTAATTTTGGAAACATTGGTTTTACAATATCTAACACCCAAAAATTTTAATTTTTGTAAATTGATATATTTTTGGAGATAATTTTTGAATATGGAATAATAGGCATCGTTGAATATGATTTGATAATAAATCCTGATCATTGGAAATAATAAAAAAATTTGTTTTGATATTTGGGAAGAACTTTTGATATATAGTAGGATGTAAACGTTTTTTTAATAAGATGTTTTTTTACAAGTGTGTTAAATTTTGTTTTCAAAGAATATAAATCAATTCATTGTTTAAAGTACTACAATGAGTCTGAACATCTTATTATGACAATTAGACTCCTGATGTTAAATTATGTCCATATTATTTAGAATATATTTTTGTGAAGATGAATATTTTATGTCCCAATCCATTGATTTGAGAATATTAGATGTAGATTTATTAGTATGCTAGGGAGGATAATTCTAATCATTGTAGATGAGAAGTTCTTGTTGTCGATATTATCGATACAAGTACACCAAATTTACATTCTATTATAATTATTAAAGGATGAATGTTTTCCGTTGGGAATTATTGGGAATAATGAAAAGTAAAACTTGAAAAGATGATTGGTATTGATAAAAAACAGACAAATAAGTAGACCAAAAAATTACTTAACCATTCCTTATAATACCTTGTTTTGTTTTTTTATTTTGGAATCATGTTGTTCAAGTGAAAAGAACATGAAGCTATTGACGAAGCATCAATGAAATTGTTATGAGGAGATTTATGTTCAATGAATATGATTTCGTTTTTTTTTCATCAATTGTTACAAATCATATTAATGGGATGACATGTGTTTTACATTTTTCACAATTGATAGAGTGAATCATATTGAAAAATATTATTTCTTCATCATAATGACGAAATCATAATGGCGTGATTATATTTTCAATTGGTGAGGAGAAACATTAAGTTTTATTTATTATTTTGGATTGGATTCATGTGGGTCAAGAAAATCGGGTGAGAAAATTCATTTATCTTAATCAATAAATCTATTTCAGAAATCAATTGTAGGAATCAAATAGGGATTATATATTTTTTAGGAAGTATAAATAATTTTCATTGAAAATGAGCGATCCAAAATTGATGTGAAATTAAAATAATTGAAAATATTAAATGAAATATTTTTTATTTAAGGAAGAATAATGATTCATAAAAAATTTAAAATAGGGAAATCCCTTCTAGAATCCGACATAATCAATTTTGGAATGTATTTAAAAGGAAAATAATACATTGTCTATTCTACGATTCTCATTACTTGTGAAAGAGGACAGAGAGGATCTGTATTTCTCGTAAGAGGCTGTTTGTTGATTATGATTTCTTTAAGAAGTTTGATGGAAAAAAGAAAAAGGATAACATATAATAACATATTAATATGGTCATCGTATTGTGACGGATCATCAGATCAAGAAAAACATATTACGATTTATAGACTGATTTTGATGTAAATCAAATTTATTTTAGATGTATTTTGATAGAGATATATTTTTGAATTGATTAATCCAATTTGGTAATGGATTAGTAAATCAGACTGAGCATCATTAGGAATTCCAAGATGATTGTACATTATCTTAGGTAAGAATATGAATAATTCTATTGAAAATCATATGTTTTGTGAATGTTAATTAGGAACCAAATTTTTTTGTTACATAATCCCATGATATTTGAAGCACATTGACATATGTATTAAATATATTTCAACATGAGTTTAAGGGAATATCCTATATATTGTATTACTCAAAAAAGAAATACATTCTAGTGTATTGTTTGGTATTTTATTGTTCCCATTCTATACAATGAACATAACTACTCTTACTAAGAGCTAAACCATATATATGTTTGTGTTACTAGGGATGGGTGTTTGTTTTTTATTAGATTAATATATCTTTAATATGAGGGGTTTTTTATTTCAAAACTACATAATCATATAAATAAAATATATCACAGATTCACCTCCACCCCCTATTAGTGATAAAACAACCATGACTAGGAAATTAGATGTTCTATTAGAGTGATGGATACCATTGTTTACTCATTGCTTATGTTTTGATGATATGTTAGGATAAATAATTTGAATTATGTGAATAATAAAGGGGTTTCAATTTTGATGGAATGAAATATCACATATTGAAATATATAATGATGCCTTATCATATGTATCTTGGTTATGATGTTCTTGAATATATATAATAAATTAATTATATCCTCTTGATGATAAGGTACACTTACCCTTGTAGATAATATGAATCTTGATATGGATGGAAGATCTAAAAATATTTTACACCAATTATTTTCTTAATGTTAGTTTTTAAAAATAAATGATGTTTTCACTACCAACGGTGTCTAGGAAAATTTAAAAATAATTAATAATATTAATTTGAAAGTTAATAATGAAAAATAAAAAATATTGATATTTAATTAGTGATATCCCAATATGCAGGAATATGAATCCATTGGTGACATCTTTATTAGGGATAATGGCATCATTAGTACTATCAAATGTCTTGGTATCATGACAGAAAACTCAAATGATGTTGACAATATATTGATTGTTCTTACTTATTAATTTTATGAAACAACATATTCCTTGGAAGACATGTAACACCCCAAGATTCTACGGTACACTTCTCTTTGAATAATGTGATAGTGTGTGTTGTACGCAACACTGAGTTCTAACACACCATAACTAATCAAACTAGCCGTTATGAATATTAATACCTACTTTTTGAAATTATATATATTTTATATTTGAAAATGCACTTCATTTTTGGATTCGGAATATCGAATTTAGCCTAAGGTGAAATTTTGGTACATTTCGGATAACTTTCATATTTTGATGAATAGTGAAAATTTCTAAATTTTAATTAAAAACAACTTTTTTAATCAAAATAATTAATAGTGATAAATTAAGAATTTGAGTGGTTTTAAAGTATATTTAGAATATATTTTTACCGTTTAATATAATTTTGGTCATTGGACATAATTTGACAATTAAACCGAACATAAACAAGTGTCAATCTTTCGATAGTTATTATCTCTTAAAAACATGCTTTTTTGTTTTGACAGCGGGAATTAATTTTAAATTAATTTCTGCCACTTCTGTGTTTTGAATTTAGAAAAATGGATTCCATATTTGGAATCAGGATGTTCAAATTGTGTAAATAGGTAACTTTTATTTTTAGACATTTTGAATAATTACTGCGGTAAATATTTTATTTACCATGGTTAAGGGTAAATCCGGTAAATAAGGGTTATCAAATAATATTATAATAATACTAAATTACCCTAAAACGTGTCTTAACCCTATTTTTTGATACATGGTCGACCATGGGCATCTTTGGTTCGTTTTTGGGACCCCATGGATCCACTTGTAAGTGATAATGACACTTTATTTTAATGAATTCAAAAATGAGACAAGCATATATCTTTTAGAAAAACAATTGTTACATAGGGTTATATATGTTGTATTTTAGATTATAAATATTAATTATAAAGGTAAAAAGATTTCCTACATAATTATATTTTATTTATAATTTTTAGATATTAAATAATTTATTTTATTTATGACACAATGATGATGCAGTAATTACTATAATAGTGAAAAATTAAAATAATTGATATTATAAATACCCAAATAAATATAATATGAACCTTTTAATGAATTAAACTAATTTTATAGGATAATATGATATATTAGGATTTATTTAATTGACTTTTTTTTTGAAGTAATCAATCTTTTATGAGTTTCACAAAAATCAACTATTGAATAGTGTCAAAATTGACATAAAAGAGTTCTTAAAACAAATATTATATTATTAATTGATATTAAATTCCTAAAAATCTAAGGTTCGGCCAAGAGACTTATATCATGATAGGATCATCATTAATGGACCACTTGGGGGTCGCTTGGATGTCTATAGTATGTTTATTGACCATATTATATAAAAATACAAAGAGACATTGTAAAAGTGAAACTAATTAACATAAAGTTAATACTTAGAGATAAGGTTAATATAAGTACCCAAACCTGTCTAAATTCTATTGGTTGAGTTGTTTTCGACCCATCCCCACCTTAACCTTTGAATAGTCAACTTTGGAGCCATTGGAAACTGATTATGAATTTATTATAAACTAATATCTCTAGCTTTTCCAAAGGTGCCCCTCACCCCTCTTATAACAGGGCACTCCTCCTTCTCATTTCTTCACACCTTCAAAGCCCTTTTGGTTCGGCCAAACTCTGCCCAGATACTCTCCCAACTTCCCTCACTAAAACCTAGGGGCCTTAGTTTGATCAGAAAGCCAACCTAAGAAGCCCTTTTGGTCAAATAAAAAGGAAGAACCCGAAGAAGAGGTAATGATTTCACCACCCTTCTCCAAGTTCATTTCTTCTTCCACTTCTTCTTCCTTTGTTCTTACCATTCTAAAATAATAACTCCAGTATCCCACATATAATGTGATGTTATTATAAATATGTTACAACCATATTCAGTATTCTATCCACCCTTTGAATAACATGTCACCATACGTGCGTACGTACGGCTTACCGTCTCCACGTCGTGGTGTAATTGTTATTCAATATATTATTATTTGGATGGGTATAATAATGATGTGTAACTCATGTAAATAATAAATATAACATGTTAATGATTATGTATATATGATATACCATCCATTTATATATTATTTTAATATCAAAAGAATGATATTGTCGCTCGTGCGTACGTACGGACTACCGTCTCTACGAACGCGATGAGATTCATTCTCCATCGTATCCATTCAAGTATAATTATCATTTGATGATTTAAAAATGATGTTTAAGGACTTGATATCATTCTGGATATTAATAATATACAACCTATCCTTTACAAACATGTCTTACGTAACAAAACATATAAAAGAAAACAAGTAAGTTAACACCCGAAACAATGATAATACTAAGATATTATTATCAAATCAATATTAAAAGATCATATATGATATCATATTAATGTATATGATTACTGTATAATTGAATAACAATTATTTCACCATTATACAGGAGGTTAACCTACCCCAACCAAGGAAAAGTACAAGGTAAGGGGTTTTCATCTCACTCCTTATTCCCGTGAGATTCATACCATATTGCCACCATTACCTTTTGTGTGGTGTATGTACTACCCATAATTATATTATTTGTATAATACACTCTAATTTATGTGTATTTAAATATTCATTGTATGATACCTCTTTCATGGGTTGTATGTTTCATAAGTTACCAAATTGGTAAGGGTTATTTCACAATCTCATTATTATCTGAGGTTGTTTATACGTAATAATCTACTGGGATTTCTTTATCATCCACATCCTTGTTTCTTCGAAATGTATTTCAAAACATATTTAATATTTACAAGAATATGGGTTAATGTCATTTATACCCTTGTTTTACTTTTTATAAGAGGTTTATAAAGGAATCTTTCCGTCGTTTTCAAAACAAGGTCCTTTTTAACCTTTTCGACAGAATTAAGGTAAGAATTTTTTTTAACTTATACGGCGGGTGCGGCTATTTTCCGCCATTATAAAATCTTCAAAGCTTCCCTTACAAGCTTATAAGAATATTTTCAAAGAAAATGTTTTATTTTATATGGATCTTAAATGATTTCAAAATAAAAGGAGATATTTCGATAAAAAGAATTTTGATTTCATCTATGTCAACATCCTTTGATGGATTTTAAGATTATTTGAAGTTGATTTATTATGATACAAAACTTCTATATTGTATTGAAGGTTTTGTGATATGTTTGACTGTGGATGTTCTATTTTTATACCATTCATAGTTTATAGTGAAATTATTGACATTTCGTATGCTAGTTTTAATACGAATGTTTATGTTATGTTTAAACTTTTTCATATGGGAATGCATTGGACTTAATATGTGACGGGTGGAGCCCTCTATAGCTCCACGA
Source organism: Viscum album (assembly GCA_963277665.1). Taxonomy (NCBI): domain Eukaryota; kingdom Viridiplantae; phylum Streptophyta; class Magnoliopsida; order Santalales; family Viscaceae; genus Viscum; species Viscum album. The sequence continues at coordinate 905,311,862 of OY728122.1, read as the reverse complement.
TGCATCGGTAGGTCTCATGAGACAAACTAGTGTCTTGGCACAAGGCCTTGACAAAATCTTATTTGTAGTCTTGGCACGAGGCCTTGGCTATGTGGTTATGATAGTATGGCATTATGCATTCCAACATTATGAAAGTGGTTATTGATTTTGCATGTGATTATTCGATTAGTAGAATATCCATATGAACAAGTAAATGGCATTATTTTATTTTACTTTTGCCATACTATGTTGAAGTTCAAGTTTAAAAGGCTTTTGTTTTAGTAATTCATTGCCTTAAATGTTTATTCTTATTTTTGAATGTTCCGCTATATTGTTATCCTTACTGGGCATTTGAGCTCACCCCTTTTCTATGTTTTATTTTTCCCAGGATGTGAAGATGTAAGTTATGAATGACCTGCAGGGATATTATGAGGGGATTATAGTGTGGACTGTGGAAACATTATGTTGTTGTAGTAGTTTTTCATTTTATGATGTAATGTAAAACTTATGAATATATCTAGTGTTTCCAAGGCTACTAAACCAATCGGTCTTTCGAGATTTGATATTTCTTGTGATCATGCCAATGTTATGTAATAATACACCGACTCTGGGTAACTAGGGTCGGGGCGTTACAGTTTGTATCAGAGGAATTTTAGTACAAACATTGGAAGCTAGATTTAGATAAACTCTGATTAGAGCACGTAGACCTAAGATGAACTTTGAGGATTAATATATAAGAACTTCCTAGAATTTTGGTATTGTAGAGATTTTGTGAGTTTTCCGAGAAATACATCCCTGTCTGGATACGAGCAGGTAGAGGCGGCTCTGGCACAGATGTACCTAGGGGTAAAAACCGAAAACACCGCTTTGAGCTAGACTCGAACGGGAACTGGTGCACGACAACGGGCCTTGCTGCACTCCTGGTTACGACACTCCCGGGGGATATGCTTAGGATAACTCTCATTTTCATTACAAATCATTTTGAAGGGATTATGAGTATATACTTCCTCAAAGAAAACATTCTTATGATTATGGATTATATCCATAAATAGTTCAATTTATGTTAAGTGTTTTATAAGTATGGGATTATGTATTTTAATTCATAAACTGATCTAGTTTATTCCATTGTTTAGAAATGGCGCCTAGTGGAAGAAATGGAAACCTTATCAATGCACGCACTCCATGTAGGGATTTCCCTCATGCTCAAGATAATTATAGTGGGGCTGGTGATGCAACTGGTGCCGATCAGCTAATCACCATACTGGGACAACTTACTCAGGTTATGAATAATAACCTTACCCATATGGAGCACCCTGATCCGCAGCGTGGAGGATCAATGTTAGATCGATTCATGAGGCAACAACCACCAACGTTCAATGGGAATACAAATCCCTTAGTAGCTGAGCAATGGATATTTTCCCTAGAGAAAATATTTCAGGCTTTGGGGAGCAGTGAAAGGGAAAAATTTATCATGGCAGTTTACCGCCACACTGGAGATGCTGATCAATGGTGGTCATTGATTCAAAACATGAAAGAAGATGATGAAGTATCAAATATGGAGTGGAGGGAGTTCAAAGATCTGTTTTTAGAAAAATAATTTCCTCGCGACCATCGAGCAGATATGGAAAGGCAATTTCTGAGTCTGAGACAAAAGGAGGATGAGAATGTCACAAAGTATGAGGCTAACTTTACAAGGTTAGTGAGGTATGCTGGAGATTATATTCGCAACCCAAGAAGTAATATTGATCGTTTCTTTGATGGGTTAAAACCATTTCTCCATCGAGCATTAGTCTCACAATCCTTTTCATCGTACGAAGACATTTTCTCATGTGCTATCAAGACCGAAAAGGAATTCTCTAAGTCTTATGACTTTAAAGCAAAGCAAGAGAAGAAGAGACATGCTGATCAATCTGGGAATGGAAATAAGGGGAAGAAGGGAAAGGTTGAATATCCATCTTGTGGTAAATGCGGGAAGAAACACCCCGGTGCTTGCTTGAAGGGAATGGGAGTCTGTTACAAGTGTGGTGAAAAAGGCCACCAAACTCATGATTGCAAGGGGAAGAAGGAAGCTACCAACGTTCAGTGCTACAATTGCAGGGAGATGGGGCATTATGAAAATGCATGTCCTAAGCGTCAGGAGAACTTACCTCAGAAAAGGCCAAGGGATCAAGGCCAGGCTTATGCTATCACTACTGCAGAGGTAGAAGCTCCAAAAGACGTGGTGGCAGGTAATTTAATGGTTTCCTCAAGTTTAGCAAATGCATTATTTGACTCTGGATCTTCACATTGTTTCATATCTTCCCAGTTTGCTAAGAAAATTAGATATTTCCAATTTGATTTAATAAGGGAATTGTCAATTAAAACTCCTAAGGGAAGTATCATTGCAACAAAGTTTTGTGAATCAGTCCCCATTAGAGCACATAAATTTTATTTGTCTACTGATCTCATCGTCATACCTATGATTGAGTTTGATATAATCCTCGGTATGGACTGGCTTTCAGACTATGATGCGAAGATTTATTGTAAAAAGAAAGAAGTTACGATTCTTGATGATAATGATAAGGAACACCTTATCTTTAGAGCAGAATCATCACCACCTAATTCTTATTTAGATCCACCCCCAGTAGCTCAACTTAATTCAATTATTGGGGAGGAAGAGAATGAAGTAACTGTCGGTGAGGAAAGGAATGTTCAGATAGAGGATGTACCTGTTGTGAAAGAATTTGTAGATGTATTTCCAGAAGATTTACCTGGACATCCTCCAGAACGAGAAGTTGAGTTTTCCATTGATTTGATTCCTGGATCAAGGCCTATATCGAAGACCCCTTATAGAATGGCCACTGTAGAGTTAGTCAAACTAAAGAAACAACTAGAGGAATTGAGTAATAAGGGATTTATTCGCCCTAGTGTTTCTCCATGGGGAGCCCCTGTTCTTTTTGTTAAAAAGAATGATGGATATATGAGGTTATGTATCGACTACAGGGAGATCAATGCTATAACGATAAAGAACAAGTATCCCCTACCTCGTATTGATGATTTATTTGACCAACTGTATGGAGCTCAATACTTTTCAAAGATTGACCTTCGATCTGGATACCATCAGTTGTGTGTGAAGAAGGAAGACATTTCGAAGATAGCATTTCGAACCAGGTACGGGCATTACGAGTTTACCATAATGCCGTTTGGATTGACTAATGCACCCTCTGTATTCATGGATCTGATGAATAGAGTTTTCAAGGAGTAACTCGATGAATTTTTGGTGGTATTTATTGATGATATATTGGTATACTCCAAAACCTACGAAGATCATGAAAATCACTTGCGCATTATCTTGAAGACTCTGAGGAGGCATGAATTATATGGGATGTTTAGAAAGTGTGAATTATGGCTTCAGGAGATTTCTTTTCTTGGCCATATTGTCTCTAATGATGGAATCTTTGTTGATCCTTCTAAGACCAAGGAAATCTAAGAATGGCCAACACCTACGAGTATAACTGAGGTACGCAGTTTTATTGGTTTGGCAGGTTATTATTGAGGTTTCGTCCAGAATTTTTCCCGATTGGCTAACCCATTAACGAAGCTCAGACGTAAAGGGGTTAAATTTGTTTGGACAAAAGAGTGTGAAGAATGTTTCGAAGAACTGAAGAAAAGATTAGTCAATGCTCCTATATTTACTCTACCATCGGGGAATGATGGGTTCATTATTTATAGTGATGCATCGAAGAAAGGACTTGGTTGTGTCCTTGTGCAGAATGATAGAGTTATGGCCTATGCATCACGACAGTTGAAAATTCATGAACAAAACTATCCTACTCATGATCTCGAGTTAGCAGCTGTGATCTTTGCTTTGAAGATATGGAGGCACTACCTCTATGGTGAAAAATGTGAGATTTATACTGATCACAAGAGTTTGAAGTATATTTTATCACAAAAAGAACTCAATATGAGGCAAAGGAGATGGCTTGAATTACTCAAGTATTATGATTGCACGATACACTACCACCCGGGGAAAGCAAACAAGGTGGCAGATGCTTTGAGTAGAAAATACCATGGAGTTTTGAACAATATGATAATTGAAAGGGATCCAATTTTCAGGGATCTAGTGAAGATGGACATGGGAATAACCAGGGAAGGCGAAACATCATTTCTTTTTCAAATGGTTGCCAAACCATCTTTAATAGAAAGGATTAAGAGTACTCAGACCGACGATGAAGAATTTCAAAAGAAGAATAAAGCTGTGAATGATGGCAGATTGAGAGACTTTGTGTATGAAGATGGAATTTTGAAATTTGGGAAGAGACTTTGTGTTCCCGATATACCTGATCTAAAAAGGGAATTTCTGGATGATGCTCATAGTTCCAATTTCTCTATACACCCTGGGAGCACCAAAATGTATAGATATTTGAAGGAACATTTTTGGTGGGACAACACGAATAGGGAGATTACTGATTTTGTGTCAAGATGTATGGTTTGTCAACAAGTGAAAGCTGGAAGGAAACAGCCTGGAGGAGTCATGCAACCTCTTCCCATACCGGAGTGGAAATGGGACAATATTACGATGGACTTTGTCATGGGGCTACCAAAGACTCCTAGAAGTAATGATGCAATATGGGTGATTGTTGATCGTCTTACCAAGTTAGCACATTTTCTTGCTATAAGAGAAGATCTACCCCTGTAACGTCTAGCAAGACTATATATTAATGAAGTTGTGAGACTTCATGGAGTACCCTTATCAATTATTTCTGATCGAGATCCCCGTTTTATTTCAAGATTTTGGAAAAGTCTTCAGAAATCCCTGGATACTGAACTTCATTTGAGCACTGCTTACCACCCTCAGACAGACGGACAATCAGAACGGACTATTCAAACCTTAGAAGACATGTTGAGATCTTGCTCACTTGACTTTCGGGGTATGTGGGATAAATATTTACCTCTGGTAGAATTTTCCTATAACAATAGCTTCCATTCGAGTATTCAGATGGCACCATATGAAGCGTTATACGGAAAGATATGTCGTACAGCAACCTGTTGGGATGAAGTTGGTGAAGAAAACTTGTAGGCCCAGAACTGGTGGAGGAAACGGTGGAAAAGGTGAAAGTAATCCAAAATCACATCAAAGCAGCTCAAAGTAGGCAGAAGAGCTATGTCGATAATCGAAGGAAGGATTTGGAATTTCAATTCAGTGATCATGTTTTACTGAAGTTATCTCCGTGGAAGGGAGTCATACGTTTTGGTAAGAAAGGTAAATTGAGTCCCAGGTACATCGGACCTTTCAAAATTCTAGAACGAATTGTGGTTGTAGCTTACCGATTGGCAATGCCGCCAAGTCTCTCCAAAGTTCACGATGTGTTCCACGTATCTCTGTTGAGGAAATACATGCCTGATCCAACGCATGTACTCACCTATGAGGAATTAGAACTGGAACCTGATCTGTCTTATTGCGAAGAGCCCGTCAGGATTCTTCATACGAGAGAACAAGTACTGAGAAACCGGATGACGCGTCTGGTAAAAGTTTTGTGGAGAAACCATAAGATGGAAGAAGCAACGTGGGAACCCGAGGAACTTATGATAAAGAACCACCCGAGTATTTTCATGAGATAATTATTCTAGAAATTTCGAGGACGAAATTATTTGAAGGAGGGGATAATGTAACACCCCAAGCTTCTACGGTACGCTTCTCTTTGAATAATGTGATAGCGTGTGTTGTACGCAACACCGAGTTCTAACACACCATAACTAATCAAATTAGCCGTTATGAATAGTAATACATACTTTTTGAAATTATATATATTTTATATTTGAAAATGGACTTCATTTTTGGATTCGGAATATCAAATTTAGCCTAAGGTGAAATTTTGGTACATTTCGGATAACTTTCATATTTTGATGAATAGTGAAAATTACTAAATTTTAATTAAAAACAACTTTTTTAATCAAAATAATTAATAGTGATAAATTATGAATTTTAGTGGTTTTAAAGTATATTTAGAATATATTTTTACCATTTAATATAATTTTGGTCATTGGACATAATTTTACAATTAAACCGAACATAAACAAGTGTCAATCTTTCGATAGTTATTATCTCTTAAAAACCCGCTTTTTGTTTTGACAGCGGGAATTAATTTTAAATTAATTTCTTCCACTTCTGTGTTTTGAATTTAGAAAAATGGATTCCATATTTGGAATCAGGATGTTCAAATTGTGTCAACAGGTAACTTTTATTTTTAGACATTTTGAATAATTACTGCGGTAAATATTTTATTTACCATGGTTAAGGGTAAATCCGGTAAATAAGGGTTAAAAAATAATATTATAATAATACTAAATTACCCTAAAACGTGTCTTAACCCTATTTGTTGATACATGGTCGACCATGGGCATCTTTGGGTCGATTTTGGGACCCCATGGATCCACATGTAAGTGATAATGACACTTTATTTTAATGAATTAAAAAATGACACAAGCATATATCTTTTAGAAAAACAATTGTTACATAGGGTTATATATGTTGGATTTTAGATTATAAATATTAATTAGAAAGATAAAACGATTTCCTACATAATTATATTTTATTTATAATTTTTAGACATTAAATAATATATTTTATTTATGACACAATGATGATGCAGTAATTACTATAATAGTGAAAAATTAAAATAATTGATATTATAAATACCAAAATAAATATAATATGAAACTTTTAATGAATTAAAATAATTTTCTAGGATACTATGATATATTAGGATTGATTTAATTGACTTTTTTCGAAGTAATCAATCTGTTATGAGTTTCACAAAAATCAACTATTGAATAGTGTCAAAATTGACATAAAAGAGTTCTTAAAACAAATATTATATTAATAATTGATATTAAAATCATAAAAATCTATGGTTCGGCCAAACGACTTATATCATGATAGGTTCATCATTAATGGTCCACTTGGAGATCTCTTGGATGTATATAGTATGTTTATTAACCATATTATATAAAAATACAAAGAGACATTGTAAAAGTGAAACTAATTAACTTAAAGTTAATACTTAAAGATAAGGTTAATATAATTACCCAAACCTGTCTAAATTCTATTGGTTGAGTTTTTCTAGACCCATCCCCACCTTAACCTTTGAATAGTCAACTTTGGAGCCATTGGAAACCGATTATGAATTTATTATAAACTAATATCTCTAGCTTTTCCAAAGGTGCCCCTCACCCCTCTTATAAAAGGGCACTCCTCCTTCTCATTTCTTCACACCTTCAAAGCCCTTTTGGTTCGGCCAAACTCTGCCTAAATACTCTCCCAACTTCCCTCACTAAAACCTAGGGGCCTTAGTTTGATCAGAAAGCCAACCTAAAGAGCCCTTTTGATCAAATCAAAAGGAAGAACCCGAAGAAGAGGTAATGATTTCACCACCCTTCTTCAAGTTCATTTCTTCTTCCACTTCTCCTTCCTTTGTTCTTACCATTCTAAAATAATAACTCCAGTATCTCACATATACTGTGATGTTATTATAAATATGGTACAACCATATTCAGTATTCTATCCACCATTTGAATAACATGTCACCATACGTGCGTACGTACGGCTTACCGTCTCCACGTCGTGGTGTAATTGTTATTCAATATATTATTATTTGGATGGGTATAATAATGATGTGTAACTCATGTAAATAACAAATATAACATGTTAATGATTATGTATATATGATATACCATCCATTTATATATTATTTTAATATCAAAAGAATGATATTGTCGCTCGTGTGTACGTACGGACTACCGTCTCTACGAACGCGATGAGATTCATTCTCCATCGTATCCATTCAAGTATAATTGTCATTTGATGATTTAAAAATGATGTTTAAGGACTTGATATAATTCTGGATATGAATAATATACAACTTATCCTTTACAAACATGTCTTACGTAACAAAACATATAAAAGAAAACAAGTAAGTTAACACCCGAAACAATGATAATACTAAGATATTATTATCAAATCAATATTAAAAGATCATATATGATATCATATTAATGTATATTATTATTGTATAATTTAATAACAATTATTTCACCATTATACATGAGGTTAACCTACCCCAACCGAGGAAAAGTACAAGGTAAGGGGTTTTCATCTCACTCCTTATTCCCGTGAGATTCATACCATATTTCCACCATTACCTTTTGTGTGGTGTATGTACTACCCATAATTATATTCTTTGTATAATACACTCTAATTTATGTGTATTTACATATTCATTGTATGATACCTCTTTCATGGGTTGTATGTTTCATAAGTTACAAAATTGGTAAGGGTTATTTCACAATCTCTTTATTATCTGAGGTTGTTTATACGTAATAATCTACTGGGATTTATTTATCATCCACATCCATGTTTCTTCGAAATGTATTTCAAAACATATTTATTATTTACAAGAATATGGGTTAATGTCATTTATACCCTTTTTTTACTTTTTATAAGAGGTTTATAAAGGAATCTTTCCGTCGTTTTCAAAACAAGGTCCTTTTTAACCTTTTCGACAGAATTAAGGTAAGAATTGTTTTTTAACTTATACGGCGGGTGCGGCTATTTTCCGCCATTATAAAATCTTCAAAGCTTCCCTTACAAGCTTATAAGAATATTTTCAAAGAAAATGTTTTATTTTATATGGATCTTAAATGATTTCAAAATAAAAGGAGATATTTCTTTAAAAAGAATTTTTATTTCATCTATGTCAACATCCTTTGATGGATTTTAGGATTATTTGAAGTTGATTTATTATGATACAAAACTTCTATATTGTATTGAAGGTTTTTTGATTTGTTTGACTGTGGATGTGCTATTTTTATACCATTCATAGTTTATAGTGAAAGTATTGACATTTCGTATGCTAGTTTTAATACGAATGTTTATGTTATGGTTAAACCGTTTCATATGGGAATGGATTGGACTTAATATGTAACGGGTGGAGCCCGCTATAGCTCCTCGATGCATCGGTAGGTCTCATGAGACAAACTAGTGTCTTGGCACAAGGCTTTGACAAAATCTTATTTGTAGTCTTGGCACGAGGCCTTGGCTATGTGGTTATGATAGTCTGGCATTATGCATTCCAACATTATGAAAGTGGTTATTGATTTTTCATGTGATTATTCGATTAGTATAATATCCATGTGAACAAGTAAATGGCATTATTTCATTTTACTTTTGCCATACTATGTTGAAGGTCAAGTTTAAAAGGCTTTTGTTTTAGTAATTAATTGCCTTAAATGTTTATGCTTATTTTTGAATGTTCCGCTATATTGTTATCCTTACTGGGCATTTGAGCTCACCACTTTTCTATGTTTTATTTTTCCCAGGATGTGAAGATGTAAGTTATGAATGACCTGTAGGGATATTATGAGGGGATTATAGTGTGGACTGTGGAAACATTATGTTGTTTTAGTAGTTTTTCATTTTATGATGTAATGTAAAACTTATGAATATATCTAGTGTTTCCAAGGCTACTAAACCAATCGGTCTTTCGAGATTTGATCTTTCTTGTGATCATGCCAATGTTATGTAATAATGCACCGACTCTGGGTAACTAGGGTCGGGGTGTTACAAGCCATATATCCTAAAACTCTATCCCTAGGTGATCTACATAGTACTGTCATTACATTTTACATTAGAAGGGAGAATGTAATGAAGGAAAATAAATCTAATAGTGAATTGCCTTTTTAAGCATTCAATAAAGAGAAGTTTAATAATGTTCACGATAATGATTATGTTGAAGAAAATAATTCTTAAAATAATTAATGTAAAATTATTGATGGATTTTTATCCTTGTTTTCTAAAAATATAAGAAGACGTGCATGTAAATACAAATAAGAACATCCCATTAAGGGTTTCTAATGTGGATCCATTGGGAAATTTTCATATATTTCTCCTTAAATACGCAATGAATATGTTCATGAAGAAGTTTAATGAAGGTCTTGAAGGTCGGGGAGGAAACATAGTGATAAAACTATAACATTTTCCACCCAAAAATATATACTTATTTCAAAATCCAAACGGGTAATTTTCTTTTCTAATGATGTAAAAGGAAAATACTATGAAGCTACATTCAGAAAATCTACTGAACATACTGGTTAGAATATATTTTCTACAATAGAGAATGATGGAATTTTCATAAGTAGCATATCTGATGAAGAAGAAACAAATTTTAAATTTCTTCTTGAATAATAATTTAAATATTGTCTCAAAAAACATTGTGTGGAATGATATATAAACCTGGAATAGGAAAAAATAAATATTAATCATCAAACAATTAATAATTTTTTTTAGTAATGATAATGAATTGATTTTGAATGAGAATGTTGACTGGAAGAAATATCATGAGAAATATGTGAATTTTAATGAACATCATTATGTGAAAATGAATGAAAAAGAGAATTTTTGGAACATTTGTTACAAAAGCATTATAAATATCAACGGTGAAGTAATGATTAGTAAAAATTTATATCTAAAGAGTGTAAATGTTTATGAAATGATGATCTTAAGAAGGATAAAAAAATTAGCTTTAATGGTTGATAATAATGATGATATTATTTCTGAGAAAAATAATTAATGGGAATATATAAATTTTTCCTAAAGCAATGATGTTGAGAAATCAAAATATTCTAATAATTTTGAGTCAAAAAATTGTTTATTAAATATGGTTTTAATAAAGTTGATAAGACATCCATGATGAAAAAGAATATTCATGTTGAATATAGAATTTTTGGTGGTCAACAAAACATTTATAATAATGATAAGAAGGTAGTTGGGAAACAAGATAACAACTATGGTTAGTATGTAAGTTTCAATAGAAAATATTCCTTATATGGATACTTATAGTATTGTGGTGGATTTGATAACTGGAAAAACATGTGTTGGATCACCCATTGACATTTTTACTATTCTAAGAATTAAATTAAGTAATGATTGAGGTTGTGTCAATATCTTGAAATAATAATTTATGAGAAGTATATTCTGAATAAAATTGAGTTAGTCGGTGTGAAAAATGTAAAATATCATCAAGGATAGGAAGAATATTTTTAAATGATGTGAATAACCTATAAATATTTCTAATGGCTGAATTATTATTTTATTAGTGCAACAAATAGTTGTTAAAAATTCATATAATCTAGAGAAGAATAATGAAAGTGGGAAAGAAAATAATCTTTTGGTAAAAATAGATTTGAAATTAAAAAATGGAGAATGTTCATGGAAACATGATACTGTGTTTTACTCTCATATGATAAGAGATTTGAGGTTGTTTAAGGACTTGATAGACTACATTGATGGAACAATGATATTTTTAAATGATTAATCATTGAGGATAAAGAGTGTTTTATCATCAATCATTGGTAAAGAAAATATGAAATCTTAGAAAGGTGTGCACATTTATTGGTTGAAACACAACATTATATGTGTTTTACCACTTTTTAATGATGAAAATAGAGCCATTTTCAGAAAAGATAGATTTTTTTAAAAGTTAGGAATATGGAAAGACAGATACAATTAGATAAGTCACAAAAGGAAACTTATTTAAACTTAGTGAAATAAAAAACTCCTTTTAATTAGCATTGTTGGAATATAATCAGTTGTGACATAAAAGAATAGGAAACTTGTATCATAGAAACATTATATAGTTATAAAAGAGATATATACTATGTAATATTCCTAATATATTAAGAATAAGTAATTGGTGATGTATAATTTTCTAGAAATGAAAAATTACTAATTCAATGCATAACAAGGATGACATTATTTAAAAAATCACTCAAATGTATACATTCTGATATATATGGGACAATGGGAAATCTTTGAACCTCTGGATACACGTACATAGTCACATTCATTGATTAAATTAGTCGTATTAAAATAATTATTTATATTAAAGTTAATCTAGATTCCCTAAAAATGATTAAATTTATCATAAATAAATATGAGAAAGAATTTGAATATTCAGTAAATAAGTGGAGAAATAATAATTGTGGTGAATACAAAAATGAGTAATAATAATTATATATTAAGAACGATGAAATTTGGAATTACATTAGTTCACTATAATCTCCTAAATAATCCGGGTTTCTGAATGGAATAATATATGTCTGGATGAAATGGAGAAAATTGTGTAACTCAAAAATGGTACTTATCATTACATTGGGAAGAAATAATTGATTACATTTATGTGTATCCAAAAATAATGTTTCTATAGTCCATGTACATATATGAGCTGATAATAAATTCTATATAAAAATACTACAATTTTGAAAAACATAAAACTTTTTGGAAGTCCATGCATGATAAAAAATAAATGTTGAAAACATTGAACATTTGACTAGAGATATGAAGATGAACTTTTTTATATTCTCTCAATGGTAGAAAATATTGTTGTTTCAAAAAAGACATAGTAAAATTTTCTATTTCTAATAATGTGAATTTTAATTAAAATACCAAGGAATAATAACAATGTTGTGAAGATAAAGATTATGGGTTGGATAATAAGAATTTTTTAAATAATTTTGAAAAAGATACTGATAATTGTAATGCATCTCAAGAGGAAGAATTTGAATCAACTATTTATTGGGAAAATGAATAAAGTAAAAAATATCATTCTAGGATTAGGGATGATGTTATGTATTAGAGCATTATTGGTGATCAACAACTAAAGGGTCAAATAAGATGAAATTAAAAAGATGTTACATAATCATTTTTGCATTCAAAAGTAGATATGAATAATGTTAAGGATGATTTTGAGTGTGTGGAATTGGATTAGGCTATTAATGAAGAGCTCTATCATATATAAAAGAAAGATACTTCGGAATTCAAACCCATTCTGAATAAAAAAATGTTATTGGAACAAAATGGGTTACGAGGAACATGATGAACGATGACGGAGGAGTAATAATGAAAAATGAATGATTAGTGTGGAATGGATACTCACAAATATATGGTGTTTATTTGGAAAATAGATGTTCATTGCTATAATGGATATAAATAAGTTTAATAATTTACTCTATAGCTTCCCATTGAATTTATAAAAAATAAAGTTGAAGTGAAATATAAATTTTTTGATGTGTCTATTAATGAGGATTTTTACAATGAACAATATTTTGGCTCTATTATTAGGAAGGAAAAATTTAATGTTTGTAATATGATGAAATCCATGTATGCGATAAAGTAAAAAAAATTATCTTGGTATTCCAAATTTGATACATTTTTTTGGAAGACGAATTATAATAAAGGAAGAGTTAATAGAAAAATTTTGATCAAGGATTTTATGGAGTTTTTCCTCAAGATAATTGATTATGTTGATAACATTAAGTTTTCTATGAATGATAAATTATCATGTTAATGGTTTGTTTAAGATATGAAAATGTTTTTTGGGATTAATTTTCTATGAGAAATGAAATACATTCTTGGGCTACTAATCTTATATAAAGAGAAACATATGTTTAGTTCTCTAGAAAAGTGTTCTAAGGTACTTCTTAAGATACTCATATTGGAGAATTAAATACTAGGTTCCACACCAATTTTATTGGGAACCATGGTGTCCACTAATAGAGAAGGCAAGGAATGTTGATTCATAATTGTTTCAAAATCTTATTTTGTGTTTATTGTATTTGACCATCTCAATGGACAGAATTGTTTATCCTCTTTCCTTAAGTGAAAAATATGAAGGTTCTAAAAAATAATCACATATATTTTCTAAAAAAGGAATTATAAAATATATCAAAGTCAATAATAAAATTCAGAATCGAGTATGATTTCTCAGAAAGTATTATCTTTCTTGCATTTTCATATGATTATTGTGAAGGAAATATTAAAAAAAGAAGATCAATATCTATTTGAGTTTTCTTTTAAGGTAAGGGTTTTGTTAAATGGCATAAAAATTTAATAAAAATCAGAAACTCTTAGTATAACTAATGTTTTTTATGATTCTAGCAATAAAAACATAACTCAACATATGGGGATAAAGAATATGTTAGAATACATAATTATTAATGTGAAGTTACAAACCTCTTGTGTTGTGATAATAAATTTTCAATCTACCATACCAAAACTTTTGTATAACATTCATGTTTAAAATCTATATATTTCAAATATCATTTCATCAATTATCATATAGATAAGAAATAACTAAAGCTACAATATATTCCCACTTTAGAACATGTTTCTGACAATAAGAAATCATTTATAGAGGAAAATTTTACATTCATAGGTTAATGATGGGTGTCCAACGTCCTAGTCATAAAGGTTGAGGTATGTGTTTTTCCCCTCTATAATATCAGCTTTAGACAGTGTTTTATTCAAGGATAATTGATTCAAAAATATATCATTCGTGAATGTAAGTATAATGTTGGTGGTATGTGTAAGATGAAAGTCTAGCATGTAAAAGTTTGAACTAGTCTAACTGTTTGATAGAGTGGTTTTAGGAAAAGATAACAAAATTTTGACCAAAAATTAATGATTTGGGAAAAAGATTCTGGTTACTAGAAAAGATATGGAAGAGAAGAAATAAGTGATTAATGTTGGAATATTTTGATGTTTTCTTACATGAGTCATAATTTTTGTACAAAATGGTCATTCTATCGATAAGATTTTATTCCTACAATGAGTATGCTCGGGTAGGATTATAATTTTTGATAAGTGATCTATATCTTCAGGATAAAATGTTCAGTGATTTATGAATATTTTCACACAATAAAATAAAAATGGAGTTTTATTTGACTAAGAATGCTAGAGAATATTTTGGGAAGAATGAAGTTTAATTTTTTACAATTGCATTGAAATTAATTTTCTAATAACATAAATAAAGTAACTTTTTCAATGTTTAAAATAAGACTGACCATTGTATTAAATAAATGGGAGAAAAAAATATTTTGAATATCCATCATAGTAAGAAGATGCTTTCTTGGAGAAAAGGTCTGACAGACTAACCTAGTATCTATAATGAAAAAAATGATCTTATTGATATGACACATTAGATACATACAAGATCTACTATGAACCTAATGATTCATTTCTTATTTTTAATTTATAATAGTCATAACATGTTTGAGAAACTAGTGATGAATGAATTTTTTAAAGAAATATGGAATGCTTCGAATAATATTTTGAGGGTTGGAAAGGAATATATTTTTGGATGAATGGGATGTTAAAATAATTTTCTTTATATATAAGTCTATATCAATGTAGTTCTTAAATGTATGAAAAATCATAATGGAGTGATGATACAAGATAATTTTTGGAGGATGTGAATTTTTGTGAAAATGGAGATCTCTGGTATTTGTCCATCTCTATGATTACATGTGATGTAGATTTCTTTGACTAGTTGGGAGAATAATAGTAATCATATAATAAAACATGTTTCGGACGTTTATGTTGTTAGAACCGGTCCATCCATCTTATTATTCCATCGTAATCACCAAAAGATTAATTTTTTCATCTGGCATTTTAGGAACATTTAAATGAATATGGATTAAGTATGGAGAGATTTGATATAATAATAATGATAGATAATGCAAAAAAAAAAATCAATCAATCCTTAGGTTGAATATTTTTGTTACCAATTTTGGTATCAATAGTGTTAAGATAAAAGAACATGGGGAGTTTAAATTAGATTCAAAATAATTTTCAAGAGGATCATGATGTTTGAAGAACATGATTTCTTTTATTTTCAAAGATAGGTACAAAGAATCATAATTGCAAGTCACGTGTTTTAAGTGGATGATAATTTATACAGAGAAATGTATTTAAGAATCTAATTTATCCATTGTAACAATAAAATCATAAATGTTAGATTATTTTTTCAACTGGTGAAATAAAATGTTATGAGTTGTCTTCAGTTTTTATTTGTTTTCATGTGTGTCTAAAAAATTAGAGGGACCAAATGCCTTTATCCTAATGATGAAACCTTGTTAGGAAATGAGAATTAGTAATCATATCCATATTTAAGAATTTTTAAGAAGTATAAAATGTTGATGAAGTGAAAGGTATATCCAAAATTGGCAGGAATGTAATGGCACAAAATAAGTCAAGTAATTGTCTGAGATTTATTGAATATTTATTATTTGAAAAATTCGGTAAAGAGTTTTTTTTAAGAATTCCTCTTAAACAATTTTTCCATTTCAATAAATGGATGAGAACACATGGTTATATTTATTATTTTCTTATCTCATTAAGGAGGAGAGATAATCTCCAAAATTATAGAAATTAAATGTTTCAGGATTTTGATTTATTCAAGATTCTTGCTAGATAGAAGAAGAATGGAGAAGAGAGAAGATTATGTTCATATGATCATCATATTAGGCTAGATCATTGGATCATGAAAACTGAAACGAAATTTCTGGCCTGAGGAATGAGATGTTGATAATTGTTTTAGTTGTATTATGAATGATTTATATTATCATATTGAGAAATAATACGGATTAACTATACTGAGTGTAATTACAATGTACAACAAGTTCTTGCATACTATTTTACATCGTGTGAATAATTTAATAGGAATATTTTTTTGTTAATTTTTATCAGGAGAAAAAATTTCATTATATCATTCCAGGCTATTTCAATCAGATGCATTTTTCTATTAAATGTAGTGATTCCCGACTATATGGTCATATCATATTTATTTCCATCCACACAAAAGGATCATTTTATAGTAGATTGTGTGGTAATAGATTGTTTCAGACTCATATCAAGGACATAACTACAATTACTGAGTAGTGAAACGTTTAAATTAATGTTTTCCTATGGATCTATTTTTTTTGTTTTCAATAGTGAAATAAATCATTAACAGGAGTTTAATGTTGTTTAAATAGTAAGGAGACATAAAATAAAAAGATATCACTCACTTACCCCTCCCCTCTAAATGATTCAAAAATACAAATATATTAATTACAGAAACAATATATTTGAAAATGTAATTTGGGATAATAAATATTTTAGTTATTAATTATGTGAGGAGAAAAAATAAATTATTTTAGAAGAATAATTGATCCAACAATTATTAATATTATGATAATTTAAAAAAAAAATTAACGGTTTTAAACTAATCTTTTTTATGATTAATATTATAATGAATAATTTTTCGAATAATTATTCAAAATTGTTATTAAATTATGTTTTGAAAATCATGTTTATTAAAGACATATGTGGAAAATTATCATGAATTTTTTATATTATTTAAGAATAAAAGTAGATTTTAGAGATTTAGGAATGAACAAATCAACATGATCTTGGTTGTTCAAATTTAATGATGATACCTTGATCATTGATTGAGAATAAAACAATTATGTAAATTTTACCAATATTCCAATCCCAAGGGTAATGGAATTTATCAAACTCAAGTGATTAGATGTTAAATCTACCATGAATTATATTTACAGTAACACTTAAATAAAATGGTACACTTTCATAAACTAAGTAGAAAATATGTTACTTAGAGTGGTGTCTTCCAAATATATTTCCTTATAATAAACTAAAAAATAATGAAATAACCATAAATTTTGGATTATATTATACATTAAAAGAAAAAAAAATTTACAGCATACACCATATGCATCACCATGCCTAAATGAGCTGTGAAAAAATATTTAAATATCTCTTTTATATCCAAGCTATTGGGGTATAGTGTAATAATAAAAATAACCACATTATGAAATATATTTAAAATATGTTTATCATGTCAAAAATAATATATTATTTATTTATTTTTTTACATCAATCTTTTTTTTATATTCAATGAATCAGAATAAATTCATTCTAATCATTAATAATACATGTCTTAAACTGGTTTTAAGAGATTTATTTAATGGTAATGAGTATAAAATTTAGACAGTTTTTGAAATATCCTATCGATAAATTAACATCCTTTTAATGTTTTCACATTAATATTTTCTTATGGGGGTTTAATGAATGTTTTATAAAAAATTGATTTTTGGACGAAATGGGAAACTGTTTTTTTTTTCAAAACAATATATCAATTTCATTAAATAAAGAATCATAATTGTTCAGGGCCATTTAGATTTTATTTTTATGTAACATAATATACATTAAAAAATATTATAATTATTATCATAGTAATTGAAAAAATATATTTTTTATAATTACATCATTTTTATGATTATAGGGAATTTATCTTGAAACTAATTTTGATGTGTTTTTCAAACATAAAAAAAGTAAAAAAAATATATTAAATTACAATTGATATAAATATTTAATATTTCAAATCAGGACATTTAAATTTTTATATATGTCAATTCTATTTTTATTTATAATGTATAGACGCCATGGTAAATGTTTACCACTACACTAAAGGGGAAAACTTATTAATTACTGTGAAAAGTATGAGATAAAGAATAAAAATATACCAATCAAATAAATCTAATTTATTGAATTAACTTATTTCAAAAATAATCATAAAATCTTCTAAACCATTGAATTGTCTGTGCCACATATCTGTTATTATGACCTTTATATTATGTTATACAATAAATAATTTCAAAATATCACTTTCATTCTTCCAATATATGTAATATGATTTCCGTGAAATAAAACAAATCATCAATATTGAAAAATATTAAAAGTTAATATCAATAAATTATTTATATTATTTATATTTATATTTAATTTTTATAGATTATATACTTGAAATTGTTGTTTAAACATCACGGAGGAAGTGTTTGTTCAAGTATTAGAGAAATAAGATAAATTATTTATAAACAATGTATATTGTTTGGATGATATAGTTTAACTGATGAATATCATGAATATTTATAATGTATAATGGGTATTAAACTTGATTATATTCAAATGAAATTTTTATATTATTGTTTTAGTGTCATGATAGGATGATATATAAATTTTACCAAAAAATACCTTCAATGGAATTTAATGTCAAAAAATTATATTTAAACAACTATAAAATAATTAAATACAATATTGATTGAAATTAATGGGATATTATCAATAAAATAATTTATAGTTAATCGATGTGATACATATAATTTTTTGAAATTTTTTTCGTGACTTTGAATGAGTGAAACATGTGTCGTAACTATTTATGGTTAAAAGGGTTGATGCAGGGGTTAGAGTAAATGATATGGTTTTAAATTACATTTAATTGTGAATAAAATGTATTATTTTGTTATATATAGAACACATAGTTCTTAATTTTTATGAAAATTTAGTTTGTATATGTTGTACATGACCTAGGAACATGTTATATATTAATATTTATTATATTTAAAAGTATTCCACCAACCACTGTTATCAAATAACAACTCCACTAAACACTTATTTATAGATATTGTCCCACCAATGATGGTCAATCACAAAAAATACCATCCATGACTCATTTCTCAAATATTGTCTTCTATTTTGTTTCCCAATGGGGATTCTTTTATGGCTTTATGTCTATGCCAATGGATGATTGTAAAGAAGACGTATAACTCAAAACCAAATTAATTAATTTTATATATTTTTATAGAAAATAAAATTACATATTTACCATAATGATATAATAACTTTATATCCTTCCATATAAATATAATAAATAATTTTTATGGAAAATCACTTAGTCATCTATTTTTACATTATATGGAAAATGAAAACATCATTTGTGCGTATTTGTGATATACTACATTCACACATCATTGTGTTTAGTTTCCATTACCACAACACAAGGATTGTTATTATGATTGATTTAATTAATTTATAATATATTGATGAAATTATTATAAATCTAAATTGATGAATTGTTTTTACCTTCATACCCTTATATCCGTTGTAAAATGTTATTTGTTCATGTGTGAGGATGACCACCTCTATGAAGCGACATTATTAATTTTTTTAAAAAATCAACATGAATGATTAAAATTTTTATTTAATGCATATAAATGATAATTATTTAATTATTAGTATTATAGATACGATGAAATAAAGACCATGATGTATGGACTAGAACTATCAAATCTTAACATACTTGAATAACTGAACTGTTAACACCATAGAAGATGATGTTATTAAATAATTATTAACTAAAAGGTGATTTATTGTTATATGTAAATAATATATGGTATAAAAATATGAATATGGTTCAATAATAAATTTATAATTACAAAAAATTGATTATCTAGGAAGTTAATATAATATAATAATAAATTTGGAAATGGGGCAGGTTAATTTAACCTCATTTACACCCCAATGAAAAAAAAATTTACATTATAGATAAAACTAAATTAATATGGTGTAAATGAACCCCATTGTAACATTATATCATGAATTAATATTTATTCATGGGAATAAAAATATTTTAGTCACATTTTCCAATTTATGGAGTTTTGATTCGAAATTTACCATTATTCTACAGATTTCATGACAATATATTTTTTAATTAAAAATATTTAGGTTTAATTTTTTACTGAAGGAATTTTATTATATATTTTTATTAAATTCAGTCAGTTTTAATTTATTATAACAAATGATTTTGTAAAATTTTTTCTCTCCTTGGTATATAAAATGATCAATAAAATGTTTTTACCAAATTCAACTAAATTTTCATTTTGTCAAAGAAACATTTTCTTCAATGCATATATCATCTAAAATATTATAAAAAGGTTATTATTTTAGATTGAAATGTTAGTTTTGTATATTTTCAACTATTTTTCAAGTAATAAATGAATATTTGGAATTAATTTTTTTTAATGTCTTCGAAATGTGGTTTTTTGATGTTATAAAAATATATAAATAGAATGTTTTTAACTTATAATGATTGATCTCCTTTTTATACTATCATTTCAATTATTGGTTATTGATAATATATTATAGTTTTATTTATTTCTTTTTAATTATTATTTTTTAATACATTGGACATTATTATTTAATATAGTAAAAAGGGTAATATGTTCATAATGTACTCCAACGAATTTTGAATTTAATTTATATCTTTACCTATATATAATGACAAGAGGAAGTTATTTTTTAGGTTTTTTTTTATAAAGGATTGGTTTTTCTATAATAGATTAATAAATTATGAATTGATATTTTTATTAAATCATGTAATAGTTAATGGTTTTTTGTTTCAATGACATTTTCATTATCACATTCCCCATCACTCAAAATCATTTCAACGGTAATTATTTTCAAATCAATGTAAATATTTTATATATCATTGATTTATATAGTATCATTTAAATAATATTTTTCATCATATTAATTTTAAAATTTTTATACACTGTGTATATTTGAGAAGGTTCATTAAGAGTGTTATTTCAATGACTATGGAAATATTATGTATTCATTATTCAAACCAAAACGTTTTATATAAAAATTAAATTTTTTGAATTTTCTATATTGATCAGTAAACATATGGGAAATGGAAAAAATGTTAATGTGATAAGTGGGGTCTAATTAAATATATCAGTATAATGAATTTTAATTTTTTATGAGACAAAATAGGTGAACACATTTATTTGTTAATTAGGAATGTTTGACCATACAACAAATGTGATTTTCTATAGGCCTTAATTATAATATTCTGAATATATAACATATATAATTTCTTGTAGGAAGGATCATGAATTTAGGGATTTATGAATTTTATTTATTGAGAAAATAGTATTCAATAACCATGTTATTATGATGTTCATATCAACCATGGATATACATTGTGATTCAATTTTTCAAAGAATTGAATGTGTTTTCAATATCCACTCCAACATATCAATTACTAATTTTTTACCCATGATTGATTCAACTCTATGAATTCCATACTCAATATACGATCAAACCCTTATGTTTTCATCATTTAATCGTAACATAATGAAAAAATCATTGAATTATAACCAATATTTCAATATATTTATCATGGTATGTTTTAATTTTCAATGAAAGAAGGACATAATGTATATATCTAGTTTTAAAACACTTGTAAAATAATTTATTATTTAATTTTTGATCCCTTTTATTTTATACTAGTGTAATAAGTAAATAAAAATCCTGGTTACTAGAGTTTTAGTAGATAAAATTGGAAAGTAGTATGAAATTTTAAAATTATAAGGAAATTTGTAAGATTATTTAAAATAAGTTTTAAATTAACTTTTTAATTAACAAATAATTAAGAAATTCTAAAAACTTAGAAAACAATTTTTGATTCATGTAAAAAAAAATTTGAACTATATGAAAATATTTTGAAGGATGTACATAATATTTTTAATTAATTGTGGAATCATTTATTGTTTTCGAAATCATTTACCATCTCTTTTTTTATATTTATTATAAAATAATTTACTCTAATGTTTTAGAAATTACACAAAATAAATAATGTTTTTCAGATAAGGTATTTTTATTTACTCATTATGTGATTTTTGATGAAAATATTTTTTTTGAATGACTCCTATAGTTATTCTGTTATATATTTTATGGTTTATATAAATTGAAAATTATTTTATTCAGTAGTTATTGTATTATATTTTAGTTAAAATTATAATATTAGCTTCTTTGTGGAGTATGATATTTTTTAAAAGACATTTTTAAACAATTAATCTCAGACGATTCGACATCATTTATCCAAAGAGACTTATAATAATTTTCAATATTCCCACCATTCATGATGTTGAGTATTTTATAAAAATCATTTTTCACCTTTGGTTCATAAGAACATTTTGTGTTCCTTCACATCAATTAAAATGATGAATCCCACCCTATAATATGGGAACTATTTTTATGAACAAAAAAACAACCCATATATTAGAAACCATGTCTAGTTTTACCATTGAATATGAATAAGAAACATTACGGAATGAAGTTTTTAGAATATATAGATAAATATAAATCAATAGAACCTGATGTGATTTGACATGAGAAACTTTTGTACTAACAATTTTATTTATCTTTTCATTGTCATCTAATGATATAATCTATTGAAAATTCTTCATTGTATCGATATAAAATTTTCAAATTCATTAAACAGAAATGATTATTCATCTTTTTGGTACTTCCCTCTAGATATTATATATTTAGAAATATTTAATTATATATTGTCTATTCAATATATTTGTACATGTATTGTTTATTTCCCTTATACACGAATGATTTCATAGTTATACATCAATAATATCAATATTTTTGAATTGGTTTTACCATCATGTAAATTGTAAATTTTATTATGTCCATGATTCCACTCATAAAATACAATTCTGAATTGGTTATAACTCTAATGAAAATTCAGGTGGTTCTCATTTAATCTCCACTATAAAATACATTTTTCCTAACTATTTCTGGCTCATATACAAATTTATTTTTAGTGAAGACCACTTATATTATGGAATAGAATTATTTAAGTAGTTCATTTTGGAACTCTTTTTACCAAAGAGACTATAAGAAATATATGAGGTTTATTTATCCAACTACACATTCATATTCATTTATGACCAAATTTTTTAACTCTATTAAATTCTCAAATGGTAATCCCATCCCACACATTACCATTTGATCTATCTAAATATGAGAACAAATTGATCACATCTTAATAAAATAAATATCTCAGTTTGATTCTAATATTTACCTTGAAACTAAATGAATTGTATATCAATTTCTTCTTTATACCACATTGTACACTATTTATCATAATTCATCTTGAATATTATAAAATTTTCCTTGCCAACTATTTTAATTCGATATTAATTATTTGATTTATTTTTTAAATTTATACATGTTTCATTATTATTTCCCAAATTAGATAATATCCATATCTTAAACCTATATAATCTTAATAATTTTTATGTTACTTAGATATATTGTATGTCAGTAATATCTTATTAATTATCATGTTATATAATTTGTTCAGTCTGGGTGATCTAATAAATTTTATAAACATCCTTCCAAGCAATCTATGTGGGTCTCTCAAACACAATATCACATATAAAAAATCATCCCAGTTCTCTATTACTGAATCCTACTGCTTCTATTCCTTTTAGAAATAAAATTCTTGATTAATAACACTTTCTCAAGATTTTACTATTTTATTATTTATTATTAAATCTATATATTTTTTTCTTTTATTTAGTAAAAATTTATATTAATTTTATCCTATTCTATGTAGTGTATTTTTGAATAAATATGGGAATTGTTGTATTTCATTTCCATCCAAGATATCTTTCCTAAAAAATAAATAATAAAAATATACCAAACACATATATTCCTTTAACTAAAAATTTAATTCAATAACATTAATTTGTTTTTCCTCAAAAAATATTTTTCTTAGAATTATTCTTTTCATCTTCATGAAATATGAATAATGATATTCTAAATATCCTTCGTAACTTCTCATTTTATAGTACCAGTTCATTATTTAATGATTTTAATAATTAAAAAATAAAAAATAAAACACATACCAATTGTAATATATTCCATGATTAAATATTTCAGATTTTTTCCTTCATTTATTCGGCTCAATTCCCACACCACACACATCTATAGTGTGTACCATTATACAATAATTATTAAATCACTCTTCCACTCCCCATTGTAAATTTCTCCTATGTTTGAAAATAATCATAATTTTCTTAAAATTATGAATATATTTTTTTTTCAATATCTAATATTATGGGAATCTATATATGGTATCTTTTACATCCCATTCTCCATTAATTATATCACATATATTTCAAATTCAATGACTTTTAATTTCTCTTTCTTGGACATTGATATCCTCTATTTTAATAAACATTGATTAGTATATTTTCTCATGTATTAATGATTTATATTTTGATAAAGACTTTTAGACCAAAATTAATTTTCTATAACAACTTTTACATTATCTTTATGGGAATTATCTCCATGAAAATCAGAAAAATAATAATTATTACCTCAAATAAAAAAAAATTCTTTCAATGATAAATATTATTTAATAAAAAACAATTCTCTAAATATAATTAAATAATAAATATTATATATTATATATTATTTTTTCTAGTTTATGGGATATTTTTATTAATCATTGATGATCCACTAGGATTCATCGGAAACATTCATTTATATTAGTGGATGGAGTCATTTTTAGTTTGAAAACAACAACAACATAATCTATTTCCATATAGGGGGATGAATTTGAATTTATAGATTTATAATAGATTTCAAAATTTGTGTTTCAATCATATAAATCAATAGAATAAATTTCATTCACCCAAATAGATGTTTCTCAATTCATTTCTACTACTATATCTATTTTATCTTCTTCTACCCCATTTTTATCAATGAATTAAATACATTATTATCAATTAATAACTAAAAATATAAATATTTTCATTTTTTCTTAATAAAGGGAGCAATACAAATTTTTTCATTCATGGATTCCCCATATATTTAATTTAATGTACATTCTACTTCATGTTTATACACACATTTATAAGGATTTAAAATCACCCCTGAAAGCTATGAATCCCATAGACAGGACGAGTGGATAATCAATCTGTGGGATGATGTTGAGATAATGAGAGGTTATCTCATTCCATGAAGTGTCATAATTAATAGTAAGAGACAATCCATTTAATTTAATACATATTCATGATATCCTTCCATGAAAAAATACTACCTACTCTTATTAGGATTGTGATCAATTAACAGTATTATTAAATATTAATTTATGCATATATCAAACACACTATATATCTATGCATAAGTTGTTCCATATGTTATCACCTAATTTTTTTGTTGGCATCATGATCAGATAAATAAATCATGGTTCCAAAACTATTATCCGCACTATGGAAAGTAATAGGTTATTTGGAGTTGTTATTTTGAACATGAGAAGGGAAACCCACATATCCACCTAATGAGAGTCTAAATACCCAAGGATAACTATTAAATTGTAATAACATATCTTCAATTTTTGTGGATAAGGTCCAATGTTGTTCCTTTTATGGTTTTCATTAAATGAGAAATTATGTGCATCTTTTGGTCACTCATCAAAGGCCATGAATGTGAATTTTCATGTCATTCAACTAGGAATATTGTTCCTTATAGTTTAAATTTATATAAATATGTCATTTTTATATTTTTTAGTGTCGTTTTAAATAGTCTAATAGGTTAATGAGGCCAGAAAATGGTTTGTGTTGAACTTATAATTGGGAGAATATTTCTAGTTTGACTTGATTGATAATTCATGAAATGGTAGTATAGGAAAAGTTATATGGAAGGATATGTACGGATCCCAGAGGTGTGTAATTATTTTCATTAAAACACTAATTGAGATGATTTTTTCACCCCCACACGTGATGATAAATTGGTGAAGTAGTCTCTACATTTGGCCATAGACATGAATAGGTACAATGAAATGTAATTCAAATGAATTTCCCCTTATATTGGTTAAAAATAATATAAATAATTGATTTAAATTTCTTTATTTTTAAATAATTTACTTTTTTATCCTTATATACATCTATGTATATTTATCTTTAACCTGGGTTTCAAGATTTTAGGACCAGGGTGTCAATATGTGGAAGGGGGTTATGCCCTTAGATAATAGATTGTATGTATATTGGGTAATAATATAATATATAATAGGGTTCATGGTTAAGGTTTTATACGAATAATATTGATGATTTATGCAGTCATATAAAGAATCTAGAAATAATTCTTTTGAATGTAGAGTGTTAGAGGTAGTTCCCAGTTATTCTCCATCCGTAAAAAAATATTCTGTATTTTTGTTGTCATGGAAATATTCTTCAATTAATTTTATTTTATTATAATAAGGACCCACATTATTTATATTTTATTATAATGAATAAGATGAAATTATTTGGAAAATTTTTCCTAGGCTTGAGCTTGATATGGGGGTTTTTCAATGGTTAAATAATTGTACACACACAGCTTTAAATGACGTCATACATCTTGATCGACTCGAATATATGTTCCCTACATAAAAAAATTATATGATATTTGCCTCTATGTACCCTTTTTATTCCTCTATTAAGAATAAGGGAATACATTTTCTATTCACATAGATGACATGTTTGAATGCTGTAGATGATTATGTATCTTTACTCCCACGATTAGAATAAAGTGATCGTATGTATGGGTTGATTTTTAATATTATCACATGGAATGATTAACTAAGATATATTAAAAGAGTGTGTGTTATATAGTGATAGCTAGTAGTTAGTACACTACATGGTGTATACTATTTAGTGAAGACACATATGAGAACAATTTTTCATACGAATGCCAAGATGAATTTTACTGAACATTAGATGATCTGGAGGAAAAATTTGTTGTTTTTAAAAAATTTAACATTAAATTTATTATATTATTTCATTACACAAATCCCAAATGAGATTTTAACATCTTTTTCATCTCAATAATTTGGATAACACATTTATGATTTTTCCACGAATATAATGGTTAAACCTTCTAACTTCATTCTAGAAGAATTTTCATCTACTCTCATAGTCTAAATGGTAGACGATAACAAACAGACATTAGGAAATGTTATCATTACAAATCATTAATTACATTAAAATAATCATTAAAGGGATTTTAAAAAATAACTAATATGATATTTCATACATCTTCATGGATTTGGTAACATCTGTTATTAAATAATCCCCGAATCATTTGTTTTTTTTTCAATTAATATTGGATTCATTTCTATGATGTGTAACTCAAAAAACATCTCATTTGATTGATATATCATTTATGAATTTAGGGAAATGTAATTATACTATTTTTTATAATCTATACATATATTGAATATGATTCCCCTAATTGATGGACCAATTATCCTATAATAATAGACCATTAAAATGTCATCTATTTAGAGACAATAGAATTTGGGTAGTATTTAATGGGATAGTATTCATAGAGAAGTTTTATTATATTAGTTTTTTGAGATATTCAAAATGAATGATTGGATAATTTAGTTTTAGTTCCATCTATTGGACATTGAATTATGTAAGTCTAATTGGGATTCATATATTTCTGTTTATGATCATTTGGAAACCATCCCTATGTTGTTACATTGATTGTGTTTGGAAACCAATAAATTTCAACTACCACACAATAATGTTATTATAATTATATAATAATTTTACTTGATTGGCGTAATATTAGTCCTTGTTTAAATTCATGATGGATTAATAATTATAAATGTGTGATGTAAAATGGTAAACGGAAAAGTATTTTAGTAAAAGATTTATTAAATATTTTTGATTGAAAGATGAAAAAATAAATACAAAAGCTTCTCAATATAACCATTACTTACTGGATTAAGATATTCCTATTGTATCATGAGTAATAACCTATTTCAAATTGATTAAAAACCTATCCACCAAAATATATTGGGGGAATCAGAATGTATAGTCATCTATTTTAGATTATCTTCCATATATGGTGTGGGGTTTTCTAATTAAATTAAAGTTAAATTGATAAAATTGATTATCCATCATTTTTGTAATTTATTTTCAAAATGTTATTATTTTATTCATTATATGATTACTCTAGGATAATGAGCATGACCATTATAATAGATAAAATCATAGAATTTGAGAAATATGTGAACTTTTATATGAAATCCAAAAGGAGACTCTCTGATTTATTGAGCCAGTTTCAATGCCATGAAACCCCTCATATGACTCATAACCCCAATATAATTATTTCATCCATCGATAGTTAATTACTTCACATGCTCTATTCAAAAGTGTGATATTTTTTAGCCTTATTTCACATTTAGGCTGACATTTTTGAACATTAATGGAATACATAAAATGACCATGAATGATGAAAAAATCGACCATGTTTTTGTGACTTGTTGAATATTCTTTTTCAATACTTAGGATGAGCCAATAAAAATGGTGATGGATGAAGATATTTTTATACTATATTTTCATTATTATATAATATCAATTCAAGAAAGATTTATCACAACTAGGGTCAATGCAATCCCTATTTTTTATATTTACATGTATAAATGATTTGGATGTAAATTTATTTGTATTATAAATGTGTAGCACTCTCTTTATTTTATGGTTTCAAATAATCCACATTTAATAGTCTTTACAGAATTATTCATAATTTTGATAGTTAAAAAATAATTAACCAAATAAATATTAAAAATTAAAATGACTTGATTATTCTATATTATATTTTATTGATCGTTGTTCAATTGTTCACATGGTAAAATAATGTGGGGAACCACCTTCAAGTCATACAAGACACTATAAAAAGACAAATAGGGAATCTATAATGTGTTTGACTGGGAATTTTTCTTTATTTAGCTATATTATATAACAGATGTGGCAGACAGGAATGCCAGATTTTATTTCCATCATTCCAACGAATTCATAAAAGGTATAAAATGAAAAACATTTTACGTAAAATTATTTGATAGGATTAAAATATTCTCAATTTATTATTGAAATGAAGGATATTATTATCTAAGAGAATATTCCAATATAATAATACCATTGTGATGACATTTCATGATATCTATGGACCTCATTTTAATCAATCTAAATCTAATAAATTTATTTCCAATAAGGATATTCTAGATACTATATAGTCATATCGAAATCAACCATATGAACTCATTCTATGAGTATCCACATCTAATGTATATTTTGATCTATAAGGCTGAAATATTCTCAACAATTAATCCCATTTATAAGAACATGGTAAAAATTAATTATTATGAAAAAATTACAATTCCTTAATCATTTAATGACATTAAAAATTACTAGATATTAATATATATCCATACCAACACTTTGTGGGCTTAAAGTTGGTATCATTATCTTAATTTTTTTTATTAATCCAAATTAATAATTATTTATGAGATAATATAAAATTAATAAATATATCTTAATATATTTAATACTATAATTCATAAAAATGGATGTGCATGTTGAGTTAGTCTACAGATGAATAAATTATGATACCTTATATTGTAAAATTATGACGAGATAAACACAGAAATTATGAAGATAAATAAACATGAGTCCCAATAATTAATTTTAATACCATACTCATTAAAGGTACCTGTAATAATTGTAATTTTCATGATGAAAATGTAGATAATAATTCTGTGAGTTACATGGCATCATATATTTTATAAGGCTTTGACTTACACACAAGATCTTTTATAATCAATAAACTATTCATACGAAAAAAAACTATTTGTAGGAATTTTATAGCCTGATATGATTATATAAGTATTTATTATTCTTTATTAATGTATTTTCTTTAAATCAGGGGATGTATAATTATAATAGATGATTCCACCTATTTATCATAAAGAGAATTGAAATTTCCAATCACAAAATCAAAAATAATTTCATCAATTAATACAACATGGACTTATGATTCATAATTATTAATGAAACCTATATGGTTTTAAATAATAATAATAATTGAATCTTTCTAAAAAATATATTATCATTGGTTTTTTAAGGAATTTAATCACTACAGAAAATAATTCAATTTTCTACATTGTTATTATATTTTAGAAGATTCATATGTGTCACTAAATTTATTTCCACAAGTTTTTTCAAGCATGGTTAAATTAGTTGTATATATTTTCGTCATGTTTTGAACCCATATTAACTAAATTTCAAAAAATAAATACCAATTTTCCATTTTGTAGGTATTATTTTTACATTTAGGGATTTTTTTTGATAAAATCAATTTTTTAATAAATGTAATTGAATTTTTTAATGATTTTATCAACCCCACCTGACCCCAACATACACACCACACCCATCAATTCACCCCATACTCATTACCATTTATCCTATATAGAATATCTATTGTATGTGTTTTCCCCTTGGGTTTCACCATCAAAATCTATAAACCCCATTATAATATTTTCTTCTCGATTTATGTGCCTTGATCCCATGAGGTAGTATAATAAAATTAATTCCTTGACTACTCATTTATGAATTTTTATTTACATTTAAAAAATTTATATTGTATTTTCATATATGTTTACACAATTATAATAGAATTTTTCAAACAAACCTAATAGAATACAAGACTATATTTCCCTTTTTTGGAAACATTGAAAAAATGACATTTAACCACATTAGTAGAAAATAACTCTTTTAATATATATATTTGAAATAGATCCAAAATTAATAAAGGTGAGAATGTTATGTATTGTTTTATTATCTTTATAATAAGATGATATCATTAAATATAATAAAATAAAATTCATTGGATTTGCCATAAACATGAACTATTTGAAATAAATAGTAATGAAATATACAAATAAAATTTATCATTACGTATTAAAAAGATTATCACATTTGGTTACAAGGGTTTTAATGACTACTCATAAGTATAATCATGATTGTATTTTTTAAAAAGTGGTTAATTAATCAAGAGAGTTTACATACCAAGAAATTAAATAATTTTTCACATTAAACAAATCAATTGATCCAATTTTGGAATGGAACAGAAATACAAACTATATGTTTCCTAGTTTTATATACCTTAGGAGCATGGTATGAGCTTTATATGGTCCATATATTGGTCCCCACATGATTCTATAACTGTTTATTTATGGAATTACTTTAGTTCTATACTATGTAATGCATATATTTTATTGATAAAACATTTATCTTTCAAATGCCCCTATTATAGATATTCATTATAACAATATTTGAAACTTTTTCTCCTCCAAACACATTAAATATTTTATATGATATTTACATTATCGTCCTAGAATGAGTAATGTCACATATTTTCATCATTCCATTAATTAATTTTAAACATAATGTGAACTTTTTCTTCTTCCATTCGATTTTTATGGAATGTTAATATATAGGATATTATTTATGGTCAATTTTTTTTAACAAAATAGGGATGATATTTATTCACATGAATGATTGGAATAACATAGACTGTATTTTTGATCATGTGTTGTTCAAAAAAATATACTGTTGTTTATATGATAATGGGTATGTGGAAAAAGTACATATATAGTGGAACTAAGACCAGTATTGATGGACTCATGGAAATGGTCCACATAGTTTATGGTTGTAGGGTTTACACTAATTATAATCATGATAACTATAACAGTAGGTATTGAAAACTAAAAACCATTTAAACACCAAGGTACTGAAAATGAATATAATCTAAATAAAAAATAGTATTTTTAGAATATGTAAATGATAAAATAGAAAGTTATTGGATTGGAAAAAAAATATTCACAATGGTGGCCTCATGAAAATACCATTAATAAAGAATATTAATGATGAATTTAGAAAAAAATTGAATTATGTGTTATAATGGAATTATGTTGAGGGTGTACATTATTTGATAATGTTATTATTCAAAAAGATAATTAATCAAGATACGTACATGTAGTCTTATGATATAGTATATTATCCATTTCCAATTATAATAGTCCTCCATGAACTTATTTTCACAAAACAATTATACATGAAGATATATTATTATTTTGATACCCAAGGGACATATAATGGTATATGGGAAGATAATACTCAAAAGGAAAATGTAATAATCTAAATAAAAATGATAAAGGATTATTAATTGAGGAGTTTTAATGGGATAATTAATGAATGTATATTTTAGGAAACATTCCAGATCAAATATCTAGATGACACAATGTAATCTTGAACAATTGGAATCATTAAACACATAGTACTGGGTGGAAAATTTGTTGCCTCAACATCTATTCCTATACCAAAAAATTTTATTTGAAAGAGGGGACCATACACTGAGATCATGTATTCATGTGATAAAATATTTTTTAATGTATAAGTTATAAGAACTTAACCTCACTCTATATCCATGAATAATAAATTTCAATCCACATGTTATTTGGGGAAATTCTTATTATTTATGTATGACTCATATATATAGGTATTTGAAATAATTTATTCATACAATAAGGACACATATATGAAAAATATAATTAACCATGTATTAATAAAAATTAAGGATATGGATTATTGATTTTATATATTATGTCATTGTTAGAGGGATGCTACCCAAATGTTACTACATATCCAATAATAAAAGCAATAAATTCACTCATGGTTTATGGAATTTATAGGAAATTTTTTATCTGATATCATAGATAATGAAGGGAAAAGTAATTTTATGTGAATAAATCCTTTATCCTAGGATTTTAGTTGTGTGTGTGATGAGGGAGATGGTATGATGGTAAATTGTTTGGAAATTTCCAATTTAGATGATTCAATATTTAATACATATCAAGTTATTCTAAAATCATGCAATATATTTTTTATAAAAATTGACTCATCCTAGTATGGTCTTAAATATATGGAATACATTACTGAAATATTGAACAAACCCATTTTATTTTCCCAAACCCATGTTGGGTCTCTATGAATAATTTATTATTATAATTATTTCATCTATCTAAAATTATATTTGGAAGAGGTGATGTGGTTTGTTAAATGAGAATGATTTGATAAAATGTAATGTTTATGTGAATTATATTATCTGTTAGAGATAAAATGGAAACATAAGAGTAATTACATATCATTGATTAATAAGAATTAAGCCAAATATAGTTCATGGATGTGGGGGAATCTTTATCCTATCCTGGGAATATGTATAATGAAACCACACTATGGAAACACATATATAGATCTATACATCATGTACTAGATTTATGTTATATTAAAGTAAACTATATGTAAATTAAATGGATATGACTGATTGAGATTCAAGTAATAAGTATAGATATAATAAAACAAATATGGCATTCTATGTTGTATAAATCCAGGGAGATGGGAATTTTGGAAAATTATTCATGGAAGTAGTAGTTTATTTATAAGTGGAATGACATTCTATTTCACTATTTATGAGTTATTGAAGGAAACCCAACATGAATTAGTCATGTGTTAATCACCAGGATGAAATTGTTATTTCATTAAGATGAAATTTGTGAATTTTTTTTGGCATAATCTTTATTTACCATCACTGTTTATGATATGCTATATGTAACCAAGAATATTTTAGTATGTTGTAAAGTAGTGAATATTCTCACCTATAACAGGAATGGGTGTGGGAAAACCATACACATTGAATATTTTCCAAGATTAGTCTATATTGGAAGAAATTATGTTATATAGAATTGGTTGCACAGATATGTGTATCAATTATTTTGGGATTCTATTCATGTTAGGAAATTTAACATCTCATGGGGGTGATAAAATTATATAGTATAATGTAATTTTATAGAGAAATTTATAACTTTTATATTTTTTTTATATAACCAGGACTATATCCAAGTAGTCTGTATTCTATGATAGTCTGAATTAATTTCTATTTTATACAAATAAGTTTTTTTGAAAACATCCATTTTTTTAGTGTGATGCACAATAATTATATTTTCATTAAGTTACATTCTAATTTTTATAAGAACTTGTTTATGATATAATGGTAATTATAATTATGAATATGATTAGGAGGAATATCACTTAGAATCATTGTAATTTTCTACTCTAAGAAAATTATTTTTGAAAAAATGGTTAGTTGTATAATGCGTTTTTGAATGTTCATATGACAAAGTATTAATAAAAATCTTGGTTATGATTTCTGTGGTTTACTTTTTCAGTATATTCATTCAAATTCCTCAACCCAGATTTGATACATTTCATCTTCTTATAGTTAATCACAAATCATATGTAATGTGACTGAAAAAATCCTCAATGGAAATTTTTTCATAAATCTCATATAATAGTGAGTTGGGGTCACCTATGTGGTTGTAAGGGTTATGGGGTGATATTAAAACTATGAATGAATTTTTTTCTTGGGAAAAGACATTGTTTCGTCAGCTACCATATTGTAAATTATTTTGAATATTTATTTTTAAAAGTAAAATATATTTTTTCATATTTTATTATTGTTGGATGAATTATTTGAAAAATATTAAACACAAAATAAAATTTCATTAATTATAATGAAAATATGTTGGTCCCTTTTTCAAATATAATTCTTGATGTGAATCCAAATATAGTGATGATTATACACATAAGGGGGGTAAGAAATTATTTTATCTTTATGAAATTCGGTGTTATAAAAACAACTCAATTTAAGAAGAATTATCTAGGATTGTGGATGATCAAAAAATACCTGGTAATTTTTGATTGGTATTGATCAATGAAATTTATCCCCAACACAATGAATGTAAATTAGTGCTTGTGTTAAATACATTTGGTCATTTATGTATTAATATTTCATAAATTTAAACTAAATAAATCATCATTATCTGTTATATGAAATCATGTATATCATATTTCCATAAATATCTCTGCTTTTTGATCTGCTGGAAGAGCATATCCTATAACTGAATAGAAATTTAATAACCAAAATATATATATATTTTATAATATTAGGGTAATATTCTCTAACAATGAACTTGATATGGACCCTAGTAAATGCTATATTGTATAATTTTTTTAATTTATACATTAATAAAGGATAAAAAATATCTGAAATATATTGTTATTACTTCCATGTAAAAATTTATAGTTAAATACCATTTATGGAATAATATGGAAGTGATGATTTTATTAACTATAAAATTATGATGAACAAATATATCACCAAAATATCACTCCATGGTTTATTCATAGAGGATAATAGATTTTATATTCATTGATTTCAGTAAAACTAGTTGATGTAAACTATATTTTTTTGGCCATTAAAGGAGTTCTGGTAATTATTCTCCCATGAGTAATATAACATTTTTTCATCAACAACAAAAGAATATGTAATTATTATTTTAATTTTCAATGAAAAACAAAATATATATGATGATTCATTAGTTTCCTCCAAAAACTATATTGTTTTTAGGAGGGGTTATATCATGTATATCCTTGGTTTTGTCAAGGTTAATATAGATATTGTGAAAACATGCCATGAATCTAATAGATTTTGATATCATCACTATTGGGATCAATTAAAAATGTTCATTTAATATCTATTATACCATAACATGTTAAACATTGTGTCAGTATTAAAATGTGTATCATAAAAATTGATCAATTAGATTACCAAATCATCAATACTATATTCAACTAATTTATAAATAATTAACATAATTATATAGTGCTAGAGATAATGGTAATTAGTTTTCTCATCTTCTAAGTAAAATTATTTAAACCTATATCAATTTACCAAATTGGGATCTTTGATAAAAAAAATTATTCTTCTTACATGGATATATAGATTTGATTATATCATGTGTTATATCCATCAATGAAATATATTGATATATATAAGTCAAATAAATCAATAAGACCATCACCAAAATCAATAAATTTCCTTTGGATAGTATAAATTCATGTTTTATAATTTACAAGTGTCTATGATCTGTTATTACTATTGTTTAGGAAGATAATATAGGTAATCCATTAGTGTTTTTAATCCATCCAATAATTTTTATCCTTGATCATTTTACCAACATCATCATATCAGTTGATGAATTTATAAAATTCTTTCTCCTTGATGATTTTTAATATCTACAATGGTTTTTGGTAAACTTAAATGATGAGTAGATACTTATGGATATGATACTAGTTTTTTGAAATAATTATATGTGATATCATCTTGATGTCTTCTTAGGAAAGACATGTATTCGTCTTATTCCTTGAGGGATCTAAACAACGTTATTAATATTGTATATGGGTTGGTTTTAGTTCCCAATTTTCACCAATTATAGAACATTGACTATGGTGGAGACATAATATTTAAAGGATGATGGATTATTTTGTAGGATTTGTCAGAATTACTACCATAGCCAAGATACTATAGTTTATTAATATTAATATTTCTCAATCATCCACTAAACTATGAATTTTTATAAGAGTGGAGTCTAAATTCAATCCCACTAGGAAAAAAATAACTACAGTGAAAAGTACAAGTTCATTGTTAAATTACTAATTCCTCATAATAAATGATTAATGAAAATTAATATTAAATTTTCTAGTATTAACATAAATTAATAAAAACTACTTAATGTAATGTTCATTGATTGTAAATTAGAAAGTACAAATATCTTCATCTAATAATGAAAAAAATTTATGTATTATGTTTGATTATAAGATAATAAGAAAAATCCATGATTTTATTTTAATTTTTGAAGAAATTAAATCTCATTAGTGATTGTTACCTCATATCATTGTCAAATAATCATGAAATAAAAAATATATATAATTCTAGAACAATTGACACTATAAATTACATTATTCTTAAATGAATCATTCATTTATATGAGAAAAAATTTATATATATAAACATATTTAATGTGAAATACTATAATAGAAAAATATTCATTTTCTAAAAAATACAAGTATCATTTAAAAGATTAATGTGAAATAAAATACATGAATACTGGACTATTTGAAACCATTACATCCTCATTGACTCATTGGTGGAACTGCGAATCATCTCTAATGACGAATGGTCTTATCACCATAAATATTTACCGATAAATAAGAATTTAACGTTATTTAGAAACAAAAAACAAGGGTGATTATAAAACCAAGATATATTTCTTATGGACATAATACACATCCATTGAAAATGTAATTTCGAATTTAATTCTATCCACAATGTAAAAAAATTCTACAATAAAAACATATATTCACCAGAGTTGACAAAAACCAATGAACTCCACAGTTGATTAACATAATTTTACTATAATGAATAGATTTAGTTTGAAAAAACATTCTGAAACAAGTTCTAATGTATGTTTTTTAACAACCCTGACTTTCTCATAATCTAAAAGGACTAAAAGTACAATTAATTTTTTTAAGAGTTATTTTAACTCAAAATATTAGAAAATCACATTCACAATTAAAATTATTTATCTCACTCCCATTGATTACACTGGTAATCATCCATAACTATTGATTAACTACTATGGTGTGAGTAAATCCATATTACAACATGAAAATATACTATTTATTCCACTCATCAACAAAGATGATACATAGGGGTTAAAAAATACTTGTAAATACAACAATAAGACACCTGAATACACTATATAGTAAATCATAAAATAAAATACAAAATAAATGATCACAATTAATTCCAAAATATAAATTCATATAATTAAAATAAATCCTAAAATTAATAAAATTTATATAATTTCATGTTTTTCATTGAATTCCAGAGTTCATTATTTAAAAATATTTTTTAAAACCTAAATCATACTTCATTAATTGATTTCAAAAATAAAATTTTCAAATACTTTATAATATTTAAAACCCATTTATTAACTCACACCCCATTTGAATAAAATCCATTTTTTAAAAATTAAAAATTATTCACGGTATTACGATATATATAAATAAAACAATGAATTATTAAATTAATAATAATTACTAAAAAAATATATTGTCTTGGCCAATTTCTAGGCTACGTCAAAGCAACCAACCAAATTAAAATTTGATCAGGAATTTGAATTTTTTTATTCCAAAAATATCTATAATGTATTCAATTTATTTAATATATTGAATCTCACATTATTATGGATATGAAACCTCTATTTCCCCCAGATATATTTATTGATTCTCTAAAAAATTATTTAAATTTAATAGATATTTAGATATTGAGATATAGACCAAAATATCTTTGAGAG
Source organism: Viscum album (assembly GCA_963277665.1). Lineage (NCBI taxonomy): Eukaryota > Viridiplantae > Streptophyta > Magnoliopsida > Santalales > Viscaceae > Viscum > Viscum album. Next base: position 905,273,217 of record OY728122.1, on the reverse strand, counting down.
AGAATCCATAATAATATATTTGATATAATAATGGTTAATCTTAATGATGAATTCATAGTTAGATGTGGGGAATGTAAAAAAATTTCATCCAAACAAGAAATGATAATTCATATGAATAATGAGAGGCTTAGTGGGAAATTATGGAGTCAAGAGATGCATTTGAAATTTAAAAAGAACAAACCTTCAATAATTTTGTTGTTAACATATATGATTTAGAAAACATATCAGACCTCTCAAGTCTTGTCATTAATGATGATTCTTTTTCTTGCACGATATGGAAAATTGTGTTCTAACAAGGATCCTTTTTTCACATAACATTAGTTAAAATTTTTAGGTAAACTGGTTTATTAAATGATTTTAAAAAAATGATGATTTTATGATGATTATTTCCACGACTCATAATTCACATTCATCGATTTCCATATCTATGTTCCTATCATTTATTGCATATATGTTTCTTTATATTTTACCATTTTAACCGAGTAATAAAAAATAAATCATGGTAACAGATAACCTACCAAAAAATATCATACAATCCATGCAAACATTGTAATTTTCATCCTATAAATGATATTGGGACTGATTATCTAGGAATATCCTTATTCAATATCTCTGTATCTCCACCTCACTCTCCCACATCTCAACATAGAGTGGTCCATGTAACTAATGCTCTAGAAATAATGGAATCCACATTTCCCAATGGAACATCCCACTAATAAAAAATTACAATTATTCCATCCACATATGATTTATAGGATTAGAAATATTACATTAACAATAAAATTTAATTGAAAAGGATTATTCGATTTGTTTATAACTGGGATAGATGTTAAAAAATAAAAATCTTAAAATGATAGTTCACATAATGTTTTTTTTGATAATATAAATAAATATATATTTTTAATAATATGATAATTATGAAAATAGTTATAGTTTATTTGTTCATATATAAAATGTTAGAATAAGAACTTACATATTAATTATATGGTTTAAAATAATAATATTAGAGATGTAGTTTCATGGTTTTTGACTCAATGTGTCCCTGTACACTAATGGGAAAATAAATCTAGATTATAATGAAAAAATAGGGAGATCATGATTCATTCTATGGAAGAACCATTCATTTCCAGGATTGAGTTATTTAAATGTCCACAGTGGTAATAAATCTACTTTTTCTATTTAACATATTGATATATATCTAGAAATATTTTTGGTTCAAGAAACTGAGATGATAGAAGATTTGAATTACCAATGAGCACAATATTGGTATTTTAAAAGTATTGTATATATTAAAATCATGCACAACTTTATATACCAGATATATTTAGTTTATCCATAATTTAGTCTCATATCAAAAATTTTAGGCCTATGTTGGGTTCCTAGAATAGAGTTTACATTATGCACGACATAATCACTATGTGCATTGGGGTTCATATTCCGTGCCACCTTGGGAAGGTAATTAATTAAATAAATATATTATATTATTAATTTTATAATTGTGTAAATAAACCTACATGTCTTCTATAAATATTCGGTTAAGTCTAATTCTCATGGTTAACTATCTATCCTAAGAAATTCTAAGAGATTGTTAATAGAGATATTTTTAAAATGAAAACATATTATAGAATCATATTGATACAACATTTATTATCAACACCACTATAGTACAGGGATATTTCCAATGAAAAAAAAATGAAAAATCATACTTTTTTGTCAGCAATCGAATGCTGAGGGATTAATTTTGTATTTTTTTCAAAAATCACATGATTTCTTTATCCATTGATGAAAATTAATCAGTTTCATTAAAATGAATTTATTTACAATTCACTGACTAACATATGTTTTAATTATATTAAATTTAGCGATATTATTAATTATTTATTATAATAAAATAATGATGTCTTGATTAATAATGCTTGGGGTTTATTTCTCATTTTAATATTTTGTTTTATTTTCTCTCCTATTTCAAAGGAATTTATAAAGATCTATTTATCTGTTTCGTTGTTTAAAAAATTCATTGTAATTGGTCATTATGTGAACATACTTAGATGAAATAGATCAATACCATAGTAGCAGTTCATGACCGATGATGTGAATGAACAGTGAAAATGAAGGATTAACAATGTCAGTTGATAGGACTGGTCCATTATTTCTCATTTATCCTATTTGATGTGTGATGTAGGTTCATGGGGACAACGTAATATTTTAAAGAACATATAAACCCAGATTCTAGACATCATTGGTTGTAGGGATAAGGTGGTTGAGATCATCTATCAATGGGTATGATCAGTGGTGGATTTGTAGGCAATGAAAGTGTGATTATACACATGATGAATCACGGGATGTTGAAAATTCCATAGTACATAGATTGAAATTCTAAGCTTTCTATGTTGTTCCCCTTTTGACAATATCCCTTATACACAATCATCTGAGTTCTATAATATTGAATCTTAATATATCTTAGGAATTGAAACCAACAGAAATGTGTGAATAATGCAACAGGTTCATGTTTTCTCCTTTTTTATCATCTATTTATACAATCATCAAATGTTTTCTTCCTCCCTATATGAGAAATTCCTTCTAATTTTCCCATTTTTAATTATAGTAAAATTTTGGAATACACATGGGCATTAATTTATTTCTTTTCTATGCATGATATTTTTCAGAAAAATAACGGAAAAAATTAAAAAACCCTTGCATTCCATTCTCAAAAATTACATCTAAATGATAATTATTTTTTCCATAAAAATATATTTTTATTCACATTTTACTTCCTGTATTATTAAAATATTATTAGTGAAATTATTTTAAACCTCCCACATCACTTCTTATATTATAGATCAACTAATTGATTTAATGATTAGTATATAAAAATATATAAAAAAACTCATTCCATGTTTATTTTATTCTGTAATGAAATATTTATAATGGTTTCCTTCTTTAATTAAACTATAGGCCTTACTATAAAAATCAATGGTGTCTCCCATTAATAATTAATATTTTCAACTAATTTACACTCTTCATTGGAAATTGAAAACTTTTAATTTTTCATGATTCATCATTTCATTAAAATTTATAATAAATTGTATATTTAATATGTAAATTTAAGGGAATTTATATATTTTATCTCCAATATCCCATACTCCATTAGGTATTTTAGATATATCTCAATTTCCCTGACATTTAAATAATTATTTTTGGAGACATTGATATTCTATATTTATGTAGTCTTATTCACTGTATTTTATCTTCTGTTAAAGATTATTCCTATAATAGATACATTTAGTATCAAATTTAATCTATATTGCAATTTATAAACTATCATCATGGTCATGTTCACCATGTAAATAAATATAGTAATTCAAATTTTAGCCCATACATAAAATGTTTTACATTAGGGATAATTATTATTATAGTATTATTTAATTAATTAAATGTAATTACATGATCAAAGTATAATATTATTTATTCGTGATTCCATGATATTCGATATTTATTTCAAGCATCAATGATCCACTTGATTGTGTCATGAACATTAATTGATTTGAAAAATTTATTTTATTTATACTTTTACTGGATAACAGTAATTATTTTTTTCCATATATGTGGTAGAATTTGAATTTATAAATTTATAATAGACTCATGAACAAGTGTTATAATCAAATAAATCACTTTAATAACATATTTCACCTAAATAAATGACTTCATATTATTTTATACATCCAAATATTATTCATATTTAAATATTCCTTTTTCTGTATAGAATATATACATTATCATCAAAAATAATAATAAATATAAAGATATTCACTTTTCATTTTGAAGGGATTCACAAATTTTTTATGGATTTATCATAGATTTATTTTAATGTATATTTCCATTCATGTTCATACTCACATTTTCGTTTATTTGTTTACATACCATTGAATGGTGTATAAATCTTAGAATAAACTAGAGTTGAGTTAATGTTTATGTTGTGGTCAAGATAATGGGAGGTAACTTCATTCCATGAAGTTTGTTATTTCCTTTTTTGATTCTATCTGTTTGATTTAATATATATTCATGATTTCATTCCATGAAATAGTACTTATTACTCTTAACATGAATGTGAGTAATCGACATTATTAATCAGTTTGAAATTTTTTTTATACCATATGTAAAGTATTTTTATTTCTATGTATTTCACTATATTATCCACTCATTATTTGGATAGAGCCATTTTTAAATCCATAACTCATGGTGCCTTTTAATTTATCACTATTTATTAAGGTAATATGTTTTTTGGATTTAGGATTCTGACATTGAGATGAGAACCCCACATATCTATGTAATGTGAGTAAAAATCCATAAATTAAATTATATTCTAATTAGATACACCATAACCATAATGTTAATGTGATGATGTCTATTTTTTCCTTTTTTTGTTTTTTCATCCACAGATAATGATTTTCCCCTTGATATCTTGAATCATGGTCTAAAAATTGACTTTTTAAGTCATTCATCTAGTATCATTGTCTCTTATAGTAAAACTAGTTATAAATATGGATATTTTGTAAATTTTAATGTATTTTTAATTATATTTATAGGTTATATACGACAAAAAAAATTTGGGGTAGCAAGTATTCATTAGTGATTAATTCATGTTTGACATGATTGAGAAGTAAGGTTATTATTTGTTGTGGATTACCCCAGTTTGGCAGATAATTAATTATCATAGATTATTGATATTATGTGGGAGGTTGATTAATTATTATATGATGACTTAATAGACATAGTTTAATTTAGGAAAACACATATTAGGATAGCATGGACGGTCATGCTAGAGAATCTTCCATCAATCCTCTAATAGAGAGATAGACTTCAATATCATGGGAATACAAAATTAATTGAATCATACATATTTTATGATACATGGTGGAAAAAATATATTTTTATAGGATTACCAATTTCAATTATAAAATAAATATATGATATAGGTGAATAATACAGGTCTGTGTAACACCATCATGTAATTTAGAAATTCATAGCATATACCTAATTTGGTGATGGAGTTTTATGCGGTTTCAATGAAAACATAGTGTAATAAAGAATTAGTTTGAGACCAATTTGAAAAAAGAGAAAGAATTTATGAATAGTGAATCAAGAATATTCTCCTAGATAATGACCATTTCATCCTTTTAGAGTAAATATTATGTGACATAGTGCATTCACGTTGGATATTATATGAAAACAATATTTTCGTACCTAGGTGAAAAGATGCCCAGTTTGGTGAACTAAGTTATGTTTATCAATTTCTAATGAAATATTAATATGGGAACCTAGTGAAATGTTTTGGGATTGGATTAAATTGAAAATATGAAGGAATTATGATTAGGTGACCTTGAGGGATGTGGATTATCAAATGAATAAATATTTCTATAAAATGGGTAACCTGTTATATTATTTTAATTTATGGCATTGGTTTGTTTAACAATACATTGGGGACCAAAATTACAATTCTTATTTTCATGGAGAAACTAATTGATAAGAGTTTTAAACCACGTTCATAATAAAAGATGGTCGATATTTTAATTATAATTGACCATAAATATCATGTTTTATAAATTAACATTATTCATAAGAATTTCCACTAGGTTTTAGTTCAAAAGTTATATGAGGGGATTATTTGAGGGCCAATAACTATAAATAATGTAATTTTTTATTCTCATATACTTCCAAATATTTTTATCATTCACATGGGTGTTAATTTTTTATGATTAGGGTCAGTATATGTGTAAGGAGAGTTATACTACAAAATAATAGTCGGTAAGTATCTTGTGTGAGGATATAATTTAGAATAGTGTTTACATTGTAGGATCTAATAGAATAGTGATGATAATGTAGGAACTCACAAGAATAGATTTAGACATGATTCTATTTAAAATTGAGTGAAAACTGGGTTTCTATTTATTTGTTATCATTTTAAAATCCCCTAACTCTATTATAGACTATTCAAAAGTATTTTGTTAATTATATATGGGTATAGTAAATCCCACTCTTTAAAATTGATTATATAAAAATTAAGAAGATATAAATATGCAGTAAATGTGACATTGGAATGATCTTGTAATGTTTTTTTTCCATTGATAATGATTTCTGTTGATACAACTCGATATAATATCATATAAATTGACCTATACATGGACACATTCACTACTCAATACAGAGATATGATACTGGATTACATGTAACCTTGAACTTCCTCTATAAATAATATGTTACATCTTTGTCTATTGACATAGATGACATGGGGGGATCTTATAGTCAATGATGACACTTTTCACCCACATCAATAAAATTGTTCTTGTATTTCTAGGTACCTTTGTTACATTATATTGTGGAATTATTAACCATGATCTAGTGATAGATATTGTGTGATAGCATGAGATATAGTGGGGAATACACTACATGGTGTGTACCTTAGAGTACAAACACATCGAATAATATTTATTCACATAAACACTAGGTATTATGTTCCTTTACATGAAATGATTTGGGTGAAAATTTTGTCTTCTTGAATTTTTATCCCATTCAATTTCTTGTATTATTTCATTCCAAAACTCCCATATTTTATTTCATCTTGTTTATTATTCTCATTAATTTGGAGATAACATTGATTGTCCTTCCTGTGCATAAAATGTTTGAACCAAGTAACATTGTCTCAGAATATGTTATAGCATCTGACATTGACAAGAAGGTTGATGATATCACACACAGTCTAGGAAACCATATCATACCAAATCATGAATTGATTTGAAATACTAAGGAATGATATTTTCTAAATTAACCACTATAAAATAGGTCACCAATATATTGATTTGTTGTCATTATTAATTTAATCATTCCATAATATTATGAACATATTTTGTTAATATGGGTTTCATCACCATGACGTGTCACTCAAAAAACCCATTTGATTGATATATATAGTTTTTGAATTTATGGTAAGTAAATCATAAAAATTTTATACAAAACCTTTATAAAATGATTAATATTACCATATTTAATGATCCAATCATCTTAGGTTAATTTAGAATTAAAAATTCATCTGTATAGAGATGATATAAAATGTGTATTATTTAATGGGATCTTATATTTATTGAGAATTTATCATATGAGATGTCTGAGATATACTGGTTAAATGAATAATTCATTGAGTGTTGAGGACCACATTTAGATCAATGAATTATTTATGCATATTTGGGATTAATTTCATTCTATTTACTATAATTTCAAATCCACCACGTTGTTGTTTCATTGACGTGTTTGGAAACCAATACATTTCCCATATTACACAATGATTTTAATATATGTATATTAGACATTTAAATAATTTTTTAAATTTTATACTCAAAGAGATTATTGAGGGATTATATATTATCCAATAATTCATATAAAATTGTAACTGGAATCCTATTTTAAGAGGTGTATTTTTAATTATTGTTTATGTAAAATGAAAAAATAAATTCAAAAGATACTCAATATCCCCATTTTTTCATGGATCAAAAAATTTCTATGGTATCATGGGAATAAAATTCAATGTGTTCGAGGACCCATCCAATGAAATATAAGGATGGACTATTAATACATAATCATTAATTTTAGATGATCATCAATATATAGTGTGGGGTTATTCAATTATATCATTGATTAATATAGAAATTTTATTATCCATATTTTTGTGAAAAAAATCAGCATGTTATTATTTAACTTTTTAGATGCCCATAGTAGTTTAAGGGATATCACCTTTATAATAGAATCAGAAATAGTATTAAAAAATTAAGTGAACCATTCTAGGAAATCGTAACAGATGATCTATCAATTAAAGAGTTACATTCTATATCTTGAAACACCAAATATAACAAATACCCCCAATATAATACATCAATTTCTTGTTAGTGGTTTACCTCTATAACTATTTTAATTCGAGATCATCTTTCAATCTTGAGTTAAAATTTTTCCACACATTACTGATCATTAATGGAAATCCTATAGTGCCATTAAATTCTTAATCATAAACCATGATATTATTAATCCTGGAATGTTAATATTCAATACTTATGATGAACCCATCAAGATGCATATGGTGGATTATATTAGTATTGTCTTTGATCACCCTGGTATAATATCACTTGATGATTGAATGATTGATTCTGGGGTCAATATAGTATTTATTTGTGAGATTTACATGAAGCACTGATTTGGGTGTCAGTTCTCATGTATAATTAAAGTGAAGAAATTTCATTATTTCATGGTTATCGATGATCTATATCCATTATTATTATCAATATCATACTCAATTTTTATTTATAAAACCATCATAAACCTAACTAATATTCCCCATGAAAATGACATAATTTTTATTGAATGAAATTTTCTTAATCATGGGTTGAATGAAATCATGGTTAAACTCTAATGGAAACCACCTCACTTCCATACAAGCCAACCATATTTAAAAAATTAGATTTCTATAGTGTTTTTAAGTTGGGATTTGTTTTCATTGAATTGTATTCAATAACATATGTACGGTACAAGGTGGATACATAGCCTTACCATCAATCTAATGAATTCATAGTCCGTCAAAAACTGAATACTTTTAAATTGAAATGGTGTGATTGGATTAAAATTATATCTTTTTATTATCAAAATGACAGATTTTTTTATCCTGAATAAGTTGAACACATAACATCATCATGGTGTTGACTATCCAATGTATCCATGGTAATTGTTTTTTTCTTTCCCAACCTCAGGAGGATCATTTCAAAAATTATATTCTAGATTCTGTTCTGGTCATATCTCCATCATCCCTAAGAACCCCTTCATTGATTATCTTCTTTTGATGATATATTATACTCCACATGAATGAAATATTATCACGTATTAATGAAATTCAACAAAAATAGATAACCAATTTAAGCTATTTTAAAAATTATTATGAGTTATTCCCAAAAACTCATTTCAAAAAACTATAGAATAATAAAAATATTATTGGCCATCATTTTGTGGGATATAGATCTGGTAGATTAAATTACTAATGATTTTATGCTGTTAATAAAAAAAGATTTACTATTTCAGAGTGAATAGGCGCTGAAGATAGATATAATTATATAGTGAGAAATAATGTTATAAAAAAGGATATATATAGTGAGTTTTTATAGAGATGAATGAATTAAGAGGTGATTAATTGTAACATTAGGAAGGGATAGTCAAATGATTTTCGAAGGTAATGGAACTTTAGTTTCACATATAAGTTTTAAAACTACATTTTTTTGAAGGAAGCACTATGAATTTAAATTTTCAAATGGATATTATACAAATTTTTTTTTGAATTAACTAGATGGATATCTTTGGTGATGCTAGCACTACTAAACATGATAATTTTTAATCAGTCAAATCATAATAACTAAAATTTAAAAATTTATAGAAATATTATAGATTGTTCTCATTATATAATTATTTTCTATTGTACATTCATTTTATTTAATTATAAAAAGGAATGAACCATTTGTGTTGTTTCTTTCCCCTAATTTTTGAAATGAGAAGTGAAATTTTATATCTCATAATTATTATTGATTTCATCAGATCTTATTTGAGTATTTATTCATCATAATATTTTAATCTTGTAAAGTGTAAAATAAGAACAACTGAATATATAAAAAAATGTAATTATTATAAGGAATTACTCACTATAACGAATAATTTATTTACCTCAATATTATTATAATTTATCAGCATTTACAAATTTCAATATATTAATTTCCTCCATTTTGGAAAAACATGGATAAATATAGTGAATATAATTTATTCATCTTCTTAATCGTGTATACCGAAACAATATTTTAATACATTGAAATTATATTTTTTTAGATGAATAATCATTATATTTCACAAACACATTCCCATGGACTGTAATAGTTTATTTCATTTGGATAATTAGAAAATTAATTTCAAGTATATTAAATGATCTAAAAAATATCCCATAATGATCATCCATATTAGTACTCCTACATAAAATAAGAATTCATAACATGGGGAATGGAAATTTAAGAAAGGGTTATCATATATTCTCAGTAATGGTAAACTTGGGAGATACATATGAAAATCATAAACATAATGGTATTAGTAAATAAGCATAGAATTTGATGATCTTACCCTAAACATTATAGACAATATATATAAATCATTGAATAATGATTTTTTAGTTAAAAAGGAATGAATCGCAAGGGCGTCAAAAGTAAAAACCATCAAATCATAACATACAGATAAGAAGTAGAATTGTAACATACACATAAACATGTATAATCAATCCCTCTGTGTCGAGGACCATTTTCCAAACCAAATAGGGAACAACATGGGTAATACACATACAGGTCTGTACACACCACCATCCCAAGTCACAATTGTTCCTTTTAATGGATCAGGTTTCCCAATATTCCAATAGTGGTCTGGGTTTCCCCATTTTCCCATAGTTGATAGGGTTGACCCATCATCCCATAGTTTATCATGTTTTCCAATCATTATATCATCAGATATAAATAATTATCTAATTAAAATGATGGATATATTGTTCCCGCTATTAATATATAGAAAACTATACATTAGTTCTCCATAAGAACAAAAATCATTTATTCTATCAAAATCTATAAAATGATATGGGTTTCACAAACATTTCATTATAACATAAAGCATGGAAAATAAAAAATCATATGTATTAATTTATCAAAAAAGATATAAAATTCACATAAATAATAAATATTCTATCATTGTATCATATTCCTAAAAAACATATGTGACAACAAGTAACATTTTATTATATTCAATTTGATTTATATTGTCCACATAAAACATTTCTTGAGGGATATATACCTTCCATCTTGGAAAATGATATTGAAATAATAAATTAATTTTCATTCATATTATAGTGAAAATAAAATTTAATGAATGTAATGGAATTTTCACAAACAATATTAAACACCTTAAAAATGTTTTATCTATAAAAATTTATTAATGATCATTTAAAACACTTTTAGAACATATGTAGATATCATTGATTGAATGAACACAGATTTCAACTCAAAGAGAAACAAATTACAGGAAAATTATAATATAGTTTAAATAATGATATTCATAGAACATCACATCAATTATTATTATATAAAACTCATAACATAATATAGGTTCATGAAATAACATCTGTCTTAATGAAGGAAAATTAAGACAAATTTCTGTTGTCGTCTTGGTAACTCTTGAAATGTACAACCCATGGATGATATATTATAAATTGAATATTTAAATTCTGATAAATTTAAGGATAATGAAAAAAATTATTGGATTTATAAACACCACATAATTATTTTTTGTGAATATTGTTGAATTATTTTAGAAACATATGTCAGACTAGAAATACCCTTACGTTATGTTTTAACTCTCATCGTACACATAAAATCCTCCTTTATAATAAATATAATTTTATAATAAATCTATTACATAAAAATGTTAAATAATTTCATAAGATTTTTTTATTTACATATGGAATGTTTACAACGTTTAATAACATGTTCATGTTATATTTACATTTTAGGTAATCACTATTTTTTTTCACATGTGTTCCATATTTTACTAGTCCTCATAATTATATATTGACTATTTAATATACATAATTAATGAGGTGATATATATATATATATATCATATATATTTTCTATATATGTATGTATAATAATCTATAAATTTTAGAAATAAATACACCGTTCATAGAGATGATATGCTGTATGTATGTATGAACGATATTTCCATTTTCTTGACATATAGAAAGAGAGTATGTCAAATCGATATATATAAATATATCATACCAGTAGAATTACTATGTCATATATATAATATATGTTAACAAAACCCATCTATAATCTATTCAACATATTGTGTGAATGACTCACATAACATTGAGGAGGTAGTAATCTACACCCCCACAAATGAAGTTATTGTTCTTTGAAAAAAATGGAAAGAATGAAGGGATTTGTTATATAATAAATAAATGATAAATATCCTCTATATCTTTAAAAATAATTTCCATAATTGTTTTAATACTTGAATAGTGGATGTGGAAAAACAAATGATTTTAGTTTGTGAGGTAGTAGTCCGCCATAATCACAATCATAGATTTGTATCCCATTTCATAGAGGTTCGTATGAGTGTAGTTGTAAACCTTAATAAAAAAATCTCAGTATATTAAAAATAATAATGTTATTATTTAGTTATTATATAAAAATAATTGAAAGTGTTTAATTATGAAAAAATATAAAACATTTACTGATGAATGTTAACAATTATTTCGGTTTGTCCTTTTGATTTTCCTAAAAGGACTCATTTGGTTGGATTTATTAGTAATATAAGGTTCATAGGATTAATTTAGGGATATTTGCATGATTTTTGGATAGATTTTAGCTGATACAAATAGGTTCTGATGTTTGATGAAAATACAAGAAGAAGTGATGTTTTATAAGAGATGGTAGGGGCATTTTCGGAATTACTCGAATTATTAATTTATAATAAATAATATCTTAAAAAATAAATTTAAATGGAAATTAATTGTAAGATAATAATTTTTATAGATGAAATATAATACAAAAATATATTTTATCAATGTTTTTGTTGGATTTTAAATCTTATAATTTTGATTTAACCTTAATTAATCCAGCTTAATTTTAAATGTGGTAGCCAAAATTTCAATATTATAAGGTTGTAATTTTAACATTTAAGGTGTAAATTAGAACATAAATTGAAATTTAATTATATATTAGACAATATATCTTTCCATTATCATTATTTAATATTTTTATGATTTGTAAATAATTTAATAAAATGTTATTTTCATAAAATTTCTTAATTGTCAATTTTAACACTATTTCCAACATTGACATTAATAAAATCAATAAACAAAGATAACTTTGAAAAATATTACATATTAAACTCCTAGAATTTAATATACACCTATATATTCCTTTATCACCCTAATTATGTGAAATTATATTTGTTTTACTCTTTCTAAAATCATTTATTTATTTTCTCTTTAATTGAATAATTACCACATCATTATTTTTTAATAATTTAAGATAATTATTTATTATCATAACATTTTAATTTAAGTTCAACTATTTACCTAATACATTTATAGTTCCAAAGAATATTTATAGATGATAATAATTTTATTTAACCCCATATTAAAAATACTATACTAGATAAAAGTAAGAGTGTGAAAATTTGACACTTTTTTGTTTTTAATAGTATATTAATAATTTTAATTGAAAAGTTTTCATTATATAACTAAACTTTGAACCTTAGTTGTTATTAATATAATTAAATTCATCAACTATGACTATTCAAGTGAAATGGTAGTTTAATAATATTTAAAATATTTTTTTACCCTTAAATTCCTAATTTACTCATAACAGAGTTAAGAAAAATTAATTAATATTCTATTCATAATCAAAAAAATAAAATAGAAATTTTTAATAAATTTTAAACATATAATAAAAAATATTAAATCTGTTTTTAAAAATTAAAAACTCTTAAGTGGATAAAATTAATTTAAATTAAATCTTTGAGATGGATTGCAAAAACATGTTTTAAAAGTTAAAACATTCAAAAGATTGAAATGTTTTTTGAAACAGTCAATGTGAAATTAATTCCAATGAGGTAAATTGCATTAAATGATAAAAATATTATCTAAGTATACTTGTAAAAAAATATAATTTAACACTATAAGATATTTTGATGAAAAACTTTTCTTCAATTAAAAGTTAGTATTTTTTAATATTAATAAAAACACAGAACCTATCAAAATAATATCAAAAAATAATCCTATGTCAATATTTATATCCCAATTTAAAATAATTATTTTATAATATTTATTATTTTATAAAATATGAAAAAATATGGTTTCTCCATAAAAAGGAGATAAATTTTCCTTCTTTGAAGTGCAAAATTTATGGTAAAATTTAATTTATTCATATATCATATTTAAAAGACAAAAAAATGTGGATTTCAAAAATTGTATTAAATATATAGCATATTAATAATTAATATTATCCAAAAATGATTATTATTTTATTTTATTGGTAAAAATACATTTTTATGAATTTAATTTGTTTTCTAGAAAATATTTCTTTTTTATTTATGATAGTTTTACATGTATAATTCATACATTAATATTTCAATTAATATTATACATACATGAAACAATAATAGATAAGTTATAATTTTTTTTATAAATATAATATTAAAATTATGGTTCATAGAAACTGATTATTGTGCATCAGAAAAGATTACCATGGTGTAGCGTGCAACAGATGCTGTTAAATAAATCCTATTATTTAAAAATAAATTTTATAAAAATCTCAGGCTATTAAATTCTAGCCCACTAAAAATGATTTTCTTCCACAAAATTCATTGGGGTTAGAAAATGTGAATGTTCCTTTATTTGAAACAAAAATAGTAAAAAATACTACTAAAACATTATTTTAAAAAATAATGTTGGAAAAATAAATGTTACTAGAAGAATCTCAAAACTAGGATTCCACATAAAATAACATATTTAGAATGTGAAAAAATGGGCATTGAAGAAAAATCTAACTATCAATTTATAATAGAGTGGGAAAGAAAAAAATTTCTAAATAAAGATAATATTCAGAATGTCCTAAATTTGAAATGATATAAGGGACCATTTTTTCATCCAAAAAATCTAATGAGATAAATGTTTTGGTTTCAAGATTCTTTCCCTAGAGTTGAAATTTTTTTATGAGAAGATATACTTACATTATTCCATCACAATCCCACTCCTAATTTTTTATTCATTAATTTATACTTTGTATCTTATTCCAATAAATGAAGGTTAATTTTTCTTACTTAATATATAATAGATTAAGTGATCCATAAATAGAGTGATAGATAATTCAATATGTCTTTTTTACAATTGAATTGTTTTCAAAAGTTATCTAATATGAATAAATCCTCATATGAATAGATAGTACATTAATCTCTAAAACCTCATTTGAATTATAACATAATCCATTTAAAAAATTGTTAACATTTTAACCCTTTCGAATAATGAAAGTAAAAAAATTAGAATTAAGGTCACTAAATTTTTCAAAATCAATATAACATTGAACCATTAAATATCGTAATGTAGATTATTATTATCACAAACAAAACAAGTGAAAACCTTCACCATGCACTTTCTGTAAGAATATTAATATCCTAAATTACCTTATATCATTACTAAAAACAATTTTTATTTCCATATTAAAAAATTTATTGGATATACTCCTAAAAATAAATATTTAATGATTAAAAATTATAGAATAATCTACTTTTTCAAAATGTTGTCATAAAATTCCAAGGTAATCTGTACTATTATATTAAATTTATCCAGAACAAATTATCATAACATTTATAATATATTATGTTTTATCTTTTACATAATCATTTGTTTCCATTGATTATATATTTTTCATCAAACCAATTTTATAGTAAATCAAAATCATTCATCAAAGTCTTATAAATTTATATTTTAAAAAGTTAACTGAAACATCCTTATATATATTAGACAAAATTATTTAATCCCAATACACAAAACAATAATAATTTCACTTCAAACTTAGTAGATTTAAAATTCTACCTCATACAATTACATAATACCTCTATACATTCAAATTTCACCAATAGTCTCATTATAATGAATAATATATCTACATCCTGTACCACCTTTCTGATTATCCTCTTCTAATTTCCACTTCGGTCATTGATTTTCATAATTCTCATTTATTCCATATTTAAATAATTTATCAATTAATAGAACCATAGGGGAGAGAATATTCCAATACTCTCTATTAACTATATTTTCATTTTTATATTGTAATTATTTGATTTGGGTACTTCTTTTCTTTAGTGAAAACAAGTTATTGTTCCTCTAAGGAATCTAGTTGGGGTTTTTTTCTTCAAATTTTATGACACAAGTGAAACAGAATCATATTAATGACAAGGTATACATTACCATAATTGTAAGAAAACACTTTCCATATGTTCTTGGGCGTGTTTGAGAGTTAGTTATGGTACACATTATTAATCACGTTCCATGAAGACTGATTGTTCCTGATCACTAAGTATGTCACTCTAGTGATCATATCATTTGATACTATACTAGGAAATTGTTTGCCACATTTAACATTAACCCAATTCCATCTTGTTAAATCGATTTAATAAAAATGAAATAATAGTTTCTGGAACACTTATCATTGTGGTTGAACCACAAAATCATGTTAAATTACATATAATATTAAAATAATGAACCTATAGGTTTTGTCCTAGGCTATTAATTATTATTAAGAACACTATAGGATTGTACCCTATACCAAGAAATCTCCTTAGATACATCCCAATATGTGTCATTATTAATATATCTTGAGATCTCAATAATTATTTCACAACCTTGTTTCCAATGTTTCATATAAACGTTCCTTTAAAAACTACTATAGTTATCTAGGAATTTCATAGATGGATATTACAACTTTTTAGATTAGTAATAATTACATTTCACAAACACATTTTACAGGACCATGATAGTTTTCTTTTGTTGGAAAATAAGAAATTAAACTTCAAATTTTTTTAATGATGTTAAATATGTCCAAAAAACATCCCCTTCAATAAACCAACATAAAACCACTCTTCATAACATGGGGAAATAAAACAAATCAAATGGTGAGCTCATATGTTCAGTAAGGATAAAAAGGAGGGACACATAAGAATACAATTAAAATCGATATGGGAGCATAAGAATGGAAATATATTATCTTATCATACATATTAATGATCATATACATGTTTTATCGAATAATTATTTGGAATTTCATAAGGAATGAATTATAAGGGAGTAAAAAATAATAAACAATTAAAGAATAACATATAATTAAGAAATATATTTGTTGTAGAAACATACAAATTTAATATAATTACCTATAAGTCAAGGTTCATTTCTAGTACATATCATGAAACATCCAGGGGACTACACCTACAGGTCCAGCACACCACCATCCCCACTCATATTCATTTACACGTAGTGGATCGGGTTTCCCCATCTTCCCTTAATGGATCAGGTTTTCCCATCATCCCATAAAAGACCACATTTTCCCATAATTATATCATGAGTTATACATATTTACCAAATTAATTATATTTATATATATTTCCTACCCAAAAATTAAAAAAACCATACATATGTGTTCATGAATAACATAGTTATTCACCAGATCAAAACCCATAAAATTAGATGGGATTCATAAATATTTAATCTCTTATTAACTCACAGAAATGAAATAAAATTAATAAGTATCAATTAATCATAATCATAAACTATTTATTGATAAAATAATAATTGTATCATTGGATAATTTCCCTGTTAATCATATTAAAAATCTAATCATGTTATATTAAATTGAAAATGATTCTTAAATTTCACTTTAAATAATTCTTGTAGAAATATTACATTATAAATTGAAAAATGATTTGGATATCCTCAAATGATTTTCAAACCATTTTCATTAAAAAAACATATTAAATTATAATTGAATCTTTTAAAAATATTTTAAACATATTTGAAATTATTTTTTCCTTAAATCATCAAAAAAGTTCATTTAAAACACCTTTAAAACATTTTAAGTAAACAATGATTTTAAGGAACAAAAATGTCAGATTGAAGAGAGAATAAAATTACATTAAACATATAATATCATTAAAATAAGTATAATCTGGATACAAACATTCAATTTTTCTTACAAAACCCCTCCTAAAATGAATATAGTTTCATAATATAACATTTGTCTCAAAGAAAAAAATTGAGAGAAATATATTTTCCAGATTTGGTCGCATTAAAACCATAAAACCAATTAATGTTAGATAATAATCAATATACATAAATATCCAAAAATTTAAGGACATTTATCATTGAATACATTCAAGTCTATTATATATGGGGAAATAATAAAAAAAGTGTTGAATATGAATGATTTCTTGGAGAAATAAATGTGAGACACGAATTCCCCCAACTGTATGTCTTAACTCTTATGGTACTCAAGAAAAAATTTATATAATAAAAATAAATATAATATAAATCTATTATTTAAAAATATTAAATTATATCATACCATTTATTGTTTACGTATTTCCTCATATAACTTGTTTACTATCATGTTCATGTTAATGTTATGTTTCTGGTAATAGATGGTTTGTTTTACGCATATGTTTTATATTTTGTCTTAATTATTTATATCATGATTAAATTATTTCTAGGATTATAAATGTGATATAAATATCATATATATTATGTATATATGTATTTAAAATAATCTATAAAAGATATAAACTGAAATAAAATATTCATGAAGGTGGTAGGTCATGCGTATGCGTGAACATTGTTTAAATTTTCTCATCATAATGAAAGAATGAATGTAAACTCCATATATATATATATAATTTGACATAAATTTTTATGTATTATATATAATAGATATTCACTAAAAACATATTTAATACATTCCATATAATGAGTGTGTGAATGACAACATTCTGAGGGGGAGGTAATCCACCCGTCCACAAACGAAATTATCACACATAAAAAAATGGGAAGCTAAAGTAATGTGTTTTATAGAAATTAATGAAGATTAAATAAATCATAAATATTATATATATATATATATATATATAATATAATTCCCATCCTTATTCCAGACCTTTCAATGTGGAAATGGAGGAACCAATGACATAGCATAGCGAGGCCGTACTCCGCCACACACAGAACGATGATTGTTTATCCCATTTGAATTGATTGTGTGAATTTAAGTAAAAAAATAATATAAAATTCATTAAGTATATTCTGTATAATTATGATATTATATAACTTCTAAATAAATAAAATTTAATGGGTTTATGGAAGAAATAAAATAAAAATGATTATTGATGAACATTACTTCTTATTATAGTATCTCCTTTTGACTTTCACAAAAGGACTTGACTGAATGGATTTAAACCCAAATTATTGCTTCTAGGATTATAGGGGTAAATTTAGGAGGATTTTTGGATATATTTATTCCCAAATATATAGGTTAATAATGCCAATAAAATAAAATAACATGTTTCCTTTTATAAGAGAGGGAAGTGTCACTTTTTGAATTTCCCAAAAGTGTAATTTATAATAAATTAAATCCCAAGAAAATAACTCATAAGGACATCAATTATAATATAATGTACTATTATGTTGTTATATAATCACCTATTATATTTTATATAATATTGGGTATAATTTTAAGCATTATAATTTTGATTAACCCATTGATAACCCATTTTAATATTAACATCTTTAACAAATTTTTCTATATTTAGAGGATGTAATTTTTATATATAAATTTTCAACTGCACCATAAATGTAAAATTTATGATATGTTAGACCATATATCATACCCATTTTCCTTATTGATTATAATTATGATTTATATATAATATAATAAAATATTATTCTCATAAAATATCATAAGTGTAAATTATGAAAATATTCATTACATTGAATTTAATATTGTTAATACAATACGTTAACTTCAAAAAAATAATTTTATAAACACTTAAAAAATCATGGTCACCAGTAAAATTAATGTATCCCCATAATTAATTCAAATTTAATTTATATAATTATTCCTAATATCATTTAATTGATTGTTTCATTAATAGAATAAATATTATGTCTTTATTTTGTATGAAATGACGGAAATAATTTCTTCACTAAAAAAAATTAATATTACACGATATAGATAAATCTTATATGTTTTTTATGAATATATACATATTTCATCACATCTACTTCCTAAACCCAAAAAAATATCATACTTATAAAAAGTAGGCATGTGACTTTTATTTAGTCCCTTTGATTTTAATAATATATTAGTCATTATCATTGAAACGTTTCCATTAATTAATTTAATTTATGATGTTATGTGTTAATATTATAATTTAATTAATAAAATAATATTTAATTAAGTATAATTTTATTTTTTTAAAATTTTTATAATATTATTTCTTCTATTAATTACCTCATTTACCTTTAACTATGGTAACAAAAATTACTAAAGCTACAATTCATATTTTCCAAAAATAAAATCATCATATTTACTAAATACTCTCATTATAATTCCAAATATTTAATCCATTTTTATCATATAGAAAAAAAATTGTGGAAAAATTAATTTAAAATTAACCTCATCGATGGATCGAGAAAATAGGTTTATAAAGTAATAACATTCAATAGATTGAAATGATTTCATATATAACTTCAATGATAAATTTATTATAATGATATAAATTGGAATAAATGATTAAATGTTTATATAATTATTCTTTAAAATATATCAAAAATCTCATTTTAGAGTATAAATTATTTTTATTAAAATATTGGTTTCAATTAAAATTCAGTATTATTTATTATTCATTAAAAATTGACACTTATCAGAAAAATAAAAAAAAATCATAGAATGTAATTTTTTTTGTCAATATTTAATATAGGATGTATATTTATAATGATATAGTTTATGAATGTGTAAAATAGTAGATTGAAAATGGATTCAACATTAAAAGGTGGAAAATGGTCCTTTTTAAAAAAAATACTTCTTTTTTGGTCAAATTTGATTTGTTATTATATATTTAATAGAAAATATATAACATTAATTAAAACAAAATATTATATACATTATATATATTTAAATACTATTATATAATAATAGTGATTGTGTCATTTCTATTGGTATAATATATGATTCTCCACATTTAAATAGTTTTTCAGAAAAGATTTCCTTTTTTATTTATAAGCGTATTCTCATGTGTAAATCATTCAATAATTATTCAGATAATCCTATTAATAACCAAAATTATAATGTCTAGGTGATAACTTTTTATAAATAATTATAATAATAAAATTATGTTTCGGAAAAAAAATTAGTTATTTCTGTAACTCAAGGTAAAACGGTGGTGTTTATCGCAAACATAACATGGTGTAGCGTGAAACGAATGTTAATGAAGATATATAATTATATAAAAATATATTCATAAAAAATATCATGTTGCTTTGAAAATAAATAATAAATTTCAATGATATTTCAGTAAGGTTCCAATTTTTAATCCACATTATAGAGGAATGTGATAATCTTTTTAAACTTCTCAAAAATCATTTTTTTTCAATTCGTGGGTTTTTAGTATATTATCACCCCCACCTAAACGCAAAATGCACTGCATACCCTAAAACTATTTCTAGTACCCTATAATTTTTTACCTATATGACATATATTATAATTCTACGATACCCTCAACTACTACCAAATGAATCCCCACAACAACATTAAATACTTTTAATCTCAAATTTTGTGTCTCAATCCAACAATGTCGTTGAACAAAATAAATTTCTACAATACTAATTAGAAAATTATGATTGATAGTTATATATATTATTATATTTTTACATAATTTTAGAAAATTATAATTTAATTTGTACAAAAAATAAGTCTAAAACCAAGGCATAATTTCCATGATTTTTTGAAAAAAAATGTGTATAATGAAATTTGTCAATATTTTTAGAAAACATCGATATTTATTTTTATTGTACTTTTTCAAAAATAATGATAATAGATATTTTTATGTAATGTTTTTGGATCATAAAAAATAAGATATTATTATATTCAATAAAATATTATCGATTGGTATCCTCTTAAACATGGACTCTTAAATATATATCGGGATGTTTTATACAAAATGAACTCAGTATTAATTTATGCAATGGTTATCATACATGGATATAAGGATTCAGTAAATCATAATAAATAAAATATTTAAGGCATTTTAAATGGATTGATAAATGAATAGGATCGTCCATATACCCAGAAATTATATCAATGTACACATTGAACAGATTAATTAAACCAATTTGACAATGTAACAAAATCATTATATATATTTTTTGTATTTTGGTAGAGTTAGTGAGAACATTATGATTTTTTACATTCTAGATGGTGGTCCACAAAATATACCATGAATTTTTATTTCGAGAATTAATTTTTTCCCAATAAATGGAATATATTGGATTATCTGGTAAAAATATGAAAATTTCCTAGGACACCCTTTGAAGAATTTCAACGTGATAATATTTGCACATTTTTATATTCCAAAAAAATTAAATATTTTTTATTCTATTAAATGTAAATTCATAGAAATAGTAGATTTATGTTTTTATTAGGTTTTATTCAATACTATTCAACTTAATGGATACTTTTTGTTGTTCAATTGGATTTTTAGGTCATGTAAATATAGATTCCAATGATTAAGGTTGTCCAACATCGATAAAATAGAATATATTAATTATAATGATACATTGAGAAAACTATTCTTAATATTTAGATTATATATCATTCAAAAAATATTCATCGATCTATAAGATAATAAGGGGTGGAAAACCAAACAAGAATAATGGAAATAATACTAGCGTAAACATCCACAGTGAGAAGGTTCCTGTAGTTTATGGTTATAGTGTGTATACCATGGATAAGTATGATAACATAATCAGGGGGTGTTCCAAAACCAAAAAAATAAAAACGATTGAAATAACAGTGAATGAATTATAAATCGTAATTATAATTGTTTAAATTAAAAAATTATGAGTTGAAAATGGATTGGATTGGATGAAAACATATTCGAAATGATGGACCTGTAAACATACCATTAATCAATCAGATTGATAAATAGTCTAGAATCATTTCTAAGAAGAGTTCCACTAAAATTATGTTTAGGGTGAACAATATTAGTGAATAATATCATTGAAAACAAAATCATTAATCATGATGGTTACCTATGGGTTTAATACGCCACATATTCACCATCGACATTTATATCAATTCATCATGATCAGATATACTAATACTTATTATCCATACAATTTTATTACGATGTAGATACTCAAGATATAGATAATGTTTTATGGAAATATAATATTAAAAATGTAATTAAAATTATTCATATCTGATGTATCAATAATTCGGTATTTACTGAATTTTATACAGAGTTGTTATAAATGGTTATTGGTGTCCATGTTAGATATCATAGGTTTAATTGTCACTGTGTATCATATAACAATGCTAATCATCTTAATTGTAGATCTATAATGATTTTTTCCCTCTAGATAAATGTAATTTTAATGAAATATGTTATAAAGTATATAACCATACCCGGTGAAAGTTTATGATGGTGATATAATATTTTGTTGGGCCTATGATATGTGAAATGAACGTCACTATATATCCAAAAATCCTAAAAATCAATCCATATATAATTTTTTGTAATTGGTTTTTTCATATATGAGTCTTTTTTATGGGTATCTAAAACAGTGTATTCATTGCATTAAGCCATATATAAGAAAAATAAAATGAACAATGCATAAACACAAATAATACTTGTGGGTTAATTACTTTGAATATTGAGTCGAGGTTCACGGAATATTATCTAGATGTTATAATAAATCCTTTCAAAATAGAAATAAAAACACACATAGTTCATGGAATTGATAAGAAAATTATCATATGAGGTCAAGGTTAAAGTTGTAATACCTAACGTGAAATGAAAAAAATAAACGGTTTTACGATGTTGGGAGTGTAGGTGTGGGAGTGATGGGATGATGATAAATTTTTTGGATATTTCAAAAGTAGGTGATTCAGGATATATTATATGTAACACTAATTGATGTAAATGCATATTTATTTCTTGAAAATCAAATCATCTATGTTTTTAAATATATATATATTTTAAAAATCAGTATAATGATTACCAAACACTGCTGTTTTCCCCAAAACCTAGTGGGCTATATATAGATCTTATCTTTTCATAATTATTCCATATTAATTGAATTATATTTTGGAAAAGATAATTTGAATAGGTAAACTAATGATTCATGACACAGTGGAATTATTTAGTGAATGGGATTTGTTCCTAAATCAGAAAAATAAAATGAATAGTAAATGAAAAACATTTAATAATAAGAAAAATCCCCACATATTACTAGTATGTGGGGGAATTTTAAAACTAATGATGGATTTATTATAAAGAAACCATACTCCATATACACTTTTACAGATCCTGATTTCACATATAGGAATTTTTTTTATTAAAGGACCACTAAAATTAGTATAAGGTTTATGAGGGATATAAAATAATGTAATACATTTCAATATCATGATCTGAAGAAGACATTCTATGTAGTATAAATCCATGTATAGGGTTCTTTATGAAATTTCCACTATGCATAAATGGTTTTGGTTTAGGTTTTAGGATATAGTTTCTCAGTAGTGATCATTCATTGATAGAAACCTAACATGAATTAGTGAAGTCATAATGACCATGAAGAAATGGGAATTTCCTTTAGTTGAAATTTCAGAATAGGTTTGGCGTAATGTGTTTGACCATATCTATGTAAAATATGTTATTATAAATAAAAAATTGAATTATTTAGTAATTTAGGTATATTTTTATGTCCATGAACATGACTGTGGATGTGAAAATCCTACAAATGTAATTTTATCCAACATTGGGACCTAGGAGAAGGAATTAGGTTCTGTAAAATATGTCCCACAAAAAACGTTTATCAATAAATCATACTGGGTTTTCAAATGTAATTTTACATTATGTGATAGTGGTGATACTATAATGTTGTTTAATTTATTAGAATGGATAAATTTATACCTTCTAATTTTTGGATATATAATGGGGAATATCCTCAAGTGGTCTAAATTTTTCTATAGTTTTCATTAATTTGATTTTATAAAATTCATTTTTTTAAGAAAGCGCACATTAGTGTGTAGTGTGATACAAAAAAACCTTTTTTATCATATTATATTTAATGATAGATTAGAAATTATTTATTAAATAATGTCCTCTATAATTATGAAGATTATTTACAGTCATATTTTTATGTATAATTGTAATTTGCAAGTCCAATAATTATTCTTTTTGAATAAATGGGAACTCGAATATGTTATTATTGAAGGTTCATGTGACATTGTTTTAATCGAAATCATGGTTATTAATTGTCTGTGTGTGTGAATTTTTATATAAATTCATTCAAACTCACCATGATAGATTTTCGACTTTTCTTCTTTATATAGTTAATCACAAATGGAAATTAAATGTGATGGAAAAATTATTAGATAAGACAATTTTATTATATCCCTTATACTATTAAGTTGGGGTTATGTATGAGGTAGTATATGTTGAGGGGGCTAATACCACTGGGAATGATTGTGTTTTTTTGGAATATAAATTATTCCCTCATCTACCATCATGTAAAAGATAGTGGATATA
The DNA here is from genome assembly GCA_963277665.1 of Viscum album. Lineage (NCBI taxonomy): Eukaryota > Viridiplantae > Streptophyta > Magnoliopsida > Santalales > Viscaceae > Viscum > Viscum album. The sequence goes on along the minus strand of OY728122.1, from coordinate 905,247,747 downwards.
TTTTTTTATTTCAATTATCTTTGTATTTAAAGTTGACTAGTATAAGGCTTAATTATTAGAATGAAAAAACTCATAGAAAATTTCACTAATTCAAAGGAAAATATGCTTGTTCTATATTCCATTATAATATTTAATTTGACTCTAAATATAATGTTAATGTTACCATTAAATGGAAAATACATTCAATAATCTTGAGGTCCATGAGGGTACCACATGAGCTCAATTGAGTAACAATTCTTGATGAAAATGGATGAATAGAAAATCTATGCTTGTGGATGAAGTGTACATATCATGTAAATGTATCTCCAATATGGTGATTTTGAAATAATATTTGGATGTTTTAAATATATTTGGAAACTTATGAATTATTATTTCATGTATTTTTACTTAATAAAGAATAATTTTTAATCTAATGAAATATTTTATCATATATGTTAAGAAATATCATCGTTTTTTGATCTAGTAGAAGATATTAGTGCATAATTGAGAAAAAAATCAATGACCAAAATATAAATATTTAATAATACCAAGTTAATCTTCTTATGTTTACCTAAAAATGAATGTACCTAATCCTCAATTATGGGATATTTTTGGAAATCAATATTTTTTAAATAATGGAATTTTATTCACCCATATATTTGTTTTCATTTCTATATAAATTTTTTTGTCTGATCCCATTTTGAAGATATTGTATAATGGAAGACATCCAATTGTCTTTGGTGTTATAATATGAGGGTGAATTATCAACATGGGCTAACATATCACTAACCTCATATAAAATTTATGTATTACTACTAATGAATTGACAGTTTATCATGAATTGCGCAATTAGAATCACTTTCATGTCCCGGACTTACTAAACTAGTGGGGTAGAAATATTTTCCAACACACCATATAGGGTATTATAAAAGATTGAAATATTATAAATGCCTAACTCTAATGTAAAATATGATATTGGCTACAGTAAATAATCAAATAATGGTATAGGTATCTGTTTAATGATGGCGTAGTTTACAATTCTTGTCCAAATTACCAGCATTTAAGTTCTATAGATATTTAACTAAGGAATTAGTATCTCTAGATCTGGTCGTAAATCCATAATGAGTTTCTAAAAAAACATATATTTTTTGATATATTTTTCATAGAGGGGGGAAAATAGGGTAGAAAATACCTTTTTGGGGAATAAAACACATTCCACAATCCAATTCGGTGACCTTTCAAGTCATTTATCCTCATCATAGTCATTTGTTCAAATTTACTATTTAAATAAATTAACAATATAAGAAATATTTCATTAATAAATAAATCTTCTTTATTGAAATTTTCAATGTCCTATGCTACGATCTTTATGTTTGGGTATAATATTTTAATTTAGCTACCCTCTATTTTCTTATATTTAAATTACATTTATTTTTTTGAATTAAAGAATACATTACACAATGAAATTCCCCAAAACCATATTATTATAGTTCCTTTGGAAACATGGAAACATAAACACATGTACGTATATGAGATACATTATCTCTACTAGGTTATTCATGAATATAAACATTCTTATACACAATAAACATAATCTATTTCTGCATATCCTGGTTGAAAGGAAGATATAGATTTGGGTGCGCTCAGAAGGTCATTAAGGGAAAATAAGGGTGACATTTAAATATAATAATGTGAATAGGGGAATGAAAACCTGAACATGAAATAAAAATATCATAACCTACATATCAAAAATAAAAAATAGGAAACATGACATATATATTTGTGGTTTATAATTCATGAATCAAAATGAAATTAAAAACATGAGGCATGAAAGAATAACATAAGAATAAAATAGGGAACTGTAGAAGACACTGAAGAATATAATAATGATTTATATTGTAATGATGGGACACCAGTTACCCAGAGTCAGTGCATTATTACACAACATTGGCATGATATAAAGAATAATGTACCGAAATACTGATTAGTTTTATAGCCTTGGATGTACTAGAAACATTCATAAGTTTTAAATTATATCATGAGATAAAAACAAAACAACATTTTTTCACAGTTGAACACACTTATATATCTTAGCCCATCCCCTCAGGTTAACCATAAAATATTTCTTAATATCATGGGAAAAATAAAACATAGAAACATGTGATCTCATATTCTCATTAAGGATAACAATATAATGGAAAAATTATTTATTAGCATTAACATTTAAGGAAATGTATAAAACTAAAACAAAAGGCTTTTAAACATATAATTAATCATAATATGTAAAAGATAAATCAAATAATTCCATTAATATACTAACATGGAAATTCTACTTGTCAAATAATCACATATAATATTAATATCTAATTTTATAATAATGGAATGCTTAATGTCAATCATAATAACCACATAATCAAGGCCTTGTTCGAAGACTAAAAATTATATTTTTTTCAGGACCTTGTGCCAAGAACCTAGTTTGTATCATGAGACCTACTAATGCATAGATGAGATATATCAGGATCCACCCATCACATTCAATGTCCAATTCATTCCTTATATAAAAATTCTAAAACATAACAAAAACATTTATATTAAAACTATTATAGAAAACGTTAATAAAATAACCATAATCCATGAATTGTATAAAAATAACACATCCACATTGAATGATATCACAATACCTTAAATACAATAAGGAATATTTGTATCATAATAAATCAAATTCAAACACTTATAAAAACCATTAATGTATTTTGACAAATGTGAAATCAAAACTATTTGAGATAAATGTCTCTTTCAATTTTGAAATCATTTAAAAGTCATGTACTTATAAAAGAAAACATTTATTTTGAAAATAATCTTACAAGGTTGTATGGTAAGCTCGAAATGTGTTATAATGACAGAAAATAACTACACCCTCCATATATGTTAAAAAATATTCATACCTTAATTTCCCAATAATGTCATAGATTATCTTGTTTGGAAAATGACAGAATGATTACATTCAAAACGTATTATGAGATGTCTAACATGGGTATAGATGACATTAACCCATTATCTAGTAAATAGAAAAAATGTTTTGAAATACATTATAAAGAAACACATATGTGGATGATAAAGAGGTCCAAGTAGATACTTAAGTAAAAACATCCTCAGATAGTAATGACATTGTGAAATTAACCCTTAACATGTACATTTCTTTGGTCTTAGGTACATTAAACTCATGTATAATATATAAATAATTGTTATTAAATTATACCAAAAAAAATACATAAATATGATATAATGTATGATCTTCTAATATTGGTTTGTTATTAATATTTTAGTAGTATAATTGTTTCTTGTGTTAACTGGTTGGTTTTCCATTATATGTTTTGTTATGTAAGTCATTTTTTTATTGATTGGATGTATTTGATTCATATAAAAAATAATATAAGGTTCTAAAATGTTATTTTTAATAATAAAATTAAAATTATTCTTGAATGGTCAGGATGGGGAATGAATCTCATCGCGTTCATGGAGATGATAATTCGTACATACGCACGAATGCTACTTCCATTTTATTTTTCATATTTTGAAAGAAAATAATACAAAATAATACATAGGTATATTATTATTCCATTATAATATAAAATTTTATATATGTTACATAATTTCATTAACACCATCCTTTATACGTTCCATGTATGGTATAAACATGTCCTGTCAATTGGGGGGGGTAGTCCGCACTTCCTCAAATGAAATTATCGTATATATTCAAGGTGAAAACAATAAAGGAATGATATAAAAGAGAATTACAGAAAAGTATAGATAAAATAAATATAATAAATGTCATATATAACTACAGTTCCATCATAATATCCACCATAAGAGGTGGTAGTACAAGATTGAACAATCATCGTTTCGTGAGGTAGTAGTTTGTCGTCTGTAGAAACATTATGTTCAATACTCATTTGATGGAGGTGTGTATAAGTGTAGTTAAAATATTTATCAAAATAGCAACCTAGTTTTTTTATTGTACCTGATTTTTTATATATAAATTGAATAATGACAGTTTATGGGGTTGGAGAAGTAAAATAAAAGAAAATAACTTAAGAGAAGATGTTACCTTTATATTGGGTAAATCCATTTGGTTTGACCAAAAGGATTACATGAAGTTCCTTATGCTGAAGGTATGTCTTCTAAGAACAATATAGGGATGTAAGGAGTTTAATTTGGTAGAGTTAAGACGAACCAAGCTTCTTAAGAGGTGTGAGAAATGGGATAGAATTGAGGGCTTTTTATAAGGGGGAGGAGGGCCTCTTTAGGAATGTTTGATAATACTATTTTATTATATATTAATTTTAGGTTTTTAAAGTTCCAAAACACATTAAAGTTGAATATAAGTTTAAAAATTTAAGAAATAAAATCATCCAATACTACTTTTACTAGTTTTGGATATTTTAGTATTTTTTATAATCTCATTTATTTAAATGATTTTTTAATGAGGTAAACACTACATCATTATTGTGTCATAAATAATTTTATTTATTTATTGTCTAAAAATAGTAATCAAAATACCATGACGTAGGAAATCTTTTTATCTTTTAAATTAATGTTTATTTTCAAAAATAGAACTTATATAGCCCCATGTAAAAATTATTTTACTAAAAGATATATGTTTATGTCCTTTTTGTATTTACTTTTATTTAATTAATATAAGGAGTCATTATCAATTTTAAGTGGCTCTATGGTGTCCCAAATTCGACCCAAGGCATCCCATGGTCGGACATGTATCAATAAATAGGAATAAAACACATGTTAAGGTTATTTAATATTATAATAATAATACTTGTCTACCCTTACTTACCAAATTTAACCTTTAACGAATGTAAATAAAATATCTACTGATTTAATATTCATAATTTATAAAAATAAAAGTCACCTATTTTAAAATTTTGGACCTCATGATTCCAAATATGTAATCCATTTTTCCAAATTCAGTACCTAGAATTTACGGAATGTAATTTAAAATTAATTTCAGTTGTCAAAACAAAATGCGTGTTTTTAAAAAGAAAAAACTATCAAAAGATAAACTTGTGTTTATGTTAAATTTAAATGTGATATTACATATAATGACCTAAATTTAATTAAATTATAATAATATAATCTAATTATACTTTCAAACCATTAAAATTTATAATTTAACACTATAAATTATTTTGATTAAAATTATTTTTTAATTAAAATTTATTATTTTTCGTTATTCCTCAAAATTTTAAAGTTATCAAAAAAGTTCAAAAAATTTATCCACACTAAATTTTCATGTCCTGATTATATAGATAATTTTAATTTCATTAAATTTAATATAAAAAAAATTATTGGTTTTAAAAAGGGTTCATCTTTAAAAGGCTGTAAAATGAATTTTCTGATAAATAATTCTTTTATCTGAAAAAAAGAATTTATTGTTATATTATGTCTATGAAACACATAATATGGATTATAAAATTAATTGGATTATATTCAATTAAAAATTTTGTCGATACTATTCATAACCTCTTTTTGAACTACTAGTTTATTTATTAATGGTGTGCTTGAACTCGGTATTGCATGTAGCCCATGTTATTGAATTATTTAAAATAGATAACATAATATGAAATATTGGGGTGTTTCATTCTCTATTCCTTCAATAATGTGCATCCACTAAATTTGAAATTTTTCTTTTAAAATAAAAGGTTAAAAATTGAAAAATACATTTGGGGAAATCCCACATCGGAAATTGGGTTTATAAAATTAAGTCATAATAAGAGGGAAATGAAAATGAAAATGTTACCACCAAATTATTTTCTTGATAAGGAGAAAATTTTTGGAAATTAGGGACATATAATTTGGGAAAAAAACATAAATATAAATAGGGTCTGATTTAGGTCATCAATTACAAACAAACATAAAATTGAGGGCTAGAAAGCCATCAATCTATGATGATTTAAAATACCAATGGTTCAACAAAACATAATGTATTAAGATAACAAATTTTATGTTTTAGGATCACTTCCCTATAGTTTAAGAATTAATTTCTTCCTAGAATAAAATAAAGAAAAAAATATACTTGGAAAGTAGAGTTTAATCCATTAACTAAATCCTACCACAAACTCATCTTTCACTCCAAAACATAATAGAACTCAAAAATATTCTAATTATCCTAAGTGTATATGGTTCCAAATATAAACACAAACCATTTAAATGAAGAAAACTATTTTTTTAATAACCATGAATATCATATAGGCTAATGGTAGGTGATAAATCCATGTTTCACAATGGTTGTGGGTTCGACTCCTGCAGATTAGTCTACCACGATGGGTTATCGCTCGACCTGCAGGTTGCCCTTTTTAAAATAAAATAACATTATAATATTCAAAAAATAATCTTATGAAATGTTTTAACATTGAGAAATACAATCATAAGTTCAAAATAATTCATCCTAATCATTATAGTTATCCAAAATACATCTATCCAAGCTATCTCTAAAAGGTATCTAAATTCCAAAATAAATTGTAACATCAGATTTCAAAAAGGATGTAATGTTTCTCTTATTGTCACATATGGAAAATAATATTCCCTTAATCATATTAAAATCATAATGAAAACAAAAAAGTACTGCAGTATAATACCTTTACATATCACATTCTTCTTATAACCAGAAAATAATTCATGAATCCAAGAACACAAATACATTAATTATTCTACTTCAACTATAGTAATAGAATAAGCATGGAATTTCTCGCTTATCAATTTTTGAGGTAAGTATCCTTATTGATTTGGACATTAATTTTCAAAATGATCCATTTCTCTATAACTGTATCATTCAACATTGAAAACCATTTTCTTTCCAGTTCAATCACGAGCCTGGTAAAATTTTTCTCCACATTTATAAAAAACTCCCATTAATTTAAGGAAAGTACTAGGGTTTTTCTTCCCCCAATTATCAAATAAGGGAAAATACTTCTTTCCCTTTTTCCTTGTATCTGTATCTTTTTCCACCATTCTCTTCTCCTCTTGCTTCACTTTACTGTCATAAGACATAGAGAATTTATTTTCTGTATTGATAACACGTGAGACTATAACTTTATCTTATGAGAAATATTGTGAGACTAATGATCGATGAATAAATGTTTTTACCCATTAAATTAATCAATCAATCATACTCATTGGGTTGCGTGTATAATCTTTCGAATGCCTTTTTAACATTTTTAAGTTAGCCTCATACTTTGCGACATTCTTAGCCTCCTTTTGTCTCAGTCTTAGAAATTTCCATTCCATATATGCTAGATGGTCATAAGGAAAGTATTTTTCATAGAAAATCTTTTTAAACACCATCCATTACATATTTGATACATCTTCATCTTCATTTTTGTTTTGAATTAATGGCCACCATTGATCTGTATCTCCCGTGAGGCAATAAACTTCCATGAAAACTTTTTCTCATTCACTACTTTCGAAAGCATGAAATATTTTCCTTAAAGAACTTATCCATTACTCAGATACTAATGGATTTTTATTCCAATTCAATTTTTGTGGTTGTTTCCTAATTTATCATTCTAACATTGATCATCCACGTTGGGCATTAGGGTGCTCCATACGGGTAAGGAAATTATTCATAACCAGAGTGAGTTGTCCTAGTATGGTGATAAGTTGATTAGAAACAGTTGCATCACTAGCTCCACTATAATTATCTTGAGTTGGAAGGAAATACCTACATGTATTATGTGCATTGATACAATTTATGCTCCTTCCACTTGGCTCCATTTCTAAACATTTTCATACACAAGATTAGATCGTGAATCGAAATTTTCATGAACCAACCAAGGTCGACCTTGAACTGGTCACCTGAAATCATCCACGACATGGCTTGAGAGGTGTTCCCGATCCACCGGGGCTGGCGACAAGAGACAGGGCATCAATAAAGAACAATTGGGAATGATTTCACCCAGTAAAATTAAATAATGCAGTGGAAAATTAGAATAACGTGAAGTAAATTAATAGCAAGAAAAGAAATAACGGCCAACAACAACCAACTAACCTTCCCATGACCAAAAATCCTTGCGAATCTGAGAGTATCTCACCAATCAACAACCAACTATCTCCCATGATGAGCAAGCTCAAGTCAATCCTGCAAAAAAACTAAAAATGGAAAAACTCTATAGGTGTGAGTATTAAAACTCAGTAGGCATGCAAAACTAACAATTCCCAATGCACTACCTTAAAATAAAAAAATTTAATAAAATAGGTTTGAACTAAAGTATAAAAAATATTTGTTTCCACACACACACAACCATTTCTAATACAAGTAACATTAAATTTACCTTTTTAATTTAAAAACAATTTTATTATTTGAAAGGAACATGTGGATTTTTTTAATGCATTTTTGCTAACAATTTTGAAATCCAAATTTTAGTTGTTATTCAAATGGGAAACAACACAAAACTCACAACACACAGTAAGGGTAATGGAAAATAAGTGGCACACAGGGACCATCAACCGAACTCAACCTCTCAATAGTCTTCCACATTAAAATAATTACTAAAGAAAAAATGGTTCGAACCTTGGAGCTCGTGAACCATCCATAATGAACCATACATATTACTCATCCTAAAGGAATGCCTACTCTCGATTACATCATAACGGCAAAATGCCCAGTTTTTACCTACTTGGCCTAACTGAGGGGCCCAATCCCCTAGAAGAGTATAATCTATTCTAGGGGCCACTAGCCAGTGTATAATTTAACTAGTGCAACAATCATTCTTAGAAGATTCACTATCTTTGACAGGTTCACATGCCATCATGTATAATAAAAAGGAAAGGGGTGAGTCAACAAAGTCAATCAAGTACCACAAACATCACACACAACACATGTAGTCAACATACAACAAAGATCACCCCTGAGTAACCCTGAAGAGTGTTTTCCAAAATAATTTATTTTATTAAACTGCCAAACATGCCTTCACCAATTTTAATGAAAATCCTTATTTCTCAAGAGAACCAAAACGATTGTTCAGGCTTCAAATGAAAACATTTATTAACATACCATAACTAGATTTGAAATTATGTGAATTTTGTTTAAAGGCTAAACGTGCATTCTTTCACTACTGGGTGTCTGTTCCTCAAGAAAATATTTCAAGTGTCTTGTATAATATAAATGACTATTTTTACACCAAATAATAAGTTAAATGTTATTTATCTTCTATTGTTTCTCATTTATTAAAATTGATAAAATATAAAGCAATTTATAACATCAGAATTTAAATGTGAGTTCAGTGGGGGACCAACCTCGTCTCATTGACCAAAGACAATGGCATGTCACACCTCACACAAATTCACAAACACACGCATGTCAATGACCGCAGTATCACAAGTTTTCCTCACTGACAGGCTGCAACAACTGCACAACTAAAATGCATAAACATGGACTTAATACAATTCAAACAAACAAACAACACATACACCAACTCGACATGTTTTCAAAAAACAACTCACATCATCTACATTATTTACTAAACCACTTTAATATTTATAAAACAATTTTCAAAGAGAAACCCACTACATTACCTGCCCAAAACAAACCCCTCTCAAAACCCATTTTAAACTCGAAGCACGACAAAACAATATAATTAAAACAACCTTTCTTACAATTTAAAAAATTTATAAAACCGCATAAAAAATTTATAAAATATTGTCTGAGGTCATAATAAAGGGGTACACATAAAATCCAACCCAATTCTTTTTAGAAAACCAACATTTAATCCACACACCCCATAAATCCATTTCAAATCATTCTACTCATCACCCACTAAATTTAATCATGAACATCCATTTTTTTAGAACCGAACACAGCTTGTTAAACCCATTTAATAAATGAAAATCACAACTTTAATTCCAAAACACTATTTACAAAGGCCAAAGAGACATCACAATAACCACATAGCATTAAAAACTATTTGAAAACAACAATCATAATTTTTTTTTCATCTAAATTACATTTATTAAAATAAAAACATGATTTTCAAAGTCATAAACCATGTATAAGAAAAAAATGAACAATTGAACCAAAACATGGAGTGGAACCCCCAAATAAAACAAAAAACACGGTTAATGTACATTTTAAAATATTGCACACATCAGTGCATCAACCACAATCAAAACAAGTCCACATGAAAACCTATTAAGGAGAAACAACCACCATTTTAATTTCATAATAAATTCATAAGGGCCAAACATGCATTTAATAAATAGTTGGAATGCACGACATAAAAAATCACATGTTAAAATTTACATTCGTAACCATGTGCAGATCAAAAAATATCCAAAACATGATTCTCAACATTAAAATTATTCAAATAACTAATTAAAAATTTATAATAAATTTTTAAGGAGTGACCACAACTTTTTGTATACATAATTCATTCAAAAAACACATTTTTGATCAAATTCATGCCCACAACCCACTAAAATAAATTACTCACCACTTTCACCTTTAAAAAACTACTTTAAAAATTTAGGAAAATCGATTAAATAAAGTAATATTGGTTTTCCTCAAAAATTTCCTTTTTACCATGTAAACTCACAACAATATATTGAACGTAACTAAATTCTAAAAAAGAACCAATTTGCACCAAATTAATTAATCCAAAAGAACGCCAAAACAAACGAGCAAGTAAAATTGATGGCCAAACAATGACTATATACAAACCCAAATAATTTTCTCCCAAAACAATTTTTCTAAAAATCAAAGTAAAAAATAACTGATTAATATGTAGTGGGTGTGAAAAATACAAGAAATCACTATATTAGCAACTTTAAAAGAACAAGGTAAAGGGATCCTACCTCAAATGAAGAGCAGACCCAACTAAACTTCGACGGAAGGTAAAAGAACTACATACAGACCAAAAACACACCTAAAAAACGAGATAAAAGCACAAAATCAACACTCGAGACATCGGGGATTGACCACTTAAATAAAACACTAAAAATGAATGAAAAATACCGCGTGCGTATTTGTCGGGCTAGAAAGTCGCGGCTAGCCGGAGTGGATGGCTGGAGGCCTAGTGCGTTGGGAGTAGAGGCACACCGTGGAGAAAAATAGGGGGTGGGTGCAATACTGTACATCGACAAGTTGTGGAGCATGAGAGGGAGTATGGACCTGCACTGATTGAGGCTGGGGCATCGTTGGATGGTCTGGATTGGCGAAGCGAGTGGCTACAGCCTAGAGGTACGGGGTGAGGCCGGATAACTGGAGGCACGATGCAAGTGGGGGTTGGCAGTCGAAGGCCAAGATGGAGGGGCGAGGTGAGCACAGAGGTTGGGCCATGAGAGAGAGGCCAGGACGGTGCGACTGGGTGGAGGGTAGTGGCGACTGGAAGCCTTAGTGAGGCCGCATGAGGGACATCGGATGGGTGATCTGTGCGAGGGTGGAGGCGGGTCGGTGAACGGTGGTTGTGATCTGGACGGGGTGGAAGAGGCAAGTAGGGAAGGAAGATTGTGGCCATGGTGCACGAACATGAACGAATAGGCGTGCTGCTCAAGCATGCTACGGGGATGGGAGGGTTTCCCATGTAGAATTAGGGTTTCTCTTGTTTTTTTGTTTTGTTTTTTATCTTATCATAAATATAATAATTATAATAATAATAACAATAGTAATAGTAATAATCATAAAACCATCAATAGATAATTAATAGATTCAATAATAATAATACTTATAAAAAACCAAAGATAATAATAATAATAAAAATAATATATAATAATGATAATAAAATTAATAATAATAACAATTATGACAATAATAATAAAAATAATAATATTGGTCAATTGCATGACATTAGAGCCGGTTGTGTGGCTACCACCAACCACGCGGTGACCGCGCATGGTCTAAAACCCAATAAAAACATTAAACATTAACAAATTTCATCCGGGACCCAACTCGGACCTTGACGAGAGAACCCGGGGCCAAGAATTAAATAAATAAAAAATGGACTAATGGTCGGGGTGTGACAATTATCTATACCATAGAAACTTTCTGCCCCCAGAAAGTCACCCGGTCAAACAATAGACAAAACAACAGTCCATGCCCGACTGAAACTGAAAGGAACCACACCACATGAGAACGGGAGAACACAATAGGGTTCTCACCGCCACAAGATTTCAACTAATGTGGAAATTTAACACTCAAACATACCACCATGGGAATGGTGGTGGTGACACGGAAACTCCCAATCGATCCAAACTAAATTATATAGTAGGTTTGAACAACAACATAGCTGAAAATTGCAACTCTAGACCCGGAACAGAAACCCACAATAATAGGAGAAAAACCTCCAAGATGTATGAAATCCCAAACAGTGAATTTGAGCAAAACCACTAGATTTGACTCCTTCACAGTCACTAACACCTCCAAACGAACACAACTAAACCGAGATCAACCCATACAAGGTCCAAACACACTTTTAAAAAAAACTCAAGATTCAGAAAACCATAATCAGATGATCAAAACTGTTTTGATTACAATAGAACAAGTCCATCATAACTTCTAGACAAAACAATGAACTCAAACCATGTCAAAACTTTTACAGTGGAAAATAAGAATGAAAAGACTTTAAATGTTCCACTACCAACATGGAACACCAAACTCGAACTGAGGCTCCACTCCCCTGGCAACTCCTGACTATGTGCGAGATTCACCCCAAGACCTATGGTTGGGGCTCTGATGGTTGAAGCATCCCCGGCCACATAGTCAGGCACTCAAATTTCTCCAGTCATAGTGTTTTCTTCCGACCACGCTTCCGACAGAACTACTCTAAGTGACCCAGACAACCGCAAAGATGACACATCTTCAGAGGGATACGACATGATGGCTTCGCGTGCCCAAACTGGCCACACTGGTGGCACACCACTAAATGGTCGGATATAGAGGAAGCATGAACCATTGTAGAGGACTCCTTAGAAATATGTCCCTCTAGCACACTCTGCTCGATAGATGTGGATCCTTCACGAGAAACTGGATTCGCTGGATTGCCGAGAATCTGCATTCTGGAGACCAGCTCATCTAAGAACTCCTCATCCACCAGCTTCTTGAAATGATGGTCCTTATAAAGGAGTACATGCCCCTTGATCTCTAGACTAAGACCCTCGATGAAGAGTGATGTCTTCATCAAATCTTGTGATGCTACCTCCAGATAAAAGGACACAAGTTCCTTGAAATGGTCAACTCATGCCTTCACCATCTGTTGGCCTTATGGAATACTCATCAACTCATAATTTTTAATTTTCTTCACCACTTCAGGTATAAACCATTGAACAAAGATGGATTTTAAGACATCTCATGTCATCCCATCATACATTGATGGTGGGGCGAGCAACCCCCATTCTTCCGAGGATGGACCTTCAAAGATGCCCAAAACGGCACACACTCTGACAGCTTTGGGATTTCCCAACATTCTAAAAGCACACTCAACCTCTTCATACCACATAACTACCTTTAACAGACCCAGATCACCGTTATGTATCGACAATGTCCATTAAGGACCAAAAACAGGGCATGACTTATCCGAAACTCTGGGGACATTTCTAGGTGGAATTTTCTGAACAACCAATAAAAAACATATCCAAAACCAATATAATGTTGGATAAATATCATTGAAAGCACATTCATTGAAAAAAATCCAACTAAAAAACAAAACAAATACATACACAATAGAAAAAAAAGATCATTTTCACTTTACAATTCAAATTCGTCTTTCTTCAAGGCCACTTTCCAAATACCAAGCCCACTTTTCAAACCAAATTAAATTTTTGAAAAATAATTTTACTTTTTAATTTAAAAAACATTCTTAAATAAATCAAAACCAAAACAAAACCCACCCTAAAACTAACCATTAGGACGATGAACTAGAAATTACACTTTACTTGGCGACATGGTAGTGAGCCATGCCCCAATAATGAGTAAATGACTAGGGGAAGCTCAACTGTGCGCTTGGACTTTACATGGGTCACTACTCCATGTGAGGTCACAACATGACACTGGTCCACCTAAATTTTCATTCTTCAATCAAAAAAAAGCAAAAGACTCAAAACCCGGACTACCCCTAGCGACACGAGGTTCATAACGGGTAAGGGTTCATGGCATCCTTCCCGTACCTACCTCCCAAGTCCAAACAATCCTACTCTCAGTCAACCAGACATCCCAAATAACAAGAACCTGCCATTGATACCATTTTTCCATGAACCAACCTGGGTCAATGCTGAACTCATCACCGAAACCAGTCTGCGGCATGGCCCTAATGAAATTCCCTATCCTCCCGTGCTGGCGACAAACCTCAGGGCATCAATAAAGTAAAATTAGGAATGATTTATCATAGTGAAAATAAATAAAATAGTGGAAAAGTAGAATAACATGAAGTAAATTAACAGCACGAAAGGAAAGCACGACTATCAACAACCAACTAACATGCCCATGACCAAAACTCCTCATGACTCTGAGAGTCTCTCACTAATACACAACCAAATCTCTCCGACATCGAGAAAGATAAAGTCAAACTTGCAACAAAAAAACATGAAAACACTCTAGGAGTGAGTATTAAAACTTTGTAGGCATGCCCATCAAACAATTATCAATGCACTACCTTTAAATAATGAAATCTACCAATTCCAGGTTTGAACTAACGTATAAAAAAATTTGGTTTCCACTCACACACTTCCATTTCTAAATCACGTAACAGTCCATTTCACTTTATAATATAAAAACAAGTTTAATGTTTGAAAGGAACATGTGCATTTCATTAGAAATCATTTTCCCAAACAATTTAGAAATCCAAATTTTAGTTGTTAGTCAAATGGAAAAACACACAAAACACACAACACACACTAAGGGAAATGGAAAATAAGTGGCATACATGGTCTACCAACCAAAATAGACCTCTCAATCATTTTCCATGTTAAAATAAATAGTAATGAAAACATGGGTCGAACCAAAGAGCTCGTGAACAATCCAGAACGTACCATACATGTGAATCATATTGAAGGAATTCATACTATCGATGAAGTCATAATGCCCTAACGCCCTGTGTTTCCCTACATGACATAACCGAGAGGCCCAATCCCCAAGGATAGTATAATCCATACTAAAGGCCACTAGCCAGTGCATAATTTAATCTAGTGCATCAATCGTTCTCAGAAGATTCACTTAATGTTCCAGGTTCACATGTCTACACATATAGTAAAAATGAAAGGTGTGAGCCAACAAATTCAACCATTTTTCATAAACATCACACACAAATCATGCAGTCAACACACACCAAATATCACCCTTAAGTCACCCCGAATAGAGTTTTCCAAAATAAATTATTTTATTTTTAGGACCCCGGGACACCCTGAGAGGGGAGGGGTGAATCTGGGTGTCAACTTTTTCTTCTTAAAGTTGTGGATCTTGTTCCCATGTTGGTAGGAACTACTTAAACCTGTATGATGGATATGATCAGCAATGAAACATTCACATGCAAAGAGATAACATAGCAATTTTACATGGTTCACCACTAATGGCTACGTCCAAGGAGCATACGCTGCCAAGTTGTTGGTTGTACCAAATTCCACTAATCTTCACTAGTTGTAGATTACAATGGTTCGGGCACAGTCACTCTATCCTAGTCTCACAACCATTGAAAAGGTTTAGGGATAGCTCACTGCTTCTCTCAGGTCACTCCTGTTGACTACCCCTAGCTCACTTCCCTTGGTGAAGTCACACTCAGTTTATAGACGTGAAGGCCTCTTCAATAGATTTGCATTGAAGTATTTGTCTCCTGTTCAGTGTGAGACTTTTCTTGCATCAGAGTCTTGAGTTGATGCTCTTTTGTATTCAATCTTCTACTTTAGTGCAATAACTGAATGCACTCTATCTTCATCTTCTGTTCCTTTGATTCTCAATACTAACACCTGAGTGTATTGATATATTCCCCTCTTTCTGTGCAGATCTGAGTTTATTTGCACGAACCGTTCTTCTTCTCTTCGCACATCACAATGAGGATGTTAAACATCAGTCATGTGTGTGCGGTACAACTTCTCTTTATAAAACCAAATTGTTCACTATTCTTCCATCTTTGTAAATGAATACATCATTTGTTGCACTGAAGTTATAGGGAAATCTCATGGCTTTTGTGCAGCTCCATGAAGACGGGCAAGCTCCAACAACACCTAGCGCTCTTCTCCAATCCTGGAGCGCAAGTCCCAATACAGAGCGCAAGTCTCACTACGGCGCGCAGGTCTCCGGCGTGCAGGTCCAAACTGGCACACAAGTATCACCAAACCACCTGCGCAACACTTCCTTCCTCAACTTCTATCTCGCACGACTTACTTCCTTTCTCTCCCAAACATCCTTGGGCGCGCAACCAACAACCGGTGCACAGCTTCAGATAATGGCATGCAAGTCCACCTGCGCGACCACACAATACTTGCGTGACTTCCACACCTGCACGACGGGAGCTATGATTTTTCTATGTGTTGAACTCTGTAGGAAATGAGGAGGGTTGTTCCAGTATTTATAGGCAATTTGACCACCCTTCGTGGCGGTGCACAAGTCAACCATATGCGCGCAAGTCTCGGCGCACAAATCTCTTCCCCTGCTAGTCACTTGCGCGACCAACTTCCAAACTTGTGCGAACCTCTTTCCTTTTCCAAATTTTGATCTTCTGGTCTTCAAAAACCATATGTGCGCATGTTCTCAAGCTTCCAAGGCATTGGCGCGCAAGTCTCTTTCACGGCGCGCAAGTCACCTGCGTGACCTTACCAAAACTTGCGTGACCCTTATCCCTTTGCCATATGTTGATGTTCTGATCCTCAGAAACCTATGGCACGCAAGTTTCCAAGCATTCAAGTACAAGGCACGCAAGTTTGTATGTCCCTTGTTTGCTTTTTTTTGTACCGCCTCCATATCATCCATTCCTCTGTCGACGTTCTTGAATCAAACATAGATCGTTGACCACAAATCTTGAACTCGACATGCCATCATAAAATCCCTTTTATCAACAAGTTTGTATGTCGCTTGTTTGCTTTTTCAACAAGAACAATCACCTCAAAAACAATTCTTATCTGTGATTTGAATCCTTCAACAACTCTTCTACTGTCATCAAAAAATCCACTATCGTGATATGTATTCTTTGAAGGAACAGCCTTAGAACCATCATCTTATTATACAATGAGATGTGCATGGCCATCTCATAATTTCAAT
The DNA here is from genome assembly GCA_963277665.1 of Viscum album. Classification (NCBI taxonomy): domain Eukaryota; kingdom Viridiplantae; phylum Streptophyta; class Magnoliopsida; order Santalales; family Viscaceae; genus Viscum; species Viscum album. The sequence continues at coordinate 905,230,520 of OY728122.1, read as the reverse complement.
CTCGGCATGGCCATCTCAGAAGTCCAATCCCTTGCACATTGTCTTCTTCTTCAGCTGTCATTATCTACTTCATGCAAAGCATATGAGTCAATTCTTCAAGAAGTATCTTGCATGGTTTTCATGCAATCATGAGTAATTGCATGATCTTCATCAAAAACCCATGGGTCTCATGCAATAATGAGGATTTGCATGGTCTTCATCCAAAAACCTCATTCTTAGTTAATCATCCTTAGATGGATTACATCTCACATTCTTTATTATTGTGAACAATGTATCACCTTTAACACATGTTCTTTGAACATATGATCAGTACAACAATCGTCTGAATTATCATTCATCCACTTCATCGGAGTACTTCTTGATCTCCTTCATTATGATCTTCGTTGACAATTATTGACAATAAATACAACCTTATTCACAAATTGGTTCCCACAATCTCCCCCTTTGTATTTTTTTGTCAATACCTTATACATCTTCTGAATTTAATTTGTCAATGTCAAAATGAGAATCTTCTCTTCAATCAACTTTTCTTTGCAAACGTTTATTTCACTTTCTCTCCCCATTATTGAAAAGAAATAAAAAGTGCATTCTAGTGAGGGTATCAATCCATACATAATAAATGTTTCATTAATCATTTCACTCTAAGTCTACTTGAGAAATTCCCGGTGTAGAAAACAAGAGGATTTGATTAAGTCAACAAGGTTGTCCATTATTCACAGATCATGATACCAACATGAGATGAGAACTCATATATTTTGTCTTTAAGAGCTTACCACATTAATTTCAGGTAGATGAAAATCAAATGTGATAGGGAATAATCAACCTGAAAATCATGCACTCACATCAGAAAACAGATCAAAAACATTCAAGTGCAATCGGCAGGATAAGTGGCCTTGGGGTAATTCCATTATTTTTATACAACTAATCAATTCTGTTACTCCCCCTTTGTAGAATGATCTGAGTAACCAAGGTTGAGAGATTGAGATATGACATACCTTCTCCAATGACATGTTCTTCAATAAATTTTCAATGTAACTGCATTTGATACCAGCTGGAGTTGATATTGATTGAAATAGTGATTTTGGAACTTCTTCATTTTTCTCCCCCATAAGGGAAACACTTTTCATCATCTTCATCAAGAGTGATATTTCATCATCTTAATCATTGAATATCAATTGAAGAATCTAATTAGGATGGAAACTTATTTAGCTTGGCTATCAAGAGTTGACAGCATTCACTACTTCTCAGGTTCTCCCCCTGAGAGCATGATTCACCTTCAGTACCCTGCATTATTAGCACAAATACAATACACAAATGAATAAGGGAATAAGGTGGTTCCTCCTTGCTTAATCAACATGTTCTGTATGGTCGAGGTTCTTTTCTTAACCATGTTCCTCTATTCACTCCAGTCTTCAACCCTGCACATTTGAACATATGTTCTGACATCTGTTGATGTGGCATGGATTTCTTCACATTCTCTTCTACATTGTGTGAGTAATTCTTCTGCTTAACAGCCATCATGAATGATACATTCTTACTCCTCTTAAGGACTTCTTTATGCTCTGGTATTAAGGCTAGGCAACCTTTTGTAATGTGACCAGATTTCTTGCATCTCTCACACAGAACTTCTTTGACATGTGTGTTTCTCTTGGTTTGCAATCTCTCATGCACTGTGTCTTCATCATGTGAATGTTTTTCTTTTCCTTTGTCACCAGCCTTGGACTTTTCATCTTCATGTTTCCTCATTCATTTCAAATCTTCGGGCCAAATGACCAATATGTCATTTGGAATTGTTGCAGCTGGTATGGCTCTTCCGTATGGGTTCATCTGAGTTTCATCCCACTTAGTGTTTCTTTTGGATGAATGACCCTTCAATTTCATGGATCTAAAATCCTGGGTCTTCTCGGCATCCCTATTTGAGATATTCTTGGGGAAATGTGTGTTCGAACTATTATTCTGATTTCTTCCCAAGGAATATTATTTCTTCTTAGTGAGCTTGGGTCGTCTTCTATTCCTATCAGCTCTGGATATCTGTTGACATAGGCATGAACCATTCTTGTGACTACTGCCATTGCATACATCACAGATGTTATCAAGCATTCCAAATATATTTTCTGTAAACAAATGCTTCTGGCCCTGCAGATGTTTCTTCTTCTTCTCTGGATTTCATCCTTTTGACATAGGCTTTCTTTGTGATTTTTCATTAAAGGTATTGTACCAACAATCCAGCGCACAATGCCCAAATCTGTAGCAGCACCAACATTGTCCCACAAATCTTTTCTTCTTTGTATCTTATGTATGAGGTTTTTGGGCCTTCTAATTAATTTTTTGTCCTCTATTTGAGGAACCAACTTCCTCCCTTTTCTTCCCATCCACCCTAGCCATGGTGGTAGGATTCTTCTCCCCACCTTTCCTCATCCATACTTGTTTAGAATTTTTCTTCCAACCTGCACTGATTGTGGGAATGTATCTAGAAATATGAGGACAAGATGGTTTGGATGGTACCTTTACTTTCTTAGTTGATTGTGATAGATCAATGAGGGAGGTCATGATCTTTTTATCTCATTTTGGAGGTCTTTCGACAGTAGAATCTTCCAGTGAGCATTGAGTACCAGCAGAAACTGTCTGTTGATGTTGATAATCAAGAGTTGTCATAATCTTCTTGTCAGATGTTGGAGGTATTTCAGCTTTATATTCCTCCAACAAATATTGAGTACAAGAATCACTCATTTCATTCTTTTTTGAAGTCTCAATATGTTTATTATCAATCTTGGTCAACTGGGCTTTCAATTTTTGACCCTCAATATTGAGGATGATCTCGTGATCTTCAATCATGATCATCTTCTCTTCACAAGTATTATTCAATCTTTCAACCTCATCTTCATGCATCTTAACATTGTTTTGAAACAAAGAGTCAAGTTCCCTGAATTTCATGGAAGTTACTTCAAAACAAAAACTCTTGACTTCATTACTCTTCTTCAACTAAGCTTCAAGTGCATGGATCATTTCTTTTAGGGCCTTTTTGACTTCTTCTTTTTCTTCAAAGACTTTCACCTGTTTTGTGAGCTTCATACTTTCCATAACTTTTCTTTACATCCCCTTTTCCATATTGTCAGCTTCTATTTCTAGTCGAGTGATCTCAACCTGCATAGATTGGAATAGGCTACAAATAATAGAAACCCTTTTTTCAGGAATATCATGCATATATGTTTTGAGTTTTTCCTGAAAGCATAAATTAGGGGTGTTATCCTTTCTTCTGGAAGAATCCTGAGCCACCTGCTTGATACATTCCAAGCCTGATGTTTCTTCATTATTAGAATGGCATGGAGAACAAGACATAGTTTCTTCTTTGTTCATGAGGGACTTCTTTATCTTCTTCTTCTCTTTCTTTATCCTATTTGTCAGGGTCTTTCTAGATGTAGACTTCTGCTCAGAAATGACTGAATCCTCATCAAGAATGCTCTTCATTGTTAACTTCAGGAAAGAAACTCAAATCCTCTTCTGAATATAATTACTGGAGAATATCCATTATACGTCAACCTCCCTCTGATACCACTTGTAGGACCCCGGGACACCATGAGAGGGGAGGGGTGAATCAGGGTGTCATGTTTTCCTTCTTAAAGTTGTGGATCTTGTTCCCACGTTGGTAGGAACTACTTAAACATGTATGATGGATATGATCAGCAATGAATCATTCACATGCAAAGAGATAACACATCAATTTTACTTGGTTCACCACTAAGGGCTACGTCCAAGGACCAAATGCCAACAAGTTGTCGGTCGTACCAAATTCCACTAATCTTCACTAGTTGTGGATTACAATGTTTTAGGCACAATCACTCTGTCCCAGGCTCACGGCCTTTTCAGAGGTTCATGGATAACTCACTACTTCTCTTGGGTCACTACCATTGATTCCCCTTGGCTCACTGCCCTTGGTGAAGTCACACTCAGTTCATAGATGTGATGGTCTCTTCAATAGATTTGCATTGAAGTATTTGTCTCCTATTCAACATGAGACTTTGCTTGCATCAGAGTCCTGAGTTGATGCTCTTTTGGATTCAACCTTCTACTTTAGTGCAATAACTGAATTCAATCTATCTTCTTCTTCTCTTCCTTTGATTCACAATACTAACACTTGAGTGTATTGATATATTCTCCTCTTTCTGTGCAGTTCTGAGTTTAGTTTCATGAACCCTTCTTCTTCTCTTCACAAAGCACAATGAGGATGTTAAACATCAGTCATGTGTGTGCGGTACCACTTCTCTTCAAAAAACCAAATTGTTCATTATTCTACCGTCTTTGTAAATGAATGCATCATTTTTTTCACCGATGGTATCGGGAAATCTCATGGCTTTTGTGCAGCTCCACGAAGACAAGCAAGCTCCAACAACACCTGGCACTCTTCTCCAATCATGGCGCGCAAGTCCCAATACGGCGCACAAGTCTCACTACGGCGCACAAGTCTCCGGCGCGCAGGTCCAAATAGGCACGCAAGTATCACCAAACCACCTGCGCGACACTACATTCCTCAACTTCCAACCTACAATACATACATTATTTTTCTCCCAAACCGCCTTGGGCGAACAGCCAACAACCAGCGCGCAACATCAGATAATGGCGCGCAAGTCCACCTGCGTGACCACACAATACTTGCTTGACTTCCACACCTGCGTGACGGGAACTCTGATTTTTCTAAGTGTTGAACTCCATAGGAAATGAGGAGGGGTGGTCCAGTATTTATAGGCAATTTGACCACCCTGTGCTATGGCGCGCAAGTCAACCATCGGCACACAAGTCTCGGCGCGCAAGTCACTTCCCCTGCTAGTCAATTTCGCGACCAACTTCCAAACATGCGTGAACCTCTTTCCTTTGAAAAATTTTAATCTTCTGATCTTGAAAAACCATAGGTGCGCAAGTTCTCTAGCTTCCAAGGCATTGGCACGCAAGTCTCTTTCACAGCGCGCAAGTCACCAACGTGACCTTACCGAAACATGCGCAAACCGTATCCCTTTTCCATATTTTGATGTTTGGATCCTCAAAAACATATGGCGCACAAGTCTCGGTGCCACCTTGTATCTGATTTTTTTGTACCTCCTCTAGATCATCCATTCCTCTGTCAACGTTCTTGAATCAAAACTAGATCATTGACCACAACTCTTGAACTCGACATGCCATCGTGAAATCCCTTTTGTAAACAAGTTTGTATGTCGTTTGTTTTCTTTTTCAACAAGAACAATCACCTCAAAAACACTTCTTCTCGGTGATTTGAATCCTTCAGCAAACTCTTATACTGTCATCAAAAACTCCACTATCGTGATATGTATTCTTTGAAGGAATAGCTTTTGAACCATCATCTTCTTATACAATGAGATGTGCATGGCCATCTCATAATTTCAATCTTCGCATGTCCATCTCAGAAGTCCAATCCCTTGCACATTGTCTTCTTCTTCAGCTGTCATTTTCTACTTCATGCAAAGCATATGAGTCAATTATTCAAGAAGTCCCTTGCATGGTTCTCAAGCAATCATGAGTAATTGCATGGTCTTCATAAAAAACCCATGGGTCTCATGCAATAATGAGGAATTTCATGGTCTTCATCCAACAACCTCATTATTCGTTAATCATCCTCAGATGGATTACACCTGACATTCTTTATTGTTGTGGGCAATGTATCACCTTTGACACATGTTCTTTGAACTTATGATTAGTACAACAACCGTATGAATTATCATTCCTCCACTTCATCGGAGTACTTCTTGATCTCCTTCATTTTGATCTTCATTGACAATTATTGACAACAAATACAACCATATACACAATGTGGTTCCAACATTATTAAAGTGCCGAACAGGACTTCACCAATTTTAAGGAAAATCCATATTTCTGAATTGAACCAACGGACATTTTCACTTTTCAAAAGAAATCATTTATCAATAAAGAAGAACTACATTAGAAATTACCTGAATTTTTTTAAAGACGAAACAAGCATTATTTCACTACGGGGTGTTTGTTCATCAAGAAAATATTTCCAGTGTCACGTATAAAATAAAAAGCTCTTTTTACAAAAAATAAAAATTTAAAAATTAATTATCTTATGTTGTTTTTCATTTATTAAAATTGATAAAATATCAAGAAATTAATACATTTTGAATTTAATGGAGAGTTCATTAGGGGACCTACCCCGACTTGTTGTCCGAACACAATGGTGAGACAACCCTCACACAGACGAACAATCATGTGCAAGTCGATGACCAACGTATCGCGTATTTTTCTCACTAACTCACTGTAAAAACTGCAAAACTAAAACACATAAACACCGACTTAAAACAAATAAAACGAACAAACATCAGAAACACCAACTCAACATGTTTTCAAAATATAACTCACATCATCTAAATTGTTATCTAAACCACTTTAAAATTTATAAAACAATTTTCAAAGAGAATCCCATGGATTTACATGCCCAAAACAATCCCCTCTCAAAACCCATTTTAAATCCAATGTACAACAAGAAAATATAACTAAAAACACATTTCATAACATTCACACAATTTATAAAACCACATACACAATTTATAAAATACACTCCGAGGGTATAATAAAGGGGTACACTTAAAATCCGACCCATTTATTTTTAGAAAACCAACTTTTACGCCAGACACACCATAAATCCATTTCAACTCATTCTCCACATTACTCACAAAATTTAACCATGAATGACCCTTTTTAGAACAAAAAACATCTTGATAAACCCATTTATTTAATGCAAATCACCACTTTAATTCCTAAACACTCTTTACAAAGGCTAAAGAGATATCACAACGAACACTTAGCATGAAAACCTATTTGAAAACATCAATAATCATTTTTGGCATCTCAAATACAATTATTAAAATCAAAACAGGATTCCCAAAGTCATAAACCATGTCTTTGTGAAAACTGAGCAACTTAACCAAAACAAGGTGCACAACCCCCAAATAAAACACACAACACACTCAATGTCCGTTTTAAAATTATGTGGACATCACTTTATCAACAATAGTCAAAACAAGTCCACATGGGATCCTCTTAAGGAGAACCAACCACCATTTTAATTTCATAATAAATTCATAAGGTCCAACCATGCTTTTAATAAAAACTTGGAATGCATTACTTAAAAAACATCACATTTTAAAATTTACATTTGAAACCATGTGCACATCAAAACATTTCAAAAACATGATTACAAAAATTAATAGTATTTAAATAACAAATTAAAATTTTATATTTTTTTAATGAGCGAGAACAACATTTTATAAACAAAAGTCATTCAAATAATGAATTTTTGATCAAACGCTTTCCCACAACCCACTGAAATGAATTGCACACCGCTTGTACAGATAAAAGAACATGTTGAAAAATTTATAAAAATCAATAAAATAGTGTAAGATTAGTTTTCCTCAAAAATATTCATTATACCATGTAAACTCAAAACAATATCATGAACACAACTAAATTTTTAAAAAAAGAACCATTTTTCACAAAATTAATTAATCGAAAAACATGTCAAAACAATCGTGCAAGTAAAATTGATGGCCAAACAATGACTATCTACAAGGCCAAATAATTTTCTCCCAAAACTATTATTCTAAATATAAAAGTAAAAATTAATGATTAATATTCAATCATTGTGAATAATACAAGAAATCACTAAATTAATAAATTTAATGAACAAGGAAATGGGATCCTAGCTCAAAGGTAGCACATACTCAACTAAACTTCAACTAAAGGTAAAAAAAATTCCTAAAGACAAAAAAAACTAAAACAATGAGATAAAAGTTAAAAATCAACACCCGTGATTTTGGGGTTTGAAAACATAAATAAAAACACTAAAAAGAGAAGAAAACTACTGCAAGTGAGTTAATCTGGCCGTAGAAGTCGAGGTTGGCATGAGCCGAAAGCTGGAGGCCCGGTGCACTAGGACCAGGTGCGCACCGTGGAGAAAACCTGGGGGTGGGTGCACTTTTGGCCATCGGATAGTTTTAGAGTATGAGAGGGAGCGTGGACCTACAGGGCACGAGGTCATGGAATCATTGGACGGTCCGAATTAGCGAAGTGAGAGGCTGTGGCCTAGAGGTACAGGGTGAGGCCAGCTAACCAAAGGCATGACTCTTGTGGGGGTCAGTAGGCGGAAGCCATGATGGAGGGGCGAGGTGAGCACATATGTTAAGGCATGAGCGGGATGCCAGGAATGTGTGGTTGGGTTGTGGGCAGTGGCTACCAGAAGCCACATTGAGGCAGGTGTGAGGGAGAGCGGCTGCGTGATCTGCGCAAGGACAGAGGGAGGTCGGCATTGGGTGGCTGGGATCTGGATGGGGTGGAGGAGGCAAGCAGCAGGGCAGCTTGTGGCCCTATTGTGCGAGCAGGAACGACGAGGGGGGGGGGGGGGGGGGGCTCGCACCTGCTACGAATATTGGATGGGTTTTTGGGTAGAATTAGGGTTTATCTTGTTGTTTTTTGTATTATAATAATAATTATAATAATAATAATAACAACAATAAAAATAATAATAATGAAACCATCAATAGATAATTAATAATTTCAATAATAATAATAGTAATAATAAATCCAAAGATAATAATAATAATAATATTGAATAATGATAATTAAAATAATAATAATAACAATTATGATAATTAAAATAATAATTATATTGGGCATTTGCAAGACACTAAGGCTGGTAGCGCGGCTACCACCAACCGCGCAGTGACCGCGCTGGGGTCTAAAACCCATTAAAAACATTAAAAGTCATGAAATTTGATCTGGGACCAAGCTCATAACATTGCAAGAGAACCTGAGGCCAAGAATTATATAAAAAAATGAATTAAAAGTCAGGGTGTGACCGAAATACATAATTCCAAACTTCTAAAAAAATTAAAATAAATTTAACAGTTTATTCATATAATCCATAATCATAAAAAAAATTCTTTGAAGAGGTATATAATCATAAATCCTTCTTAATAGTTTTTAAATAAAATTTTTATTATCTCTAGAATATCCCCCAGGAGTGTCGTAACCAAGAGTGCAGAAAGGCTCGTTGTCGTGTTCCAGGACACCCCAGGTCACACCTGAAATTCTTTGTCGGAGTTTTCACTCCTATGTACATCTATTCCAGAGCCACCTCTACCTTCCAGCATCTAGATAGGGATGTATTGTTTGAAAAATACACAACATCTCTACATTACTAAAATTATAGGAAGTTCTTCTATTCTAATCCCCGATATCTATCTTAGGGTAATGTGCTCTAATAAGAGTTTATCTAAATCTAATTTCCAAGGTTTATACTAAAAAACCTCTGATACAAACTATAATGCCCCAACCCCAGTTACCCAGAGTTGGGGAATTATTACATAACATTGGAATGATATAAGGAATCATGTCATGAAAGACTGATTAGTTTAGTATCCTTTGAAGTACTAGATACATACATAAGTTTTACATTATATCATGAGATAAAAACAAAAACATCATGTTGTACCCTTTGAAAACAATTATATCCCTTATCCTGTCCCTACAGGTCAGCCATAAAATACTTATTCATATCCATGAAAAATTAAATGATAGAAAGGGGTGAGATCATATTCTCAGTAAGGCTAACAATATAGCAGAAACATCATAAATAAGAATAAACATTTAGGGAAATGTATAAAACTTTATCAAAAGCCTTTTAAAAATAAAATTCATCATAATATGGAAAAGATAAATCAAAAAATTCCACTTACATATTCACATAGATATTCTATTAGTCAAATAATCACATGTAATATCAATAGATAATTTTATTATGATGAAATACATAATATCGGACATCATAACCACATATTCAAGGGCTCGTGACAAGACTACAAATAAGATTTTGTCCAGACCTTGTGAAAAGACAATATATTGTCTCATGAGACCTACCGATGCATCGAGGAGCTATATAGGGTTCCACACATCACATTCTATGTCCAACACATTCCTCATATAAAATGTTTGAAACATAACATAAACATTCGTATTAAAACTAGCATACGAAATGATAATACATTAACAAAAAACCATGAATGGTATAAAAATATAAAATCCACAGTCAAATATATCACAAAACCATCAATACAATATGGACAATTTGTATCATAATAAATCAGCTTCAAACAAGTATAAATTCCATTAAAGGATGTGGATATAGATGTAATCAAAACTATTTGAGATAAATATCTCTTTTTATTTTGAAATCTTATAAAAGTCATGTAATTATAAAATAAAAAATTTATTTTGAGAATATTCTTATAAGAATTTTAGGTAAGCCTCAAAGGAGTTATAACTACAGAGAATAACCACTCCTGCTGTATAAGTTAAAAAAACATTCTTACCTTAATTTGTCCAAAAGGTCATAAAGTACCTTGTTTGGAAAACTACAGAAAGATTCCTTTCAAACCATTTTTTAAAAATTCAAAAAAAGGTAAAAATGAATTTAACCCATTGTATAGTAAATAGTAAAAAAAATTTGAAATTCATTTTTAAGAAACGTGGAAGTGGATGATAAAGAGGTCCATGTAGATACTTATGTAAATCAAACTCGGATAAAAAAGAGATTGTGAAATTAACACTTACCTTGTACTTTTACTTGGTAGAAGGTGGTTTTACCTTCAATATAATAGTTAAATAATTGTTAGTAAAGTATAAAAGAACCAAATAGATAAATTTGATATCATATATTACCTTCTATTATTGCTTTGTCTATAATAATTAAGTAGTATCATTGTTTCAGGTGTTAACAGATTTGTTTTCCTTTATATGTTTTGTTACGTAAGTCATGTTTTTTATGGATGAAATCTATTTGATTCATATAAAATTTTTTATAATTTTCAAAAATATTATTTTTAATAATCAAATAAAAATTAATCTTGAATGGTTACGATGAGGAATCAATCTCATCGCGTTTGTGGAGATGGTAATCTGAACGTATGCATGAACACTAAATCCATTTCATTTATTTAATCGAAAGAAGAAAAAATGATACATAGTTATATTATTTTTAAATTATAATATAATATTTTATATATGTAATGTATGTTCCTTAACACCATCATTTTTACATTCCATGTATGGAATAAACGAGTCATATCACTTTGATGGAGAGGTAGTCCGCACTTCCTCAAATGAAATTATCGTATTTATACAACATGAAATGAATATAGGTATGATATAAAAGAGAATTATATATTATTATAGATAAAATAATTATCATAAATATCATATATAATTACATGTCCATCATAATGTCAACCATAAGAGGTGGCAGTAGAAGATTGGCAATCATCGTTTCGTGAGGCAGTAGTTTGTCGTCCACAGAAACATTATGTTCTATACCCCTTTGATGGAGGTGTGTGTAAGTGTAGTTAAAATATATCTCATAAGAACAACCAAATATATTTATGATACTAGTCTTGTTGTAAAATAAATGAATAAAGAGAGTTTTGGGGGTTGGAAAAGTAATATAAAAGAAAAGAACTTTAGAGGGGATATTACCTTTAAATCGATAAACTTCATTGGGTTTGAACCAAAAGGCTTCTTGAAGTGCTTTCTGCCTAAGGTAATGCTTCTATGAGAAAAATAGGGATGTATGGAGATTAATTGGGCAGATTATTAATGACGAAAGGGGCTTGAGGGGTTTGAGAAATGGGTTATAGTTGAGGGCTTTTTATAAGGGGGACGAGGGGCTCTTTAGGAATGTTTGATAATATTATTTTATAATATAATTATTTTCAGTTTCTAAAGGTCAAAAATAGATTAAATTCAATGAAAAGATGGTTCACATTCGAAATAAAATCATCCAACTAGAATTGGACAGGTTTTGGGTATTTTTTTAATTTTAATAATCTCATTTATTTAAATCATTCTTTAATGCGGTAAACACTGCATCATTATTAGGTCATAAATAATTTTTTTTATTTTATGTACAAAGAGTTATAAAACAATAACCATTGTGTAGGAAATAGTTTTATCTTTAAAATAAATATTTATAGTTGAAATGAGAAGTTATATAACCCCTTCTAAAAATTATTTTACAAAAAGATAAATGTTTATGTCATTTTTGTTTTTACTCTAAATTAATTAATATAAAGTGTCATTATCACTCTCAAGTTTCTTCATGGGGATCCAAAATTGACCCATGTATTCCCACGGTCGTACATGTATCAACCATGTGGAATAGGGAACATGTTAGGTTAATTTAATATTATAATAACAATATTTTTTTACTCTTATTTGCAAGATTTACCCTTTAACCCAAGTAAATAAAAATATTTACTAAAATAAATATTCATATTTTCTAAAAATAAAATTTATATATTTACACAATTTGGACCTCCTAATTAAAAACATTGAATCAATTTTTTCAAATTCAAAACAAAAAAGTGGAATAAATTAATATAAAATTAATTCATGTTCTCAAAACAAAATGTGTGTTTTTAAAAAGTAAAAACAATCAAAAGATTGACATTTGTTTATGCCATATTTAAATTTGAAATTACATATCAGAACCTAAATTGTATTAAATGGTAAAAATATTATCTAAATATACTTACAAACCATTCATATTCATAAAATAACACTATATATTATTTCGATTAAAAATTTTGTTTTCAATTAAAATTTAGTATTTTTGACAATTAGTCAAAAAAGAAAATTTAGCCGAAAAGTAAAAAAAATTAATCCAAAATAAATTTCCATGTCCCACTTCTAATTTTTTTTAAATTTCATTAAATTGAATATATAAAATTGTAAAATATTTGTTTTTAAAAAGGTTTGTCATTATAAGGCGGTAAGGTTGAATTTTTTTTAAAATTAATTTTTTTATCTAAAGAAAAAATGAATTTGTTCTCATATTATGTTTAATAATAACATTATATGGACTCTACAATTATATTGAGTATATAAAATTCCAAATTCAGTAAATACTATTCATAACTTATTTTTGAATGACTAGTTTCATAGGTCATGGTGCGCTCAAACACGGTGTTTCTTGTAGCGCAAGTTATTTAAATATTTTGAAAACATAATGTACTATGAAATAATGTGGTGTTATGACCATGGTATTCAAGGAATTACTTCAATGGACATCATTGTGGTATGGTTTCACTTCCCGAACCATTTTAGTTGTCATTGTTCACTCCAATGGAAATCAAAGAAAACAATGTCCCTTATGTCTATCTCATGAGAAATAAATCATTACCTAATGCATTAGTGGGAGATAGATGTCCCACCCACTTCATTAAAAATTTGTATATAAATTTTCCAAAATATCATAAACAATCATATCATAACTCATGAAATTAATTGGGTATCACATTCATGTCATCATTTCATGACCTATGGAAATGAGTAGGGTTTCATTATTATTACATCAAAGCATAAACTGTGAAAATAAGTGCGTTTCACACACACATAACCTATAAGAAAGAAATAGATTTCAAAAAAATCATGCAAATAAAACATAAACTATTAAATGTAATAATAAAAATTGAATTTGAGATAATTTCACCTAAATTTATAAGTAAAATTAATGTATGTCTTATTATATGTGAAATAATTTTCAAACATCGCATAAAAATAATTACTGAGGAACATATCATTTCTACTTTGAAATTTTTTTTCCTTAAAATGAGGACTAATCTTAAAATAAAAACTTTTTTTAAAATAATCTTTAAATATTATATATATTATCCTCCATTTTCCATCAATTTTTTTTGAAAATTTAATGGGATTATTTTGTGACCAGGAACTAAGAGGGAACATTATTCTGATTCCTAGTGTTCCTGAAATAAATTTCTAAACTATTATAATGTTTATTTAAAATAGATCACATTCTCAGTTTTAGTAACATTTAGACGAGTTTTCGGATTTGAAATCCAAGGGCACCCTTGTGTTCAGAGTAGCGGTGGTTTTTTAGTAACGACCTAACATTGACTGGCGTGGGTCGACTACAGAAAATATTTTCTATATGATTTAACTAAAAATAAAACTGTATTACAAGGTTTTATTTTATTCGTACATTTTATGTTTCAAGGAAACATAGAAATGCTGCAATGCAGTGATGAGGGAGTTTTTTCCTTTCAGAAAAGAAAACTGTATGGTGATGTTGTAACTCTATGAAACAGTAACACTAGCACACATTTCTTCAGTTATTAGATTTTATGGGATATGCGATTTGGGATGATCCTAGTGAACTCCATATAGAATACAATGAAAGAAAATGTGTTGTCAAATCCTCTCATTGTTGAGTGGCAAATGACAACAAGATGACAGATCGAGATCATTCTTGGGTGGATCTATGACAACGGTGAAAACTCTTCTCTGATCAAACCACAATCTTGGTAGGGGTTATTTTCTATGTCATTTAATTTCATTTTATTTCCTTTATAAACAATGAATGTAGATCAACCCCATAACAGGTGGATCCATGGGTGGATCATATTTGCGGGACGATATTTATCTTTTAGGGATTAAAAGGGGGATTAGATCGCGGAGATTCTCTTTTATTTATTGGTAATTAAATGGGAATTAAATATGAATTATTTTCATCTCACTCATCATGATACTGCTAATATAAACAAACTATAACTGACACGAACAATGTCCTAGGTCATTCAATGGGGTGTTCTTGTGATTCTTCTTTCCCATGTTAATATGTTCTTTGTTGACGGACCCTCATAGTCACGCCTTATAATTTTTGGGAGGTCCTAAAAATGGAAAGTTTGTGGAGAGATAGTATGATGTTTTGAGGACCATAAGAAGACAAAATCATTAGAAGAGAATGGTGGTTCGCCATTTGGTTTGAAAAATAGAGTGCCATATAAACGGTAGAGGCTAGAGGAATAAGGAGCCGCCATGGAGGCACATCCTCCTGGCAGAAGGCCACCGACTCGATGGTCGGGGGGTAGAAGATCCCAAAATGATTCGTCCATGGGTAGAAATTGGGCCCATGACCAGGGTAGGCTGCGACATGGAGAACTGGTGATGCAGATTCCTGTCGCGTCTGACCGGGTCTAATGTTGTCATGTGCACTGCATGTGTGAGGTGCGTTCAGCTGAACCGTCGGCTGTGTGATGGGGAGGGGTTGCAAAAACCACTATATACCTAGTGGATCATACCAACCCTCTCCAGTGGCCTGGGCCCAGGGGGTCTGTTGTGCCCAGTGGGGCTGGTTGGGTTGGACCGACGGGGTGGTTCATGTGGGACCCAGGTCGAAATGGGCCTGAACCAAATCGGCCCATTTTCACTTAGAAGCCCATATAATTCAAACCATGTGTCTTTTGGGATTTAATTTTGCAATGTTGGGACCCTCAAAATGAGTCCGCTATTTTTAGATAATCTATGTGATTTTGAATCAATGTCAGTGTATGAACTGTTGGCTTAATGAGTAGGTTCTCCCTGGGTGAGCATGCAAAAGACATAATCAGGCGGGTCACTGTGACCTAGACTATGTGTCTTACCTAGACTTTGTATCCTACCAATACTATATTTCTTCCTTGACTGTGGGTGTTAACTAGACTATGTGACATCCCTAGACTGTGTGTCTTACCTAGGCTGTGTGTATTATCTATATTATGTGTCATACCTAGACTTTGATTTACACATAGACTTAGTCAGCACTCCCCTATCACATATGGGTGTGGGACCTCAAGTATTTCATGACACTATGTGTATTAATAACACTCCATGTGTTACCAAAACTCATTGTGATATCTACATTATTTATGTTTCCAACATTCCAGGTGTTACCTACACTCTGTGTGTTACTCCTTGAGGGTACTATAGATTTTTTCAACAATCATATTTACAAACCATAGAAATATAATAGATATGATATGACTCTAGTGACTCTCTTGATTATACTTATTAGATTCTAAAATTTTTTTACCTCTTATTTAGTCTACTGGGAAAATTTTTTAGTGATTCTTTTAGGGTATACTTCATGTGATTAATATGTTGTATTCTTTGTGTGAATATTTTGTGTCCTATTTCTAAGTGGTGTAATTGTGGTTTGGGGTCCCTACTCAGTATTGTTTAACTCACCCCTTCACAGGATTCAACTACCCTTGTCGTGTCTTTTATAAGTGATCGAAGTCTTTGGCAGAGTCCTTGGTGGACCAGAGAGAGGGGGTGCTTGAGGGTGACCCGAAGGACGTGGTACTCTTCAGTGACATTCAGAAATCTTAATATACCAACCATTTAGGTAGGATTTTATTCATATGTGTTCCAGGAGGTGTTAATTTTTTTTTTTAGTTGGTCATGTATTCTCACCCTAATTCATTTAGTTTTGTACCACACTCTAAATTGGTTTCCTTATTGGATTCAATCTATGATTGCTTATTGTTTTAAGTTTCAGTCCTTGCTTGGGTATGAGTCCCTGCTTATATGTACATGGGAAAATGCCTCTCACTTGTGGAAAATTCTTACCTGGTACTCGTTGACTACCCATGGCCAATGGGATGTGGGCTTATGGTAGCCATGAAATAGGTCCTGTGGGGTGTGCCATGAAAAAGTGGTATCAAAATGTGGTCAGTTTTAATCTTGTTTTTTGGCAATAATGTAAAGTTTTTTTAATACAGATTTCCATCCAGGTAACCCATATTGGTGTTGAGGTCGATGTATCAATAAACCAAGCCCGTGAATTCATCTTTCCAACTCGGTACATGAGAACAATAGTTTTAGTGGAAATCAATGGTAGATGCATAATATTGGAATTTAGTCTGTTATTATATCATTCTTATGTCAGATTCAGCTCAACATGTTGACTTTGTTGACCATGGTACATGTTGTTTTGTTTCGGGATTCCTCTACATAGCCAACCATCCTGGATTCCATTGCATGACCACTAGTTTGGTATGGCGAGTGATGAGGATTTGGTACAAAACCGTTTCTAGAGATATTATCTCCTAGTGGTGTACCAGAAATATCTCCAATGAGAGTTAATTAGCTTCTACCAGTACTCCCAGTAGAGGATGCATGCAGGCTTAGTGAATTTTCTGAGTTATAGAGGTAGTAACCTCATAGGTTCTATGCTGAGAGAGATCCTCGGGTACCTGATGATTGGTTGGAGGGGGTGACGTGAGTCTTCTACATATAGAGGACGCCTCACGACCAGATTGTTGTCCTAGTTACGAGCATTATCAAGGGCTCAGTTGGGAGATGGTGGCTCCTGATGACTCAGACACATGAGGAGGTGACGATATGCTGGGTATGAAACATGCACCTCTCTAGGGAGGATTTATATAATGAGAAGTCACTCATTGTGTGAAAACATGATCTAATTCACCACCATTAGAGAATCTTGTCAGTAGAAGATTACTCGAAGAGATTAGTGGATTATTCTCGTTACTCTAGAGACAAGGTGTGGGACCCATTCATCTGGGACCATACCTTTGAGGAAGGAAGATCTAGATATCAGAGCATCAATGATATCCCCTAGCATCCCTATGCATGTTGGGCTGCTGGAAAGATCTCTGATCATAGAGGTATTTCATGTAGAGTAGGCACTTGTGGTTGGAGCTACCACTAGGTGATAGGTAATGGAGTCATCAGTAGCGGGTAGACAATAGCCGATATAGGTGTCCAAGAGGAAAAGAGAGTCCATGGGACAACCCGTTGACATGGGATCAGTGGTGGGGGTCTCAAGGTAGTGTGATTCAGCTGAAGTTTACACTATGATACCCATGAAGCAGTCGAGGGAATTTGGCTAGAGATTGTTTGAAGAGATGTGCAACCAACCATGAGACGGTTACAAAACTATTGAGGAAGTAGAGGAGGTAGGAACATGTAGTTCCTCTTGGTAGTAGATGTGTAAGAGGAGCGGGACTAGTGGTAAGGGGTGGACAGAGGTTCATGGAACTACCACCACAACCACCAGGTAGTCCACCTTGAGCTAAGGGAGCTAGTGGATATGGGTGAGGCTTTCTCCAGGAGATAGAGGCATTCTATCAGGACAATTGCATCATTTATCTTCACAAAAAGAACTGGATCCCCCTAAGGTGACAAACATGGTCAAATGAATACCTTAACCAGATTTTCATGTATTTTATTCCTAAATTATTTCTTCTCAATTGGGTCCATTCTATAAGAATCCTTTGAAATTGGTTAAGAACCATCTATGAGTTCTATATAAAACTACACATCACGTTTTGGTGGAAAAATAGGACATTCATCTAGAAAGACATCCGCAAATTGGAAAATAATAACCATATCAACAATATCAAGTATCTCAACCAATATTTGAGATAAACATACCTTTTTAATGGGAATTATTACTCATACAATAGTTGAAGCCTCCATAATAACTTCATTATTATTATCACATAGAAAGAATATCATAGGTTGGTTTGATACATAAAATTTATCTTCTATTCATTTTCAATTTATGTTTGAATTATATAGATAAAGCAATCAATTCCTAAGATGACATCAAATTTATCAAAATTAAGAATGAAATGATTACAAGGAAGCACAAACCCACTATCATTAACCACAGAGGAATCATTAACTTGAGATACATTAATTGTAACATTCGGTTTTTGTGTTACTAATTCCACATCTAATAATAATGGTGGAATCATAAAACCCATAAAATATTCTTTAGATATGAAGGAGTGAGGTTAAATAAAATCAAAAAAGGCATTACCATGTCTAGAGTTGGTGGTAAGTGTGCCTTTCATCTTGTTGTTATCACATCCCTCATATGAAATAGTGATTAGATGATATTTCCACTTGACCCAAAAAATAAGTGGTTTCTAACATCGATCATTTTCACCAACCCTTAGGTGTGAGAATTCGTTAACATAATGACCATTATCCTTACACTTGTAGAAATGAATCATGGGAGATGTATTCTGTTACACATTATCTCAATCTCACTATTAGAGGACTTTTTCCCCTCAATTATATAATAAAAATCTCGATTGTCATTTTTTATACACATATAACATATATTCAACCCCTTAAGAAAATTTCCCCCATAATTCTTCCGATAATCATATAATAAAATAAAATCTCCCCTTATTCTCTTCATGGTTATTAGATTTCCTTTTAAACTATATCATCCTCATATTTTCAAAACCATGAGGTTGTTACCTGACACCAGCCTCCAGTTGAACCTTTATTACATTGTTCACAATCACTTCATAAATAATAAAATATTATATAGAAAACACCTTTATGAGACATGGATTTAAAACACTAAAAAACCCATCAACATTACATTATGGTCGGATGATAATTCTTGATATGTACCTCACAAGTCTCATGAAATTACCCTAACATGTAATAAATGATTCAGAATCCCTTTACATAAACACAATGAAACACATTCACCATATTAGTACAATGAATCCATGGAATGTACTTGTTGGAAAACAAGTTCATAAACTCAAGCCAATACCTGTATTAAATTTCAAAATTATTCTTTATATTTTTAATTAGAGTCCACCAATGGTACACTTATCATTCTATTATATATAGATATCCAAGAATAATGTTATCATTCTATGAACACCAAAGACCGAAGAATATATTTTCATTATTACTGATACATTTTTCAACAGCATGTTGATCACAAGGCCCACTAAAAGAAGGTGGATGTTTACTCATGACAGACACAATATAATTTTGTTCCATGTGTTTCTCATTTTTATGTCCATCATAATTCATATATTGAGAAATATAGGTAATCATATCAATAATATATTTCATTATATCTCCAATATTATTTGTTTTCTCAAAAAGATAATTCTTTTCTATTCCATCGTAACTTCCATTATGTTTTTTCGTTCAGGTTCCAGCAATTAACTAATAGGAAAAAACAAATAGTACGAATCATTTTTCATAGAGAGGAACCATGTAATCAATAAAAGTTACTTAAAGGATGTCTAAAATATGAAATAATCCATAATATATGAAACTTTAGGTTCATCTTATGTTATTAATAGCCATCTTATGTTTAAATCCCTCATGATGGTTCATGAATAGATTGTGAATTTTCAATGAATTTCACATGGGAGTTTCAAACCAGGTCTGCAACATGGCCCATTATCATGTACTAGGTTACAACGAGCTAGGAATGACACACCTTGTTAGAGTTGTTACCCATATGAACTTCTATTACAGATCAAAATCCACATGTTGTATCCAGATAGGCATGTATTTCTTGGAATCCGTTCTCTCTATATTTTAGAAAAATTCTACGAAATTTTTATAAACTTTTAATTATACTTATAATTATCCTTAGAAATGTCCACAGTGTTATCACTAAGGTTTTCACATCCTAGTATCGAAGGGGAAAGTAATTTTTTTATCTGATATGAACTATTTGAATGCTTAATGTTCATACAGTATCTTTGCATTTTTTTAATTTTCATAAAACATTCAACAAACAAATTCCAATAGACCATGTTATTATAGTGCTTTTGGAAACATGGATAAATAAACACCTGTTCATATGTGAGCTACATTATCTCTCACAGGGTTTTGATTGACTATAACACTTCTTAGACAAATCAAACATAATACATATCATAATAACCTGGGTGATAAGAAAACATAAAAATGTGTGTGATCAATAATGGTAACAAATGGATATATCTTAATATAGTCATGATCATAGGGGTATGATAACATGATAATGAAATTATTAAATCACACCCTGTATATGAAAGTACATAAACAATATTCATGGAATAATTATTAGTAGTTAATAAGATATGAATCATAAGGAGATAAAAAACATAATCCATCAAAGCATAACATAAGAATAAAACATGGAACTATGGTAGACACATAATAATATAATAATTATTTCCATGGTAGTCAAGGATCCACTAACAATGTCATCTTGGTAGTATTGGATTACATCCCAAACAATCATAGTAGTCATGGTTCACTAACATGATCATCATAGTGGATAGAGTCCCATTTTCCATCCCAGGAGATAAAAATCATTACCCAATGCATTGCATGGAGATATAGGTCTCTCCCATATCATATGGAAATCATAAAAACATGTTCCAAAAGATCATAAAAACATGTTCCAAAAGATCATAAAAAATCCTATCATTTCTCGTGAAATGTAATGGGTATCATAAACATGTAATCATATCAAAACCCATGGAAACATGGTTTGTTTCATAATTTTTTCATCAAATCATAACCCATTAAAGGAACTGGGTTTCATAAGCATATAACACATGGATGAGAAATAGGTTGCATAAACTTCATTGTACAAAAAACCCATTTAGAGAAATATTATGTATTGAAACATTTATCATTTACCAAAAATACATAACTAACACCAACTGATTTCATCCTATATTTGATATTATTTATTAAGATAATTGGAAAATAATTATTGAAGAAAATATCACTTTTTCATAGAAAACATTTTCTTTTTCAAAATAATGATACATTTTACAAAATTGTTTAAAAATATAAATCTAATATTATAATGGAAGCTTAATGTAGATAACCATTCATGAAATTGTAGAATTTTTTTTTGTATAAGTAAAAACGAAAACATTATTCTCATACAATTTCCAAAAAAGATACAAAGTACCTTATTTAAAAAATGAATAATTTTTTTAGCATGTAGTAAAATGTCAAAAAAATTTAAAAATGACATTAAAGTACCATAGGAGAATAATATAATATTTTATTAAAATATATTTAGAAAACATGGACATGGATGATAAATATTCCCCAATAGATCATTATATATAAACAACCTCGGAGAATAATGAGATCATGCAACTAACCATTACCTTATATATTAACGCTCATTGTACTCATTAAAATTTAATTTATAAAAACTAATTGTTTTTATGAATATATCACATAACCATTTTCATATATTTAATAACATATATTATTTATTTATGAATTTATATTGATCATTATTATTAACATCTTATTAATGTTAGGTACTAGGTGAGAACCGACTTTTTAATTGTACATGACATGACATCCAATTCATGATTCTCATACTTAGATAATGATTAAACAATTTCTAGATTATATAACATGATATAAATATATAATATATTTTTAGTATATATGGATTTATTGTAATCATTATTGATAAATGAAATAAACCATTAACAGAGATGGTAGGTTGTACGTAGGCATAATGATGTTTTCATTTTCTTTTCGGTTAAAAGGAAAAAAATTATATGATGTATTATTATTCATGAATAATTGTAATGTAATATTTAACCTATATATTAATAAAATTTATCCTCATTACCATATATGTGAAATATAGAAGAATAGAAAGTCTCATTGTATCACAGAGATGGTAAGCCATACATACGCATGATTGATTTTATCATTTTACCAATTTATTAGATAGTAAAAAGGTTCACATGATATTATTATTTTATAGGTTTAATTATATTATAAATATCATATAAAATTAATAAATTAATTGTCATTATTAGTCCTAAATGATGCTGACGAAAAACATATTACACCATGGATTTGAGATGCATGGTGATATTGATTTTCGTAGGATAGATAAAAGGAGATATATGGTTGTCCCATAATCATAATAACAACTCTGTATATTGATGATACAATATTTATTACATTATTATGGAAAAAATATATAATATAATGTAACAAAACAAAAAAAAATTGAATTCGATCTGTAAAACAATTACCTCTTATTCGGTGAGCATAATTTGGATATTTACATTGGGAAATTGTCCTTTGTGTTTTCATAAGACCAAAACCTCTAGAACATGAATAAGATTTTTTTGAGTATAATTGGGTAGAGTAAGGTAAATATATAAGGTTGAAGGATGTCTAAGGAAGTGATGGAAGAGTTTCTCTTTTATAAGATTGGGGAGGGGAACTATAGGAAACACCGACAATATTATCTTAAAATAAATTTATTATTAATGTCAAATAGCACTAAATTGATCTATTTCGAATATAATATGAGTATGGGTCAAAATTCACTCATCTTATGCTATTTAGACAGGTTTTGGTAATATTATAAACCCAATAGATTGGTTTTAACCCTTAGTAAAACATTTTAACTCATACCCAGGCCATATATCCTTCTACTCTATAGGGTTAATATAATCACTCTATAATTACAAATGACTCCCAAGTGGATCATTGATTAAATAGATCACCATATTGTAGTTAGTTATCATAATTCATTATTTTTATGAATATTATATCATTTAATAAAATATAATATACTTTAAAGTATCATTTATGTCAATGTGGATAATATTTATTATTTTTATTTAAAAAAATATCATAACTATATGATAACTTCATAATAACATATATTATATATCTACAAAAAGTCTAATTTTTCTCTAAATTTATTAGGTTTAATTAAATATATCATTTTTTTAAAATATCATTTATGTGATATTTCCTATAATTAATCTATTACATCATATTTATTATATAAACCTTTAATTAAACTAATTATCCAATAAAAATAAAAAATATCACCATGAATATAAATTTTTAATGTTTCAATTTAATATTTATTAAAGAATTTATCTTATGTATAACCCTATATTAAAATTTATTTAATTATTAGAATTATGAGTATGACATTTTTAACTAATATTTAATGAAAACACCACAAATATCTTATTGTAACCCAAGTTGCATAAAAATATCATAATTTAGATTGATGGTTTATTTTGTTTAAAACCCACTCATCAAATGATATTAGGACAATTTTTGTTGGTATGTTTATAATTTTATTAATATTAATTTTACCTTTTATTACATTATTTTCATTTAACTGTGGTAACTAAAAATAAAAATTTACTTAAGATACTATTGACAAAAAATTGTTTTGATCCTATTATAATATAAACATAATAATTATTTCGAACAATTATGCATATTTTTTCTTAATTCATTACATAGAAGTAGAAAATATCTGTTTAATGATAATCATGTAGACGTGGAATGAAAGTGGGTATAATGAACGTTTAAATGTTTGATAAGTTATTTTATATAATATTAATATAAAAAAGGTACCTATGACCTAAATTGGACTAATATATGTATAATTAATCTACTATGACTATAAATCAATTCAAATTATAATAATTATTTAAACGAAAATAATAATTTTAACTACGATGGTGTATTTCTCACAATTTATGAAACAAATGAAACATCATAGAAAAATACTAAAAATTCACCCCAAGTTAATTTGGACATTCTGTATTAAAAATGATGTTTTTTATCATATTAAATATATATGACTTTTTAAATTAATTTAATTAATATTCGAAGAAGGGAATACAAATTTGTTCCATTAGAAAAATAGTATTTCTTAACATATAAATGCTTGATCAATGAAAATACACTTAATATTGACTATTTTTTATTCATATAAAACCATTATAAAAAATATTTAAAAATTACTTATTATAATTTATATCACTATGTTTAATGGATAAGTTATAATCATCAACTTTAAATAATTTTAATAAAAATGATATTTCGTGGAAACACAGTGTTGCATGTAACGCAATCCAAGTTGGTGTTTCATATAGCTAAAACTTTTTTATTTCCATGTTGAAGGAACATTTGAATCACTACAATCGAAGAAATGAAATAAATTCATATATTTGATATAAATGTTCACAAAACAAGGGGAATAACAATGAAAATCTTAAAGTTGATTCTCTTTTTGGCCGTACATTGTGATATGTGGACATAAAACTTCTATATGATAATTGTATAAAAATAAATAAGGCATATCAAGTGATGTATTTAAATATATCAGTATGATAAATATGTTATCCTATTTGTAGTTATAGTTAAATTTATTATTCCTATTCCCCAAAAATCATTATATTGATTTTCTACTCAATATCATTTTATAAAGTCTCAATATGAAAATTTTTTGTAATGAGGTTGTTATTACGACTATCATTTCCTATATAATTTCTCAGAGAAAATAGATCACCATAACATCAGTCCATGATTTATTCCTTAGGCATAATAGGTTATATATTAATAGTATTCATGACCACTATTGGATAAAAAATATATTTCCTGAGGTCGCCTAAGGAGTTCATTATATCATTATACCACAATTAATATACTATTTTCATTATCAACATCAGGAAGGGAATGCATTTATTATTAATAAATTCAAATAATTACACTATATATACGGGGGTCCATTATATTCTTCTAAAATGTTAATGATTTTGAGTAGGTGTTATATTAGGTATTCCCTTGGTTTCCTCAAGATAGAAATATATATATATATATATATATATATATTCATTACAAACTCTTTTTGAAGCTAAGAGACTTCAATAACATCAACATATAAAAAAATTACAAAAATTAATTTTAGGTGTATTTTGACAGATCTTAATGAAAATTATATCAAATTTGAAATTTTGATCACATAAATGGTGAAATTTATCTCCTATACCATCTACATGGTATTAAATTGATTTTCAATGAACATAAACAATGATATTATGAATGAAAAAATTCTTGCTTGTTTCACAATCATTAAATAAAAAGGGTATCAAACATTATTGACATACCCCATATGGTTCTCTAAAGGAAACACCATATTAATTATAAAATACCATTTATATTATATTATTATCAAACAATACATCCTTGTTTGAAGTGTATTGATATCTATATGTAACATCAATTAGAACTCGATAATCAGAATCAATAAATTAACCTTTGGAAATTGGATGTTTGGGTATTTGAATTCTTAATATTCCCTAATATGTCCATTATTGTCCATCATGAGGAAAATATATGCAATCCATTTCTATTATTTAACCATCCAATTAATGTTGACCTTGATCATTTTATCAAATTCAAATTTATATTTTTTATTATTAGTCAAATCCATTCTCACTAATAAAATTTTGCGTCAACAATGGTTTTCTAGTAAACATGAAAGATGAGTAAATAAATAAGGATTTGTCCCCTAAATTACTAAATAATTCCATTTCAACACATCTTTATACCTCATGAGGTAAGATATACATTCATCATATTCATAAATGGACATAAACACAGTGAGAAATGTCAGATATGGTTTATTTTCCATTCCCAATATTCACCCTTCATTGTTAATGAGTAGCGGTGTAGTATTATTATATAAAATATTATTTAGTGTTTGGAAAGACATGGCTACATTTTTACCACTTACAGGCCACCAAATATTATAATTATTAATATTTCTCAATCATCCACCAAACAATGAATGTGTATAATTGTGGGTTTTTTGTCATTCCCACATAAAAACACATGTGAACCCATGATTTATACAATTATTTTTCTAACGTAGTAAATCCCAATTTTAATAGAAAAAAAATTAATACTCAATTTTCTATGATCAAAAAAATACTAAAATGTTATTATGGGAAAGAATTTTGAAGGAAGTCATTATAGGATGTTTCTTCTATCACTACTCAATAATTTGGTTTAATAAAAATGTAAATATATAATTATAAACACTATATAGTCATGTTCATTGAATCAAAATTGGAAAATATTATTATATGGATTGAATAATCATTATAAAAACTGTGCTTTTTTTCGGATCTTAGGATAATGAGATAAATCCCTAATTTATTTTAAAATCAGAGTTCACTTAATTTAATTTGGGGTCCATCCAACGACATATATTTTTCAAATACATGAGAATGAATATCATAAACATTTATTTCCAAAACAATTCCAATTAATAATTACAATTTCAGAATTGAATCATGAATGAGTAATATAAAATATTTACATAAAACCCATTTTAATTTGAATTTATATGATGTAAAACTATTTGTTTAATAAATAAAAAATCCTTGTAACATGTAAAAAACTTGTAAAATAATAAAAAAAAACTAGACCATACACAACCATATCTTTCTCAATTAATCAACGGTGGAACTATGCCCTATCATTAATGATGAATGAATTCATCAACATTCTACTTTCCCAATATGTATGATCTAATAGTAATGAGAATCCCAATTTCCAGTGAGTATAAAACATAGTTGGATTTTCTTAGGACTCCAATACAGATCCATAGAAAATTAATTTTGAACGGAATTCCAACCATAATGAAAAATCAAAAACATTATAACAAATATATATATATATATATATTCCACATATCATAAGAACTAATTTACTTAGTACAGGATTTCAATAAAGTAAAACTGGTAAATTGACATAGTTTGAAATAATTTTTTCAAACAATGCCCAATTTAGAATTGTTTAACTAAAATTATTTTCCCACAATATAAACTAATGTAATACCTGTTTATTTTGTTAAGATTTGAAATTTCTTTAAATGATATAACATCTCATTCACCCCTGAATAGTATTATATCCATTTTATGGGTTACACTGTTCATCATCCATAACTCAAGATGACATACTACAGTGTGAGTAACATCATTTTACCACATCAACATATCCTCCCTATTCCACCCATCCAAATTGTTGAGTAATACGGTTTCAAAAAAATTCCTCAAAATATCTATTCATAACACACATTTATACATTATGTTGTAAATCAAGAAGTAAAAAAATAAATGTATGTTCAAAATTCAATCCACAATATCAATTAATATTATTTAATTTAATCACAAAATTATTAAAATTTATATGAAGACATTTTATTCTAGGACGTCCCCAATTCCATGTTGAAAAATATGGCTATTAAACCTAAATCGTAAATCAAAAATATTTTTTAGAAAAAATACTCTTATCGAATCATTGATTCCATTTAAAATACATTCAATAAACCCACCCCTCCCAAATCTCAACCAAATACATTTTTTCAAATTAATTTTCATACACATTATTAGAATATAATTAAACAAGAAATTAATGTTAAAACTTTGAAGCAATAAATAAAAAAGTATTTTCTTCGATATATTAATGATAATAACAAAACCACCTACAAATTGATATTATTTTCAAGGAAATTCAGTGTTTGGACCACAACAAAATCACCATAATGGAATTAATATATTCAATAATTTATTATGATGAATATAAACCACAAATATTTCCTCAAATAGATTTATTGATTCAATATCAAATTCTATAAATTAAAAATAACCTCATATATAGAGATATATACACGTATATAAATGAGATATAATCCATAATAATCAATTTTATATTTTATTTTACAAATCAAGATAATGACAGAATTTTTATATAAAAGAGAAGCCAACAAATATTAGTACAAATAATATAATATCATTCCTAGGATGAAATAGAGGATTAATAGGACATTATGAGTTATATTGGGAATTTAAAAGTGAAAATTCATAAAGTATCCATAAATTAATATTTAACCTACACGATTTAGAAAAAATATCACCTTTATATGGTCTTAATAGAAATTGTGGATGCATTGATCGAACTATTTGGAAAACTATGTTCCAATAGTTCACCATTTTCCACATGACATTAGCTATACATGGTTATCTCACATGATTTATTAAATCATTTTCTAAATATTCTAATTATTCAATATCAATATTTTCCAACATGCATAATTTTATTTCATGGTATTTCATAATTTTGGGAATACCATTCATGTCACCTAGGTTTTCTTAATATTTACAATTTTCACCTAATATTACTAGAAATGCTTTACGAGTGCTTACACAATAAAAAAATATCATTATAATCCACCCCAACATTGGAATTTTCATCCTTTTAAAATAAATTTGCACTCATTCTCTAAATATAACATTAGTGTGTAAAACATTGTCTCCACATCACTCTCTCACATCTAATCATAAATTGTCCCATGAAATCAGTTATCCAAATCTAAGGGAATCCTCCATTCATAAATGTCCTTCCCTCTAAAATCAATAGCCCCTTTTGGTCCATCCTTTTATGAGATATTGGTTTTTAATTATACCAATTATCACCAAGATAAATGGGGAGAATTCGGTCAATGTAACTATGAATGGGATACATGTAGAAAATTTCAATTGGAAAAAAATATTAGCTACACCTAGTGTACATTTTTTTGAACATATTAATTGAAAAATATTATTAACTAAATTAAAATTATATGTAAATTAGTGTTGATTTGTTAATATTTTTAAATTTATAATTGGAAAAAATGAATTAAAATGAATAAATAATAGAAATTTAGATATAGATACATTGTGTCATGATTTAACATATCCTTGAACAATAATAAAAAATAAAGAATGATGGTAATGAACAATCTGGTCAATCATGACACATGCTGTGGATGAACTATTCATTCCAGGATTGGAGTTCTGTGATGGTAAATTGATATAAAATACATTTATTTTATATTTAATTATTCTAAATATGTCGATAGATATTTTAAACTCCATTTTCTAAGATGATGTGACATTCCAATGCTTGGTGAGCCCAATTTTCCTATTTTAAAAATATTAGATATATTAATCTCATCTAAATAGTGTTTTCCTAAATATTTCTCATAACTCTATAATAGAGGTATGGATTGAAAATATGGGTCCATTGTTGGGTTCATAACATGGATTTTATAGTAGGCATGGATTAATGCATATGTTCATGGGCAGTTTTACTTCAGTACCATCATGGGTGGATAAATGATTAATTAAATAAATTATTTATTTTATTGTATAATTAATTATGAAACCCTAAATATCATCAATAAATATGTAGTTAGGGATAACTCAAAGGGAATCAAATTGATACCACAAAGAACTTATATGCCAATGGATTTCATGTATTTCGTGAATGACTATGAGGAAAATTAAATCTTTGTTAGGGACCAATCCAAAAATGAGTAGGTACATGTTTATTTTTTTAATTCAAACCATTTTGTTTTCATAGGTCAAAAAATAATAATGTTTAATAATAAGAAATCATTTATGCAACAATTGATGACATACTATTGATTTATATTGATTATCTCTAGGTTCTTAATTTTCCGTTATATCAAAAATGAATTTAAGATAACCCCAAACATAGAATATGTTTATTCATGAAATTATGTCTTATGATATTCTCCCATATTTCATTTAAAATAATTCTATGAAACTTATTTGCCTCATGGTTTATAAAATACATTATATTATATCATTGACAGAACATTATTCGACATAATATATTTGTACCAAAGGTGAAATTTGTGACTAATGTTGTGAAAAAGATGTGATGATGTTGGAGGAATATCATAGCAGAATGTAAATGGTATATTTTTTTTATCATTCTTCTCATTTTGACATGAGTTGAAAGTTTAATGTGACGATGGTTGATTTAGGAGGAGATCGATTCCTATATTTCACCCATTAATGGATAAAAAGATCAAATCGATTTGATTCCTTGTCTATGGGATAGATCAGAAGTTGATATGTAGGAAATAAAAGTGTGATTATACACATGAAGGAACCATGTGTTAATATAAATTCTTTTATACATATTGTATTATTCAGATATTCAAAATGCATGGGTCCAAGGATATGATGATTGGGTGTTTTGAAATTTAAATATAACATGTCATGTGACGCATGTCACACACCATGTGTTGCTTTATAAGAAGATAAATGTGTATTAGAAACGATACATGGGATAAGATAAAACAATGTAACTGGGTTTGATTAGAGTAAATGGAAATGAATACAAACCTAGTCACAACAATGTATATGGGCGTGGAAGGAGGTAAATGGGTATTGATAGGTCTATACGGGCAAATCCTAGAGTGCTTGGGCATATTTTGGGGCACACTGTTAGATCTAGGATTGGATATACAGATCATGTAGTATAGTACATGACTTTTTATTCCATAGGGATGTATTATATCCATGTTATATTATGTGTAGACTAGATTCCTTAGACTGTGTTCACCTGATTCCACCAACTAAGTGTATCAAATTCCAATACATCCTTAGAAAATGATTGTGATCCCCTCAAAGGGATTAGTCCTTAATAGAGCTACCATAATCTCTCGATGAAGCTAAAGGTGTGATCCTCTGTTGTATTAAACCTTCTATAGGGTTCTAAAAATCAGTATGCACAAAAGAAACAAGCATATATCTTCTACACAGTGAGATAATACATTTTTGATTTCATTATACCCCTTGGACGTGGGTTTTATCCCCCTTCTATGCATCGATATATTCATACATACAGAATATAATTCAAAATGGAGTGTCCTGATAACCAAAAAAAGATGGATAACCCCCATTAGTGTTGTCATACTCATGGATTCTGTTCTCAAGAGTGAGTTTTTTCTACGAACTCTTGATGTGAATATAATGTTATCATTGGGGTTGTGGACATACCTAGTGACATAGAATCTAATATGATTAAATGTGGATAATTTTTATTGTGTAGTTTATTATTTAAAACTAATAATAACCAAAACAATTATATGATGATTCTTTGTGCTTATTCAACTCTTGGTATCTAATTGGTTATTGTTATACACACAAATTCAAGAGCTATTTCCATACATATAGTTTCTTATATATAAAACAAGCCATTTGATGTGGTTCCTAGTGAACTAAAAGAAAAAAAATTGATTATGCATGAAATAGTAGTATACCATATATTCTTATTAGGTTCGATTCCTTTTCAGTTATGTTTTGGCTTCTATATTTCAATATTATCAATTTTTGTACTTTTTATCAGACATTGATGGTGTGATATATGATTTTAATACATTTATATCAGATTTTTTAATTTATTTTTGAGTATTATATGGTATTAGAGATGTTTTTTTTTCATATTGGTCAATTATGCTTATTCCTCCCTTGTCTGTGATATGCTTACAAGATGATGTATGCCTCCCATGAACTGTTAATGGTGGTATTGGGTAGTTACACTTAGATTACTACCGTTTAGGTGGTCCAAAGTGGGTCGGGTCATGATATAATTGTATCATATTGTGGTGTTATACCTTAGGACTAGAGTTTTCTATTTTTTCTAGTAGTGATATTTTCATTGGGAATTATGGAAAAAATTTGATGTGTTTCAAATTTTTCTTTTAGGCCAGTAACTCTAATATTTGTGTTGCGACTGACAAATCAATTCCCCTAGACATTAAATACCTACCTTTATACTATGTAAATATTGTAATTTTTCAGTGAAAAATTTGGTACATTCATCATATATAAATCGGTTGACATATCCATATCCTTCTTTTTTCATCTCAAAAAAATATGTTCACTAGTTGTGTTACATATTGTCTTCTTTAGGATTCCTCAAAGATGAATTCCAAAAATAGATTTAGAAGTATCATTGTAACACTAAATGATTTTCTTAAAAAATAGTGAAAAATTATTAGTTTTGATATTTTTCATAACATGTAACTTAGAGTTTATCTTTTTGTACAATGAACACCGAGTTTATGTTTCATTACACGCAACATATAGTTTAAATGAAATTATAAATATTATCAAAATATTATTATTAAAAATAAAAGTTGAAGATATGATATTGGAAAAGAGAGTATGAATATGATTAACTGAATTATGAAAATATATGGATTACAAATTGCTGAAAATTTATTCCTTTGTGAAAAATTAATTAAAAATGAAATCGAAATCTATATGAATATTATGGAATGATTTATAGAAAAATATATTTTTATGCACACATATCTACTTGACATAAATAATTTAAAAAAGAAATTTTTTTGATTGATTATAATAAAATATAAATATTCAATATTCAATCAAATACTTAACATTCATCATATGTGTTTTCTAGACAAGTGGTAAGAATAAAAACAATTTTACACTTAAAAACAGATTTTTTTTGTAAAAATTAGTATTTCTCCTATGGAATATATATTTTAGAATAAATTAATAAAAATTTGTAATATATTTCATTAAAATAAATTTAATTTCGAAATCTACATTAAAAAAATATGTTAGGATATTTTTTTTATAATTTTCTGATAAATTAATTTTTCTTATGAATAGTAAAAAAATATATGTTTTAATTAAGATTATCAATTATTGTTGAAGATTTTAAAAAAACCCAAAATGTTTTATGATTGAATTAAATGAAACAATAATTAAATTATGTATATATAATAATATTATTAAATTTTCTTATAATCAATCTCATTTTGAATTTTGGGATAAATACTTTTAAAACATAAGATCATTTTCTCTCTAAAAACCTATTTTCTTATTTCATTACCAAGATTAATTTTAAATTGTAATTTTACACTTCTATAAATAGAATTTGGATTACTAGATTCCATAATTTTAATAATAATAATTTTTATTAGCCAATATGTTCATTTAATTTTTTAATACTAATTAATAGTGAAAACATTAAAAATTATTTACAGTATTTAACACACAAATGGGATTATCAAGAGGTGAACTAAAATCATAAGTGTGTAAAATGACCCAAAACATTTCCAAATAAAATTTTATGGCCATATATCAAAATTATTTCTTTAATAATCTTAATTAACCCTTTTTAACCTTTATACATGAGAACAATATTGGTAGAACTTTTCCTTTTCTAACATTAAAATTTGCGCCACTCACCTCATATATAAAATAGATCCCCATCTCCTCCCCTCTTAAATTAATGATTTTTTTTCATAAATAACATAAAAATAAATTAATAAATTCCCTCATAAAATAAAATAATCCATTTGTGGTCATAAATCCAACCTTTGACTTTTTTTGCTGTAAAACAAATAATTTATTTATAAAAAAAAAATACCCCAAACCCATCATTTTATTTTATTTCCCCAAAAATCCACTTAAATTATTAATAAAAATGATGATATAAAAACTTTAGTTTGTTCCATATATTTATATGTTATTATGTTAATTTAATAACATAAAAAATCTCTTATTTCATTAAATAGGATATGAAAGCTTCATTCATTTTTATGGGTGACTACCGCCTCGGGAACTAATGTTATTCATTTTCCATCAAGACCTACCACACATGTTTGTAATGATTGAATTATAATTTATATATGATAATTATTTTTATTATTTTTATTTTTTAATAATTATAACACACTTAGCTTCCTACATTCCATTTCTTGGGAATACGATAACGTCATTCGTTTGTACGACAGACAACCATCTCATGAAGCGATGTGATTCATTCAAGATTTACGAGCAATGTAATGAGGAGGAGATTAATGAAAATACATTATATACATGACATATAAATTAATATTTTATTGTAATATATTATATACCATATTTTTTAATTTCTTTAGTAAAATGGAATCAACATTCATGCATATATAAGCCCTACTATATCCATAATTGGTGTATTTCATTTTATATTAGAATTTTTTTGGATCAATATAAATTCATGTATATTGAAAATATATGATATTTATATGGTGGAAAAATTCATTATGTTATGGATCCATTATCAATGTAATTAGATCAAAAATAACAAATCAATACATACAAAAAAATAATAATGTTTTTCTTTCCTAAAAGGTGACATTAACATGGAATTGAAAAATATACTGTAAGAAAAGTTCATTTGTAAATCATATATTATATGTTATATATAATTATGGATCTATAAATGATTTATAAAAATCATATATTTATTAAAAATTTGATCTTAATGTGATGTAATGATGTAATGAATTTTTTCAAGGGATTTTTTTATCACTTGTTTACATCTGTGAGACACATGAAATTTACCAAAAATTTATTTTATATATTGTAAATAAAGATAATAAATTTATTTTATGATCCTCGTCCTGAATGTTTTGTGGATTAAAATTTCCATTTTAATGTCTAAATTTTCTTGTGTAAGCATTTCAAATTTTACCAAAGCAGTAATGTATTTTTAACTCGTTTTTCCTTTATTGAGACATATGTTATGTTATGCACTTATATAATTTAATTAGGTGTGTATAAGGCCCACAAATATGTTCAATCGTTAATATATTTATTTTCATGATATTATATGTTTCATTGAATTGTATTCATTCATTAATATTGCGTTTTATCGTTACCAATGTTGTAAGAGTTTTATAATACATTCTTATTATGTATCACGGTTTTTGATGATTGTCATTAAATGATGAAATAATATCATCTATATCCCAAAAACCCATGAAAATTATTTTCCAAAAAATAAATGAATAAAATAACTTTTTTAAAATTATTTTATTCTATTTATATAATCATGACTACAAGATATTGTTTTTAAGCAGTATTGTTTATATTTATCAATTTAGTAATGTTGGAACCAAAATATTTATAGTGGAAAAGGATACCAAGAGATAACCAATTACAAAGGGACTTCCATGCAAAGACAATTCGTGGAGCCCCTAATCACTACGACATTTACAGATCCCCTCATCACCATGACCGGTGTGAAGGAAAATCGCCACTACGGTCGCTGTGGAGTAAAATAGGAGGGAGGATCTACAGTTACGATGTAATGAACAAGATGCTCCACACCACAGAGGGAACCAGAACACCTCTGTGGTCCCCAAAAGATTACCGAAGCCTCTGTGAGCTCCATGGAGGGAACCGACGAGGTATATGAACCAAAGAGGGGATGATGGTCAACTTCGTGGTTAAGAAAAACTTGATTAAATCTGCGGCTGATCACGGAGAACCACATGGCTTCGTATGGAGCTGACCCTGCATTGTGCCACCCCTCTCTAACAAATATCCATCTTCTCTAAAACCCAATGTATGGATACCCAAACCATTCGCCTTATCATCTATCAAATCACAATGAACCATATACTCTATGAAAAGATTAGAAAAATTATTTCTTCATGGTACTTGATCATTGCGAAGTACCCTTCCCTTAATTCAAATACAACATATCATCAAGTAGGGTTTGCCTTTCCCAGAGCCCACGGGCCATCGCCTAGTAAGGATATCCCTAAGGGGAATCATGTATGCAAAAATCACATATTCTATTCTATGTACCTTCCATACACATATGCACCACTTTCTAAGGGACAGTCACTTTTCTTGGGGAAGCACATTTCTTCATAGTGCTATGCTTCGAAAGGCACCCTTGCTTCGTGAAGTCCTACACTACGAAATACTTTCTTATTCATGAATTACACTTCATATGCACCTATAACCTATTCCCATGTTTGGCCACTCCACTTCGCGAAGCATACCCTTTCGCAAAGTACCTCCCCTATATATAGCACTTGATCTCCACTATGTCATTTCTTGTAAACCCATTTTCATTATAAAACCTTCTCTCGTAAGACCCTATAAGTTTGTAGGAAGTTATTAGAAGGTCCCATGGGTGGTTCTTCATATTTCATTTCTTAGCATCATGCTTCTTCTCATTGGAAAGATAACAACTATTGATTCTTTTCATAGCCAGACTAATAAGATCACCTCAATGGATCACTCCCCAACACCCCCACACCATGGGATTTATGATGCCTTCCCTCCCCCATGGGTGGGTGGTTATAAATTATGTTTGTACTAGGGGTGAGTATTGAACCTACCTTGTTCTACCTAGATGACGTTAAACTACCAATCCCCATCATCCTCAGCACATGACGTTAATATGTGGCCTGGCCAAGTACAATATGGACAATGTTCCCCAAACACAGTCGTTTCCACACCAGCTCATATACACATGAGTGAGATCATCCTCACAAGGACTGAGATCTTTTTTTGGAGTGGAATATATCCACAAGGAAGGTAAACCATCCTGTTGTAATCCCCTAGCCTTTCCTGTTAGAGCTAGGATCCTTGCTCCTCCTCTCTTATTTCATTCCAATGATTAGAAAAGAGATGGGAACCAGGACATTAGTTACCCCAAACCTCACCCTCTGGTATTTTTCACCATCATGCATCCATATTATAGTAATTCCCAATATAATTCTCCCTTAGCCACTAACCATGTATAAGCCCATGTTCCCACATTGGGCCGCTAACTAAGAATAAGCCCATGCTTCAACTTGGGGCTGCTAACCAATCCTAAGCCCACGTTTCCTCATTGGGCCGCTAACCACATGTAAGACCAACATCATTTCCCATGTAATATCTATTCAAAAAGTGATCGTCATGTCTTTTTTGCCTCTTGGTTCTCACATCGAGAATGAATCACATGGGCTTAGGATAAGTATTGACCAAGGAATGCTTCCCGGGATTCCCTGGAGTATAATTCCCAAGTCTCCAATCTAAACTACATGGACTTTGATCCTTTATATTTCTAAGATAGTTATAAAGGATTATTTCCTGAGGTTCAATACCACCACCTACTTGACTTGAACAATTAACATCAGTTCATCGTCTTCCCGTATGACGATAAATTGTTTTCTCCCAAACAACGTGGACATTGTTCCTTGTCTCCCAGGCAAGGTACGTATGAAGGCTCCCAGAGGATAAAGCCATTACGTACTTGGACCGACCACTTCATATCTGTCCTCCTTCATCCCCCATGACATTAAACTATATCCCTCATACATATCTATGTGGACATTGATTTTGGTCTCCTAAGCATAGTACATAAGAAGACTCCATGAGCTCCAAGCCCAACACCCACTTGTCCAAACCCCTTCATGTTGGTTCACCTTTTTCCTGCACAACGTTAAACTATAATCCTCATACCGAACTTTGAAGAATTTTATCATTGTCACATTGGAAAGGTAGGTTGGAAGTCTCCCTAAGGGTCATTCCCAACACCTATCTATCCTGATCACTCCCCGTCTGTCCAACATCATCCTTTGTGATGTTAAACTATATTCCCCCCTTTCATACCGCATGAAGTTAAACTCTA
The DNA here is from genome assembly GCA_963277665.1 of Viscum album. Lineage (NCBI taxonomy): Eukaryota > Viridiplantae > Streptophyta > Magnoliopsida > Santalales > Viscaceae > Viscum > Viscum album. Next base: position 905,192,705 of record OY728122.1, on the reverse strand, counting down.
TTTTGATGAAATACATTGAATTTTATCCTTGTATCTTAGATAGGGTACATAGGATGCCTCCTAGAGGTCAAACCGCCATCGACAATCATCCTTTGTGATCCATAATCGACGGTAAGCCATTGTGATCCCCAACCAGCGGTAAGCCATTGCAACCCCAACCAGCAGTAATCCGTTGGAAACTCAACCAATGGTAAGATGTTGTAGATTTCAATAGATGATAAACAATTTTATTCCCCCTTGTTGGGACCCACATATTTTGTCCTCTACCCTGGAATCAGACCAACCGGGGCTGCTAACAAGGTGTAAGCCCTAGTCTATCATCGGGTCGTTTTAATATGTGTACACCCCAATTTTATACCACCATTCTAACCTATGTAGACATCGATTCCATGCCACATGGAAACGTAGGAAGCTTATTTAAGGTTCAATCCCATCTCTCATGTCAGATTATGGTATCTCCCTCAAGACTACGTGTTTTGGGATGGTCATTCCCCATCCCAAAGATTCTACATCTTCTAGCTCCCATTCGTGCATACATTCTCATGGGCCGCCCCCTCATGTATCCCTTTGCCCCACCCAACTATGTTGAAATTTACTCCCCCCTAGAGGGATATGTAGGAAGTCCCTTTGATGTTAATCCCAACATTACAATCATCCTCACAACAGATAAATATCATCCTCCATTCACATCTCTCAATAATCCATATTCATCGTGATTTTTAATAGGACCACCACATCCTAGTGACATCATGTCATACACCTCTTCACTTCTCCTTGTAGTACACGGGATAAAATCAAATTGTAATCCCTAGTATCATCGTCCAGTATCTTTAATCCATGCACACCCCGATTTATCATACACTTGGACTACGTAGTTTTGAGCCCTGTTTCCTAGATGGGTTACAGGGAAACTTCCACGTGGTTCATCTCCCATCAATGGAAAACCCTAGTGCCTCATTTATAGGTCCCCAAGAATCCTCAGATATGTCTTCATTAAACATTTTGATCTACGTATCTAATAGGAATCACATGTGCTCCCTCCAGGGGTAAACCTATCTGATCCAGTCTAACCAGTGTTTCGATTAGTCCAATTAGTCTCTACAAGATGTTAAACTCATTGCATGCCTTCTGTTAAACATAAGAAGCTGAGAAAATCCTCAAAGATAGGCATATGGCATATGGTTCCCCGCACTTGACATGGGATGCCATGGGATTCGGCGCCCTCAAGAAGCCCAATCATAATGGAAAGAAACCCAGAAACATCAGTGTTCTAGTTTCCAAATAGTCCATCCATGTACAACATGAGTACTCCCCTGAACAAAGGTTTTTACCCTTATTCTACCCCTTGGAATGTCTAGATAGAAGAGGAGAAATTAACTAGCATCCATGAATTCATGGCACTGGGAAGAGTTTCACCAAAAACGTCTAAATCATTACGGGAGACCAAGAATATGTGATGAGTTCTGAGAAGGAATTCATGTAAGGAGGAAACTAAATCTCATCATCCGGTTTCAATCAAGGAGAGAATGTACCTAAATAAGCGACGGATGTTGCACACCATTGGAAAGTGTGAATGCTGGGAAACAGAACTGCACGTCTTCTACAGACAGGATGACTGCCCTGACGAAAGCATTAGAAACATAAATGGTGAACCCTGTATGAATTTTCATCTCCACAATATGGATATTATTAAAATTCAAGGCATCAGTGGATTATCGTGTCACTAGATCTAGTTATCTGGCTCCGGGTCCCGCCAAGAAAATAGTTTCCATTGCACGAATCTCACCCAAAATTGGGGCATTTGAACATTGGATATCTCGGTCTTCAACATTGTCAACATGGATCTTTCCTACAAATCTTAGAATATGGAATGGCGTTGGGGAACTGGACATCACATTCTGTCATTTGACACTAATGGTTCAATATCCCTGCATTACATGACCGAAGCTGCTACGAGAGGAAACTGATCACTACCCACCCACCGACGTAGGGTCAGGGGAAGCGACAACATCTAAATCCCAGGCAGCCTCATACCTTCCATGGAGGCCTCCACATCAACAACCAATGGGTGTATGCACCGCATATCCCTATCTAAAATATTTTATAGGAGGGTGATTAACAACCTCATTCGATGATATGTTGAATAAGGGATTTTCCCAAAACATTATGTGGCCCGAGATGTCTTGGAGTCTTTTTCTCCTTTCTGTATCCACCCCAAGGGTTGTGCATGGATCTACTTCTCCCCACTCCAACATATAATCGTTTCGAAATCCTCTCCCTAGAGCGCTTTGATGTCTCCCTCCCCTATGACAATGAGTTTAAGTTAGTTTGGGTCATCACATCTATAATCCCATCCTAGAGGCTGCCAAGGAGGGCTGCCACTAGCCGCATCAGTTCCACCACACATCCCCACCGGCCAATGATTAGTTGAGTTATACACCTATTCCATAGACCCCAACCTAGTTAACCCGACGAAAGAATTGGGCATAGACTAAGGAGGATGCCTGCTGATGGGAGTCAACATCAACGACTATCATGGACCGTGCCACTAATGACACATACCATAATCCCCATTCTTCCTTGAATAGGGTCACTTGTATGCTTGACCCAGATCGAGCCCCCAACCACCACACGGGCCTGTTGGGTCAACTCTCTTTCTCGCCAACACAGGTGGCATCCATCACAGGCTGACCTAGAACAATGAAATCTAGCATAGAGTTCATCCCTGTGCCACCAACAATGAGAGCATTGGTCCTCCCTAATCCCATGGCTTACATGGAGTTCCTACCCATACCACCATCAATCCAATCAATGGTCTTTTCCACCACATTAACACCCAGTACGGAAGAATCTTTTGCACCTGTGACCTCACATGTGGACTCGTTCCTCCAATCATTGGTGACCAATGTGAATATGCATCTTATACGAACAAACTTCACTGTGGGGGTCTTCCACATATAAATACAGCATTCGATAAAGGTCCACCTCATCCTAGAAATCAAAAAATCAGAGGATTTCCTTTCTTCTTTGTCACCCAACACAGATATCTCACTAATGTTCATCTCATCCAGTACGAGGAACATCTCCATACCACCTCTCTCAAAGGAAAAAGCATGGAGGCCTTGCCCATGCACCCACTATATCCCACATAGGTCCTACCCTGAGAAGAATAATGAGATATTTTATATCAGGATTAATCCCATCAGCATCTCAAATTCAGAATTGGAATGTGATTCGACATTGGAACCCTCACCCCGATCTTCCATGTCAAGGTCTGGGGTAGGGACGAGGTGTATCAGACTCATACTTCTTGAATGTGAGGTCCACCAGATTCCCTCCTCCCTTTGTAGATACATCTACGATGATGATGATTTGACCTATTTCCAGGGCCTGGCTAGGAAACCCTCCTTATCATCAATTGGGTCATCCTCTGCCACGACCAGAGATCATGTAGACTTATTCAGGGGGACTAGTTGAAGAAAAACATCAATATGGCCCACCACCAGTAACCACACCCCATTCACCAGAACCTGCAGTTGACTATCTTCCTTCCTGGGATGTGGTGGCTCAGTCGTTACATTCGTCACAGGAAAACCCAAGATGTGGTGTCTTTTCAGCCTATTATCTATATTCTTCATCATTATGTCAATCATCTCTGTAGTTTGCTTCAGCGACATTACCAGCACTAAATCCACACCCAGTTGATGATTGTGGAAACCAATGGCTAGATCCTGAGTCTGACACGAGGATATTGTTTGACAAATTTATAGTGATTCATTTACCAGAGATGTTCTCGCCAATCAAAACCATGAACTTCAGTGTGCCATAATCGCTTACCCATGATGATGTCACGATTTTTCACCAAACCCATTGGGTGATGAACTTCCGTCTCCATTATCAGCAAGTGTCTTACCCCATGTGTCAGATACACTTTGAAGATATTGACCATCAATTCAGTATGGTCGACTTAGCTGTGCTCCCTATGGCCCAACACCCGCAGTTTCCCTATCGACACTAGACCATCCAACAACGATGCATTCATAACATTAAGGTAAACTACATAATTATAAGGGAGGCTTCCCCCTAGTTTGGGACTACTACTGGGTGATCTATTCCACCCTACACATTAGTTCTATCCAGCACCATCCTGACATTCCAGGTGTTAATGAGGATATATCCCCATCTTGAGTCATGATTAACAAAGTTGATCTATCAGAGGTAGAGAACGAGTTGGAGATCCATGAAGAGAACATTCCCCCAAGGGATTAAAACATATATTTGATACATTGTGAAGGGTTACAGGTCATAATATAATTCTACCCGGTCTTCCCATGCCCATCGCCTCATTTTTCCCCATCTTGAATCCCAATATAGGGAAAGAGAATCTTGGGTCCCTCAAATCCTCTGACCCATCTAGATTAGTGCAGAAGAAGGAAGTTGATCATGAAAGGCCACGTTGCATCAACAACTCATGCAGAATAAGAATATTGTTGATGAAATCATTTGTTAATGCACTACGGAGTGGTTACCAGTCTATTGAGATCCTTAGCTGGGGCAGTAGTGGTAGGTACAACTTCCCTGTGGCCAGTTGCCTCCGGGTGACCCAGACCATCCTGCCCACATAGATAGGGTAGAAGTAGGATGTTATGGAAAGGGGACATGTAATGTTTAATCAAACCCACATGAGCATTGAGATAATCCTCGGGACCCAACTGAGGTTCCCCCAGTGGCTCCACATGTCGTCCCACCAGCCACCCCAAGAGCCGTCGGTCACGCTAATCATCTTAAAGAACATTCCAATTTACTGGTGGACAGGGATCCTCATCAAGATAGGAATCCCCATCCATATGATCCAATTAAAGACTTCATTAGCCACTATGAGGCATTAGAAACTCGACATGTGGAAATTTCAGCAGATGGAAATCCATAAATAGCGTGTGTGCACAATATACCAACAACCCATGGTTTCAGAAACCCTACATTTTCTGCCTTTAATGCGATGGGTGATCCACTACATCATATGGCCCACATCATCTAAAGGTGTGAACCCATGATGGGAACTCCATTACAATATGAGGACACCAAACTCTGTTGTTTCATATAGGCATTTGAAGGGAAAGCGTTTGACTAGTATATCCAAATACCATGGGGGTCAGTTGCCGGCTGGGAAGATCTTCATAGGAAATTTCATTACTCTATCAGCACTACCACCTAGATGATGAGTATTTCAGACCTCATCAAGTGAATTCAGAGTCTGGAAGAGCACATCGTAGACTTTGTTGCCTAGTGGAATGGCCTCACCTACTCCCAAGATATATTTCTGACTCAAGAACAGCTGCTGACGGTGTGTGCGGGGAATGATAAAACTAAATTGCTCCCCACTCTCATCACATAATATTACCCATGGGATTCTGATAATTCTCTGATAAGGCCGAGCATATAGTTGAATCCTTGTAGAAGGCCATGCATGACCAATTGTTGCCTCTTGTAGTTCCTGTGAGAAGGGACACTAAGGTCGATCCCACCACGGTGGCCCAAATAGTGGCCCATAAGAAACAAGAGTTATTACCAGTGCAGGAACCTCAACAGCCTCGCATTGGCCCACGACCTCGTGTGTAGCCTCCAGCCCAGCAAAACCCACCTCAAAATCGGAAAGCTCCCCCGCGTAACACGCCACCACCACCTAGACGAGAAAAACAGGTTCCAATTTCTCAATAGGGCCCTATAGCCCCTTGTTCGGGACAAGCACCCATAGCCCCCTTCCTGGATAGTAGAAACCGGACATGCTAATTCAATGAGGCTATAGTCCCTAGTTATTTCTAATGTGACTTTGAATAGGTAATTCTATGTTTTCCAGAATGTAGGAGGACCGAAGAGGTGGATCTCGTTAATATCCCCATATACTAACCATATCATAGGACATGGGTTACACCCTCAAAAAATTCAATGTGTTTAATGGATGGCTTCAAGACAAGGTTGCTAACAAAATATTCATATTAGGCAGAGCTCCGACATAGTTGGAATGTGTATTTGTGAATCCAGACAGTGACAACGACAATGATGGTGAGTGAAATCAAGTTTCTTACCATTGGTCTCAAAAATATGACAACTAGACTGCTCGTAAGGTAGTCTCATGTGCCATAAGTATTATCTTCATAGGTCTAGATCGATCAGAGCCTTCAGAAAATATTGTTTCACCGGCGACCACTACTTCTATGTCAACATATAAACCATCCACTTCACATAAGAGAAAGCATTGGCAACGCAAGGGAATACAATTTCTCTCACCGATGGCATTGTCATATTTTACTCTCGGCAAATTCATGCCCCCAGAGATGGAGATCACCCCATGAATCTATCCAGTGGTGGAGGATTATTCATGTGATGATCCAAGGTACACTTCGGTTAACACTATGGAACTATTAAACCCCTATATGATTCTTAATGACGAGGATCTCTAGACGGATCCTCCCGATGTCCCCAATAATGGCCAGTTTCAATGGAGAAATGGTTGTATGGGTTGGCCAAATTCCTCATTAAATACATCTAGCCAGGATGTGCATGCCACTGAAACTAGACAGCATGCCCAAAAAATATCTCATCACGCAAAACATTCTCATCTAGTATCATCAGGTCCACTGTCATCACCATTTGTGTTATATGATCATGTAGTGCTTCCACGATCGTGCTATGATCAGACATATTATGTTGTGGATCGAACTCAGTCATATATTAATCATCTAGCGGTTCCTCTATGAGATTCTACTACTGAGTAGTAGGACATTCCCAGCACTAATCAGGTGCCAGTTCAGCCAGAAGGCCCATCACACCCCATGCCACCGAAAAACCTCTTGTGAGAAGAAGTTCATGCTTGGAATAGAATTAGGATATGAATATGCATCTCTACAACATTCCTATGATTCTATCTATACTCAAGGATCTTATTCTATCATCAGATATGTGTGAATCCCTTTCCAATGATTTTAGAATCCCCCTATAGGTGAAGACAGAGGTTGTAGCTACTAAAGCCTTCAATGCTGAGGAAGCAGAGCAAGAGGAATTCCAGGCCATTATTTCCATCTCTCGAGAAGATGAATGATCTCCCATATAGGGTCTCATCATCCCATTTTACATCACCATCCAATTCAATGCCATGGAGGTTCACCATTGTCTTGTCAACAGAGGCTCTGGCATCAACCTAATCCTCCCCCGGACACTTTGAAAAAAGGGGATTCATGGATGATATAAGTCCATATGATAGTAAAATTCAAGGAAATGATTGGAATGATTAGAAACTATTTGAAAACATTACCGTAAATAAAAAATATGGTGACCTGGTAGCTAGCACCGAGTTCATGGTTGTCTCCCTAGACACTGCCTCCAACTCGCTGATTCACAGACCATGGATTCACCTTCATGTGGTAGTCCATTCATCATATCACTAGTGTGTTAAGTACTCCTTTAATGGTAAACTGGGTGTAATTCAAGGTAACTAATCTCATTTTCCTCTTGGAAATCCCACTACCATGATTCTTACTATTACAAGAGCATGAAAAAGTTGATTCGGCCTAACGAGTTTAACCACTCTACGAGCACGACCAGCCTATTGATAGACCTAGATGAGTCCTACATTTTTTCAATCCACCGATTATATGCTACGACCCAAGATCTAGGGAAATTATTTTTTGTTTATAGAATAAGGAGGAATCACATTCCCATGTTTAGGGGATGGAAGATGATCACCTCATATTCCTACACAAATTGGGCTAATCTAATCCCAATATAAGGACCCGACCATAAAACATTACATAATATTGAATTAAATGAATAATTCACATTTAGGATCTCTTAAGGTTTATATTTATAGAGAATTAGGCCATAACTATTACATAACATCTTGAATTTTACATGAAGACACTAATACTCAGTATCCCTTTTTTCATAAAATAAAAAAAACTCTTAAAAAGAAACATTTATAGTTCCATGGTTTAGACAGCATGACTTTTATTTGATCCCATCCTTGACCCTATTCATCATTATGTCATGTGGAAAACATTTCAAAAACGTGGGGTGAGAATAAAAATCCATGTAAGGGTTATAAAATATGAAATGAAAACATTACCCCATTAATAAATAAAAATCAATGAAACTATATTTTTTAATCATAACATACCATAAAATATCCTATTATTTATGAATAACACACACAAATCATAAATCATAAAGGTTACTTATGGAATACATTAAATATATAAATTGTAGTAATCACAGTTACATATGGAGTCACATTTGGAATACACATCATAGTTTATTTCCTAAATCTCTTAGGAGAAACATTAATGTTCACCTCTGTCACGTTACCTAATTCATTGGAGAGCTATCTCGGGCTCACCCACCCTAGGTTTATCACGGATCCAACCATATACGTAAAACATTCCCAGTAACCATAATATAACCATAACACATAACACAAGTATAAAGGAGAGATAATATTTCCACATTACAATATATCAAATCAAGATATTGAAATAAATATATCTTTATCAAATCATTTTCAAAACCATTTAAAAAGATATTTTTGAATCAAAGTGTCCCATAAAACTTTCAATATTTTAAATTAATTATCATTTGAAAAAATTATTTTCCATATAAATAAATCCTAAAACCCATATTGAAAACATGGAAATTAATGAGAAATATTTCAAAGAATAAATCTATAAAACATTTAAAACTATATTTTAGTTAAAGAGTTTTTTTATCAAAACGAGAGAAGCTTGAATACACATTATTGAGGAATAATCTTTAATCTGAACTTTATAATATCATGAGAATAAAGAATAATCATGATATAATATGACAAAGGATAGTATATACACCATATAACCGTGAATTGGTGCATAACAACAATAAAGTCTCAATGGAAATATAAATTGAGATGAAATCCCTTATAAAGACGGTATCTTTAAATTATGGATAAATCAATCACATAATTTTGTGGGAAAAAATATAAATAAAACCAATATAAGTTGATATATAGTGTAAACAAATTATAGGTAATTCACACATATTCATAAGACGACATATTTAAGAAGTATAGGTTTATCCCAAAGAATTGAAATTGCATTAAGAAGTTCCTTTGCAAAAAATCGAAAGCCATACAGCGTCACATTGAATTTCAGTAAATGAGTTGATGAGAAAAAAGGGTATATCATTAATTGGAAATAAAATTTACATCAATAAGGATATATAAGAACATATCACAAAATAATAAGATGTATATTAAAATACATTACAAAAAGAAGTCTTTTAAAAAGAGGAGGGTGAAAGGTTCCCTTACAAATTGGGTAACATATGAAAGATACACTACATGAAAGAAGGACCATTAAATGAATATGTAAATACCCAAAAATTATTTTATACTACACAATGAATACAATGAAGAACAGTACATAACCCACCCAAAATAAAATAGTGGAAAATATAGCTTGAATCTCACGGGAATAAAAAGTGAGATGAAAAACCCTTACTTCATTGTAATAAAATCGAGTCATGTGACCAAAAGTTAATAACCACTAAATGAATCACATAATAAAATTAATATAAATATAATCATGATAATATATATCTATGGCAGTACACATTACACCACATTCTATAAATAAGTTCCGAACAATGGAAATCTCACGGAATTAAAAGTGAGATAAGAAATCTCCTTACCTCGTGTCCGACTTCAATCGTTTGATCCTTGTTCTTCCTGAATTATAAACTGATGTTAATTTCTACTTTCTTAAGATAATTTTTCAAGTTTATTATCCTTTTTATATAACTTATTACGATATTATAAACATTATGCAATCATTTACGTTAATAATGGACGTTTGGTCGATATTTGGTACTTGAATACAAAATGGACACCATATATTTACAAGTTGTCCATGTGGTCAATAGTCCATTATATCGAGAATGATATTAATTATTTAGATATCATATATATCATATATATCCAGTATATATATATATATATTTATATTAGTTCATATCATTTGGAGGTAACAAATTAAATGCATCGTTCATGGAGACGGTAAGCCGTACATACGCATGGACGCTACATTCATTTCACCTTCTTATTTGAATGGAATTAAAACATAATGATACATTGGTATATTATACTTCCCATACAATATCATAAGTAATATCATTAACTCAATCCTTTATACATCCTACATATGGCATTAACTAGTCATATCTCATTGAGGGGTGGTAGTCTGCACTTCCTCAAATGAAATTATCGTGTTTATGCATAATGGAAACCATAAAGGTAAGATATAAAAGAAAAATGCAGATGAATAAAAAAAACATAAAAATAACATATATCATATATAGATATAGTTTCATCTTAATTCCCACATTGATTGGTGGTAGAAGATAATTTAACTATCATCATCTCGTGATGTATTAGTTTTCCATCCACAGAGACAATATGTTTTTCACCCATTAGATGGAGGTATGTCTATGTGTAGTTCGATTGATTCTCCTTACAACATCCTAGAATATTGAGGATACTGGTGTTGTTATTAAATAAAGCAATAAAAAGAGTTCGGGTGGTGGATAAGTAAAATAAAATAAATGAAGTTAAGAGAAACGGTTACCTTTAATTTGGGTAACTTCCTTTGGCTTGAACTAAAATGGCTTCTTGAAGTGCCTTACGATTAAGGTAGGGCTTATAGGAGGAGGATATAGATGTAGGGAGCTTAATTGGGTAGAGTTTTGGAGATTAAAAAGGCTTGAGAGGTGTGAGGAATTGGTTATAAGTGGTGTACTTTTATAAGGGGGAGGAGGGGCTCTTTAAGAATGTGTGAAAATATTATTTTATGTAATGATATTCAGTTTCTAAAGGTAATAAACTAATTAAAGTAAAAGATATGATGGATCATGGTCTAAATAAAATCATACAATAAGAATTGGACAGGTTTCGAATGTTATTGTAATATTTATAATCTTATTTATTTAAATCATTAATTAATGATGTATATATTACATCATTATTGTGGCATAAATAATTTAATTTATTTGATGTCTAAAAATTATACAAAATATCAGGACGTATTAAACCATTTTATCTTTCAAATTAATATTTATAGTCTAATAGATAATTTATATAACCCCTTGTAAAAATTATTTTACTAAAGGATATTTATTTTTGTCATTTTTTCCTTTACATTACGTAAATTACTCTAAAGTGTCATTATCACTCCCAAGATGCTCAATGGGGTCCCAAAATCGAACCAAATATGACCATGGTCATAAATGACTCAACCAATAATGTATGGAAAAGTGTTAAGGTAATTTTTAATTATTATAATATTCTTTTAACCTTTAATTACCCTATTGACCTTTAACCATGGTAAATAAAAGTTAAAAGTTACTATTCACCAAAAATTATTTTTTTCATATTGAAAAAAAATTTACATACTAATAAAAATAATGTATTTTTGATTTTAGAAATTAAATTCAAGTGGTAAAATTTCATTTAAATGAAAAAGTCATGTTTTCTAACTACTACTAAGTGGTTTCACTATTCATCAAAATTTGAGGTTTTTTAGAAAAATACCTAAAATTCAGCCTAAGAATTATTTGATATAATGAATTCAAAAATGATGTCTATTTTTCCAATTTAAAAAAATAGAAGTGGAATTAATTAATTTAATATTAATTCTTGTTGTTAAAACAAATAGAGCGTTTTTAAGAAACAATAACTATCAAAAGATTGACAATTGTTTATGTCAAATTTTAAAGTGAAATTAATTCCAATGACCAAAATTTGATTAAATCGTAAAAATATAGTATAATTAAACATTATAAAAAATTAAAAATATAAGATAACCACATAAATAAAGTATATTGAAAAATAGTTTTGAATTAAAATACAATATTTTTCACAATTCATAAAAAAATGAACTTTATCGAAAAAAAATTCCAAAAATTTACACAAAGTTAATTTTTATGTCCCCATTAAAAAGAAATATTTTAATCGGTCAAAAAAATGTTTTAAAGTGAAAAAATCTAGATTTAAAGAGGGTTCTCCATAAAAATGCTGTAAATTGACCTTTTTATTTAAATTATGCTTAAAATTAGAATCATTCACATTATAAGCCTCTAACATTTATTTGATAAATGTAAATACATTTAAAAAACCTGTATAATCATATTTTTGAAATTTTTCACATTCCCTCTTATACAACAGCAAGGTGTTAACTACCATTTAAAATAATAATATTATAGTATTAGTGTGCAATGTAAGATTTCAAGGAAACCTGTCATAGTGTATCAGGTACGCTTTCGAACATTGCAACCCATATTAATGTAAAATTAATATTTAATTAAAAAATATTAAAAAATATTAAAAGTGTATTATTCCTTATTTATCTGGGATGTTACATATTTCCCCCCTTTTAGAAATTTCATCCTCAAAATATTAAAAATGGGCTTGGAAAATTCATTAAAAGTCCCACATCGGAATAGAGTCAGTAAAAAATGTAACTTTAAAAGAAATAAAGTGAAGTACAATGGTCACCCGAGATAACCCATAATAGGATTCCATATAAGAAAACATGGATATGGAAGTGAAAAAAATGGTCATGGTCTGATGGAGAGTGATAGAAAACATGATTACGAGAATGTTAACCACCACGAAATTACAAAATTATAATGTGTTAAACGATCATTGATTACATAGTATAAAATGAATACCAACACCGTTTTTTGTTTTACGTTCCTTTTCATAATTTTGAGGAATTATTTTACTACATAGAATAAGAACATAAGAAAATATAGTTACCTTCAAGTAGAGTTTCATCTTTCAATAAGTTTCTACAAAAAAACTAGTCATCTCTCCATGCAATGAGCATTCAAAAAGACTTGGTCACATCAAAAGAACAAGAATCATCTTCTGGAGAATCACATAATCCAAAAAAGAAGAACTATATATTTCCATTGACTTTAAACATCAACTAAAACCAAAATGGTTTGTGATAGATCAAATAATACCCAAAAGGACAATCATTTACAAGAAGAAAAACTAGTCTTAATCTCCATAATTTGTGAAATGCAACCCAAATATCAAAAAAGACCATTCCATAAACAATTGTCGCTAAAATTCATAAAATGTAATCCAAACTGAGATTATAACCCAAATATCATAATGATTTAATTACATAGACATCAAAGATACAACTTAAAATTTATATCCAAATAATACCAGTTACTCATAAAGTATCATATTGAAAAGTCTTTAACCTAATCACATATTATCCCTGATAGGTTAATCATTTTCATAAATAAACGAAATCATCATATGTACACAATAAAAACATAGATTATTCTAAAATGAAATTTCAACCATTATTCAACAATTTAAATCCCATATTATTATATCTTCCTTATGCATATTTTTTTCCTCAAAAGAGAGAACATCTTCCAGAACAACCTTTATCACTTATTCACTAAATCATTTTTCTATACTAAGTATATCCATTTGATAAAACATATGTTCCGAAAATAAACTAATTCTTTTTCCATAAAATGATTTCACTAAAATAATAAGTCATACTTACCAGGGACTTCAAGTTGGTTAGTGGTGGGTGATGCGCCCTGGTCTCCCTTCAGTTGTGGGATCGATTCCTGCAGCCTTTCCAGATGTGAAGGGTTGTAACCCATCCAACGGGTTTTCCTTTTTATAAAACTAAAAAATAACCCTAAAATGTTCTAACCTCAATGGTTTCCTTATACCTCCCATTTTCATCAATATTATTTATGATCTCAACATCTTAAGTCTTGAAGTCTTACTTCACCACTATACGATAAAACGAAACGATCCCCAAAATGAATAACATCATAGCTTGATCATGGAGTCTATTTGGTTTCATCGTCATCTTGTTCACATAGGTGGAAGGTCTATGAATTACAATAATGATTTAGAGATCCTTCAAAATCATTTGCTTCCTCCATCCAAAAACACCTTGTACAACATGGGTCATATGGGTGTTCACATAAAAACAGTTTTTGAAAATACTCGTATATGCTATATAATTTCAAGAAATCTGATAAAACATGATTTTTATAAAATGGTCGGACCGAATTTGAGTTGAAACTTTCAATTAGTGGTCCTTTTATAATACCATAAGTATGTGCTGAGAGAATATATAGTAAAAGAAAATATAAATAGTTTGCGCAAGGGTATCCTTCTTCAGAACCATATATAAAATCATAATATTCTTCAAAATCTTGTGATAAGGTAAACTATTTGTAAATGCCTTGACAATATTTACCTTTCTTGAAAATATGCTAATATTGTGAAAATAGGATTTTTTTTAATACAACCCATGATCCATGATGATAAAGATGTATAGTGTAGGTGTTTCACATCTCAAAAAACTGCTTTCAAGTGAGTTGTATACTAGATAAAGTTTCACAATCATTAGAACATGACTTTGCTATAATTATTGCAATAAATTCACCAGGAAGAGATATGAATGTCCTTTGAGATCCTCCTCATTCGATTTTTAACTGACATTCCATGATCTGAAAAAGTTATAAAACAAGGATTTAACTGAAATAATATCCCTAGGGACTAACCATGAGTTTAACGAAAACTACTAACCCCTAAAGTTGTCTCAACCGTCCTTTGATACCAACTATAAGGACCTGACCTTAAAACATTTCATAATATTGGATTAAATAAATAATTCACATTTATAATCTTTTCATGTTTATATTTTTAGATAATTAGTCCACAACTATTACATAATAACTTGAATATTACTTGTAGACACTACTACTCAATATCCATTTTTTCATAAAATAAAAAAACTCTCAATAAGAAACATGTCTAGTTCCATGTTTTAGATATCATTATTATTCATTGATCCCATCCCTAAACCTATTCATCTTTAATTCCTATGGATAACATTTTAAAAACTTTGGAAGAGCATTAAAAGCTCAGTAAGGGTTATAAAATATTGAATGAAAAAATTATCCCATCAATAAATACAAATAAATGAAACCATACTTTTCAATCATAACATACCTTAAAAAATCATAATATTTATGAATAACACACACATATAATAAATAATAAAGGTTACATAGGGAATAAATAACATACATACATTGTAGCAATCATAGCTACATAGGGAGTCACATTTGGAATACACATCCCAGTACATTCCCTAAATCTCTTAGGAGAAACATTAATGTTCACCTCTGTCACGTAACCAAATGCCTTGAAGAGCTATCTCAGGCTCTCCCTCCATAGGTTTATAATGAAACCACCCATATACTTAAACAATGCCCAATAACAATATTATAATCATAACACATAACACAAGTATAAAGGAAAGATAACATTTCCACATTCAAATATATCATATCAATATATAGAAATAAAAAATGCTTTATCAAATCATTTTCAAAACCATTTAAAACGTGATTTTTGAATCAAAGTTTCCCATACCACTTTGAAAATTTTAAATGAATTATAATTTGAAAAAATTAATGTCCATATAAATAAATAATAAAACCCATTTTTAAAACAATGATATTAATGAGTAATGTTAAGAAGAATAAATATTTAAAAATTTTAAAACAATATTTTAGTTAACGAGTATTTTTAACAAAAAGAGAGAATCTTGAATACCAATAATTGAGGAATATCATTTAATATGAAAATAATAATATCATGAGAATAAATTTATTCATGATATAATATTTAAAAGGATAGTATATACACCATATAAGAGTGAATTAGTGCATCACAACAATGAAGTCTCAATGGAAATTTAAATTGAGATGAAATCCATTATAAAATGGTATCTTTAAATTAAGGATAAATAGATCACATATTTATGTGTGAAAAATATAAATACACCCAATATAAGTGGATATCATCTGTAATACAAGTAGAGTTCATTCACAGATATTCATAGGATGACATATTGAGGAAGTACATGTTTAACCCAAAGAATTTAAATTGGGTTAAGAAGTTCCCTTGCAAAAATCTGAAAGCCTAATGGCGTCACATTAAAATTCAGAAAATGAGTTAATGAGAAAAAAATGGTATGTCATCACTTGGACGTAAAATTTACATCAATAAGGATATATAAGAAAATATCCCAACATAGTAAGATGTAAATTAAAAGACATAACCAAAAGAAGTCTTTTAAAAAGAAGAGGGTGAAAGGTTCCCTTACAGATTGCGTAACATATGAAAGATACACACGTGAAAGAAGGATCATTAAATGAAGATTTAAATACCCAAAAAAAATTATATTACACATTGAATACAATCATGGACATTACATATGCCACACAAAATAAAATAGTGGCCAATATACCATGAATCTCACGGGAATAAAAAGTTAGATGAAAAACCCTTACATCACTGTAATCAAACCGAGTCATGTGACAAAAAGTTAATAACCAAAAAATGAATCACAGAATACCCGGAATATAAAGATAATAATAGTAATATATATCAATGGCAGTATACATTACACCAGATGCTATAAATAAGTGGCAAACAATGGAAATCTCACGGAATTAAAAGTGAGATAAGAAATCCCCTTACCTCGTGTCCGAATTGACTCGTTTGTTCCTTTTTATTCCAGAATAATAAACTAATGTTAATTTCTACTTTCATAAGAACCATTTTCATGTTTATTATCCTTTTTATATAACTCATTACCATGATATAAACATTATGAAATAATTTAAGTTAATAATGGTCGTTTGGTCAATATTTGGTACTAGAGTAAAAAATGAGTACCTTATATTTACAGGTTTTCCATGTGGTCAATAGTAAAATATGTCCAATATGATATTTATTATTTAGATATAATATATATCATATATATAAAGTATATATATATATATATATATTTATAACAGTTCATATCATTTGGAGGTAAGAAATAAAATGCATCGTTCATGGAGACGGTAAGCCGTATGTACACATGAACACTACTTTCATTTCAATTTCTTAATTTAATGGAATTAAAACATAATTATATATAGGTATATTATAATTACTGTATAATATCATATATAATATCACTACCTCCATCCATTATAAGTCCCACATTTGGCATTAACGAGTCATATCACTATGAGGGGGCGGTAGTCCGCACTTCCTCAAATGAAATTATCTCATTTACCCATAATGAAAACCATAAAGGTATGAAATAAAATAAAAATACATAACCATAAAGAAAACATAAACATAACATATATAGTATATAAATATAGTGTCATCTTAACGGCCACCTAGATAGGCGGTAGGAGATAATCGAACAATCATCATCTCGTGAGGCGTTAGTTTTCTATCCAAAGAAACAGAATGTTCTTCACTCATTAGATGGAGATTTTTGTATGTTTAGTTAGAATACTTCTCATAAAAACATCCTAGTATATTTAGGATACTTTTTTTGTTATTAAAAAAGGAATAAAAAGATTTTAGGTGTTGGATAAGTAAAATAAAAGAAAAGAAGTTAAGAGAAACCATTACCTTTAATTTTGGTACCTTCCATTGGTTTGAACCAAATGGACTTCTTGAAGTGCCTTATTCATAAGGTAAGGCATATAGTAGGAAAATATGGATTTAGGGAGCTTTATTGGGTGGAGTTTGGAAAATCTGGAAGGCTGGAGAGGTGTGAGAAATTGGTTAAAAGTGGTGTCCTTTTATAAGGGGGAGAAGGGGCTCTTTAGGAATGTTTGAAAATATTATTTTATTATATAATGAAATTCGGTTTCTAAGGGTAAAATACTAATTAATGTCGAAGATAAGATGAGTCATGGTCTAAATAAAATCATCCAATAATTATTTTAGAGGTTTTGGATGTTATTGTAATATTTATAATCTTATTTATTTAAATAATTTATTAACAAGGTATATATTGCATCATTATTTTGTCATAAGTAATTTAATTTATTTGATGTCTAAAAATTAAAAAAAAACATGATGTAGGAAATAGTTTTATATTTCCAATTAATATTTATAGTTGAAATATAATTAATATAACCCCTTGTAAAAACTAATTTACTAAAAGATATTTGTTTTTTTCATTTTGCCTTTACATTGAGTTAATTAATCTAAAGCATCATTATCACAACCAAGTGGCTCAATGGGGTCCCAAAATATACCCAAAGATAACCATGGTAGTAAATCACTCAACCAATAATGGTTGGACAAGTGTTAAGGTAATTTTGAATTATTATAATTTTCTTTTTACTTTGAATTACCCTATTTACCTTTAATAGCGGTAAATAAAAGTCAAAAGTTACTCTTTAGAAAAAATTATTTTCATCTTATTGAACCAAATTTTACATAATAATAACAACAATGTATGTTGGATTTTTTAAATTCAATTCACAGATGTGGTAAAATTTTATTTAAATGAAAATGTATGTTTTCTAACTACTACTAAGCGGTTTCACTAATCATAAAAAATTGTTGTTTTTTTGAAAAATACAAAAAATTCAGCCTACACTTTTTTTGATACTCCAGATTAAAATATGATGTCTATTTTCCCAAATTTAAAAAATAGAAGTGACATTAATTAATTTAAAATTAATTATTGTTGTTAAAACAAATAGCGTGTTATTAAAAAACAATAACTATAAAATGATTGTCACTTGTTTAGGTCCAATTTCAAAGTGAAATGAATTCAATGACCAAAATTGGATTATTTGTTAAAAATATATTCTATTTACACTTTATAACAGATTAAAAATATAATATAACAATATAAATATATTATATTAAAACAATGTTTTGAATTAAAATACAATATTTTTCACTATTAATAAAAAATGAACTTCATCGGAAACAAATTCCAAAAATTTACACAAAGTGAATTTTGATGTCCCCATTCTAAAGAAAAAAATATTTCAATCAAAAATAATGTATTAAAGTCACCAAAAAAAGATTTAAAAAGGTTTCCCCATAAAAAGGCGGTAAATAGACCTTTTAATGTAAATTATGCTTAAAATTAGATTCATTCACATTTAAAGCCTCTAACATTTATTCTATAAATGTAAATATAATTAACAAACATGTATAATTATTTTGTTGTTAGTTTTGTTAATTCCCTCCAATACAACGACTAGGCATTAACTGCCATTTCAAATAATAATATTATTTAATTAGTGTGAAATGTAAGATTTCAAAGAAACTTGTTGTAGCCTATCGGGTACGCTATCGAACATTCCAGCCCATTTTAAAGTAAAATTTATATTTAATTCACACATATTAATAAATATGAAAAGTGTCTTATTCCTTATTTATATGGGACGTTACAGCTAGATCCCCATACTCCTATTAGGTATCCATAAGTCCTCTGCATGGAAATAGAAATATATCATACATTATTTTTTCTCTAGAATGGGATAAAATGGATCAAGACAACATGCCACTATTTATTTGACATCATAGATGGTTTCTCATTTGGGAGAAGACCCAATTGGATTGGTTTGATAGCTTTCATTACATTGGATTTGGTAGCATAAGAGCCCACCAATGCAATGTCCATCGCTGCTGAAGCTGGCACTAGTGTCCCTTCAGGATCTGTTGGCTCAATGAAATTGCCTCCCACTAAATATCCCTCCAACATATGTGAGGAATAGTAATTGGAGGTTTCTCCTCCTGCCATTGAAGAGGGTGTCTCCCCCAATGTTCTTGAATTTGTAGAAGAGAACCTCAGTAGCCATATGTATCTAAAACTTGCATTGATTAGTGCTACTATTCCTATCAAAGAAAAACATCAATACCTGGACTGCCGGAAGTAACATTGTGTCATATTTTCCTGTATTAATGACAAGATTATAGGACTAGATCCTCAGGTCTCCATCCACCACCTCAATTTTCATGAAAATCATTTCCAATTCCGACATCCATTCATAAAGATGCCCCATACCCACAGTTCCATGGTCGAGTCCAAAGATGGTAAGCTCATCATATCCAAAATTGTTAAAGATGTTCAGAAACCTAGTTTGATAGCCATCATTGTTTTCATCATGAAGGAGAATGGAAACATCAGAGTCTGCCTTGACATTCAGGATCTCAATCGCTAAAATTTAAAGGTTTATTTCCCCATTCCCATGACAGAATTATGGATTTATGTCTTATCTATGTTCTAGGATCTCTCATTAATTATTGGGTATTATGGGTATTACCAAATATGAATGGTACCTGAGGATGAAGATTCTACAGCCTTCAAAGAACCACAAGGTACTTTCCGTGACAAGGTGATTCCATTCGGTTTAAATAATGAAGGTTCCACCTATCAGTGTTCCATGCATCTCATATTTACGATGATCCTCAGGACATTGGTAGAATGTTACGTGGATGATCTGGTGGTCAAGTATCTCCAGTTCTAGGACCATCCCAATGACATTAGGAAAGTGTTCATCTTCCTCATGTCCTGTAATATGATGATGAAACCCATGAAATGTGCCTATGAGGTCACCTATAGAATTTTTCTCAACTATGTTGTTAGATATAGAGGCACTGAGATCAATCTGAAGAAGATCAAGGCTATAAGCCAGATGTCTCCCCCAAGAAACATCTGAGCGCTCCCAGGATTTCAACGACACTTGGCATATATACTCTGATTAATTGTGAATCTGGATGGCACATGTAATCCCTTTTCTTGGAACATGAAGAATGGTGTCGATTAGTAGGGGGATGAGGACTATCTGACCTCTTTCGAGGAAATAAAGAAGTCTCTATTATATCCTCCAATCCTAATTCCACATGTTTACTGAAAGTCATTGGTCCATTACCTGACTGCTCTGAAGCGTTCTTTCGGAGCCCTTCTCACCCAAAAGAACAATGAGGGAATATTGAATAGTATATACTATCTCAGTTTCATGCTCTTTGATATAAGGAAATGATACTCTTCTATCGAGAAGAGCTGGCTTGCTCTGGTATTCGCAATGTAGAAATTGTGACACTACTTACAGCATCACGAGATACAACTAGTGTCCCGAGTGGATCCGATGAAGTACATCCTGAATCACCGCATGTTGAAAGGTATCCTATCTAGGTGGGAAGTAATCTTCCAGTAGTGTAACATCAGGTTTGTCCCTCAAAAGGCCATTAAGTAGAAATCATTGGCAGACTTCCCTTCTTCCCATCCAACTCCAATGGACCAGTCTCTGGATCTTGATTTTCCATATGCGGCCATCATCATAGTAGATCAAGCTATTTCCTGATGGAAGATTCATTTTTATGGTTCTTCACAATGCCCTGCCATCAGAATACTGAACAACCCTAGACTCAACAGAGTGGGCCTGGGTATTACCTTCATCACACCCACACATGTTTTTCTTCCGTATTCATTCATATTTTAGTAATGTAGTAACAATAGTGAGGATGATTGTTTTACTATCATCACTATCCTCTTAATGTCCCTATAGATTGATGTAAACCACATGAATTTGATAGGGGACTCTAAACTGGCCATATAGATGATCAATGATGATAATTGCTTCAGGAAGCCAATGGTCAGACAACTGTTTGAACGTACCCGGCAGTTGATGGCCCTGTAACCATATCGACCTAAAGTTAGGCATGTAACTCAATCCTATAATGGTCGAGCTGACGCCTTGGCTAGCCTAGATGCATCTCTTACAGAGCCTGATTAAGATGATTTGATTATCACTGTGACAAATCAGAGGGACATCGATCTGGTTACTCTGGATGATGACAACGACCCAGAAGTAAGACACCTTACCGCTGGTGCCTCCTTGACAGGACCCCCAGGTCCCCCTTCTATGGTGTTGGAGGTGAATCTCAACTATAGGACTCCCTTTATCAAGTATATATTATGTAGTAATTTCCCCGTAGATCGAGCCGAGTGTGAGTGAATCCTATAGTGCCCATTGCAGTTCACCCTCCAGAGTGGTCCTAGTCTTGAGCAGATCCTCTACAGAAGCAAGTTTGATGGGGTTCACTTCAACTGAATTCAAGGAGGTGAGATTTATCAGGTCATGCAAGAGGTACATGCTAGTTCCTTTAGGGCTCATCATATTGGGCTTGAATTATCTCACAAGATCAAGAGAGTGTGTTATTTTGGTCCCTCCAAGATTTGTAACTATATTGTGATTTCCATGAGGTTCTACACATTCCAAATCCATGATATTTTTTTTACATAGGCCACCGATTCCACACCAAAATAAAAATTAATATTTTCCTATAGCGGTTTTGGGACTCAATGTCGTGGGACCATATTCACCGGTGACATCTCGCCAGTGTAGGTTCATCTTGACCGCTATGGATTTTCTTTTCCAAGTGGGAAGAGGCAGTTTCGTTCAAGGAGTTCAGGGCCTGTTCTATTGTTTAATTTCAAAGGTCCAACATCATCTACCGATTTGGATTCCCACACGTCATCCTCACAGATAACGACACAAACTTATGGGAAGAATAGTTGAAGACATTTAATGAAAATTACCACATCTATTATAACCATACCTCACACTATCAGGCACATGAAAATGGGTTGATCATGACATTTAATAAATCCCTCTCTAAAATTATGTAGAAAATGGTTAGTCAGAACATGTGGAGTTGTCTAAATAAACTCTCCAATTCTCTCTAGACCTATTGGAAAATGACTGAAAATTCCACACAGGTGACCCCATATTCCATAGTGTACAGTATAGAGGAAGTCCTTCCCATTGAGATTCATTTTCCTTATTTATGAATAGCTCTCTATGATTAACAAACACCTGATAATGTAGTTGAAAACCATCTGGCTAAATTGGATGCACTTGTAGAGAATAGATTTTGTTCCCTATCAAATATTGAGAGGCATCAGAACAAGATAGTCAGAGATTTCAACAAGAATTTTCTCCACCTCTCTTTCTTAAAAGGTGACACGGTGTTGTCCCTAAGAACTCCAATGATACCCAGAAAAAAAATCACCCATGCTAGAGCCCAAATTGTAAGGACCTTGCATCATTCACAAGGTTTATTCTAATTGTGTATACTCTATAGTGACTAGGGACGATGAGTGTATCACTCCTCTCACCAATGCCAAGTTCCTCAAATAATACATTTCATGAATGCATGACACTATCTTACATGAACATTAAATGTGATGTCATTGCTGAATGACATTAAAATGTGTGACCTATCAGAGATAATGGTCGAAAAACTACTCAACACCTGTCCAGCATGACATTAAACTATATATAGTTCACCATAAAATTAATCCTTATTTATTCACACATGACATTGAACTGTGTCCAATCTTTCATGAATATAAACTATTTCAACCTTAATGACGTTAAAATGATTTTTCATTTTTCATGACATTAAACTGCGAGTGGTAGATATACTATTACAGTCTAAGAACTATTACCTTAAACTAAGATCTCCCCATATCATTGACTCTGGATGTAAAACGACACAGTAAATAAATATCTATGTATGGCTAGATTCCCATCCTCATGATATACATAGGAATGATCAAACACCTCATATTAGAGTCTAGCACCCAAATTCTTCTCTTTGACTCCCCGTTGGCTCTAGTTCTCTTGGAGAATCCCACATGGTGTAGTGTAGGAATCTTCAGCACCACTCATATCAGGGATACGATGGTGACACCAAGTTCCACCCCTCATTATTCTATCATCCTAGGTCCTAACGGCACGACATTAAACTACATGGCCCCTTTATGAACTATTATGGATAGATTCCCAACCTTATGGGATATGTAGGAACACCAAGACATTTAATATTTAGGCCCAGTCCCAAAAATATGGATATCCCCTTTGGCTGAAACACATGGTATGGTGCATTCATTTTTTACATCATTCACATCGAGTTCATCATGAAGGAACCATGAATCCCTCTCCTTGGATATCTCCACCTCTTTCATTATCAAACCAGATGTTTAACTATGTAGGAATATTCATGCATCACGCTGCCCCTTTATTTTGGCCTTCATCATCTCCCACATCCAAAAGGACATTCAAATAGCATGGATGCAATGTCTCAAGGTTGTCCAACCATTTCAGGTCATCATCCATGAGGATTTTGAATAAAAATTTGATACATGTTCTGCGTTGTGAATATGGTCAGCAGTTTACGCTCATTTGTGTTTCCCACTTCAGGTCACACGATATGGATGTTGTGTTTCGAACATGGTCAACATCCATCCTCCATCGCTATCACCACCCCTGTATGTCCCAAATTATTGGTGAAATGATTCATTTTGTCCCATTATCACTTCATACAACAACATGCCTTGAATATGAGTGATAGACTAGTCGGTATCAATATTACCTGATCCTTTCCTCTATTGCGTTCCCTCGTATGCTGGGTAGAACCTGATCCCATTTATTTTTTCCCACACTGAGAATTTCTCACATGGGCTTAGGAGCATTGCTAAGGAAATACCCACATAAAGGTTATTATTTCTACATTTTAAGACTAATGACCTTAAACTGTGATCACCACCATCCATACCACAAGAAGTAACATTTCAAACTGTATGGGACTTCCATTCTTAGGTCCCTCGACCTTTTCAGGCCCCTAGCCCAGGTTATCATTTTGGATTGTGCGGTGTGGTATGGACTCCATGTCCTCATTCACATCGGGCAGTTTTTTTCCATTCCACACATATCCCCTTGTGACATCCCTTATTTATCCTTCGACCTTACCACATGATGTTAAATTGGATGCTATCTCCCAGAACTACGTATGTCTTCATTCCCATCCTTAAGGGATATGTAGGACTACCCCGACATTTTGTCTTTGGTTCTAGACTTATTTCATAGAAACTACCTTGTCTTCCTATACCCCTATCCTGAGTTCTATGGGAGGAGGTATATGGTGTGGTATGGACTCCATCTCCTCATTCATGGCAGGATTGTTACAGCCTCACCATGTACCTCTCCCTCCTAAGAGCTCATCCTTCCCTTGTTCAACATTCATCATTTGGAGTCGACTACTCTTGAATTAGTCCCCTAGACCCTATTTTTCATTTCACCAATGTGACTAGGAGCTCTTTGGTTTAGGACCTATTGTGTTGGATTCATCATGGACATGATATCACCCATTTGCATGCTTCATGGTCCCCTTCATTTGTAATTTCATCATCTTTCACATTGGAAGGGACCCCAAACGGCATCGATTCTAGGCCCCCGTGACCTCCTACCTCCTTGGGTTGACATCCCTGAAAATTTCAAATGAAAAATTTATACAAGTCCTATGTTAAGAATATTATCATTAGTGGACGCTCATTTATTGTTCCCATTTCATGCCACAAGATATGGATGCTATATTTCGAACATAGTCAACAATTATCCTCCATCATCACACCTCCCCATCAATACCAAAATATTTGTTTCATGATTCACATCCTTTTACACTGAATCATTACCATGTGAAATTTTGATAATTTTTGTGCTATTCAAATATGCCCGTTTGCATGTTAGGAAGAAAAAACCATGATGATTCGTCATTCAGGGCTCCGTAGAATTTACTCCATTTCATTTATTCCACATGTTGCAAATACCTTCACTACCTTTTTTTCCCATTTCGAGCATAGCTCACATGGGATTAGGGATTTGGTCATGGATTGCGCCCATTTGAAAGAGTCTCGCTTCACTATGGTCTGAGCTCTATGACCTTAAACTAAGATCTCTCTACATTGTTTCCACAAGGCATAAAAAACCAAATCTCCTAGAACTACAAACATCTTGATTCCCATCCACATGGGATACGTAGGAATTTACATGCATCTCATCTTCAGTTAGAGATCTGGTTCCACTAATAACTTCTTCTTTTTTCCCGTTTTGCCCTAAAATTAATTGGATTGCATGGTTTGGTGTGTGTGGGATTATGTCCTCATTTACGTCATATATGCAACAATCGCACCATGTACTCCCCTTCCATGAGCTATTTTCTCCAACCTCTTGTCCCGCGTGACGTTAAACGAAATCATCAGAACTACGTATGACTTTCTCCCATCCTCATGGGATAGGTAGGAACACCTAGACATTTCGTCCATTGGTCAACCCCCATATTCTCTATCCTTTTCATTCCCCTCGGCCCAAGGATTATTCCCTGAAATTTCAAGTGGTTTTGTGTGGAATTTATCCACATTCATGTCAGATATTCTTTATCACTCCATGTACATCCCCCTCTAAAACCTTGTTTCTTCTGTATGTGTCCAATACAACTACGTTAAAACTATGCTTCCTAGTCCAACATGACTTTAAACTGTTACATATTTACTAAAAGAAATTATAATATTGGGGATGGTCCTACGATATGACCCTAAACTATAGCATTATAATCCTAGATTCACGAGAAAAAACAGCACAGAATTGTGACATCCTCACTCTAGGGGACATCATATTTGCTATCAGTAATCCACCATACATTTTTTCAAGGCCTACACATGGATTTATTCTTGTAGTTACATCATGATTCTCAATCCTAGATTTGTTTCTTCACAAAAAATATACATCCATCCATAAGAACAAACATGATATATCAAATGCCACTTCTTTTTGTGTGTGGTACAGACTCATGCGGCCGTATTGTTAATGGCATCGGTACCCTACCATGCCACATCGAGAACTATGTATGGCTTGATCCCCATCATGATGGGCTACATAGGAATTCCCACACACCTTACATAGGGCCCAATCCAACCTCCATTGTTTGGTCCCTGGACCTAAAACCACACCAGGAAGATCATGGTGTAATATGGACTCCTATCGTCATCATTCACCTCATGTTCTGTAATTACCATACCCCATGTCTCCCTATAATTAAACATGGTCTGAGGTACAAGAACATAAAACTAAGATCCATCTGACACAATTAGAACAATGTGTGGCCTGATTCTTATCCTCAGGGGATACGTAGGAACACCCAGACATTCATTATGTGGGTTCAGCAATATGAATCATTAATTTTCCCCCATTTTCAACCCCTTGTCCCGAACTCTTTTGGGAACATGTGGTGTGGCGAGTACCTCTGGGGTTCTCATTCACTATAGTTTTTTTGACGACTGCATCATGTGCCTCCCTAGTCTCTTCCCTACCTGGTCTTAGTTTCACAACCCTAAACTATGATCTCCCTTTGGGAACTATGATTCAGTTTTAGCTACTTCGCCACCATGCATAGATTCCATTAAACAAGGTCCCCTCTTAATGGATTATTCTATGACCATAGGTTAGGATCATGAAACCCGAGGACCCTTATTATTTGAAAGGTATGGAACTAACAATATCTGATGTGTCTCTTCGATGTACGCAAATTCATCGATGCAAAAATACCAATGTGGGAGTATTCACAAGGATATTCCCACATTTATGGTCCATGCTTCACGAGCCCTTTATTTGGATCCCCATCATCTTCCACACCTGAAGTGACCCCCTTCATTGTCTGATCTCAAGCCACATTGGCTCACCTACCATACTGGGCCAACACCCCTAAAGACCACATACCACATTTGCGACATGTATCATGCATTGAACATTGTTAGCGGTCGACAATCAATTTTCGGTCCCCATTTCAGGCTAACATGAATAAAATTCTGTATTTCGAAAATGGTTAGTAGTTACCCTCTACCGTCATGGAACTGTCATTGTGATTTAGATCTTAGGAATCATTATTAACATTATGCCATCCCTAAATGTTTATGTAGAATTCCAACACACCTAGTTTTACATATTCACTCATTTATGTGAATTAAGTTGGCTGACCATTAATATTGGGATGCCATTCCACTATCATTACATTGATCATGATGTGTTACTATTCGTACTAAGAAAATCCCACCACTTCCCCTTTTGCCCACACCAAGCACGAGTCATGCGGGATTAGTGGTTTTGTAGGAACATGTATTGTCACAGTCGTGCCACACATTCCTATCGTCCCACATGATGTTAAATTGTAATATCATAACTTCATATGGACTGATTCCTATCCTCATAGGATACTTTGGAATTCCAAGAAACGTTGCCTTGGTCCCATCACAAATTTGTCAATCATCTATCACTCAACCTAATATTTCCCCTGGGGTTATATGGTGTGGAATTTATTTCATTTTTCCTCATTGTTGTGGGGTCTATAATGGCTGCACGGAATACATTCCCCTTTGGGATCTCCCATTCCACTCTCCATCTTACCATATGACGATAAACTGCATAGTTTATCCAGAACTGTGTATAGAATGATTCCCATCCTTAGGGGGTATGTAGGGAGGCCTGAGCACATTTCATTCGGTCCTTCCCCGAGTTTGATTGCCTTTGGTATATTTTCTATGTAATCCCATTAAGAACACATGGATTGTTATGGGATTATTTCGTCATTCACATGGGGATATATACAACACCACATGTTTCCTTTCTTGGTAATCATTTCCCTGATGGATGACATTAAACTATAGCCCTACCCTAGACTAGATCAGGATACCCCATGAAAACTATGGAATGCATTAGCTTCCTCACCAGAGAGGATTTCCCCCTCTATCATTGGTCTCTATTGATATTTTTGATCAATAACAACATTTTTATTGATTCTTATCCTTATGGAATATGTAGAGATATCTGAGCCTTTAGCATTGGGTCTAGCCTTAGGGTCATTAACCCTTTTGGCCCCTCGGTCACGATTATGGTCTAGTCTCTATGTCCTTAAAAAAGGATCCTATAGTCTCTGAAACATGAATTTAAATTGTTTGCCTCAGACTAGGAAATATAACCTTAGAACTATGTCCAACAACCTCTTCATATGAAATTAAACTACTCCATTAATCATCTATAACTGTATGATGTAAAACTACAATGCATTCCATGTCCCCAAAATAGAGTTCCAATCTAGAAATAGGTAGGATACCTGATGAGACCGATGTTCCCTCCTAATATGTTTCCACCACGGTTGCGTAATTTCAATAGTGTTGGAATCTAGTTGAACAAACCCATCAATATATCCTCCATGATTTGCGTACCCTTTATTTGGACCCTTGTCCTCTTTCATGCCCGAAGGATCCCCCTAACTGTACGGATGGTCAACCTATGGCTCGTCTGCAATCCTAGGCTACAGTTATGGAAGACTAAAGGATGAAATTTTGTGTTATTCCCAGTGTTTCAAAATTTGGTCAACGGTAGACCCTCATTTGTTAACCCCATATAATCCTAATGCAATATGGATTCTATGTTTCAAAGTCGTTCAATAGATATCCATCATTGTCATGCCACCACTCCATTGTTTCGAATATTGGATATCGTGATTCAAAAGTTTCACTTCCCTATGTTCGGATCGATTCTAATGACCCTGGTATTATCCCAATCACGCACTAGAGCACATTGAGAAAACAACAATTCAACTATTCTGAGAGCTTCATTCTCAAGTCAGGCCTCCCACATTCATCCCGAAAATCCAGATCGGTTGTTCACAGCCTAGGAGGCATGTAGTGTGGTAGACACTCACATATTTAGAGGGAATAACGAGGTGGTTGTCCAATGTTCCTCACATCGGGCCCAACCCATGTGATCTTAGGGTTTGATCTCTGGACATTTCATGAATGTGATGGAAATTCATTAAACCAAAACAAATATCAAAACTCATGAATGAAACCAAGCTAAACATGATAAAATTAATGTAGATTTAAGAGTTTACATTCTTTATAGTACAAAAGGATTTCCTCCTCCCATGGATGTGTTGAAGTCTTCGATAGAGCATTCCAGCTCAACTATTCTCTGTCTTATGTATTATTTGATCTGTCTTCACATGTTAACCTCATGTTCTTCCATTGAAGCGATGGGGCATAGTTCAATATCCACAATCTAAGCCCGCTCCTCATCGGTTCGGATGGTATCCATCTCTTTAGAGGCTTGCTTAATCTGTTATTCGGCCTCTTCTAGCTATGCGTTTAAGTGATATAAGAGCCCCAATTGTGCGTCAAGGAAAATAGATTACTCATCTGCCCATGTCCACAACTGCTGAATCTCACTTTCGGCCACTTGGATCCTCTTGATGGTCATCAATTTCCTACACTTCCATTCGACACCATGGACATTATCATGGTCTCAAATTTTCTCTGCTATGAAGTCTCATAAGAGAATATTAGGATGATGGAAATCCACTACTTCAACACACGGTTTGTGCAGTTGAGAAAAAAGCCTCATTTTTTTAGTATATTCATTCCATTTGAGGGTTCTCCATGATAAAGTGCTTGATCCACTTTCACGACCGGAAATGGACAATTTTTATATCATCTTCATCATGAATCTGTCTCCCCTCGGTCTGCTAGATCTATGGGTTCATATATAGGGAATGAATCCATGAACACATCAGCATGATCTTCATCTAGTGTCTTGTCGGGTAGTTCAAGACCCAAGGCATCTGATTCATCCACATAGATAGATTGCAACTCAATGATTTTAGGATGGGTCATGCTGACGATCCCATCTGTGATTGGGAGTGCGGTAGCTTTTTCAATTTGCTGGATGCTTCTATGACCACCTGTGTTCCCCCAAGATATGTAGATCCAAGACCTATGACCATCCTCAACAAGGAGGCCCACACCGTTTAAATAACTGCTCATGTGAGAATGCACAAATATTATTTGGAATGCTTCAATGAAGGGATATTATAAATTATCTTCATAAGACTTGTAGATATCAAATAGTCGGCTTCGCTCCTAGGTAGTTTTTGTTGGTACCCTGAGTCGTGGACCCCCGTAGATGGTGGGGATGTCTGAAGACTCTTGGAGTACCACCCTAGGTGTCGCAACACTACTAATATTGGTGATCATCCTCTTCATGGGTGTAGATATAGATATTATTGTGGTTGCATATACTATTGCATGAGAGTGGTTCTTGGGTATGATGGCCTTCTACAAAGTCCTAATATTAGTTGAGAAGTCATAAATTCCCTAGATAAAGGCTATGAGAATGTGTTTTAGGGTTTTACCTTGACAGCATCCACAAACCCTTCCAGCACCAGGTTTTAATTTCCAATGTCACCTTCCTCTAGAGGGATCCCTACATCGGCATATTCCCCCCAGGCGGACACTTCCAATTCCTCTGATAATGGGACTCAATCCCTCAATTCGGTAGTCGAAAATTATCACATGTCCATTCAATCAAGTAGTACATTCACCTGATCCTTCATTGGACGTGGAACAACCCACGAGTGAACAAGGTCCTATATGTAAGCAACGTACTACTCCCCATGTGCCTAGGATTCACTAAAGCCAGCCATGATATGGCTGATCCCCGACAAATCCATCCTGAGATTGTTCAAATGGTGCCACATCTGGTAAGGGTTGAGGAATTGTTTGTTGGCCTCCAATATGTCCATAGCCTTTAGGAAGAAATCATTCAGAGGAATGTATATAGGTAGAAGCCGCTTCCCTGAAGCCTAGGTGGATATCCTACAGAACCCCTTGGGTGGCCACCCTTCTAGATAACATTTCTCATCTGGGACCACCGGGTCTGCTGCTGCTGCCTGGATCTTTGTTCATGATGTCTCATTGCCACTGCAGCCCTGACCCCATGGGAAGTCCTCGCCATCTACTACCCTGACCTCGCATTTGAGGGGGGACCCCTTCATTTTCACGGACGGTCTTCTGCTTCAGCATCCATTCTAGGAAGACTGTATCAAAACTCTTTTTTGCAATCATTTACCAGCTTGTAGATTGTTGTGGGTGGAGGCATCTCATTTCGCATCTTCCCATCCCCCTGCGTGAACATGAGCCACATCCTACTCATGACACATGGGAGATCCTCATAGACCACTCCAATTTAGACCGGTAGGGTGAACCTCTGCAAGCACTAGAACTGTATCATGAAGCTGTGTAGGGTGTACAACATACAGAGAGTCTCACAGTCATCCCACGCCAGCAGGACTTCACCACAAAAGGCCAGGAGGTAGGACTGATGCTTCTACATTCACAGTGTGTCATCAGAGAACACAGCAATGGAAAAATGGAACCGATGGAAGTTGAACATTTCCACCTTCCAGACCAAGGTCAGCACCCGTGGTAAGGTCAGCTTGATCGGAAAACTCCCCACCATGTTCAGAATTGCTGGTGGGATGTCCGAACCTAATAGAGAAATGGTGTCTGTGTATTCATAGAAGCACCAAATATGTGCCTCTATCCACCCATATAGAATATAGAATAACACACATACCAAGTGTGGATTAATTCCATTAATTATATTCCACAATACCTAATAGATATTGGAGAGTATTGAGATCCCTATGTTGACCTGCTCCCCCATCGCCAACTTGTATGCTATGATGAACGTGCTCAACCACACATCTATATTTGTGTCCCATACTGGAAGAATCTGGCCACAGATAAACACAATGATGAATGTATCCAACCAAACCACTGGTAACTACCTAGTACTGATACTAAATCACCATGTAATCCACTAGAAATTTCCTAGAGTTTCTTGTAGGAGTTCTCCTTTCTATGTTGAACCATCTTCGGGTAGGTTAGAGACATTAATGGAAGCATACATTCTGTAGGGAAATTTAGTAACCGACTGAACAACCACTTAAAGTGGACATAAATCACTGAATCCTTGTCCTCCCAAGGAACTAGGTCCATCAATACCTTTTCCAGTGGAGACATCTACTCTAGGTCTTCCCATGTATTCACGGCAGGGAGAAACTCATCTGGAAACACCCCCAATATCGGGAGCCCAGAGATTTGGTGTAGGTCATAGAGGCTGGTACCAATATCCCATTGGTGAAAATGGAATTTCATGGTCCTCGATTAATACTATATCATTAACTCTCTCACTAGATTCTTTGACAAATAGATGTAGAATTTTTTAGCCCATGTCACCTCATATAGGACCACCTACGTTAGCTCTACCCCAAACTCCTCACAGTAGGCACATACCCAGTAAGACCAAGCCCAATTATATGTGACATCATCACCTTGGTGAAAATATCATTCATTGGTCCACCACTTCTCCAGGTTCCCCAAGGCTACCTTCAGAAGTGTGTGGTACAGGGGGTGGGTTACCTATGGTTGAAACTCCTTCCCATCTACATTGGTAACATGGTTATATAATAAATCATCATTGAAGGGTTTATTGTTAAACCATGTATAACTGTCGGTCACCCAGAACCACTAGATCATCAACACCATACTCGAATACCAGTAGGTCGGCTCATCACTACTTTGTTTAGGAATGAAAATGTCATCTCGCAAGGCCAAAGCTGTATAGGGGTTGCCTCTTGCACAGAGGGTAGTTTTTATGACTCTCTGATAGTAGCTCCAATAAGGACTCATGGGAGAAATGGGTTTTTTCATTCTCCTTGATTCCCATGTTATCTACTATATCTACCCTCTAGGAAGCTTTTGCATGGACCCCCCCTTGTATCTTCCCATGAGCCATTTAATCTCTCAATGTTTTGATTTTTGGTGCTGGATCAAAGAGATTATTCATGGAGCTCGTTCGTAGAGCTCAGTTGCAGAGCATGGTTATAACAACATGTCCTGGAGCCCTTCCATAGACCTTGTAGGCACAAGCTATAGAGGGCACACTAACAATGTTGAAAGAGTCGTTGTACACCGCAGAGCAGAAATTCTAGATTCTCAGAGATCAATCGTAGAGCTCACATAGCTTCACTAATCAACAGCACAATTGTCCAAAACGCGGAGATGAGTAAAGAAAAAATAGTGTTCAGCCTCATTTATTTATAGGAGATGACCCCCTTGTCTTCATGGAGTTCTTGGTTGTGGTTATCATGGTGGAGCATTCAACCCACGTGTCGCCTCTCAGCATTACAACCCTACATCGTGATATGGCTTTTCAATTGAACAGAAATATTTAGTGATTTACGCTCAATCATTGACCACTATTTTTTCCATGGCTCAATGTTTGGGTGGGGATCTTCTTGGAACCAAAAAATTTGTAGAAGAAAAGGATGCAAATAGAATACCAATTCTAATGGGGCTAGCCTGCGAAGGCCATTCTTGGAGCCTATGAGCACTACGACATTCATTGATCCCCTCATCACCATGGCCGACGTGAATCCAAAGCCCCTTTGTGGTCACCGTAGAGTAAAAGAGTCATGTGGCTCCAGGGTTAAGATGAAATTGACAAGAATCTCTATGATGTGAAGGGAACCATATCTCCTCTATGATCCTAAAAACATGATGGAAGCCTCCGAAACACCAATGTGGGAATCGAGGAGGGATCCATGTCTAGAATTTGATGGTGTTCGACTATGACATTACAAAAAACTATATATTATATATGGTTGATCACGAGGTGCCCCATGGCTTCGCAAAGAGTTATCCCTGTTTAGTGCTTCGCCTCACTTATAAATACCCAGCGTCCCATAGACCCAAAGGACAGATACCCCAACCATTCACCCTCTCAGCACTCAAATCGTGAAGCACCTTCTGATCAATGAAACCTCGAGATAAGTTAGCTTTTCATGGTAATGGAGAATTGAAAATTACCATACCCTTAGCTCAAATACAACCCCTCTTCAGGCTGGGATGGAGTTCGTGGATCCTGTGGGCCATCTCAAAGGAATGAGATCCCTATGGGGACTCTGGTCATCACAAAGCAAACATTCTATGCGATGTTCCTTCCATGCACATATGAAACATATTCTAAGGCAGGTTCACTATTCTACGCAAATCATATTGCTTCGCAGTGCTATGATTTGCAAGGTACCCTTGCATCACGAAGTCCTTCTCAGTGAAAACCATTCAACTTAGCGAAGCACACTTCATATTAACCAATACCTTATACCTTAGCAAGGCCAGTCCACTTCATGAAGGATACCCCTTCACGATGTCCCTTCTGTATCTGGATCACCAGATCTTCATAGGGTCATTTCATGTGAACCCATTTTCATCGAGAACCCTTCTCTTGTATGACCCTCCAATTTTGTATGATGTTATTTCATGGTTCCTTGGGGGTGATTCAAATTGCATTGTTTAGCCTCATGATTATTTGAAAAGGAATGATAAAGGATATTTCTTCTTTGCATATCCATACATATGTGAGCACCTTAAAAGATTTCTCCACCACACCCCCTCAACATGTCATTGTTGATTCCTTCCCATACACAAATGTGGGTGGGTATCATTTATCTATGTCTATGGGGATTAGAGTGATGCTGCATCATTTGAGATACATATCGTGAAACTATGGAGCTCTATAATTCACTGCACATGATGTTAAACTATTGCCACACCTTGTAAAATATAAACAAGGTTCACCCACATCATACATTCTCCATGATCGCTCGTCTCCATGGGAGTGTGATATTCCTCACATGGAATGGGATCCGATTTTTTGGAGTGGCATCTGTCAGCGTGGAAGGGAGACTAACCTGGTGTAATCCCTTAGTCATTCTTGTAGAGGTAGAATCCCTCATCCTCCTCACTTCTTCCATGCTAGAGACTAGGGGAGAGATGGGGACTAGTAACATTGTTACCACATCCCTCTCCCTCTAGGATTTGTCTCCATCGGGCCTCCATCCTAGAGTAAGTCCCAATCTTTATTTTCCTTTCCCGCTAACCATGGAAACACCCATGTTTCCTCTTTGGGCAGGTAACGACACATAAGCCCATGTTTCATCTTTTGGTGGCAAACCACGTGTATGCCATGCTTGATTCCCCATGTACGTACCATTCACGACGTGATCACCAGGTCTTTTCTGCCTCTTGTTTCACACACTGAGCCGGACTCACATGGTCTTAGAGTAAGCATTGACCATGTCATTCTTCTTGAGCCACCCTAGAGTGTAAGTCCCAAGTCACCCATTCTGATCTACAAGGACTTTTATCCTTGTCCATTCCAAGAAAGGTATATAGGAAGCCTCCCTAAGGTTCATGCCCCACACTAAAATGTTCATACCCTTTCATGTCAGTTCACCTTCATCCTGCATGATGATAAACTGTATGCTCTCGGACTACATGGTCTTTGATTCATATCTCCTATGAAGTGTTCTTTGGAATCCTCCCTAAGGATCATGACCCACACCTACTTGTCCCATCCACTTCATGTGGGTTCAACTTCGTCCAGCATGACCTTAAAATGTATCAGTCATACGAAACTACATGGAAATTGATCCTTGTCTCCTTAGCAAGGTACGTAGGAGTACTCGCTGAGGATCCAGCCCCACACCTACTTGTACTATCCCCTTCACCTCGGTTCACCTTCATCCTACATGATGTTAAACGGTATACCTTATACTAAACTATGTGTATGTTGATCCTTTTCTCCTAGGAATGTTATGTCGGGTGCCTCCCGAAGGTTCAATCCCAACACCCATCAGTCTGAACCCCTCTACATCGGTCCACCCTCATCCTGTATGATTTAAATCTATACGCCCATTTTATTATGCATGACGTTAAACAGTATGCTTCCAAATTCCATGGCCTTTCATCCTTCTCACTAACACATGGTACGTAGGAACCCTCCCCGAGGTCCATCAACAATTGGCAGTATAGTATTGTTATGCCCAATTGACAACAATCTGTTGTGATCCTCAACAAATGGTAAGCCCTTGGAACCCCAACTAGCAGGAATCCTTTGGAACCTCAACCAGCGGTAAGCTATTGTAATCCACAATCAATGAAAAGTCATTGGAGTCCGCTTTGTTGGGACCCACATCTCTGGATCACCCCCTAAAATAAGACTATACTTGTATGCTAACAACGAGTAAGCCCTAGTATATCATTGGGTTGTTTTTCTTTGTGTGCACTCTGATTCTGTTCCCCCATCATGAACTACGTCGACTTTGATTCCCTATCACAGGGATACGTAGGAATCCACCCTGAGGTTCAAAACCATAGCTTGTGTCCCCTCATGGTCTTTCAGTCATTCCTATGTGTTTCGAGAAGGTCATTCCCTATCCCGATGGTTCTACATCTTCCAAATCTGATCCATGAATCCATTCTCACAGACCTCCTCCTCAGGTGTCCCTTCACCACACTAAACAATGTGGACATTGATTACCCAGCATGGAAAAACATATGAAGTCACTTAGAGGCTCAATCCCAACATCACTATCGTCCTCACGTTGGTTCCCTATCATCCTCCATCAATATCTCTCAACCATCCATATCCATCCTGATTTTTACCCGTGCAACCACTTCCCTGTAAGATTATGTCATCCACCTCCTCACAACTCCATGCAGTACCTGTGCCGCAATCAACGCCTAAGTCCGAGCATCATCTTCGGTTACTGTCCTCCAAGCACACCTGGATTTATCATCACTTCATATTATGAGATTTTTTATCCCTATCTCCCAGACATGGTATGTGGGAAACCTCCATGATGTTCAACCCCCACAAATGGTAAACCCTGGTGTCTCTTTTATAGGGACCCAAGTATCCTTGGATACATATTCATTAGAAATTGTGATCCGCCTATATAATAGGACTATCTAGTGATCCCTCCGGGGGATTCACCCATTTGATCCACTCTTATCTTTGTTCCTACTAGTTTGATCCATCTCCACAATACGTTTAACTCGTTGAATACCCTATGTTAAATATGGGGAAATAAGGAAAACATCAGAGACATGCATATGGAATATAATTCCCCGCAATTGACTTGGGATACCTCGGGCTTCCGCGCCCTCAAGAAGTGTATCATAAGGGAAAGAAACTAAGAAACATCATTGTTATAGTTTCAAGACATGCTAGTGCTTTCCAACATGATTACTCCCCCAATCGAAGGTTTATGCCCTCACTCGACCCCTTGGAACGCCCAGACAGAAGCAGTGTAATTGACTAGCATCATTAAAGGCATGGAATGGGGAATAGTTACACGAACAATGTCTTAATTTTAAATGTAAACCAAGACTAGGTGATGAGTTCCATAGAGGACTTTAAAATAAGGGGGAAATGATATACCATTATCTTGTTTCGGTTATGGAGCAGAAATTCCTAAATATGCGATGGATGTCGCCCACCTTCTAAATGTGAGAATTTGGGGCAATAGACCTATGCATCCTCCCTAAACTGGATGCGCGCCCCGAAGAAAGCGTCAGAAACCAGTAAAAACTCAATTTTATCCAAACCCTTTTCTACAAAAAATGATTTTAAAAATGATTTTAACATTATCCAAGTGATTTATTAAAAATATTATTACCCATTTATAACTTATTAAATATTTAATTTAATTTTCATTACATTTAAAAAAAATTATGTTTGTATTTTAGTGAAAATTATATGGGAATCATTTTTTTATATGTATATCCAAAACAAAATTTCCTACCATCATGACTATTAATTTATTTTATGCACTATTAATTGTTTTCAATGTTATTTTCATTGATTTATTTTTAAAAGTGTTCAATTTTTTAAAATGAGTTTCCAATGATGAAAGTATATATTCCTTTTGATATTTTTAAATGTTTTAATGATTTATTTATAAGTTTAATGGATCATTTTGAAGGAAAATGATATCATATTTTTCTACAAGTTTTGGGATTTTAAAATTGAGTATGAAGGAAATTATTTTTCCCAAAAAAATTTAAATGATCGTATAAAATAATTTTCAATCTAAGATGTCCTCCATTGAATAGTACAATGAATTAATGTGGAAATGATCCATGTGTAACAATATTATCATTTCTCATAATTGTATACGTTTTTGGTTAATTTATGTACCTGGATCTTATATATTTTCCAAGGTCTATATCTTGGGGAAATATTTTCTAAACATACTTGTTTTCATGGGTTATTCTATGATGAAATGATGAAATGAATAGGAATCGTATATATTTTTCCATAGGTTACAATTTTATTAAATTTTTATGAAACTCATTTTATTTAATGTGTTATGATATAATGAATTTTTTATGAATTT
Organism: Viscum album; assembly: GCA_963277665.1. NCBI lineage: Eukaryota > Viridiplantae > Streptophyta > Magnoliopsida > Santalales > Viscaceae > Viscum > Viscum album. The sequence goes on along the minus strand of OY728122.1, from coordinate 905,153,818 downwards.
TTTTAACACATCTGTGTAATTTTCGTTATGTGATGGGTGGTACTTATATCTGCATCCAATTCATTCGTTAAAGAATTATAATTCATCATAAAATAGTTGAAAAAAAGCATATGGTAATCATATACAAACGGAAATAGGTGAGTCCAAATCCAAAATGGGGAACATGTTCATCCGAATCAATAATGGGGAATAGGTATGTGTTATCCACAATGGGAAATAGTTGATAGGTCCAGATCAAATATATTGTTGGTTAAGGTTTTTAATCATGAAATATAAAATAGTTTTCTCCCTTAATATTAGCTCTATAATTTTATGAAATTATATTAGAGATCATGGGATATTTTTTATGATTTATCACCCAAGTGGCCTATGTTTTCTATACAGAGAATGTTTTTTTACCTAAAACTTGTTTATGATCTAAGAAAGTTCGGGTATGAACATCCAAAGTTATGAAATTTTTTAATTAAATATATAAATTTCTTATTATTTCATATGATAATGATTTACATCTCATAATATTATCCTTATGGATCATCAAATCCATCTATTTCATATGTTTCGATCCCTTGTTTATGAATAAGTATTCGTGAAAGGAATTACATAGAGGAGTACATTAAGAGAATATCATTATGTCAATGTTGAATATAATTCATTATATAAGAATATTTTGATTCTAATCTCTAAGGAACCTAAAATATTATGTTTCTCAAGCATTTTTTATGAAAATTAATTAATATTTTTCAAGAAAGATGTGTTATTTAATTATAAAAGTATTGGGTCACTATAATTACCTATAGAAGAAAATGAAGGAATCTAGATCGTGGGAACACTGATAAGTGATAGTTTAATGAATAATGGATGTCTAACCAAGGGATTAATGTTGAGTGGGCTTCCATATCAGATGGTGGTTTTCCCACATTGAAGGTGTATCAATCGATGGAGTTCCCTAAGAGGCATCAAATATAGTCCACTAGAAATAATTTCAATCTATTATAGTTGGTATCATTATAAATGAATAGTTATCATTGGATATATTTTTAGAAAGTATTATTTACCTTTATAGGGATATTTATATGTATATATAATGGTGTATATGTAAGGAAATGTTTATGGGTGTTTCAATGAATAGGAAAATGTCATGGAATTTAGGTAAATGATAGAACATGTGGTTTCAAGGAAAATGATACCCTTTTTGGATCGTAAATGTGGATGATTATCTATCATTGATATAACTTTGTTTAATTACATCAGTAGGGAAACATTCAGATGGAATTTTTCATCACGTAATGCATGAAAAATATCCTTTATGTGCACCTAGTATGTCAATCTTGGGGGACATGATTTAGAAATTCACAAACTCATTACATACAATCATCGATGATTTAAATAATGACAATTAATGATTTATGTTAAACATAATGTGTCATATATTTTAAAGAATGATTCATTATATAGATATCCAATTATTTATTTTTCATGATTATGTGGTTTCTAACTATGAATATTGTTTCTGACAGTAAGATTTTTTAGTCAATGGTAGGAACTATGTGGAACTGGATAACAATTGAATGAGATTTAAAATATGTTAATGAGTATCCAAATGGGATGATGAATATGGTAAATGATAATACTTTTATTAATAATTATTTATCACAAAACATTATTAAAAATCTGTCTATAACCCATCCATTGACTCACCAAATAAGAGAATGAAATTTCAATGAGATTTTGTGTAGTGGGGACCATATAAGAATAATGATTTTCTTTCCTAAATATTAAGAATTTGTGGGCAATAAACCCATTAAAAATATTAGGGGGATGATAATTTTTTTATTGTTGAAAATTAGGAGAAAATAACTACATAGGAAAAATGAAAATTTTATTTAAAAACATCTATGATAATAGTGGTCTCCCTAATAATATATTAAATGGTAGAATGTGTTGAATATGTAATTTAGGTAAATAATGTAAATATATGTCCTTTAGTTAATTATCATGAAGATAATCAGTAGCTAATATGTGTAATTTTTATATTCCTGATGATGAAGAGACTATAGGTGACATATGAATGGAATTGGCTTTTCTAATAATGTGGATTTTATTATTTGTGAGAAAAATGATTACATTGAGGTTGTGGAATGTTAATACAATATTATTATAATATATTGTCGGAAAAAGTTATTGTGAAATATGATGATGAGGCCTATTTAATGAAAAATGTATAAGGTGGAATAATTTATTTGTTTATGAAATTTAATTCTAGATTTATTTTATATGAATTATAATATATAAAATAATTTTTTTATTATTTTTAATTTATATAAATTCAATATTATGATAAATGGAATGGTTGACCTTGAATTTTTTTTAATGTAATGTAGATATTTTATAGAAAACACATGATTATATAAAGGAAAAAAAATAATTTGGTAATTATGTTTAAATGATGGTGTTCAGTTATATCAAATATTGGATTGATATGGATGAATTAAATTGTATAGTAAACAATTTCATTTGAATGGATTGATGATTTTTTGACAACGTGATTTATTCTATCATTGTTGGCATTTAATTATTTTCATAGTTTAAGGAATATATCCAATAATCAATATTTTTATGTATGGATTGAAAAAAATGTAAATTTTCAATAATTTTTTAAGGTAATTTAGGTTATTAAAATGATTTAAGAGAATACACAATGAATTCATTCTTATGACTATGAAGTGATAATAAACAGATATTTTATGATCATTGGTGTCTAATTATAATTTGAATATCTATTTTCGTAGCTTTCCACCGAGGCCTTCCTTATTGTGTCATGTGTATTAGACACTTCAGAACGGTTTTATTGTTGCCCATCATTTCCACATTCCAAATGCTTGTAGTATTTGTTTCCTCTAAATGGATGTTTTCTTATTGATTGAAATAGGATGAAGGGGATTCAATCTATCCTTCCATGGATTCTTCCTCAAAAATCATCATCTAGTTTGGGTCTCCATTAAATATATATATGTTTCTCATGAAACACTTCATAGTTCAATATATTGTGGCACCGTGTTAAATATGCTTCTTATGTCATGACAATCCAAATGGGTCAAGTCAGTGAAGCAACCATCAGTTTGGAGAGTAGTCACATTGGTCATCATTGGAATGTATGGACATTGAAACACTGGTACATTGGGATTTTCCCTTAAAACAGTGCTTCTCGAGGGCACAGATTCTCAATGATTCCTATGTCAAATGTGGGGAAATTTATGTAGGGGTCATGTCCGGATGGGTTTCCTCGGCTTTCAATGTTTATCATGGGGTATTACATGATTTTAACATATAGTGGAGATGGATCAGTCTGATCAGGACACTAATGGAAGAAAATCAACTAGATATATCCCTTAGAGGAGGCACCTAGAAATATTACTAGAAGGATGGATAATAACATCCAATAAGGACGCACCTAGTATGTTGTGTCCCATAAAGGGGAAGGTTTCACACATTTATGGCCGACCTAGGAACCAAAAAGGGAATATTAGTGGTTATTGGTTCTTATAAATTGGGAAACTAAGGTTTACCATTGGCCGGGATTGAACCTCATGGAGGATTCTTACATACCTTTTTTAGAAGATATGTATCAAAACCCACGTCATTCTAGAGGGTGAGTCATGGGATCAGGGTGTACACAATAGAAAAAACCCTAATTCATGTTGGGTATTATGTGTGGTAAACAGCTTGGGTGCTTCAATGAATAGTGAGATGAATGGGGCAACACATGGTCATCTACTTGTGTGGATAACATGATTTCACTGGGATGTGGAGACCCCATAAATTTATGAATGACATGGATAATGTGTTGAAGGGTGGAATTAATGGGGATGGAACCGAGAACCCGTGTGATGGTGATAGTTTTGGGATTGAACCATATGAAGGATTCCAATGTATCATAGTGTAAGGGTATCAAATTCCATGTAGTTAATGAATTGGGTGATGAGTCACCTAAGGAGGTGGCTTGTGAGAATAGACGTGCAGATGGGGACCCATGGGAAATTGAACCAACAGGTATTGTCATGGTCAACTTAAGACAGAAAGGCTCGAGGGGGAGACAAGGATGAGAAGTTGGATGGGATTTGACCTCGAGGAGGCTTCATACATAACTTTCTCAAAAGGGGATATGATCAATGTAAACGTATTTTCGGAATGGGGCATAGAATTGGGGTGTACACAAAGGGTAGAAACCTAAACACATTCTTGGGGATTAGGCATGGTTTGGAGCCTGTCACAAGAGAGATAAACTTGGTTGTACGAGTATGGAAGGAGTGTGGGGATTATGCATGGTTAACTACCCAAATGGACTAGTACACCTAATGGAGGAGGATCATGTGTATTAATCTTAAAAAGGGATGTCATCACACCATGAGGGTATATCCCCAGGCAGGACTTCTAATGTTTACCATTTCATGGGATTGAACATCAAAGAAGATTCCAACAAACCCAAAAGGGATAAAAAGACACATATTTTAGTGTACATGGATATTAACATCTTGTTGGACGAAGAGTGAACCGACATGAAATGGACGGAACATATGTGTGATGGGAATGAACCTCAAGGGGGATTCCTATGTATTTTCATTGTAGGAAATCAATGTCTACATGGTTTTGGGAAGAGGTATTTGGGGATTACATGCAATGGAAGCCCAAAGTGAATGTCATTATCAATTCCAACTCTAAGACCATGTGAGTCAAGATCTATTTGAGAAAAATGTGGAATTATCAGACCAGACAATCCCATTAAAATGATGCATATATTAGGAGTATATTAGGGAATAAACATGGTTTGAGACCCCGAGAGAGGAAGATTATGAAAATACTAGAGGGTTTCCATATGTTCATGTAGGATATGTCTATTGTACAAGATGGAACCCTGTTATGGTGTGCTAGGGATAACGCAAAGTCTACTTGAGACACATATGGAAACAAAGTACAGTGGGAGAGGAAAAGTGATATGGTTGTGGTTCCCTTCCCCTTAATGGTACTCATAGTCTTGTCACTCATGTGGTGATCCCAGTAAATCACTGTCTGTTGAGTACATTGGGTTTCATAGAAGTTTACCATCCTGTAGCTTGGAAGATGATGACTCACTCCTCACCCATAGGACATACATAACTTGTACCAAACTATAATTGGGTTAGGGGAGGAACAAGAGACTCTAGGTAATGGGGGGGGTGGAGTGATCCATTGAGGGGTCCTTGTTAGTTTGGTTGTGAGAAGAAAAAATATTCATTAGAATTCCTTTTTGAAGAGTAAGGCCTTACAGAGAGAGGCTTCACAAATATTTTATGCTTCTCAAAGTGAAGATGCCTTACGAATGGGGGGGTATGCTTCATGAAGCATAGAGATGCATCCTAGGAAAATATTATATTTGTTCTTGGAGGTTTCTTCATGAAGATTGAGTGATTCTTGATTTTCCAAATACCGAAAGGGGTCTCCTTTCAATTGAGATGGATAAAGGGATCCGTGAAGGGAATCCCCACATTAGGTGGAGGTAAAATTGGGAAACAGGAAAGGGGGTTTTCAATGATAAATTACCATGAATGGTTTATATTCTCCTTGGTTCGCAATAAGATGGGTTTTTTGTTAATAAATAGTGTATAAGGAGAATGATTAGGTTGAAAATCCATTGGAGTGCGAGTGAGCCAAGTATTTATAGGAACTGGGTTTCAAAATTCTCTAAGGAAGCACCATAAATAAAATCATGCTTCACCCACATAGGTTGATCCAAAAAGTGGGCCGGAGTCACAAGAGAGTCCATCATTTCTCCATGGTGGTCATGGAGGCTTAGGTCAAGTTTCTCAGACATACAGAGGATTCTGCCATATCCTTTACGATGACCGCGAAGGTTTTAGTCATGTTTCACAGGCTCACAATGGATTCCACCATTTCCAATGCGGTGGTCGTGGAGGCTTCAATAATTTTTCATGAACTCATTGAGGCTTCCATCTATTCCTTTTCATATGTTCTAGAGAACCCTTTTTGGAATCTTTCTAGAAATTGAAATGCTAGAGGTCATTTCATAGTCGCTTTGTGAGGCAGACACCTTATCAATTCATTTGAGTCATTACTGATTTTTTTTAAGTAACTAAACTCTAGATCCAAAAAATTCCCTCCTCAAAATGTGATATTAGGAGAAAAAAGGGTTGGATTTAGAGTTTAGGTCAACAAAATTAGGCAGATCACAAAGTTGCATCGTTAAGGGGTAGGCGGTGCCCGGGTGGAGAATGCTACAGAACTCACCATGAATATGGGCGCCACAAATAATAGGAGTTCATCTACTATAAATATGGTTCACAGACCATTTTTCTTGAATATCAACTTAATATTTTTTTTCTTTGAGCTCTCGAATCACGAAGCTTCATCTCCCAGTGAATGAGAATAGTGAACCGGGTTATTCAGATAAGTACATCGTGAATATTGTTTATTGAATCAATGCAACATGATACTATGTCTCTCTGAGAATCACAAAGTGTCATTCAAGGATCCTAGATATGCATGTTCCATGAGGTATGATTTTTGAATGAGTTAAATGAATGAGATTCACAAACAAATGAGGAAAATTCATATATGTGGGGATGAAATTTCCAAAAAAGAAGCTACTCAGGATGTCCATGTGGATACTTCATAAAGGGATGGGATGTATGACAATCTCGATATTGGGGAATATTTGTGGAGTCATTATGATCATGAGTCCACTTTTAGAAAAGAAAAATATATCCCTATCTGAAATAGACTACCAACGTCAAGTTTCGATATGAGGGATGATATTTTAATCCATGAAGCATGGAGGGTTGAACCACCTTATAGGTTCAGAAGTATTCATGTCTATAATATTTAATTAGAGTTTCTTATGGACATACCTATCAGGATGACACAACTATCAATTATAACTACCTCTAAAAATATTTCAGTACTTTTTATGGGAATGCACTATATCTAGAGGTATCTCATCCACAATAGAACATTATCATCAAGGAAGGAATAGAGAACCCAATTAAGGGGTGTACTAATTATTGGGACCTCTTCCAAGGAGACAACTTCACGGATTATTAGGCATGTGCTTACTCGGTCTGCGCATCCTATGATTAATTTGTTGTAGATATGAAGTATTTAATCATTTATGAAGATGTGTGGTTTTCCCAATTACATATCTACAGGTTGAAATATATGATTCCAGAGTTACAGTTAAGGTCTTCATTGAGGAACAATCATTCCATTTGCATTATGGAGATGTCAGTATCATCGTCAAGGACATCCATCATATCTCATGGATTCCAATTCTAGGGGTGATGTATGACATGTTCCTTCCTACATAGATCAAATGGGAGGACTCTAATATTCAACTACTAGAAAATGCACTTATGGACATGATGACAGGAGATGATAAAAAGTGGATGTGTGACATCTATTTTAAGTTGTGGTTTAGATGTTTCCTAAAAGTCCCAAAAGGGAATGCCTCTAAAGGGGAGGAGGCACCTAAGAATATACGTGTAAGGCCTCCCAATTTCCTAATGGGAGCTCAGTATTATAATGATAATACCTGCTGGTGAATCTTGGAGGACAACCAATGGAAGCTATGGTGATACAGTGTCAACAAAGAGTAACAACTATTAGTTAGATTTGATAGATATATCTCTACAGTTATTTTTGGATTGATGTTTCTGGTGAAGTATATTAACAAGGGAATGATACCAGGAACAATCATTGTGGTGTTTATACTGGTATTGGGGCAATGCATCAACCATGGGATCCATGTGATAGAAAAACATTACAAGGTGTTGTGGCACATCAGTTAGGGGAGGAAACCATTGTGGGTATGGACACTGATCCATATTCTATATGGCTTGATAGTGACACACATGAGTGTCTATTAATATATAAACCCTATTTCTCCTCTGTTGTAAGATAGTGCACCAGCCATCCTTAATGATTTAGAGTGATTTATGGCTAGGATGTCTTCATAGATTTCTATGATAATTGTCTTGAAGGCAGATGAATTCAACTTCCATCCATTCTTGCTTCCACTGGGAGTATTAACCAATGACATCCATGGGACTACGGACCATAAGTCCACTCTTTTTGAATTTAGAGGAATTGTTCTTGTGGTTTTGGTTGACCATGTGGTTATCTGCAATCCATATACCTCACACCTCTAAGCGAGCCAGTTTCGGTGCTTACAAAGATTTACCTAGAAATTATCCCTAAGAGTTAACAATTATATTCACTTATGCATGATGAGGAAATTGGGTCTCATATTCATGCAGGAGGATGTGAAAATATAGAATGAGCTACCTCCAAAAACAGCCACCTACGAGGTAGTTATGAAGCATGCAAAGAGCTGGGAGAAGGTATACCTAGGACAATTGTAGAAGTAGTGAACTATAAACATTGTTGAAGGATTTCCTCCTCATGATCAAGGATAGGGTAGAAAAATGGAAAGATTATGCTAGGGATGCCGATCTAATGCATGTAGTAGTGGTGGGGATGAGGTAGTGATAATGAAAATAATGTTAGGGACTACATTGAGTAGGAGGCAAGTTGAAAAAGTTGACCAAGAAGTCCTAGCTGAGTATAGCTAGAAGGAAGGAAGGCCACCAAGAAGGTTCCATAGGATACCTACTAAAGATCCTAGGTAATGTCTATTCCACATAGATATGCCAATGTATGCTATTTTTTCAAAGGCTTGGAACACCTAGGATGTCAACAGACAGTTCCTCAATCCCTTCTGAGATGTGGGCCACCTTAACAATATCAGTGTGTATCTATTAGAGATCTTCCATGACATGGGAGGATTTATGGATTCTCATGTAAAAGGTGAAAATACGTGACTATGATGGAAGATTTTGTGCATTCTGGGAAACCCCACATCAAATAACCGATCAGGTGAATGTACTACATGATCAAACATCCCAGCCACAACCGTCTTCTCTAGATCTAATGCTACACTTCCCTTCACCTGATGAATATGAGGATTCCTCCTTGGGAGTGGAGAAATATTGGGGGATCCCCTTAGAGGAAGGTGAAATTGTGAACCCAGATCAATAGGAGCTTCCCTAGACTCTTGAGGCAAACTCTAATCCATTTTTTGTGGAAGTAACTTAGGTCATCTATGATTTCCCAACAAACACTTGTCTTATGCAGGGGAAACTTATATTAAAATAAATTTCTTTAATGATAATAGAAATATCATTGAGATATACACTTGGGATAATAGTGAGCATATAATCCAGTTGGGTTGCGATAACCAGGGTGTCCCATCCAAAAACATCAATTCTCCCAACAACATTTGGAGGGTCACATCCTAGGATTCTGATAGAAAAAACTCGAGGGGGGGGGGTGAGACTAGTTATTGGATCTTAATATTTCCCCTCCCTTATAAATCCATAAATGTTGTCCATCAAACCAGACTAATGGATTCTGTTTCCTATTTTAATGGTTCATCTAATTGAATGGTCCATATTGGTTACGATGGATGGGGCTCCTAGAGTTCCTTTCTCTAGGGGAATGCCGATTGTCATGGAATTTGATTCTAGAGCTAAATAAATCCTTGATGGTGTGGACATGGATATGGTTATTTGTGGGGTGGAACCATAAATTGTTGATGTGGTATCCAATGGTGAAGATCATCAATATGATGTGGAACCTAGTCTATTTGATAGGACACGGTAGGATGATACTGCTGGAAAACATTAAGAAGATTTCCTAAAATATAATTTTTTACACAGATTAGTTGGACAAGACCTATTTGGATGAATAGTAAAATATGGTTTTTTAGAAATTTTCATGGAACTAGATTGGGTGTTTCATTGAAGAAACCGATGAAGAAGAGTTTATAAACAATATAGGGAATCATAAATCTTGGATGTATGTCCTATGCGTCCGAGGAGTGGATTCCCAAAGCCTTGACATGCTTATTTGGGATTAATTTGGAGAGAAGGTGTGGGGGAATGGGCACGACCTGAGTGTTTATTGGTAGTGGAAGAATGCATTCAATATCCAGAAACTTTAGGAGGTTGAGTATGAAGTCTAACATTTGAGGGTGCAGGTAAATAAATGCTTTGATTTCATCAATTAGGAATTTGAACTCATATCGTGATTGCAAACAAAACATGAATAAGCTAATGAACATATGAGGTGTGCATCCTAAGAGGTGTCTAATATCTAATATTATGATGATCAGGCATGGATCAAGGCCACTGAACCATAGGTTTTATCCATGGAAGAAGAGAGGGACCAATATAGGTGAGAAATAATCCTGGAGGCTAGAATCCATAGAGTGGTGGAGCGGAGGAGCTCTACTAAAGAGGTCAATGCATATATTAGAGGGGTAAATCCATGGGGGGCTATAATTTTCCTGAACACCTAAACATTATCTCATTCTTTCATGCCTATTTTGGTTATGTGCATTATTCACAATATATAATTTGATTACTGCTTCTAAATTGTATCTTTGAATGGACCAGTGATCAATCCATAAGATCTAATGGGTAATTATCGGTGTGAGAAAAAGGTTTGGACACATAATTATTCAAATGAATATCAAGGTACAAAACAATCAGTGGAAACCTAAGGGATAAATGACCACATAGAGTTTCCCGTTGGAATGAGGGTGCCATGATTAGAAAATAGTGTTATCAAAATACCCAAATTGTCTTTCCTAACGTGCTCTAGTACCCGAGCGGGGTAACCACATGGATGTTAAAATCCATCCGAACAAAGGGGAATGGGATGTGTGAGTCAAAATGACCCAAATTTTGAACACTGTGATGATGGAGACGCAATATAATAAGAAATTAGACATTATTTAAAATAAAAAAAAATATTTTAGTAGCCTGGAATGTGGAGAAAAAAAACGAGGGCCAACCACTGACCATATTTGAAAACTGGTGTCCTAAAGATTCATTATAGAACTTCTCCCTAGGATGGTATGTTAGCCAGAGTGGCATGGGACTAGGCCATTTGGTAGTTCCCTAAGATTTAAAAAAGTGTGAGGATCCAAATTTATTGCACGCAAAGCATGTAGTTGGAGTGATAAGCTATTTGAATGTGGACCAACACTCTTAAAACTACACCACCATGATGAAAGTGCAATGGGTGTACCTATCGTTCTATGTCATGATAAAACATACATCAATAAATGGACTCTCTAGAAAGGACCTGAGCTGAACTGTATTTTCTTATCATGAAAATGAGCATGATTAGAATGCTGTTTAATGTCATACTATGAGTGCAAGGAATGATATAGTTTGTCATAATATAATCTCTTTGCTACATATAGTTTAAGGTCACACTTTCTCGACCCTAGGTAACTATTTAATGTCATGTTACAAGGACTAGGTATTAAAATTTTATGATCACATATTATGGATCGTAATTAGTGGTGAAGATCCAGAAGAGTTAATGATCTTTTCTCTAGGCCTGAGGTGAGATGCTTGGGTGTCCCAACTTATCCTGTGAGGGAAAGAATTAAGACCTACAATGTTCTGTAATTCCTTTCAGTTTAATATAAAATGGTGATGATGTGGGAACCCTTAATGAGAAACACATGTCATGCTGAATAACTCGACATGGATGAGAAATAACAAATCCACGACATAATGTACCTTTCCAAAGTGGAAAATCCAGACAAAGAAAGGAGTGTAATGGTTCAAGAATCTATGGCTAGACCAAGATGTAATGTAACTGTGAATCACTATGTATCCCATAAGGATGTTAATCAATCCACCCATAGTTCTATAATGTGGCATGGAATAGGCACAATGCCAAATGGGAAAGTTCTTCTCTAACAAAGACATCATACAACTATGTAATTTATCGGTACATGGTTTGGATCAAAAATTAATAGCTTAATTTCATATGACAATAACCAATAAAATCATAATATATGGTCATAGTTCATCAAAAATAGGGAATTTTATTTCTTCAAATAAGGAAAAAACAATTCCTAGACCCTGAAGCCCACATGATCCATGTTCGTTTTATGAAACAAGGGTGGAGGATATCATTACAACAAACAGAAAGACATTGTAGGGGAAAAAGGTGTGGTGTCAAGGATGAAACCACGACACAAGTTTATCCTCTCTATGAACAAAGTTTCTTGGAGGTAAAACACCAGTGGTGTCAAATCTCTATTTGAACATGATGAAATGAAATTGTATTTGAATCAAAAACCAAATATTTAGGGCACGATGGGGTTGGTGTAATGATGGAAGATAACTGTTGACCATTTTTGAAACAATGAATACATATTGTGTGATCTGGTATTTGAACAAACAAGTGAGGGTCAGCTACTTACCATATTCATGATGCGGGACTTGTCTAAAATGTCATTCATGATCTTGCGGGAGGTTGGTAAAAAAATGGTAGGCAATCCATAATGCTGAGAATCCATAAAACATGGGGGTCCTTTTGGATGTGAGATATTATGGAGACCCAAATAAAAGGAATAGTGATGTGTGGAAATATAATGAGAGCATGTCCATATAAAATATAGCACTCTTTTCCCTAGACCATTGTACATGTGATTGCATTAATGGGGAGAAACAGATGTCGAGGGTCCTAGTTAAGAGGAAAATACTTGATATGAAGTGTGGAGGAAACTTAAAAAGGTAGATGATAAAGCTGAGGATGGTCCCAAAGAAAAGGGCTCTAGGAATTACTATGTATCCCATAAGAATGTGAATCAAGACATACATAGTTCTTAATATTCTGAGCAGTTTAACATCATGTCATAAAGATGCAAGTTGAAGAGGTTCCAATGGTGGTGTGCATGATATGGAAAAAATGACACGATTGAAGACAAGGAAGATCTAATTAAATAAAACATAATCCAATATCAATTGGGGAAATGGGGGAGAATTAAAGAGATAATTTTTGGAGTCTCAGTTAGAACTGATGACAAAACATCCGAGTGTTCCTATGAATCATGTGGGGATAGGATTCAAACCACACATAGTTCTATAATTTCATGCAGTTTACCATCTTATGTTAAGTACATGGAGAAAAGGGATTCATTCCTAAGGAATGTACATTGTGAGGATGTTATAAACCCATCGTGAAGGGTGATTAAAGAAGTCCAAACCACACCACATGGTGTGGCAGGTGTAATCCCTATGTGAATGATGAAGAAAGATGTCTAGACCACACTACACGCATCTATCGAAGAAAACTAACCGTACATGGGTAATCACGGACCTGTAAAGATTTACTAGATTGGACAAGAAGATCAAAAGTATGGGTATTACAACATATCACATATGGATGGGAATGAAGCCACATATTGTTCTAGAAATGAAATGTATTTTGACATCATGTGGTAAAGATGTATTGAAAGGAGACTGTTATGAAGGGATGGGAACATGGTGTACATATCATAAACCTAATGTGCGTTCTAATAAATGAAGTCCAAACCACCCTACAAGAATCCCTAAATGATAACTAATACTAGAGGGGGGAATCAAAGAGATGAAAATATTTATTGGGATGGACCTGAAGACAAAATGTTTGGGAATTTCTATGTATCCCATATGGATGAGAATCAAGCCATAACTAATTCTATAAATTACTTTCAATTTTACGATATTCGATAAGGATACATAAAAAGGATGAGTCTTCCTAAAGGGGATGTGCATGGCAAGGAATAATAACTCAATTTGAATGAGGAAAAAGATGTTAACATCACGTCACACACATCATACCTATGGGAAACTTAGGGAAATGGGCCGAAATGAAGGGGTTTATAAACATGGGGATGTACCTCAAGATGAAATGTCTTGGGATTCATATGTATCCCATATGAATGTGAAACAATCCATTCATAGTTCCCTAAATTATGTACTTTTTAACATCACATGGTAAGGATTTATGGTAAAAGGGGAGATCCCTGAAGGGGTTATGTGAATTGGTAGTTAGAATACCCACATGAATGTGGAAAAATGTTGTCCACATTGTGCCATGTGCTACTGGGATAATGAGGCCAAGAGGCCACAAGAAAAAAAAATTAGTGGTACCTGGGGATGGACACAAAGATGAAATGTTTGTGCATTTCTATCTATTATATAAGGATGGGAATCAATACATAAGTAGTTCTCAAAATATCGTGCAGTTTAATGGAATGTGGTAAGGATGAAAATATTTTAGTTTAAGGTTATAGAGCTCAAACCCTAATGTATATTTACCACATGAATTTTTTCATCATGTAAGACGATAGGGCTCACTCATGCCAATTTATACATTAGGAAATTAGAATTCGTAGAGAGAAATACACAAAACATCAATCATGAATGGGGAGTATACACAATTTCTGAAAACCATGGGAACGATATAGGGTCCCTTATATTTGGGTTCTACAATTTGTGGCTTCTTTCCAGGTATCATTGGCATTCTTAAGACAAACATCATTTCAACTAGATGGAAAAAATGGATACGAACATTATTATTGAAAGATCTAGATGACTTGTTCTGATTCCTCTCTATAATGTGCAAGGCACATATCCAATTCTCATTGAGAGAGTCTAGTTCATCCAAACAAACTTATACTACCTTGTCTGACATCTGTTGATCGTAGAAAATAGTATGGGGTGAAGGAAACTGAATCTTGATGTGTAAGACCACCTAATTTATGTACTCAAAGGATTATGGGGTCATCTAGGTTGAATTAAAATTCATCGTCTGGTAAGCCCAGAGAGTGTTGTGAATCTTTTTCGGCCAACTCTTCCTGTTCTGACAAACTTTATTCTACAGGATGATAGAGGGAGTTTTGTTTAAGGCCCTGATCGTCCCATTTTATGGAATTTCATATAGAGAGGTTTGATTAGAAAATATACTTTACATGGTGTATAATTTCTTCATGTAGGATACCCGGAAGTTGGTTCCATTATCATTTAGTACGTCGTGAGAGAATCCAAATCAATGGATGATATTAGATCTCACATAATCATTAATAGAATGTTCCATGACTTCCTCTAGTGGAATCACTTCTACCACATTATAAATGAAATCTATAATGGTTAGGATGATCCTACACTAGAGATTTATCACTAGCGGAAATGGCCCCATGACATCGAGCCCCTATATTGCAGAGGGCCAAATGTATTAGTTGTATGGAGAGTCTCTAATAGATGAAGCACAAATCTACCATGTATATGGAACATGTGGCACCTATTGGATAACTAGATACTATCATGTACTATGGTGGGAATGAGTTATCCATTCCATTGGATCTGATGAGATAGTTTCGACCCTTTCATATGTGCTCAATAAGAACCACCATGATCTTCCTGCTTTACCAGGAGAATCACGTCTTCTTGAATTCAATGGAGGAGAACCCCATAAAACACACACCTGAAGTCTATTTTATCACTAGTGGGACCACTCTAGAGAGTGAACTGGGCTACACAATGACGTTTTTTATCACTTCTAGCACTATTTTTTTTGTATATTTCTATGATAGAGGTACTTGATGAAAGGAGTTTTCCAACCAGGGGTGTCTTCTAGTACTGTAGAAGGGGACTTAGATATCCTAATCTGGATGCACCAATGGTAATATGGCATACCTGATGGATACCATCATATTCTAGAGTGACGTGAGAAATGAACCTTTGATGTGCCACATGGATGATTAAATCACCATGGCCAGGCTTTTCAAGAGATGATTAAAGATGGGCCAAAGCTTCAACTCAACCTTTATGTGATCAAGGATCATAAATTACCTCTATCTGAGAGGGGAACTAGGCCATTAGCTAGAAAGTGTCCTCTACCAGGGGTATAAGATCCATCTTTATGATGACATAGTCACTGTTGATCTGCTTGATGACCGACTCATAATCCCATTTCAACTGATAGTGGGGAATATCAATCAAGAGGTCCAGTCTGAGACTACTAATAAGTGCTTGATACTCCGCCTCATTATAGGTGCAGCCGTTTTTCAATAATATTGAATAGGGTTGGAATGATTTTGAAGGGGTCATTAAGACAATACCTAATACCAAACATCTAAGGATGGGATTATTGATTCTTCTAACGATATTTCTTCACAAAGAAACATTGATGTGCATCTACCAATATTGCAAGACTTGATACACTGAAAATATTGCCTCATCTAAGAAATCATTTTGTAGAGACAGGAAATTAAGTGCTAGATGGGGCGCAAGAAAGTCTTCAAGTGTCTGACCCTTGAAATTTTTCTACAAAATGAACATAATGTCAAACTGTGGAAGGATCTCTTCCCACCGATCAAGATAGGTTCTCAACATGGGGTGGTTCCGAATATAATTTCGTGGGTCTACGCGAGAAAATAGATGTATATAATTGTTATATAGTTAATGTCAAATTTTTTGGATAGTGAATACTAGTGTGTGGTATCTCTTATCAATATATGAATTTCTTGTCTCTGTATCGATGAGTATGTAGTTGAGATAGTATATATTATTTATTATCCCATCATTGTTTTTTAGGGTGACAGGGGCACCGAGGGACCATTCCCGGGCAGTCACACAAAAGTTTAGAATCTTTCTGGATTTGGGTGGAATCTGAACTAGATGTTGTAGAAAGTATTTATTGATATCATCAAAAGATATGTGACACTCATTATCCCAATAGTAGTCAAAACATTTTTTCATATACTGGGAAAAGTGCTTACACATGCCATCTAGATTCACAATGAATCTGTGTATTTGGCTATGTGTAATTGAAATCGTTGGAGCTCTCAAATTTATATCAGAGGAGGCATCAGAATGATGGACATTAACTTCTCTAGATTAATATTGATGAATTTATATCTAACGATAAAGACAAAAACAATTCTAGAGGTAACCATGAAGGTTCACATAAAGATGTTTATAATTAAAAGTTTGTATAAGAGGAATCCAAAAACATTTTAATGATCTCATGGAAGGTCATGACATTGGTGAAATATTACCATTGAATTATCAAAGTAGAATTGCACCAATTCCCTGAGGATATTCATGAATATGAAGTGCATGGAATGAAGATAGGTGGGACTTGAATACATCAAACCAAAAGAAATTACTTTGTAACAGAAAGTACCTTGTGTTTCTCTGAACATGGTATAATCTTAGTCCTTGGGGGCCATTCGAATATGATCATATCTAAAATACACATTCATGTAGGAGAGATCTTATAATTTGGGGGAAACGTCGATCAATAACTATGTAGAAGTAAGGGGAAGAATAGGCTTCAGATAGTGGGAGTTTAGATCCCAGAAATCTATGATGATTATGATCCACTCAATATTTGTTCTTAAGAGAAAGATATTGGATTCAATTTTGGGTATTGGACTTCCTTGAGGAAATTGTATTTAATGAGAATATCAACATCGGCCTCGACCATGGCTCTATGATAAGGGTTCATCTTTTTTGGTATATTGTTTGAATTCGTGATTGTTTATTAGGAGACCAAAGTAGTGGATGGTCGCATGAGGATCTAGTCCTAATATCATACTATATATCTAGTTGAATACATATCGATGCTCCTTCCGGAAACCTATTACTACCACTACTCTTCTAAAGACAAAGCTGCACTGACTAGTGTTGTTTCAGATCTGTCTCGGTGCCCTGGTTCAACTACACAAACTCATAGATGGTGGTGGGGACACCTTCATAAAACACTAGAGGAGCATCCTTGAATTCCTCTCCATTTTTCACATAGGCATTATCAATGATAGGGGTAATGTCTTCTAAATTTAATGATTCAGAAGAAATGCTGGTTTCGACCTGAGTAGTACTGGAATCTTCGTTGGGGGACAACTGTGTTGCTGAAATCATGTCTATAAAAACATTCAATGCAATTCCATGTTTCCTTCAACACAATAGGTAATGAATTATAATATAAAATAATTAGTCACACGTTTTATTGATCTAGCTCATCCTATCCTAGTGAATAATAATGTATGATGTATTACTATTTCCATGGGGTGAACATCTCGATATCTTATAGGGGTAAGGGGTTCTGGTATCACTAGATCCATATTCTTGTAGGAATAAGAAGGGATATTCTATCATTCATTTCACTATGGATCATTCATCCCCATTTTCCTAGAGACAACAAAGTAGTGTCCCATGTCTGGGTTCATGGATTCCAATCCGTGAATAATGAGAATATAGGAATCATCCATGGTTTTTCATGGGTTGGACACTACAGTATTATGCTCACCCTAATTGGCCTTAAGTTTATTTTACTTTCACTATTAGTAGTTAAGATATAGGTAGTGGGATTATCAAGAGGATCAGGGAGAAACATCACATTGGAGCATTCCCACACTATCATTAAGTGAGTACATGAGGCATTGGTGATACAAGGAGGGGATTGTTGTCTGCAAATGGATCTATTATCTACCAAAATACACTTTATAGGAGGTTTCCTATTAGACATCAAATATATCCATACTGGAATGTTGACTAATGAATTAGGTCTGCATGTTGATAGTTCCAACATGAGTCTTCTCATTCTTGTCATAATATTGAATCATTAGGTTAGAGAGATTCATATTGATTGCAGAAAACCCCATATTGTAGTGCATCTGAGTTGGGATGAGATTGATATCGTAACCTGTGACGATGAGACTTTGGTGGACCTCAATGCCATTGAACTGAATAGTGATGTATAGAGGGTAGATGTTCCCCTGTATAGGATAAAATTCATCTTCTCCTAATAATGAGAGTAATTCCTAACATTATGTAGGTTCTTCCACCTTAGTACGGAAGGCCTCTATGGCCGCCAGCTCTATTTGAAATTAATGAGGGATCCTCAAAGTATCTGTGATCACATCACACATATTATTGGAAAAGTCAAGATCCTCAAGAATCAAGAGATTGACAGTAATAATGGGAATATTCTTGAGAACATCATAAATCAATGTCAGGTGAAAATTTTCTATTGATCGGAGGTTTCTATGTGGCAAGAGGAACAGAAGACACTACAGGTCGGACCGAAAAAATTCAACTAGTGTTGGGGGTGTCCTTATTCTCACTAGATAAAGATGGTAGAATGACTACTAGATGATTTTTGGATGACTATGGAATAGACCACAAAATACATGGATGATCATTACATAGTTGTAAAGGCTCTGGCTGGATGATTAGCACAAACGATGGGGGATGTGGACATGATGAAACAGGGTTAGAGTATTGTAAATTTCGAGTCCTGTGTCGAACCTCTTCTTTGGCCTCAGTGGCTTGGATTTATTATTCAGAAGCATTGTATGACACACTTTGATGGTTCACTTAACATTTTTATCTTTGACACCAGTCTCTTATAGGGACAATAGGAGGGTTTCTATAGAATTCTTCATCATTGGGGACCATGTATGGGTCCACTAGTTCAAAAATGTTCACCGACACATACTCCTAATCCTCACATGTAGAATCCTCCATTGGTGGGAGGATATAAGGGGAAACCCACATCCCCGAGTGAATGAAATATCCATGATCATAGGTTTTAATTAGTACTGGTTGAGGAAGTTCCTTCTCCTTATACCATTGGATCCAACTATCCCGAGGTGGTGAAATATGAGATGTCAATGCATAAATAGTAGCTAGGGGTATCAATGGGACTTGATAAGGATTGGGTTGGTTAAATCTGAATGGATAATACCGTGGTCATGGAAAACATTCTTTCATTCTATCCATTCATCATTCTTTTGAGACCCGCGACCAGAGACCTGCTATCTTTCATCCTCATTGTCTCTATCAGGCTTGGAAAACAAACATGCAACCATTCTTAGGGACAAAATTGATCAGAAAATATTGTTATAGACCTAGTCCTGGATCCAATAATTGAGGAAATAATAATTCTAGAGATTGTGTCCATGGAACCATTGATAGGGGTTCTAATTAGGGTGATCAGTGAGAACTTTTTCTTTGGGCCTCCTATATTTTAGAATCTATAAGATTCCATATGTCCAGGAAATTTAGAAATGTATTATGTCATAGGCTTTGTGGAATGAATAGGTTCGGTTTCTCGGCTTTGGGAAATGGACTCTGAGATTCTATCCTTGATGAGGTGTTGGTGCCTAGTGAGGAGGTGGAATATAGTTGTCTCTCCTAGGCAGTGATTTTTCATTACATGGTTGTTCCTGATGAATCAAAGGTGGGATATTCTATTGTTGATGTTAATCCTTAGGTGGTGTCCCAAAATTTGGATGTTGAAGTGGTTCTTATATCAACAATTTCATCTATCTAGGGGCCTCTATATTGGAAATAATAGTTGTCTCGACCTTGGAATCTCTTCCAGCGGGAGCTTTGGGGGAAAGGATTCTGCCTTCTTGGAATGATGCATGCATTCCTCTAGACATTTAGACATTCCAGAAAACTGAAGGAATTCACTTGAGATGTTCTGAGTGATGATAGAAGGAACCATTTCAGTATTCATATTCCCTATGCACATCATTACCAGTTGTATGTAAGTTAATTTTATATCGAGTCATTATGTGAGTCCCTTCCACCTGGTGACAATGTCTATGACTTTCTCAATAAACTTTTTCTTTAATTTAAAAATGTGGGAAATACTAGTCATTTAGGTGGTTGAAATGAACTGATACAGAAACTGACTTTAATATCCTAAAAACCAACTATAGATCCAATGGGATACTAGATATACCAAAAACATGTGGTCAATTCTAGTGTTTATATGAAAAACCGGAGATTAGTGGCATTCAGCTTTGTTGGGTTTACCAGATTGGGTCCACACCCTGAAATAAAGTGGGAAAGATGCTATAAATTATCACCCGTCCCATTAAACATGAATAATTTAGGATTTTAGATGCCCAAGGATGATGGAAGACCATCCACCCATGCCATATATTTCCTTCAATCTGATATAATTTCCACATTTCGGGTATGAAGAACCCCGAGGCGGGTGATGAGAGTAGGAAGTGGTTCATCATGATGAGGTTTTATAACCAATAGAGCATTGGAAGGTTCGTCAATGTTATAAGATGGATGATTGTCTCATAGAGAAGCTAGTGACATGTCATGATGGGATAATGTAAGAACCTACAAAGTTACTGGTAGGACCTACAGAGCAGCTGGTAGGACCTACAGAGAGGATGGGTCCTGAGGAATTTTGTCACACAACTCGGGTGGATTCAGTGATTCATTACATGTTTTTTCAATATACATCAGCCTCTATATGATTCATATATATAGGGTTGTCATGGTTAATAGTAGGAAACATGCAATAGGGAATCTGTGATTTCCCTTATTGTACTAGTGGAGGATGGATGGGATCATACTGAGGACCACCATAATTTGGATGTCGTCCCACGACTCACTCAGTGAAAAGATCATCGACGATTTTTCTCTATTCTACAAGATTTTGGTGAAACACAATCTTTTTGGGATCCTATTACATGTTTTCACTTATAATATAGGTCAGAGTGATTGAATATCCCATATTGTTCTTTTAACATTTTAGGATCTCATCCCAAAGGAAATGACACTTTGGGTACTCTAAGGCCATGTTTCAACCTTTTTTGGACAGTGTGGACACTTGTAGGGTCCACCAGGTGTTATATTACCCCAGTGGGATGTTTATATTCTCACCACCTTGGGATGATTCCCCCTTACCAGTTTATCTTAGGATCAGCCATGTTTACTGGGATGACACCTAAAAGCATGTCCTCCATATTTCTGGGTGAACCAGGTTGGTGTAGTATAGTACTGAAATGTAGAGGAACATACTGCCCCTATACATGGATCTTGACTTGTGAGGAAGCCTCCTTATTAAATCTACAATGAATAATAATGTTTTAGATGCATCGTTGCTAGAGAGTCTGATGATATCCAGATGATGTAGGGTGTTGGGAACTAGGGAGTCTGGCATACTCAACCAGGTGGCACTACTGACCTATTTCATCGATGTGTTCTCATCTCATGGGATAAGCTAATATTCCAAAAATTAGATGGAAATATGTTGTCCATAAGGTTCAATGGTAGCACAAAATTGTATCCTGGGTGAGTGACTCCTGAAAAATTAATCATATAGTAGAAATTCTATAGAACATCATGGGGACAAGGACTAAAATGATAATGTCCCAAACACATCTCAAATTAGACTGAAGATCCGTAACTTGGATTCCTAATTCATTGCTTGGGGGATGTTGAGGGACATATAAACGAACTAACATGTACTATTGAGATAGATGACTGGTTGGTGGAGAGTACATTTTGTGCGCTGAAAAACCACTACATATTTTTCTCTCTCCCATGGAATGCCATTCCTATACCACCACATACCAATAGGATAGGGTACTGGCCATTGATTCCAGTGCATGGGTGATGGTCATTGGCAGCGGATCAATATGGTCTCATCATTGACCGGTCCCCAGAAAAATTCTCTAAAATCTCTTTTTGAAGTTGAGAATGATCCTGCTGCTGACCTAGAGGATTGCATAGCAAGACCATAAATAGAGAAAAATACTCATCCTCTTGTGTGTGTCTGTGGAGGGATTTTGGGATCAATGAATCTCCCTTTTCATGAGGACAAATATAATATGTCATGATCTATTCCTAATCCCCAATATAGAGGATTGAGTTGGGGATCCATTATCGAGTCACACTCCTCTTTAGAGACTGAATAGCGGGAATGATTTATTATGATATGGAATTGCTCAATATAATTATTTTGGTATTGGTGATTCCCCATCGTTCCCCAGGGTGGTTCTCTAGGGTTTGTTACATCTTTGATGTAAGGAGGACCTCCTATTGGAAGAACTAGTGTGTGGGGAGCACCTAGGAAAATGTTTAATGGAACAATGGGATGACCTTCACAATAATCAATGAAAAAAGATGGAGAGTGTCTACTAGTGTCCGTTAGAACATGGGGAGGACCTACATGGTGATGGAAGGAAAGGCAAGGATGATCTTAAATCTTATAAATGCCACCATAGGGTGGGACCCCAGTTGATACAATGATGATGAGAGGTGGAAATTAACATTAATTACATGAAATATGGGGAAACCACCATACCTGGGACTATTAAGATGGGGAGGACCTCCATTTTGACATATAATGGGAGAAAGGGGATGATATCAATGATGAATGTGGAAGATAGGGGGACCTAAAGTATACATAATGATGGTAAAAGGAGGTCCTCCATTCTAAATATCATCATCGTTGGTCGACCCACGACGGTTGCTACTTGCACCGTAGATTGGGGAAGTTCATCCTGCCTGCATGTGGGGTGGATGAGGCCTTAAACCCAATCAGGTGTATAGGTTCCCCTATTATTTAGTAATAGGGAGGTGACATCAAACATTAGTAGTGGAATGGGACATCGAATCCATAGAAGATGATTTCATATGTTGGGTATCCTCCTAGGTAAGCACCAGACATTGGCATTTGGTAAGTGGAGCTATGGTCGACAGTGAAGGGGTATTGACCACCTACTCCCTAGCCCGCATGATAAGATAGTTGGGCTGATGTGGCGTAGTTGGATATCCCCTTTTCATCTCCTAGGACGAATTCGTAACCGGGATATCTCATATGCCCATACATCATTATCTTAAGGGAGTTGGTCATAACATCGTTCCCCAGAGAGGCACCCAAAATAGTTGATGATCAGTGTGGGGACTAGCGGCACCCTACATTACCATTGGGGGAAACATCAAAAACAGGTTACTATGGACTAAAAATATCGATGGGCCATATCCATCATTGGGATGACCCCCTCCTATTCGTATTGATGGACAAGAAAGTCTATTACCCTCTATTGGACAATTTTGAGAGGTGAGATAGTGTGTTGGCACCTGGTACTTGTTGTAGTGGATGATGTATTTGTGTAGGTGGAACCATGTTGGATTCTCTCAATGGCATTAAAACTACCATATCATCTATGGGAAGGAGGTCATTGGTTTCCTATAGTTGTATCTTGGGTCCTCCAATGTAGGAATATTTAGCCATTTGTAAAGATAGTTGGAAATCAATGTCTATTAACCCAAAACCATTTATCCTTCCATTGATGGATATAAAAATCCACATGGACAACATCATAGTCAGGGATTCCCAATTATTAACTACCACAAATGGTGGCGAGTTTCTTGCCATGCCCACTATTTGTTATGTGGGACTTGGTGCCAGATAGCTGGATCTGGTGACATGTTTATCTATTGATGTCTTGAATGATACTAATCCCCATATTGAGGAGAATAATGTCAGGATTGGTTGACCAATTTTTATGACGCTTTTCTATGAAGGGGGACTTCATCATGAAACATTTGTGGGACACTTTGGACAAGCAGCGTTGTTGCGACACATTCTCACTTTCCAAAGGCATGAAACATTTATCACCACTTGTGGGACATTTGATCCTTGATCAAAATAGGATTATGGGATGTCAGTCTGTCCTTTTATGGATTCATCCTAAGAATTCAATGGATAGTACGAGCCTCCATTATAGATTAAGTAATTCTTTGTGAAACTCTCCTTGATGCCATATCATTGTAGATGCATGATAATTATGCTACTTTTTTCATGACCATCCAAAAGTGTCATGTTAGGGTAGCAACCTTCGGTTAGGATAATAGTCACATTGTGCATAATTTCCATGTATTGATGTTGAAACAATAGTACACCTGAATTTTTTGTCATAAGATGGATTATCTAGGCTGAATAAGCCTAAGGCATCCCATTTTGATTGTTGGGAAATGTATGCTAGAGACATGTCTCTACAGATTTCCTCAGCCTCCTATGTTTAACATGGGGTATGTCATCTGTTAAAATTAATAGTTGACATATCTAACTGATCGGGACAATGATGAGAGTGGATCAGATAGTTACGTATATAGGAGGGATAACCAAGAATTGTTACCATATGGATGGGTTCAAACTTCTAATAAGGACATACCTTGGATGGTGTTTCCAACAAAGGGGAAGATTTCACACCGTGAACACATAGCTACTCACGACATAGGATGGATCATAAGATGGTGGTTCCAAGCTAAGGGATCACCAAGGTTTACCCATGGCTGATTTTGAACCTCATGGAGGCTTTCAATGTATCCAGTTTTGATGAAAGGGATAAAAACCCATGTAGATTGAGAGGGAGATTAATGGTATCAAGGAGTATGAAATGGATACCAAGCTGAAATCTTACTGGAGATTAATCGTTTTTAGTAGCTCATGTACTAGAAAGATAAATTAGATGAATGGGGAAAACACATAGTCAATAACCCATATAGATAACATTATTTTACTGTGATATGGAGGCCCAAGTAAAATCAGGCTGGATATGAATGAACTGGGGAAGGTTAGAATCAATGAGGATGAAACCACGAACCTATTTCAATGTTACTCTATATGTTTTTAAACCTTAGGTAGGTTTCCTACATATCCTTGTGATAGGTAATCAATGTCCATTTAGTTATATAATAGTACGATGAGTCACATGAAGAGGCGGCTCATTAGAATGGATGGGTGGATTAGGACCCCAAGAAAATTGAATTAATGGGGTCAGGAATGACCTTCTTGAAAAAAATGCTCAATGGAGAGACCAGTATGAGGACTGTTTTGGGATTTCACCCTGGGGAGGATTCCTACATACCATTCTCAAAAAGGGAACAGGTCAAAGGCCCCATAGTTCAGAAATGGGGCCTAAAATCATGGTTTACAAACAAAGGAAAGATACTTAGATACATGCTTGAGGCTTATTCATGGTTAGTAGCTCTTCGTAAGAGAGACACTCTTGGGTAGATGAGTATAGATTGAGTGTTGGGATTATGCATGGTTAGCTTATCAAATGGATCAAAACAACTCAAGGTGGCAGATCATGGAGATGCTTCCCAAAAGGAATTATGTCTCACAATGAGTGTAAATCCCTATATGGGGTACCAATGTTTACCATTTTTTGGTCTTAGAAATACAAGATCCTTTCTACATACCTGAATTGAATCAAAAGCCACATTGATAATGGAATATATATTTTAATGTCTAGTGGGAAGATGAGTGAACTGAAGTTATGTGGTAGGGACAAATAATTGATGGGATGGAACCTCTGGGAGGATTCCTATGTATCCCCATGTTAGGAAATCAATGTCCACGTAGTTCAGGAAATAGGGGAGTGGGGATTACATGCCTAGGTGGCCCCATGTGGAAGTCATGGTCACTGCTTACTCTAATCCCTCATGAGTCATGATTGGTGTGAGAAACAAGAGGCTGAAATAGACCAGATGATCGCGTTGAAAAAGGTGCATCCTTGATGATTAGATCGGGGATTAAGCATGGGTAGTGGACCATGGAGAGAAAACATGGGAAAGTCTAGGAGGGTATCCAAATGTATGAGGATGATATGACCATATTACTTGGGGTAACCCTACAATGGTGTGTTGGGGATTTTTAAAAGGATACTGGAGTTTCACATGGAGACAATGCGCAATAGGAGATGAGGAGTGAGAGGGCGTTGGTACCCATCCCCATCGTGGTCATCTCATGTATCTCAGTCAGGTGATGATAATTGTTTAGCATTTTGTATTGATGATGTGGGGTATCTTGGATTTTTAATATCCTATAACTTAGATGATGAGGACTCACTCCTCACCCCTAGGATTTATATATCATGTACCAACCCACACTCTGGGAAAGGAAAGCACAAGAAACACCATGTATTGCAGGTTGTGGAGACATCGATTAAGGGTTCCACGATAGTGACACTACGAGAAAAAGCAACAACCATTAGCATGAATATGTGAAGAAGCACGAGGAATGAAAAAAATGGAGCAACACTCGGGGACCATGAAATCACCGCATACTTTTCTAGAGGGTTACATGAACGAGGGTACAAGATGTGGAAGGCCTCACAGAGAGTGCATTAACGAATCTATGGGGCATCATGAAGTGAATTGGATTCATGAAGGGGTTGATTCAAAAATCAGAGTGACCCTACCTAGGAAAGGAATCAACATATTCTTGGAGGGTTCTTCATGAAGGCTGAGTGATTCATGACGTTCTGAGTACCCAATTGGGTCTCATTCCGTTGTGATGGAAAAATGAATTCAAGAAGGTGGGAAATGTTTTTTTTCAATGATAAATTACCTCAGATTATTCATTTTTTCAATGGTTCTTAGAGTAATGGCTTCTTCACGAATCGAGAGCTTGGAAGGTTAAAGTTTAAGGTGTCGATCCTTTAGAGTGGGGGTGAGAAGAGTATTTATTAGAACTGGGTATCATAATGCTTTGAGTATGCACTGCAAAGAAACCCATGATTCACATTTTTAGGTCAATCATTAATGTTAATTGTAATTTATGAAGAGTATTTCATTCCTCCATGGTGGTCATGGAGGTTTGGGTCATGTTTCTAGGTCTCTCAGATGCTTCCTTCATTGCCTTTTTGGTTTTCGTGGAGGCTGCAGTCATGTTTCTCAGAGTCATAGGGGCTTCCTTCATTCAATTTGTGGATTCCGTGGAGGTTTTTTGTCAATTTTATTTGACAAATAGAGACTTTGAACATTTTATTTCGTGGTAGTGGAGATGAATATTTTTATGTGGAATTGTGGAAGTCATGATGCTAGATGTATTTGTGATGGCGATTCGCGAGCACAACCCTTTAGCAATTCAATTTTTCAATTACTGATTTATTTAAGGCCGCAAAACATTGGCTCCAACAGCATCATTATATATATTTATTTTTTGATGTTTTATAAGTCTATACATTTATGAAATTGTTTAATTATAACTTCAGATAATACTTTATAGATTAAAATATTAACTCACCATATTATGATTTATCCAAATTGTATACCTAATGCCATTAATTTTGATATATATGGATATAGAAGGTAAAAATTATCATTTTCCTCTAGAACTTTTGATATTTTATTTCTTCCAGTATAAAAAATATTCTGTATTTCGTCGAATAATATTTGAGGTGGAAATTGATTGAAAAAAATCCAAAGGATAAAATATTGATTACCAGAAAAACAGAAGATATGCCATTTTCATATTTGTCCCCCAGATATTATTTATAGTAATAAGATGGTAGCCTATCTTCTATTGATTAAACTAAACCTATCTCAACATCAATATATGTTCTATGTATCCCTTCTAAGAAAGTAAATACTTGATCCATCCCTTGGGATGGACTTTGAGGTACTACCACTAGAGAAAGATATTTCTTATGTGGTACAACTAGTATTTATTCAATAAAAAAAAGAATGTTCGAGTAAATAAGGCCACAAGCCTGGTCTTTTTTTTGTCAAACCACAATCATGAATAATCTAAATTGAAAATTGAGGATGTAATGAGGTATATATATCAGTGTTCATTCATATGAAAGTGATGAATTTCCAAGGAGAAATTAATTTTAATGGGGGTAAAATGTACCACCCTGACATTTTATAAAATATTTTATTCAAATAAATTTAATAATTTATATATATTGAATTATATGATAATACAATTTAAATATTTATTACATGAGGCACTGATTTTGGATTACATTACATGGAACACTGAGTTTAATTAAAATGTGATATACAATTAAAATATTATAAATAAAAATGATATTTGATTCATATCCATTGAAATGGTTCATATGAATATTTTTTAACAAAATAAATAAAATATATATGTTAAAAATGTATATTAAATAAACTCTTGGGTGACTAATTTAGTAAAAAATGAAAATAAATACTATTTGGAAGTAAATAAAATCTATTTCAGAAAAACTCTTTTTATACACTAACATGTGTTTTCCATTAATAAATAAAGACTTCATTTCTTTAGTTTTTTATTTTTTTTATTTATTCAATGTTTATTTATACTTCGTATTTTGAATTATATTAAATGGGGATATGAATAAAATCAATTTTATGCATAAAAACTGTGTTTTTAAAAAAAAAATTAGCATGATATCCATTTGGGAAGTTATATTAAAAATATTTCTTTCATTTTTATAAATTTAATCATATAAATGGAAATTAATTTTTTAAATTTTAATGTAAAAATTATAATATGTATAATTTTTATAATTTTATGCACCGATCAATTCTTTTATAAATAGTTATTGATAATGGGTTTTATTGACAACATTCATTTTATTGAAGCATTTAAAAACCAAAAAATAGTTTAATGATTGTGTTAGAAGAAAAATATTTTCATTTATATTTATATTAATAAAATTTATAAAATTATAATCTATTTAATATTGATTTATTATAATCATAATTTGATATTATTCGAACATTTTCACTTTGGAAAATGTTTTCTTCTTCGCGTCTGTATTGTAAATTTTCAATTTAATTTTTTCACATTTATTAATGGGATTTATAATATTTATTTATTTGTTTTTAATAACATTAATTTATGTCATCTAATAACTGATACTTAATTTCATTACAATAATGAACAGTAAAAAGTATAAAAATTATTTTCCATGATTAATGTAAAACCAGGTTTACGAAGGTGTAAATCCAAATTGTTAAAGGTTTAAAAGTACACAAATCAAGTCCAAAAACCATTTCCTATCCATATTTAAAACATATATATTATTATATATTTAATGGTCTATATTGGATTGATGTTTCATGTGAAGAACGTGGAAGCTCCCTTTCTTTTCAAAACATACAAGAGTTCCTCTATCCAAACATATAAAATGCTATCTTCTCTCCTCTCCACTTTACAATTTTGAAAACCATTGGATAGTCTAATAACTAACCAAATAAATTTGTAAATATATTCCAATCATATTAAATTAATTAGATTTATTACATATCCATGCTAAAAATCCTTTTGTTTTAAACAAAAATAAGGTTTCCGTAGAAGTGGTGACATCCGTAACCTATCATTTTATATTATTTGATCCTAAAACTACTAAAATACTGAATAAACCATTATGATATATTAAATAAACTTTATGAAATACAATAATATTTTATTATTTAAAATTTATAACCTAAATCCTTATCCTCTACCATAAAATGGATGATGAAATCATCATTTGTGTGTACAACTGACTATCTGCTGGTGAGCCAATGTTATATTTTTTTCATCAATACATATATCAAATTAATATAATAATGTAATTATTTTGTATATGTGATATTTATGATATTATTTTACCTGTGAAATAGTGAAATCAATTTTTCATTTTTAATTTCATTCCTTGGGAATAAGATAATGTAATTTATACATATGACAAACTACCCCCTCCCGATGCTACGTGATTTATTCAGACATTACATCGAAAGTAATAATGGAAATTTTAATTATTTTTTGATATATGTAATATAAAAATGACTCTATAAAGGAAATATTTTAATTAAATTTGGTTTCTTATTACTTTTTGGAAAATGGATAGGGTGTTTATGTGAACTTATGTCCCACCGTCTCTATGAATGCTGTATTTTATTTTCAATAACAAAAATTTTGGGGTCAATTCAAATTTATATATAATTAATATATATTATATTTATTTAATTCTTAACATAATGAAGATGATTTTAAATAGATCAATGTATTATTAACAGGAATAATTAATCAAAACACAAAAGAAAAGAATAGTTGTTGTTTCCCAAAATGGTAAATTAACATGGAATTGTTAATAAATATATAATAAAAGGTAATAATTAATTAATAAATTTTATGATATATTTACATATTTATATTAAAATAATATTTACTATATTGGTAGTTTAAACATGTAAAAATGAAGTTGAGATTTATTTTTTGGGATTTCCATCTCACTTCATTACTTTTGTGAGACAAATGCCAATTCAACATCTATTTAATTTATTTGGTTCATATATTCTAAATGAATTTATTTTTTAATTAATATCATTAAAATAATTGGTATTTTCATATCTATTTTATATTCATTATTTCATGGGTATTATGGTTCAATATGTATCAAAATGGTATGGTATTTTTGATATAATTTTTCATCAATGAGGCATATGATATGTTATACACATGTCTTATTTTATGAGGTGTATATAGAACCCTTTTGACATATTAGATGATGAATCAAAATATTTTCATGATATTATATGTTTCAATTAATTTTATTATTTCCCAGGGATTATGATGCAATGTAATCCCTGTGGAATGATTTTCTGTTATAATCTCATCGTTTATCGAGATTGTTTATGATGATGCTTCAAATAATGAAATATTATGATACATATATAATAAATCATTTGAATTTTATTCTAAAATATTAATTAAGGTGAATAAATTTTTACCTAAATTGTATTCTCTTTGAATTTTCAATAGATCAAAAAAAATTTATAAAATGTATCATTATTATTTCACACATTGGTCGAAAAACCTTTTTTCAAAAAAATATTTACAAAAAATGTAATATATTTTCTTTCATTTTTTGGGTGAATTAATAATTTTTTTTTCATATATTTATTTTCGTAAAAATATGAAATTAACTTTTAGGACATTTTCCCAGACATCATGTTTAGATTTAATCATGATTTTGAGATGAATAATTTTTTAACATGCCCAACAAGAGATGGATTTCTGATTTTCTTGAACAACTATATCATTTAAGTTGCCGTAAAATGTTTTCATGATTATATTGAAAAAAAAAATTTATTCACAATAATTCATTTGAAATTTTTTATCTAATGTATAAATGATATTTTCATCAAGTAAATATTTAAATTATATTAAAATCATTCGCTATATGATTCAATGTTTATTTTAAATGAAAATTATTTAAAAAATATTAATTGAAATTTTTTTATAAATTTTTTTAAAGGAAGATTATTTTCCTTATATATTTTAAATGTTCATTACAAATTAATTTCCATCAATGATTTTATATTCTAATGTTACCCATGCCTTACATGGGATATGATCCGAGGATACCATTCATATCCTCTCTCTAAATGTTTTATGTTCATTATGGAAGGATGTTTATGAATTTTTTACCATTGCATGGGTTATACAATGAGTAAATTTTTATTAAAACCACTAATTTTCAGACGTTATTCTATGATGGAATGATGTAATGACTAGGGAACATGTTTATTTTCTTTAAGTTATTATATGATAAAATGTTTATAGAACCCAATTAATTTCATGAGTTATTAATTGAAGAATGATTTTTGATCTTGGGGTTTACATAAGTATGATTTTTATTATATGGAAGATGGGACCTATATCTTCCCCCAATTAATTGGGTAAAAATTAAAATTTATGAGATAATATTGGGAAACAAGTTGATGGGCTTGATGAACTATGGAATGAAGGAAGGTCCCAATCCACTATTCAAAATATTTGTGTCGTGGTTCACAATGTAAAATTGGTGCGTCGTGATCCACAATGAGAAATAGTTAATATTAACTAATCTTCTATGTTGACGGAGTTTGCTGAAAAATATTGCATATAAAATGGTGTTAAATATTTAAGATTGTTACACAATTTCATGGAAACATATTTTTTTCATTGTTGAAATATGAGGACTTCTCTCTCTTAAGGACCATGTATTCTGAAAAGATATTGCCTTATACCATTAATCATGTGTATGCTATATTAAATGATGGGAATTAAATTGTTATGTTATTATCATAATGACATACCCTAATGATTATATTAGGATTACATATTATCATGGTTGATATCTCATATGATTACAGTTGTTGATAATTTGATCTCACCCTTTGTTACGTTTCCTTACACATGTTATAAATAAACATTTAGGTAGGGTATTAGTATTTGGTTCACAAGGTGATAGAATCATTATGTGAGAGATGCTGATAATTTTTCATGAAAGTAATATATTTTGTTTTTAGTCTCCAAGGAAAGAAAGATATTATAGTCCCCAGATATGTTTTTATGAAATTTATTGAATATTATTAAAAAAATATGTGATATTTATTTATAAGAATCATATGTCATGATTTGGAAGATGAGAAAGATACACTTAGTGATGATCCTTCGATATATAGTCATATTTAGGATATACTAACTCTAGGTGAAAAAGAATCTATACCTCCACACATTATGTTGAGGATGGCACAAAAATTAATAGTTCATTGGGCTTGTGGAATAATAGAACATCATAAGCTTCATTATCGTCCTCACCACATGTTATAGGGTGATCTAAACCCCTATTAAGCTGAGGATTGATTAGATGTGGTTATGTGTGCCTTTTTCCACAACAAGACGTCTATAAACCAGACGATGGTCCTTAAAGTGATCCTTTTTTTTATTGTTCCATAGTTAGATAGTTGAGAATAGTTTTTCTATTTTTTTGATGTGGTCATGGATTCATGAATGTAATTTGAGAATAATTTCATTGATGATTTTCCTTGAGATGTGTTGTTTTTAGTGATATTTCAGGATCTTCAAAAACTTTAGTACTGCTGAATTATAATGGATGTCTATTATTTTAGGTTTACTAACCTCCCAGGATACCCAATGTATATGGAATGAGATCCATTAATAAATGGAGGGACCTTCTAATAGAGCATTCTAAAGGACCTATAGGGTAGTTTTATTCCACAATGAATCTCTTACTATGATAGAATGTTTGGGATATCTTTCGTAGCATAGTGATTTATAAAAGAGTAAACATATATAGTAGGTGTTGGTAGTGGGAACCAATGACATATGGAATTGGTATTTGGTAAATAAATATTGTCATAGAGATTTGGTCATGATATATGGTTTATGGGGTGGTCCTTGTATATAATTTCAGGGGTCATGGGATCTCGTGATGTCATGTGTTAGCTGGGGGTGATGTTGTTCTTCTATTGTTATAGAAGGGGATATACACAATGATATTTTCTAACCCACCATACAACATACAAGGACATAGTGGATTATACTCCATATAAGAGGTATATGAAGGAATGGGTTTTTCCAAAGGGTTGTTTCCATTGTAGATGATTAAGGAATGTTGATGGAGTGGCAGATAGATTGACTTTCTTCCACCACATCCCCAAGGGATCGAATATGGGCTGATGTAGTTGGTGGACATATGTGAGTGAAGTTATAAGTAGTGCATTCCTATGATATAGATGATCTAGTTATGATTACTTGTAATAGTTATGTGTTTACTTACTTATATATAGTTTTTATAGTCATATATTTTATCAAATACTTTTATTATATATTCTTATATTGGGACCAATGGATTCTGGTGGAGTCGTTTTCTTGATCATTTCACATAGAGACTTCTTGATTTGGTGAAATAGTGATCACTTACATGTACTGAATGTGTGATCTAAATCATAAAGGACAGAAATTATTATAGGATCTATTTTTATTAGTGACGGGGTCCTATTAATTAATCTTAATTTGGGATAGGATTTAAATAGTTAATTAGGGGATTAATGTCATCAGGAAGATGATGTAGTATATCTGTAGTCATGGATCAAGTATTTAAATAATGGGAGAGAAATAAACCAATGATTTGAAGGGAGATATCATACATAAGAGGGTGAATCCAAATACTCAATAGTTTCTTAGCATTATTAATAATAAGTGGATATTCAGGGACACCTGTTTCATATGGTGGCGATGGAGTACAAAGAAATCATTCCTATAAATGTGTGACACTTACCTACCTACTGAGAGATAGAATTCAACATGATCATACATTAATGTATGACCCCAATATAATATGCATAATATCATATTATCCATATAGAACAGTAGTGGATGATTGTACTATTAATGAAAATATAGGGGAAGGTATTTTTTAGACCTAGTGTTTCCCTCTAGGATTCCCCAATGATGTTCATTGATTATATATACTTAAAAAAGATGACCATTATGAATAATTTTCCATTACCAAGGACCAATTATCTATTTGATCAATTGAGAGGTGAAAAATGATTATATATTATTTACTTCATATTAATATACCACTAGCTTTGAAAATTAGATTAGGGTATACCAAATATGGTAATCTGATGTCACTACGGTCACAATGGAAACCTGGTGATGACTTTCATTATAATGAACTCCCTAGTACTGGTTAAAGGACTCATGAATTGATATTATAGTATTTCATGGATAGGTTTTTGGTGATATTATTTGATTAAAATTTAGTATACTTGCTATATGAAGAGGTTATTGTGAGACTCTTGAGGATGGTCCAATCATTACATTGGGATTACAATCGTTATCTGAATCTCTAGAAGTGTATGTTATGAAATCAGGATGTCCAATTATTGGGAAATTTCATCTCTACCAATGGTGTACCAGCAGACCCAGCATATGTCAAGATATTGTTAACATGGGAGGTACCCAAGACAGATATGAAGGAGAAGAGCTTCCATTGGGTGCAAAGATACTATAAGAGATTTATGACTCATTTATCAATGATAACAGCACCATTGACTGATTTAAACTAGAAGGGACACCTCTAATGTGGGAAGAGAGGTTCTAGAATTATGTTGAGGATCTATGTTATATATTTATGAAGACCCCTTCCACAATAATTTATGATGTTCATGTCATGTGTGTTAAGTACAAAAATGAATCAGGGACTACAATGGATTGTGTTATGATGCAGAGGGTGGTAGTGATTTCATATGGTTCTATAAAGTGGATTCCTCATAGAAATAACTGCAGAAAATATGACCTAGAGTTATAAATGATATTATTCTCCTTGAAGATGTAGAAATACTATCTAATTGGTGAGCATTTTATTATCTAATATGATCAAATGAGTCTCAATTATATTTTCTCTATGAAGG
This sequence comes from Viscum album, assembly GCA_963277665.1. Taxonomy (NCBI): domain Eukaryota; kingdom Viridiplantae; phylum Streptophyta; class Magnoliopsida; order Santalales; family Viscaceae; genus Viscum; species Viscum album. Next base: position 905,118,107 of record OY728122.1, on the reverse strand, counting down.
ATATTAACTTGAGATCGATATAATGTAAATAGTCCATCCACGATTATGACATTGAGATCGTCTACAATCCTAGGATGGGGAACATTATAGAATATGATATCAATTGAATATAACATTTTTACTTTATTCCCTCACATTTATAGTCATTATCATCACTATGGTTTTACTTATATGATAAGCATTATTAATTGTATATAAAATTGATGATTGTTACCCAACCACTTATAAAATGTTTTTGTGGGTCTGAAAATGTTGATACCATCAATGATAACATATAGACTCAAATATCCACCGGAAATTATGATGATGGAATTTCATTTTGATGAAGCAGAGGTCATTATTTATTTCGATGGGTAGACAGTAGTACTAGTGATGTTGCAAGAGTTAGTTCAAAGGTATTTTCATAAATCCTATTTTTTAGTGGTTCCATGTGTGGAACAAATATACTAAGACCTCAAATATTAGTTATTTTTTCATGGAATCAAGTATGGTGTACTTGTCTATTTCACTAGAGGCCTCATATATTAGTTATTGAATTTTGATCACAGTCATCTATTAGGTTTAGATCAATGCATTCAGGTACCATTGTGGATAAGTGATGGTATATCAATGGAATGATTTTCTAGGATTACACGCAATCCTAGATAACATTATTATATATTGGTGTTTACATACCAAATAACCACATCATATTACTTTTTAGTTCGTCGATATTATGGTTCAGTAGAGAGCTTAATATTCCTTTACATGAAAGATATTTTCTTCCTCCAAAGAGTTTCTTCATTGATAGAATCATACAATGATTCTCAAATCAAATCAAAATTATTTCATGGATTTGAAGACTACTTTTGGACTATGCTGAGTTTGATAAGAGTGCATTACCCCAAGGATGATTTCCAGTTTGAGAATACTATTTTGGATTTGGAGGACACGCATATGGATTCTATGACATACATGAAATATATAATGGAGTTTCACCTACAATTAATGGATTTTTCATAATAAGAAATCTTCCATTTTACCATCGATAAGGTACCATTCAAGGCATTTTTAGGGACACCTGATCGATCGCCACTATGTTGGAATGATCCATGTGGGTTAATACTCATGGGACTAGATTTTTGTGCATCCTAAAAGTAACTAGGTGATGGTAATTAAGGTGGATAAAAGTATTGTACATTTCCATAATATGTATTAAAAGGATTTAAAACAAAGGAATTTATTGTTTGGGTCTTAATACTACATGTTTTTAATGTTATCACATTGATTTGGATTATAGATTAATTGATGTTGTGGAATGTTATCTCTACGATTCATCTTCCCTTTTTAGTTACTATATCAGGTCAGGGTTTTGTGTAACACATGGATATACCACCCAATTAGACTAGGTACAACATGTATTCTGTGTTTTAATTGAGTAGGTATTAGCATGACACAATACAGTTTATTTTAGGGGTGAATAGTATATCAAGGATGGACCTGCCATTTTTGGGTAATTGGTATAGATTGAGGATCAACAATACAATATCCTTAATGTTAGAGAGATACCATTAATGGGTGTCTAGTGGAAAGTATGTGAGTCTTCTAGAGAGAATATTGGAGTGGGAGACCCAAATGCGAGCTCAATACCAACTCCTTTTTAGTAGACATTTTTCATTTTTTTGACAAAAAACCCTAGATCTCTGAGAATGCAACATATTTTTTTTCTCCATCTAATGCATTGATATGTCTATAATAAATTTTCGAGATATTTTCTGAGACAATTCAAGATAACAAGGACTAGAGAGAATGGTATTGATATTTTAAAATTATTAAACATATTAATATCATGAACCTATATTTTTCTGGAAAAAGTGTAGTATCTCAAGAATAGAGGTTTGAATAGTAAATTTGGGGCCATTGTTGAGTTCGGATCACATATTTTTCAATAGTAGTAAGATAATCCTTATGTGGGATAGGGGTTGAGTAGGGGTACCATCATTGGTGGAAAAAATTAACTAAACAAATTATTTATTAATTTTTATAATTTAAACATAAAACCAATATATCATCTATAAATATTGAATTATTGTCAATTCAAAGTTATAGCCACATAACCATAAGAATTAATAGATAAAATGGTATGAAATTGATCGTGGTTGATAGTAGATTGAATGATCAGACCATTAACACCTAAATACCCGACACCAATGGAGTTCCAAAATCACACCAATGACTGTGATGCTGAATCATTTTCATCAAAAATAGATCCAAACTCATGGTAGGTTGTTTTTTTTGAATTATTCCCATTTAATTATCCTCTATCAATATTTTATCAATTACACTAATATAAATTGAATTTTTCATTGATAGATGATTTGTAGATGATTTATTTTTATTATCAATTGATTCATAATGATCAATTCTCATAACAAAAAACATTAAAACCCTAACATGATTGTGGTTCATATTCTTCATTTGTGTAGTTGTGATTTTCACCCCAATTTCATAATGAATTCATCATAATAAATTTCTTTTGACCTTGGGTCTATGAATTCCAAATATTTGATCATTGTGGAACCTTTCACCGATGTAACATATCAATACTAAAGGTGTGTATCATGATCATATATGTGATCAAGTTTCATTGACCTAAGAATATGTTCAAAGGATGACCAAAAGGGTTCATTTTATCATGTTCTTCCTAGTTTGCTAAACGACATTGGTTATAGGTGAGGGAATTCAATTTTTGAGTAGATAAATTTTTGGATTTCGACCATTGGTGGTGGGTAAGATTTGATATATTGGATTCAAGATCTCCAGGAATTATTAGTGGTAGGCCCAGAATTTATGGATGTGAGAGAATACACATGAAGGAACCAGATGCTGCCGTAAATACCATGGTTCATGGCGTGTTATCTTGAGATACATGTAATCGGAGGCCCTGCCTATAGTTATAGTGTTATTGTGGAATGTTAAATATCACATGTCATGTGACATGTTTCATACACCATGTGACACATTTATGCTTTCTCGACATATATATTTTATGATGCATAATCACATACATTTCTTGGTATATGGGCATAAGTATATACACGAATATGGACCAATAATCAAACATGATCAATTACTCAAGAAATCATGGAAGTAGACTTGAAAAAAATGGATTACAAGATAATGTTATGGCGTACATAGGAATACAACATGTAGAATGGAAACACCATGTACATTCTATTAGGTGGTTTTAGGACATTTTTTCTTCATTTTGGACTAATTTTCATTTGCTAAATTCCTTCAAAACCATTTTTGTGGGTATAATTTGGAATTATTTCTTTAGCATTAGATTGTGCTAAACTATGTGGGATTTTTCTAAGATCATGTATCTAAAATACATTATTTAGGGTTGGGGTCGGATCCTTGATCATCTTGTACACTATGTTGGTTTCAAGGAATTGTCATGACCAGCATACACATGTGTAGATCCCCTACATTGGGGGTTTTTGTAGACTATAATGTTCCTATAACCCTTAGACATGGCTGTGATCTATTATATGTATATTAGTCTCTTTATACTTATAAAATATACATCATCTTGGAGGAACTCCCTTATAATGACATAATGAATGACCCCCATTAGTGTTATTTGACCCATGGAGTGAGTTCTACTATGTGAGGTTTATAATGAACTCTTGATAATAATTTTACGTTAGAAAAGTAGTTATTAACATACCTTGAGACATAGTATCTACAAGGATTATATTGGGATGTTTTTTATCTCTCATTTTTTGATTGAAATATCCTAGTGACGAGATCGCCCTTATATTGATTCTTTAGGGTTAGTGATTTAGAGTGTACTAATTTGTATTATTATACTCTAACATACACAAGGATATTCCCAAAAATGTAGTTTCTTATGCAGAATAAAGGTTGATCAATGATTTTTAGGTGGAAACTGTGAAAATATAGAATATATTATGATAAAATGATTATGGTATATACCATGTGTTGTACTGGATTGGAATCCCTTCCTTTTGAGTACGATTGACTGCTTTACAGTTCTTATTGGAATAATACATAGACTCTATATATATAGGTTTACTTTTTATCATACATTTATTATAATATATACTTTATGCATGCATTGGAATCAGTTTTATTATTTTGCATTTCATCATTTTATTGTATTGGAGATGTTTATGTGTGTTGGCACATTATGGAAATACCTCCCAAATGATTGGTTTCAACACTTGATGTTATTTTCTCTCCGCTTTCCTATTTGAGGCATTCTTGGGGTACTCATACTTGGCATACTACTAGTTTGGTAGTCCCATGTGGATTGGGCCAAGATATTAGATCTTTTGGATGGCAATGAGTGGATGGTATATGGACTAAATTCAATGGTAATGATGTGAATTTATATTTAATTTGGATACATTGGGAATGAAAGATGGGGTCATGAGATGAATTAATTATCCATATTTAGGATTAGTGTAGGAATAGTTATTATAATTATTAAAACATGTGGTATTATAGAATATTATTTTCTGACATGACTACATATTTTTACGAGTTACTTGAAATAATTCATTGATTATTTTCTACAGATGATACATACACCTATCAGTACAAAAATATAAACAAATATTTGTGATTGAAAATTATTAATGGGATACAGTGACATAGATCATGCACCTAAATTATAGGGGGCTTATATATATAAAATTTTTACTAATTTGATTGTATCTATTTTGATTATATTTTTACCGATCCTTAAGGTTATAATGATGGGGGAAAATATCTTTTTATAGGTGATTTAATGAATGTGTGACTATGCTAGTTTATTTTAACCAATTTATATATTTGGTTTGGGTGGTGTAGTTCATGCCCCCAAATTTTTACCATTCTCATATTTTATTCATAACCATTGTTAATGTGAATAATTAATTCCAACTTAATTAATCAACTAATCAAAATAAGATAAACATGACAATTATGATAGTTATAAATATTATCATTACATTTGTTACAAATTTTATTAAATAATTAATGACAGAGAGTAATTTTCCATATGTAAATGGATTTTTTATAAAATAGCTATAGTAAGAAAAATTTTCCCATTACATTCCACCCAGACAACAAAAAATACTAATAACATAAACGTTTCACATCACTAGATAACAAACCAAGAAATTATTAAAAATTTATCAACTTCTCAAATTGGTATTGATTCTCAATTTTCAATTTTTTTCACATATATTCACTCATCGATCACGTTAATTTTCCATATATGTACTTATTTCATTTCTTATGTTCAACAGAAAATGTAAATTCACTATTTATATACATTATTTGGAGTTTATTATTTTATTATATAGATTTAAAATGTTTCTAAAAATCATTAGAAAAAATGATTTCATTCAATCATTCATATTCCAGGATCTATTTTCAGGGAAAGAGACTATGAGGATTTATGATTTTTCTAAACACCTTGGTTTTCATAGAGGTATCTATTACTTGGTTTCAAATTTAAATTCCATGTTTCAACCTACTAAGAGTTACATATTTCATCCAAAGGGTATCAAGAGTGCTTGAAGCTAGTATAGATCCCAGATCTCTGAATATATTAGAGGAATAATGATTTTCTTAGATAGCACAAGGTTTTTTCAAACCATGAAACTTAACTATATGAGCAACTCAGTAAATAGTAATATGATTCATGGTTTCTAAAACCTGTGAGCTAGGATAAATGATCATTTGATTTTTCAAAGACATATTGTAGAGGATGTTCTAATGGGCTGTCTAGGTCTAGTCAAATTTTTCACCTAGCCTGTTCTAGGGAGACTTCCTCGACAATGTTGGGTTCATGTTTGGTGCACAATTTTTCCACACGTGATGGGAATCCATGAAATGAAATTAATGAAATTTTATTTATCATTTATGTATAAAATGTGTTTAACTATAAAGCAATTTTTCATCTCATCCAATTGACAAAAATCCCTCCCCCTCTTCTCATGTTGGGAGATCCCTCATCATCAACAATTAAGGATCCTGTATATTTTGTCATCGGGTCTTCATGTTCATGTCTGATGTATGAATTCAATCCCTAGTGGAAATCGTTGAAATCCTATTAATTTTGTTCATCAATTATCTTCAAATTTCTTAAGCTAGTTTGTTGTAATGACAAGTGACCTATTTTTAGGTAATTGGACCGTTAATCAGATTTCTATAATTCTTTCTTGATTCATTGTATGTGTAAAGACCCGTAAAATTCAAGGAAAATTTTTTCTTAATTTTCTTTAGAATTTTACAAGAGCGCGGTTTCAGACGGCACCTGATTCCGAGGCCCGGAGTGCCCGGAATTAATTTTCGAAGTTTGGCTCGGGTACGTTCAGTGAACGAACGAGCGGGAATTCCTAACTTTTGATCCGGTGCTCGGAATTGAAATCCGAGGGCACCGATGAACTCGCAGCGCCGATATTCGCTTAATGAGACCTTTTCGGGAGTTGCGTTTGTTGCGGGTTGAAAGTTAGTTTTTTGGGAGTTTTATAAAAAAGTTGAATAAAAAGTGTAATTCTTTTTATTTTACTTTTTGTAGGTTAACTCCTCTCAAAGGAGGTTGGAAGTGGGACCCACACCCACATAACCTCCCTTGGAAGGATTAAGTGTGGTGGGGCCCACACGAACCCCCCACCTTTTCAACTCCCCACTCTCCCTCTTAATGGCTTGACAAGTTAACTTATATTTAATTATACAAATCATGTATATTAAATAAGTGAGTTAATTTTGGAGTTATCCATTTTGAATTTCAAACCTTTGAAATTCTTGTGGTTAAGTTATGAAATAATATAAGTTAAAGCTTATATTATTCTTTGAGTTTCTTTTACCCTTGGGAGGATTTCTTGAGAGCTTTGGAAGCTTTTCTTCTTCTTCTTCTTCAACTCAACGAAGAACGCGAAGAACGACGTTCTTCAACGAAGAACTTCTCCGCCGAAGAACACGATCCCTTCCGCGACGGTTTTCCGCGACGAACGCCTTCGACAACGACTCTTCCTCCGACGTCAAAGGAATCGACACCGATTTTCCACGACTCCGTCAACGTGCGACTATCAAGGTAAGGGTTCTTGAGTTCGTTGCTTTCTTTATATTTTGACTTTCCTCAAGACTTGACGAGGAACGCTCTTTTTCCGACGAAGAACGCCGCTCCGCTCGTCTTCGTCTTCGGTGTCAACGAGAGAGAACACCGCACCTTCCTCGGACAACCTTCGTCGGCGTACAAGGATTCGCCAACGACGTGCCTCTTCGGACGCGTCTCTTCGTCAACGGATTTGACGAACGACGACCGCGACGCCCGACTTCCGCGACGCCGTCTTCCGCGGATCGTAGACGATTCTTCGAATCTTAAAACCGAGGTAGGGGTTGTCGAATTTCTTTTGGATTCCTCTTTTTATTCATGATCGTGCTTTTAGCAAGATTAACGTGTGGCATTATTTTTCTTTAAGTTGCGTTATTGTTATTAACGCGAGGGGGGCCGGACCGCACGAACAAGGCCGAACCCCCCTCCAACGTTCTTGTTTAATTCTTTCGATGGAAGCAAAGTGGCGTGGTGCCGTCGCACCACGTGGTTTACCGTGCGTTTAATTTACGCAACGCCGTCGCACTACGCCGAGGAGAGTCTTCAAGAACGCGAAGCCGCCGCGCCGCGTTGGAAGGATTCATGGCATGGCAAGAGGGGCGCGGTGCAGTCGCACCGCGCCGGACGACGAACACCGCGGCCGGTTCCGGGCCGCGGCGGGACGAGAAGACCGCGGCCGGTTCCGGGCCGCGGCGGGACGAGGAGACCGCAGCCGGTTCCGGGCCGCGGCGGAAGAGCAGACCGGCGGCCGGGCCGCCGGCGTCGGAAGCCGAAGAGGGGACCGGATTTTCCGGTCCCGTTGGAGAAGACCGGCCGGCCAGCTGGCCGGCCGGATGCCATAAAAACCGGGGAATTTAATTCCTCGGCTGGTATATTAAAACCCCCCTCTTTTAAAGAGGGGGCGGTTCTTTTAAAGGGAGGGGGCCGGCTGCCCCCTCGGTTCGATCCAGCAAGCCCCCCCACGTGGGGGGGGCGCTTGTTAAAAAAAAAACGGCGCGGCCAGTGCCACGCCGCCCTCCAAAAAACGCGGGGCTTAGCCCCGCGTGCCGCCGCCGCCCTCCAAAAAACGCGGGGCTTAGCCCCGCGTGCCGCCGCCGCCGCCATCGCGGCACCCCGCCGCCAGCGCGGCCCGCCGCCGCCGCTAGCGCGGCCCGCCGCCGCCGCCGCCGCGCCGCCCGCCGCCGCCCGCCGCCGCCGTCCGCCGCCGTCCGCCGCCGCGCCACCCCGGGGGGGGGGGGGGGGGGGGGGGGGGTCGGGCCGGGTCGGCCCGGACCTGGACCCCCCCGTTACGGACCAGTTTCGGTTTTTGGCTCATAACTTGAGCCTCGGATCTCCGAATGACGAACCGTCTGCGGCAACGCGATCCTTGGATCGAGACGGTCGTTTCGGTGTATCGCACTCAAGGTTTCGGGTTACTTTGTGTTCGGCCGGGTTGGTTCGTTCACGAAACCAACCGGGCCTTCGGAGCGGAAACGCTCATATCTTGAGCCACGAACGTCCGATTGACGCGCCGTCAGTCGCGTTGTGTTCCTCTTAGTGAATCGGATCTTTTGGCATACTCCGCCCGAGGTTTGGACGCAGGTGGAGTACGGTCGGGTTGGTTTTTCCTTAAAAACCAACCGGGCCCCGGAGACGAAAATGCCAATAACTCACAGACCGGTCGTCCGATTGACGCGCCGTCTGTTTCGTTGACTTCCTCTTGATGAGGCGGAACTTTTGACATACTCCGCCCGAGTTTTGGATGCAGTCGGAGTATGGCCGGGTTGGATTGTTCCCGAAATCCAACCGGGCCCCTGGAACGGGAAAGCTGATATCTTTCAGACAGGACGTCCGCTTGATGAGCCGTCAGCGGCGTTGGTGGTTACGTTGAGTAACGGTCCCTTTGAGTTTACCCTATGGAAGTTTGGGGTACAGTTGAGATACGGCCGGGATTGGTTCGCACTCGAAACCAACCGGGCCCCTGGGACGAAAAGACTATTAACTCACAGACCGGGCGTCCGATCGACGCGCCGTCTATTGCGTTGAGACCCCTATGACGAGACGGACTTTCGAGATACTTCTTCGTGGGACTTTGAGATACTTAGAGTATCGACCAGTAGCTCGTGGAGCGGATCCTCCCGGAGACGAGCGTGCAGAGTACGGAGACCGTGTAGCCGGCTGAGACCTGACGACTGCTTGACCGTCTCGACTTGGAGTGAGTCGACTAGCCCAGTGGACGAAGCGCCCAGTAGTTGGTAGCAGACCCACGGCGGACGGAGCGCCAGGTAGTTGGCCGCAAACCCGCGGTACTCGATAGGAGGAGTACCTCAGTAGGCTATCTGGGTAGCGCCCGGTATTTGGCGACAGACCCTCAGCGGACGGAGCGCCAGGTAGTTGGCCGCAAACCCGCAGTACTCGACAGGAGGAGTACTTCAGCAGTCCTAGGTTAGTGAGCGGCAGCCTCGGAGTCGTGACAGGACCACTGTACACTCTAGAGACGGAGCTCTTCAGCAGTTACGGTTTCGATAATGAAAATCCTGGTTTGAGCTGAGACTTTTGACCTTGTGTTTGCTTCATGATTGAGATGGGTCACTTGCTAACTTTGGTATATGTATGGGCATATACCCGGGTAGTGGTTATCCGTCGTTTTCACAATCCTTGTGTTTCCTCATGATTGAGATGGGTTACTTGATAACTTAGGTATATGTATGGGCATACACCTAAGTAGAGTTTATCTGTTGAGATCTTCTTGTGTTTATCCTTGTTGGTTTTAGTGAGACCTTGAGGGTCTCGGGGTCCCTACTGAGTATCGTTATACTCACCCCTGCACGGGCTATGCCCGCACCTCGTTGTGTTGGTTGCAGACGACGGACAGTGCTGACAGAAGCCGAAGGTTCAAGGACTGGACGGTACCTGGAGGTGGACTATACGACGAGGCGGTACCCGGAGGAGGACCACTGGGCGAGACATACTCGGAGCGGATGGCGGGACCCGAGGAGCAGAGGAGCTATCTGTACCCACCCTTCAGGTGGGATTTCCAGTGGACATCTCAACATAGCAGCTTTACTTTTCAGTCGTTGTTTTTCCCTTTCGAGTTGTACTTTACAGTTGGGCTTGTATTTCCGGCCCCTTTTACTTTTCAGCTCTTCTTTTTGTACTTAGTGTTTCACTTCCGCTTGTACTCTGTGGTGCTTGTTTTCTTTTATAAAGGCAATGCCTTCCCAGTTAACGGTATTTTACGCCTTTGGTGCTAGTCGCCAGCCCCTGGCCTATGGAAGGCGGGCTTGGGGTAGTCACGGCACGGGCCCCGAGGACGGGTCGTGACAAATTGGTATCAGAGGAGTTCGGTTCTACCGCGGAACTTATAACTCTGATGTTTCTTTCTGTGAAGCAATAGTGTTGAGAGTACCGAGTGTGGTTTTCAGTTCAGGGAGTCCAGTGTTGGTGCGGGCGGCCGACGTATCCATACACCAGGACCCTGACAACTGATTTCCGACTTTGTGCACGAAAACACTGATTGCGTGTATGTTTTCAAAAGTTTTTCCCCTTAAAACAGCTCAAACCAGGTCAGCTCACCAGGTATAATCGTTTGATCGTGTTACGTTGTTTCTTTCAGGATGTCTTTTCTCAGACGACCAGCTAGAGCCCGGAAGGATGAGCGTGCTGACAGTCTGTCGAGCGGCGAGGCTTCGGTACAGGGCCCTCTTGCAGTTGAGGCACCAGCGGAGGCACCAGCGGTACTACCATACGTTGGGCCACCGATGCCACCAGCCCCAGCAGTAGGCGATGCACGACGCTTGAGCGCGCTGCACGAGTTCCAGCGCCAGAGGCCACCCAGGTTCCGGGGAGAGACGGACCCGCAGGCGGCTGAGGTTTGGCTGGAGGCTGTGGTGAGAGTCTTCAGGCTAGTGGGGACGCCGGCAGACTTCATGGTGATCTTTGCTACCAGCCTCTTTCAGGCAGCAGCAGGTAGGTGGTGGAGCCACTTGTTTCAGTTTTGCGATTAGATGAACTTCGCATGGGAAGACTTCGAGACCTTCTTCAGGGTGGAGTTTGTGCCAGTATCTCTACACCCCGAGCATGTACAGGAGATTCTGCCTTTGCCGCGTGTTTTTCGATCAGAAGCCGAGTCATCTGTGGGCAGTAGACAGATGATGCAGAGGTCCAGGAGGACCAGACGAGCAGTTGGGCGATCTTGGGTTTTAGGACCGGTGGTGCGGGGCACCCGAGGTGGGGTCAGAGCCAGGCGTGCCAGAAACGGACATTGTTACTCGTGCGGTGGAAAGGGGCACCTGGCACGTGACTGTCCGACTCCTCGTACAGTTGATCCATAGGCTTTTGAGGAGCCACCGAGGTTGAGGCAGCGACAAATGCTGGAGCTCTGGGAGCAGGTGGACAGGGGAGGAACTTGTGGTTACATCTTTTGTACTTCTAGTTCCATGTTGATGTTGCTTTTGTGTAGCGTCTTGTATTATGAGCTGCAATAATAAAAAGACGCATTCTTTTGTGATGTTTTCTTTCCTGTCCTCTTTTGTGATGTTACTAAGAGGTTCCAGTTGACTGTTGACTTGACCCTCACTTGTGAGACATCTACTGGAGGAGACCAGTTACCACACACTGATGCCGACAGTGTGACTCAACCCTTGGAGGCGAGAGTAACGGTTGGATCTCTTAGTAGTAGCGTCGAGGCCTTACGACGTCATCCTTGGTATGGATTAATATCATCCATGTTAGGATTGACTGTTTTAGGCAAAGAATGTGGTTCATCCAGGGGATGAGACCAGGTTTCTCTTTTCGGCAAAGAAGAAATCTTGCAGCTCTTGTGGGACCAGAGATGGTCCGGGCCACGTCAAAAGAGGTCCATGTCATCCAGGAGCGGGTCCTACATGGACGATCGATTCCTCTTGTGCGCAACAGATGGCGGCACGGGAATCTCCAGGAGAGCACATGGGAGCGGGAGGCTCAGATGCGTGCTTAGTATCCTCTTTTTGTTTCCCTAGTTTTTGATGTAGCTTTACGGGGACGTAAAGCCCTGAGGTGGGAGTAATGTAAAGACCCGTAAAATTAAAGGAAAATTTTTTCTTAATTTTCTTTAGAATTTTACAAGAGCGCGGTTTCAGACGGCACCTGATTCCGAGGCCCGGAGTGCCCGGAATTAATTTTCGAAGTTTGGCTCGGGTACGTTCAGTGAACGAACGAGCGGGAATTCCTAACTTTTGATCCGGTGCTCGGAATTGAAATCCGAGGGCACCGATGAACTCGCAGCGCCGATATTCGCTTAATGAGACCTTTTCGGGAGTTGCGTTTGTTGCGGGTTGAAAGTTAGTTTTTTGGGAGTTTTATAAAAAAGTTGAATAAAAAGTGTAATTCTTTTTATTTTACTTTTTGTAGGTTAACTCCTCTCAAAGGAGGTTGGAAGTGGGACCCACACCCACATAACATCCCTTGGGAGGATTAAGTGTGGTGGGGCCCACACGAACCCCCCACCTTTTCAACTCCCCACTCTCCCTCTTAATGGCTTGACAAGTTAACTTATATTTAATTATACAAATCATGTATATTAAATAAGTGAGTTAATTTTGGAGTTATCCATTTTGAATTTCAAACCTTTGAAATTCTTGTGGTTAAGTTATGAAATAATATAAGTTAAAGCTTATATTATTCTTTGAGTTTCTTTTACCCTTGGGAGGATTTCTTGAGAGCTTTGGAAGCTTTTCTTCTTCTTCTTCTTCAACTCAACGAAGAACGCGAAGAACGACGTTCTTCAACGAAGAACTTCTCCGCCGAAGAACACGATCCCTTCCGCGACGGTTTTCCGCGACGAATGCCTTCGACAACGACTCTTCCTCCGACGTCAAAGGAATCGACACCGATTTTCCACGACTCCGTCAACGTGCGACTATCGAGGTAAGGGTTCTTGAGTTCGTTGCTTTCTTTATATTTTGACTTTCCTCAAGACTTGACGAGGAACGCTCTTTTTCCGACGAAGAACGCCGCTCCGCTCGTCTTCGTCTTCGGTGTCAACGAGAGAGAACACCGCACCTTCCTCGGACAACCTTCGTCGGCGTACAAGGATTCGCCAACGACGTGCCTCTTCGGACGCGTCTCTTCGTCAACGGATTTGACGAACGACGACCGCGACGCCCGACTTCCGCGACGCCGTCTTCCGCGGATCGTAGACGATTCTTCGAATCTTAAAACTGAGGTAGGGGTTGTCGAATTTCTTTTGGATTCCTCTTTTTATTCTTGATCGTGCTTTTAGCAAGATTAACGTGTGGCATTATTTTTCTTTAAGTTGCGTTATTATTATTAACGCGAGGGGGGCCGGACCGCACGAACACGGCCGAACCCCCCTCCAACGTTCTTGTTTAATTCTTTCGATGGAAGCAAAGTGGCGTGGTGCCGTCGCACCACGCGGTTTACCGTGCGTTTAATTGACGCAACGCCGTCGCACTACGCCGAGGAGAGTCTTCAAGAACGCGACGCCGCCGCGCCGCGTTGGAAGGATTCATGGCATGGCAAGAGGGGCGCGGTGCAGTCGCACCGCGCCGGACGACGAACACCGCGGCCGGTTCCGGGCCGCGGCGGGACGAGAAGACCGCGGCCGGTTCCGGGCCGCGGCGGGACGAGGAGACCGCGGCCGGTTCCGGGCCGCGGCGGAAGAGCAGACCGGCGGCCGGGCCGCCGGCGTCGGAAGCCGAAGAGGGGACCGGATTTTCCGGTCCCGTTGAGAAGACCGGCCGGCCAGCTGGCCGGCCGGATGCCATAAAAACCAGGGAATTTAATTCCCCGGCCGGTATATTAAAACCCCCCTCTTTTAAAGAGGGGGCGGTTCTTTTAAAGGGAGGGGGCCGGCTGCCCCCTCGGTTCGATCCAGCAAGCCCCCCCACGTGGGGGGGGCGCTTGTTAAAAAAAAACGGCGCGGCCAGTGCCGCGCCGCCCTCCAGAAAACGCGGGGCTTAGCCCCGCGTGCCGCCGCCGCCGCCATCGCGGCACCCCGCCGCCAGCGCGGCCCCCCGCCGCCGCCAGCGCGGCCTGCCGCCACCGCCGCCATCGCGGCACCCCGCCGGCTGCGCGGCCCGCCGCCGCCGCCGGCGCGGCCCGCCGCCGCCGCCGCCGCGCCGCCCGCCGCCGCCCGCCGCCGCCGTCCGCCGCCGTCCGCCGCCGCCGACCACCGCCGCCGGCCGCCGCGCCACCCCGGGGGGGGGGGGGGGGGGGTCGGGCCGGGTCGGCCCGGACCCGGACCCCCCCGTTACGGACCAGTTTCGGTTTTTGGCTCATAACATGAGCCTCGGATCTCCGAATGACGAACCGTCTGCGGCAACGCGATCCTTGGATCGAGACGGTCGTTTCGGTGTATCGCACTCAAGGTTTCGGGTTACTTTGAGTTCGGCCGGGTTGGTTCGTTCACGAAACCAACCGGGCCTTCGGAGCGGAAACGCTCATATCTTGTGCCACGAACGTCCGATTGACGCGCCGTCAGTCGCGTTGTGTTCCTCTTAGTGAATCGGATCTTTTGGCATACTCCGCCCGAGGTTTGGACGCAGGTGGAGTACAGTCGGGTTGGTTTTTCCTTAAAAACCAACCGGGCCCCGGAGACGAAAATGCCAATAACTCATAGACCGGGCGTCCGATTGACGCGCCGTCTGTTTCGTTGACTTCCTCTTGATGAGACGGAACTTTTGACATACTCCGCCCGAGTTTTGGATGCAGTCGGAGTATGACCGGGTTGGATTGTTCCCGAAATCCAACCGGGCCCCTGGAACGGGAAAGCTGATATCTTTCAGACAGGACGTCCGCTTGACGAGCCGTCAGCGGCGTTGGTGGTTACGTTGAGTAACGGTCCCTTTGAGTTTACCCTATGGAAGTTCGGGGTACAGTTGAGATACGGCCGAGATTGGTTCGCACTCGAAACCAACCGGGCCCCTGGGACGAAAAGACTATTAACTCACAGACCGGGCGTCCGATCGACGCGCCGTCTGTTGCGTTGAGACCCCTATGACGAGACGGACTTTCGAGATACTTCTTCGTGGGACTTTGAGATACTTAGAGTATCGACCAGTAGCTCGTGGAGCGGATCCTCCCGGAGACGAGCGTGCAGAGTACGGAGACCGTGTAGCCGGCTGAGACCTGACGACTGCTTGACCGACTCGACTTGGAGTGAGTCGACTAGCCCAGTGGACGGAGCGCCCAGTAGTTGGTAGCAGACCCACGGCGGACGGAGCACCAGGTAGTTGGCCGCAAACCCGCGGTACTCGACAGGAGGAGTACCTCAGTAGGCTATCTGGGTAGCGCCCGGTATTTGGCGACAGACCCTCAGCGGACGGAGCGCCAGGTAGTTGGCCGCAAACCCGCAGTACTCGACAGGAGGAGTACTTCAGCAGTCCTAGGTTAGTGAGCGGCAGCCTCGGAGTCGTGACAGGACCACTGTACACTCCAGAGACGGAGCTCTTCAGCAGTTACGGTTTCGATAATGAAAATCCTGGTTTGAGCTGAGACTTTTGACCTTGTGTTTACTTCATGATTGAGATGGGTCACTTGCTAACTTTGGTATATGTATGGGCATATACCCGGGTAGTGGTTATCCGTCGTTTTCACAATCCTTGTGTTTCCTCATGATTGAGATGGGTTACTTGATAACTTAGGTATATGTATGGGCATACACCTAAGTAGAGTTTATCTGTTGAGATCTTCTTGTGTTTATCCTTGTTGGTTTTAGTGAGACCTTGAGGGTCTCGGGGTCCCTACTGAGTATCGTTATACTCACCCCTGCACGGGCAATGCCCGCACCTCGTTGTGTTGGTTGCAGACGACGGACAGTGCTGAAAGAAGCCAAAGGTTCAAGGACTGGACGGTACCTGGAGGTGGACTATACGACGAGGCGGTACCCGGAGGAGGACCACTGGGCGAGACATACTCGGAGCGGATGGCGGGACCCGAGGAGCAGAGGAGCTATCTGTACCCACCCTTCAGTTGGGATTTCCAGTGGACATCTCAACGTAGCAGCTTTACTTTTCAGTCGCTGTTTTTCCCTTTCGAGTTGTACTTTACAGTTGGGCTTGTATTTCCGGCCCCTTTTACTTTTCAGCTCTTCTTTTTGTACTTAGTGTTTCACTTCCGCTTGTACTCTGTGGTGCTTGTTTTCTTTTATAAAGGCAATGCCTTCCCAGTTAACGGGATTTTACGCCTTTGGTGCTAGTCGCCAGCCCCTGGCCTATGGAAGGCGGGCTTGGGGTAGTCACGGCACGGGCCCCGAGGACGGGTCGTGACAGTATGATACTAGTTGAGTAGAGTGTGGAAGTCCTGATGTAGAAGGTCTTGTGATTTTTCAAAATATTTAATTTTTTATAGACTATATTTTCTTCCAAATTCTAGATATTATCACTAGATTACTTCAAATTGAATTCCCTCTTAAATTAATTTAACCTTGTTTAGATACTCCTATAGACAATTTTTAAATCAGTACATGTCTATTACCTATTGTATACCACCCTTTGGGTGAGTAAAGTGAACTTATACCATGATCTGAATGTTTTATTGACCCAACCATTTAATAAGTTGTTGGGATTGACCACTAATTTCATTTTACATTCATCATTAATTAAATTTTAAAATTGAATTAAAGGAAAGTTTGTGGAAAGGACACAACATGAATTATTTATTTATATAAATGAATTTTGGAAAGTGAAATTCTTATTTATATATTGGGTGATTTGAATTTAAATGATGTATATAAGAAAAAATTATGATCATTATTATTATTAGTTCATATATAATTGTCGATGTGCAATGATTAAGTGTTTTTTTTGTGATTGGTGCTCCACACACCATTATATTTTCTGATGGTTGTGGTGTCTCATATCATTAAATTTTATTTATATGATGGGACTTTTCTCCACATTCCTTTTCATTAGTTATTTTGAATGATGTTTATACCAACTATCACAAGTGATGAGAATGACAACTCATATTCCAATTAGATTCCAGGATAGTACCCTTAATAAAGCTTATAAATCATTTGAATAGTTATAGATGTATGAGTTACAACATGGGTACAGATAACACATTTTATACATTTATATTCATCTCATTACATATATAGTGTATTTACAGGTATCATATTATATATATTTGGATGCACTGGGATATCAATTCAGACATATTATAGCCTATGAAAAAGTAGGTAAAGACCCCCAAGATTCCTTTAGAAACCTTGACCCCAATTATTTACATTTATATCAAGAATATTATGCATTATCCTACATACATCTATGTAACACATAGTGACTAGATTATTCTATTAAATGATAATGGTGGAATACTATGTTTATCTGACATGAAAATTGGGATGCCTTTTATACTTGAGTAGACATTATGACTACGGGTGTGGATAATGGAAATTTATCATGGATGCATAATATATATTACATATATAATGGATAATGAAGGTAATAGATTAATTTTATACTAATGATGTTTTTTGAGATTAATTTTTGAATTTTTAACTTTTTGTATAACATGTTGTATGTGTGTATACCTTGTATCACATATAGCCACTTTTTGTAAGTTTTGAAGGCATACAATCTTTTTTTTATGAATTGTCTTATGTATTAATTATTAATATTTCATCTTGGATGTCACATTTTCCCCCTATAGTAAATTATAATATATCTTTCCATTAGGTTGTAAGTTGTTTTTTGATTCCCATATTGTTTTTTGATTATTATCTATGTTTATTTCCATTGTGCTAATCTGATAAGAGGGTCTAGTCTACCAATTATGACACCATGGACCTATTAAAAAAATAGGAAACCTATGTCATATGGGGAGTAATGTTTTAGGCCATGTGACCCACTATCTCAGGGAATCATTTTAGTGGCTCCTGGGTAAGGATGTTAAAATGTCATATCATTGTGTTTTATTTTATTTTTTATACTCTATGTTCATTAGACATAAAACCTGGATCTATCAAAAATATGATAATGATCATGTGGCCAATAGTAAATAACCTAGCTATAAGGGAAACATAAATAACATGTGATTGGTTATTAATATAATCGGGATACACCTGTTAGTATTGATATGATTTCACTATTGGGAGATGCACATGTTTTTTTATATTATTAATGTTGATTTTTTTGATACATATAATTTTTACCCCACGATGTTGTTCTATGAATGCAATCACTTGTGCACCATCATAAGAACTATAGTAAAAATAATCCATGCAAATGTTTTATGCTATAATTAAAAACTAATTTCATTTTCAAGTGGAATATAACATTGTACCTTGTTATGTATTTATAATATTCTATGTTTTTTTGAAGGATAACATAATTTGATTAATTAATTTTTCTACATTTGTATAAATAGTATTTACCATATTTATTAATGATGAATACATATTTTTTACAATTATTTCTTATTGTGTGTTTTTTAAATACTAGTATAACGGACCTAAACAATGTTAGATTATTGGACGACATGACTACTAGGGGAAATTTGTTGATAATGTACTCGTATAAATCCGGAATAGTGATTCATGTAATCAAATCGTTGAATATTACATGTTACATCATGATATCAAAGGTAACAGTCATGTTGTACTTAAAATAAATTCCAAATATAATGTATAAATGGTTTTAATTTAATAACTGCGAATGGAGATACACCTTACTAGAAAGTGTTATATATAAAAATGTACATTTAAAATATTTAGAACTAAAATGAAATTATAACTGTTAATTGAAATTTCAAATACTAATAGGGATTCAAATTTGAATATAAAGGTTTTTTACTCTATACCTTGCAATTAACACTCCATATATCATATCCTCATTTTTTTTAATAAAAAACATAGTACTAAACCAAAACATATTATTGGGTGGTTTTGATTTTCAATTATGATACTTATGGATTTTTTTAGTCTACCTTTATTTCCTAGAGTTGGATTTTGGATCAGGTATAAATGTGTAATTATTTTTAAATGAAGGCTATTTACATGTCTAATTTTTTATTAGTTAAATTTCAACTAGTAAATTATTATCCGGGGTGTGTTTTTTTTTGAATTTTAGAATAATTACACAATGAAATCATTGAGTCATACGCTTTGAGGGAAATTGTAACCATTCATCAGTGGATGTTTCTCATATGATGCTCATGTTACCTCCCATAGTGCTGCTAGAGGAACCACATATTATTACATATATAAGAATTAAGGCCCGATATTGAATTATTTCTTCATTTGTTGAAAAATATGCAGGAATTGGGTTGCCTTACCTAACTATATTAGAGATGACACAAGAATTATAGTAGCAGAATCCTATCACCTCTTTGGTTGGGTAGTGGACCCCAAGTTGATGCATCATGGATAGAGGCCATGATTTATTTATTGGAGCATCTTGAGATGTCTCATTAGTGGAGGGTCAAGCATACTGCTTATATTCCACGAGGTTCTTCCAGGCGATGGTGGGATGTCATTACTCATGTAGACCGACATCACGATATGATCTAGATGGCTTTTCAGACCTTCTTCTATTGTGACATGATTCCAGAAACATTAAGAGCTGACAAGGATAATGTGAACATGATATTTTTATAGGGACCCATGTCTGTAATAAAATAATTTTCTTGTCTTACGGGGATCTAGTAATTTTTCCATGCCCCAACCCCAGTTACCTAGAGTCGATTCATTATTACATAACATTGGAATGATAAAAAAAGATCAATTCTCAAAAGATCAGTTTGTTTAGTATCCTTAGAATTACTACATACATACACATGTTTTACATTACATTATGAAATGAAAAACAACAACATTGTGTCTTCTTTGAACACACTGATATACCATAGCCTATTCCTGCAAGTTAAACTTAATAGACATCTTCACATCCAGGGAAATATAAAACATAAGACGGGGTGAGCTCAAATGCAAAGAAAGGGTAACAATATATCTGAAAATTTCTTGAATAAGAATAAACATTTACGACAATTTATAAGACTAAAACATAATCCTTTTAAAATTAAACATCAGCATAATATGGAAAAGATAAATCAAATAATTCTGTTTACTTATTCACATGGATATTCAACTAGTGGAATAATCACATTTAATATCAATAGCTAATTTCATAATGATGGAATGCATAATTCCATACATCATAACCACATAGTCATGGTCTCTTGCAAATACTACAATAATATTTTTACAAAGCCTTATTCCATGACACTTGTTTGTCTTAGGAGACCTACCGATGCATCAAGGAGCTATTGTGGTCTCCACCCATCACTTACTAAGTCTAATCGATTCCTCATATGGTAAGGTTGAAACATAACAAAATCATTTGTATTAATACTATGATACAAAATGTAAAATCATTAAAAATAAACCATTAATGGTATAAAAATAACACATCCATAGTCAAACATATCACAAAACCTTCAACACAATAAGGAATATATTATCATAATAAATCATCTTCATACAAGTGTAAAATCCATCAAAGTATGATTACATAGATAAAATCAAAAAAAATTTGAGAAAAATATCTCATTCAATTTTGAAATCATTTAAAAGTAATGTAATTATAAAAGAAAAAATTTATTTTGAAAATACTCTTATAAGCTTTTAAGGGAATATTCGAAGGTGTTATAATGGAAGAAAATAGCTTCACCCACAGTATAAGTTAAAAACCATTCTTACATAGTTTTTTTTAAAAGGTCATAAAGATCATTGTTGGGAATGATATGGAAATATTCCATTCAAAATATTTTATAAAAATTCAAACAATGGTATACATGACATTAACCCATAATCTAGTAAATAGTAAAAACGATTTGAAGTACCTTTCTAAGAAACATGGATAGGGATGATAAAGATGTCCCAATAGATATTCACGTTCAAACAAGCTCAGATAATAAAGAGATTTTAAAAATAACCTTTACCTTGTTCTTTTACTTACCCGAGGGTATGTTTGTAAGACCCCATGATTCCACGGTACTCTTCTTTTTGAATAATACATTAGCATGTGTTGTACGCAACTTCGAGTTCTAACACACCACATCCAATCAAACTACCCATAATGAATAGTAATACCCACTTTTTAAAATTTTATAAATTTTATCTTTCATAATGGACTTCATTTTTAGATTCATAATATTGAAATTAGCTTCGGGTGAATATTTGGTATTTTTCTGACAAATATCAAATTTTGATGAATAGTGAAAAACACTGAGTTATAGTTTAAAACCGAATTTCTATATAAATAATTTTTTATTTTATTTAAATTTATTTTATGTCCAAATTGATACATAA
The DNA here is from genome assembly GCA_963277665.1 of Viscum album. NCBI lineage: Eukaryota > Viridiplantae > Streptophyta > Magnoliopsida > Santalales > Viscaceae > Viscum > Viscum album. The sequence goes on along the minus strand of OY728122.1, from coordinate 905,096,700 downwards.
TACTTCTATTAGTTCAATGTAATTCATTGGAGTTCGTTTATAATAACATTAGATATACAAAAAAAAGTATTGAACTTTTTACCCCCTTTTACTCACCTCCTAGACGAATTTTCTAATTCACATAAAACATAATTTTACATCTTCTTTGAGTGGAATTTCAAAACTCTTAGAGACAAGTTTTATATCAGTATGTAATATTTTGTTCAATAAGATGAAAATATTTTTTGGTGAATAGTAACATTTTACTTTTATTTTCCACGGTTAAAAGTAAATATGGCAATTGAGGGTACACATGATATTATTATTACCCTAACACATGTCCTAATTCTATTGGATAAATTTTATTAGACCCAAAACAACGTTATGAATAAAATATTATCATTTAGGTCCAATTGGATTAGATTAGGACATTTATTATTATTTAATTCAAAGAAGTGTTAAAAGTGTTAAATTCCAGGTTTAATAACAAAATCATTTTTAATATTGGGTTACACAAGATAAATTAGACTATAATTATTCATTAGAAAGATAAAACAATTTCATAAATAATTGTATTTTATTTATATTTTTTAGACATTAAATAATTTAATATATTTATGACACAATGATGATGCAGTAATTACCTAATGATGAAATATTAAAATAATTGATATTATAAATATCCAAATAAATATAATTTGTGGATTTTTATGAATTACACTAATTTTAAAGGTGAATATTACACGTTAGGGTTGGTTAGATGTAATTTTTTCAAAGTAATAATTCTGTTATTAATTAATAAAAAACAGAATATCAAATAGTGTCAAAATTGACATTAAATAGTTTTTAAAACAAATATTATATTATTAATTGATATTCTATTCCTAAAAATATAAGGATCGGGAAAAGGACATAAATAATATTATATATGTAATTAATGAACCACTTGATGTTATCTTGGATGTTTAAATTAATTTTATTAATCATATAATATAAAAATACAAAGACAAATGGTAAATGTAAAACTATTTGACTAAGAGTTAAATAAAAAAGATAAAGTTAATATAGTGACCCAAACATGTCTAAAACCTATTGGTTGAGTGGTTTTCACCCCATCCCTACATTATCCTGTATATAATTCATTTTGGATCCATTTTAAAACAAAAATTATTTTATTATAAAATAATATTTATAGCTTTTCCTAAGGCTCCCCTAACCCCTCTTATAAAAGGGAACTCCCCCTTCCCTCAAATTCACACCTTCAATCCCTTTTGGCTAGGCCAAACCCTGCCCAAATACATTATAAACTATTATTCCTTCATCCTAGAGGACTTAAGTTATTAAAAAGGACAACCTATGAATCCCTTCTGATCAAATCAAAAGGAAAAACCTGAAGAAGCGGTTAATATTTCATCACCTCTTTCAAGTTCCTTTCAACTTCCACTTCCTATTTCATTGATTTTTTCATTATAAAATAACTACTCTAGTATATTCTTTATAACTTGATGTTATTATAAATATTTTACAACCATATTCAATACATTTTTATTTTGATTTGTATAATAATGAAGTGTAATTGATGTAAATAATAAATATAACATGATAATGACTCTTTATATATGATATAACATCCAATTATATATTATTTTAATATCAATAGAATGATTTTTTTGCCCGTGCGTACTTACAGATTACCGTATCCACAAACACGATGAAACTCATTCTCCATCGTACCCATTCAAGACTAATTTTAATTAGATGTTTAAAAATAATGTTTAAAGACGTAATATCCTTCTGAATATGAATAAGATACATCCTATCCATAACAAAAATTACTTATGTAACAAAGCATATAAAGGAAAACGAATCAGTTAACACCCGAAACGACGATAATACTAAGATATTATTAACAAAGCAATATTAAAAGATCATATATGATATCATATTAATGTATATGATTATTGAATAATTTAAGAACAATTATTTCACCATTATATAGTAGGTTAACCTACCATCAACCAAGTAAGAGTAACAGGTAAGGGTTAATTTCACAATCTCTTTATTATCCGAGATTGTTTTTCTGTGCGTATCTACTGGGACATCTTTATCATCCACGTCCATGTTTCTTATAAAATTAATTCAAATTTTTTAACTATTTTATATACTATGGATTGAAGTCATTTATAACCTCATTTTACTTTTTATAAGATGTTTATAAATGAATCATTCCATCATTTTCCAAACATGGTCCTTTTTAACCTTTTCGACGAAATTAAGGTAAAAATGTATTTTTTTAACTTATATGGAAGGTGCCGATATTTTCCACCCTTATAATATCATCAATGCATCCCATATAAGAATATGAAAAATTTTCCAAATTAAATTTTTTCTTTTATATTTATATAAATTTTAAAATATTTCAAAATAGAAAGAGATATTTCCGAAAAAAAGGTTTTGATTTCATCTAAGTCAAAATCCTTTGATGGATTTAAAGTTTATTTGAAGATGATTTATTATGTTACAAAACTTCCATATTGTATTAAAGATTTTGTAATATGTTTTACTGTGTATGTGTTATTTTTATACCATTCATGGTTTATGGATAATGTATTGACATTTAGTATGCTAGTTTTAATATGAATTTTTATGTTATGTTTAATCCTTTTTATATGAGGAATGAATTGTACTTACTATGTGATGGGCGGAGCCCTCTATAGCTCCTAGAGGAATTGGTAGGTCTCATGGAACAAACTGGTGTCTTTCCACAAGCCCTTAACAAAAATCTTATTTTTATTCTTGGCACAAGGCCTTGACTATTCGGTTATGAAGTATGGCATTATGCATTCCATCATTATAAAAGGGGCTATTGGTATTGCATGTGATTATTCGACTAGAAGAATTTTCATGTGAGTAAGTAAATGGAATTAGTTTTATTTATATTTTCCATATTATGATAATGTTTATATTGAAAAGTCTTTTGTTTTAGTTTTATATATTTCCTTAAATATATTTGCTTATTTATGAATGTTTCTACTATATTGTTATCCTTACTGAGCATCTGAGATCAACCATTTTCTATGTTTTATTTTTCCCAGGATGCGACGAAGAATATTATGACTGACTTGCAGGGATAGTATATGGGATCTTAGTTTTGTCTATGGAAACAATGTTGTTGTAGTTTTCCATTTTATTATGTAATGTAAACCTTATGAATGTATCTAGTACATACAAGGCTACTAAACTAATCGGTCCTTCGAGACTTGATATATTGTTATCATGCCAATGATATATAATAATTCACCAACTCTTGTCTTCGTGGATTGAGGCGTTAGAGTTAGAATCATTGGAAGTTTTTTTACAAAACATGGAAACTAGATTTACATAAACTCTGATTAGAGAACATAGCCCTAAGATAGGATTTGAGGATTAGTATAGCATAATTTCTTATAATTTTGTTATTATAGATATTTTCTAAGTTTTACAAAAAATACATCCCTGTCTGGATATGAACAGGTAGAGGAAGCTCTGGAACAGATGTACCTAGGGGTAAAACATGAAAACACTTCTTTGAGATAGACTCGAATGGGAACTGGTTCACGACAACTGTCTTTTTTGCACTTTTGTTTTTGTCACATTCGGGGGATATACTCAAGATAATTATAATTTTCATTATAAACTATTATGACGGGTGTATGAGTATATAATTCTCAAAGAAATTTTTTTTTATGATTATGGAATATTTCCATATATTGTTCAATTTATGTTAAGTGTTTTACATGTTTGGATTTATGTATTCTAATTCATAAACTAATATAGTTTATGCCATTGTTTAGAAATGGAACCTAGTGTAAGGAATGGAAACTGTATCAATTCACACACTCCATGTTGGGATTTCCCTCGTACTCATGATAATTATAGTGTAACCGGTGATGCATGTGGTTCTGATCAGCTATTCACTATACTGGGACAACTCACTCAGGTTAGGAATAATAACCTTAACCGTATGGATCACCCTTATCCGCATCATGGAGGATCAATGTTAGATTAATTCATGATTCAACAACCACAAACATTAAATGGGGGTGCAAATTCACTAGTATCTCAGCAATGGATAAATTACTTAGAGAAAATATTCCATGCGTTGGGGAGTAGGGAAAGGGAAAAAGTTGTCATTGAATTTTACTGACTCACTGGAGATACTGATCAATGGTGGTCATTGATTCAAAACACAAATAAAGATGATGAAGTATCAAATATGGAATGGGAGGAGATTAAATAAATTTTATTAGAGAAATTCATTCCTCATGACCATCAAGCGGTTATGGGAAGGATATTTCTGAGACTGAGGCAAAAGGAGGATGAGAATGTTGCAATGTATGAAGATAACATTACATGGTTAGCGAGGCATGCTGCAGATTATATACATAACCCAAGAAGTAAGATTGATCATTTCTATGATTGGTTAAAACAATTTCTCCATTGAGCATTTGTCTCAAAATCCTTCTTGTCATACGAAGATATTGTCACATGTGCTATCAAGATAGAAAACGAATTCTCTAAGTCTTACGACTTTAAAGCAGAGAAAGAGAAGAAGAGATCAGCTAAACACTATGGAAAAGTAAATAAGGGGAAGAAGGTAAATGTTGAATATCCATCCTGTAGTAAATGTCGGAAGAAAACACCCTGGTACTTTCTTTAATGGAATGAGGGTATGTTACAAGTGTGTTGAAAAAGGCCACCAAACTCATGATTGCAAGGGGAAGAAAGAGGTTGTCGATGTTGAATTCTATAATTTTAGATAAAGGGGGAATTATGCGAATGAATAAGGAGGTTAAAATTTTTTATGAAGATGATAAAGATCATCTTTTCTTTAGATTAGAATCGTCACCACCTAATTCTTATATAGATCCACCCCTAATAGCTCAACTAAATTCAATTATTGGGGAGGAAGAAAATGAAATAATTGTGGATGAGGAACAGAATGTTCAAATAGGTAATGTACCAATTGTGAAAGAATACATTGATGTGTTTATAGAAGATTTACCTGGACATCCTCCAGAACAAGATATTGAGTTTTCCATTGACTTAATTCCTGGTTCAAGGCCCATATCGATGACCCCTTATATAATGGCTATGGTGGAATTAGTGGAACTAAAGAAACAAATAGAGGTATTGTGTAATAAGGGATATATTCACACTAGTGTTTCTCAATGGGGAGCCCCTGTCCTTTTTGTTCAGGAAGAAAGGTGGATCTATGAGGTTGTGAATTGACTACAGGGTGATCAAAGCTATAAAAATAAAGAACAAATACCCCTACCTCGCATTGATGACTTTTTGACCAAAATCATGGATCTAAATACTTTTCAAAGAATGAACTTCGATCTGGATATCAGTAGTTGTTTGTGAAAAATCAATACATTCTGAAAACAGCATTTTGAACCAGGTACGAGCATTACAAGTTTACAGTAATTCCTTTTGGATTGACTAATGCACCCTCTGTCGTCATTAATATAATGAATATAGTTTTCAAGGAACATATTGATGAAATTATAGTGGTATTTATTGATGATATCTTGGTATAATCCAAAAGCTATGAAGATCATGAAAATCACTTGTGTATTATCCTAAAGACTCTTAGATGAAATGAATTATATTGGGAGTTTAGCATGTGTGAATTCTAGCTTCAAGAGATTTCCGTTCTTGGCCATATTGTCTCTGATGATGGAATCTCCTTTGATCCTTCTAATACAAGAGCAATACAAGAATGGCCAGCACCGATGATTATAACTGAGGTACGCAGTTTTATTGGTTTAGCAGGTTATTATCAGTGTTTCCTCCAGAATGCTGCCTGATTGGCTAACCTGTTAACCAAGATCACATGTAAAGGGGTGATATTTGTTTGGAAAAAACAATACGAATATTGTTTTGAATAATTGAAGAGAAGATTTGTCAATGAACCTATATTGACTCTACCATCTGGGAATGATGGGTTTGTTATTTATAGTGATGCTTCAAAGAAAGGACATGGATGTAGCCTTATGCAGAATGATAGGTTAATTGCCTATGCATCACGATAGCTAAAAATTCATGAGAAAAACTATCCTTCTCATGATCTTGAGTTAGCAGCTGTAATATTTTCTTTGAAGATATGGAGGCATTATCTCTATGGTGAAAAATGTGAGATTTGTAATGATCACAAGAGTTTGAAGTATATTTTATCAAGGAAAGAACTCATCATGAGGAAAAGGAGATGGCTTGAACTACTCAAGGATTATGATTGCATGATACACTACCACCCAGGGATGGAAAATAAGGTGGAAGATACTTTGATCAGAAAAGATCATGGAGTTTTGAACAAGATGGGATCTAAAAGGGATCATATTATCATAGAACTAGTAAAGATGGAGATGGTAATAACAATGGAAGGTGAAACATCAATACATATTCAAATGGTCTCCAAACCATCTTTACTAGAAAGGATAACGAGTTCTCAGACTGATGATGAAGAGTTTCAGGAGAAGATTAATGATATGAATTAGGGGAGATTATGTGAATTTGTGTGTGAAGATGGTATTTTAAAATTTGGGAAGAGAATTTGTGTTCCTAATATACCTGATATGAAAATGGAATTGTTAGATGATGATCATAGGTCCAGTTTCACTATACACCCTGGGAGCACCAAAAAGTGTATAGATTTGAAGGAACATTTTTTGTGGGACAACACGAAGAGAGATATTGTTGATTTTGTGTCAAGATTTATTGTTTTTCAACAAGTGAATGTTGGAAGGGAACATCTTGTAGGAGTCATTCTACCTCTTCCCATACCTAAGTGGAAATGGGACAATATAACGTTGGACATTTTCATAGGACTACCAAAGACTCCTAGAAGGAACGATGAAATATGGGTAATTATCGATCGTCTTACCATGTCAGCACATTTTCCTTCTATAAGAGAAGATTTACCACTTGTAAGTTTAGCAAGACTATATATTAATGAAGTTGTATGACTTCATGGAGTAGCACTATCTATTTTTTCTGATCATGATCCCCATTTTACATCAAAATTCGAGAAATGTCTTCAGAAAGCCTTATTCACTGAACGTTGTTTGAGCACTGCCTACCACCCTCAAACTAATGTACAATCATAATGGACTATTAAAACCTTAGATGACATGTTGAGATCATGCTTACTTGACTTCCAAGGTATGTGGGTTCAATATTTACCTATGGTAGAATTTTCCTATAACAATAGCTTCCATTGAAGTATTCAGATGGCACTATATAAAGCCTTATATGAAAAGAGATGTCGCACACCTACCTGTTGGGATGATATTGGTGAAAGAAAACTCATAGGCCCAGAACTTAAGCAGGAAATGATGAAAATGTTAAAGGTAATCCAAAACCACATCAAAGAAGCTCAATGTAGGCAAAAGATATATGCCGATATCCAAAGGAAGGATTTGGAATTTCAGGTAGGATACCATGTTTTCATGATGGTATCTCAATGGAAGGGTGTTATATGTTTCGGTAAGAAGGTAAAATTGAGTCCCAGGTACATCAGACATTTCGAAATTCTAGAATGAATTGGGGCTGTAGATTACTGTTTGGCAATTCCACCAAGTCACTCCAATGTTCAAGATGTGTTCCACGTATCACTATTGAGAAAATACATGTCTGACCCAACGCATGTAGCCACCTATGAGGAATTAGAACTTGAACCCAATCTGTCTTATTGAGAAGATCCTGTCATGGTTCTTAATACAAGAAAACATGTGACGAGAAACCGGACGACTCGTCAGGTAAAAGTTCTATGGAGAAACCATTATATGGAAGATGCAACATGGGAACCCGAGGAACTTATGATAAACAACCACCCTAGTATTTTTATGCATTAATATTATAGAAATTTATAGGACTAAATTATATGAAGGTGGGGAGAATGTAACAACCCAAGCATCCACGGTACACATCTCTTTGAATAATACAATAGCATGTGTTGTACGCAATTTCATGTTCTAACACACCATAACCAATCAAACTAGCTGATATGAATAGTGATACCATCTTTTTGAAATTTTATAAATTTCATCTTTGAAAATGGACATCATTTTTGGATTTGGAATATTGAAATTAGCTTAGGGTGAATTTATTGTATTTTTATGAAAAGTTTCAATTGTGATGAATAGTGATAATCAATGAGTTATAGTTTAAAATAGAATTTTTATTTAAATAATTATATATTTTATTTAAATTTATTTTATGTCAAAATGGATATTTAATACCTATATATCTTCAATGTAATTTATTGTAGTTAGTTTATAATAAGATTAGATATATAAAAAGTTTATTGAACTTTTTACCGTCTTTTACCCACCTCATTGGAAAATTTGCAAATTCACATAAAACATAATTTTACCGCTACTGTGAGTCGAATTTCAAAAATCTGAGATACAAGGTTAATATCAATAAGTAAAATGTGGTTCAATAAGTTGAAAATATTTTTTGGTGAATAGTATCTTTTTACATTTATTTACCACGGTTAAAAGTAAAGACGGTAATTAAGGGTAAAAATGATATTATTAATACCCTAAAACATGTCCAAATTCTATTGGATAAGTGTAATTGGACCAAAAAACATTAGTAATAAAATATTATCCTTTACGTCCACTTGGATTTGATTTGTACATTTATTAATATTTAATTCAATGAAGAGTTAAAAGTGATAAATTCAATGTTAAATAACTAAATCATTTTTAATATAGAGTTACACATAAGATAAATTAGACTATAAATATTCATTAGAAATATAAAAATATTTCACAAATAATTTTATTTTATTTATATTTTTTATCCATTAAATAATTTAATTTATTTATGACACAATGATGATGCAGTAATTACCTAATTAATGAAATATTAAAATAATTGATATTATAAATATCCAAATAAATGTAATTTTAGGATTTTTTTGAATTACACTAATTATATACTTTAATATGACATATTAGGGTTGGTTAGATGAATTTTTTTCGATGTAATAATGCTGTTATGAATTTTCAAACAACTAAATACTAAATAGTGTCATAACTGACAGAAAAGAGTTTTTAAAACCAATATTATATTATTAATTTATATTCTATTCCTAAAAATATATGATTCATCAGAAGGTCATAAATAATATTATATATATCATTAATGAACCACTTTAGGTTCAAATGGATGTTTATAGTATGTTTATTAACCTTATAATATAAAAATACAAAGAGACAAGGTAAATATAAAACTATTTAACTAAGAGTTAAATATCAATGATAAATTTAATATTGGGACCCAAACCTATCAAAACCCTATTGGTTGAGTGTTTTTTTACCCATACCCACATTATCCTTTAAATAATTCATTTTTTAGCCATTAAAAACCGAAAAAGATTTTATTATAAAATAATATTTCATGATTTTCCTACGGTGACCCTCACCACTCTTATAAAAGGGAACTCCCCCTTCACTAAAATTCACACCTTCAATGCATGTTGTCTAAGACAAAACCTACCCAAATACCAAGGAAAATTACATGGTAAGGGTTAATTTCACAATCTTTATATTATCCGAGGTTGTTTTTACGTAAGAATGTACTTGGACCTCTTTATCATCCACATCCATGTTTCTTAAAAATGTATTTGAAAACATTATTTCTATTTTATAGACAATGGGTTAAAGTCATTTATAACCTTATTTGACTTTTTATAATATGTTTATAAAGGAATATTTCCGTCACTTTCCAAACAAGGTCCTTTAAAATCTTTTCGACAAAAATAAGGTATGAATGACTTTTTTATCTTATACTGCAGGTGAAGCTATTTTCCACTGTTATAACATCATCAATTCTTCCATTATAATCTTATAATAATATTTCCAAAATAAATGTTTTTTATAATTATATAAATTTTAAATGATTTCAAAATATAAAGGGATATTTCTCTAAAAAAGGTTTTGATTTCATCTATGTCTACATCCTTTGATGGATTTTAAGTGTATTTGAAGTTGATTTATTATGATACAAAAATTCCATAATGTATTTAAGGTTTTGTGATATGTTTGATTGTGAATGTGCTATTTTTATTCAATTTAGGGTTTATGGATAAGGTATTGACATTTCATATGCTAGTTTTAATATTAATTTTTATGTTATGTTTAAACCTTTTCATATAAGGAATGTATTGGACTTAGTATGTGATCGGTGGATCCCGCTATAGCTCCTCCATGAATCGGTAGTTCTAATGAAAGAAAATAGTTTCCTGGAACAAGTCCTTGACAAAAATATTATTTGTAGTCTTGGCACAATGCCTTGACTATGTGGCTATGAAGTCTGCCATTATGCATTCTATCATTATGAAAGCATATATTGATATTGCATGTGATTATTTGACTATTATAATATCCATGTGAGTAAGTAAATGGAACGATTATGATTTATATTTTCCATATTAGGATAATGTTAATGTTGAAAAGGCTTTTTTTTAGTTTTATACATTTCCTTAAACGTTTATCCTTATTTATGAATGTTTCTGCTATATTGTTATCTTTACTTGCATCTGAGCTCACCCCTTCTCTATGTTTTATTTATCTCAGGATGTGATGAAGTATATTATTACTAACAAGCTGGGATAGTATATGAGATCTTAGTGTTGTCTATGGAAATAATGTTGCTGTAATTTTACTTTTTATGGTGTAATGTAAACCTTATGAATGTATCTAGTACTTACAAAGCTACTAAACTAATTGGTCTTTCAATACTTGATCTTTTGTGATCATGCCAATGATACAAAACAATGCACCGACTCTGGGCTTCTAGGGTTGGGGCGTTATAAATTTACCCTCCTATATAATAGTTAAAAAATTGTTAATATATTATACATGGACTATATATATAAATATGATTTTATATATGATTTTCTAACATTGTATTGTTAATAATATTTTGGAAGTATCATTGTTTTGGGTGTTAACTGATTCATTTTACTTTATAAATTTTGTTATTTAAGTCATGTTTTTTATGTATAGTATGTATTTTATTCATATTCAGAATGATGTTAAGTTTTTAAACATTATTTTTCATCATAAAATGAAAATTATTCTTGAATGGTTACAATGGGGAATTAATCTTATCTGGTTCGTAGAGAAGGTAATCTGTACGTACGCACAGGTGACGATACCATTATATTAATGGTGAAATTATAAGTAATTGGATGGTATATCTTATATACATATTCATTAACATTTATATTTTTTATTTACATCAATAATAATCATTATTATACCCCATACAAATAATGAATTGTTGAATAACAAACTATACCATGACATGGAGATAGTAAGCTGTATGTACACACGTTTGGTGACATTGTTATTCATAAGATGGATACAATATTGAATATGGTTTTAAAATATTTATTATAACATAAATGTATGTAGGAGGATCTAGATTTATTATTATGGAATGGAAACAACAAATAAAGAGGAATTTGAAGGAGAAAATAACATTAAATGAGTTGACGAAATTATTACCTCTTCTTCGGGTGTTTCCTTTTGAATTGATCAAAAGGCTCCTTAGGCCATCTTTATGATCAATTTAATGACTATAGGTTTATGTTAGTGTAGTTGGAAATATATTTTAGTAGGGATTTGCCTAGCCAAATGGATTTGGATGTGTGATTTTGAGGGAAGGGGTGTACCATTTTATAAGAGTGGTGAGGGTCACTTTAGGAAAATCATGATATATTAATTTACTATACAATCATATTAAGTTTATAATGGCCAAAAAACTATTTATCTCAATGATAAAGTAGGGATGGGTCTAAAACCTCTCCTCCAATAGGGTTTAGACATTTTTAGGTAACTATATTAACCGTATCTTTTAGATTTATCTTTTGTTTAAACAGTTTTACTTTTACCATTAATTCCTGTATTATTATAAAAAATGGGAAATAATCTTACTATAAAAAGCAAAGAAAACCCCAAGTGGTACATTAATGAGATATATAACCTTTTCTATTTCCTTTTTCCGAACCTTATATTTTTAAAAATATTATACCAATTAATAATATAGTATATGTATTAAAAACAAAATGATGTCAATTTTGACACTATTTAGTATTTCATTTTTGTGAAAATCAAAAAAAACATTATTACTTCAAAACAATACACTAAATAATTCCTAACATGTCATATTAACCTATAAAATTATTGTAATGCATTAGATGTCTCAATTTATATTTATTTTTATATATATTATATCAATTATTTTAATCAATCATTAATATGGCAATTACTACCTCATCATTCTGTCCTAAATAAATTTATTTATATAATTTTGAAAAATTATAAAAAAAATACAAATATGTAGGAAATATTTTTAGCTTTATAATTAATATTTATAGTGGAATTTATCTTTAGTATAATAGTATATTAAAAATGGTTTTTTTATTAAACTATAAATTTTTCTCTTTTAACTCCTCTTTAAATAAAATAATAATAGATGTCCAAATATAATCCATGTGGATCCAACAAGATCCTATTTTATTTATAAAATGTATTTTTTTTCTATATAAAGTTATCCAAAATAATTAGGATATGTTTTAGGGTAATTATTATATCATTTTTACAATTAATTACCCTATTTACATTTGAACGTTGTAAAAAAATTCAAATGTTACACTTCACCAAAAAATATTTTCATCCTATTGAACCAGATTTTACTTACTGATTTCAACTATGTCTCTTGGATTTTGTATATTCAATTAACAGAAGCTATAAAATTATGTTTTATGAAAACATCCAAAAGTGCATAGAAGGTGGGTAAAAGACGTTATAATGTTCTATAATTTTCAATACATATAATTTTATTGTAAAATGACTCAAAGGAATTAAATTGAACTTATATTGGTATTTTGTATCTATTTTTACTTTAAAATGAATATAAATAAAAATAATAATTATTTAAATAAAAATTTGGTTTTAAACAAGAACATAGTGTTTTTCACTGTTCAACAAAAATTGAATGTTTTCAGAAAAAATAACAAAAATTAACAATAAGGTAATACTAATATTCTGAATACATTAATAATTCCTATTTTACAAAATTCAAAACATATAAGTTTCAATAATTAATTTTATATTAATTCCCGTTGTCAAAACCTAAAATAGGGTTTTTGAGAAGTAAAAACAATCAAAAGATTGATATGTGTTTCTGTCTAATTTAAATGTAAAATTAATTCTAATTACAAACATTTGATTAAATGATAAAAAATACAATCTAATTATACTTCAAAAAAATTCAAATTAATTATTTAACATTGTAAATTATTTTTATTAAAGAATTATTTTCCAATTAAAAGTTAGTATATTTCTCTATTAATAAAAATATTAATGTTATCTGATGTAGAGAAAAAAATTTCAAAACTAAATTTTTATGTCCATATTCTAAAGACAATGTTTATTTTTTCAAATTAAATATATAAAAGAGTCAAATATTGGATTTAAATAGGGTTCTCTATTAAATGGTAGTAAAATTTTATTTCTTAAAAAATGCATCCATTATTTTAAAAATTAAATTTGTTCATATATGATGTTTAAGAAACTCATAATATGGGTGTTAAAATTATATGAAGTATATAAAATTCAAAATTCAGTTAATATTATTGAAAATAACTTTTTAAATGTATAGTTTTGTATGTCGAGGTGTGCCCGAACTCGGTGTTGCGTTTAGCACATGTTTTGAATTACGTTAATGTGATAATGTACTATGAAATCATGAGGTGTTAAATTATCCCATCTTTCAATATGTCTTTTACTTTCAATTTTAAAATTTTCATCAAAATTAAAAGGTTGAAAATACAAAATACCTTTGTGGAAAACCCACATCCTAAATAGGGTTAATAGAATTTACTCTTAATAAGAGTGAAAGGGAAATGAAAAAGTCCCCACAAAAATAGGATTTCGAATAGGAGAACATTGGTAGAAATTGAAGACACATAATTGGTGAGAAAATGTAAATATTTATAGATAGTGATTGAGGTCATCAAATAGAAATAAGTGAAAAATAAATATAAAATTGAGGGACTCAAAGTCATAAATCTATAATGACTTAAAATATGATTGGTTCATCAAAAGGTAAAGTATATGGAATTTTTTTTTGGGTTTTAATATCCTTAGCTAAATTTTATGAATTACATTCATCACAGAATAAGAAAAAAAATATGGAATGTAGAGCTCCATCCTTTAGCTAATTTTAACCGAAAACTCATCTATCACTCCAAAATATAATAGAACTCAAAAAAAAATCTATTTAACTTAATCATATAGGAATTATAAAAATGAATTTATAATTAATCTATCAGATCATTTAAATAACTACATTATACAATCCAGGACATCATGTAGGCCAGTGGTGGCTGATACACCATTGCCGCCCTTTAGATTCGGGGTCAAGTGTCACGACCTTGCCAGACACGATGTGTTGTTGTCCAACCTTTGGGTTGATCATTTTATAAAAATTCTAGAAATTATACTAATAAATGTTTTATCCTTAAACCATTGTATCCAATGTTCAATATAATCCCTTTAAATCTTTAGACTAATCCAGAATACTTGTGTCCAAACTCATAGTCAAAAACTTTTTATCGAAGGTACACATAACCTAATGAAGATCTATTTTTCCACATAATAACATTTGAGTACCTTAATAATGTATTCTCTTAAAACATGGTAACACCATTAATTACCATATAAACTTATATGTTACATTCATGACCCCTTCTTCCTTATATAATACATGATAGATTCCTTATATCAAAAAAGATTGAATACTCCAATAATGATGGAATAATCAAACCATTAATCAGTTCCAAGGTAGTCAAGAATATCCAATATAATTTATCCAAATCAAACATCTCTTATTCCAAAATCATTACCTTAGTATCAGGACCATATTGAGGTTCATCTATCCTTTAACCATCTATTTTCCAAAAAAAAAACTTGTTGTTGAGTTACTTTTCATAGTACCATATAATCTAAAATCCTCAATGAAATATTATTTTAGTACAATCCTTATTTATTTATGTAATTAACATAACAAGTACATCATTAATACAAAAGTAAAATTACATAATTCATTAATAAAAATATACGAGCACTAATTATTCATCTACATCTGTTGTATTATCATAACTTGATTATTATCTAATAGCATCATTTGTGGTTTACTCTGATGATTGGGACATTGATTTGCGTAGTTTCCTATCTCATTATAGATGAATCATTTTACATTTGAAACCTTTTTCATACCCTCGCAATCACATACATGTTTTCCTTTTTCACCACAATTATAAAAAACATCCATTACCTTCAAGAATTTACCAAGGTGATTCCTTCCAAAGTTATCACATATAAGAAAATCCTTCATTCCCTTCTTCTCTTTATCCATCATTCTCTCTTCCATCCATTTTTTATCTGGAATCCCTTCAAAGCCATAGGACTCAGAGAATTGCTTACTTAACTTATTAACACGTGATACTATTTCTTCATATGGATAAAATATGTGGGAGATTGTTTCCCTTCGAAATTTAAGCTTAAGACCATGAAATATATTATCCTTCTTACTCTTTGGAACATGCGTGTTGTTATAGTTCTCATTCCTTCTACTGGGAACCATATCTAAACAATGGAATACATTAGGTTTTATTTTTAATCTCAAAGCATAATTCCTAAATAGTATAATACCTATCATAAATTGGACAATTTATGCATATAATACATAACCATATAAATTGTTTTCTATGATTAAGTATTTACTCATAAATCCTTTATAACAGTTTGTAAAGAAAATGTGTATTCTCCAAAGCATATCCCCCAGGAGTGTCGCAACCAAGAGTGTAACAAGGCATGTTGTCATGTATTAAGATACCCCTATTCAAGCCCAGAACTCCTTGTTGGTTTTTTCACTCCTAGGTAAATCTGTTCTAGATCTGCCTCTACCTGCTCATATCTAGACTAGAATGTATCACTTGGAAAATTCACAAAATACTTACATTAACAAAATTTTAGGATGTTCTGCTATAGTAGTATTCAAAGTTTATCTTTGGGTAATTTTATTTAAGAAGAGACTTTCTAAATCTAGTTTGAATGGTTTGTATTATACATCTTATGATTCCAACTATAACACCTCGACCCTAGTTACTTACTGTTGGAGCATTATTACATAACATTTAGATGATCACAAGAGATCATGTCTCGAAAGAAAGATATGTTTAGTAGCCTTGGATGTACCGGTTACATATATCAGTTTTACATTACATTATGAAATGGAAAAACAACAACATTGTGTCCCCTTTGAACACACACATATCCCTTAGCCAATTTCTGTAGGTAAATAATAATATACTTCTTCACATATTGGGAGAAGTAAAAAATAGATAGGGCTGAGGTCAGATGCTCAGTAAGGATAAAAATATAGCAGAAAATTTCCTGAATAAGAATAAACATTTAAGGAAACATATAAGACTAAAACACAAGCATTTTTAAGTTACACATCAGCCTAATATGGAAAATATATATCAAAAAATTCCATTTACTTATTCACATTGATATTTAACTTATCGAATAATCACATGTTATATCAATAGTTAATTTAATAATTATGGAATGCATAATATCGGATATCCTAACCAAATAGTCAAGGCCCCATGCCAAGACCTAGAATAATATTTTTGTCACGTCCTTGGCTAGGACCCTAGTTTATCTAATGAGACCTACCGATGCATCGAGGAGTTACAGTGGGCTCCACCTATCACTTATTAAGAACAATGCATTCCTCATATGAAAGGGTTTTAACATAAAATAAACATTCTTATTAAAACTGACATACGAAATGTTAATACTTTAACCATAAATCATGAATGGAAAAATAATAATACATCCACAATCAAACATATCACAAGACCTTCATTTTAATATGGAATATTCTATCTTAATAAATCAACTTCAAACAAGTGTGAAATACCTCAGATGATGTTGAATTAGATAAAATCAAAACTATTTAATAGAAATATAGCTTTCCATTTTGAAATCATTTACAAGTCACATAATTATAAAAGAAAACATTGATTTTTAAAATAGACTGATAAGATTTTAAGGGATTTTTTTAGTTGTTATAATGGTAGAAAATAGTTTTTCCCACCGTATAAGTTAAAAAAACATTCTTACATCCATTTGTCTAAAAGGTCATAGAGTACCTTGTCTAGAAAGAAACAAAAATATTCCTTTCAAAACATTTTATAAAAATTAAAAAAATTGTATAAATGAATTTAACTCAAAACTTTGGAAATTTTAAAAATGTTTTGAAATAAATTTTTAAGAAACATGGATGTGGATGAATAAGAATTCCCAATAGATTCTCTTGTATACACAACCTTAGATAATAAAGAGATTGTAAAATTAACCTTTATCGTGTAATTTTCGTTGGTAGAGGGTACATTAACCTCCTTTATAATTGTTAAATAATTGTTATTAAATTCATACGAGATCTATACACCTATATATGATATTATATATGACCTTCTAATATTGTTTTGTTAATAAAATTTCGGTAGTATCTTTGTTTCGGGTGTTAACAGGTTTGTTTTACTTTTTATACATTCTTATGCCAGTCATGTTTTTTATTGATAGGATTTATTTTATTAATATCTAGAGTAATATTAATTTAAATAAATGTATTTTTAATCATTAAATGAAAATTATTCTGGAATGGTTACGATGGGGAATGAATCTCTTCGCGTTCGTGGAGACGGTAATTTGTACTGACATACGAGCGACCATAAAATTCTAATGATGGTGAAATCGTAAGTAATTAGATGTTATATCATATTTAAAGAATCATTAACATGATATATATTTTATTTATATCAATCATACTCATTATTATTCTCATCAAAAAATGATGTTTTGAATAAGAAACTAAACTACGACGTGAAGATGGTAAGCAATACATATGCACGCAATGTGAATTTTTCATTCATAGGATGGATAGAATATTGAATATTATTTCACTATATTTATAATAACATAAAATTATATACAAGGTACTGGATTTATTATTATGGTTTGGAAACAATAAATAAAGAGTAAGTGGAAAAAGAAAAATACTTTGAAAGAGTTGATGAAATTATTATCTCTTCTTCGAGCGCTTCCTTTTGATTTGATCTAAAGGGATCCTTAGGTCAGCTTTATGATCCAAGTAAGGCCTCTAAGTTTAAGTGATGGTAAGTGAGAATATATTTGAGTAGGTTTTGGCTGTGAAAAAAGGCTTGGGAGGTGTGATTTTGAGATAATGTGATGTACCCTTTTATAAAAGAGGTGAGGGTCACATTAAGAAAAGCTTGAAATATTAATTTATTATACAGTCATATTTAGTTTATAATGGATCCAAATAGATTTAATTTGATGATAAGGTGGATATACGTAGAAAAACACTCAACCCTTTGGTTTTATATAGGTTTAGGTCACCATATGAAATATATCATTTAGATTTAAAACATAGTTAAATAGTTTATCTTTTACCTTCTATTCTTGTATTATTATAATAAATGGATAAAAAACCAATATAAAAATCCAATAGAACCCCATGTGGTTAATTATTTACCTATATAACCGTATCTATATCCTTTGGCTTAATCTAATATTTTTTTGGAGTATTATATCAATTAATAATATAGTATTGTTTAAAAACACATTTATGTCAATTTTGACACTATTTAGTATTTGATTTTTTTGAATGTCAATAAAATATGATCACTTAAGAAAAAAATACATAAAATCAATCCTAAAATGTCATATTATCCTTCAAAACTTGTCTAATGTATCATAAGACTCAATTTAAATTTAATGTTATATTTATAATATCATTTATTCTAATCATTCATTAAAAAGATAATTACTGCATCATCATTTTGTTATTAATAAATTTTATTATATAATGTCAAAAAATTATAAATAAAATATCATTAGGTAGGAAAAAATTATATATTAATTATTAATATTTATAGTCTAATTTATCATATATATAACCATATACTAAAAATGGTTTTCTTATAAAACATTGAATTTTACACTTTTTACACTTCTTTAAATAAAATAATAATTAATTTCATAATCTAATACATGGGGATCAATGATGATAATATTATATTACTAATGTTTCTTTTGGTCTAAATAATATTATTCAATAGAATTAGGACATGTGTTTGGGTAATTATAATATTATTTTGAACTTTTAATTGTCCTATTTACTTTTTACTATAGTAAATAAAATTCAATAGTTACTATTCACCAAAAATTATTTTCATCCTATTGAACCACATTTTACATACTCATGTAATCTATGTATTTAGTAATTTTGAAATTTATTCCACATAAGAGGTTAAATTACATTTTATGAAAATTTGTAAATGTGCCTAGAAGGTGGTTAAAAGACGTTAAAAAGTTATATAAAATTTTATACACGTAATTTTATTATAAAATGACTTCAATGAATTAAACTGAACTTATAAAGGTATTATGTATGGAATTTTATTTTAAAATAAATTTAAATAAAAATAAAAATTATTGGAATAAAAAGTCTGTTTTAAACAATAACGTAGAGTTTTCACTATTCATCAAAAAATTGAATGTTTTTAGAAAAATACCAAAAATTCTTCTTAATATAATTTTGATATTTTGAATACTATAATGATGTATATTTTACCAAATAGAAAACATATATGTTGAATTTATTAATTTATAATTAATTCCCATTTTCAATACCAGAAAGCAGGTTTTTGAGAAATAATACTATCAAAAGATTGATATGTGATGTCCAATATAAATGTAAAATTACAACCAATGACCAAAACTAGATTAAATGATAAAAAATATAATCTAATTATAATTCAAACCCATTAAAATTTACAATTCAACACTACAAATTTATTTTATTATAAAAAATGTTTTCAATTTAAATTTAGTATTTTTCACTATTCACCAAAATATGAAAGTTATCCGAAAAACACCAAAAATATATCAAAACTAAATTTTTATGTCCAAATTAAAATGATGAAGTTTATTTTTTAAAATTCAATATTTAAAAGTGTCAAATATTTGATTTACAAATGTTTTTCCATTAAAATGTGGTAAAATTGAGTTTTTTTTTAAAATACCTCTTTTATTTGGAAATTGAATTTTTTTTTCTTATATTATGTCTATGAAACACATAATATGGATGTTAAAATTATATGGAGTATATAAAATTCAAAATGCAGTTAGTAGTATTCAAAACCTCTTTTTGAACATCTAGTTTGGTAAGTCATAGTCTTCTTGAACTTGGTTTGGCGTCCAACAGAAGCTATTGAATTTTTTTTAATAAGATACTGTGCTAGGAAATCCAATGGTGTTACAAATTTTTCTAACTATATAGGGAGATGGGTTTATAACTATGAGGTGGTTTGATAATGGTATGATATATGTAATTTGCTCTTAATTTAATACATTACATTTGACTATAATCTATAAGCTTTTGAACTAGGCCCTCATTACTATGTAGAATTTAAGGGACTCCAATTGTGTGTGTCAAATAGTAGTTCAAATCCCTGAATTAGTAGTGGTTATTATTATAGAGATATGCATTCAAATAATGTTTTCATTAGGGGTAGAATAAGTATGTTAACTCAATCTGATAACTTTCTTATATGTCACTAGTGTGGGTATCCAGGAATCATGAAACCCTAGTGTATGTGAGATACAATTGAGTGTACAGGTTGTGGAAAGATGTAGAATATTTAGTTGTTATGAAATACCATTAAACATTGTTTTAGTGAGAGATTATCGAAACTAACCCCATGTTCTTGAGAAGGGCCAGTAGTACCTATCCTAGAAGGTATATATAGAACCAATGAATACTAATGGTAAAGTGGTGGCCTTGGAAGAGGTAACTAGATTCCTGATTTACCACTCCATTAGAGATGGCCTAGTTAGGGAAGTTAGGATGTGACTCTAGGATGCCATACAGGCTAGTTACATGTAGTGAAACACATTTAATAGGGGAAGAGAACAAGGCAGTATACTATTAAAGGTATCATTCAGGTATTATATATGTGAGTTTATTCATTAATTGACATATGTCCATTACACACATTTATATATATCCAAATTTTAGAGAGTCTAGGATTAGATATAGAGTAATTCTATGGAATAAAGGTACTCAATATCCCATTAGGTATCCAATTAGGGAGTACACACCAATGTTAGAAATTTACCTCTTGGAAGAGGTGAATATATTTTCATGTGTAACTATTATGTTATTTATATGATAGGGTTTGTATAATTCTCAAAGTTTAATATACTATTATCTGTTTGGAACATATAGATGGTTATCACCACATTGTAATTTTTACATCACCACAGGTAAGTAGATAACTCATAATGGATAATTGATGTTCTCTCATCTTGTTGTGGACTTTAGAATCTATGACATGTAGATTGAACTCAAAAAATTCTAGTATTTTAGTGGATGATTTGGGTTTATAGTATATTGTTTCCCCTTATATGGAAAAAGGTTTTAGGGATTAAATCCATGGTGACATTTCAGGGTTACCTCTATGGAGATAGGTAGAATTAACCATTTCTATATTTCATGTAGTGGAACTGGTTTTCATTCATTCTTAAAGGATATATCCTATAGAGTTCAGTGAGTTTAACAAAAAAATTGAGGGCATGGAGTCTATGAGTTGAGTATGACCTATTACCACAACATTGGAATCAAAGGTTGTAATTTACAATAAGGTGGAAAATTTGATTAGGATTTATGTGGACAACAGACAGTTGAACCTGCTCCAGATAAAGAATCAGAGTCCACTTCCTCAAATAGACGACCTCTTTGATACGATTCCATATGATAGGGTTTTCTCATTTATTGATTGAGTTAGTTCTATCATTGGGTGTGTGTCGGGAATTTAGACATACCTCATACAACATTATAGGGTATGTACGATATTTTGAGTACACGGTAATGGAGTTCATTCTCTTGAATGTGCCTCCTATATGACAAATTATGTTTTCCATAGGTATATGGATTCATTCATGGCAGTCTTTTAGGATTAATTTTTCGTGTATTATATCTCTTGTCATGACCATCCCTAATAAATTGAGATCATGCTGAATACACTAAGGTATCTCCAACGTTATCTACTGTTCACAAAAGGACACTTTTAGATTAAACAATTACAATTTTATGGGACAAATTGACTCGGAATTAGGAGTATCAAAGGCCTAGAGAATGCACGAGTTGTAGTTTACAAGGATATGGACAATAATATCTTTCATGCATGGGGTTTATTATGGAATTAAGGTTATTAGAGATTCATATTCATTGATTTATGGAACCTATAAACACCTATTACAATATTAAATAAGAAGGGTTCTTGGTTGATGTGGTCTGAATTTGGTTATAAATCCTTTTAAAAATAGAAGAACATATTGACTTTTGTGTGAATCCAGATAATATAGGAGACAGACATGAGCTATATAGATTATCATGAAACACACATGTATCATTCTAGTATAATTTATGATATAGTATGAGAGAGTAATATCATATGGATCTCATCAGACCAGTACTCGCAAGAGGAATAAACCGACAATCAATATTGAGATATAATTTTTAGTACTTTAATTATGTTGTTTGAGTCAATTTTTTCATGGGGTGAGGTAAAATAAAACCAATATTAATAAAATAACTAATCCTTATTTTTAATCTTTAAAATATTTATTTCATCCAAGTGAGGGGTACCTATAGACCTAAGAGGGTATTGGGAGAATCTACGTATTTTTTGGATCATGTATCTTCTTAAATTGGTGAGGTAGATTGTGCCTCATTTTTAGAGAATTGGCAGCGATATCAATGTGAAAAACTAGTATTGCGTGTTGGGCACACAATATGAGGACACATGGTTTTCTCTAACATTTCGAGTTGGGATGCATGGATGTGAATTTTGTCGTAAAATATTAGAATCCATTTCACATGGGTTTCCCGTGGTTAATAGGGGCAAGCACCTGGCCTATGTGAGGGGAATTATTTGGATATTCTTGGAAGGCATTTGGTTCACGATTTTGATATTCTTGTGGATAAATTGTGAAACCCCTTTAATTAATTTGAATTTACTATTTTCCCTAAAAATGTTGTTTAATATCCATCCCCTTTCCTTGTCCTATAATGGTCTTTAACTCCCTCCCCCATTTCTCATATTGGGAGATCCCATTCTACTATTATTGAATATTTTTGGAACTCCTTCATCTAATCACCATTTCATAATATACAGATGTCTTGGATCCATAATGGTAATCTTTGTAATCCTCTTGCATCCATTCATCATTTTCCTTCCCATCTTCTTTACTATTTTTTTGTTACCTCATACTGAATATATTTTGGTCATTTTAATATTCAACTAGATTGAATAATTGGTTGAAACTTGATGAGGACAGTGCTACATGCCTAAGGTTGGTGTAATAGTAAAATTCCATAAATGATTTGGTGTCTTTATCGCTTCACCACTATGAACATGGCCAATAATTTTTGGATGATTCCTTAAAATTTAAATTCATTTTAAAATTAATTAAACCATGTCTAGATACTCCCATAGACCCATATTAAATTATTAAAACATTCATTCCTCTTGAATACCACCCCTTGGGTATGTTAAATTAATTTCATCCATGAGATAAATTTTAATCCTCCAAAACATCATCAGTGTGGTCTAGATTAACATTTTAATGGATTTTTCTTTCTTTAAATATTAAATGGTTAAATTTTATTAAATGAATGCGGGTGTAAATTCCATGAGATGCACCATGTACATATATTAATAGATTATTTAAAATGGGATAATGGTGGATATATTGGCTAAAGTAAATTCATATGATTAAAATGGAATATCCAAATGATTATTATTATAAATATTATTAGACCATGGATAACGGTTGATGGACATCAGTTAATTGATTTATTGTGCACGACATTCCATTATTTCATACGATTTGTGATAGACATAATGTCTCACACTCTTTATTCTTATTTGGATAATGGTAATTATGATCCACATTCCTTTATTTTTTGGTTTCATTCACGATGAATCACTTAATTATCACAACTGATGAGCATGATGTCTCACATTCCCATGAGATTCAGGGATAATACCCTATCTAGAGAATATAGCATGTTTTACTACTCATGGACACCTATATTAAGCTCGGGGTCCAGATAGCTTCTAATATCGATGTATGTGAATATATATATATTGTGTATATATATATATGAATACATTATATATATATATGGATACACTTGGTTACCTATTCAAACATATTCCAACCTATGCCAAAACATGTAAACTCTACAATGTGTCCCATAAGAACATGATCCCACTCGTATTTACTCTTCCATTATTATTATTATTCATCATCATACACACTGATATTATATACATAATGACTAGATTATTATATATTTCATTTGTGGTGGACTACTATGTTTATATCACACACTTCATGGGATACCTTCGGTACCCGAGTTGACTTGATGATTATCTGTTTAGATATGGGAAATCCCCCTATCATATATTATTTATTTTTTTTAATTATAGCATGTATCACATGATAAGTCGAGTAAGTATATTCTTATGATTCTAGTGGATCATTATTTTTCCCTTATTTACATCTAATATAGAATATTTCATATTACAATACCATGTATCCCCTATATCCCCATTTTCACATTAAAATTCCATGTCAACATTTTTATATTAAACAAACTAGGGACTTATTATAATTAATTTTATGATATTTGTTTCATTTTTTTATTATTCTTATTTATAGTATTTGTTTTCATCGTGATGTCAGTTGTACTATTCATCCACTATTGATGTATATTATTATCTCTATTTATATTTTATCCCCTATATGATATGAAGGTATATTCCCCCCATTTAACCATTATAGATCCTCCCTGCTATATGAAATCCACTAGCATATGGCGAGTCATGCTTGATGATTTGTAACCCATCATCTCGGTGATGCATTTTAGTGTATCCCAGTCCACGACATTACAATTTTTTTAAATTATATTTCTTTTTTTTTTCTATTTTCCTTTTATGAATTTTAGCCATATTTTTTTTGTTTAGTTTTAATTACTTATTCCTTATCATTGTAATCAAGATAATTTCACTGAAATAATCAACTAAAAAATTGATCTACAAATTTTATTGAAGAAGAAAAATAATGAAATAGATTTGACCATGTTTAGTGGAAAAAACTAAGATACATGCAGTCTAAGATGATGATATCTAGTGTTTTGATTGATAATGTATTGTAGATGACCTTCAAAAATAGAGTAGATAACAAGAAATCTTGTACCACTAGTGTTATATGACCATACTGATATCAATTTATATTGGATCTATTTGAATGTATATCACCTATAATATTTATTATTATAAAATTGTGTCTGATAAAATATGTGAAACATAACCCTAATCATAAATGAAATGGATGTTATATTTCTTTAAATTTATTGTCCTCAATACATTTTGATACACATAACCCCCAAAATAAATAAAAATTAACACAAGACACTAATATATCATATCTGATAAATTGGTGGGTATTATTATAAATAAAGAAAATGTAATATTATATGGTTTACCCTAAGTTGAATTAAATTAATTGTTATCTAATGAATATCAGTAAAATTTTAATCATTTGAAATAAAGAGATTTTTTTTCTGAAAAAATATTATTTTAATAAAATTTTGTCACATCACACATAGTTCACATGGAATATTATTAACATTGTCCACAATTTGAATATATATATCAATACATAAACCAAATTCTTTGAATCATAATATATAAATTACCATATATATTACTTTTTTTATAATTTTAGGAAATTATTATCTTTTAAGGAATTGTGAAAACTTCTGGTTTCTATTGAATGGTTTCTTTTCATTTTAAAATTTTAAAATATCTATTTGGGTTTAAAATTATTTAAAAAGTAAAATTAGATCAATAATAATAAAATAAATACAATTTAGTTCATTAAAATAAATTTCATATTGAATATTTATATTAAACAATAATTTACTAATGAAATATTTCACACTGGGAAGGTGCTTTTTCACTTAGTATACTAGTTTAATTTTAATTATTTTTAAAAAACATATTTTAATGGAATGTATAAAAATAAATTTAATATTTTTAATTTTAATAATTAATTTTTATATTATATGTTCAATATATTTTTTTGTCATAATTATTTTGAGGAATAGTTAAAATTTATTACCAAATTTAAGGTTAAAATAGTTTTATTTTGAGTCAATATGAAAAGATAAGTGTTAAAATTACCCGAAAATAAGTCTTATTCCTATTTTACTGCCATATTTATACATTATAACCTAAAAAATTCTAAAATTATATATTTTTCATCTTTTTTATATAATAAATACATGGTTATAACTTATTTTTCAAAACATTCTGGTGTGTCATTCCCCCCACATATAAAAGTCTACCCACTATCTTATCTTATTAACAAATAAAAATCTATTTGGGTAAGCCCAGACCAACACATAATCCTTCAATAATTTCCTCCTGAAATATTAATGTAATTTTATGATAATAAATCTAGTATTTTTAGGCTCTCCTTATAAGCCTATAGTGTTTCTCTAAAGAAGAGGTAATATTTTGAACTATTCTTATTTGTTATACCAGTTGTTATATATCGTTAATATATAACTAATTAAGGATTAAATAATAATCAAAGTATATATTATGTAATGATATATTGTTATGTAAATTTCATAACCTAAATGTAAATAAATTTCCATCAAATTAGTAAATAAATCATCGATCTTGTGTAGGACAGACTACCACATTGCAAAAGGATGTAAAATGTATTCAATCACCGCATCGCTGAGATGGATATAATGAGGTATTTTATGTATTTATATTTTATTTATTAAATAATATAATAATAAAATTATAATATCCCTTATAACCTTTTTACTTTTTAATCATTTAGAAAAAATTAAATTTCATTCATGTGTACATGGTGACTGCCGCATCCATGTTGTGATGTGAAATATTTTCATTTAATTATGACATTTATATTAATAATAATATACTAAATTAATATAAATTAAGTATTTAATAGATTAATTTTATTGTAAATTTTTAATATTATTTATTTTTATCACGTTCTATGTATTTTGAAAATAAAAACATATCTCATGTGTAAGTACTGCTAACCATCTCCCTGGACTGCATAACTCATTTTCCCATTTATAAATTTTATGGAATGTTATTAAAATTTAAATAATAATTATATATTGTACTTATTATGTTTATTAGAATTTTATAAACAATTTATAAATGATAAATATTAGAGGACCAAAATTACTAAATCAAAATCTACATGAAAACGGAGAAATTATCACCAGAAAGGATGATTTTTTAAAAAATAATGTAAATAACTGTGTAAAAAATAGGCTATAAATTAACCATATATTTTAAAATATATATTATTATACATATGTAATAAATAAAATATAAATATATATTAATTATAAATAATTTTCTAACACATAGGAAGAAAATGATATATATTGTAAGGGTTTGTCATATAACTTTCACTATTACGAGACATATCACATATTGACCACTTATTTCTTTTATGTTAGGTAAATAACGGAAATTTTATATGTTATATCATGAATAAATATACATTAATGGTATTTGTGGATTCATTTTATGGTATGGGTTCAATGATTCAAGACTTACCCATGTGGTAAAGCTAAATTTTACAATCTAATAGTTTGTATAAATTGTTTGTGTCTATATTTATAATGATGAAATCATATGATATATCATTGTATTATGTGAATAGATTTCTTATCAAATGGTTATAAATTAACATTAAAGGTGGAATTTTTATTTTATATCCTCAATAAATAAAATTAATTTTAATTTTTTTTGAATTTTATACATTATTTCACTTTGTGTTCAAAAATAATTTTACTTCCAAATCCATGTATTGAAAAACATATTATAAAATGTATGTAACATTAAACAATTGGATTATTAAATAATATTTTAACCATGTTTTTATTTTTATAAAATATATTGAAAGGAATATTGTTTTCTACCTTCTTCTGAACTATTTTAACATCTTTATAATAGTTTGAAATTAAATTTCCCTATGAAATGTATAGAGATACCCACATTCACGAACAATAATTTTTTTGAAAAATAATTTAAAATTGTAGAAGTTAACTTTTTAGGAATTTATTCCGAATGATTCTAAACATTATTAATTTTTATTGTGTTTTTCAAAATTAAAATTATATTCTCATCAACAATTATTTAATGGTTTGTTTGTAGTGTTTATATTTATAAATGAAAAAAAATAAAAAATATTTATACTTAATTTGAAATATGATTTAATGTGATCCACCTTATTATTTCTCTAGATGGATTACTATCAGTCTATTTAGGATATATAATTCATGTACAATTATGTACATTACTCTGAATAGTTTATTATCATGATTATTTATTCGGGAAATAAATAAAAAAATTGACTATTTATATATATATTTTTTATATGGAAATATTTCCATAGTTTAACATGGAAAATTCATTTGTCTTAGTAAGTTAATTGTGGAGACCACAATATCCCATTGATTCATTGGTCAACCTAATTAGAAAAACCATTATGTTTTTTCAACAAGGCCTTACACAATTATGTGTGATATATTGGAACGTGGCCATGAAATTATGGTTAAGATGTTCATCATTATTTATTCCCTCACTATGTGATTCTTTATTTATGTTCCATGAGATAGTTTTATTTGATAAAATATCAATGGTTATGTTTTATATTAATTTTATTATTTATATAGATTTTTCTTAAAACCGTTTATTACATCCATATTATGACCAAGAAACAAATTGAACGTCATGTGATTCTTTTGTTTACCATGATTTTTTTATTCCTTAATTATTATTGATATCATATACTACATGAGTAAACAGATAGGTAATTACAACCCCAACCATTTCTTATGTTTCAATTCTCCATGATCCCAAGAAGTATATAAGTATTAATATTAATTGTTATATTAATTGGTACTATAGTTTTCTCAATGAAAATTATATGATTTATTTAATGTTTTCAAATATAATATAAGATTTTTGTTTGTATCTAATTTTCTATTAATACTAAACTATTCTTCAAATTTGAATGTTAGAGATTGTATCTAAGACTAGTATAATACTGTAACAACCAACTCTAGGTTACGATAGTCATGGTATTATCATTTGGTATTAGATGATGTTTAGTATATACCTTGGGATCTAGAATCATGAAATCATATATTATAAAACCTAAACCTATAAAATATATTGAGGACAATTATACGACAACATAATATAGATATGTTAATTTATATTTTAATGATTTTACTAAAATTAACGACAATTATAGATAATAAAATTGAATGTGTCTATAAATTAGTTATATATAGAGGTAAAAAATTTAAAAAGGGGCACTAGAATTTTAATAAATCATAACCTTTTACATGACAACAACCCTTTCTAGCCACTTATTTCTGATAATAATGGGGGATTTGAAGATAAAAATTAATGTTTTCTTGGAAAACCATTATGAAATATTTGAAAATATATTTATTATAGATAATATTTTACAATGAATCAATACATATGATTATAATATTACCTATGAATAATTTATTCAATTTGTGTTAAGTGTTTCACTAATATTGGGTTTATATATTAGGATAAATGATCATATAATTTAACATAGATTATTCCATTAATTGGAAATAGATCCTATCATAAGGAATGGTAACCATATCAATGAACATTTTCCTAGAGGGTATGTCCCTAATATTATTGATAATTAATCCATAGTAGGATAGACATTTGAAATGGATTAAACTATAACCATATTAGGGATGATGACTCTGGTTTTTGGAAAAACACAGTCTCATATAGAGTAGTATGTTGTTCTTTTAGGTGGTGTAATAACATTAGACTTTGTCATGCATCAACAACCTCCATCATTTAATGGTACCAAAAAATCCATTTTTATTTAAGAAATGGATAAGTTTTGTAGGGATGAAATTTTTCTCATTTGGATGTAATAAAAGGGAGATGGTTTTCATGGGACATTATTATATCTATGGGTATATAGATAAATGGTGGAAATTTATTCTTAACACAAAGGATGAGGATTAAATAGAGATCATGGAATGTAATAGTTTTAGGGTACTGTTCATGATAATATATTTTCCATAAGAGAAATGCGACAATACATAGGATTGTATCATGGTTTTGAGAAAGATATAATTTAAAAATGCACTAATGTGTGATGATATCATTACATGTATAGAAATAAATGAAATAAAAACAATAACATAATGAACATAAAATGGTTGTCCATTTGAAGTATGTGAATAAGATGATACAATGAAATTGACAAGTATCCCTTAAAATCTAATCATATGAGGATATGGTATCATGTTCTAAAAATATAGTGTTATAAAACTCCAAGTCATATGTATTTTAAGATAAGTAATAGAAAAATAATAAATTAGAGAAAAAATAGATACGTGTAATGGGGTAAATAATGGTTTTCCAAAATTTGATAAATATAGAAATAAATACCCATGTAATTTTGTAAATGGAGTTGGAATTCTATTATAGTGTAGAGATAAATACCATTAGCCTCATGAATAAAAGGTTAAGAAATAATACTCTAATACTAAATTTTTTATCCTAAAGGGGATACAAAATAATTAAAATAAAATCCCTATATGTAAAATAAATATACATTAGACAAGGCAGTGGGATATGTGTAAGTCTTATGATCTTAAAACGGTGAAGTTTAATGACTAATGAGGTTGTGTATTTGAATTATATAATTATATTTTGGTATTATTTTTCTCTATGGTGTATTTTTTATAATAATATTGAAACAAAAATGGATTGGGTTAATTTTTGAAGTATATAATTTCTCAAGTAAGATTAAATTTAATTTAAATATTCTATAATTATTTATTCATTAATTCCATCAATAAGTTCAATGATAATAAAAAAAATCCTTTTTTGGATTTGTATAAGATACTTTATCTTGATTAATGATGTTTATGGAGACATCAATGGAGATAAAAACCGTAGGATTATTATATGATTGAGTAAAAGCGTTTTTTAGGATGAATAACTTTAATTTGTTTTCATAAGAATAATTTTATTTATAACCTTTAGATTCTATATGATTATTGATATTAATGTAATGATAGTCAATTAAAATTGTTATATTATTTAAAAAAATTATTTATTTGAAAACCTTTTGGTTAAATAGTTATTTACTGAACCATTTTATTTCTTAAGGCATTCAACATATTTCTATAACATTATTGTAATTATACTAGTATTGTTTTAGAAATTGGAAAACATTCGTGTATGTTGAAAACCATTTTCATCTATAAATGCATTAGGGATTGAACCCATAAGAAATGTATTTCAATGGTGTAGTGAAAAAATCTAAGATATGTGATCTATTAGTTAATATTAATAATTTTAAAATAAAAAATGTAATGGATACATAATTATTGAATAGATATAGATGAAATTTTTTTGTTACTATTATGAGTAAAATATTTATATACAATATTGGATAACTCTTAATAACCACTTTTGGATTTGGAGAATATTTCAAGGCATATGGAAATATGTTTACCGCTTTTGTTGTTCATATAATCTATTAAAATTTATTTTTATTTCTCCATGTATAAAAATACATCTTTGATAGTTATTCCATGAGGTAAAGATTTAACTGGATGTTTACCAATGAAAAATGAAAGGATGATATTGTGAAAATGAAATTGAATGATAATAGGTGATTATATTTTCGTATGTACACTGCCTAGACAATAAAGGAATTCGTCAAATCTATGAAATAAATATTGAAAAAAAATTATCCAATTAAATCATTGTAAGATATATCAAGGGTTTTTTTTCACACCTCATCAGTTTATGTTTTTGTGTTCCTTAACATTATCTTAATCAATCAGTTTATTATGATCAGTAATCTCAATAACTCATGAAAATTACTTATGGTTTTCTTCCATGTCTAGATTTTTCGCATCCCGATATTTTGTTCGTACATGAAGAAAAAATTCTAGGAAATGTTTTATTACCTTTGTAATTCCATTTCTATCTTATCATGTGAATATTTTTTATTAATTTTTACTATACGTTTTTTCAAAAAAGGTATATTTATATGGATGAACCACAGTTTCTAAGAATGAGATCAAATTTTGAGGACACATTTTATTGAAGTTGGTGATAATTTAATACCCTAAAAAGTTTAAAAAATAAAATTGCCTAAAATAGTGAATGTAAGACACAAAATCAAGCTTATTGGACTAGAGAAAAAAATTAATTAAATTTATTCTTATTGATATCTTGTGATAAAGGAAGCCTTGTACCTAAATGAACTACAATATAGTATACCATTATATCCTAGTTGATAAATTGGTGGGAAAGAATTATATTTTATAAATAATGGAAAGTATAATTTTTATGCATAAGTAAAATAAATTATATTGTTACAATTTTAATACAAAAAGAAATAAAAATAATTTTAAATAATTTTATATGTTTTCTGAAAAAAACATTTTTTTAAACGTAGTCTCATAAATCTTTTCATACATACATAATGGTTTTATTCAAAAATGAATTTTCATTTCATGATTTTAAAAGATACATGTTTATTTGAAATTATTATTAATGTGATTTTAGTTCAATTATGTTATAATAAATATAATTTGGTCCATTATAATCAATACCATATTAAAATTGGATATTTATACTATTAATACATATGGAAATTATCCATTTGGGAAACAACATTTTCCACGCCACTGATAGGTTTAATATTTAATTTATATTACTATATTTTGAATATTTTATTTCATATGTAGAATAAAAAATTCAAATTAAATAATGACTTCAAATTATATTTTTTTAATGAATTTTAAATACAATAAATGTAATATACACTAGCTAAGGTTAAAAAATGTTTTCTTTGAGGTTCAACTAAAATGAAAATGGATACAATGTGTTATATACTTTTTCCAATACATATTTTTGGTCATATTGGGACCCCAAATGAAATTTGGTTTTATAATGATCCATTTTGGTTAATTTTGTAATGTCAAAAGCTTGGGTATCTCTTTTTCTTTTCACGAATTCCATGTGTGTCATCTCTCACACATAAAAATTACAACCCCATGTCTTCTCATATTCACACTCCCAAAGAATTTTGTTTCACAAAATTCATTCCAAAAAATAGTCCATAAATCCCCCACCAAATATTCTTTTGATTCAACATATATCTAATATTAAATAGTTTTAGTTTTTCAAAAGATGATGTTATGTGAAGAAGTTTCAATGTTTATAACATTGGAGTTAGGATTTAAATATTCTCCTATATCCTTCCAATCATCCCAAAATATAATAAAATAATAATAAAATATACACTATATATTTAAATTTCATTTTGATAATTTTATAACCACTATCTATATAATATTCCATCAAATTCGAAATGAAAACTTCGATCATGTGTATGACAAGTTACTACCTCACAAATAATGCAATTCATTTTACATCATTGTCTATCAAAGATGGATATTACAATGGATTTAAAATATTTATATGATATTTAATAAATAAATAAATATATTTAATTATAATGTCACATATAATTTATCAACATCCTATCCTTCAGAAGATAATATTATTTCTTCTCTCTACGTGTGTATTTTTGTCTCCATATAGTGAGGTGTAATATTTTTAGGTTTATTTAGAAATGGATTGTAATAAGAATATTTCTCATTAATAAAATTGAAATGTTTGATATAATAATGTGTTTTAATGTGAAATGTTATTTATCTTTCTTACAATCAATCTATTGGAAAAATATAAACAATGTATACGCATACATACGACCTACCATCTCTAAGAATGATCAAAATCATTTTCTCATCTCTAAATTTTTGGGTATACTATAAATAATTTCATAAAAATTACATATTAAATATATAAAATTATTATAATTAATTAAATATAGTATCACTGGTAAAATTAAATGGACAAAAACCGTTGATCTAAAACATACATGAAAAACAACAAAATTGTCAGTAGAAAGAGCTTTTTAAAAGAGAATTATTAATAAATGGGTCACAAAATACTATAACTAAATCATATATTGTATTATAAATAATTTTATGGTAATTAATTATATTTATAATTGAAAAAAATATTATATAGTTTTTAGAGCATGTATAATGTGAATCATTCTTATGATAAGGGTCTTTAATCTCGCTTTTACTTTTATGAGACATATGCCATATTCACCAATAATTTATTTTTTTGTTCATATAATATTCCATTTCAATGTTATATGTTGAATATATATTCATTCATGGTATTTAAATTTCATTTTTTGTGGAGGATATGATTCAACCGTTACCAAATATGTAAGGGGTTGTTTTTTAATCCTAACGTTTACATTAATTTTTTGTGATTAAATTTTCATTAATGAAAATTTTGATTTATTACATAAGAAACTATTAATTTTTTTTTCTATGTGTATTAATTGAATACTCATGTAATATTAAAATTTTGTCTCTTTGATAGTTAATAATATTAGGAAAATTTGATTATGACAATATCTCTCCATTTCACTCTAAGGTGAAAATTAATTTCTCTTCTGAATCCCTATTTTCTAAAAATATTTTTAATTTTTTTATCCTTATGAATTTAATTAATTGAAAATATTTTTCCCAAGTATTTTATTTTTTAAAATCGATTGTATAGGCTATTTTTCATCTTTTTTAAGGAAGATATTTTAACCTATTTGCAATAGTGTGAAAATATTGGTTTTCAATACTGTATGTGGCGAGTTAACTACTACCATGACTAGTCATTATTTTGGAGAAGCCATTATAATTTTATAAGTTTCATTTTATTGAAATTTTTTCACTAATATTACAAAAAAAATTGTTTGAAATTATTTAAAAAATTGATATTTTCCTTAATAATGATTTAATTACATTTTAATATTATTTCTATTCGTCAACATCAATATAACCCATTTTATCATATTTTCCATTAAGAATATTTTCTGATAACACCATCTTTATTATTTTACTTGATGGTTTATGATTATTTTGACTAGTGTATACAATTTTTATACCATTTTCCATATTACATTGGATTTTTTATGAATATGTCTATTAATTAGAGAAATTGATACTATTTAACATTATTATTTCTCAGTGTAGATATTTTTATTAATTTTTTCACTTCTTTTATTTGATGAATGCATTTAACATATTAATTTATGGGTGAGGGATTTTATTTGTCCTCGATAGATCATATGTATCATGAGAAAAACTATATTGGGTTTTTGGTAGAGGCCTTAGATATTTATCTATGATATTTTTTTCATAAGTTCTTGATAATATTTTTATGATTTATAATGCTTTCACTCACACTTAATCTTATTAGTTTTTGAGATTCGTTATGACTATTCTATAAATTATAACATACATGTTTATGATTCAATGTCATGGGATTATTTACATGGAATTATTTTACAATAATTTATTCCAACTATATAATGCTTATTTAATTGATTAAATGTCATGTGTTTCAGTAATATTGATTTAAATATTAATTATGACTTATTAATTAATGATAGAATCCACTGTACACAAAAACATACTGATAATTATAACTCACCCATTTCATTTTTTATATCCTTATGATTAAAATAATTTTATTATGATGGATATGATAAGATATGGAAAATGTTATTATGATTATATTAAATAACATTTCATATTATACATTATGATTCTGATTATAATGTGATTATCAGGTATCTATTTATTTTTCCTAGACTACTAAACTATTCCATCTATTGGGGGTGATCACCGGTATCTAGAACCTATTTAATAATGTTACCACAAACAGTTGGCTACATGGTTCAGGGTATTTATAGTTTCTTTATATGAAACATAATATAAATTTAATAAATAGATTTTGGAAAAATGATAGTAGGGATCATGATTTTGATATTTATTTGTTTATATTTATAGCATAATAAACTAATGTTTTGTAAAGTTAGTGATTATATGTATTTATTATTATTACATCCCTATCCCAATACTAGAAGTGATTGCGGCTCTAGAAAAGTTATACATAATTGAAATAAATCTGATAATGGGGAATTTGGATTCTAATTGATCTTCACTTGGTGCATGAAAACATTCCATTATTCACACACGGTTTGAAGATATTTGGTGATATTACTAATATAATTCAAATTGTACATAAAAAATAAAGATGGATTTGAAAATATTTTAATGAATTTAAAATATTCAAAATACAGAATGTTAAAAATTATATGAATTACTATGAAAATCGTTTTAAATTTTTGTTATGTGTCTCAGTTTTTTGGATTTAAAAATTAGGATACCTAATGTTTAAACAAGATATATTGTATCCCACTGTATATAAATTTCTCATAGAGGAATAATTTGTAACCATATCAATGAATGTAGTCCATATATGGATTAACCTGTTAAATAGATAACGGAGATGGAGGTGTGGTCGGTGCTCTAACTCATCTAATTTTTACAATATTGGGGAATCTGACATAGGTCTTGAGCAATGACCTTTCCAAAATAGAGAAACATGTTTTTCCATAATGCAGCTTAACAATGCTATTCACTTTCTTGTGTAAAAAACAAACATCATATAATGGGAAAACAAATTCATTTGTTACTATGCAATTGATAACTGTCTGAGAGAAGATATTAATCACTCTATAATTAAATTAAATAAAAAAAGGCTATCAAGTATTTTTATCATCTCATAGAGGATATGGATCAATGGTGGTTATTTATTCAAAGAACTATTGGCAAGGAATAAATAGTGAGCATAGAGTGTATGAATTTTAAGAAAAAAATTCCTTGAGAATTTTTTCCCAAGACAAATATGAAGATATGGAGAATTTTTTTTTGTTTATGATAAATGGTAGTTTAAAAGGATTCAATTTATGAACATAACATTAAAATTATATACATTTTTTATGTTGAATACAAATATATAATCCAATAAGAATTAATGAATATTTATTTTTTTTGATTAATAAAATACATTGAATGTCACCAGCCTCTAAAAAATTATAATCTTATTAGGATATATTATAAATTAATATCTAGAAATAGAAATAAATATACATTTATAATGGATTTTGAGGTATGAAATAAATGAATAATATGATATATGAACAACATATAAGTGGATGAATGGAAGGAAGTATTTTTTTTCTCATCTGATAATTTTTGAAAGAAACAAAGGGGTACTTGGATAAGGGGAATAGTGTTGGCATCATGCATGGAGAGAAGGGACACCATGTTCAAAAATGCCAGGGTGAAAATGGAGCCTCTAAATTATAATAATTGTAATATGACGAGATACGTTACTATGAAAATAATTTACCATGTAATCAAGGGAATATACTTAAAAATAAGCTAATTGTTCATGGTAAATCATATGAAATTAATACATCTTTAGTTGAATGTTTACAGATATTTTGTATTTGGATTCATATATTATGTATTAGAAGTGTTTTTACTAATGTTATTTTCATTATAATAATCACGAATCATCTTTGGATTGTAGTTATTTTGGATCAAAATATGTCTTCAAGTAATATTATGTTAATATTTATGGATACCATCAGGTTTTTTTGGGTACATATTTTAACAAATGGTCAATGTAATACACTCCACTTTTTGATTATTTATGTGATGGGATATTATCAATATGATTTGTTTTTAGGTATTTGTGGAAATACAACCCATTAGAATTGCATATATATTAGTGAAAAAATTACCTATGGATAAATTATTTTAGATTTTTTGGATTCAATAATAATGGTATTGATTATCATAAGAGCCAATTTAATCAATAATGTTAAAATAATGTTAGTTAATTATGATTATTTGATATTGTGAAAAAATATGGAATAAAAACTCATATGGTTAATAATTTATTCGATAACTAATATTTCTTTTTTGAATGATCATCATATTTTCTGAAAATTGTTGTAATTATATTAATATCATGTAAAAAATGAAAACATTTCTTTTTGGTGACAACTTGACATATAAGGAAATTATTCGGTGCATGAAACAACAATTGAAACCCTAAAATGGTGCAATTCCAACCACTATCCTATGCAATGTTCTTGTTAATACGTAATTAATTTTTCCTAGTTTTTTTGATTGATAAATAAATATTTAATAGATTATGTTTAACATTGGTTGTTATTATTGATGATTATATTTTAATATATTATATTTTCTAACTTGAAATAAAAAAAATAGTAACGGTAAATTTCTAGAGACATAGAGAAGGAATTTACACTCATTTGAGGATCACATAATATATTAAGAGATAATTTTGGACTATCAGGCATAAAAAATATTCTTTGATATTCATTTCCTGGTTTAAGAAATGAAGAGGGAGTTGATCAAAGAACAACAAAATTATTAAATTGTGAATATTGAACCCAATGATATTAATTATATATCCTTATTTCCATATTCTAGATGGTAAATGAATTCCATGACTCTTGGAATTGGAATATTGAAACAAAATTTTATTTTATTATCATTATATACAATGAATCAATTATATTATTACAATATTATATGTTTATATGTTTATTTTGGTGATCTTTATCTTCATCATTAATCACACTATGATTATTGATCTTTATCACTATCCATAATTATTAACTTATTTCATCTATGTAAATATTTTCACCTTCTAATATTTTATCCTTATACAAAAAAAATGATATATTGTTATAGATAACCTTGATAATTTAATTTCTATCTTATGAATTGGATTTTTAAACCCCTTTTATGTTGATGTTCTTGGATCATTTCATTTTCAGCTGAGAACCCCTTGATTTCCAAGAACAATATTAAAATGTGAGGATGAAATTTATTGAAGATGGGGATCATGTAACAACCCACAATCGTAAAATAAAAAAATTGTTTCTTATTTTATGTGAAACAAAACCATAATCTGAAACAACTCATGATATATATTTCACAAAAATTAATCTCTTTGATAACATTTGGTGCATGCTTCCACAGTCTAAATGAAACAAAATATAGTATATTGTTTTAACCAAGACATAAAATAAATTTATAGGAATTTTATTAAATGAATTATTTAAATTATATAATATAGAAATGTATATGAAAATTTAAATGGTTATTTGTTAATTATAAATTAAATAATAATAATTTTAAAGAAAATGAATTTTTTTTATATAAATTGTATTTTTTATGAGGTGGTATCATCACACATTACCCAGAAAAATTATAATTAATTTGTTATATTTTTTAAATATTAAATTAATTTTTTATATCCTCTTATCAAAATTTTCAGAGATAATTTTTTTAATTTTCTGAATATATTTATTTTTCAATGATCAGTGATGAAGAATAGTTTATATTGAATACTACCTTCTTGTTTAATGCCTTTAGAATATAAATTTGATTTAGATTTTTATAAAAGTTAAATTAGATTATATATATAATAATAAATAATATTTACATCATTGTAATTCATATCATTATTATTTTTTATTGTAATAATTTCTATATTTATGAAAATTTTATCGTTCAGAAATTACTTGTTCATCATGTCAGCGGGGTTAATTATAATGTAAATTTTTTACAATAATGTTAATGGAATTCATAAAACAATTAATTTAATATTTGGAATAATAATAATAATATTATAATAATGATGGCATCTTATTTTTTCAAAATGAATAGTAAAATCCGAAAAAAATCAATTACATCGGTTAAGGTTAAAATAGAATCACCAAGGATTAGACTAAAAATTAAATTGGTAAAAAGAAACTATAATTTTAAAATTTAAAATATTATGGATATATTTCAATTTTATTTCATCCATAGTTCTATAATGATACATTTTTTAACCATAGGGCATGTGAGAATTATTGGAATAAATTTTTCTAATAAAACATTTCATGTATACTCTCTCCTCCACTTATAAAATTACACACTTTATTCTATCCTCTTTAAAAAATTAAACTGGAAAGGAATATAACTGAATAAATTGATTAAATATCTCCCCATATCCTAGAGTACTTTTATTGATCACAATTCCATTCATGGACGGATTTTGGTATTAGTGTACTGAAGTTATACAAAGAAGAATTAATGTTCTTTATATG
The DNA here is from genome assembly GCA_963277665.1 of Viscum album. Taxonomy (NCBI): domain Eukaryota; kingdom Viridiplantae; phylum Streptophyta; class Magnoliopsida; order Santalales; family Viscaceae; genus Viscum; species Viscum album. Next base: position 905,056,204 of record OY728122.1, on the reverse strand, counting down.
CATATTCATTTTACATGGCTTATAAATCCATAAAATACTCTCAAAATATGATTAAATAATAATAATACTAGTTCATATATTATTATTTGTTATTATGTTAACGGAATATCATATATCAATATCATCTTCCGTCAACTTCGTAACAATACGTTCAATTTCTTATATAGTGGACTGCCACCTAAAGAACTGATGTAATTCATTTTGCAACAAAAACTATGATATAATGATATAATGATTGATATAAAACACAAATATATATATATATATGATATATATGAAATCAATATACTCATTGAATTTTAACATCACATATTACATCTTACCTTACAATCCACTGGAAAACAATATTTTCATTTGTGTATATGTGTGGACTACAACCTCCACATAGTGAAGTGAAATGTTTTTAATTTTATTCAAAAATGAATAGAAATAATGACAGGTTTATTGAATATACACGAAGTATATGATATAATAATTGTTATAAAATGGTGAAATATTAATTATCATTCTTATAATATTTTTTTTGAAAAATAGTGAAAATGTTAATGCATACGTACGACCTACCATCTATATAAATGGTGTAACTCATTTTCCAATATATATCATTTATTTAATATAATAAATAATTATATAGTTATTAAATATTATAGTTATATTATGATGAATTTATTGAAAAAATATAAACATGATCATTGAAAATGGTCAAAAACTACTTTACCAAAACATAACAGAAAATGGAGCAATTATCATCTGAAACAGGGATTGTAACAAAAAATGATAATAAATAAGTCACATTAACCTATTACTAAATAATAAAATGTATGAATTATATTATTATGGCACATTATTATATTTATTATAAATATTTATATATTATTGATGATTTTTGGACATGTATGAGTGTAGTTAGTCTCTTGGTAAGGGTTTCTCATCCCACTTTTACTTCTTTGAGATATATACTATATTCACCACATATTTATTTTGTGGGGTTTATATAATACCTATATGATATGTTATATCATTATTTTTATAATTAGTGCTATTTAATGTTTCATTTTATATTATAGGGTCTTTGATTTAAATGTTAACCCAAGTAGTGCTTGTTTATTTTACAATCACATCGTTTATCAAGATTTTTTTTAAATATTCTATGATGAAATATTCATATATATCACAAATTAAAATTGAGGAATATTATTTTACTATAGTAATTCATATATAAAGAATTTAATATTACAATATTATATCATTTTTCCTCAAAATAATTTACAATATGGTTTTCAAAAAATATGAATTTATTTATCTCTTTATTTGAAAATCTGTTTTCGTCTAATTAAATGTTGTCTTAAAATATTTTCAAAAAATATTTTCACTTTTTCCAACAGAATTATTAAATAACGGTTAACCCTTTTTTAAATTTTGTTATTTTTTTTTGAAGTGATTTTTTTCTGAATGAGAAACTTTTTATCCTTTTTATAACTATTTTAAAAGAATATTTTTTATAAGATATGTACAGAGTTACACAATATAATGATCACTAAATGATTTGAGTATTCAATTACAATATTAAAGGATAATTTTAAATATTTTTCTTCCTTTTATTATCCAAATTTTTTCTTTTTTAATGTTATTTGGAACATTAAAAGCTTATTTTTCTCAAGATTGATTTAATGTAATTTTTATTATTATAATTAATCAGTGCGAATAACCACCATTATTAATTATCCTATATTTGGAATATTTTGTAATGATATCATGTTTAATACTTCTCTTGATGGTTTATGATCATATTGATAGGGATGCCCAATTTTTTTACCATTCTATATATTACTCAAGATAGTTTATGCTTAATATTTTTGATTGGGGAAGTTATTAATGTTTTATATTCTTGTATTTCAATTAAAAATATTTATGTGATTATACTTAACCCCATTCATGTTTGGAATTATTTGGTCTTATTATGTGATTTTAGGGCCCGTAGAAGCCCCTTGAGGCATAGGTAGTTCTCATGATACCAACTAGCCTGTGAATTAGGATGAGTCATTACCCTTTCATGTGAGATGCCTTTGACTGGTTCTATGATGTTATGGTTCTGATATACCACATTATTAATTCCATTAATATGAGATTTTTTTTGATGTTTCATTTAATTATGAGATTCTTTATAAAATCCATGGTTATGTTTCAGGTAATTTGGATTATTTTTATGGCATTGATTGATCATCATTTATTCCTTCCATATTATGCACAAGTTATTAATTGATTGGTATGTATTTTTGTGATTTACCATTATGTATTTATTATATATTATTTAATAATGATATATTCTTCTATACAGAAAACCTTAATAATAAATAGAGATCATATTTTTTTATTTATCCATTCCCATGGATTCCTGCTATTATATAAGGTTTTATATGGATATATATAAAAAATATCATTATGGTTTTCTCAATGAAGATTTTTGAACGTTTTTATGCTTTCTATTCTGATATGATAATCATGTGTATATCATTTTTTCAAATACTACTAAACCATTCTGTCCATTTGGATGTGATAAACTATATATATAAATAATGTAATGATTTATGATTCGACATTAGTCGGTTGGGGTCATGGTATTTAAAGAAATTTAGGAAAAGAGTGTGGATAAAATGATTTACACTTCCTTCCACTATTTCATTTGATGATTTGGTTTGAAACATAATAACTCATTTCTCCCCTCCCTAAAATTGATTAGTGATTTATGTTAATAATTTTTAGTTTATACAAAATTAATTGTTATATCAGTTTATCATGAATTAAAGTGTTAAAAATATTTATAATTTTTTTTCTCAATATGGATTTCTATTATGGTTAATAATTCCGAATTTTTATAAACATTATTTTTTATTTTCAAAGAATTTATCTTAATGAAATAAAGAAATTATTTATTATAAAGGTGGGGGTATGTGATGATAATGTATAAATAAGTGAGAGAAAACATTCTCAATAAAATCGAAATAAATAACCTTAAATAAAAATTATATGTTTCATAATGAAGTAAAATAAAGATGGTTGACATTGATAGATTAATACAAGATAAAATGGATGTTCTGAATAGGAATAATGATCCCATTATGTAAAAAAACAAACCATGAGGTGCGTATAAAAAATTTCTTATTTATATATATTAAAAAAATGTTAATCAATTTTAGGGATAAAATCCACAATAAAAAGATGGTTAATGTATTCAATAGAGGGCATCATGATTCAAACAAATTGGAATAAGACCCTCATTTAAAATCCAAATCAATATATTATTAGAGACCAAGGAAAAATCCATGAAAGCCATTATGGAATCTATTATGAAATTAAGATATTATTTATAAGGTATAGGGTCATACATTATAGTCTTGAATGACTATTTAAGAGGTCAAAAGGATTCATTACGGAATATAAATTTTTTGGTAGGCTAGATTTAGACAAACATAAATAATGTTAGAAGGATTGATTTTTTGAAACATGAAGGTCAAAAAATAAATAAATATGAATATCATTGCCTTATGAACTGGGATTATAGTGGAATAGAACCCCGAGGAATAAAAAAATATGTTTTTCATAAAATAAATAATACAAATTTTATGAAAAATAAATTTAGGATGAAACCTTGTCACCAAACAAACAATGTTTACCCATTCTAGAGAGACAAAAGTAATTTAATTTCAAATAATGAAAATGAATATGTGTTTAATTTGTTTAAAAATTACAAATTAACATTAAAATTTCATAATCTCTAGTAAACATGCAATATATTAAAATAACATGAAGGATACCTTTTTTCAATAAGAAAAAATTGAAAGATATAAACCCTTCCAACCATTAATATAGATATCAACAATGGCATGAATGGACTTATTGATGAATAATATGGAGATAGAAGGATTTTTAGATAAATTTAATTATAGTTTTAACAAATTTGGTATTGATTTATATAATTTAGGTTCTACACTATGCATTATTCATACACCACATTTAAAAATTAATATCTAGAGTAAATGAAAATTATTATAGTCTCAATAAAATTTTAATAATTTGCAGATATATAATGGTAATGGATAATTAAAGACATCTTAGTAATGGGGGAAAATATAATTCCTTGTGTATTACCTACTACATAAAATTCAAAAGATGGGATACCAATAACCTTAGGGAGACTATTATTGGTTACCTAAAGAGTATTAATTGATTATCTATGTAGTGATATATGATTGAGATTTGGTAGTCTGTATGTCAAAATCATCATACAACAATATATGAAGTATTATGGAGTGTGGAATAATTACATAGAAGTGGAAGAAATATAGAGGATAATGATTCTATTATAATTAAAGAAAAAATTCAAGCCACTTTTTCATAAAGACATGTAAATAATGTTAATGTAAATAATAAAGTAGACTATTATATAATGTCATATATTATAGGGAATTATTATAAAAATAATTTAAATGTGGGATAACAGATTTTATTAATATATGGTGGGAATATTATTTTTATTGAAATTTTTAGAATAGTTGTATTTGATAGATTTAGATTAGAATGGTTTTTCTCATTGGAGGAGTTATGTTAATAATAGAAAATGAAAAGGTCCAACATATTTAGAGAAGATCCATCTTTGAATATTTATTTACGCATAAATTGGAATTTTTTATCAGTTTTCAATAAATTATTCTAATAAGAAGCAGGTATGAAACAATGATTTGAAACAAAATCAATTTTCATTGGAAACCAATATTTATAGGACTAATAATTTTCTATTTTTTATGAATATGAATATATCCACTATATTTTTCTATGTCGAATTTAAAAACACATTTATGGTTAATAGTTTTTATTTATAATTCATAGTCTACCATGAAAGTATAAGGTATTGATTCATAATGTGGATAAGATCTAAGAGATTCACCCCTTAAATGTACACTTCATGTAATTAATATCTATCGAACAAACATTTTACAAAATATCAATAGATTTTGAAGCTATGTACCAAATATCATCATGCTAAGAAGGTAGTGATACATTGAATTAAAAATTAATATTTCTGCCCAATTTTGATGAAACATGGTTTGGAGAGATTAAACATGAAATTATTTTCCATCATAGACCTCTGTTATTATCATTGCCTTAGACGTAAATTTTCATGTGAAATATTCTATACCCTACTTTCAAAATCACATCCATTTATATTATAAGAGTAAAATGGGTAATTAATGTGTAGAGTTAATCAAGGGGGAATAAATTTGAAAATTATGACCTCAATTAATGAGTTTCTTTATTTAAATATATCTTCTTCTAGAATTGGCATGTATAAAATTTCAATAATTAATTAGTATTTTTTTAGTGCACTAAGCCTTGGATAACTATATAATTTTATTTTCTTCATATTAATGTGTCCTAGAAAAAAATATTTTCCATCTTATCTTTAGAAGGATTTTATTAAAAATACTATAGATAGATTTTCTTTTTGAATTTTAATGTAATTTTACTCATGCTAGTATGTTAAAAAAGAAAATTTTATACAGAATAAAGTATTTTTACTGAGTATCCCATTATTGTTAACAACATTTTTATTAATCCTTATTTAATATCTAATAATAAATCGATGAATGATTTATGAAGATCCAAATTAAAAGCCTGTAATTCTCTGCTAAACCTTACACATGGTATTTTCATGATATTCATAATGATAAGAGTAAGGTATAGAATACCCATAGGGTAAATGGATAGTTTAGTTTTAATAAATTTTGTGGGTTGATTACATGTGATTTGGGAGGTAACTTCATTCACTAATTAGAACAAATTTTCAGTATTCTATTATAAAAAATCACAAAAACCTAGGGTTTTTCCTGGGTAATCAAAAATAATCATTTATCAGACCAATGAACTTGTTATAACTATTTGAATTAGATTTTTTGTAGATATCATTTTTGTTCATTTTGTTGATGTGTTACTTGTCATGATAACAACATTGGAAAAGGGTGAAAAAAATTAATGAAAAGGAAATATATATAAATTCATTCACTACACATTATCACTTCATGAACCATACCTAGAGTTGTTGGGATTGGAGAATTTAATTTTTTGGTGAAATTTTATTGAGTTATTCATTGATTATCATGAAATGTACATTACTATTAGACCATACTTTTAATGATTCTTTTATTTTTTAAATTATTATACAAAAACCGAACCTATCATAATTATTTGAACCTAATTTCTATGGAATCATGATTATTTTATATCTTTTTAATTATGGGATGGAGATAGTAATTATCTTGGAACCCTATGGTAGGATATTTTCACATGAGGTTTAAAAATTAATCACATTATTTTTTTCCAATGTGATGAGAGAAATGAAATAATATGAGGTAAGAAAAGATGGGTATGTAAATAATTAATTAATTAATAGAATAATATAATAAGGTAGAGTAAATTTTATTTCAATTAGGATTGAGTAAGAAAGATGATTAAATTTTTTTAGTTGAATATGAGGAGTTGAAAAAATTCAATAGTGTTGAACATGAATGCATATTTATTATTGTGAATATTTTTTTTAAAATTAAATATTTATGAAATTATTTTACTCTATAATGGTTTTGATATTACATACATGGTGGAAACAAATAACATGTAGTAGGGTTGATATCTACATTTAACGATCTTTTAGAAAATTAACATTGAATTTTTTAATTATATGATTATTTTTCTTACATGGTTATTTTTTATTCATAAGAAATGTAAATGAATTAGAACATACATATAATGGGAATTGAGGAAATTAATAACACTACGGACCAATACACATCATTCAACAACACTTTATATCATTTAATGATATTGGTATAATACAACTAGATTGTAATGGGGAATCTAAGACATCGTGCTTCAAACTATGATAGAACCATCCATGTGGTGTTTGGAGTTACATAATAGTTGTTGAACCATTTCAAAGGTTAGTTATTTTTTTCATCTTAAATTATGTTTTCAATATGTGAAAGATTGAGATTTATAGAGATAAACAGAATGAATAAAGAGTTAATGATGTGAATTCCCTAATTATTCCAAAAAAATTCAAGGAAGAATATATTAAAAGAATAAAAACAGCGAGAATTTATTTTATTTTATATTAAATTGATTGGGTATTTATATATTTTAGTAAAACAAAATCATGGATGATTTTTCAAAATGAGTGGCTGACCCTAGAGTTCATTCATGTGTAAACAAACATGGGTTCAACAAGGAAAAATTTAATATTTGATACTCAATTTGAAAAATAAAATTGAAGATGAATTTTTTATATGGATTTTATTGTTTTGTGATATTAGTTTAATCTATTATTTTTACACCTTTTCATGAATATAATGATGGAGTATGTTCTTTGGTGTTGGGAGATGTACGATAGGGGGAGTGTGATAATAATTTTATCTTCTGTTAATTATTCTTGTTTTGGTTATGGTTGTCATATCAGATTCTATAAATATTTACCCTTTTTATTTTCAGGCCATTAGTAATGTAAATAAGTATTAATAATTATAAATATATTTTTAACATACTAAATAAAGAATCAACTTTTTGTAAATTTTTATGATTATATTCAAAGAAGTGATCAAGAAATTTATTTCATTAATAACCTCCCATAACTGAATATATGAAAAATAGGGTATTATAATTACAATGGGGATAATATGGAAAAATACATTTTTAAATTTTACTATAAAAATAAATATGGACAATCAATAATATTTCTCAATTCACTGAAACCAAAAAAGTAATTAATATACATGGAACATCATCTCACATTGGTATTTGTTTTATCAATTTTGATCATTTTCCCCATTCATTCACACCATAATACATTTAATATTACAATATCTTCTCAAACCATCACTTGTGTTTCAATTAAAACATCAATTTTGAAAATCAAATTTGTTAGTAGTTATTTAGTTTTGAGTATTTATAAAATTATAAAATTACTATGTGTAGTATGAAATAATAACATGTAAAGACCCATAATTTCCAATGAAAATTATTTTTTTCATAAATAAATGTGAATTTTGCAAGTCCATGAAAATTTACAACGCATGATTCTGAGACCCGGTGCGCCAAAATCAATTTCTGAAGTTTTTTTAGGTACGTTCAGTAAACGTATGAGAAGGATTTTATAAATTTTGAACTAGTGCTTGGAATTGAAATCTGAGGGAACCGTTGACCTCATAACACCGTTATTATTTTAAGAATAAATTCTACTTGACAAAAGTTGGTTGAGAATAAGAGATAGTTTTTGGGATTTCTTGGAAAAATAATAAAATAAAGTGAGCTACACATTATTTTATTTAAGCTTCCATGTGGGTGACTGGTAGTTAAAACCTCCTCATGGAAGTTGGTGGCGGGACCACCAAACCATAACCTCCCACGAGAGGTTATGGAGGTTGGGCCCACCTGAACATAACCTCCCATTTGAATAATATGGGTGGGGACCACCCGAACCCTATTAATTGGAAGAGAGTATAACCTCTCAAAACTCCCTCATTAATGAGGGAGAGCCTCTTTACCATCCCTTAATATAATTGGTGCCAACTACCTAATTAATTCTTTCCAACACACGTGAATTAATGAGGTGGACCCTTTTTAATTTAATTCACCCTTTTGAATTTGTGCTAAAAAAATAATAGATTGACTAATATATTATTTTCCACAGTGATTTCACTTGGGTGATTGAAGAGAAAGCTCTCAATGAGGAACCTCATCTTCCCAAGAAGAACGCGTTCTTCTAATGAAGAACGCTAGTGAGGGTCCCCTTCTATCTTCTTCCCCGGACCCATACCGACATGGAACCACTTCCATAACTCTCGTACTAATTCGAGAGTGGAAGAGTGCGGACGATGCGATGAGCGACAACACCATCTTCTTCTTGAGACATCTCCATTGACGACCGACGATTAATGGTAGGGGTTTTATCACTTGTTGATGTTATTACTTTTCTATCTTTTTCAACAGTTTGAAAGGAATTGTTTGATAGTGAGTTGTGGTTCATCTTATATTCTTTATGAGCCAATTGATACCACTCTAAACATGGATGGTGCGGGCCAAACCAACATGGCTGGACACCTATGCCGATCTTGTTTATGTTGAACATTCAGTGAAAAAGCTGTAACGAGGTGACAGAGGAGGCAATGACAAAGGTAGTGATACCCACAGACATCGTGAATCGCGCATCCACCGAGGCGCTTCAGTTCTCCTGGCTGAGCACCGCCAGCCCACACCCGCCCGATCCGCGTCGAACCCCCCTGGCCGGCCGCCGGCCCGCCTACCGGCGGCCTACCCAGCGCCCTGCCGGCTTTCCTATGCCCTGTGAAACCTGATGCGGCCTATCCACACCCCGCGCTCCCTGCCCGCGGCCTACTCCTGGCCTTCTTGAGACCCGCACGCCCTGCCCAGTGCCCTGCTGGCCTGAACTCGCCCCGCGCGTGCAGCCCTGTCGTCCTGCCCGCAGCCTTCCCACGGCCTGCTCGGCGCCCTGTCGGCCTGCACACGGCCTCCCGTGCCCCTGTGCGCCCTGCCCATGGCTTGCCCTGCTGTCCTCCTGGCCGATCTGCCCACGACCTACCCGGTGACCTGCTCGGGCCACCTGCCGACCTGCCCGACCCCTTCCTAGCTGACCTTTCGGCCTATCCGATGCCCTACCTGGCCGCCACCCAGCCTTTGGACAAAGCCACCTACGCAGCAACCTCTGGGGAGAACCACCCTCGTAGTCCGCTTGGCCGGGTCCAGAGGATCGGGCCGAACCTAACAGGCTGGCCCACCCAATGGGTTGGGCCAGACCTAATAGGTCCGATTAGTTTGACCCAGACTGGGTCGGCCCAGACTAAGACGAGTCGAGTCGGTCCGACCGGGTCGGACCAGACCCGGGCCCACTACCGGCCTTTAGATTCTATTGGACATATCTTTGGCACCGGTAAACCTTTTAATGAACCTTCAGTGGCATTATTTCTCTTGGATCACGATAGTACCTTGGAGTATACACCACTGGAGTTTGAGGTAATGTTGAGATACAGTCAGGTTGGATCGTACACGAATCCAACCTGGCCCCCAGGACTAAATTGATTATAACTCACAGACCAGGCGTCCGATTGGCGCCGTCTATTGCGTCGAGACCCCTATGATGAGGCCAAACATTGAGATACTTCTATGAGGGACTTCGTGATAGTTGGAGTATCGACCAGTAGTTTGTGGAGTGGATCTTTCAAAGACGAGCAAGCATTTTTTTCGGGAACCTAGTAGCTGGATGAGACATGGTGACTACTGATGGAGCGACTCAGAGTGACTCATATGGCACAGTGTGGAGTTCCTAGTGGTGGAGGCAGACCCATGTTGTAGGAGCTCTTGGTTGTGGCGGCAGACCCGTGGTACTCGACAGGAGGAGTACCTCTACAGACTATGAGGGGGAGCGCCTCTATGTGAGTGCGGCAGACCCATGGTGGGGAGCGCATCTGTGTGAGCATGACAGACCCATGGTACTCGATAGGAGGAGTACCTCAGCAGTCCAAGGTTAGTTAGAATCACCTCAGTGTGACGTGGAAGGCCCACTGTACTTGATAGAGAAGGAGTTCTCCAACAATCAATGTTTCAGATTTATACTACCCAGAGAATAAAATCCCGGCTGAGCTGAGTTAGTAACTTTTGAGATTACATCATTATTGAGAAGGATTACTTGATATCATATGTATATGTATGGGCATATACTAAGTTGTGTTATCTGATGATTTCATTCATTGTGATTTAGCCTTTTAGGATTATTGAGACATTGAGGGTCTCGGGGTCCCTACTGAGTATTGTTACACCCACCCCTGCACGGGCATTGCCCTCATCTCATTGTGTTGGTTGCAGACGACGGTCAACAATGACCGAGGATGAGTGGAATTACTGGATGTTACCCAGAGGTGGACCACACAGAGTGATGGTACACGGAGGAGACAGACAGTTGTTGTGTGCAGTGGAGGCTTTCTGTAAGTACCCTTCAGGTTAGACTTAATGGCGGTCGATCCGCCAGTTGTTTACCTTTCTTCAGTTGTACTTGTTTTTAGTTTCTATGTACTTTAATGTTGGGATTTTATTACCGGACCCCTTTAAATTTTAGCAATCCTTTTTGAATACAGTTTTTACTTTTTGTTTGCTTCCAATTTCAACACTATTTGTATGTGTTTAGAATTTATAAAGGAAATGACTTCCCAGCATAGAGATTTACGCCTTTGGTGCTAGTATCCATCCCCTGGCCTATAGAATCCGGGATTGGGGTAGTCAAAACATAGGCCCTGGGGGACGGGTCGTGACAAATTGGTATCAATGGGGTCGGTTCTACATAAGAACATATGACTCTGATCTTTATTTTCTATGAAGAAATAGTGTTAAGGGTATTGAATGTGGTTCTTAGTGCAGTGAGTCTAGTGTTGGTGAAGTTTCCAACGCATCCATACACCTGGACCCTGACTACTAATATCCGACTCAGTGAACAAAAATGCTGATTGCATGTGTGTTTTCAAAAGTTTTCATTAAGTCAGCTCAACCAGGTCAGCTGACCAGGTATAACTTTTGAACCAATCGCATCTGTTCAGGATTCCTCCATGAAGACTACTAGTTAGAGTTCTGAGAGAGTACACGATGATGGCCCACCGAGTGATAAGGCTCTGGCGCAGGGCCCTCTTACAATGTTTTCATCTTCGAGTGGTGTACCAGCAGCACCACCACCCATTGGGCAGTAGATTCCACCAACCGCACTGGAGGACGGTGCATGCCGACTGACGTTTTGCATGAGTTCTAGTGGCAGAGGCTTCCAAGGTTACGAGGCGAGATAGATTCCCAGGAAGCAGAGGACCGGCTGGAGGTGATTTCTAGAGTTCTCCACCTAGTTGAGATACCCGTAGAGAATATAGTGATCTCAGTTACCAGTGTTTTCAAGTGAGTGACCATGAGGTTGGTCCGCTTAATGATGAGGCTTCGGTAGGTGAACTATTTCCCGAGATTGTACCTTCAGGTAGTGTGTCAGCTATATCACTGCATGTTGGTTAACAGTTACAACCTACGATACCAATAGATGACACATGTAGGCTTAGTGCCTTACAAGTGTTTCACCATCATATACCCCTCAGGTTCCATGGTGAGACCGACTCACAGGTGGCTGAAGACTGGCCTGAGAAGGTGGCTGAAAGTTCTCTAGAGGCTGTACAGCTTCGTCCGGATGACATGTAGGTAGCTGAGTATTCATCGAGGCATACCGATCATTCCCAGTACACGATGAATATGATAGGATCAGTGCTTTGTGTGTCGAACTACCGAGCGAGGTGTGTTATTGGACATCTGATCCATGACCTCTTCTCTATATACTATTGTGAAACATTACGGTTGAATGTTCATTGGCTGATCGAATAAAACCCGTGAATGATAGCTGTGATAATTTATGAAACTGGTTCCAGTCTCTGAGACTTGACCGGGTAAAATGTTTCGAGAAGAGAAAGTGTTAGGGATAGATGAATTTGCAGGCCTACAGACACGGATGCAGATCTAGGAGAGCAACATGAGGTGTTTTACATTTCGACATGTTACAACGACCCACCTTTTTAGTCCCCGCAAGGTTTAGGTAGCTAGAGGGAAGGGGAGGGAGTAGCTTCATGCAGTCAAAGAGTGTGACCTAAGGGCTCTAGAAAAGATTTGATGTACGGTCTGTGTCAAATACTAGTTTCCGTATCAATAGACATATATACCAATCATTCATTCCTTCCATGAATCATTTCCCACACAAAGATTTTATGGTTAAACCGTTGACATGACCCTCATGTCTGGAGATACCATTGGGAGGAGACTCGATAATCACACTTACGAAGTTAGTTTGGGTATGAGCTGGGCAACCAAAGTTTATACACAGATTGACCATATTATGCAAATAGGTTGTGGTTTATAAACAACATTAGGATTAGGATTTCCTTAGTTAGCGAAAAAGGAATCCCATGAATCCTAGGGTAAACTCATGCATAGGAGGGAGTAGCCGATCACTATTGAGTCGGCTAGCCTTACCCTCGTGGAAGCACGAGTTTTGAGTTTCAGTTCAAAAAAGGAGTGATAGAACTTGGGGACATATTTTCAAAAGAAGTATCCAGGATTACCCCCCCCCCCCCTCACCCCAAAGGGGGAGGGACGTTTTCTTTGGCTTAATACTACCAGAGGTTCGTTCCAGACATCTTCAGAGTTTCAGGACCATTATCAGCCTCGAAAAAGAAGGGGAACCCCATCATTTGGTCGGAGAGATGCCAATAGATCTTTCAAGAGCTGAGGCATAGGCTGACTAGTTCCCCCATCTTGATGAATCCAGAGGAAGGCACAGGGTACGTAGTCTACTGTGATGCATCACGGACCAGACATGGGTGTGTCCTGATGCAGGAGAGAGCAGTGATCATATATGTTTCTTGGAAGCTAAGAAAGCATGAGAAGAACTATGCTACCCATGACCTAGAGTTAGAAGGAGTGGTCTTCACCTTGAAGATGTGGCCACACTATCTTATGGGTGAACATTTTACCATGTAATCTGATCACAAGAGTCTCAGGTATATCTTCTCTCAGAAGGACCTGAACTCGAGACAACGATGATGGCTTGTGTTCCTCTAGGACAATGACTTCGAGATAGTATATTCTCCTAAGAAGGGGAACGTTGTTTCAGATTCAATCAAAAAGAGGTCTTATATACTACTGCTTGGTGAGGTAACATATCAGTTGGATGCTTTACAGATATCCTTTGTTGATATAGATGGAGCAGTCTTCCTTCAGTCTCTTACAGTCACTCCCCCACTTCTTCAGCGAGTCAGGGAGGCACAACGTGGAGATGCCAACTATGAGACACGATGTGATCAGATATCCATAGGGAAGGCACCTAATTGATTTTCTGAAGGTGGAGAGAATGCCTTTCTCTTCAGAGGATGTACCATGGTACCAATGTCACTTCAGGAGGAGGTGTTGAGAGATTTCCAAACATCCCCTCTAGCAGCACATCCAGAAGTGGTGAAGATGTACCAGGACCTTCGATGACAACATTGGTGGCAGGTATGAAGAAAGAAGTATCATAGTTTGTTTCTTGATGCCTCATATGTCAGCAAGTGAAGGTGGAGCACCAGGTATGAGTAGGAATTGTCCATCCTTTAGAGGTCCTAGAGTGGATGTGGGATGAGATATCCATGGACATCATGACAGGACTTCCATGTACATCCAGGGGTCACGAATCGATTTGTGTGATCATTTACTGACTCACCAAGTCGGCCCACTTTCTACCATTCAGAGAGCTGGGTTCAGTAGAGAGCTCAGGATGCCTCTATGTGCAGGAGATTGTGTGGCTACATGGAGTACCTTCATCTATTTTCTCTGATCATGACGCAAGGATTACTTCCTAGCTATGGAAAGGGTAGAAGGAGGCTTTCAAGATGCAGCATCATTTGAGCACCACCTTACATTCTCAAACGAATGGTTAGACTGAGCGGACCATCCGGACCCTCTATGACATGATGCGTGCTTGTTTCCTTGACTTCAGTCATAGCTGGGAGGATCAATTACCTTTTGTGGAGTTTTCATACAATAATATCTACCACTCCACCATTTGGATGGCACCATTCATGGCATTGTACGGGCGACCTTTTTGTTCACTCTTGTGCTGGGCTGACCCTGGAAAGTCCGCACTGGAGGGACCATAGATGGTACGAGCTACGAAAAAGAAGGTGTAGATCATTTAGGAGTGGATGGAGACTGTACAAAGTAGGCAGAAGTCATATGCTGACAGGAGATGGAGACCTCTAGAGTTCAAGGATGGCGACCACATCTTTCTACGGGTTTCTCCTTGACAAGGTCTATGTAGATTTGGACGAGGTGGAAAGTTATATCAGAGGTTTATAGGACCATTATAGGTCCTCAGTATAGTAATATAGGTGGAATACCTCCTAGATCATCCACCTCAGTCGCACAGTGTGCACGACATCTTCCACGTATCGCAGCTGAGGAGAAACGTGCACGACCCTTCTCCCAACATCGACGACGGAGATCTGGACGTCGATGGTGGGGATTCTATTATGGAGGTACTTGTGTGGATTGAGGATCGACAAGATCAAGTTCTATGTGAACGGTCGATACCTCTGGTTCATATTCGCTGGCAGCACGGGAAGCTCCAAGAGAGCACATGGGAGTAGGAGGCTCAGATGCCTTCTTAGTCCCTAATTTGTTCCCTTAGTTCTATTTGATTCTTAAGGGGACATAAATCCCTAAGGTGGGGAGAATGTAAAGACCCAAGATTTCCATGGAATTTCTTTTCTTAAATACAGGGGAATTTTGCGAGTCTGTGAAAATTTACGGTGCATGATTCTGAGGCGCGGTGTGCCCGAAATCAATTTCAAGAGTTTGTTCGGGTACATTCAGTAAACACATGAGCGGGTTTGTTTATCTTTTGTACCGGTGCTTGGAATTGAAATCATAGAGCATGATTGAACTCACAACGCCAATGTTCTCTTAAGAAGACTTTCATCTTGATATCAGTTGGTCGATAATAAAAGATAGTTTTTGGGTTCTCTTGGAAAAATAATAAAATAAAGTGAACTTCACTTTATTTTATTTAAGATTACATGTGGTTGACTAGTAGTTAAAACATCTTCGTGGAAGTTGGAGGTGGTACCACAACACATTAACCTCCCATTAGAGGTTATGGTGGTGGGGCCCAACCAAACATAACCTCCCATTTGAATAATAGGGGTGGGGACCACCCGGCCCATATTAATGGGAGGAGAGTATAACCTCTCAACATTCTCTCAGTAATGACGGAGAGCCTATTGGCCTTCCCTTAATTTAATTGGTTCCAACTCCCCAATTAATTCTTTCCAACACATGTGATTTAATGAGGTGAATCCTTTTTAATTTAATTTACCATTTTAAATTTGTTCCAACGAAATAATAGATTAACTAATTTATTATTTGGCACAATGATTTCACTTGGTTGATTGATGAGAAGTCTCTCAATGAGAAACCACATCTTCCAACAAAGAACACATTCTCCAAATGAAGAATTTCTACGATGGTACCTTTCGATCTTCTTCCTTGGACACCTACCGACATGGAACCACTTCCACAACTGTCGTGTGAATTGGAATGTGGAAGACTTTGTCAGACGAGAAAAGTGACTACTCTGTATTCTTCCCGTGACATCACCATCGACGACCAACGATTAAATGTTGGGGGTTTATTACATTTTGGTGTTAATCCATTTCTATCTTATTCAATGGTTGGAAAGGAATTGTTTGTGGGTGAGGTGTTGTTCATCTTCATTTCTTGATGAGACAATTGATACCACTATAAACTTAGAGGATGCGGGCGAAACCAACCTGGCCCAACCCCTCCGCCGATCTTGTTTTATGTTAAACATTTTGCGATGATGCAACAATGGGGTGATAAGGGGGAAACGACAAAGGCCGCACTACCCGCGACCTCCGTGAATCGCGCCGCCCCCGAGGCACTTTGGTGCTCCCGAATGAACAGCGCCGGCCCACGCTGAACCGGCCTACTAGGCCGCCGACCTACCCCGCCTCGCGCACGGCCTGCACGTCGCCTCCTACACCCCGTGCACCCTGCTCGAAGCCTACCCGGCACCCTGCCGACAGAACCGCGCCCCACGCTTCCTGCCGGTGGCCTGCCAGGTGCCCGTCCAGCCGGCTCACACCACGCACTGCCTGCCCTGCTGTCCTGCACGGACCCCACACGACCTGCATGCATCCTGCCCATGCCCCGTGAGACCATCCCGCACCCCACGCATCCTGCTCGTGCCCTAGGCGGCCTCACCGTGGACGCCGTGTGCCCTTCTCGCCCTGCATGTTGCCTCTCTGTGCCCCGCGCGTCCTGCCCGCGCCCTGCCCAGCACCCTGCCGGCCTGCCCGGCGCCACGCCGGCCTACCCAGGCTTCCACTCGGCATGCTGGCCTGCCCGATGCCCTCCCGTCCAAACTTTCGGCCTACATTGTGCCCTACCTAGCTGACACCCGGCCTGCCGGGCCATGCCCTGTCCCCAGCCTCTGGACGGAGCCGCATACACAGCGACCTCTGGGCCTAACATCCCCCACAGTCCGCTGGGCCGGGCCCAGCGGACTGGGCTAAACCTAAAATGCTGGCCCACCCAATGGGATGTGCCAAACCCAACTGGTCTTACCAGGTCAACTCAGACTAGATCGTCCAGACTAATACAAGATGAGTCAGTGAGACCGGGTCAGACCAGACCCGGACCCACTACTGGCATTTACTTTCTATTGACCATATCTTTGGCAGTGGTCGACCGTTTGACGAACCGTCAGTGGAACTGGTTTACAAGGAGCACTGTAGTCCATTTGAGTATACCCCACTGGAGTTCGGGGTAATGTTGAGATATGGTCAGATTGGATCGTACACGAATCCAACCGGGTCCCCGGGACTAAAAAGCCTATAACTCACATACCGGGCATCTGATTGGTGCGCCGTCTATGGCGTTGATACCCATATGACAAGATATTCCTTTGAGATACTTCTACGAGGGACTTCGTGACATTAGGAGTATCGAACAGTATCTTGTGGATCAGATCTTTGAGGGACAAGCATGAATTTGTGCAGGAACCTAGCAGCTGGCTGAGACTTGGCAACTGTTGATCGAGCGACTCGGGGCGATTCGTATGGCCTAGTGGGGAGTACCCGGTTGTGGTGGCAGACCCACGGCAGATGTGTTCCTGATTGTGGCGGCAGACCCGCGATACTCGACAAGAGGAGTACCTCTGTAGGCTATGAGGTTGAGCGCCTCTGTGTGAGCACGGCAGAACCACGTTGGGGAGTGCCTCTGTGTGAGCGCGGCAGACCGACAATACTCGACCGGAGGAGTACCTCAGCAGTCCATGTTTAGTGAGATGTTCCTCTATGTGACACAGTAGGCCCACTGTACTCGATATAGGAGGAGTTCTCCAGAAGCCAAGGGTTCAGATTGATACTACCCCTAGGATAAAATACTATTTGATCTCATTCAATAACTTTTGTGATTACCTCATGGTTAAGATGGATTACTTGTTAACATAGGTATATGTATGGGAATATACCTATGTGGGGTTACTTGTTGATTGCATTCTTTTTGATTTAACCTTGTTGGATTTGTGAGACCCTGAGGGTCTCGGGGTCCCTACTGTGTATTGTTATACTCACCCCTGCACGAACTTGGCATACACCTCATTGTGTTGGTTACAGATGATGATCAGCACTGATCGAGGCTGAGTGGACTGGACTGGACGGTACCCTGAGGTGGACCACACGAAGTGACTGTACACGTAGGAGACAGATGGACATGGAATTTTTTTGAGGCTTTCTGTACCTACCCTTCAGGTAGGACCTCCCAGTGGATGATCCATCAGCTATTTACCTTTATTCAGTTGTACTTGATTTCTGTTTCTTTTTTACTTTACAGTTGGGCTTCTATTACCGACCCCCTTTACATTTTCAACACTCCTTTTTGTAAACAGTTTTTTCTAAGTTTTTGCTTCCAGTTTGTACTATGTTTTTATTTGTTTACAATTTATAATGGAAATTCCATCTTAGATTATGGATTTACACCTTTGGTTCCAGTCTCCAGCCCCTACCCTATGGAAGGCAGGCATGGGGTAGTCACAACACAGGCCCCAGGGGATGGGTCGTGACATAACACATTGTGGGAAAAAACAAAAACATTAAAATAAAATTTGTATGCCACATCATGACCATGAAAAACAATCTAAAAAATTTCCCTCATACCATGGAATCAAATACCCCTGCTTCCCAAACGATATATGTTCCTTAATAGTACAAATATTTAGGAAAAAATAATCACTAACAAAAGACATGAAGGTTTTTCATCGATTATTTGAGTAATATATTTTTTAAATTTTTTTGAGGTCATGCTCCACTATATGAATTCAACTAGATTATACAGTTCATACATTTAACATCACCTTAAGTAATATAAATAAATCCCACTATATAACAATATAAGGATCTAATAACTCCATTCATGGGAAAAAATAGATTTCCATGAAGATCCAACACTCCCTTGAATGCATAGATCATCCATTATAGTGATATATAAATTATGTAATGGGCATTATAGTTAGTGTTATCCTTAAAAGTTTTCAGTGAATCAATCCCATGTTCAAATAATATATTTTCATCTAAGGGAATAATATGTCCTAATTTATTTTCACATGAATGATTTTGATAAAGAAAAATGGAAACATAAAACCACATTCTATTTCATGACCTAATTGGTCTTAATCATTAACAAATAATGAACAATCCTTACATAATGGACTAATATATTAACCAAACACACAAATACTAATGTATTTTATATACCAGTAACAAAATTATAAAAACAAATATGATTATTTTTAGGATGGTACAACATTAAAAATATGGACATATAATTACCTAATCTTATTTTAGAGCATTATCTACATATAATTCCATCTATAACACTTTGAATATGATAAATTTATTTCATGTTGAGTTTATACCACTCTTCCATGATTACATAACTCAATAATATCTTTTCCCCACCATTCACAGTGTTATGTTAAATGGGATGGACAATACATGACTACCCATCCTTGGGAAACAACCACAATAATATTAGGTGTTCCACCTGATAATTCTAGTGACATTTGTGATGATTATTTTAATACATATATTTTTGGTGGGTCACCACGAAATAGTTATATCACTCTTGGTGGTATATCCAATGTGAACCATTTTTAGGATATCAAGTCATATTACTATGGAATTATTTGAGATTACTCTTACTTCAAATGAATAATTGTTTCACTGAATAAATAATTTTTAATATGTAATTCACAATTTTAATAATTTTTCATCTAACTCTATTCATTTTTTTATACTAACAACCTAGGCATAGGTTGGAATCCTATATAGTATGATTTTTTATCTAATTCTATATAATAATGTTATCTCCAACCTACGTGAGTAATGATTACGATTTTATATAACCATAGAAATCAACATTAGTAGATCTGAAAACCTTGATGCACAATTAATCACTTTTGAATTCTCATATTATCACTATATTAAATAATTTATTTAAATATTAATCTTATTCAAAAAAAAATTCATTAAGGGACATTTATAATCTCTATCAATTGTGATTCATATCCATCCCGACTTTCTCTACTACATTCCACCACATCATAGTGATTCCATCAAGTAGTTAAGATCGAAAAAAATAATTGTGGTGAATATTGGTAATATATATATAATGATATAATTTATTTTATCCAATAATTTATTAGCTTACATACGTCAAAAATTATGCATAAATGAGGTTTGGTTATGCCTCATGAATTCTGATTCCTATATGTTCCCTTTAGAAATCATGTTTAGCTACCTAGTTGATACCCATGAAAGAATGATAACAAACATATAGTAACTGATTATCCACGTGATTAAACTTATCATCCTTCATTTATCACTGAGAACCCATTATTGAAAACGTGGTTTACATATTATCTATAACAAAAATATATGTATCACCGAATATTATTCATTTCTGTACATAGAATCATTATACAAATTAACTTAATATTTATTGGAAGAATCCTTTAAATCATCCTAATATAGTACACTAGTATTCATTCTAATAATTCAATTATGATTCTTGCCATTCCTCGTTTTATAAACACACTTGAAAATCAATCGGCAAAAAATAGAGAAAAAAAGATAAATTTTTCTAAAAATATATTCGGTTATTAATATTTCTAGTCATGTCAAGAGATGAATTATTTAGATTTCATACAATGATAAATGGTCACTTTCCAGCCTTATCCCATTAGGTTTACATGGAATAAAGAAATTATGATAAGATACCACCGACTTCTTAATTTCCCAAAAATCCAAATGACCCTATATTCTCCATAAATATGATTTATATATATATGTATACATATTACTGGATAACAAAAAAATCTTATCCATTGTTACCACACGTCATAAATGATAAAAAAATCTCCGATAACATTATCTATAAACCAAACTAGGGGAATGTTAAGCGGATGGTTGTAGAAATGGTGGGCGCAGAATCATCCAGAGAACAAAATAATGAGCAGTTCGGTGCCGAAGACTCAAGAACGAATGCAATTGAAAAGAACAGAAACATAAATTCAGAAAATTAAAAAGGAACACGAGATTTAACGTGCTTCGGACCTTCTAGTTCCTTTTGCACAGTAAGAACACACATACGCACACATCTTTTATTAATCTCAAACAAAAAAACAAAGTTATTGATCCACCTCAACGGAGATATGCAACATGGATTACAAGATAAAGGTTTCAATAAGCTGTATGCAGAAAAACCATGAAACTTACAACGCTGGGCACAAATTTCCCAGATGTCCTGTTCACTTGAAGAAGACGTCTGGATCTGGTTCGAGTGGCCTCTTGGATGGCCGTCGGAACGCTGTCGCCGAGAAAAAGCTGTGACAGAGATCCACCAGATGCGGTACACAGGCTGTGTTCTGCGGAGTATGTTGCGTTGAGGTAACCCAACACAGGTTCAAGCGCCATGATCCGAAGATGACGAAGGCAGTGTCCTCCAGGAGGAAGGCGAGGATATGTGATCGTTCTGAGTAGTTTTGTGCCGATGAAAGTTACATTAGGGTTGATTAAAACCCCCCTTCCAATCAATGGTTCAAGGAATGGCCGGAAAAAACAGAGAACGCCACAAAGCCAACCCGAAGCAAAATATCCGCTAGATCAGTTCAATCAGTTCAAACAAAAAAGATAGGTGGATGGCCTTGCTGAAAGGGGCGGTGATACAAATCAACGGTCACAAAGAAACGGCCTTCTAGAACTGGATTGCCAGTGTGGAAATTCTAATGCGGGAGAATAAACAAACAGTAGATTTAGAATTAAAACCAATTTAAATAAAAACAAAACAATAATGAATTAATTCATTAATTCACAAAATTACACTATTTTTAATTAAATTCAGGGATGTTCTTGCACCTAGGGTCATGGAACAGGAACCATGTTCAAACTATCTATGCAATATTTGACCTTAGATAAAATGACAGCTTTAGTCAAACTATCATCTGGATTTTTATCAGTGTGTATCTTATTGACACACATTGTTCCTTGTTCTATTATTCTCTAATAAAGTGTAATCTAATGTCTATGTGCTTTGATTTACCATGGAAACTATGTTTTTAGAAAAATGTAATGCAGGTTGACTATAAGAGAAAACAGTAATAGCTGAATCATAAAGCTTGAGTTTAGAAGACAAGACATTAAGCCATAAGGCTTCCTTTACTACCTCGGTGAGTGCAATGTACTCAGACTCAGTAGTGGAGAGAACGACTATAGACTGCATGTTTCACTTCCATGAAAAAGGCCCACTGCATGCAGTGAACATGTTTCCAGTCAATTATTTTTTGGTGTCAATGTTACCTGCATAATCAGCATCTACAAAGCCTACCAAAATGTTAGAAGAATCAACATTTTAACCAATGCATAAAGACAAATTAGATGAACATGATAAATATATGATAAGCCAATTGAGGGCATGCCATTGAGGCTTCCCAAGAGCAGCCATAAATCTGCTCAGGGTGCAGATTGAAAAAGAAATGTTAGGCCTGGTGAAAATCATAGAGTACATTATACAACCAACAATTCTAGCATATGGAATTTTAGACCTAAATTTCACGTCATCATCAGCAGTGGGTTCTTGTGTTAAAGACAACATAATGTGTTGAGAAACAGGTACATTATCATGTTTGAGAGATTCAAACATGTATCTCTTTAAAATCATTAAAATATAAGTATGCTGAGACAATTAGAGCAATTTGTTAGGTCTATCTCTAATGATTTCAACACCTAAAATCAGCTTAGATGCACCTAAGTCTTTCATTTCAGAGTTGTCTTTTAATTGGGATTTAATTGAAGTGATAAAACTCATATTCTTACATATGATAATCATTTCATCTACGTAAAGTAGAAGGTAAATCATACAACCTGGAATTGACTTGAAGTAGAGAAAAGCATCATACTGGCTCCTGTTGAATTTGTTATTTAACATAAAGGAATCAAATTTCTTATAACATTTCCTGGATGCCTATTTTAAACCATACAAGGACTTATTTAGAAGGCAAACTTGGTTATATTTTAATTCCTTTGAATAACCTTCAGGAGGTTTAATATAGATTTTTTCATTCAAATCCCCATAAAAGAAGGAAGTTTTAGCATCAAGTTGCTCGATGTGCCGATCGAGATAGGCAGCGAAGGCTATCAAGAGCTGAATAAAAGAGTGTTTGACAATAGGGGAAAATATTTCAGCATAGTCGATTCACTCTCTCTAATGAAATCCTTTGGAGACTATCCTAGCTTTGAACCTTACTTTATCTCCCTCCGTGTTTTCTTTCATTCTCTTGTAAATCCACTTGGACCCAATCACTTTAGCATTCACAGGCTTGTGATCAATGGTCTAGGTGTGAATTTTATTTAGATATTGCATCTCTTAATTCATGTCTATGATCCAATGCTTTGAATCCTTATCCTTTAAAGCTTGCCTATACAATTGAGGATCAACGTCGATGAGATCCTGGGCCACATGAAAAGCATATGATGCCATATCATACTGGCTGAACCGAGCATGAGCTCTAGAGACTCTCCTTTGACTATCTTAGGTTAATTGATAATCTTGATTGTCAGTGTAAGGTCCAGAGTCTGAGTCTGAACTGGAACTCGTCACAGAGTCAGCCGCATCAGTGGGCTGAGGAGGAGGAGGAATAGACTGAACAACAGTCTCAACATGAGTAAATTACTCATGTTCATTAGATGTATGAATGTTTGGATCAGAACTTCCAGGTGTGTCAATCCTGGTCTTAGGAGAAGAGGACTCATGGAAGACAACGTCTCTACTAATAATGCAGCATTGGTATCCTGGTTTATCCACCCAGTGTTTATATCCTTTTACTCCATCGGGATAACCAACAATGATGCACTTGAGGGCTCTAGGTTCAAGTTTGTCAGTCTTGATGTGGGCATAGGTTATACACCCGAAGACCCTTAAGTAGGAATATGATGGGGGATTTCCGGTCCATAGTTCTTCTAGAGTAATGAATTGATTTTCATAAGAGGGACATCTGTTAATCAGGTACACTGTGGTGCTTGAGGCCTTGGCCCAAAAGGATTTATGGAGGCCCGAGTGAGCAAGCATGCTAAAGAATCTTTCAAGGATAGTTCGATTCATCCTCTCTGCTAGGCCATTCTGTTGGGGAGTTTCCCTAATAGTTCTGTGCCTTTTAATACCTTCATACTCACAGTATTGAATGAACTCAGTGGACAGGTACTCAAGCCCATTGTTAGTTCTCATGGTCTTCACTTTCTTCCCAGTCTGATTCTCGACTGAGGCTTTCCAGGTTTTGAATGTCTGAAAAACATCTGATTTATTCTTGAGGATGTATACCCAAACCATCCTAGAGTAGTCATCAATAAAGGTGACGAAATAGAAACCTCCACCCTGAGAGGAGGTCCTAGCCGGCCCCCACAAATCCAAATGGATGTAATCAAGTGGGGTAGCTGCGTTGAAGGAGGATCTATAGAAGGTCACTCTTTTAGATTTTCCCATCACACAATCTTCCCAAAATGGGAAATTCGTAGGTGTGATGTCATTCATAAATCCTTTCTTGATTAGTTCTTCAAGCCCTTTGGTGCTTACATGACCCAGCCTCCTATGCCAGAGGATAGTGTTGTCAGTGTTCGTAGTATAAACACTACCCAACAGTCTTGAATGGGTCCCGCCATTCAAGACATACAAACCATTCACAAGGGATCCTTTTATGATGGTTCTTGATCCTTTTGAGACTTTTATAGTTCCAGATTCAGATCTAAAAGTATATCCCTTTTGATCTAGGACACCTAGGGAGATCAAGTTTCGTTGCATGTTGGGGACCCACATTACATCACGAATGGTGATAATGGAATGTTCATCCAATTCTATCAGGAGAGATCCTCTTCCCTCAACCATTCATTTCTTTTTATTCTTTAATAGGACGTCCCCTTTTACTTTCTCAACCAACTTTAGGAAAGACTCCCTATGGGGACACATATGTAAGGAGCAACCAGAGTCAAGGACCCACTCACGGTCAAGAGTATGGCTGGACACATTTAGAACTTCGGCTGTGTCATAACCAGATTCAACAATAAGTGACTTCTCAGTGGGTTGCGTGCATTCTTCCTCTCTCTTAAGCTTCCTATATTCGGGCTTAATATGCCCAGGATTCCCAAAATGGAAGCAAGTAACTTTTATGTCTTTATTATCATTATTCGTTGACTTTAGTTCATTCCTTGGTTCTTTTCTATTACTACTTTTGTCTCTGCTAAAATGTTTCTTTTTTGCTTTTAACATGAGGCCTTCCCCTAGTGAATAAACTCTCAGCATCACCTTTCGCCTTAGGTTTTGAGTGAAGGTCCTTGGATAGAAGGGCAGACTTGACTTCTTCTAGAGTCAAGGAGTCACGACCATACATCATTGTCTCATCAAGGTACTATAGCTATGGTCTAAAGAGATCAGGAGAATAATAGCCTGATCTTCATCATCTACCATGACATCTATATTAGCTAAGTCAAGCATGATGTTATTGAACTCGTCATGATGATATTTCAAGGAAGAGCCGGGTCTCATCCTAAAATTGAACATGCGGTGCTTCTTATAGGGCCTACCAACTAGGGAGGCAGTCATGTAGAACTTCTCTAACTTGAGCCAAATGCCGGCAGCAGTGGACATGAAGGCCACTTCCCTAAGGACTTTATCTCCTAAGGACAAATAGAGGGAACTATGGGCTTTGAGTAGAGTCTCATTGGGGACCGGTTGGTGTTCATTTATTGTTTTACCAGCTTCATTAATAGTTTATATGGGTTTAGTAGACCCAGACAGGGCATCAATAATACCTTGTTGGACTAATAATGCCATCATTTTTATACGCCACAAATTTAAGTCATTGTCTCCATCAAATTTTTCTATTTCATACCGAATTGTGGAAATATTTATATAGTGAGTGAACTCCAAGCAACTGTAGACAACGAGAGAATACACCCCCAAAGGATTAGCCAAGCTCACTAGGGATAAATTTGCACAATGGGAGGAAAAATAAAATTATTCGGTAAAGACAATAATTTTAGTCTTAAAAGAAATTTGAAATAAATCAATAAAATAGAAGAATAAAATGGATACAATGTGCGGAAAAATAGAAACCCATTTTATTAAAACAACTAAGAGAAAGCTGGAAAGTAAACTGAAAACAGTGAACAACAATTACATCAATGCTGGAACAGAACACAGAATGACAAATTGACTAGGTTTGTAAGCAGTACAGGGTCTGCCAAGTGTTGGCAGCCAATTAGAATGTGCAATATCAAGAAAATGAATTTAGACAGGATGTAAACAACAACAGTGACATAAGAAAAATGTAGACAGTCTTCAAGATGCAACATATAATGACAAGAAACTGGTTCAATTACACTATGTAAATAGAGGCAGTGAAAATAGGCAGATTGTGAACATGTAAATGGTTATCACAACAAAACGTTGTATACAACTATACAATGAATAGGGTACAGCGGTTCTTAAGTTTCATGAATAAAATAACAAAATATTTGGACAGACATTTCCAATGAATGATGTAAGTGAAACCGAACAGAAAAGACAAAAAAACCACAGGCAACAGAATCAAAATGCAGCTAAGTGGTGGTTCTGACACCACTTGTTAAGCAGATGATTGTAGAAATGGAGGGTGCAGAATCATCCAGAGAAAAAAATAAAGAGCAGTTCGGTGCCGAACACTCAAGAATGAACACAATTGAAAAGAACAGAAACATAAATGCAGAAAATTAAAGAGGAACACGAGATTTAACATGTTTCGGAGCCTCTAGGTCCTATTGCATGGCAAGAACACCCCCACACACGCATCTTTTATTAATCTCAAACAAAAAAACAAAGGCATTGAACCGCCTCAATGGATATATGAAACATTGATTACAAGATAATGGTTTCAATAACTTGTAAGAAAAAAAGACCAAGATACTTACAACGCCGGGCGCAAATTGCCCAGCCGTCCTATTCACTTGAAGATGACGTCTGGATCTGGTTCGAATGGCCTCTTGGCTGGCCGTCGGAATGCTGTCGCCAAGCAGAAGCTGTGACGGAGCTCCACCATATGCGGTACATAGGCTGTGTGCCGCGGAGTCCATTGTCGTTTAGGTAACACTACACAGGTTCACGCGCAAGGATCCGAAGACGTCGAAGGCAGTGATCTCTGGGAGGAAGCCGAGGGAATGTGATCTTTCTGAGTAGTGTTGTGTCGAGGAAAGTCACAACAGGGTTGATTGAAACCCCCTTGCAATCGATGGTTCGAGGAATGGCTAGAAAAAATAGGGAACGCCACGAAGCCAAACCGAAGCGAAAAATACGCTGAATCAGTTCTATCTGTTCAAACAACAAAGACAGGTGGACGACCCTGCTGAAAGGGGAGGTGATACAGATCAACGGTCACAAAGAAAAGGCCTGCTATATCTGGATTTAAGTTGTGGATATTCTAATACGGGAGAATAAATAAACAAGAGAGTCATAATTAAAATGAATTTAAATAAAAACAAAACAATAATGAATTAATTCATTAATTCACAGGTAAGAAATATAGAGTCTAATAAAAACATCCATATGGAATCTACAAAATTCCCCAATTTCTAGAAGCTAATGTGAAGTAGTAGAGGTTGAAATGAAAACCATGTGGAATAGTTTACTATCATGTAACACTAAAAACACTACATGATAATGAGAAAATATTTTTTAATAAAAATCATTTAAATGTAATTTGATATAATATAATAATATTATGGTATTAAAAAACCAAAAATCATTGTAATATGTAAAATATTTAGGAAACGAAAACACAGTAAATCCAAAACATGATGTAGTATCTGCTCCACCATAACTCCATATTATAACTATGACCACGTGGTAAGGAATAATTACATCAAATCCTCATCATTATAAAAAAATTTAAATGTATACAAAATTTTTTGTCAAGGGATGAGTATAAATTTTATTAGTATTTTCACATGAACCTAATACATATCTGGAAAAAAGAATAAATTTAATTCCAAACATCATGATAAAACAAAATTATTCTTAAAATAATTAAAAATTATATTTAATAAAAAATTGTACTGTTTATAATATTCTAAAAAATATCATACAAGTAAATAGATTCAGTATGAGAGAATATTTACAATCATTGCAAATTTTTATTTGTTATATAATTAGGTTTCTCTCATAATTCATTAAAAAATTAGACCAATTACATATTAAGCGTTATTGGGTTCCCATAAGTGGGAATGTATCATTCAAAACCAAAAACTAAAAGGTAGATTTCATAATGTAAATGATTCCTAACCCATTTCGAATCATAAATCACATCAATA
Organism: Viscum album; assembly: GCA_963277665.1. Classification (NCBI taxonomy): domain Eukaryota; kingdom Viridiplantae; phylum Streptophyta; class Magnoliopsida; order Santalales; family Viscaceae; genus Viscum; species Viscum album. The sequence continues at coordinate 905,027,624 of OY728122.1, read as the reverse complement.
TTCAAAACACCATTTTCTATTCATAATTTACACTACCAAAAAGACCCATCTATGTGGATGCAAAATAATAATTATAGAACAATGTCTCACTATAAATTATTTTATTATACATAAATAATGCGATATTAATAATAAAATCAAAAATATATTCTATCATCTCGATTCACCAAATAAAATAAAATTCAATAAAATTAAATAAATCCTATAATATTCATAATTTTCAGAGAGTCATGTTTTTTCATGAATGATATAAACAAATATTAAAGACTCAAAACCAAAATAAAAATTAATCAATTTATTTTATAATTCATATTTTAATATCATTTTTTGCATTTAAAATACACAGTGAAGAAAAATCATATTATTTCATGAAATTAATTTTTTTTTGAAAAATCATTTTTTTCAAAAATAAATGACAAACTACAAAGAAATACAATTATCCAATAAACATAGAAGATCAGATACTCATATATGTCCAATTAGATTTCTTGCAATTTCGTTTGTCGGTAACACAATGTATCCTTATATTGGAAGTGATCCTTTAAATACCTATCCAAGTTAAAAATTAAAACCCTAACTTATCTCCTATGAAGATAAACATATTGAATATAAAAACCTTCATAATCAACGTATTTAAATACATTGATTGAGATCCAAATACTTGTTTGGGATATATTTCCTAATCTTTGATCAAAGATAGAAATGATTGATCTGCACAGGAAATGAGCTATTGGATGGATGAGAGGCCCCAAAACAACATTTATAGATGAAAATATATATATTAGTTTGAACGAGTGAGTTAATTGGGGTATTATAGAGAAAAATAAATAATTCAAATCAAAATATTTATATCTTTATGGTCTTTAATGTTTATCCCACATTGTGTTTTTGAACTAGCTACAATGGATGTTCTATATTTTGGGATTTACAAAAATTATCCATATTTGTCTCAAAAGGTTTAGTGATTTTTGTACCAACTATGTCAAATTTAGTGGACATAAAAATATATTCATTATTATATAAAAATTGTAATAAAATTATGCACTAACTATGTAGTGGTTAACATGTATAATTTATTTGTAAAATTTCCCCTAACCATGTGCAAACCATGCCTCTCACAGAGATTTTTCATAAAAACAAATATTTTAACCTAAAACCATTTAATCCTCAATATACAGACATACCATCCAAAACTAATAATTTTATATATTGTTATTGGAATAGTTTTTATCATCATATTTATGATTCCTCATATTAGATATATGATACACATTATTATCTGTGATGACCCAGACTCTCTTGGTCCTTTCCATTGCCAAAAATCCAGATCCTAAAGGGGTAGCATCTCGGCGCGACCAATCGGGGAGACCGATCGGCGTGAACGATCGGTTAGACCGACTGGGGCGACCGATCAGAGAGACCGACCGGCACAACTGATCGGGGAGACCGACCGGCACGACCGATCGGTGAGACTCATCGGCGCGACCCATCAGTGAGACCGATCTGAGAGACCGATTGGTGTGACCGATCGGTGAGACCGATCAGTGTCACCCATCTTTGTCGGGGATTTTCTAGTGACGTGCGCAAATTGGGTTTTAAACCCGTCTTTGACCCCATTTAAGCTTGTTTTAAAGCCCGGTAGTGCCCATAAATATTATAATTAAATATTTAATAATTTAACCTGGTGTGTGCATCGGTTTAAACCACCCGACCCCTTTAGTAACGTGTGGGGTCGTGTGGTCAACACACGACCCCCGCTCCTTATGCGGTTTAGGGTTCTTATCTCAACCATCCGCAGCTCTTATAAACTAAGGGTTAGCCGTGGTTTCTTCTTTTATCAATCACCCTGTGTTGAGAGTACCCTTCATCCAGATGAGCAGCTTTTCGTTCAGGCGAACTGCATCGCTATCCGTGAAGTTCCGCCCCGGGCATAGCATCGATCGTTGATCAATAAAGAGGGAATTTCTTCGTCTCTCACTTATCTGTATCATGTGGGGTGGGATTACTTTTGATTCTATAGAATTGGTTAAACCAGACCTAAATAAAGAAAATGAAATGATTATATGAAGAAAGAAGGGGGTGGATGTGATTGTTGATGTTGTTTTATGTTATGATCATCTTTCTGAATTATGCGGGCTAACACCTACTGAAAATCATGGCTTTTGGTGGTCTTTCTCTGTGCACTAATGAACCCCTGGGGATGTTTGAAATGACTTGTTTGTGGTTTTTGAACAGCTTCTGTAAAAAGGTAAATTGGTTAATCACGTACACCTAGCTAAATGAATTGAAAGCACCAGGATCGACCCTTCTGTGATAACCCCCGGTTAATGCACACGAAATTGTAATCATGGATTGTGTTAAATCATACAAATCTGAAAATACCGACATGGCCATGATTTGTGTTGGTGGTAGTGTTTTGGTTGTTTTCATTTATGGGCCGATTGCAGGAGATGTGGGAGGGGATGGGATCCCCTGTTGATATAGATTCAGTGGTCGTGAGTTTTAAGACCGGATGGTTACCTTGTTTATATCATGAACTGGGGTGGGATCCTCTGTTGATGAGAAAACATTTTGGGGGACACAGGTTAGTGTCTCGAGGGTTTCTTTGGTTCTAGTACTTCAAGGGATCTCACTTATCCCCTTGTTGTTGTAACATTACAAGAGAACCGGGTGTGAATGTTTAAATTAACGTTTGGATATATTATTTCCTTGGTTATGGTTATAGTGTTAGTTTCCCAAGTCGGTGCATGAACTTATTTAAGCATTATTACAGAACATGAAAACAAGAATGGGACAAATGAGTTTTGTTGGCGAGAGTCATGAATCGGACTTGAGTGCCATTGTGATCTATAGGCTATCTGAAGAAAAACCTAACTTTGTGTGAGAGCTTTTTACAAATGTATATACATGTAGTTTTGTGTTTCTTATTCACGCCCCACCCATGTTGATAACTTAGTGTCGAACACACCCATTTCATGGGGGAGGGTTTTTTTCCAACACTATTATTAGTGGTTAATTATTAGCTCCTTTTATGCTCCCTTTCCCGGATAGCCCATGTACCTTCTGGCAGGCTGTGATGGCCTGAGGTCCATTATTAGCCCAAGAATCTTCAGGTAGGGTAGTGTGGTGGTTATGGCCCAGGTGTGTGCGGGCAGGTAGTTTCTCTATTATCTTCGGGAGGAGGCCCAGGTGTCTTCGGGCGTGGCAGTGGATCTTCTAGCCTAGGTGTCTTTGGGCATGGTGGAGGTTGTTCTGGCCTAGGTGTTTGCAGGCGTGGTACATGTGAAAATTGTGGCCCAGGTGTTTGTGGGAGGGATTTGGTATTGGTACTGCGTGTGGTTGTGGCCCAGGTGTGTGCAGGCAGGTGTGGCAGTGGGACTGCGGTGAGAATGGCGGGATTGGTTCGATGCATAGTATGTCTCAATAACTAGTGGGAAAGTGGCAAGAGGTAACCAAACATCGATGTGATCTTATTATATATATTACATTGTTTTCGTTACTTGGTGAGTGTAGCCGGTGAGTGGGATGGGTGAACTCTTTCATATTAATGGTTGTCTGCTTCTCACGAGACTTTAGTACGTTCCCCCACTTGTGCACAATATTATTTGGTTTTCCCTACTGAGTGTACTTGTATGCTCACCCTACGTATATAAAACTACTTTCAGGTATCCAGGAGGACTTCAGGGATCACGCAGGACCGTACTAGCTCGGATCTTTGGGGCAGTCGTAGTTGTTGTTTTCTTTCTTTGGTACATACCCTTGTAGTCATTTTTGTACCCTGTGGCTTTTACTTTTGGAACATGCATGTGGAAATGGTTTACTTTTGGCTTTACTTTTCTTTTACTTTGGGTGTTGTTGGGTTTCATCATCTTATCTCCCGATCCTATAAAACAAAAAAAGGGTAATGCCTTCAACTTGTGTGTAATTTCGATACCCTTGGTGCTAGTCTCCACTCTGATACCTATAGAAGGCAGGTTTTGGGGTTCATTATCTCTCCTTAAACATAAAGAATGAAGGTCTTGGAAACCTTCTGACTCTTCCCTCCTTTTAGTGAAGTCGGGTCGTGACAGAATGGTATCAGAGGTGGAGCGGTTGAGACATAGGATGGAGTCTAGAGTTAGGCACAGTGAGGATTGCATGTGATGGTAACACAACAGTGTTGGGTGACCTTGGTGCGTGAATTATGCCAGGGAAGACCAGCTAAGACATAGGATTTTAGGGCCCCCCCGTGATCCGATGTAAGGACTCTGGACCTACCGAACGACCACGTGAGGCCACACTGATTACACGGTAGAGACCTTAGGAAAGGTACATGCATCATAATGAATTGTGTTCTCGTGTTTCTGGGATGTCTTTGGAATTGAAAATAAATAAAAAGTTTACGAAATTTGAAGAACAATATTCTTCACTACTTGGGCATAGGCATTCCTTGTTTACCTTGCAGCTATGGCACCTGGAAGGAGACCACATTTGGTAAAGGTGATCGAGGCCCCGAAGAATACTTTGGCTAATTGGCAGAGATCTGATCGAGAGGAAGAGGACAACCAGTGGAAAAAGACTCTTCGGGCCTTCCAGTGCTAGACCCTTGAGAAGCACGAGGGAAGCACCTCTGACATGAAGACAGAAGGATGTCTAGAGGAGCTAGTGATAGCCTTCGGCCTGATTCGGGCCCCGACCAAGTACTGGGTTCCTCTGGCTGTCATCCAGATGTGGGGAGCAGCGCTTCAGTGGTGGATGCTTTACCTGGGGGAGAGGAGAGAGGCTGAGGTGCCATGGGCTAATTTCGAGATGGAGTTCCGGGTGGAATTTCTCTCCTCGATGATGAAGGAGGAAAAGAGACAGGACCTACACTCCCTCCAACATCGGATTATGTCAGTGAGGGACCTAGGAATGAAGTTCAAAGACCTCCTATGTTTTGCTCCGGACCCCTTTCACGACGAGGAGTCTCGAGCAAGACATCCAGAGGAGGTGCTTCGACCCTCCCTCTAGTATGTTGTTAGCCCATTTACCTTGCCGACGTACTTGGAGGTCCATAAGATGGCCGAAGTGGTGGAGATGATGCACACTCTAGGAGGTGTGTCACGAGAGGGGATCCAGCTGGGACCATCAAAGGGGAGGGCCGTCAGCACCAGGACTCCAACGTCAGGACCCTCTAGGTTCCGACCCACATGGAACAGGCTGCGGCAGTTTCAGTTTCGATCCCCCGGTCCTCGCCCTTTTCCTTCGAGCCTGGGACCATGATTCTTCATCTGTGAGATCCATAGAAATCTCCAGAGTTAGTGCCCAGACTGGGTACAGTACGATCGTGGTGGACAACCCCAGCACCTGCCGCAGCAGCAGCTTTCAGCTAGGCCTTTCCAGCAGTAATAGCTTCCATCCATGCCTTTCCAGCAACAGCAGCAGCAGGGACAGCGAGCTCTCGCTCCAACGAGGACAGACGTAGGAGGAGGGGGCCGACCTCAGGGTGCCCCTCAGGGACCTCGACCAGGGCGTGGTTGGGGAGGTGGCCGACAGCCAAGGGGCAGAGGAGCCGGGCATGTACAGCTACACGCTGTAGAGGCAGTAGTTCCAGCAGATCCAGAGGTTGTTCGGGGTACGATCAGTTTGATCAGCACTATTTCATTTGCCTTGATTGATACCGGAGCATCACACTCCTTTGTTTAACCCAGTCTAGTCCATACCTTGGGCCTAGATTCCAAGAGACTTCCAGTGCCCCTGGTTTTGAGCACCCCAGTCGGAGGTCAGACCGACTTTTTTTTTGATTGTAGGGGATGCATACTGATGATATGGCCACATCAGTCGGTTAGGGATCTTATTATGATACAAATACATCCATACGATGTCATCCTAGGCATCGACTGGTTATTTTTTGTGTGTTCCATCATCGACAGTTTCCGAGGAAGGGTTGTGTTCTTGTACTTGGGCGGCCGGCATGTTACATTCACCGGCGAGCAGAGCAGTCAGAAGGGAAGCAGGCGAGAGGAACCCCTCCTCTCTTTGTTGGCCGAGATGTCAGTGGAATCAGTAGATGCTGAGATGGTGGAGGTTCCAGAGGTTGTCCATGAATTTATGGACGTCTTTCCTAAGGAGGAAACGACTCTACCCCCTCAACAGGATATCGAGTTTGGGATAGACCTTCAGCTCGGTGCTCGTTCGATCTCGATGGCTCCTTACCGGATAGCACCATCAGAGATATGGGAGTTGTGGATCTAGATTGATGATCTAATGAATAGGGGTTATGTTCGTCTAAGTGCATCACCGTGGGGTGCTCCATTCTTGTTCCTAAAGAAGGCAGATGGTGGTCTCAGGTTGTGCACAGACTACTGGAGGCTGAATCAGGTGACGATCAAGAATCACTACACTCTTCCAAGGATAGAAAATCTTCTCGACCAGCTGAAAGGGGCAGGATGGTTCTCGGAGATCGACCTGTGGTCTGGGTACCAGCAGTTGAAAGTGATGGAGGGCGAAATCACGAAGACGATGTTCAGGGGAAGATATGGACACTTTGAGTTCGTAGTCATGACCTTTAGTTTTACGAATGCCCCAGCTGTTTTCATGGGGCTTACAGACTCCATCTTCCGGGAGTACCTAGATTGGTTCGTAGTTGTGTTCATCGACGACATCCTGGCCTACTCAAGATCAGAGGATGACCATGCAGTGCACCAGAGGATGATTTTGGAGGTCCTCCGACATCATTAGCTCTATGGTAAGTTGTCGAAATGAATGTTCTTGACACCAGAAGTGCACTTCCTTGGGGACATGGTGTCCGAGCAGGGGGTATCAGTGGACCCATCAAAGGATGATGCAGTTTTTTCTTGGGCATCACCCAAGAATGTGGAAGAGGTCCGTATTTTCCTCGGGCTGGCGGGTCACTATCGGAGGTTCGTATGCAACTTATCCTGAGTTGCAGCCCCTTTGACAGACCTGACCAAGAAAGACTTGGTTTTCATGTGGAGTGATAAGTGTGAGTCAGCCTTCAGCTATCTGAAGGAGAAGTTGGTCAGTTCCCTAGTGCAGAGATTTCCCAAATAAGGGGGTGGCGTATGAGGTGTTCTGTGATGCTTCAGGATAGGGCCTGGGATATGTCTTGATACAGCAACAAGGGGTGATCTCTTATGGGTCCAGGCAGCTATGCCCTCATGAGCGTAATTATTCCACCCACGACATGCAGCATGCAGCGGTCGTTTTTGCGCTAAGGTTATGGCGGCACTACCTCATCAGAGAATGCTTTGTGGTCTTCATAGATCACAAAATCTTGAGGTATATCATATCCTAGTGGGACCTAAACTTTTGACATTGGAGATGGGTGGAGTTCCTCTAGGATTACAACTTTGAGATCTATTATACTGAGGGAAAGGGAAATGTATTGGCCAATGCCTTGAGCAGGAGAACGCAGAAGGATGCGGTCTGAGAGTCAGCGAATGCCTGGAAGGTGATGGAGGAGTTGACAGCCGTACACCTGGATGTGAGGATGGATGGTGGTAGAGGTTTCCTATATCAGATGGGAAGTGCAGTCGTCTCTATTGTAGCAGGTTGAGGAGTATCAGTGGGGAGACCCAGAGTGCGAAGTGATACGTGACCGAGTTGACCAGGGAAATGCTCCGGAAGGATGGACAGAGGATGGTCATAACCGGATTCTTTTCCAGGGAAGTTTGATTGTTCTAGGAGTGATGCGCGTAAATGTTCTCAGTGGGTTCCAAAACTCACCCCTGGCAGTACACCCAGGAGATTCCAAGATGTACCAGGGACTGAAGAGACAGTTTTGGTGGCCCGGAGTGAAGCAATCCGTGGCAGATTTTGTGGCCAAGTGCTTAGTGTGTCAGCAAGTGAAGGCTGAACACCATGTTCCAGGTGTCCTACTGCAGTCTCAAGATGTCCTCGAGTGGATGTGGGACAACATCTCGATGGATTTCATCACGGGACTTCGAAAGGTCCAAGGGGCATACAATGCCATCTGGGTGGTAGTGGACCAGTTGACGAAATCATCCCACTTTCTGGAGATCAGGGAGTTGAGTACTGTGGATTCTTTGGCACGAAAGTACGTGGATGAGGTGGTGTGGTTGCATGGAGTTCTGAGGTATATTGTCTCGTATAGGGATGCACGGATTACCTCATGGGTCTGGAAAGGATTGCAGCATGCTTTTGGCACACAGTTACACCTTAGCACTGCTTTCCATCCCCAGACAGATGGACAAACAGAGCACACCATCCAGACCATGGAGGATATGCCGCGGGCATGTGTTATGGACTTAGGAGGATCATGGGTGAGACACTTTCCCCTGCTAGAGTTTGCCTACAATAATAGCTATCACTCTACCACCGGTATGGACCCACTTGAATCTTTGTACGGGAGGCCATGTTGTTCACCAGTGTGTTTGGCCGAAGTAGGAGAGGCAAAAATTCTTGGCCCGGAGGTGGTGCAGAGCACGACAGAGAAGGTTCAACTCAAATGGGATAGGATGAAGGCAACCCAGGACTGGCAGAAGCCGTATACTGATACCAGGAGGAGGACCTTGGAATTTGAGGTTGGAGACCACGTGTTCTTAAGGGTCTCCCCTCGGCACGGAAAACAGAGGTCCGGCAAGGGGAGTAAGTTTTCTCCCACGTTCATCGGGCCCTTCGATGTGTTACGGCGGATCACCGTAGTGGCCTATCAGCTAGCATTACCACCGTTGCTACTGAGGATACATGATGTCTTCCACGTGTCCCAGCTCTGTCGGTATCTGCATGATGATTCACACGTCCTCGGCTGGGGAGAGATGGACATCGAGGATGAAATGACTTTTGTGGAGCGAATAGTGATGATCAAGGATCACAAAGAAAAGGTTCTTCATGGGCGAACCATTCCCTTGGTTCGTGTGTTGTGGAGACATGGTAGGCTAGAGGAGAGTATGTGGGAGAGGGAAGCACATATCTGTGCCCAGTACCCAGAGTTATTTTGAGTTTTGTTCTGTTTTTTATAGCTGTTGTGGTAGGACATTTTACCTTATTGAAATTCTAGTTTTATTTTTTTCCTCTGAATGTGTGTGAAAAGTCCTGGCTATGAGGGAGGAGAGAACCCGAACCCTAATCAAGACACATTAAGGTGGATGCGATTAAAACCGTGTAGGCGAGACAGTGCCGCCCAAAGCGGATAATATCTTGACATGGGGAAGGAGACTCCCAAACCCCCACATGCCTGGGTAGTTTGACATGATATGTTGCTTGGTTTGTGACAGGAAAGTGTTCTTAGTTAAAAATGAGGTTCACTCTTAATAGGTATCTTTTGAGGTGGTTGTTTGGACCCACTCTTTCCTTATGGGTTGTTTAAATTCTCGAGGGCGAGAATAGTTTGAGAGAGTATCTGATGTGATGACCCAGACTCTCTTGGTCCTTTCCTTTGCCAAAAATCAGGATCCTAAAGGGGTAGCGTCACAGTGCGACCGATCGGGGAGACCGATTGGTGCGATTGAGACCGATCGGTGAGACTGATCGGCGCGACCGATCGGTGAGGCCGATCGGCGTGACCGATCCATGAGACTGATCATCCCGACCGATCGGTGAGACCGATTGGGGAGACCGATTGGGGAGACCAATTGGTGAGACCGATCGGTGAGACCGATCAGCGTCACCCAGCTTTGTCAGGGTTTTTCCAGTGACATGCGCAAATTGAGTTTTAAACCCTTCTTTGACCCCCTTTAAGCTTGTTTTAAAGCCCGGTAGCGCCCATAAATGTTATAATTAAATATTTAATAATTTAACCTGGTGTGTGCATTGGTGTAAACCACCCGACCAATTTAGTAACGTGTGGGGCCGCGTGGTCAACCCACGACCCCCACTCCTTACGCGGTTTGGCGTTCTTATCTCAACCGTCTGTGGCTAAACTAAGGGTTATCTGGGGTTTCTTCTTTTCTCGATCACCATGTGTTGAGATTACCCTTCGTCCAGATGAACAACTTTTCTTTTAGGTGAACCGCATCGCTATCCATGAAGTTCCGCCCCCGGCCATAGCGTCGATCATTGATCAACCAGTAGGGAATCTCTTCGTCTCTCTCTTTTGTTTATCATGTGGGGTGGGCGTACTTTTGATTCTGTAGAATTGGTTAAACTAGACCTAAATAAAGATAATGAACTGATTATATGAATAAAGAAGGGGGGTTGTGATCGTTGATGCTGTTTTATGTTATGATCATCTTTCTGAATTGTGCGGGCTTAAGCCTTCTGAATATCATGGCCATCGGTGGTCTTTCTCTGTGCACTAATGAACCCCTGGGAATGTTTGAAATGACTTGTTTCTGGTTGTGAACTCCTGCTGTAAAACGGAAATTGGTTAATCACGTACACCTATCTAAATGAATTAAAAGCACCAGGATCAACACATCTGTGATAACCCCCTGTTAAAGCACACGAAATTGAAATCATGAAGTGTGTTAAATCTTGTAAATCTGAAAATACCAGCATGGCCCTGCTTTGTGTTCGTGGTAGTGGTTTGGTTGTTTTATTTTATGGGCCGATTGCTGGAGATGTGGGAGGGGATGGGATCCCCTGTTGATATGGATTCAGTGGTTGTGAGTTTTAAGATCGGTTGGTTACCTTGTTTATATCGCGAATTGGGGAGGGATCCTCTGTTGATGAGAAACCATTTTGGGGGACACGGGGTAGTGTCTCGAGGGTTTATTTGGTTCTAGTACTTCGAGGAATCTCACTTATCCTCTTGTTGTTTTAACATTACAAGGGAACTGGGTGTGAATGTTTAAATTGATGTTTGGCTGGATTATTTACTTGGATATTTATATGGTGTTAGTTTCCCAAGTAGGTGGATGAACTTATTTAAACATAATTACTGAAAATGAAAAAACGAATGGGACAAACGAGTTTTGTTGGCAGGAGTCGTGACTGAGACTTGAGTGTCGTTGTGAAATGCAGGCTATCTGAAGAAAAACCTTACTTTGGGTGACAACTTGTTACCTATGTAGGTACTTGTAGTTTTTTGTTTCTTATTCGCGCCCCACCCATGTTGAGTACTTAGTGCCGAACACCCCCATTTCATGGGGGAGGGTGTTTTTCCCAACACTATTCTTAGTGGAAGGTTATTAGCTCCTTTTCTTCTCCCTTTCCCGGATAACCCATGTACCTTCGGGCAGGATGTGATGGCCTAAGTTCCATTATTATCCCAAGAATATTCGGGCGGGGTAGTGTGGTGGTTATGGCCCAAGTGTGTGCGACAGTTAGTTTCCCAAGTATCTTCCGGATGAGGCCCAGGTATCTTCGGGCGTGGAAGTGGATCTTCTAGCCTAGGTGTCTTTGGGCGTGGTGGGGGTTGTTATGGCCTAGGTGTTTGCAGGTTTGGTACATGTGACAGTTGTGACCCAGGTGTTTGCGGCCGAGATTCGGCAATGGGTCTGCGTGCGGTTGTGGCCCAGTTGTGTGTGGGCGGGTGTGGCAGTGGGACTGCAGTGAGAATGGCAGGATTGGTTCGATGTGCAGGATGTCTCAATAACCAGTGGGAAAGTGGCACGGGGTACCCAAACATCGATGTGCTCTTATTATATATATTACTTGGTTTGCGTTACTTGGTGAGTGTAGCCTACGAGTGGGATGGGTGAACTTGTTCATAGTAATGGTTGTATGATACTCATGGGACTTTAGTACGTTCCCCCACTTGTGCACGAGAGTCTTTGGATTTCCCTATTGAGTCTACTTGTATTCTCACCCTACGCATATAAAACTGCATTCAGGTTTCCAGGAGGACTTCGGGGATCGCGTAAGACCGTACTAGCTCGGATCTTTGCGGCAGTCGCAATTGCGATTTTCTTTCCTTGGTTCTTACCCTTATAGTCACTTTTGCACCCCGTGGCTTTTACTTTTGGAACATGCATGTGGGAATGGTTTACTTTTGGATTTACTTTTCTTTTAATTTTGGTGTTGTTGGGTTTCGTCATCTTATCTCCCGATCCTATAAAACAAAAAAAGGGTAATGCCTTCCACTTGTGTGTAATTTCCATACCCTTGGTGCTAGTCGCCACTCCGGGACCTATAGAAGGCGGGTTTAGGGAGTCATTATCTAACCTTCAACTTAATGAAGGAAGGTCTTGGCAACCTGCTGACCCTTCACTCCTTTTGGTGAAGGCGGGTCGTGACATTAACCCTCGTCATTGTCTTATAAAATTAATTAAATTCATAGTAATTACCAAGAAAATTATATCAATATCAATTAATCAATGACATAAATTTATTGATAACAATGTTATTATTGTCAATTTGGAATATATATCGTCAACCATTAGAACAATCATTATAATTTTTTTATAAATCAATATTCTCTTTCACATATTTCTTAATAAATAATAATATATAAAATTTCATAGGTGTCTTGTCATTTTAATCTAATTTTATCTTAATTTAACAATTATATATTAACATGTTTTCATTAAATGTTAAAAATAAAATTACTAATTAACTCACATAATCTTTATGAAAACTATAAAAATTTCAAATCAATTTGGTAAAAAATCCCATTCATAATAAATATTATAACTTTACGGATAATCACCATTTGATTTGATTTAATCATTAAATATATAAAAAATATACTCTCTAGTCATCATCATAGTAAATTAATATTCAAAACGTGTATTCAATGTAATTATATGAATCCCATGGTATTAAAACTATATCAAAACGACTTTTCTTGTAACTGAAATATCAAAATTTGTATAATTCACAATCTAATGAGTTCCTTTTCAAATCTATTTTTCTTCTTTTAAAATATTAAAATAATCAATCATATTCATCACTATATGATATTATATTAAATGAGAAAGAACAATTTCCTTGTGAATATTTCATTTAAAAGTGTAATGGAAAAACTAAAAAAATCTCATGAGACATTGTGGTCAATAATTAGTCAATTTGCATTCACCATTGATCAAAAATCATCAAAAATATTATTCACCTAGGTTCGGGAAGATGTAATGATTTCAATATAAATTTTGAAAATAAAAAGGACAAAAATACCCCCACAATATTCAATATGGGCAATATAATTTGTTTAATGTTCCAAATTTATCCTCAACAAACCCATGATCATGATTCCCCGAATTCATGAAACAATATCAGACAATAATTCCCAATACATGAGTTATATGTATAGATGATTCTCACATTTAATATTTAATATGTTTTTATTCTAAACTCAACCATATTTTACTGACACAATGGATTTAAATTTTGATAGGTTTGTAATCTCATGAATTTTAATTATTAATTGTTGCTTCATCTCTTATTAAGGGTTAATGAAATATTCCATTTAAGAATTATATCAATAGATAAATCTGTAAAATGTTAGAGAGTGTGAAAATCATGAAATCATATCACCTTCATAAAAACAATCCACATATCGGATCCTCATTTTCATGGTATTATAATTTATATTTAAAAAATATATAAAAAAGTAAATTATTTGTAATATATATCAATATTTATAGTGGTTTTTCCTAATTTTATGGAAAATACCTTTGAAACACAATAAAAAATTTCTCTGATAGATCATGAAATTTATAATTTGTACATGGAATAGTATTTTATGAACATCACATTAACGATGAATAAATCATTTTTTTTCACCCAAAAAAATATGATCATGATGATTCTTTTCATTTGATTAATAAAGGTCCCTAAAAAACTCATCAATATTAAAACCCATTTTCATATCTCTCTATATCTGAAAAAAATAAGATTAAAACATACAAAACAACATTAAAAATAATAAAACTACGTGAGTAAATAAAATTTAAATGGAAATTAAATATCTAATAATAAAAAATTAAATTTCCGTTAAAGAATTTTTATAACCCTAATTTCACATTATATGTCCCACCTAAAAGGGTAGTATATTAATAAAAATAAACGATATCATATTTTATAGAAGTGGAAATAATAGATAGTGTTTGACAATAAATAAGTAAGATCACAAAATCATGATAGTTTTTATTTGTTGAATGGATTTAAAAATACATTAATCAATATTATGTTGATTATATATTAAACACGTGTAGTCACCAAGAAAATTTAACTAATACCATTTAACTTCACAAAAATTAATACATGTTTTCTATATTATTATAATATGCATTACAAATAATATCATCTTCCCTTGATCGTATTTTCATGAGGGTAATAAAACATGTGGTACTACCCAATATCCTCTTGGTTGTCATATATCTAAATTTTATGAACATAAAAATATAATGAAATTTATTTATATACACAATTATTGTGTTATATTATGGATCCAATACCTTCAGAATTAAAATTATCATCCTATTATTATATAAGATGACCATATTGAAACCGATGATATATATTTATATGGGAAAACTAATATATGATTTAAACCATATTCATAAAACGTTATCCATATAAAAGGATATCTATTAAAGGATTTCATTTTCAATCTTTTGATAATTTAATATCTATGTAATCTTGTTTGATATTGATTTCATTATATCATGATGATGTGTTAGAAAAATCATTGTTTATTTGTTATGGATGATACTATCAAAGAGGCATTATTGAATACTTTTATTTTTCTAATAGTTGTATATATTTCTTGTAAAGGGTATTTTTTCTTGGTAAAACATTTACCGACATAAAATATTTCTATCACTAAATTGTTGGTAAAATATATATCACTAAAATGTATTGAAATAAAAAAATTTAGTTTTCAATTATAATATAAAACTTGATAATATATATAATGGTTGAAAAATTTATCAACACATACGTATGAAATAATTATATGTTTATAATATTATTACCGAAAATTATAATAATTACTAATAATTAATATCTATAGATTATATTTTAAATAAAATATTAATAATGCATTCCAATATTTATAGATAATATTTTATATTATATTTATTAGCATAATTATATATATGATATTTATTATATTTATTATAATAGTTATAAAAGTATCTTATATGAAACCCAAAAAAACTAATCTTTATTTGATGAAACATATTCAAACACAATATAAAAACATATTCAAAATCCAAAATAAATCATAAAGCACTAAATAAATGTTTTTTTTGATTTTTACTGTTTTTTATTAAATGAAGTGTCACATAAAAACTAGATACAAATATTTTTTTTCATCGATAGTTTTGAAAAAATAAAGCAATCTTTGAATAAATATAATATTCATTCACCCAGTATGAAAATATTCCACTTTCTGAGCAAGTGAGATCCCTATGATAAAGAAATTTTCCCAATAATTCTTGAGAGAAAGGTTGTTCAACTCATTATAATACTCATGAATCTTCCATCTTGTATGGTAATTGTCGAGCATGCTGATCCCTACTAACCTCTTCACAAAAGAGAAAAAGTTATTTTATCATGGGAATATAGGAGATCTACATATATGGATTATCCTTTTGGAAAACATTATCTACACTTTCTTGAATCTAAGAAGCCCTGAATTGTAGTGGAGGATTTTGTTTTGAATTTTGACCACCAGAAATTGATGTATCCTACTGTGATGGGAACCCATCCCCACCTTCCCATAACTGATGGTTGAGGGATGGATGATGAAGTTCTTACAAATTATGAGGAGTGATAAACCTTATTCATAATTGGGGATTTCTATTTTATATATCCCTCAACCACTAATTCCTTTTGGGAATATAGATGTGCAGATACAATAGTGGAATTCCCCCAACTTATAGAAAATGAAAATTAAATCAATCATTGTTGTCTAATAAGACGTATAAATAACCACCATAAACACCTATATACCAATAAATTATTTATAACAATATCTCCAAATTACACAAAATTAAAATTATGACATTTATTTTGTTCAATATTGTAATTCAATAGAAGAGGGAAAACATGGTTATTTCCTTCGATAAATCTTCTCAAGCCGGCATACCAATCCCATAAAAAAGGAACACCTGAAATAACTCAATCATGACATTTGGAAGGGGTTAAAATTATTAATAATAAAATATTCTGTAATCCCACTCTATAATTTCATAAATTCCTAAAGATAAGCTTATTGTCCTCATAGTTATTATTGGGAATACCCAACAAATTACAAGTGTATAAAAAAGTATTTTGAAATTAATTTCCCTGTGGACACCCATAATAATAACTTATATATATTGTATATAACCACTCCAACGAAATTTCTAAGGGAGTCAATACACTAAAATTATAACATGAGACAAAACCTCTTGAAAATATCATTCCATTATTTTAATCCTCAATATTATTAAATAATAGGATTAAATTTTATCTGGGAATCTTTGTCTTCAAATCCTTTTCACATTAGCATAGACCATACTTACACATATTTCTAAACTATTTTAATTAATATATATTGTTTGCGAGCTAGAAGCAAATTTTTTAAGGAAATTTATACTTATTTATTACTCAAAAATAATAATTTCACATGCCTAAATCAATCAAAATTAAAAAATTTATCACTACATATGTGCACAAAAAATATTTAGTAAATTTTTTTTTTCAATTCTATTATATAAAACATAAAATTAAATATATATAAATGCATGAAAATTGATAAATATGTAATGAAAGGAAAATACTAAAATATATTTTATATTCTACATATACAATACATGATTACCTCAACTTATATTTAGTGTAATATAAAATATATATATATATATATATATATAATGAAACATTATTTTACTATAGGATAATGGAACACAACTTCTCTGACTATTTTGTTTTACCACCTATGTTTTTCTTTGAGAATATTTTATATCAATACATGGAATGTATCATCATACAGATAAATGTATGATATCTAAAAAGAAAAAATTAGAATAACCAATAAAATAAATTTTTTGAATTAATCCAAGGGGACAAAGCCATATAAATTGTCAGGTGGGGACTAACACATTAAAAAACTATAATTGATTCCTTAACATGGTATGCATAGAAGTTTCCAACACATCACACTAATTTATTTATTTAAATGATCTAAAAACATGAGTAAAATGATCAATATTTGTTGAAGAATTCGAATGAGTGATATTTAGAAAAACCTAGAATCTCATAGTATAGAATATTTCTTATAAAATATAATAAAAATGTATGTAAAAATGATATCAAGTTTAAAAATAAGTCAATCTAAATGACTAAACTAAAAATTAAATAATTTAAATGGATTTATAGAATACTGAAACTCCCTAGAATATCCTCAAAATTCGATAAAAAAATATGGGATTTCCATCCTTATTATTTTAGTAAACATAGAAAAAAGTGGAAATAGATAATGAGATTCCATCACTAGCTGCAAAACAAAAAGATCAGAATTTTGTTGAAAATATAAATCAGTTTTTTAATCAATATTTTCCTCATTAAAGAATTTATAAAAGGAAATCATAGATATTATAGGAGGATTGATTTATTTAAATGAACTTAATAATAAGGGTATGGAAATTTAAGTTTCTAAAGTGTAAATTAATGTGTTGAAATCATGAATGGATATAAGATTATATGTTGATGAGTTCAAAAATTTGATGATTATTGATTCTAAATTTCAATAAATCTCCAAACATATGATATAGATATAATTTAATAATTATAAACTGATCTCCATGATATTATTTATGCCTAATTAAATTTAATAATTGAAAAATAATTACATATACTTAGTGTTGCTGTATCTATAATGTATGTAGATGAAGTAAATTATGGATTAGTTATATTTTTTAAATTCAAATATTGTTCTATCCATAGTAAATGAAAGAATATATAAAATAAATCTGACACCACAAAAATTGTTTAATTTAGAAAATTCAATATTTATTTTATTGATGAATCCATAAAATTCAAGAATTATGAACTCAAATCGAACAACTATATACATATTTTGTATTGTATTGTGTATTTTTGTGACATTCTAGTAAGATGTTAATAGGAAAAATGATTAGTTTAAAAGTGATTTAAATGATTTAATTGAAAATTTAAAAAACAAAATCATTATATTGAATCTAGAAAATAATTATATAATGAACGATTTGTTCTAAATATAGCTCCAGATATTGAAGTCATTAAGAAATAGTGTTATGCTTCCAATAAGTTATTATATCATTATCATGATTTTTTGAATTGTTTATGTGTGATTATAAATAATATTCAAAATTATTTCAAGGATATAGAATAATCTTTATCTTTGACATTAAATAATGATAATCATGATGTTAAATGAAAATATATTGTGGTTTACAAATATACATCTTTGTATACATCGATGAAGCAGCCCAGGCTGATGTGATTTTAGAAAAAAATGGAAATGTTATAATTGACCAATAAATTATAATTAAATATTCTATTTATATGGGTTTCAATAATTATAAAATTTAAATCATTATGTTTCTATCTATGTGTGAGAAAATGTGGAATTGAAGGCATTTTTTTGACATTAACACAACAAAATTGTGAACTACTTAATTTTTTTAAGCCTTTTTCCACTTCCAGTATGTTATACCAAATTTTAGTCATAGAATTTTTTCATGAGGATAATTGGAATATTTTATTGAGAATGAATTTACATGTTAACAAACTCATCAAAGAGTTTTTCCCATCTAACCATTAAAATGTTCATTTGAGAAAACAATCCAAAAATTAACCAAAAGGTGTACTTTTACTGCTTTTTGTATTAATCGTGATGTGTTCCACATATAGAATGTCACCATAAAGATGGCTCAAATTTCTAGAATTCGTATTAACTCTATTCCCTACATGATTTTTAATCTAGAATGTTTCCCCTTCATTAAACTAACAATGATAAACTTTCCTACCTTTGGATGATGGAGGGGACTAATAGAGAAAACTCTTCTAGGACATGGAATAGGGGTTTTCTAAAGTGAATAATTGAAGTTGGGGTCCTACATGGTGGACTAATATTATCCATAAGATGGAAATTCCATATTGTATTGAATAATTTTCAAGAGATATGTCTTTAATTATAATTATGAAATTACCTCAAAAATAAGAATAGTAATAAGATGCCTTGATTTATCATAATATCACTACAACCCTAACATGAATCAAATTTGATCCAAATACACCGGTGGTTTTATGTTCATAAATCTTCAATAGTATAATTTCATTCTATATAAGAGGCACATGCATATAATTATTGACTATGAAATATGATTTTTTCCATTCCCCTCCTTACACCTCACCCCTAAAGTTGAACGTCCAAAAATTCAATCCGAAAATAGTAGGTGACAGTGTAATAAATGGTAGGTAATCAACCTTGTGGTCTACATTGATGATCCATGAGTTTCAACATATGAGGATATTTCCATTGTGCAAGCAGTGAAGGTCAGGAGGTAACGAGATATGAGGGGAGACGTGGTAGAAATCACAAAAGGAGAAAAACACATGTTTTCCTTTCTGTTCTACATTTTTAAAACTTTTTTTAGATGAATGATTGATAAATGATATCATCGAGATTATTTTAGGTTTTTGTGAATAGTCATCAATGTACCATATAATAATTTATTTCAAATAAATCATATCTAGGTACCTGATTGATTTTATTTCAAATAGAGTGTCTCATATTCCTAATGTTTATCAAATAATTGTTTTTTCATATGAATATAATTTTTTTCAGTAAAATGTTATATGACTTTGATTAATTTTTTTTAATTATTTATTTTTAGTAAATAATTATTAGTATCAAATTTATATATTGAAAATATCAATAGGTTGTAAAAATTAATAATAGTAGATTCATTTGATTATGAAAAACGGACAGTATTAATATGATAAAGAAACTAATTTAACTATTAGTAAATAATATTCCTATATTAAACAATTAATAAAAAATATATATGTGTTGGTAAAAATAAATATTGGTACACGAATTGAATAATTATAATATTTAATATCTATTGGGATTTCTGGATAATAACGACATATATACTATATGTAATTAAATTTTTGTTGGTATAAGTCAAAAACTTTTCACTGAGTCTTCATAATAAATAAATATATTTTCAATTCTAAAACAATGATATCTAATAGATTTCATTTTATAAGTTACTTATACTGCCATATCTAATGTATAAAATCCAAAATATACTCAACTTAACAAAATAAATCATACCTAGATCCTAATAGTATACCCAAATCCTAATAATTACTCAAATACCTCATATTCCCAATCACTCACAATAATCCAACACTATAATCCATGTTATAATAATTTATCTAAAAATAAATAAATAATCGAAATATATGTTTGTGGTCATTTATGAGATATAATTTTATTAATAATGTATAAACGTATTTATTTCAATTATGTCCACACAGCCACCATTCCACCAATAGTACACTCTAATGAGGTGATCATGTATAAATATCATACAACTTCGTTGGTCAATAGTGGGAAGATACATCAACATCCAGTTCATTAAAAATATGAAAATATAGGCCATCTAAATGACTATTCATCAACACCCTCACACAATAAACACCATTGTCAATAATAAATAAATATGAATATACAATCATTTATTAAAAAATAATGTATTGATAATAAAGTATCACAAAAGACCATATTTCATGTACACTCATCTAGAAACTATGAAAAAAACGAAATTTATAACTAATAAATCAGATATTTTCACTTTTATGATAAATATGTAATGACCCGAAAATTTTAAGGAAATTTTTTTCTTAAATACTTTGGAATTTTAAGAGTCTGCAATTTCTGACGGCACTTGATTTTGAGGCATGGTGTGCAAGGAAACAATTTATGTAGATTTGTTCGGGTAGGTTCAGTAAACGTACGTGCAGGATTTTCTATCTTTTGAACCAGTGCTCGGAATTGAAATTCTAGGACACCGATGAACTCATGGTGCCGATATTTTCTTAAGGGGACCTTTACTGCAGTTGCGTTCTATGCAGGTTGGGAGTTAATATTTGGGGATTTAGAATAAAATAAATAAAATATATAGTACACAATTTTAATTATGGATGGTGGTTATTTCCTCCCAAGGGGAGTTGGAGGTGGGGCCCACACCCACAAAAACTCCCATGGGAGGATTTAGTGTGGTGGTACCGACACATGCACTAATACTTTCATCTCCCCATAACTCCTCTTAACTCCCTTAAACCCCCTTGTTTAATTTCACAACTCTCCCATTAATTTTTTGATCTCTTCACCTCCCCCTCATCCATTAATTTTTTCCAACACCATTAATTAATTAATTGAATACTTCAATTGATTAATTAAAGTGTTTGAATTTTAAAAATTCATGTTTGAATAAAATAATAGACTTAGATATTATTTTATTTTGGAACTTGTTGTGTTGAAAGGATTTTGGGAGAGCTCTTGAGAATTAAAAGAAGGAGATCCTCTCTTAAACGAAGAACTCCGACCTACCAAGGAAGAACCGCCGAAGAACGATTATTAACTCCTTCGATCTTTGGCCACACCAAAGGAGAAGGAGCCACCCGCAAGGAACACCGACGACGCACTATGCTCGGTTCCTTCTTCCCCGATGTCAATGAGTTGACGCCGTCTCCCCGCGACGCCGTCTTATGTGATGCCTGAATACTGCAAAACTTATTTAAAAGTAGAGGTTTGTACAATTTGAAGTTAATATTTCATACTGCATTATTCGTTGAAAATCATATTTTTTTCATCGGCCAATTGATACTGCCTAAAGAGGAGGGCGCGGGCCAAACACACACGGCCTGACAACACTCTGTAGATTATTTTTTGTTGCGGTGGAGACAATGTTGGGAAGGCGGCGAAGAGCAAAGGCGGTGGTCGTGCGCTAGCCGCATGTGGATGAACTTCGACCCTCAACCGCGGGCCGCTCGACTGAAGGAGAACCGGCCGACTAAAGCCGACCGGACTGAAGGGAGACTGCGTCGCCACAAGGGGCACCACGCAGTGGAGAACCGCGGCACACTTCGGTGGCTAACCGACCGGCTCGTCAGTCGGCTGTGATAAAGGAGCCACAGCATCTGCAGGTGTCCTACCGAAGGACCGCGACCCACCCGTGCGGGCCGCTCGCTCTAGGAAGACCGTTCGACTTCGGCCGACCTGACAGAAGGGCGGTGTCGCATGGCGCTGCCAGTTCGGGAGACCCCCCTTGCACCACTCGGCCAGCCCAACCGAGCCACAGGCCATCGAGTCAGGTCGTGCCGTGCCGGGCCAGGCCGAGTGCTTCACCAGGCCGGTCCGACCCTCTGCAGGGTCAGACCCGTCGACCCGCCAACCCACTGGGCTTAACTGGTCAGGCCCGCTTTCACATAAACGTGAATAACATAATGACCACATGTCAGATCGAATTACCGTCTATGGAATTGGGACCCTCACAATGAAGATGTACTTTTTCAATAATCTAAGTGTGTTTGGGACAACTTTGTAAAGCGGTTGGGTTTTGGAATGAGCGTATTTCTAACCGGAGCCCTAGAAGGAAAAAGCAAATATCTCTCAGAGCAGGAGTCCGATTGACGTGTCGTCTATCGTGTTGGGTTCCTTATGATGAGGCAGAACTTCAGGATACATAAAATCTGGACGTAGTGAAAGTTTATGTATCGTCCCCTTGGCTTGAGGAGCGTACCCTACCAGAATCGAGCGTGCTGTGTTCGGGAACCCTAGAGCTGGCTGCGACAGCGACTACTACCGTACTGGGATCCTTCGTGGGATCAGCGATGATGACTACTATACTTGGAACCTCTATGTGTTCGGCATCAAGAAATACAATACATGGATCCTTCGTGGTTTCGGCAGCGATGACTATAGTACAAGGATCCTCCTTGGGTTCGGCAACGACAACTATTGTACTTGGATCCTCCATGGGTTCGGCAGCGATGACTACTGTATTTGGATCCTTAGTTGGTTCGGCAGCGATTACTACATTACTTGGATCCACCTTGGGTTTGACAGTGATGATTATTGTACTTGGATCCTCCATGGGTTCGGCAGCGACGACATATGTTCTAGGATACTATGTGGTTTCTGCAGTGGAGATGATTCTGATGCTACATCTAATCATCTCCACCCCTCTCCGTGTGTTGTTTACCTGTGTGAGCTGAGTATTGACTTTCAATCATTACCATCGATGTGATTTCCTTCATTGCTACGTGGACTGGGTTTTTCTTGGGCACGAGTGTTGGAGCCGAACAAT
This sequence comes from Viscum album, assembly GCA_963277665.1. NCBI lineage: Eukaryota > Viridiplantae > Streptophyta > Magnoliopsida > Santalales > Viscaceae > Viscum > Viscum album. The sequence goes on along the minus strand of OY728122.1, from coordinate 905,004,447 downwards.
AATTGATGAATTAGGTTTATGTATGGGCATATAGCTCAGTAGAGTTGGTTGATACTTCTTGATTGTATCTTTCCATTGGGGTTTATCCTTTCTGGATTCTGGGAGACCATCAGGGGTCTTGGGGTCCCTACTGAGTATTGCTATACTCACCTATGCATGTGCTATGCCCGCACTATGTTGTGTTGGATGGAGACAACAGACAACACTGATCGTGGTAGAGCCTTGTGGAGCTGGACGGTACCCGGGGGTGGACCACTCGGCGGGACATACACGGAACGGACGGACGAACCCGAGGTGATGAGAAGACCATATGTACCCACCCATTTGGTGGGATTCCCGAAGGATGACTCAGTGGTTGTTTCTTTACTTTACTACTATTGTACTAGTCTTTCAATTGTACTGTACTCAGTGTTGGGCTTGTATTTCCGGCCCCTTTCTTTTCAGCACTTACTTTTTTATACAGTTTTACTTGTGCTTAAATCAGTTGCATACTTTGTTGTGTTTGTTTACATATATATAGGTAATTACTTCATAGTATAGGCATTTACGCCTTTAGTGCTAGTCGCCAGCCCCTAGCATATGGATGGAGGGCTTGGGGTAGTCACGACACGGGCCCCGAGGACGGGTCGTGACAAATTGGTCTTAGAGGAGTTGGTTCTACCGCAAAACATAGTACTCTGATCTATCATAATGTGAAGAAATAGTGTTAAGAGTTTTGAGTGTGGTTTTCAGTCCAGGGAGTCCAGTGTTGGTGTGGCGGCCGACGTATCCATACACTAGGACCCTCACCTCTGATTTCTGACTCAGTACACGAAAACATTGATTGCGTGTGAGTTTCCTTTAAAAAGATTTATTTGTGATTACATTGTGTCAGCTCACCAGGTATACTTTTTTGATCATGGCACACTAATTTCTTTTCAGGATGGACCCAAGAAGGCAGCTAACTAGTGTTTTGAGTTACGTGCGAGATTTTAGCTCACCGAGCGATGAGGCCTGGGTGGAGGGCCCCATCACAGCAGAGGCATGATTGGTACCACTATCTGCTGGGCCACCGATACCACCATCCCTAGAAGTAGAGAGTTCATGCTTCCTGATTTCATTTCACGAGTTCCAGCGATAGAGGCCACTCAGGTTCCACAGAGAGACGGACCCACAAGAAGCTGAGGACTTGCTAGAGGCCGTCGTCAGTGTTTTCATGTTGGTAGGGACACCAGCCGACCTTATGGAGATCATTGCCCCGAGTCTCCAGCACGTGGAAATAGGTAGATGGTGGAGCCTGATTCTCCAGGTGAAATACGAGGAATCTCTACATTATACATACTATGAGAGTCTCTTCTACTCAGAGTTTGTTCCAGCCACCCTCTGTGCGGTGCAGATTCAGGAGGTACTTCATCTGCGGCAGGGAAACATGACAATAGCTTAGTACTCACCGAGGTTTAACTATCTATCGCGCTACTCCACGGATATGGTACGAGACCTCTTATTCTGAGCCCAGACTTTTGAGCAGGGACTGATGCATGAGATTAGGTTTTCGACGATTCATCTCAGCATCCCAACGCATGTGGGGTGCTGGAGAGAGACCTTTTAGTATAGAGTTTCTTGCTGAGCAGTCACCGGTGGAAAGACCCACCGTAGGATGATGCGTAGCGGAGTCTTCTGCAGCCGGCAGTAGACAGTTGAGGTAGAGGTCCAATCAGACCAGGCCATCAGGTGGGTAAACACAGGATACTGGTTCGAATGTGAGGGGAACACGAAATAGAGCCATCCATACGAGGGGTAGGTAGTGTTATGCATGAGGCGGTCAGGGTCACATGGCTCGAGACTGCCTGACCTGCTATGAAAATGAGCAGAAGACAGTGGAGGGGCCTCCCAGGAAGAGTTAGAGGTCCGACCGTGGTGGTCCACCAGGATCAGGCGGACGAGGAAGAAGAGATGGTTATGCAGCAGGTGGGGGATGACATTTCGAGGCTCTACCACCACCACCACCATAAGGTTCACCCCGACCCCAGGCAGTTGGCGAACATTGGTAGGCTCAACTCCAGGTAGTCGAGGCCTATGACCACGGCGCACCTGAGATGATTCGAGGTACTATCTGTGTCTACTCCACCCTTGCTTCTGTACTTATAGACATAAGAGCGAGTCATTATTTTATTGCTGATGCCCATGTTCGGAGCTCGGAGATTCCAATGGTGCTTTTGGCTCAATCCTTATGGCTAGAGACTCTTACAGGAGCATAATCGCCCATTATGCACTGGGGCCGGCAGTGTGAGCTTACTCTAGGAGGTGAGAGCTTCGGCTGGGATCTTCTTATAGCGTCGTCAAGGCCTTACGATGCCATCTTGGGTATGGACTAGTTATCTACAATTCATGCTAAGATAGACTATAGTAGGCGCAATGTGCGGTGTGTCTGCACGGATGGGAGCAGGTTAACCTTCACCAGAAAGAGGGGTGCCTTTATAGCACAAGAAGGAATTACGCCGAGGAGAGGGTTGCTGATCACTCATCAGTTGGCTAGTATCATCTTCAGATCTGTTGATGTGAGGATTCCTAGTTTTCATATTTTGGTGGATCAGTATGCAGACTTTTTTCTTGATGACGTTCCAGGACAACCTCTTCGTAGAGAGGTAGACTTATACATAGACCTGTACCACAGGACAACACCGATATCTACTCCAGAATATAGGATGGCTCCCGCCGAGCTTCGTGAGCTACAGGTACAACTAGAGGACTTGCAGGTGGAGGGATTTATCCGACCCAGTGTTTCACCCTGTGCTTCTCTGATTTTGATTACCAAGAAGGCGGATGAGAACTTGTGACTGTGTTTCAACTACCGTCATCTAAATCAAGTGACTGTAAAGAACAAGTAACCACTCTCCAGGATTGATGACCTCTTTGATCAGCTCATGGGAGCACAATGGTTCTCGAAGATATACCCCAGATTAGGCTATCACCAACTCGGAGTTCGAGACGGGGATATACAGAAGACGGCCTCCAGGTGTTGGTATAGCCACTTTGAGTTATTGGTTATGCCTTTCGACAAAACCAACACACCAGAAGTGTTCATGATTCTCATGAACAGGATCATCCAGCCTTACCTTGATTGTTTTTTCGTAGTCTTCATCAACGACATACTGATTTACTCGACTACTGAGGAGGAGCATGCCTACCACCTGCGGGTTGTACTGGATACACTCTGAGAGCACCGGCTTTATGGTAATCTCTCTAAGTTCCAATTCTAGATTCGAGAGGTTCAATTTCTGGGACACGTCATCTCAGAGGTTGTATTTTCAATGGATACAGCTAAGATCAAGGCCGTACTTGTTTGGGTGAAACCCAGAAGCGTGAAGGAGGTGTGGAGTTTCTTGGGTTTGGCTGGGTACTATCGGAGATTTGTGCCAGACTTCTCCAGAGTTTCAGCATGGCTTTCAGCCTTGACAAAGAAGGGGAAAACCTTCATGTGGTCGGGTAGATGTCAGCATATCATTCATGAGATGAGGAAGAGGTTGAGAAGTGCGCCCATACCCGCGGAGGGTGTTGGGTACGTAGTGTACTGCGATGCATCAGAGACCAGACTCGGGTGTGTCCTGATGCAGGAGAAGTAGTGATCGCATACAGCTTGTGGCAATTGAGGCAGCACGAGCAGAACTACGCTACCCATGACCTGAAGTAAGCAGTAGTGGACTTCTCCTTGAAGATGTGGCGGCACTATCTGATGGGCGAGCGCTTTACAGTCTAGTCTGACCACCAGAGTCTCAGGTATATCTTCTCCCAGAAGAACCTGAACCTGAGATAGAGTTCCTCCAAGAATATGAATTTGAGATAGTCTATACTTCATGGAAGGGGAACGTTGTAGTTGATTCTCTCAGCTATAGATTAGGAATTCAGCTACTAGGAGAGGCGACAAGGCAGCTAGCCGCGTTGCAGATCTCCTTTATGGATAGAGATGGAGCAGAATTTCTACAGTCAATCACAGTCACCCCTCCAATCCTTCAGCGAGTCAGAGAGGCGCATCGTGGGGACGTTGACTATGAGACGCAACGTGCTCAGATATCCACACGGCAGGCGCCTAATGGGTTTTCTGAAGGAGGGATCATGTCATCCTCTTCAGGGGAAGTACTATGGTACTAGTTGAACTGCAGGAGGAAGTAATGATGGAGTTTCAAACTTCCTCTCTAGTGGCACATCCAATAGAGGAGAAGATGTACTAGAACCTCAGACGAAGGCACTGGTGGCCGGGTATAAGGAAGGTTGTAGCAGAGTTTGTTTCACGATGTCTCACTTGTTGGCAAGTGAAGGCGGAGCACCTGGTGCCAGCAGGCTTGGTTCAACCCTTAGAGGTCCAGGAGTGGAAGTGGGACGGGATATCCATGGATTTCATGATGGGGCTTCCACATACATCAATAGGACACAAATCTATTTGGATGATCGTAGACCGACTCACCATGTCATCCCACTTCCTACCAATCAGAGAGAAGGACTCAGTAGAGAGCTTGAGATGCCTCTACATTCGGGAGATCATACGATTTAATGGTGGCCATCGCCTATCATTTCCGATCGAGATGGTCGATTCACTTCCTGGCTTTGTAAGGGGTTACAGAAGGCTTTTGGGACGCAGCTACGTCAGAGCACCGCCTTTCATCCTCAGACAGATGGTCAGACTAAGAGGACCATACAGACTCTCGAGGACATGCTCCGTGCATGTTTCCTCGACTTTGGTCATAGTTGGGAGGATCATCTACCCTTGGAGGAGTTTTCATACAACAATAGCTACCACTCCACCATCACGATGACCCCTTTTGAGGCACTATACAACCAACCTTGCAGATCATCTTCGTGTTGGAATGACCCTGGAGAGTCATCACTTGTAGGACCAGAGATGGTTTAGACTATGACGGAGAAGCTGCAGATCATCCTGGAGCGGTTGAAGACTACATAGAGCAGACAAAAGTCCTATGATGATAGGAGATGTAGACCACTAGAGTTTGAGGATGGTGACCATGTCTTTCTACGGGTCTCACCTCGACAAGTTCTATGGAGATTTGGCCAAGGAGGAAAGTTATATCTACGTTTCATTTGACCGTTCCAATTCATCAGTAGAGTAGGCGAGGTGGCCTACCGCCTAGCCCTTACACCTCAGTTGTACTGGGTGCATGACGTCTTCCATGTATATCAGCTGAGAAGATACATGCACAACCCCTCCCACATCATCGACCACAGGGAGCAGGACATCGATGACTGGGCGACATTCTTGGAGGTCCCGGTAGAGATTGAGGATTGACAGGACATGGACCTACGTGGGTGGTCGATTTCTCTGGTGCGCATTCACTAGCAGCACGAGAACCTCCAGGAGAAAACTTGGGAGCGGGAGGCTCAAATGCGTGTACAATATCCCCATTTGTTTCCCTAGTGTGTGTTGTAGCATTATGGGGATGTAAATCCTTGAGGTGGGTGTAATGTAATGACCCAGAAATTTCAAGGAAATTTTTTTCTTAAATACTTTGAATTTTACGAGTCTCCGGTTTCTGACGGCACTTGATTCCGAGGCTGATGTGACTAGAATCAGTTTCTGATGTTTTTTGGGTTCCGTTCAGTAAATGTACGTGTGGGTTTTTATATCTTTTGAACTGGTGCTCGGAATTGAAATCTGAGGACACCGATGAACTCATAGCACCGATATTCTCTTAAGAGGTCATTTTCCGCAGTTGCGTTTAATGTGGGTTGAGAGTTAATATTTGGGGATTTAGAATAAAATAAATAAATTTTGTAGTAGAAAATTTTATTTATGGATGGGGGTTATTTCCTCCCAAGGGGAGGTGGAGGTGGGACCCACACCCACATAACCTCCCATGAAAGGATTTAGTGTGGTGGGTCCCACACGTTCCCTAAAGCTTTCATCTCCCCATAAACCCCCATAACTCCCTTAAACCCCCTTGTTTAAATTGACAACTCTCCCATTAATTTTATGATCCATTCACCTCCCCCTCTTCCATTAATTTCTGCCAACACCTTTAATTAATGAACTGAATCTTCCAATTTATTAATTTAAGTATTTGATTATTAAAAATTCAGGTGTTAATAAAATAATAGCCTTAGATATTATTTTATTTTTTCACTTGTTGTGTTGAGAGGATTTTGGGAGAGATCTTGAGAATTAGAAGGAGTTCCTATCTTCCTGGAAGAACACCGACCTACCAACGAAGAGCCGCCGAAGACCTACGATCAACTCCATTGATCATCGGCTATCCAAAAGTAGAAGGAGCCACCCAAATGGAACGCTGACGATGCGCCATCCTCGGCTCCTTCTTCCACGACGTCAATGAGTTGACATTGTATCCTCGCGACGCCATCTTCCATGACGCCCGACTACCGCGAAACTTATTTCGAAGTAGGGGTTTTTACAATTTGAAGTGAATATTTCGTTCACCATTCTTCGTTGAGAGTTAAAGTTCGACATCGGCCAATTGATATCCCATAATGCGGAAGGCGCGGGCCGAATGGACACGGCCCGATGACCATCCATAGATTCTTTTTATTTGTGATGGAGACCATGTTGGGAAGGTGGGGATGAGCGAAGGCGGTGGCCACACGCAAAAAACATGCGGAAGAACCGCGGCATGCAACCGCGGGCCATATGGCCGAAGGAGTACCAGCTGGCTAATACTGTCTGGACTAAAGGTAGACTGTCGCGCATTAAGGGGAACCGATCTGCAGAGAGCCATGGCCCGCGCTATGTGGGCAGCTTCGTTGGCGAATTGGCCAGCTCCTCAGCCGACCGGGATGAAGGAGATGCGGACCGCCCATGCGGGCCGCTCGCGCTAAGAAGACTGTCCATTTTCGACCAGCCGGACAGTAGGGCGGTGCCGTTTGGCGCCCCCGGTTTGGGAGACCGGGGGAGCACCCCCTCGCACCTCTCAGCCAGCCGGGTCAGGCCGCACATTGTCGGGTCGGGCCACACCCCGCCGAGCCGGGCCGCGCCCCCTCTGGCCAAGCCGAGTGCTTCACCGGGCCTGTCCTACCCTCTTCTGGGTCGGACCCGCCGGACCAAATCGCGCTGACCCGCCAACCCACAGGGTATAACGGGCTGGGCCAACTTTCACTTAAACGTGAATAACTTAAAGACCACGCGTCCAATCAATGTGTCGTCTGTGACATTGGGACCCTCATGATGAAGCTATCGTTTTGTGATACACTATGTGAGTTTTGGACACCATTGGAAAATGGTTGGGTTTTGGAAGGAGCATATTTCTAACCGGGCCCCTAAAATGAAAAAACCAATATCTCTCAGACCTGGCGTCCGATTGACGTGCCCTCTGTCACGTTGGGTTCCTTTTGAAGAGACAGAACTTCAGGATATATCTACTCTGGAAATCATTATAGTTGATTTATCAACCCCTTGGCTTGAGGACCGAACCCTCTTGGAATCGAGCGAGCTATGTGTGAGAACCCTAGAGCTGGATGTGACTGCAATGACTACCATACTGGGATCCTTCGTGGGTTCAACGACGATGACTAATGTACATGGATCCTCTATGGGTTCAGCAGTGATGACTACTGTACTTGGATCCTCGGTGGGTTCTGCATCGATGACTACTGTATTTGGATCCTCCTTGGGTTCGGCAGCGATGAATACTGTACTTGGATCCTCCATGGGGTCGGCAGCGTTGACTACTGTACTTGGATACTCTGTGGGTTCGACAGCGATGATTACTTTACATGGATCCTCCATTGGTTCGACATCGACGACTTCTGTACTAGGATCCTACATGGGTTCGGTAGAGGAGATGATTTAGAGGCTACATATAATCATCTCCACCCCTCTTCGTGAGTTGTATACCTGTGTGAGCTGAGTCTTGACTAACAATAATTACCATCTGTGTGATTGACTTCGTTCCTGTGTGGACTGGGTTGTGCTTGGGCTTGAGAGTTAGATCCGAATAGGAATTGATGACTTAGGTATATGTATGGGAATATACCTAAGTAAATTTGGTTGATACTTCGTGATTGTATCTTTCCATTGTGGTTTATCCATCGTGGATTCTGGGTGACCTTCGAGGGTCTCGGGGTCCCTATTGAGTATTGTTATACTCACCCCTGCACGAGCTATGCCCGCACTACGTTATGTTGGATGCAGATGAAAGAAAACACTGATCGTGGTAGAGACTTGTGGAGCTAGACGATACCTGGGGGTGGACCACTCAGCGGGACATACACGGAGCGGAAAGACGGACCTGAGGTGTTAACGAGACCATCTGTACCCACCATTCAGGTGGGATTCTCGAAGGAGGACTATGTGGTTGTTGCTTTTCTTTACTACTGTTGTACTAGTCTTTTAGTTGTATTGTACTCACTGTTGCGGTTGTATTTCCGGCCCCTTTCTTTTCCGCACATACTTTTGTATACAGTTTTACTTGTTCTTACTTCAGTTGCGTACTCTGTTGTGTTTTTTACATATATAAAGGCAATGCCTTCCCATTATAGGGATTTACACCTCTGGTGCTAGTCGCCAGCCCCTAGCCTATGGATGGTGGGCTTGGGGTAGTCAAGGCACGAGCCCTGTAGATGGGTCATCTCAAAATATATGTAATTATACTATGTCTGAAAATTAAATTATATTTTTATAAATTATATAAAATTAACCACGATGAATCATAATCTCTCCAAGATTCATCATATTGAATCAGCCTATAAACATATAATTCCTCAATAGAGTGCACTTTCTCATCATCATTAATGAATTGATCTTTTAGTATAGTCACATGAGCATTTTTTCCCAAACTATTATTCTAAATTACTAATCATTTAATTACCAATCCAAAATTTCACTATAATTTTGGAAAAATATTTTTATCTGAATTTCTTAACATAAAAAAATATGAATATTTTGTTCATACATGTGAATGTTTTAAAACATTTCAATCTATTCATAATGATATATTTTGAATTAAAATTTTGAATTTCATTCAAATCATTTAATAAATTCATAATAATGAAAAATCTAGATTACTATTTGATTATATGTTCTGTTAGTATGAATATTTCCTTCTTTAAATCCTTATGAGATCAAAATAAAAAAATAGTATTTTTCTATTTAATATTAACTCAATCATATCCTATAATACCAAATGTAACAACTATATCTTTGCATATTGTAACAAAATCTCGAAAGAATATTTCTATCTACCAAAATATATATATGAAATAAATATTGTAATATATGATTTGAATATTTATATATCTTCCTTTAGGGTGGCCTACGAAGTCTATGTTCAAATTTAATCAAATAAATAGTGAAAAATACAAATGAATAATCACATGGATATATTAGATTTATGGTCCCAATATCATGGATATAGATTATATACAATGTTTTCAAATTCAATAATAATTAATGTGAGTCCTCTGTGATATGTTGTATACACAAAACAAATATCATGTCCCTATTGTTAACTAATTAATAAATGATATATAGTAAATATTATTTTATGTTACATAAATAAAATAGAACATATGCATAAAAAATATATATTTCCTAGTGTTTTTGATAAAAATATATCACTGCTAAGTATATTAGTAAATTAACTACTCATACCAATTTCTATATGGTATAATATATTGATATTTATTTAAGTATCAAATCAAATGATTGTATGCATTACCTCAATTTTGAACATTCCTCCATTTAAAATGAATAACCATATTTTTAAATTATATGAAATAAAAAATTCTATATTATATGTGCCTCTATAATAAAATAAAATGTGATAAAATTAGTTTTAATATTTAATTTATTTATTTCAAATATATATATGAAAATAAAAAGTAAAAAGATGATGAAAATAATGTGTTCCTTCCAAGAAGGAACAACAAAATTAGCTACATATCACATGTAAATAATTATTGACTAAGTTCATCCACTAAATATTATTTCTATTATTCATTGAAAAATCATTTGAAAACTCATTAATGTACACATAATGGGGGAAATTATACTTATTTGGGTTATCCAATGCAATGATCCAATCCCATTAAAATAAAAATTCCCACATACATTTTAAATATGTAAATTTTCGATAATCACAACATATATTTCAACATCTTCTATTAGAATAATATTCAATTTTCATATCATATCAGTTAAAACATATCTCACCACCTTGTAATATTTGAAAAATCCATTTCTAATTTTTTTATTTCCAATTATCATAATAATATGGTTATGCTTGTAAAATAAAATGTATGAGAATATGTTGAACCATTGATCGTATTATAATGAATCCTTTTGATCCATTGAATTGGAATGGCGTAATAATTTTAACATAATATACAATTGTGGAATCATCTTATGCCTCCCTGAATGGATTCCCATACTAATTCCCCCAACAAGTGAATTAATGGGTTGTGTTGAAATAACATTTCAAAAAATAATGTAATCATCTCACATGAAATCAAATGTTATATATAAAATGAGTCATCATGATACGCCACCACATCCTACAAGTGATTTAATTATATAAATATCCATATTCAGCATATGTTTGATATGGATACATTTTCATTAATATAAATTTACAAGTGAGAAAAATATAATGAAGTTATTGTCTAATTGTCTTAATATATTGTAGATCTATTGAATCGAGAGAGTTTAAAGACCTAGGTGAATAAATTTTAATTTTAAACCTACTCTATTGGGATAGAATACAATATCTTGTGATTCTGAATAAAATATTATGCTCAATAGTAAGATTAAAGACCATAGAAAGGTAAAAAAATCACCGAAAATTGTTATTAAATATTACTCTTTTAATTATTTAGTTAAATTGGCGGGTATGGATAGCAATAAACAAATTATGAAATATTTATAAAATAATACTATTCCAGGAAAATGTATTAATTAATTCAATGTAAATAATATCCTATTTATTATAAATTCATTTTAGACTTCAAAAGTAAGTTTTCTTGAAAAATATTTTTTATATCATTTTAAGTGTTAAAAATTGGAATATTTTATTCCACATTTATAAATTTTTTTGATAAAAATAATATAATAAGTTCATTAAAAATTTTATAATTATAAATGGATGACATTTCATGATTTTTCTGAACAATTTTATTTTTCGGTTAATAATGAAAACAAATATAATTTTATTGAAAATTTAAATTTTGAATCAAAAATTTACAGAGTACCATAATGTTTTCTAATATAATGATTTTTAATTTATATTTTATATAACACTATTATGGAAATAAAAATCAAATTTAAATTTTACTTCGTTATAAAAAAATTAAGAATTAATCATATTTTTATTCTAGAAAATTGATTTCCAAAACATATTATGAGATAAATTTTAAATTTATATCTAAGAATTCTATAAATTGAATTTGATAAATAATTTCTATTATTTTGAATCAAAAAAAAATATTCTATAAATTTGACCCATTTATTTCTTCATTATTTATTGCAACAATGGTATATAGTTTTAATCATAGTAAAATTTAATCCATGTTAATTAAAGAAACAACTAATAAAAGATGTTTTAAAATTAACATAAAACATTCAACTACACTATTGGATGAGTGGATTTCATATATACACATATATTTTATGAATTTTTATCTATATGGAATTTTTTTGATAATTAATTATATAAAATATTCACTAAGGAAATATATAAAATATCATTCTCTTAGTATAAAATTGATCTTACATGTACACTTTTTTTTAAATATGTCATGAATTAATTTTAAGGTTATTTTTAATAATAAAGACATCATTTTGATAATGATAATTATTTTATTATTATTAGTGATTATATTTTTCTCTTAAATGGTTATTCAAAATAGACATAGTTCATGTGAAAGTGGAATCAATGTAAATAAATTATTAAATATAAAATGTAATTTATTTTTGATTACTTATAGTTAAAAATGAATTTTATAGATAATAATAATGTATTATTAATGGAAAAACCAAAAATAATGTCATTTAATTGTTATATTTATGAATTGAATATTGCATTAAATGAATATATCCAAAAATATCATTTTAGATATTTTATAATAATAATATAATTAAATAAAAGACATATTAGTCTTAAAAATAATATATATAGAAAAGTTAATTTTATATTATCCTTAATATCCATAATTAAATATTTATGGGCCACTTTTCATTTATCAAAACTCTATTGTCCCTTTGGCTTAAAGAACAATGACAACACTATAATCATAAAAAAGGATAATGAGGGGTCAAAAAAACTGTTTAGGGTAAAAAAAATTGATTAAACTTGTCCATATTTTATTATTTTATAATATATTCATGAATAATATTCCCATATTATAAATATATCAATTTATTAAACTTTTTTGTAAAATTGAATTTATATTAATTTTATAATTTTTGAAATTCAAAGAGCACCAACCCATCACTTATAAATTGGAAACCCTTTTTTCTCCTCTCCATACTTAATGAGACCTATTGTTCATCAAATACTAACCAAAATACCATTCTAAAATCACTTCACATTTCAAATATGTCAATGCATATATATAATAACATTTTTATGGATCTTATAGTATACTATAAAGGTGGTTGTCTGATTAAGATGTATCGATTTTAATATTATCTTTTAGATTTAAGTATTCTTCTAACTCATTAAAAACTATAATTTATGTTAATATATAATAAAATCAGTTTATACCATATATATAAATTTTATTATATTTATATATTAAAAATATACCATAATGTTCTAATTTAATTGGAATAAAAACCATTATTCCTCTGTACGGTGGACTACCACCTCACTAAACAGATTTATTTTATTTCTCATCACCTATTTACATGGTTGGTTGTTATGATAGATTTAATATATGTATATGTAATTTTAAAAACATTATAATTATGTTATGATAATATTTAATGTAATTTATTTCCATTAAATTTATTAAAATAGATAATGTTTTCATGTGTATATGTGGATTACCACATTGACAAAGTGATACGATTCAGTTTTCATTACTACTTCACCTACACATTATATATAAGTGTATTTAAATATGTAATATTATTTTTATGATAATATAATAAATATATAAAGATAAAATTTTACATTAATTCTTCACATTATTTTTGATTATGAATTTAATCCTTACTCAACTATATGTATAACCAACCATTTACATGATCATTACATAATTTTTTTTAATAAAAAACATTACATAACTTGATTTAGAAATATAATATATGTAGAAAAATTAAAAAAACATACAGGAATTTTTGTGTGTGATGATTTAAGAATGACCTAATTGGAAATGGTCAACATACCGATGAAATTTTGATGTGATGAACTGAACATCATCAAGATACATGACATGGAATTAACCGATTAAGTAATTAAATATGTATTTAAAATATATTAAATAAATTATTAATGAGAAATTGATTAAAAAATAAATGTTTTATTAATAATGTAGATAATTTATGAATATTTATTATCTAATTTATAATAATGTACATCACAGGTTAATCTCAGGGTTAGTGCGCTTATTTTAAAAATCAACTATTAATGGTTCCCTTCAAAATCATTACTTTCCATGTACATGTTCATTTAATGTGTAAATAAAATTATTTCATATTCATAATTGGTTTATAATGTTTATGTTATGTAATATTTTACATTATTTACTATGGTTTAAAAAGGATTTATTTTCATGTTTTCCATTTGGGTAATTTTTTTAAATTTTTACTAATATGTAAAAGTGTGTTTTTATCTAACATCTAAAAAATTAAAAAAATTTCCCACTATAATTAATTCGCATTTCCATGATTATTACTCTATATTATTTGATATATTTTTTGAAAATAAATAATATTAAATAATATTTTTTATTTTAAACTTTTTTCCAAAATGAATGTTTTTATGTATTTTTTATGTGAAATAGAATTGTATTTGGTTATTGGCATAAAATATTTTATCAAGGTCATGATTATAAATAGAGGATTGACTAATTTTATTACCAGGATATGTTAGTTGATAATTATGGATGACAATGTTTTATCTTGATAAGACTTATATGAATGGTGATCTAGGTACAATTTATATTATGGATGATCCCAATAAAACATTTACAATGGGTGAGCATGAAATAGATTATATTAAGGGTGATACCAATATATATCTATAAACAATTTATTAAAGATCCTATTATTAAATTTAATGAAATGGTGTTATGAGAGAACGTTTAACCAATGGATTTAACTAAAATCAAATAATAAATAAGATTAGTTAACACGAGTTATGAATAAAAATCCCTATATTTCATATAATGGATTCTATTTGATTATCATGAGGTTTAATGATTTTCTATTGTAAAATGTTTAATTTCCATGTTTATATGATTTATTATATTTGATCAGTGAACGAAACTGATAAGGTAAACATTTTATGTGATTTCATTTTTTTGATATGTCATTAAAATATAATTTTTTGTCACATACTATGATTTTTTAGAAATCCAATGTTAACAAACGATTTTACATAGTGCATATGGGTGATTAGAAAATTCAACAACCAAAGATTTCCATATATATATGTTACCTTATAAAAAGATATCATGTTTTATGAAGAACATGGTTTTTGTGAAAAATATATAATGTGGTAAAATATCCACATTCATTGAGTTTTTTGTAATTATAAAAAACTCAAACGTTAAAAATTTAATGTTTATATTTGTGATGCAATATTTAATATTGATTATATATTTATTATTTTGATAAAAATTGATCTTTTTATTTTTATAAATGTTATAAAAGTTAATATTTTTTATCACCTGATATTTGATTACATGTTGGGGATTTTATAGTTTATATAATAGAAGGGGTTAGATAACATTGGATACTAAGATTTTTTCCTATGAGATAAACTTGCGTCTTATGTATAAAAATGTGATTATAATTTATAATTTTATTATTTTAAATAGAGAATAGAAAAACGTTTTGGGGATTTATGTTAATGTATATTATGTTTATTAAGAGTATTTTTTGGGAAATTCATAGTAATACAACCCTTGGGTATAATATTTTTTTTAGATGATTATTTGAATAATAATTATTTTATATATTATGGATATAAGATTATAGGTGTTTTTAAACTTTGGGGATTATATGATCATTGTTATTGATTTATTTATTATTAATTTGTGTATAAATATTATTACATGACATGATAATATGATTTATCATATATATAACCATGGGATTTAATATTTATTTGAAAAATATAGAATATATTCTGGAAGAAATTCACTATTTTTGGAAAATTATATACTTATGATTAAATGAGAATATTTGTGCTCAAGATGAGTTTTGTCCTAGGAAATAAATTATGAATTTTATTTCTTAAATAAGTATGATTTTATATTGGTTTTATGATAATTAATTTTATTTATGTATTAAATTTTAATATTATAGAGATTATATGATTAGGGAATATACATTTTTAGTATATGACCTTATGTGTGGTTAATGTTGTTGAGAGGTATATGTTATGTTAATATTTAAAGATTACATAACAAAATATATATAGTTATTTTTTTTGTAAATATGGATTGTAATATTTCAATTAATTTTATGGAATATTATTTATTAAATTGTTTTATTCGAACATTGGGTGATATCATTGTGTTTTTTACTTAATATTTGAAGATTTATTCATATTGGATATTATAACAGCATCCACTAACCATTTTTTATTTGGTAAATTTATAAATAAATTGTTAATACATTATTATGATTTTTGGATCTTATGGTATATTGGAAACCTATTTTACTGTTCAATAATGAAATTTCCATATTGAATATTCTTTTTTGTGATTAAAATATGAGATTGAGTTAGAAAATGAACAAAACAAAACCATTTGGAGAAAGTTTCTGAATAGAATTAGAAAAAATAAAATTATTATATTCTCCACATTTTCCATATCTTCATAGTAAAAATTATGACAACATAATTGAAGGAATATTGAAAAAAGTTCTTTTAAAACCATTTCATATTAATTGATGGTCTTCTTTATCCCTTGCTAATTTATGGTCTTATGGTCATTGAATTTATCCTGATCATTCACATTTTTCATAAAAATGTTTTCTTTCATCATCTATAATCATTTGGACAATAATTATTTTTCCACCATGATAGTATTTTAACATCCAATTTTTTTTCTCTAACTTGGAATCATAGATATCTATTCTTCCAAATGACATTCATATTTCACTTTTTATCTTTTTAAAATGATACCTTATTATTAGTATTTATGATGTTAGTTTTCAACAATGTAATTTTCAATTATAAACCCTTGATTACCATGATCAAGATATTATTGAGAGGATAATATCTATTTGCGGGAGTGTAACACCATGATATTTGAAAAATTATACAATTTTCAATGTCATAAAAAAGTCATAACATAGATCATAACTAATGCATTAAATATTGTTATCTTTTATGACTGTTAAATTGAGGCATTAAATTATAGGGTCTCAATAATAGAAAAACAATTATAAAATATATATATAATATTTCTAGTCAATAAAAATATCTAGTTTATTTCATAAGAAATGATGACTAAATTCATTATACATTCAATTTCTTCTTCAAAATACGTTTTCATCAAAAATAATTCTATTCTTTTTATGCAAAAATAAAATAATTAATTTCTACAACTTTTAGAAATAAAATTACCTAAAAATGATTTTTTGAAAAATAATTATATAAAATTATATGATAATTATATTTTGATTTTTTATGTGAATATTTTTTTTCAATGAATAGTTTATAAAATATTTTTTTTAAAAAAAGTTGTAATTTCATTTGAATAATTCATAAATTAATATTAAACATTAAAAAGAGTAAAAGAAATTATTGATTATTAATATAATAATTAATACAATAAAATGTATTTTAATCAATATTATAGTTGATTGGGTTATTAAATCTTATATACTTGATAAGAATTTTTTTTTATAAAAAACTTGAATTGTCACTTGGTTTGTGGGATTGATATTGAATTAAATATAAAAAATTCAATGAATTGAATATTATCAGAATGATTGTATTTTTTTTAATAGAATAATTAATATTTATAAAATATATCTCTTTATATTTGTGGTCATTAGGAATATAAATTATGGTAAATAGTTATAATAACAAATAATGGGTAAATTTAGAATTTTAAGAGTAAAAATAAGGTCATCAGGCATTTAAAATCAACCTAAAATATTTATTTGTCCTTTTTGATTATTTTTTATTCTATCTAAATCTATGTTTCAAGTTTATATTCTCATGGATCATTTTCATTTGTTAATGACTTATACTATATTTTAAGTAATGAAAAACATAAATTTTCAATCTATTCATTTAAATTTCTCTTATATATTTAAATATTGCTAAAAATAACATCTGAATTAATGATTATTTTCTTTTTAAAAATATTAAAAATATATTTTTGTTTTTTATTTTTATGATTTTTAATGATTAAAAAATTAATTTAAAGGCATATATAATGATAACATAGTTCTTTTGGAATGAAAGGAAAATTTAAAAGTAGTTAATTTAACAACATTAAATGTAATTTATTAGAGATTAATTATTATTCGAAATGAATTTTATAACTTATTATAATGTATTTCCCATGTTAAAATTTATTATATTATAATTCCATTATTAATCTCATGATATTATTATCACACCAAATAAATAGTTCCAAAAAATAGAATAAATATATTTTAAATTAAACTAGAATTTTGGAATAAAATAAATTTTGTTAAATTACTATATTTAAAAAATTAAAATTATTATTCTATATCATTAAAATTATTGTCCTTTTAGTTGTAATGTTTTATTTTATTGTATCTTTTTTGGCCAATAAATTGTTAAAAATATTATTACTATTGTAATCATCAATAGTGTCAATGAGTGATTAAAGAAAAGATATAAGTATAAAAATAGAACATAAACTAGTAACAAAATATTTTTATGTGATTTTTTGAACACATAATCATTATATAATATAAATGTAGATGTTTTTCCACGTTATTGTTAAAATTTATTTGAATTAATTTAATTCATTAAAAAATTCCATGAGTTCACCTCCCCTCACTTATTAAAAAAACACCCCACTTTCCTCCTCTTCAATCATAAATATTCAGTTGGATCAAAAAATTCCTACCAAACATAACTTTCTAAAATACCTCTTAACATCATAGAGTTTATATTTTTTGAATAACTATCACCTTAAAGAGTTTATGGTATAATGAAAATGATGTATTTTGATGAATTTATATATGTTTTAGCCAAATATTTTTGTTTTATTTTATCATATACATTATTCAAAACATATATAAATATTTTCAAGTAATACCATAAGTATATACCAAATAATAGGATTAAATAATATTTTTTTCTTAATTTTTTTCTATCTTATACATTATATAATGGAAAATAAAACCATTATTTCTATGTATGATGTTCTTCCACATTGTGAAACTATTGTTGTATGTTTATCATCTCCACCATTTATGGTAGATTATTATGATGGATTTCAATGATTTTTATAATAATTATAATTTAAATTTTTATATATAAATTCAACAAATCATTTATTATCTTAATCTTCCATCAATTAGAAATTATTAATACTATTCATGCGTATATGTAGTTATAACCTCCACGAAGAGATCTGATTATTTATTCATCCCCAAACCACATAGAGATATATATATATGAATATTTTTTGAAATAATATGATATTAATTATATAATAATAATTTTTAATATTTAATATTGTACATTTTTTCTTTACCACATATTTATTGATAAGTGGTATCATTACTAATGTGTATGTATGGACAACTATCTCAATGATTGTAACATTATTTATTTTTTAAAATCCATATAAATAGATTATTTTTAAAAACTTATTATTATATAAAAATCATAATTATATAATGATTATTTTTTATAATGTTATTTTTTATTGACCTCTTTCCATGATTATTATAGCGTTGATATTTTGACATTAGGGACTCAATTTTGGAGTACGTTTCCAATTACTAATGGAATGTACATTAATGACATGAATATTCTATGTATTAAAAATTAATTAAACATATGATTACATATAGTTCATTAATATACATGTATTTAATGTAATAACATCCTATATTATTTTTCATATTTATTTGGTCATTACAATTCCCCATTATAATGAGATCAATTTTATGTTGTGAAAATATTGTTAATATAGGTATACCATTCGATATCATAATATGATTATACACAATGTGTTTTTAAAATCATGTATGAGTTATTATAAAACGTTTACCCTTATTTTAATTAATTATCACAAGTTAATCTCTATGATGGGATATTATGAGCATAGACCCCGTAGTATGGATTCTTTATGTTTTGATGGAATTTGATATTCTTTTCGATGATATTATGTTAATGTCATTATACACTAATTTCAATATTAATTTATGTCATGAATCATTCAAATAGATTTAATGACCAAAACAATCATGTCATTTATTGGAGATAATTAGGACATGTTGGGAGTGTCACTATTAACATGTCATTAATGGATATGTTAGGGAAGGATTTATCCATTAAATATTTATAAAAGATAATATCTTATCCCATTGACTGGATTAGAACCATCACATTAAAATATAATGTCCATGGTTTAATGTTTTGTTTATTTTAGGTATTCAAATAATGACATATCAATCATATAGGTTGGTGACATGGATGTACAACCTTCTTGATGAGAAATTGTGATAATGTGATAAAATTAAAATCACATCTGTGGTTTAATTTTTCTGTATTTTTGACCTATTTTTAGTCTACATTTATCCCTTTTTATTCCATTTGAGTTTTGGAGGAAATGGTTAAATAAATTTTTTGGATAGTACATGGAACTCAATTGGTGCACTATTACTAGTGACTGTGTGCCCCTGCATAGGTAACTGTGTGACAAATTTTGGATGAGGCAGCAGCTACCGTGCAGCATGTGCACCTTCAGGAGGACCATGCGAGGAGGTCATGTGGTAAAACCCATCTTGGGTAGAACTTAAAGCACGGTTGCTGCATGTTTTATCAAACTGTGCCAACTAACGGTGTGCCCTTCATGATCATTATTAATTCGGCTTTCTCTCTCTCTCCCATAGATTCTAACCAATCAAACCTTCATTTTATGACTCTGTTGAGGATTCTCATCCATAGGCACACCCCCCTCTCTATCCTCCTCCCTCAATGCCTCAATGTCATTCAAAATTTAGGTGTTTCCTCCTAATACCTTCAAATTATTCACATCTATATTTTGATTCTTACTCTATTCAAAGTTATTCATTGATTCTTCTTTGGGTTACACATTTCTCGTGTCTAGGGTTATGATTTTGGTGTTTGATCATGACCTTTTGGGTCCAATATTCATTATTAAGGTTCAATCATTATTTCTTGTGTGGTGGTTGAGGAGTGGATATAGATTCAAATCGAATTTAATAGATTTATACATCTATGTAAAGTGATTATAATGTAAAATAATTATTTTAAGAATATATATTTTTCTTGAGTATGTAAGAAAGTTATATGATTCATTTTTGTTCTTTCAAAGTGGGTTTTGAAAGGGTTTGTAATGAATTTCGTAGGAAATCATGTTTTTACATGAAATATATTGTATTAAATGTTTAGAGTTTGGTTTTTCAACTTGTGGGTTTTTATAAATTGTTGAAATGTTTTATTAAATTTCAAAAGTGATAATAATTTTATTATAAAATAGTTTTGGTGTGTGTTTGATTTCAAAAGTGGATTTGTTTATTTGAAAATGGTGATATATTATTCATCATGTGTTGCTTGGATTATGATATATGAAAATTATGTGTTATTTTAAATGTGGATCATACATGAGCTTAAAAAGGAAATCCTATGTGATTTTAATGGATGAGTTGAACTAGTATGCTAGTGATCTGGAAGTGGCCCTGACCCGGATGCTCCTAAACGAATTGACAATTACCGCACTACAAAGACTTTTTTGATGATTGGATACCAATATAACATTGGATGTTTCTCCTAACTAGTGGGTCATGCACAATAACATGGAATATTGTGGTTCTTATACCACATTAGCAAGAGATACTATCTCACTAGGGTCCCACTATTTATTAGTTCCTATATAGATTTCCCATGACTAGTGTTATTTGGTATTCTTGCATTCTCTATTAACATACAATGTGACTTTTTGGTTATTCCAAATGCAATCATGTTTCAATTAATGTATGTTTCATTAAATGATTCAATCCATTAAATGTTTCTAGTTCCCTTTTTATAAAAAGTTTTTTTATTTAGAATCTAATGTTTATTGCATGGACTCCGTGTTGGGGGTCATCCTCCTAAGGAGTAGGTCACATGCTAAATATATCTCTAGGTGTAGGTTGACTTGATCATGTTTGATACATGAATGAGAATGTTTTTTTTGATGGAAGATCAGGTTCCTAGAATTCTTCCATGATGAGATGTTTGGGATGTTGATTAAGGGTGAGGATATTCATTCCATGTGGTGCCTTTTGGGTTAGTTTTCGGTTTCTCCATTTGTTTTAGTTTTTTTGGATTGGTATATACTTTGTAACTCATATTTGAAAATTGATTTTTTTTTGTTTTTTTAGACATTTAGATTTGGATTACTAATTTTATAGGTTCTTTTATGTTCATAAATTTAGTTAAATCGTTTTCATGTTTCATCATTTATACTTGGGAGCTTTTCCCACCTTGTGGTGATCGGGAGGGCCATTCAGGACTTTCGACAGATCGATTCGCACTAGTTTGTTTGTTAACTTGGTCTAGTTCACGAAAACATGGTATTATAGGGGGTTTATCCTTATTTCATGTTATTTTGGATGAGTCTGGATAGAATAGAGGTAGTTCTGTTGAGGCTCGGAGTTCTGGTTATGTGTAGGGTGCATAGCCAGCACACCTCTTTACAGATCATGAGCCGCCATGGGATGTGGGGAATTTTGGATTGGATCATCCTCCAGAAGATACATATTAGTTATTGAATATATATGGAAACTAGGTGGGGGATGGAGTGGATTAGTTACAATGTTTTCATAATGGGTTAGATTTAATTGTATTTGAATGATGTTGGTAATTGATTTTATTTCTGAAAATATCCAAATTTTTTTGTGTTGATGTTTTTTCATGTGATTGTTGCATTGTTTAGAAACATTCCTCCCTAGAGCGTTCTCTTGAAATTATGGGAATAAAAAGAAGATAGTTATTCCCCATCACTTGATCGATGGTTGGTCTATGTTGTGGTGTGGGTTGTTCATTCTCTTGGATAGGGAGTGGGTCCGACCCCTAATCCAGTCAGAGAATCCAAACATTGTTCTGTAAAGGACAAGGCTCATGAGTTTCTCAAGAAGAAGGCTCCATTATTTTGGGTAAATATTTATCCTCAAGAATTATAGTTGTTTCTTGAAAATATTGAATGTATTTTTGTGGTCCTCAACACTCCATAGGGTGTCAGGATGATGTGTTCTTCTTTCTTGTTATAATTCCCCAGGCAGGGAAGGTGGGACTTAGTGGTCCAAATTGAGAGGACTGGACAGATGATCTATAAATACTTAAAGGACTTTTTCAATGATAAGTACTACCTTGTGGTCTTAGATTATGCTTTATCCATGGATTTCATAGATCCTTCCAAGGGGTACTGGCCTTGATGGTGTAATTTAATAACTTTGCGGATATTGGGTAGTACACAGACATGATTATTTAAAATGAGTAGATGAAGTGTTGGAATATTGAGATGAGGCTTAAATTAAGGATTTATAATAATTTATTTCTATTCATGATGAAGTCCTATGAATATTTTTCTGATTATGAATACATGGTTGAAATTGATGAGGATGGAATGTATAGATTCCCTAGATCAATGTCAGCTGTGGGCAATGGTTTCTCATCTGAGAAAAAGTAGGAACCCTATAGTGAATCAAAAAGTATGAGGGGGTAGTTCTGGCCCTCATGATAAACAGTATTCGTCCCTGGATTTTGAAGGCAGGCCTATTGTGTTCCACCAATGTTGGGGGGTAGGGAACAGACAACATCTGGGCACATATCCTCCCAAATACTGTAATCGATGTAGAGAAATGGGGAACACGCATCAATGCTATAGGGGAAAATGTTCTTATCTAAGTAGAGTAGGATCTGTGGATTCTATAGGAATTTCAACCTTGTCGGATCATTCCAGGACAATGGGAATGATGTTTTTTAGTGATATAGGTAGTAATATATAATCTTCTCAGTGGATCATATTTTTGGAAGAGCCTCAGGTGAGTGGTTATTGTCTAGCTTTGGATGAGATGATGCATCCATAAAGAGTGGATCTGACATTAAGGGATTAGATTTATGACCCTTAGCAGTTCGATGTACTATTGTAATTGAATTATCTATAATCACTTTTTTTTGACATAGGATCTTATATTTCATTTATATCTTCCCATCATTCGATCCTTTTAATCTTTCCTATACAGCTCATGTCTTTTGCGATAGAGCTGGTAATGTCATTGGGTAAGAAGAAGGAGCGAGGTCTCGGGTGTCGGTCTTGTTCTCTATCCATGTCCAGGGTTGAGATGATGCGGGAAATCCTAGTAAGGTATATTGACTTTTACAATGTAATCCTAGGAATTGATTGGATGTAGTGATTCATAGTGAAAATTTATTGTTAAATTGTTGCGGTTAAGTTTCATGGTACCTAATAATAGTGATCAGGTTTTTTATAGATAATGGGATAGTTGGTCAAGTCCCACTGGACATCAACTCCCAGAGTCTAGAAGTCATAAGTTTCCTTTATCATCAATCTTTTGGGAGGATTATGGTGGTGCTATTGAGGGAGGGGTGCCTATTATATTTGATAAGTTCCCAGAGTTATTTCTATATGATTGTTCCAATTTACCTCCGGAGAAAGTTGTGGAGTTATCGATTGAATAGGCACCTGGAACACAAAAAATATATGTTCTCTCATATAAAAATGCCCCCAAAGTGCTTATGGAATTAAATATACAACTCTATGATTAGGAATAAAGGGGGTTAATTTTCACAATCATCTCTCCTTGGGAAGCCACATTTATTTTTGAGATGAAAGTCGATGGATCTATCCAATTCTATATTGATAACTCGAAGATGAATAAATTAACTATTAAGAAAAAGTATCCTTTTCCCCGAAATGGTGAAATGTTCGATCAAATTAAGGGGGAATGTGGATCTATAAAATAGTATTTCCTTCATGTTGCCACCATGTTAGGGTAAAATATGAGGATATCCTGAAAATAGCTTTCCAATGCAGGTACAACAACTTTGAGTATTTGGCCATTCTATCGGAGTGATGAATGATCTAGTGGTATTAATAGAGAACATGAATAAGGTGTTCTAATAGTATCCTGACCCTTTTTTAAGGTATAAATGTAAGAAATCCACATTTATTCAAGATCTAATGAATATGATGAGCCTCAATTTCAGATCACGCTGGGAACATTACAGGATCACCATCATTATGAAAAGTTTTAGAAGTACACTTTCTAGAATAAGGAAGTGATATTATAGGGCCATGTGATTTTGGATAACGGGGATTAAGTGAACCCTGGGAAAATGAGTGCAGTTATTTCTTGTGATAATCAGATGTATGTTTTTTAGATCAGTATTTTCCTTGGTTTGGCTGGTTATTATAGGTGATTCTTCAGGATTTCTATCTGATTACTTCCCCCATGACTGAAGTCACCCGAAATGGTTAAAGTCTAAATAGAGAATAGAATATCAGGAATCCTTTGACGAGATGAATATACGGGTGACTACCACCCACATGTTGAACATTCTAGTGTTGGAAAAGGGCTATGTAGTCTATTGTGACACTTTAGGAATGGACCTCAGGAGTGTTCTCATGCATGATGATCATCTATTTGCATATGGTTCTGGACATCTCTAGACACATGAAATGAACTACGGTCCCCATGACTTGGAGTTAGCAGTGGTGATTCATTCCCTAAATATGTGTCATCATTATGTTTTTGTGGAGATCTTTTTAGTCATCTCCAATCATAAAAATTTATCATGCATTTTATCCCAATAATATTTGAACTTGAGGAAGCATCATTGTATCTAGTATCTATAAGGGTTTGACAATTATATATTAAATAAAAAAATTAATGGAAATGTTGTGGTGGATACATTGAGTAAGAAGGTTAATGTGAAAGCATTTAGGAAGTCAAGTTTTGGGTGGACCCAGATTGGTATCTTTTCCTAGATGAACTAGGAGACCAGGGAGCACAGTGGATGTTTGTTCTTGGCCAATGTCAAACTAAATCTTTCTCTTCTGGATTTTATTCACAAGGATCATCGTGGTGATGAGATGTTGATGTATTCTACGTAGTTTCTTTATGGTGTGAATACATCTTTCTAGTAGTCACTATCTCTGAAGGTAGTTCTTCTATTGAAGGGACATTTTGATGTACCATTGCCTATTTGGAAGCAGGTCATGTAGGATAGCCACTAGTCTCAAGGGGCCATCCATCATGGAGATACTAAGATTTAATATGATGTTCATCATCTATTATGGTGTCCATTCATGATGCAGGACATAGGATACTCTATATTGAGACGCTATTCATGTCAGCATTTGAATGTATGTCATTATAAGCCCTCAAGTGTGCTTCAACAATTAACCATTCCTACTTGGAAGTGGAATGAGGTTTCAATAGATTTTATTATTTTATTTCTTAATACACCTTCGAGAAGGAATTAAATTTTGGTGGTAATTTACCATATTACAATATTATCCCATTTCATTATAGTATGAGATTTAGAAAATGTGGATAAGCTAGGCCAGTTTTCTTTTCAAGAAGTAGTAATTATTTACGGTGTGTTATTAATGGTTTTTAATGATATAGATCCCAATCTTACCTCTCGGTTTTGGGAAAATTATCAAAAATGCATTGGGGTGACCAATCAAGGTGATTACGACATGTCATACTCATATGGATGGTCAGACGGAGCCCGAAAATGAGATTTTGGAAGAAAATCTTTGTGCAACTGTCTTAGATATCAGAGGATCATGGTATATAAATTTGAGATTGGATATGTTTTTTTATAACAATAGATACCTATCCTCTATCCAAGTGGATCATTTTTAGGATATATAAGGTCGACCTTGTTTGTCTCCCTGAGGATTGGATGAGGTAGGTGTGACCGCACTTTTGGGGCCATGCCTTGTAGTAGAGACATCTGACAATTTCATGTTAAGTATGAATCAGTTATTGAATGCTCAGAGTCGCCAAAAATCTTATGATGAATAGTTTCATTGATATATTTATCTTTCAAGGGGTGACCGGGTGTTCATGAATGTGGAACCTTTATTGGGTCATCGTAATTTTGAAAAATAGGGGACTCTAACACTGTGGTATTTTTTACCCATCGAAATCACCAAGTAGATTGGAATGATGGAATAGATGTTCATTTTTACTTCGCAAATGATTTCAATCAACAATGTGTTCTATGTCTCTCCATTAAAAAAGTATAATCCAGAACCGTCTCATGTGTTGATTTGGGAAGATATAGAGATAGATCCTGATTTATCAATGCATGAACAACCAAAAAAAATTGTTAATTCCCAAGAAAGGGTTCTTCATGGTAATTTTATTCTATTGGTCTATGTTCATTGCTATAATGGAGAAGATATTCATGACACAAGGAAAAAAATATGTGGGATGAGAAAGGGTTTTAATTCCTATTTTCCAATCAAGCTTGATTTGACTTTCGATAAAGGAATGTATTTATGATGGCGAGAATTTTCACGTATGTGGTTTTATTCTAAGGAATTTTTCATCTACATAAGTTCTAAATTTCTCAATTTTTCCATTACAATTTTGGAGCGTGTCATGAAAAAATGGGTGGACAGTATGTGGTGTATGATTGGCACATGGTTATTGGTAATCGTGCATCCCTACCCTTGTAACTATGCGGTAGTTGCAAGATGAGGTAGTGGATACCACATGGCCAGTTCACAGTCTGGTAGACTATCTAAGGTAGCCATTCAGTTTTACCATTCTTTGGTAGAACATGAATCTTGATTGACGCATGGTTTATCAAACCATGCAGGATAAACTTGTACCCTGCCAACTCCTAACAAATTTGGAATCCATTTCTATCTCCTCAAAATTCTAAACCCCACAATCCACACAATATCACCCCACTCAAGATACTCTTCCCCTTGAATTCCTCTGTCTCCTCTACCTCCCTTAAATCATTGCATTCTTGAATGATTTGTGTGTTTCCTCATCGGACCTTTAGGTACGCCTCCAACTTCCTTTGATTGTTCCCATTTTCAGGGGTTTTCTTTAATTTTTCAGGGGGATCATCTTAAATAGTAGCAATGGTTATGTTTTTTAGTTCGATTTGGGACTTTTGGGTTAAATCATCATGTTTTGGGTTCAACCTTTCATTCTCATGGTCCAGTTTTGGTGTTCCTATATATTTTCAATTCTTTTAAGGGATTTATAAACCAAACGTATTGGATTACATGCTAAAACATTATTTGACATATTTTTAATTCTTTATTAACTATTTTAGAATTTTGTACGATATATTTCTGTGTTCTGAAACTTTTTTTAATGAATTTGGTTTGCATTTGGCATGAAATCATGTTTCCTTCAAGTGTAAAGTATTGTTTTCCAACATGTGGGTATTTATAAAATGTGTAACCTGTTTATTAAATTAATAAAGTGATATGAATTTTTGTATAAAATTGTTTTTGTGTTAGTTATGTTTCAAAATATGATTTTGGGTGAAAAAATGGTAGTATATTTCTTTGGTTTCATTATTTGGCTTGTGAAATGGGAATATGATTTATCATAGGAAATATAGAACATACTTGAGTACAGAAATGGAATCCCCATTGACTAGGTGGGTGGACTAGGACTAGTATAATAGTGATTTAGATGTGTCCCTATCCTAGATTCCCCTAGAGGGAATGACAATGAAATCCCAAGATAAATTTATTTGTTCATTGGATACCACTAAAATGTTGGATGTTTCTCCGCTCTAGTGGCTAGTGCACAAAACATGGAATTTCAGGGCCGATATGCCACTTTACACTACAAAAGGATGTCATAGGGTCCCATAATTACCTAGTGCCTTTAGGTATTTACCATGAATAGTAATCTTTGGTTATATCACATTTACCATCAGTATATGGTGTAAATTTTAGGTTATTTCAAATGATAGTATGTTTTTAGTGATGATGGATTCCCTAAAAGTTGTGTCCCATGAAATATTTCTAGTTCTCTTTAAAAAAAACTGGTAATTTATTTATCATATAATATTTATATAATGTAATCCTTGTTTAGTGGAATCGTACATGGAATTAGACCACATCCAACTTATACCTTCGGCTATAATTATAATTGATTGTGTTTTATATAAGTAAGGGGAAGGTTTTTGGGGATAGGGGTTCGGGTTTCTAGTTGTCATCCGTTTTGTGCAATTTTGGAGGTGGATTTTGAGTGATTATTATCATCCCATGTAGTGGATTTTTAGTTGTTTCTTGGTTTATCCTTGGGTTTTATTATTTTACGTTTTGGTTTATACTTCTTAACTAATATCTGATAATTATTTAAGGATTGTTTTCTTTGGATATTATAATTCATTTTATTAATTTTTTTTGGTTTTTTCCTTTTTATAAATTGATGTAAATGATTCCCATTTTCTATAATTTATTCTCCAAAACATGTGTAATCTCAAAGGGATTGGGTATGCCTTTCGTGCCTTTCCACTGACCAAGTCGGACGCCAGTTCGGATGATGTCCCAACATGGTTCGTGATAATTTAACATTGAGCATTAATATGTGGTTGTAGATGTTGTGATATTATGTTCTTGACCATGGGTTCATTGAAAAACTACTAGACACTAATCATGGAATTTTATCAAGCCTACCAAATTCCAATGAGAAAGAATCCTAGAGGTTCACACACCATGTTTTTCTGTCATGGTTGATTAAATTATCTTTGTGTTTAATAAATGGAGTATATATTATTCGCAACTATGAAGAATGATCTTATTCAAATAATATTGATCTCATAAATAAATAAAAAATTCATAACCAAAATTGTGAATAAAAATAATTCATTTATATTATTTAATATTTAATAAATATTTATTTTCTTATATTTGTATGAAATAGTTATTTATGAATAAAAGGATTATTTAGTTGTTCAAAAATTATATGTGGAGTCCGAATAGACCATTACCATGTTTGGTGAAAAGTATTAATTATCAATATGGGTAAATAATATTTTTTAATGTGATATATGGTGTGTGAAAAGAAATATTAATTTTATTGTTATTATGGGGAATATGGTTTATTAAAGTAAATAAATTTTATTTAATGTCCATAATAAAAAAAATACTATTTTAAAATAACACATAAGACTGAAAATGGCATATATGTCAATTTAATAGAGCATACAAAAAATATGAATATATAATTTTTAAGAACAACCAATTACCACTGCTTCTTAAGAATGAGAAATGTATGATTTAATTCTTCAAGACATAGTAATAATTTATATAAAATGATCAACACATGAAATTTTACTACCTACACTAGAACCAAGAGATCAACTGGTGTTTCTTAGAGGTCATTGTAGATCATGTGGATCACTTATATAGGGATTATATATATTGATCCTCATAGTGTATGAATGTTAATTGTAAAGGGTCTTCCTAGATGATCAATATTCACTAATGAAAAATGTTTCCAATCCGAGGTAATTAGTTTTTTAAATATTAAATAAATTAATTATAAATTTCATGTGAATGATATTATCTCTTGATTTTTTATTTTGATTATTAAAATAAATATTAATATATTTCCCACAACAATATGCTTCTTCTCTACCCAAAACCAACAAGGTGTTTTAGAGAAGTCACAATTTCAATTTTAATGATTTATTTGATTTTTTCTACATGAAAAAATGGTTGTATTTTTATTTCTAATTATTTACATGAAAATATGATTTTAATTAACATGATTCAACATATTAATCACATCCGTTAGAGTGTTTAATTTTATTAAAGGTCTAATAAAAACTAAAGTGTGATTAGAGATTCCATCAGGTTCATATAGACTCTTAGCTATAAAGACATGGTTAAAAAGAGTATACTCAAAAGTACATGTTTTATACCTTATTACACTACATAAGGATGTAAAGAGGGATATATGATGTGACGCTTAGAAATTAATCCTATTGTGAATCACGTGTGTACGGACTAGTGTGGAGCATACTTTTTAAATTACTATTCATGTATATAGTGTACACATCATGTAGTCTACATGAGTTATCAGTATAAATTGTTTAATCATTGTCATAATTATAAATAATAGAAGAAGTTCTAGACTAAAAACCTATAGCATTGATAATATTAAATTACGTATATAGTGTATATGGAATTTAGTTCAACAAAACCCACATCTGATGAGCACGCAAAGACACTCTATGAGAAAAAAGACATATGACAAGAAGAACATGTGGTGCATAGTTGGTCTATAGGTAACACATAGTCCATCTGAGGTACATGTTGTAGACCTAGTTTTTTAACCTATATAAAAAATCAATGATACATTTCAAGTAGTTTCATGTAATTATTGTGTATTATCCCATTATTAGACAAAATTAAAATTGTATTATTTTCAAAATTAACACATTTAAAACTTATTCATTTTTTTGGCACAAAAACATATCTTTGACTATATAATTAGGGGTTAAAACAATTTTAAAATGATAAATCATTTTATTTTAATAAATATATCATTATTGGTTCTTATTTTTATTTTCATTGAATTCCATTGATTTTGTGAATCTCCAATCACGTCTTGATGACCATTAAGATGAAATATAATTGATAAATTAATCAATCAATTAATTTGAGTTTATATTAATTAATAAAAATTAATAATGAAACGAATTACGACCATATACTTTTTTATATTCATTCCATTTATGACTATTCATGAGCTCACCTAAAATAGTGTATGCATAGGATTATTTTTTGGGTTTTCAATTTAAATTATTTTATAAAATGATTTACTATGAGTCATAACTCCCACAACTATTATTTAGAACATATGTTTCAAAGGATATTTATAAACTCTAATTTAAAAAATTATTTTTTCCACATACCAATTTTTCAGAAATAAATACTTTTATTAATTGAGAATCCCACAGTGCTTGTAGATGTATCAAGAAGTAACCTCTATACTTCCAACGCATCTGATACATCGGTGGACACATGGAATGTTATAACTAAATCCAAAAATGGACAATTGATTTAATCCTTTAGATCATTGTTTGATTTATGGTTCACTCACCAAATTAATAGTATGATAGTCTCAATATCTGCTCAGTTAATTAATTAATTTATTTCTATCTATGCAATTATTTATTTTATTAATTAATGGTTGAGATTTCATAAATAAATTAATTAATTTTAAAAGAACTAAATTAACAAATTGAATTATCTGTAATTATATTATCAATAATTTTTTATTAATTCAGTAACAACCACTTAATATTAGAAAGTATTTTAAAGGATAAAAAATATAAAATTTATGAAATATAATGTAAAATAACGCAAATCTATGTTAGGTTATTTTTGGCCATCTGTTACATGATTATAGATAAAATGTAATAAAAACAATTCAATGAAAAACTCTTATTGGGACACTTAATATTATTTGGAGATTTATTAAGAATGTTTTGGGTATAAATAAACCTTTTATATCAAGTGGGTATCCCTTGATGGAATTTTTTGTAATTTTTCTGTATGTGATGATGAAATCAATGTTAGGATTTGAGGATTGGGGAGTCCACTCAACCGATCATGGAGCTTCATTCATAAAATTAGAAAAGTATTTCTAACTGAAATTCCTTTATATATCTTGAAGAATCATTTTTTGGGTTATATGAAATAGATTTTGTATCCTTCACACTATAATTTTAATGAAACTAGATATTCGATGTTTAATGCTGAGGGATATTGGAACTTGATATCATAGTGGGATATTTAATAGTATATATTAATTTAATATTTCTCGCATAATATTTAATAAAGAAAATGTACTAATTATATGATCATTTAAATTTATATTAAAAATTTATGACCATCATATATATTATCCACATGATCAATATTGCATAAATACAACCTCATAAATGGTATTAAAATCCATGTATTGTAGAGACACCTTTATATTACTCTATTCTCTGATTGGACGCTATATTTTATTCAATCCATGATTTATAATATTCTTTTTGAGGAGTTTATTATTGAAGAGTTCTTTATCTATGAAATATATTTGAGTGACATAGTCAATATTCCATGTTTTAGGCTTTCACCAATGTCTAGTAAACACATGAACTCTCATGAAAACAATGATTCTTGTAGAATTCATTACTTGCATTATTCTATTTATAAAGAGGTACAAGGATAGAAAAAATTTTATATTTTAATGTGTATATTTTAGAGAAAACATGGATAGGTTTCCCCATATGGGCCTCACATAGTCACATTTTTGGATACATTGAGAACTTAGAGGTTGTAGGTATTAAAATCCCTAAAGAACTAGTCACTGATATCATTCTGGAATTACTCAATTATATCTTCTCTAACATTATTGTAAAATATTTTTTGAACATCACTGAGAGTTCATTACAGAATTTTATATGTATTCTATTCCATGTAGATATGGATAAAAAGCACAAAATTCAACCCGTCCGTATGGTGGAAAAAAGTGAAAAGGAATAGCATTAAGACAAAATATTCATCACACCCTTCCATGTATAGGATGATCCTGACAAAATCATGGGAATATGATGTGGCCTATTTTTGAATATTGAATGAATGGCCACTGTTATAAAAACTCCACCTATACAATGAAGTAATGGGAATCTTTAGCTATTTTTTATCAAGTGAAATATATCTATTTCAAAAAATTGGGTTATAAATATAGCCTTTTGTTCTCAAATATGTATTCAAATTCATAAATCAAGTAGATTAGAATTATTGGCCATGGTGAAATAGACCCAATATCACACAACCGAGATAAACCTGCTACCATAGCTACTGAGGACTACCAACATACACTAATAGCTTAGATGATATTGGTTTCGAATGGTTGTTATTATGTTCCATCTATTAGATATAATATTATATTTGAATGAAAACATGATATATATGGATTAATTTAAAATATTGAAATAAATGTTTGTTCTTTTATAAATATGACATATGTTATGTGATGTAACATTTAAATAACTACCTTTACGTGTTGGAGTACAAGAACAATTTAATGAAAATCGATAAATAAGTTATTTCAAGAGGCTCATAACATACCCAAATCCAACATCACTGGATATGACTTGTAAACAAAATATTCTTGACTAAATTACATAACGATTTCTATGTAGAATAGATTAATCTAAAACCACATGGTGTAAGTCACATAGGTTTACAAGGAAAAATTACCAAATCCATATTTTGTTTGAAATGTGATTGGGCTATAGATATTATTCAACTAGTTCATTCCAATGTGTGTTAACCGTATACTATTAAATAAATGGGTGGGTACATGTACTTCATAACCTTTAAAAATTTGTTTAGTATATATTATATGTCTACATGATGTGGTAGAAGCCATATTCTTTTGTTAAATTTAAGGACTGTAAGAAACTTTTTGATAACATGAACATTATAATGATTTGGAAACATTTCATAGAACTTGGAGGATAATATATTAATTAATACTTATTTGATAAGTAATCAGTTTTTGGGACTATATCCCGGCTCAATCATCCTTATACGCCTCAATGGATCCACATAAGTGAAAGGAGGAACACATAGTGTTGGAAATTCTGTGATAAATGATGATTCATGTTATTCATCCATTATAAATTTGGAAATATAGGTTACAAAAAACAGAACATATAATTATCCTTATACTGAAAAAATTGATAAATGTTACTACCAAATAATGTTGGAGTGTAAAAACCCATTTTATCAATTTCAAATGCATGGAATGAGAAGTGTTCGTTAGGGAATCTTCATGTTATAACATTCACCCTAAGGTACAAAGTGTCACTTTATAGGTTACCCTATTTTAGTATGTGGATATTAACTATACACACCTCAGAAAAATGTATTATAGTGTATATAAATGATTAATTACTTGAGAGGAATTATATCTATAAAATATATAGTGAGAGTGAGTTATACATTGATAATATTGAGTTTAAAGGTTTATAAGAGTTTATTTAGGAAAACATTCCAAAAATCCTACAATAAGATGAAACTATTATTGAGGAATAGAAAGAATTTAGGATTTGAAAATTGGTTATTGAACCATAACGTTATCATTTAATGTTACAAAGTATGGTGAGTAATTATTAGTTGACAATAATATTCTTATAACCTTTGAGTTATAATTTAGTGGAATAGATTTTACAATGTGGTATGAGACATTGAATTGTGAAATGACATAAATGTAGCAAAATTATGTTTTGATTTTGTTTTATATTCTATTGGATGTAAATTCTATTTGTTTCAAATGGTTATTCAAGAATAATATTGGCATATAAGTAAAAGTGATTACCTGTAAAGGATGACTAGTTGAAAAAGTGAATAAATAGTGGCACAGAATTGGCTAGGATGAAACTCCTTCACTTGTTACAATGTGGTTATCCATCTACATACTAAATTCCATTAAAAATTACCATGGATATGAGATATGAAAAATTGATGTCAAAATATAAATACTTAATGGGATCTTTCATAGAGATATCAAGATTACAAAAATAGAATGTATTTTTGACTGAAAATGTATCTAATAAGATATAAAAATCGAAAAAATAAATATATAGATTATATCAGTCATCACAGTAATGGAATATTTTTCTTGATAATTCCATAATGGAATTTGGATTCTGAAAAAAATAGTGTGAGTATTATTTATAAAAAAGGTATAGTGGGAGTGAATTCATATTCATAATTTCATTTTCATGAATGATTCGTAATAGGAAAAAAAAATTAAATGTATATTATATTATCATGTGGTTGAATAAATGATTCTACATGAATTAATTGGGAACAAAGCATATATTTTTGTGATTAAGATCAATACTGATTGGTCAAATAGACAAGTGGCCCTAAGTCAAATCACAAATGTTGACATGATAGTGAAGGTAATCGATATGGAATAATCCAATAGCGGTTTTTTGTGTCACATGGAATATATCATTCTAGGAAAATGTTTCCTCTAACAAATTTAATAAAAAACATAATATTATTGATCCTATACAAATCGGAAATCGGTCCTGTCATGTGTGATTCGATATGTACTATTATAGATATTTCAAATAAATTTACTATGATAGGTAGATATCAATCTGATCCAGGTGACCTCTATTAGATGGAAATCAAGACTATCCATAGGTATATATGGTTTAAAAAGGATATGTTAATTGTAAATGGAGTGGATGAGTATAAAAGTATATGAATATTATAGTTTTGAAATTGATCAAGATGAAATGAAGCCAGAAATGGAATAAGTCTTCACTATGAATAAAGGTCATGTGAGTTTCAAAATCCCAAAGAAGGTTGTATCACTGATTCTACAGTAGTTTATAGCTATCTACTAACTTCTAAAGTAGCTATTTTTTTTGTATGGATGAGAAAAAACCTCCAGGATCTTAATGTTGTAGCTAGAAGTAATGATCTTATCACAATAAATTTTATAAATACTATCATGGTGGGTCCCCAAATTAATTACGGTTAAATCATTGGAATAAGAATATACATCATAATTTAAATCCCTTATGGTATTTTTTTAGAGATTTGAGGTTCTAGTGAGAAGTATTTAAATGGAATGAAAAAATGGTTGACCCCTTGATTTAATCAATGAATCTTCATACGCATGAATATTATTTGAGGCATATTATACTTAATGTCATAGGCTGTTGGATCTAGTCCATATGGGATTATGTTGAAATTGGTGTCCTTGGAAAAACATAATGTACATAGATTACATTAATATTCAATATATTGAATTATAATGAAACACATTTTTATATATTTATTATTGGTATGCATTGATTTAATGTCCTATTGTCATAATGTTTATGTTTCATAGATAAGCTCATAGTAGTTCCCCGCTATGATAAGAACTATGAAGTTCTATGCCAATATTCACAATATAGTTCTACATTTTGTCAATGTAAATTATGGTACACAAAGTATATAGACCATTAGGTGAATGTTATCATAAGAGGATGAGGTTTCTTCAGTTAACGAATTCACATGGTAATATAAAAAACGAAATATTACGAGGGAAGACATACTAATAAGAATTTTGAATGCAATGGTGTTATCAAATATTCCTTTATGCGAAGGGGGTAATGGCCCTTAGATAATAATATTTTCATTAAGGTATTTCATGAATCACACACTTAGATTTACTCACCAAAAACTAAATCCATATGTTGGTGGGAAGTATGATATAATGTGGGTGTTAGGATTGAATTGTAATTAATGGATCTGTCAAGGAATGATTTTTACCTTCCATATATATGTAATATGATGTCTCAACCCTTTTATTCTAATAGAACCATCAAATTAAAAGTCCATGGCCATGGTGTAACGAAATTTTATTTCAGATAGTCAATAAAAAAGTATCAATCATCTAGGATGGTGACATAGATGTGAAACATTCATTATGATATATTTTGATAAATGGATTGTACTAAATAGTGAGCATTGGAATATATTTTTCAACATTTTTCTATTTTCTCACTCTCTTGACCGACTTCACACATTTCTAGTCATTAATATTTGACATTGGGTAATACCACATATGGTCAATGGAAATTAATCATAGGGGGACACACCATAAGTATTACCATGAATTTATACTAAATTCTTTTTTACATTCATTATTGTATAAAATAATATTCACAAGTATATAGAATAATATTATTTTTGTAATATTGATTAATAAAAATCAAATATTTATTCATAGGTATGTGAATAATATAGAATTTAAATATTTTATAGAATATTTAATAAATATATTTTTGTATGTATATGAATGAAATATTTATTTATGAATTTTTTTAGTGTTCATTAAAAGAAAGAGGAGTCCAAATGGACCAGGAACATAATAAATGACATGTATTAATTAACAAATCGATTCAACATTTTTTTTAAATTTTACAAGATCGATCACACCGCAAAATAATAATAATAATATTATTATTTTCAAGGAGGTCTATTAGTGGTTAAAAAATTTATTTAATTGTAGACATGAAATTAAACTTAATTTTGATATTAATACTAACTCTATTAAAAGAATTATATGTCTGTTGTATATTGGGTCCATAAATTGAGAATAGTACATTATTGGTTACAATAAATTCTCTATTGAATCCTCATCTCTCTCTATCGAGAATGATAAAATCAAGAGATATTTCATAAAGACTAAATAATGAGAAATCATCAAAAAGATGAATGAATTCTTATTCTCTATCATATCATGCAAATAGTGGGTATATATTCTTATATAATGTAGCAGATCATACTGATATCCTTTTTATGAATTCAATCATTTGATACTCATAGTGCAACAAAATAAATGTGATGTTGTCTTTTTAAAAGATCAACATTCAGTACGGAAGAATGTTCTTAATCACGGGACATTAATTCTATAAATATTAAATTAATATATTATTAATTTTTTGGGGAAAATCATCAACATTAGTTTTGATAAATTATTATTAATGTAAATTAAATATATTTTTTTCCACCACTGAACTCTTTCGCTACACCCGGAACTATCACCGAGCATCCTTAAAAAACATGATGATGAAATAACAGATTAATTAATTAAATTTTTCATCGAAATAAATTATATATGTCGTTCAGGGATAAAATAATAATCATTTAAATGATAACTATGATATTAGATAATTGTTAATTTTTTTAAATATTAGTTTAACAATATACATGACATGGTAAACTCAATTTAATTGAATTTATTTCAAATATTATTTTTTAATATTTCCCTTGAAAATATATTTTTTAAATTACATTTTTTTTCAATGTATTAATAAATTTCATATAAATGGATAAATGGTTTATAATTTTCATTTTGGACAATATTTTATTGAA
Organism: Viscum album; assembly: GCA_963277665.1. Classification (NCBI taxonomy): domain Eukaryota; kingdom Viridiplantae; phylum Streptophyta; class Magnoliopsida; order Santalales; family Viscaceae; genus Viscum; species Viscum album. Next base: position 904,966,137 of record OY728122.1, on the reverse strand, counting down.
TATAATTTATTAGAAAATGTATCTTTGTATAATTTTTCATATATGTAACTTTTTAATTTTTATACCAAAGTGTAGAAGTATATTTTCATTTAGTTAATACAATAAATACCTAATTTGTCACAATCATGAATTTTATTTTCAATTAATAATACTCTATAATTGTAATTTATTATTTTTAAATAAAATAATATCAAATTTTTACGTTTTTTTATTAATTTTAAATACTAATCAAAATATTGGGATATTTATCTGAATTATTATGTTAAAAGTGAATGTTATTTACTTTTTGGTTTTGAATATTTCATTAATGAATTTATTATTAAAAGATTAAAAATTTAAATTAAATTGTTCATTATATGGAAGATTATTATTATAGATGATAAAGGTTGATCCAAATATAAAACAAACATTTGGTAAGAATGTCACAACATTGCTGGGATAATGATAGATTATATGTGAGGTGAGATTGATATAGATAATGGATTATATTATCCCATTATATATCTCACAAAATTGTGTATTTTTTATTTACATAATTGAAACAAGGAGGTAGATATCCAGAGATCCATATCCAATGGATCTAACTAGGATCTTTGTATTTAAGTGACATGTTATCCATGGTTAAGAATATAATTGTTTGTGATTCCAACATGTTTTTTTATTATAATTCTATTTATTTAATGATTTTCATTGAAGAAATAGTGTTTTTTATTTTAGGATCTGATTAATATTAAATTTTTGAAGAATATTATAGAAAGGCTAAAAATTTAATTTATTTCTATGTTTTCCACAAGACTAATGGAATTATTTCTTTTCTATCCCAACAGAGTTGTTTTCTCATCCATCATTTATATATGATTTTTTAATTCGAATAATTATGAGATGAAATTTTATTAATGTTATAGTTCTAGATATAAATTTTACCTTGAAAAAAGCATGTAACTCGTTTAAACGAATTTTTTTATGGGATTACTAGATTCTATGTGGAAACATCTCCATTGAATGTGTTTTTACTTATTCTAAAAAAACCTATTAATAATATTTTCCTTGGGGAAAATCGTGATCCAATATTTCTAAATGATTTTATAATTTTGGATTTATAATCATTTTTTGTGTTTATCTATATCAAATCATGATATATAAGTATTTTTATATCATCGTCTACGATTGAATTATTTCGAGATACTTTATTGAAGAAGAGAAAATAATCACAAATATCCTTAATATAATTTAATTCAGTGATTTGTGTTGAACACAAAGGGAGTAGGAAGAATTGGATTTCAACATAGCAGCATTATGCGTACATGAAGCACGATATGAAAATCATGTAGGGGAAATGGTTAGAAGGATATTCACAGTTTATGGGAGGATAGTTGTTTGTCGGATGTCATATCATTCTGTGATGTGGGACAATGATTTGTGGAGCCACGAAGGGATTCGTTAGAATAAGATATAGGCCACCATGAAGGAAAAATGATGTCATGCGGTAAGGGAAGTGAATCCACTTGTGGGGGGGGGCATAGAACATGGTGATGTTTATACAACAAATAAGACTTAAAGAAATCAGATTAGAGTGATTTTACGTTCTATTTTCATATATATGGACAACTAATACGATCATTGCAATGATTTATTTTCATTAAAAAATTCTCTCTAGAAATAAATATTGCTAAGGAAAAAAGAGTTCAGTGGGAGTCTATGAAAGCGAAGAGGTTCCTAGGAGAGAATTCCATGAAGTATGAAGTAGTTCCCACAAACATTCTACAATATATTATTTTGAGGCTTTAAATCTCAAAAATTATGGTGGTCAATGGAAGAGGATTTTGTCTGCGTAGAATAAATAATCCACCAAAAAGTCAGTCTTCTGAAGAATGTATTTTTTAGAAGAAAATGCAATGCATGGAGTTGGTAAATGAAGGTTTTACATAGAGGAGGTACATGGAAGAAAATACGAACCATCGAACTGGTGGAAGTCCAAGGAGGAATGGTTGTCCATGAATTACCTGTGCAACATGCTGTAACACAGTTCACGGAGGAAGAAGGATAATTTTTGGAGGCACAATTCACAAACTAGCAACGCATGGAATATTGTATTACATCTACAGATAAAAGTGGGACTCAACAAATACACTATAAATAAATTAGAATGAATTCATTAATGAATATAATGGGAACAAAAAGTCTATAATAAATGTTTAGATTCTACCCAAGTTAGTGATCTATGGGTAGTCGATGAAAGTGTTCCATGGGACACAATACGCTATACGAAAAATAATTTAAAGGCACTGTACCTAGCATATAGTGACTATGTTGGAAAACATATACTCCAAAAATAATGAAGATTAGTGTATTTAGGTATGACTGACATGATATCATTATATGGTCTATAGACAAGACCTTAGTGGTGAACCATGTAAAATTATTATGATGACTATTTGAATGTGATTGTTTGATTACATCTCATTCATGTAAAATAGGTTTAACAAGTTCTAAAATCATTAAAAAAAGATCTGTTACATTTTAAGAAAAATTTTACACCTAGATTCACCCCTCCCCACTGATGGTGTTCAAGGATCCTTCAATAAGAATAGATATATGTGTATATCAGTACCATTCCACAACCAAAGGACATGGGTGTAAAATATAATAGTAACACATCATTCTAATCATGTGGCTCTAATTTTCATTTATTGGTGGGAATGAGACAAAAAATCACATGACATTGTCATAATAAACATATAATAAGCATTGGGTTGTATCATAAGTAAGAAAGTATGATGGAATGAAAGACATTACCATGATCTAATCCATATAAAGTGTCTCAACCATAATGAAATCTAATATAAGTATCCACGTGAATTTATAACATCATCTATGATTTCAAAAACCATTTACAATTACATAATTAAATAATGATTTAATTATTTGAATAGAAAAATCATATTCAAACATTTCAAATAGTTATAATATAAACTACCACCCCATTTCATGTAATACATGCATCATCCAAGGATTACAATATTTCTAGTAGTTTTATTTAATCATTTTAAAAATATTTAGAACAATAAATAATATGTTTAACAAAATCATTGACAATCACCTTAACAAGTACTATTAATCTTATATTAATTATTCATTACAACTGTAATTATTCTCTATAATAACCCCAAAATATTTCTTTGATATATTTAAAAACATTATTCATATTCAATAAATTATTCACATCATAATTACATATCATAGACTTCATAAATATATACCATTAATAAATATTTCATTGTATCTCATTTTAGAACATTTCAAGTGAGGTCTTAGATTCCTTTTATTGCCTTATATTTTATGATTTATTTTTTCCCCATTTTATATAAAGAATGATTCTATATACTTTAAAAAAAGTATACTTGATTAGATATTTTACTATAAAATATATTAATAAATTAATTATCACAATATTCATTTAACAGAGAATTGTAAAATGACAATACAAGAAACAATGTTTCAAAAAAATGGATTATAAAAAATTATCGTTAATTACATCAATTATAACGTAAAAAATTTAAAAAATACAATAAATATAAATGAATAAATTATTTATAAGTATTAAATCCACTGGACCACCATCACTAATAAAAATTTCAATTACTAAATTAAAGCAGATAATAAAAAAGAATACAATGTATGGATAAATAATGTATTGAGATAAAAAATGAATACAATGTAATTGGTAATTAAAAATTTAATATGTTTAGAATGGTTATATATAAACGAACAAAATTTGGTCCTTCTGAAAATTAATAGAGAAAATATTTCCATTGAAAATATTGAAATTTCTAATATTCTCAATCAATATATTGTCATTGGTGATATATCAAAAGAGGAACAATGTAGAGTTCTATTGTTATTTATTAAATTTTGATAAATATCACTCATAATGAAATTGATATATGATATAAAACTATTATATATATATATATATATATTCATATCATATATTTATTAACAACATTTTTAAAACATTTTATATTGTATATATAATTTTAATATAAGGATTTTAATATAAATGAAGTAGTAAAATTAAATTTTATAATATAACTATATAACATCAATGGAATTTGTGAAATATTATTTAGTATTAAAGTAATATTTTTTTTATAGAACTATCTTATTTAGTATTTTATATTTAATCTTAATATATTAAAATAAAAATTTTAAATTATATTTAAAAATGAGCTCATTTATAACTTAATTTTTAAATATAAATTGAAATGAAATAATATTTGATCACCTAATTTTTAAAAACAACCTTTTCTAATAAAAGTACATTTTTAATATTTTCTATTTTCATTTTAAAAAAATATTTATAAACATTATAATATTAATTTTCAAAAAACGAATTTATTTTTTATTTATCATTTCCAGGAAAATTATTTTTGTATATTTTTTAGAAATTCAATTTTTATACAAATAACATGATATAAAATATTCTATACTACTGTTATTTATTATTCCATTATAAGAATACATCTATAAAACAATTATTGTAACATTTTTCTTGAAATAATATATTTTTTAAAATTATATATATATATATATAATTTTATATATTTAATATATTATAAAAACATGTTATTTATATTTTAGAACATAGATTATTTTTTTATAAAAAATTTACATAATACATTAATAATTTTTTAAATAATTTTTTTCACATTTATACAAATAAAACTATAAATTATAATTTAAATTTTTTACTTTTAGTTTGTAATTATTTAACAAATTATAATAAATTTATTATATAAATGAAAATATTATTTTACTGAAAAACAAGTCACCCCAACAAATGAATAAATAGGAAAAGTATTAATTCATGGGTTGGAACACCTTAAACATGGTAAATATATATTTAATCATGAATGGTTCAATTATTCTCATCTTTATCTTACACTATTTTCAATTATTTCATAATTTTGGATCCACATGATATGTATAATATTATATGCCTTTATGAAATGAAATTTTTTTTAAATAAATGCCATTCTCACCACCTATTAAAAGGGACCATTCACAACCCCTTAAAAGTAACAGTTAAATTTAATCATACTAGTAAAACTATTTGATCATTAATTAAATTTATATAATATCTAACTCTCAAAAAATACTGTTCATTATAGAGTATCATTTGACATTTCATTCCATGAAATCCCCTAAGATAAAGCCAAATTTTTCTTTATATATTCAATCTTTTTGATAATATTATATAATTTTTTAAATTTCAAATTTATTTTCCCAATGATAGATTATGAATATATTATTTATGGTAGACTATTTATGACACATTTTTAGGATAGAAAAAACAACATCTCCCCTTCACCATCAGAAAATAAGAAACATCAATCATGCATATGTTCATAATAAAACCTCTAGAGTATATCATGTATTGGTTTCCACTACCACAATACATTTCTTATCCTTAATATATAATTTAATATATATGATATGTATAAAAAATTAATTTACATAAAATAATAAACTATATTACTCATTTATGTTTTCCTATGGTAGAGATAATGTCATCCCTAAAAACATGGGTATTACTTCCTCAATGGAACTATTTATTACATATTTCACTACCACATTAATTTATATATTCAAATTATTATTAATGATAATATATAACATACAAAATATATAAAAATCATGAATATTATTCTTTAAAAATAACCTAAAAATTGATAAACAGTATTTTGAAATAAAGTAATACCGATAAATAACTATAAGACAATTCCAACCAAATTCGTATTCATGAAATGTGATAAAACTATCATATAATGATATTTTAACATTTTAGGTAATTAGAAAAATAATTTATTGTATATTAAAATTCCTTTTAATGATAATAATATTTTAAAATAATGGTTACCTATATCTAAACCATAAATTATATTCCAAACAACTAAAGATTCTTACCCCCAATGATTAAAATATGCAATAAAATAAAAAATCATAATAAAAGACTATAAATGAATTATAAAATAGGATAATATATATGAATAATGTTTTGAAATAAATTATTATTATAATTTTGTTTTATTGGATTTTTAAGAACTATTGAATGTGTTATAATAAATGTTAAGGGTTATTTTTCAAAATTGAATTTCATGATACATATTTCATATTTTTTCACGAAGATAACATGTAAATGTTGTTCTTTATGATTATGGAATTTATTATACCATAATCCTATAAATAATTATGACATATTATCCATATAAATTTCATTATTTAAATTTATTTGGCTTTAAGGTACAATGGTTATATGGGGATTTCATGACTCAAATATTTTTCCTGAGTCATAACAAAACCAATTTGATAGTGATACATAAATATTAAATTATTATACCCTATTATGATATTAATATTTAATCTACACATATTTTTAATAAATCGTGATTCACTTTTATGTTTTCTTCCTTTCCTAATATATTATTTCATGAAAAATGTAAATTTTTATGAATAATTTCAATCAATTTGAATAAAGATTTTTCTCGATATTCGTGTTATTGTACATCCTATTAATTTTATCTTTAATAAATGGAAACATAATTTTTTTATCTCATGTTAACTTCATATTTCCCCTGTCCACTTTTTTTAATTGTGGTCTTTCTTACTCTATTTATATTATGGGGTTTCAAAAATGTTATTTAAAAATCATAAAATGGTTTTCTTCCATTCATTAAATGATAATGGATTTATGATCCACTCAAAAAAAATTGACATCATTATATAATTTTCAATGATACTCTATGTGAAATTTGGTTTTATATTTGAATGAACCTTTTATAGGTTTTAGATCACATTTAAAAAAGACTATTCTAATTAACAACATCATCGTTATTTATGAAAAAGATAATAATGTTTTATTGAATTTATTTTACAATTACACTATAATTATTCTATTTATATCTAGTGTTTTTATTTCATTGGAAATTATTTTTTATAGATAATATTATGAGTCACATTTTGAGATAATAATTTTAGGTGATTGAATTTTGGGGATCGAACGTTTACATGATTGATGTCACTATCGGTGACTCCAGCTTTAGGTGTTGTGAAACCCAAATTTTGATTTTATGGGTTATTTATTTTTTTATTTATGATAATACTTTTATTTCTTATGGGTTTTAATGATATTTTGAATTATTAGTGTATTATGGAACTCAAATGTAAGGATAGTGATCTGTGGGGTCTTATATAGCCCAATAATTCCTTGTTTATAGTATTATACTTCATGAGATAATTATATTTAGTGTGAAAATCGTTTATATTATCTTCATTTAATTGAATATAAATTAACACGATTTATATTATCTGAATTAAAATTATTATGAATGAGGATGATATAGATTAACAACATTCAAAATATTATGCTTGAAACCCGATACAAACTATATATCATATTAAGAATGAGCGTGAGCTCAATGTTATTATCTAGGTTCAAAATTTAAACAATATCTATGCTTTTAAAAATAACCTAATAATATATTATATTCTTACATAATACTCTATTTAAAAAATTTATTATATCATGTTCTAACACTCTTTTGTCGTTTTATATTTTTTTAGAGTACTACTACATTACCATTAACCATCACATATGAATAACTCTTATTTTTCCATGTTTTTGTATGATATTTATCCCATATTATTATTACCTCATAATAATATGATCTATAAATTGTTGATATTATAATATTATTACCCATAATATTTATTTGACCTCAAACCATTTATATGTTTCCTATCGACAAATTAAAATGATGGGTATATCTTTCCAAAATTCTTGACAGTATTCTAATATGATTTGAGTATTGTGAAATATTTTACACATTCTTTAGAATATTATTCCTATGTAAGTAGTCTTAGTAGACAATAAGAATATCATTCCTATGATGATGAGATTTGTGGAAAGATTTAATTATTATTTGAAGGATGTAATTTAAATGAAATTATTATATATATTTTACCACTATAGTTGGTATTTGAGAAGGGTGTATTTATTTTTTAGGCTTAGTTTACACAATTTTTAAGATTGGGATTCACACACATTAGCAAAAAATTAATAGACAAATATAAGGTATATTTATATGTAAATGATTCTTTTTCAATCTTTTTTTATTTATATATTAGGTAGTCCTCATAGAAATTACAACCCTTTATGGATTCTACAAGAGGATCCAAATTATAGAATCAATGTATATATAGTTTATGATTTTGAAATGTCTGTGATGGGGATTAATTCAATCATCACATTATTAATTTAAAAACACCAATACGTAGAGATTTATTGTCATACCATGGGGATTATAATTGTTTTACACACATTCTCATTATGAACTATCATGAAGGATTAAAAAATTTAGCATTCCTATGTAGAAAAAGAAACCTGAAAAACCAATACTAAAAGACTCTAAATTCATAAGATATGATATTAAAATATTTATGATTAAATTCCTTAATGTTTATAGTTTTAATTATATGCATCTATTAATTTACTCAAAAGTAAACCTTCTGTATTTAATTAAATTATGTATTATGTAGAAAGAATGTTTCCAATGTATTCACTAACAAATGTTATGATTTTTCCTAAGAGAAACTTTGTGTGGGATGATGGAGGGATAAAATCTTTGAATTTTTTTTCTAAAATTATATGTAACTATTTGAACCTTGCTGATATCTAGAACACAACATGAATGTGACCCCATATTACTCAAACATTCATGTGACAACGTACACCCTATTTTAGTGGGTTATCCAACCCACAATATGATAACTATTTAATCTATGTGGTAGGTATATTATTTTAAATTATCTAATGCCCATTATATGATATTTTAATTTTAGTTATTATTCATCTAAAAGGCATGTATTACCAATAGTGGGCATTCATTTTGATTCTAATAAATAATTATGAATTTGATTCTATTTAATGGGAATAGTTTAATAATTTATTTTTGAACAAATATATTCCTTTATGTATTTTGAAAAAAGTGAGGGAATTCTAAATTATGAAATTTAATGAACTTTAATTAGGGAGGACCTTTGAATAAAACATCTTGACAATTAGAATGTATAGCTCTATATTTATTTATTTCCCCTATTGTTGGTCCAATAATTTTTTATTTGTATAAATTAATGTCCTTAAATGGAACAAGTAATAAGATATATTAATAGCTCTGATTAGTTTTTTTTATGTTAATATAAGGGGTAAATGTATATAATGTACTATCATAATTCTAGAGATAAGAAAAAGATTATTGAAATTAAAGAGTTATCAAATGAAAAAACTCATCGAGGAATATAATTATAATGTCTGAAATGGAAAACATATATGAAGAATGACCCATGGAAATACTGATTGGATCGAAGAGATAATTAATTTGTGGAATGGGTGTCCATAAAACTAATGATTATTATGTAGTGGTTTATAGGAATGAAAATTCGATGGATGAAATAATGTCATACTCAACAAATAAAAATATAATCAAAATTATGGAGATGGGTACCCTAAACAAAAGGATCATGAGGATAATGGATATGGAGTCCCTCAATTACACGATATTAAGTAAGAACTTATGAATTGACTACAACTGAATTGGATACATATAAATAATGAAAAATTATCTTCCAGCCCATAATTTGTGACCTTTTCTTTGTTTTTAATTCTATGGACTCAAGTAAATATACTAATTTTTCTATGATAATTAAATCACCACCATGCTGATATTATTATTATAGAAATTTTTTTTTGTATTTTCTTCCAAGTTTATTATTTTGGAAATATACCGTGGAAAATAATTATTATTCACCCCTTAGTTTATTTTAAATAACAAAAAATTCTCTCATCTATGGGGTGAAAATATTATAAATACTGAAATCACATCAACCAATTATAATATCTCAATAAAATTATGGTTATGCAGAACCTATAGAATAAAATTATATTATTTGGGTCTTAATAATAAACAATGAAAAACTCTTATCCCATATAGATGAAGAATAAATTATATTTGGGATTGGACTATTCTGAATAATGGGATAACATTCCAATGTTTTTAAGGTTAATATATCTATATAAATTACATCACAATTCATATCTATAATATATATATTCCCTTATATATTTGTATTTCTATGTGATAATTAAGATTTATAGGATGTAATTTCTTAAGGGTGGGGGAGAAGGAATGTAACTACATATGTTTTGATAAACTATTTTTTCCCCATCAACTATAAAGAATGTTATTATACTATTTCAGAATAATTAATACATGATTATAGATCTATACATGTAGGATATGATTAAAGAAAATGATAATGGATTTCCTTATAATGAAATTTTACGACAATCGTATGTGAATTTATATATCACATACAGTGAATTATTACACATCATGGATGATTATATTAAACAAAATTGTAAATATTAAAAACAAAAATAAATTTAAAAGAATAATATATTTAGAACATAAAAATCCCATGAACAATAATTTCCTTTATGAATCAACACTATAATTACAATACATGATTTAATAAAGAATACCCAAAAATGAGAAATCAGGTTGTGAGAATGAAAATGAGAATTAGAAAAATGTGAGGTGCAATGGGAAAACATTTATTGTGGTTATATGTGTATGAAAAAATATTTTTTTTTAAATCATGGTCATCATAATTTTTTATTTCAAATATGGAAATTTCATATATGGTCATTTTAGGTACATTCATTAGTCTTATATAAAATTTCTATACTGAATTCATGTATAATTCAGTGGTAATTTTTAAATAATATAGATCATTTGGTAAATATATGATTTTAATAGTTGTATATAGATATATATATTGAATATTTATAAATAAAACCATATTATTAAAATTTTATACGGTGTATATATTTATTTAAATTGATATTTTAATTTAATTGGATAAGTAAAACTATATTTTTGACAAACAAATAATTATAATGATATTAATTGTAATGACCCAAAAATTCCATGAATTTTTTTATTTAAATTGGAATTTTATAAGACCGCGAAAATTGTGGCATGTAGTGTGCCCAGAATGAATTTCTTAACATAATTCGAGTACGTTCAGTAAAACTTCGAGAGGGTTTTTTTTAACTCTTGAACTGGTGCTCGAAATTGAAATCTGAGGGCATGGTTGAACTCGCAGTGCCAATACTCACTTATTTAGACCCTTACCTCGACCGTCGTAGGTCAAGGGTGAATGATGTTTTTTCATTAATTCGTGGAAAAATAAAAATAATTTTTTTAACATTTTTACTTATATTTGAAACTCCCATGTGGATGTTATGAATTGGGGACCACCAAAACTAAACCTCCCATATGAATATAAAGAGCTGGGGACCACCCAAACTAAAACCCCCTATTCAAATCCATGGTGGTGGGGACCACCTGAACCCCTCTTTAATGGATAAATCCTCTCAACTCCGCATTTATTACACCTCCCATTTAATTGAGTAAATTAATTATGCTAACTCCCCAATTAATAAATAGTTTCATTTAATTATGGTGTCAACATATGTTAAACAGATTTTAATTTAAGTTGGAATTTCATCTCTTGGAATTTTTGGGACAGTGTTGGCAAAAGGGAGGAACTTTGGAGAATTGGGGTGAAACACATCCTCCAACGAAGAACGCAATTCGGAATTGAATAATGATGATGACTTTCTAGCCAAATTCAGAAGTGTCTTGCAGAAGAGACAAACACTGACTACACTATTCCCAACGACTTTGTCTCCTTCTTCGCGACCTCCTTCTACAAACCTCCACGGTTGGGGTTTAATTATGTGTTGTTATTGATTCTCATGTTTTTCCTTCTAAACAATGAATGTAGATCAACTCTCTAACACGTTGATCCACAAATGATTTATTTTTTCATGTTTGGGAATAATCATATCCCAAAGTTATAGGGTTTGAAGTTCTTCATGAAATATTTATTATGCCACTTGCTACCGCCCTAACACGGAGGGTGTGGGAGAAACAAACATGGCCCGAAGTCTCCGCATATTTCATGAGTTTTTGTTCTGTTCCTCGCAATGTAATAAGGTGGTGACTGGTGCTGCGAAGTGGCACCAATGGGACTTAGATTCAGCGGCTGGCACACCGCCGACCGCAATGAAGGCGATGGCATAACTATGGCCCCCGCATCACACCACATCCCTTGAGCTGCCATGAGGCCCCCACCCACCCACCACCCCTCCCGCGCAGCCCACGCGCCAACCCAAATTCCCCTCACTGCACCACAGCCGCCGTAGGCCTACGCCAAGGCCAGGTCGCCCAGCGTGGGCCGGGTCGGGCTGGGTCGATCCGACCAGGTCGGACAGGACCCAGACCCGTTTCGACCCTATATGTTCTTTTGACCATAACATTAGCACCAGGCGTTCATTTAATGAACATTCTATGGTCCCGAAAACCCTGAAGAGAGACAATACTTTTATTATACACCACTTGAGGTTTGGATAATGTTGGGGTATGGTCGGGTTGGATCAAGCACGAATCCAACCGGGCTGTCATGACTGAAAGTCTAATAACATACATACCGATCGTCCGTTTGACTTACTGTCTTTTTCATTGAAACCTAATTGACGTGGAGGTCCTTTGGGATTCTTATTTATGGGAATTCGTGGAAGTTGGATTATCGATTATTGTCTTGAGGAGAGGACCCTCTCGGAGACAAACATTCTTAGTGTGGGAACCCTATAGCTGGCTCTGATGATGTACTAGGATCATGTGTGGGTCTACCGATATACTGACAATGTACTGGGATCTTGTATGGGTCTGATAACGTTCTGATGATGTACTCAGATCCTATGTGGGTCTGATTACATACAGACAATGTACTAGGATCCTATGTGGGTCTGACAACGTACTAATGATGTACTAGGATCCTGTGTGGGTCTGACGATATACTAAAGATGTACTAGGATCTGTTGTCGGTCTGACGACGTACTGATGATGTAATAGGATCTGTTGTGGTTCAGGTGACATAATGACGATTTTTGGGGATCTTGTGTGGGTCTGGTGACGTACTGAAGATGTACTAGGATCCTATGTGGGTCTGATGACGTACTGACGATGTACTAGGATCATGTGTGGGTTTGAAGACGTACTGGTGATGTACTATGATACTTTTTGGGTCTGACGATGTACTAGGATCCTGTTTTGGTATAACGATGACTACGATCATTAGTGTGTCTGATGATGATTTAGTATCCTTCGTGGGTATTCCTCTTAATAGAGTAAGATGATTCAGTAGTTATATCTAATCATATTTACTACCGTACCAAAGTTATACCTAGTGTGATCTAATTTCGTACCTTTGTGGTACATTCCATTGTGGTAATACCTTGTTGGTATTTTTTTGTGTGGATTACCTATGTGGTACTTACGTTTTTGGTATTCCTTCCTTTTTCGTACAGTTTTGCATTGGGATTTTGTGTTGGACCCTATGTTTCCTCGTGATTGAGATGGGTATACTTGATAACAGAGGTATATGTATGGGAATATACCTAAGAGTACCAAGACTGGATGGTTCCTGGAGGAGGACCATATGGCGTGTCGGTACACAGAGGAGACACGGGGATTTTGAGTGCTGAAGAGGCAATCTGTATCTAACCTTCAGGTAGGAACCTCGGAGGACGACCCAATTATTTCTTTCTCTTTCCTAAGTTGTATTGTATTTCAGTTGTACTTGTACCATTACTGTTGGGGTTGGATTATGACCCCTCTTACTTTCAGCACTCTTTGTTCTATACAATTTACTTTTGATCGTATCTTGATGTGTACTTGGTTGCATGTGTTTATATTATATAAAGGCAATGCCTTCCTAGTTTTATAGAATACACCTTCCAGTGCTAGTCGCCAACCCCTGGCCAATGGAGGGAGGGCTTGGGGTATTCACGACATGGGCACCGGGGGATGGGTCGTGACAAATTGGTATCATAGGAGTCAGTTCTACCATAGAACATAGGACATTTATCTTTTTTAAATGGAAATAGTGATAAGTGTAGTGAGTGTGGTTATTAGTTTTGGGAACCTAGTGTTGGTGCGACAACCGATTTATCCATACACCAGGACCCTGAATTCTGATTTCTAACTCAGTGCATGAAAACACTGATTGCGTGTGTGTTTTGAAAATTTTTCTTTGTAAACTCTTTGAGTCAGCTCACCAGGTATAACTTACTGACTATGGAACACCTGTTTTTTTAGGATTCCTCCACGCAGAAAACCAGCTAGGTTTCCAGATATAGTACACACTGAAATCCCATCGAGCGATGAGGCCTCGGTGTAGGTCCCTCTTCCAATAGAGGAACCAGTGGTTCCATTACCCTTTGGGCCACCGATGCCACCATCCCAAGCATTAGAGGGTCCACACCGCTTGAGTGCATTGCACAAGTTCCAGCGCCTGAGGCCTCCCAGGTTCAGTGGAGAGAGGGACCCACAAATGGATGAGGATTGGCTGGAGGTCGTAGTGATAGAGTTTCTATTGGTAGAGACACCAGCTAATCTCATGGTGATCCTTGTTTCCAGCCTTTTACGGGTAGAAAAAGGTAGATGGTGGAGCTTCCTTATCCACGTTCACAACGAGGTGACGTTTATCTGGAATGATTTCGAGAGCCTGTTTAAGGCAGAGTTTTTCCCAGTGTGTCTTTGCGCAGTGCGCATACATGAGCTATATCATCTGCAGTAGGGCAGCATGACTCTGGCTCAATACTCTGTGAGGTTCACCAACCTCTCACGCTACTCCACTGATATTGTGTGGGACCCATTCTTCAGGGAATAGACCTTCATGAAGGGACTCAGGCGGGAGATCAGGGCATCGTTGATCTCACACAACATTCCGAAGTAGGAGGGGGTGTTAGAGAGATCCCTCTTAGTAGAGTGTTTTCTTACTGAGCAGTCACCAGAAGTGAGACCCACCACTGGGGTGTCACTGAGTGGAGTCTTCTGCAGCTAGTAGCAGACAGATGTCGCAGAGGTCCAAGAGGACTAGATCAAAAAGTGGATGACCGCATGATTCAGGGTTAGTTGTGTGGGGCACAAGAGATAGATTCATTAATGAGTGGATCTTGTAGTGTTTCAAATGAGTCAGGTAGCGTCACATGGCTCGTGACTGTCCAACCCGTCATACGGATGATCAGAAGTCAGTCGATGGACCGCACTTGCAGAGATAGAAGTTCGACCGATGAGGTCCTTCGGGAGAAAGAAGATGTGGAAAAGGAGCTAGTCGTGCAGCTGGCAGTGGGTGATGATTCAAGGTGTTACATCCACCACCACTAGGTGGTCTACCCCGACCACAAGGAGAAGGTGGATAGGTGCAAGCTTAGCTCCAGGAAGGTGAGGCCTTCGATCGTGGTGCTCTGGAGATGATATGAGGTATGATCTGTTTCTATTCCACCTTAGCTGCATCACTTATAGATATAAGCGACAATAATTATTTTATTTCTAATGAACGTGTTCTTATCTTGGAGATTCCAATGGATCCGTTGGCTCGATCCTTACAGCTATAGACTCCTATGGGAGCGGATTCGACGATTACACACTAGTGCCAACAATGTGAGCTTACTCTTGGAGGCAAGAGCTTCGGGTGAGATCTCCTAATAGCGGCGTCGAGGCCTTATTACGTCATTTTGGATAATGACTGGTTATCTAAATTCCATGCACATATTGACTATATTAGGCGCAAACTGTGATGTGTCTGCATGGATGGGACCAGGTTTACCTTCACCGGGGAGAAGGGAGCCTTTGCAACAAAAGATAGACTTACCCGGAGGAGGGTGCAACCGATTACAAATCAGTTGGCTAGCCTTACCCTCAGAGTGGTTGATGTGGAGAGTTTGAGTCATCCTGTAGTGGTGGAATTATACGCAGTTGTTTTCCCTGATGATGTTTCAGTTCTACATCCTCGTAGAGAGGTGTAATTTTACATTTACTTGTACCCTGGGAAGTCACAGATATCTACACCAGCATATCGGATGGCTCCCTTGGAGCTTCATGAGCTGCGGGTACAGCTGGAAGACTTATAGGGGAGGGGATTCATTTGGCACAGTGTTTCTCCTTGGGTGTCCCTAATTTTATTCACCAAGAAGGTGGATGGGATCTCGAGACTTTATGTTGACTATCGACGCCTGAACAAGGTGACTGTGAAGAAAATGTACCCACTATCATGGATTGAAAACGTATTTGATCACCTAAAACGATCATTGTGGTTCTCGAAGATAGACCTCAGATCAGGCTAAAATCTACCTAGAGTGAGATATTAGGATGTGAAGACTACAACATTCAGATTTCAGTACGACCAGTACGAGTTCTTGGTTAGGCCATTCGGCATAACCAACACTCCAGCAGTGTTCATGGGACTCATGAACATGATATTTAAGCCATAACATGATTGATTTGTGGTGGTCATCATTGATGACATTCTAATCTACACAGCTACCGAGGAGGAGCATGCCTATCATTTGTAGATAGTTCTGGACACACTACAAGAGAATCAGCTTTATGGTAAGCTCTCAAAGTTCTCGTTCTGGATCCGAGAGTTTTAATTTCTCGGACATGTAATTTTGGAGGCTAGAGTTGCGGTGGATCTAGTGAAGATTGAGGTGGTACTTTCTTGGGATCCACCCAGGAGGGTGAAGGAGGTACGAAGTTTCTTGGGTTTGGCTGGATACTATATGAGGTTTGTACCATATTTCTCCAGAGTTGCACCACCATTATCATCATTGAAAAAAGGGGAAACCCGTCGTGTGATCAGAAAGATACCAGTGAAGTTTTTAGGAGCTGATGAAAAGGCTGACTAGTTCCCCCATCATGAGGATTTAGGAGGAGGGAGTTGGGTACGTATTGTACTATGACGCATCAGGAAACAAGATCGAATGTGTCCTAATCTAGGAGTAAGAAGTTATCACATATGGTTCTTGACAGCTGATAAAACATTAGAATAACTACACTCCCCATGACCTAGAGTTAGCTGTAGTGGTCTTCGTCTTTATTATATGGTGACATTAATTGATGGGTGATATTTTTACAGTGTACTCTGATCACAAGAGTCTCACATAAATCATCTCTCAGAAGGACCTGAACCCGAGACAACGACATTGGTTTGAGTTCCACTAGGACTATGACTTTGAGATAGTCTATACTTCTAAGAAGGGGAATGTCGTAGTAGATGTACTCAATAGGGGATCTGGTATACAACTGCTAGGTGAGGTGACCTAGAAGCTAGCAGCTTTGCAGATATCCTTTGTAGATCAGGATGATGCAGGTTTTTTTTCAGTCTCTTCTAGTCACACCCCAATTCTTCAACGAGTAAGGGAGGCACAATGCGAGGACACTAAATTCGAGGCTTGATGTTCTTAGATATTCATAGGACAGACAACTGGTGGATTTTATGAAGGTGGAGAGCACATCACCCTTTTTAGAGGACGTACCATGGTACCAATGTTGTTTCGGGAGGAAGTGTTGATTGATTTCTAAAATTCCCCACTAGAAGTACATCTAGGAGTGGCAATGATGTACCATGATCTCCAACGACAACTATGGTGGCCGAGAATGAATAAAGTAGTAGCAGAGTTTGTCCCTATGTGCCTCACTTGTCAGAAAGTGAAGGTGGAGCATCTAGTACCAACATGCTTGGTTCATCATTTAGAGGTCCCATAGTGGAAGTGGGATGGGATATCCATGGATTTTGTGATAGGACTTCCACGTACATCCAAACTTCATGATTCTGTCTTGGTGATCATTGACCAACTCACCAAGTTAGCCCACTTCCTTCCGATCACAGATTAGGGTTCAGTAGAGAGCGTGGGATTCCTCTATGTGCATAAGATTGTGCAGATACAAGGAGTAACCTCGACGATTGTATCTGATCATGATGTGCGTTTCACTTCCCGGCAATGGATGGGGTTTCCAGAGGATTTCTTTCCACAACTTTGTTTGAGCACCGCCTTCCTTCCTCATACAGATGGTCAGACTAAGTGGACCATTTAGACCCTCGAGGACATGCTACATTCTTGCGTCATCGACTTCGGTCACAGCTGGGTGGATCAATTTCCTTTGGTGTAGTTTTCATACAACAACAGTTATAAATTCACCAATGTGATTGCACATTTTGAGGCCTTTTACGACCGACCGTGCAGATCGTCTTTGTGCTGGACTGACCCCGGGGAGTCAACACTCGTGGGACCAGAGATGATATAGGATACCACAGAAAAGTTTTAAGTCATCTAGGATCGGATGAAGACTGCAAAGAGTAGGCATAATCCTTATGCCAATAGGATACAAATACCTCTAGAGTTTGAGGATGGAAACCACGTCTTTCTATGGGTCTCATCTCGATGAGGTTTGCTGAGATTTTTCTAGGGCCGCAAGTTATCTCCATGGATCATTAGAACCATTTAGGTCTTAAACGGAGTTGGCATGGTGGCTTAGTGCATAGCTCTTCCACCATAGTTGCACCAGGTGCACAATGTCTTCCATGTATCCCAACTGAGGAGATATGTGCCTGACCAATCTCACTCCATCGACCATGGTGAGCTGGATATCGAAGATGGGGCAACGTTTTCGGAGGTTCTAGTGGAGACTGAGGATCGACATGAGCTATTCCTTATTGGGTAGTCGATACCTCTGGCGCGTGTTCACTGGCACCAAGGGAACCTCTAAGAGAACACATGGGAGTAAGAGGAGCAGATTCATGTTCAGTACCCCCACTTTTTTCCCTCATTTTGTGATGTGGTGTTTAGGGACGCAAAGCCTTGAGGTGGGGAGAATGTAATGTCCAAAAAATTCCATGTAATTATTTTTAATTAAATTTTAATTTTACGAGACCACTAAAATTGAAGATGCATGATTCCAAGGCCCGGTGTGCCCAGAATGAATTTTAAAACATTTTTTTGGTACGTTTAGTAAACGTGTGGGTAGGTTTTTGTAACTATTTAAACATTACATGAAATTGAAATCTGGGGGCACCTTTGAACTCACATCACTAGTATTCACTTACGGATACCTTTACCTCCACCACTATTGGTCGAGAGTGAAATATAGTTTTTCACTTTTTCGTGGAAAAATAAATATAATTTTTTTAACATTTTTATTTTTATTTGAAACTCCCATGTGGATGGTAAGAGGTGGGGGAGACCAGATCTAAACCTCCCACGTGAATATAATGAGGTGGGGACCACCCAATCATAAACCCCCAAATTCAAATCCATGGTGGTGGGGACCACCCAAACCCCACTTTAATGGAGAAAACCTCTCAAAAACCTATTAATTACTCCTCACATTTAATTGACTAAATTAATTATGCAATGTCTCCATTTAATCAAAAATGTAATTTAATTATGGTGTTATCTTAGATAAAACCTATTTTAATTTATGTTGGTATTCCATATCTTGGGATTTTTGGGAGAGTGTTCTCAAAAGGGAGGAGCTTTGGAGAATCATGGAGAAACACATCCTCTAATGAAGAACGCACTATGGAATTGAAAAACAACGACGAAGTTCAAGCCAAATTCCTATACATTTTGCAAAAGTGATGAAGGCCGATTCCACTATTCCAAACGACTTCGTAACCTTCATCATGAACACGGTCAAAAAACCACCAAGGTAGGTGTTTAATTATCTGTGATTATTGATTCTTATGTTATTCCCCTATAAAAAATGAACGTGGATAAACTCCTTAATAGTTGATCCACAGATGATTTTTTTGCAGGTTGGGAATAATCATTACTGGAGTTTGTGGGGTTTGACGTTCTTCATGCATGATTTATTAAGTTGCTTGTTACCACCCTAACGTGAAGGGTGCGGGCCAAACGAACATGGTATGACCTTTCGGAATATTTCATGTGTTTTTGATTTTTTCCTCGCAATGGAAGAAGGTGGTGACTGGTGACGGTGAATGGAACCGGTGGGACTTGGATTCAGCGGCCGACAGACCACTGACCACGACAATGGGAATGGCATAACAGCGGACCGCGCGCCGCCCCGTGGCCACCATGTAGTCTTCTATCCCCCGCGCCACGCCACGGGCCCCGCACCCCCACATGGCACCCATGCCACCCCCCATCCCCTGCACCACCCCTCAGCCCATGCGCCTCCCCGCTGCCCCTGCACCGCCCCGCAGCCCCTTCGGCACACGCGCTGCCGCACAGACCACACGTCGCAGCGTGGCCGCCCCACCGCACTGCGGATTGCCGCCCAGGCTAGGCCTCTAGGGTCGTGCCGCCCAGTGTAGGCCAGGAAGGACCCAGCAGGCCCATTCTGCTCGACCCAGGCCGGGTCGGGCCAGGTCGGTCTGATAGGGTTGGACTAGACACTGACCAATTTCGACCCTATACACTCTTTTGACCATATCATTGGAACTAGGCGTCTGTTTGACGAGACGTCTATAGTGCCGAAAACCATGGAGAAAGATGGTCCTTTTAGTGTACCCCACCTGAGGGCTGGATAATGTTGGGGTAAGGTTGGGTTGGATCGAGCACGAATCAAACTGGGCCCTCTAGACTAAAAGGCTAATAACTTACAGACCGGTCATCCAATTGACGCACTGTATATTACGTTGAGATCCCATTGATGTGGCTGTACATTGGAGTATCAAAAAGGGGATTAGAAGATGTTGGAGTATCAACCAGGGGATTGGGGAGCGGACCCTCCCAGGTAAAAGCCAGCTCAGTGCGGGAACCCTGTTGTTGGCTATGACGATGTAATAAGATCTTATTTGGTTCTGACGACATACTGATCATATACTAGGATCTTGTGAGGGTTTTAAGATGTAATGACAATATACTAGGATCATGCGTGGGTATTATGACATAATAATGCTATACTAGGATCTTGTGTGGGTATGATGTCATACTGAAGAAGAACTAGGATCGTGTGTGGGTCTGACAACGTACTGACGATCTTATAGGATCTTATGTGGGTCTGACGATGTATTGACGATGTACTAGGATCATGTGTGGTTTTGATGATGTACTGACGATGTACTCGGACCATGTGTGGGTCTAACGACGTACTAACAATGTACTAGGATCCTTTGTGGGTCTGATGATGTACTAACAAGAAACTATGATTCTGTGTGAGTCTGATGAAGTACACATGATGTACTAGGACCTGTGTGGGTCTGACGACATACTAGGATCCTTTGTGGGTCTGACAGGGTACTAGGATCATTTGTGGGTCTGACGAAGTAATACGATCCTCTATGGGTCTGATGATGATTTAGGATCCTTCGTGGGTTTGCCTCTTAACGGACTAATATTATTCTGTAGTTATATCTAATCATATTTCTACCATACCTAATTTATACCTGGTGTGAGCTGATTTCGTACCTATGTGGTACATTCCTTCATGGTAATAGCTTGGTGGTATTACTCTATGTGGCATACCTGTGTGGTCCATACCTTTGTGGTATTTCATCATTTGTGGAATAGTTGATCATTGGGATTTTGGGTTGGACCCTGTGTTTTCTCATGATTGAGATGGGTATACTTGATAACTTATTTCTATGTATGGGCATATACCTAATTACGGTTGTTAGTTGATTTCATGCATTGTGGTTTATCCTTTGTGGATTTTTTTGACCTTGAGGGTCTCGGGGTCTCTACTGATTATTGTTATACTCACCCAGGCAAGGTCTATGCCCGCACCATGTTTTGTTTCATGTAGATGTCAGAAAACGCTGAATGAGGCTGTGGGTACCAGGACTGGACAGTGCCCAAGGGTGGACCATATAGCGTGTTTGTTTGCAGAGGAGACGGGCGGACGTGGAGTGTTAAGGAGGTGATATTTACCTACCCTGTAGGTAGTAATCTTGGAGGATAACCCCGTAGTTGTCTTTCTCTTTCTTCATTTGTATTGTATTTCTGTTGTACTTGTACTTTTACTGTTGAGTTTGTATTCTGGCCCCTCTTACCTTCATCGCACTTTTTTCTTTATAGTTTACTTGTGTTTGTATCTTGTTGTGTGCATGGTTGCATATGTTTACATGATATAAAGGCAATGACTTCATGGTTTTTGGGAATATGCCTTTCAGTGCTAGTCGCCAGCCCCTGGCCTAAGGAAGGCATACTTGGGGTAGTCAGGACATGGGCCCTGGGGAACGGGTCGTGATATTAACAAAGTCTGTTATATATAAAACCTATATTTACTTTCAATGATCCATTTTGATAATTATTTTATATTTAATCCAAATATATTTTATTTACCAAATTGAAAATTGTAGTATACATTATATAATATATTTACAATTGTTTACTTTAAAATAGATATGAAATATTATTTAGAACACTTAAAACATTAAAACATCATTTTCAATAAAATATGATTTAATTTATATTTTTCATTTACTTTATATAACAATATTTTTAAAAAATATAAAATAAATTAAAATAAATTATTTGGATTTATAATGTCAAAATTATATTACTCTAGGTTTTAGATATTCTTAAAAAATATTTTAGGTGAATAATGTAATATAATATTTTTGTATATACTATTAATATTTCATCATATTCATTATAAATGAATGAGATAAAAATATTTAAAACAAATCATGAAAAATATATAATTTATATATCAAATTTTAAAATTTAAATTACTTAGTATTGTTTGAAAACCTATGATTTATATATTATAACTCAAGTAATTTACTTATGAAAAAAATATTTTTAATACATTATATATTTCATATATTTAAATTAAATTTTGTAATCATTTAAATTAATCATAAATTTTTTTTCTTCTAATCTAGAATAAATAGGTTCCATTTATCTAATAACATAAACTATTTAGTCAAAATGATAAGGATACCTAAGGTAAAAACTAGGTACTATAGTACACACTTAATTGGAAAAGTTAATAATTAATGGGATAATATTTTCAAAACATCTTAATAAAATGTTTATAATTTATTGTTTGGGATATCGTTGACATGTTTCCACCCACCACTCAGTTATTTTCAATTTTATTTCCAAGTTCAGTTGTTTAACAAGTGACCCCATATTATAAGTTAAAATATATAAAAAGGCACCATTCTCACAAATTATAAAAGGGGCCTCTCACAACAACTTCAATATAAATACTAAAATTAGGTTTTCCTTTAAAACAATTCCCTATTTAGTATCCTAGAATCAAATTTAAAACTCCAAATATTATGTTCCCAATAGATTATTATAATCCTATATGTATCATAGAACCCACCATAAGAATCCAAAAATTCTCAATATAATTTTACCATTTTCAGTAAACTATTTTTTATCATTCACATACAATTTATTTATCAATATGTTATATGATAATATATTTTATAATATTATACTTAATGTTGTAATATTTTATGATTTATCAGTAACTTCTTCCCCCCGTCCCCTTAATAAAAGAAAAAAAATTCTATCATGCAAAGGTACAGACTACCACCACTATAATTTAACATGTTCCATATTAATTTATTCAAATTAAAGATATAAATAATTATGAATATTGAATATATTTATTTTATTTATGAAATTTTATATTTTCTGAAAATAACAATTTATATTACATCTTTCTGTTGTTCTATGAAAAATAAATCCTTAGCCATGAGTACGTTCAAACTGATTCCTCCATAGGACGATATATTCCATTTTCAATATTTCCATCATATATAGAAATAAATAAGAATTTATAAGTATTTAAGATATATAAAAGTAATAAAAGACATGAATATAATTATTAATTCATAAAATCACTCAATTCACATAATTATATAATCAATAAATATAGAGAAATAACATGAAACTAGTTCATTGCGGATTTCATTTTCCGAAAAATTGGAAAATGTCTAAAATTAAGGGATTAAAAAATTATAAATCAATAATAGAACATAAATTACTATAGTCTAAAAAAAATATTAATTATACAAAGGGTATCAAATTATTGGTACCAAAATTTACAACATAAAGCATACGTGAAACTTTGAATGTTACTCACACCCGACAGTAAAAATAAATTACAAATAACCAAAAAATACATAATAATTTAATAAAAATATAATATATAAAATGAAAATAAATAAATATATATTTTTATGATATATATTACTATGATATATATTTTTTACAGGAGGTTTGATCACTTTTGACTAAGTAAAAATATTTGTATATTGTCCTTTCTCTCCAATTGAATTTCATGAGAAATATTATTTTGTTTGCCTGAAGATATCATTAATATGTTCTTTATAATACATAAAGAATGTGTTTGAACATATTTATAAAATTAATTTTGGTTTAATTACATTATACTTTTCTAATTTTTAAAGGCCTTATTTTAAAAAGACATAAAATGGTTATTTCGATTTGTTGACCAAAATATATTTCATGGCACATAATCACTCCAATTCAAATTCGATCATTTAATATTGAATTATAATACTATATGATGTTGTTATTATTTAATTAAATTTTCATTTATATGAAAATAAAAAATGACACATATGTCTTATTATGTGATAAATTAATTACATTAAAAATTTAATTTTCTAATGAATAATCATAATCCCAATTATTATATTTTTCATCATATTCATTTTTTTCAATTCTCAAAAATATTTAATTAATAATTGGATATCTAATTATATTTTAATTATTGTGACATTAATATTTCACTTATTCAATTTTAAATGGATTTTTTGGTTAGTCTAGTTAATATGAGGGGTTTTTAATAGTTATTTAAAATTGATGAAAATATTTTTCCCTCCTTTCAAAATATATTGTTTCGTCTTCCGTTAAAAATATATTTTATAAAATATTATGTCAATTTGAAGGAGAAAATATAAGAAGATTAATTTTAGACCATAAATATTCTTAAAAATATTATGAATAATATTTTAAATAATGAATTTTCAAAAGAACTAAAACATCCTATTTTATGCCAATGATAAACAAATTTTATAAATACTATTTTTATAATTTAAGCACCAATTTCATTATATAATTAATATTTTATTTTCATGGAATGTTTTTGAGGATGAATCACAATCAGAATTTCATTATGAAATACTCTATTTGGGTGATGGAATTTTCGGTATCAACCATTTACATTCATGAGTTAAATTTTAAATATATTATCCTGATCTATTATTAAACCCATTTTTATGGGTTATATATTATGTGTCAAATGAAAAACATTTTCCACATGATATTTCATTATATGATGAATATTTGATATAAAATGTAATTCTTATTTTTTTATAATTATGGTTGGGGTCTTATATCACACTCAAATTAATTTTTTATGTTTTTACACCTCACGAGTTAATAATGTTTAGAGTCAACCATGTATTTTTTAGCTATGTAGACAAGATAATTCCAGAAACTAATATATATTCCCTATGTTGAATGGACGAATAATAAAGAAAATGAAAATTAATTATGTTCACAAGATCTATTGTTATTGTGATGTGAATTATCTATGTTCACAATAATGACCCAAAACTCAACAAAGATAGATATATTCACAATGTTAGGAATACCTATAGTTATGAATATTCCATAATTCTATGTTATAGGAATATGTTCAGAACAATGAAAAATGAATATTATATCATGATTCAAGACTTGAATTTATTTTTTTGTGTTCTTCTCCTATTACAAGTCTTTTAGTCAAAAATTATAAATAAAATTTTTTGTTCTATGATATTTTTATTAAAATATTCCTCATCCGATCATACCCTCTAATATTTATATGATCTGAACATAAATAGAATGCTGATATGATTTACTAAAATGAAAATTTTAGATCAAATCATTATAATACTTCCCAACCCAAATTTGTGAAGGCATGTATATCTTAAGAGATTTCTATAAGGTAGTGTATTATGTCTTGATTATGTAAATATTATTTTTTGTAGTTTTTTGTAATATGTATGCCATGTAATAAGTAAATAAAAATATTAAGATATTAATTCTATGGATTGATGAGTTATTTTTTTGATATGTAACATTTATCATATAGAAATTATTTAAAATAACTATGTGTTCAAATTATGTTAATATATTTATATATGCCTCACACTTTTTTTTGGGACATAGATGAGTCAATATGGTTCCCAAAAATATTTTCCATTTAATATAGAAGTTTATTTCATGAAAAATATATTTAAATAATGGTTATAAATAACAAAACATAAATCCCCTCAATCACCTGTTATTAATTCAACAACTCAAATGTTTGTACATTATGTTTTGTATTGGTGGTAGAATATTTATATATAATTGAAGCACTCCATAATGGCCTAGTTTTACAACAAAATGGTAGTGTAATGCATTGTAATGGTGTGGGAGTTTTTCTAAGGCTTAAATAATGGTTTTTTCTTACCATTATAAAGGTATGTTCCTACCACCATCTTCAAATATGGGTCCTCCCTAACCCACAAAATGGTACATCAAGTTTTATAAAACCTATGTAAGGGTAAGGCTGAGTTTCTAATTGCTATATAAGTGTATATTTTTAGTATCCATGACTGTTTATTGTCCATGAAAAAAATGATGTGTCATGTAATCATACCATGGGATTCCAAAAACATATGTGAGAGTACTATCAGTTTTAAAAGACCACATACTAGTAACAATCAATGCATTGGTAAAGCAATTTTACCCATACATAACAATTTTTTTTCAAATGAGGATATTGTTTTTACATAAAAATAATTTTCCATCCAATTTTGAATATGAATATTTTTTAATGTAATTTATTGGAATTAATGTGGGAATCCATGGGTTTTCAATAAGATAATTTTTTTAATATAATATTGTATCTTCCTATAAATTTAGGACCTATGAATTTGTTCTATGATAAATTACATTGGAAACTAAAATATAATTCTGGAATAAATGGGATTTTTTATTGAGATTTACAGGATTCATTTGAGAATAACAGATTATTTTTGAAAATAATTACTTCTGGGTAATTAATTCTAATTTTCTTCTCCCAAGTCCTCGCGATCCAAATCCATGATGATAAAATTTTATATTCCTTTAGATGTCATATGAATCTCCTCCTCCCATCCAAACCTGTGCACATCATTGTACTCTATCCTATTAATGGATTACCATTCTCAATTATCCATATGAGAGGAAGGGGATAATATTATCCCTATATTATTTTATGTGTGATGTGTGAAATTACCATTCCAAGGTTTTTTATTTAATTTGGTATAGTTATGTTATGTTAGTAAAAGTAATTAGGTGCCACAAATTTTTAATATTCTAGAAAATGGAATGTATGAAGATGATAATTTTAATTCCAATATATAAAATAAAACATTATGGTAAACAATTATATATTTGTATTTGAATTTAATTTTCCAGAATAATTATTGTGTTATAATTCAATAATAAAAGGATTATATTGTGAAGATGAATAATTTTTATAAACTACAAATCAAATGTGACTTAGAAGTATTTTCTTTTTAAAATAATCACATGAATGAAATATTATTCTTCCTTAACAGTGAACATATTAAAAGAATATATTTTAATTAAAAACATATGGAAACGATTTATTTATATTATACAGATTATGTTATATTTTCTTTTGAATTTTGTAGTTGAGAGGAATGAATAATCACATGTATCTATATTATTTTTATTATTATTTTATAATAACAATTCAATAAACAATTCACGATGGGTTTTTATTGAAATTGGGATTAATATAGGTTAAATATAATAAATAAGTTATGTTGATAATTAATTAAAAGGTTCTATTTTGATCACATGTACATTATGAACTTTTCTTTATGCTACATCTTGTGGTTTATTAAATAGTTTGATATTGGTATGGAAAAATTTTATTGTTAAAAGTTTAACATCGTTAATTCCATTAAATGTATAATAAATGTAAATAAAAAGGATGATATAATGTTTTTAAGATTCATGAGAATGATATATTTTTTAATTATAATTTATTAAATATTATAACAATATTTTTATCATGCTTTTAATTATTATTGATACTAATACACATTTCTATAGGTTCCATGTTGTAGAAAACCAATGCATAATAAACATGTCAAATAAATATGGAATTTTAATGGGTTTTTATCAATGAATAATTATTTTGGGTTGAAAAAACCTATTAATTTTTTGGTAGAGAATGAACAACATTATGGAATATCCTTTGGCTGTTCAGTTGTCATAGATTAATAAATTTGAAATGTGTGATTCTGGTAGTCATTTAATGACCAATTCTACTTTTTATATGTGTTTTCTGGAATTTCCATGATGATAAGTGGGATTGATTCCCATGTATAATTTCACATATGATTAAATTGATGGGGGGATGTTGGGTTGTAGATCTGTCTAATGCGATGGTTTATTTCAATGGGGTAGGATATATTTATTTATGAGAAATGGAGGGGGACAACATTGTGTTGTATAGGGAGTGTTCTAAGTTGGGATTGTTCAACGATTCACATTGTATGATTGAATATTTCATTATTGTATAATAGAAATAAATTCTTTTTGTGATTATTTTTTAATATATGATACATTATTAATGTATTGTGATGTGATTTCAACCTTTAAGTCGAATCTTGGGATTTTCTATAGAGTATTGTGATTTTTAAAAAATGATAAATGAACTGTTAAATTAATTGGTGTGGTTCCTGGTTTTCATCCTGGAAGATTACGTAGTTGAGAATATATGAATGTAATTAATAGTTCCATGAAAATTTTTATTAGAAGATTATTGTATTGATATTTGGAATTGTGTATTGTATAATTTTATTTATTGGATATGATTTACTTAATAATGAACGAGATGCTTCTATGGTTATTTTACAACAGTTATTTTTTAGTGCATGTCGAGGATCCAATGTGGGGTAGTGGAGGATTATTCTAAGGCTGGACCATTATCATCACTATGATTTTTTATCTTTTTATTTTTATATTTTATGAGTTCATAAAATTCTCCCCACACTTTCATATGGAAAATGTTTCCTCGACGTGTCTGTCTGTGGGGGGGGGGGGTGGGTGATTTCTATAATATCTGGGAAAAATGTGGAAATACATGTATGAATTCAATATATCCACTATTATCCCTCTATGTTTAAATGTTTTGGAGTATCTCACACAATAATAAATTTTAGTATATGGTGTGTTCCTACCGTATATGAAATTCCATTTTTCTCATATATTTAAGTGATTTCTATATTGTATTAATGTATATTGAATACATTTTTCTTGTCAATTTGGATCTATAATTCAATGGATGAAAATTCATAATTAGTGATGTATTTTGTTAAATTGAATTTACACATGCTATAGTGGATTCAAAACAAACACATGGATATGTATTGGATGTGATGATGTTGAGATTAATATGTGGTCTAATGCGGAAATGAGATGTTTGGATCTGCACAAGATTGGGGTAGGTATGGTAAATGCGTGAATCACATTAGGGGTTACTTGAAATTTGGGGGGGGGTGGACATAGGATGTTTGAAATTGTGAAATTAGAGGGAAAACATAGAGATAAGTGGAATTCATTTTCTATTAGAATATTTCTTTTTTAAATGGTTTAATTTAATATGTTATTCATTATGTATGCTTTGGTGAGGATGGGGAATAAGTATTAATTTTGTGATTGTCATGTTAGTTTCATTCGTTTATTTATTGGGATTTTATAGGTTCATTTCAGTTATTTCACTATAGGTTTTTGGGAGGATCCTATAGAGTATACATGTTATGATCACCCTATGTACAAATAAATTTTATTACATGAAGGAGGTAATAAGTTAGCTAATAAGAAATAAAATACTTGATTAGAAGAGTTATTGATGTGTAGTCATGAGTTAATAGTGTTATTAGTTTATTCATTGTTGTAAATTCTATACAAGAAGGTTTATTTTTTATTGCATCATTTTATTTAAGACAAATGAAGTTTTGGGTTTTCCTTTTTTACATTGTTCATTATTCTAACTGGTGGTTTTACTCATATTTTAATTTAAAGCGTTATATTTGTAGAGTGTAACTCCTTCAATGTTTTTGACTATGATAAATTTTTTTATTCAGGAAAGAATGTCCTATTGTAGGTAGGATTTAGTTTCATAATCTATATTTCTCAACTTCTATCCCAGTGTGTGTGCTATTGAGTTGGGTGTCATGAATTATTGTTACTGAAGGTGGTGGTTGATATAAATTATGGATTTTGGAGTTTGGAACCATTGAGGATACATGAAATAGTAGGGAAATACTAACATGTGTTGTTACTACATGATGTAGAAAATAGAGACCAACTAGGAAAAAATATTATATATAAACTTGTGATCTAACACAATTAAATTTCATTATTACGTGGAAAAAAATGGTAATTGATTGTTTTTAGTGGTTATTGGAAATGTTAATTAAAAAATATCCTGATTGTAATATATCTATGTTTCAATATTTGTTTCCAAGGGGAATTATGTTAAATTTAATTAATGGTTTGATTATGTATAATATTTTATTTTTTATCATTGGATTAGAAGAACTATTGTATTTTCATTAGAATATGTAACACTAAGTAGACATAACTATTAGGGTATTTAAGAAGAAATTCTAAAGGATGATCCAAGTGATCATCATAGTCAGGTGTTTCATGAAAATGAAAATTATAGCAGGATAACCAATAGGTCCTACAACATGGACTACACAATTATGAAGGCTATATATCATACAGGTAGAATAGGAATGTCTATATGAGGTGTAGATAGAATTTCTTTTTTAATAAATCATCAAAATTAGCTCTAGGATTCTGTATTAGTCATAATATTTCTTCGGTCTATATAGTTTTATTGGATTTTACTCATATATGATTTTATGGAGACAACTGATGAGTGAGATATGGTGAGTAATTTATTCTAGGTTGAATTTATAATATTGACCATTAATACAGTATCAATATAGAATATTCTTAACCTATAATATGGAATTTACATTACACCTGGGTTCAGTATTCAGCATAATAAACCTCTATATCATGCTTATGACCTCCTATCAAATGATATGTATAGAGTTAGTCACGTTTTGTAGTATTTACATCCACAAATCCATTAACAAGTCACCCAATTTATGTTGATTCCATATGATGAGGTTTTAATGAGGGTAGTGGAAATTAAGAGGACATTGGATATTATTGGAACAACATGGGATGTGACTCTCCTTAATAATTGAAATAGATGGTTTTATGAATTGGGTCTATTAGTTGTTCGGTGTGACGATGAAGAATCTCTAGTCATCAGGGGTTGGGATTCAATGGTATTCAACTTGTTTTAACTAGTATAGTATTTCAGAGAACCTTACTAGAAGATATAGTGTAGTTTGATTTTGATATTGGTTCTATTAGAATAGGATGTGATCGAACATCATCAACATTCAATGTGAGGCTATTTTACCATTCTAGGACTAACCTCTAATCATTTTTAGTAAAAATTTCAACAATTTTAGGGTGCTCTAAAACAATACAAATTAAGATGGTTGGAAAAAATGATTCTATAACCCTATGATATAGTTCAACCATAGGGTCCGTGGATAGTGTAAGACCATTGAGGTTGTATTAATCATGGTTATAGAGGTTATGGAGTAAGGATATTCTAGATACGAGCTTTAGTGTTTTAGGGAGTTCTTGCTGACATAGTTGGAACCATTTACCTATTTTGTACATGGTATAATTCTGAATTGGATCCATATGTTAAGAAATAATTTGTTTCACCCACCCTATCCAATTTTTTTCCCTTGATGTGAAGGTGATTATGGTTCCTTTAGTGAAAAGTTTTCTAGTCAGAGGCCGACTGGGTTAAAATGACGTGTCTAATTAATTTGAGTTCGTTTTTAGAAAAAAAAAACTCTTGGGAATGCATTATATGTTTATGGATATTGTTATATTACATAATACAAGGAATGAACAATCTATATTTTGTATTTGATATCATCGATTAAATTATAGGGAATTTCATTTTATATGGTCCTAGAGGTCACACAGTGCTGGTAATTGAATAGTGAGACATTTTACTAGATTGATGTTATGTGAATTCACTATCATCCAAGAAGGATGGTTTTATTCTGGGTGATTTAGAATTTAAATTTTTATTTTTACCCTAGTTCATTGAAGGGTAACATAATTTATCCCCCGAAGTTGTTTTAATTTAACCCCCTTGAGGAATGATATAATTTGGTATATAGTTAAAGAAAATGATTTTCTACATTATCAATATAGTCATATTGGATGGAACTATACTATTTTTAGATGATTCATATTTTGTATGGAGATCTCATGAAAATTTTATTTATTAGGCCAGTTATATGACCTTAGAGATATCTATTTCTACTTTTAATGAAACAACATGGCTATTTTTCATTTTGTTTTGAATAATTTCATTTTAATAAGTTAATGATAAATAGTTATTGTCCTATCCTGTGGATAAACAATTTATTCAATCAATTGAATAGAACTATATAATTATTTAAGTTCAAAATAATATATTAATTTCATCTTATTATTGTAAGGGATGATTAAGTCACAATGAAAATTTTAAATTTCATTATAGTACTTATATGTTTTTAATGATGACATTCAATGTAACTAGTGGTATTTTATAGTTCATGTAGTTGAATAATGATGTGTTCAATTAGTTCTTGGACCATTTCATGGGGATCATCATCTTTAAAATCTTTATGTTTTCATCATTATAAGAGTATACCAAACATCATATTCATCCTATATTTATAGAAATTTGATTTAATCTACTATTAAGAAATCTATTTATTTGTAGGGTTTTCTCCCATGATATCCATTTCTAGGGGCATGTTTTAACTCACAAGTGGATACTCATTGATCACTGAAATATTATGTTTGTTGTTTATTGGATAGCCCTAAATAATATTATAACGGAACAAAGTTTCCATTATATATATAGTTATTATAATTAGTTTATACCTATCTTCTCATGGATTTAATCTCATATTCCAGAATATACTAGAATTTTTAAATATTTTGAGTGGACTGAACTCTTAAATTCTACTTTTGAGTATTTGATAGTAGATATTATTTGTGTTCAAATTCAGTTTCTTCTATAAAAGGGAATTATGTTATAGGTTTTCTGTGGTTATATAAAACCTAATGTGGTATACATGTTGATGCAGTATTGGAATATAATATCCCATTGGCCATTATAGTTATTAATTGATTATTATAGCTACACCACCCTTGAACATGAGATTACATAAATTATGTTTTATTTGTAATAGTGGAAACAATATCTTATCTGTGAATCTTTTATAGTGTAGTTGGTACGAAAAATATTAATGTATGTATCCATATAGCATGATTTTAATTTTCAATAATGTAAATTGATATGGAACATAAATGATTAAAAATTCGGTATTATATTTAACCCTTATAGAGAAATTTTTTATTCAGATTCCTTGAGCAAGAAAAAAATATTGGTGTTGGGTTAGATTCTACTGATTCATGGAGAGACAAATATGAGGTGGCATCATTGAAAATTATATGTGGAGAAATCGATGGTGGTGGTTATCTTTATCTGATGAACACGTATTCATGCTTAGTTTATCCAACGTAGGACTCCTAGAATGGTGATTGTGAGGTGGTGGTTTAGCATGATCATGTTATTTTAGATATGATGTAGATATATTTCCTATAAATTGATAACATTGGATGTCATTATATTTTATATTCATAAAAAAACATATGTATAAAAATGTTCTTTGTGAGTTCCAGAGTTCATTCATACCAACACATCTTATGAAAGGACTCTGCATGAATAAAAGAATGAAAAAATACACAATTTGAATGTTTGTGGTTACGATTGTTCTTAAAAACATGGAATTAAAAAATCCCTTCCCAACAGATAGAATACAAAAATATTCAATTAAATTTAGTAATGAAAAATAAAATATAATGACATTGAAAATTGTACCATTATGAGTTGTAATTTATTATCTATTACTCTTATTGTCATTGTATCATGGATCAATGACACCTAGTTATGAAACATATAGATCATTAAAACTTACAACATAACTCCTATATAGTCCAACTTGGATTCCTAGTTCTCTCATAGGTATATCATAGGCTTTATGATGTCCCTTTCGACAAATTAACAAACAAGATCTTAATCGAGGAAGTAGGATTGATCCATCCTTTAACATTCAGGATATTACATATTTAGAATCCTGAGGGGATATATTGGAGATATCCAATCTATAAATTCAACCAAATAGTGTGGATTAGAATTATTTAATATGATGTCATGTTTTATTCCGTGTATATAAATTCACAAATTTATCTTCAATCCCTCGAAATACATAGTCATTATTTTATAACATTGATCACACATATGACTTTCGTAAGCATTATGAAAATGTCAATAAAATTTTATCACTCACTTTTAACACGGAAACATGTTACTTGGTGAAATGATAACCATTAAATTGGATGGTATTATCCCCAAATAATTTAAAAACCATGAATTTAAAATCATTATACTAAAATTATATTTTATAGCATTAAATTTTAGGATAATACACTTGTGGATATCATGTGAAATAAATTAAATAATCAATATTCTAAATATAGAAAACATATTTCAGTTATGATTTGTTTGGACTCATTCACACTCAGGTGTTCACTACCAATAGCATGTGGGGACCTTTTCACAATAAACTCATATTTATCCAAATAGGATGAAATTTTGGATATAATTAGTGTTTAACTGTTTAGTTCATTATCTCAATAATAGTGATTCAACATATATTAGAACAACTATAAACTTTTAATATGACACATAGTCTACAGATATCACCATGAAAAGTGTAGATATATATGTATCAAAATTATTTTTTTAAGAATAAACATAAATATATACAATCCTATAGACATGTGCTGGTAATAGATGTGCATATTCGAAGTTGTTCTAGGGATCCCAGTCACAACACTCCCACATACACTAGTTTAAGGATCAAACAATTCCTATCCAATTGCCTCTCAAACGAGTATCATTATTATAATTTTATATGGATTTAGTCTAGGTTTTTTCCACATTATCATATATGGTACTCCTCTAACAATTACATAACCTCAATGAGTAAATTTCTACAAGAGATGAAACGTCTAAAGTATATGTCTTTTACTATGGTGTGACCTAGTCTCTTTAAAGAACACCACATCCACAGTATTATATAAATATACTATAATTGGAACTGCAATTATATAGACAACATCAATATTTGAAACAATTATGAGGAATTAAACTCATTTCTTCTCTACATAAAAAACTATTATATACTCAGACTCTTCAATTCAATCAGAAACTATAAAATACAATGATAATTTCTCAATCACTCCCCCACTATTTAATAAAAATACAAAGACATTCTATTATATAAGATCTTATTGATCTTTTCGGACTATTTCATTTGTGTATCCACTAAATTCTAGGAGTAGTATTCAAAAAATTCTCATATCCCCATACATGTATGTGTGACATACTGGACTCCATTCCACATCATAACACATATTGAATTCCATCATCCAATTTACCTGGTACTCCGTTTAGTGAATATTCCATAGATTTCATTGTA
Source organism: Viscum album (assembly GCA_963277665.1). Lineage (NCBI taxonomy): Eukaryota > Viridiplantae > Streptophyta > Magnoliopsida > Santalales > Viscaceae > Viscum > Viscum album. The sequence goes on along the minus strand of OY728122.1, from coordinate 904,930,446 downwards.
TATCTTCAAATAGATAATGGTAGTGTCTATTGACTCATAATCTATTATACCATGTCATTTAATGTATGATTTATCCATTCACAATATCAATTCAACAATATTTTATAAGAAGGATTTAGTTTGGAAAATATCATCAACTACTTTATATGATCGATGAATGTTTTTGTGGGATAAATAAATGTTTCTTCTCAGCATTGTTTTAAAATAATCCAAGCAAGATCATTTTATTATTCATTATGACATTCCTTAAAAAAAAGATAATGGAACCTATCTTATCTCTAATTCAGTATATATATCCATATATATAGTAATAATCATTAAATTTAGGTAGGTAAGAAAAATAAAAAGTTTCCTCCCCTTGAAACGGACCACATAAACAAGTATAAACCTATTCCAATAGTATTTTATTTCTTTATCATTTAACAATGTAGGATCCATTTTTCATTTTTATGTGTAGATATGAATGACACCCTTCTATGTTTATTAACTCATTGTTATCAAATTACCCATATTACTATAGTTGTCTTTAATGATTCTTCTTTATATTTCCTTTCCGGATGACCTAAGGGAGGGTAGGATATGAGTAGTTCTCAGAACAATTTTTATTGATTTCATAAACTAAATTTTACAGTTCAAGTATATATAATCCATAATTATGTTGTTTCAAACAATAAAAAATGTCATACTTATATAGAGTAAAACAATTATTTCATAACATAATATAAAATCCCATTGTGTCTAAACTCGATACTGAGATTAATATTTTTGTAAAAGGTGATATTTAACAAAAATTATTCAGTACAAGAACAATTCCACTACGAAAGGTAAGATTTTAATCTATAATTGTAAATACTACAAGTGTTGTACGTTTTGTTACATAGATATCAAATTCACCTTGTTCACTCTTCTTCTCTATAAATTATTCCATTATTTAAAAAAAAGTACGAACCACATGAAATATGGAATGATGAACTTATAAATATAGACATTAATTTCAATGAAATATGTACCAAATGTTGAATTATAACCATTATTTGACTTACAATATATAAGTCTTCTTCCAGTGTCTCAGATTTCCACATGAAAATAATACTACCTCGCAAAAATGTCTCTCTATCACTCTCTCACAATATATATATTTTATTCTTCTTATAATGGTGGTGTATCAGTGTCTTTAAATTAGACATACCCTTGAATATTTTTCATTCACATTTGTTCTATTTTTTTCACAATAAGTTCCAACAAATTAGAATCCTTCATATCCTAATCATCTTTGTGAACTAAATCCACAAATTCATTGCCTATATTATTAATTTAATTTATATTATAATTAATAGGTACAGTCAATAAGTTAAGTTGTAAAGAGGAATGAATGAGATCATTCTCTTATTCTTAGTTTAGTTTGAAACTAAGGGATTCGAGTGTCTTAATAAACCTAATAATCATGAGTACATGACTCCATTACTAATTTCTTTATTTTATCCTTAATATATATGAAACATAAGTTATCTTATATAATTATTTCAGATCTCTCTATGTATATAATTATTGTAAATAAGATATATTTCAACTATAATATTTTTCATCATATATATTATATAGATCATTGGATATATTGGAAAACATTAAAAACTAAAACAAATTATACAAATTATCAATTATTTATCCTTATATATATTTTATACACACAAAGGAGGTTCGGTAGATGTGTTAATTTCATCACATAAAGCTTGCTCTCAGGGAAAAATATTTTGCACAAACTTACGATCAACTCCAAGATTTAATGTTTCATTAGAATATTTTATTTATATAATATAGATTATTGTAAAAAATAATTTTTGGTGGCTTCCATTTGAACTAATATAAATACACATATAATATTATTAAATAATATTTATTACAAATTGAAATCTAAAAGATATTAATTATAAATGACTACAAATATTTTATCAAATAATATTTTCCCTAAACAATAAGATTTGGAATAAATAGTCTCTTAAGTATTATAGAAAAATATCCTTAAACCTCTCTTTATATCTCCAACAATTGATCAACACTACTTCAAGAGTTTAATAAAGGATTTTGACTAGCTGAATACATAACCCTTTGGCTATATGATCAATTGAGTGTAGTCCATCATCAGATGAAGAATTAATTTCAATTTATCAATGATTTTCCTCTAATGATTGAAAAATAAGGCTGTAGAGACTCCATTACTAAAAGGTATAGTTAATTCAACCATCAAAATTATTATGAACCCCAATAATAGTAATAGGCACTATTTACATGAGTTTAGGTTCAATTCCAATAATATGTTGTCTCAAAATTCTTTGGATGGATGGGGTTTTATGTCTTAATGTATTGATTAAGCGATTTGTTAATTCATCTTACCGAATAAAATATAATTCTATGCATCATGTTCATTCAATTTTATTTCACTAACTTCAAATATGGGATTTCAAATACAAAAAATTCACCACACATGATTTTTTTTATCTATGTATGATTGTTTTTTATTAAACATTTTGGTCATGTTTAATAAATACACATTTATAAATTAATAATCCATGAACATTATAAAAATAATAAATTACAACATGATCATGAAAAATTAACAATTGGCCTATCCATACTTTAAATAATCATATTACTAAGACCATCGGGTAATTATTTCAGTCAATGGAAGACTAAAATTGTATAACCTACAACTAAAGATCACTTCAATGTTTTTTGATTACATAGGATCTCAACTTGAACCATGTCACCAAAAACTCCACTAATCATTACAATTTAAACTCAAATATATTTGACGGGTATATAGGGTGAAAATTTAGATTTCATTACATATAGTCTGACACATATTGTCATGTAAAAATTAAATATTATGGGATGATTTGTATATCATCAAAATAAAATAATTATTAAATAATTAAATAATAAATTCAAAAATTAAATTAAATAAATGACAAACAAGACATGCACATGTCAATATCGATTCAAGATCTATAAATATACATTTATATTTCATAATAAATTATAATTTTGATTCTATTATATAAACATATATTTTTAACAAATTGAAATCCTATATTACAATTTAGTAAATTATCAATATGTCATTCACTATCAGAAATAAGTATACAGTATAGAAATAATTTAATTAAATTTCTAAAAAAATTCCAATAATTGTTTTTTGGATAATTAAGATATTATGAAGATCCTCATACATAAATTTAGTACTTTGACAAGGTTAATAGGTCGAGCAGGTCGTCCTTCAACGGACTCGGCCTAGCATGAGATGGGGTAGAACCATGTGTTCAAATTTGGGGTTATATATATAAATGGACATAATATATATATATATATATTATAATATATAATTTATATAATAAATTATAATATAAATTATATATAATAAATATATGTTTCAGTACCAAAAATCAAAATAGTTTCACAAATTATTTACGCTTCCAATTAAATTTTAGGGGTTAAGCTAGTACACCCCCAACTAATGTGTGTGTATTGTCAAAACCATTATTGTTTATTTAATTGACATGTTTTTTGTCTTATTCAAAGATGAGGCACTATAAATGTAAAATCACCAAAAAAATTTCAAGCCCCATAAATCCCAAATCACACACACAGACACAGACACAGACACATATATATATTAGTACATATTATTTAAATCCATTCAAACAAACACACACACATATATATGAAAGCATATATAAGAAAAAATATCATAATTTTTTTGTGGAACACTCATTCTTAAATTTTTCCATATCATGGAATTAAAAACTCGAATCGAATTGTTGTCTATTTCACATAGTCCATATAGAAACACTATTTATAAATATTGAAAAAATTAATAATCTTTTTTTCGGTACTTGGTTTTAATAATTCCATGTTTACTGTGATTTTAATAAAATAAACAATGTTACCCTAAAGAATAATGATTAGTATTAAATTATGTAATATTTGATTAGAATTGATGTTGAAAAATTGAATAAAATTTAAAAATTCCCCATATTTTGAAATGGATAATGTGAACATTATTTAATTCATGAATATAAATTCAGATGAAACCATAAATAATACCAAATTCATTTGAAACTGATGATTTCATTCACTGATGGTCTACATGTTAGGGACCAAAAATTTCCAAATAGACATAGTATCAATCATTCAATCATTCACTACAACTATTTTTTAATCTATATATAATTAAAATGTTATATAGATGTAATTGTAATGATAGTAAGATGTCTTTTTGATCATGAGATGATCACAAACTCGACTGAGAATCCACGATCAATCTACAATTCCTTCCTTTTATTGTTCATTCTAAAAAAGTATTAGAGGAGAATATAAGAGAGTAACACTATATAACTGCATAAAAAAAATTGATATATATATATATATATAATTAGTATAATATTTTCACTAAAACTAGGGATATACTTTTCAAAAATTCAATTTCATCCCAATAAGGTAAAAATATTCATTTTAGTTAGTTGTTCACATGTATAACATAATTAAACATTCCATAAATTTTATGAACCCAATTTTCAAAAACATTGTAACATGTTGAAATATTAAAAAATATTTATGAACCATTAAAATATCTTGTACGATGTAAAATGCTATTTTACAAATAAGGATTATAAGATGTTCATTTGAAATATTATATTTTATCACTTTCACTTTTATGATCAAACAATGTTATTATACATTGAGAAATAAATTCATTCTTAATTATTATAAAATTTTATAATATATTAGAATTTTTTATTACTTGAGATCATTCACAACAATTTCTCATTAAACCCTATATTTGGTTCACATTTCATCCTAAACATCTATAAATATGAATAGTTGGAACTTCTAATATTCTTTTTGTGTTAATATCTATGTACTTATCTCTATAGTAGTGATTCGAAAACACCATCCATTATTGGATTTATGAAACACATCATTGACTATAAAGGGATATGGGATTCCATATCTATTGTGTCCTAAAATAAACACACAATATGTTTTGTTATCTCATAATCTCACAATATCTTATAATGCAGGGTTCACCTTAGTGTCATCTTCCATTTTATTCATTAAATATTTCCATGATTTTACCGGACAGTCATGTGTTATGTATCATGGCCATTCATTTAATGAATGTATAATAATAATGTACAACATGGTACCATGATATATCTATTACATATAATAATGGTGAATTATTATATCTCTATCATTAAACAAATTATAAACCACCAAAGATAGAAAAAATACAAACTAAAACACCATGACATAAATGTAATGGGGTTTTCCATTAAAAATGTACATAATAAAATGGTAATAATCACTAATAATTTTATGCCTAGACAATTGTAGACAATTTTGTATATATTAATAATTTCTGACACCAAAAACATGTGGATTGTTATTGTCTACAATTTACACAATATATCATCTACAAGAGGCCACTAAGCCTAATCATCATAAGAATATGTCTCAATGCATTTTATACCACTGTACTTTATTTTTAGACATCATATGTGACCTTATAGTATGATACATCTATACCATAGGATATGCATTTTAGAATACTTTCATTATATCTCTATATTCTAATTTTAGTTTTTAACTATGAAAAAATTTCATATGACATGTAATGTATGGACATTTCTATGTGAATATGAATAAATATCTGTAAACATAATTTTAATAAGAGTTAGAACATGTATATATGTGATTGTATACATTTAAATGTAATCAATATCAATAATGTATTTGGGTGAAGGAACCGACTCACAACAACCTCGTTCTAAAATATTTGTCTACTTATCTAAGAGACCAATTTTGGTGGTTTAGATAGAATAATTCAATCTCAGGGTTATTCCCTCGATGTCTAGAATAAAATAACATGAAGTATAAAAATAGTATTCTTGGCTATTTTCTTTGACAATTTGATGTTCCTTAGATTAATTGGGGGATATTTTTGTTGCCATTTTATCCATTTTACATAGAGATTTAGGTGTTTATTATTCTATATTGGTGATCATAAATAGATTAATAGAGTGTTTTTAATTCTTCTTGATTAAGGATTCATGAATTTTTGATGTGTAACTGAAGTAGTGTTTGGAGGATATATTGAGGACTCATTGGTTTCTGAATAATACCACCATTTATCATGAATTTTTTTACATTTTGGGTTTTGGATAGATTTTCAAAATGGCATTGGCTACAAATTTTTATTTTGAGGATCTTTTCATATACAGACAGAATAAAAAATATTGTATACCATACATAATTGAGAGAGAAATTTTTTACCCTTATCCACTATTTTTATGGTAATATGGAGTCATATTAACTTATTTGATCTTTTTTCAAAAAAACATACCAATCCACTCTTAGTGTTCCATATTTAAAAGTGCTTTATTAATAATATTATCTCACTCAACTGTGTTGTAGTATGGATTGAATTTTTTTTGGTTCTTGGACCTGATTGGAGTAATGTGCAATAAATTAGGTAATATTGATCATTAGGAATGTGAGGGTACCACATGGCCATCATAATTCATATAGAGATAAAGGATAGTATTATGGAATTTTAATTTTGAGATAACATGTTCCTGATGGTATATCCATATCCTTAGTAGTAGTGTTTCGATCATAGTGGAAATATTTCTCCAATTATTGTTGGGAAATTCATGGTATATTATTATTTTACATATGAATAATGTTAGTTATAACTATCCTTACAGATGAGACGATTTCATGATTAAATACATGTAACATAAATCTATTGATATTTTCATCACAATCCACACATCATACATATTGGAGAGTAAGATTCTTAAATGGAGGGACATTGAAGGGAAGGAATGTTGAGATACATGACCATTCATAGAAAGTGTTTCATATGTGTGTTATTAATTTGTACCATGTATGTAGAGACCCAATATTATCATTCATAAATATTAAATATTAATTTATTAATATTCATTATATAAAATAACATTAAATGAAATAATTTTCTAGTTATAGTATATTTCGAAAATTTAACAGTTAAAAACTACTCAATAAGTGATCTACAAATTCTCCCATAGTGTTTTCATAACTATAACCATTACTAGATACATAAAACATAATACCATCAATCATAACTATGATTGATGAATCATATTTGAGGGTGATCCCATAGGATCTATAATTGTAAACATGGTAATATCAACACCTCATGAGCATAAGGTTATGAGAACACGATAATAACATTTTATTACTATTCCCTAAAAATCAATAATGAATACCTGATTTATGGAATTAATGTTAGAATTTAATAGGACATGAATCATAATTAAATCAAATAACATTAACCATGATAGAAAAATGTTTTCAAAAGAAGTTAATTTCCATAATACACATATGAATAGATTATCATTTAATTAGTAGATCAAGGATCATTTTCAAGAAAATAATATTTTATATAGATAACTCCCCAACCCATCAAAGTAGTCATGTTTCCCTCCTAAGACTAACTTAGTGGAAGGATCCCCTTACTGAACTGGGTTCACTCCCCAATGATTTAAATTTTATCTAATTAGATAACTATCTTTACCCAAATTATGTGAGGGAGATAGATGTCCCACCCACAAAATAATGAATATCAAAAATAAAATTCCATAAGATCAGATTCATTTAAATTATAATAAACCCTGAAATGAAATGGGTTTAATAAAAATTTAATAATATCATGATTTGTTAGTAATATATGTTTGTTATAATTAAATCATCAATTAAGCATAATGAAAATCAATAAAAAATGACATTTATAAGAATATTTTCATGGGATAACCGTGGATGGTAAAAGGTTTTTATAAGTATATTATAATCATAAAAATAATACATTCATTGAAAAAATGATCATGGTATCCTTCAATAATATCCCTTTATTAGAATTATTTACATCAACGGATTCCATCTTAGATGGAAATTTACATTGAATGAAAATTCACATGGAAATATTCTTGAGAAAAACACCCTTCCATTTAAAATAAACATTCCAAAATTTAAAATTCATATAAAATTATTGAAAAAATTTCCATTTAAAATACTTGTTAAAAAAATATAATTTTTTATTAAAATAAAACAAAGGTCATTATTACAATAAAATTCATACATGGCGTACACAATAAAACAAATATTCCTTTCACAGGTTCAGTTATATCCAAATGTTAATTTTTTAGAAAAAAATAGAAGGGTTACATTGATTTTTTTTTGGGAAAATGTATTCATTAATGATTTTGATAATATAGAAAAAAACTAAAACATTATTTGAGAAAATGGGTTCTGATGAAAAATGTTTTTTAATCGAATAGAGATAAAAGACTATTTTCTTTAAAAAAAATACATTAAACTCCTTAGTGAAGAATGGGAGATAATTATAGAAAAAAATTATTCTATATAACTAAAAAATCATAATAAGATACTTGAATTTATTTGTAGATTGAATATATATCTTCATCATTATATGTATTAAAAATATAAATGTTGATAAATAATTTGAGTTTAACATAAAACCCCTACCAACTTGGTTAGAATGACTAGTAATCCCCAAAAATGAAAAACACAAAATGAATCATTGTATATCATGAGGTACTATAAATTTGGGTTATTACAAGGAAAATGTGATTTATATACAAAAAATATAATTTGATAGGACCATAGTATAATATATGTTTCAATGAAGAAAAATTGAGACAAATATTCCATACCTTATGTATCATCATAACATATACACCAAAAAACACCATTATACTAATTGTATTATTACAATAAATTTATTATAGAACAATAAATATATTTATAATACCATACATTATTTTGATATGACAATTTATTTCCCATTTATTTACAATTCCTTGTTAAATTCATTATTCGTTTAATAACTACATTAATTTTCATTTTTGTTTTGATTTGTTATTTTATGGCCCTCTTACATTGGTCAGGGTTTTATAATATCAAAACAATTATACCTCATATAAATATAAAATATTTTAGATATATATGTTTGTGTGTGTGTGTGTATTTATAGTAATTTGTGAAATAGAGAGTGAGAAAATAAATGAACCATCTATATAGATGGTAGGCCACCCATACAGATGAACATTATTTCCATTATCTCATTAGAATGAACAAAAGAATGGTAAAAAATATATTTAAATTATAGAATCATTTTTATGTCACATATAATACCTCTTTAGGTAAATATCTCCCCAATAAAATCTATTTATTCTTTAATGAATCACATTATTTCATGGGGTGATAGTCTGCCATAAACAAGAGCGATGACAGCATATTCTCATCGAATGGAATTTAATAAGGAATATGTTATATATAAATTAACAATTTCTAATAATATAATATTTATAATATATATAATCAATTAATTTGTCATTATATCCATATGTGAGAGGTAGTTATGGAATTAAAATAATGTCTTTTCATGTGGCTATAGGCTACCATACACATGAATGATGATTTCATTCCCAATTAAGGTATGAGGAGATGTTTATAGGTCATTACAAGAACAAAACTACATATAAGTAAAAATGTGATATTTATTTTATTTTATTGTCTTGTTATAATAATAATTAAGGGTGGTGGAGGAAGATTGACAACTAAAATGCTCAAAGAATAATGTTGCCTCTTCTTTTGGTAACATACTTAGGTCTCCACCAAATCATTCATAGGATTTCTTTATGAATGAATAAATAATATATGATGAGAATATAAAATTACATAATATATATGTAATTTAATTTCTTAATAAAATGATTTTTGAAGATTTAAGGGGATAAGAGTAGGGGTCACCTTTTATAAGTGAGGTGACAGGAACACTTTTGATTTGTTTGAATGAAAAAAGGCATACCCACAATTTTCATCACCCAAAAGGATTGTAAATGGACAGTTATTGAAAATTAGAAATTATAAAGTCTAAATATAGATATAAAATGTTTTTTGGATATTTTTTCGGTAGTTTTTACTACATATATTTTTTGTTTAACCACCGTGTAAAATCATGTTTACTTTAACAACAATTTTTTTATTAATATTCAATATAGTGATGAATTCATTGTACAATACCATAAAATATATATTTTGGAAATTAAAATTATGCAATCCATTTGTCAATTTTTTTTAACATATGTGGAAAATTTTAATTTAAAATTAATCTAGTAAACATATTGAGAAATAAGTTTACCCAAGTGAAATAGTTTTTTAGGTTTAAATAGTCTATATATAAAAAATCAAAATAAAAATGATTCCAATTATATAAATTGTATTGAACGATATTTTATTGAACTTATTTAACATTCAAACATATGCAAAAATAAAATTAGTCATGTAAATTATTTAAAATAAGTGAAGCAATCAACTAAATCCTATATTTTTAACTATTCATTAAAAATAAATGTTTTTTGAAAGATAAAAAATATTTAAAATAAGCTAGTTATCAAATGATACTTTAGAATTTTAATTTTAATATATCATATTCATATTATAATATTTCGGAATTTTAATTTTATTACTTTTAACCAATATAAATAAATTTATTTTCGAAAAATAGAATTTCTGAATCATATAAAGACATTTTATAAAATTATGTTTTTTCAATATGATTAATTTATAAAAAACATTATAAATAATATTTAATATTTTATTACATAGATATATGGAACTCTATTTATCTTCTTATTAATAATGGAATTATTTAAATAAAAATATTAGTAGTTTGTTATATGTTGATAAAACTTTGTGTTGTGTGTAATGCAATCTATCCTCAAAATACAATTTATTTAAAAAAATAAACTTTATACAATCACATGGTGTTATATTATACCACAATAAAATTAATTTGAACATCATAATTTCATCACACCAATATAAATATATGAGGACACTTTTTCCTCATTATATTGTTAATTTCTAACACAGCTTCCCCAAGCAGATGGTTTCACCATAAAATCATTGACCTGGTGAGTTATTTTTTTTCATTAAACATTTTCTGTATAATTCAAGATCTCTAATGGTTTTCTCACATATGTAATATCTTTGACTAGATGAATGAACACTGAGTTATGTACTTTTGATGCGCCATGAATATAATTTCACATGATATATACATGGAACACACCACAAACATGATGGAGATTTTGTGGTTTTGAGGAACTATAAGATATTTTTAATAAAAGATCAAGATTTCCCCATTGTTAGATATAACTAGGGAATATTTTTTCATTATTTACAATTCACATTAAAATTTTACAAAGGGGGTTTTTTAGAAAATCATTATAACCATTTTTAAATTTTATGTCACATTGATGATAATCAATATATCATTTTTTATGATACTGAGATTTCTTGATATATTTCTGAGTGGTTCTGACATTTTATTAAATTTCATCAACAATATTTGGTACCAATGAAATTATTTCTAAAACATAATTCCATCATTTTGTACTTCTAAAAATCATTCCATAGATATCTTCATAAGGGTAAATCTAAATTTTGAGTGAAATCCTTTTTTGTGTGAAAAATCACATAGAGGAAAATATTGATATCAAAAACATTTAAAATTCATAGAAGAGGATCTCATTATATCTTATTGTGTTTCAATTGTTCTCTTGGACTAAAAATTTTCTTTAGAATGATAGTTAGTTTTGAAAATCATCTTCATATCATGATCTTTTTGAAGACCACTCATGTAAATAGAGGTAAGACACATATATTGATCAAATACAATTGAATATTGTAAACAATGAATCCTTATAACATCCTTAATATATATCCTAAAAATGTGATCTTGAGAAGAATAATATCTGATATTTATTAATTTCTATGTCTTTTAGGGATATTGACTACAAACCATATAGAAAATTACACTTTAGACATTTGGGAGTCCAATGAAATAATAAATGGTGATGTGTTCCCATTTACATTATGGTAATGTAAATGGATGTGTCATCCCCTGTGTATCATGTCTCTTAACCCTAACATCATAACATATCATGATTTGAGATATAACCCCTATGATGTCACTCTTCATATAATCCAACAAAATCTACCTTATCAAATCTCTATAAATATTCACACATATAGGACGAATAGATAATGAAGAACTATTATATTACTCTTCCAAATCCATATTTCAATATTTTATATACAGAACACATATACAGTTGTTGAAAATTATCATTTCATTGTGACCAATGTTAAACTTAGGATAATTTATAACATTTTTTTCTTCTCTACATATTGATTTTGTGCCTCATTAATCTTTACATGTATTGATGGTTAGACATAAATTTAATCAAGATATGATTTCTCTCTTTTCATCAGGATATCTAGATCCATCCATTGAAAGACTAGAATTATTGGTCATTTTTTTATCATCACAATGTAAAAGCCGGAATGATCATTTAAACTCAATGAATAAACCACCTTACTCTAATTCAATGAGTGATAATGTGTTGAGTAGTCATACTCTTTAATAATTTATAAAAATAATCTATAGACCATATTAAAATAATTATATGTGAATTTATACTTCATTAAATTTTTATTGGTATATATATCACAATTTTATTCATATTGATATTGCGTCAATATCATTATATTAAAAATTACTTCTTGTAACTCCAAATCATGTGTTGTGTAATTATTTTCATTAGAAAATTGATTTCATGAGGAATAATATATAACCATCTAATTACATTTAATAACTCAAATCAAAGAATTCAAGGACATAACTCTATATATTACAAACCATTCACTACAATACGGTATTACAAGCACAAGTGTGATGACTAATTTGCTGTTAAGTTCCTTGAAATTTACATCGTATTCAAATATCCAGAAGAACTAGAAACCCTTAATATTTATCATGGAGAGTGGATAATAGAGTCATGAGAAATTATCTAAAATAAATTGTTAATATCCAGAAAAATTAAAAAAAATATGGATATCAGTCAACATAGTTTTTCTAAGATGACATTCAGTTTCCCCCATCATTGAAGGATCTATAGTTATTCCCTCTAATGATATTATATAATAGAAAAAATGAAACCATTCACTACCAAAATTCACATTTATAAACATTTTCATATTTTTTGTCCTTCCATAGGGTATTTTTAATAATTGACATGTTACCTTTATAATCATCGAAAAAAGTGAAAATATAAGAATATCAACTATACAGACTACCACAAACTGGTCATGGTAATCTCTATAGACATTATTCTTTAAATCCATGATGATATTAGGGGATTTATTATGACTGAATGAAATCACTATATATTCATAGTGTCCATACCATGTATGGATTTTTTTAATTGGGTATATCATCCCTCTAGACCAAGAATTGAAGATATCTAGTGTGATGTTTAGTCTTGGAATTTATTTTATCTCTACTTAGTTGAGAAAATACATAATTAATATGGGGTAGATGATACTTGATCTTTATAGTTATCATGTTCATCTAACAATAATCTATGCAGTGTCACATATACCCATCTTTATTTTTTTCCAAAAGTAATGGTTCCCCCAATGTCGACATACTTCCATAAATTAATCAAATTTAATGGTTCACCATGAGTTTAATCTTCATTACCTATAACTAAACTGGGGACATTCTATATGGATTTATTGAAATACAAATGGATGAAGGTGTAAATTATATTAAAAAAATCTACATATAGATATATTGGAAGTCTAGTAAACTGATAAAGAATGGTATAAAAATGATCATGCTGAATATGAATTTGATGTGGGGTTTATGAAGAGAGATGAAATCCATTCCCATGATAACATCAAATTCAACCATAGGATAAGGAAAATATTTTATTAAGATCTTTAAATAAATCATAAACTCAAGATTAATCATATAAATGTGATGGGATCATCATAGCATTAGGGGATTTCCCCATTAATAATAAATCTAATCACTTGGTTTAATCATAGTACTCATTGAAAATTCATCAGATATGAATGGCTAGGAGATCGAGAATAAAATAAGATAGTATTAGTTATAAATTGGATATTAATTTAATTTCATACCATGTTTTTATAAAACACCTTTTCTGAAATCACGAAAACATATGATTTGCAATTATCGATTAGGAAATGAGGTTATTAATGTTGATCATCATCATTAACCATCATATTTGGGATCATGATAGTACATGGATGAAACTCCTTTAATTTTAAACATTGTGGTGTATGTGGTGTGTTTTGTATAGGTGTTTCTCTATATGCATCATTGAGTAACTTCATCCCATAAATTTTGTAGTAAATTGCTTGATTTATTTCCTTCCATCACAAAAAATATTTAAAAGTCCACTTTAGAAAATGTCATCCACGTTTCCTTCAACACTTCATACATGAATAAAATGTCAACCTATTTTCTCCATGCTTGTTAGACATTCATTTGAATGATATATTCCATTTATTTTCAGAATAATGGTATTGATGGGTAAATATGATCTCTATTTCTACCTTAAGAAAAAATAAAATGATTTAATCATAGCTACCAAAGTACCTTTTGGATATCTCCATTATGATACTTGGATTTAAGGGAATGGTTTTGGGGGAAACCTTACTTTTATTTTAGATGATAATTATAGAAGCATAAATCACATGTCTTGAAAAAATTTCCTTATAAAAACCACAAAATTCATCATCCGTACATTTGAGCTCTAGGAATTCCATCACCATATCTGTATGAAGAATACAAGGGTTTTACTTATTGAAAAAATAATCTATCAAACACATCCCACTCCATGGATTCAATATAATCAGGTTCTCAGGTATTCCAAATGTGACTTCACCATTTATCAACATCAACATCCAATAGATAAATATAGAAATTTTATTTTTTTATGTTTCAAACTATTAAAATGAGAAAATAGCATTTTCGTGGTAACAATACGTTGATTAGCAACTAGGGAATCCAAGGATCCAGTAATGAAAGGATGATTTTTCCTCATAATAGACTCAATATGATTTTATTAAATCATTTTATTGTTTGGATGTTTATCATGATATATAGATTGAAAATATGTTGTTGGAATAGAATCAATATTTTACATTCCAACTCATAATAAATTTATCTTCACATGTAAAAAATAATGGATTTTTTCATTCCCACTCTACATTAAAATGATTCCTTAATGATTAATAAATTTACTAAATACAATAACCATTTTTTGGAAATAATATACATAGTATAGAACCATATAATTTTGAAAAATTAGTTATATGTTTCAAAAATCATGACACAATCATTCTTATTAATGAAAAATTCAGATTATTCTAGGATATTCATTCTGATAATCTATTTATGTCTTTCATAATGGTTTTTAATGACTGAGAATTTCAAAATCATATCCCTTGGTAGTGACAAACTTGGGTTACAATAATGCCTATTTTCATGCACTAAGTGACTATTGAACCCATATCAATTCACCCTTTTAGAGTTATTACCAATAGGTAACAATGTTTCAGATTAACATATACTTATTGTATCCTGACAGTGATGCAACATCTTGAAATCCAATCACTCTATCAATTTACGAAATTCGTGTAACTTTTATAACACATTGACTCATCCTTTGACTTATCTTTATACATACCCTAAAGGATCTATCTAATGATTTCTCAACAAAATATATAATGGTTAACTATTAATATATTTATTACCAACTATAAATACCTAAATTTCTTAAACATAAATATTACATCTTAATATAATAATATTAAATATATAATAAAATGGTCCATAAAATAATCATATTGTCTTGGTGTCCCCGAAAAAATGTATACACAAATAACTTTTCCATTAGGGAGGTACGTTATGTCAAACTATATTCGGCATTTTATGAAAAGTTAGAATACATCTCATACAATTTAGAAGTCACCAAATCATTTGTAATGAAAACATAACATAAAATGGTATAGGTTCCCGAGAAAGGGTAAATAATTGATATATCAACATTTAATGATCCAATGTGTATGAGAACATGAGTAAAAAATTAAAAACTGTACCATTCACATCATATAACACAAACACTAGTCATTGAATAAATATTGGTGGTTTATAGGATATATGTCATAATGTAATCAATGATTACGAACCATGATGGAATAGTATCTTCATATGATACTAATTTTCAAGTAAAACATAGGATTTAAATATAACTTACAGTTTAGTTAAAGACCTATTTAAAAGAATATAATAGAGGAATTTCTTCACCCCCAAACAATCATAGAATTACAGGTTCACTCAAAATCATATCATTATTGATAATTTCACTAATAGATTTTTTTTCACTCCCCATTCCAATATTTTTTATATCATATGATATCAATTATTACCCAATGGATTGTATGAAGTTACAATTTCAACTAATTACATAATGAAAACAACATATATATATATATATATATATATATATGAGACATTAGATCCTAAATAATTCCTTATATAATATACCATAAAATTAAATGGTTTTCATAAACATTTAATCGCATCATAACATTTAGAAATCAAATAGGGGTTTTAATCCTTTCATCAAATGTATCATACCATAACCCATGAAATGATGAAGGATTTATAATAATTTAATTTTGGTATAAATGGAGGTAGAGAAATAGGCTTCATAATAAACATGAAATATAAAAATTAATCGTTATGATAATAAATAATAATCTCACCACTTCATCATATCATTAGTAATTCATATAAAACCAAAGGATTTCATCTATGATGTAAAATGATATTGAATGGAAAAATACTTCTAGGATTTTTCTTGAGAAAAATATACATTCTTTAAAAATTAGAATTTTAAAATTAAAAATTCATAATATATTTTGGAAATCCTTTTTTTATAATATTCTTGAAAAAATTTATAATCAATGATTATATGCATCTAATGGTAATGATGTCAAGAAATTACAACACAATGATAAATGTTTAAATAGATATTCATTTCTAATTTTCAAGAAAATAAAAAAGAATTTTTTTTGGAGAATGACATTAATATTTCTTTTATTATTTTAAAAATGTGAAAAATGGGTAAAAATGACTTTAATATACTATTTTTAGAATATCAAAGAAATTATTGAGGATTTTATTTTGAAAACATTGTTTTGGAAGAAAATGTATTTTTGTTTGAGGAGAAAAATAAAGAACATCTATCTTTAAAACAATATTTTTTACTCTAGACTACATAAGGAGAGTAAAATGATCAGAGAAAATTTATTCTATATAAATAACTAGGGAAAAAAAATACATGATATTATTGAGATATCAATCATTAAAGTTAATCAATGGAAGCATAATCTTGAATAGTTCTAATAAAATATGATATTACATCTTACACCCCAAACTATTTTGGTAGCATTGAATTAGAATCCCGATGAAAGAATGACATTTAATTAAAAATCTAATATAAACATTAAAAAAATATTCACGAATTTAAATGTCAAATGGTATGAATGTATTTCTCATAAAATAGTATTGAGGCATAACAAAATATATATATCCTATAAAGTAAATTGCTAAAAAAATCCATTACCATGTGCATCAACATCCATGGAACATGATTAAACAACATGTATAATAAAATTGAAAATATTATAAATACATTTTATAATATATATATATATATATATCAAACTATATATGATTTACCTATGACATTTCATTACATGATTGTTACCTATCTCAGGTTAGAGTTGCATTTCAGGCAATTAATACAATTTTTTATTTTTAGAAATGTTTTTTCTGTATATTATAACATGATCATCATTCCCAATCCTCATGAATTTTTTCCAGGATATTAATACATTATATTTTTAGTATATGTTTCTATAGAGTAATCTATAAAATTTGATATTTAGAATAAAATATATCATTCATGGAGATGTTAGGTTGTATGTATGCATGAAAGCTATTTTAATTTTGTAAAAGTATTAAAATGAAGTGAATCTAAATAATAATATACCATAAATGAATAAATTTTATTATATATATATATACATTTTCATTAAAATAATCCTTAATATTTTCCATTTAAATTGTTAATAAATCCCATATATACATGAGGATGTAGTCTAACATACCCACAATTATCGTTATAGTATTCCTATATATTGAAAGGTAAGAATTATATGTGATAAATAATTAAAGTTTTATAATAATTTATTAAAATATCATCTATAAACATATAATATATCATTCTATAATATTTTTGAGGTGTTTATGGAAAAAGAATAACATTAGTTCGTGAGGTGTTAGTATTATGTAAAAACTGATGATCATTTAGTATTCCATATAATATAAGTGTATAGTGTTGTAAGTCATTATATTAACATAAAATATATATTTTTACTTATTATATTGGGGGTACATTATCTTAAATGATTAATAATTAATTAAGAATGTAGAGTATTAAATTAAATAAAAACCTCTTTCTAGAATATTACCTATTCTTCCTGTAACCTCATTATTTATCAACAAAAGACTTCATATGATGACTATATGATAAAAAAGGAATCTACGATTATCAGAGGGAATTACGGATGATGTCGGTATATGTTTTGTATAAACAATTTTTTGGAATGATTTATATAGAGGGGATAGGGGATGACAATTTATAAATATGTTATTGGCTACTAGAAATTTTTGGAATGAAAAATGTATACTCATGTTTTTCAAATTCCAAAAGGCACAATAAAGTACTATTTTTGTTTCTATGACACAATATGGTGGAAATAAGTCTACATAATTGTTTTTTGTCTATGTTCTAGTCATTTTATCTAATATATCATTAATAAAACACACTGTAATCCCATTTTTACGTTAACTGTATAAAACAATATTTTATTTTTATACTTCATTATGGTAAAATAATAATTCTACCATATTAGATAATATAAGTTATTATTATTCTAAAAATTTAATCTATTTTTAAATTAAATGTACTTCAACGGAAAAGTTTTGTATAAAATTAAATCAAAATATATGAGAGAAAAAGATTCTGCCAATACAAAATGTTCAAAAGTATAAAAAACATTTTATAAAAATTTAATATGAAAATAATATTATTTATTTAAATTATGATATATTATATATAGTTGAACTAATTTCACATATATAAACTATTAAAATAAAAATTAATCATATAAATTCTTGAAATAAAAGGAAGTTTTCTTTAATAAACATATTTTCAACTATATATTATTAAGCTAATATTTTCAAAAAAAGTACACACATTGTTAATATTGATAATATTACATCAAATATTCTGTTTATTTTATAATATTAATTTTCAAAATCTATAAAAATATATTATTTGTATTCAGAAAAAAAAACCATTTATTTTGTGAAAATGTAATTTTCAAAACATATATATAAATTACTAAAATTGCAGTATTTTTTCATCAATATGATTTAGTTTTATAAACAAATTATACATAATTTATAAAATAAGGGTATTACTATTCATTCATCAGAGATTTATCGATCATGAAAAATTGACTTCTTTGAATAAAAATATTAATACTTTGTCATAGTTCATTAACAATCAGTGTTGTGTTTAATAAAATATATCAAAAAAAATTTAATATATTACAAAAATAACCAAAATTCATGTTATTGATGTTATTGTGGTGGAATAGTTGATTAAAAGGGACAAAATTGGAGTGTGAGTGAGGGATGTGTGATCAATATCAATATTTTTTTTATGTTTTATGAATATTTTGTAATGATTTATTTATTTATTTACATTTAGATAGTATAAATATTATAATGTGGATATATATGACTTTTATCTTTGTTTAGTAGTTTGATTATTTTATCCCATTTCTCCTCTGGTGAGTGACTACATTCGTGTTGAACTATGATGCATGAGAGGTCTCTCCAATGGTGGGTTTTCATACACATTTATTTAAATGTGTTCAATTATAAATTTTTTGATTATGAATTATTTGATATGTATATAATTTGATTCTATAGATTAATAAATTACTCTCTTTATGTATTCAATGAATAATATATGAAAAAGTAATCCTAAAAAATTCGAATTAAGATTCTATGTAAACAAAAAAAAATATGTTTTTATGCAATTCTTATATACCTCAATATATATGAAATCTATTTTGTATAGTTAATATTGATTAACCTTACACAAATAACCTATCATAGAAATAGGTGGTCTAACACATAGATAATTGACGTTCTATAATATGAAACACTTTATATATGTAATTATATTAAACTACAACATAAAAGTATTGGATATTTTAAAAGACTTGTATAAAGGTAGATTCCATTATATGAAAATTTAAGAGATTATTTCCTTTTAAAATTAACCCCCCTACACAGCTCATGTAAATGTATTTTGGTTTTCCCATACTTGTATAATTGTATTTTCCAGTTTTCACATTTTGTTCAAGGTTAGATTTTAGGTTTCCCATATTGTGTAAAGGACATTTTGAGTTTTGTTGAGTTGCATAAGGGTACCTATGAATTCCTTAATCCTGGATAATTTATTAATAGAATTTCTAAATAATAAAAAAGGGTATATAGTAATGTTATAATAAACTAATAGTACCCATAATTACTACATGTATATTATGTGTGGATTGATCATTAGGTAAAATAATCGTTTACCTTTCATTTGATTATGTAATTATTTTTCAATGAAATTAATATAAATTATTGTGGGAATCCATAGTTTTTTTTAATAATTTATATATTTTTAATGTGATATTTTGAAACCCTTTAATTTTAGGAATTTTTTAATGGTTGTAAAGTGAATTTATTTGAAAATGAAAATATAATTGAGAAATAAACTGATTTTTTAAAAATGTTTTAGATGAGTCCTAAAAAATTCCTTGTACTTTATAAATAGCAGAGTTATATCTCTCATTCATTTCCCATTCCATATCATAAGTTCTAGTGATCCAAAAACCTTCCATTCATCTTTTATAATTCCTTTGAACACAATTGAGGCTCATACTACCTTATATTATTATTATCATCACCTTCCAATTTTTAATTCATAGTTTCATTTTCTTGAATATTATTTTCAGTGATAATGTATTTAATTATTTCTCTTTTATTATATGTAATTTATTTTAAATTAAAATCCTTGAGTTTTTTTGTTTGACCATATAGATGTATCCTTAATCATCAAAATTAATTAGGGAGTAAATATTGTTCTATATTATGGAAAATGAAATTGGAGAATGGAATGATTATAAATTGCATGCAATCAATAACATCATATCTTTATTATTTCAAAAATTGAATTATAAATAAATTGATACTTGTTTTGTATTATAATTATTTAATAATCAAAATATTAACATTTGATATTTAATAATTGAGATATTATTCAAATTGATGGTTGTATAGATATATTTGTGTCATAAAATAATATCATGCCTTAAATATTATTTTACATTAAGAAATAACAAATTAAATTAAATTAAATTTCGAGTAAAAATGTAAAAATAAATTGATTTAGATGAATGAATTATTCTTATAATAATTATAAACTATCAATTATAGTGAAAATAATAATCAGTTATTTTTATATTATTTATTCTTTACAATGTTTTACAATAATAATATTGAAAATTATGCAATGCTTATAATAGAGATAGGTATGATTGTATGTTAATTATATTTAATATTTCCCATTTATAGTGAAATAAGTTATTGGATTATGGTCCCATGTGGTTTATGATTGTTTGTTTACATTACTTTTTTTTCTATGATATAATGTCATATATTATTATTAGTATTTTATTTAAATGGTTTAACTTTGATTAATAATTTAAAGGGAAAATAATAATTCCAAATTATTGTGTACTTAATATGACGAGTCTTGAGAATATAATAAATATCAATTTGATATAGATTAAAATTTTAAATTATTATTCAATTAAAATTTATCTTTATTGTGGATATTAGTATCTTTTACATTAGGCTTCCATATTGTGCAAAACATATTCTTAATAAACTAGAAAATTAAATATTTAATTAAAATGGTCTTCAGTTCAATAACATTTTTTTATTCATTAACCATCACATGACAAGTTTTAAAGGGATTAAATGTAATGAACCAAACTTTTGAATAATGATTTTTCCACAAATTTGTGTGTTACTTCGTTTTATACTCCACAAAACTATATCCATTAATTAATGATGAAATTGTAATGAAATGAGACCATTGGGTTTTGACTATTATATTACCATTGCTCTATAATACTATAGAAAACTAAACTCTTAACATTAATAATATAGTTTATTAATACATGTGATCTTGGATAATATATACAGAAGAGTCGATGATCTCATCCAGTAGACTTGGGTCGTACGAAGGCGATCTGTGAGAGCTTGGGAAAGAGGTATAATCTTTGGGCTTTGCTCTGGACCAAGCCCTAGCTGAGCTTAAACATGTGAATCTTGAACAAAATCACCTAAGAGAGAAGTTAAAGATAATAGAAATCATCAATTGGGGAATTTTCTATGAGCCGATCCCAGATTCAATGACCATAGCACACCATACACTTTGGTCCTATGCAGGTGTTATAAGGGGATTTGTAACGAGGCCTAAGATACTTATTGTAATTCCTTGGTATAAATGAAATTGTTATTTCTTATTATGGTCATATTTCTGATGTTCAAATATACCGATAAATATAGGATTAATATTATAGAATAATTTTGTAAAAATGGTATTTTAAAATATTTTTGTAAACATGAAATAATTAACAAGGTGAAATTATTTTTAGAAAATGGTATTAAACAATGGTGAACAGAATGAAATTTAGAGTCTCATAAGATAAACATAATTTTTGGTGAATAGTAATGTATGAATACTAATATATCCTTATAAATAGTAATGGATAGTATGAATATTAAATCATTCAAAATAATAGAAACTTCATCCATGAATGTATAAATACATTTTAGACATCTTAAATGGGAAAAAATGGTCACAATATAAGTAGTGGTATTTTTTTATGTCATAAATATTTTAATAAAAATTTTATAATTAATTTAATAATTTAAAAAAACATATATTTTTTATAAAATTTAATAATAAAGTGATACATAATTGTCTTATGGTTATATGATTATTTTATAGGACCTGAATTACTTTTTCAAGGTGTTAAAAAATAAGTTATTGTTTTAGAGTTGTTGTTTTTGAATAAATAATGAATTTTTAAAAAATTAAATTAAAAATATTTTGAAATTTATGTTCATAAATTGAGTTTCATTTTTTATTTTAGAGCATCAATATTATGTTAGGGTGAATTTATTATATTTTTATAAAATGTTTTGTTTTTTAGTGAATAGTGAAAATATAGTTTTGAGTTTCGTGTGTTTAATGACATCATTAATGATATAATAATGTTATAATCATTATGGATGATAGGTGAATAGTATTATATGCTATGAGGTTTCCTATGTGGCCAATACCATGGGAAAATACCATGGTAAATCTCATGTTTTTGTAAATACCACCGATGAGGTGTCCCTTGGAAATTAATTAAATATTAGCTCACTTTTCTTATAAATACCAAGTCATTCCCTCCTTCATTTCATTCAAAAATTCTCATAAACGATGTTATATCCTTTTTACCTCCCATGGAGTCCTCCCAAGGTTCCCTCAAGCCCCTCAAGGTCCCTAAATTCAAGCTTTTGATGTTTCTTTTCAAGGTATGGGAACCTTCCACCATCCATTTTTAGTCATGCTTTCCATTACGCTACGTCTTCTAGTTAGCATCCTGTTATGTGGGGGTATGTTCCTATATATTCAAATTAAATTCCATTTCATGTAAAAATGATGATATAACCATCTTTATCTCATCAAATTTATTTTTAGAATTTTTTATTGACACCATTTGGCTGCGGAATGTTTTTAAAAAGAAATCACATCTTCTCTTTTCATTCGAGTTTTATTTTCATATGGAATTTCCATCAAATATGCATACCATGATATTATTTATTTTTATTCTGCACCCGTCCTGTATTATTATTTTTTATGAGTGGGTGACTTTTGTCCCCACTCTTTTCAAAATTTTCTAAAACCATGTTATATAGTCGTTATGCTGTAGAATTTTTGTCTAAAAATCCCTCCCTTTTTCTCAAGAAATTATCTTGTATTTTTATGTGAATACAAAACTCTATTTTCATTTCTAGAGGTATTCCTCAAGACAGAAAATTGATCTATTTTATTCTGTAATTGACTTATATATAACCCATGCTCCCTTTCCATTGGTTATAAATGACATAATGATATTATTTTTAAGAACTTTTTAAACATCACGATTTTGATGTGAAACCCATTACATTTAACATATCTGGGTTTTTATGAAATGTTTGATTATGATCAACATGGCTCACATGAAAATATAGACATATTAAAGGTGCACCCAGATTGTGCTCCAATGCATTGGGTATAGAATCTAATATCTAGAGATTACAAGTTTCACGATACCATGGTTAATAACCATGGTAGTTTTTTTGACACCTTAGGGATGGAAATTAGCAATATGTTCTTGAATGTCTAAATTAAATTTTGTATCCCCATATTCAAGTTATTGGTCATGTTCTTTTCATTATCAAATTCCTCTACTTCCATTTATCATGTTTTTATGTTATTAATCATGTTCTTATTTATATCACAAGTAAACAGATTCTATTTTTTCCTTAATAGGCCTTGTGCTCACCCATTCCTTTGATGTATGTCTCCAGGTTAGGAGATGAAATAATTGTACATAGGAAGAACTTATGATAAATCCCTACCTGTGGATTAGAGTAATGTTTTCATGTTTTCATGTTTTATTTCCCTGATTTCATAGACAATAGACTTTAAAAATCCTCTATTTGTAAAATTCTATGAAATGTTATATAATAAAAAGGTGGGATGTCAACGATGGTATCAAATGATAGTCTATTAATTTAGGGAAATTAGGCTATGAAGAAATTAGGAATAACCAAATAGTAATTTTTAAATGTAGGAATACATCCTCGTATTTTGGTGATTATTGAGTAAGTGGATTATCGAGAAAATACATCCTTGTCTGGATTCGAGCAGGTAGAGGTGGCTCTGGTATAGATGTATCTAGGGGTGAAAACTCTAATAAGGAGTTTCGGGCTTGACCCGAGGTGTCCTGGTACATGAAAATGGGCTATGTTGCACTATTTTTTATTACACACCCTGTGGACATGTTTGTTTAATCATAAGCATTGTATGAATCATTATGAAGGATTTATAGAGAAATGTAATTGTTTAAAGCATGAAATTTTAAGACAAAAAATCCATTATAGATAAAAGATACATAAATGAAATAATCTTCTCACTGAGGATTTATTCTTTTATAAAATTCCCTGAAATAAGAGGAACTATGTAAATAGTTACCACAATTGACCATGCATTGGCGTCCCTCGGATCAAAGCCATAATGGAAACTTTCATACGAATGATGAACCAACTAACTCAAGTTATTGGAAATAACATGAATCAATCCTAGAGACCGATCTCACTGTAAAGGGAACAACTTTCTGTTGATTCCTTTATATGTTAATGACCACCAACCTTCAATGGATCACCCTACCCATTGATTGCTGAAAAGTGAATTTTCTCAATCGAGAAGAAATTTTCTGTGCTCCACTATTCTGAAAAAGATATGGTTACCATTGTTGTTTAACTCTTAGAGGGAGAAGCTGATCAGTGGTGGGAACTGATTAAAAACAAAATGATAAGAGTGGATGATGAAGCTAGCTATGGAGTGGGAAGAGTTCAGATGGATATTCATAAACAAGTATTTCCCCCGATTGATGAGAACATGAATTGAGAATGAATTTTTCAAGATGAAGTAGAAGGAGAATGAATCTATGGGAATCTATGAGATGAACATCACAAGGATTTCACGTTATACCTCAAGCATTGTCATGGATCCAAATGGTAATGTTTATAGATTATTTGGTGGAATAATACATCATCTACAGAATAATCTAGCCAAATGAGATTATGATAGCTTTGAGGAGATCATGCGAAGTGCGATGAAAGTCGACCAGAAGTTTGGTGAGACGCAATGATATCTTAAATCCAATGACAAGAAAGGATCGATGGAGCCAATATTAGGGAGATTAATCGATCAAGTATGATGATGAAATCAATTAAAATGTCCCAAGTGTAATAAATGTCGGAAGAATCATTCAAGGAACGACCTTCTTGGTAGCGGGAAGTGCTACAATTGTGATAGAGATGAACAAATTGAGTAGAATTGTATTTGTGAGGTAAATCCACTACTTTCCAAAACTAATGACAAGGGGAATATGGTTCAGGACCTACATAATGTCTAATGAAATAAGTGTGGAAAACATGGGCACTTTACCAATCACTGTCCAAATCTGAAGGAAGTGGAGGGGAATCACCATCAGCCTCTGCAACAGCCAATGGAACAAGGTCATACATTTTCAATCACTATAGTTGGATTCGAAGAGCTAAATTATGTGGTGGAAGTTACACTTGTTGTTATCTCAATGATATCAAGTACTTTGTTTCAGTTTGCCTCTACACATTCCTTTATTTCCTCCATGTTTGGAATTAATTGAGAATCCACCACCGATTTTCTAATTGTAGAGTTATAAATCAAGACGCCTGGTAGGATTATCCAAGCATTTCCAGTGTTTAGAAACTCTAGTATTTTCATTAGTGATAACAATATTATTTCAAATCTAGAAGTATTTCCTATGCTAGAATTCGACATTATACTTGGGATGGACCGGATCTAAAAGTATATTTATATGATCAAATGCAAATGAAAGGAAATCTTAGTAGACTTGAATATAATATTTAAAGTTATCTTATTAGGAGAGATATCTATTTCTAATATTTTTCTAGATGTACTTCCTATATCATTATTTATATAGTTGATCAGTGAAGAAGAAGAAGGAAATTTGATCTTGAGGATTGGAAATTTCCCAATCGTGCATAAATACATTGATGTATTTCTTGAAGAGTTACCCAGGCCTCCCCCAGAAATAAAGGTAGAGTTCTCCAATGAATTCATACATGGATACCATCTGATATTAAATACCCTGTAAAGGATGGAAAATGTTGAGTTGGAGGAGTTAATGAAAAAACTCCAAGATCTTTTTTAAAAGGGTTTGTTCTGAGAAATTATGTCTCATTGGGGAGCACCAATTCTCTTTGTGAAGAAGAAGGATGGATTGATGAGGCTATATAATGATTACAGAGAATAGAACGAGATCAAAATGAAGAACAAATAACCTCTTCCAAGAATTGATGACTTATTTGATCAACTTTGTGGGGATCAATTCTACTCTAAGAATGATCTTCGATCTAGTTATCATCAATTAAGGGTGAAGAATGAAGATATTCTGAAAAAAGCTCTCCCATCATGATATGGGAATTATGAGTTTGTTGTTATGCCCTTTAGACCGACTAATGCACCTACTATTTTTATGGATTTAATTAATAGAGTATTTTAGGGATACCATGATAACGTTTTGGTAGTTTTTATTGATGATAATCTGACATGTTCTAGCAATCGTTGGGAGTGTGAGGATCATTAAACGGTTATTTTGAATAATATATGGAAGGAATGGCTTTTTTGGAAGTTCAAAAAATCTGAATTATTGTTGCAACAAGTTAGATTCTTGAGGCACATTGTTACCAATGAAAGAATCATAGTTGACCACGCAATGAGAAACCTTGTAGAGGAGTGGCCTTATCCTACTACAATAACAAATATTCATTGTTTCTTTGGATTAAAAGAATATTATAAGAGGTTTTTGAAAAAATTTAATGACTTTATAATCCATTAAACATGATAACTTGAAAAGGGGTCAAGTTAATCTGGACAAATGAGTGTGGGGAAAGTTTCCAAGAGCTGAAAAAGAGATTGGTTGTTGCACCTGTGTTAAATATACCCTCATGTGGATAATTATTCGTTATTTTTAGCAATGCATTTTTAAAAGGGCTTTCGTGTGTCCTCATGAAAATGAAAAATTAATTACTTATGCATCTCGACAGTTGAAGACTCATGATAAGAACTATCCTACGCATGATCTGGAGCTAGCTGCAGTCATTTTTTCTCTAAAGATGTGGAGGAACTATCTTTATGGGGAGAAATGTGATATATACAAAAACTATCAAAGTATGAAGTATATTTTCACACAAAAGGAATAGAACATGAGATAGAGGATATTATTGGATTTTCTCAAAGACTATGATTGTTAATTCATTATCATTCTGAAAGAGAAATCAAATCAGTGATGCATTAAGGAGGAATGGCCCTATTGTTCATTCTGTGATGAGGATTCAATGAGATACTTTGATCAAGGAACTTGTAATGATGGACCTGTGAATTAGAAGGGGATGAAATATCATCAACGCTCACCCAAATTATTTCTCAACCGTAATTACTAGATAAGATCATGAAATCTCAGGATGAAGATACAATGTTACTGAAGAAGTTTGAAGCTATGAAGGATGGTATGTTTCCTGGGTTCAATATATATCAATATGGAGTAATAATATTTTTTACAAGACCATGTGTTCCATCTATTATGGAAATAAATAATGAGTTTATAGATGATGCTCATAGCTCTACTTTATCTATACATCATATAAGCATGAAAATGTATGGGGACCTTTGTGATCATTATTGGTGGGATAATATGAAAAGGGAGAATTCCGACTACACATCATGGTGATTGGTATCTGAGAAAGTGAAGGAAGAGCCACCTCTTCTGAATGTGGTATTGTGATCAGTACCCATACCAGCATGGAAGTGGGACTATATCACTATGGAATTTGAAACTAGTCCCTCATGAACATACAAAGGAAAAAATGTGATATGAGTTTTTGTGGACTGTCTCAGCAAGAATACTCATTTTATCTCTATTTGGGAAGATTTCTCTCTTGATAATGTTTTCCTGATTTATGTGAAGGGAGTGGTAAGTCTGAATGGAGTTCAACATTATATCGTATCATATCCTGATCCAATGTTCACATCAAAATTCTGGAGAAGTCTTTGACATGCTCTGAGAACTGAATTTAATTTTAGTACGACCTATCAACCACAAACTGATGGGCAATCTAAAAGGACTATTCAATCACTCGAGGATATACAGAGAACATGGTCAATTGAATTCAAAGGTGGATGGGATAAATATATCCCTTTAGTTGAGTTCTCTTACAACAACAGCTTCCACTCGATCATTCAAATGGAACCCTATGATGCTCTATATGGTTAGAGATGTAGAACTCCTACCTGTTGGTATTAAGCTTGAGAGTCAATGATTTTTGTGCATAATAATCTGCAAGAGATGACAGTAAAAGTTCATGCCATCCAACAACACATTAAGGCTGCTCAGAGCTAGAAAAAGATCTATACTGACATCCATCGAAGGGACTAGGAGTTTGATTTTGGTGACAATGGTGTTCTTAAAATTTCACCTTGGAATAGGGTCATGAGTGATTGTACGAAAAGTAAGCTCAACCCTCAGTACATTGGCCCTTATGAAATCCTTGATCACGTAAGAGTAGTGCAATATCGACATGCACTTCCTCCAAATCTAGAACAAGTTCATGATGTCTTCCATGTATCCTTATGGATGATGTATATACCTAACCCATCACATGTACTAAATCTACTGGTGGTACAACTAGAACATGACCTCTCTTATGAGAAGCAGCTGATGGAGATCTTGGATCATAGAGATAGGGTTATACGGAACAAGACTACCCACCTTGTTATGGTGTTTTGGAGGAACCAAAAATGCAAAGAAGCCATGAGGGAACTAGGGGAGTCTATGAGGTAGAAGTACCCACACCTTTTAACTTCTTAGGGTACGAGTTAAAAAATTTGGGGAAAAATTTCTTAAGGGAGAATAATGTAACCAATAGATATTTTCAATAATATTTGTTTCGTAAATTTTTTTTATTTCATTTTATACTCCACAATACTATATCCTTTAATTAATGAAGTTAGTATAATTAAATGAGACTGCAGGGTTTCGATTGTTATATTATTGTTGGTCAATATGAGCGTTGGTAACTAAACTATTTACGTTACAATTATTTTTTAAAAATACAAGTTGTCTTGGTTAATAAAGAAAGGCAAGGTGATGGACTCATCTAGTAGACACGGGTCGTATGAAGCCCATCTTTTAGAGAATGGGAAGGAATTTCCACCTCTAGTATTTTCTCAGGACCAAGCCCAAGCTGAGCTTCATCATGTGAAGCCTGAATGAAATTTCCTAAGGGAGAAGTTCAGGTTGATAGAAAGCACTATTCGGGAAATGTTGTGCAAGCTGCCCCAAGATTCTATCCCCATAGCACACCGTACATTTAGGTCTTATGTAGGTGTCATAAGGGGATATGTAACGAGGTCTTAGATAGTTTTTGTTATCCCATGGTATAAATAATTTTTTTTTATTTTTCTAAAATTTGATATTTTCCAATGTTCGAATAAATATAGGATGAATATCATATATGATTTTCGTAAATAGGGTTTTTTAAAAATTTAAGCAAACTTTTAATAATTAATAATAGAAATTGATTATCAGAAAATGGCCTTCTATAATTGTGACCAATAATAATTTTAGAGTCTAATAAGATAAACTTAATTGTTTTTTGAATTGTAATGTATGAATAGTTATACACCCTAATGAATAGTATTGAATAGCAATGAGTAGTAAATCAGCCAGAAAAATATAAACTTCACCCTTTAATGTATAAATATAATTTAAACGTCTTAAAATTAAATAAATGGTCGTCATATAAGTATTGGTATATTTGTATGTCACAAAAATTTTCATTAAAATTTTATAATTAATTTAATAATATAAAATAAAAATTTATTTTCTTAAAATTTAATCATAAATTGCTACATTTTTCTGGTTATATGATAATTTTATAGGACCTTTATTACTTTTGGAATGTGTTACAAAATAAGTCTTCATTTTAGAGTTGTTTTTTGAATGAAAGAATGATTTTAGTTAAAAACCCAATGAAAATTTTTTAGATATTTATTTTTATAAAGTGTGGTACATTTTTGAGTTCAGAGCATTGATATTAGGTTAGTGTGAATTTAAGATATTTTTATAAAATGTTTGGTTTTTCGGTTAATAGTGAAAATACATTTGTGAGTTTTGGGTGTTTAATGACATCATTATTGATGTAATAATGATGTAATAATGATTTAATCATTCTTGTTGACTAGTGAATATTATGATATGAAATTAGATGTCCCATGTGGCCAATTCAAATGGAAAATTTCATGGGAATTCCCATGGTATTCCCAATACCATCGATGAGGAGTCCCTTGGAAATTAATTAACTATTCCCTCAATTTTCTTATCATTACCAAGTCATTCCCTCATTCATTTAATACCAAAATCCTCCTCAACAATGTTCTTGTCATTTTAACATCCAAAAAGTCCTCCCTAAGTGCCCTCAACACCCACACAGTCTCAACCATCAAGCATTCGAAGTTTCCTTTCCAGGTAAGGGAACCTTACACCCTCCTTTTTTAGTCATGATTTCTTTTAAGGTATGTCTTCCAGTTTCCTTATTCTTATGTGGGGATATGTTCATATATATTTTTATAAATGTCCACTTCATTTCCAAATGATGAGAGACCTTTTCATATCTCATTAATTCATTTTTTGAATTTTAAGTGAGGTCGTTATGCTGCAAATTTTTTGTAAAATAAATTGCATCTTCTCTTTTCTTTGAGGTTTCATTTTCATATGGTATTTGATTCAAATATACATACTATGATCTTATTTATTTTTATTCTATACCCATACTATATTATGATTTTTTATGAGCGGTTCACTCTTTCCCCCTCTCTTTTAAATGTTCTCTAAAACCATGTTATATAGCTGTTATAATATATAACTTTCATCTAAAAATATCTCACTTTTTCTCAAGAAATTATCCTGTTTATTTAATGTGTATACCCAAATATATTTTCATTTCTAGAGGTATTTATATAGACATAAATCTGACTTATTTGATTATGGAATTGACATTAATATAAGACACACTTTTTTCCAAGGGTTATAAATGACATAATGATCTAATTTTTAAGAACTTTTAAAACATCACGATTTTGAAGTGAAACCCATTTCTTTTACTCTCTATGGATTATTCATGAAATGGTTGATTATGATCTTTTTGGATCACTTGAAAATAAAAAAAATAATGGTGTTCCCGGAAAGTTCTCTAATGCATTGGAGAAAGAATTTAATCTATGGAGATGAAAAATTTCACGATACATTGGTGAATAACCATGGAAATATTTTTCACACCATGGGGATGAACATTGGTGATATGTTCATGAATGTATAAATTAAATGTTGTAGCCACATATTAATGTTTTAAGTTCAATTTTATTTCATTATTAAATGAATTTACTTCCATTTATCATGAGTTTATGTTTTTAACATGTTCTTATTGATTTCACAAGTAAACAGATTCCCTTGTATTCATTACTGGGCCATATGATCACACTTTATGTTAATATATGTCTCAAGGTTATGAGATGCAATAATTATACTTAAGAAGAACTTATGGTGAAGCCCTATAAGTGTATTAGAATAATGGTTTATGTTTTCATGTTTTCTGTTCATGATTTCAAAGACACTAGACATTGAAGATCCTATGTTTGTAAAATTTAATGAAAAATTATGTAATAAAAATGCGGGAATCCTTATTAAACACCAAGATTATTTGACCTTATTTACTTTTCACATGTCTGAATAGTACAATAAAAATGTATCTGTTCATCAGAAATTTAGGCCCTTTTTTTTTTGTAAATCATGGATAGATTTATTTCCTTGAATTGTATTTTTAAGAGTCACATAGATGTTTTTACAACTGATTTATTTTATTAAAAAGTAAAAGGATGGGAGATTTATTTATAGTTATTTTTGATACCAGTGGTGGTAGAATATAATTTTCATTGTCATATTGGTTTGGGGAATTGGAGAATTTAAGGGGAGTTTAGATCAATGTATTCACATCGATGATTATCAGATTCTCATTGATATCATGATCGTCATATGGTTGAATATTCAAGTTAAAATCAGTTGAAACAATGAAACATAGTTTTGATGTTATGAACTATGAGATAATTTTTCTAGTGGTGGATAAGCATATGTACTAGAGTATAAGTATGATTAGGAATTGATAAATTAAATAACCAATGAATTTTTTTTCACATTGTTGAAAAATTATTATGACTATTTCATCGAAATGATATGCATCTTGATTTGGTTTGGCATGAAGATTGATCAATTGGTTTTCAATTGTTTCTCAAAATCATTCACATAAAGTTCACCATTCATGTTTACCTTTCATTGAAAAACCTATGGGTTCCCACATCCATAACCAGGTATAAGCCTTCTATCCAATTTTTTGTAGTCAATTGGGGTTTCTAAACCAATGACACATTGGAACTCACAATGGTCCAATGGATGAGATGTTGATCTCATCAAACCATTTTGGGGGGAATTGATTCCTAATATGGTACTCTCATATTGATTTAAGATATTTTTATGAATCTATTACTAATCCATATAAAAAAACAATTAGCCTGATAAAATTAAGATAGTTTAAATCCTTTTTTATGTGAAGGGGAATCTTTTAATGATTCCATCTATATATATATGAGGCTCTACAATCGTTTTCCTTAAATGGGTAGATTCATAAATATTAAAACCACAAAAAATTTCACTTCATATTTTGTTTTCATCCAATTGGAAAATAATATCTCATTGATGGTAATGATCCATTATGAAGAATCCAATGTTTCTCATTTATAATAGGAATCCAAAACCATCACAGTTTGTTAAACCTGTTTAATTTAACTTATATTGAAAATGAGATATTTTAGGGACCGTAAGAACCAAGTACATGAGATCAAGCTTTTTGGATTCATCCAACATATCCATGTTGTGGAAGAAATCATATTCATCAAAGTTCAATCACTCCATTAGGACTAGCCGCATAGAATATTTGATTGCATGAGGGTAATTATGACATTCTACTGATCAGGTCTTATACAGCAAGGTTTATATTACTGGTTGGGATTCAACAAGTGAATAATATTACCACTGAAACAGCCTAATCACACATGATCGATTATCGATGTGAGAAACTTGTGGTATAATGATATTACTCTCAAAATATATAGTTGTGGTAATTATGTACTTGGACAACAGATTGAATGATTAATATGAAGTTTTTATATTATGAAGTAATCACTTATATTGTATATAATTAGGGAATCAATATTCTCATTGTTTTGTCTGCATATCAGTCTAGTGATGGATGGGGAATAATGGTCAGCTCATGGGAGAGCATGGGTCTCGATGGTTGGAAGGATAAAGACATGTGGGAAATTATTCTGAAGTGGGTTCCGATTTGGCTCAGACTTTATAAACTAGCCATACATATCCTTGTTATAGTTTGAACTACATCCTTTGTAGTTAATATGGGTTCAGAATTACACACTATGGTGTACATTATATGTAGGACTTATAATATTATATCATTGGTCATGGATTACATAGTGAAGTATACATAATATGTGATACATAAAATATTATTCCCCTAATCGGGAACAACAATGTGATGTTTAATATATATATGGGACTACACCACTGATTATGGCTTACACATTAACGTAAAACTTATATAGAGGTTTGACAAGAATATCATGTACATGAACTCCAGTAATAATCCAAATTTTCTATCTATCATATTGATTATAATTCTAAAATTCCTGGATTTTATTACATGCCTTATCATTGGATTCCTAGCCATGTTTTCCCCTACCTTATAAATGTTTAAAGAAATCGCTTCATCCAGATGACTTCTCGGAGGGACATCTCATAATATAAATGAATTGACTAATGAAAATATCAAGATCCTGGATGAATTTTCCATAGAACATTGCATGACCTCAGTAACATGTCCTTTAGGTCATCACATGTTCTAGGATGATATTCCTATATCATTTCACATGATCTGGATGATATCTCTAGGCTATGTTGTGTGATCGGGCTAATACTCCTGATGGATTTATTTATATCTAAATGACTTATTATGGAATCAACATATTATTTTGATGAACAATGTGAATATATGGATGAATTTGTAAGGTAACCATGGTGTGTTTCATGATACATGGGATTCATTCTTGGAGGTAGTCACAAACAAATTCCTCACATGTGTAGAGGAGATCACCTAATCTAAATGATATATTGATAGATTGTCAGATGGTTTGGGAGGCATATCCTAGTAATATCACCTGATCAGGATGGATAATGTGATGTAATTGATGAACAATGTATATGTTCATTTCATAATTTTCCAATATTTTAGCCTCTATTCAAATTTTTATTTCATATGTGTATTATATTTGTTAGGTGTTATGTTTTTCCATTTTTCTTGAAGCATGACCTCCTTCACATATCCAAACTAACAAACCATATGTATTTTATATAATCCCATGGGATCTTAATATTTTCTTATTCATACATCATGATCCTTAGTTTATTTCATAAAATTTACCAAGCGAAAATCCCTTGTGGTCCTGATAATGGCTACTCATAGAATAGCACTTCGATGGATTGAAGCTCGACTCTTTAGATCTAAATAAGAATATATTTTGGTTTTAGGGGGAGTAATTTATAGGCCTATTCATTTAGTTATATTATTCCTTGTCTGGAGTGTATCTCACATATTTAGGATGGATTTAGTAGAGGGATTTTTTATATATTTTTTTCATGATATTTCCACGAGTTTCGCATGAATTTCAATGATTTCATGGCCATAATCAATGATTCATCTATTATATTTTTC
This sequence comes from Viscum album, assembly GCA_963277665.1. Lineage (NCBI taxonomy): Eukaryota > Viridiplantae > Streptophyta > Magnoliopsida > Santalales > Viscaceae > Viscum > Viscum album. The sequence goes on along the minus strand of OY728122.1, from coordinate 904,894,451 downwards.
CAACTCCATGGGTTATTTCCTAATAATGTTGACACTCCAATGATATTTTAAAATGATTTTTCAATGTTTCTTGGGGACTTCATCAAACCAGGAGGAATTTTCAAAGGCTATCAGTTGATCTGAGATTCTTTGTTCGGGAACATACATGATAAGAAGTATTAATTTCATCGGGCCTTCTTCATATCATGGTATAATTCTATGGGTTTCGGTAGCACTGTTCTGGATTTTCAAGGGGTCTTAATTTTATAAATGGTGATATCCCATGGATTATAAATTCATTTTCATAAAATCATTATATCTTCCCCCTCAAGATGATCCTATCATTTCCCTTTTTTCCTTATTTATTTTGCAAGGGATAGGAATATGACGACTTAGTAAGAGTTTTTTCAAAGAATATAACTCTCATCAATGATGATACAACAAATGGAAAATATAGGGTATTTTGGTGATGCCTTATCATTATCATAGACAACCCTTTGTATATTTTTAGAGCTGGAGGGGGCATAGGATCATCTGGGAATTTTTTATGCCCTTCATGGGATGATGGTGACATGCAATTGGGATCTTGAATGACCAGAAGGAAATTTCACTATGACTTACATGGTTCTTTTCAAAATGATGGTCACATTTTGTGATGATTTTTGACCAAAAAAAGAATTCATCCATTTCCATATTTCGACCCTATTGTAAAATGATTTATAGATGGTTTGTGAGTCACCCATGGGTTTTTGAGTCACATGATTTGGAGGGAGATTATTTGGTATCATACGCATGATACAAAAGTGTCATATATTCATTCACAAGAACATAAGGTCTTATCAATGGGGATCTATGATATCTCTCTAATGTCCCATGCTTCTTATATCCCATGTTTTCTGTGGAGGTTCATGTGATCCATGATTTTTGGAAACAATTTATTCCATTTATTTTTAGATAATATAATAGACATCTTTCGTGTATTTATTCCCTTTAATATTTACTTATTCTTATTTGGAAGGTGTTAAAAAATTCCCTACTTAAGATCATGGTCCACGGAGACAATTCATTTTTAATAAGGAAATTAAATGACCACCAAAGTTTGTGTGGTTGTACACAATCACTGTATTGGGTGATGTTGGTGTTTTGGATGGTTTTTTTATTCTAAAAAAACCCTATAAATAGTTGAATGGGGGAAGATATTTTTTTTGATACCTATCTCTCAGTGATATTTTTATTTTATTATTTCATGCGAACCATTCCTGATTCCACTAACATGAAACTATGGCATGAACTATTCTCATGATATTTTTTTTCTAAGAATATATTTGTGGATCGTTTTTGCAGAGATGAATAAATAGTTCCATTTTAGGTGATATGTTCTTATCCAACGGTTTCTGGATTCATTCATGAATGCATTTCCATAAATTTCTTGACCCTAGGCCATAAAATTCCACAAATGTTTTTGTAGGTCTCACATGATTTATTGATTCAGTCTCATGATAAATTTATTATTATATAGATCATATGACCAGGTCATGTCACTTAATTGAAAGTCCCATTAATGGTTCATTGGTTTTATGACGTTCTTTTAGTTTTGTGACTCACTAAAATTGTGTTTGGTCGTTTATATGAAAAATCCCCTTATAGGTCATGTGATACTTGTGATAATACATGAGTTTTGTATTTCATCCAAAAAATATTTTATTTTGATCATTATAAAATATGATTCATTATTTCATATAGACAGATTCCATATCTCATCATATTTTATCTACCACTACTATAATTTGGGACATTATTTTTAGGAAAATTAATGCTAACCCTCAATAGAAAGTATATTTTGACAATGATGTTCTAAAAAGGGTTCTCCTATCTAAAATACATGATTATCATTTATCACACAAGCTACCCCTACTTAGAGTTGGCCTGCTAGATAATTTTCTTATTAATTCTCTAGAAAACAACCATCCATCTTTCTAGGTTTATACTTCCCTTAATTAAATTACAAAAATGGTTTATTAGGATGGAAAACTAGTTGTATCATAGTAAAATGGGATTTCCAACATGCTGGAAAAATCCCATCTTACTTTAGACATTTAGGATTTCTCATACCATACCATTTATCATTGCTACTCTATATTTTTTCCCTTCTGTGAACCAACAATGTGGTGGATGGAGCTAATAATTTATTTTTCCCTAGTGGAAAATTTTCTAATAAAAGGGAATAAATATTATATGATAGGAAATGCTTCATATACTTTTCTGAAAAGTTTTAGATATTCAACATTTATTTGTATGTATTTTTCCTAAATCGTCATATTTCATCAATATGGTCATCTCATAGAACTTGTTAATCATTGATGCCATAGAGAAAATTCATTCAATATGATCGATGATGAAGTTATAATTATCCTCTGGGTTATATAACAAACTAGTAGGATATCCCCCTTGTGAAAATGTATAAGGAGTTCCTCCCCACTACTGATGTCTATAATGTCTTTCCATAAACATGAGTTTCATGGATGGACATTTTAATATTTGAGAAAGACGGTTTAATGATGTATATGAACATGTTATCACTCATTAATATTATAGATTAGATTTTTTTCTACCGTAGTGCACATAAGCCAACTACTATACTCCACCACTGGTGCCCAGCCCAGTAGATTTGTGAAATCATCAGTACTTATAGGAAAATAATAGTAGTTGGAGATCATACAACATGGGTCTACCAGGTAAGGAATGAAATATCCACAATCCTTATAGTTGTGGTTTATTTTCCATGTTAAAAAAAATATTCTTTCAGACATGATCTCAAGAATATTATTTAGTTCACTTATAATGGAAGCATGGTAATAATTTGGTTAGATTCTTAATTTTGTAGTACCAAATCATTTACACAATTACTATCTCTTGATCCATATCTAATATAGTGACATCACATATATGATTAGTGGTCCATTGATGTTTTTTATATGGCTTGATATGGGTTAATTTACACTAATATGGATACTATAATACTAAAATGATCCTAGGTGCCTTATTTCATACAAGGGTGATGGAAATAAAATGGATTGAATCCATTTTATTAGGCCCTGATGAGGTTGCTGATATTCTACGAAAATCAAATTATTTTGATTTTATCACGTATCCAGTATAGATAGTGAAAATTATTAAAAATGGAAATGGAAAACAAAATGAATGAGTATAATTTTGGAGTTGTATACCTCTTATTGGCATTCACTCCAATTTGGATTCAACAAAAGTGTTTCCCCTACCCATTCGACTACCATGTAGGGAGACAGAAACCCCAGGATCATTCACCGGTTTTTGATGATATTGGCATGTCAATACAACAACACTAAAAACATCATACATAATACAAAACTTTATACCATGGGGATGGATAGAATATAATGGGTGTGATTAGATTCTTAGTAAGGATAAACAAAGAATACATTTGAGCATAAACTTGAGAATATTGGTTTGAGAACATGATCACAACATTATAAGATTGTTAGATACATATCAAACATTATAAACATGAATCATTGAAAATTTATTTTTAGATCACAAGCCAATAATCATAATAAAATAGTGAATATAAGACATGGAATCATGACAAAGACATATATAATTGAAATTTGGAAAACACATACGCATATAATATGATTCCCTTAGATGTCTAAGAATCACTGCTGGGGCCATATTAGTAGTATGGGTGTAATACCAACATCATCTTGGTAATAATGGTTCACTCCCATGACCATATTAGTATCTTTAGTTCACTCCTCAAACCATATTTGAAGTCATGGGTCAGCCCCATAGCCGTCATTGTATAAAAGGATCACTCCCCAGAACAACTTAATCTATCTAATTAGATATAAATCATTACCTAATGCATTGGAGGGATAAATAGGTCGCACAGATTTCATAGTAAAATCATACATAAATGTTCCATAAAATCATACCAAATAATATATTAACCAATGAAATGGAATTCAAATTATAAACACCTAATCTTTTAATAACCTATTTATAAAGATATCGGTTTCATTATCATTTCATCAAAATAATAACCCTGAAAAAGTACTATATTAGAATCAAATAACCTTTGAATAAGAAAAGGGAATCATAATAATAAATCTTGTGACAGAAAAATTGGTTTTATAAACCTAATTCCATCAAATCCTATACCGTTGAGAGAGATAATATGAAATTAACCATATAATAATTTCCATATAAAGGCATGATTAGTACCTTTATATATCATCTTAGATGGAATATAATATTTAAATATGTTTTAAAATCATTTTATGCCGAAAATATCACTTCTTATTTTATAAAATAATTATAAAATATTAAAAACATTTGAAAACCATTTTTTGAAAAAAAAATTAAAATTTTACAAAGGATGGATTGAAACCCTTTGGAGAATCTTTTTTAAATATAAATCATATAATTATTTCTGGAAAACAGTTTAAAATATATTTTCCTTTTATCTTTATAAAATAAGATGAAACAATTTTGAAAATTTTTTTCCTTGAAAACGTTAAAAATAATATTGAAAATTATTGGAAAATAATTTACCTTTAAAACATTTAAAATATTCCTGAAATATTTTAGAAAACCATTTTACATGAAAATACATTGACCACATATAAAATAATCCTAAACATAATTTAAAATACATTTTAAAAATTATTCAATTTTTAAAATTTGTTTTTGTTGAAAAACACTTTAAATCAACGAATTTCTTGAAAAATTTAGAAAGAATTCATTAAAATTATATTGTTTAATCATCTAAAGAAACATTTAATAGAATTAATGTCATGATTTTTTGTCAATATATACATTCCAAAATATTATTTTTCACTATTAATATTTAAAAAAATGCCTTGATTAGAAAATGATAATAATTGTCCATTAAAAAACCAATTTTTTTTTAAAAGGAAACACATTTGTTAAAATTTATTTTGAGGATCATAGGATAATATTATTATTTTTTTTAATAATATCTTTTAAGAAAATATGGTTTGAAGGGACACATATTTCAGACCCATGAAATGGTAAAGTCGGGTTTTCATAAAAACAGTTTCATATCTACCTTATGTACAAAAGAGGTGAAAATTGGAACAGTTAAATTAATATATCAAAAATTTATAATGAGGAATAAACTTCATGATTGTTCAGATGTTATGGTTCATAATATTCTATTAAAATAATTATAATCCAAAACAATATCGAAAAGAGATGAGATAGTTTCAATAAAGGTTTACTAATTGGTAACTTTGAACCATAATAACCATTTCAGAAAATGAAATTTCATAAAACATAAAATATCAAAAAAATAAGGATATTAATGATATAACATTTCAATGTAAATATATAAAACTCATTAAAAAAATATAGGTACATTACATGGAATTTATCTCAATGAATGAAAATTAAGACAAAAATACATTACAGATTTGGTAACTTTTAAAACATAAACTTTATGAAAGAAGTATCTCAAAAATTATACTTGTATACCCATAAATTTAAATGTATTAATATTATAATATATCTATGGGTAGTTTAAACACAAAATAAAAGGACTGTGTGGTGAATAAATAACGTATCTCACAAAAACAAAATGTGAGACGATGTTCCTTTAACTCGGGACTTGACCATTGTCGTACTCGTACACAATTTCCATATAATAAATATAATTTTGTTATAAATATATCATAGAACCATATTTCTATATCTAATACCAGAAAATTTATTATTCTGAATTTACATTACCTTCTTTTAACAATTCTATATTAAGGATTCTCTTTTGGTAATATCCCAATTTTTCTTCACATGTGACTCAATTTGTTATATCATTAGTCCTTATATATATATATAACAGGATTTTCATATTTTAACCAACGATATATATTTTTTAACTATAGTATATTTTTATAATAATAATCTATATAATATACAATTATGAACGCAATTCCCCATCATAGAGAAGGTAGTTCGTACAAACGCATGAACGTTGTTGCATTTAATTGTCATATTGAAATAATCAAATAAAATAAAATATGTGTATATATTTATATAATATCACTAAATAATAATAATTATTTCATATAAATCTTATTATTTGACTAAAAACTTCCTAAAGACATTCCAGGTATATTTTCAATGAATTTCAATGCTTTGAGGGGCGGTAGTGTACTCTACCTCAAATCAAATTACTGAATTTACCAAAAAGGAATCTATAATGAAATGACTTTTAAATTAATTAAAAAATAATTAAGAAATATTATATATAATATGTAGAAAATTTAAATATCTTTTCCATTATAATTACTAAGAATTAAATCTCATATAAGAAAAATGAACAATCATCATTTCGTGAGGTCGTAGTTTTCTGAACACATAAACAATTTGATCATTACCCAATAGATAGATGATCGTATAATTATATGTATAATAGTTTTTATAAAAATGTATTATTATTTTTAGGATACTATTTTTTATAATTAAATATGAATATTTTAGGGGGTATATAGTGAAAATAAGACAATGTAGATCGAGGAATTATGTTACATCTTCTTTGGGTAACTCCTTTTTTTCACCAAATTGATTCCTTGGATTTCTTTCTTCCTAGAAAGAGGATTTAAAGGGTAATAGAGGTATTATGGGATGCGAATTGGAAATATCTTGTTATAACCTATGAGGGTTGTGATGTTTGAGGAAGGGGGATATTTTTTGGCCTTTTATAGTCAAAGAAGAGGACCCACATGGTATTTTTGAAATAAATTTTGGTTTACTGACATGTCCACCTAAGAAATAAATAAAAATAATAAAATTAAATAATTGAAGATAATTGATAAAATACTTCAATTAAATTTTTTCATGATAAGGGAATATGAAATTTGACTCTGAATATTAAGATTTATTCCATTGTTATGCTTACATTCACTTTAACCATTATAATTAATTTTAATAAAATTCACTAATATATTTTCTATAAAACTATGTTGACCATATTATAAATTATATTTTTTCTCTTATTGAAAATATTTAAATCAATTTTCTAAATTAAAATTATATATGTGATAAAAATTAACTAAAATTTAATCCTTCATTTAGGTCAGCAATGTGGGTTTTAATGTAAAATATGACAACATGTTTGCTATGATCTTATATTCAATGTAACTCTAAAATTTATTCCAATGAAAGTACTTTCATTAATGCAAAAAAATTATATAGATTTAATAATTAAAACATATTTCAAATCTATTTCAGGACAATAAATAAATTTGAAGGACAAGCTGTTTTTGAATTAAAATTCAGTTTTTCTTAACTGTTCATTAAAAATTGAGACCATAAAAATTACATATATATCATTAAAACATAATTTTTTCCAATAAAAAATTTAATGTTTTTTTGGAAATATTAAATCTATAAAAGAGGAAAATTTGGATTTTAAATGGGATCTCCATTAAAATCTGAAAAAAAACTACCTTTATAAAAATATTGGGTTTTATGCTTCAAATTTGGTTTTCTCTTATCATTTGCATATTAAATAAATTAGATGAATATTAAAAACATTTAATTGAATATATAAAATATATATTAAATTAATATCACTCAATAATTTTAGTTAATTTAAATTATTAGGAAAAAAATACCCTTTGGGAGCTTACCAAACCCTTTATATTCATTTTGGTCTTATATTCCCATTTATAATTATTTATTATCATTTGAATTAATCAAACGTCATAGAAAATAAAATATTTTCATATGTAAGATAATATTATTAATGGCCACAAATTTAATGGATAGTGTATATTTTATTATGTTAAGTAATAATATTTTTTAAAAATAATTTTTTTTGTAAAACTTGGAATTTCATGATTCGCAGGCCATCATGGAATAGCATTTTTTTCATGTAACACATGATATACTCAGTGTTCTTTATAGAGAAAGATAAAATTTACATCACATTTAGTTCATTCTCACATTGTTTTATGTATACTTCAATCCATGAAAAGTTCTTTAATATAATGTAAACTATTTTTAGTGTTTCGTGAAATATAAAATATGAAAAAGATTAAAATAACATAGAAAAAATATCTCAAAAAATCATAGGGTGTTACATTTACCCCACATAAAATGAATTTATCCCTTGAAATAAATCAGGGTTTTCATCGGTTTAATACTTGAAATATCCTTTCATAAAAACCCACATCAGATAAATGAATACCAAAAACATCCATTAAATATAGATACACTAAAACTTATTAGATATGATAAGTATCTCATGACTAGGATTCCTGGTTGGAGAACATAGGTTGGGAGTAAATATTGGGAATGGAGAAGAAATGTAAATATTTATATTTATTTAGTTAGGTCATCAATTACCAACATGTGAATGATAAATGTAATGATTAGGGACTTAAATACATAAATATTTGATGATTTAAAATGCCGCTAGTTCTAAAAAATTATGGTATTTGGACATCACCTATTTTTATCCAATTCATAATGATGACTAATTATTTTATTGACCATGAATATAATAAAATAAAATTACATGATATATTTATATAAACAAAATTTCATTCTTTGGATGTTATTTTATCAATTTTTAATTCATACATTACATGACAATACAGATTTCAAGAAATTAACATTAATTTTTGATGTTCTGTAATACTCATTTAGAAGATCTAAAGTACCATAAAATAAAAAAAATTATAACTATATGTCTCTAAATATTCTTAAAATCAATATTGTAAATACCTTTATCTCTAAAAATGTAACTCTATTGGTTCATCATTAATAATTAATCATCAAAAATAATTAATCATTAATGATGTTATCATATAGACCAGTGGTATATGTAAACCCCCTTTTGACCTTCAATCATGGGTTCAACACCTATGGCCTTTCAAAACATGATTTTTTGTCACCTAAATTACTTGATTTCCATTTTTAAAACCACATTAATAAATTTTTGAAAATAAATATAATGGATATCCTTTAGATAAGTTTTATAACTAAATAGTCTTTTAACCAAAGATTTTAATGCAATATCAATAAAAAAATATTTCCTCTTATGATTAATATAAAATTTACATTAGTGGTCAACCTTATATCCCTTCTAAAAGATAAGAAACTAAAATACTAGAAATAAGTTATCTAAATCACAATAAAATTTTTCTCCCATATATCACAATGTAGTTACTTATCTTCAAGTTCAAACATGTGAATATCCTCATCATATATTCTATTGAAACATGGAAATGACCTGAATTTCAATAAATCCTTATTAAAAACATCAATGTTTTCTTATACCAATGTATATTGGATCAATTCCATAAATCCAAAAAAAATTAACCATTTACAAAAATAGCATAAACCACCTGTCCTCAGTTCATTACTTATTTCCAAGAAAATTATTATCGATTTATTTACTTATTAATATGCCACATATCATTATGAATGATTCATTAAATTAAAATAAATAAAATATTTAGAGTCAAAATAGATTTCACAAAATATCAACTTGATATTAAATAAAATTACTATTCCATATGAAAACTTTAACATAAACATGGAAATAAAAAGAAAAGACCTAAATAGAATAATCATTGTACCTTTCATTTTTCATATAAAATTATGTGTGTATCCAAACAATATAAATACCTTTATTATTAAACATCAATATTAATGAATAATAAGGCTACCTCATCCTATTATTTAATACTACTTTCTATTTAAATTTCATGTATAGTCTCATCATTGTCAAAAATAAAACCATTACTCACACAAACTTGATGATTGCCTTCCGGATCATTCCCTTTATGTTATTTATTTTCATAGAGACTAGTCATTACACACTTAAAGAATTTGAATTTAAATGATGTTTTAGGATGTAAAATATCCCTATCCAATTTTTTAACCAATCCCTTAATTTTTTCTTTTTTAGTTATATGATTTGTGTAATTGTTTCCCCAAAAAAACAAATTCTTGATTCCCTAATAAATTAACACAAGTAATTCATTCCACATTCTTGACTGAGTGGAAATGGAATCTTCATTCCTCCATAATATCCATTACCTTAAATCTTATGGAACTCTATCCTTATCTTTATTGGTTAGTTTTGAGTTGGTTATGGTATACATTGTTTATCATGTACCTTTAAAACTATTTCTAAATGATCACAACATCCATCACACCAGTGATAATCCCATTAGACCTATCATCAATAGATTCTCCATCAAATTTTACATTAATATTTTTCCTTTTGGTTCACAACATTAACTAAAATAGAGAGGAATTGTGTAAGAAGTGATTATCATTGAGAGGAATCTTATAATTATGAAAATCACTTATATGATGTATATATATTGACACCTTTATCAAATAAATATAGCTGAGGTTTATCCTTGGATATTCATAGCCAACTTCTATTTGCATCCATCATGAAGGTTCATGAAGAGTTTTATAATTTACAATCAATATCACTTGGAGTGTCATACTAGGTACATAGTAAGGCATATATTAATATTCCAACTTACACCGAGTCCATCTTGACACAACTTATCAGATATTTTACTACCATGTAAATATAGTCCAAAACCATGTCCACTTTTAATATCCAGTAATTGATGTATTTCATGGATACCATTCACTCTATGATATTCCAAAATTATAGAACATTTTCCAAAATGTAAACTCATCATTATAAATATCCTTAGAGACATCCCTTTGGATCTCACTAATATTATCTCCTCTTAGTTTCCAAGGTTTGACTAAACCATCTATCGAATACATATTATAATGATCTTGTATTAACGTTCATATACAATATTTATCTTTTTGGTAATACTTTAAACATTACACAAATAGATTCCAAATTTCCATATTAGTTCAAAGCCTTTGGATGCATAAAATCATAAACACCATTGTTAGATTAAGCTACACTATCTCTCAATATGTTCTATATTAATAGAATTATTCTTAGACAAATCTTAAATAACACATATATGCATAACATGGGTAATGAAACATAAAAAGGGCTCATATCAAATGTTATGTTTTTGTAAACAAGGGAGATATGTAAGAATAAACAAGAGCATATGTGTTTAATAATTTGAAAATTACAACAGAGTATTTTAACCTTCATATAAATGACCATAAATATTAATCGTTCCTTAAATCATGGAATTTAATATGACATGTATTATAAGGAAATAGAGAACATAATCCATGTAATATAAAAATTAGCATAAAATAAGGAATTTTGGAAAACACATCAGAAAATAAATTACGCCCATATTAGTAAGAGAATAACTACCAAGGTAGTCATAGTAGTATGGGTTCACTCCCCATACAATCACGGTAGTCAGGGTTCACACCCATGGTCATATTAGAAGAATGAGTTCACCCCTAATACCATCTTATTAGTTATGGTTCACTCCATTTGAAATATTTGTTGTCTAGGTTCACTACCAAGAAAATCTTATTCTATCCCATCAGATATATATCATTACCCAATTCATTTGAGGGAGATAAAGGCCCCACCAATCTCATAGTGTAATCATACAGACATGTGCAAACAAATTATAGACTATCTTATCATTGCCGATGAAATAAAATGGTTATCATAAACATGTAATCTTATAATAATTTGATAAAAAAGGGATGGTACCTTAATAATTTTTTAAATATATAACCCCTGAAGATAAGTAGCTTTCAAAATCATCTATCATGGGGAAAAGGAATATGATTCATAAAAATATATCTTGTAAAATACAAATGGCTTTTTGAAACATCATTATATAAAAACCTAAACCACTTAGAGTGATAATTTAAATGTAACCATTGATTATTATTTACCCAAGGGCATGAGTAGCACTAAATAATGTCATCATATTTGTATTTTTGTTTGAAATATATTCACAACACATTTCATGAGGAAAATATCCATTCTTCATTGAAAATGTTATTTCTTTGACATAATTTTTTTTGAAACCATTGTCATGGTAATAAACGTTACAACCTATAAAGGACGCTTTGAACACATTTTTAATGTCTTTTTCATTTAATTCTTATAAAGAAATCCTGAAACAATTATGAAAAGCAGTATCCTTAAAAACATATAAAATGAGTTTCTAGAATTTTGAAAAATCATTCCTTGAAAACATATAAAATAGGATTCAAGACATTTTGATATCAATCATCCTTGAAATACAAAAAAATAATATTGAAAACGTTTTTAATAAACATTTTTCATGAAAATACATGAATAAATTATAAAACAATTTTAAAAATCATTTAAATAGATTTAGAAAATATTATTTTTTAAAAACTTTTTCGTTGAAGACCACATTTTAATAATGAATTTCTAGAAAATTAACAAACTTTTTTATTTTTAAAAATAAATTTATAATATTTTAAATTTAACATTAATGGGGTTAAGATCATAATAATGGGTAAATCTATATATGTCATACATTTATTTTTCACAATAAATTGTTAATTGCCTCAATGACAACATTAAAAGAAGATTAATTCAAATAATCCACATGGTATAAAGCATAAAACATGGATAGAAATTACATTTAAAATTTATAATATAATTATTTTATTTTATTTTAAAAATATTATTTTTGGAAAACATTGATTGATGGAACACAGATTTTAGACTCATGAGTAGGTAAAGTCAGTCCTTATAAAAAACAATTTTGTAACTGTCGTATGTGTCAATGAGGGGAAAAATAGTACCAATAAAACAATATATCAGGAATATCTATAGGATAATATATTTCATGATTTTTCTTGAGAGTTTTATCATAATATTTCATCATAGGAAGCATATTCTTAAAAAATCTAAAAAAGCAGTGAGATTGTTTCAATAAAACACTCACCTCATAGTAACATTGAATCATACTCTACATTTAATAAAATGAAATTAAAATAATATTAAAATATCACTAGATGAATGATATTCATTATAAATAATTTAATTTAACTATACAAACATCAAAGAAACAATATAGGTGCATAACATGGCATGTTTTTCAATGAAATAAAATTAAGAAAAAATTACATTACCAATTTGTTAAAATTTGAAACACAACAACCATGAAATAAATATCATATAAAGGATATATAAATAGACAATAATTTTACTATTTAATAATATAATATATCCATAGTACATATTCACATCACATTAATGTATTGGGAGGTAAATAAATCATGAATCTCACAAAAATAAAAAGTGGGATGAAATTCACCAGCCTTGTGCCTTAACTCTCATCATAGCTACACAGAAATCTAGTATAATAAATAAAATTTTAATATACAAATTCACTAAAAAATATTCTAATATTTAATAAAATATATTGGTTTATTATGAAATTATATTACCCACTTTTTTTCATTCTATTATAAGGTTTTACTTCAGGTAATATCCTCTTTGTTTTGTCACATGTGTCTTAATTTTTTATATCATTTGTCCTTAAATATATATAATAATTTACATAATTTTACACATGATATAAATATTATTTATATTCTGTATATTTTTATTATGATAATATATTTAATATAAATGTATGAAATGAAATACACTGTTTGTGGAGATGTTAGGGCATACGAACTCATGAACACTATTAGCATATAATTTTACAAATAAATAAAGGACTGAAATTGAAATATATGTATATATTTATATAATATAATTTAAATATAATTATTATGTTATATATATCCTATATGTTCCCCAATAAAATATTTATAGATTTCACGTATTGTGTGAATGAATCACATTGCTTTGAAGGGTGGTAGTCCATACAGTCACAAACGAAATTATCATATTTAAAAAAATTGATAGAATAAAGATAACTATTGTAAAATATTTAAAAAATAATAATGAAATAATATGTAACATATATATCACATATATACATCATTTTATTATCATTCCCAATAATAAATGGTTTTAAAGTAAAAAAATGAGCTGTCATCATTTCGTGAGGTAGTAGTTTGTCAAACACATATACAATAATTCATTACCCATTAGATGGATGTGTGTATATGTTTATGTCAAAACATTAGGAATAAAACATATTAGTATATTTATGATAATTTTTTATAGTAATTTAAATATTATATATTATGGATGGGGAATGAAAATAAGTTAAACGCGCTTGAGGAAGGATGTTACCTCTTCATTAAGAAACTCTTATTGGTTTTCCTCAAAGGGATTCCATGAATTTTACATTTCCCATAGTGAATAATCTAAGAGTAGGGGAGGTATTTGGAATGTAAATTTGATATATATTTTCTAAAACATCGTTTTAGAGAGGTGTATGGGTGGGGGGGTGGTGGCCTTTTAGAGGAGAGGATAAGGACCCACTTAGTATTTTTTTAAATCAAGTTAGGTGTACCCAAATTTTATTGTAATGGACCAAATATTTACCTATGTATAGATAATTAGTTCATAATTTTTAATCATGGATTTAATCATGGTACATGTTTTCTATGGTCTAGAGAAGGCCCGAGGAGCGTCTGAGGTGGGTTTGGAGACCGCAGGTCCAGAATAATTAGTTGGATGCTCGAGCAAAATGATTATTAAAAATAGTGAAATAGAGGATGCAAGTTTCTATTAAACAATACAGCTAGAGATAGATAAACTAGCAGTAAACTTTATTTGTATAAAACCATTTTGTCTAGGATCATTTTTATTTTATATAATGCTTAAAGAAGATAGAGCCTTTCCACATGGTCCATGCACAATTTGTAAATATTGACTATAAAATCTGTGCAGTGTTTTTTGTGGAAAACTTACCATTTTCTACACATCCAAATTATGTTCTATTTTTCCTTTTTTTCCTTTAAATTTGGTGAAAATAACCATATTTTATTTTTTCTATATATCTAAACCCCCATTAATATTGGATCTTTTGATACTCCTTCATCTAATTTCCAATCATTGATCAGTCGGCAGAATTGGGTCTACAACAGTAAGGTTCCATATTCTATATACTCATGTATATGTTCATCATTACATATATTTTTATTTTTATTTGTAGGATCTTAAGACCTAATTTTATGTAATTGGAATAAAAAATATATTTCATCTAACCTAAATCGAATTTTTGGCCGATATCAAACGAACCGTCCTTTACATCCCTAAGGTTTTTGATCTCATTGTTTTCTATTAGATATTTGGTCGTTTCTTTATTATTGTAATCATGTCGCGAGACAACCTTTATTTAGATCCCTTTATGTTTTGGTTACATCATGTCTAAATGACCATAGTTCATTTATATAGGTGATTTGGTTTTATTTTGGGGTTTAGTGACCACCCTTACTCTATATGGACCCTCCATAAGTTTGCACCTTGAGAAAAACATTTTCGAAAAAATAGATTAAAAAGAGGGATACAGATATAGACTTTGGATTAGATTTTTATTGAAATAGAAATTTACCCCCTTTATAATTGACTTGTAAAATGGTGTCTCAATTTTTCTTAGACCTGTTTCCATTGAAATTTTCCAAATTGGAATGTCAGTATTTTACCTTGACCATTTATCCTCGACACCATTCCTTGAAATGAGTTTCAATGTTTGGAAAATCGGAAGGTTGACTTGTATAGGGTGGATAAGATGATATGGATTAAACCTTAATGATGAATTGGATTTATTGGAATGGTTTCAAGGGATGGAATGTCCTTTCACTTGCTATGTTTTATCATAATGGAATTGTATGAAAACGTTTTCTTGGTTAAATTTAAATTTTGTAAGACAGTTTTCATTATGTTCTTTGATATGACTTATTATTCCACTTATATGCTTAGGAGTTTTGAAATAAATGTATTGTAGGTAAATATTTATACCCCAAAATAGTATTATAAAAATTTATGCGTGGGAAGAATTTTTAACCCTAAAAAATTATTACCTCTATATATTTATGGGTGTGAGGAATTATTACCACATACCAGTTAAAAACCCATATATACATGTGTGGATGAGGGGAATTATTAACCCATTCCAGTTATAATCATTATACTTATATGACTACTTGTTTAGACAAACCATCTTTTATTTAATGCATTTAGACCCTCTAGCTATCCATTACGAATTTGAGCATGAGGTTATTTAAATATAATGTGCTATTTTACATACCCATCCTTATTTTAAATTGTTAGCTGTTTATCACCTAATCATATTACATGTAGTCACCATTGGTGGTGGCCTACTGATATTCTTATCTCACACCCTACATCGGCATCCTTTGACTCCCAAGTAGAGTTTTTTCAGGTAGGCGTGGATAAGGTAAAACATTACCATTTTACTTTTTGATTTTTAATACTTAGTTGATGTTTAGGAGTAGAGGATTTGGCATATTCAATAGATGTTATGGATCAACTTTTGGGTTTTGTTCACCTATATACATCTCATTTAACAACCATGTTTCTTGTTCATGATTTCTTTTTTGTAATAGTCTTCCATGCATACATGTTTTATCAGAGACTTCCCATAATGTCATTGATATGTCATTCAGTTACTAAGGTTTCTAATGTTTCTATATATGCTTTCATTTTTATTGTGTCTTTATATTTGATTATTCTTCTTCAATTATTCATCGTTATTTCATAAGATGTGTACTCTGAATAGTGGATAAAATCTCCCTACTATTCTACATTCACACCCCCAATTCTATTATGCATCCCCCAGTTTATGGGGAGACATGCTAGGGGTCATTTTTCCAACTAGCCTCAAAGTATGAGTTATGTGGAAACCGGGACCAGTACGTCATAATGTGGAATTAGAGTCGGTTGATTTTATAAATTACTATTTGGAGACAATATAATGGTGATTGAGAACACCTAGATACATAATCATTAGTCATTTTTTGACATCGAGAAACCATGTACGAGGTAAAGGCTATGTTTTCTAATTGTTGATTGTTACTGATTCTGGTATTTCCATTGATATGATTTCAAAATGGATTTCATCAAAAATAAATTGATTTTATTGACATTTGTGATATTGGGATTATGATTACACTGGTTCACATAATTAAATGATGGGTATGTATTAGAATATTCATCACAATTGGACTAATTTGAATATACCTCCATGTCACATTCTATTTACAAGATTTATTTACTGTTTCATATTTTATGTACCTTGATACAATTATTAAATTGTGTATGGAATTATTGTAGGATCTGGATCGTTCTATTGGGTGGGTTTAGTGGGTGATACTCTCTAACTCCTAAATTAAATTGGCGATTATAGATTAAAAAATGGGATTCTATCTATCTCAAACATTTTACGATTGATATAATCACATGTATAAGAATATATTAAAAAAATTGGAATCCAGGTGTGTCTCATATTTTGGTTCATAATGGTTATGGACCCTTATGGTAAGGGAAAATGAAATTTCATTGGATTATGCTAATTAAAAAGAATTATATATTCTAATGATCACACATTCAAATTGAAATGATATTTAACATGAGAAAAATCTTTTTGGACGTGACTAACATATAAAATGGACATGAACCAAATAATATTTGAGGGTAGTGTGTGTTTATTCTTTCATTAGTATATCCAATCATATAGGCCTTGCATTTAAAGAAGGTAGAGAGATGTGTTAATATTCATATGAATGATTTAGTAAATGTCCAAGATTATTCAATTCAATCATCTTATGTATTTTAATATTTACTGAGTTGTCTGATTGTCATTATAGAAACATGATACCATGATGTCATCAAGAATTTCACCTTGAATGTAGCGATAACCTTGTTCTTGAGGTGGAATGTATTGAGCCAATAGTTGTTATTCTCGTTAATCCCCCTATGAATCTGATTATTATACCATATTTGGGTGTTGATTCCCATTTTCGAGAGGGAATCATACTTATGATGAATTTTATTCAAGGCGGAGTTTGATCTACCCCTGGTATGGAAGAGTTGACTCACAATTTTTAGCAGCAACATCATCTCACTTTCTATGGGGATGGAAGACCCATTTCTAAAGAATCATAGATCAAGTTGATCATGTTTATTTTTGGGCTCCATGAAATGACCCCCATATAATGGGTTAAGATATCTACATACATGTAACCTGATTTACCAAAGAGGTGGTGGGAAGTAATCACCCATGAAATCTAGTATAGGGAGATGGTTTGGGGAGACATTGGGAATATTTTAAAAAATTAATTAATAACCTATATTCTAAGGGATGATAGATTTAGATAGTTCATCAATCTATAGTAGGTGACCATTTTATTTATATATTAATCATCCGATTTCAACGAGCTACATCATTTTGATTCTCCAATAGTTTTTTATGATCTAATGGATGAAAGGTAATTTGGGAATTGGATGGGTTATTCCATCTGTTCATAGCTCAATCTGTTCAGGACGATGATTTTTTTGAGATCATTAATCAAGACCTAATTACATATTGAAATTTGAGGGATTATGAAGGTGCATTACAAGGTGGTTCGACACCTAAGGAATCAAATGGTTATTCTTTTGGAAGAAAGAGATGATTTAAAGAAACTCACAGAGGCTGAAATGGCTAGGATCCTTTTGCTAGTAGTTCTCATTTCAATCACCAATGTGGGGTTCCACGAAATTTATGGAGGAATTGTATGTGGAAACCAGTTGAGTGTGGAGGCTATGTAAGAATGGGATATCTCTACCATTTATGTAGGAATTTTCAACCATAACCTAGAAAATATGGACCTACACTTACTCTTGGATTGGGAGTGGTTCGGAAGGAACCCGTCAGTCCGGAAGCAAAAATATCACCATTTGATCAGGCCGAGGTGGTGGTCAAGGAAGAGGTGACCTTACTTATGATTCTAAGCATGATAAATAGGGAATTCCTATGGTGGTCATGAAATTACTCAGGTTCGTGTTATAATCTAGTTACATACAATTAAGCCTACACCATTGGATTATAGTGCCAGGCCATCTACTGAAAATGTTAATTTTCTTGTATCCTCCACATTAGTGTCTACATTATTCGATATAGATGTGTCTCACTCATTCATATATGAGGAAATCACTGAGAGTCTATCCCTTGAAATTTAGTTTTATCCATACATCATTATTCTAGATACACCCTTAGGAATCAATTCATAGGGCGTATTTCATTGTCATAATTTCCCCATTGGGATTGGTATTGACCTTTTCATATGAAATCAATATGTTCATGACATGATAGGATTTGATGTAATCTTAGAGATGGACTGGTTAGTTCACTTAGAAGCCCATATACCCTGCTATCATCGAGGGGTGATGTTTACCTCGCCAGGATGAATTACACATGTGCATAAGGGTGAATAGTATCTCAATGTAACAAGAGAAGGAACTGGGCAGTAGAGGTTGGGTAGTGTAATAGTATAGTTTTTCATTATTTTTCATGATGATAAGGGGATACCACCAGCTGTTATTTCTCATATAGTGGAGATTTTTATATACATTTTTCCGAATGGAATCTATAGTGTTCCTCTTGTAGAATAGATATATAATATCATTGAGCTTGTCCCAAGAGAAGAACCAGTGAGCATTCATCATTATAGGATGGGACCTAAGGAGCTTATATAACTCAAGAATATTTTGGAGGATATGGAGAAAAAATTCTTTATATGCCCCACCACTTCTCATTCGGGTTCACCTATCCTCTTTACTATGAATAATGATAATACCATTAGACATTTTGTGTATTACCATCGGTTGAGTCAACTACACCTTATGTACCAGAATCCAATTCCTAGGATAGAAAAACACTTTGATCATCTCCATGGTGTGAAGGTATTTTAAAGAACAATTCTAAGTTCGAGAGGACCACAGGTTTGTATCAGAACATAAAAACACCTTGAACAACTAGTTATTGTAGGTATGGACTCTAGGAGTACTTGTTTATGTCGTTTAGGCTCATAACCACACCTTTTGTATTCATGGATATTATGAAATGGGTTTCCACACGTATTTTGATTCATTTTTGGTTTCTTCATTGAAGATTTCATAGTGTATTGGCACTAAAAACACTATGGTTAAAAAAATATTGATATATTTATGAATACACTGGGAGAGAATTATCTCTTTTAAAAACTCAGTAAAATCCACTTATAGACTGATAATGTCTACCTTCCCGGTGATATCATCTTGGAGTCAGTAGCTTCTATTGACCTAGAGAATGTAAAAGCTGTATTTTCTTGGGAATATACGAAGGGATAATTTGATATCTACTATTTATTTGGGATTAATAGATATTACAGATTCTTTATTTGTTATTATTCATACCTTACAGTGCCACTTACAGGCTTAACACACACGGGTGTGATGTTAAAATGGTCATAATCTTGTGAAGTTTCCTTACAATAGATGAAGGCTTGACTGACATCAGTGTCTATAATGATTCTACTGAATAAATAGAGGTCCTATATACTCTACTGTGATGCAGAATGTGTTAGTCTTAAGGCTATTATGTTAAAGGAAGAGTGACTAGTTGTGTGTGGATATTGCCAGTTGGTGCCACATAAATGTAACTACCTAACACCTGACCTCGATCTCACTACTATTATTCGTAACTTTTGTTTTTGTATACATTATTATTTTTTGAGAGTGTTTTTTGGTGTTTATATTCCAAAAAATATTCAAATAAATCATTACTATGTGAGATCTGAATCTCAGACAGCGTATGTGTGTCATATACCTATTATCCATTGATTTCGAGGTTTCCAACACTCTATAGAAGGGAATTTTAGTTGTCGATGTTATGTGTTGAAATACACAAACATATGTGGTTTAGGAGTCATGTCACAAATGGAAGCTTATGGACTTATTATAGGATGTGCATGTTGAGGATCATGTGGACCTTGGTTAGACTATCATCTTATCCTTATTGGTGACATATACTCTTCTTGAATGAGTATGGTTGAGACAACATTCTAATCCTGATGGTCATGTCCTTCGGGAATGTGTCTTAGCAGACGATAGTTATTATAGATGTCCAGACAACAATTATGATATTCTATAGTTCTGTGGGTTTGTATGAGTAAAAGCAGAATAAAAAATAGATGATGAGGGACTCCCATGACTCACATTGTTGGATCACCCTGATACCACCAAAATGTATCGAGATCTACATTTCATGTACTAGAAACCCTATATGACGCATCAGATTGTAGGCTTCCTCTTGATATTTTCAACATGTTAGTAGCTGAAGGTGGAACATAAACATCTGGTATGGCTTCTTAAATATTTTTCTATTCCTGAGTGGAAATGGGTTGATATTTAGATGGTTTTTTGACAGTTTTTCCCAGATCAACTCATGGAAATGACTCAAAGTGGGGTTTCACTAATCATATGATGAAGTTTGAACACCTACTACCTATATTGGAGACCTTTTTGTGGGATTGTATGGGAATTAATTACGTTAATGTGGTTGTAATTCTTCACTGGACACCTCATTCTATCATTTTTTTATATAGAATCTCATTTCACATCATAGTTCTGGAATGTGTTGCAGAATGACTTGGGTATCTAGGAACTTTTTAGAATGGACTATAACCAATAGACCGATGCATAGAAGGAAAGTATAATTTACGTCTTGGAGGACATTTTTCATGTTTGTGTCTTTAACATTGTGGGATCTTGGGAGAAACGCATTCCCCTCATCATGTTTTATCATAACATCTTCCTTGCTACTATTGAGATGGATCCCTATGAAGCCATTTATGGTAGGACTTGTCACTCACAAGTATTATAACTAAAGGATGGGGAATAAGTTGTGCTTGGGACTCACCATGTGCATGATACATCAGAGTAAGTCATGATGATTAGGAAGATAATGTTGACATCTTATTCTAGGAAGTATTATTATGCCAAAAGAGTATGGAGACCTCTTCAGTTAGAGGTCGGAGACTGGGTTTCCTTGAATGATTCACCTGGGTTAGGGCATATACATATTCCTGAATCGGGTAACCATCAATCATATTCATTGGAAACATAAAGGATGTGATGTGGACCGGGACAATGGTTAACCAACTAAAACTTCCCTAGAGTTATTGGTCCATGCATGATGTTTTTCATGTATCTAAACTAAAACAATATTTTCAAGACCCATCTCATATATTTCGACCTGGTGAGTTTGAGATGGATATGGATGCTTATTTCAAGGAGTATCGGGTGTGTGTTGTTGTTCAGATCATGAAGACACACCAGGGTAGTTTAGTTAATATTGTATGGTTGTTCTACATAGTGACCAAGTACCAAACAAGACCTGGGAGCAGGAAGCTGTAATACAATCTCAAGGGATAGAACTCTTAAATGACGATACATTTATTCCATCATAAGGACAACTTGGGTATGAGTTAAAATAAGTTGGGGAGGTTGTAATTCCCTAAATTTCTACACTGGTATGGATCATTGGTTTTTCATTTTTAATCCACCCACTAATCATAAAAAAATATGTGATATGTTCTGATGATGGTGAAAGGAGCATCAGTGGTGGGTTCAGAGCACGAAGGTCAGGAAGAATGGATTGCAGGTGGGGCTACATGGTTTTTAGAAACTTTTCAACCCATGGGGCATGGTTTGGGTAAACCGTGCAACTGTATACTGGCGAAACTCCCAGATTCCAAAATTTTTCAACAACCATGTGAACAAGTAGCACAAACCTGGGGCCAACCATAGAAATGGGAAAAATCATTTCTCCATGGTCTACACAGAGTTTGTAAATTGTTCCCATAAATCATGTACACTGTGTTTTGAATATTTTTTTTACCATTTTCTTGTCTTCCAACTTTAGTTATATTTACCCATTTTCCTCACCTTCTAGTGCATAACACGATGGGTTTTTCTTAATTGATTCTATAAACCCTAACAAATATTTTATCCCATTATAATAATATTTCAGGTGTCTATATGTCAATTTGATGGAAGCTTTGGGTCCATAGTGGTAAGGCTCCCCAGTCTCTCTACACATGTCTCTATTTTTATTTCCATTAATTATGCTATTTAGATGTAGGTTCAAATGCCCTAAATTCAAGGAATTGGACTGAATCTAATTTCTCTTACATCCAAATTATAATCTAATGTCAATATCAAGAAATCTATCTTATACAACCCTATGGTAGGTGGTTATATAGTTTCCAATTTGATATTTTTCCATTTCTTTTTAATTTCCATCGTTCCACGAGTCGGTGTTTGCTGAGGTACCTAGACGCATTGGTTCTTTCAAGTCCAAATGACCTACTTCCAGGATATATGTTATATCATTTTTGTTTTAAGGGTTTGAGGACCATAATTTCACATTATAGACCCCAATAGGGGTGCCACCTTGAAAATGGCCTTTGGGGATAAAATCATTCAAAACACATAGAACCCAATTTGGCCTCATGATTAACTTTTAATTGAAATAGAATATTCGCGTGTGTAATTGATGATAACCATTATTATTCAATGTTTCTTGGACATTTTTTCATTGAAATTGTCCAAATGAGAATGTCAGTATTTTACCTTGAAACCATTTCATCATCACCATGATAGGAAATGAGTTTCATTGTTATGCACATTGGATGGTTGACTTGTATATGTTGGATATGATGAGATGGATTAAAACCAAATGTTCAATTCTATTTAATGTAATGGAATCACAAGATGGCTAGCCTTTCCCCTGTGATTTTTTTCATAAAGGCATTGCATGAAATGGTGTGATTGTTTAAATTGAAATGACATAAGAAGTTTTTGAATTATGTTATTTGATATAAATGTTTATTTCACTGCAATTCTTATGAGTTATGATATAATTGTATGTATGGAGGAATTATTACTCACTACCCATTATTAATTAAATGTATGGGTGGGTGGAATTATTACCCCACTCCATTTATGATATAAATCTATGGGTTGGAGGCATTATTACCTGATTCTAGTAATAACCTCTATTTTTGATATAGCAGGATGAATACATTCCCCATTCTAGTTATAATCCATATACACATGTGGGTATGAGAGGAATTATTAACCCATTCTAGTTAATATATATATATATATATATATAATGTAACATGGTCAGACATACCCACTTTGAGTTGAAGCAGGTAGACCCGATATGTATCCTTTAGGAAACTAAGAAAGAAGTTATTTAATTATACTATAATATTTTACATACCATCCCTTACTGCAAATTTTTTAAATACAAGCACTTACTCAAATTACACGCAGACACCGTTGGTGGTGGCCTACTATGATTTTTATCTCACAACCTACTCGGGATGCCTTTAACAGCCAAGAATAATGTATTTGTAAATATGTTGATTGGGGAAAACACCATTATTTTTTCTTTTGATTCTAACTGGTATGTTGGATATTAGGAATAGTATATTGGGCTATGTCTTAATATTCTATAGATAATCTTTTGGATTTTTTTCTCTTAAATTATTTTTTTATTACCCTTTCCATTTATTGTTCCTTTTTTTTCATTTTTTTACTAGAATATCATGCATTCATAGTGTATCAGAAACATTCCATTAGGCCACTAATATGTTTTCAGTTAGTCCAGTTTCCACTATATATATTTATGATTTCATTTTTTACTGTTTCATTCTATTTTATTATGATTCCTCTATTATTATTAGATATTACATCCTTTGTGTTCACATACATGGGGAAATAGTCTCCCCATTTTTCTAACGTTACACCCCATCTACTAGTCTACATTCATTAGCTTATGGGGAGATGCACCTGGGGTTATGTGGCCAACCAGGCCCAGGGCACATGTTCTGTGGAAGAAAGTACTGGGATGTCACATTTTAATATAATAGAATACATCCAAAAATAATAAAAATAAACAATTGAAGTAGAATATCTGATTCATGTCTTGCCAATGGGTGTTCATAAAGTTACTAGGTCATTTGGTCCCTTATGATGATATTTTATTCCCCTATTAATCATAATTTCACATTAATCATTGTAATTAATTGTAACTACTTTTACTAAAAAATTTGTTCAAAATCACTATTGAACATATTAGAAATTAGAAATAATGATGATTCCTAATATGAAATCCATTTTTCCAAATTCCAATAATAGAAGTGGATGATATTAATATATATATATATATATAATTCCATACTCGGGTCCCCAATACATGTTTTTAAAGTAAAAATGATCATATGTTTTCTATTTTTTTATATTTAATTTCAAAGTGAAATTGATTCAAAGGAACTACATTGGATTATTTGAAAGTAAATTGAACAAATTAATCATTAAAACCGAATTTAAAATTTATTTTATCTCCAAAATAAAAATAGATGAAAATGAAAACATGAATTATAAGTATGTATTTTTTAACTATATATTATAAAACTACCAAAAATTGGATTTAATGTGGGTCTAAAATTAAAGGGTGGTAAGGCTACATTTATAAAAAATTGTTTTTGCATAAAATTGGGTTTTTTCATATATTAAGTCTACCAAATCAATTGTACGAACATAAAATATTTTATATTTAATATATATAATATATATTAAACTAATATCAATCACTAATTTTATTTAATTTATTTTTAAATGATAAAACACCATTTCAGAGAAATATAATAAAAGCTATATTCTTTATATTCAATTAGTTGTTAAATTTTAATTTCTACATATTTTTAATCCTATGTATTCATATTTTATTATTTCGAACCATATATTTTGATAAGTTAGTTAATAATATTAATAAACAACATTTTAATGTATTTGTTATGTCTTAATAGATTAAATAATAATATTTTAATAATATATTATTGTTCAATAAAACCATGTATTTCATGTTATGCAATCCATCAAGAAATGTCATTGTAACATGTAACACAAGAAAACCATAGTGTTTATTGTAGTCACTTCTAAAATTGATTTCACATTTAGTGAATAAATTTATATAATTTTAAGTATAATTAAATCCAAACATGGACCGTCAATATAAAATAAGATATTTTTACTGCTTTCAGAATTTAAATATTTAAAAAATATAAAATTATTTTGAAAATACTATTTCAATAAATATAGGGCTATTACAACCATGAACATGGGAATCCCCTATCTGAATTAATGAAGGAATATTTAGAGGCATTAGAAATGATCATTTAGTTCATATATTAATTGCATCCCCTAATGGATGTCATTACCATAAAAATATGAAAATATTAGGTTATTTATTCTCACTCATGTTCTCAGCTTTCATCATCATCATCCTCCCTAAAAACCACTCATAAAAGAAATCATTATTTATTTCCAATTATTGTTACAATAATCCCTCAGGAAGTAGTGGGATAAATGGGATGGGACACACTTTACTGCATTATAAATTATTTATTTCAGAATCTTGCAGACTAATACAACTCATCCAATAAAATATTATTTTTGAGTTTTAACATTGATGTATATATTTATTTTGATTTAATCATATGATGGTATCCAAAATTTGGAGATGCACAATTTTTATTCTATCAATGGATTGATATCCAATAAATTCTATGTCATTAGCCCAGATGAATCCATTCATGACGTGAATGACTTTTCCTTAATCTGAGGATTCATTATTCAACAAATGGTAGCCATCCTTTTAATAATATAATGTACCAGTGAATTCATTGATATAAAATTTTGAATCATAATAGTTATTTATTATTAAAATTTCACGAATTTCCTCCAAAAATATATTCATAATTAATGTATCATCTCTAGTTATATTGAGATTTCATGTTTCATAAAAGGATAAATTCAGTAAAATGTATGTTCTTGAGGGAGAGTCCTATATCTTCTTCCAGATTCAGTTGAATTATAGAGTATGGATTGATTTTTTATAAACACTTATTTTATGACACATGATATTTGAATCACTTTGTTTATATAGACATAACCTTTCCTAATATATATATATAGTGGAATACATAGTTGACATTGACATGAATTTTTCTATGTTCACCCACAGACAGGTTTCTAACCTGATAGGTTAGGTGTATTTTTTATATTTCTGAAAAAAATAATTTATTTTATATGTTTTATAGATTATAGTTAAGACCTTCAATTATTGGTGTTCAAGGTTTATTTACCTAAATCCTTATATAGATTTAGTTTATTATTTTTTAGGACTGAAATTATGTTATTTTAGTTTACGATCTTTTTCCTCGGAACATTAGATTCTTTTGTTTTTTGGTCTCTTATCTCAGGCCTTGATATTCCATGTGGCATAAAATCTTATAGCATGGTCTTGATTGATTATTGTGAAATATAGGGAAGAAATTCCAATTATAACCCATAATATCGTATTGTTCTGAGTTCCACCAAAAATTTTTTATGGCTCATGAGTATTGGAGATATGTTCTTATATTAAGGATATGCCTTTGGTTAGAGGTTATAATACTTTATGCATAGTTTTATTGGTCAAATAAAGGTGACACAATTATTTTACAGGAGTCAAGAAAAATTGATATCTTGCATCTTCTAGGGGTAAAATATTTTTGTGCAATAATTCATCAGGAATGTTGGAATATGAATTCTATTAATAATTTTCCATTGAGATTGAATAGTTGAATCCTATAATGTGGAAAACAAACTAGGGCAAAAACAAATATCATAAGACTCCATGATTCACCATAGTGTCACCAAGGCACATGAGTATTATTGTTTCTATCCTATAAGTAGGATATTACTCTAATTGGTAGGTCATATCCAATATGAATAAGCCCATAGGGCATACTTGTATGATCAAGTAGAGTTTATCCCTACTCATTTTTGAGGGCCATATAAGAGTTTGGAATATTAATAATTCTTTTCAATGAAGTGGGGTATGAAGAAATTTACTTTCTAAGAAGGTTTAAAGTATGCTAAGGTAGTTTATCTCTTAGGTTGGGAAGCATGACACCTGTGCTCTTTGTTTTTGAGCCACATGGTGTGGGCTACCATATGGTCAGGGAAATGAGTGTTGTGATCCCAATTATAGAAAGGATACAATAATTGGTGTTGTAATGTAATTGATTTCAAATCTGCATCAAAAATCTATTTATGGTAATTATAAATAATGATTTAATTTTATTTAGTTCAACAGGATGCTATGAAAAATCATAATGGGAGATGCGGAGAACACCCTCAGGTGCTTAGTTCTGCAAAAGTGACGTTAGTTCAAAAGACATCGAAAGTCATTTATATAGGTCCATGATGTATCAGGTTGGTATTTCTTTTAAATTATAAATGATATATAAATGAAAAAATTGTTGATACATTTTATTTTTATGGGGATGGGAACGTTTTTCTACAACCGAAGGCACACTATTAATGAAGAAAGATTAATGGAAAATGTAAGATTCAATAATGGTTCAAGAAAATTTAAAATTCTAATATTTCTTAGTGAACATACCATCAAAGTGATGATATGTGAATGACCATTAGTCTAAATTTTTTTTCTATACTAGGAGATCCATGGAAAATATATTTTCTTCTAATCAGGATAAAATTTAGTCCATATGATATTTATTCTTTATTTATTTTTAATAAAAAAATTTACTGAACAATGGAGATGAAGAGTCTTATGAGCGAAGAATTGACTTTTTCATAGGTTGATATTTCAGGGTTTTCATCCTGATGTGTATTTTGTCTCCATCAAAATATTATTAGTTTCATGTTATTATGACCAACATAGGATAATGGTTTAGGTCACATAACATTGAACATGGTGAGGGTAGTTTATGGTTCTGACTCATATATACCATATATATGGAAATAATAATAAAGGTACTATTTAGGATACCTACGATTATGTGAATACCAAATAATTTGTTAGTAGGATCTGAAGATATTGCAAATCAAGGATTATGGTGCTTCTATCATGCATAGTGATATTCGAATATCATTTTAGGGATGGCCCTGAAAAAGTACATGTGATGAGATCGTCCACAGTTACACCAAGATTACAAGTATTATAAATATCTATTTATAGTGATTTTATGTCTCTGGTTGGTAGTTCTATGTCCTTATTCATAAAATTCGGATAAAAAAGAGATCGCATTCCCTTAACAAGGGTAAAGAATGGTTTTTGAAAACTATAGGTGATCAAATTAAGAAGTTTGATTTATTATCCAGTTGGATTGAAGGATAGAAGAGACACCTCTTACGCTTATTTATTAGGGAAAAGATCTATGGTCCTTTTATATAGAATTTTGTGGTTGATGACATACTCATTTTAATGTCATGTATTGAGGATTTATATTTCATGTAGTATTCATGTCATGTGTCTATGATGAATTCCATGCATTTTTATGTCATGTGGTAAAGATTATTTCTCTTCTCGTAGTTTAAAATCATACAGTAAAAAAATTTCTATATAGGTATAACCCCAAATACACCTACGAGTGAATATTTATCATCGTATATGTTTATTCTGATCCCAAAATTGGGGATCGTGGTGTATCGGCATATTTTTTGATGAAAATAATAAATCCCAACAATGTTTTCAAACAATGTTTCCTTGTGTTGGGAAGAACAATACATAAGAGTGGGGGACATTCTGTTTTATCATCCCTGTACCCAAGAATTTGAGATCTAGACTTCACTGCATATCCTCTAAGGGATGTAATTATTCCACACAGTGTTCTTGAAAGGGAAACACTCTACACAGGCATGATCCTTATATAGGTGTGGCATTTTTTGAATTGATTGTTATAGAAACACCAATGATTGGTTTTACAAGAAACAAAAAATATCCAATGATGAATATAATAAATCTAAATAGTGATCATGAGAAACAATGTAGTTTAATTTCATGCGGCATGAACATAGGCTCCCTTGTATGGGAAGGGAATATTGTGATGAGGCCCAAGAATGAAGGTTTTGGGTTCGCTGCATATCTTGTTATGACCTGAATCAAGCCACACAATGTTCATAAATTATAAACACTATATATATACCTGACTCATACATAGAATGTAGCATTGATTTTATTGATTTTTGTTACTAGAACCTGGATTAGAGATCGAGGAATCACTACATATCTTTTCATAATAATAATCATGCCACTTGTTGGTCTTGAACAAAGGTGCAGTGGTAGATCATTAATATTGATAGTGGTACACTCGGTTGAGCTCCACAATAATGTGAAGTTATATTTCATGGAAATGACATTAACAATTTAGTTTAGCATCATTCTACAAGGACTCATTATTTTACATCTATTTTTATCATCTAGGACCTTAATATCCCTATAATGAATTGATATTTTCTCATTTTATTGATAAAGATACATTCTACAATTCGTAAGATCATGTGAGTTGTTCTTATGTTGAGAAATAAATAATATATTTTTCTAATCTCACTATGAAGAGGTGATTAGAGGGACAATTCTGGAATTGTTTACTATGTTGTGACTGGGAAAAAATTATGATCAAGGTGTCCCTATGTATCACATTTAAATGAGAATCACTAAATAAATAGTCCTTGAATCGCCTAAATAATAATAGATTTCATAGAGGATATCATTTATACATATTAACATCATGTGGTGAGAGAAAATGTCACTTTATGTGAAATAAGAAGAATCATGGGGATCCATGATGTTTTACATCATATTGTGGGGATGGTTTACATGTTGATTAATTCCATGTAGTAATAACTAAGAATATTTTAATGTTTAATGTATTTCATCATGGAGATCAATATTAATATAAACATCATAAAATGAAGATGAATGATAGTAGATAGTAGATATTATATGTATTTATTGAGAAACCTATCATTGGTTGGGGTGATTTGTTCACCATCTATTGTGGATAGTGAGTAATTACAGTCATGACTATCCTAATGACATATATATGGACCTTATCATTTTGATTATATTGTAATAATATTATTTATTAGTATTTTTCAGGTTCCAATAGACAATACCAGTTATCATTAAAAGATTTAATAAAGGCAATCCTTTATATTAATGTAATTTGTGATTTGATGATGATGTACTAGGGGGTGTGAAATGTACAAAAATTTTTGTCATCGAGATGGTCCAACACATCAAGATGATTTTCTGTCTTTCTCATCACATATATATATATATATATATCCTAAACCTGATATCTTATGATATGAAAAATGTAATTCTATCGAAAAAAATTTCTCGGTTCCATCCACCAATGATTATGGATTTTCATGCGTAGTAGTACATGTGGTGGTTTAGTATGTACATAAATAATGGTGGATCTTTTATGGGTAAGATTTCATTTTCTTATTCACTATATTATATATTATATTTTTTTATTCATATTAATTTCCTCAATCACTCCATTTTTTACCACATTATTGCTAGATGAATTATTGTATTTGATGTTATAGTAATGTATAATTTCTTCAACTATGTATAAAAGAAGTTAGTGTGATTGTCTATCAATATTGTGTGAGGGACTATGAATATGGTGATGTTATTGGAAAATAATATGATAATGATGTTATTATTTCAAAAATTATTGATGGGTTTGGAATATTTCCATTTTAAAATAAGTTATGTTTAAGTATTGATGACCTTAAACATTATAGTCATGTATGGGGGACATGGGACCATAATATCCATTCCACAAAAAACAAGTAGCCAGAATAAATAGTTGTATGTAACACCAATGGAATTGATTGATTATGTTTTCATGAATATGGAATTCATGATATTTCAAGGTGAATTCCAAATCACCATATATCATGGTTTTCCATTAGTAACCCAACCTACTGATTTGGGGGGAGATCCAAGTCTAGACTTGTGATTTCCATAGTATCCTACATGGGATTTTTCCATGAAAGTTGAAATTTCCACATCAACTGTACATTTTAATATTATTTTATTGATGTCTCACTTTGAGAGTCTATATTTTCTCATTTAGACTATCTCACAGTGGGATATTCATTGCTCGCCACCTAATTTTTTCCGATCCAAATTTTTCTGTTAAGGGAGTATAATTGTAGAGATAATAAAATATGGGATCAATCAATCCATGGATGTATACTATTTCATCACACACTGTGGAGGAATATACATTATATAGTTATTCCTTGTCATAGATGGTGAGAAACGATACTATATTTTCATGTTTGATGTAGAATATTTCATCCTCATGTTCATGGTCTACCAGGCATGTTGATGTATTAGCCAATTTGTTTACATAAACAATATATCATAGGGGTAACCCAATTTAATGCATGATAAAATGGTAATTAATCCATTATTACCTTGATATAGATTTCTACATGATGATTTATTCAATTTTAATAGAATATTATGCATTGATGTTATATTCCAATAGGTATGATTCCCATTTATTTTTCGGGTTGGGTATTTTTGGTTTTTGTTCCAATTCCATACAAATGATGAGAGCATGATATTCCAACACAATATTCAGGAAACCATTGTATTGGGAAATATATTTGGGAATCATGTCATTATGTCGAGAGAAAAATACAATCCCCAAGACAACTAGCTTGATATTTGGATTATTTATTCCTTTACCACTATGACTTTATGAGGTTCTGTTGAAATCCATCTCCCATATCTAGGGAGTGTCACGATCAAGGAAATTATCTACTTACGGAAGCTCAATGTGTATTTCTATATGTTATTTTTTGTATGTTTTTTGAGGAAATTAAACATGGCCTTTCTATTCAATGTATAATATGATAAAAAGTCAATTTCATAATAGTGAAGTGGGACCACCAATTAGGACATGTGCCCAGCTAGAATGGGATGGCTATAGATGAACATGATAAGATATATACAGGATACTAGGTTGGCATTGTTGTGATGAATTTATTGCCTCAGATTTTTAATTGATCATATCTGTGGAAATATGTTTTTATCGATATAAAAATACATGATCTAAATACAAATAATTCTTCAAGTGAGGTAGTAAAGAGATTTATCATTCCAAAAATCATAATTCAACAAGAGGTGAGAACCAAAAGATCATTACATGGAGTCACATATAAGAATGGATGGATTTCATTCCACCAACAACATAATTATCTTGGTTATGGTGAGAGATTTACCAGACTGTTCTGCAATGAAATAATGAATGTAAGAGATATTCGATTGGATTCCCCATTATATCCAAATTATTCATCGGTGGTGAAAATAATAGAATAGAACTAGTATTTTTAGGATTAACCCGGTTTCCAAAGTGGTGTACCACAATGCCATGTAACATTCTAGATGTTACCCAAAATGTGAATTTTATTATGTTCATATTCAGATAGTACATTCACAGCTTTTTTATGATAGTTTGACGATTTATTAAGTGATCACATTGGTTTCGAGATATGACCACAAGGTCATTGAAATAATATCAATATATTTATTCTATGAAGTGATTAAATAAATCATTTATTTAAATTTTGTATATATCACTGACATTCATTAAACCAAATTGACTGACTAGATAGTAGATGTTCACATGATGTTCTCTGAAGTAAATGGATTCCTCATCTTCATGGGACATATTTATTTTATATTCCATAAATTCCCATCAAAAAATAAAAGGCCTTAAATCCAATAGTTTCATTTATCATGAGCTTTTTTATCGAAATTGAAAAATTATCCATTGGGGAATATCAGTAAAGGTCTATGAAAGAAATGATGTCACTAATACTCCGATTATTATTTTTGGATGGGATGTTATTGGTGAGTCCTCTTGTGTATTTCTATTCTATGATATAATTATCCTGAATTTTTTTTACTTCCCCACAACATTGGTCGGCCGAGTGGGGTGAATTCTACAGGAAGCCTAAGTGAAGCCTCAATATTCATTGGGTAGGACAATCATGGTCATATACACATATATATTAACTCACATTATTCATATATAGTTCCAACAAAACACATATCATTGTTTCTTTAGAATGGAAATATAGACCTCCTTTTCCTTGATAGGCATGAAGGCACCCAATATTGTTGGTTGCACATCATCTTATGTTACATGATTCACCCGGCTGAGCTCAAAAATGGGCGTGGTGAAGTATTCCTTGAATGTTTGAAATTGAATTTTATATGATATCCTATTCTTCTACCATCTATGATTCCATGATGGAACTTTTAGTTGAATTCATCATTCCAAGGGAATATTTTTCATAGACAAGTTGATAAAGGTCGTGTTAATTGATATTTTTATCCCCTAATATAAGAGTTTTTGTAGAGAGATTATGAGTCTGATTTTATTTAAAATAGTGAATAATTACTGTTGTAGCTCATACATTTTTTAATAGGACTATTTCCTCAACTATATTTATATGTAGCACATAACCAATCTCATGAATACTCAATGTGTTTAAAGGTGTGGTCCTCAGGTCATTGGGAGAAGAAACCTGTATATTTTTTTCCACCATCAGTTGTTTTCCATTAATTTTTTTAAAATTATGATTTGGTATATGCAGATTATCAAGACTCAAGGGATGTATTTTCACCATGTATTCTGTCCAACATTAAATATATACAATATCTCATTCACTGATTAATCATTGAAGGTACTGTGAGATTGTTTTGTTTCCAAGTCCCTTTGAGAAGAATATTGTATGTCATATATTGATTGAAAATTATAATCAAGCTATTAGAAGTGATATCGACATTCCGATCTTTGAGAATGATCTCCCTAATATGTATTTTCAAATGCTTATCATAAACTTGAATAGTCATCTATGTGGGGGATAAATCTCCATCACAATATCTAAATCCTGGAAGGGTGATTATCAGGATGAGGGTTATCCCATATATTTTTTCATTTAGATCATTTTGTAAATCATCCATAAACATTATTAAAGAAATATACAAGGCTTTAATGTGTCCCCGAATGTCCTGTTATGGATCCTACATTGTGAATGATATAGAGGTCGGGCATTCTGATGCAATAGTCACCATATTATAAGACATGGTTGAAATACCTTCTATCTCAAACTCATGTGGACTCCGAAGGGATTAAATTAGTGTATCCCTAAGTTATTATGTTGTATGGTTCACATCAATAATCGAGAACATGTGTGGTGAAACAAATTTTTTTTTTCATACAATCATACTTTCGTTCCATAGGTTGGAGCTTCCAAAGGTGGGGTTTCTCATTATTGTGAGGTTTAGGCACTAGGGTTTCTGAGGTGGAAGGGTTTGGTACTTGTGTAGAGGAAAAGGGAGTATATATTTATAGTGTAATTGGATGTTGAATCCATATCTACTATTTAGGATTATTAGAGAATCACACCACAGTTAGAAATTTGTGTAAGTCAACTGGGTGCAGAAGACCACTTGAGGGTTCTAAGACACCACCATGTCTCTACTAGGAATTTTGGAGCACACCACAATGAGTGTAATCTTCATATATGTGAATAGAGAGAAAATTATAAAAACAATTGGGTTCAAAATTTACTGTATTGTCCCCTATATCCTCATTTTTTGTCCATACATCCTCCAGTTCAATGGTAACATATGAAGAACTCATATTCCAACATATTTTAATCATCAGAAAAGTGATCTTCAATGCTTATCACATTAACCAAGTAAATGATGAGCTCTTTTTTACAATGATGTCTCTTTTTGGTGTGGTGGTTTCCATGATTCTAATTTTTTATGGATAAAATCTAAAAGCATATAAGACTGCATTGGAAGAAAATATTAATCATCCCATTATGGCTCTTCCTATACTTGATGGTCTCATTGAACTTTTGGAGGCATATTTGATAGCCCCTAATAGGGTGGATGAATCCTTATGCCTTTTTTATGCTCTTCTCCAAGGTTAAAATTAGCACAGTCAACATTCGTTTGATACATATAGTTATTAATCATTTCAACATGCATAGACGATTTTTTTTACAATCACCTTATTCTTTATATTGGGAATAATATATGTATGTCAACAATGCTGAGGAGTTATCCAACATCACATATCTATAATAAGCGATGATATGGATGATTCCATTGAAGATTATGAAATCTTGGATGTTTTGACTCATCCTTCTATGCAATGGGTTGTATCCGTGATGACCTGTGAGGTTGAAATCATTCGGATTCTTGGGACATCGATGAATGAGTATGTAATTTTCTATACCAACAAGGAAATATCTTGGTACATTCTTTTTTAAAAAGAATTATTCTTTTTTCATTAGTTCCTGAAATCACAGGTGACTATTATTTCATTTTGGATCAACATGAGACAAAATTTGTGGTTTTGGCTACTCAATAGGAGGTGTTGTGTTGTTTAGGAACAACATAGGTGATTGGGAAGGCACTTCTATTGGGTGAAGAGTAAAAATAGTAGTCTCTACCTTGTTTATACATTTACATAATGATGATGGAATGAGGAAATACATATATATGGTCCAATGAATGGAGTCTTCAAAACATTGTGACATTTTTCGGAACACTATGAACAACATTAGTACATCATTAGGATTATAATTTTCTATCTCCTCCCTTATATTTTAATCACAGTGTTTTGGTATTTTATCCTATGAGAAGGTTATGGTGATTGTGTAAGTAAAACACTTACATAAATTTTTGATGTTATAAA
The DNA here is from genome assembly GCA_963277665.1 of Viscum album. NCBI lineage: Eukaryota > Viridiplantae > Streptophyta > Magnoliopsida > Santalales > Viscaceae > Viscum > Viscum album. The sequence continues at coordinate 904,857,875 of OY728122.1, read as the reverse complement.
AATTATCATTTTCATGTTACCTGTAGTTTTTCAGGTTGACAATCACCATCTTCCCTAGTGTAGAAATTAACTAATAATGAAAGTAGGGATAAAGTTACTCCAATCCTACAATCGACACGAAATGAATAATGTTGCACCCAATAGAGGGTTTCCCTATCAGATTCAATAAAAAACCATATTTGTGGCCTCATGATTATCGTGAGGGCCCATCATTAGAAAACACAATAATATGAAGTGTGTGAGATACTATTCGAGATCTACTATTCCATCAATGGTGGAGAATGTAGGATTTATAATATTAGGTGGAGGGAAGGATTCATCAAGGAATTCAAGATTTTTCTTCTTCTCAACGTAAAAAATTGTACTTAACCTTTCCATATCATTTATTAGAGTAGCTAGGGAGTCAATGACATTGATAAATTTCATTTTTAATACTATTTGAGCTTCCTCAATCTTCATGGATTTGGGCGGGTTTTATTATGTGGTGTCATTTTCTTCTCCCACTTTTTCATGATCTCTCTTTAGATTGAATTATTTCCCTTATGGGGGTTACTCTATCACCATAATGGAGGGAATTCAATAATAATTTTAGACATCATCATTTATGTAGACTGGCTATTCGGACCCAAAGTCGATCTGATTCCTAGATACCTCTCTTGATGTTAGATCAACTATTTCCGAACATATGGTATGATTATTACACACTACATCTTAACAAAATACCTTATGGGAATATATTCCCTTGTATCTAATTGGTGAATTTTTTGAGTGTTGATATTTCATTTTCTTATTCGGACAAATATTCCTTAATGAAATTATTTTCGGTTCCCCTGGAAGGTTATTTTTATATAGCCACAACATTCCCATCATTATTTTTAGTGTCTCCTATAAAGCTGAAAACATGAAATTTGAAAGATCATGGGTTTGAAGTCTACTTTATTTTTTGGAATGTACATCCTCATTGGGAGAATCTATATCATCCTATTTGATTATGTTTTCCATATTTTTCCCCAGATATATGTGTCTTGATCCACAATACAAGCTACATTGAGGGTGAAGACTTTCAACGATGTGTATCAGTCTATGGTAGTTTTTCAATCACATACAATTCAATAAAATGATTATGCATTCCCAATGTTGGGGTTGTTTCATGAACCCTTTTCTATATTGGATATTTCTGGTTGTCAACCATGGATGGGGTTCATTGCCTTCACCATTTCTTCCACCCATCTCAGTATATGAATAGTGAACATGAGAGAGTTTTTGGTCAAATTTTTTTGAATAGGACCCAAATTGAATATGTTCATCTTATGGACGATGTAATGGAATGTATTTCAACCATCCATTTTTACCTACCAACTTATGGAAGAATGTTTCCATGTATAGTGATCATGGTGATTAAAATTCTTGTACACCTATTTGTTATGATTTTCTGCAACGACCATTGGAATCACTATATCCTTTTATTTATGATTAAATGATTCTGGATGATTAATTTGTGACTCCAGAGATAGAAACTAATATAGAAATTTCCCCACCATAGAAGATTGGGGTTAAATCATGAACCATCATTGGTTTTTCTAGGCCCCTCTCAGCGGTGGATGAACCAGGTGATAGAAATATAGATATAAATGGGCCATGAAAAATGATATGATGTTTTTTTCAACTACTAAATATTTCTACCAAATACTCTAGGGAATTTAAAATTTGAGGGTGGTGGTTGTGGAAGATATTCCAACGACAGAGAAATTGGTTGGTTTATCTCTTGTATATTTGTTATGGTAGATTTTGTTGAAACATATTTGATATTTCACAACTGTGACCGTGTAGGAACCAGTTGAGATGGTATCCCCTAACTAATTTTATTTTATATGGTATTGGGATGTGTTTATCCCAAAATGACATTTAGAGTCTGGAATGTGCTACCTTTATTCCAAGGGTCCCATCTCAAATGCTCGTGGGAAACACTCTCAGTCTAATTTTCATGTACTATCACCATTGATGCGGGGGGATTATATTGTTATGGCCTAATGGATTACAAGTTACCTAGATCCCTAATTTCTCAAGATAATATGACATTAAATGATGTCCTATCTGGGGAAATTTAGTAATCCAAGAATATACGGATGTGAAATTCTAAATATTTAACCCATTTTCATATACATGCACCTAGATATTGAATGGAAATCAGTCCAAAGAGTATTCTTGTGATGTGGATAAAAACACTACGATGGTGTTTTTCATGATCCACAACTACAGGGATCTATAATATGGATAAGGTAGCTATATCCACCCAAAAAATATGTATTGATGTTATGAAGGTGACACTCATATCTTACATAAGATGCATGTATAACATTTTTCCACTAATGATTTTCCCACTTCTTTTGTGGAAGATAGTCCAAGAACTCCTTATCTATCTCATCTAGGATGTAATAGAAATAATTGTAAAAGGGAAAGAACATGCCTTGTATGTATTTCATAGATAATTCTATCCATATTTCAATGATTTCCTCCACTTAATCAGAATTACACACCTCTATATGGTCAGAATACAAACGATTCTTCTTCGGGATTCTTACAGACCAGAGTGTAGTTCTGGTACTAGATGGTAAGGAACTATATATGGTTTCCTTAGATGTATTCAAAACCTATTTATATTAAGGACCTTGAGTTTTTAGAACCTATCTCTACAGAGGGATTTTGAAAAGGGGAGTATTTTCTTGACTATGAATGATATCACATTGAGAGAGGTTTACCAAAGAATATGGCATGAGTATCATCCCAATAATAAATATCTTAACCAACATGAGGAGGACTTTCATAGTAATGGTGTCCTTTTAATTTGGTTGATGGGTCGACCGAGCCTTGTGGTGCTTAAAATATGTCTCAAACTATAAGGCCTCCCCTTAAACCTTACTTAATATTGAATTAAATTAATAATTCACATTGAGGATCTTTTCATGTTTAGAGTATTAGAGAATTAGAACATAACTATTACATCTCAAAAGATTACAAAGTAGACAGTTCTACTAAGTTTCCATAGAAAAAAAACTATTAAAAAGAAACATGTCTAGTTCTATGTTTTATATAGCATGACTTTCCATTGATCCCATCCTTGACCCTATTCCACATTAAGTCATGTGAAAAACATTTCAAAAAAACGTGGGGTGAGCATAAAAAACTCAGTAAGGGATACACAAAGAATGAAAACTGTTAGTTTTTCAAACAACAAGTAAACCATGTATACTTTATCAAAGTAATACCTTCACCTTCATGAAGTAGTAAAAATTATTCACTGAAATAAAATATCATTACCTACCCTTTTGTAACCAAAATATTACCGTAAAACCCATATAAAGAACATATAACATATAAAGGTAACTTGGGACATAAACATACTTAAGTGGAATAACCATACGGTCGACTTCCACACATATCACTTAATGGAATAGCCATACGGCCAACTTCCATACATACTTAATGGAACAGCCATACGACCAACATCCATACCCAATGCATTGGAGGTTATAATTTAACCACCCGTCCTGGTATTCACGGCACCACCCTTCATATTGTTTATCACGTAACCACCCGTCAAATGTGCATGTACCATTATAAAATCCTAAGACATAAAAAAAATATAATGGAAAGAAAACATTTCCACACCTTGATCACAATATATCACTTAAATATATTGACATAACAAATCCATTATAAAAACCATTTTCAATACCAAAATAAAAGAAAATAAAAACATGGTATTTATTTTTCATTAAAAGGTAAGGGCTTGTAGAGGAAGCCGAATCTCAAATAATGGTCACGGCGGCGGAAAAGTCATTGTCGCCGCATACGTACGACAAAAACATTCCCTTTTGTCGTTTAGTAAAATGATTCGTATAAAAAGATTACTTTTGAATAAATGTAAAAGTCAAAGGGGTTTATACACCATATAAATGAAATTTGTGTATAAAACGAAAAATGCCTCAATGAAAGGTGATTGAGACGAAGTCCCTTACCTTGGGTCCGACTTGACTCGATCGTTCTTTAACATCCGGAATAATAAACTTGAGTTAATTTCTACTTGATTAAGAACCCTTTTCAAGTTCATTATTAATTTTATATCACTTATTATCATGTTATAAACATTATGTAATCATTTAAGTTAATAATATTTGTTTTGTCGATATTTGGTTCTTAAGTCGAATGTGGACTTCTTACAATTACACGTTGTTCGTGTGGTCAAAGGTTCATTATATCCAGAATGATATTCATTATTTTGATATCATATATATCATATATATCCAGCATATACATGTATTTATAATATCACATAATCATTTAGAGGTAAGTAATGAAATGCACCGTTCATGGAGACGGTAAGCTGTACGTACGCAAGAACGCTACTTTCATTTCTATGTCATATTAATGGAATTAAAACTAAATGAGAGGTATGTATATTTTAATTCCATAATTATATTCATCATTTATTTGTAACATAAATTATATATATCAATTATAAATATGTACTTTTAATTGTACATTACATTTGGGGATAACAAATGAAATGCACCGTTCATGGAGACGGTAAGCCGTACGTACGCATGAACGCTCTTTTCATTTGTATTTCATATTTTTATTGAATGTAATAATAATGATATATAGGTATATTATAATTCCAGTATAACATCATATATTATAATCTTAAATCCATCCTTTACGCATCCCACATATGGCATTAATGAATCAAATCACTTTGAGGGGGCGGTAGTCCGCACTTCCTTAAATGAAGATATCGCATTTACCCATAATGGAAACCATAAAGGTATGCCCAAAATGAAAAATACATAAGCTTAAGGAAAACATAAACATATTATATATTATATATAAATATAGTGTCATCTTAATGGCCACCTTTGAAGGTGTTAAAAGAATGTTGAACAATCATCGTTTCGGGAGGCATAAATTCGCTATCCACAGAAACAGTATGTTCTTTAACCATTAGATGTAGGTGTGTGTAAGTGTAGCTCGAATAATTATTATAACAACATACTAGTATATTGAGGATACTGGAGTTGTTACAAAAGAAAATAATAAAAAGAGTTTAGGGGGTTGGAGAAGCAAAATAAAACAAGTGGGCTCAAGTGAAGACATTACCTTAAAATCGGGAAACTCCCTTTGGTTTGAGCTCAAAGGCTTCCTTGGGAAGACTTCTGCCCAATGTGAGGTTTCAATGAGTAAGAGAGGGAAGTGGAGAGACAAAATGGGCAGGGTTTGGCCGAGCCAAAGGCTTTGGAAGTGTGGGTAAGGTGGTAGAGGTGGGGGCCTTTTATAAGAGGGGAGGAGGGGAACTCTTGGAAGGTAAAGAAAAGTCACTTTATTTTAAAATGGTATTAGGATTTAAGAGGTCCCACATTGATATAATTCGAGCATAAGGTGATAAGGGTTCTAAATCCACCCATCCAATAGGTTTTTGACATGTGTAGGTCTTAGATTTTACATTATCTTTCCATTTTATTTAAATCGTTAAATAATGAGGTCATCAATGCATCATCATGATGACATAAATAATTTAATTTATTTAATGTATAAAAATTATAAAAAAATATCATCATGTAGGAAATCTTTTTAGCTTGCTAATTAATATTTATAGTCAAAAATATGACTTTTATATCCCCATGTAAATTTTTTTTAGTAAAACATCTCATGTTTGTGTTATTTTTACTTTAACATTAAATAAAAAGTTATTTATGTCATTTCCCAACCAAAGTGGCTCCATGGGGTCCCCAAGTTGACCCATGGCTTTTCTTGGTCGGCCATGATAAATCCAATAAGGGTAGGACATGTGTCTAAGTATTTTCATTTTATTATAATATCATTTTTTCCTTAAATTACACTAATTACCTCCAATCGCGATTAAAAACATAATAAGTTACTATTCACCAAAATTTATTTTAATCCCATTGAAACACATTTTACTTAATAATGAAAATCTTTTAAATTGGATTTTTGAGATTCAAAACACAGAAGTGGTAATGTCCCATTTAAACGAAAAATTAAATTTTGTAACCACCACTTTGCGGTTTCACTATCCATCGAAATTTGAAGTTTTTCATAAAAAAACAAAAACTTGTCCCTAAGATATATTTGATATTATAAATTCAAAAATGATGTCTATTTTACAAAATTCAAAACATATAATCTGAATTAATTAATTTAATAATTAATTCCCGCTGTCAAAACAAATAGCCTGTTTTTATGAAACAAAAAGTATCAAAAGATTGACACTAGTTTAAGTCCAATTTCAAAGTGAATTTGATTCCAATGACAACCATTGAATTAAATGGTAAAAATATATTCTAATTTCACTTTAAAAACAATTCAAAATATAATATAATCATATAAATAAATTAGATTAAAATGAGGTTTTGAATTAAAATACAACATTTTTCACTATTTATTAAAAAAGGAACTTTATCGGAAAAATACCAAAAATTCACAAAAAGTAAATTTTGATGTCCCAATCATAAAGAATAAGTTTATTTTGACAAAAATAGCTTATAGAATTGTCAAAAGATAGATTTAAAAGTGTTTTTCCATATAAAGGCAGTAAAACAATCTTTTAAAAATATTAGTGTATTTCATGCTTAAGATTGGATTTATTTTCATTTTAAGCCTCTAAAACACTATCTAATTCATTAATAGTCATAGATAAAAATATCTATTATTAATTACTTACTTGGGATGTTACATGCTTCCCATGATTAGAAAATTTCATCCTCGCAATTTACTTACTTATCGAATAAGTGGGGGTATTTATCCCTCATTGCATTTTCAGATTCCCATGTTGCCTCTTCAATCATATGGTTTTTCCACAAAACCTTTACCTGATGAATCAACTTATTCCATAACACCTTGTCTCTTCGGTCAAGAATCTGGACTGGTTGTTCTTCATAAGATAGGTTCTCCTCCAGCTGAACTACCTCTAGACTCAAAACATGAGATGTATCTGACATGTACTTCCTCAACATCGAAACATGAAAAACATTGTGTACCTGAGAGAAAATCGGAGGTAAAGCCACTTGGTAAGCAACTGATCCAACTCTCTCTAGAATTTCATATGGTCCAATGAACCTTGACTCATCTTTCCATTCTTACCAAATCTCATCACACTTTTCCATGGAGAAACCTTGAGAAAAACATGATCACCTACCTCGAAAGATAGATCATTCCTCCGGTTATCTGCATAGCTCTTCTGCCAGCTTTGAGCTGTTCTCATGTGTTTCTGAATCAACAGAACTTTTTCTGCCATCTCTTCTACCAATTCTGGTCCCATTAGCTTCCTTTCACCCACTTCATCCCAAAATGCTGGAGTTTGACACCACTTCGTATATAATGCCTCAAATGGTGCCATCTGTATACTGGAATGAAAACTATTGTTATAAGAAAACTCAACCAAAGAAAGATGTTGGTCCCAACTTCCCTGATAATCCATCGAACAAGCTCGTAGCATATCCTCCAAGGTCTGAATTGTTCGTTCTGAATGCTCATCTGATTATGGATGAAAACCTGCACTAAAATTTAATTCAGTACCCAACGACTTATGAAGGCCTTTCCAAAAGTTAGAAGTAAACCTATGATCGCGGTCAGATACAATGGAGAGAGGAAATCCATGTAACCTAACTATTTCTTTAAGATACAAACGGTAAAGTTGATCTAGGGAAAAATTATCTCGTATAGGAAGGAAATGAGAAGATTTAGTCAAGTGATCAACAATAACCTAGATTGCATTATTACCTCAAGATGTCTTCGGTAATCCCACAACAAAGTCCATGGATATATATTCTCCCATTTCCACTCTGGAATGGTAGAGGCTGAATCATCCCTTTCGGTAACTGTCGCTCTGCTTTAACCTGCTGACAAGTCAAACACTTCATAGTAAAATCCTCAATATCTCTTTTCATTCCATCCCACCAGTAATACTCCCGCAGATCTCTGTACATCTTAGTACTACCAGGATGAACTGAAAACGAAGAACTATGAGCTTCGCATAACAACTCTCTCTTCAACTGTGAATCACAAGGCACACAAAATCTCTTCCCAAATCTCAAAACAAAATCACTATCAATGTTGAATTCATGCAACTTACCTTTCTGAGATAGCTCTACCTTTTTCTGTACCTCACTGTCTTGTTTCTGTGCTTGCTTGATTCTGTCTGATAGAGAAGATCTCACTGATACCTGAAACAAAATAGAATCACATCCTGCACCAACAACTTCTATGCCAATGTTCATCAAATCCTTAACCAAAGTATCAAGTTCCAAACACAACATCGTTAATGAAGCATTACTTTTTCGACTCAAAGAATCAGCAAATTTATTGGATTTTGTCGGATGGTAGTGAATTGTACAATCATAATCCTTTTTTAATTCCAGCCATCTCCTCTGTCTCATGTTCAATTCATTCTGAGTGAATATATACTTTAAACATTTGTGATCAGTATATATTTCACACTTTACTCCATACAAATTATGCCTCCAAATTTTTAAAGCAAAAAACAATAGCAGCTAATTCCATATCATGTGTAGGGTAATTTACCTCATGAGTTTTCAACTGACGTGAATCATATGCAATAACCTGATCATTCTGCATAAGGACATGGCCAAGTCCCTTCAACAAAGCATCACTGTATATATGAAACTCACCACTCCTGGAAGGAAGTGCCAAAACTGGAGCATTCACCAATATTTTTTCAACTCCTGAAAACAATCATCACATTCTTTTGTCCAGATGAACTTAACACCCTTCCGAGTTAGCTTAGTCATTGGACTAGATAACTATGAAAACTCTTCAACAAACCTTCGGTAGTAACCTGAAAACCAAGAAAACTACAGATCTCGGTTACATTTGTGGGTCTCGGCCATTCTTCAACAACTTTTGTTTTAGCAGGATCAACAGTTATGCCATCTTTTTCAACAATGTGACCGAGGAAAGAAATTTGTTGTAACCAAAACTCACACTTTCTGAATTTTCCATATAATTTCTTTTCTTTTATGGTTTGCATGATAATCCTTAAATGACTTTCATGCTCCTATTTACTTTTATAAAACATTGAAATATCATCAATAAAAACAACCAAAAGTTTTCACCTGAGTTAACTGAGCCATCACTGCAACAAACTGTGTAGTTCTGATTCTGACCGTCTTAGGATACTGATTTGAATGGTCATTTCCCTCTGTATGACTTCCCAAAAAATCTGTTCTGTTTCCTCTACGAAAAAAAATTCTTAACACAGAAATATCTTAGACGAAGCAACATGGAAGTCTTTAAATGCTATATCATTTCAATCATACCATAAATTAACTTATAATTTTACACTTTTCTAAATCCTAAAGTTGTCTAAACCGACCTCTGATACCAACTATAAGGCCCCAGCCTTACACCTTACTTAATATTGAATTAAATGAATAAATCACCTTGAGGATCATTTTAGGTTTAGAGTTTTAGAGAATTAGAACATAACTATTACATCTCAAAAGATTACAAAGTAGACACTTCTACTAAGTTTCCATAGAAAAAAACTATTAAAAAGAAACATGTCTAGTTCCATGTTTTATATAACATGACTTTCCCTTGATCCCATCCTTGACCCTATTCCACATTATGTCCAGTGAAAAACATTTCAAAAAAACTTGGGATGAGCATAAAAAACTCAGTAAGGGATACACAAAGAATGAAAACTGTTAGTTTTACAAACATCAAGTAAACCATGTATACGTTATCAAAGTAATATCTTCACCTTCATGAAGTAGTAAAAATTATTCACTGAAATAAAATATCATTACTTACCCTTTTGTAGCCAAAATATTACCATAAAACCCATTTAAAGAACACATAACATATAAAGGTAACTTGGGACATAAACATACATAAGTGGAATAACCATACGGTCGACTTCCACACATATCATTTAATGGAATATCCATACAACCAACTTCCATACATACTTAATGGAATAGCCATACGGCCGTCTTCCATACCAAATGCATTGGAGGTTATAACGTAACCACCCGTCCTGGTATTCATAACACCACCCGTCATATGATTTATCACGTAACCACCCGTCAAATGTCCAATTACCATTATAAAATCATAAGACATAAAACAAATATAATGGAATGAAAACATTTCCACACTTTGATCACAATATATCACTTAAATATATTGACATAACAAGTCCATTATAAAAACCATTTTCAATACCAAAATAAAAGAAAATAAAAACAAGGTATTTATTTTTCATTAAAAGGTAATGGCTTGTAGAGGAAGCCGAATCTCAAATAATGGTCACAGCGGCAGAGAAGTCGTTGTCGCCGCATACGTACGACAAAAAAATTCCCTTTTGTAGTTTAGTAAAATGCTTCGTATAAAATAATTCCTTTTGAAAAAATGTAAAATTCAAAGGGGTTTTTACACCGTATAATAGAAATTTGTGTATAAAATGAAAAATGCCTCAATAAAAGGTGATTGAGACGAAGTCCCTTACCTCGGGTCCGACTTGACTCGATCGTTCTTTAACGTCCTGAATAATAAACTTGAGTTAACTTCTACTTGATTAAGAACCTTTTTCAAGTTCATTATTACTTTTATGTCACTTATTATCAGGTTATAAAAATTATGTAATCATTTAAGTTAATAATGTTTGTTTTGTCGATATTTGGTTCCTAAGTCGAAAGTGGACTTCTTACAATTACATGTTGTTCGTGTGGTCAAAGGTTCATTATATCCAGAATGATATTCATGATTTGGATATCATATATATCATATATATCCACCATACACAGGTATTTATAATATCACATAATCATTTAGAGGTAAGTAATGAAATGCACCGTTCATGGAGACGGTAAGCCGTACGTACGCATGAACGCTACTTTCATTTCTATGTCATATTAATGGAATTAAAACTAAATGAGAGGTATGTATATTTTAATTCCATAATTATATTCATAATTTATATGTAACATATATTCTATATATCCATTATAAAAATGTACTTTTAATAGTACATTACATTTGGGGATAACAAATGAAATGCACCGTTCATGGAGACGGTAAGACGTACGTACGCATGAACGCTACTTTCATTTCTATTTCATATTTTTATAGAATGGAATAACAATGATATAGAGGTATATTATAATTCCAGTATAACATCATATATAATAACTTTAAATCCATCCTTTACACGTCCAACATATGGCATTAACGAATCAAATCACTTTGAGGGGGCGGTAGTCCGCACTTCCTTAAATGAAAATATCACGTTTACCCATAATGGAATCCGTAAAGGTATGCCCAAAATGAAAAATACAGAAGCTTAAGGAAAAAATAAACATATTATATATCATATATAAATATAGTGTCATATTAATGGCCACCATTGAAGGTGCTAAAAGAATGTTGAACAATCATCGTTTCGAGAGGCATAAATTTGCCATCCACGGAAACAGTATGTTCTTTAACCATTAGATGTATGTGTGTGTAAGTGTAGCTCTAATAATTCTTATAGAAATATCCTAGTATATTGATGATACTGGATTCGTCACAAATGAAAAGAATAAAAAGAGTTTATGGGGTTGGAGAAGCAAAATAAAAAAAACTGACTCAAGTGAAGACATTACCTTAAAATCGGGTAACTCCCTTTGGTTTGATCTCAAAGGCTTCCTTGGAAAGACTTCTGCCCAAAGTGAGGTTTCATGGAGTAATAGAGGGAATTTGAGAGACAACATGGGCAGGGGTTGGCCGATCCAAAGGCTTTGGAAGTGTGGGTAAGGTTGTAGAGGTGGGGGCCTTTTATAAGTGGAGAGGAGGGGCACTCTTGGAAGGTAAAGAAAAGTCACATTATTTTAAAATGGTATTCGGATTTAAGAGGTCCCAAATTGATATAATTAGAGAATAAGGTGATAAGGGTTCTAAATCCACCCATCCAATAGGTTTTTTACAAGTTTATATCTTAGATTTTACATTATCTTTCCATTTTATTTAAATCGTTAAATAATGAGGCCATCAATGCATCATCATGATGACATAAATGATTTAATATATTTAATGTCTAAAAATTATAAAAAAATATAATGATGTAGGAAATATTTTTAACTTTCTAATTAATATTTATAGTCAAAAATAGGACTTGTATAACCCCATGTAAAAATTGTTTTAGTAAAACATTTCATGGTTGTGTTATTTTTACTTTAACATTAAATGAAATGTTATTTCTGTCATTTCCCAACCAATGTGGCTCCATGGGGTCCCCAAGTAGACCCATGGCTTTTCATGGCCGGCCATGACACATCCAATAAGGGTAGGACTTGTGTCTAGGTATTTTCATTTTATTATAATATCATTTTTGCCTTAAATTGCACTAATTACCTCTAATCGGATTAAAAACTTAATAAGTTACTATTCACCAAAATCTATTTTAAACCCATTGAACCAAATTTTACTTAATAATGAAAATCTTTTAAATTGGTTTTTTGAGATTCAAAACACAGAAGTGGTAAAGTTCTATTTAAACGAAAAATCAAATTTTGTAACCACCACTTTGCGGTTTCACTATTCATCGAAAATTTAAGTTTTTCAGAAAAAAAAAACCAAAACTTCTCCCTAAGCTATATTTGATATTCTGAATTCAAAATTGATGTCTATTTTAAAAAATTAAAAACATATAAGTTTCATTAATTAATTTAATAATTAATTCCCGCTGTCAAAACAAATAGCCTGTTTTTATGAAACAAAAAGTATCAAAAGATTGACACTAGTTTAAGTCCAATTTCAAAGTGAAATTGATTCCAATGAAAACCATTGGATTAAATGGTAAAAATATATTCTTATTTCACTTTAAAACCAATTCAGAAGATAATATAATCATATAAATAAATTAGATTAAAAAGTGGTTTTGAATTAAAATACAACATTTTTTACTATTCATTAAAAAATGAACTTTATCGGAAAAATACCAAAAATTCACACAAAGTAAATTTTGATGTGACAATAATAAAGAATAAGTTTATTTTGACAAAAATAGCTTAAAAAATTGTCAGAAGATTGATTTAAAAATGGTTTTCCATAAAAAGGCAGTAAAACAATCTTTTAAAAATATTAGTGTATTTCATGCTTAATATTGGATTTATTTTCATTTTAAGCCTCTAAAACACTATCTAACTCATTAATAGGAATAAATAAAAATATCTATTTTTCATTACTTACATGGGATGTTACACAAACAGCCTTAAGGACACTTGCATCAAAAATATTATGGAAATGATCTTCTTTCTACACCATGGCTAGAATATGTCAACCTTCATTTTTGGATTGTGTATGGATATGTGACATTCTATGATAGTTGGAAGAATATTTTGATTCCCAGATACTATTGGGGGAATACTAACATGCTACTGAGAAGCTACTATAATATACCTATTAAAATATTTATTTTTTCCAGAATATTATCCTTCATCGAGTCACGTTACAGTTTAAATTTTTGATCCAGGTCACACCATATATATGATCCCCATCCTTAGCCTTTTAAGTATGAAACTGATCATTTTTCACAAGAACCTGAGAATTTCCCTAGGCATGTGCTTCTCTCAGGTGGGAATCCCTATTTGGAGATAGAATGCAAACCTAATCTGAATATTCATTCCCTGCAAAAATATGAAAACATACCTCTTGAATTGGAGAAGTAATATGATAATTCTCTAGTATAGCTTTTGAAGGATGTTAGTGGGTTTTTTTTCATTATTACATGTAGGTATATGATCCTAGATTATATGAGTTGTTGGAGTATTCTAGGACTCTTCATTGTTAGTAATATGAGCATTTCTTGAGGAATTCTCCACTATCAATTTGTGATCCCTAACACAAATGAAGATATGAACCCAATCATTAACCTTTTGTGTGTTTTACTAGTATTATTTTACCTGAATTAGATATTTTCCCATCAAATCATCTACTATCACTTTCCTAGCTCAACCATAATTGGGTTATGTTCCCAATTAAGTCAAAGAGGTATCCTCTATATGGCTTCTCACCATCCTTTTACAGATCTAGGGTTTTCCCTCAGCATCAATCCATATGGGGAAGGCTCGAGTATTGTCTTCAATATTGATCTTGAGGGCTTCTCTAGAATTTTCACCCCATTATATCTTCATTACCATTATTTGTTCCTCTATCGAGGGATATGGAATTCATCAGATCTCGTATATCAAGGCCATTGTGATGTTTTCTTGGAGACTTTGATGTTGAATGAAATGATGATTATTTTGAGCCTTCATAATTATCATTGTTCCCCTACCCTTGTCCCTAACTAGAATACTCCTCATATACATCAAGTGATTTTTTTCATTTCAACTTCTGATGGGGGTTCATCCTCAACTTATATTTTCATGGTTTCATACCCATATTGGAATTTCTAGTTCAGATCGGCCCGAAACCCTTCATCTGCAGTGCTCTTTTGGTTTTGTATTTGGGTAATCAAGCCCTGTGTGGCATTGGCTCAATATCGTGAATCATGGAGGTTCTAAATCTTGGGGTTTCTCATTATGGGGTTGTGGTGTTCAGGGGAGTCTCATGGATTGGGGTAGGGAATTCTTCTGATGATGGTTCTAATGACTTGGATGCTAGCAACATCTATGTTGTTTTTACAAAGTGCAGTGGTGGTGAATTTTTTGACTTGAGGAATGGTTTCACGGTGGCGTTAATCTACTATGAGGACTCTATGGTCCATGGTTCAAGGGATTATAAATGTATACCTACTAAAATGGGATACTCTAGATTAGGTTCAGAGTAGGGAATTATCACCAGGCCATTGCTAGCAGAATTTGGATGTTTGAGAGGGTTTGGAAATCTCGATTGGATCTTAGCCCATGAACATTGGTATAGGACTTCTAGCTAGATGCGATGATATGTTAGAAAATTTAATTAACGTTATTGATGATGGGTAGGTGATTTTAATTGTAAAAATGAACTCAATTGTTTTTGGCCTCTGGATATTGGACCGTTGGGGCGCATTTTTTGTATTTACATATTTGATGTCTTGTTGGGTTCCCCCTTACCACATAAAAGAAGTATTATGTTAATAATGTAAAAGTAATATTTTTCAATATGAGACAGATCATGAGCCTTTTGAATAATTTTCATTCCATTTGATATAGGTGTATGAGCATGAAATAAGGCATGTGACACTCTCACATGGTGATCCTAGGTTTGAATGATAATATGATATTGGTTTGTATCCTCATCCATTTCCATAATATACCAATAGTCATCCTATATGGGAGAATGAATATGATATTTTTCTAGTGAATCCTCTTTTTATACAGATCCAATTGTATTGTTTCCCATGATATAGGGATAATAATTTGAATCAATCCACATATCATTACTAGTGCTAGAGTATTTCATCATTTTTAATTAGCTATTTATTGAATGTAATTGAATCTTAGAAATGTATGAGAAGGGTTGTAATAAAGGACATTTTATCTATCTGGTATATAATGGTATATTTATATAGTTGATTAAAGTATATGATCCAACTTATTTATTATTTTTCCTTCATAATACACCACTGGAAATCATTAATCTATATCTGTAAATGCACCATCCCCATGCTTCCTACATGAGTATGCTCGAAAACTTCTTTTTAGTAAGAATGTATATGATTATTCATGTTAGTTATTAATGTAAAAGGATTAAATACTTCATATATAGTTGTTTGGATAACATGCAACTAAAAATATTTTATAGCAATATGTTCCCAATTTGTCTTCCCTGCTTCCCATTCAATGGTATGAGAGGTGGCAGGGTCCCTGGTGATACCCTTAGAATGTGACATAAGGGAACCGACGGTGTGGAATTGGGGACTAAGGATGACTAGAACCCTCCTCACTGGCTCCTCAACTAGATGGTACTCATAGCAGAATCCTTGATCCACCATCATATTATATGGATTGTATTGAACATAATGCTCCCAAAATATGCTTCTTTAACTGTTGGTTATGTCAAAGAGTGCCGCTATCACTTTTAAAATTCTATTGAATGATGTAGACTCATTGGTTTTACTGTTTGAAGACCCACACATATATCCTCAGTGGTAGGAATTGTACAATTTCAATGCACTTCATTGACTATTTCGGTGACCACACTACACCGATGACATCAGTAAAGTGATTTCATTATGTGTAACACCCTGACCCAAGAAGACCAAAGTCGGTGCATTATTTTAATACATTGGAATGATCACAAGGAAATCATTTCTCGAAATACTGATCAGTTTAGTATTATTAGAAACAAGATTCATACATAAGTTCAACTTTACCACTTGAAAATAAATACAACATTAATTTATTCTATTTTAAACATCCAAGACTCCTAGATTAAGCTTTCAAGTCACTCATAATTAACTTCTTCAAATCGTGGGAAAATCAAACATAAGAAATGTGTGTTCTCAAATGCTCAGTAATGGTATGAAATACCGCGGAAGATAACATAAATATTAAGCATGTTGAATAATTGAAAACACATGCCTTTAAAAGTAGTAAAGATGAACACTTTTATGGATAGAATATGAGCTTAGTAAATAATTCCATAATAAAACATAATCATGGGAATTATACTAGTAAAATGACCACATGAACCATCAATATTATTTTCTTAATGAGGGAATGTATACTGCAAGCCATTCTGAAACATTTTTTCAAGGCCTCAGCCAAGATATCTAAAAATGATTAATGCCTCGGCGAAAACCATATATCAAATTGGGAAATGTCCCAACCGATTCCACTCCTAGTTGTCTCGTGAGACCTACCAATTCATCTAGGAGCTATAGCACTCTCCACCCATCACTTACTAATTCCAATACATTACTCATATGAAAAGGTTGAAATATAACACAAACATTCGTATTAAAACTAGAATATAAAATGTCAATACTTTAACCATAAACCATGAATGGTATAAAAATATCACATCCACAGTCAAACTTATCAAAAAACCATCAATACAATATAAAAGATTTTTATAATAATAAATCAACTTCAAATAAACATAAAATCCATCAATGGATGTTGACATAGATGAAATCAAAACCTTTTTTAGAGAAATATCTCTTTCCATTTTGAAATCATTTAATAGTAAAATATTTAAAAAGAAAACATTTTTTTTAAAATATTCTTATAATAATTTAAGGGGATCTTCGATGATATTATAATGGTATAAAATAGCCACACTCGCCGTATAAGATTAGAAAAAGACATTCTTACCTTAATTTTTTCAAAAGGTCATAAAGTAACTTTTTTAGAAAATGACTGAAACTTTCTTTAAAAAATATAAGGTTAAATAAGAATAAAAATTAAATTACCCCTTTATCTAGTAAAAATGTTTTGAAATACATTTTTATGAAACATGGATGTGGATGATAAAGACGTCCCAGTAGATACTTACATAAAAACAATCTCGAATAATATAGAAACTGTAGAATTAACCCTTACCTTGTACATTTCCTTGGTCCAGGGTAGGTTAACCTCCTCTATAATGGTGATATAATTGTTATTAATTTATAAAAAATTCATATACTTTAATATGATATCACATATGATCTTTTAACATTGCTTTGTTAATAATATCTTCATATTATCGTAATTTTGGGTGTTAAATGATTTTTTCTCCTTTATATGCATTGTTACATAAATAATGTTTTTTATAGATAATATGTATCTTGTTCATATTAAAAATGATATTACGGCTTTAATTTTTTTTTAACATCTAATGAAAATTAGTCTTGAATGGATACAATGGGGAACAAGTTTCATCGTGTTTGTGGAGACGATAATCCGTACGTACGTACGAGCGACAATATCATTATTTTGATATTAAAATAATATATAATTGGATGTTATATAATATAGAAAGAATAAATATCATGATATATTTATTATTTAAATCAATTAAACATCATTATTATACCCATTCAAATAATATTGTATTGAATAACAATTACACCATAAGGTGGAGACGATAAGCCATACGTACGCACGTATAGAGACTGTTATTCAAAGGATGGATAGAATAATGAATATGGTTGTAGAATATTTATAATAAAAACACCTCTTATAGAATATTTTGGAGTTATTATTTTAGAATGGAAACATCAAAGAAAGAGGATGTGGAAGAAGAAAGCATCATGAAAGAGGTGATTAAATATTTCCCTCTTCTTCATGTTCTTCCTTTTTTATTTGATCAAAAGGGCTCCATTGGATGGATTTCTATCTATAGGAAGGCCTCTAGGATGAACGGATGACGGTTTAGAGGGTATTTGGGAAGGTTTTGGCTGAGGAAAATGGCTTTGAAGGTGTGAATTAGAGAGAAGGGGGAGTGCCCTTTTATAAGAGGGGTGAGGGGCACCATTGGAAAAGATTGAAATAATTTTTTATAACAAAATAATTTTCGGTTTATAATGGCTCCAAAATGTATTATTTAAAGGTTAATGTAGTTATGGGTCTAAATAACTCAACCAATAGGTTTTATATAGGTTTGGGTCACTATATTAACTTTATCTTTTAGATTTAACTCACAGTTAAATAGTTTGACATTTACCATGTCTCTTTGTATTTTAATAATATATGGTTAATAAACATACTATATACTTTCAAGAGAAACCGAAGTGGTTAATTAATGATACAAATATAATTATATAAGTCTTTTGGATGATACTTCGATTTTTAGGAATAGAATATTAATTAATAATATAATATTTTTTTAAACAATATTTTTTGTCAATTTTGACACTATTTGGATTTTTGTTTTTTATAAATTCATAACAGAATTATTACTTCACAAAAAATTCATATAAACAAACCTAATATGTCTTATTAACCTAGAAAATTAGTGTAATTCATAAAAAGATTTAAATTACATATATTTGGATATTTATAATGTCAATTATTTTAATCTTTCATTAATTGGATAATTACTACATCATGTTTGTGTCATAAATAAATTAAATTATTTAAGGTGAAAAAATATAAATAAAAAACCATTATTTATGAAATAATTTTATCATTATAATTAATATTTATAGTCGAATTTATCTTATGTGTAACTCTACATTAAAATGGTTTATTTATTAATATTTAATTTTAAATCTTTTAACACTTCTTTGAAACAAATAATAATAAATGGAAAAATCTAATAAAAGTGGACCTAAAGGATCATATTTTATTCATAAGGTTGTTTTTTGGAATTACACTTATTAAATATATTTAGGACATGTTTTAGGGTAATAATAATATCATTTTTACTCTAAATTGCCCAATTTACTTTTAACGGTGGTAAATAAAAGTAA
Source organism: Viscum album (assembly GCA_963277665.1). NCBI lineage: Eukaryota > Viridiplantae > Streptophyta > Magnoliopsida > Santalales > Viscaceae > Viscum > Viscum album. The sequence continues at coordinate 904,838,473 of OY728122.1, read as the reverse complement.
AAAGTTATGATTCACCAAAAATTATTTTATTCTCATTGAGCCACATTTTACTTACTGATATCAACCGTGTATCTCTAATTTTTGAAATTCAACTCACAGAGCCGGTAAAATTATGTTTTTTGTAAATTTGCAAATGCTCTTATGATGTGGGTAAAGATAGAAAAAAGTTCAATAAAATTATTATATATCTAATGATATTATAAACTGAATACAATTAATTACATTGAACATATATAGGAATTATGTATCTATTTTTACCTAAAAAAAATTAAAAAAATTAAATAATTAATTAAATGAAAATTCATTTTTAAACTATAACTCAATGTTTTTCTCTATTAATCAAAAATTGAAAGATTTTTTAAAAATTCCAAAAATTCAACCTAAGATAATTTTGATCTTCCGAATTCAAAAATTATTTCTATTTTAACAAATTCAAAATATATAACTTTCATTATTTAATTTAAAATCAATTTCTGTTTTCAAAACCAAAATGCATCTTTTTAAGAAATAATAACTATCAAAAGATTGACACCATTTTATGTCCAATTTTAAATTGAAATTTCATAAAATGACCATCATTGGATTAAATGGTTAAAATATAATCTAATTATACTTCCAAACCATTAATATTTATAATTAAACACTATAATTTTTTTTGATTAAAAATGTAGTATTCTGTTAAAATATAGTATTTATCACTATTCACCAAAATATGAATGTTTTCAAAAAAAAACCAAAATTTATTGTAAAGAAATTATTATGTTCTGATTATAAAGAAGAAGTTTATTATATCAAATTTAATATATAAAAGTTTTGAATATTGGATTTAAATAGGGTTCTCCATTAAAAGGCAGTAAAATTGCATTTTATTGAAAAATAATTATTTTATTTGAAAAAATGAATTTGTTCTTAAATTTTTTCTATGAAACTAATAAAATTGATTCTTAAATTATAATAATTATATAATGACCAACATTCAATTAATAATATTCATTACTGCTTTTGAACGGCTAGTTTGGTAAGTCGTGGTGCGCTTAAATTCAGTGTTGCGTGTACTACATGTTTTTTCATTATTTGGAAAAAATAATGTACTATGAAATCTTGGGGTGTTAGATTTGTCCCTCATTCAATAAATTATGTCCCCGTAATTATATATTGTTCTTCAAAAATAATATTTTGAAAATAGAATATACCTTTATGGGAAAACCCTCATTGGAAATTGTGTTAATAAGAATTTTTCTTAATAAGAGGAAAAGGGGAATGAGAAAGTCACCACCAAATTATGATCATGATTAGGAAAACATTGGTGGAAATTAGAGACACATAATTTGAGAAAAAACATAAATATTTATAGGGAGTGATTGAGGTCATTAGTCACAAACAATTGTAAAATTGAGTGCCTCAAGGCAATCAATCTTTGATGATTTAAAATATCATCTGTGGAACAAAACATACGGTATTAGGATAACACATTTTTATTTTTAAGATCCCTTACCTAAAGTTTAATAATTAGATTCTTCATATAATAAGAGAATAAAAAAAAACTTTGCAAGTAGAGTTCCAGGGTTTAACTAATTTCTACAAAAAACACATCTTTCACTTTAAATGATAGTAGAACATAAAAAAATATTCTATTTATCCAATCCATATAGGGTTACAAAAAATGTATTTATAATTCTCCTATCAGACCCTTTAAATAAAGAAACTAAATTATACAATCATGGGACTTCACATAGTCCAGTGGTAGGCGAAAAATCCCAATCACACTGTGGTTGTGGGTTCGATTCCCACAGCTTTGTCCGACGTGACGGGTTTTCACATGGTCTGCATGTTGTAATTTTTATAAAATTCCAAAAATAACCTTAAAAATAGTATCCAATTTCAAACTTAATCCATTCCAACCATTAGACTTATCCAAAATTCTTCTATCCAAAATCACAATCCAAAATTTATGTGGAAGTTAAACAGAATGAAGATACTTTTTTCAACCTAATAACATGTGAACACATTAGTCATGCATAATTTTAAATCATGGTTACACATTAAATCTCCATATAACCTTATTTATTACATTCATGCTCCCTTTCCCTTTATATAATACTAGATATATTCTTTATATACTAAAATATTTAATATTCCAGCAAATATGAAATAAAAAAATATTAATCAGTTCCATGGAATTCAAGAATATACAATATAATTTATCCAAATCAACCATCTCTTATTCCAAAATAACTACCTCATTATCAGTACCATATTAAGGAATACATTTCCTCAAACTGTGTATTTTTTCAAAAAAAGTGTAGCTAACTATAAATTCACTTTTCTTAGAACCATATAATCTCAAATCCACAATTAAATTGTACTGTAGTACAATCCTTATTTATCTCCACAATTCATATAACCTGTATATTGCTAATACAACAATCAAATGATATAATTATATAATTACAACATATGAACAGTACTCATTCCTCTTCATCTGAGGTAGTATAATAACTTTATTTTTATCCAATAGCACCATTTGTGATATACACTGAAGACTGGGACATTAATTCATGTAGTGTTTCGACACCTTATAGATGAATAATTTTACATTTGAATCCTTTTTCATACCCTTGAAATAATGTACATGGTGTCCTTTTTTCCACTCTTATAACAAACCCTCATTCCCTTCAAACATTTACCAAGGTGACTCTTTCCACAGTTATCACATATGGGAATATCCTTCTTTTCCCTCATCCCTATATCCATCATTCTCTCTTACATCGTTTTTTCTCTTACTTCCCTTCAAATCCATAGTATTCATAAAATTATTTACATATCTTATTATCACATGAAATTATTTCATTATATGTTGAGAATACATGGGAGACTATTTTCCTTCTAAATATTTTCTTAATACCGTGAAAGATATGATCCTTCTACTCTTTGGATCATACGTATTGTTGGAGTTCACATTCCTTCTAATGGGCATCATTACTATACGTAGGGGTCAGTTTATGAATTGTAATGAATAATTCCAATCATCTAAAATACCTAATGTAAATTGAATAGTCTATGGATATAATCCATAAAAAAAATTATTTGAGGAGGTATGTACTCATAAAGATTTCATAATGATTCGTAAGAAAATTGAGAATTATCCTTATCATATCACCCAGGAGTGTCGTAACCAAGAGTGTATCAAGGCCCATTGTTGTGCACTAGTTCCCATTCAAGTATAGATCAAAGTGGTGTTTTCGGGTTTTACCCATAGGTACATCTATGTCAGAGCTGCCTCTACCTGCTCGTATCCAGAAAAAGATTTATCACTTGGAAAACTCAAAAAATCAATACAATACTAAAATTTTAGGATGTTCTTATATACTAATCCTCAAAGTCTATCTTAGGGCTATGTTCTCTAATCAGAGTTTATCTAAATATTGTTTACAAGGATTGTACTAAAATTCCTATAATAACAACTCTAATGCCCCGACCCTAGAAGTCCATATTCGGTGAATTATTTTAATACATTGGCATGATCCAAGGAAATAATGTCATGAATGAAAAATCAATTTAGTATTATTGGAAACATGATTCATACATAAGATCAACATTACAACCTGAAAATAAATAAAACAATAATTTATTTCATTAGAAACATCCAATCCTCCTAGATTATGCCTGCAAGTCACTCATAATTAACATCTTCATATCATGGGAAAAATGAAACAAAATAAAGGGGTGAGCTCAAATTCTCAGTAAGGGTAAGCAATGCAACGGAAGATAACATAAATATTAAGCATGGTGAATAATTGAAAACACATGCCTTTAAAGTAAGAAACATGGACACTTTTGCAGAAAAAATATTAGAGTAGTAAATAATGCCATAATAAAACATAATCAGGGGTAATATACTAGTCGAATAACCACATGAACCATCAATATAATTTTTATAATTATTGAATGTATAATGATGGACATTATGAAACATTTTTTCAAGGCCTCAGCCAGGATGTGTAAAAATGATTAATGCCTCGGCCAAAACCATATATCAAATTGGGAAGGTCCTCAGCCAATTCCATATATATTTGTCCCATGAGACCTACTGATTCATCGAGGAGCTATAGCAGGCTCCACCCATCACTTACTGAGTCCAATACATTCCTCATATGAAAAGGTTGAAATATAACATAAAAATTCGTATTAAAACTAGCATATGAAATGTAAACTCTTTAACCATAAACCATGAATGGTATAAAAATATCACATCCATAGTCAAACATATCACACAACCTTCAAAACAATATGGATGTTTTGTATCATAATAATTCAACATCAAATAAACTTAAAATCCATCAAAAGGTGTTGACATAGATGAAATCAAAACCTTTTTTTAGAGAAATATCTCTGTTTATTTTGAAATAATTTAAGGGTCACATAATTATAAAGAAAATATTTATTTTGAAAATATTCTAATAATCTTGTAAGGGATGCTTCGATGCTGTGATAATGGCGGAAAATAGCGACACCCTCCATATAAGTTAAACAAAGACATTCTTTCCTTAATTTTTTTTCGAAAAGGTCCTAAAGTACCTTGTTTGGAAAATGATGGAAATATTCATTTCAAAACATATAAGGTTAAATAATATTATAAATTACTTTACCCCATTATCTTGTAATTTTTTTTTTGAAATACATTTTTATGAAACATGGATGTGGATGATAAAGAGGTCCCAGTAGAAACGTACGTAAAAACAACCTTGGATAATAAAGAAATTGTAGAATTAACCCTTACCTTGTACTTTTCCTTGGTCAATGGTAGGATAAAATCCTATATGATGGTGATATAATTGTTATTAATTTATACAAGAATTATATACATTAATATGATATCATATGTGATCTGTTAATATTTCTTTGTTAATAATATCTTAGTATTATATTAATTTCGTGTGTTAACTGATTCGTTCTCCTATATATACTTTTTTACATATGTAATTTTTGTTATGGATATGATATATCTTATTCATATTTAGAATTATATTAAATCTTTAAACATTATTTTCAATCATCTAATGAAAATTATTCTTCAATGGATACGATGGAGAATGTATCTCATCACGTTCGTGGAGATGGTAATCCGTATGTACGCAAGAGAGACAATATAATTCTATTGATATTAAAATAATATATAATAGGATGGTATATAATATATACAGAATCATTATCATGATATATTTATTATTTACATCAATTACACATCATTATTATACCCATCCAAATAATAATGTATTGAATAACAATTACACAACGACGTGGAGACGGTAAGTCGTACGTACACACGTATGGTGACATGTCATTTAACGGATGGATATAATAATGAATATGGTTGTAACATATTTATAATAACATAATATTATATAGAAGATACTGGATTTATTATTTTAGAGTTAAAACAACAAAGAAATAAGAAGTGGAAGAAGAAGGGGACTTGAAAGAGGTGATGAAATATTTACCTCTTCTTCAGGTTCTTGTTTTTGATTTCATCAAAAGGGCTCCATAGGTGGCTTTATGATTAAATGAGGTCCTCTAGTATTATGGGAGGACATTTTAGAGGGTATTTGGGAACGTTTTGTAAGAGCCAAATGACTTTGAATGTGTGAATTAGAGATAATGGGGAGTGCCTTTTTATAAGAGGTGTGAGGGGACCTTATGAAAAGATAGAAATATTATTATATAATAAAATAATTTTCAGTTTCAAATGGCACAAAAATATATTATTTAGAGGATTAAGTGGGTATGGGTCTAACACCACTAGAAAAATAGGTTTTAGACATGTTTGGGTAACTATATTAACTTTATCGTTTAAATTTAACTATTAGTTAAATAGTTTGATATTTACCCTGCCTCTTTCTATTTTTATATTATATTGTTAATAAACATACTATATTATTTCAAGAGAACCCAAAGTGGTTAATTAATGAAAAAAATATAATTATATAAGTCGTTTGGCAGAACCATAGATTTTTAGGAATAGAATATTAATTAATAATATAATATTTGTTTTAAAAACTCTTTTATGTCAATTTTGACACTATTTGGTTTTTGTTTTTTTCTAAATTCACAACAAGAATAAGTACTATGAAAAAAATTCATCTAAACAACCCTAATATGTCATATTAACCATGAAACTAGTGGAATTCATAAAAAGTCTCAAATTACATTTAATTAGATATTTATAATGTCAATTAATTTAATATATCATTAATTATGTAATTACTACATCGTCATTGTGTCATATATAAATTAATTTATTTAATTTCAAAAATTGTAAATAAAATACCATTATGTAGGAAATAATTTTATCTTTCTAATTAATATTTATAGTCAAATTTATCTTATTTTTAATCCTATATAAAGAAAATTTAGTTATTAAACATTGATTTTAACTCCTTTAACTTTTCTTTGAATTAAATAATAATAAATTACCTAATCTTATCCAAGTGGGCGTAAAGGATCATATTTTATTTATGAAGTTGTTTTTGGTAGAATTACTCTTATCCAATAGAGTTAGGACATGTGTTAACATAATAATATTATCATTTTACCCTAAATGACCCTATATACTTTCAACCGTGGTAAATTAATGTAAAAAGTTACTATTAAGGAAAAATTATTTTCTTCTTATTGAAACACATTTTACTTACTGATATCAACTGTGTCTCTTTGATTTTTGAAATTCAACTCCCAGAAGTGGTAAAGTTAATTTTTATGTAAATTTGTAAATGCTCATAGGAGGTGGGTAAAGACAGTAAAAAGTTCAATAAAATTTTTATATATCTACATATATTATAAAATAACTCTAATGAATTAAATTGAACTTATATAGTTATTAAGTATCTATTTTTCCCTAAAATAAATTTAAATATAATAAATATTTATTTTAAATAAAATTTGAGTTTAAACTATAACTCCTGGTTTCTCTCTATTCATAAAAAATTGAATGTTTTCAGAAAAATACCAAAAATTCCCCCCAAGCTAAAATTGATATTCCGAATTAAAAAATGATTTCAATTTTTATAATTTAAAAACATAGAAGTTTCATTAATTAATTTAAAATTAATTCCCGTTTTCCAAACCAAAAAGTGTATTTTTAAGAAATAATAAAAATCACAAGATTCACACCTATTTATGTACAATTTTAAAGTGAAATTACTTAAAATGACCATCATTGGATTAAATGGTATAAATATTATATAATTAAACTTCCAAACAATTAAAATGTATAATTCAACAATTTAGATTATTTTTTTCAAAAAGTTTTTTCAGTAAAAATATAGTATTTTTCACTATTCCCCCAAATATTAAAGTAATCAGAAAAACACAAAAAAATTATTGAAATTAAATTAGTATGCCCCCATTCTAAAAAAGTTTATTTTTTCAAATTGAATATATTATTGTTTCAAATATTGTATTTAAAAGGGGATATCCATTAAAAAGTGGTAAAATTGCATTTTTTTTAAATAATTCTTTTATCTAAAAGATGATTTTGTTCTAAAATTATGTCTATGAAACTCATAATATGGGATCTAAAATTATAAGGACTATATAATGTTCAAAATTCAGTTAATATTAATCATAACAGCTTTTGAACGGCTAGTTTGGTATGTCATGGTGTGCTTGAACTCAGTGTTGTGTGTAGTGCAGGTTATTTCATTAAATTGATGAAATAACGTACTATGAGATCACAGGGTGTTATATTATGAGACACATAGGAGTTTTATCCATATATAAACTTCAATAATTGTTTCTAGATGAATATATGTTGGTTTGTATTGTTTTATATGAGAGTAATATCACCAATCATGAAGAACAAAAGATCCTGATATTTTATTAGTTCATCATAATAATCCTAATATGTGCTCATTAAAATTTGAATGGGGTACAAAAATGTCATTTTTTATCCGTGGTATGGACATTTTACTCATATGGATATATTAAACTGTGAACTGGGTTATTTCATGACAACCTTGACAACATAGGTTTGTATGTTCATTTTAAATATTCTTGTAAGGTATTTCATTTTCATGTTGTTTATTCAAACAATAAGGAATTACACATAATGAAGTGATAATTTTTTTATTTGAGAGATTCACATCAGGTTATCAATTTTAATTTCATTAGAAACAGATTCATGTTGAATTTTTTTGGACCGATGAGTTTTGGTGAGGGTTCAATGTTTTTATTAATCCTTTAAATCATGTTAACCCTTCATGTTTACCATTAAAAGAAACTCTTTGGGGTTCCCACATCCAGTAGTGGGTAAAAACAGAAAAAACTCGGCTTCAAACCCATTGACACATAGGAATTCCCATTATATGGTAGGATGTGAGGTTGGGATCATCATGCTCGTTTTACCTGAATCTGATCCTATCAATTACTCTATTATAGATATATGATAAGAACATGAATCACTTTAAAATAACCATACAAAACTAATTTACCAAAAAAATTGACCACAGGTTAAATACATATGTATGTTAAGGGGGATCATTTATTGACTACATCAATATGAATCTAATGTTATTAATCCATTTTCTCATAATTTGTAACTATTTATATGATGAAACCATAAAACAATTCACTCTGATGGTTTTTTCCATCCATGGTGGAGATAAATTTCTTAAAGATGTATTTCTCCATTATATGGTATCCAACATATCCTATCTATAAATATAATTACAACCTTTATAGTTCTTCAAACTCTTACAATTTAATGTCATGGGAATAAGACATATGTGAGGGAACCATGGAACCGAGTATTTGATATGGATCCTTGAGGATGCATCCTACCTATTTGGAAATAGTAGGAATCATTATTCCTATAGTTTTATCATTCCCTTCTCACTATCCAAAAGGAAGTTTTCCTCGTATGAGGGTAATCATATCATTCCATTAATCATTTCTTACACAATCAGCCTTCCCTTTCTAGTAGGGGTTCATAATGCGAAAGGTATGACTGTTGTTACTCCTGATGCTCAATGATCCCTACATGATAGGGGAACAATTGATATTATGTAATATGTATCACAATATATTAATGCATGAATTATGTGGTGGGATAACCCTTTGGATGTTTCATTTGGAGATCCGACCATAGGAAGGTGTCCAACATATCCTGGATATTTTACGAAGTAGAGTTATCATAGTTCAATTGACTTATCAGTCTACTGATACATGATGAGGAATGGTCACCTCATGTGAGATCGTGGGTCTAGACCGTTTGAATGTCAAATACGTGGGGTGTCATACAATGGACTGAGGATTCCCATTTTAGCTCAAGCATTGGGATGGAATCCAAAATATCCTCATGTTAGGAGGAATCATAGTCATAATAGTTCAATGGGGTCTTAGATTACACATTTAGGATGCCTTTATACGCGGCACATTACATTTATGGTGTTGATCAAGGCTTACACACTAATATTTCCCATATATGTGGGACATATCATATTGTCCCATTGATCAGGGATAACGCATTGTGGTATCCATTAAATGTGGGACATATTATATTTTGCCTCTCATCAGGGAACACACACCAAGGATGATCTTATATGGATGATGGAAAACATTATATTGTCTCTGGACTCTTACTTGAAAAAGATTAATTGTCTTTATGGCCTACATGATTTTCTATTTAACATACCATTATTGTATATGTGTCATGTTAGAGGATGTACATACAAGTCTAGGTGTATTCAAGGCCCGGATGAAGAAAATATCATCATCCAGTTATCATATACAAGTATATTCACATAATTTGAATGCCAGGTCAGATGACCATCATGTGATGATGGTTGAGTAGTCTAGAGGACATCGTTCGAACTGACTTAATTATCCTTGATGTCATTACATGAACATGGTTATAACTTCTAGTGGTTTTCACATGATATGAAAGACATGTCAAGGGAGTTTTCTATGGTTTTAATTTTAATCGTGGGGGACATTGTAACACCTATAATACTGAAATTAGTGTCATCAAATTATTTGGGTTACATATCAAAAGGCATTTATGATAATGATGGAAATCTACTTAGGAATCATGATAATTGAGTGGAATTCATGAAGGGTATTAGGAATCTTTCCAGACATTTTTGGAGGACATTTTCTGGTCCAAACTAAATGTCAATAGAACATCATATGGTTTGGGTTCATTGTCATAATGATTCCTCATGATGTAGATGATTCTTGATATGGGAATTAGGACCAATTTATTTGTTTTTCACATATGCATCCCATCAAAAATAATTTTTTTCAATTTTTACTACAAATTTGACATATATTTGTATATTAATATATATTCCAAGATTCACATGATGTAACAAATAATAGGGACATCTGTCGCATAGCCTTAATGACATACAATATGTACTTCATGTGATCCCAACTGGCCAAGATAATTCTTATGCATGATTCATGATCCTCGGGTTGTTCTCCAGATTTTACATGGTGGAAAACCGTTATAATCACATGATTGGCCTCTTTAAGAGCTGCACTCTGATGCAGGGATGCACTGGTGCATGGATTCAACGATTCATTTTTTTTGTTATGGGGAGGAATTTAAAGGTCTCGCCACAACGATTATACTCTTCCTTGTGTGGTGTGTATCTCACATATTTTGGCGGGGGATGGTGGAGGGATATGGTTTTATCCTCTTTATATGATCCTCCCATGGGAGTCACAAAATGTTTACGGACCAAAAGACCATTCCATCAGTGCTCCGTATATTGTATTTTTTCAAATAAAAGGTTCATTTCCAATCATGTGTACATTCCAAATAGATTTTACATGTTAGGGTCAACATTCCTAGGGTCATTTACGAGTTCTAGAGACCTATTAAAAGTCATTCATATGATCTGAAATGCTTTGTTCGAGAACTTATGTGAGAGAAAGGCATATTTTCAGTGAAATTTCAGACAATTAAGTTGCCATGCCAAGGAATATAGTGGGACCATGTTGGCTTGTCTTGGGATATTTTAATGATAAATGGTGATCACCAAAGGAACACAACTCTGATCAAATAAAATAATCATACCATCCCATCATAATTTTCTCTCAACAATTTCATTTTTCATTTCTAGATTATTATACAGATGTGGGGGATCTCTCGATTTTGTAAGAGTGCTGTCGACAATAATCATTGTCCTCATTGGTGATGCATTAGGTGACAAGTAAATAGTCATGTGGTGATGTGCGAGAATTATCTTGGACAACCCATTTGAATGTCTTTGGAGCTAGAGCGAAGCGTAGGATCGTTTGGACGTCTCTGAAGACCATTGCGTGATAAGTGTGACATTCCAGTTGGCTCTTCCAAAACATGGAGAACATACTTCCATGAAAAACATTGCGTATTGTGAACATTATGGGAATGTATGATGGATATTTATGACCAAAAAATGATTACACCTTTATTAAATTTTCTTCATTAGTTTGCATGAATTTTTGGAAAGTTTTTCCATCACCTACTAACTAAAATGTCACTTGATTTGGGGGGAGATCATATGGAAGGTACCACATGATGTATGAGTGGCTTTAAGGGCACTAAAATAATAGAATTTATTTCCCATGGGGATCCATGTGATCAAAATAAGGTCACATGACACAAATGTACAACATGTTCTTTATAGGTTCACACAATTTGTGTGTTTTTTTCCACATTATTAATAATTTAATTTTTAGATAAAATAATATTAATATTTCATTTATTTCATCCCTTTTATACTTTTTTATGCTCATTTTTCTTCTACTAATAATGACATACATGATAATATATGTTAAAAATTAACATAGTCATCAAAACTTGGCATATAAGATTAAAGTATAAATATTGGGAATTGGATATATATTAAAATTAATTATGTGATTAATTAATTAAAATTGAACTTGATTATATTATTCATTTTTGGTACCTAGGAAGTAATATTGGATTTTAGTGGTGATATGTGATGAAAATGGAATATGTGATTAGGGATATGTAGTTTCCTTTATAGTGTTTAGGAATGTTATCATTTATATTTTCTATTATAATTTTCTATACCTCCAATGTTATTAGGGTAACAACCACTGAACTATTTTTGGGGTTTTCACTCCAATATCTCGTATATTTAAGGAATATATTCTTGGATTATTTTACTCCATTATTGTCATATGGACGTAGATGAGTATGCCTATCATGTTTTTTAATGGATTACAGTAAAAGGTGTGTATCCACTAGGACGGTTATGTATCATGGTTTACTATAATTATTGATGGATTCAAATGGATTCAGGTATGTAGAATATCTTTCTCTTATTATGATGGTGTCAATATCTGATGGGTGTATATTAATGGGCTATGATGGATTGAGATATAATTCTATTATATAGGCTACAATGGATACTAAACATACAATTTTCTAATGTGTAGATTGTTATGATGAGAATATGGATATGTGGGTCATTGGAAGAGATGTTGTACCTTGCATGAGACTATGGTCTTCATGGATAATGCCCCACTCAAATATGGGATATCATTAATTACATAAGTTAAAATAAAATAATTCATGACCTGGGGAAATGACAGAAAAATACCTATAGATAAGTGATGGCATATTATATTTGTTATATATAATATTTTTTATAGAGTGGTTTACGTATATGCGTTATTAGGAGAGTGTGCCTCTGTGAGGATTCAAAAATGCAACACCCTATTTAGTTGAAGAGTTAGATTCATTTGAATATATTTTATGATTCAGAATACTTAATAGTCATTCTTAGGAAATTATTCAATGATTATCCAACAATGTATACATATTATGATCACCCTATGTATATATATTCCATTTTTATGGTCAATCGAAAGAGGTTAGTTCTCATGCTAAATATTTTAATCATGTTGGAGTTTTTGAGTAGAATTTTTTTGACAATATGGAGTTTATAGTCTATTCTTAGCATTTAATTCGGTAAATGATGTTTATTTTTTTGTTGTATATGTATCTATATGACATTTAATATATTATGTTTCATCATTATATTACTCTTTATGTTTATTGGTGGTTATTCTCATCTTATTTCTTAGTCCATAATAATTATAGAGGTTAATTCCTCTCATGTTTGTGACTGTTATACCCACAATGCATGTCAACAACCCATGGCCTATTAGAGGATAGATCTAGGTGCCATCATATCTTTTTTCTACATTTATGACTGATGGGGGATACATTGGGTTGAGGGTGTCATGACAACTGAATTAAAATCAAAAAAATGGAGGATCATATTATTTTACTTTTATATTTTAATTTCATTACAAACTTCCTAATTGAAATAATTAGTAAATTATAATAAGTAACCCTCTTTATTCTATTTTTTAATGGGTAATAATATATAACATTAATATAAAATTTATGTCATCATAATATATTTCTACATAAATCACATAATATAAACTAGAAATGTCTCGTTAAATATCAATATCTGATTAACAATACATTTTAAGAACTTTATATAATCCAATTCAAATTATATTGTCTTTGTATGCAAATTTAAATTCATAAAATAATATCATATATTTGATTATAATGTTAATATTATTTCTTATCATTATTGAAAAAATCCTTATTAATTATAATTCTTATCATCATAATTAAATTATATCCTTATCATGAATTCAATTTTAACCACCCATTATATCATACTAAAAATAAATCATACTCATCAACATATCATATGGTGAATCAGTAATAATTTAATGATGTTTTCAACATGTAATGTTTTAATAAATAATCATGCATTTTTAATTAACATAAATAGGCACTATGATATTTTTTAAAAAAAACAATATAATTATTCATAGATTAAAACTAATTTATATTATTCAATTTTTTATTAATATATATATATATATAATTTAATGAGAAATTATAGTCAATAATTAGTAAATTTGGTGTAATAAACAATACAAAAATCAATATGAATAATTTTTACCAACACTGATAGTCAAAAAAGAGGTGGATATAATATTAAATTTTCAAAAACCACCATCCAAACAATGCCTATGACTCTATGGGATCAAAGAAAATAAGAGAGTTCCATGTAAAACCCTAGGAAGAAAAAGGTTATAAGTGTTCTCTCACTCCATAATCATAGTGAAAACCCCATACTATATACTAATTTATTGGGATATTCCTATAGAGTCATCTCTAGTATAGTTAGGAAACCACCTGTCATAGTGACTTTTCCTTGAAGGAAGTAATATGATAGATCTGATCTAATTTTCCTATTCAAAGATGAATAAATTTATCAATATTGAAACATAGAAACATAGAAGTATTTTCGATGAATACTATTAACTGGTATTCTAGACTCTAAAACCCCCTTCCCCTATCTATCCAATGGGTGGTGAAATTAAATCACTAATAATGTGTAATAGTTAGATTTTATGGTTTTTTGTATCTCATCATTCGTCAACATGCGATATTACTCTAACATCATGTATAATATGTGTGTCATAAAACCAATAGATAGAGTGATGGAGAGTGTTGGTCTTCTTAATAGGAATATGAAAAATGTATATGTGGGGATGGGTGGGGGTGAATTTGCCCATTTTTAGAATGAAATAAATAATTATAATGTTACAAGTGTATTTTATATTTTATATTAACATAATGAAAAAATAATAGAACTTAATAATCTTCAACAGTCATGGTTAGTTATATTATACCATATAGTCCATATAATTATCTGAATAACCTATTAATATTCCTCTATAATATTTTATATCAAATTTATAAAAATAATCCATAGTATTTGGAAAAAATTACACCGTAAGACTCTAAAAATAAAATTTTATGTTTTCTCCCCTTCTAATACCTATATAGTAACTTTTTCATTAAGTGTATTCTAATAATTATATAATCGACATAAAAAGATTAATTCAAATATACTATCATTAAAAAGGTAGAAAAATTAAATAAATTTAACATGATTCTTTCCATTTCATTAAAAGTTTTATTTTTTCCATTCAACTGCAAAATATATTGGTGGTTTCTAAAGTGATGAAAAATTATGAAAATTACAATTTTATTCACAAAAATCAGATAATGTCCAAATTCTTTAATTCACCACCATTATATCTTCTAATTAAATATATTATGTTTCCTATATTAATTTTTTAACAAAAAAAATGGAAATTATTTTCAATTCTTAAGATATATCTGAAAGAATGTAAATCCAGCTGTATCTAATAAAATCAATAATAATAACAAAAATATATATTATCAACTAATGAAGAACATATTATTCAACTAAAAATATCCAATTTTATATTATCATGATACCTTAATGTTTTGGATCATATATTTATGTGAATCATGATTTACATAGTTTACCATTAATAAAAATTTAAAAAAATGGTTCTTTTCATATTTTTATAGTGACTATAATTGTATTTGGTTAATATACATCTTGTTCATCAACTGAAAATTTTATTGACCTATCCAACTACCCAATAAGATGTTATTAGATTTTATTTCATTTTATAATTACATATTTTTATAATTTAATTCAACAAAATTAATAGAAAAATAGTTTTATTTAAGTTCCCATAAAACAAAATATATTTATCCATGGAAAAAATATATTTATCACTTTAAAACTTAACAAACATTCTATCATAATATAGTTTTGAATTTCTTAATTTATTTTATATCCTTTAACTAATGAATTATCTAATTAAAAATAGAATTTTAAATTTCAACCAAAAAAATCTATTACTGTTCATTTATAATTTTCACCAATGGTAACATTAACTCCATCACATTTATTCAATAATCAAATTATATATATTAAACTAATCATAGTCTTTTATACTCAACTATCTTTGTATCGAACAACCTTTTTTATGTTCTTATGACAAACTCAAACAAAATAACATTTTAACAATCATTAGAACACATGAAAAGTTGATTCCTTTTTTTCGAAAATGGATTATTGTGAAATCATATTTCATTGAAAAAATATGTTCATAATAAATTTAAAAGAAAAATATTTATAAATTAAAGGTTTCGAATGTGTCACGAATCGAATATGGTTGCCACTAAAACTGGCACCAAACATGTACCATGGAAAGGCCCAAAAGGTGTTCTCTATCCCCACGAGCTGGAACAAGTGCCCTAGTATCTTAAATATTTTTTTGGGAAAGATTTACCTTATTTTACAATTTTTTAACAACAAAGGGTAATCCAAATAGTAATTCTAAAAATTATCAACCAAACAAGCCTTAAATAAAATTCATAACAGAATAGATGTTCTTAAACATGACTGAATATGTCCAAAGATATATAAAATTTGTGTTAATACATCACAAGTAACACCACATTACAAGGGGAAATCACCCACGAGCTATCTCCACAACACAACACCATGGAAGGAAACTAGCAACCCGAACTACCATCACCCAAGGAATTTTCATTACTTGTGTCTAACATGATCAATTATACCTACACCTGATGATGTATGTAGTGTGTGATACTAATACCAATAGGATACCACCAAATGATTACATATAGTTAGCAATAAATGATAAAAATAATTCATGTTTTAATAAACATGAAACAATGGAAATAATTTCTAAAGACAGAAACATTTAAAAGTAAAAAGTTTTCAAAAGGGAAATTTTTAATAGTTAAAAAAAAATTAATAGAACAATTGTTCTTCTGAATTGTCTATCCTAACATACTATAATACAATGATAAATACTAATTAATCAATGAGCACTAATCTCAGGAACACCCCAAGGAACTAGTTAGTTTTGGGACCCATGTACCACGTATCATGGTGTAATGTAACCACAACCATATATGTTATAATTCACGGTACACTAATAGGGAACATAACCATAACATAGTGGTCCCCAATCATCATCATTATAGTTTTTTACTGTTGTCAATGAACAACTTTCTATGTGAAATAGAGACAAAATCACTCTGGATCACTAGCGTACTAGTACACATCTGACAACCTAGATACATGGGCTTCCCCATTATTCTCAATCAATTTCCACATTTTACCCAAAATCAATTTGCACATAAAAACACTAGTTATTTTTACCAAAATTTAAAATAGCAGATACACATTCCTTTCACCCTTTATATTAATCCATAAACCAATTAGAATATCTTTAAAAAATATCAATCAATGTAACCGAACATGGAACAAAAAATTCTTTTGAAATCCCTATGTGAAAGAAATATTCCCACCAATATTACCACAAAAAATAAATGGATATAGAAAAACAATTTAATAATACCTTTCCCTGAATTATACAACAACCCCAAGCTGTTTTACATCGAACACATATGTAATGTACTAATTTTCACACAAAAGTGGAATTTAAAAATCAATTTTTTATCAAATTCCAAAAAATATAATTTTTTAATCAATAAAAATGATGGAGTAGTATGATAAAAATATAAATTAAGAATGTATAACTCATCTTTTAATTCATACACATAGAATAAAATACCATAAGTGTCAAAAACACCAAATCATTTTGCGATAGTTCAACCACACCACCGCTGCACCACAAGGGTGTTAAATAAAACCTAAAACAAAAATATTAGACCATGAAAACAAAGATAAAAACCTAGTATCAAAATCATTCTTGTTGTACGTTAGGAACTTCAAGAAACATGGATGAAACCTAATCAAATGGGCGGATGAAGGAAGAAAAACGACATACTTGAGAGAATTTGAATAAGTCACCATAAATGTACAAATTGATGAATCTAAAAGAAGACAATACTGATATGGAAGATAGTATAATGCTGAGAGGTCAATTGGGAACTGAAATGGGGGAAGAGAGTATAAAATGAAGTATGTATGAAAGAAGCGAATTAGCTTTTCAAATTTGGACGATTTGAGAATGCCTTGGAACTTTTTCCCTAATCTATGATGAAGATGAGCTTAAAATAGGGATAAATGAACATGGGGGTGTGCCTAGGGTCAGTGGGATCGAGTGAGAGGTGGAATCACCAAAACTAATAAGCAATGAATATTATATAAAATAAAAAATTATTATTTTTAAACTAGAAATGGGATCATGGGATGACCCAATACCTCAAAAAATAACCCAAATCCACCATGATTAGGAATTCCTAAGGGGTCCAAATGTATATGGTAGTTTTAATAGGTTTGGTAAGGCCATTTGGGATGTCAAATAGGTGAACAATGTTGAGTATTGAGGATTTATATAAAAAAAATTATTTTTATATTTGTAAATGGGCTCACGGTTGGGCCTAAATCATGAAAACCCAACCTTTCCTTCAATAATGCATGGAAAAAAACCCACAAAAAAATCAATAATTGAACTTACATGAAGAATACCTTTATATTATTTCATTTTTGTGGCAATTATCTCCACCATGAATAACTTTCCACCCATGAAATTCAACTGGAATCTCAATCAGAAAAGTAGAATGGGTTCTCATTCTCAACCCACAACATTGTTCCCATGTTTCGTGGACATCATTCCCTATCTTCTAAAGGAACCGAAAAAGTGAAATAGACATTCCACAAGGAACCTTCTCATGGTAGTGAACTATTCACACCAAACGTTCAAAAGCAGACAAATAAGGATCTATATCCAACTCCTCCCTATTCCGCACATGGGACATATCAATGGTTTACTTATACAATAGGGAGACATGGAAGACATCATGAATTGATTACAACTGAGAAACAATATCCAATATGTATTCGATCATTCATATACACATGGTGATTTCAAAAGGTGTGATTTACTGTGATATCAACTTACCATACTTTACCAAACGGTGATGGCCCAGAAAAAGGGCCACATTCAAGAATACCAGGTCACCAAAATAAAACAATAGGTCTGGATGCCTATGGTCCACATTTTATTTATAAAAACACTAAGATGGAAATTAGTGCTACCTGATCAATATGTCCTTCTAATACATCTCTTGAATAGGGGTCTATCCCAACAGTTAAGTATCACATATCTCATCCCAACATAGTGGGGACCGACAAGGCCAACCTTATGTCTCTTCAAAAGGAGAAATTTGAATTGAGGATTGGTGACTTTTTCTAGAGGAAAATTCAACCAATTCAAAATGAATAACACAAGAAACTAAAAAGTTCAAAATAGAATAATAGAGCATGTCCTCAAGTATCTGATTCACCCACTCTGTATGACCATCCATTTGAGGATGGTATATCGTTCTCATCTTAATTTAAAATCCCATTCCCTTCTGAAATCCTTCCAAAACCAACAAGTGAAACAAGGGTCATTATCTGAGACATATGCTAATGGGACACCATTAATCATAACAACCTATTGAAGATTCAAATGGCCAATATCAACCACATTAGCGATATCATTGATCATAATGAAGTGGACTGATTTTTTCAGATGATCTTGCCAAACCAATATGGAATTATTACCCCATGGGGTAATAGGAATGCAAATAATTAATTACATGGTAACCACTTTCCACATACAAGTAATAATGGTGTATGGATGGATAAAATAGGATGTCCTTTGGTGCTCCACATTCACCGGCTGACATATGTAGCATCTTGACATGACGTCAGCTATCTCTAGTCTCATACCAAGAAAATAGAACAACTCATGAACATCATAATACATCTTTGTGGAACCATGATGGACACACTAATGAGACTAGTGGTTTTCCTTCAATGTCGCCTTAAATAGAGTCAAATATACTACTGGTCATCCCATGAAGCACAAGATTCCATTTAGAGATTAAGAACAATCATAAGACATCCTCCCATTGTGAATAAACAACTTTAACTACTGAAAAAGATCATCACTAGGTTGTTCTCACTAAATCCACAATATGTGGGAAGGAGTCAACTAAATTCTGACCATGAATGCACCTCCACTATGCCCTTTGGTCCCCATATGCATCTGAGAAATGATCCCCATCAGAGTCCACTAATCACTGGACTTCCTCAAGGCTTTAACTGGACATTTTCTACTCAAATTATCCACCACTGAAATTCCCTTTCCGGGGGTATAGTCAATGTCAATGTTGAACCCCTTCATGTACTCAATCTAGTGGAAATGCCTTAGATTGATATCCTACATAGAGAAGATCTAGTTTATGATTTTTTTATAAGTGTAGACCACAAAATTATACCCAATGAGGTATTGAAACAAATTATTTAAATCCTATATCATAGCTCTTAAATACAAGTCATGGTTTGGATAATTCTTTTCTTGTATTCAGAGATGGAGAGAAACATACTCTGCCACATGATCACCCATTACAAGCACACAACTGATACCCATACCTAAAGAATCACAATACAAGATGTTCCTGTTTATAGATTCTGGAAAATCAGCATGTGGGAGGTATTTAAAAACCTCTTAAGATCCTCGATGGATGAATTACATTCTAGTACCCAATCATACATCACCCCGTTCCAGGTGAGCGTGGTCATGGGAGAAGCAGACCGAGTTAAATCCCAAACAATCCGCCCCTAATAACCATCCGGCTCACGGATACTTCTGATCTCAAGCCTTTTTTTGGATGCTCCAATTATATAATCTTATAGACCTTTTCAGGGTCCAATAATGTCTCCTGATCTATGATTAATTCTCCAAATACCAGTCCACTCTAATATAAAAAGTTCACTTGGAAACTATTTCATAGAGGCGATCCTCTCCCAATGATTCCAACACGATCCGAAGATAATGTTCGTCTTCGTCCTCTAATAAAGAGTAAAAAATTATTTAATCCACTAGTACCATGAAAAAATTGACAAGATACCGGTGGAACACTCTTTTCATGAGTGAAATAAAGAAATATAGAGAATTGGTCAGTCATAAGGGCTTGTCCAGGTACTCATTGTGTCCATACATGCTTCAGAGTGCTATCTTCAGAAAATATGCCTTTTTCACCCTGATATAGTGGTAACCTGAACTCACCTCTATTTTTAAAAACCACATTTCCCCCTTCAATAGGTCAAAAAATCATATATTCGGGGAAAAAATATTTATTAATTATGGATACCTTGTCCATCATTCGTAAATTAATACACAACTAGAGGGATCCGTCATCCTTCATCAATAAAAGAACAGGAGTGTCCAAAGGAGAGATTCTCGATTGAATTAATCCTTTTATTAAAAATCTTTCAAATATATCATTAATTCAATCATCACTATGGGGATATATGACATGAGGGAAAAGATATTGGTTGTGTTCCTAGCACTAAATTAATCAAGAAATCCACATCCCGCGATGGAGGCAAGCATAAAAAATCATATGGGAATACCACCAGAAACTCATCCACTACATGAGGAATTCCATATTCAGAAATTCAAACAACATCCTCTAGAATGAGATAAGATAACTTGAAGACATAATACCCCAACTCTGGGAGTGGAGTTCATGCACGACCTGACTGTGGATCCCAATACCCTATGAAAAGCTAACAACTCCAATATGGTTTCGTGAATCAAACCTCTCACCTATAAAAACTGATGTGAACTTGAAAGTGTACCAACTAATGCATTCAATGTATCACATTAAATAGATACATATCTAAGACCAAGATTTCCCTTTGCATCTCAACCCCTGACACAAAAATTGCACACGACGTGCACTTGAGACCCAACTTCTTCCTATCTTTCAGTAGCATCAATAATTCCATAGAAAAAGACAAATTATATGTTGTAAAATTTAGTGTGTTCATAAAATGGGTAGATATTAATACAATTGTGGCACTGGTATCAAAATGGGAATCAACTATAGAATATGCAATCAAAATGTACCTTTTATAGTAGACAGTCTCGTCTCTGATCCCACTAGTGCATGATCCCCCACATGAGGATTCATAGTCTCTTCTTGATAACGACTGATTGCATGTGGCTCTACTCTAAACTGGCTTTTCCCATACTATGATCTGACCCTACAACCACAGCCTTCATACCATGATCCCATCGCTCTAGTTGGCTTTGACATAACTGCCACCGCTTGAGAGGCCACAGATCAAACCCCACTCGATAGTGGATGTTCCATCATACAAAAGAACTAAAAGTGTCCCATACCTCCACAATGATAATGGGGATTCAGAGGAGAATTTCATTCTAGTAGGACATGAAATGGCCTCCCACAATGGTGGAACATGATGGACCATGCATCAAAAGCCCCCAGAAAAAACTGCCTGGAAGGTTCGCCTGAGCAACCATCTCCCTATGTCCCTTAGTCCTCCGACTTCATTTTTCTCTAAGAAGAACTATCACTACCAATTCTAGATATTTTTCTAGGGAAACGATCCCTCCCCTTTCAGTCGATATCCACCATGTATCCTCAATCAACCACTTTGGCATAGGTTTTCATCTTGATTAATAAGACCTGAGAACATATCTATGTATGAAAACCCCTCTAGAACTTATAGGCCATCATCTACCCATTGTAGACCATTTCCAGAGCATACTAGACCATCTCATAATTTTTTATCATATCTCGTTGATGAAATCCCTTTAAACTCATCATCGAGAATTTACCAAAACATCAAGGTAATACTAGTCATTTAAGATATCCTTGAAGTCCTTCCAGCTCATCTTCTCATATTACCCATCTT
Organism: Viscum album; assembly: GCA_963277665.1. NCBI lineage: Eukaryota > Viridiplantae > Streptophyta > Magnoliopsida > Santalales > Viscaceae > Viscum > Viscum album. The sequence goes on along the minus strand of OY728122.1, from coordinate 904,815,821 downwards.
GAGGAACTAATTACCACCACCTATTCCTATGAACCTCTAACACTAAAGAGGAAAATTTTACCTTGACCTCCTTAGGGTTGTCCAGGAACTCAATCATGCGCTCAATCTTTTTGATCCACTCCACCCCTTCATGGGGTTCTGTGTAACCTCAAAAAGCATGAGGCCTGTTTTTTAAAAACACATGGTATTTTTCCTTCCTATGACTGGTCTATTCATCTCTAAAAAGTTCTATAATAGTATCGGTTCCCTATCCTAGAGTTTGGAAATCCTAAACAATATCCCTACTAACCTCTGATCAGGCGGTGATGGATAACTCTCTACAGGTTCCTCCTATGGGTGTATGTGAGATTTTGGGGAGGAATATTTCTACAACATGAATCAATAACAGGGAAAACAATAGGTACAATAGTTATTCAAAATATCATCAATAACATAAAATATAAATAATCTAATCACATTACAATAATAAAAGAACAACTACTTCACCCCCACCTGATGTCCATGTGCAGTCTTCATCCCACATGTCTCACCAATTAATGAAGTCAAGAATACAATTCCAATTTCCATTATAACTCATGGTCATTAATGAGATGTGTAGGACAAAAAAACTACTCATGATTAGAACTCCAAGCCATAAAATTCCTAGATTCTGCCTATCCTGACACATCCCAAAAATAATAATATATCCTAAAAACATTAACGTGCTGGTAATACCATTTTGTCACGAATCGAATATAATTTCCATCAAAACCAGTACCAAATATACCTCGTGGAAATTCCTAAAGGGATTTCCCAATCCCCATGGGTTGGTACAATTGACTATGTATCTTAAATATTGGTTTGGGAATAATTTACCGGAATTTGGAATCTTTTAACACCCAAAGTCAATGAATAAACTAAATCTAAAAATTACCAACCATAAAATACTAAATTAATCTTCTAAACATAATACATAGTCTTAAACATTAAATAAGACTTCCAATGATATATAAAATAAGAATAAAAATGTCCCTAGAAACACCAAACAAAAAGGGTTCATCACCCATGAGCCATCTCCACAACACCGTACCATTGTGGGAAAGTAACAACACTAACCCACATCACCCAAGACCATGCCTTTACCCATGTCAAACATGATCAAGTATACATACACCCAAAGGTATAAGTAGGATGGGATCCAATACACAATAGGATTCCACCCAAATATTCCATATAGTAAGCAATAGAAGATAACATGCATGCACGTTTTAATATACATGAAATGGTGGAAATAATTTATAAAAACGAAACATTTAATAGTAGATAGTTGTCAAAGGGAAATTTCAATGACTAAAAAAATAAATAAAACGTCTATTATACTTATTTTTTCAACAAAAAACACTATAAGGCAAAGAAAAATACCAAATAGTCAATGATCACTAATCTCAGGAACACCCCTAGGCACTAGTTCATTTTGGACCCAATGTACATTATATCTCTGTGTAAAGAAACCCTAACTGTATCCATTATTATGAAAGAGGAAATATTAGAGAACAAAACCATAACATAGTGGTCCCAAATCGTCATTATTATATATATTTAGTTGTTTCAATTTCAATGATTCTATTTGAAACAGGGACAAAACCACACAGGATCGCTATCATACTAGTACACATCCATCCAACAATATAGTTGGGGTTCCCACTTTATGATCAAACAATTTTCACATGTTACCAAAAACCATTTTCACATAAAAACATTAGTTCTGGTCACACACATTCAAAACAATATATAGACATGATTTCCCCCCATTATAAATCTCTATAAACCACATAAAATTTCTGTAAAAAATCAAGGAATGTGAAAAAATTGAAAAACAAATTCATCTTAATTTCTTATTTTTAAACACAATACCCACAAATATTTCCCCAAACCAGAATTGGAAGAAATATTTTTTTAAATAAATCTATTACATAAATTATAAAACAACCCTATGTGGTACAACATGGAACACACATGTAAAACACCCATTTTGAGACAAAAAATGGCATTTAAAAATCAAATTTTTATGAACGGACACCGAATATTATTTTTAGAGTATGTAAAATGATTGATGAGTATGCTAATAATATACATAAATAAAGGTTAACACATCTAGAAGTTTTTATACATGGGAAAACCCCACAAAACTGTCAAAAAACACCAAATCATTGGGTGAAATTTCATATGCACCACCGCCACACCAAAAGGGCGTTAAATCAATACTAAAACCACATAATTAGAACCTAAAACCCAACATCAATCTCTATTTTTGAATCCCTAATTTCTGGAAATTAGGATCTTTTTGAAAATTGGATGAAACCCTAAGAAAATTGCAGTTTGAAGGATGAAAACACACATACCTCAAATATCTTAAATAAATCTCCCCAAATACACCAAGAGGTGAATCTACAAGAATTAAAATCTGATATGGAGGATCTAATAAAGATTAATAGGTCATTTGGGAACTGAAAAGGAGGAGAAGTGTAGAAAATGAAGGTGTTATGAAGGAAATGAATTACATTTTCAAATATGGATGATTTTAAAAAACTAAAAAATATTTCCACAATCTGTAATGATGATAAGATACAAAGAGGGAGAAAATAACATGGGGGTTCCCCTAGGGTCAATGGGTTCGAGTGAGAGGTGGAATTGTAAGGACTCGGCCTTAAAAATTACTTAATCATGAATTAAATGAATAATTCACATTGGGGGTCTTTTCAAGTAATATTTTTAAGGAATTAGGCCATAAATATTACATTAAATATCAAAAATTACAATGTAGACACTTCTACTCAGTTTCAATTTTTTCATAAAATAAAAATTCATGTAAAAAAGAGTCATGTCTTGTCCCATGTTTTAAACAACATGACTTTTCATTGATCCCATCTTTATCCTTATTCATCTTTAAGACATGTGAAAAAAATTCAAAACATGGGATGAGCATAAAAAGATAAGTAAGGGTTATAGAATGATGAAAGGAAACAATAACCCATCAATAAAGGGAAATTAATAAAACCATACTTTTCAGTCATAACATACCACATGATATCAAATGATTTATGAATAACACGCACAAATCCGAAATCACAAAGGTAACTTGTGAAATCCATATCAAACTAACATTGTTTCTTTCACAGCTATGTAGGGAGTTAAATTTGGAATACGCATTATAGTATATTCCCTAAATCTCTTAGTAGAAACATTCACGTTTTCCTCTATCATGTTAATCACTGCATTGGAGACCTATCTCAGGATCACCCCCTATGTTTATCACGGAACCACTCGTATTTTTAAAAAATGCTGAAGAGCCATTACATAGTCATAAAACATAAAACAATTATAATGGAAAGATAACTTCTCCCCATTGCTATAACAATATATTATTTAAATATATTGTCAAAATCAATTCTTTATCAAACCATTTTAAATACACATTTATATAATATAATTATGATATTTTTGAATCAAAGTGTCCCATACAACATTGAAACATTTACATTAAATTTCATTTAAAATCATTAATGTCCATATAAATAACTGAAAAAAATACTTTTGAGAACATGGATATTAATGTGAAATATTTAGTAGAATAAATCAATAAAAATTTTAAAATGATATTTTGTTAAAGTGTTTTTAACAAAATGAGAGACACTTGAATACAAATAATTGAAGAAAAATAATTAATCAAAAAATTATAATATTATGAGAATAAAGGGATTCATGATATAAGATTCCAAAGGATAGTATATACACCATATATGTGAGAATTGGTGAATAAGAAAAATGAATTCTAAATGGAATGTAAATTGAGACAAAATACCTTATAAAAAATATATCCGTAGATTAACGATAAATCAATTACATACTAATGTGTGACTAATATAAATACACTAAATATGATTGCATATTATGTGTAAATAAATCAGAGAAAATTCTCACATATTTTTTAAAAACAACACTAATAACTTGTATGTTTAACTCAATGAATGGAAATTGAAAATAATTACTCTTATCATGATCATATCGATGACTTGAGAATTTACCAATGGAGTGATTATGTGTATCAATGGTATATACACACAACGGGGAGTGGGAATTAATACATAAATAAAAAAATAGTAATTTCACACATCATCTGGTAGTAAAATCATCATTAATGTTGGCGTGAAACCAAATTCCTGGAAATAAAAATTAGAAATTATCTTACCAATTTGGTAGCTTATGAAACATACACCCCATGAAAGAAAGATCATACAATGAAGTTGTATATACCCATAAATTAATGAATATTACACAAGGAATACAATAATGGGATGTAAATATACCACACAAAAGTAAATAGGGGAAATATAGCATTAATATCAAGGGAAAAAGAAGTGAGATAAAAACCCCTTACCATGTTGTAATCAACTGAGTCGTATGACCAAAAGTTAATAACCACCATATTAATCACATAATACCATGAATATAAATAAAATAATGATAATATATCTAAAATTTAAGTACACAATACACCACTTGCAATAAATAAGTGACGAACAATGGAAATCTAATAGAATTAAAAGTTATATAAGAAACCACTTACCCTGTGTTTGACTTGACCAGTTCATTCTTTAATTTTCTTTTAAATCAGGTAACTCCCTTTCATTAGAACCCAAAGGTATTATTGAAGTTATATATACATAAGGTACGGCCTCTAGGAGGAATATATGTATATTTAAAGATTATTTCGGTAGAGGTTTGATGTGCCAAGGGGCATGAGATGTGTGTGTTATGGGTTAGAGGTGAGGTCTTTTTATAAGGGGAAGGAGGGGCTCTTTATGTATGTGTGAAAATATTATTTTATTATATATTGATTTTCTATTTTTGAAGGTCCAAATCTTATTAAATTCAAAGATAAGATGACTCATGGTCTAAATAAAATTATCCAATATTAATTTGATAGGTTTTGGATATTATTTTAATTTTATAATCATATTTATTTAAATCATTTATTAATGAGGTAAACACTGCATCATTAATGTGTCATTTATAAATTTATTTATTTGATTTCAAAATATTATAAAAAAATTAACATGATGTAGGAAATAATTTTTTCATTCAAAAGAATATATATAGTATAATATATTACATATATAACCCTATATAAAATATTATTTACAATAAGATATATGTTTATGTCTTTTTTCCTTTTACATTAAGTTAATTAAAATAAAGTGTCATTATCAATCTTAAGTTTCTCCATGAGGTCCAGAAATATATTCAAGGATGGCCATGGTTTTCTATGACTCATACAATAAGGCTAGGACATTTGTTAGGGTAATTTGGTATTATTATTATATTTTTTTACCTTGAATTACCATATTTACCATTAACCGTGGTAAATAATTGTCAAAAGTTAATGTTCACTAAAAATTATTTTAATCTTATTGAATGAAATTTTAATTACTAATAACAGCCATATAATTATTATTTTGAAAATTAAATTCACAGAAGCGGTAACATTTATTTTAAATGAAAAAGTCAGTTTTTAACAACTATTTAGGGGTTTCACTATTCATTAAAAAATTGTTGTTTTTCAGAAAAATACAAAAAATTTATCCTAATCTATATTTGATATTCCAAATTCAAAATTGATATCTATTTTACAAAATTCAAAACATAGATTTTGGACTAATTAATTTAAAATTAATTCTCGTTGTGAAAACAAAAAACTTGTTTCTTAAGAAATATTAACTATCAAAAGATTGACACATGTTTATGTACAATTTAAAAAAGAAATTAATTCCAATGACCAAAATTGGATTAAAAAGTAAAAATATAATCTAATTACACATTAAAACCAAATAAAAATATAATCTAACCATATAAATATATTATATTAAAACGCAGTTTTGAATTAAAATACATTATTTTTCAGTATTCATTAAAAAGGTGAAATTTATCAAAAAAATACAAAAAATTTACCCAAAGTAAATTTTGATGTCCAAATAATAAATAATAATTTCATTATATCAAATAGAACATATAAATGTGACCAAAACTAGATTTAAATAGGGTTCTCCATTAAAAGGCAGTAAATTGACCTTTTAAATAATATTAAACTATTTATGCTTAAAGATTGATTAATTCAAATTTTAAGCCTCTAAAATTTATTGGATAAATGTAAAAAATTTAACGAAAATATATAATAATATTTTAGTTAGTTATGATCATTCCCATCATTACAATGTTTCTTCATTAATTACAATTTAAAATAATAATATTATATTATTATTTTTCTTAGTATGACTCAGCCTTGTGTGCAACATAAGATTTCAAAGAAAAATGTTGTTGCGTATCAGGTACTCCATCATCCATATAAACCCCTTAAAATTAAAATAAATATTTAATTTCCAAATATTACTAATTTTGAAAATGTATTATTCTTTATTTACTGGGGATGTTACAGGAATCAGTGAAAAATATAAAACAATTAATAAGATATAAATGGAACGATTTTTTCTATAATATAAAAGGGCTCAGGCCTGGTCCAATACCTTAATAAATAACCGAAATCCACCCTGATTATGGATTCTTAAGAGGTTTAAATGGATATAGTATTTTTGATAGGTCATAGGAGGGAAAGTGGGAAGTGGAATGTTTTAAAAATGTTTACATACGTAGATGTTATAAAAGATATAAAATTTATGTTTTAATATAGAAATGAGTTTACTGTTTAGCCCCAATATTGAAAACCAACCCTTTCCTCTAAAAAATCATGGGGAACCCACACATGAAAGGATTAATATAAATTACATGAAACAAACATTGAAATAAGTCATACATCTGATAGTATTCCATATATATTAGAGAAATATTGAGTGGAACTCATTCTCATAATCACCAGTCATTTTCAATCAAGGACTTATAAAAGTAAATGAAAATACATTTTTTATTTTAACAAATAAGGTCTTATAAATTTTATGTTTATAGTTATTTTATCCATGATCAATTTCAAATTTTATCATTTTAATGAAACTCTTCTATTTATCAATATTATTCTTACCTTGAAAAATTATTTTCATATTTTAAATTAATATTCCAAATCTATTTTTGTGTTATTTATTAGATTTAAGAAAAATATCAAAATCATTACCTCCCAACTAGATCATTTAACCATAATCCATCTTATCTTTTTTAATTTATAATTTATTACAATATTTTTTTCTAGTGTATTATCATTATATATATATATATCATCCAAGAAAAATTTATCAACATTTGAATTCTAAAAAATATCAACCTTAGGTTTGATCATAATTATCTATTATTGGAAAATTATTTTTTCACCTTATGATGAATTCTATCAGTTTTTTATGTAATGTTTTAATATTATGCTTTTAAGATTCAAATAAAGAATTAGAACAATATGTATAGTTACATAATAGATTAATGGTTAATATTACTAGTGTAAAGGAAACCATGAAATCCAAATTAGTAAATGATCAAAAAATTAGTTTAGTTGATAGTAATTTTGTAATGACAATGATTGTAGCCCCATTATACTTTTAGAGAATCCTCAACCAAAAAATAAATAAATTTTACAGTAGATGTCTAAATGTGTAGAGTTTCAGTCTAAAACCCCTCTATCATATTTGACATTGTTTACATCATTCCTCATCGAAATAACAACTTTATAGTTATCCATGCTTACTTCCAAGATAAATATCCATGTATAAGAAAATAATGGAATACCAAAATTTCTTCCTTTAAAATTTGTTTTGAAAATTAAGACAAAAAATTGAAATTTTTTGATTAATCAATTTATTAGTATTTAAAAGTCATTACAAACATTGTTAGACATATTATTAATATTCAGGGTTTGAACATAATATTTCATAAAATATTATTTTGAATGTCATAGAAAAATCAATTTTTAGTGTGACTATTAATTTTTAAATATCTTAATTGAATTACATTTAATTAATTTTAAGATAATTCAAAACATATTATGATTGATTCAAATTAATGTATAACAAAATTTTTAATAAATAAAATATTAATATCATTCTTAATAAATAGACATCATTTATAAATACGATGATAATTAAAAAAGAGAATAATAAATTTTTTTATAAAACACTCAATAATCATATACAATTTTATGTTACCCTTATATGAACAAAACCTTCAATGTATGGGTAACAATTTTTTTACACTTACATGGATCTCTACCCTAACTAAACTTTTGAAAATGCTGGATTTCACTTCTCTAAGGCTGAGGTTACCCTTAAAAAATATTGTTTTTTCCATTAAATTAATAATTAAATTTAAATATTATCATAAAAAATGAAAAATAATTTATAGGTTACACTTACGAAAGGTTATTTGTACACAATATAATGATATACATACTTCTAAAAAGATTAGTTTACCTAAATGAATCCAATTTATTTACTAGTTACCCTTTTGGGACATTTAAATAACATCATTCAAGTGATTATGAATATCACTTACTATTTAGAAAACCCAGTGAAACTAATTCTTACCATTATGTAAATAATTTTTTATTTTTAAAATTTATGATTATACTTAACATTTTTTTCTCATGTTATAAATTACATTTACACGAGTAATAGAAATTTTAACTTTCCCTTATGAAATATTCCCAAAAAGTGGGTTACCCTTCTATAATGATATAAAAAACATTATAAAAATATAAATTTACCTTTACATAGTTCTAGTTACCCCTATGTAGTTTCTGAAAAATATTACTAACACTATAAAATTAATTTAAAATTCTTGGAACCGTTTGTAATGTCTGGGACCAAGATTCTAGTAAATAGTGCCCCACGCTTGGTGGGTCGTATGGCCTCATGAACATATCACCTAAAACTAGCAGCTTCTAAATAGAAGTCATGGACAAGGTGTGTCAAATGGGATACAATTCCCTTATCCCCATAGTGTAGCACAATGTAGTTATCAATAATATTCTTGTAGAAAAAGTAGTTAACCATACAAACAATATCTTAATAGTACAATACTAGAAAATAATCCATACCAAGAGTCATATAATATAGAAATGATGTTACATGTCATATGTGTTTATGAAAACATCCAGAACATGTATACATATAATATATTCTATACATAAAGAAAAACAAAATTAACAAAAAAATCCATCTATAATCACAAGCCATAGCTTGGTTCCATTCTCCCCTGCTCATAAGTTGATATAAAGTACTTATAGTAGGTAACTTTACATTATCAACACATGTTATCATGCTGTCTTTTTTGGTTCCCAAATGGTAGTCCAAATTGGGCATGAGATATACTCCATTTAGGTTACCCCACTACATTTGGAGTAATTATTCAGTGAATATATAGAAATAGTTTGTCGGTAATAATAAAAGCAATGAAATAAAGTACTAAAATGTAATAATCCTATATGTAATGGTTACTATTTAATGTATAATTCAATTAATAAAATATATTTGATAAATCGTGTATCATAAAATGATTTAAATAACCCAATTCCCTACAAGAACATGTTACCAAGGATGACAACATGGGTAATCAAACAACAATATGTCTAGACTGAGTCCAAGCTCGTAGTTTGTATTGGAAGATGTGTCATATGTGTCATTAAATTCATTATTAAATTTAAAACCATGGTCTAATCCATGGCATTCATATATATGAATTCAAGTATCATTGTGGGTATAATATCATCGAACACCTTAAAAGACTATCCAATTTGAAACACCCTTGATACCAATATCACTCTAGGTGTAGCATAACTTCACTACGAATCGAGTCGATCCTCAAATGTTCAATAAGGGATCCCTAGAATCAACCATGGAATAAAATATCAAATGATAGTTGAGTCTATACAATTAATTCTCATTTGGATCCTGGTAAAACATGGTATATAATTCAATCATTTATTATTCTATCCATGACAACCCTAATATCGATCCATGAATCACTGATGTCATAATCATCATTCAAACCTATTGTGTATGTATATAACAATATATTTTGAATCATCATATCACCAAAGTCACATAACAATTTTTTCAATTCAATACCATCTAATCAAGTTAAATTAACATACAAAGTTCAAAACCAGGAGAAATAAAATTCAATCTCACCACAAAGGGTGTACTATGTTAAATTGAAATGCCTAAAAGGCCATCTGTACAATTTCATACATGGAAATTTCAATTTAAATATCATCACATGCATAAAAAAGTTATTACAATACATATATATCATTTACTGAAAATGGTAAATCATCTATAATATTAATCCAAGGTTTTTCATGAATTTTCATGACATGGAACAAAGGGTCAAGGTCATCATATAACATAACCTTAACCTAATACATTTACAATTGATATTTTAATTCAAATCATATATCAATTCATCAATTGATAATTAAACTACCATTATCAATTCAATTATAACATCCCATTATCTAGGATATTGGGTACACCCTATGGTATCCGAGTCAAAAGACACCCATGGGGGTCCATTAGATAAACCACACCAAAATTTGTGAGTGGTGTTCAATGTATTGGAACTATAAAAATTTATTAGAGAGAGACTTTAATTGAAGGTTCCATAAAAATAAATTCTAGGATTTATTTTCATTTTAGGAGACACATAGAATTTTAGTTCGCATCATGATGAGATATATTAACAGCTTGACATTATTTAATAGTACTAAAACCATATATTTTTTGTTCACTGTTGACATATTTTATAGTATTAGCACTTAATTCATCTCTAATCAGGAGAAAATCGATCAACGGATGAAGAATATGATAATAGGTAAAATCATCATTAACATAAATAGTGACACAAATACATAGAATAATGGAGAGAATCTAAAATGAAATTGAGATCTAACTGTTACCTATGAAAGGAGATGAATGACCATTGATTAGGATATTTGAAGGATAAGTTTTCACAAATCTATGAATACACACTAAATAGACCATCGTAAGGGTGAGGGATGCTGTGTAGGAGATGAAAACCTAATTTAGGATTAAAAGGGGTTTTAATTTAAACTAAATCATTATATATCATATAATGATGTGCTAGAATATATTATGCAAATTATTTTAAAAACTATGCAACAATTGTGGATGGGTACCTTTAGTGTAGTGGATCCCACACAGTTTACCCACATTATTTCACTTACCATGATGAAACCAGGGAAAACGCTACTATAAAAACTATAGTGTTGGACATATAGTCCTGCATCCCAAATCAAACAAATTGGCCTAACTGTGTGGACCATTACTAATCACATCTAATAAATCTCATGGTTCGTTAATCCTTGTGGCATGTCCAACACTATTTAAACAAACCATATTCCATGCCCTTTCCACCACAAATCTTGTGTTATGAGCTTCAAACTGGACCTAAATAGCACTGACACCTCTATAACCTAAAGGTAAATTCAAATGAGGCTACATGTAGACATTTAATCATCGAAATGGTGTAAAATAAAGGTTCTACACATTCAATAACAAATGGGTTCTTACAAACATCCCATATGAAGAAATTCATCCCTGAATTTCACTTCAATGTGTGCTGAAGTAATATATGTGAATTACTCTAGCCATTTGTGATGTTTCATTTCCCTCATACACCTATATCTCATATTTTAAGTTTTCATTATTCTATAACATTGTAATAGGGGGATTGTTCTTACATCATAGAAACATTTTTTTTGTGATCCACAGTACTTATATGATTCTCATTGAAAGATTCATCCACCCGTAACACAACCTCCCTTAGATGGACATCATGAGACATGTCTGAATAATAGCATTGCAACTAAGAAAATTTGAACTCATCATGCATCATTTGGAAACTCTATGGTAACATCCACCAATAGGATATCAGATCAACTCCCTCAAGAATCTCAAATGGCCCAATATACCATAGTGAATGATTATCATGTCTCCCATTTCTCATTTTTCCCAACATCAGTGAAGCATAGAAAAAACCTAATCCCATACCTAGAACTCTAAAGATCATATATAGAAATGGATGTAATATTTCAAATGAGTCTACATAGTATACATCTGCTTCCTAATCAACTTCATCTACACTGTGGTCTCCCATACAAGATGATGTCCAAGCACAGTTTCCTCTCCTACATATAATCATTATAGTGGTGATCATATTTTACTAGCGTAAAAAGTCTTATAATTCACCATAATAATAGTATACTGAATATTTTATTGTTTTATGTGAATCAACCAGATTTATGTTCCTTTCTTATGATCCCTCAAAATCTAGGATGCATACCTACAATAGGTCCTCAAGCACCTAAATCGTTGTCTATAATTCAACATCTGTCTTGGGGTGGTATGTTAAGATCTAGAACTTTTGTATAAAATGAACTCATTATCCCATTCCATAATCAATATGTAATGTTATAATAACTCACCAAAACAATAGTACACAGGACCCCATGATGACATCCTATCTCAAAAAAATAAAACATTCCATGATCAACCAAATTGAAAGTTTCATATATCAGAAGGAAATTTGATACATTCATGAACCTATCAATAACATCCTAGAAAAAATTATTGTGTCGAAGATAACTTAATAAACCTATCATGAAATCCATCATGATGTAATTCCATTTCCCCATGGAAATGGGTATCATATCTTAATTTCTTGTGGGTCGTTGGTGTTCTACCATCAGATGATGACAGGTGAACATCTCTTGAAAAAACTGACTACCTCTCTTTTCATAGTTGGCCACAAGTACCATTGATGTAAATATTGATAAATCTTCATTATGACTAGATGTACTACCAAATCAAAATCATTGTAATTCCACATCATCTCCTCGTGCATGCTGGTAAAGACTCATATGTGGCCATGTAATCAAGGTATTTCGTCTTCACCAATGGTCCAACCAGGAGGAGGCTTCTCACCTTCCACAATCCAATGTAGGACTATACACATAGAGTCTGATTGATACCTCACCCTCACTCTATCTACCATGGTAGATGTAAAAACTATCGGTGAAATATATGTTTTTTGTGACCTTCATGAACCTCCAAGTGCATCTTATAGAACAAATCCATCTACTTCCACTCATTGAGGGTTTGTTAAACTACTATTATATATGTACACCAAATTAGTGCATCAACCACTACATTTTCATTACATGGATAATAAAAATGATCAAATTTAAAATAATGTAGGTACTCAAACATCTTTCATTGCATTATATTCAGATCACAATGAGAAAATATGTAATTGAGGTTTTTGTTTTCCATGAACAAAAAAATGTGATCCCATTAAATAATGTTTCCAATAGTGTAATGCATGAAATAACAACATCTAACATGAGTTCATGTTTCGTGTAGTTCCTCTCATGTGGCATCAAGTTCAAATACCCATACCCCAAAACTCTATCCCTTTTCATAATTATTGATCCTATCATGATACAAAATGCATCACCGTACATAATCTATATCTGGCATGGAGTTGAAAAAATTAGTATCAGTACTGAATCCACCTTCACATTGAGATCCTTAAATTCTATATCATAAGAATATATCCATACATATTTCACAAACCTCTTAGTCAACACCCTCAGTAGTTTTTCTAACTTTTTGAAGTCCTGTATGAAAGACATGTTTTAACCATACTTCCCTATGAAATTATATACCTCCAAGATGTCATTTGGATTTTCCTAGGAGACCACAACTATCACCTTCTCATATTCAACTTGTAATCATGTCTCTGAGATAATGTGATAGATTATTTGAATATGATCCATCCAGATGTGGAAATTTGTGAGATTATCATGTAATGGATGCTCTCTTATTGTATTCAATATTTTTTCCAGATGTTGGAATGATCATGTATATTGTGATAATAAACCTTGATATAATCCCCAAAACCCACCACAAACAAATAAAAATAATTATGGGACAATCAGTTTATTAGTTCCATAAATATTGTGGGGAAGTTCTTGAGATTGAATGAAATAACCAATTACTCATATATGACAGTGCCTTCTACAAAAAAAGTCGATAGAGGTATGTCTGCTGGTTTGACATGAACCAGATGATAACCAGTTCTCGAAACAATATTCACCAAAACCTATGCTCGTCAGAGTTAATATTATAGATAATTTTTGAATGGTAGAGGGTACCATTTCATAACCATAATGTGGTTCAATATTCAATAATACATACCAAACATTAGGTTTCCACATGAATTTTTATCAATAAGGACTACCAAACCCCATGAATAAATACTGGTCTAGGTGAAATATTTTCATCTAAATTTTTTAAATGCATTTTTATCTCATACAACATTGTTATAGCCATCCATTAAAGTATAATTGATACCACTGAATGTCCTATAACATTCTCTATATAGAACTCTACCTCTATCAATCAAGGTAGTCTGGAAAAGTCATCTGTGAAGATTTCTATGAAATGATCAACCAATGGAGGGTAATTATTCGTACATTTTCTTGGTCATGTTGATATGAGTTCCCGATATGGGATTTCATCCAGCCTAGCCCATGATGCTCATGTCCATATTTTTTTCAGAGACAATCAATTAACTTTTTTTAATAAAATCCCTACCCTCTGGTGAACTGAAGGTGACCCTGTGGTGATAAAAATAAATAGAGGCATGAATTTTATCCTTAAAATTCATCCCATGAATGATATAAAATCCATTAATCTCAACGATATACAGGTCCCTTAAATGATACACCCACAAATTTCATGGGATTATATTTGATGTGTTGAAAATTCTCTATTCTAATCCCAAATGGATTTTTAAGAATCATAACACCATTAGAATTATAAACACTGAGCCTAAGGATCCCCACTGCGGGCACAAATACATGGTCATGAGAATCCCCTATATTAAAGAGTGTAAAAGTTGAAGTGTTTTCTACTAAAATACTACCTCAAGTAGTGGAAGGTATGAAATCCCAATCTTTAGGGGTGTATGGAATAGTGTATACCTATCCTAAACCATGATCCTGTGGCACTTTCTGGATACCCTGACCTGATATACCCTATTATCGCCATAAATCATTGATTTGACTACCATGGCTTCGATCACCCACTATGCATAATCATCCAACTGCACTCCACCTGTTGACCCCTCTTTTGAACAAGAAGTTGGTGTAGGTCCTCATTCACTAATGATGGTTAAAATGTTATGAATAATCTCTGTAGATGACCCATCATATTTCATCATTGGAATTTTAATGGGACCCTAAAGAATGGTGTCCTCATTTATCTCATTCTATCGAACTAGTAGCACCTCACCTTGATAGCTGAATATTTTTCCCAACTACTAAAATCACAATGTCGAAGCACATGATGAAAATTCATACAAAGGATAAATGTCATACTAGATATTGGATCTGATCCAACATGACTCGCACCACCATCAACTATCAGGTTACTCTATGTGATAAGTTCCAAATTGATTATAAAATAAGTTGTATTTAGTTGGAAGATATCTACCGACAATAAGATGTTATACATAAGACCATCATCGAATCACCTTAATTTAGATATATATTCACTAATGTGAATAGGTGATATGGACATGATCTTGGTAAGATGTACTAAATAGTCCATAATATAATATGAGCCCCACTCTAGGTGAGAAACCTCTGGGTCTATATCTACCCTCAACATCTCGGTATAGAAATAATCATTGATGGTTGTATGATAGTCATTCCAGGATATATCTTAAAGATGATCCCTATATGTGATTATATCCCACAAAATTCAAAAAAAATCATATAGAATATACAGAGTGAGATATACACTCCTATCCAAAGGTGTCTAGAGATTCTCGAAGACAAATAGAATAGCCTATATCAATGAATCTAAAACATGTGTTCTATTATCACCCAAATATGTGGGTGGATGGTGATTCTAAATATAATGCATTATCTCTACCATAGTTGGGGAAGTTTGGGGTGTTATGTGAATGGTTTTCATGAACACCATTAAGTCCTCAATGAACTATGTCACAACACCTATACCCGGAACATTGCATGGTGCCTCAGCTTGAACAATTGATGTATCTTCTGGTATCCCATGGACTACCACATACAGAGTGTGATCATCTCCCCCAACCATGAATAATATAAGAGGGTTTTGGGTATTCATTCCTCTGCAGTCCTAATAATATTCCTCACATCAATATATTATCATTGTTCATAGCACAAAATTATTGAAAAAAAGGATAGGTACAAGACGACTTATATAATAACACATGTTTATTCCTACTCCATGAGATGGATTTTTGTGTTTTACAGATCATTTATAAGTAAGAACACTACCATTAGTCCAAAACTAAGTATTGTTTTGTTATTTTCTCAATAATAATTCAATTCATTTTTCCATTTCATTCGAGTTTCACTTCTCATTTCATTTTTCACTTTAATTTTTTTCACCGAACTGTGATTTAAAATCAATTCACAATCATCACAATTAATTTAATAAGGATGAACCATTGGTCCAATAGATTATGATTCATGATGGCCTGTACTCATCAGTGACTAAATAATCATGTTCACCTTATTCATAAAATATCACATTAAAAATACCAAAAAATAGTAGGTATATATATATATATATCACAACACCAATAAAAAAAACATGAAATAATCAAGGAATGATAAATGGCATGGCATAAATCATGGAATGTGAAATACAGAAGGTTTCTATATGAGGATAGAGATTTAATACACTCATATAATTAGGTTAAAAAATTATAGATCACAAAATCATATCAAATATAATATTGAAACACATTTTTATCACCAAATGGTGTGTAATATTCAAAATATATATAATAGAAATTTCATTTGAGAAAATTCGGAATTTTAATGTACATGGGTTAGCTACACCTGGGGATAGTTCATTTCCAATCATCCATTCCATCCCTCACCTTTCAATTTTCACTATATAGTAAACCAAAATAGAAAATAATCATATGATACCACATAGTAACATCCAAGACAGAAATTCCACTCAACAATGTCCTAAGATTGGTGTGTGACATGGCCACTGGTGTATTTTCCCAAATACCATCGGTTACTGAATAGTATTGAGGGACAAGGTGTATTTTGGGGATACTATTTCCTCTTCAACAAAGTATAGAACAATCTAATTATCAATAATATTTATATAGAAGATGTTGTAAATAATAAAAACAATATGAAATAATAATGATAATGAAATATAATATATCATATACAAAATGATGTTACATATCATATGTCTCAAAAAAAGGAAACACATGTATACATAGAATATATTCTATACGTATAACAAAATAACAGAACGTCTAGAAATATATAGCTACCATCATGATCCTTCGCTCGGTCCCATTCCCCATGTTTCTATGAAGTTATCATGTAACACTAGTTGGGTGATTTCCCTAATCATCACCTATAATTATATAGTAATTTTTGATACCAAAAGGGAAACCAAATAAGGGTTGATATATAATACCAGTAGGAAACCACCAAAGTATTAGTTCCAATATGTCAGTGAATAAATATAAAAATAATTTTTAGAAATTAATAATAGTCAAGAAAGCAATAAAAAAATTAATCATCCAATAATCAATTATCATATTTAATATCTAATTCATTAAAACGAATTCATTTAATTTATCAAGATTCATAACATTGCCTAAAATCTAAGAAATTATATAAGTTCATGTTACCTTTTATTCTAAAATGGTCTATCCATCCATTTATAAGTCTAGAAAGAATCCACTCTTCTACTTTGTCATGGTATAGGTTCAATATGATTCATTTAATTAATTATTAATTTTAAATCCTAAATCCATCCTTGAAAATCATATGTTTTAATTCAGGTATCAATCTAGGTATAACCTAAACCAATACTTTATAATTCCATCAAAGGGTTACCTCTCAGGAACCTATGTAATGCTCTAGGTGTGGTGTAATGTCACTTCTTATTGGGTCAATCCTTGGTGGTCCACTAAGGCAGCCCGAGTATCACATATGGAATAATAGATCAAATAAACATTGTGTTCATCTATGTAATTCTAATTTGAATCAATGTATCACTCAACATATAATTCAAGAATCAAGGATCCCATCTCAAGTATCCCTCATTTGGATCCATGTATCACCTAGTGAATAATAAAGTTTCAAGACTATTGTTTATATCCACGAAATTCTAATTTGAATGCACCTATCACCCAAGGAACATAACCATCAAATACATTCAATAACATTTTACAAGTTCAACTAACATTCCATGGTCAAAACCAAGGGAACTGAAATTTAAACTCACTTACAATGGTGTTCCAAGTCAATGGTAAATCAAAAAAGACATTCTGTCCAATTTCTCACATGTGAATTTCAATATATAAAGCATCGAATTAATATAAAAGTTGTTACCTGTACTATATATAATTAAATCACATGGGGAAATCAACTAGAAGGGAAATCCATGCGTTATCAAGAAATTTCATAATAAGGGACCAAAGGTAATGGTCATCCAATTTCATATCATTAAACCATTTCATTTACAATTTATATTTTAATTCAACTAATATATCAATTCATTATATGAATTTAAAATTACCATTATCAATGTGAGTACAACATCCCATGATTAACAGATGTGGGAACACCCTTTGTATCCAATTAAAAATCCACCTTGGTGGCCCATTAGATAAAATATAGTCGAACAGGTGAGTGAAGTTCAAGGAATTAAGACATTAACAATTCATTAGTGTGACTCTTTAATTATAGTGGCTATATGTATCAAATACAAGACTCATATTAATTTAATGAGACACCCAAAAGTGAACTCCCAAAACAATGTCTTACATTAATTGCATGACCTTATGAGATAGGCATGATACATCCTACTATTTATTCATATTTGATATCCGGTTCAATATCAACTCCTTATTTTTCTCCAATAAAAATAAAATCAAAGAACGGATGAAGAAACTAATAATAAGGAAAATTAAGTTGCACCAAAATAGTTAAAATGATATCCATAATAATACGATAAGATTAAAATGGAATGAAGGTCATACCGTTATAGATAAAATGACATGAATGACATTCAATTAGGAGATATGATATTGATGTTGTCTCCAATCTAGGATTATCCACCAAGGGGGAATTCCCAAGGGTGATGGTTTATGTGTGGGAGAATAAAAACTAATTTAAGTTTATTAATAGAAATTTAATTTTATTTAAAATAAATAAATTTCCAAAAAATTAATTGGTCAAGTAGTTTATCCACATGGTTTGACAATACATGCTCCAACTGTGCACAAGAACTTTTAGGGTTGGCACACATGCATTGTTTACCTACACATTTTGACTAACAATGCAAAAATCAGGAACAAACCCAGTCTCAAAACACTAGAGCTAACTGTATTGACATTTAGACCCTACTGAAATATTTGACATGACCATACGGTCTATTAATAATCTATTCCAATGCCTTTGGGGGTTTATTAAACCATGCATCTCACACCGCACGGTTTACACTAACCATGTGCCATTCTATTCTCACCGCAAAACTCAGGTTCCGGGCTCCGAATCATCTTCACACACCCCCAACTCCTCCATAACCACTACATGAATCCACAATAGTTCACATTTAAAAATTTAAGCTATTAATTCATTGAAGTTAAAAGATATATTCTCAAATAACTATTGGGTTCTCACACCTTTACACATCTCCATAAAACACACTCTATCGTTAGATAACCTATATAAACACTTGGTTAAATTTAAATGAACTATGAAATCATTTATAAAAAATATATTTTCTCATAAATAAAAAATTCAACCTAGGAATATAAAATATTATTTTATAGAACATTTTATTAAAAATAGGACATAAAAAATTGTGTGAAAATATAATTACAAAATTTTAATGTTATGAAAAATATAAATCATAATATTAAAATTCATTAATTAAATCTAATTTTTTTTATAATTTTAATCAAAGGAGAAACAGTAACATGTGTTCATAATTGAAATAAATATTTTCATTTTATAATTACCTAATTTCATGGTACCAATATTTATATATGAAATTTGATCTGTGAATAAAATTTATAATCTCATGAAAAGTTTGAGGGGGCATGAAAATCAATATAATATAAATATTTTTCGAATATAAATTTTAATATTTTGGTATTATATTTATGATATAATTTATATTTATAATCTTAATAAAAACATATTATATAATTTGTGATGTAATTTATTATATTTTAATATTATTTAAAATTTTATCAAAAATTGAATTCAAGCTACGTTTTAATATAGCAATAAAATAATTCTTTCTCTCTTGAAGTATTAATCATTAGAACTTCTCTATTATATTAAATATAAATATAAAATACATTAATAAATATTTTCATGATTTTTCCTTCATACCGTATGTAGCTGTTTAGGATCATCAATATTCTCCATATGAATAAACATTGTTTGTATCTCAAACTTATTTCATTCCAACTCTATTAATTTTTTTATTTTTAAGACTATATAAAATTTAAAAACAAATTCAAGAAAAAATTTCATAAGATAAAAGAATATATATCATAATCAGATATAATTATGCTATATAAAATAATTTTGGCCTTTTTAGATATTTATCTATTATTATTTTGGACTCCTCGACTCAAGTGACTATCTTTGTTTTAAGAAAGTACTAAATACTCTCTCCATTGGTAATTTTTTTTACTATAATATATATTGAATATTATATAACCCTATATCATTAATTATAAATAATATTACATTATTGATGAAATTCTCATTTGTCACAAAAATTTGTACTTGTGGCACACTAAATAAATGTTACCTAAAGAGAGCCTCCCATGATTTAACCTAGTGTAAAAGTTATCTTCTGGATTCAAATCATTATTAAGAATAATATAATAGATTTATATTTTTTATGAAATATTTATTTTTTATAAAGTAATTTTATGAAGTTAAAAAACCAATGGAAGAAAATATTTAATTAAATGTCCTCCCAAAATTATAATGAAACAAACATTGGTGAAAAGGATTTTGTACATCATAAATGATTCTTTGATAGGAAAACGATTATTACACTACACAATCTTATACAAGGAAAATAAATTTTACATATCCATAAAAATGTTCTATTAGAATTATAATATTATATGCATGTTTATTGATTATTAAAATTGATATGAAAAAAATAATAAATTATGGAACCGTGAAAGTTTTAAAATAACATAAATGATATCATGACTAAAACAATTTATGATGAGATAATAAAAAATATATACATTCTTTCCAATTTCATAAAACTAAAAAACATTTAACATTCAAATTATGAATAACCAGATAATGATTTAATTATTTTTTTCATTATGTATTTTTTAATAATTTTATGATAATTTAGAGATAAATTCAAATTTACCGGTTTAAAATAATTTAAGAGAAGTAAATCTATCTATCAAATTGAGGAAATTTTTTGTGGCCCCATCCCTCTATAAGTACCCCTCATAGGCCGACAACGAATAATGTTAAATAATGACCAAAGAGGAAAGCCTCAATTATGCCCAAATTCAGGGAGTGCACTATGGTATAAAAACATATAACAGATGGATGACAATTACCTCTATAATAATACTAGATCAAAAGAGATGATAATCCACCAAAATGAATCTATATAACATTATATAAATTTATAACAATAAAGATTGCAAAATTCATGGACAATATCACCAAATACAAATAAATGTATCCAAAAGAATACCAAAAGTAAATTCCTATAATATTAACTCAACAACTGCTCCAAATCTAATTCTAGTAAAGTACAATAGTGTCCCCAAAATTAACATGGAAACCTAAAAAATGTTTATTTATATTTTGTCTGATAATAAATGGAATACTTAGTTGGATCCTACCAATGTTATCTACTTGACATGTCATAGAGCCTACCAATTCACTAATGAAAAAACTATATAACCAACAATCACCTAAACAGGTTTAAATACTGATCCTAACCACACCATTGATGACTCACCAAATCAATCATCTAATATGGTAACATATTATCATATAAAATTGGTCACTAGATATTATCCCCTATAATTTTATATTCACAAACCTCAACCTCAATTTTTTTGTTATCCCATAACTGTAATAATTATCACATAACATATTCTTCAATAATTAATGGGTTTTAGGATGTACCCCTGCATACCACATACTGACATGATATACGATTTGGTGCTATCATCATTCATCATCACATCATTGAAAAATCACGTACCGACCTTATCATATGATGGGATCATCATAAAACTAAAGAAGTATAGAAACATTAATGTGAATAGAAAAATACGTGTTCCATCCTTACACTATTCTTGACCTCAACCACAATTGAAATCCTCGTCAACAATGAATTATATCCAACACCAACCCCTATAATCACTGTTTAATCTAAATTATTAACCTAAATCATCTTTACGGATGGTATAGCGATGAGTATTTGTTATAAATCCATCCATATTTCCCCCAACCTAGATATAGGAAGAAACACCCAAAAACAAAATCATTTTTTCATTTTTTAATATTATAAAACATGAGTGGGTAGTTAAGATAAATAACACAAAATACAAAATAGATATATAACAAACAATACCCAACATATCTGTTTATACAAATTTCAATAAAACACACAAGAAAATGCAATAATAAGCCACATGAAATATAACACAAATACTGCAATCAATAAATGAATCATACCACACAACCACCACATATAGCCACAATCTCCCACATACTTCCCTCTAGCACACCACTCATACATAGTACTTGAAAAAATGTGATGATTCCTATATAAATAAAATTCTCTCAATGATCCTGGACCACAAATGGTTACTCCATGAACATATCATAATCCGCAATATCCCAAACATCATAGTCATTAACATGGGATCATCATAAATATACAGATACGAATGTGATATATTGATGATTTCATGGATCCATTCTAGATATTATGTATATGGTAGCTAATATGTGACCACTTTAACTCCTTGAAAAACCAATACATGTATTACTATACTAAGGGAAATCTTACTCCCCTATGAAAACCATTACTTACCCATATAATGGGAAACCCTGTTGAACCTACTATATTAAATATTAAACTATAGGGGCCTCCTTAAATTTATAACAGAGGAATTATGATTGTCTAGTACTTACAATATCCTTTTCCTGACCCACGAGATTAGAATGATCGAGAGTTGTACCACATCAAGACTAAGAACAAATTAATCCTCAATATTTATCTAGTATAATTGGTTACAACAAGAATACCTATATAACATATCTAATATAGCCATTATAATGGAATAATAATAATTTCTATTCTATAATAACTCAACATGATGCAATGATTTGACCAAAATTCTCTAAAATAGAACAGACAAACTTTCAACACATCCCCCGACATATGGATGGTCTTCTAAGACTACCCATTTGGATATGGGTGGCTAGTAGTGATAGCATGAAAAATAGGGAACATTTCATGATATAATCCCCTATGGAACTACACTGTGAAATGTTGATCTTGATTAGAAATTTATGTCCTCAGTACCCCATGAATCCTAACTACATAATCCATATACCACCTTAAAATGATATCCACAACAATCAATTCATGGATTTCTTGAAAATTAGATTCCATTGTTTTTCCTGTCAAAATTAAAAAAAACCACTATATGCCTAGGGTAACATAGTAATCAAATCCATTGATATCTCCTACGATTTATTATTGGGTATATACTAGGGTTTATACAGGCCCACAGGAACATGGAGTTCCTCTTTCACTAGGTTTCAAGTGATACACTTAACCAAAAACAATACAACTAACAATTTAATCCTAGGACACAAACAATATTCTTTGAAGCCCGAGTACATATTAGTCACATTGGGATTTATTAAAAATGGTAAGTGTTTAAATAAATGTGATCACACTCCCATAATGTATATATATAACAAATAATTCCATATCAACACACTCTTATATGTTATGCCATAGATCATCCCCCTAGATAATATCCTTGGACAACACAATCACATATATTATCGACCTCTAAGTGTCCAAAATGGGGTACCTACACCTAATTCATCACAGAAGGATCTATGGTGACTAGATAATAGAAAACACGAACACCAATATCCTCCTTGTCAATATTTATATGTGAAGAATCCTATATCCCCTATAAGAATCATCAGACTCTCTAGGAACATATCTTCTAGACTTATGAATTAGTTCTCTAGCATCAAAATTCCCCTTTAAATAGGTATAAAAGACATCAAATTAGTAATTTGAGATTAATAATAACATCCACTGTTATACTAATTTGAAATTCCACCATTAGAAGACATATTTTAGGCTCTTGTAGTTAATGAAAACATGAAATCCCTCATCAAGGAGGTAATTCCTCATTGGATTTAGAGGGGAAATTGCCTCTTATAAACTTATATCACGTGTTTTGTATTTATGATTGTGGGAAAATAACAACCTAGACCCATTAGTTATCACCTTAGTCTACATCATCAAAACAAACTCAAAAATAGATAGGTTGAATCTTGAAAAAATCTAGATCATTTCCCCTACATTTAGAAATTGAAGCACTGGAGCACAGATTAGCATTCACATTATGTATCTAAATGATTCTTAGTATTGATTAATTCAAATAAATGAATGTTAATTCCATGAAAATGAATTTAGTAGATATTATAATATAAAAAATCAAAAACTAACATCTAATAATAACCTAAAAGGAAAAGAAAAAACATTTGACTTGGTCATCAAAGGGCCTATAAAAACTCCTTGATGAGAAACAACCTGTATAAGAAAATTCACCTCTTGAATTGTAAACACACACAAGGATAACATTTATTATTGGTAATGGGTTTAAATTACCTGAAATATATCACTTACACTTACAATTTGATCCTCATTCGACACAATGTAGTTCATGATGTTATCAATGAACATGATGATGAACTGGTCTATGGTCTCAAGGAATACATAGTTCATTGTTCCCATGTATAGAGTTGCTCAGTTTCTGAGAATGAATTTCATGAACATGATCTCGAATTTCCCTACCAGTATATATGGGTAGTATTATGTTTAAATTTATATTCTTCCCTCATTTTTGGGACTTCATATACCCACAATTGATCATAAAAAACCAACATACAACATTGATATGGTATAAAAAATCACCAATCATCAGAAGTGGAAAACAATTATTTATCATTACCTAATTCAACCTGTGGTAGTGTTAATACAACCTCAGAATACCATATATATTATTGGTGAAAAACACTATAGAAATCCATTAAGACACATTAGTTTATATAAAACTCCACTAAATTTTATCATAAACATTTATCATCAACTGACAAATCTCCATAAGTATAATTTTACAAATATCCATCAAAATCAAATCCAAACCCAGTTGAAAAACTATCCAAAACTCGACGTAACATCAATTGTATTGTAATAACATCATGATGTAAAATTCCCATTAACACGACCATAATTTGAGGAATATACTCTACCAATGATTATATTAAAATACCTTACATCTTAGACAAGATAGGATCCATATTCATATCAACTATACTTTAACCATTATATCCAACAATCACTAGTTACTGGAACTCCACATAAGAATATGAAACTCTCATATATAAATATTTATTGCATGAACACAAAAAAACCAATAATTGACAAGGATAATAGTACATAATTTTATATACATTAAAAAACTCCAACTAACTAGAACAACCCCATCACAAGTTTGTATCCCTGGAATATTTTATAAAATTTTTCCTAAGAAATAACTAGAATAGATAACACTAGTAGAACTGAAATCATATCCATATTTAATAACAAGATAAAAAAATAAATAAATAGATTCTAAAGAGTTTTAATAACCTAAATTAATCTTGTCATAAAATGTGTATACAATAAACTGATCAAACATCATACAACCATTGGCCCGATATGTGTCGCCGCTTCAACCATATGCATCTGAACACACCAATATCATCTCCCTATATGGTATCTATCTCCAAAACCATGATGTTATATTATTACTTGGGGTTGGAGATTATCATGAATATACACCTTCTATCACTATATCCCCTTTGATATTTAATAAGTTGTGGTGATCCCTTAATCAAAAACAACCTCAGCATAAATTTCTACTATTATGAAAAAGGGGCCGGACCACCCATCCTAAAATGGACACACTAAGTGGACATGAATTATTCCTAAAATAATACATATCTACCATAAATGTTTTATAACTATTGTAATCCTAACTCATGTTCTCAAAACCCCCAGCCTTAGAAGGATGTGAAAGGATCTTCCCCAATCAGTTCCCTAATGGTTGAAATCCCATCCTCCAAAACATCCCTGACCCAATACCTAAATCAATGATACTTGAGAAGGAATAGTAACCACTCTATATATGCTCCAAATGAATGAATGTGTCCTCTTGATAAAAAATACCTTCTTTTACATGTCTAGGTACATAGAAATAAAAAATGTTATTCTGTATCTGATCACATTATGAAAATCTACTTCTAGATGTCATAACCTAGACACCTCATCTAGAAAGTCATCATTAGAAATTTATAAAATATGATTCAATATAATAACAGAAAACCACACACATAGGCTACCCTACTATAGGGAGAGTGTCCCTTTGATCATTGTCACCTTCAACATTGTCACACTGTGACCCCATATACCTTTTTATTGATTCTTTTTAAGGGTCTCATATCTTTTGTATGATTTTTTGGATTGACTCACAATTAAAATATTTTAGTTTTTGATGTTTGGGGGGTTTTACCCAAGTGCACAAGAACCACATGGTTAGTGGAAACCTTATAGATTGGGTTATGTACCCATGCAACATATCCTGGAGTGGGATAGAAGCTACCACATAGTTTATGAACTATCACCCAAACCTTGTGGTTTAACAATGAGTTTAGTACCTATTTAGGAATTATCTACAGGATGGTTGGCATACAGTTTGTTAAACAGTGTGGCCCAAACATTTTATCGTCCCAGGATATTTAAAAGTTAGAATTCATAATCTATGCTTATACCAATTTATCATTATTATAGGTCCACCCCCATAGTTGGTTTTAGCGCAAAAAGGGACCCCTAGGCCCCTATCCTTGAACAATCCTCCTCCTTGGATGACCTCCCTTTGATCTAAGGTGATTTGTTTGGGTTTTTGGTCTATTTTCTCTCCCTTTCCCCTTATCTGCATGATTTATTATGTTTTCATTGGGGTATTCTCCCTCCACTGAACCATAATGTATATTTTTTGTGTGTGGGTTGTTTTTTCTTTGGGTCTTAGGTTTGAAATGGACTTTTTGGACTTATATCTATCTTATCTAAAGGTTTTATTACATTCACACACCACTAAGGTGGGTGATTCCATTATTTTCCATTCCTTTATAACCCATTGAAGATTGTATGTTTTCAATTTATTTTTTGATATGGATCACATTCTTAATGAGATATTTGTGTTATTTGTTATAGTGTTTTTTCGTTGGTAGAAATTTGTAAAAACTCGGTTTCAAAGGAATTATTCAAATGTTTGAATATTTAGGTGCATTTGATTTTTTTATTTAAATACAAATTGATCTTTTGAAATGAAAATGGTAATTTTATTATGTTACTATCAATATTTACATTGAAAAAAAAATATGGAATTTTTTGGGTGTGAATTGGTATTGTTTGAATCATGACGATTATTTATGCCTTATTGATTTGGTTGGAAAACATGTAATGCATCCTTAAAATTAGTTTTGGAGTAATATCCTAGAATCTTTTGGAGTACCATTATATGGGGGAATATACATGTGTGAATTGGTTTCACATATGGATGGGCCCATACATGATAATGTTCGTGGATAAATATTTCCAACTAAAAATACGAGAATTTATATCACTTATCCCCCCTACCTATTTCTTTCTTTCATCAACTCTTGTCACTTTACAAATGGTTTCTAAATTTTATAATGACAGAAAATTGGTTTGAAGATCTTATTGGAAGAAATGGATTGTATGGATCTTTGAGAAATGGTTTTTTATTAAATGAAATGAAATCATGTTTGGGACTTTTAGTTACTTTATGTGAAAATCACTGTGGAATTGAAATGGTTTTTGATGTGATGTTGTATTTAGAAGTCAATAGATCGTTTTTAATTATGAATTTAAAAGTTATATTTAATGTTGCATTAGAAATTATTTATATAACCTTTTTTATATATGAGATTTTATTTTGTTGAAGGACTTGTTGGCACCTTAATTTAAATTTGGAAATGAAATGTGATTTTGAATGTGTATTTTTCTAATTTGGCATCGTAGGTTGTCTTGAATATTTTTTTGTAAGATCATGTGATGTGATGGACGAGTTGTAAAATTTACTGACTCATTGTATGATATGAAATCCATTTGGGGAATTCCCTCTATGGGTTATCATATAAGTGGTGTCTGTGTTTGGGGAAGACAAGTGTGGTGATGCAAGCTATGTTGTGTCACACATTTGAGGGCCTCCTACTGACACAATATAGTTTTAACAGGGGTTTGGGGATGACATTTAGAGGGTCATGTGAATGTTGATTTCCAGACCAGATTAGATTAGTTTGTAAACCCTGGAACGGTGATAGGATCGGTGGGTTATGAAACTAGATTGGTCAGTTTCAGGTGGCCTATGGTTATTGAATATGAAGCTACAACATACATTAGTAGGGGGGTCTGAACCAAGTACACCCAGTGGTCTCTTTAGGAATGATCAAGTGGATCCCATGTTTCATAAATTGTCCATTCTTGTTTCAATTATATTATATTTTATTCCCAAATAGAATCATTTGTTTAGTTAAAAATACTGCCCAATTATCACATGTTTTGGGTATTGGTTTTAAAATTATAATATGTTTTGAGAATGGAAATATGGTGTGAACTATTTTGGAAAGCGGTAGAAAATGTTTTTTTCTAAAAAATGTGAAAACCTATATTTATACACGTATTTTGGGAAACTATCAGTCGATTGTCTTCAAGAATGGAAACTCAAAGATTAATTGGTGGGATCTTACTGATCTGTTTAGATCATATATAACTAATACCATTCAGTTTTCGTAGTCCTAGAATATTTTTTAGGTTCTATATTTTGATCGATTCCAGGTTCATGGTTCTTGTAACAATTGTTGGAGCAGGTTGGTTGGTGGTCGGTGGTGACATTGAAGTCACATGGTGTCGCGTTGGTAGCAACTTGCTTTTTTTTTATTGTTTTCCAAATTGTGTCATGAATCTGAATCAAGACATTTATTTATTTGAGATCCAATCATTAGTAATAGGAATTATTATTTTAATTTATTTGATCCTGGTTATAGGGTTAATATTCATTACCACTCAGTTTAAATCTGATGCCTAGTACAACTTTCCAGCCCATTGGGATCATGAAATCACTTTTGGCCACATATCAGATATGTTTAGATTTCGGAAGTGATGGAATCACATCATGGTTCATTATAATCATTATGAATATCAATTACAAGTCGAAAACCATTTAAAACCTCTATGTTTCTCCTACATACTTCTGACAAGTTCTATATTTGACTCCCTTTAAAACCACTCTGTTTCTGTAATCATCATTTCCTGAGATGATCCAATACTATTTGTGGTATTCATTGATAATTATGTGGAACCATTTCTGAAATTATTGGAGAAATAAAATGTTTACTAGCATGTAATTTTAATCCATCATAATTCAATTAATTAATTTTAGTTTGGAAAAATATCAAACTTCCGAAAAGAACACAATATATAATGACTTGTCTATAGGTCTTAGGAATTTGACATAAAAATCCATCCACCACAGTAGAACATCCAACTACCTTAGATTACATAAATTGTATCATGGAAGTTTTAAATCTTATGTGTAATCTAGTCTCCCTAACCCATGTCATGCCCCAAGAAAAATTGACATTGATTCCTTTCAAACCTAGTGATTAATAACTATTTCTATGTTAAAAATAAATTATATTAAATGAAACAAATAAGATAAAAATATTTTTTAAACAAATAAATATAGTGGTATGAAACCTATTAATGAAATGATTGAGGAGATATAATGACCCTTTGAAACATACCCCCAATAGTCATCAGGTTGTAAATAAGCACTGATGGTATACAATATCTCACATATGGAAATCATTGACTATAATAATAATGAAGGATATATATTTTAGATAAAAACCCTCCAAGAATATATATATATATATCTCATAATAATTTAAAAAAATAAAACAACCAAGAAATAAAAAATGTCTACAAATACAAAACAAATCTCAGTAGAAACATACGAAAAGAAAAGTCTCATGATAGTGATTCAACAGCAGCTCTAAAACAAAAAAAACCAATGTCTAGATCATTATAAAATCATCCTTGATACCGGAATATAAATAATATATATATATATATATTATTTGTTAATAATATATCTACTATATATTATTAGACAAAATGTCTCCAACTCACATGAGAAATCATAATACAAATGGTCTAGTGAAAAAATAGAAGAACCAACAAGAATGTAAAAATGAAAACTAACTA
Organism: Viscum album; assembly: GCA_963277665.1. NCBI lineage: Eukaryota > Viridiplantae > Streptophyta > Magnoliopsida > Santalales > Viscaceae > Viscum > Viscum album. Next base: position 904,785,069 of record OY728122.1, on the reverse strand, counting down.
ATCCTATATTCACCATGGATCACTCATTAAATCATAAATAAAATAATTTAATATATTATAATAACATAATCATGGGATTCTTATATCCACTTCTCATCAATTATCACCTCTCACCCCACCACTTCAAACATCATATTCCACATCTCATACTTGCATGTCACATCACATATCTATACATCATTAATGCGGGTCGTGATGCATCCCTACCAAACCCCACCCTAACATGGTAAGTGACTCATGAGAAATAATCATTCATCATCACATCATATATATATAAAATCATATCCTCAAGAATTCAATCACTAGTTATGTAATCACGACAGTATGGTATCATGAATGTGAAGGATGTCAATCAATTTCCCTCATTCCACCACACATGATACATAAAAAATATCTCATCCCCATAACTATTAGAAAATATTCCACACAAACCAAAATATTCATTATATAATATCTATCACCTTCTCATATAATCACTTTGTTAGAAGATAATGTTAGAGTTGGTATCTTGTTACCAATATAATCAATGAAAAACATATTTATAAATAATCTATGATCCCAATACAATTGGGAATTGGTATGATTATATAACTCAAGTGTGGAATATAAATAAATAAATTAATATATAGGATATAAAAATATAACATAATACCAAAACATTGGTTCACATAAACTCCACTAGAGTACACCACCATTTCACCAGATATCATCACTCATAGCTTCCACCACTATAAATTTATCACTCCACACTACAAAAAATAATTCCCATAAAATTATATACTCAATTATTGGATTCACCATTTCCCAAATTTATTGAGTTTCCGATAAATAAAAATTACCATGTAATTCATTAATATTTAAATATAACATTCATTTATTATTCAATTAAATTAATCAAAACAACTTATATTCATTTAGTGCCACTCTTAACAATTTATAGAACCCTGATATTTCATTTTAGCATTACAATTTAATACAGGGAAAACCATGAAACTAACCCAACCATGCCATGGAACTACCCACACATATCACATCAATAATCATCAAAACATCACATCATCTGAGCCACCGAATATAGAGACCACATCCCAACAAAAACAATATGAAACAACCATTTTATACCACCATTTTCATACAACTACCCATATCACATACCAAGCTAAAAAATCATAACATCATAACCCTAAAATATTTAACAACCCATCCAATCATCATCATTATTGCACAATGGCCTACATCAAAAAATGAAACATGATAAGAGGAAACATACATAATATAAAATAATGGCTAAAAATTTAGGTTCAAGGGAATACATTACATTACATCATTATTTAGCATGTGTATTATTACAAAAATTCCAAATCTCCATGGGGAATAAATTAATTATCCTTAAATAAGCTTATAAGAATTTATTCATGGAGTGATCACACAATCTACAAAACAAATACCTCACAAACATAACAACTTCATTATATAAATGGCCCTCAATAACCATGTTTTTCATCAATAAAATTAAACATGAATAAACACATTACCAATAATATCATATGTCGTAAAACATGTGATTTATAAATATTATAATTATTTTATGATTCATCCAAGTCATTATATATATAATTATGACCCTTATTATCCTTCTGATGGATATAAATTGCATGAAAATCTCCCATATGAACATGAAATTTGATTGAGCAAGGATCCCCAACATTATGACGCTTGACGAATAGTGATGAAAAATAAGGAAAATAAGATATTTTTGAAATAAAATAACAACACAAGGAAACCCTAGATCAACCTATATCAATCCAAGGTATTAGAAAAATTATATCCCAAAACTATCCATGTGAAAACTTCAACACCATTGTAATTCCGAAATAGATGAAGAAAATTAAACAAGAAATTAATTAGGAGAACCCAACTCATATTGCCAATGATCAACCATCTTTCATCTAAGAATAAATATTGGAATAAAGGGGCCATAAGATCTCATAAAATCACCAAGTATTCACCAAAAACTGAGAGTAACTAGAGTGAAATTCGAAAAAATTGATGGCTCCCAGAATTTATAATAATGTTGGGTCTCATTACATTCGCTATGTGATACTAGGATTCAAATCATTTGTTTTTGGAAGGCCCAAAAATTAATTTTTTTTAAATTATTCTAGTCCATGTTTCTTCCAAGATCCAAACTCAATAAAAATATAATTATTGTTATGGTTCTATAGCCTATATTTAATTGACACAATAAATAATCCAATAACGTAGTTAGTTAATATATCATTAAACATCACGTTTAAGACACTGTCTCTAAATTACTAGCTTTCATTTCATTAAAATAATATTTCTTATGTGATCAAAATTTCCTGTCAGGAAGTACATTTTATTGAATAATATCATCAATGATATCTATTGAACCCTTACCAAGATAGTACTGAACACTACCAACTCACAAGCTAGTAAAATAATTGTTTAAGAAGACATGAAACATTAAATATAAGGAGGTACAAAAATAATAGACTGTCATTTTATTAATTGATTTTAATGTAATTATTTAAATTATATTTTTCTCAAATCCTCAACTTGTATAAAACTATTAACACCATATTATTATGTTGATTTCTTATGAAAAGATTCATGATATGAGTTAAATGGTAATGAGATATTTCTCAAAATAAAAAATGAAACTTCTCTATTTATGTAATTCATGATGTTTACCCCTGTAATGAAATTTGATAATTTTTTGGGGATTTTTTAAATAGTTTTTGTTTTATGGAGATTTAATTTGTTATCATCAATTTAAATAATTTATTAATTATATTTAGAATAATATATAGGTATTATTAAAGGAAAAAGTTCGAGGTGGTTAATTTTACCCATGCATAACATATAATTTTACATGAAATTATTAGCGGCATACTGTGGTCCTTTGATAATCAACTCATCTTCATGGAAGAATTTAGAGGGGGGGATAACATCCAGAACATCAAAGTAACTCAATCCCCTTTCTGGATACGTGTTAAAGGAATTCCCCTTCACGCAAGAACAGAACGTGTTATTGGAGAAACCGGGGATAGCATTGGCCAATTCATTGAATTGGACTACTCGGACCTTAGCCAATGGGGAACCGAGGTTTATATTATTGCCTAAATTGAAGTGTTGGAGCCGCTGATGAGGGGAATGTTTTTGAAAATCGATGGCGCAGACAATTGTATCTCATTCGAATTTGAGAAACTTCCAATTTTCTGCTTCTTCTATGGAAGTCTCGGCCATCTGGAACGAGCATGTGGCTCAAATCCAAGGGAGGAATAAGGTTATATAATTCTTCATTATGGCCCATGGCTCTGGGCCAAAATGACCAGATATGCCTTCATTCCTGAGGCAGAAAAACAAAAGGATCATGAACGTCTCAAGGTGGCCCATACAAGTCACGCGGGAACCGAACATGGAACAATCATTAGGCTTGGACCTCCATAGTTCCCTAAAGAGATCCCAACCAATTAGAGGAATAACAACATGTATACACCCCCCCCCTGAAGGACACAACCTCAACACTTATTGAGCCTGGGAACGTACCAATAGTTCCTACAGAATAAAGCGTGAGGTCAATGCAGATTCAAGCTAAACCACCAGATCCTGACCCTAACCCAGAAATGAACATGGCTGACATCCTAACACATGATAAATATGGAAAGTATGGAACTTCACCACCAGGCCCAATCACCTGTCGATCTTGGAAAAGGGTGAAACGTGAAGTAAGTGCAGGTAAAATGGGGGACCCTAAACCTGGGGATCGGAAAAAACAAATTGAAACATTCCATTCAATGGGGAACTCCCCTAAGAGATGAAAAACTACGGGTGGAATAAAAGGTGCCAAGAACTCAAAGGTAGAGGCGGGTGAGACCCAGCCCCGCCTAGATCAATTATTGTCCTATGCTGGAACTATCGTGGGCTTGGAAACCCACGAACGGTTTGCATGCTTTAGCGCAATGGCACCCAAAGTTGCCCTGATATGGTTTTCTTGTCTAAAACCATTTTGGAAAACAAGGACATGACTATCATTGCTCAGAAATGCGGATTCCAAGGTTGTCTCCCGATCTCCAGACAAGGCCAATCTGGGGGACTCTATCTTCTATGGAAGGATCAACTCAACGTCAGGATCTTGTCTTTCTCCTCGCACCATGTGGCTGCGACTATTCAGGCGGACCACACCCCGCCATGGACCTTTGTGTGATTCTATGGCTGGTCGGACCATAATGAAAAGGGTAAATCTTGGGATCTCCTCTGCAAACTCCGTCAAGAGCATCCAAGCCCTATTCTATTCGGTGGAGACTTCAATGAGATTATATTCCATAAGGAAAAAAGAGGCATAAATGTCCGACACACTGCATCGATGGAAAATTTCAAGGATGCATTCACTAAGGAGGACCTGGTCGATTTGGGATACATAGGTAATCCCTTCACATGGTTTTGAGGTAATACGAATGACACACGCATCACCGAGCAACTTGAAAGATTTCTGGGATCAACAACTTGGATAAATCTCTTCAGCATGTTCCACATCGGCCACATGACACTCAATTGTTCAGACCACTACCTTATTTTTTATTGGCTGTATTCAAGGTGAACATATCAAACAACCATGTAGACCCTTCAGATTTGAATGCTTCTGGTTAAAGGACTAGGAATGAGAAGATGTTGTAAGATCAAGCTGGAATATCACTCACGATGATATTGGCCTCAATCTCCAAAAGGTCGCATCCGATCTGAGTTCATGGAGTAATAAGAAATTCCCTCACCCCGAGAGGCATTGTGCTTCACACGAAAATAAATATCACAACCTACTCAAGAAACCTCCATCCAGCTGCACTCTTGACATGATTGGGGCCACTCAAAGAGAGCTGGACGTGACCCTGCGCGTGAAGGAATGCTTCGGGGATATGCGGGCGCGGGAAACCCACATCTCATAAGGGGATGCCAATACCTGGTATTTTCACTAGAAAGCATCAGCTAGATGCCGGAAAATTTTTATCAGCTGCATCTCACAATCAAATGGAAGCAAAGTCTTTTATACTATGGGAATTCATGAAGCATTGACATGTTACTTCCGGAACCTCTTCAATTCAGAAACTCCTTTCATTTCGACTGAAGTGGAAGAATGTATCCGACCAGTGATCACCAAGGAGATCAATCAGCAGCTTTCCAAAGCTGTTTCAGATGAAGAGATACGCCTAGATCTGAAACAGATCTACCCCATTAAGGCCCCAGGATCGGACGGGTTCTATGCCCTGTTCTTTAAGCAATACTGGAACATCATCGGTCCCAACATATGAAAAATGATAAGGAATGTCTCGGCTGGGAAAACAAGTATTTCCACCATCAATGAAATTGTCCTCGTCCTCATTCCTAAAATTAAGAAGCCCCAGACGGCCCCCTACTTTAGGCTTATCAGCCTATGCAATGTCACGTACAAGATCTTCTCTATGATCCTTGTAAATCGGTTGCGACCGTGGTTGCCTGATATTATCTCGGAAAAACAGAGTGCCTTCGTGGCAAAGATGCTGATAACTGATAACACACTTGTGGCCCACGAAGTGTTTCACTCTATGAAAACAAGCTCTATTGCGAAAAGAGGAACCATGGCATGGAACCTAGATATGACCAAGGCTTACGATAAAGTTTAAGGGAACTTCCTCAAAACTGTGATGCTGAAAATAGGTTTCTGCACTAAGTGGAAAAATATGATCCTGCAATGCATCTCGATCGTCTCCTCCAGAATCAGGGTCAATGGGTAGCTTACTCGAGGATTTGTGCCATCCCTCGGCCTACGTCAGGGAGATCCCTTATCCCCTTTTCTATTCATCTTGGTGGATGATGTCTTCTCCAACCATTTATCCAGGGCTGCATCGACTAAAACTATTCAAGGGGAAAAGTTCTGTCACGCAAGTCCACGAGTGTCTCACCTCTTTTTCGCCGAAGACTGCCTCCTCTTCTCCAGAGAAACTTTTAATGAATTTCAGGTGATCAGTCATGTGATCTATCAGTATGAGAGGGCGTTTGGACAGTCAATCAGTCATGTAAAATCAGAAATCTCCTTCTGTGTAGGGGTGCCTTGCCCAAAGAGAGATGAACTCTGTGCAGCAGTTGTCATACATATGGTTGAAAAACACCAAAAGTATCTCAGGCTACCCACGGTAATTGGCCGGTCCAAGAAAGGAATATTTGCATCTCCTGTGGATAGGATTAAGAAGAAAATTCAAGGTTGGACCCCAAAGAGAATCTCAAAAGCATGCAAGGATACCGTCATTTAAGCTGTCATCCAATCTATCCCAAGTTATTTTATGTCCATGTTTAAGCTCCCGACAACCATCATCAACTAGATCCATACACGCACTGCCAACTTCTAGTGGGGGAAAACGATGGAAGAAATAGACCCCACTGGATGGCCTGGGAGAAACTTTGCATCTCCATGATTGAGGGAGGGATTGGATTCCGGATTCTTCTTCTCTTTAACGATTCATTTTTTCCCAAGCAAGGATGGAGCCTTATTAACCGTCCATCATCCCTCTGTGCACGGGTTTTACAAGCTATGTACCTTCCCCACACAAACTTCCAGGTTTCCTCACTTGGCCTGCGTCCTAGCTTCCTTTGGAGAAGCATTTGGGGGGCCTGAAAGCTATTGGAAAAAGGACTAGGATGGAGGATTGGGGATGGATCCTCTGTCAACATATGGTCTGCCCTATGGCTGATTGATATGTATGGTATGCGGGCTACATCCCACGCACAACCAGGCTTTGAAGACGCAACTTTCAGAAGCCTCTTTTCCGAACAAGGAACGGGGTGGTGTGTGGATAAGATTTTGGAATGGTTTAACGAAAGAGACTGAAGAATTATCCTATGCATCCCCTAGGTCATTGACGCAGGCCCTGGCCATCTCTTCTGGTGTAATGACATATCGGATGAATACACGGTGAGATCCAGATACAAGCTTGCTCTTGGAAACCACCCAACTAACCGGAACGTGGGACCATAGAAATCTCTTCGGAAGCTCAACGTCCCCCATAAAATACGACACTTTTGGTGGAAGATCTGTATAGGCACCCTCCCAACAATGAGCCTTCTCGCATACCAACATATGTCCAATGTTACTTACTGCTCGTTTTTTCCAAACATCGCAGAGACGCCCTTGCATGCCATCATTCACTGCCTGGAAGCTAAGGAAATTTGGAATAAGTGGGGCCCAACCCCAGATGCATCGCTGGATACGGCTTCTGACCTCCCCGCTCTCCTGGTGCGATGGTCCTCCACTCTCTCAGTGGCTAAGGTAGGGTCATTCTGCACCCTGGCCTGGATCATCTGGGTACGGCATAATGATGATGTCTTCCACCACAGGCATAAACCTCCTTAATTATGGATTGAACAGGCCACCTCATGGATCGAGGGATGGAATCACCACAATGGAAAACAAAGGCATGATGCTCCCCCCCCTTCTGCCCCCTCAGTGGAACCCCCCAATGTAAGGTGTTCTTAAGATAAGCGTGGACGCGTCTCTCCCAAACGATGGACTTCTCTCCCTCGGTCTCTTGGACCGAAATCATCTGGGGAAAATCATCACAGCAAATTATGAGTCACATCAGGACTTTTGGGAGCCTGTTGTTGCAGAGGCTAATGACATCCTAGTACATTTGATGCTGGTTTTGGAACGTGGGTGGGTTGATATTTTCATTGAATCTGACTGCCTCACCGTGATTGATGCCATTAACCAAAACAATGGAACACTCTAGTCGTTTGGCCTCATTATCAGGAGAATTATCTCGCTCTGCCAATGCTTTTCATTCTGCACGTTCTCCTTTACCAAAAGAGAAGGCAACAATGCGGCCCACCAGTTGGCAACATCAGGCCCCTTCGAGGCCAACCAGCTCTGGCTAGACAACTTTACTTCGCTGCTTTGAATTTGTATGTCTGTGGATATTTTTCATTAATGATATCAGTTTATCTCCAAAAAAAGAAAAAAATTAATATATTTTTCCCTATTGGGGATTAGTTTTATTGAACAATATTTTACAAATAGATTTAATTAAGTAGAAATAAGTATCCATACATGATGCCTATAAATAAATTATAATAAAATAATACCTATTTTAGTACATCATAACATGGAATACCTATAATTAAATGATTTATTACAAGGGGTTCACATTCACACATTTCAATGATCATTTTGGATCTGAATTTTAAAAAAATATAAAAACTCTTACACAACCAAACAATACAATATATAGTGGACCCTTCAACTCAAGGATTACATTTCCCAAAATAAACAGATTTTAATATTTAAACATAAATTTCATTAAATAATATTAGATTCATTAATGAGGGATCCCCATAATGGAATAATACTTCATTAAATATTTTGTAATAATCTGTAAGCCACATTGAAATTATTTGAAAATATTGTATAATAAAATCACATCTATATAAATAATATAAAATAAATAAAATGAGTTATCTAATTTAATATTCACATAAAAAATTATAATGTTTACAATTTCTTATAATAAACATAGATTATAAAATAAGTACATAGTCTGTAAATGAACATTTTGTTTAAGGTATTTCATATAACATTTAATAAAAAACTGTAAAATTGAAAATAATAATTCTTTTAGGTTTCTCAAAAAACATAATTTTTTAAAATTTTAATGAAAACCAATTACCCATAAAAGGAGATAAATAATTGTTTAATAAATGATCATTTTTTATATATTATGATATCTAATGATATAAAAAAACCCACCAATATCTATAACATGAAATATATCCAAGGATATAAATAAAAATAATCACATTGATAACAATAAATGATTTTGTAATGATGGTTTTTGTAATGACATACATACTAATAATACAATAATTTCGGCGAACCATGATATAATAAACATACATAAAAAGAGTCATTCTGATATTTCATAAAGTTACCATGAAGGTTTCATGCTACGAAACTGTATTTAATTAGGCTACCACACAACAAATAACAAATATAGTATTTCTAATGAACCATACTAATGTATTTAGGAGATATCATTAATAAATTATCCTAAATCACATACATGTTATAATTCATTTATGATATGGATGATATTAAAAAACATAATACTTAATCATCATAAATATTGATATTGTCAAACTATACTATAAAATGTCAATATTTTTTAAACCAATAGGTAGAACACTATTTTTTAAAAACATAGGGAAAAATCATATTCAGAGATACATTATATTAATCCACCAAAAAAGTATATGAATCCAAAAAATATGCCAACATAGATCAAATATCATTAAAATAAAATTGAATAAATTCATTGAAAATGTGAGAAATTATACATTTATTTTGAATTTTTTTATTTAATAAAATAATTATTAAATTTTGTTCATAAAAAATAATAACAGAACCCTTGAAATGAAACATTAATCTAAAAAAAATCATGGAGTTAGGAAAAACCATTAATATCATTTTTGATAAAAGACAACATTATTATCCCACTTCATCAATTATAATGGATTGAGTTTCAATAAAAATAGTTTAATATATGAATTTAATAAATATTATTGAAAGACAAAAGAAGATGAAAATGACCATTTAAAACATTTAAAAAATTTGTGAAACTATTCTGGAAACATTTTATGAACAAGGACATGGGGGATAAGAATGTTAATAGAAAATATCATTATAATATTTAAATAGAATATTAGTTAGATTATGTACGGAATAATATTTAACGTTATCTATATCCTCAATAATAAAAATTATAATTTTTTTTGTTCCGGATTGTTTAGATTTTTCAAGTATATTCTATTTTCATTGTTACATTATATTCATTTTTTACCGTTAAATATTTTTTTAATTAATATATTATGTTTACTTAAGACATTTTTAGAATGTTATATTAAGAATGAAAAAACTTTGGTTGGTTTTTCATGGTGAAAGGGGACATGGTTCCATCATATATATAATAATAATCATTGAATAATTATCATTTTTATTGTTTGGATAAAATATAATAATCTATCATGAATGGATGACATGAACAAAAAATTAATGCCTTCATGGAGGTTGTAGTCCAAAAATATGAATGAGTGAAATTATAGTTATTTAACAAGTTGAATGGTAAAAATATATCTAACATATTAACATTTAGAATAATAATCATGTAATTGATATAATATATTTTCATTAAATGTATCATAATTAAAAACCATGCATGACTTTTGAGGAAAATGAAGCCCATAGATTTTTGTATATGGAACTTCACACATACGCTTAAGAGATGTTTTTATTTACCATAAGATTGAAAATGTTGAGGTTGATACCCAGAATATATAAATATTACATATATATAGAAAAATATTCTATACATAACGTAATTATCCATAAATATATTCTTGCTCGAGTTCATATGGAAATATATGGCACATAAACATGTAGTCTATAAGTGATGTATGTTATATCTAACTATATTATTCATAACTAGCATGTTTCATAGACCTACATAAAAATTTACAACCTATTAATTATATTAAACTTTGGGGAAAATGTTGGAAAAAACCCAATGCCAGGCACCAAAGCATCAAAAATAAAATGACATAAAAAACCCCTATAAATTAGGTTTGTTGATTTTAAAAGCATTCGCCATATATAATATCAATTGAAGTGCAGTTAACTTGGTATCTAGATCATCCATGATTAGGCACATAATAATAAGTCCATCTTTTACCTTGTATGAAAGAACTCCTCATCCTTTTTTCGTCATTCGTTGAATTGTCTTGCTAAAATAATATATTTCTTGTTAATCCACCAGCACTAATCTTTATTTGTTTCCTCTAAAATAATTCTCTCTATAATCCCTCTATATCCTCTTCAGAGTCCTTAATCCTGAATCCCTCATACACCATATTTTCATATAGTAGATAATAAGCTCCAAAATATTCCACTATTTTCACCATCATTACATGACTCCAACTACTGGTCTTCCAGTATAGAAATAGAGGAATTATATAGAATAGTGATGGATTCACTATTATCATAATATGACTCAATAGATCCTCCTTGCATCTGGTTTTGTTCATCGAACATAACACTGGCCTTCCCATATTTCATAGATACCCAATATTGAGGCTCCTAATCATTAAATATTAATTCTAATCCCATATCCATTTTCATGAAGTTATAAATAAATACAATATCTATTTGTTTAGCTCAAAAATATTAATCTTTACACAATTTATTTTCATCCCCTTGGTAGGAATGTAACACCCTTAATCTCGATTCCATATCCACCCATTCTTAATGAGTAGGATATCAATCACTCTTCTATTTATTCCCTATACATTATCTCCTACTATCATTATAGAGACCTCATATTTTCACAATTCCCTGAAAAATGTTTTCCTATCTATAGGGAAATATTCCTATACTAATTCTATTTTTTCCAGACTAGCTCATTAATTTCCATACCATAAATAGTTTTCAGTGATTTAAAGTTTTACTATTACATTTAGGGATAAATAAATAAATAAATATCCTTAAGTACACAGTTCCCATAACTACGCCCTCTTATAATTTTTAACCTATTAAACCTTCGTCACTCGCCGCATGTATAAACATTTCATGATTTTATTAATATCTTGGTTAGACTAACTAGAATATGATAAAGAATTCGTTTTTATGAATTTTTTCAAAATGATCGACATCACACACCACCTGAGACCCTAGAGATCCAAATATACCTTTCAATGTTCACTTTTGGTCGACCAGATCAGTCCTTAAATTGTTTAATATTTTTACAATAATTGGATTAACATTCCAGTATCAAGCATTTTTTAATGTGATTTTTAATAATTGTACCATCCTTACACACCGGGTCCTATTTGAGGGTAGTGAAAGCCTATATTCCATTTGACTATTGATTCAAAAGTTCAATCACCCCATCTCTCTCTCTCTCTCTCTCTCTAGGAATTGAATGGTACGTTTATGGAAGATGACCCAAGAACATACAAGGGAAATATTATTTGTACATGTCACAATAAAAAAGCATTCTTGTATAGAAATTAATCTCTATCTATGTTCCAAACCCACTTGATCAATGTCACAAAGAAAACAAATTCAATAGATATAATAAATGAAATTTGGTGAAAAAAATTGATCTACAATTAGAAAACAGATATTTCTGAAACAAATTTTTGTGGAAATTAATAATATATGGATTTTGAAAAGGTAGTTGATGTTATGAGTATCTTACCCACATCACTATTTTTGGAGGATAAAATTTTATGATCAAATCATTGTAGAACTAGAATAGAATGAAATGATATAAATAATAGTTTCTTGATGCACTAGAAGAAGAGATGATCAAATCAACAATATATGAAAAATAAATAAACATTTTTCATTAAATAACGAGAACAACAAGAACCCATTCATAATATCCCCAACATCTAAAGATATCCTATTGAAGGAATCCACTGAACGCCGACGAGATCTGAATCAAGCCACAAATTCCAGATATGAAGTCCTGAGGCTTATGTGAACTTTACGATAGAAATAAAACATTAATGGGTAATAGAAAAGATCTAGAAACTTTTAAATAAACATATAACTTGAAATTATGTTATATAATCACCATATGAGAACAGAATAACGTGGCCTGATCGAGCCATAGAAGAAGATGAATGGAATGATCTCCCTATAATGGGAAGGTGTTCTGAAACAATATGCAATGTGTCTAGTGTATCTTCAAGAGGACGCATAAAACAGAGGAATGTTCTCCCAACCTCAATGATTCAAGTATAACCCTTCATAGATATATCATAGATAATAAATTTATTCATAACATATAGAAAAGAATCATGAGAATGGGTGGGCTTAAAAGATAAATAAGGTTACGCAATAGACATATTAACATATCACAAGAATAAGAGTAGAATAACATATGAATTACACTAGAAAACCATACAGTAGATATCAAACATACTAAAAATGATTCATTAAATAAATAATGGCCTTCCAAAATGAAATTAATCATAATAAAATCAAATAACATGAAGAATAAGAATAAAACATTTGAATAAGATATATATTATTAGAATACACATAATCATAGAAAATTATTTAGACAAATATTCAAGTCTAATTTAAAAGAATATCATATTGGACTAGGTTAAATCCCCAAACCATCATAGAACACATGGTTCACTCTCAAGACTAATAAAATAGGTAAAGACCCATAATAAACTGGTATCATTAACGATTTCATTATTTTTATCCCATGATATATTAATATTTACCCATTTAATTGGAGGGGGATATAGATATCAAATGTATCTTAGTGAAAAACATTCATATTTGTTCCAAAATTTAATACGAAATTCAAAAAATTAGAACACATGATATGAAAAATAATTTCAATTTTTTTTATAAAAACATAAAATGTGGAAGATAAATTGGATTCATAATCATTTAATCATTTCTTCAAATCATAACTAGTAGAAAAAAATGGATATCCATATCATTTTATCATGTGTTATCCCATGGAAGAGAAACACGTTTTATAGTAATCTTTTTATTTAAAAATAGAAACCATTTAGAAAAAGATTAATAATGTTTTCCTTGGATAATTTCCCTTGTAAATAATAAATAATATCAAAATATATAAATATTCATGGAAAATATTTCAAAATGAAATATCACATGCAACATTTCATAAGGAAGATATCATTTCATTAAAAATTACATTTAAAAATATAAATACAAAAAATGTTTTAGAAGTAATATATTCATTGAAAATATTGACGAAAAAATTATAAATTAAACATTAATGACAAATTTTTTTTATGAAATCATTAAATTATATACATGAAAAACATGGTAAAACAAATATTTCATTCACATTTTCAGTGAAACCCAAATAAGAATCATTTGGAAGAGACATAATGATTCAATCTAGAATTTATTATAAAATTTAACTCATGAGTAATTTTCTTAATAAATAATTTTTAGATTGTTTAAAACATTTTTTAAAATAGTTTTAGAAAACCTGGTTTTGGAAGAAAATTATTTGTCGCATGAATAGACAAATAATGTAGATTTTTCATATAAAACAAATTTTTAAATATTTATTATATAAATATATGATGTTCATGGGAAGAAATTTATTCCCATATTTTTTTGAGGATAAGAAAATAAATGATTGTAAATATTGTTTGTTAACATTATTTATCATTGGAGAAATTGTCTTGAGAATTCCAAATAATTATTGAAATTATATCATAAATCCTTTACCATATTGGTAACATTAAATCATATGCCTTGGGTATGAATTACATTAAATGAAATATAGAATATCATTATAATAATTAAATTGACTTTATTATATGGTGAATTGTTTTAATATTAACCTCATAATAAAATGTTGGTATATAACGTAACATATGTCTCAATGAAGGCAAATTTATTCAAAACATCCTTTCCTAATTTCTCGAATTCCTTCGTTCAAATTAAAACCAAATTTATAATAAATATTATTTTATTATACATAAATTAAATAAACATATATATATATATATAATATTCCATATATTATTTAATTATGGATTTTTACTATAAGATTTTCAATAATTCAATATTGAATTCCTATTTCAAGAAATATTGATTATATTTTATTTTATGTTTAAATTTGTTAATTTGTTTTTTGAAATATTACTTTGATTGTGGTTCCAAAATATCACTAATTATAACCATTATATATATATCATATATATTAATCATTTATTTATTTATAGTAAAACCTAAATTTTGAAGATAATTTAAAAAATAAACTATTTATAAAGAAGGTAGGTTGTATGCATACCTGAGAAATGTTTCCATTTTCTAAAAATATTTAATGTAATAAATGTAAATAATAAATTTTTATTATTTAATTGTGTTTATTTCATATATATCACATTTTTTCTTTAAATACATTTTAATTACCTTCTATTTAATGTGTGATTTCATTAAATCGCTTCACGTGGGGATTATCCACCATACACATGAGCGATGTTATCATATTATCACATAATAGAATGTAAGGAGGTATATTTTATATTATAATTCAATAAGTTTATTAGTATAATATATATCATATAGAAATTTTTAATCCATCATTATATCCAGCTATGAGAGGTCGGGGAGAAAAAGTTTAAAACATCAGTTCCTGACACAATAGTCCTCTGTAGACAAAATTGATGATTTTATATCCCATATCATTGTAGTGGAGATAGATTTAGGTAATTAAATTTAAATAAAAACATTAAGTTATATTTATTGTACTCGGGTTACTATATCAACATTAAGTAATAATAATTGATGTTTGTGGACGAAGATATAAAAAGAAATCACTAATTGAGGAACATTTAATCCATTTCATGTATCATCCTTAGTTCCACACAAATTAACCTTCCTACGATGGATATATAAAAAATTGGGAGTATATATATAGATTATGTAATTAATAAAGCGATTTGGGTAGTTATTGGTTGAAAAAAAATGAATTTTTACGTTTGAAGTTATTATGAGAATGGGTGGCATTTTATAAGTTAGGTGAGTGGAGCAATTTTAATTTATCAGAGGAAAAAGTTTTAACCACATATTTAGTTATAAAAATGATAGAAAATCGACCATTATAGGGAAAAAGACATTATAATGTTTAAATATGATGGAAAAATTAATTTTTAATTGTATTAGGGTCATTTCAAACCTAAATATTTTATAGTTTTACACCTAATAACCCCATTTATACATTAAGCTTGGGAAATAATTATTTTTCTATTTGATATGTTCATAAATTAAGATTATATTATTATACAATTTAAAAAATTCTGATTAAAAATTTTTAATCAGTTTTTAAGAATTCCCTTCATTAATATAGACAAATATAACTTAATATGAAACCCACAGACGTGGTGAGAAAGTGGTTTTCGAAAGAGGAAATGTTCAAATGTTTAAAAAATGTATATATCATAATTCCATATAAAACTATTAATGTTATATATATTTGACTAAATGATTTATTATTGAACTAGTTTTATATTTAATTTCATTTCAAAAAAAAATTCTCCTTATAAAATCATTAAATAAAATGGATGCATTCAGTAAGAACAAGTTTTTTTTCACTATTCATCAAAAAAGAGTATTTTAAGAAAGCAAGAAATAAATAAAAATGAGATATTTGTAAAATTATTGTTTGAAAAATGAAATTTGATTTATGAAATTAAATTTTTCAACAAACATAAATAATTTTTATTATTTTCCATGAAAAAACTAAAAATTATTTTCATTAAAAAATTAGTATTTTTCAAACATATATGGGGATTAAAAAGAAATTATTTATTATGAAAATGTTTCCATGCTATAAAACCATAAAAAATTAAAAAATAAATTATCTTTTTTCTATTTTTTCAAATATATTTAATATATTGGTAAAACAATATTTTATAATTTATAATATTAATATTTATTCACAATTCATTATAACTCGTTATTATGTATAATGGATGATATTAAAAATATTTTTATTCATAAAAAACATAAAATCTCTTGGGGTAACATTATACCCCAATGAAGTGAATTTATTAAAAAATTCATCACATAAATAAAGAAAAATTGTTGATAATTTTAACTTGTCAAATCATAAAGTTCCAACATAGCTTCCAAAAATTACATGATTATCCCTGAATGATTGACTGGTAGAGTGGTCTTATTTTGTATAAAATTATTTTTGGGATCTAGAATATCAACATGTTATTCATCATAAGAATGAAATTTCTTCAAAAAATTTCCATTGACTTCATTACATTTTAAGGGTCGGGTATGTATTTCTTCAGGAAAGATACACAAAACAAATGATGAACTTGATATTGATTTTTTGGAAGAACAAAACAATAAATAAATGTCCCAATATGATAAATATTTACCAAGGTACCAATATACCTAGGCCATAGTTTCACCTTTTTTTCAAGTATCATTATATTCTTCCTTTAATAAATTCATAATGAAACATTTTCACGAACCTAAAAGTTGAGATCAAAAAAGATAATTTCAACATAAATACAATATAGACTCTATGATTTCTTAATTTTAACCGAATTGATGTAATCTTTCTCTTCCATTTCTCCATTAATATAAATCCCCAAAACAGTTAATTCTCAAAAATTCATTTTATCATGTTAGAGAACTACAATAATTTCTATAGAGGTTAATCATAAGGAGAAATTAGAATGATAATTTGAGTGATATTATTGTATTAAAACTATAATATAAAAATGTATTAATCCAAAACACCATTAAAATAAATATCAAGAGTTGTAAAAATAACCTATATGGATTGAT
Organism: Viscum album; assembly: GCA_963277665.1. Taxonomy (NCBI): domain Eukaryota; kingdom Viridiplantae; phylum Streptophyta; class Magnoliopsida; order Santalales; family Viscaceae; genus Viscum; species Viscum album. The sequence continues at coordinate 904,767,647 of OY728122.1, read as the reverse complement.
TTTTTCAATCAAATTGTCCTACTATTTTGGGATTATTTTCTATTTCTTAGATAAACTCTATATCAAATGTGTATTGAAGACATCACCAGAACATGGAGGTATTAATATGATCCAAATAAAATAAAATATAATGTTGTACACCATGAATAATTACCATAATCAGAAATTATATCATATAATTCTAATCCAGTGTGAGATCTTATCTTTTTGTGATGAGGTATTCTTACTTTATAAGGATAACTATGATATAACATTAACCATTTTTCCAATTATTTGGTTTGTGGATTCTGAAAAAAAAAATTCATGGGGATGTTTTTCCTCATCTATTACAGTACAGGTAATGGGTATAACATTCTCAAATATTTTTTTAACCTTTCCTAATCTTGCTAATATACAATGATATATGATATAATCTATTTGATATATATAATCCTTCCATCCCACATAAAGTAAAATATCAAATCAACATAGATATTTTATACATTCTAGATGAGTATATAATGAATAACTATGAACCTCCTACAATAAATACATATTTAAATTTGGTTTAGAAGGAAAACATACTTAGTCTATATAATTTATCATTACTTCATAATAAATTATAGACTCATAAATTTTTCAAGAATTCTATTGATGCTCTACATCTTTCTTATGAACCTCTTTAATCCTCAAATTAAAATATGGTTTGACTTTTAATTCAGCAGGATAATATTCCTCCATTTCATTTATTATTTATAGATAAATTCTTCTCAAATTCATAAATAAGGAATTTTTTTATCCTACTCATTGATAATATATGAAAATCTATTTTACTTGAAGTATCATCTACAATGTTTCACAGTCTTAGGGTGGCAATGTATTGATAATTACTAATAATTAATCAAATCTAAAAATCTTCTCTGGAGAATATTACACACTTTTTTGTGAATATATAACTTAAAATATTTCCATTAATATATTTATGAAACTATAATCCATAAAGTTAAATCATACATATCATTTTTGAAAATAATACCAAAGAATAATCCAAATCATTAGTTGGGTTATCGTTCAAATTAGCAATCAATTTTCATGAGGAATAATTTATATCCATGAAATTATGGATATGAAAAACAACATAATACAATTATAGATGCATCACTATATATTATAATACCTTCTCCAATATTGGGATTTTTAATCCCATGTGAGTTAACTAATATTCTATTTAGTTATATAAAATTATCCTCACAATACTCTATGACATGGAACATGGATAACCTACTTATTGATATATTGAGTGGATTATTAAGTTATGAGGAATTGAAAATTAACCTTTGATAACATCATCATAATTCCTAAAAACTCTGGATCTCAGATATTATGGGTTTTTGAGACTAAAATTAAATAGACTACATCATTTAGGTATATATAGATATACCTTCTCTTGATATTATATGACCAAAAAATGAATCCTCATGTAGAAAAAAATTAATTTTTTAACATATTTAAGTAATGTTATACAATTATAAAGTGTTATTAATGATAATTTTTTATCTATTAATATATAAATATATCTTTTATACCGGGTACCAAAAACGTATCAAATAAATCTCTAAGGAATTTTAGTTAATTCCTTGAAAATATAGGAGGAATTAGTATGCCAGAAAGGAATCACTATATATTTATAGTAACAATTACATTTATTGAAGGTTTTAATGGGTATATCCTCTTTATTTGACCTCAGTTTATTATATCCAAAATTATGTCCAATCATTGGAATGTTTTTAGATCCATGTAGTTGATCAAATATATCAACAGTACTGGGTATAAAGTACTTGTTCTTGATCTGTATAATATCCCATTAATCAATGAAGAGTCGAATAAATACATATTTCTTTTTATGAAAAAATAATAGGTTCACACCAATTTTACCCACATGGGTAAAAGAATCACTTATAAGTGTTCTCTTAATGTTTATTTTTTAAATAATACAACTCAATTGACACCATTCTATTTTGAGTATATGAAATTATTGTGTAACCATGAAGGATTTATATTTAAAACTCAACATCAAAATTTGGTTGAAGATGTGGAAAATAATTTTAAAAACATCAACTAATTTTTCTTCAAAAATGATATTTCATCGACATAATTTTTTTAGACCATCAGAGACAATCACCCCATAAAAATGGAGATGAAGATACATAAAATGGATGTGATATCCATCAAATGTTCATACATATCATCAATTAGATAAATGGTTTTATGTTTTTTTTAAATAAAAAATGTTACCTCACATCCATAGAAATTCATATGTGTTAATGTGGAGAAATATAATCCATGAATATGATAAAAGTTAAATGAAAAAGAGAGAAAATGAGAATATTTTCTAAAAAAATATTCCAATAAATGATAAAAAGACTTGAATATTATATTAGATATTTTATCATCAAAGAATTAGCGATTTTCACTTCTAATTATATATAAAAATAATGTGGATAAATATTTATATACATATAAAGTTACTCAAATATTAATGAATTGGTATATCTATAGTCAAATTACATATTAGATATTCTAGATATGATTTTAAGTGTACATTTTAACCTATTTTTTCATAACTATCTTTTAGAGTAGTTACAACACGATATTTTCGCCCATCTGTTAGCTTGAGTGCTTTCTAACATCAAACATGAACATTAACCATTAAATTATTTTAGTTTTTTTTTTCATATTTCCCATAATCCATGCATTTTAAATGTGGGATTTCGGGTGGTTCATTCTATGATGATTTTTCTCAATTCTCATCCTTTCCCAACATGATCCAATCACATCCAAATTCAGTTGAACGATGAAATTTCAATCCAATAATTAAATATTTCATAGTAACCTAATGAAAATATCCTCAATGATTCCATCCACACATCATAAATGAATGAAATATCATATTCTTCTATCCATGGGGATTAGAGATTCCTTTGGAATCCTTTAAAAGATTCTTTTCAAAACCATTCTATTGATAGGAAAATCCGACCACCATTTCTAACATGAGATAAAAAATGAATTATTCTTAAATACTAAAGAATCTCAGAGATTAAACCCTTTAGAGAAATTTTTTTGAGGCACCACATAATCATTAAATATATCATTACTTTCGGATGATAATTCTATAATTGTACCTTACATGTTTTTTAAAATTCCCTCATATGAACAAGTACATTCATTAGGCTTTTACATTACTGAAAGGAAATAATTATTTTTTAGATAAAGGATACAAGAATGTAATTCTAAAAATAATAATCTTTTAATGTTATCCCACTCCAAGGATTCAATATCATCATGTTATATTGAATTCATATTGATAGTACACCATCGATCCGCTTCACCTTCTGAATGATACTCCGCCAAAATATAATTTTTTTAGTTTCTACCACTAGATGGTAGAATATATCTTTTCATTGGTTCTGATACATTTATCAGAAACTATAAAAATAAGATGATACAATTTAGGATGTTTTAATTTTCTACACAAAATACACAATAAAACATTTCTCCCTCTATTTCACATTTCTCTGTTCTACAAGAGGCTTGGTATGGTAATGTTTTTCATGAAAAGAAAAAATATTTTTTATTCAGTATCTATGAATGTTTGGCTGTATAGGAGTAAAATCATTTCATTTTTCATCTCCCAAAAATAAACAAGGATTATTCAAGTTCCATACTTAACCTAAACAAATCATATTTAATTAAATAGTATTAATTGTGGGGAACCACAAAATTATGAAAATTTTCTTATAGGATGTCTAAATAATGACATATTATTTTTAATCTGTTAAACAATAGTTTTATCCTTTTTTAAATATATTCATATTATTCTAAAATAAATCTTAGGGGTTTTTAAATTTTCATTGAATTTCCAATTCATAACCCAATGAGTTCCAATATAGGGATCAATAAAGGCCAATTTTCTGAAACTAGTAGATGACCGAGTCCATATCCATGAACCCTTGTGGAGTAATTACCCAGATGTACATAAGTCATCTACCCCAAACCTATTGTAGTATCTTGAAAGTGGGGTAATTTATTGGAATCCATGTCATATATTCTTTACAAATATTTTAGGATTTTTTATTATATATTGACTCATAATTATAATTATTATTGGTCATATCCTTGAGGATATTACTATGGTTTTCTTATCACAGATTCTAAAGGATACTTAAACCTTTATCTAATACTAATTATAAAGACAAAACCATATCATAAATAAATCTAAAATCATAAAAGAGGAATATTTATTCTGTAACATATCAATCTTTTCTAGAATCATTTATTTGTAGTTCCTCTAGAAAAATGGACACATAAGAAAATATTCCATATCTAAGAAATGTCATATCCTACTATTTTTCACTAATACATGAACCCCACACAGAAATATCATATATAATAAATGTATTGAAATCCCAAGGGATGTAATAATAAGAATGGGAGATATCAAATTCTCCATAAGGGTAAATAAAAGAGATATCAATATATCATGATCATTAGGGTATTAGAAAATTAGAACAAAATTTTAATAACATAAACTATATATAATATAACATTAAATTAAGTAATAGAAAATGTAATGGAAATTCATAATACATGAATCATATTGGAATCAATGAACATGAATCATTCGATCACAACTATAGTAGAAGAAATATATTTTTTCATTATAGATAACTATATAAAATCATTTCCTTAGTAAATCAAGGATTATTTCCAAGAATATCATAGTTGAATGGGTTCACTCACAAAACAATAATAGTAGTTATAGTTTAATCCCAAAATTTTAATAGTATACATAGAACCATACATAATGGGGTTTGATCCCCATTCCATTATAGATTATATCATTATATATCAATAATTATCCAATTCGTATGATGGAGATATAGGTGCCACCCATCACATTATAAAAATAATATATATGTGTGTCATAACATCATAAAAACCCCACTATATCAGAACCCCTGATATATATTAGGTTAATAGACATTTCATCATAATAAGCATGTTGAAATGAAATAGTTTTCATAATAATTTTTGCATTTCATCAAAATATTTCCCATGGAAAAAATAAGTGGGTTTAAAAAGTTATTTATCCAACTCTATCCTATAAAGGAGAATATAGATTCATAAAAATATTATCATCACAAAAATAAACCATTCTTAGAATGAATAATAATGGAATCATTGGATTTCATCCCTATCAAAACATATGAGTCATCAAAGGATATCAGCATACATAGAAAATTATTTTTAATGAAAAATATCATACATTGTTTGTTGAGGAAAATATAACTTTTCTTTAAATCACATTTTTAAAAATATAAATTTATAAAATATTTTGGCAATCTAATTCATAAAAAAATTGTACTAATTATAAAAGAATACTCAATGAAGAAAATAATCATGTAATTGGGAAATTATCTCTTTTATCTTTACATTGAAATATTTAACCTTTCAGATTTTTGATAAACACCAAAAAACCTTGACTACAAAATTACATATAGATTCCTTTTATTTTTTTAAATTAAAACATGGGAAAAAATAATTATAATAAATTGTTTTGGTAATATGAAACTTATTTTTTTGAAAAAAGTCTTATAAAACATTGTTTTGGAAGGAAATATAATTTTTAATGGAAAGATAATTAAAGATTAATTTTCATAAAATCAATTTTTTAAGTAGAAGAAAATGAAGGGATAATGTATTCAATAGAAAAAACTAGAGGAGGTGGGAATCAATTGTTCATTTTAGGTAAAAATCATAATATTTATTTACTGGAGTCCAAATCATGACCAATCATGAAAAATTATAATGTTGTAAAAGAAATCCATCACCACATTGGTACCATTTAATCATAAGGGCCATAGAATTATTAAATTAAATAAATAATATTATAGCATGATAATAAAATTTATCAATAATTTTTAGTTGGAAAAAAGAATGTATATACTTCTAATATATTAAGATACATTTGTAACATAACTTGTTTCAAAAGGAATGCAAATGAAGACAAAAAAACATTAAGTATTAAAATCCATCATACAAATCCAAACTATTTTAAAATAATTTTAATTAACTTATATATTTATTTTTTAAACATTAATATATATAGTAGAATATATTATATACTATTTTAATTTAATTTCCATCTTCTTATCCATTCCATGTAAATTTCATGCTTTGGGAAATAAGTACATCTTTATATTTTATGTTTAGACATGTTATTTTTATTGTTCCACATAATATAAATTTTTTTTCTCTACTTCAATAAATATATGTATGATATAAATTTCATATATATTCATTATATATGTGTTTAAAAAAATTAATGAAATTTTGGGACAGAAAATGAAATATGTCTTTAAGAGAGAATTTATATCATATGTATACGTGAACGATGTATCCATTTTTTGGAAGGATTGAAAAAAATAATGTTAATAATATATTAGAATTATAAAATATTTTTTATTTCATATATACCACATATTTAAATTAAAAGAACCATGATTAAATTTTTTATACGGTGTTAATGAATTATATCACTTTTGCAGATTGTAGTCCAACATACACATGAGCGATGTTATCAAAATAAAAATAAATAGAAATTAATACAATAAATGTGATATAATAATTAAAAATGTAAAATAATATAAAAAATATCATATATAAACATTTAATTTTTAATTATATCAATTCATGATAGGTGGTGGGGAAAAAATTAACTTTTTTGAGAGGTGGTAGTCCTCTATACACAAAATGAAGATTTCGTTTCCCATTGGAAGAAAGTAGATACATATTCTATTGAAGAAATTTCCATAAAGTCATATAAATATATGTGGTAATTTATTTTTATTATATCATAATTATTTACCAATTCATTATGAAGGTGGATGATGAATGAAAATAAAAATTCTTATTGAATAATGTTACCTATTATTTAGTATCCTCATTAAGCTTTCACGAAAATACTTACATGGGTATATTTTGGAAAAAAATTAATTCTTATATGATGATGGGATGTAATTAATTAATATATATCAGATTTAATTTCAAAAAATATATATTGGGGATATTTGAGGAGATGATATGGGGTGGTCTTTTAAAATTGAGGTTAGTGGCACACTTGAAATTTTCATGGGAATGAAAATGTTTTACACATTTTTTCAATTGAAAAATGTCCAAAAAATGTTCAATATTAGATTAATATACATAAAATGGCCAATATATTTCCATAAAATTGCTTTGGATATATTTTTTTCATTTCTAACCTGTATCATTATTTTTTGAAATCCCGGTAAACCAATTGTTAATTTAAAAGTTGAACATAATTCGTAATGTTTTTACGGTTTATTTTGTTAAAAAATAATATTTAACTTATTTGATAATAAAAATATTTATGATTTGAAATATTTAATTGATTTTTCATTATTCCAATCTAATAAATGGAATGATTTAACTTAATATTAAACATGTAGATACGATGCGAAATCAATTTTACAAATGGGAATAATATAAATGTATAAAAGGAATATATATATATATATAAATATATATATATTCAATATGATAAATATTCCATTGAACTAAATTTAATTATTTGATATTTTATTTATCTAATTATACTTTTGATCCAATTTTTTAAAAAATAAACCATATAAATTTGAAAATGAAAAAAAAATTTCAATAATAAAAATTATTGTCTATTATTTGAAAAATAATAATTTCATCCCAAATACATGAATAACCAATAAAAAAATAACTTGACTTGATGATTTAGAAAATGAATTTCAATTTATAAATTAATTTTTATAAAAGTTTAAAAGAATAATTTTTTTATTTTCAAAAAAATCACTAATTTTTTCAATACATTATTTTCTAAACATATAATAAAATTAATAAAAATTATTATTTTTATAAATATGTTTTCTATATATAATACTAATTTTCAATAAATTTAATTTTTTATTACAATAAATTAATCCTTGTTAAAAATCATGATATTTATGGTCATGTTTTATAAAATATCAGTTGTTTCTCATGTATCGTTAAAACATAGTGTTTCCTGTAACACAAACAATAAAATAAATGGAATTTATTCAAATAATAATAAAATATTGAAAAAAATATTATATCAAATGATGTAGTTATATTTTGTTCTATAAAAATAACTATATTTATTTATTTGTAATAAACTAGTAATATTTTATCATCATGGTTGGGAAAATTCAAAGGATCATGAAAAAAAAAATTATTGTAGTACATAGTAAAGAGATATACGCCTTATCAAGAAAGCCAATTTTGTATTTTAAATATAGAGTTATTATGATTGTTTTGCAAGATGATTTGAATTAACATACTCTGTAGAAGGAAGCTATGAATGTATTTAGGTAATGTTTTCTTGATCAAAAAAATTATGAGGTGTAAATAATATTAGATAATAAATTTTATTTAATAAATGGAGTGGCTGTCAATATTGAAAATACACGAAATTGCAATATATTATTAGTGAATTAAAATATATCATTATAAGATTATATCATAATTATATGATTGAAATATTAAAAAAATTAATATTATACAGGCTTATGAGTCATTTTAAACGATATATTTTGGGTTAGCCGCCTCATTAACCTAGATTATTCAAAATTGTTATAATTAATTCAATATTAATGGGTAACAAATGTAATGATTTACATTACATGTTTCAAAAACATGAAAAATCCATGATATGATCTAAAATTTTCCACTAACTTGTTTATTTTAATTACTTTTAATATTTTTTATTTATTTAAATAAAATCTAGAACTAATAAATTCCATTTAATTCCATTTTAGGAACTATTCACATAATATTACATTAAACAAATCATTACTACTATGCATTTGGAATATAATACATTTTAAATTATCTTATATTTTATAATTTTCTTATGAATTTATGGTACTATATTATTCATCCAAAATTAACTACTTTTGAAATATCTAGAAAATACAATGTAAGCATATTTTGACAGGATAATTCCAAAATTATATTCATTTTTCAAAATAACATATCATTAAATGGATGAAATTAATATTTTCCAATTAATAAAAAATATTTATTCATATTTCTATAAATTATTTATTCATAATTAAAAATTTAATTCATTCTTATACATTTCACAGATACAACAATAAGATTAATGTCCATGAATTTCATTGAATTCATTATTTTTATTAATGAAACCCTTTTCAAATATACTGAATAATTGAGTTAATCATATTCATACATCCTAAAATAAATACTATATTATAATGGTATTAATTAAATAATAATATAACTATAGTATAACACAATTCATTTAAACACATAACTGTGCATATTGAAAGTTATTATACATATTATTGGTATACTAGAATCACATAGTGTTATGTTTTACCCCTTATAGATATTGTGTCATTGCAATATTAATTTATTTTTACCATATTATGATATATCTATATATTTTATCATAAATTTTTATTCATATTTTAATTCTAATGATTTTATTATTTTTTATATAATCACTATTTGTACCTTTAATAGATCCTTAATTCTGAATGTGTTTCTATAAGATAATCATAATAATTACAAGATTATTCATATAGAAAACATGATATATTTATCATCCCTAGCTTTATTTTGATTAATTATTCCAAAATATACATAACACATGCCTATAAATTATTTAAATGTATTTTTTTCTTTTGTTGACTATTTTTATAAGTTTCTTCAATCTACTATAATGTTGATTTACTAAGTGGATGTTTTATTTCATGAAGAATAAAAATAGTCCACAAATACTTCATTAAATCCATATAACAATTTCATGTAATCTCACATGTCTAAAAAACATTTGAATGTCAATACGAATAACACATATTGTGAATTAGTAAAAAATTAATTCCTAAAACAATAAATATAACACCAATAAATATTGTTTGATAATTTAATTTGTTCATATATAATATTATATTCATCATATTATAATTTATAAATCCTAAAAAATTAATTATAAACCAAAATTTGAGATTATTTAAAGGCTATTCAAATGTAGAACAATCATATTTGAATATATGTAATAATGTTTTATCTTAAAAAATAACTATATATATTATCCTTATATATAGATTCCTATAACATTTCAATATAAAAAACACTATTCTCAATGTGTCAAGGGATGATTCAGTACCCATGAATAATATTATAATGTGGGTAGAATTGGAATCAAATTATTCTTGTGTTTATAATAAGTTCACATGAGATCACAACTTAATGGATTTTAATATAACTTATTTTAATTACATATTCTTATTCCTCCTCCCTTATATTTATTACTGTTATGTTCCCCTAACTTAGGGGGAATTTACTTGAATTCTTCCTCCTATCCAAATAGTTAATTAATAGGAAAACATAGTCTTTATCATTTCACAGAATTCATGCACTATATAACTATTCCCTCCACAATAGAATCAATAATTTGACAAACCCAAATACAAAACACTAAAATTTGTTAAAAATCGAAATATTTTAATTTATTTCATAGATATTAATCTATCCAATCCAATTTCATCCATTAAAAATATATCATTAAATATTTTTATTAGATCATGTTCCTTCACAGTGATCATTTAGGATTATACTTTAACAGATTTCTGAAATGATGTTATATAAAAACACACTTTATTTTATGGTATCATATTTATCATTATACTAATATTACATTTTTCCTCATTAATTATTCATCATAATACACATAATTCCAATATATACATATCTTACATAACATCTATCTATAATTAATTGGAATAATAATCATAACAAGGTTGATAGAAATGATTCAGAAATGGTATATATGATAATTGAAAATTGAATGTCATTTGTGTGTAAAACAATAGAATAATGTTATGATGGATAATCTATGTTCATGAGAATCAAATAAATGAACTCATATACACTAAAAAATCATTCTTAAATCATGAGGTGTGGAATAATAAATTAATATATGAAAATATTTATATAAGTCAATAATAATATTCTATTGTAAAAAATTATTCAAAAAAGAATCCATTAAAAATTATCTACAAATGATTTTCAATATATTAATCTTGGAAGATAAAATATTCTCTTAGAATCAGTAACCTAGTAGTTCCATTATATCATTGGATAAGGCAATAAATTATGAACCCCAAAGACTCTTTTTAGTAAAATAAAATCATCTAACACCACCATCTCTTAATTATAACATAATATCATCATCTCCTAGGATTAACATAAATCCAGTCCACTTAATATCATTAGCAAGTGCATTGGATTGACATAATGAGTCCACCTTATGAAAACCCATATTTTAATAAATGTTATTTAATGTGTTATTAAATAAAAGTACAATTAATTCTATCCTAAAATATTGTGAATACCTATGCCAATGAGAAATTAGATACAAATCAAATTGACATGATTAATATATAGAACAATTATAGAAAAAATCATTATCATTATATTAAAATTTCATTATTCAATTAAATATTCATGGGATAAATTGAGTAAGACATACAAATAAGGATGTTATAAATCCTAGTATGGGAATAAGAAATGAATATCCTAATTTTTAAAAGTAAATGTCATCCAAGAGGCTTATCGAGTTATCTCAATATGTGTGAAAACCCTAATATTTAATAATTAAACAAGATATAAAATTATATCATAAAGGAAACATGTGAATGTGACAAAAAGTATAAACATGAAAACATAAAAATAAGTCAATTTTAAACACCCAGAATTCATAAATGGTGGACGAAAACTCATTACAGATTTTTTTACTCCCAAATTTCATAAAATATGATCATTAAATTAAAAAATTACCTATTAAATTTGTGTGATATCTAGGTTCACCCATTAAAAAAAATATATATATACTCTTTTTTCCACACTTATAAGTAAATAATATGTTTATAATGGAAAATTCACAGGATAATTCGAACAGTATTGTGAGGGTATGTAAAGGATCACGAGTGGCATTATTGAGATTCAAAAGGGACTCTCATCACTTGGAGATAATAATGGATGTAAGAAGTATGTTTGAAATCATACACCAACATGACCAATTAGGAATCAAATAAAATAATATAAAGGAGGTTCTTTAATAAATAACAGATAGGTGGGATCCCTTATATTGGCATAGTAACAACTTTAGTAAATTGTATACTGATGGTGGGTATGATAACTACTTATTATGAGAAATTCATAAGTAAAGTTATAATTCTAAATTAATCAAAACCAATTCAATTGAGATATAAAATTTTAAATTTAAATAAGATTCTTGAATGGCGACGTGGAGAGAGAGACCCCCTACATTTAGACGGTGATTCCAAAATATTGGGAGGATCTACTTAAGATCTTGGTGAACATTTGCAGATATATTGAAATAAAGGGTAGAGTAATTTAATAATACAAAATTTTCACTAAATATTAATTGGAGGTTGGGTTGGATTATATAAAGATGTTTAGGAGAGTTCTTTATTAATTTAAAAACATAGGGTTTGCACTAAATATGATAACGTTATAAAAAATAAACACCATATAATTAATTTTATGATAGCTTTTTTTCAAAGATAACTGTAATTAGTTGTGTTCTATCTTTATGGAATGATCCCATTAAAATAAATACCATTATCCTTTGGAAGTGTCATGTTTTCAAAGAAATAATTTTAATCAATAAAAATATAATATTAATTTTTTATGATGCATTATGGGTTTGTACGATTAATCAAAAAACCAAAATATTATTATAAATGAAAAATTAATATTTAGTCACAGATTCATTAATTTCATATATTACCTCACGTTTGGATGAATATTTTACCAAAATACACATAGTTTTTTTATATTTTATTTAATTATTATAAAAAAATTGAATCCCTCCAAAAATGAGGAAAAAATAGAATTTTGATATTTTTGACCATATAATTAAAATCTTAATATTTATTTTATCATATTAAATATCTATTTATAAAAATTACCAATTTTTAATATGTAATATATATTTACTGTTAAATTCTTGTTTTTTTATGAAAAAAATTTCTTACCTTTATAAAAATTACTTTTGACTTCAAGAGAAATATTATTATTTATATTTGAAAAACATTATATATATATATAATATTTTTATTTAATAAAAATTTTCTAAATACATCATAAATTTAATAAAATAGAGTTACCTGACTGAAACTATTCATTTTCCCAAAATTAAAATTGTTTTTTCATTGTATCAAAATAAAAATATTTATTGAACTCGTTATTTAATAATTAAAAATTTTAATACAAAAAATAGATTATTATTATTATTATTATATTTAATTGACTTATAATAATTAATTATTTTAAATGTTTATATATATTTCACATTGTTACACCGAATAATTCATAAAGGGTAAGGTTTGAATCCACGTAAATGTTTTGGGATGTGTTCACTGTGGGGTTGAAATTTTCACATAAATGGTTTGTTTCTTCTTTGGTTATATAATCTGGGGTTGAGATCTTTTGAGGCTAAATCAAAATTATTATATCTCTCATTGAATATATGATAAATTATATTCATAGTTAATTATTGAAAAACAAAAGGTCTTCACTAATTGTTTATGTGTCAATTGTAATATATAATTACACTTAATATAATAATATTAATGGTCACTATTGAAGGGAATGTAAATAATTGTAATTATTAATAATGGTCGTTTACTTTTGGTAGACCATATAATAGCTCAAAATTTTCAATATAGTGAATGTTTTTTTATATAATCATTAAATATTATAGAATATATTTTAATCAAAATGATAAATCATTTTTAAATATATGGATCATTAAATAATTCATCCCCTCATATATTTATCTATTTAAATGTTCATTCCATACACAGAAATATATAAGGATACTTTAGTTTCATCAGCTCTTCAAGTGCATCATCAAAAAATCTAAAAATTATTAGATTTAATTTTATAAATATTATGAAATGGAACAATGAATATAAATTTTATTACATGAAACTATTATTTTATCTTTTGTAACTTTTAACAATGAGTTTCTTTTAAAGCATGTGTTACACCCATGTCTACGTTTAACCAAACAAAAAAATACTATTAACATTATTATTTAACATGAAAATTATTTCTATACCATTACAATAATGTGTATGAATATTTCTATATTCTTATATAAAATATTTATTCTAATTTTTTTTATTATATATATATTATTTATAAATAAAATAAGAACCACATAATATAAATTGAAATGTTTTTGGAATTTTCTTTCAACAAGATGAATTGATCAAGCATTGAATACATAATTTAAAATTAATTTTTACCACTATTATATATTTTTTGTAACATAAAAATAAATTGGAACTTTTTTTCAAAATTATACTAGGGTTATTTCGATGGATTTTTTTGAAATATTTAATTTTTTGATAAATATTGAAAAAACATGAATCTTTATTGAAAAATGATGTTTTATTTGATTAAATAATAATCCTAAATTTTATTTTGATTTGGTTTTAATGTTAAATAATAGATAATTTATGTCAAATAATAAAAGTTTTTTTATTGTAATCATTTTCATATGGAAATTATATGTCTATCCTATATATAATTTTGAATTATTTCCCTTCAAAACCCATCTTTTCATTTGATCTGTGAGATTAATTTTTAATTAAAATTTTCAAATCCTGAGAATTGAATTTGTAAAAATTGATTAAATTTTTTTAATTAGAGTAATGAGTTATTTCTAACAATTTCCTCTTATATTTTTACTAAAAATTAATAGTTAATGTAGTAAGAAATTATTATCATCGAAAAAGTAAAAATGCATTTACTGGGGGCTTGCCTAAAAATTCAAGGGTTAAAACGATATATATACATTTATAAAAACAATTTCATCGAAATATATCAAAAATTACAATACTAAAGATAAATAATGGTCTATATTTTTTCAATGTTAAAAAACGAAAAATGTAGTAACCCTCAAATATTTTTATAAATACCAAGTGAGTCTTTTCCCACACTTATAAATGGTCAACCTTCTCCTCCTGAAATTACACATTAACTATACATTGTTGTAGACAATATAATATAAAAAATTCTAAATTACATACCCTCATTATTTAATAATAGTTTATGGCCTATATCCAACCTAATAAGGCTTTAGTGTAATCTTAATGAGGATACTTGAAAAGATGTAATGTTCATCAATGATCCAATTTATTTTACTAATTTAACCACAAGCATAAATTATTTAAAACCCTGAAAAGATAATAGCCATATTCTATTCTATATAATTTGATTTTTTTAATTATATTTCCATTACCTAAAACCATCTACAATTCCATAAATTGGTTTACAAAATCATATTTCATGTGTATGACATACTACTACCTCCTAAACCATGGTTGTTCATTCTTACATTTACACCACTCAATGTACTATATTACGATAAATCATAATTATATTTAGATGATATTGATAAAATATTTACACATATGGTTTCACTTTATCATATATGTTTTTTTTAACTTGCATTATATATGAGATACGATAACATTTCTCATGTGTATGGAAGATTATCGCCTCATAAAGCGATGCGATTCATTTTTCACTAATAACTTAAATTGAAGGTAATAATTGTTAACTAAATGTATATATTTAATATAAATGAAATAATTATTTTATTAATGTAATATTTATCATTTTATTGGATAATATAGAAAATACTTTCTTTTCTTTTTCTATCATGTAATTATGATAACATCGTTCAAGTGCATGTGGACCACCACCTTCACGAAGTGATGTTATTGTCTTTTCATCACTAAACCATAGTGATAATATATATAATAAAATAATTTTTCATATATTATATTATGATCATTCATTAATGGTAAAATATTAATTATCTCCCTTACATAATAAAAAATGAAAATTGAAATGTTACTCATGCATATGTATATCTTACAGTCTCTCTAGTGGTAATGTACATCATTTTTAATAAAAATAAATCATTATATCATATAAATGTATAATTAATGTAATAATATGATAATAATTTAATTATTATTAATTTGAAGACAATATAACCCTATAATATGAGTAAAACAAAATCATTCATGATTAAAAATGTATGATAAAACAATAAAAAAACAATCAAACCAATTAAAATAATGAAATAATATTCATAATTTGGTAATAATTGGTTATAAAAGTTTTTCATATGATATGAAAAATATTAATGATTATTTTATATGTTAATAACTGGATTAAAATCCATATAAAGGAGATTAATGCTCTTTCATTAAAAGGATGTGTGTCATAAGAGATTTGTCCTAAACATCATTTCATTGATGAAAATGGAAATGTTTTGAACCTAATTTATTTTATATGGTGTATATAATTATAATTTAACATTTATTATCTTAAATAATTCAGTTTTCATTTTTCAATGAACATCACTACAATTATGTCATTGGTGGGGGGTTTTACTTAAATTTACCAAGTATGTAATTTCATAACTCAATTTCATTTCACTAGGATATATTACTTCTATGGTGTCTATGATATCATAATATTACATGTATAATTATTTATTGTTATTTTATTTTTTAGTGTCACTTGATATATTTTGAATTTTAGTTTATAAAAATAAATAATTCATTGAATAATTCTTATTGAAATAATATTTTCATTGTAAGGATATTTTCCACAATAAAATTCTAATTGATATTGTTTACTCTTGAATTTCAGTTGAAGGAAATTATTTGATAATTTCAAAATATAACCATTTTATTATGTTAAAGAATTAATATTAATGGTATAATAAATTATTATTAAAACATTTCCCCAAAAAGGTACTTAAAATGTATTGGAAAATGTTATAAGAAAATATAACTATTTCTCTCTTTAGTCTGAAATCTATTTTCATTTAAAACTATGTTTTCTAAAAAATAGTCCAACAAGTTTTTGACCATATCATAATGAATTATAAATTAATTTAAACTAATTTTTACACCTTAAAGAAAATTAAATGTAATATTTTTTCAATTACTAATAAATTCATGTTAGGAGTTTTCTCAAATCGTTAAAGGAATATTCATTGCGTATTATAAAAAAGGAAATTTCCTATCATTTTTATATTGAAATGGGAATGTACTATGTAAATTTTTTATCTTGTATAGAATTACCATCTGTAATGACCATTTTTTATTTTATGATTACTTTTGAAATTTTATGATGGTATTCAAAAGATTTTTTTTTTAATAAATTCATTTTCAAAGAAATGGATTTTCCAAAAAAATCGAAAATGATAATATATCATCCTCAAGAATGATTTAATGATATTTTCATGATATATATATATTTTCAATTGAAAACAACCATTATTCTATCTATAATGGATATAGGTTAATACCATCCTTATAAATCATATTATTGTTCAATGATTATTTGGGATAGGTATAGTATTGACATTCAGCTCCTTGATTCATTTTTTAGGCATTAACTCCCGCATGAAATATTAATTTTCCTATGATCGCTATACAAAAAATTTCCTCTAAATATTCATATTATTTATTATTGAAATTATTATTTCATAAACCATGTCTCATTTGTAATAATGTTTTATTTCTTTTAATGTAATTTTATTAAATAGGTAAATATTGATAAATATGTATCTTTTACTCAATATAGATACTTGTAGTTAAGGAATATAGATACATGAATTTAATTGATTATTTGAAAAATAATGAATTATTTATTCATATAGTATTGGTTGGGGTCAGTATATAATATCCCATTGATGCATGGGTAGGTCCAATGATACATTCTAGTTAATCTATAATTAAACTCGGTTCTGAATATGTTTTGAGCCGTTTTTGTAAAAGGATTTGATGGCTAAAGTATCTTGATGCATAAGTTCATGGAATCCAATAATAATGAATTTCCTACATTATGTTTTCATTTATTATTATTGAGTATACTTTGTAAATCATATACCCCTTTATGATTTTCATTCACATATTATTTATAAAATGGAATGCGTTTTCAATTATTTTCCTTACCATATTTTTAATATCTTATCTTAATATTTAAATGTTTAGTGTACTCAGTTATTTAACATTTCTATAATTATTATTGTTTATCAATTAATTTAAAATTAATTTGATCTTAGTTATTTATATTTTTATATATATTATACCATATCTAATTATTTAAATGTCATGTGTGTTTAATTGTTTACTTTTCTATATTGATTATGCTTATTTTTTTGTAATAACGTACACTGTAATTATCCTTATCTAATGATTTGAACTCACCTATATTTTTACATTTCTCACGAATCCCTGAGGTGTATACTATTTTATATGAAAGGATACAATTGATGTAATAATTTTGTTAAAAAAATTTATTTTTTAATTTGTGAATAGAAATGTAATGTGAGTCTCAAGTATGATTCATGTTTACGATGACTACTGATCAATTAATTTATCTGGTATGAGATTAAGTATATATTATTATAATATAATTTAGTAAGACACCAGATCCCTAAAATTGGGTTTAGGGACACTAAATATAGTATCATAATATGATTAGTAAGGTCCTTGGAATCAACATTTAATAATGAATATATTATGGATGTTATCCATAATATAGACTTTGATGATAATTATATAAGAACAACATAAATACATAGTATTGGTGATATTAAGTTGTTTTTCATATAAATACATCCCATTCTAGATGCTATACAGTATTTGGTTCTAGTAAATGTTTAATTTGGTACTGAAAATTTGAAAAATTCATATGGAGCTTAACCAGATCGTCACATGATTTGGGACAACGAACCGTATTGGGAACTTGGATTAACACTCCTAGAAGATATTGATATGATAATTCATATTTTTATTTATAAACATATATGACTTATTTGAATTGATGTGGAAAATGAATGTTCTATTATACACCCCAGGTATATAACCATAAATTTATGGTGCCTTAAAGGAATGATAAATGATTAATGTGTGAATAATTAGTTCATAATAAAAACATTTGTCAAAACTAAATTAAGTGTATGATGGAAGGAAATGAATTTAATCAATAGGATCCACTTATATTTCATTTTAGTAATTATAGATAACATGTTATAATTGTACATATATTGGTTGATCCCTAGACTAATGATGAACCTATAATGTAAAAAAACATATTATGTAGTTATGTAGAAGTATTTTTCCAATTGTATGTAGTAATATGAAATATGAAATATATAATGATTGTGTTAAATAATAGAAACATATATTTCATAATTAAATTATATGTTATGGAATCCACAATGAGTTATCAGTTTAGGAATTAATATAATGTCCATGATATAAAAAAACTTATTATGTATCATGTAATGAGAGTCAACTATAATGAAGGATATTTTGGAGAAATTTATGTAATGTAAATGTTTTAGTGGAAAGGAGTTCAGGAATAATGACTTCACATTTTAGAGACATATGTTATGAGGTTTTGATAATCATTAGGGTTAATGTGATGATGAATTTCATCAGAATAACATCCATATACGATTATATGTGTTTTAAAGAAGGGGTTCTATTGAAAACCATAGTAAAAATATCATTTAATTATTATTTTATTTATTGTATTCCATCATATTTTACTTATGAAAGGAAATTGAATTATATTAATATAGTTTCATAAAATAGATAAAATGAATTATAAGTGATAACATATTTCATCCATCACAATATCATATCTTGATCAAATAAAAAAATAATGATAATCATTTAGTGCCTACGATGTTCCTATGTTATGTCCTAGTTGATATGTAATTTTTAAGAAAAAATATTTCACAAATAAAAAACAATGATGACCCAATTGTTTTAGGTTTGTGGATTAGAGATTAATTTATTATATATGATATCTTTATCTAAATATTTTGGATTTTGAAAATATTTTGAGACATATCGAAATTCTTGTCACTCTTTTATAGAACATACGATACGTTAATCTTAAATTTTAGTTTATATGAAAAATAAATAAATTATTTTATTTTTAAAATTATTATGTATTGAATAATATATTTATTGAATAATATAAAAAGGAATAATTTTTTTATGAAATATAAACATATCTTGCAACTAAATTCTATTATATTCATTAATAATAAAATAATTCAACAACATTACAAAAAGAGAATTAAAAAATATTAACATATTACCATCATGTATAATTATTTATATTGTATTTTAAATAATTAAGTTAATAATCGTTTTTTGGTTATCAACATTCCATTTATAATTCATTCGATTTTGATCAATGATAATAATAACTCTCAATGAATATTTACACTTTTCTCAATGTCATGTCTTCACTTTCGACCAATGTTATCCTACTATGTAGCCTAGTAATTTGTTATTATTGATGCCCAATTTATTTATATTTATCTATTATTAAGATATTATTTAGTTATCCCTTTTACAATGAGGGATTTTCAATAATGGTATTTCAAAATATCAGTCACTTTATTACCAAGATCATGTTTATATTGTCTGGATGCAATTTATTTAATGTTGAGATAATGTAAACCACTGTAATTCTAAAATATGAACATCATACTCAATAGTGTATATGACAAAAAATATTTATTTTATCATTATTTAAATAATACAATTATTTTTTACTCAACAACAAGTATCTTATAGATCTTCTGTTAAACATAAGGCCCAAATTTACCAAAAAATAATATTCTACAAAAATTATTATTTATTATTATAATTATTGAATATACGTTAGAATGGAATGAAATAATTTAATTCAATATATATGTAAATTTTTTAAATTGAAATCATTTATTAGAAATCATTTTATTATAAATAAAAATAAAAACCATCTAAATGAAAAATACGTATATTCTAAAATATAATAACTTTCTAAAACATTATTTAATCACTATAAGAAAACGTAATTTTATATTAATTTTTCAAAATACTAGAAAAAATTTCTAAAAAACCATAATTATTTTTAAAATTATAATAAAAAAATGTCTTAGTGTTTATATATTTGATTTTTATGAAAACTTCCATTTTTCAATGAATAATGAAAACTATTGAATTATAATCAGAACTGCCTCTTCATTTGAATAATTTATAAAGTTAAATAACATTATGTTTTATTTTTTTATGGAAATTAGATATATTTTATATAAATTAATCCAAATTATTCCATTTATATTAATTTTAATTTTAAATCAAGTCATTAAAACAATTTAAACATTTTAACAATTAGACTTCAAAACCATGTTTTCTTATTCGTTCAACTGCACTGTTTTGAAATTAAATTTTCCAAATATTTTCAATTTAAATTGTAAAAATGGATTTATTATATGAAATCACAATAATATACAATGTCTATTAAATTCAAATTAATTATATAACAAGTGTAATTATGGATTTTTAGTATTTCATTATAATGGTTATGTAAAAAATGGGGTTATCATGGGTTAAAAAAATGATATGCGTAAAAATACATCTAAACAGGTCAAAAAACAATTTTTGGGATATATTTAGATCATTAAACATATAGGGTTCTCTAATGATACATTTTTGACCCTTTTATAATTTTAAATATGTGGGATAACTCAAATCTTATACTAAATACGAATTATGTTCTATCCAGCACTTATAAAAGGACACCCCATATCCTCTCCACATAGCACCATAAAACCAATTTTGTAAGCACAATATCATAAAAAGTAACTTTAATACATCCTTCCCCTTATAATGGAATCCTTAATTTTGGAAAAAATCAAGCATTATATGTCTTTTGTGAAAAACTAAGGAGGATACCTTAAAAAGATTCAATTCTCATCAACTAACATCATAAATTTAATTATTTCTACAGCTACATAAAATTTTATTATAAAATACATATATAAATATAATATTATCTTCGATATAATTTGATTTTTTAATACTATTGGTTTTAACTACAACCATATAAACTTACATCCAATGGGTTACGAAATCATCTTTTATGTACCCATAGGAATACAGCCTCAAAACTGGTATTGTTTGTCCATCATTTTCACATCTCATGGAGGGATATGACAATGGATATCAATAATATATATTATATTTATAAAATATTTAAACCTTAAGTTTAATTAGGTCACATATATATTTTGACCTTCATTTTGATAGTTAATACAATAACCACTATCAACTATTCGGCGGATTATGACATCATGAAGTATTTTGAATCATCTTTCAATGACTATTTAAATGAATGGTAATAAAGAAAAGTACAATATTTTATTCTGATTTAATGGTATAATTATTATATTAAATACAAATTAATCATTCAATAAATATAATATATTTCATTTTTAATCTTTCATATTCTCCCATCAAATGATGATATTGTTGTTCGTGTGTGAGTGGAATGCCGCCTTCACAAAGCAATGTGAATTTATTTTCATCACCAAACCACATGGATAATATATATTAGAATATATTATTGTATATATAATTTAATTATAATTCTTTATCTGTGTAATATTAGTTACCTATTTTCTATTATGATCATGAATAATAGAAACGTTTCTCTTGCATTCGTACAAACTCCCATCTCCATGATTATAACATTCTTCATTTTTATTAACCGTAATTAATTATGGTTTTTATAAGAAAAATTTATTTCAAAGTAATATAATTATTTTATAATTTTTTTTGGCATGTGATTTATGTTTATAATTTGAGAATTAATCATGTTATTCCTGAATAACAGCGAATGAAAAAACCAATTAATTAACAAACAAAATGACAAAAATAATATAATATTAAAAATTAGTTTCTAAAAAGTAGTTATAAAAGGATAATATAAGATATCATAAATAATAATATGGTTATTTTATATTTATTTGAAAATTTTAAATGACTATATAAGAGGTTATAGAAAATTCACTTGAAATAATCTAGATGTAATGGATTTAATCTCAACAACATTAAACTAAGGAAAACTGTAATTTTATCAGCCTAAATTATTTTGTAAATTGAATATAATCCATGTTTGAAATTTAATATAATTAAGATATTATTATTCATTTTATTTCAGTTTAAATTTTAATTATTTAATTTATGGCGTGATTTACGTAAATGATACCACGTAAATAAGTTAATAACTCAATTTTTTTACCAATGGGTTTTATTAATCATTATATTTTATTTTCAATGATTTTTTATAATTACTTTGGATTATATTATGTTTTGTTTATTTAAGTTTTGTTAATTTATATTTATAGACAAAATCCATCTATTGACTAATTAGCAGATTATTTTTATGATCATTGCAAGTGTTTATTTAACAATCTCATTCCATTTGTGATTGTTAACTCGTTAATTTTTGTTGAAAAATATAATGAAACATTTCCAAATTAAACCATTTAATTTTAATAACATATGGGTTTTAATGATATTTTCAATTAATTGGACCATTTCACCAAATATTTTAGAAAAATTGTTTTATAAAATGTTTAATGACAATAAAAATTCATTTATCTCATCTGTAAGAAACATGGTTTATTAAAAACTAGTTTTTTCTAAAAATTTATTCAAAATTTTTCAAATGATATGTCAAAATCATTTTCATCCAATTTTACACATTAAAAATTGTTATCAGGTAAATCATTATGTTTTTTAATCTATTTAATAATTAACCCAAAATTGGGATTAGAATATTTCTATCATATTCTTAATGAGGAACATTTATAATATTTTATAGTGAAAGAGGAGTGTTATTTTAACCATTTATAGAATGTAAAATTACACACCATCATGACCTTCATTTCATTGGAGACTCCTTTTCATGTTTATGAGAAACTTTCAAAAGAATGTTTTCTTCGTATATATTTTCAAATAAAAGTATTTTCAAAATGATTTAAAATGAAAATGATATTTTCATCTTGAATGGGTTTAATTGTATTTTTATGTCTTTTCTATTCATCAATGAAATCTCACTTATTTAGATTCAAATGGGTATTTTTTTCATATCCTATCCAAGAAGTATTATGTTTATTTGGATGGAAGATAGAATTGAATTTCACATCCTTGTTCCATTTTATAATCATTAACATCACCTTGAAATATTATCTTTTATATGATCATTAGACACTATACATCCCATAAATATATATATTATATTTCATGTGTATTCTTATTTCATAAACACCATATCATTTTTACATACGGTGTCTACAATTAATTGTATATGATTAACCATGGAAATATAGTTAAATTTTTTTCTTTTTATCAATACAGATATTTGATTTTATGTTATAGTGATTCATTGAATTCTATCTATCATTTTATATATGAGGAATAATTTGAAAATCATATATTTAATGTTCTAGATTTTAATTATCCTATCAATGTGTTGGTAGATATAATGATAAAATACTATTTTGGTTTCATTAAATAGGTTTCAACTTGTATATTTAACCATCTTATCAATGTTCTTGACGATAGAGTTATCATGATACATGAGACCATGGAATCCATTAAACTATAACTGGTTACATTAAGTTATTATTTATTATTTTATTTTATATTTTCATAACAATATTTTTAAAATATTATTTTTTTGTTAGATAATTAATTAGATAGAATGTATTTTTAGTTTTTATCCTCGTCATAGTGTTACAAAATATCCAGTTCTTTAAATGGAATATGTGATCAGTTTTATATATATTCATAATCATTTATCTGTATCCACTAATTTAAATTTAATGTGTACTCATCAATTTAATCATTCATATTTATTATAACTTGCACAACTTTTTAAATGGAATGTGTTTTCAATAATATTCCTTTACAAACTTATTATTATAATTTATTCACAATAACATACATTGTACATAACCTTTATTTAGAAGTAGTGCTCACCCTTCCATTGTTTCCCTTATCATGAATCCACCAAGTGTACTCTTTTTGATATATAATGTTACACTAGAGAGAATAATGTTAATCTGAAAAATGAATCATTATGTTTTAATTTTTGTATTAAAATTTAATGATAGTCTCAAGTATGTGTTTTGTTACCCGATACTTATAACTATTAGACCAATCAATATGTGATTAATTTTATCTTATACGAATGTAATGTATTATGTCACTAAATCTGGGATACTAAGGTCGGGGTCTCTACTTCTCATTATTTAATCTCTTTTTTACATTCTGGTTCCACTTTAACACTTTAAAAAGGCAAGTTTTATAGTATCCTATAACATTGTCTGTTCCATACCACCATTTATATTAGATAAATTTTCACAATGTGGCAGAAACAAAAGATAATTTTATATTTAGATTATTATAATTTTTTTAAAAACGGATTAATACTTATAACATCCATACAAATCCACCTGGATGAAAACTTCATTGTTTCACGCTATGTTTATTTTATTACATCTCATATCTTGGGGAAATATAACAATGAAATGGGTGAGTGTGAAGACCAGTATGGTAAAAACTAAGTGACACAAAAATATTCTGATCAGGGGAAATATAAATAAGAACTATAGGCATAACAATAATGAATAAAAATAAGAAAAATCATAATAATATAAGAACAAGAATCATGAAATAGAAATGTGGGTACAACATATATATGAGTCATTCATAAGGATATCACTGAGGATTATAACCAAGTTTTCATAAATAAAAATTTACAAGGTTATTCGCCAATGTATCATAAAACATGACCTCTCTATAGATTAAATTATATACCAATTTCATTTGATATATATCATGCCACACCCTTTATATATCTTAATTTCATGAGATTCACATGGATCATAATAAATCATTTCAACATTATCCCTTAGAGGATAAAGAATAAGTTTCTTATCAAAATCGTGGTATACAAAAGTGATTGAAAACATGATCGTTAATTCATTTTCAACCTATGGAAGTAAACATGTATTTCACATGTGTAAATCCTCAAATTGAAAATAGATTTTAAATCTATTTAAATACCCATTAAAAAAATTATATAACAACCCGAACCTAGAAGGTAGATGATGATGCATTATATTACCACATTTTTATAATTACAAGGAATATTATACCGAGGGACCAATCTTTTTAGATGTTTTATAAAACCTTTTTATATACATGATACTCATAATAAATTATGAAAGATATAAAATACAACAAGATATATAAAAAAAGAAAATGGACATTATCCATGAAACTCATTAAAACGATTCCTCTTGATAACCAAAGGGAAAGGAAACAAAATAAGGGTGATATAAAATGATCAGTAAGGGTTACATGATGAAATAAAATTTGATGTAAATTCAATAATTCATATATTTTATGGAAAGTTAAATAATCTGTAAAACACTTTCATCAATAAATTGTGAATGATAATGCCGCCATAGATTTCGTCATTGTGAAAATCAAATTGAATATGATAATTGAGTACTAAAAAAGAAAATACTTATTTAGAGGACATCGTGTACCTGAAATAATAACCATTATAATATTGAGATTGTTTTTGTCTTTAGGAATAAATCCATTTGATTTTCTTTGGAAAAAAACATCAAGGGTTTTCCAATAATGGTTTTGTCTCATGAGATATTTCAATTCATCCAAGGTATATAGCAGTCCCTTCCCATCACTATAAGTCCAAATAATTCATTAAACATAGATTTAATTAATGAGAATAATTCCATATAATTATCTGTATATATTAGATGATAGGGGCTCATTAACATTTCCCCAAATAAGATGATATTCAAATTGATCACCTTCTGTAAAATTGTATACTTCTATAAGAATAATAATATCTGTAATACAAGATTATGGGTATTCAATATAAATATTATTTCAAATGAAAATTGTTCTCAAATGGGATGTAGATACACTATATATGAAATATCTGGTGCACAATACCAAGTAAGTGTCAATGAAATGGAAATTGACGTAATTCCCTTTAACTTAATTCCCACATAAATTTATAATTTTTTGCGACTACAAAATAAAAAATTTATCTATATTAAAATTCTGTTAAAAATTTAATTATATTAATATATATATTAATTTAACAATTATTATCATTGTATTATATTTTTGAATTATATTTGATGAAAATTAAAGCGCTTGATATCAGGTATAAAATAAAAATTCCAGTTTTGTAACAGTTTCCCTATATTCTTTATATGTAAATTACAAATTAATTTAATTAATAATAGAATTATATAATTCATATGATTATATTTTTATTTATTATATATAGTTCCAAAATATGACCCATATGATGGTTTTATTTGTTATCTTGGAAATTTCACTCTAGGTGGTTGACCAACCTTTGATGGGATATTGATGTGGGAGTGGGGAGAAGATGTTTTAAAATTATATATATAGTAGTATGACTCATATAGTATGTTAAAATGATTAATATATAGTTAAATTAATACCTAATTGTTTCACTTAATGATTGTTAAGAAATGTATAGTTGAAAAAGAAAGAGTAAGTTTAACACAAATGAAAAATGGGGGTCTGTGACCGTTATTTTCTTTTTTTATAATGATCAGTTCACTTATTTATAAGTAATGAATTTTCTGAAAAATGGAAATAATTATCAAGAATAAGAATTATTGTTGAAAATACAGTAGTTTAAATGTTTATATATATCATTTTTTAAATGGTATGAGGATGTATCATTTGATTATTTTTTAGTGATAATTTCATAGATCATTTTGTGTTTTTTGATAGGTACACAATAGTTTTTTGCAATAAATTAACATTTTTTATATAAAATGGTTACATACCATTACATAGTATTCTCTACATATTTAATAACCAGCTTCAACCATATAAATTATTTAATGTCCTACCATGATGGAGAAATTGAATAACAAAAATACAGCCTCCACGAATGATGTAAATCAGCACCTCAAGAACAATGATTTCATTTTTAAAATAAAATATGTAGAGAAAGGAGTATTATTGATTGGTATTAAATTAAAATTAAATCATTAATATATATATATATATATATTATATTTCATTTATGATGATAATTTAGATATAAGATTTGAGTATTGTATAACAGAATAAAGAACTAGAAATTAATATAAGTGGAAAAGGAAGAGTATTTTACCTCTTGAATACTCCACCTAGAGAACCTTCATAATTAAATGGTTTTTTATATTTTAATACGAAAAATATCTCATGGATGTGGTGAGATAATAGGAAATTAATTTTAGATGAAAATTGATAAGCTTAAGTCATAGTGGAGTGTAGAAAAGAGGGGGATGAGGGTGGTTTTTATAGTGGAGGTGAGGGGTGATCTCTAATTATTTAATTCATTATTTTATTAATTTTATCAAGAAAAAAATAATGTTCATTATTATGAATAAATACAATAATTAGTTCATTTTTGTTCTAAATAGTGTTTTTTACATCATTCATAACTTAATTAATAGTGTATTTATCTTATAATGTATATATATATCGTAGTAGTATTTTACTATTCACAAAAATTCAAGTATTTCAGAAAAATCACAAAAATTCACCTGAACCATTTGATGATGTTTTGAATCCAAAAATGGAATCTATTTTATGAAAATAATTTAATAAAGATGATAAAATTATTTTTTAATTAAAATAACATTTACTCAAAAAAATCACTCTTTTAAATTTATAACTCATTTTTTAACACTCTAAATACTTATGTAAGGACTCAAAAAATTATATTAAAATCAAAAGACAACAAATTATTAATTTATAAATCTATTTTTTGAAAATGAATATCATTTTTAATCATTATATTAATTATAATATTTAAAATAATCATTTTCATTTTTCAAAAATACTAATACATAATTAAGAATTTCTAAAACATTTATTTACTATAATTATATCATACATTCATATAAAAGATAAATAAATTTTATTTATACATTCATGAGGATGGTTACTATTCATTTATCTAATTTACAATTCCTAAGGGAAATATTACTTTTCCTAAGTGTACCATTACTATTCAAAAGGGTCAAGTAACAATTCAAAAATAAATTAAGTTGAACGTATCATACTATAAATATCATACTGATCATAGTCTTGAATATCCGTTTTCCAAATTCTATTCACAAAAGTGTTAATATTATGTCTATTTTATAAGTTATGACTATATTGTTAACATAATTATAATAAATGATTGGTGTTTTATATTATCCCAGAGTTGTGTTAAATTTAATGTATCTATTGAATTGATATTATTTACGAAAAAAATAAAATAATTATTTGTTGTGTTATATTCTTACCCACATCATAAATTTAATCCTTGAAAATTTTAATTTTAATTTTCGTATAAGGTGTTTGGGTGGTTCTCCTCATAGAATCTTCAGTTTCCCTGGTTGCTTCTTCTATAATATGGTTTCACCGAATATCATTTACCAGTCGTGTTGTCATATCTCTCAATTTATTTGTTATAGGGTCAAGAATCTTGATAGGATCTTCACTATAATATAAATCAGGTCCGAGTTCTATTTCTTCATAGGTGAGTACCTGTGTTGGGTCTGGAAAGTACATTTTTAACAGTGACAAGATGAACACTTAATGATCATTGGAGAGACATGGTAGAATTTCATAACGGTAAGCTATAACTCCAATTAATTATTGTATTTCTAATGGTTCGATTTACCAAATTCTCATTTTAACATTCATAACAAACATTGAGACCCCCTTCCAGAGATATACTTATATAAATACATGATATCTAACTTGTAATTCAAAATCCTTTCTCTAGTTATTAGCATTATACTTTTTCTTACTTTGGGATTCTTTAATATGATCCAAGAATATTTTTACCATTGTTTTTTACACTTAAATATATTCTAGTACAATAAGTTTTCTCTCACTAATATCCTCTCAATATTTTTGTAGTTCAAAATCTCTTTCTACATAATCCTTCTTATGTTTCCATTTGAAGAGTATAATGAAGCTATTATTGTTGTAATATCCCTCCAAAGGTATGTATTGATCCCACAAACATTGAAATTCCTATTGGAATAATTTCAATATGTTTTCCATTGTTTGAATAGTCCATTCAGACTGTCTATTTTTTTGAGGGTTATAATAAAATCTCATATAAAGCATAGTATCTAAATCCTTTTGATGACTCTTCTATAATTTTGAATTAATTTATGGATCTCTATAAGAAAAAATCGATAGAGGTGCACAATGAAGTCTTATAAAATCATTGATGTAGAGACTTTATAGACAATTTAGTGGAAAATATTCTCATATATCATTGAAATGTTCTAATTTTGTAAGTAGATGAACAATTTCCCATATTACTTAATTTATTCTAGGTGTCATTGGTAGTCCAGTGAAAAATTCCAACGTAATATCATCCCACATCAAAATTCGAATAGCAAGTGGTTGAAGAACCCATCTAGGATGTTGACACATTGACTTAACTTTTTTAAAAACTAGAAACCATGAAATATAGTCATCAATTTCCCACTTCATGTTATCCCACAAAAACATTTCCTTTAGATATCTACAAATCATGGTGCTACTAGGGTGTGAAGTGAAATTTGATATTCAAGCAGCATCTAATAGTTCCCATTTTACCTCAGGTATTGATGAAACACGTAACCAATTCCCATATTTCAGAACTGCATTATCATACACAGTGTCTTTCAATCATCCATCCATAATCTCTTAAATTTTATTTTTATGTTTCTCTTCAACCAATTCATATATTTTTATCTTCTCCATCAAATATGGTTTAACATTCATTTTAAAAATTAATGTTGTTTCATATTCCTTAAGAATTCCCATATCCATATTTAATAGATCCATGAACATCGTATTTCTCTCAATACTCATTTGGGATAGAAATCCATGATCTTTCCTGTTTATTGAATATGATACATTATTTTCAAATAATTGGTGGTAGTGTATTGAAAAATAATAACATTGGTGTAACTAGAGCAATCTGCTTTACATCATGATGAGTTAATTCAGTGTAAAAATGTATTTCAAATGATAATGATCTATATATTACCCAAATAATTCCTCATATATATATTTTCTTTGTATTTTTAGAGAGAATGTAACGATTTCTACTTGAATATCATGATTTTTATAATTTTGTTCTTCTATCATCAACTTAATCTATGCATAAGTAATATCATAATCATTTTTAATAAGGACACAACCCAGTACATTTATTGTTACATCACTGTTTATCAAAAACCTGTAATTTCATCATTTATGATTCAAAATTAGATCATTGATCAATATTCTACTTCATTAATCAGAAAATTATATACATTATTTTTTCAAATGAATTTATCCCCTTTATTTGTGATATTGGTTTGTGGATTATCCAATTGGGAAAAAATCTTTATGAAACACCTATATTAATCTAACAATCCAATAAAATTGCATTCCTTTTTTAAGCTAAGTGAAATAGGCCATTCCTATATTACTTTTTATTCTAATGATCAACTAAGATTCCATCCTTAGAGATAATAGTTCCCAAAAATGAATCTTTTTTATGGAAGAATTCATACCTTCTAAACATTACTTATAACTATTT
The DNA here is from genome assembly GCA_963277665.1 of Viscum album. Taxonomy (NCBI): domain Eukaryota; kingdom Viridiplantae; phylum Streptophyta; class Magnoliopsida; order Santalales; family Viscaceae; genus Viscum; species Viscum album. The sequence continues at coordinate 904,735,931 of OY728122.1, read as the reverse complement.
TCAAATAAGTGTATCATGAATAAATCACAAGTTCTTCTCATGGTACTTATAGATTTTGGAATATATCAATATATCATTAATAGATACCACTACAAAATCTTCAATATTTTCCTTAAAAATTTTGTTCATTAGATCTATGAAAATAGAGGGTGCATTATTTTTTCCAAAGGGCATTGCTATAATCTCAGAATAAACATAACTCAATTAAAATTATTTCATTGGATTATCTACCTTTTTTACTGGTAATTGATGATATCAAGATAGAAGTTTATTCTTCAAAAAATATTATTCTCTATGATTTTGGTCCAATAAATCATTAATGTGAGGTGGATGATACTTTTCCATTATTTTAATATCATTTATTTCACTATAGTCAATTCACAACCTCATTGATCTATCATTATTCATGATAAATAAAACTGGGGATCCCCATAGAGAAACACTAAGGAGAATAAATCATTAGTAAATCAATTCATCAAATTTTTTCTCCGCTTCCACTAATTCCACATTGTCTATTTAGTATGGAATATTTGAATTGGTATTTCACTAATTATTAAATAATTAGAGAAGTTAAATTTCCAATCTGAATGATGTCTAGGTAAATACTCTATAAATACATCAATTTATTTTTGAAAAAATGGTACACCCTCAATTCAAATATTAAATTCACTATCCCTAGATTTTATTTGTTCTTTATCTCCATGAATTTCATTACGTTGATCTAATAGTGGTGGGTATAAATAATAATTTGATGATTATTTTTCTTTCTTTAAATATAAGGGACTCTACTCCTTTCTCACAAATTGTATCATCCTTCTTTTTTCAATAAATGTTTCATCTCAATTTTAATGCTAGTTCATACCAAGGATTTTATAAAAGTAAATCATAGGAATGGTGATAACATCAATAACTAATCTACTTTTATGTTTCAATAAATGGACTAACTATCACATCATTATTATTAGGATACTTTCCTTATTAGTTTTGATTGAAAACAAAAATTCTTAAATCAATATCATAATTTATAACTTTCATTAAAAAAATGTGAAGATATAAAAGAATGTGATGATCTAGAGTCAAATAAATCCTTTTCTATGTTGGAGTAAGTGGTAATATACCTTCCACCACATCATTATGAACATCTAACTCAGTAGTTATGATAAAAAAATATCCTTACTCTTGGGGCCTTTAATGAGGAAAAGGTATTTGATAATTTGGAATGTCATTTTCATAGTGTATTTTCTCCGTAAAATTATAGAATTTAACATGTTTTATATTTCTCCCCCATTCCATTTATCATCTTGTTTCCCCTTTTATCTACACTTATAATAAAATCCAAATCCTTTCAGGAATTTTCATCAGATGATTATTACCACAGTTATCAATTAATGTGGGTTTATTTGTTACATTAATCATCCTTAGCGATTCACTTCTTCCATGATTATCAGAATACCTATTATTATATATATTACCCTTGATCATATTTAATATAATAAATAAAATTTTATTTTGATGGAACATAACACTATTTTATTATATGATGATTTTTTTTTTGATTCTGGCTCCCTTCATATATTTGGTTTAAGAACATAAATTGATTGATCAATATTGACTTCTAAATAATGTATGTAATATATAGAATAGCTTGATATTTGTGTAAATGTATCCTCATACTCTGTAACACTCTCTTCGTCCCATTTCATAAAGGTATGGATTATTATCCTCATTTCAATTATCTGCTCCTGAGGGACGTATTTTGTGAAAAATGTTTCCTTAAAAGTTATCCAATCCATGTCTTCTATTTCGTTTCCTCTTTATTATTTTGAATCATTTACCACAATTTATCTTCATCTCCCATGTGAAAATAAACTTGCAGTATTTCCTTTTCATTTTCATTACATTACAATGATAGAAATATGTTTTCAACGGATTTGATCTTCTGATTAGATGCCACTAAATTAGTAGTCCCACTAAAATTTTGTGGTTTCTAATGAATAAATAAATCCAACAATTGTGTACCATAGTTCTTCATCATCATCATCTCATCTGTATCACTAACAGTATTGACTTCAACATTTGGAAAATACATACATTTTATGTGGGTATTGATTCCATTTAGTATACTAGGATCCATGAATAAATAATTTTATACTCCAAATCTGGCTAATAAATATAATTAATAATTTTTATCTACCAACACACAAATCAAAAAAGTATTTTTTAGAGCTAATACCATAATAATAATCATGGTTCCTATTTAATTTTAAATCCATTATAATGGTTTGTATGGAAAATTTGAATTACCTTTATCATATATATTAGGATTGTCAAACTGGGTGTGTAGTAAGGCATGTGTTCATGATTAGGTTACCAGGAGTCATGTAGAGACCCAGAATTTGTGTGGATTTTTTTCATAAATACATGGGAAATTTTTTAGTCCGAAAAAACTAACAGCTCATGATTCTGATGCCTGGTGTGCCCAGAATCAATTTTTGAAATTTTGTTCAGGTATTTTAAGTAAACATACGAGTGTGTTTTTATATCTTTTGAACCGATGCAAGGAATTGAAATATGATGACATCGTTGAACTCGCAACAAATATATTCTCTTAAAGAGACATTCACTTCGACGGCTGTGGGTCGAGAATAAAATTTATTTTTTGGGTTTTTGTGGAAAATAATAAATAAAGTGAGTGTCACTTTATATTTTTTTTGAGCCACCATGTGGGTTTCAGTTGGTTAAAACCTTCTCATGGAAGTTGGAGGTGGGACCACCACACCATAACCTCCCATGAGAGGTTATAGTGGTGGGGCCACCCCGACCATAACCTCCCACGATAGGTTATGACATGGGGACCACATGATACTAAACTCCCCTATTAATGGTGATAGAAGAAAACCTATATACTCCCCTCATTAATGAGGGATATTCTCTCCACACTCACCGTCGTTTATTGGAACACACTCCCATTATTAAATTGTTCCAATCCTCTTCATTAAATTAATTTTTTTCAACACTCGTGAATTAATTAAGGGTGGAGTCATGTTAATTAATCCACTATTTTCAATTCTATGCCAATGAAATACTAGATAACTCACTATATTATTTTTTTGGTTGGCGTTGCTAATTTGGTGGAATATTGGGGAGAGGAGAGCTTAGGAGGATTAGAATTCTCTAATGAAGAACCTCATCTCCTAACGAATAACGAAGAACGTAGAATGTGTTCTTCCAACGAAGAACGCCGTCAAATATCCTCTTCAAACTTCTTCCCCAGACACCTACTGATGTGGACTGTCTTCTACAACCAACGTAACTTGGGATTGGAAGTATTTGGAGGATGAAACGAACGATGATCACCTTTGTCTTCTACCAACGAATTCTTTGGGGATCATAGAACAATGGTAGGGGTTTTTAAATGTTGATATTTCCTTGAATCTTCTTCAACAGTTGGAAAGGAATTGTTTGAGGTTGAGTTATTATTCAACCTCTTACTTCTTGATGATCCCATTAATACCACCCTAAACACGGATGGTGCATGCCAAACCATCATGGCCTGACACCTCCATCATTCTTGATTGTTTTGTTTCTTGGCGTGGCGATGAAGCGGTGTAGAAGGATATGAAGGCATAGGCAAAGGCTACACTTCTGAAGGCCTCCACAAACCGCACCTCCCCTGCGGCGTTCTGGTGCCCCGACTAAGTCAGATTCGCAGTACGACCCACTGCCAGCCTCCCCGCACCCATCCATACCACTTCCAGCCTCCAATGCGCCCCAGTCGAACCCTGCCGGCTCACCCCGGCTGAACCCCGCCGGCTCGCGCCGGCCGAGGCTGTGCCGAATTGTGCCGGCCCGAACCACGCCAGACTGGCCTTCCGGCCTCCTAGCCACCATCTGGCCTTCTATCCTCCCGAACTTTCCTATGGACACCCACGTAGTGTCCTGGCCGAACCGACCTTGTCACGCCCTCCTGGCCGAGCCGCGCCGGGCCGCACCCTCGCGATGGACCGGGCCAAACCGGCCCCGAGCTCGTGTTGAACCGCCCTTGCGGTCGGCTGGGCCGGGCCCATCTGTTCGGACCGAAACTAACATGCTGTGCTGCACAATGGGAAAGGCCAGACCCATCTTGTCTGACCAGGTCGACCCAGATTAGGTCAGCCCATTCTGGGTGGGTACGAGTCGGTCTGATCGGGTCGGACTGGACCCGGGCCCACTACTGACACTTTAGTTTCTTTGGCCATATCATTGACACCGGACGACCATTTGATGAACCTTCAGTGGCACTAGTTTTAGTGGATAGCGAAGGTCCTTTTGAGTATACCCCATGGAATTTTGGGGTATAGTTGAGATACGGTCAGGTTGGATCGTTCACGAATCCAACTGGTCCTCGGGACAAAAATGCTAATAACTCACAGACCGGGCATCTGATTGACGTGCCGTCTATTGCATTGAGACCTCTATGATGTGGATGACATTTGAAATAATTCATTGTGGGAATTTATGGAATTTTGAGAATCAACACATAGCATGTGGAGTGGATCTTCTGGAGAAGAGTGATAATTTGTGCGAGAACCTAGTAGCTGGCTACGACCTGATGACTACTGACCATTTGACTCATAGTGACTCTACTGGAACAGTGGAGAGCACCTTGGTGTCATTGCAGACTAACAGTGGGGAGAGCCTTTGTGACGTAGCAGAACCATGGTACTCGACAGGAGGAGTACATTAGTAGGCTATGAGGGGGAGCGCCTCTGTGTGACGCGACAGACCCACGGTGGGGAGCGCCTCTGTGTGATGTGACAGACCCATGATACTCGATAGGAGGAGTACCTCAGTAATCCACGGTTAGTGGGAAGCACCTCTTTGTGAGTCGGAAGGCCCACTATACTCGATAAAGGATGTGTCCTTCTACATCCGAGGGTTCATCTTGATATTACCCCTAGAATAAAATCCGGGTTGTGCTGAGTCAGTAATTTTTTTATTTACCTCATGATTGAGATGTATTACTTGATAACATAAGTATATATATGGGAATATACCTAAGTGGGGTTATATGTTTTTTTCATACTTTGTGATTTCTCATTGTTGGATTTTGTGAGTTCTTGAGGGTCTCAGGGTCCCTACTGAGTATCATTATACTCAACCCTGCACGGGCTATGCTCGTACCTTTTTGTGTTGGTTGCCGATGACAGATAGCGCTGATTGAGGTTGAGAGTACCAGGACTAGATGTTACCCAGAGGTGGACCATACGACGTGTCGGTACGCAGAGGAGACCAAAATATGTGGAGTGCTAAGGATGCTATCTGTACCTACCATTCAAGTAGGAATCATGGTGGATGTTGCAAGAGCTGCTCTTCAGATTTCAGTTGTTTTGTCCTTTTAAGTTGTACTTGTTTTCAGTTGTACTTGTATTTTCACATGGGGCCTGTATTTCTACCCCTCTACTTTCATCACACTTTGTATACAAATTTACATAGTGTTTTTCATCCAACTAGTGCTCCGTTGTTTATGTTTTCATGTTTTTAAGGAAATTCCTTCAAATTTAGGGATTTACGCCTTTGGTTCCAGTCGCCAGACCCTGGACTATGGATGGTGGGCATTGGGCAGTCAAAGAACGGGCCCCCTGGGATGGGTTGTGACAAATTGGTATCATAGGAGTCGGTTCTACTACAGAACATAGGACTCTGACCATTCTTTTCTATGAACAAAGAGTGTGAAGGGTACTAAGTGTGGTTTTCAGTTCAAGGAGTCAGGTGATGGTGCGGCGACTGACGTATCCATACACCATGACCTTGACTACTGATTTTCAACTTAGTGAATAAAAACACTTATTTCATGTGTGTTTTCCAAAGTTTTCTTTAAGTCAGCTGAACCAGATCAACTCATTAGGTATAAAATTTTGACCGTGTCGCATATGTTTCTTTCTAGATGCCACCCCGCAGATGACCAGCGAGAGTTCCAAGAGTTGTATGCCTGGATAGCCCACTGAGCGATGAGGCCTCGGTGTAGGGCCCTTTTCTAGCAGAGGCACCATCTGTAACACACCCTGTTGGGCCATCGAGGCCACTAGCCCCAACAACAGACAATGCACTCCACTTGTGCGTGTTGCATGAGTTCCAGCACCAGAGGCCACCCATGTTCAGGGGAGAGACAAACCCACATGCATCTGAGGATTAGATAAAGGTTTTGGTGTGTGTTTTCCGACTGGTATTGACACCATCCGACTTTCTGGTGATACTTACTACCATCCTTCTACAAGAAGCAATGGCCATATGGTGGAGCATGATGCTCCAGGAACATAAAGAGATGACGCTTCTCTGGGCAAACTTTGAGAGCCTGTTTAGGGAAGATTTTGTCCCATCGACTCTTCGTGCGGTGCACATACTGGAGCTACTTTATCTGTAGTAGGGAATCCTGACAGTGGCACAATCCTCAACGAGTTTCACCGACCTCTCGAGCTACTCCACAGATATGGTGCGGGACCCATTCATAAAGGAACATACCATTGAGCAAGGGATGAGGAGAGAGATCATGCCTTCAATGATCTCCCTCAACATCCCGACATAAGTAGGGGTGTTAGAGCGATCCCTCATAGTGAAGAGTTTCCCTGCTGAGCAGTCTCCAATAGCGAGACTCGCCACTAGTTGAAATGCAGCGGAGCCTTCTACAGCTAGTAGTAGACAAGTTTCACAGAGGTCCAAGTGGACCCGACCCATTGGTGGATGACTGCATGACGCAGGATCATTTTTACGGGGCACCCGGGGTAGAGTCACACATGTTAGGAGCGGGTAGTGTTACTAATATGGGAGGCATGGTCACATGTCTCATGACTGTATGACCCGTCATTTGGATGATCAGCAGACAGTCGAAAGACCGCCTAGGTAGAGACAGAGATTCTATCGAGGCAGTTCGCAGGGAGTAGGCGGATGTTGCAGAGGAGCTGGTCGAGTAGATGGTGGTGGGCGACATTTTGAGGCGTTACCACCACCACCACAAGGAGGTCCACCCCGACCACAGGGAACAGGTGGGCAGGTGAGAGCTCTACTTCAGGCAGCTGAATCATACGATGAGGGTGTTTCAGAGATGAGTCGAGGTACGATTTGTGTCTACTACACCTTAGCTCCAGTTCAAATAGACATAGGTTCCAGTCACTCTTTCATTTCCACTACCCTCATTTGGAGCATGGAAATTATGACAGATCTGTTGGCTTGATCAATACGGCTATATACTCCTACGGTAGCAGACTCTAGGATTACGAACATGTAACAGTAGTGTGAGCTTACTCTACGAGGTGAGAGCTTCGGATGGGATCTCCTAATAGTGACGTCAAGGCCTTATGTCGTCATCTTGGGTATGGACTGGTTATCTACAAACATGATCATTTCGACTGTATTAGGATAAAAGTACAGTGTGTCTACACGGATGGGATCTGGTTTACCTTCACAGAAGAGAATGGAGCCTTTACAGCACAGGACAGACTCACTCAGAGGAGGGTGCTTTCAATCACTCATCAGTTGGCCTTCCTTACCCTCGGTGCAGTTGATGTGGGGAGTCTGAGATATCCTGTAGTGGTGGACCATTATATAGATGTTTTACCTGACGACGTTCCAGGTCCACCTCCTCCAAGAGAGGTGGACTTTTACATTGACATGTATCACAGGACAACACCATTATCTACACCACCGTATCTGATGGCTCCCACAGAGTTTCGTTAGCTATGGGTACAGCTATATTACTTCAAGAAAAAAAGGATTCATATGGCCCATTGTTTCTCCTTGGGCAGCCCCGATTCTACTTTACAAGAAGGTATATGGGATATTGAGGCTTTGTGTCGACTACTGTAACCTAAAAATGGTGACAGTGAAAAACAATTACCCACTCATGAGGAATGATGACCTCTTTGATTAGTTGAAGGGATCTCGGTGGTTCTCAAAGATAGACCTCAGATCAGGCTATCACCAGCTCAATGTTCGAGATGAGGATTTTCAGAAGATGACTTTCAAATGTCAGTATGGCCACTACAAGTGCTTGGTTATGCCATTAGGTGTAACCAACGCTCCAGTAGTGTTCATGGGACTCATGAACATGATTTTCTTTCCATACCTAGATTTCTTTATTGTAGTATTCAACGGAAACATTCTGATCTACTCGACTACTAAGGAGGAGAATTCCTACCATTTGCAGGTAGTACTGGAAACACTTTGAGAGAACCAGCTTTATAGTAATCTCTCAAACTTCCATTTTTGGATCCTAGAGGTTCAATTTATGGGACATATGACCTCAAAAGCTGGATTTGCAATGGATTAAGTGATGATTGTGGTGGTACATTTGTTGGAGAAACCCTGGAGTGTGACAGAGGTACGAAGTTTTCTAGGATTGACTGGTAACTACTGGAGGTTCGTGCCAAACTTTTCTTGAGTTGCACCACCAAAACAATACTTGAAAAATAATAGGAAACCCTTCATGTGGTCGAAGAGATTCCAGCAGATCTTTCAGTAGCTGAGGCAGAGGCTGACTAGTACACTCATCTTGAGGCTTCCAGAGGAAGGCATAGGGTATGTAGTCTACTATGACGCATCAGGGACCAGACAAGGGTGTGTCCTGATGCAAGAGCGAGTTCTGATCGTGTATGGTTCTTGGAAACTGATACAACATGAGTAGAACTATGCTACCCATGACATAGAGTTAGCAGCAGTGGTCTTTGCCTTAAATATGTGGTGACACTATCTTATAGGCAAATGTTTTATCACGACCTCTAATCACAAGAGTCTCAGGAATATCATCTCACAAAAGGACCTGAACCTGAGACAACAATGATGGATTGAGTTCCTCAGGGACTATGACATCGAGATATTCTATAATCCTAGAAAGGGGAACGTTGTAGCAGATGTACTCAGTAGGAGATTTGGTATACGGCTTCTAGGCGAGGTGACAGAGTAGCTGGATGCTCTATAGATATCCATTGTAGACAGAGACAGAGCATCCTTTCTTCATTCAAATAAATTTAGTCCACCAATTCCTTAGCGAGTTAGGGATGCACAGCATGGAGACGTTGACTGCAAGACACAACGTGCTCAGATATCCAAAGGGCAGGCACCTGATGGATTTTCAGAAGGTTGTGGGCACGCCATCCTCATCAGAGGATGTACTATGGTACCAATTTCTCTTCAAGAGGAAGTTTTGATGGAGTTACACACATCCACTCTAGTGGTACATCTAGGAGTGGAGAAGATGTACCGGGACTTTCGATGAAAAAATTGGTGTCTTGGTATGACGAAAGCAGTTGCAGAGTTTGTCTTTCGATGCCTCACTTGTCAGAAGTGAAGGTAGAGTTATAGGTACCAGTAGGATAGGTTCAGCCTTTAGTGGTTTCATAGTGGTGGTGGGATGGGATATCCATGTATTTATTGAGAGTTCTTCCAATTACATATAGAGGTCATGACTCTATCTGGGTGATCGTCGAACAACCCACCAAGTTAGCCCACTTCCTACCGATCAGAGAGAAGGGTTCAATAGAGAGATCAAGATGCCTCTATGTGCAAGAGATTGTTCCGAAACATAGAGTACCTTATTCTATTGTCTTTGATCATGACACACGGTTTACTTCTCGAAAATGGAAGGGGTTTCAGGAGGCTTTCGGGATGTATCTTCACTTGAGAACCGCCTTCCATTCTAAGATGGATGGTTAGACTGAGTGGACCATATGAACCCTCGAGGACATGATACATGCTTGTGTCCTCGACTTCGGTCACATCTTGGAGGATCACTTACATTTAGTGGACATTGAATGAATCAATAGATACTACTCCACCATTGGGATGACCCATTTCGAGGCGTTATACGGGAAACCTTGCAGATCAACCTTGTGTTGGACAGACCTAGGGGTGTCAGCACTGGTGGGACCATAGACGGTACGAGCGACCATAGAGAAGGTGCAAATCATCCAGGAGTGGTTGAAGACTACACAGAGTAGGTAGATGTCGTATGCTGGTAGGAGACAGAGTCCTCTAGAGTTCAAGGATGGTGCAATGTCTTTCTACAGGTTACACCATGACAAGGTCTATATATATTTGGTTGAGGCAGAAAGTTATCTCTGAGGTTCATCAGACCATTTTAGGTCCTCAAAAAAGTTGGAGATGTGGTATACCGCTTAGCTCTTCCACCTTAGTTTCACTGGGTGCATAAAGTTTTCCATGTATATCAACTGAGGAGATATGCACGACCCTTCTCACATCATCGACCATTGAGAGTTGGACGTCGATGATAGGGTGACTCTCATAGAGGTTCAAGTGGAGATTGAGGATCGAGAGGAGTGGGTCCTACGTGGTTGGTCGGTATCACTGGTGCGCGTTCGCTGGCTGCACGGGGACCTCCAGAAGAACACATGGGAGTGGGAGGATCAAATGTGTTCTTAATACACCCATTTGTTTCCTTAGTTCGTGGTATACATTACGGGGACATAAATCCCTGTGGTGGGTAGAATGTAAAGGCCTGTAATTTCTGTGTAATTTTTTTTCATAAATACCTGGAAATTTTACGATTCCTCAAAAACTGATGGCGTTTGATTCTGAGGCCCGGTGTGCCCGGAATCCATTTCTGAAGTTTTGTTCAGGTATATTCAATAAACATACGAGTGGTGTTTTATAATTTTTCAACCAGTTCTCAAAATTGAAATATGAGGACACCGTTGAACTTGCAACGCCGATATTTTCTTAAGAAGACATTCACTTTAACGACAGTGGGTCGAGATAAAAAATTATTTTTTGGGTTTATTTGGAAAATAATAAATAAAGTGAGTTTCACATAATTTTTATTTGAGTCCCCATGTCGGTTTGTGTTGGTTAAAACCTCCTCATGTATGTTGGAACTGAGACCACCACACCTTAACCTCCCATGATCGGTTATGGTGGTGGGGCCCACCCGAACATCACCTCTCGTGAGAGGTAATGACGTGGATACCACAGAAGACTAAACTCCACTATTAATGGAGGGAGAGGAATACATCTAAACTCCCCTCATTAATGAGGGAGAGTCTCCCCACACTCACCCTCCTTTATTGGTGCCAAATCCCCAAATTAATTTGTGCCAATCCTCCACATGAAATTAATTTGTTCCAACACTCATGATTTAATTTAGGGGTGTGCCATGTTAATTAATTCACCATTTTGAATTATGTGACAACGAAATAATAGTTAAATCAATATATAATTATTTGGGTTGGAATTGATCATTTAGTGGAATATTGGGGTGAGGAGAGCTTGGGTGGACTAGAATTCTCCAAAAAATAACCTCATCCCCCAATGAAGAATGATGAATGAAGACTGTGTTCTTCCAACGAAGAACGCCAGCAACTATCCCCTTCGAACTTCATCCCCGGACACCTACCAACGTGGAGCATCTTCCACAACTGACACAACATGGGATTAGAAGTGTATGGTGGATGGAATGAACGACGATCACCTTCATCTTCTACCCAAGACTTCTTTTGCGATCGTCGAACAAAGGTAGGGGGTTTTTACATGTCGATTCTTTGCTTGAATCCTCATCAATGGTAGGAAAGGAATTTATTGCGGTTGAGTTTTTGTTCAACCTCTTACTTCTTGATGATCCAATTGATACCACCCTAAACGTGGAGGGTGAGGGCTAAACAAACATGGCCCAACCCCTCCACCATTCTTGTTTGTATTGTTTCTTGGCATGGCGACGATGCAGCGATGAAGGCGACGAAGACAGAGGCCAAGGCCGCGCTTCTTGTGGCCTCCATGAACCTCGCTGCCCCTGCGGCATTTCGGTCCCCCAACCAAGCTCTCTATGCAGACCTAACCACAGCCGTCCACCCACGCGCCAGGACGCACCACCACCGGCCTCTAGCATGCCCCGACCGAACCCCATAGGCTCACGCTGGCCCGAGCCGCACAGAACTGTACTGGACCGAACCTTGCCGGCCTGGCCTCCCGGACTCCTAGATGCCTCTCAGCCACCTGACCTCCCAAACCATCATGTGTCCCCCTTGTAGCGTCTTGCCCGAAACAGCCCGGTCACGCCCTCCGGGTCGCGCCCTCTCGACGCTCTGGGCCGAACCGGCCCTGAGCCCGGGCTAAAACGCCCGCGCAACCCACTGGGTGGGGCCCAGCGGGCTGGGCTGAATATAACAGGTTGGCCCGACCAATGGGATGGTCCGGAACCAACTGTTCTGACTGGGTCGACCAAGACCGGGTCGGCCCAGACTAGGTTGGGCCGTTTCGGTCCGATAGGGTCGGACCGGTCCCGGGCCCAATAATTACTCTTTACTTTCTTTGGCCATATCTTTGGCCCCAGATGACCATTTGACATACCGTCAGTGGCGCTGGATTTCTCGGAGCGCGACGGTCCCTTTGAGTATACCCCACTATAGTTCGTGGTAATGTTTAGATACAGCCAAGTTGGATCGTAAATTAATCCAACCAAACCCTTGGGACAAAAAGTCTAATAACTCACAGTCCGGGCGTCCGATAGATCCAACGTCTGTTGCGTTGATTCCTTTATGACGTGGAAGACCGTTGAGATTCTTTTTCATTGGACTTAGTGGAATTTGGATCATTGACCAATAGCTTGTGGAGTGGATCTTCTGGAGATGAGTGTGTATTTTTGTAGGAACCATGTAGCTAGATAAGACCAGACGAATGTTGGCTGTTTGACTTGGTGTGACTCTACTGGCCTAGTTGGGGGAACCTTTGTGTTGTGGCAGACCAAAAATGGGGAGATCCTTGGTGACGCAGCAGACCCATGGTACTCAATAGGAGGAGTACCTCAACAGGATATAAGGGGAAGCGCCTCTGTGTGACACGACATACCCACTGTACTCGACAGGAGGAGTACCTCAGCAGTCCAAGGATAGTGGGAAGTGTGTCTATGTGACGCGGCAGACCCACAATATTCGATAGAGGTGGAGTTCTCCAGCAGTAGATGGTTCATCTTGATACTACCCCCAGAATAATATCCCAGTTGATGTGAGTCTGCAACTTGTTGTATTTGCCTCATGATTGAGATGGAATACTTGATCACTTAGGTATATGTATGGGCATTTAACTAAGTGAGGTAATCTGTTGATTTCATAATTTGTGATTTAACCTTTTTGGATTTTGTGACACCCTGAGGGTCTCGGGTTCCCTATTGAGTATCGTTATACTCACCCCTACATGGGCTATGCCCACACATTGATGTGTTGGTTGCATATGATAGACAACGTTGACCGAGGCTGAGAGTACCAGTATTGGACGGTACCCGTTGTTAGACCATATGATGAGTCGGTACACAGAGGTGACCGAAAAACATGGTGTGCTAAGGAGGCTATATGTACCTACCCTTTAGGTAGGATCTGTGATGGATGATCAAGGAGATTGTCTTTACCTTTCAGCTATTTTATCATTTTCAGCTGTACTTGTTTTCAAGTGTACTTGTATTTTCCCATTGGGCTTGTATTCTGGCCCCTCTACTTTCAGAACTCTTGGTATACAATTTTACATTGTATTTTTCTTCCATATCATACTTTTTTTGTGCGTTTTCAAGTATTAAATTCAATGCCATCCCGGTTTTAAGATTTACGCCATTGGTGCTAGTCGCCAGCCCCTGTCCTATAAGAGGCGGGCTTTGGGTAGTCACGACACGAGCCCCAGAGAATGGGTCATGAAATGTCAATCTTGGGATATCTTTTTATTGTTTTAACCCCTTGGGGCATCTTTTCTAGAACCACGTCCACTTGTATTATCAAGACATGAATGTATTTTTTTGAAGACCCACATAATTTATATGTTACCAAAATTATATGTTGTTTTTTTATGTTTACCCTCAATTTCAACATTAGTGTTATGTTCCCTGAACTATGTTTTCTAAATCATGATTCCATGGATGACTCTAAACATCACCGTATACCAATGGTAATGCCTTGAGCCCAGAAGGCTGGAGCCGGTGCATTATTTTACTACATTTGTGTAATTAAAATGAATAAAATCCAAAAGGACTGATATTTTTTCATTTTTGGAAGACCATATTATATACCTGACACTTTCTGTATATCTATAAATATATAAAATACAACATGATACAAAAAAATGAAATAAACCGCATCTTGGAATCTTATTCAAGGGATTCTTGTTTATAACATAGGAAAATGAAACATAAAAAGGAGGCCTAAAATTAGAATTAAGGGTTACATGAAGAAATAAAAAGAGACAAAAAGTCAATATAGTACATAAATTTTGATAAGGTAATTAATCATAAAAACACATGACCTCAATAATCTAGGAATGAAAATAAAGCCATTGATTTTTATTATAGATAAAATATAATGGAATTTAATAAAGGATTACTAAATAATGAAAATGATTATTTAGTGGATGTCATGCATTAGAAAAAAGAACTGTTATTCCATCCAGATTATTTAATTATGTGGGTAGAAACATGTCTTATTCTTTTTGGAAACAAACAAAAGGGTTTGTCACAAAATGTTTTGTCTAATGAGATCTTTTAATGCATTTATCTACTATTGTAGGTCGTGCCAGTCAATGATAGTCCAAATCTATATTCATAAATATATTATAACTATTGAAAAATATTCATTATAAAAATCCATATTGAGAAGAGGATACATACTCATTAATATTTCACGACCTTAAACAACATTAAAAAACGCTTTATGTAAAATGGTATACAACTAAGACAATGATAACATCCATCACAAAAATATCAATATTTAGTAGGAATATAATTTCAAAATAAAAGTGATCTAAAATCTAAATAGGATACACGACATAAGAATTGTTATGTGCATAATACAATGTAATTTTAAATGAAATGGAAATTGAGACAAAGTCTCTTACCTTAATTTCGACATAAATTGGTTGTGTTTTCACATCATGGAAAAATATATTTATTAAAAGATTAATGTAGAAGTTAATTACATTCCTTTATATAATTATTTATTAATTATAGTCATTGGAATATTTTTTGTAATTTTTGTTGAAGAAAATTGAAATGTTTGATATCATGATTTACATAAAACATTCTCATTTTGCATCACTTTGCCTATTTTATGATAATGTACATTATAAATTAATATAAGTAATTATAGTAGTATATAATGAATATAATCATATATTTAAATATTATTAATAGTTATAAAATCCACCCTTAATTATGTGTTTACGTGTTGACATGGAAATTTCACCATATTTCGTTGACTGGCCTTTGAAGGGACATTGATGAGAGAGTGATAAGAATATGTTTGTAAATTTTATATATAGTAGTATGAAAATTAATGTAGGTTAACATAATGAATATATAGTTAAAATTCATCCAAAATAATTCGTTTAATAATTTTTTATTTAATGTATGGCGCCTAATGAAAGAGAAAGCATAACCCATAGGAAAAATGTGAGTTTTAGAGCATTTGGGTCTTTATTTTTAATGACCGGTTCAATTATTTATATGTAATTATGTTCAATTTAAATGTTTAAAATTAAAAATAATTGGTATTATTACAGATATTATATATGTTTAAATGTTTATAAATATCATTTGGTTAAATGGTGTGAGGATGAATCATTAGATAATGTTTTTTGATAATTGCATAGATTATTTTTGTTGATTTTCTGATCGTTACAAAATATTTTTTTCTAATAAATTAATTTATATATATAATAGTTATAAAATATTAAATTATATGAATTAAATGTATAATAATCAGGATAAAAAATATAAATTGTTTCATGAAATCTCATGAAGGTTAAATAGAAGAATGAAAATCCTTCTTCCATGATGTTTGTAAATCGGCACCTCACAGCTGATGATTTCATTTAAAAAATGAGAGAGAGAACAATGTTTAAAGACTGATATTCCATTAACATTATATAATTACAGAATATAGATGATACATAACGTATCATAATCATTTGTACATATGTTTTGAGGAATATATAATAAAAAAGACATGAAAATAAAAAAAAGAAATTGAAGAGGATTTTACCTCTTCAATAATCCACCACGAGTACCTTTTTTAAGAAAGGACATTTGGTATTTTTTATAGAAAAATATCTAATGGTAGAGGGTAGAGAATTGGGACGGGTAATTGGGAAGAACATTTATAGGATTCATGCCATTGAGGTGTGACGATAAGAGGGGTTGATGGGTTGTTTTTATAGTGGAGGAGATGGGTGATTCCCCATTATTTACATCATTGTTTATTTTATTATTTAAATATTTTTCTCAAGACAAGTGCTAATGCTTAGTCTTCTAAATAAAGAGAGTAATTGGTAAATGTGAGATAAAACTAATGGTTCTTACATCATTCATGACTCAATGAATATTTTATTTAACATATAATGTTTATATAGAGTAAATTACCTTAAATTACTATTCACCCATAATATAAGTATTTCAAAAAATCACAGCAATTCAACCTAACCCTTTTTACACATCTAGAATCCATGAAATGAACAATTTTGTATACAATTTTTTTTCTAAATATGAGAAATTTAATTTTTATCTAAAATCAGCATTAACTTTAAAAATACAGATTTTAAAATTATAACTCTTTTTACACCACTTTAAAAAATTAACTGAGGTCTCCATAAATTAGATTAAAATAATAAGATAAAATAATATTAAATTATGAATAATTATTATTAAAATAAACCTTATTTTAAATTATTCTATTAATTATAAAATTGTTAATATAAAATTACATTTTATAAAAATACTAATACATAATTTATAATTTCTAAATGATTTATTTATTATAATTATATAATACATTCATATAAAATATGCCTATATTTTATTTATAAATTCTTCGTTGAGGATACTATTCATTTGGTGGATTTAAGGTTCATAAGTGTTATATTACAATTCATAAGGTTTACATTACTATTGAAATGGGTCAAGTTACTATTCACCCAAAAATTTAGTTGATCATATCATATGCTAAATATATTATTGATAACAACCATTTTTGACTATTTTTTTCAATTTGATTCACAAAACAAGATAAACTATTTTTAATATATACCCTATATATATATTGTTCAAATAATTATAATAAACAGTTTTTGATTCATAATGACTCAGTGTGGTTTAAAATAGAAGCATTCTATTGAATTAAAATTATCAATGAAGAAACATACCATAAATGTTTGGTGTGTTATAAATTTGTTTTATATATTAAAATAAAAAATTTAATTTAATTTATCTTGTAAATGAAACAAATTATTCATGAAAATTTGCTACCATTACATTTAAGAATCATGGTTTTTGAAAATAGTACATTGATTACGGACTAGGATATACCCCTCATAAAATAATCTTTTACAGTAATGGGATGATAGAAAGTGTTCAAAATAACATGTTTGGGAAATTTTTAAACATACCGCATGAAAATAGAACATGAATTGAAAATAGAAGATGAGATAACAATTACCTTAAAGAGTTGTTCCTAAAACATCAGGATGGAAGAGTGGGGTATCAAGGAAACCATGGGGGTATCTATAGGATGGAAAATCACAAGAAATTCAAGGAATATGGCTTGGTAGTGAACATTAGTGTATAAATGGTTTCGTATTAACAACAAAATTAAATGAATTATTTAATAATTTATAAATATAATCCACGGAAAACTAGGTTATGGAAAATGTAAATCCAAAGCTTACCCCTGATTTTTTCTCAAGGTATATAAATTTTGGTCAACAATTATTTTTTATTAATCCACTAGAATGGAACATCATTTTTAATATTAATTTTCAATGAAAGAGTAATGATTCCGCAAATTTATGTTTTCCTAACAAATGAAATATTCATTTTTAGAATTTGGAATGTCATTTATATATTTTTTAAATAGATTATAATATACTAAAATAAATAATATTTATAAACTAAAATAATGTTTTTATATGATTTTAGAAAATTATTACATAATTATGACAAAAACATGATGTCATAATATATACCAAAAACCTAAAACATTGTTTAATTTTACCATTCATGTAAAATTAAGTATATTAGAAAATTATCATAAATTCACCCAAAAATAATTACTACATGATTATTTTATGTATAATATTTATATCTATATTATAATTTCCTCAATATGATAATTTTAAAATTTAATTATAAAAATATCAGTTTTATTTAAAAATCACTATTTTTAAAAAACCCTTATTTATGACGTTACAGAAAATTCCTTGGGCACTATAATTTTTTTCATTTATATTTATGTGATAGTGTTTTAGAATAATATCTTATTAAGAAAAATTAATATTTAGAATACTTGAGTATATTATAATATTATATATTTATTCTAGAAAAATTCAATTTTTTCTCTCTTGTTTCCAAGAATCAATTAATCATATTCATAATAATTGAAAATAAATAATATTAAGAAAAAATATTATTAAAATAGAAGTTATGGATAAATTGTTTCCATATATAATGTAATTTACTCTATAGTCTGGACACATAACCCGTTATCACATCTTCAAATTCCCCATGGGTAAGGTGTGTGATAGTGGAAGTATCGTGGGGTGGCTCTACTAAATTTGACTTAGTGGGTATCTCCACTAACTTGAACATCTACATTAATAGATGTTTTTCCATTTTCATATATTGAATCTCATATTGGGATTAAAAAAGGTATATCCCCGTTGACGAAACATTACTCCTTTTTTAGAAAAATTGGATTCAATCAACATAACTCTACTTATTATGGAAATTGATTATCCTTTCTATATCAATTTTCCATAGTAATTACTAATTATACACACTAATTATAATGATAAAATTATCAACCATGGGTATATTTTCAAAGATTCACATTTTCCTTTAAACCATATAAATACCAAATCATTCTTTTACTCAAAATTCACTAAAATTTTTCTAAGGGTTATATTTTCAATGTCATAATATCTTGATTGTATTAAATATTTATTATATAGAATTTATTGTCATAGTTATGATTATATAATATTAGGGAGATTCATAATACCCCATCTTAGTTATTATATATTATATTTTTTTACAGTTGTAATGTTTTTCATTCTAATTTGTTTCATACTTTACTAATGTAATGATCATTTTGAAAGAGATAAAAATTTGATGGTTTCCCTTTATTTTATACATGTGTGATTTTATATAATGTGTCAGAAACATTTATTCTGAAAAAAATATAATTTAAATTATTTGGGTTGTTAAATTCTTCCCCCATTAAGAAATTTTATCTCTAAAATTCCCACAGATTTTATCAGTTGAGAAAAGGGAAGGATAATTTTTTCTCTTTTTCTAATCTAAATCCAATTTTTTCTCCTCAAATATAAGGTTCATCAACAACACATTGAAATAGAGGGTTTCTATTTTTGAATGAACCTTGTCTCAATGGTCAAAAATATCCATTGGCTGCTCCTCATATGGGAGGTCATGGTTTTGTCCAAGCATCTTTGAATTATATACAAGTGTAGGATCATGTATTTACATCATCAAGAGAGATACATAGAGTAAATCATGATCATGATTGACATATTGGGATGTCCAAGCTAATATGATACTGCTCCTACACGGTCAAGGATTTCATATATTATAATGTATATAGGGATTAGATTCTATTTTATTATATATGTATTACCCTCTTCCATGGTTATATGAGGATAAAAACATTTTCCCCATCATCAAACTCTAATTACTATATATGTTTGTCAATATATACCTTTCAACAACAAAGTTATTATATTATATATTGTTGGATTGAATAATCCTTTTCATTCATCTCTTTCACATGTTTGGTCCCAAGTAAATTCCTCTTACCATCTTCATCCCAACAAGTCTTTTACATAACGTTACATATAGATATACATATAGTGTTATTTGAAAACTTGAGAGGAATCTTTAGTTGTAGGAGATATCAACAAATCATAGGTTTCAATCCCATCCACCATTAAATTGCATTTATCAAGTAATCATCATTTCGACAAGTGTTTGAATTGTCCTTTCAGATAAGCCAATGGTTTGGGGTGTTTTTTTACTTATATTCAATTCATTATTCAGGTTTTTTGGAATATATCTCAATATTTTGGATGTAAAACATGGATTATATTCAGAAAATATATAATGTAGAACCCCATTAAACATAACCACTTCCCTTATGTATATCATGTATAGTTTGGTCGATAGGGAAATCATCTGAAATATAGATGTAATAGAATTTCTTGGTGAGTGGATCTATAATATCCAATATCAAAAAATTCCTTTAAAATTTCATGGGATTCCAGTGCTGATGTCCATAGTGATATTTTCCAACATCTATATTGGTATGAGTAGTGGTTACAATACCCCTTTAATAACATGTCACTATGCCTTCACTTTATCACATACCGAGCACCTTTCAGTTTAGTGTTCAATCTTCATATTCATATTTTCACACCCACAATTATCACCAAGGTCCCTATACATTTTAGTTCTTCTCGGAACTATTGAGAATGTATATATATTATATTTATCCATTAGTTTCATCATTTTCTATATTATACATGGGACATGTAGAATTTTATGAAATTACAATACACATTCTTGATCTATGATTATCTCTTTATTCAATAAATTATTCAGAACCTCTATATTATTTTGTAAAAAAGTATCTTATCTTTGATCACTCTTGATATATCTACTAACAATTCATGAGAAATAATTTGGGATAGGTTTGATAATGTCACATCCCTTGTGATTTCCATGTCCAATTTTACTAGTTCAATGATCCTAGGTTCCCCTTAAATCCTCATCAATGGAAACAAAACAGGATCATTCCAACATAATGAATCAATGAATTGTATTTCTCTTATAAGGTGGAAATGGATTGAATTTTAAATTTCATCATGAATTTCCAAAAATATCATTTTACATAGGTATAGTTTATTTTGTGTGAAAATATACATCGATATTTGGTGCTCTATAAATAAAAAACATTTCTCCCAATAATGAGAGTGCAAACATATTTTGAGATAAATAATAACTATATAAAGCTCCAGGTGATGTGTAGGATAATTCTTCTTATAAGGCTTTAACTATCATGAATAAAAATAAATCAAAATTTATTTTTTCATGAGGAGAACAAAATACATTTATTATATTAATTCCTATAAATAATGAAATTTTCTCCAATATAGGGTAGAGTTAACACATGTGAATTGACCAATACTTCTTCAGTTCGTGGAAACATTATTCAGAAATCAATGATCATATTAACTAAGTCCCTTTTTGAGTTAACAAGGTTAGTGGATTAGGTTTTCAATGCATGTTTTTCACAATCTTCATATAATATCTTGTTAGGCCAAGGAAACTAATAATACCTATATTTTTTGTATTATGAGGCTAGTCTTCTAAATCCATTGTATTCATATTTTCAATTAAGATTAATTTATTCATTACTATGTTTTCATAAAATGAATCATGTTATAATTTGATTTCATATTTTCTTATTTTTTTAAAAAAATATTCTACTTCCTCAGAGTTCCCAAAATAAATATTATATAATCCTCTCGATTATCAAGACATTTGGACTATATTATAATTTTATCAATATAAACCACCGTGAATTTATTAAGGAAGTCATGAAATAAATTATTCATCACATCCATAAATATAGAAGGAGAATTAGTCAAGAAAAGGGAATTACAAAAAAATCATATTACCCTTATCTTGTTTAGAATGTAGCACATGGAATATATTCATTCTTCACCCATGATTGATAATACCCACATTGTATGTTAATCATATATATGAATTTAACCCCATGATGCTCGTTGAATAAATCATCAATCCTTGAGATATGTAACTTTTTCTTCATTTTATGAAATTAAGATCACTATACTAAATGAATGGCGACATTGATACATCCTTATTCATCACACCGATTATAGGTTCACCCTAAAGAGACACACATGGTTGGAGAAATCCCATCCCCAAATGATCATTATGATGTATAATGGATTCATCTAACACCATATTTTCCATTTTATATGAGGTTTTTAATATCGGTGTAGATCCATGTAAGAGTTTAGTGGAGAGATCTACCTCTTTTTCTGGGGGAGGTCTAGGTAAATCTTCAATAAATACATCAATTAAATTTTCAACTATGTGGGAATTACCTATCTTTATTCTTTTATTTCCTTCTCCCTATCCAAAAAACATATCTCTAAGAAATTCTATGGGTGGTGCTTCAAAAATATCTTAGGCTAGGATATCTAGAAATTTAAAATGAACGGTGGTTTTTTATTGAGGAATAATAAAATTTCCATGCTCAAGCAACTAATTATATAATTATATATTGAGTTATAGACCATCCCTAGTATAGTTTCTAATTCTAACATGGGAATCACAAATATTTTTTTTGAAGAGATTGTAATCACCAATGTAAATACTAGTGTTTCAATAGACTATTGATACTAGGATAATTACTATTGGATTCTAGAATCACAACACTAATTATATCTATTTAGAGATGAATTTCATATTCCATGAAAACATGGATGAGATAAATAAATGCATAGAACCCAAATCAAACAATGTACTTTCTATAATTGAGAGAGCAATTAGTTTACCATCCACCAAATCATTTGAAGCAACCACTTCAACCATCGTAAAAGAAAATTTCAAACCTTGATCCCCAAGCCTATGATGAGGTTTATGATGTTTTCCATTTATTATCATCTAGTTTGTACATAGAGTGGAGAAGTTGCCAAGATTTCCACACATTAAATATTGAACATATATTTGTGCCTATAAAATCATTTTTTGTTGGTATTTAAAATATATAGTCTTCACCTCACCATGATAGCTTCGAGCTATATGGCCATCTCTTCCACAGGTGCTTTACATTTCCCTACCATGTAAAAATTTCCCCAAATTCCACTTCCCACATTTTTTCTACATGCAATGTTTCACATTCATTCTTCCTCTTCCATGATCTTTATTACTCACTTATTTTTTCTTTATTCCTCTCTTATTATCATTTAACCTAGAAGACCACTATATCTCTCCAAAATCAAATTCAACCATCATATAAATCAATTTTATCTCCTCGTATCATACAAAGTATAGATATTATAATGTATTCAACAAATTGGGTCTCATTACAATGAATAATCAATCAATCATTCCCTTAAGATCCCAAAAAACTAGTGGTATATCGCTATAGTCATTTAATGTTCATCCCATACCTTCTAAATAATTAATTTTATTTTATCTTCTATAATTCTAATTGCTTCTCAATTTTCACAATCTTATAAGGAAAATATTTATTGATAATGATTCTATTGAACTCTTCCCACCATATAACATCAACCTCACTTCTTAGAAACCTATTATTAATCAATATCCACTAAAAATAACCATCTCATTATAATTATGAAACATTCAAGGTGAACATATGTATATCGGAATAATTTAGTATATAAATGATATTTTCAACAAGTATTATACATTTTTTATGATTCAATGGGTTAGTAGATCCATTAAAAATGGTGTTCATTCAAACAAAAAAGACTAAATGGAATTTTTATCCTTATAAGGGGAATTAGTATGTCAAATTGATTTTATTTATTATTAATAAGTCGTGTTGGTTGAATAATTATCCTCATTATTTTTTCAATTCCATCTTCTAACAGGATTTCTTCAGTATATTTTCGGTTGAACTCATCATTTACATAATTCCTCATATTTCCAACAATTTTTACAACGGAATAAAACCTTAGGGAAAAAATATTAATTTTAATAATATTATTATTCTAAAGTTATATTATGTATTAAAATATCATTATTATATATGTTTTTAACCTCTTCAATCAATAAATTCATTTTCTATATATCCATATAAATGGTTCATTAAAAGCATGTGATTAATTTAACAAATATCTCGATAGTGTCAAACCGGTAGTGTGGGAAGGCCCATTTTTGTGTACCTATTAATATTTGAGTCTATCTTTATGTGGTGTTTTATGGAGTCACCACATGGTACATATGTTCGAGAGATGCAACCCCTTGTAGTTCCATATATAGATGCCCTTCATTAGAAACCACATACATAATACTTACCAAAATTCCTAAACGTTTTCATATAATTTTTTCCCATAGGATACTTTATAATGTTTTAAACTCAAAATTTCTATAAATAACAAATCCAACATTTGATACCAACTATTGAATCCCTCATATTTTATTATAATAATTTTAATTACATGGAAGGAACAGAGGATCTGTAAAAGATTAGTTTCTATGAAATAAGGTACATAATGAATGAAATTATAAAAAATCATTCAAAATACACACGAAAGAGAAGTTAATTGGTTGAACCTAATTTATTTTTTCATTCATATCATAAAATATCATGGGAACATAAGTCATTTAAATTGAGTGAGAATGAATCCTAACAAAGGATTTTAACGGGAGACAAAAAATAATTTGATCATGAGAGAAATCAATAAGAACATGAGGTATAATAATAATTATTGATCAAGAGACAAAATAAAAAATAATAATTAATTGAATAATTTAAAGGTAATTTATCTAAAAAATTTAAGTGGCAAATTCATAAGAATGCAACTATGGTTAATCACTGAGGTGTCATAAATAAATATTACCTAGATTGTTCCCCAAGGCTTCATAAATCATGTAAAATCTAGAGATTAAATTCCTTACCAAATGTGTTTGAGTGCTATCATGGAATGAAATTATTTTTATTAATGTATTAGACCCAAATCAATGATAATTAATCATTTCATTAATATCCTATGGAGGATAAAGACTATGTTTCTTATAAAAATATTAACATATAAAAGAGCATATAAAGATGATCAATGCATCATTTTTAACCCATTCATTTAAATGTGTGTTTATAATATGTCAATCCACAAATAAAAATTTTAAATTTAAATCTAGTTGAATATAAATTTTAATAAATATAAATAAAGATATTAATAATAATAGGAAAATATAATATCTCATCTAAAATAGTGAAATTTTAAATGAAAATTAACCACCATGATGGGTATAAAACATGGATTGAGAAAATGGTAAAAGGAAAGGGTAAAATGGTATCCAATTCATATAATACTATTACTATAGTATTGTGATAATATTAAATTGGAAAAATAATTCATTTTAGAAATTATATAACACACAACGTGGAAAGGGAACGTGAATAGAAAAGAGAAGTTGAGATTTAACATAACATGATGAGTTTTTTTATAAAACATGATGATGGATGCTTAGGGGATTAAGGAAACCATGGGAGATCATTGGGATAAATAATATCCATAACATTTTATAGAATTATTTCTGATCGAATGAAACTAGATAAATGTGTGAGTGTTTATGGAAAAAGTGAAAAAAACTGTTTAATAATTTTCAAATATATGTCTTCGAATAATATGTTATAGAAAATGTTAAACAATTTTCCACCAATAGATTTTTTCATAAGGATAGGTAAAAAAATAACATGTTATGTTAATTTCATAAATTAGAATTGACACACAAATTTAATGATTCTTTTTCAATTGACGAGTAAATATTCTATAATGTATTGTTGTTTAAATAACAATTTTTTTATACTTTGGAATGTCACATATACTTTTTTGAAATTAATAAAAATCTATTAAAATACTTAATATTAATATAATATCATAATTTAGATCATGGATTCTGATTAATTAATTATTAAATCATTATGAAATAAATATGATGTCATAATATACATTAAACCTAAAATTCAATTTTTTTCCATTCATGAACAAATAAAGTATTTCATAAAATTATATTAAATTAAAACATAAAATATTTTTATTTATTTATTAGAGATATAATATCAATGTTAAAATGATAATTTTATTAATATTAGAATATGAAATTTTGAATTTAAAAATATATATTTATTTAAAAATAGAAAGTTTTATGGCATAGCCAAATTTCTAACGCATAAAAAAATCATTTGATATTATAAAATTTTATTATAATTAATATTTTTGTGAGAGATATTTAAAAAAATATTTTATTTTAAAAATAGTATTCATAATACTTTAGTTTAATATATAATTTTTTATATTTTCAAGAAAAATTCGATTAAGTTTTATTTCAGTCAAAAAATCAATTTATGAAACTCATCACAATTAAACATTTCTTTATTTAAAAGATATTCATAAAATGGGATCTATGGACTAAACATTTTACTTATAAAAAGGAAATTAAACAATGGTATGGTCATGTAACCCCTTATTACACCAGGAAAACCCCTAATCGAATGGTGTGTGATGACGATAGTTGTATTGAGTGTCTCGGCTAACATTGACTGAACGGTAATCTCTACTAACATCAAAATCTAAATTATGAAATTTTATTAAATCATAAAATTTTGAATCTATAATTGGTCTTGGGAAATGGTGAATCGTTGTTACGATACCTCCCAAAAATGTTTTGGTAAATGGTAATTAAAAGGACCAACTGTGTTGCTTGAGAAAATAAATTATTCATAATGATTCAATTTCCATTTTTCATTAAACATATAAACATTTATTTTAATAGTAAAAATATCAACAAATGTGTATATTTTCTAATGGTCACATGTACCTTTATACCGTATAAATATCATTTAATATATCCCTCATAATATACTATAATTTCACTTTTGGTTGTTTTTTGATTTCCAAATTATGTTTATTTTTTATTAATATTTGTTGTAGAGTTTGTTGTGGGAGAAATTACTCTAGAAGAATGGGGAAATCAATAATTTACCTTTTAGAGATTTGATTTTATATTTTTTGTTACGTTATAATATTTGGAATTTTTATTAGATTTATAGATGAAAAATATAACGATCATTGTTAATGATGTGGGATTTTTATGGTTTTACATTTTTTCATACTATATACCATGTTTAAAATGTTTGTTCAAAAAAAACGTATCATTTAAAAGATCCTTGGTTATTATATTTTCACTATGATAAGTGATCATCACATGATGTTCCTCGTATAAATGATCATTTTAGAATGATATAATCATTGATTTTACTATTCCATTATGGTATTTTTTTTATTCTGAATGAGTGTTACAGGGAAAACATAATATACATGAGATAATTTTTGTGTGAGTTCTAATCATTATTCCACTTGTCTAATATGATAACTGATCTTAATGGTCATGATTTATCTTGTATATATTATTAGCATCTTAAAAATCTTAAGGAATTTATTCCATGGTGATCCCAATATCCTTTTAAATCTAATTAAATTGTTATTAGTATATCCTAAAAAGATTTAATAGTTCTTCTAGACCGACCATCCATATGAGGCTGATAATAAGTGATAAATCTCAGTTATCTATTTAATATTTTTTGAAGGATTCTCCAGAACCTCAAGGTAAACCTCGGATCTCAATATGATACAATAGTGATGGGTAATCCATATACTCTTATAACATCCATTTTTAATATCATAGTGGGTTTGTCAAGATATAATTCTTCCTGGATATAAATTAAAAGGGTTTACTTGGAAAAGAAATCAGCAACCACCTGTACTGTGATATTACGTTTATGTTTCCAGGGGAGTCCTATGAAAAAATAATTGGTTCTTTTATCGCATTTTCAAACTAGTAATATATATATTTTAATCATAAAAATATACTTTTTTCAGTATTCCTTGAGTTTTTGGAATGTTAATCTATCAGATAATGAATCCCCAATCACATCCTTCTTGTTATCACTGTAGATGTTTTTATTCATATATATATATATATATATTAGTTCATCCTAGATGAATATATTAAAATAATATTTGAGCATTATATTAAAGATCCCATATTTTATTTAGATTTTTATGGGACACATATCTCTGTTACAAACCATATATATCCATAATTAATAATGTTAATAACTGTAATATTATCCACATTCTTCAATAGCTTAACATTATCCTAATTTTTCCTCCTTAATAATATTATGAATGGATGGTTGAGAAGTTATTTTAAAATCCATGATGATGATTCTTATTATTATTACCCTATCAATCCATTGAATGTCTATATAGTCTGGATCCTGTGAAATCCTCATTGTGGATAGAGTTACAAGATCATTTCTATATAGAGAATATGTCACTATGATTTCATTTAATGTATTATTATTAATAGAAAAATAATAATCATTGATTAGATATAACCACCATAATGGGTTCTTATAAAGATCATTTTTAATATATAAATGATTAAATTTTGATCCGTAATTGTTTCATACTTATCTATATTGAGGTAACATATATATATCAACAAGGAGAAGATCACATTTTCTAATTATTGTTCATGAGTGGAGTACATCTGCTTAGAGATCATTGGATATTGTGAGGCATTGTATATCACAAAATAATACTAAATCGATATGAAACCTAATAAATTTTTTAATCATCTACATATATGACAACACATTTGATTGTGGTGGGTAATGTGAGAACATGTGCATTTATTAGACTTTATTTCATATAATTTAAAAAAATATTTGAATTTATTAGTTAATAAAAACAAAACTCCATTTAGATTGTCATTGGTTAGTTTGAATTAAGACATGATAAAATTATCACAAATCCAATATATTACCCAGATAATCTAATGAAAAATAATATATCTTTCATATATGTTGTCTCTAGACATCATTCAATTTCTAAATTTTTTGAATGATCTAAACTGTGATTCTTTAGTGATAACATTTCAATTTAAGGCAATATACTCTAGTAAAAATTTTATTGAGAAATAATCCCATCATTTTTAATGGAGAACAATCAATTCATGGAGTAACACATAAATATATTAACTTATAGTGGGAATGTATTTATGGATGGCTATTTCCATAGTCTCATTTTTTGAGCTAGATAAACTTAAAAAAAATGAAAATAAATTCATTCTTGGTATGATGATACCATTGGAGTTTAATCACCATATTTAAAAATGTATTGAATAAGTGGGTGATTCACAATATGGAGTGTTATTTCATTATAACGAAAATTTATATTGGCTATATTCATGGAAAATCATTACATTCCCAGAATAGAATCAAATTTCAAAAATGGGAGAATCCCAAAGTTCACATGGATGTTTATGCTAATCATTTTAATAGGAGATGAGAAAATACATGGGATGAAATAATTTACCTATTTTTTATTTTAACTAATATATATACATCCATGATTTGAAATGGTTTTTAAATATTTATAATAATATTTACATATATTAATGAATGGACATAACCCTGAACTTTTAGATTTAATTTCAATATTTGATTCTAGTTTATAATAATTATTTAATCCAAGAGTATACATTGATATTTTAATTTTTAGACTATTCGAAAAATAAATGGGGATCTGTGACCTTTCGATGGGATGAATCATAAATGATATAAATTATCTAAATTATAAATTTATCCAGTTCAATTGATGTTTTATTTTATGTATTTCATAACATAATATTTTATGGTCATTTTTTGTTACCATAAAATTAGGTTGTATGAAGTCTTTTATTTTACCAAACAATATCCCCCTAAAGTGTCAATATGCTGTTTATAATGGCCCATTGTCATGTACTATCTAATGGTCAAGTCATGGTTGATATTACCTTTTTTGGATTATAGCTCCTATGTAAATATCTTCAAGGTCCATATATACATATTATATCCATAGAAGTATATTTTTTGTAAACTACATACTATATAATTTGACAATATTTTATGATTTTTTAATATGTTTATTATTATCCATAAGAATTCTACTAGGTATTCCCAAACAAAATAAAAAAATAACAAGACATTTTTCTTGTACCAACTATGACAACCCATATTTTAATACACTTAATTTCATGATATATTACATAACAGTAAAGAAAATATAATCCCAAAAAAATCATAAATCATAGTGTCTTCAAGAAATAAGGTACATAAAACATCAATTGATATATGGATATAAAAATATTGAAAAAAACATCTTCAAAATCATCACAATATTGAATGATACATATAAAAATGTAAGGGATAACTTGGGTTGTATATAAGAATGGGGATATAAATCACAGAAAGAGAATAAATAAAGAATAACATAAGGTAAATTAATACACATCAATGAATAATCATATCAAGGTTATATAAACATTGTAAGAAACATATTCTTTAATAATAAGTAGTTATTAACATGATATCACAATGGAATAATAAGAATGTGGATGCAACATTGAAAATTACATCATAAAAATATGACATGGATAACAAAAAATACATCGTAGAATAGTTTAATAAGTAATATAATGGATTATATTTTCTCCCAAAATTCCTATAATTCGTCTGATGAATTATAAGCACTACCCAATCATTTGTATTGTTATATGGGTTCACACATAAAAATATGTACATTCCCATGTATGGAACACAGATAAATTAAAATAAGGATATATTTTATCACAATAAATCCAGAAAATATTGAGAGTCTATAACATGAATGGATCTACCTAATCAAGGAATTATAGTTACATGTATGTGAATACTCTTGAGTTGATATAATGAATGGTATTCAAAACAATAAGATTGTCATGAAAAAATAATAGGATAATTCCAACTGTACAAATGGCTTATATAATTGTTTTTTGAAGGATTGATGAGAATGAAAGGGTAATCTCATCTCTTTGACAAAATATGGGTAGTAACTGGATTTGTAAGATTATATAAAAATAATAAAAAGTTGAAAATAACAAAAATTAGATATTGTATGTTCTATAATAAAGGTGAGAAATATAGGATCCTTTACTATAACATTTTATGTAAATTCTATACTGAGAGGGGATACCAGACATAACATTATTAAAACTACAATTTGATGGTAAAGGGATTTTTAAATTTGAATAAAACATAATTATTTGATATTCAAATTTCTAAACAAATTGATTGTGTTTCAAAGGATAATGATTGAGAGAGAGCTATTATAATGAGAGGGTGTTTCCAAAATCATTGGAGGATCATATTCAGAGTTTTTAAGATCTTAATTAGGAAATAGAGAGGGATGTGTGTAGTAAATTTATTCTCTTTGAGTTTTTAGTGAATAAAAATTTGAATTAAGCAATTATATATTGAAAAACAGGGAAAATTATTTATTAATTTCCAAACATAGGTCATAGTATCTATATTATAGTTTAATCCAAATTAGAGACTATCCAATTTTTTCTCCTGCTTTATCTAAAATAATATATTTTTTAATTTACATAATTTTTTTTGTCTCTCTTTATTATACCACACATGGTGATGTGTATGTGAGTCATTTTTAGAAATTATTTATTTTAAGTCATTGATAAATAATATAGGTTTTTAGGGATTCAATGGGGGTTTGGTAAGATAATCAAGTAACATAAAAGATTATACTAATTGTGAGATATATATTTGGTCATTTATTGTTTTTATTATACATATTACATAACTTATAGGTCATTATGATTTCATTGTACAAAATTTATGTCATACCAAATTTAATTTTGACCCTTAAATAATAATGTTTTAAAAATTTTCCAGAAAAAATTATAGGATAATATTGACAAACTAATTTAAAAATTAGTATTTTATATATCAATGGAATTATATATATTATAAACTATAATCAATCAAATAAAATATACTCATTTATGGAAAAATAATGGATTTTGGCAATTGTAGTTTTATAACCCCTATAAAAATTATTATTGACTTCAAAGAACTCTATAATCATTTATATTTAATAAAATTTATTTAATAGTAATATTTTGTTACAATAGAATTGTGTAAATTCATGAATTAATTAAAATATAGTTTCGTAATAGAATCTATACATTTCCATGAAATAAATTTTCTTGTTTTATAGTTTTCGAATATAAAATTTAACAAACTCATTACTTTGATAATTAAAATATGGAATATTATAAATGGATAAATAAAATAATTATTTTAATTAAATAAATTATAAATATTAATAAAATTTTCTTCTATATAAATATCACTTTATTAATCATATGACAACCATAAGGTAACTGTGTGCGATGAGAAAATTTTCATGGGGTATTTTATCATAAATAGTTTGGTTCATGATTTAAATAAGCCTAAATTTATTCAATACATATTTTTTAATACATTATTAGTTGAATCATGGAATGTGATTGATTATGGTAAAATCAGAGTGATTTTGTATCCCTATTATGTTCACATAAATTGGACTCATAGGGTATGATCCTAGTCGTTGACCCCATTTCTTATTTTTACTATACTAATGGGAGTTTACCACAACCATTAATGTAAAAATATTAATACTCTCTAAAAATTTTCTATATTAAAAATTATAATGATGCGTAACTATCATTTAAATTTAAAATTCTTCTTAACTATTTAAAAATACCAATCTAGTTCATATATTTTCTTATAAAAATATTTCACAATGGGGAATTTAATTCAATCACATAGGGAATTTCATTTATAAAAGTTCAAGTCATTACACAACCTTCACATATTAGAATAATTGTCATAAGTATTTGGTTCTATTCCCCAATCATTCTTCCATAAATAACATCCATGTTCCAAAACATTTAAAAAACCAAATTTATCATTTCATTTCATTACAACCGTTATATAATGATTTTCTTGGGAAAAAGAAATGAGTTTCCAGATAGCCACCTTAATAAATTATCAGAAAATATTTAGATATTTGATTTGAATGGTATCATAAGAAAATATCACAATTTAATCATTATATTCTTCACCATTTTTGACATAGATGAAAATATAATTAAAATAATATTTACAATGATTGATGGAAAATATGTTATGATACCATTTTCGTTAGGTACCGTTAAAAGTAGAAAATTCCAAAAATATTTCTAAATAAACATTGCTGGATTGAAAATATTGAATAATTTAAATTAATTTAAATTAATTTATTTTATTTATGTTGAAATATACAATCTTTTTTTCGATGTTTAAAATAATCAATTTTCTCAAACATTCAAAAAGGGGGTCTATAGTAACCAATTAGAAAAATAGTACGAAATTTTCATTTAAACCCAATTTTAAATCATTCATTAATCATGGAAATTAGTTTTAGGAAAACTTTTATGATTGTAAAATAAAATTTCTACTTTTCTCATAATGAACATGGAGGATGATTTTGGATAAAAATTTTAAAAACATATATATATCACTTTTAATTAAAACACCTGAATGATTTTATAATAACAAAATCCATTTGATAAATTAATATACTAATGAATTTAACAACTCCTCCTTTTCCTTGTAGAACATTATAATATCATGGCAAATAATTTTAGATCTTGGCTTTGAGACAGATTTCCATTCTTTGGTCCGGTGTACCATCAATAAATTTAATAAAAATATTATGTTTTTTATACTATACATAAGGATGAAATGTGTATTCTCATAAATATATTCTTGGATCATAAAAATGATGCCACTGTTGATTTTGAATCATACTGTTTACCCACGGTGGGGTAAAACTTTTTTGGGCACATGCCTTATGTGGGAAATGTTATCGTGGACATAACCATAAATAATATAATTAAAAAAATTATTTTTTTTGACATCATTCCAAAAAAAATTGAACTGATTACACTATCTGATTTCTAAGACCACAGTTGAGTTCAGAACATCATGTTAACTATTGGCATGCCATAAACATCATGTCCACCTACTATCGAGTCGTAGGTGAGGTGGGGTCATGATATTAAGTTAAGGGTATTTAATTAACAATTATATCCCACTCCCCTATCCTATCCCAAGTGACCATACAGGAGGTCTAATACCCCCTCCATAATTACACTTTTCCAACTAATGACTTGAATGTCAGATTAGTGAAGTAGTATGTTTTTAGACTCGGATCATGATGATGATCAATATAGGATCACGCAACATTAGCATCAGAGCATGGATCTTACCACAAATATTCCTTGTTTTTCCTCATGGTATTTCTTTTTTTGTTTTAATCTTGATCCCTTCATTTATTCACCATTATGGTTCAAATCATTGTCGAACCATTCAGTGGAGCATGAGTGTATGTTGATTGTGTCTTGAAAATCCCAGATCTTGTCTCTAAATAATATTTGGAGTAGAAGAGTGTTCTTGACGGTCCGTATAAGGGAACAATGGATCACAGAATTCAGATGTAGGTCTATATAGGGATAGTGGAACATGCCACAAGGAGGAGTGGTGGAGGTCTCATGGTGGTGTAGATCACTAGTGGGAGGATGCCGGTGGGCGACGTGCGAGGGGGGGCAGAGTCCGCCAGGTGGCTGGGTGCTGCATGTCATAGTCAGAATGGGCATGGGTCATGTGTTGGTGGAGTAGGCCAGACCATGTGGCTAGGACGTGGGTCGAATGATTAATTGGTCTGGCCATAGAGGGCCAGCCTATGTGGATTAGAATGGCTAGAGCGAGCCAGTCCAACCGGATTAGGGTGGGTCGGTCCGAGGGGACTTCAAACCCCCATATAATTCAAACTGGAGGTATGATTTCCATGCCATTTATTGAAATATGATCCTTTTTACTTGTTGGAACATTCGATAATAGTTTTACAAAATTCTGTTCTTGTCTTGAGGCTCGGTGGGATAAAACAGAAAATAATCACAATAATAATATAGTAATTATTATTTAATGAATATTTTATCTGAAGTATCTCATGCATCTGATGTACAATTGATGCAACGTCAATGAAAATGTGACCGTGAATTTTATGAGAATGACTCAAAACTTTATTTGGGATCATAAACCTAAATTGTTGTGTGGGCTCCATGAGGCCCAGTTTTAGCATTTGTGGTGAAATGTGACCTTTTCACCTTGTGTCCATTTTGGATAAATGAAAATATGATCCTCTTTTTTTCATGAGGATTCTAATGTTGTGATCTTTATGTTGTGTTCTAGGAAAGGCACATCGGCCCCATAATGACCCATTTGAGATTATTATGGTGAAAAGTTCACTTTTCGTTGGTTATTTGTTTTGGGAATGTAAATTTCATATCCTATATGTTTTTTTGGGTAGAACGTGACGGTGATCGTGGGTTGGGCATAGGATGTGTGACTGGTAGGAGATTTATTGTGGGATGTAGGGGGTATGTGACGCGTTGACCATTAGTGTTGACTGTTTCCCCCAATTCCTTACTCTATAAGGGTTTTCAGTATTATATCCTCACTATAGGATTGAGATCCCCTCAATAATATGAGCTCAGATATGGTTGTACAATCCCTTCGGTGAGGCTAGGGTAAGATAATATACCTTTTTTCCCTAGATTGGGGTCATGGTATTGTTGTGAACAAATATACAGGGGTGGTGATCCCTTATCAAGTAGGATATATCTGTATGGTTTTATGGAATTTATTTTTATATGTTCCCATTTTGATTGGATGATGATATTAAGGTTGTGGTATCATCGGTTAAATGATCCCCTACTCAGTGTGTGATTTTGGTATGATTTTTCTGTATTGTTAGTACGATCTTCTACATTGCAAGTTATACCATATTGGGTATTTGGAATTGTCATTAGCACCTATATAAGGGGAATTATTATCTATCTAGGTGATGTAATTTATAGAGAGTAAGACCGGGTTGTAGTATTCCCCAAAAAAACCTTAGAGTGATCCCTTATCTAAGAGATATTTGAGTTTTCAAATTCGTTACTAATATTCCCTATTGATCCCTAGGTGTTATCCTCTTTCTAAGAAGTTCTTATTTTCTATTTATTTTCATCGTTATGTTATTAGAACTGATATATAATGATCAATTTCACTCAGATGGGACATCTGGGATGTCTGTGTGAGCCCCGATGGAGTGTATCTATCAAATGAGTGACATATCGGATGATATGACCCATGGAGTGTGTTAACCAAGTTATGTGTTGCCTTATATTCTCGGGTAGGAAATGTCGTTGATGATGAAGTCATAACCTATAATGTCATGGTGCCTAAGACGAGTATATCTGTGTGATTTCTATGATTCCCATGCGTTTCTGTCATTTCATTGATGACATACCTAGTGGTATGATCTAATGTGTCATGTTTAGCTGAATATGGTCATGAGCGGAAGTTTTTAAATTGTTTGGTCTCCCTCAGGCATGGTCAAGATAACTATTTCCTTTTGGATTCTTCATTTTATTTTATGGGTTTTGAAGAACCTAATAAGTATCCTTACACACATTCATTCATGGTCTTGCCCCGCATTCATATTTTTTGTTATGCAGACCACAACCATTTAGACAGAGTCATAGGATGAACCTTAATATATGGAACTAAGTGATCTAGACTGACATGGGTGTTTGCTGGAGCGGGGTTGAGGAGTTTTCTAGCGGGAGCATTTAACAGTGATATGCTCCATCTAAGCCAGTTGGAGGATTTTGTAGTTTTAATTTGTTGAGCCATATTTTTTAATATATTTTCTTATAATGTAAATTAGTTGTGATAAGATGTATGAATGAATATATATTATGTTTTATATATCTCTGTACTATTGTGTGGAGGTGTATGTGGGAGTGTGTCTACTTGTATAATAGGCTAATTCCTCTCGTGTCTGTGATAGACTACTTGGTGATATACCCCATCCCCTATCCTATTGGAGTCGGGCATGGGGATTCATGGATTAACCCTAATTGGATAGGGTCATGACATAGTTTTATATGATGGTTTAGTTCCCCTTTTGGAACACTTTTCTGAACTTGGTTTCATTGCATAATGAAAGTGATAGAGTTTTTTGAGTTTTGCTTTCAGGCCAGGGACTCTAGTATCGGTGTGGTGACCAACATATCAAAAAACCAATACACTAATAACCAAACATTATACTCAGTACATTTGGACACTGGTCATTGGGAAATAGTTGTACATGAATTATATAGGGCCGGGATTTGGTTTTTATTTACCCTTATTGAGTAAACTCTATAGACATACTCTTTGACTATGGTGTGTCTTGAAGTTATTTTAGGATGCTTGCAAGATGATAGCTAGACCGGGATCCAGAGAGGGAATGTTTTAATGATCCACCTCATGGTGAGGATTTTATGTAGGTAACAAGTTCTGAGTATGCACCTCTAGGTGGAACACTTGTTAAAACACTACCAGAAGTGTAGTAGGATATGTCGGTAGTGCAGGATGTGGATGCGTGCAATATGATCTCACTAGATGAGTTCCAGAGCCACTAGCCTATGATTATCTGACACACCTAGACCCCGTATCAAAGTTTGTTTTTAATTTTTATATTTACCCCATAATTTTATTATCCTTTTTAAAAATTTCTTGCAGGAATGTGGGCTGAGCCCGACATGAGTCGTGTGCTTTTGCGCTGATAAATGAGAATCATCCATTCATCGCCTGACATGTGATTAGGGCATATGTGAAGCCATGTGGCTTCACCAATCTATCTTGGGGCTGGACTGGTGGGAGAATGATCAAATAATCAAATAATAATAAAATTTATTATAATTATAATTATTTTCATTATTAAGGTTATTGTTGTCATTATTATTAATATTAGTTAGGGTTAGAATTTATTTTAGAATTTATTTTCTTTTGATTTTCCTATTTATTTATTTATTTATTTTTTATTTTTATTCATCACTTATTCTCTTTTCTTTTTATTCCCTCATATTTTTTATTCTTTTTCTTTATTTTCTTTACTTTTTTCATCCTTCCTTTATTCATTACCCTTCCCATATCACGGGTTGTGTTCACTCAAAAAACCCTAGCCATGCTACCCTTTATTCCCTCTTTATAGGACCACTCTCCTCCTTCTCCCGACCTAAAGTGCCCCGACCTACCTCGCACCGACCACCCTATTATACCCATCCATGACCTCGCACACATCCATGCCCTCCCTTCTGTTTTCTGTATTGCCCAACCGAAGCCACACCTCTATATTCCCATCCTCAACCGTGACATCCCTACTACCTTCCGTCTTGTCCAGCCGACTACACACACGCCTCCTCCAGATTTTCCTGAAGCTCTGGTGGCCCTCCTTCTTTGGTCGCGCCTCTTCTCGGTGGTTCCGCCTCTTTTTTCGATGATGGAAAGCTGAATATCCTTTCCTGAACTCTGGTTGATCTTTTGTGCCCTCACCGTAGGTGCACTTTCCTTCGACTGGGTTGTTCTTCTATTTTGGGGGATTTTACAGTTAGGGATCGGTTTGAGATTGGTAGGATATTGATTATTTGATTCAATACATTTTGTAGGGTCCATTATATACTCATTGTGGTGAGTTTGTTTTTCGATGAGAGTTTTGTTCCAAGGTTGTGACATTTATGACACACTAGTAAGTGATTTTGCACACAAGTATTAATTTACAATCATTTTCATTCTTATGTAATAGATTTAGTTCTTTTGTCTATATGTTTACATATTTTGAAATTATCTTTGACTGAGTTTTATTGGTCATTTATTTAGTTAGTGTAATGTTTATGTGATACTGGTTAATTTCATTTTGAAAACCTGTCTGGACTCTTTATCAGAGTTTTGAAGACTGCGCAGCGTGTGTGTTATGAAATGTGGTTGGTGAAATTATGTTTTGGAATAATATTAAAAATTTGGTTGTCCTAGAAAATATTTTGAGTGACGTTTTTCCATTTAAATATTTTTCAACATGTTTGGAAACTGTTTAATGATTTGTTTTAGTGGTTTTCCTGATTATAAAAAGTGTTTTTTAAAAAATATGCATCTGATTTAATTTAATTTTCCAGAGGCACAGATTATATTTTAAATTATTTGGTGTGCTTGTGGTTTTAAAAGAGGATATTAGAGTGTTGGTGACTTGTTCTTGGGAGTAAGAACCTTGTTTGGTTATAAGTGGTAAAGTGACATGTAATCTGAACTTCGTTTCAAGGTGATCACAAAGAGGAATGTCTTGGGTATTAAGCAGGCGGACTAGGACTAGAGAGCTAGTGTTTCAGAGATTGCATGGCCCGGTTTCACAGGAATGTTTGATGATTACAACACTAACTAAACATATGATTACAGAGGGTCGTGGCCTTCAAAGACATGTTTTATGAGGACGTGGTCATCTAAGCCACGTTTTCTGAGGGTCATGTTTTCTAAGCTATGTTTCATTGTGACACGACGTTCTAGGGTCCCATATGTTTCTAGTACCCATAGGGATTCTCACATCCTTTGGTGATACTAGTTACTTTTCCACACCGATGAACCATGATATGTCACTTGAGTTATTTCCCAAACATATGTTTTCATTAAACTGCTTTTTGTTACGGTCGTTTTATGGAAAATGTTTTCACTAACGTTGATAATCATTTCTTACATTCATTTTTTTATCATTGAAAATGTAATTTTTCTTTTGATGCTTGTGCATGGAATCTTTTCTTTGTGATATCCTGCTAGGCGATTTCTCATACCCTACTGACACATTTGGGTTTATATAGATTTGTCTATTTCTGATACAGGAAAGGGTCGAGCATTTAGGAGAAGTGGTTCAGGTTGTTAGCATACCTCTAGATGTGGTGTTTTGGTGGGGGCTTGAGGGTGGTGTCCTATAATCAGGTGATAGTTTTTGGGTGAGTTTTTTGGACACCATACTTTTAGTATTGTTTGGGTTTTGGTTTTACATGTGACTCAAAAATATGGTTTTGGTTAAATACTTATTTGGTAGTGACTCTTACTTTTGGGCGGTTATATTTTTTTGATTTCTTTTATCTGTTTGTTCAGGTAAAATAATTCTCAATGTTTATGTTGATACCCATGAACTTATGCCAGCTCGTGGGGATGGGTGACGCCCTTCTGGCCTTGCCGAGGGCTAGGTCGGACGTCATTTCGTATGGAGACCCAACATGGTTTGTGACAAAATTGTATCAGAGGTAGGTTTTGGTGGTTTGAGTTATTTTATTTGGGACGAGAATGGTTATACATGAACATGGATTGTCGGGGCTCCGAATTCTGATTGCAAGTAGGGTGCCTGGCTAGCACATCTTATGATAGGCTCTGATTCGCCATGGGATGTCGGGATATTTGTTTGACTTCTCTTCCATGTGAGACGTGCAGGCTGCATATTGTGTGTGGACATCGGGCTGGGAAGATAATTTTGAACATGATGTTACTTTTTCATATTGGGCTTACTAAGGATTACATATCTTTCTGAAAATTTGATTTTTCATTGGATATGATGTATTGAGAATGTTATTTTATGACTGTTTCTCTTTGCAGCAAGATGCCTCCTCAGAGATCTTATTCGCACCCATGGGAGGAAGATGGAGAGAGTTCCCCCTCGCCAATTGATCATAAATTTTTATAAGCTGTGTTCGAAGCTTTTCATAATTTATGATAGGGGGAGACTCCGGCCCCCTCCCATATTCTTCCTATAGGAGATGGTTCTGGCTCCAAGAAGTATAATGATCAACGGTGTTTGAAGAATAATCCTCCTTCATTCCGAGAGAGCATAGAACCTCAAGAGGAAAAGGAATGGCTTGAAAAGATAGAGTGTATGTTCGAGTTCCTTGACATGCGAGAGGAAGTCAGGGAAAAGTGTCCCTCATTCCAGCTAGAGGGTTCCAATTGCAAGTGGTAGGAATCAGTGATTCAGGGTGGGGAGCATGGGTAGATGAGTTGGAATGATTTCAAAGATATCATCAAAGAGAAGTATTGTCCTCAATTCCTGGCCTACACTAGATCATGGGAGTTCAGGGATCATTCAGAAGGGGATCAGACAGTGATAGAGTATCCAAACTGCTTTGCTGAGCTAGTGCGGTACACACCTGAGATTGTTTCATGTTAATATTTGAAAGCTCGGAAGTTTACGATGGGACTTCAACAAGAAATCCACTCTCATGTTTTCTTATTCAAAATGGGAATATATGTTGAGTTGGTCGATCATGCTTGCATGGTCGAGATTTACAAAAAGGAAATTCGGGGTTTTCTGGATCAGTGTCAGGGTTTGGCAGAGTCAGTTCATCTAAGAAGAAGAGGTAGCATGATTGTAAATAGAAGTATAGTGGTGGTTGCTGAGGTCATCCTCCCAGTAATATTTCATCTGGGGCTTCTGTTTTAGGGTCTCTGGTGTGCCATCATTGTAGAAGGGTAGGGAACATCCTAATTTCTTGTCCATACCCTCCCAGACCATTCCATGTTTGTGCATTTGTGGGACATCAACAACACTTCTGCAGGACTGCACACCATTACCAGAGTGGGACTGGATCTGTGGCTTCCAGAGGTGTATCAATTCAATCCGAGCCAACCAGGACGATGGGATCTAGATTCTATGGTTGTGGTGGTAGGACTAGATCATCTTCGGGGAAGAGACAGATCATGGAAGAGCCTTAGGCGAGTAGTCATTCTCAGGTAGAGATCAGACATTTTCATGCTGTGGATCAGACACCAATGGGATCAGATGTAGGACCTTCTACTATTCGAGTTACCATTCTGATTGCATCTTCTACAACTACAGTTTTATTTCATACTGGTGCTTCAGTTTCTTCTATATCATCCCATTTGTGAACCTGTTGAAACTACCTACCGAAATGTTATCTTTTTCCATGGAGTTGGAAACACTATTGGGGAAAAAGGGGAGCAAGGCCTTACGTTTCTGTCATGCGCGCTCTCCATATCAGGAGTCGAGATGGAGTGGGATTTCTTGGTCCTTGATATGGACCTATTTGATGTGATCCTCATCATGGACATGCTGGTGCTCTTTAAAGTGTATGTTAACTACTATTGCCAATGATTCAGCTTTATGGCACCATATGGGAGTCCTCAGTTATTTCCTAGAGAAAGGGATCCTCATTCGTGTTGCATGGGACCTCCACTCCCTGAGTAGGGGAATATTTCTTATCCGTTTTCATCGCTTTCACTGGTGGACAACGACTCTGTTTCTTAGGGTGGTTAACTCCTGTAGTATATGAGATCCCAAATGTCTTCCCAGATGATTTTTCAGGCATAACTCTAGAGAGGGATGTGGAGTCCTCGATTGAGTTGGCGCTGGGAACACAACCTATATTTATTCCCTTATACCGTATATCCCCTACTGAATTGAGGGAGTTAAAGATATAGTAAGAATGTTTTGAATCTAAAGGATCGATTCGCTAGAGCATCTCTCCTTGGGCCACCCCAGTTTTATTCATGAAGAAGGTCGATGGAACCCTCCGGCTGTGCATCGATTACCAGAAATTGAATAAGGTAACCATCAAGAATAAATATCATTTTCCTCGGATTGATGATTTGTTTGACCAACTAAAGTGGGAAGATTGGTTCTCCAAAATTGACTTGTGGTCAGGATACCACCAACTCAGAGTGAGAGAAGAAGACATTTCGAAGATGGCTTTCTGAAGTAGGTATGGTCACATTGAGTATCTAGTCATTCCATTATAATTGAAAAATGATCTTGTAGTTTTCATGGCACTCGTGAATAAGGTGATCTACCAAAATACCAAATCCTTTTTCGTGGTATTAATGGATGACATCTTGGTTTATTCTGGATCTGAGGAGGAACATGAGAATAAACTACGCATTGTTTTGGGCACATTCTGGGATCACCGCCTGTAAGCCAAACTCATGAAGTGCACATTCTGGATCTGGGAAGTGATGTTTATGGGGACTGTCATCTCAGAACAAGGGGTTTCAGTGGATCCTAAGAATATCAGTGCAGTTATGTCATGGGAAAAACCGAGGAATGTGTTTGAGATCAGGAGTTTTCTTGGCCTGGCAGGTTTTTACAGGAATTCTATTCGGGACTTCTCACGGCTTGCCTCCTCCATGAGCACACTCGCTAGGAATGGGGTGAAGATTGAATGGATCCCATAGTGCCAGACATCCATTGAGGAGTTGAAGCAGTAGTTGACCACTGAACATGTGTTGATCTTACCAGAGTCTGGGAAGGGATATGTGGTTTATTGTGATGCATCATGTATGTGCCGCAAGTATGTACAAATTCAGGATAACCATGTGGTGGATATGGTTCTTTCCAGCTCAATCTGCATGAAAATAATTATCAGACTCATGAATTAGAGTTGGAATCAGTGATCCATGCCCTGAAGACTTTGTGTCACTACCACTTTAGGGAGAAATTTGGTGTCTATTTTGACCATAAGAGCCTAGCCTATATTTTCTCTCAGAAGGATCTCAATCTGAGGAAGCGTCATTGGATTGAGTATCTATAGGGATTTGACATTAACATTATCTATACACTGGTGAAGGTTAATGTGGTGGCTGGCACATTGAGTAGGAAGGTACCGGTGTAGGCATTGAGGAAGTCTAGTGATGAGTGGAATTTGATGTGGCTCTTCACCCAGATGCAATTAGAGAGTAGGGAGCACAACAGAGGTGATTTCATGGATAGTATTTAGTTGACTCCCTATCTTTTGGAGATGATTCTATGAGAGTAACTAGTAATGAGCTTTTCATGTGATCTGTGCAGTTTCATCAGGGTGGGGAGACTCCTTCGGATTGGTCTATGACTCCTGAGAGTATCTTGTGCTACAAGGGCCATGCAATGGTGTCGTTTTCTTTGTGGATAGAGGTGATAAAGGATAGACACCCATATCAGTGTCTCTTCCATCATGGTGATACCAAGATGTTTTATGATGTTCTTCGCCAGTTCTGGTAGCTAGGTATGAGACGAGACGTAGCTGACTTTGTATCGAGATAATACTCTTGTCAGTAGGTGAATGCATAGCATCAGAGACCCTCTGGCCTACATCATCCATTACCCATTCCAACCTGGAAGTGGGACGAGATCTCCATGGACTTCATTGTTGTATTTCCTCGTACACCTCGAGGAAGGAATTCTATTTGGGTAGCGATTGATCGTTTAACCATGTTAGCTCACTTTATCCCGATTTGATATACATCGAAGGTGGAGTGCTAGGCCATTTGTTTGTTAAGGAAGTGTTCAGACTTCATGGTGTTCCATCCACAGTTGTCTCTAAAAGGGACCCCCGCTTTACATCTCAATTTAGGTGAGGGCTTCAAAAGGCATTGGGGTCACAGATTAGGATGAGCACGATATAACATCCTCAGACGGATGGTCAGACGGAGCAAGCGAATCAGATTCTAGAGGACATGCTTTACGCATGTGTATTGGATTTCGAAGGCTCAAGGGATATCTATTTGGTATAGGTTGAGTTTTCTTATAATAACAGTCACCAATCATCTATTAGAATGACACCCTTGTAAAATCTCTACAGTATACCTTTTCGGACTCCGTTGTGTTGGGATGATGTAGGTGAGACCTCACTATTGGGACAGAGCCTTGTTCAGGAGACGTCTGAGAAGGTCAAGTTGATTAGACAACGGTTGTTTACAGCTCCGAGTCTCCAAAAATCATATAAATATCATAGGAATCGAGATCTTGAGTTTTCTTTTGGGGACAGAGTGTTTTTGTAGGTAACCCCTCGCTTGGGTCACCACCGCTTGGGAAAGTAGGGAAAGCTGACACAGAAGTATGTTGTGCCTTTTCGAATTGCTGAGTAGGTTGGAAAGGTGGCATATTGGTTAGATTTTCCTTCACAGTTGATGTATAATCA
This sequence comes from Viscum album, assembly GCA_963277665.1. NCBI lineage: Eukaryota > Viridiplantae > Streptophyta > Magnoliopsida > Santalales > Viscaceae > Viscum > Viscum album. Next base: position 904,691,386 of record OY728122.1, on the reverse strand, counting down.
TGACGTATTTCATGTATCCTAACTGAAAATCTATAATCCTGATCCGTCAAATGTGTTGAGTTGAGAGGAGTTGTAGATTGAGCCAGACTTATTAGTGTTTGAGTAGCCGATGTGGATAGTGGATTCTCAGGAGAATGTTCATCATAGAATGTCCATTCCATTGGTTTTTATTCCCTGGCAACATAGGGATGACAAGCATGAGACATGGGAGAAAATTAGTAGGTTGAGTAGGAGTACCAATTTCTATTTTATGATCAGGCTTCGAACTGACTTTCTGAGGGAAGAATGTTTTCATGGTGGGGAGGATTTTCACACACGGACTCTGTATCGAGGTATGTTTTTAATTATTATTTTTTATCCAATAATTTTTTTAATCTTTCTTGATGGAATATGGGCCGAGCCTGGCATGAGTCGTGTTATTTTGCACTAATAAATGAGTTTCATCATTTCATCACCTGACCTGCAGGCAGGGCACGTGCGAAGCGGTGTGGCTTCACCAGTTTAACATGGGGTCGGCCCAGTGCGCAAATAATGAAATAACAAAATTAATATAAATTTTATTATAATTATATTTATTTTTATTATTAATGTTATTGTTTCCATTATTATTATTATTAGTTTGGGATAGAATGTCTTTCCAGATTTTATTTTACATTGATTTTTCCATCTCTTTATTTATTATTTTTTTTATTAATTGCTTATTCTATTGTCTTTTTATTCTCTCTTATTTTATTTTATTTTTCATTATTTTATTTAAATTTTTTCTTCTTTAATTTCTTCTTGCCCCTTCCCCCATCGCGCATACTGTTCTCTCGAAAAACCCTAGTCGTGTTTCCCTTTCTTCCATCCTCGTCCGACCACTCTCCTCCTTCTCCCGGCCTCCCGCTCCCCAGCCTGCCTCGCACCGGCCTCCATCTTGCACCCATCTGTTCCCCCGCACACATCCCTGCCATCCCGCTACCATCCTTCTTTCCCAGCTGAAGCCACACCTCCCTATTCCCAGCTTCCTCTGCGACCGCCATGCTCCCATCCGTCTTGTCTAGCCGATCGTGTGCGTGCCTCCTTTGGGTTCAACCAATGCTCTGATGGCCCTACTTTCTTGTTCATGACTCTTCTCAGTGGATAACCATATTTTTATGATACCGGAATGATGAATAGCCTCTTCTGAGCTCTGGAAAATCTTCTGCTCCCTCGATGTAGGTGCGCCTCACTTCAATAGGGTTGTTCTTCTATTTTGGGAGATTTTGCGGTTAGGGTTTGGTTTTCGATTGGCAGGATCTTGATTATTTTATTCAATACATTTTTTAGCATCCATTATATACTCCTTATGGTGTGTTTGTTTTGTAGTGATAGTTTTGCACCATGGTTGTGTCATTTGTGACACACTGGTAGGTGATTCCAAACAGAAGTATTAATTTACAATCATTTTCTTCATTATCTAATTAATTTAGTTCTATTATCTATATGATTAAATAATGTGAAATTATCTTTGACTGAGTATTATTCTGCATTTATTTAGTTAGGGTTATGTTCATGTGATACTAGTGAATTTCATTGTGAAAACCTGTCTAGATTGTCTATTGGAGTTTTGAAAACTGCGCAACGTGTGTGTTGTGAAATGTGGTTGGTGCAATTATGTTTTGGCGTAGTATTAAAAATGTTGTTGTCTAGGAAAATATTTTGTGTGAATGTTTTCCCTTTAAATATTTTGCGACTTGTTTGGAAACTATTTAATTATTCTTTTAGAGGTTTTCCTGATTATAAAAAGTGTTTTTATAAAACTATGCAGCTGGTTTATTTTAATGTGCCAATGGAACCGGTTATGTTCTAAAATGGTTTTTTCTATGCGTGTGGTTCTAAAAGAGGATATTAGTGAGCATGTGACATGTTCTTGTGTGTAACAACCTTGTTTGGTTTTATGTGTTCAAGTGACATGTTATGTGAACATTTTTTTTATGTGATCACAAATAGGGAAGTCGGGGTATTAGGCGGGGGGACTAGGAATAATGAGCTAGTGTTCTGGAGATGGCTTGGCGCCATTTCACTAGTAGGTTAATGATTGCAACATTAACAAAACATATGATCACTTAGGTTCATTGCCTTTTAATCCGACTTTTCTGAGGTTCATGGTCTTCTAAGCCAGGTTTTATAAGGTTCGTGGTTTCTAAACCACGTTTCACCGAGACAAGACGTTCTAGGGTCCCACCTTTTTCTAGTACACATAAGGACTCTCCCATCCTTTGGTGCTACTTGTTACTTTGCGCACAACAGTGATACATGATATGTCACTTGAGTTAATTCCCAAACATGTGTTTTCTTTAAATTGATTTTCTTTAAGGTCATTTTATGAAAACCTTTTTCACTAACATTGATAAGCATTTCTTACATTCATTTATTTATCATTTCAAATGTAATTGTATTTCCATTCATGCACATGGAATATTTTCTTGGTGACATCTTGCTGGTTGATTCCTCACACCCTACATACACCTTTGGCTATAAGTAGATTTTTTTATGTCTGATATATAGGTAAGGGTCTAGTATTTGGGAGTAGTGGTTTAGGTTATTAGCAGACCTCTTAATGTGGTGTTATGGTGGTGGCTTGAGGGTTTTTCCCTCTTAACCAGCGACAGTTTTTTGGGTGAGTTTTTGGGTCACCATACTTTTATTATTGTTTGGGTTTTGGATTTACATGTGACTAAAAATATGGTTTTGGTTAACGACTTGTTTGGATGTGACTCTTACTTTTGGTTGGGTTAATTTTTTTGAATTCTTCATAATTGTTTTTTATGGTAAAATTGTTCCCAAGGTTGACTTTGATATCCAGGACCTTTTTCCAGCCCATGGGGATCCGGAACGCCCTTCGGGCCTTGCCTTGGGATGGGTCGGGCATCGGTTCGGAAGGCAACCCTGCATGTTTCGTGACAGTATCCAAGGGAACCCAAACCCCTAGGTAGATAATTAATGGCTCACGGTAGTCATGAACATTTTCCTCATTTTGAGGAATCCTCTTTATTAGGTGGCAGACATAGTGGATTTCTATTTTTATCAGTTTTTCTAGGCACTGGTAGATTCTTGTGAAGGAAAACAGTCATACGAAGAAAGTCACTTGTGAAGAGTTTGATCAGATCATTAGGGATGAGTTTTATCCGGACATTCAAAGGTCAGTGCGTATCCATGAGAATCTACAGCTTCGATATGATAATAGGACCATGGCGGAGTACTCGGTGAGGTTCACATACCTGTCATGATTCTCCCTAAATATGGTTTAGGATATTTTCTTATGAGAACAAACCATCTAGTTTGGCTTTACCTGAGAGATCATTGTGATGGTAGTACCTATTTCCATTTCTACCTATACTGGAGAGTGGGAGTGCGACATAATGGTAGAGAGATTTATGGAAGAGAAGAATTGGACCACTGTTATTGGCCACATAAGAGATATGAAATTGGATGGATGTTTGGTAACTAGTATCTTAAGGTATGCTGAGGGTTCTAGCATTGTGCGATGTTTCTGGAGGTGACAGAAGGAGGAAGGATTTGAGGCTCAGGGATCTCATGTTAGTTTTTATAATTCACTGGAGATGTGGTGTTATGTTTCTGATGACCAGGGAAATCATGAAAGAAATTTTCTGACCCGTCGTGCAGCTAAGAGGGAGATTGTCGACAGACCACCTTAGAAGAGGAAACATTTTGAGAATGGAGGTTTTTAAGGCGGAGGACGTGGTAGAGGGTGGGTATAGCAGGAGGAGGAGGAGGATCGTATGTGTTTCTACCACCACCCATAGGCGGTGCACACCTTGCCTAGAGATCTAGATGATGCGGTGTGGATAAATATCGGTCATAGAGGTCATTGACCTAGAGGCGGTGTGGATGGATATAGGTACACTAAGCGTTCTTTATACATTCTATAATATTTTTGAGGTACAAATTTCTTTCTACCATTATCACTAGGATTTTATGGTGTGGAACATGGAGACAGTAAGACCCTATGTCAGTTTTGTCCTTCATTTCATAAATTGAACAACGACTATGGATCCATCCCCCTTCGAGACCTATTTTTGTGATGTGACTAAAAATGTGCAGGAAAGTTAATGCCTCCAATAGAATATACTGCCGATTTTTGGTGGGTTATTCCCTATGACGTGTCTGTTTAGTGTGGAAATATATGTTTGAAAGTTTGTGTAAAGGGCCTACTAAAAACCATGGTGTGTTCTAAGGAAACCATGTTTTTTTCTTTTATACCATTATGTGTTCGAAGTTAGCTTGGTATTTGAGTCTATTTAGAAGGTCATGGTTAAGTTGACATGGATTCAGATTCACAATAATAAGGGATGCATTCCACACTACGAACTATTCTTGAGATGTGATGAAAACCCCTGATAGTGAGTTTGTTCCTCCCCAATAGGATAATATAGATGTGTTCCAGATGATTATCACTGACATGTGTTTTTTTGTAGGATTATTAGTCTCTACAAAAATATATTGAGTAGGAGTCTCGGTGGACTATATGACTTTCAGAGAGAAGGAGCTTGGTTTTTAACATTTTCATAGATAATGATACATGTTCACAATTACATGATGTCACACTGGGGTGAGCTCGTCTTGTGTGTGGTAGCCTTTTTGGGTTCTGCATAGTGTGTGGTTGTTAGAGGCACAAGAACACATGGTGGCTTTTTGGTGGTTTTTGGTTAACATGATTATGTGGGACACCCAATTGAGAGCCCAATATCTTTTCCTCATGCCCAGAATTTTTTGTGACAAAAAAGAATTAAGGTGGGGAGGGAGTAACATCATGGGATTTGATGTGTAAGACTTTGGAATATTTGTTTTCATATATTTCTAGATCTAGGAGCAGAAACAGCGTGTGATCTCATATCCTGGTTTTCCCAGATTAATGTTTCTATAAATACTAAGTATATTAATACAATGCATGGATTAGAAATGGTTTATATCTTAAATGGTAGATCAGATCTGAAAAATGAGGCCATCATTGTGTCCAGAGCATAATGTTTACCATATGTGTCAAATAAAGATTGTGGTCATATGACATTTATGGAAAAAGGAATCAAGGACGTAACCATAAAAAAATAATTAAATATAATTATTTTCTTATGACATCAGATCATATACCATATTAACGAAGTCTCAGATCGAATTTTTTATACCGTAGATGAGTTAAAAGAATCGTGTTTACCCTTGGAACGATGTAAACTTCCTTAGTGCTGGCTGTTAGGTCAAAGGCGAGTCAGGTTCGAGATATTAAGTGGAGTGTATTTAAACAAAAATTCAATCCCTCTCCCATCCGTTCTCCCTTGTGTTCACATAGGAGGTGCATTATCCCACTCCCCAAGTTTACTTCACTGAAAAATAAACCAATGGATGGATTAATGAAACTAGGTGATGTTAGACTCATATCTTGACAACGATCACTCCCAGATCATGAAAAAGTAGCATCAGATCAAGATATGATCCCCAAGATTTGGTGTTTCACCACTAGGTTTGTGGTTTCACGTTTTAATCATGATCTCCTTGTTTATGCATCATTTATAGTTCGAATTGTTGACGAACCATAGAGAAGAGACTGATTCTATGTTGAATATTTCCTGTCATTTCTGGATTTTGTATCAGAATAACTTTTGTTGCATCAAAGTGATCCTGGTGGTCTGTATAGGGGACCACTGGTTCATGATAGTCCTACAATGGATAGTGGTGGTTGTTGTGATGTAGAAGCAGAAACACAGCTTAACTAGGAAGAGTTTATCGGGCAACATGCGTGGGGTGCAGAGGCTGGAAGATAGTCAGAAGTCACGGGTCACTATTGGAGTGGGTATACAGCATGGGTCGCAGTTGGAGTGAGATGATGGAGCTAGACAAGGAGTGCTTTTGAACTACTAGATGGTCGGATGGACTAGCCTGGTAAAAGCGGGCTTGCCCTGGCTGATCAGACTTGTTGGATCGGGCCAGTCCAACCGAAGTGGGACAGGTTGGGATGAGGGGACTATAAACCCATAGTATCCTTAAAACTAGATGTATGATTTACATGCCAAATGTAGAAACGTGACCCATGGATTGAGGGAAAAAAATTTATACCAGTTTGTGAACTTTTTGTATCATGATCCAGTCTTAGTGGAACAAAAAGTCCAATAATCAAAATAATAATAATTCAAACATTATTATTGGGAGATTCTTGAATTGAATGTATCTCATGTATCAATTCTCTGATTGACCACATGTTAGTAATTTAGAAACCCATAATTATTTGAAAATGTATATGGATAGATTTTAGGTTCATGAAATGATGTCACGATATCATCTGCCTGATTCCCCATTTTTAGATTTTGCGTTAAAATGCGACCTTTTTATCGATTGTATGTTTTGGACGAAGGATTAGAAAACACCATTTGTTTCTTTGTGAGTATCAAAATGGGTTAATCCATATGATGTGATTTGGGATCAGGATATGGGCCCCATAATGAACCTTTTGGGTTTGTTTTTGGGAAAAGTTGTCTTTTCAGCAATTATCCATTTTGGGTAAGTAAATATAATATCATGTGTGTTTATTATTGTATAATTTAATGGTTGGAAAGGTTTGGCCTTAGAAGCATGGAGTATATAAGAGGTTGTGTTGGCCACTTGGGTCAGTGATTCCCTGACTAAACCCCTAGTATTTACAATATGAATGTTTTTGGTATTACGTCCATAGTATAGAATTGACATCTCCTTGATAGGATGAGATTAGAAAGAGCTGTTTCATCTCTCTAGTGAGGTCGGGGTGGGATCCTGTAGCATATCATTTCCCTAGACCATGGTATTAGTATCACTTTGAGCAACTCTACATGGGCAGTGATCCCCTATCTACTTGTACAACTCTGTTGGTTTTTGTGGCATCTTTTTTTATATGATCCCTTCTACAGGGGGAGATGATTATATTGTTGTGGTATCCTCAGCTAAATTATACATTACTCAACATTTGGTTTTGGTAGGGTTTGCGGTAATATCAGTATGATCCACTAATTTGGAAGTTATACCATATGGTTGATTTGGAATCATCGATACAACCCATACATGTGTGAAGATATTCTATATGTGTGGTGTGATCTTTAGAACACCAGATGAGGTTGTAGTATACCCCAATGGATCCTGGGTGATATCACCTATATGAAATAACTTCAAGTCACATGATTGGTTTCATGTATCTTGTAGCGGTCCCTAGAAGTGATAGCATAACCGAGGAGTTTTGTGTTTATACCTTGTTTCAGCATGGTGTTCTTAGCTGTGACATCCGGTGAGGGTGTTCTCTTGGATGGGCCATCTAGGATGGTAGTGTGAGACCAGAGGGAGTGTATCTCTTAAATGATTTTCATACGGGATGAAAGAACATGTATAGTGTGTTCTCATGGTTATGTGTTTCCATAGAGCCTCGTATAGAATCTGTTGCTGACAATGTGGTCGGAACCCTTGGAGGTTTGGTGCCAAAGGTTAGTATATCTGGGTGATTTCTAGGATTCCCGTTCAGTTCATTCTCTTCTTCGATGACACACTTAGTGGTATGAGCTGACTAGTCACATTTAGTCATGGGGGGTCTCCTGATTTAGTTTCTCTCTCACATAGGTTATCTCTGGTTGGGTTTAGCTGATTATTTCCTTAAGGTTTCTCCAATTTCTTTTGTGTGTTTTGAGGTTCTTAATTTGTATCTTTATACTCAGCCCTTTACTATATTCCCAAAACATTTATTATGTCCTGTGCAGACCACATGCCTCTCGATTGAGTCCAAGGAGGACCTATTGTAGGCACAACATAGTAGGCTAGATTGAACCTAGTGATTACCAGAGGTGAGTCATGTAGTTCTATGGTGGTTTATTTTGATTGTGATCCCTTTCATCTAAGTTGGATGGTTGATTTTTAGTTAACTTATATTTGGACCACTTTTCCCCTTTTTGTTCTTCTTCTGTACTGTAGTTGGGAATTTTAGCATTCATGCATTTCTTTAATGTTTTTTATATTTATGTATTTTTTTATAGAAGTTTATGTGGGTGAATCTGTATAGCTATGATATGATAAAGCCTCCCATATTTGTGATAGCCTACTAGGCGCTACTATCTAGCCCTTATCATATTGGATATGGGATGTGAGAAACATGTATCCATCTCCATTGGTCCATGTCGTGATAAGGATCATAAGATACAACATGTATTTAAATACTCACGTAATTATATTCTATGAATCTATATATAATCCATATAAATGGAAATATGCTAATCTAACTAATCATTCATCAATGAAGGTTGTTTTAATTGGGAAACCCTTGAAACATAGATAATGTTTGAATAAAAAAGATAATGAATTCATGGTCATAACATGATTCTATAAAACCAATAAATTACATTAAATAATATGTGAAAAGAGTTTCCTATTTTGTTAAGAACCCCGTAAAAAAATAAAACATAGTTCATAACATTAATAATTTCATATATAATTTAAATTGAGGCCACAAAATCCTTGAAATATTTTATAATGTTTGAATAAATATATAATGAAAGGGAAAAAATGAAAGAAACATTAAATATCGGTATAATAGATTAATTACACATACAGTATCCCATCAAGTACCATATACATCATATAAATCGGATTAAGTGTATACCTTTAAATATATCTCAAAGAAATAATATTGAGATTGATAATACATATGATGATATTATCACTGATTTGAGAAATATTCCCTAAGGTGATTTTGTGTAAAAATTATAATAGCACATAAAAAATGTGGAAATAAATCATATTGAAATAATTGTTAATATTACACTTAATCCCGAATATCATAGTGAATAATGTTTAAGTATAACCCAATGAATGATAATTGAGTATAGAAGCCACATACAACAAGTCCATAAATTCTATCTATGCCTTTTAACACATTTTTAATAAAAATAAAAACATTATTTATTTTATAAAACATTCATGTCTACTCCCTTAAAATAATTTTATTCATTTAATTTTTTAATTGGAATAATTATATTACATAATCAGTTATGTTATCATCAGGTGTTTTGATGATTTTTGTCTCATAATTGAAAACAATTAGTACATTGTTTGTGAAAAAATGGGTCATTATTTATTAATATGATGATTAATAAATTAATATTTATCATTTGTTTAAATTAAAAAAAATTATTATCATCCATATAAGACATACATGAAAACAAATATAACCATGTGGAGGAGGTAATCCCCATATATGCATGAACATGGTTTTCAATTTCCAATAGAAGGTGGTGTAAGAAAATATAAGATATTTTTCAGGGATGATAATATTATTATGTAATGAATTATATATATAAATTGAATAATTATTTTTATACATCCATGATAGGTGGTTATTTGAAATGAAACCAAGCGCTTCGAGGAGTTTGTGGTCCACAAGAACGCACAAACAATGTATTCATTACTGATTTGATTGGAAAAGGATTTGAATAAGGTTATTACGTTGACATATTATTGTATTAGTTTTTGGAAGATACTGATGAAATTAAATTGAATGATTATTGACTAAATTTATGGAGGTAGAATAATATCAAGAATTAAACAACTTGGTCATTATGATTAAATACACTTTGAGTAACATCCATTGGATATATCATTTATGACTATAGGGATGTTATTATATAAAAAATAGAATGTATAGAATATATCTTTGGAATTTATGATTTTTTTTGTTTTCTATTGCTCTTATATGTTTCGCACGATTTGTAATTATTAGAGGAGGTGTGGTGTCATTTAATTGGAGATGTGGGGGGAACTCATTGATGTAATTAAATTGTTAAATTAATAGAAATTAATATTTTTCTTCAATAGGATAAAATATCTTACTTTTCAATGATATGAAGTACATAAACATAAATCCTCAAATATAATAAAATTTATATTATTTTAGGTGATGTTTTATAATTTTCTATTAGTTTTAACCTCCCTTTAACCGCATTTAATGATTTTTGTGACAACATATTATTTACAAATTAGAGTCATTAATTTAAATATAAAATAATGGGGACAATTTATTGTTCAAAAAATGATATAATATACCATATACAATTGAATTCAAAAAATATATGGTCCTTAAATATTTTAATATTATTAATAAAATATTTGTTGATATAAAATAACATTAATGTAATTTTTATACTATTCACATAATTTGTGACTATAGAATATTAAGATATTATTTTATAAATTAATATAGAAATATAAAACATTAATATTAAATTATATTTATCTAAAAAATTATTGGGACACAATAAATCACTAAAAAAATATTTTATATAAGGTTTCTAAAATCAATAATTTTATTTTTTTATCTACTTTCATAAGTATTTTTTAGTATAGAAGGGGAATTTATGGTAACAATTTCATCACTAGAAATCATCATAAAAATAACTAAATCATTCATGTTTATAAGAAATATAAATAAGAAAATATAACCACATTTTATAAATTTGAAAAACTATAAGTGATATTAAAATATAGTGTCATTTTTTTAGACATTACGTAATATAATATAAAGTCCATTATCAATGATAAATGGCACAAATATTACATATAAAATAATTTAAAATTAGTATGGTAAATATTATCTCATTCAATATAAATATGGTAGGCTGTAGATATATTTACAACAGGTTATCACATTATAATTATCCTTAATTTTGTTTGTTTACCCCTACCATGGAGGAAAATAGTTACTAGGGTTCCAATTTATATTGAGAATGATTAACATGTAATATCTATAAAATATGAATCAACTAATTCCAAATATATAAACCATTATTCATGCTTCAATTTTAAAATGGTTATGAAATAAATTTTTATAAAAATTGTTAAAAACATAAAGAAACACATTTTTTTGAAAATTGGGTATTAAATTATAAATATAACCATTAAAACAATTACAATAAAAATTCATTTTTAAGTAATTATATTTTTTATTACTAATGTAATATTATTTAAATTTAACACCAAATCTAAATAATAATGAAAAATTTGAGTTACATTATTTAATGAAATGAATTAAAGGTTTTGAAAAAAAAATCAATTTTATTATTCAAATAAAATATTATATATTCAAAAAAATTCCAAAATTCATGTCAATGGAAAAGAAGATACCATTGGTTCAATTTAAAATTATAATATATGATGAAATTAATTATACTATTAACTCAGAGAATTTAATAACAAGATGTTCTAATGAAAAATTATTTTTGAATAATACAATGACTTTATTCTTATTGTTTGTCTAATAATTGTAAAGATGAAATGATAATTCATTGAATTGAATATAAAATACACTTATTTTATCATAATATTTAATTAATGTTGGATAATTAAATTTACAATTAAAAAAATTCATTTCACAAATGAAAATAATTTTTTGAAACATAAATCTTTTACATTCAATTGATTTTATCTTCCTTTCCAACGAATTGATAATCAATGAATGATTTTTTTCCTTTTTAATGAGGTATAAATTTCCGAATATAAAACATATTAAATTTATTCATATTGCTATCAAAAAAACATATATATTGGAAAAAACACAATTTTAATAATATTTCTGTAGTATGTCAGGTTTTATTTGTGATTTCCATGTCATTTTCTATATTTTAGAAAACTGATTGAATAAATGGTGTAGAAATATATTTTTATATATTTGGGTGTTACAGTCTACAACACATAATGAAATTTCCCTATTTAATTTTTTTTCCTGATATTTGATGAAAAATAATTCAAATCACTTATAGAATCAATTCTACGAAGTGTAAGATAAATACACTTATATTTAAATAAATATATTTTAATTTTTATCGATTGGATTTCTTGTTAAAAAGAAATTTAATATCATGGTTATTAATTTGAAAATTATATTTTCCAAAATTTAAGTATTATAAGACCTATAATTTTGAATAGGTTTCAAATAGTATAAATAAATTGTTAAGAATTATTTTTCACAAATGAATTAATTGAATTATCATTTTATTTCTTCCTTTTAAGGTCTCTTTTACCATTGGTATAATTATTATGGGAAAATATAATTACTAGATTTAATATATTATATTCCACCCTTCGGTTGTGTTTTGAAAAATTTAATACCAATAGTTCATGAATAATAGGCAGGATTGATATTTTATTTTTCCAAGTGAACAAAAGTTATCTTTTAATGTATCATAAGATCTAAAATTAATTGAAAACTTATTATTCCAATATAAAGATATTTATTGTATAAAAAATGGATACAAATAAGTAATATAACACATAATAGGAATAAATAGTAATTTATATATGTAATACCCTAATCTTAAATACCCAAATCAGAACCCCTATTGTAAATCCTATCACATTCCATAATGAAGTAGAATAAAAATATTAAAAATATTATAGAAAATATTTTTATCATAAATATAAAAAACCCTTGATAGAAAATTTTTTCAATAACAATTTAGCATTTATCCTCATTAAAAACCATTTAATTTTAATGGAATATAAGAAAAAATTTAAACACATTAACATATATTGACAAAAATTAACAAATCATTTCCCAAAACAACATGAATCTCTATAAACAAAATACAAAACAATATATCCCTCTAAAAGATTAATAAAAATTTATAATAAATAAAGTTCACATAACAGAATTAATATTCAATATTTCATTGACATATAATGTTCTAAACATAGTGGGATTATTCAAAATAACATTTACTACATAGTTACCAAATTACAATTCAATAAATCATATTCCCAATTATTATAATCCCCTTAAACCCTATGAACTAAAGTACATCAACATAGAATAATATATTAACAAAGGTTTTTATGTATATCTTTTTATGTGACTTGATCAACTTTTCTATGACCAATCCATTCTTATTTCAATTAATGTATTGTGTTTTCTTTTAAATTATTGTATACTTCATCATTGAATCATTCTTAGAGGAAATAGGTTCCTCTAATATAGAAAGTTTAATTGATATAACCCTTGACTACTATCATAATATAGTTCTATTAATATATAATTCAAATATATCTCTATTTACATGTTCATATTGATAACATGTATTAACATGTTTTCCATTCCATCAATTGGGAATAAATAAAAAAAATTCTTACACTAGATTAGCCGATAAAAATATATATAATTGTGTATAAATATAATTTTTGAAAATTAATAATACGAATTGAAATTTTTATTCATAATATATATCGTAGGTACAAGTTCAATTTCACTAGGAATATATTAAAAAATATTATTTTCAAATCACTCAAATGGCCGGTAAATAGTGTGTAAATCAACCAGTGATATACATAGAGATTATCTACCCTGTTGTGAGGTCTTATTCCCACTCATCATGCACAATGTAAATATCAAGTTGATAATAAAATATCCTTTATATTAGTGTAAACAACATCATTCATATTATCCACAACTGCATGTACTTTTTAGTATCTAGACATGGATGTTAATACTATAAAAAACACAACTTATAACTTTCCTAAACATAATTATTATATAATATTCACTATCATATCTCTGAAATCTATGATAACATTGTGTAATATAATCTATTTTTTCATAAATAAATTCCCAATGATCTATAATAAACATTCATTGTTTCAAAAGTAATTGTCCTATAACTAAAAAACCCCATTACAAGATTTACAATAAGGGTTACACAGTTTGAAAAAATTAGACATATTTCACTATAGAGTTTAAAACCATTAAGAAAAATTATTGAATAAAAAATCATACTAATAATTAACTGACATGTATACACAATTCCCATTTTATTTCAGAAGAAATTGGATTCATAATTTTAATCTAATGATACATTCAAATTGAGTCCAATTTTTTATATAAGATCAAGATAATCAAATAATAGTCCCTCCTATAGTTCTAAATTATCCATATTCCATGTGAAAATCTATTTAAAATGTTTGATGAATAAAATTTATTATTATGGGTTATAAATTTATTCAAAACCCAATAATACAATTAAAATTCATCAAGATCCATTGGGTTGGCAGCCTTTTCTCATAAAAATCAATGAGATTAAAATTTTCAATTCTACATGAAATTAACATTTTTCCTAAAGTGTTTCTAAAATTATTTCATTTAAATGATTAAAGGAAAATTAAAAATTCATTGTGGTATCTAAAAAACATGATTGTTTTTATTATAACAATCCTGTTACCGATATAAGATCAAAAACAAAATTTATATCAATATTCATTTTTATGATATGAAATCAAAAAATTTCTTATGAAATCAACAAATAGAAATGTTACATATATTGAAGGATAAAATTATAAATATTAAAATGGATGAACATTAATGATTTAAAAATGATGGAATTCGTAATTCTAAGTATCTTTATAATAATATCATGGACATTTAATCGAAAAAATATAATAATATATTTAAAGACTCATAATAAGATATCATAAACATATCCTAAACATCATATTCCAAGACATTATATATAGTTTGTAATGAATAAGAAATTATATATAAAGATAGTTTATATTAGGATAACTATCGAGAAATTTAAGTGTTATCTATATCTAAATCTAACTTATCTCATAGTGTTTTCAATAAATTCAGCGTATTGATGTAATTAATAGGATCATAACCAATAATAAATATAAAATTTTTTAATTAATAACCATCATTAAAAATATCAATATTTATATGAGGATATTAATAGAACAAAATGTTGAAAATATATTTTGTAAAATATGTTTGATTGAAATATTACAGTATATCCTCTATAAATAGGCCTATTACTCAAATGAATTATATAGAGAAAAAAATATCATTAAAAGATGATTTAAACCATTATTTAAAAAAAATGAGATAAATATACTTTTCCTTTGAATGAATTTTAATAAAAAATACAAAAATATATATTAAATATCATTATATTAAATAAATAAGGAAAGAAATAAATTATTATTTAAATATAAAATTATTCACGATGGAAGGATAATCGATTCATTTTATGTATATTAAAGGTAAAAACTCCTTTCACACATTTCTAAATATTCTTAACTATGTTTTATGGAAATCATTATAAATTATCCATATTAGTCTTGGTAATGAAGTCAAAATAAGATAACAATTATCATCACTAATCTTTTAATAATTTGTATTACAATTCCTAAATCATTTTATAAACCATGAAAAGGGGGATACAGATTTAAAATGGAAAACATTAAGACAATGTTTTAAGGGAAAATACTCTACCAAATTTCCCTAATTGTTTTGTACATTCTATAACTACTTAAAAATAAAATTATATTATTATAATTCTAGACTTATTAAATATTTTTATTTTTATTCCATAATTATTAATATATTAACTTAGTTTTTTACAAAAACATATATTTCTAAATTTTGGATGTTTATTTTGGGTGATTTGAGGATGTGTGGTTCATAAACCTTAAAACATCAGTTGGTGGAAAATGGAGAAAGGGGTTATTATTCCATCACCCCATAGTATTTATCCTGAAATATTTATAAATATTTATTCTTTTAAATTAATATTATAAACATCCATGAATGGTATTCTAGAAAAAAATCTCATCACTTCTTCTAGTTGGTAGTCTACACTTATCCATAATAGAAAATATCGTTTTTTATCTATTGAACATTTAAGAATGTATGTAATATATTAACATAAAAAATAAAAAAAAATCATGAATATAATATATATTTTATAAAAAAATTCTAATAACTATACTTGTGTGATGGAAATTTAAAATAAAATGCATTGCTTAGTGGAGGTTTATTTTTATATGTATACAGAAACAATGTTTTCAGTTCACATAAGATATAAAAGGTGATAGATAATGGTTATGATATAATAATGATATTGTTTAGTTATATGTATAATTATGATGTTATTATAAAATTATTTTAGAAAATAGTTTATGGAATTAGCTATAGAATAAATCTAAAGAACTCTGAAAATAGTTGTTCATTATCTTTGGAAATTATATTTTGACTTACTCATTACTCTATATATGATGGTTTTATAGAAAAACATTATTTTCATAAAATATAACAAGGAATATATGAAGTTATTTTTATAGATCATGGAATAGGTATATTAATCATTAGTTGATAGAAATATATGAGGTAATACTCCCTTTTATAATTGATCTGGGTGGGATTCTTGTAAATAAAAGAAATATTAATATATAGCATGTGACATAAAAATGTATAATTTAACAAAACAATAATAGAAAATATGAAATAGAGGATAAGTTAAAAATTTATACAAATAAATGATGTTATCAATTTTTAGGACTCATTTCAATCCATTAGTTTAATCCCCATCATTATGTATGATGATTCACAACAATTGTAATAAATTTTTGAATCTTTAGGAATAATTAATGTAATATTAAAAATTCAATGTGGAAAATTCCAGATCTATTCATGATTGGAAAAATAATATCCCATCAAATTGATTCGAGATAGTAATTTAATTTTTTTATGATTTAAAAATTATTATTAAACAATGAATTCCATTAAGATCATTTTATAGACTATTCATGAATGTGGACTATGGAAATATCATCGAAACAATGTAATTGAATATAAATTGTCTCACTATCACATACATAATTTATTTATCTAATAAATTCATGGAATCTCATAATTCATCCTAAAAATACTATTATAAAAAATTCAAAAATTAATATAAGTGTACTTTTGACTTGTTAATTTCAATTTATAACATATTTTTTTCATTAAAAATATGAAATTGAGAAAAAATAATTCCAATTATTCAAACATAAAACAACTAAAATCCATTTTTATTAATAATATTTTGGTAGGGAATAAAATTAATTTATTCCTATAATTTCCATAGTAAAAAAACTATCAATGTAAAATTTTCTATTGAATTTTTTATTTACATTGTATTAATAATTTATTAATAACTTTGGTAGTTCCAATATTGTTATCAATTACAAAAAACCAAGTGATTGTGTTATAACAATCATATTTAAATTATAATATTTCTCAATTTTACCATTGATCATTTTACCCTAGTGGAACATGTATCACATCTTATTATATTTAGTGTTCATAATATTAAATTTTGTGGGGTTACACCCACAGATAAATAATGAAGTGAAGATTAAAAATGGGTGACCATAGATGCTCATTTAGGGGTAAATAATGTTATATATCAATAATGGATTATATGTGATCATAAGATGAAAATTGTGGTATGAATAAACAATAATCTTATATTAGTTTGAATAAACAAATTCATCCCCCATGAATCACGAATCATACTTATGAATGGAAAACAATGATTTTTCAGTTACTATATATTAACTAATAGGACTATGGGAAACATATAAAATAAATATGATCCATCAATAATAACATATTATTTTGTATTTAAGAGAAAAGAAATGATCCATGAAACTTATTATTTTAATGTTGTGTAATAAAAATAATTGAAAACCCTTTTATATGTCAATTATCACTACTAAGACTATTATGACATAGTGGACACCTACCCATAACATATAATATTGGGTTTACTTCCCATTCCAATAAAATATTTTGATTTTTTTCACTTCCAAGTCCCATAAAAGTCAAATAATTTGTGATAACACTTTAACAAAATCATTTTTGGGAAACATAATATGAGTTCTCTATTTATATAAAAATATATCACATATCTTTGTTCCATATGAACATTTAAATAATCATAAATCAATATTTTAATTAATAAATCATGAAAGACATGTGGGAATCATTAAAATTTTAATAATGAATTAATAATTTATCATGATGATGAATGTGTAATATTTTATTTTAATATTTTTCATGTGAAAAATATATAAAATTCATTGATTTTACAACTATAGAAAAATAAATTCTATGATTAGTATATTCATTTTGTTATGTATAAACTATAACCATTTTTTTATGATTAGTATAACATATATGACTTAATGATTTGAAAATGTTTAGCATAAAAGACAAAATTTATAAATATATATATTTTGAAAAAGAATGAGAATTAAAATTAATATTACAATTGATATTGAAGAAATCAGAAAATGGTGGGTGTATAATGAATAATGAAGAAAATTGTTGGAAAAGATAACAATGAATAAAAAATTAATGATTAGATTAAAAATGATTGCATTTACCATTTTGTAAACAATTACATGAAAATATTAAAGAACAATAAGAAATCATATAATATTAGTTTAACCCACAAAAAAGAAGATCTTATAAGTAGGTAAAAAATAATTCCATTAAATATGTGGAGGTAAGGAAGGTCCAACTTATAAGAGTTATTTAAATGGAATTATAAACCTGTTTGAGAATGTTTATCCTAGGCGGGGTATTTATAATGAGACGAAGTGGTATGTGGAGGAATTAGGGTATGTTTATTTATTCAAACCTTATTATCTAATAGTCTTTTAACACTATTAGTAAGATATCCTCTCTAAATTTTTATGAATATGACATGAAAAATTATGTGAAGATAAAAAAATTATTTTACTTGGATCAAAAAAACTAATATAATTAATGGGGCATATAGTAGTGTTGTCTAGGGTCAAAATAATAATTAATTAAAGGGGATCTGAATAAAAATACAATTTCAGTCATAACTCTTAAGATTTTATCAATGCAACTGAAAATTTTAACTCCCCTACAATGTGAGTATAATATCACATAAATTTAAATTATATATTTCTTCATAAAACATAAAGTGTTCAATATCTTGTGAAGCATTTTACATTGATCTAAAATTAATCATTGAAGTTAAGATAACCAATAAAATATATCCATAAAATTTATAGGTAAAAATTGATGTAATTGAATTATGATTTACATATAGAAAAAAATATTGATCATTGTTAATTATAAGACATTGATATAATTCAATTATAAATTGTAAAAAATATGATCTTTTGATACAAAAATTGTTTTTTCATGGAAATTGGATTTTAAATATTACTATTCTTTAAATATATATACACTTTTTATAAATTATATTGATAATCAGATTAATATAATAAAAAAATATAATTAACAATTTATTGGAAATGATAATGCTAGAACATAATATTATGATATTTATTTTCTTATAAATGAAGTATTAATTAAATTTTACATTATAATACAAAAAAATTAAAATTTTGAATCTATAGTTGAAAAAAAATCTATATTTTTGTATTTCTTATATATATATATTATCATATGATGAATTTTAGGTGAATAGTGAAAATACCGTATTTACTAAAGTGGAAGTGTTTTAGAATATTGTAAGATGTAATTATAACATAAAAAATGTCATATTCCCTATTAAGAACTATGTATTTAAGAGGATGAAAAATTCATTATGGATATAGAAGAACTACATTTAAAATTTTAGAATATTATTTAATATATCCAAATAAATAAATCTCTTTTTGGTTCATTTTGTTAATTAAATTTTATATTATTAAAATTTTGTTCTGGTGATCATCAGTTGATACATAAAATTTATTAATTCTATAAAATACTAACTTATGTTAATAATATAAATTAAATTAAAAATATTACAATACATTTAAAATTGAACATAAAATAAAAATTTTCTAATAATGGGGTTTAATATGATAAATAAACTAATAATAAAAACAATTGTAACTTGATGTATTATTTTTTAAGATGGATCTAATTTATAGAATATGTAGGTCTAAATTATTAAATAATTCACCTAAAATTTATATAAATTGAAATTAATTTACATAGAGAGAAATATTTTAACAATATAAAAACCGAAAATAATTAAAAAGTTAATTTTTTTGGGTAAAACGATTGATTTATATTTCAAACATTTATGAAAATGATTTGGAGAGGACTTATAGCATCTAAATAACAACATGAATATATATTTTATGAATTCGGAGCCATTGAATCTTGAATATTGTAATTAAACCATTAATAAATAATTGATATTGAATAAAATATAATTTCCATCACATATAAAATGATACTAATTCTAATAAATTAATCCTCCCATTATAAATCCATAGATTAAAAAAAATTGTGCTATTATCATATCAACTCTATATCCAATTCATAAAATATTTTTACCTTCCTAAATAAAAAGCACATGATCCTCATTGTGTTTCCAATGGGTGACCATACAAATGGTAATGTAAGGATTTGAACTGATATCCTCCAATTATATTCTTCTTCAACCACATAAAAACTATTATACCAATAAATTTGTTACAAAATATTTATTATAAAAATACAGAATTGTAATTTTACTAATTGAATATCAATTTTATAACATCCTAAAAATTAATTTTAAAAATTAATACATCATCATACGTTCTTGAAAACTGCAATATCTATTAATGGTGAACAATATTTTTATTCACCAAAATACAAAGATTTTTATACTATTATAATTAAATAATTAATATTATATTTTTTAAATTTTTCATATTAAAGAAATAATAAACCATTTACAATAATAATTATAATATATTAAAATTAATGCATCTCCCAAGTGTTAATATTGACCCCACCTATATGATGGTGACATATTTGACACACTCCAGAATTATATCATTTAAAAAACTATAAAATATTATTAAAAAACATAATAACCACTAAATAATATCAATATTTTTTTTTACCAATGATATTTTTAATGAATATATTTTTTAAACATATTAACTAAAATTATTTTTATTATTCTTGTTTAGGTCAGATAAAACATTTAAGATTCCTATTTTTTCTTAACATATTGTAAATTTAAATTAATGTTTAATCATATAAAATAATTTAAATTAAATATCATAAAATCTAATGTAGGGATATGGAGATTATGTAGCATATTTGGAGCTCATAGATCAATCTTTTGGAGGTAATAGACTAGGTGTGTGGTTTTTTAAACATTTCCCATGATGCCACAAAAACTGGTTAATCCTTATTAGGAATTTTAGATGATTTCAGAGGTGGTAAAATTTGAATTATTATTATCTACAAAATCATATTCCTCATCCATGTGTGGTTTTATCCCATGGATTGTGGTTGGTTCATAGTTTCCCCATGGTTTGGCCAACCATGAGGCCAATCCATTATGCATTAAAAAAATTTAAATGTACATTTTCACATTACCATCCATATAAATTATTCCCCCTTTTCATTTCCTCTCCATGCATTGTAGCCTCTCATATCCACAAAATATTCTCTTCCTCCTTCTATAGAATTCAAGCTGCCTCCCACATTTGAGAACAATATCACATTGTTCCGGTTGGATTGGATAAAATCCAATATGTTCCCCAACAACCATGCTTCATTTCATTATATATCCCCATATATAAAATTCACTTTTCATGGGAGTTGATATTCCCTCATTTCATGTTATTTTTCTAATCATATAATTTATTATTATCTAGCAGGAATTAGTTCCCACATCAATATTAGAATTCATCTAAAACTATAAATTATGTAGTATTATGATTTTCCATAAATAAATAGATGATTAATATTCACATTATGACATCATCGTCCTTTACTTGTGCCACACCATTAAGTGTGCTCACCTTTTCTGATAAAATTAATTATTATCATTTAGTCCAAACTATAATCAATGTTGAATTAAATTCATATAAATTCAATGATGGTGAATAGTATGACAATTTCACCTGACTAGTATGATAATTTTTATATTATTATCATTTTGAATAAGATGTGTATTGGTTGAAAACCACCCCATTGATAATATTAAATCCTAACTTTTATGATTGATATTTACTATTTTATAAAATTGTAATGGTTGTTGAAATTTATAATTTACATAATTAAAAATATTAATATTTTATTTAATAGTGATTGAAACACGCAATCCTACGGTTACAAATCAAATGAAATTAATATCTCAAAATTTAATCTCATTAGCAGCTTACAAAACATAGAAATCGGTGACCAAATTAAACATAATATATTATACCATTATAAAAAAGAAATATATTTTGTGGGTATTAAATATACTAATTATATTATTAAAAAAATAATATATATTTTATAGGAAAAAATATGAATCATTTTCATGAAAAATAACATTTTTCTGAAAAACTATATTTATTCTAAAATATAGCTTATTCAACCATGTACAACAGTTATTAATATCACTATTTACCACTTATAGAAAATTTATTTGATAAAATGAACTTAATTTTTAATTAATTGAATATAAGTCATAATAGTGATATTTTTTAAATTTTACAAAAATGAATATATTTTCGATGAATAGTGGAAAATAGTAATTTTTATTCAAAAAATCATTTTCATTAATAAAATTTAAAATGAAAAATGAAATTTAAAATTATGTTTAATGATATATAAGTTTGATTATATTACAATATAACTATTTTAGTTTATTGGAATCAATTTGATTATGAATTTTGATATTAAAACCACAAATACTTGTGATAATTATCCAATTGGAAACCTTATTTTTTGTTTCATCAAGGGTTCTAATTATAAATTATATTATACCAATTTTTAATATTTAATTTTTAATAATTGATTATATATTTTTTAAAATAATTATTTATAATATATAATAATTTATACTAAATTTTTTACCATCTTGAAGAGTAAAGGAATTCGAAATTAATTATCATGCTTCCTTAAAAAACTAATTTATCTAGGTTTAAAATAAAAAGAAAATTTAAAAATTGACTTACCATGTTTTAAAAAATTATTTTAAAGTAATATTTCAACTTAATTACTTATATGGGTCTATATCGACCAATTTTGTAGGCTTTTATCATGATAACAATGTGGGTGTAATTGAATATATTCAAAATCCCATGTATGTATGCTCCCCCACCTAAATAATTCCACCAACCTCCACCACTATTAAAACATAAAAATCCAATTATATATGAAATAATATTAGAAAATAATATCATTAATCCTATGAAAATATTATTTTGATATTTATTTTATTATAAAAACATCATATTCTGGATTTTTTTGAATACCAAGAGGCATTCCTTGAAGAAGAGGTACTGATCTTAAATGAGAATTTTAATTTTATTTACATATTCTCCTTCCCCCAATTCTAATGTAATAATTATTATATAATATAAGAAATAGATTAAATATAATTATTTATTATTATATTATTTTAATAACCTATATCAATCGATAGTGGAATCAAATGAAAAATGAAACCATCGAACATGCATATAATAGGGTACGTCCTCACAAACCGATGTAAATAATTTTCCAAAACCATTTCTCATGCCTATATAAAATCATTTATTTAAAAACATATATATTGTAATTATAATTTTATAATAATTATATAATTATAATTTATCATTTTAATTTCTTTACATTATATTCAATTTATAATAAGATAACATCACTCATGTTTGTGATAGTCTTACTAATTGCGAAAGGATCTGATTCGTTATTCACTAACAATTTATGTGGTAAGTAGTAAGGATAAATTAAATGAGTATATGTTATATATATTACAGTATATATATTCTTTAATATTAATATATCAACCAATTCATAAGCCTTTCAACTATTAAGTGAATAATAACGATGTACATGCAAACGTACAACCGACCATCTTCATTAAGGGATACAATCTATTCTACAGGTTAAAATTTAAAAAATGATTCTAAATACTTTTATAGTGAAATATTATATTTTATATAATTAATATAATTTTGGATGTTATAGATCTAATTAATAAACATGAAGACCATATTATTCAGGGAAAACACACTTGGTAAAACATTAAAATTAAAATTAGAAATAACAAAATTAATAAATAATTTAAAATGAAAAGGTTATATTATATTATAATTGGATAATATATGAAATCATAAATTTTAATATAGAACTTGAATAAATTAATAACATTCGTAAAAACTTTATAAATGTGTCTAAATAGTGTTCAATGAAATGGAAGCATAAGGTAAGGGACTTCGTATCAATTTCCCTTTATTTCTCTATATTGTAATGTTATGAACTTAATAAATTTTTATGGTGTATATAAAACAAATTTTACATCAAATATAATGAATGTTTCATTATTCATTGTCTATCAATGTTAAATTTTAATTAATAACAATCTTAAAACCATTATGGATATTTTTTAAAAAATAATACATCATTTCACTATTAGTTTAAAAAAAATTCATCCTAACACATGTTTTAAGAAAAAAAATTCAAAATGTATTAACATTCCAACAAATATTCATTAAATTAATTATTCACATTTTTTAATTATTAAAAATTATTTAAATTGAATCCTTAGGTCTTTTCCCAATGAAGTTCTCTTTTCAATTTAGCAAAATTGTTAAAAGAATCATTATATAAACATGAACAACATACATATATTTCCCCATAATCCTCACCAATAAATGTTATAAATTAAACATTATATTTTTTTATTGTTATTTTGAAATAATGGTATTTTAAAATGAATTATGAAATATTATTTTTAAAAGGTGTTCTTTAGAATTAATTGATTATTTTCATTAATAATATATATATACACCAATTTTTAATATTTAAATTCATTAATTAAAATCACCCTTTATTTTAAAAGTATTTTAATTCAGGTATGTCGTGTCGATAGAATACTCATTCGTACTGTGTATGGAATATTAATATCCAGATCAAGGATAGTATTGAAATTCAGTTCAGTGATTCTTTTTTATAGTCATTATTTTTCCCATGATTAATTCTCCTTCATGTCATCATTGGACAATAAATTTCCACTATGTATCCATATAATTTATCATTAATATTATTATTTCATAAACCATATATATTTTCTACTATTGGTGTTGTACATTGGTATTTACATTTCTGAGTATCAATGTATTGATATCATAATTTTGTATGTAATATATATGTTGAATGGAAATTTATATTATTAATTAATTTATTCAATTTTTCATTTAATGAAACATTACTTGGAAATATAGACCTTGGTGGTAATGGTTATTGATATCCCTTGATACATAGGTTGTCCCATTAAAAAAATTTGTCAGATTGTCTTAGTAAAATTTGATTTATTGTGTACACATACACATCTATTCTAATCTGCCTTAAGAAATTTCATGATAGTAGAGGTATCATATTTCCTAATATCATTATATAAAATAAATATATATTTCCTTCACGAAGAATAAAATTATTATTAAACATTATGTTTTTTAAATTATATTATCTTAATATAAATATCACTATTAATTTATGATTAAATGACATGTGGTTTAGGTAATTTATATTCCCAAAATTATTATAAAATATTTAGTTATAAGTGTTTTATTATTGATTAAATTGATTTTTTGGAGTTATTTTACTTTATATATTTAATATCCTAGAAAAAAATTTTATTGTAATGTATTTATAGTTATTTAAATTTTCATGTGGTCAATGTGCATTGATAAATGAAATATTATTTTATAATTAATCGTTACAAGGAATTTGAGTTCACCTTTATTTTTTTTATTTACTAGGAATCCATGATGTATACTAAGAATGATAAGTATAGATTTTAGATATGGAATAATGATATTCAAAAAATATGATGAAAATTGTGTTTTCAAATGTGATAAAAGAATCATATGTGTATTGAGTTTACCAATAATACTATACTATTCACTCATTTGGGAAGTGATTCCCCGTATCTTATACTAATGTACTCAGGTAATACACCATCTCAGGTCTCATAGATTGAGGTTCATTAAAGTTGGTATTATGGGACATTTCAAAGAAACCATGAGAACTAAATTTATAAAAACATGAAAAATGTAACATGACCCAATATTAAACATTTCAGATAAGTACATATTAACATATCAATTTTTTATTTGGTTGTGATTATGATTCACTTCATTGAAATGAATTTTTATATGGATAAAAAATTATACGTGGTTCTAGAATAAATGTGACTACGTGTAAATAATCCAGAAATAGTTCTTAGGGTTGACATTATTGTTACTTGGGTCATAAAAATTGGTCTTACCATGAACGTGTTTTGACAATCCTGATGAATATTCTTATGATAATAAAAAAATTTATAAGAAACAATTATAGTGGATTCAAATAGGTGATGAAAATTATTGAGCTATATTAATACTAAGGATCCTTCTATGAAAAATAAAGTCTCATATTTTAGAAGTACTATGAATTATCTTTTGATTTCCGATTAATTTTATTGTTTCTCAAACTGTGTTATTTTATTAATTGATTGTATCCCCATAGAATCATGTTACAATATAAAATGAAGAAAAAAGTGGTGAAAATTAGAACATAAATGAAATAATGATGTTATTGGGTGATATCATGGTTATTCTGAATCATTTATTTCAAATTATGACTAACAACATATACCTTCAATAACTTATGAACTCACCAAAGAAATGCAGGATGTATTTTTATAAGTGATCAAGTGTTAGAGATTATAGATAAATTATTTCTTGATTTATATATTGTGGGAAATGTTGATAGAGACACCTAATAATGTGTTAAAATAGAATTGGAATGTTTTATATTTGTGTAAAAAGTTAATAAGTCAATGAATATCATAGAAAAAAATTTGGGTATGATATAGAAAAAAAATCTCATCCATGGGATCAATTTATAATTTGTTTTGTTAAATGTAGGGAACCAATGAATTAATTCAGTCCTTTTTATCTTTGTATGGTTAACCACTAGAACAAGGAAGAGACTATTTTGAAATTAAAATTATGTATGATTAATTTTCTTGGATTCATGAAATAAATTGTATAACCTTTTATTAGAAAACTTATCTTTGTAATTATAATTATAAATTATCTACTGATTGTGTTAAATTTTAAAAGCATATATGTCTTCAGTAACATAAGAGTTATGTATACAATCATGGGATAATAATTTTAAGGATTTTCATATTATCAATGCCCTAAAATCAACTTTTTTTATTTTATATGATGGGATTCCACAGTGATTACTGATATTTTTGGACATTTATGGGAATAAAACCATTGGATTAGTATATATTTCAATAAAAATTTTATACAAGGAATTATTCACCAATTTTTGTAGGAAAATGTTTAAGGGAATCTATTTCCATTAGGTTTTATCCAATGTTATATGATGTAGTAATTTCGGGTTATTACACATTGTGAATATTTTAGTAATTATATTAATATTGTTTTAAAAAAAGGATAACATAGGATGGGGAAACCCCATCGCATCCTTATGGATGTGGTGAATCAAACCACAACCAATTGATAATAAATGTTTATTTCCTCCCACTAGTCAACGTAATTTCATGTTTAATATGAATTTTTTATGTGAAACGATTTTGTGGATAAATACATATTTTGACCATTTAGTTTACATATTCTGGATTATATATTGTGGTATTATATTGGAAAAATTATGCTAACCATATTAGTATTGTAAAATTGATTGGTAAATTAGGAAATAATTATCACTATTTTATGGATATAATGATCTTTTAAAATTTAATTATAATATGTCAGGACTAAAAAATTAATTCTCCATATTCATTTTTTTGAACAAGTGATCTATTTTATATTGATCGAAGAGAATCAAAACTATGAAATTGTGATTAAGTAATAGAAATTTATCATGTAAAAATATTTCCTTACATTTCTAGACTATAAAAAGAAATCATTAACATTTGGAAACGAATATGCAATAAAAAATTTATCATATTAAATTTATATATGATAAAACAAATGTTCTATTATATAATAACATATTTATTTTTTGGATGTACATACCATTGTATTGATCATTCTATTTCTTTTGATCAATGACTACATTCAATAAATGTAATAATTTATTTAGTTTCTACATTTATATATCACCAATTTTCCAAAAATTTTCCCTATATAGAAATCTATTTATATTTTTCATATTACATTTGTATGTCCATTTCTAAATATTAATGTTGATGTTTTATAAACCATTTGACAGTGTCTGTTTTCAATAAAAGAGTTATCCAGTATCAAACCCTTTAATTCTAAGAACAATATAGAATTAAAAGGAAATAAATTATTTATTATTGGTATAATGGATAAACTTTCAATTATAAACGAATAATATAGAATTCTATAGAGTATAAATCACAAAAACATGAGTATAGAAACCCATGAAATATGTTCCATAAAATTTAGTCTCTTTGATATCTTGTGAAACAAAAAACCCAAAACCTAATCGGTACTCATTATAGTATACAATTATAAGAATTCCATTTATTATATGGGTAATAATGGTGGTAAATAAATTTGGAAAAATATTTTCATCCTATGTGATAGAAATAAAGGAAAAATAATTTAAACTAATATTAAATTCTTTATAATAAAATATAATTTTTTCTAAAATAATGTGTAGTATGAATTTGTGAACATAATATGAAATAATATTTTTATAGTTTCTAAAGATTTATTTCAAAAAATTCACACATTATTTGAAATCATCAAAAAAATATTTTTTCAAGGTGATTTTTTATTTCTTTTTTAATGATTTTTTTTGTCAATGGATAATGAATAATAATTATTTTCATTAAAATAATTTTTTTAAATAATTTGTGTTCATAATTTAAATTATAAATTTGGATTAAAGTAAAATTAGACTAATTATTCTGATGTTTTCCATGTATATTTCATTTTAATGAATTTTGTGTTTTATTTTGAAATTTAAATATTATATATTTATGAAAATGTTATCATTGGAAACATTTTTTTTGTGGAATATATAGGTAAAATTTAATATTGGATTATGAAACATTAATGAATTGTATTTAAAAAAATTTAATACCTATTTATATTTAGCATAATGAATTTAATCTCATATTGTATGAATATTTTTTTACAATTATGAATAGTAAATATTTAATCCCAATCACCACTAGGGTTCTATAATGATCCATTTTTCTGGATTTTGGAAAGATAATGAAGTGGATGTAATTAAATCTTTTACGAAATTCATTGTGTGTCCTCTGCCCACTAATAATAGAATACCTTATATCCTCACCATTTGAAACATAAAATGTAATTTGGATCAATAAATGCTTCCCTAATTACTTCCTTACTTCACCCAAATCTTCATAGGGACAATGTAATGATCCATTGTCTTACGAAATAATGGTTTTTTCACAAAACAAAAGAAATTCCTGAAGAAGTTGTAACATTCTTAAATTAGTGTTTTTGTTTTATTTCTCCTTAAACCTCTCTAAAAATATTATTTCATATTTTTAAAACATAAAAAATAATATCTACCAAATAATAAGAATTTTTATCTTTTTTTAATAACATATATCCATCTCCTCTTCTATAAAATGGGAAATGAAACCATCGCTCGTGTGTACGGAAGACTACCGTCTTGTGAACAAATGTAATTCATTTTACAACACCTCCATTCCAGGATGGGAATAATTATGGATTTAAACCTCCTAAATTATATTTATTATATTATTATAATTTTATTATTATAATATAATTTAAACCTTACTACTTTCAATGCCTTTACGATATGGAAATGTCACGCGTTCCTACAGAGGAATACCTCATCGTGAAGCAATGTGATTTGTTTTCCACATAATATTTGAATATAAAGTAATAAGATTAAATATAATTTATATAGATACTATAAATGTGATGAAAATATTTTATTGATATTAATATATCACCCACTTTCTACCCTTTCACTCATTATGTGAATGATATGTCCCTTGTGCGTATATATGACATAGGGTCTCCACGAAGCGATGTGATCCATTATCAATGTAGAATTTTAAATATTGGTTTTAATAATGAATCTAATAAAAATAAAAAATAATTATAAAAAATATATAATTCTGGATATGGTTGATCTATAACTCAAACAAACACTGTAGAACATCCCAAGGAGACATGAATGCCAAAATATGAAAATTGACACGTGAAAAAATTAAAATAATGAATGATTGATTACAAAATTGTAATAAGATGTTATATGATGATAATATAACATTTTATAAATATTAATATGGTCCTTATAAAAATAATTAACATAAAAAATATATTATATAAGAATTTATATCATGATTAAACAAAAGGAAGTGTGAGACAAGGGACTCCATCTCAATTTCACATCATTTTGGAGTATTGTATGGTTATGCACATAAATTCTTTATAGTGCATATATATCCCATTTTTCATATAATATCATGAATCCACCACTATTTAGTTTAATTTAATTTTCAATTTTAATATTTTCATCATGGTGTATTTTACACAAAAATTACCAACTGAAAAAATTTCACAACTCAATTTCCTTTCATTGGATTTTTTACAACATCGTTTTCCTTTATATTATATTATGATGTAGGTAATTAATTATTATTATAATATTTAAAAATTTTATTTTTTAGTTTCATTTTCAATGGATATATGTATTCAATTCATTGATTAGTTATCACATCAACATTACAATATTTTTGGCGGTTTATTTTAAAAGCCCCAGATAAATATTGATTGTTAAATCACAAATTTCCAATGTCAGAAAGTATTTAATCATTATATAAAAATACAATTTTATTTTCATTACCTCTAGTTTTTTGTATGTTTTTCATGTAATTGAACAATTTTTCCAATCCTTTATACTTAAATTTAATGAGGATTGTTTTAATAAAATGATACATAATTTATCTCATTTGTTGAGAATCCATTTTCATCCAAAGAAATGTATTTGAAGATGTTTTCAAAATTAATTTATTATTACGAAAATTCCGTATTAATGAAATTTTAACCAAATATTTAATTTCTGTAAATATTCTTTTAATTTATTCATCTTTTCATTTTCTAAATAAGTGTCATTTGGTTTTTACCAAAAATATGATTAGAATAATTGTTTCTATATGTACGAAATATATGAAATTTACAACTGTCCTGATCCTTAAATGATTTTAATATTACATTATGAGTTTCAATGTTTATCATCATGTAAAATTATTTTCAAAACATTTTATTTAAACATAGAATAAAAAATTTATATTTTAAATGAAAATGATATTTTCATCAAGAATATTTTTGAACATAATATTATGGTATTTTTATTACTCTACAAAAAAACATTTATTTTAAAAATACAAAACTACAGAAAAGTCATATTAATTCTATCCTTAATATTTCATTAGTAGGCAAATGATTATTTTGATCAATTATGAGGTTGACATTAACATCCATGATGGGGTTTTTAAACTAATATCATTCCTATGAATAACAAACATTCATGTGATCATTAGATAAAACATTTACCAAAAATATCCATTATATTATCCATGATTATGATTATTGTATCAACCATATCTCATTTCGACATATGGTATTTTAATTTAAATTCAATATGACTGATTGAGAAATATTGATAATCTGTATCACCTAATTTATATTTATATTTATTTATAAGGAATAATTTTCAAAAATTAAATCAACATTTATATATATGAGTAATAGAAAGAATATAAAAATATGGGTGGGGAAATTTTATTAACAACTCCTCGATGCATCCGTAATATCAAGAGAGAAAAATGTTGTCCAATTTTAGTTAAATTTGATTCCATTGTAAACATACCCATCAGTTATAATGTATATCAGGAGAGGTATTGAATGTAGAGGTACCATGATGTATGATAAAATTCTATCCAATAATTATGAATTTACATTATTGAGAATATAGTTATTATTATCCTTGAAATTATTCCAATGATATTGGAAATTGTGGAATTTAAATCATTGTCTGTTATTTAAATAGAATGTTTTTTCAGTTATATAACTATCAATGTTTATTATACACTCTAAATATGTAATAGTTGTTATTTTTATTATATGGAATGTTTTTTCAATTATTTACCATAACATATATATTATTTTTGTAATTTTATTTAAATGGATTGTGTGTTTTTTTATTTACATTTACATCTTTCTTATGCATATTTAATCATGATAACATCCACTTTACATAACCTTTAAGGATAATTTGAGCTCCCCATTGTATTTTTTTCATGAAATCATGTAATTTTAATTATAATTTTATGATTTTATATCGTAGTGGGAAACATTTTATTCTCAAATAATGTTTTCATTTTAGTTTTATAATGTAATATGGGAAGAATATATTTATCTATTTTACCTAGAATATTGATCTATTTGGTATTCTGGTATGTGATTCCATATATCTTATGAAAATATCATTATGTTTTATAATGGTTATAGTCTCTTGGAGTCTGTGGTCATCAAGGCTATGGATTTTTTTGGATAGATTGTTCATGGTCACATCACATGTGATGTTATAAATGATGTTTCACAATATATATTTGGATTATTAAAATGAGGTTCATGTTCCCTTAGAGGGTGTTGGATATATTTTTTTTCAAATTTCTCATTTGGAGGATAGATTTGATGAAAACTATATCCTAAATTAAATGCCTATTTAAATTCTATTTATTATAGAATGATAATATAATGATTATTCATGTATGGCTTTCTCACAGTCATATTCTTTATAGTATCATGAATCCATACATATAACTATATATTTAATTACATATATTTTATAAATAAATAAATAACTACATATAATTGTGTGTGTCTATAAATATATCATGGGACCTTATTAGAGATATCATGGATTTATCCAAAGTAAGTAAAATAAGACATGTGTCCATTAGCAACCCGAGCTATGTTCGATACAACTTATATTACTACATTAACATGGATATACCTACACCATGATCATTTTATGTACACTAAATATACTATAATGAAAACCATTGGTGGTGACCTAATGAGTTTCCTTTACACCCTATTTAAGATGTTGATTTTCACCTCAATAGATCACTTGGATACAGTTACATACATTATAATGTATTTACTCATAGAATCACGATTACCTATTAGGATGGATCTTTGTTGTAGATGTTTGTGCCCATGATTAGTATTCTCATGGGATTATTTTTTCTCTATTTGTATTTTTTTTTAAAATTATCTATTATAAATCTATATCCTTGATTGAATGATTTTATTTTTTTTATATTATAAGAACATGAAATCATTTTATATATGAAATTTGTTATTATCCCTTAACATGTTTTATTAATCTAGATGTTTGATACTTTTTATTTTGATCTTTATTACCAATTCTCAATATATTTACCTACAATTGAACATTTTTGTTCCTATCTAATAATGGAACTATAATATCCCATATACACAATTGTATACCCTTATTTTGTTACAGAATCCTCTTTCTTTCATGGTATATTACTTGAGACTAATTATCCCTCTTGGTTTGTTTCGTATGAGTAAAACATGCATGTAATGTCACAATATATAATTATAGAATATTTTCCATTTTACATGGTTTAATAGAAATGAGACTAAAAATTTGTAGTAATTTAGTAATGAGACTCATTTTAGGAGTTGATTAACCATTTATATGGGAAATCTATGATTCCTAGGATGGGGAATTGTTTTTGTATTTTATCTCATTAAATGTTAACTAATTCTACCATTTTGGGATAGAAGTTTTTTGTGGAATTTATTATATTTATGAGGATATATTTAAACCTTCAATGAAACATTAATGAATTGTGTCTCATGTATCATTATATGATCTTGGGGATTCACAAACCATTCAAATACAATGTTTTATATAGTTCATAGCATGAATTTCTAGTAGCATGATGTAATAACTTGGTTGATATATTTTCTATTATACAATCATTTATAGAGGGTAAATAAGATAAATAATTTTATTAAATAATGTTTTAACAACATCTTAAATATTATTTCACATTTATATCGATAATGGAACCTTAATTAACCAAATATCACTTATTGAGCTAGGAAACTATGGATATAAGGGCTAAAAATTAGTTTGTTTTGATGACATTAATTATAATTTTACATATAAATAATATTATTTTATAAACATGTAATGAATGTTCTTATAATAAAACCATGATATAGGGATTATTACATGCTATTATAGGGTGTAAGGCTTACTACTATAAAAATGAATTTATCCATTTCTTGGGCCTTAACAGTGCAAGCTGAAAGCACTATTAATGAACCCTTTTGACAATGCTAAAAAATCACTATTAAAGGGGGAAATTTATCAATGCCATTTTACAAGCGTATATAAAATCCAACCCTTTTTTTCAAATCCATGAAAACATTAATGAAAAATGGTGTATCATATCAGTGCAGGTAAAAAATGCTGATTAATGTTGTATTTTAGTAGAAATTTTTATGAATTAACGATATTGAACCCCCTTTAGCAGTGCATTTTAGTATCACTGATAAACATATACAAAAAATAAATATGAACATTTGTTAATAATTATATATTAGTATATTTAAATTTATATAAATATGATATTTGGTTTCAAAGAAATATATTAGATAAGGTAAATAGTCATCTACACTTAATATATAAAAATATTTAGAGAAAATGGATTATTGAATAATTAATGAATATATTTAATTAATAATTCACATATCATTATTAAGTAATAGTCTTTTAATATCAATTTAATGATAAAAAATATTAAAAATAATAACATATCTACAATAAGTAGAACAGAAAACTCGAACATCAAATGACCACAACATTTCATTCCCTTGTCTATTTGGGCTCTAAAACATATCAAATTGAATCCTATGATGAACTATATTCCCATAGTGAGAGAGAAAATAGATATTCACATCTTTCAAGGCCATAAATGACTCTTAAGTCATCTGAAAATTAATTTTTTGTCAGGGTACCACATATTTTTTACATTTCATGGTTTTTCATCCTCATTTAAGGGGGTCATGTTACAATTTGACGTTGGTGACTAAATTTATTCCATGGTGTTAAATTAATATTGATATTTCTTTTAATTTTATCATTTTTCACAACTCATTATTATTAATATTTAAATATATTCATGTTATCATAAATTTTATTATAATAAATAATTCATATAAATAAATATATCAACATGTTTATGTAATTAGGTATATTCTTATATGTGTAAATAAAATCATATTTTAAAAATGTATTAGAAACAATATCTAACCATTTTTGACATTACATATAAAAATTCATATATGTGTTTATTAATAAAGAGATATATATTTATATTATATTCTAGTATATATAAATTAATAAAATATATAGTATAATTAGATAAATATATGTATATAAATCACACACATAAATATATATTCTATTAATTTTATACAAAAAAATTTATATAAATATAAGTTAATATATATGTATATATATATATATATATATAAATGTACCTAAAAATAATTAAATAGTATGTGAAACAACAAGGTGTAGTGGAAGATTCAATCCATATTCGAAGGAGAGGTGAATTTCTCGAATCTATATGGGTGTGCATGAGGCTGTTAAATCGTAATGCATTAATAAAAGCGGATGGCGTGAAAGGTGCTGAAATATAGAGAAATTAAATATTTCGCGGAAGTTATGATAAAGGGGTCAGGATAATAGGTGTTTGGAAAAAATTAAATTTTTACTCCCTCTAAGAGCGTTGCCTTTATCAATTCTTAAAAGTTATTTTAAAGTCCCCATTTTACGTAACCAAAAAAATAACAATTTAAAGGGTCCTTAAAATCACTTTTTTAGCACTGATAACTGTTTTGGGAATGTAATTTTTATCACAATTTTTTTACAATTATAGTGCTTATAAAGCCATATTATGGTGTTGTTAAAGGCCATTTTTGTAATAGAGGTTATATTTGTGGTCACATGATGTGACAATTTGCACAAATGAAGTATTTCTTTTGATAACATTGTAATGGAGACTCATCGAACTATATTGATGTATTTATATGAATTAATTATTACTAACTTGAATAAATTCATATTATAAAATAAAAGGTTTGGTGTTAATGAAGCTACAATTTATTATATAAAGGGTATTCCACTATTCCTTGAAATTGACTTTCCATATATTAGTACAACAACTTGAAAATGTCTTACCATGAACTATAATCAGCCTAAATAGTGGAAATTACGGAGATTATCTATTTAAAAATAGGTTCTTATTTTCCACATAAAACTATTTTCCATATTAAGTGGAGATGTCTGACTTCTATACAGAAAGGCTTGCACATGTACTACCTTTTTTTCAATGATCACTACAACTGTCAAATCAGGTGTTGAGACATTTTTATTGAATTATACAAACATGAACCATTTAAATCATCATCTAAAATTATATGAAGGTGGATATGGCCATGCTCCAATGATAGAGGCCCAGGAGTGAACATTTTTACCACATGTTGTTCAACATGCAGCACCTCATTTTATTTTTGAGAAGGCCACTAATGTTAGGTTTTGAGTGATCTTATAGAAATTTATGCATTCCTTGAAGGGAT
Organism: Viscum album; assembly: GCA_963277665.1. Taxonomy (NCBI): domain Eukaryota; kingdom Viridiplantae; phylum Streptophyta; class Magnoliopsida; order Santalales; family Viscaceae; genus Viscum; species Viscum album. Next base: position 904,654,858 of record OY728122.1, on the reverse strand, counting down.
ATTTTTGTCCTTAACATAAATTGGCACATATAATGTGAGTTACTGAGGAGTATTATCCACCTATCATTTTAGTGCAGGGTTGTCCCCATGATTATGAGCAATGGTATTATATAATGGAAGCTATATTTAATAACCACGAGATTCCTCCCTAATGGATGGACATGATCAAAATCCACAGGCTACGAGACTCAAAAAAGCATTTTTTTTAATTTACATATGTTGTTCAACAAAAAGAGATGGTCTTAATGTATTTCTATATGTTCATCTATTTTTACTACTTTTCTTCAATCACTGGTATCTGAATGTGATTTAGAATTTATGCAATAACAGTAGTGTTATAGTTATGAAATGATGTAATCAGATCATTTTATTTATCACTATCAATTAACACTAAATCTTTCATGTTATGAGATTATTATAGTTAAATGATTTATGGATGGTCCAAAATATTCCATCTCATGATATGTAAATATCAATCATTTGACTAACAATTCAGAGACTATGAACTAGGACTTCAAAAATGAGTGAAATTTTTGGGATGATGAATGTTTTCTCTATGAAGGATTAGTACTTATGAAATATATTATTTTATATATGGGTGAATGAGATGCATGGATCTACTCATTAGTTCTTAATATTTCTGAAGACTCAATTTGATAGTTTGGTGATATGTCATCTACATGGGGATTATGGACACAAAAATTCCCACTAATATATGTAATAAGATGAGTTCTAGGAATATAGATGGTGGGTAATAATTAGTTTTTATCATGTAAATACAATCTATATATTATGGGAGAGGTTCTGTATCTGCTTCACCACATGTAGAGGGATCATTATTTCCTCAGTAAGTGAGAAACTGAAGTATAACTATTCATTGATAAAAATGTTTTGGTTGTGGCCATGGAAGACAAAATATTGATATATATATATTTTATATAATTCCTTATATTGTATGTTAGTATACATTATAAGGTCGTGGTCTCATGTTGGGACATGAAGTATAACCAGTAACAGATGAGAAGGGCATTGAGCCCTCTATATAAAAACATATGATTTCAAGAGCCTCTACATTGGTTTTCAATTTGTTTCAAATATGAACAGAAATTAAATATTATCTAAATCTACAATTGATAATCTATACTTTGACATATATTTCTCCTATGGTGTAATACATCTTGATAACTTTTGGAGATCCAATCTTATATCATATTCCCTTGATAGGAATTACCCCTTATGATAGGTTTTTACATCTTCATACGATGTCTTTTTTCCTCATTATGAGAGGTACTAATGCAATACAAGTGATGGTAAGGATAGTAACTTATTATAATCATGTAGATATTTATTCTTGCAGGTTTTCTTTTACATGAATTAAGGGCGGTGCAAATGTTTTCATGGGTTATTAGTACTTCAAGGTCTGTTAAGATTAACCCGTGAATCATAGGTTGTGTAGAGATACAATCTAGGAATCTAACCATATTATATATGAATATGGAATGATATTTATAATTTACCACATTTAGTGGAATGTATTAGGTATATTTTCCCCGATGGTTTCTCTATGATACCAACTGATAGAGTGGTATATATTTCATTAGAAATAATTCTAGGAGTTGTACCCATGTCCATTCAACCTTATAGTATGAAACATACAAAGCATCATGAACTATTCAAATATTTATAAGATATAGAATCTATGGGTTTTATATGAAACAATATTAATTAATGGGGGTTGGTCATGATTTTCACCAAGAAGTGGGACATGAACCTCAAACACTACATGGATTATCGATGGTTGAATCAACATATAATCAAGAATATGTATCATTTACCTCATATAGATTACCAACATTTATTAGTCCAAAAATCTCATGTGTTATCAATGATTTTTTTGGATGGGATATCATCAGGAAGTCATCAATTATTTTTATAAACCTCCAATAACATTTCATAGAATAAATTGTTGTTTTGATTATTTGGTAATTTCATTCAGTCTAATACATGGACCATGAGTTTTTATGTCCCTGTGTAATCATATTTTCAACTTATATTGGGATCCATTTGTGGTGGTGTTCATCGAAAACATCATGGTCTACTCACATACATGACACAATCTAAAAAAACATCTTGTTAATGTATTAATCTCACTGAGAGGGTACTTTATGTATTATAGGATAGTATAAAAATATGTTGGATAATTAATTTACACATCATGTGTCACATCATATCAAAATCATAATTATCATTACACCTACATAATGTGGTATATGTGATTTCCTAAGATAATACCCAAAATATATTTGATATTCAGTTTTTATTAGGGATGGTGGGATATAATAGACACATTATTCAAGATTTATCATGTCTTGTAGCACCACTCATAGACTTGATAATGAATTTTGTTACATTTATATTATTTTTAGAGTTAGATAATTCCACTATCAAGTTGATAGGATTTTTGAATTCAATACTAATCATTTTACTTCTAGAGAGGGGAAAACGATATACTTTTTATTTTGATTCATCATGCTTCATAATGGGTTCTATTTTTATGAATGGATATCGATTCATCTAATATTAGTGGAATCCAGTGATACCTCTCAATGGTAACTATATAACACATGTTCTCAAGTGAGAATTTGTGGTATATTCCATTCATTAATTGGGGAAATAATTATTGGGATAATGGTTTGATATATACAATGATTAGAAACTCCTAATATAAATATTTTGAGAGTGTGATATGAATATCAGTAAATCATGGATGATAAATATGTATAGTCCTATGACTATGAGCTTTCATATAAGCATGGGAATGTAAATTTTGTTGTTGATTCCTTTATCTAGAAGACTCGAACCAATTTTTTTTAGGATAATGGTGAAATGTTAGATAATTTCCTTGAGTTCTAAGAAGTATATTGGGTTTAAAGAGATAAACATGACTCCTATTTGTAAAGACCCTACATTTAGCATTACATATTCTAGTCATTTTATACTAGAATTAAAATTTGAGGATAATTTTTGTGTAGAGTTTAAGATAATTGGGGAAAAATAAAAAATGTAAACCCATACATTATAAGGGGACACATAAACTCCAAATAATTTTTTTGAAATTATCTAAAACCTTCCAAAATAACGAATGATATATTTTATGAAACAATTCATGAATTTCATCATGAATTATTCCAAACTTTTACTCATATTTTGGTCATGTGAAGAACATTACAAAATGTTGGAGGAGCATAAAAAGATAATTAAGGTATATAAAAAGAATAAAAATTATAATCTGTTGATATACAAAAAACTAATTAAAATGTTATCATAATTTAATAATTTTCATCCTTAAAAAGTAGTATATAATTTAAAATGAAAATATGTTCATTTCATTACTCCTTTTTAATCATAATATTTCCATAAAATCCATGCAAACAAAATATGTAACATAAATGTATCTTTGGACAAAATTTAACATGTCGTTCTTATAAATGGAATAATGATGAGCTCAACTTCCATACATGCCATTCATATAAATGGAATAGCCATACATCTGACTTTCATACCTAATGAAGTCTAGGTTATAACATAAACACAAAACACTATATTATCATGTAATAACCCTTACTTGTTTTATATCAAAGCCACATATCAATTCTCTAAGTGCCATTATATAATAATAACAACTAAAAGCCTTCAAATTTCATCACATTAGCCATAAAAATTTCATTTTCACTCATAAGAGATCATATAATATTATTAAAATAATAAATCCATTTTCAAAACTCATTTTCTATATAAAAAATATACCTTGAACATCAAAATAGGGAATTATTTAAAAAATATGAATACATGTAGAGGAATCCAAATATCTATACAGTTATGGAATGTAAAATATAATCCATCATATTATTATAAAAAAATATAAAATAATATTAAATTTTAATGATAGGAATATAAATTTAAAGCATTAATCATATAAAATAAATTCAAATAAATTATCTCCACACCACATTGAATAATTTTAATCAAAATCCCCAAGATGGAATAAAATAAAACAACAAATTATATAACATTATAGTAAATAAATTAATGATATTATATGCATGTGATGTTTTTTATATATCATAGAAAATAACGTGGGATTAAAATATCAACATATGCCTCATTGAAATTAAGATAATCTATTTTATAAGTGAGTATAAGGGCACTCATGTGATTATTCAAAATACTAAATTATTATAAATGAATTTTCTACTAAAAATGGATCAAAAAATGTTATTTCCATGATATAATGAGAATGGTTCCAAATCCAATAATCTAATGAAATTTAAAAAAATTGATAATTTTTTCAATCCTTATATTTTTTACACTTATTGAACCGCTTTAGCCCTTACTATGAGATCATGTAATTTATAAGTTTAGGGTTAATATAATTACTATAAAATTTCAAATGGCCACTAAATTAGTCATTTCAAAAAATCATATATTAAAATTTTCATAAAACAACATTTAGGGTATGTGGTAACCTTACACCATCCAAGACACAAAACATTCAATGGTAATATAAAATTAAAAACCCATCAAACAAAAAATACAATGGGAAATGTGAAATTAAATATCCATCAACAAGATTTTAAACCCATGAAATTGAAAAATCATGTCAAATTTGATGAGCCACCTAAGGAACCTGTCTTGATGAAAGGTAGGTCATCTACACAAGATATCTCCAACATTGCATCGTCAGAACCAAGCACATCACCATCAAAAATAGTAGTAGAATCCAAGAATATCATACATCAAAGAAATCACCCTCACCATCGTCGATTTAACATCATCATAAATACTAACACTGAAGTAAATCAAAAAAACATAAATGGAAATCATAGATATCCCCATGATATTACCAGACAACAATTGAACGAAAAACACTGATGAACACCATAAAAAATAGAGACATTATCTAATGAGAAATCCAAGAGTACATAGTACATAGGGAAAGAAACCACATGCCATGCCACTATAGAACTCTTACTACTCCTCAAACAGATCCCCAAACCCCCTTAGTATCGGATGCATGTGACCAATGTAGAAGGGATAAAGAGACTCATAATCCAGAGTAGGCAAGAGTGGTAGAGAAGGAGAATGGACGGATATTAAATTCCATGCAATGAGAGAGAAAAAAAGGATACAAACCCTAATGAGAAATGTATATTGAAATAGATAAATATAAGTAACTGGAATTAGGAATGTGGAACTATGATTGAAACCATAATAAGAAATTAGTATAAAATCCATAATATGAAACCCCAAAAATATTGACTAATACTGAGGGGAGAAGCCATTGAAATGGTGAAAACCGCATTTCCCTAGCTTCCATTAGTGAGGTCCCAAAACCATCTGAAAACAAACAAACCCAAACATGATGGGGTTGTATGTGTCTGGAATGATCAGAAAAATAGGGACAGAAGAGGGGGAAATGTGACAAATCTCTAAAAACTGGACAGAGCGAACCTATGAAGGGGATGCCAGAAGATGCTAGAGAAGGATAAAGGACCCATCATCGCCAAGGAGAAAATAAAACCCAAAGAAGATGATATAAAATCCAAATGGAGATGAAGATGATGTTGTAAGAGAGTTTCATCACTATAGGGAGAACTTGAAGCCCTAGGTGGAAGAGAACGAAGCTCATAGAGGAGATGGAGCTGAGAACGTGAGTCGAGAGTGTGCGACACCATTTCTTCTCAGATAGAAAATTACTAAATGAGTCACAAATAATATTATTATACATATCGTAATTATTTTCCAAAATTTTATTTTCTTATTAATTATATAAAATTGAATGAAATATTAGTTATTCTAAAATATCATTTCTGTAAATTTTGACACTATTAATTCCATGACTTTTTAGAAATACCATAAAAATGTAATCTCTTATAACATAATATTTCAAATCATGAATAGCATGTAAATTCAATGAAAAAAAATCTTGTATGACATTATTTTATTAATGTATATTTACGTTCAATATTTTTGTTTCATTCATCTAATTATTCCATTAATTAATCAACAACTGGATATTTATTCTGTATGTCCATAATGTATTTATTAATTTCCTAAAAAATAAAAAATATCCATCATGAATATGAAAAATTAATCATTAAAATTTATATTTATAGATATAATATTTTATATATAAAACAAAAATAATATTTTTGTTGTTAAAATCCAATGATTGGTAATTTTTATTTTTTTGAATAAAATATTGTAAAGGTTCTATTCTCATACAAATTTACATGAATAGTCACATAACAAGTAATTTTATTCAAAGGGATGAAAATTTATCTTCTAATAAATTTAGTAAAGATGTTAGGGTACTTTAATAATATACATAATATTATTTATAATCTTAATTATTAGAATTACTAAAGATTTTGTAATAAAAATTACCAAATATCATATTCATTTTTTCTGAAACTAAATGGGATCTATTTGAACAATTTTTAAATTATAATTCAAAATATAAAATCCATTTTTCAACATTCAATTCATAGAAATTTTAAAATTTTGTTAATATTTAATCCCATAGGCTGAATGAAAGAATGGGTTTTTAATGTTAAAAAAATCAAAAAAACAAAATAAATGTACCCAATTTCAGTGTGAAATTTCTTATAATTAACTAAATTGGATTAAATGACATAAATTTTGCCTAATTATAATTTAAAACCATTTTAATATATAATTTAACAATATAATTTATGTTGATGAAAAAAAATTCTATTAAATTGTAGTGTTGTTCATTATTCATAAAAACATGAGACATATTATATGAACAAAAGCAATGCAAAATTTTATATTATTATTTCAAATATGAGGATTATCTTTTTCAAATTTAATTGAAATAATTTTCAAAAAATCAATTTGAAATAGGTTCTCCATCAAAATGTAGGAAAACATCATTTTTAGAAAAATAACCCTTTTATTGGTAAATTTTTATTATTTATATCATGTAAAGAAAACAAAAAGGATAAATATTTAAAAAATTAATATACTAAAAATTTATTTAATAAAATTAAAAAAGAATTATTTTTATATTATATAATGTAAAATACAAATGGGTATAATTAAATTGTTTTTCAAAATAAAATTCCTTTTATTTTAAAAGCATTTCATTTTCATTTATAATTAATTAGTCACTAAATAGTAAATTAAATATAAAATTTTAAACCATGTTTTTGTAATTCCAATAATCATATTCATACCCTCAATTGTAGTATCTATGTTATAATGGTATCATTTAATTAATAATATTTAGTTTTTTTATTAATCTTAATGTGTAAAATGATATCAGCTCTCAAATATAGTATTTCATTATTTAAAAATTGGGATGTCACTTAACAATACCCCATTTTAATAAATGTTTCCCTCAAAATTTGAACTTAGCCATGGTGAATCGTGTTTAAATATTCAAAATACCATTATTGAAATACTACATTGGAAAAAATATTAATAAATATTCCACTAAAAATGAATGAAATGGGAGTATTAAAGTCACCAAAGATAACACATACTAGGATTCCTTATAAGAAAAAATGGAAATGGAAGTGGAAACAAACTATCATGTTTTAATGGAGAGTGATAGTTAATATGGTAATGATAAATTGAACAATAACCAAGCCATTTATCTATTATGGTTTAAAAGGTCATTGATATTGTAGTATAAAATGTAAATAGATATTTTTTTTTGTTTCAAGATACATTAAATAGGGTTAAAGAATTATTTTACTACTCATAATTAGGTAACAAAGAAATATAGTTAACTGACATGCATAATTTTATAATTTTATCAATTTCCACCACAAACGTATCATTTTCTAAAAAAATATTAGTATTACATATGAATATATCTTTTTGAAAGAATTTGAATCAGCATGCACAAAAGATTAAAAATCAATTTCTCCTATCATTAAAAATCAAACAAAATATTTAGGATAATGTTAGATGGTTATATAAAAATAGTAAACCTTCATATGTTAAAAAAATTATTCAATCTCCAAAATCTAATAGTAATTCCAAAAGATAAATATAGACCATTTCACTAATAACTATCTTTGAAAATAATTAAAATAATCCAAACTAAAAGTGATACCCAAAATCAAGCATGATATTATCACATACTATTCCAAGAGAAAACTTATGATTTATCTCCAAATAACATCAATTTTTCATAAATTCTAATATAAAAAAGTAATCGTCCTAATAATCTCATGATATGCTAACCTTTTCAACAAATAATATTAATAACCATAACTTTATATTTCCTCTAAAAGGTAACTCATCCATTATTACTCTTATCAAATCCCACATTATTACATTTAATATAATATTATCGGATTCCCAATATAATATACATTTTCTGAAATATTATTAATCACTTAATAACCAAATGACTTTCCCAACACAGGGACATCTGTTTGAGTACCTTATTCATTATCCATAAACGCATATAACTCAAAATAAAAATTCATACTAACTAGGAAATCATAAAGGATAGTTGTAAGCAATTCATCCCTGTCACCCTTTAATAGTGGGATCAATTCCCTTAGACTAGCCAGACCTTATGGGTTGTCACCAAACTTGTGGGTTTTCCTATTTATAAGACAATATAATTAATATAAAATCCCCAAAATATGATAATATACTCAAAAAAATAACCAAATATCTTTTATCCTCAATGTTTATCTCATACCTTTCATTTGGAATCCCAAAATGCCACAACTCATAATTTCCACAAAATGAATGTCACCAAAAATACCAATAGTTTCCATAAAATTTCAATATATAATTATAGAAACGGGGTTTCTATCACTAAACATATGAAAATATAATTGTTATGAAAATATTTTGATCCCAATAGTTATTTAATATATTGTTTGATACCAAAACATGGAACTAGCCTTAAACATTACATATTCTTGTGGTTTTATACTATAATTTTTATTCAAGGATATTTTTAATTAATATTATCTGAGAATTAAGACATTATCTAAAAATGTAAACCCATACATAAAATGTGGAAACTCAAAATTAGAATTCATTTTTCCATAATATAATAAAATAAAAAATAATGCAATATCTTTTTTATGGATTAATTTATGATTTCAACTGTAAATATTCAAATCCCTTACTAATGTTTATGTCCTATGAAAACATTTCGAAAATTTTGGATGAGGATAAAAAGGAATTAAGGTATACAAAAAATAGTAATCAATAGTCCATTGATAAACATAAAACCCCATGAAAATATTAACATAAAATAATAATTTTAACCAATAATAATTATTAAATGTTGGATAGAGAAATACCAAATACGAATAAGAGGGAGGTGAATTGTGTCTTTCATAAATTATTCTCAAATCAAGATGATTGCCGAATCTATCCTATAACATATTTAGAATGTTTATTCAATGTAAAATAAATATATTGAATGACGCACAGATGTATATTGGTTGATGGAATAAACAGACCCTAGTAAACTCCACCAATGATCTAGTCCCCGATCTTGGTGATTTTCATAATCTGGTCTCCTAATCAATAGACCTTACACAATTCTGTGCATGTAGTTGACACCATTACATGTTAAGACTTAAACAGAGCCTTCCGGTTCATACACATAACCGAATACACTGCATAGTATGCGAATCGGGTTACTCCAAATAAAAATATTATTTGTCTGAAAATACATTAAATATGTTCTTCAAAGTTGCAGCACAATGAAACTGATAGTAGATGAATCGTTGTCTTCTGAAAATATGTTCTTAAGGTATGTTCAGTTCTAAGTCAATCTAGTTTCAATATATATTGAAATAAATACATCAAATCCCAGAATAATGGATTCATGATTGATCATCCTTGTATAATATGAATCTTTAATGTTTTTCCTCTTCTTCATAAAAATAGATTCTGATAGATCTTGGTTGCAGTAGATCTGTGTGACTCGTATATCTTTGTGAAGATTTTAGTTGTGAATAATTAGAGGTCATATACTTCTGATCCTATTTGTGAATATTAGTCTCTTCCGTGTAATACCAAAATAACACATATATATATATAATAAAAACAAAAAATTTACTTTCCAACATAGATCCACCATTGTTTTATTTAAAATCGTGATATTCAAATGATATGAAAACAGAGCAGTTGTAACTCCCCTTAATATTTGGCATGAAAAGATCCTCATAAATCGATCCATTGAACCTTAAATAAACAGATTTTAATTAGTCAAAGACATGAATTAAATTTGGGCTTTTAATCTTGCTTGAAATCAGCCTAATAATATGCATAAAGATCATTGCACAATAAATTCGATATTTAAATTCCCGACACCAAACAAAGGTTTTACAACATAAGGAAAATGATCCATTATTCAAATCTAATGTCCATCTTAAATGTAAATTTTATCATCCATACTTATCTATGCTTCATAATTTAAGATACACGATCCATAAATTTTGATAAAAACATAAGTATATTCCCAAAAGTCAGGATGAGGAAAATTTAAGGTTGTTCGAAAAAGTAAGGTTGTTAAAATATACTTTTGAGAAACAAATGTAATGTTTAATACCTATGTAGGGTTCTTCTTCCATACTTTTCTGATAACCTAAACGTAAGGTTCCTTCCAAACATAGGGTTCCTTTACTATACCTTTTTGATATTGTATGGTTGATTAACCATACTTTTTCAATAATGTAAACCTAGATTTTTTTATGCTTACGCTACACTCTTCAATGTAGGGTATGAACAACGTTTCCAGAACATGATAATACGCTTAAATTTTTTTTGAACATGTCAAGCATGAACGTTGTTTTGATAACATGCTAAAAGGATTTCTGAACACTTCTTCAAATAATCCACCTGGATTAAACACTTTAATATTATTCCAAAATAGAAAAATAAGGAATATTAATTTACTCAAATATACTAATGATAAAATCATTTGAATATAGAACAAGAGTATTTGTGGGTATCAAAATAATCATAAAATGATAGAGTATTTTTCTCAACTATCTCCCTGAATAATATTAAAAAAGAGCGAATAATACTTGCTCAACAATCCCCCCTTTTTAATGTTCACAAAACCCATGAAATTAACATAGAAAATTAATTGCATATAATATTCAATATAGAAAGGATAGAAGAAGTATTTAATTTTAACAAAATGATTTCAATAAGAAATGGACATTGTGTTATCCAAATTTTTTATATATAAAAATAAACATTCAGTTTTTAAAATTTATCCTACTTTTTGAAGTAATATAAAAGAATATTTTATGTTTATCCAAATTTCACCCCTGGTGTTTACCTATATTTCATTAATTTAAAAAAAATTATAAATTTAACCTCTTTAAATGAAATGACCTATGAGTGAAATATTTATATAAAAAACCCAAAATAAAATGTTGTTTTTATCTGTATTCCAACCCCATTTTTCGATATCAATAATAATGATAGAATTTGGAATATAACACATTTTAATGAAACACTGAACATAAGTAAATACAATGATAAACTGTTTATCAGTATTTGAATCTGGATTACTATCATTTTAATACATAATTTATCGTAAAAAAACAAAACATATAAAAATGAGATTCAGATAAATTTTATTAAAAAAGTATGTACATGTACAGAAATGAAATCAGTAATCAAGGTTGGGGTAAAAGATTTGTAAAACATGTTTTAGCTCCTCGGAATTACTTCCTTGAGTTCTGTCATCTCCAATCACAATCCTTTCATATGTCTGTCGCCTAACTAGAGGATGAGATACCTTTCATCATGAGTTAGATATATATCATCAATGTGATTGACTCTGAAAAACTCATGTAATATTTCTTCCTTCATTATAAAATTATTTAGCTTTTCAGTTTATTTGTTAAACAAAACTCTAACCCCTGGTTCATCTTATTTAAACTGATCAACAATATAGTTTTGATTAACCAACAAAACAGATACTAGAGCACTATTACATTTTAAGTCCTGCAATCTATCAATCATATTATTCATGACGTTTTTAATTGCCTGAAATCTCTTAATTAGATCAGGAAAAGTACTTGATGTATTTGCGTGAATGATCTTGACAGTTGCTAACTGTTACTCCATGAAAATTTTGAATTCAGCCAAATATGATTTCATTACAAATTCATATTTTAGTTTTCCAACATCAGCTAACATCTCTTTCTTAAAACATCCACTTCCATTTTTGAATCTAAACTATCTTTTAGGTTCTAAAACTTTTGTCTCTCCATCTCTAATTCTTTTCTCAATGAAGCATTTTCAGCCTGAACATTATTAAAATTTCCTATTAACTCCTCCACATGATCATTATCAGAATCAGAGGCACCTTTTTCATGATTCTAAACTTGATTTATAAAAGTTAATGGCAATGATTGACCATCCATATCTAATATATATCCTTATTCGCTAGTTACTCAACAGATTTTTCAAAAGAATCATGAACTGACTCACCCAGAATTTTTTTTCATTTAAATCATCCATATGAATATCAGTAGGATTAAATTCTAGATTTACATCATTAGGATATTACACCTCATGGGAGTTTCCTTCCTGAATTTCTTCTAAAACAGGATCCTATTTACCAAATTCAGTTTCTTGTGTAGGCTATTTTTGAATAGATTCAATTTGATCCACTTCAGTCTCTCAAGGAGCTGCTTCAATTTGAGGTACACCTTCCATTTCAAGTTGAGGTACCACCTCAATCTGAGAAAAAACTTCTCATACAAATCTAGATATTTAAAACTATCAGTTGAAATGGTGTTTTTTTGATAAGGCTCGTCAATAGCTTGACCCACTACGTGCCTTTTCGTTTGAAGAGCCTCATGACTTCCCTCATCAGCAGGTAGATCTTCTTTTTCAAATATCAGTCTTCTTGATGTTTTGGAATATTCACTTACTCATGATTTATCCATGCCTTCTTTAGACTCTCAAAGTTTCTATTCTGAAGTTTATTCCTAGTATTCCTCAACTCAAACATGCATAAGCTTTCCTTTCATAGTGCTCTAGAAGAATCCAATCTTCCATATAGTTTCATCATTGAAAACATTACTATGGTGGCATCCTACTTTGATATCAACCAATCTAATCATATCCTTCTTAAATAAAAATTTATAAATGAATCTTCTAAATGGATAGAAGTTCATATTTGATTCTCGTTGGGAAAAATAATTCCTATATATTTCCATATATATTGGTAAATTCATCTTGATGTCACTCAGAAGTAAAAACATAAAATAAATATATGGATATAAAATATTTTCCATTTTATACATTCATGGTGGAATCCATGTTTTCACAAACAAAAAAAAAATTTGATCGGGTTCTAAATAATTGAAAAACATCGTTCTGATATTTTTAGAACCAAATAATAAAAGACATAATATCCTCTGAATTTTGTAAATTATCACCAATATTCATTAGGTCAAAATAATAAACTAACTCATGAGGTCACATTATTTTCTTAGAGATTTCTACAATAGAGATTGAAAAATCTGGATCTTCAATTGGTGAAATTACTATATCTTCATCAACTCCCAGACTAAAATGATATTTTTTTAAGAAATAAAACAGTTCTACCTAATATTAAAATTCTATGTCTACACCACTAAATGTCTGTTCTATATTCTGAAAGGAGAGATCTTTTATCAGTAACAGATCTGTTTGATACAACTATTCTAAGTCAACCACATTTCTTTGGGGGATTTTCTTCCCTAACGAGAGTTAATGTTTGGTGTTATTGTCTTCTCCATCCCTGATTATATTTGACGTCTCCTTTTATGTCATATATTTCTGATGGTTTGATGATCATGGGATTTGAAGGGTCAGGTTTGGATAGAAGAGGGAAGAAATGATTTTTCAGGTTCGAAAGGTTTTGAGAGAAATGAATGGGTTTAGAATTTGAAATGGCTATGAAAACATTGATTCCTGTGTCATTTACAATCATTATAATCATTAGAATATTTAATATAAAATAAAATCTATGCGGAAAAAAATAGCAGTAAAAATAATTAAAAAATGTTAAAAAGTAAAGATTACATTAAAATAAGATTTAATATAATCTCTTAAAAAAATTAAAATTTCGTTTAAAATTAAATACTCCTACCTACCCTTAATAAAATAAAACTGTTAAATGGGATTTGGTTTAGTAAAAATTTAATCTAATTGAATTTTAGTACTTAAAAATTCTATTAAAATAGCATTTTTAAAACCATAATTTCATAGAAAATGATGTCTGATATCAGTATGATTTGTCATAGAATGATTAATATAATTTTTCAAAATATTTATTACTCTTGTTTTACCACATAAAATAGGTGTATTATTAAAAAATAGTCCAAATTCTATATGACTATTTTTCATCAAAAAAAACAGGTGCACAACAACATCCTTTAGACATATATTTTTTCATAGCTATTCACAGACAAGTGACTGTTGTTTATTAATAGACCATGACAGATATGATTTTCCTAAAAAGGGTTAAGTCACTAAGGTGATTAGTCTATCTATTCTATTGCTTCCAAATTCATTATCTTAATATGAAATTAATATAAAATTAAATGTGTTTTGATATAAAATAGATTGAAAAAATGTTCCTTTTAAGTATCTAAAAATAATTTTGATAACACTTAAGTGAGATTCTTTAGGATTATATTGAAATCATTCACAAAGACATACTGAGTACATTATATCTGGCCTACTTGCAGTAAGATATAATAAAATTCTAATCATACATCTATATAATTTGTTATCAACTAATTTTCTAGTTTCATCCAAATCATGTTTTATATTAGTATACATTGGAGTTGTATGTGTCTTGATGTTTTCAAGTACAAATTTCATCATTAAATCATTAATGTATTTTTATTGATTCAAAAAATTTCCAAAATATTTTTGATATGTTTTATGTTATAGAAATGATATTTAATTCTCCCATCATACTCATTTAAATTTTTTTCATTAAATTTGAAAATTAATGACAATTGATTTTGTTTGTTGAACCAGGAATTATATCATCCGCATAAATTTAAATCAATAATATATTAGATTTTACAGTTTTCTTAAATAATGTTGAATATGAAATTCATATAGTAAAATCATTTTTCAAATGAAAAGAACCTAATATTCCATACCAATCTCTAGGTGTTTGTTTAATTCCATAAATCTCTTTTCTATATTTAAAAATAGAATATATTTTTTGGAATTTTCAAAGCTAGGAGATTTATTAACATAAACTTCTTCCATTAAATAACCATTTAAAAAAGAAAATTTAACATCCATCTAAAAAAATATAATGTTCACATGATATTCATAGGAAAAAATGATTCTAATGGATTTTAATCTTGGTACAGGGGAAATGGTCTCATAATATTTTATTACTTCATCCTGATTATATCAGTTAGATATTAGCCTTGCTTTATTTCTAATTATTATTCATTGATCATCTTTTTATTTATAAAGACCCATTTAGTTCCTATAACTATATAGTTTTTTGGTCTTTCAAATAATTTCCAAACATCATTTCTCTTGAACTGGTTTAGTCCTTCTTGCATTGCTAGCATCCAACATTCAAAAACTAAGGAATCTTCTAATGTATTAGGTTCTAATTTGTATATAAAAGCGGAAAACTCTACTTGATGTCCTATGATCCATAGAGTTTTTATTCTTGTATGTAGGTCTCTTATTACACTTTCTAACAGGTGATTATTTAGTGTTCTAGACTATCTTGGTAAAACACTGTTAGCTTCATCAATTTTATGATCTCTTGAACTCGACTAAATTTTATTTATAGCTTTTTCAAAATCATCTTTCATGTTCTCATGCCTCATGTTATCATTATAGTCATATTCATCAATTTGGTCATTCCTTTTGTCAAAAATATCAAATTCATCAAATTTCACATGAACTGATCCTTCAAAAATCCATGACATTTTATTAAAAATTATATAAGCATTGAATGTTGCATAATATCCTAAGAAAATTCCATCATTAGATTTTGGATCGAATTTACTATGGTATTCCTTTGTGTTCAAGATATAAAACTTTCTTTCAAAAAATTTAAAATACATTACTTTTGGTTTTCTGTTATTCCAGATATCATATGGTGTCTTTCTGAAAATGTGACATATTTCAACTCTATTCATTATATAACACGATGTGCTTACAGCTTCTTCTTAGAAATAGGTAGGAACATTGTATTCATTTATTATAGTTCTAGGCATTTCCTAAATATATCTACTTCTTCATTCAACAATTCCATTTCTTTGAGGAGTTCTTGGTGAAGAGAATGTGTTTTTAATACACAAATTTGAGAAAATAGAATTGAATTATAGATTTTCAAATTCTCCACCTTGATCTCTTCTTAATGAAACTATTTCAAAAACATTTTCATTTCGAATAGCTTCGCAAAAACATTCAAATATAGTAAAATCGTCATTTTTATATTTTTGAATGAAAATCCATTTATATCTAGAATAATCATCAACTAATACATATACATATAATTTACCATCCAAAAATTATATTATTGGATGTAAATAAACCTTTTAGAATAGTTATAATGATTTAGATGTATCGGTTTTATTAATAGATTTGAAGAATAATTTGTATATATTGCCAATTTGAAATACATCATAGTATCTATATTTTTTTAATTTGAGAGTAGGAAAATCAGAAATTAGTTGTTTTGTAGATAACATTTTTAAAGCATATATATTGAAAGGTTCATGTCTTCTTTGCCAGATCCATGATTCATTTATCTTAGCAGTTAAGTAGTTTACTCATTATTTACACAAGTAATTTATGTCCACCATATTATCATTATTAGTTCATGGTGCACTAAACATTATGAAATTTTTCATTTAAAATAGAACAACAGTTGTTTGAAAAATCAACAAAATAACAATCATAATTGATTGGAGAGATACTTATGTGGTTGTGTTTTAATCATTGTACATAATGTACATTATTTATTGAGACTCCTTTTGAATTTCAAACAGTTCCAATGCAAATAATTTTACCATAGGAATTGTCATCAAATTTGAATAATCCACCATCTTTTTGAGTTATTGTTCTTATGTTTGATGATTTTTCACTCATATGTCTAGATAAGCCACTGTCCATATTCCATATTTCAGTTCATATTATTTGAAATTCTTCATGAAAAGGTATTCAAAAAATTGTTTTTTTGATAGCCATATTCTATAGGGTATAGTATTATTAGCTTGTAAATACATGGGAATCCATACATGCTTTGTTTTTCAATAATCAATAGAATTATATAAACTTCTTTCATCAAAGTCTTTTTAATCCTACTTATATGAGGTTGCCTAAAATAATAGTTTTTAGATATGTGACCTTATGTTGAACAGTAGTTGAAAATTACAATTTCTGTATATGGAAAAAATAGTTTTTATATAGTTCGGGTTTCTCACCATTTTTTCCTATTCCATATCATTTCTTTTTAATCACATTCCTTCCAAGAATTTCAATTAGTGTACATTTTCCATTGGTAAAAATAAGAGTTCCTCATTTGTATGTTTCTACTTCTGTATGCAGTTTTTATAGTTTAAATTTATTATATATATAGTTTGTGATTGATGAGTTATATATTTTTATTAACTATTGATGTTGTCTTAGTAGAGAGTCTGTTTATCCTAAAACAGCAGTGTGAATATTTTTTAGTGATTTGTGGTTCTCAAATAAGTAATTTTATTTCACTTCATTCAGATTATAGTAGGCTACATGATTGTTATTTAAACATCTAGAACTATAATCAGAATTATATTATTAATAAAATTGTATCTCATTATCTTCTACCATAAATCACATAATTTCTTTTAGATTCGATTTATCCTTTTCTAAGTCATGCTTTGTTGAGATGATGACGTCTTCTGATACACTCTACATAACTTTGGTTGCTCTTTTTTCTTTCCTCATATAATCATTGTTTTTTTTAAAAAATATTTTCCTTTTATCCTTTTAATTGAGGAAATTCAGGTCTTATGTGGCCTATCTTTTTTCATTCATAGAATCAGACTTCATTTGGTTATTTTTCAGCCTTTTGGAATGAGTTTTAGGAATTATTTTCTCTTTCAATATAATTTACTAAAATTTATGTCCAGCTGAACCAGTTCCATATCTAAATTGGTTGATTCATAACTCCGTGATTTTACTTTGATATCATTCTTCTTCTTTCGGTTCTTCATTGGGATGTCACATTCAAGTAGTATTTTCTCTTTTGATCAAGACATAATGATCTTTTTCTTCATATTCCATCTCATATTCATACATCGTCAAGGTTCCAATTAATTCTCTCATAGTAAGATCTTTGGAAGGTGATGATTTCCTAATTGCTTCTGAAATTCCATTCCATCGTAGTGGATGTACTATCAGTACTTTCAGGGCTTGATCATCTTGTTTGATTGGATCACACATGTCACACCCCGACCGCGGATGTCTGTAATTGTTCTCCTTTCTTGGACCCGGTTTAAATTTTTTTTGCGGAGATTGATTGCATTGGCAGTTTCACGCCAGTGCGCGGTCACCGCATCGTTGGCGGTGACCGTGCGTTCAGCCCGGGTAACAGTGTGTTCACCCTGTGTTTTAAATATTAAAATTTTTATGTTGGTATTCCTTTCATTATTATTGTATATATGTTTATATATGTTTATATATATATATATATATAATGATGTATGTATATATATATATAGATCTATATATGTATAAATATGTATATATGTGTAACATCTTTAGATTATTTTATAATTATTATTGTAAATACGTGATCAAAATAATTGTTATTTGAATTAACTAATTTATTATTTATTATTATTGTAAGTTTTGTTATTAATGTCTATGTTTTGTTATTATTATTAATATTATAAGTTTTATTATTATTATTATAAGTTCTATTATTATTATTATGATAAATTTTATTATTAATAAAAGGTTTTATTATGATTATTAATATTATTATTTTTATCATATATATATATATATATAAACCTATCCTAACCCTAGCCTATCCCCGTAGCCGCCACCCCCTCTCCCCTTCTCCACTTTCTTCTTCCCGAGCCTGCACCAGACCTTCCTCCCGTTCCGGCTCCTGCACGCAGCGCCGCACGCCGCCCTCCCCTGCTCCCGTCCAGCCGCTGAAGTCCGGCATCCCGGCCTCCCTTCGACCACGTCACCGGCGCTCCGCCCGGCCTCCATCCCGGCCCTCCGCACAGGCCGCGTTGTCCCCATCCCCCTTTTTCCCGTCGCCGCACCCAGCCGCTGTTCCCCGACCTCCCTCTCCTTCAGCCACCCCGGCCTTCCCCTCCGCCCGGCGGCCTGTCCCGGCGACCCGCCCGTTCTCCTGTCAGGCGCGCTCCCCCTCCGGTGCACTCCCCTATTTCGGCCGCATCTCCGGCGGCCCGCACCCCCTGCCTCTGTCGCATCCGACCCCCCTGTCCGGTGGTGACCCCCCCCCCCCCTGTCCGGCGAACCTTCCCCTTCCGACGAGTCCCTCCTGCAGCTTCCCCCTCCGTCCAGCCCGGCTCCCTCCAGCCCTCCTCCAGGCTCCCGCTGCAGCCCGCTGCGTCTCCCCCTGCCAGCCTTTCGTCGCCGTCCCATGCCCCAGTCTCGTCGCCATCCTCCGCTAATCCGTGCGAACAGCCGCCCGCGCCAGCCTCCTCCAACAGTGCATCCAGTTTCCGCAAGTCCTCCCGCTAGCCGTGTCATCCTCGACGCTCCCCGCCCGCCTTGCAGCAGCCTCCGGTCTCCGCCGCGCGCCTCCAGCGCGACCTGCACCCCTGCAGGTAAGTTTTTATTTGTTTTACTTATTACTTTACGTTTCATTCTATTATAAATATTATTATTTTGTTAATATAATTATATCATTATTTTGATTATTATTATGTTATTTTTATTATTACTATTATTATTATTATTATTTGAATTATCATATTATTATTATTATTATTATTATTATTGTTGTTGTTATTCAAATATTATTATTATTATTATTATACTACCATTGTTATTATTATTATTATATTAATATTGTTATTACTATTATATTATTATATTATGATTATTCTAAATTGTTATTGTCATTACTACTATGTTAATATAATGATATTATTATTATCAGTGTTGTTATTTTTGATATATTATTATTATGCTAATTATATTATTAGTGTTATTGTCATTATTATGACTATGTTATTATTTTTATTATATTATTGCTGATATTAACTTTATATATTGGTTACTACTGATATATTATTTTTATTTATCGTTGAACCCGTTCTACGATCTTCTGTTTTAGGACCCACGCGGGGCTTTTTCGAGAGAGTGCCATCGCTGCGCTTTGTTCTCGAGGTCCCGCCGTCTCCGCGCCTCAGTTTCGAGAGTGTTGGACTTTATCACGTGGCTTCGGACACACGTCGTGTCATCACGCCTTGGTTCCAAGGTCGTTTTACCGTCGCGCTTGGATCTTGAGGTAGGTCTCCCATTGCACTCGCCTTTAAATTAAGAATTTATTTATTCCTTGCCTTTTTTTGGATTTCAGTAAATTTAAAGGGATATTTAGTAGTTTTTATCGTGTGGTGATCTGCTGATGATAAAACCCATTTTTAATTCTAGCGTTTCATTGAAAGTGTTCTTCTTGGATTTAGTTTTGTGCTTCCATGGTAGTATTTCTAAATGGTTCTTCCTGAATAATGAAAGTCATGTTAAATTGTGTTTTGAAATGCTTTTGGCATGTGTAAATTTGTAGATGCATTGTTTATGGAAAATGGTGTTTTCTTAGAACCTTGATTAGAGAAAACGTCGTGTGACCTTTGAACTTGTTTTGGAAACTTTATGTGTGGCTCTTAGTTGATGAAAGATGTTTTCCTTTGCTACGCGAACAAAAGATTGGTTTTCATTTGGGAAATGGTGTTCCAAAAAAAATGATTAAAGGCCCGTTTGGCTCTTGATAAAAGTGGGGTGCGTTTGGAACTGGGAAAATGATTTCTTACTTGTGATACCAACGTCTTTCAGGTTTGAGACTGATTTGAGTTTCTTAAATAATGTTCTAAGTGTGTTTCCGGTTTTCAATCGTGTGGCGTATGTCATGTTCCTTGGAAATGTTTTAGTGTTAGATGTTCAAAGTGTAAATGATATGACGGCCCGGTTGGCACTTTAATAAATGTGAAGTGATTATACTTATATTTATATATATATATATATATACGTACTTGTGAGGGCATTTCTACAGGGGGACTTCCCTTTGAGGGTTGTCGTGTAGCGATGTCCGTGTAAGGGGTTGGCAAGTGCGGTGAGATGAGTCACGCGTGCGCGGGTCTCCCACTTACACAGTGTTACAAAAAACTACTATGGGTTCCTGGGCGTCTTGTAGATTATCGAGTGACGGTTGCTTGCTAACCCTGATTAGACGGGTTAGTACCCCCTGGAGTTACAGACAGGCCAGGAGGGATGTGCCACTGGTTGGCTGTTAGGGCGGCCAGTTGGTTATTGACTATGGAGTACCATGCCGGCAGGTAGTCTGAACCCGAGTACGTCCAGGGGTTTTCTAGGGATGTTCAGGATCACCCATGGTTATTGCTGATAACTTCTGGTTTACTTTTGCTTGCACTTGGTTTTCCTTTCCTGTTTACCTTTACTTGCACTTGTTTTCCCTGCTTGTTTACTTTCAGTCATCCTTCACAGCCTGTACTGTTAGATTTTTGGAAAAATGGTTTTCAAATGAAAATGCTTTATTCTCTTTGGGTAAGATTTGGAAATGTAACACTTTGCTTATCAGAATGAGTTTAAAACTAATGGAATGGAACCAACTTTTAAAAAGGAATAAGGGAAATGTCTCGTGTTTGATTTTCAAGTAAAGCATTGTGAAAACTTACTTTTATACATTATAGTTCAAACCTGGATTATGTAGATTCTATATTTACTGGCAGTGCTTTGGGATTTTGTTGTTGGGCTCACCTACTGAGTACTTTTGTGCTCACGCCTATCTTTTACCATTTCAGTCGCAGGTCTTCTGTTTTGAGTCGCTCAGTGTTGGAGCGAGGTTGCTCTCTAGTTGGGTGGTGACCTGAGAGGTCACATGGAGGTACGTGGTTGTGTGGTTTTTATTTCTTTTCCGCTGTTAGTGTTTGTTTATTCTGTTCTATTTACTTTTGTTTTGGGCTGAAATCGTTCCCAACGATCAAGTCTTAATGCCCGGCACTGGTTACCATCCCGGGGGGATCGGGAACGCCCCTCGGGACTTGTCGCGGACCGGCTCGGGTGCCCGGTTCAAGGTCGACCCGGGTTGGTTCGTGACAAAATGGTATCAGAGCTGGTTCTTGTTATTTGGGTTGTCCGGTAGAAGGAGATTAGGACTGTCGGAACTCGAGGGGTAGGTACGGGAAGAGCGTCGCGAACTCTTGCTCGCACTAATCCTCGAGTTACCAGGGGTAGTTCGGGAATTGTGTCCTTGTCTTTCCTGGTTTGTCTTGGATTGAGAGATGATAATGGAGGCAAGCCGACGTTACATCGTAATTTCACATGGAGTAGTGACCCATGTGGAGTTCGAGTACGTGGTTTGAATTCCTCCTAGTGGTCGACGCTGACTTGGGACATGGCCCACTACCATGTCGCCAGGTTGAGTGTGACTACTAGTCCCTCATTTCAGTGATTGATGCAAATTTTGGTTGCTGCTTTCGTTTTGGTTTGTGTGAGTACGTTGTTTGAAATGAAAAAGGGTTTTTTAAAATTGGACTGGTTTCTTTTAAAAGACTTTGAATGTATGAAATGGGTTTTAGAAACTGAAATATCTTGATTTGGAAATCTGTTGTTTGCTTGGAATTGGTTAAGAATGGTTCGGGATGAAAACCCAGGTCCTCTTTATGAACGTTTGCACATGTGTGAGGATGCATGACAAGTGCATGTTGGTGTGAGTATGAATGGAATGTGGATAAAGACATTTTCAACGGTTCATGAGATTACCTGGGTGTGTATTTGAAATTAAGGGCTTGACATTGTTTTCTAAATTGGTTTTAAAGAGGAAATGGTTTTGAATGTTTTTGGTTTGAAAGTGGGTTGGTTTTTGGAAAGTGATTTTGAGAAAGGGTGGTTTTGAAATCGAAAATGAAAAGGAAATTTTAAGGAGGAGATTTTATTTTGGGTTGTGTTGTATTTGATTGGTCCTTGTGCTGACTGTTTTTGATAAAGGCGCTTTTATTGATGTTGCTTCGATTTGATGTTGATTTGGTTTGATGTGGGTTTTGGCCTTGTGTTTTATATATCGCTCAGGAAATGCCACCCAGAAAGGTCTCTAAGGATTCAGATAAGTCATGCCCAGTTTTTAGTCCTCCTCAGACTTTGCCTATTCTCCATAGTGATCAGGGTCCGTTAGAAGCAGTGAAATGGTTCGAGGAAGTGGAACCTGTCTTTAGAATATTGGGAACTCCCGATAGTGTTAAGGTCCGTGCAATTATGGAGTTGTTCGAGGGTCCAGCTCTGGACCAGTGGAAGGTGGTTGCCCCACATCGACGCAAGTTGAAATGACGTGGGATGTATTTAGAATTGTTTTCATCCAATGGTTTGTACCTGAAGAAGTGAAGCTGGAGAAAAAGAGAGAGCTTGTGAATATTCAACAAGGACAACAGAAGGTGAAGGCATATGTTGACCATTTCAAGGAACTGATTTCCTTTTCTCCAGAGGTAGCGTCGCATGATCTCCTGAAGGCCTCTCTTTTCACTGGGGGTTTTTTTTCAAGAGATCAAGGAGCGAGTCCTCCCTTATAAAGACCTTTGTTTCGAGAAGCTGGTAGAGGAAGCTTTCTTAGCTGAGTTGGTTTCCGGTGTGCGGGTGGTTAGTGCTTCAACATCCCCAGTTGTTCGTAAGAGTTCCTCCTCTGGTGTGGAAAATATGCCAGAGATACCTGTCCTCAATGAGTTATCCCCTTTGGTCCCAGCTTCCAGTTCATTAGATCATTCGATGGTATGCTTTCAGTGTGGTCGTTTTGGGCATTTAAAGCCGTCTTGTTGCAACTCTCCGAAGACTTGTCATCGATGCGGTTGTCTGGGTCATCTGGAGAAGTTTTGCAGGAAGCGTCGCATGAAGAGGACGCTGTGATGGGAGAATGTCAGTACCTGACTGTGAGGCAGAAGATGCTTTAGCCATCAGAGCCCCAGCCACAAGTCTCGGGGTGAAGCTCGCGCACAGTCAGGAGTCCCCAGGGTTGTGAAGCCTTGGTCCAGGTTTTGTGTTCCATGTTAGCAGTGGGACAATCAAGATCTTTTAGTACTTGTTTTCCTGCTACAAAAGTTTCAACAGCGTGGTAGATGTGTTGTTTTTCTAAAAAGTGACAATGGATTTGTTCTGTGATAATCTAAGCAGACTTGTCGTGTGGGGGTGATATTCTAAATCGTGTGTCCTTCTTAAAAGTGTGTTTGACTCTCGTGTGGGTTGACCTCGTTTTAGTTATGTTTAAAAATGTGGTTATGTTTCGTGGACTTCGGTGGATCATGTCTCCAATTTGATATTGGTTAAATGTTTTTCTATGGGTTTTCCCTGGTGTTGAAGTTGTTGACTCCAGTCGTGGGCTCAAGGTTTCGACAGAGGTGTTGTAGTAATCGTGTTATAAGAATTGGTTTGAATTGGTTGGAAGTTCCCGCGTCGACCCCCCCCCCCATTCCCGGGGTTTTCTATTTAAATGGTCATCTTTTCTGCACTAGTTAAGCTCTTGTGGTGGGGAGAACCCCTTCGTGTTCTCCCCTCAATCTCGGACCCCAGTTTTCTCTGGAATCGGTCGGGTGTGACCTGTGCTGAGTAAGGTCATCCCCGAGATTCTCTTTTCTCTCTGGTTCCTTTAGTTCCATTGGGGCATGAACTTAAATCTTGATCGACTTTTGGCCTGGTGACTTTCTGGGGGCAGAAAGTGTTTGTGGTGGGGAGAATTGTCACACCCCGACCGCAGATGTCTGTAATTGTTCTCCTTTCTTGGACCCGGTTTAATTTTTTTTTCGGAGATTGATTGCATTTGCAGTTTCGCGCCGGTGCGCGGTCACCGCATCGTTGGCGGTGACCGTGCGTTCAGCCCGGGTAACAGTGTGTTCACCCGGTGTTTTAAATATTAAAATTTTTATGTTGGTATTCCTTTCATTATTATTGTATATATGTTTATATATATTTATATATATATATAATGATGTATGTATATATATATATAGATCTATATATGTATAAATATGTATATATGTCTAACATCTTTAGATTATTTTATAATTATTATTGTAAATACGTGATCAAAATAATTGTTATTTGAATTAACTAATTTATTATTTATTATTATTGTATGTTTCGTTATTAATGTCTATGTTTTGTTATTATTATTAATATTATAAGTTTTATTATTATTATTATAAGTTCTATTATTATTATTATGATAAATTTTATTATTAATAAAAGGTTTTATTATGATTATTAATATTATTATTTTTATCATATATATATATATATATAAACCTATCCTAACCCTAGCCTATCCCCGTAGCCGCCACCCCCTCTCCCCTTCTCCTCTTTCTTCTTCCCGAGCCTGCACCAGACCTTCCTCACGTTCCGGCTCCTGCACGCAGCGCCGCACGCCGCCCTCCCCTGCTCCCGTCCAGCCGCTGAAGTCCGGCATCCCGACCTCCCTTCGACCACGTCACCGTTGCTCCGCCCGGCCTCTATCCCGGCCCTCCGCACAGGCCGCGTTGTCCCCAGCCCCCTTTTTCCCGTCGCCACACCCAGCCGCTGTTCCCCGACCTCCCTCTCCTTCAGCCACCCCGACCTTCCCCTCCGCTCGGCGGCCTGTCCCGGCGACCCGCCCGTTCTCCTGTCAGGCGCGCTCCCCCTCCGGTGCACTCCCCTATTTCGGCCGCATCTCCGGCGGCCCGCACCCCCTGCCTCTGTCGCATCCGACCCCCCTGTCTGGTGGCGACCCCCCCCTGTCCGGCGAACCTTCCCCTTCCGACGAGTCCCTCCGGCAGCTTCCCCCTCCGTCCAGCCCGGCTCCCTCCAGCACTGCTCCAGGCTCCCGCTGCAGCCCGCTGCGTCTCCCCCTGCCAGCCTTTCGTCGCCATCCCATGCCCCAGTCTCGTCGCCCTCCTCCGCTAATCCGTGCGAACAGCCACCCGCGCCGGCCTCCTCCAACAGTGCATCCAGTTTTCGCAAGTCCTCCCGCTAGCCGTGTCATCCTCGACGCGCCCCGCCCGCCTTGCAGCAGCCTCCGGTCTCCGCCGCGCGCCTCCAGCGCGACCTGTACCCCTGCAGGTAAGTTTTTATTTGTTTTACTTATTACTTTATGTTTCATTCTATTATAAATATTATTATTTTGTTAACATAATTATATCATTATTTTGATTATTATTATGTTATTTTTATTATTACTATTATTATTATTATTATTTTAATTATCATATTATTATTATTATTATTATTATTATTATTATTGTTATTAAAATATTATTATTATTATTATTATACTACCATTGCTATTATAATTATTATATTAATATTGTTATTACTATTATATTATTATATTATGATTATTCTAAATTGTTATTGTCATTACTACTATGTTAATATAATGATATTATTATTATCAGTGTTGTTATTTTTGATATATTATTATTATGCTAATTATATTATTAGTGTTATTTTCATTATTATGACTATGTTATTATTTTTATTATATTATTGCTGATATTAACTTTATATATTGGTTACTACTGATATATTATTATTATTGATCGTTGAACCCGTTCTACGATCTTCTGTTTTAGGACCCATGCGGGGCTTTTTCGAGAGAGTGCCATCGCTGCGCTTTGTTCTCGTGGTCCCGCCGTCTCCGCGCCTCAGTTTCGAGAGTGTTGGACTTTATCACGTGGCTTCGGACACACGTCGTGTCATCACGCCTTGGTTCCAAGGTCGTTTTACCGTCGCGCTTGGATCTTGAGGTAGGTCTCCCATTGCACTCGCCTTTAAATTAAGAATTTATTTATTCCTTGCCTTTTTTTTTGGATTTCAGTAAATTTAAAGGGATATTTAGTAGTTTTTATCGTGTGGTGTTCTGCTGATGATAAAACCCGTTTTTAATTCTAGCGTTTCATTGAAAGTGTTCTTCTTGGATTTAGTTTTGTGCTTCCATGGTAGTATTGCAAAATGGTTCTTCCTGAATAATGAAAGTCATGTTAAATTGTGTTTTGAAATGCTTTTGGCATGTGTAAATTTGTAGATGCATTGTTTATGGAAAATGGTGTTTTCTTAGAACCTTGATTAGAGAAAACGTCGTGTGACCTTTGAACTTGTTTTGGAAACTTTATGTGTGGCTCTTAGTTGATGAAAGATGTTTTCCTTTGCTACGCGAACAAAAGTTTGGTTTTCATTTGGGAAATGGTGTTCCAAAAAAAATGATTAAAGGCCCGTTTGGCTCTTGATAAAAGTGGGGTGCGTTTGGAACTGGGAAAATGATTTCTTACTTGTGATACCAACGTCTTTCAGGTTTGAGACTGATTTGAGTTTCTTAAATAATGTTCTAAGTGCGTTTCCGGTTTTCAATCGTGTGGCGTATGTCATGTTCCTTGGAAATGTTTTAGTGTTAGATGTTCAAAGTGTAAATGATATGACGGCCCGGTTGGCACTTTAATAAATGTGAAGTGATTATACTTATAATTATATATATATATATATACACGTACTTGTGAGGGAATTTCTACAGGGGGACTTCCCTTCGAGGGTTTTCGTGTAGCGATGTCCGTGTAAGGGGTTGGCAAGTGCGGTGAGATGAGTCACGCGTGCGCGGGTCTCCCACTTACACAGTGTTACAAAAAACTACTATGGGTTCCTCGGCGTCTTGTAGATTATCGAGTGACGGTTTCTTGCTAACCCTGATTAGACGGGTTAGTACCCCCTGGAGTTACAGACAGGCCAGGAGGGATGTGCCACTGGTTGGCTGTTAGGGCGGCCAGTTGGTTATTGACTATGGAGTACCATGCCGGCAGGTAGTCTGAACCCGAGTACGTCCAGGGGTTTTCTAGGGATGTTCAGGATCACCCATGGTTATTGCTGATAACTTCTGGTTTACTTTTGCTTGCACTTGGTTTTCCTTGCCTGTTTACCTTTACTTGCACTTGTTTTCCCTTCTTGTTTACTTTCAGTCATCCTTCACAGCCTGTACTGTTAGATTTTTGGAAAAATGGTTTTCAAATGAAAATGCTTTATTCTCTTTGGGTAAGATTTGGAAATGTAACACTTTTCTTATCAGAATGAGTTTAAAACTAATGGAATGGAACCAACTTTTAAAAAGGAATAAGGGAAATTTCTCGTGTTTGATTTTCAAGTAAAGCATTGTGAAAACTTACTTTTATACATTATAGTTCAAACCTGGATTATGTAGATTCTATATTTACTGGCAGTGCTTTGGGATTTTGTTGTTGGGCTCACCTACTGAGTACTTTTGTGCTCATTCCTATCTTTTACCATTTCAGTCGCAGGTCTTCTATTTTGAGTCGCTCAGTGTTGCAGCGAGGTTGCTCTCTAGTTGGGTGGTGACCTGAGAGGTCACATGGAGGTACGTGGTTGTGTGGTTTTTATTTCTTTTCCGCTGTTAGTGTTTGTTTATTCTGTTCTATTTACTTTTGTTTTGGGCTGAAATTGTTCGCAACGATCAAGTCTTAATGCCCGGCACTGGTTACCATCCCGGGGGGATCGGGAACGCCCCTCGGGACTTGTCGCGGACCGGCTCGGGTGCCCGGTTCAGGGACGACCCGGGTTGGTTCGTGACAACACAAGGCAGAGATATTGTTAACAATTTCTATAAGCCTTTCATTCATTTGGATGATTCATTCTTCTTCAAACATTCTGAATGTGTCAAGTTTCAATTTTTTTTTGGCATACCACATTTTTCTAACATTTTTAGTTCCTTCATAAGAAACTGAAATTGTCTTCCACATTTCATAAGCAGTCTATAAATAAGATACTCTTTTGAATTCATCTTGTACACATGAGACGATAGAATTCATAGCTATCAACTTTAAAGCATACTCTACTTCTGAATCACCGCTCCATTTTTAGGTTTCTCTAGAATCACATAGGGATTTATAATTTTTGAATATATACTGTATCGAAGGTTCTTTATGTAAATGATTGTCCTTCATTTCCATCATTCTTAATTGTTATCGTTGAAGTAGGGTTCTCAACCCATTGACATGCCCTATTGTGTATCTTCCATTGAGATCCTTGATTATATTCCTATAAAACTATCATTTTGTTATTGATTTGACAAAATCTCCACCCTCTGATTCCAATGGTTGGATCAGGTGATCCCAAACATGGATAAGAGGAGGGTGAATTGTTTCATTTATAAACTTTTCTTGAATAGTGTTGTTTTCCCAATCTATCCTTTAAATTTATCAGAATATTTATACTATGACAAATAAATAGATTGAAAGACACACATATATATAGTGGTCTGGGAAACAGAAGTCCCCATGTCCACTCCACCAACACTCTACTCTACGAGCTTGGTGATGTTCACTATCTAGTCCTCTAATCAACTGACCAACCAAAAATGAGTGTAGGAAGTTTAAACCATTACATTATAAGACTAAAATTGATCTTTATGGTTCATACATTTATCCAAATACACATCATAGTGTGATAAGTTGGTTAATCAAAAAAAATAGTATTTTTCGGAAAATACATTCCAGATGTTCTTCACAGTTACAGTAGCACAAAACTGACAGTTGATGAATCGTTGTCTTCGGTAAAGTTGTTATTCATGTAAGTTCCGTTCTG
Source organism: Viscum album (assembly GCA_963277665.1). Classification (NCBI taxonomy): domain Eukaryota; kingdom Viridiplantae; phylum Streptophyta; class Magnoliopsida; order Santalales; family Viscaceae; genus Viscum; species Viscum album. The sequence continues at coordinate 904,624,975 of OY728122.1, read as the reverse complement.
AGTTTATCCAGTTGCAATAGGGTATAGAAATATATCCAGAAACTCCAACAACAATCTATTCACGATAGATCATCGATGTAAAATAAGAATCATAAGGCTTTTCCTCTTTTTCAGAAAAATAGAGTCTGATAGATCTTGGTAGCAGAAGTTCTATATTACTCGTATATCTTTGTAAAATTTATTATCATGAAAAATTAGAGACCATATACATATGATCCTTTTTGCCATGATTCATCTCTTCTGTGTAATAAAAAAATAGCATATTTATAAAGAATAAAAATGAATCTTTTCCTTTCAATCTTAGATACAAAAATGTTTAATTTAGAATTGAGATATTCAATTTCTTGAAAAACAGTACATTCGTAACTCCCCTTATTATTCAGCATGAAAATATCCTCTTAAATCGAACAATTAAATCATAAATAAATGGCTTTGAATCAGTCAAATATGTGATTTAAAATCGGGCTTTTAATCTGGCAGGAAATCATCCCGATAATCTGCATAAAGGCCATTGGTCGAAAAAGTTGAAATTTAAATTCCCAACGCCAAACGTAGGGTTGAAAACTTAAGTTAGATGATCCATTCATCAAACTTATGTTTTATATTAAATGTATTTTTGATCATCCAATCATTAATAAGCTTCATAACATAAGATACATGATCTATATATTTTGATAAAAACGTAATGTTGTTCACAAAAGTAATATTGATGAAAACACAAGGTTGTTCACAAATGTAAGGTTAATAAACCATATTTTTGAGAAACAAACTTAATGTTTCAAACATACCTGGGGTTTTCCTTCCATACATTTCTAATAACATAATCGTAAGGTTCCTTCCAAATGCAGGGTTCCATTACCATACCATTTTTATAAAGTATGGTTGATTAACCATAATTCTCCAATAATGTAATCATATATTTTTTATCCTTAAGCTACACTATTCAACGTAGGGTATGGAAATTGTTTCCAGAACCCGCTAATATGATAAAACGATTTCCAAACACGTAGAGCATGAATAGTTTTTTCTGAACATGCAAAAAATATTTCCGAACACTTTGTCTAATATTCCATGAAGATTAAACACTTTAATAATATTACAAAAATATAAAAATAAAGAATATTAATTTCTTGAAATATACCAAGTTAAAATAATTAGAATAACAAACAGGGGTGTTTATGAGTATCAAAATCATCATAAAAAGATAGAGTATTATTCTCAATAATATCCCCATAATAATAATAAAATAGAGTGATTTTGAAAACAATACTTTTTCAAAATATTAAATAAATTCATTCCAAAATATTAAAATTTCATATGTATTCGGTAATCATAAGAATATCATATAACAAATATCATGCATAGATAATCCATAATTGTATCTTGGTACATAATAATTCATTTCACACATATAAATTTTAATAGCAATGTGGTTGACTTTTATACATGTCACTCTTGTAAATGGAATGTCCCTACATTTGACTTATATACCCAATGCATTATAAATTCTATCATCAACATATATCCATGGATTATCATAGAACCACTCATCCCATGTTTATCATCCAACCATCTGTAAAATGTCAAAGTACCATTACATAATAATTACACATAAAAGCATGAAACATTAAACAAGTAACATTTAAAAATTCAGATTCACTCATAAGAAAAAAATTGATGCTATACAAATAATAAATCACTTTCCAAAACTGGTTTTTAAAAACAAAATTCCCATAATTTAGAAGTTGGGATTTCTTTAAAAACATGAAGACAAATATCTTAATGGACATAAAATGACTAAAATATATTTTTTATAGGAATATAAATAAATATGTAAAATAATATCATGATTAATGTAAAATAAATTGAATTTAAATATATAAACATTAAAAAATATATTTTTAAATCAATGTGTCCAACTACATTGTGAAACAATTAAATCATAAGAAACATGAATGAATAGAATTTAACAATACAATAAATAATAGAAGAATAAATAAATTCATGATATGTCATGTCAAAAGGGATTTTTATGCTCCTCATAAAATAATTTTGAAGTGTGACAAGAAAATAAACCTCAACGAGAGGTTATTGAGATGAAGTTTATTAACTTGAGTCTAATTCGTTACATATATCCTTTACCTTCTTCTCAATCGACTGATATCTTTTCAATAAAAACATAACACATATATGGAGGGTCTTATAATTAAAATATGTTCTCTATAATGTTGTTTGGGATTCTAGGAAATTATTATGGTAGACCATGGATGAACCCAATAGGATTTGATGTGTGATGAAAAGTGAAGAATACACTCCCTTTTATATGATATAAGAGGGGAACTCTTGGAATTAATTGAAATATTAAATTAATATATATATATTTTCAAATAAAAATGTATAAAAATGAGCAATTCAAAATCCAAGATGTGTCTAAATTAAATCCAATCATCCAATGAAAATTATAAAGGCATTGATATATTTTGTAATCATTATATTCCAGTTTTAACCCTTATTTTACCCATTTAACACTTATCAAGGTATCATGTAATTTACACCTTGAGGAATAATACAATTAATAAAAATTGAAAAATGAAAAATAAATAAGATATTTATATTTTTTAAATTTTACCCCTATTAGTTGAATGAATATTAAAGTTTTATTTAGTTCATATCATTAAATAAAATAATTTTTATTCTATATTATCCATTATGTAATTTTTTATAATATTTATTACATAATATTTTAAAAATAGCATAACAACATGATATCTTGTAATCATATCTTTTTACTCATCAATAACAAGTAAATATAATCAATAATATAATTGGATGACATTAATTACATATAATTATATTTATTTTAATATTTTTAATGTAAATTATTTTATTTTTTCCTTAGTTAAACAATTACTACACTAACATTGTATAAGCCTTTAAAAAATTATTTATTTCATAAAAATTGAAAATAAATTACTAAAATGATGAAAAACATTTTATATGGAAAAATAATTTTTATACTATTACATATACCTTATATAACCCCATAAAAACTATTTATGTTTATAAAAACAAAATTATGAAACGTTTCAAATTTCGTTGAATAAAATAATATGAAGGTCATATTTTCAACAAAATGGACATAAATAGTGACATAACTGATACATAAACGCATAGATAAGAAAAATAAAAAGCCAATATTGTTATTAAATGTATAAGGATAATTTTATAATATTTATAACATTATTCATACTAATAATTAACTAATATACGTTTACCTATGTTAAAAACCTAATCAAATTTTCTATTCTTGTTGTCAAAAATTAAAAATGGACTATTATCTATATTTTGAAATTATAATTCCAAATATAGAATAATTATAAAAAATCAATTCATATAAATTTCATAAATTAAATATAATTAATCCTACTGACAGGATACAACATTGAGTTTTTAATGTAAAAATGTTCAAAAGATCACAAATTTTGAATATCCAATTTCATTGTGAAATTGATACCAATGAAAAAAATTGGATACAATGATAAAAAATGGATATAATAATACATTAATACTAGTTTGAAATATAATTTAACACTATAAATTAGATAGAAAAAATAACTTTTAAATTAAAATGAGTTATTTTTTACTGCTAATCCAAACATGAAACTTATTAGAAAAAAATATACCAAAGTGTTATTTGATATTAAAATTTTAAAAAAGTGTTTTAATTCTTAATATATAATTAAAAAACATGTCGAAAACCTGATTTAAAACTAGTTTACCAGCAAAACAGCACAAACATGAATTTTTATAAAAATAAATTTTTTCCGAGTGAAATTGTTTTTTTTCTTATATCATGTGATTAAAAACACATTTATTGAATTTTAAACAACATATATATTATATTATAAATTGAATTAATATAATACAACAATATTAATTTGTTTATTTATTGGTATAAAACACACATCTTACATTTAATTTGTTTTAGAGAAAAAATTTTACTATTATTTTAAATGGGGGGGGGGCATTTTAATATATATGTAACTAGTCCAAAAAAATTTATTATATACACATGTGAAAACATTATATTCATAATTCTATTAATTATGTTCATACCCACCATTTTTAACCGCTATGAAATAACTGTAACATTTAAATAATAATAATTATTCATTCATTTAATCTATATATTTTGTATCATCTAGGAAATCGAACATAGTATTGTTTAAAAAACCACATGATATTACAATATTCATATATATTTGATAGTAAAATATTGTCTTTTTAATAGAGTAAAATTGTTGTATCTTTTTAATCCTGAGAAATTGGTCCTATAGAAGAACCATTTTGATGGGGGGGGGGACTTCCTAGTTGGGTCATTATTTGGCATGAGATATTATGCTTTAATGGGTGTGTCAATTTGGCCACAAAGATCCTATAAGACTTTATTTCAGAATCTAATTCCACCAAGTTTCTATTTAATCATGGTATTAACAAGATTTAATTTGATCTAAAATGCATGTACTGATGGATTGGTATGAAAGGAGTTATAACTATCATTTGTTACTCGATGTTCAATCTCTTAGTAGGTAAAGTAAGAATACCTTGGACCAATTAATATTACACAGTAATTCACTATTCTTGAGTGGAAATGAAATTAAGTCACTAAGGACTTTTTTTATGGTTTACCAAAAACCAATTGAGGTAGGGGTGTAGTATGGGTTATCTTTGACTGGATGGAGAAGGTCAACCACATTCCAACTTTTAGATATACCATTTTTGTGGGTGAACGGGGATTAATCAATTTCTATGAGATTATTATACATCATGGTTCCTTTTTTATCATATCAGATAGGGTTTATAACATTACATCCAAATAATGTTTGGGATTGTATAAGGATGTTGGTTCATAGGTAATTCTACACAAAACCTACCCCCCATAGACAAATGGATAGTCCACGTGTACAATGTAGATATAATTGTATTGTTGCAAGAATACTTACTTTAATTTGGTGTTGATTCAGAGATACATTTACCTTTTTTCATTTTTTCAATAAAATCATCCAAGATACATTAATAATTATCATGTATAATGACTTGTATGTTAGGTCATTTTTCTGAACCTTGTTCTAGTTAGGGGAAGAGTAATAGAAATAATGGTACCTAGCCTCATTCTGTAGACATCAGAGAAGTTACGACTTACCAAGAAGCCTATGGATATATCTTAGCACTGTAATAAATCTTATAATTATTTTTTATACTATTATTTTTTGTTTTACATGGTATAAAATAAATTCATAAATGATTTTATTTGATAGGTAATAAATGGATTTTTGGAGACGATAATTAGTTTTCTTTTTTACGTCAATAAATTTAATATCACTGAGTGATTTAGGCCAATTTCTTATCAGGTAGATGTTCATTAGATGTACTAATCTATGAAAAATTACATCCTTGTCTCACAAATTTAATGTCATCATTTATTCCCATGTAATGTTTTTTATCCTTAGGATATTGAGTTTGATGTAGATGATCCTTTTGAAAATTTTCCTTTCTGAATCATTGATCAAATCATGAATGATTTTGGAATATTTTCAAATAATCTACTACGTGTTCAATGTAATCATGGGTGTCATAAGAAATTACTAGGTAGTGCAAGGCTGACGTATATGATACATTTCTATAGTATTTCTTATACTATCATCAACCACCCCAAGAATAGAAACTCAAGGATGTGTTGTTTTATAGAATGGGATTATATGATTATGGTTTTAATCTCATTTTATGGACACTATAAAATTTCCAATTAAAATTTTATCGATAGTTAAATAGTCTTTAATGACGTTTATGGAGGGTTATAAGGTGTTTGAGAATTTGACCTTGCTCAATTATTTGGATTGTATAGGAAATACATGTGGTAAATGGAATGATTATAATTTGAACCCAAGGATACGTGGCTTGGTTATACCATGTGGGGTAATGTATTGGGATTTATAGAGGACATCATGGGATGATAATGTTTAGTAATACCAAAATATTCTACCGAGTGAAGGGGTTTTCAATCGATAGTGTCTGAAACATGATCAATGCACATTTTGGCCAAATGTACGATGAATCTATTCAACCTCTTAAAATGTATTAACAGTTTATTTTACCCTTGATTTTTTATTTCTAGTTCTCCATTTTTATCTCCCGGAAAAATTTCCACCTTAAATTTAATTAGATCCTCCTTCTGCTTATTATTTCAATGTCCTCCCTATTATATGCTTGGAATATTATGTCGTACATCACATTTGAATAACAGTAATATGATCTCAATACATATTTATTTTTTTCATTTCCTATCTCACTATATAAAATTTCCTATTTCTTATTCATTGGATTTGATGCTTCACATTCTTATTGTGTGTTGTATATTAAATTTCACATCACTCATTGGTATGGTGGATATGATGACATCTAAACCAATGATTGAATTCATGGGTTGGTTCCCTTATACAAAATATGAGACTCTAATAACTATACATGGATTTATTAGTCTCACTTCGATTCATGACTAGTATCTCAAATATTTATATATATATATAACTATATATGAATATAAATATATTTTTCATATATATTCATACCTAGTTATTATGTTATATATATATATATCATGGAATTTTATCAAATATATCATCGATAAAAATGAAAAAGGTTCAGTTTGATGGGTTCCCTCAAAGAACCCGAGCTAACAAGGATAAAACATACATTACTAATATACATTGGTATAACATGTACACTGATCATTCGATGTAGACTGGTTGGATAATTATAGAAAATGTTTGTGGTGTCCAAATTAGATTCATTATTACACTATTGGGGCCAATAATTTGTAATCGAACGACTCTCATGGTTATTCGAATGGACATTAGAAAAATTAAATCTTTGGATAAAGAATTTTCATTTAGTATAGAGCGTGGTAGTATAGGACTGAGATAGTTATCAAGATTCTCATGGGAGTTTTGTTGTCTTTTTGTCTTTTTTTGTACAAAAATCCTATTTTATGGGTTTTTATTTGCCTAGAAAATTTTATTTCTTAATATAATACAATCCTGAAATATTGTTATAAAGGATTTTGGTTAATATATCTTAATCTGTTTTATTTATCTATATGTTTGATTCTATTACTTTTGATATTTATAATCATTTCATCTATTTAACTATAATATAACTAAATTTTTCCACTCTAATTTTGTGGGTATATCCTCCATAATGTACCAACATAGATCCTATCCACTAGTTGATATCCTCTTGACTATGAGTATATGCACATGATTCCACATGACCAATTAGGATTGGTAAATTATTTTTGAATTGGATCTGGGATGTTAGATACATCATATGTTAACAATGTTATAAATATATATCATGGATGATAATAAAAATATAACTAATGTTGTAATTTAAAATAATGAGAAAATACTATTTCTATTATTCATTTGGAAAGGATTCAATTTTATTTATCTAATTATAATGTACATGTAAATTGGGAGTTTAAAAATAATAATAATTACATATCACTAACCTCAAAATCAAGAATCATGATATAAATACCTCTGAACTATAATTATAAAATTATAAATAATTTTTAAAAATATATTTGAGTTACCATAATTATATTAAAGTGATTATTTTTGAATCATTAATGATTAATTATTATCACTATTTCGATGAATGTACAAGATAATCAATTTTGAATAATTACCTCCAAAGATGAAAATAAAATTAAACTATCAAATATATTTATAATAAATAATTATATATATCATTTACTATCTATATTGAAATATTATGTTTTTTAAATAACATATTTTCATAATTATTTCATTATACATGAGGTCAGATAACATTTTACTATTCAGAAATAAATGAATGGTTTTCATTTTTCTCAAATTATATTGTTTATGTATCACACAATAGATAACATTAGACTAATAATGATTAATGTAATTGGGTTCATTATCTCAAATTTAATTCCATGACACATGATAGATACTTAACACCATCATTTAATTTATATGATTTTTAGTTGTCCTAATTCTACCCAAGTATATGAATATATTTCTAACAATAAGTTATTAATGTCCATTTAATTATAAACCTATTATTTTTTATTGATTCATATGTTACTTTACTATAAGTGTTTTCATCTCAAATTCCAATATTTGAGACATGATGTTTTATAATGAACCTAATTTCACTTAAATGGAATTTATTATGATAGTTTTTTATATGATATCCAGAATTATGTCTCGTGAATGGCATTTTATTTTTTGTTTCCCCCTCCATCTATTAGAGGATTTTTTATTAAATTGTTACCCTAAACACAATGTTTTCCACTATAATATCAAAATAAAAATAAATATTTATGTATAATTATAATGAATGTGGTGAATTTTAATTCTCATTATCTTTTAACCCTAAATATTTTATTTTACACTATATTATTTTTTTGGTATTTTATATATATTCTTGCTATGTTATTTTTCATGGTGATTAATTATTTACCTGTTTGAAGGAAACCAACATGACCACTTCTTTTCATTGGGAATGCTACTCTTATGTGGTCATATACATTATATTCTTTTACGAATAATATAATTTACACATAAATAATGGATTCCACTCATTTCCTAATACATTCCCCTTCTTTTAAAATATATGAATGAAATCTCTACAACCTAAAGATATATCACAGCCTTTGTTCTAAAAAATAATACTATTTTATTGGTATGATTTTTCATATAATGTATTTTCTTTACAAATTAAATAATTTTCATTACATTACTTAATTGTTATTAATGTAAATACACTTGAGAATATAAAAATGTTAAATTTATTAAATTAACCATATATTATTACATTATATGCTACTAGTTGTAGGATTATTATAGTGAATGTTATTCTAGTTATTGATTGGGGAATTAATAGAAGATGATATACAATTAATTTTGATATAGATGTCTATATATAACTATATTAAATTTAATATTGCTTCTGTTACTATCCATATATATATACATTTAGTATAACGATGTGATCATTAGGTGCCAATATTACATTTCCTCATGACGTAACAGTTGGTCCCATGAGTATAACGGTTTGGGTATTTAGATTTTGTCAATGGAATGTATGAATAGTGTCTTTCTTGTGACATTGATAATAAGAATAATACCAATTTCAATGATTTGATATAAAATAACATGATATCTATAATTATGAATTCGATCACCATTAATTAAATTATTTTTATATATTAGATTATATTTATTATTATATGATCCACTAATTTATTAATCATTAATATTTATTTTTTTAGAATTATTAGATTCTTATTTATTCCCATAATGATTGACTCTGAAACAAAATTTCCTTTACTGAACATTTGATATCACCCTAAATGTTTTTTCAATTAACATAGTTATAAATAAATTTACTACAAAAATTATTTAATGTGGAGTATCATGTTTAGAAAATTTATGTGAGATGTTTAAGATGAATTTTGTAATAAGTAATTTTTTTAATTGTATAATAAATTTATTTTTCATATGAATGACATTGAATTTTTTAAATAATTATTTTTACTAATTTCATTAAACATTGATTGAAAAATACCAATAAATTGAATGTTACTAATTTTTTAGTGATATTTTTTTTATTGATGGATAAAATTGTGTTTCTTGAGTAGATTTCAAGGAATATATACAAAGAATGTAATAAAGATATCTTCACCCTATGAGTGTGTTTTTATAAAACCACAGATGGTAACAAAGGATGGTCTATATAAATTTAAATATTAGTATGATAGAGGTTGGACATAATTTATGAGTCATAAATAACATAAAATGTTGATAATATAGTGACCCTACATTTTGTTACATATCTAATTATACGATTCTAAAGAAAACAACATAAAATAATTACACAATGAATATCCAATGGATTAATGTCTATTTCAAGTTAGGACCATAACTAACATTTAAAAAATAAAATATAAACATTTATTTAATTCCTTTTTCTCGATATTCTTATTGGAACGTGAATTCCTCTAAGTACATGTAATCACATTAAGAGATATATCAAATAGGTTTGAGCTAAAATCCCAATAATAGATTATATAATAAAATTAAAAAAATGAATGGTGTGAGAAAAATTATTATCATCATTAAATAGGTTTAAGATCAAAATCATTAGAAGAATAATTAATAAAAGGAATAGATTATAGAAATCCAAAAAAGTGAGACATCATGTCATCATAGTCAACTAATACACATAGTTGGGAAAAAAATATAGTACAATTTACACACATATTTCACATTTCTAATGAGATACTTCACATTACCAAATTAATTGGGGGGATATATAATTACAGGTGAACCAATCCCATCATAACATTTACATTTTCATGGATTCCACATATAACATATATCAATACGGAATATAAAATTACCCATGGAATGGAATGGGTTTCATTTCACAAGTTTAACTTAATTAACATTGGGTTCCCAAATTAAATAGGGAATAACATACTTTAATCATCAACATTGAGTGATGAGGAAACATTCTTGATAAGTAAAAGGAATTTTTCTTTAAAAAGAATTGTCCTTTTAGAAAAAATTTTGTTTGTTATAAGTTCAAGTAGTAAACATTTATATACCATAAAATGTATGATAATTATTATGAATTAATAATTAAGAAATATTTAAATAAAATATTCAGTAATAGAGGGAATCCCCAAAGAAATATTGTTGGGTGTTAGAATTCCTCTTACATTGAGTTTGAAGGTGTCCATAACATTAATATATTACATAGTCACATTATATTCAATAATTAACAAATAAATTCACATTGATACATGAAACATATTCATTTTGTTTTTACTATGTTTGATTAGGGTCTTTTGGATGTGTTATAGAATATAATTTAATCATTTTTAAGCATTTGTTTTCATCGGTTTCAAGATCGGTTCACCTGTATAAATGATTGGAAGTTCGTGTAAAATGTGGATAAATATATAGAATTGTTATTATATTTTTTTTATTATATACTATTAGTTTTAATGGTCTTATAAATAATATTTTGATATATAATTAGGAGGAAATATAAGATAATAATGAATGGTAATCGTTTAGGGTAATTTTGGCGATTTTTTGATCACAACGAAGTCATTTTGTTTTATAAATTTTTATGATTTATATATGTTATATCTAGATAATAAAATTGGATGTAGAATAAAAATAAAAATATTTTTTATACTATTCAGTGGTATTATTTATAGCCTTTATGGTGTTAATGGAAAATTAAATTGCATCACCATCATCGGTAAATTGACATATCATGGATGATTATTTAATTTTTAGAATAAAATATAGAGAGGGAACAGTTTAATGATTTTTCTCACATTAACATGATATAATTACATTATATAAAACATAAAAGAGTTATAATTCATTTCCATATGATAAGGTTTTGAAAAAGAAGAAAATAATTAAAATTTAAATAAAATTAAATGAAATAGAAAGGGGATTTGACCTCTTAAATATCTCCTCATTGAGAACCTCCTTAAAGAAATGGTTTTGGTATTTCGATAAGCCTAAGATCTAATATACGTGGGAGGGGGACTAAGGAGTGTATTGGGAATAATTTCAACAAGTCTTAAATCTTTATAGGTGTGAGGATAAGAGGGTGTGAGGGGTGGTAATTATAGTGTATGAGAGAGGTGTTTTCACATTATTTAATTCATTAGTTTATTATTTTTTTCATGACAAGAAATATTGTTGATTCATGAAAATAAATATAGTAATTAAATCATTTTAGTTTTATGCAATTGTTCTCACATCAATGATATCTCATTTATTAGTGTATTTGGCTTTAAATTCTTATATATAGTAAATTTTCATAATTCACTATTCACAAAAAAATCATTTAATTCTTTAAAATCCAAAAAGTGTACCCTAAATTTTTTTCCAATTTATATATAATAAATCAACCCATGATTAGGATAATACGATTTTTTAAATATGTTTAATTTAATTTTTAATTAATATAATTATTTACATGGAAAATACATATTCTAAAATTATAACTATTTTTATAACACATTGAAAAATTAATATAAGGCCTCATAAAATTATCTTCAAATTATAATATATCTAAATATTAATTTTAGAATACATTTTATGAAATTAAATTTTCATTTAAATTATGAAATTAATAATAAAACTATAATTAAATAATAATGACTTATAAACATCACAACACTTAAATACTAATTTTAAAAATAATTACATACATATAATATGATATAATTACATCATACATTGACATTAATGATACCTCAATATTTTTTATACTTTAAGGGGTGAGTCTTATATTAATTTTTTCTATTTACAATTAATAATTGTCATATTAATTTTTCTAAGGTCAAATTACTATTTTTACGGTATCGATTCATTAACTATTGAAATAATTACTATTTAATTAATACATGATTTCTAATGTTTTTATTATGGACCATATGTTTTTATATATTATTATGACATTATAATAAGAAGGGTTAAATTCTATTGATAAAAGTTTAGATCATTACATTCTTTCCCCATTTTGAAATTTCACACTCTGTTTATCACCTCATATGTTTCCCATGTTTCTTAATCATAATTATGGTTCCACAATGGCACTTTGACCAGGTGATTTGAATTATTGTTTAGAACCTTATCTCTCTTGTCCAAAATCATTACTAGTTACTCCTTATAAATGAGATCATCTTCCAGTTTACCACCTCAGTTATCAGTACACGTGAGGGGCCTAGTATGTACATACTCGAGAGTGATACATGGAACACATTATGAATTTTATCCATATTTTGTGGAATTTCAAGCTAATATGCCACAACCCCTATGTGATAAACAATATCAAAGTGGGAAATGTACCTTTGGATTAGCTTTCAATTATTTCCAAATCGTATTACTCCCTTCAATGGTTATATTCAAAGGAATACATTATCTCCAACATCGATCTCCATGTCCCTTCGATAGTTGTCAAAAAATAATGTTTTTTAATATTTAGTATCTTTGATTTTTTTGGATGGATTGATCCTTCGTAGTCATTTCTTGCAGAATATCATGTCCATGTAGCTTCCATTGTCCAACAAAATCCCAACTAGTTGGAGTTCTATATCACATTCCATATAGAGCTTTATAGGGAAAAACTGAAAACACTTGTTGAAGCAATTATAGTATGCCAACTCAACTAATGGAATATGATGATCTCATACACCTTTGAATTCTAAAGAGCATACTCATATCAAATATTTGAGTGTCTAAATAGTCTTTTTATATTGGACATTAGATTGGGGATGACTGTTTGTGATAAAATTTAATTCAGTACTCAATCCATATTGAAGACTCCTCCATAATTTAGATGTGATCCTATGATCCAGATCAATGAAAATAGTTACTATATCTCTATTCAGTCTCACCAATCCATTCCCATGTATCATAGCAGGATTTCAACTAGGATATCTTCTGATGTATCCATAAAGTTGGCATCCTTTGAGAGTATTTCCACCCCAAACCTTATCACATTATTTATAGTGGATGTCTTCGAGATACGCATAATAAAGTCCATAGTGACATTCTCCCATTTCAACAAGGGTATAGGCGATGGTCGCATCATCACTTTGTAATTATTACACTCAACATTATCTTACTAACATATCAAACTCCTTGATATATACTCCAGATTCTCTTTATTTATGTTCCCCAACCTGATGTGTTATTAGAAATCACAGTATATCTTGATACTCCTTGGATGGATTGATAAATTTGATCTAAGTATATTATCCAATTTCTCCTTCATTATTCTATGTGATATAGTCACAAATATCCTCATTTAAAAAAATCACATCATCATCATCAATGTGGAACTATTTAATATTCCATTCCATTACAACATTAACCTTCTTTAGAAACTCTATATCATACCATTGTGCCTTCATATTGTTATATTTGATATATGGTTCGGAAATTATTTGGGTAAGGTATGATTTATTCCCTAGATTTATGATTCTCAAATCTATTCATTTCATATACATAGTGATATGGTCTTTCTAAATCCACAACATGGATAGTGTCGCATGTTCGTTGCTATTAAGAGAATCATATACCTTGTTTTCCATTCCATGATGATTTGAATTGTGAAATTGTATTATTTGATTATATATAACCATATCATTTGATGTATGTTTAAATCCTATTGTGTGAATATATAAATTACTACCATTTATTTTCTATATAGGTCACACTACATACTATGGAGGTATTCCAGCTATATATTCAAGGAAATAATCACAGTAGCTAGCTCTGGATAATTTGTTTGATAGTTCTAGTCATGGATCATCATCCTATATGAAGATTAGGATATCACATTAGCATTTTTATTGAGAAAAAAACAATAATTTCTCATAATAATAACAATATATCAAAATATTCGCCATATTATAGTAATGTGAGTACAACTGCAGTGATTACCCTATTCTTTAGCTCCATGAATCATTCCTTAAATTCATCTATCCAACAGACATTAAATCATTAATTTTGATCATAGTTACTGTTCTTGAAAATCATGTGATATTTTTAACAAAACATTCATAGCACAATTATATTCCATGAAAACTGTATATTTCTTTGAAACTAGATGGTCTGTTTCATTCCCCAATTTTATTTTATAATGGATCCAGAAAAATGCACTCACTTTTGATCACATGTCCAAATAATTTTATTAGCGACATACAAAAGTCATACCTTCTTAACACAGTGTACATATTTTACATTCTTAATGTCTCCATTTGAAGCCATATATTTATTTCATGGACATATTTTCTTATAGAGTAAATGATAATATCATTGATTCAAAGTCCCCAAGATTTTTTATGTTCATGTCTGAAGACTCTATTCATAAAATACATGAATATTTCTATGGAATTATTATGTTCAAAAGGAATCACCAAAAACACATAATTCACATAAATGTTATGGAAGGATGTTTTCTAAATATATTCTATCAACATCTTTAGTAGATGAAACCCATAATGAATGTCCACCTTTTAATATGAACTAAGATACTCTTAACTGATCGAACAAGTCATAAATCCATTAATGTGGATACTTGTTCTTTATATTGATCTTTTTGAGTTCCCAAAAATTTACACACAACAACATTTATCCATCCTTTTACAGGAAAAATATAACTGGCTCACCCCAATGTGATGCACCAGGGTGTTAGAACCCTTTGTACAAATGATGTTACATCTGCTTCTTTAACTCATCCAGTTTTGTTGAAGCCATCATGTAGGATCACTTTGATATTGGAGTATCTATAGGTATGACGTATATTGAGAACTCTACCTCACATATGGGGGAGTCTGGGAAACCATTAATGAAATACATCAATTTATTCAATCATGATGGGAATTTTCCCTAGGTAGATGACTGCCTTCGACTCAACCATTTGTTTGAGGTATGCTTCTTCAAAGGGAATCAACCCCCACCCCATTGATGGATTTATAGAAGGATATTAGTGATATTTATTTAATGTTTATAGGATCATAGGATGGTTCATAAAATGAAAAGATAATTCATTTTCCCAAAAAATTGATTTTTTTTATATAACGAGATCCAATACATCGCCTATTTAACATTGAATTCGACCAATGGTAGTATTCGGGGATTCTATGAAATAATAATTCCACATGCGCCAACCTGATAAGATTCCAGCACATGGGATTCAATTATTTATCCCCATGGGGTTACTATAGATATCTCTACTTAAAGGTTTCATGTCTTTGATTAATAATTTGATTAAAACATGAATGATATAAAGGAATACATAAAAATAAAATATAATAAGTCATTTTACATTAATGATTGAATATTATGTGTACCTTGTATGAATCTATTATATTCGTACACTTCCATAGATGTGATCGAATAATCCTTGACATAGTCCTCTGGATTTTGTGGTTGCTGATGCTGATTACACTAAAGGACCTGTGGTATAGTACATTGGATTGCATAGTTCCCTAGCTCCCTATAGTTGTTTCATCGGACCATGGGTGGGGTCCTTTTTTCCTAAAACACATTTTCATGCTTCCACATGCCATTTTAACACTCAAGATCATGGTGGACTTCTCTCTTAGATTTGAATCATTTCGTTTATCGTTTTGACAGTTCCCATGATACTTATTCCAACATTTATGACATGTTAGTGGTTGATTATTCTCTCCTCATTCTTTGTTAAATCATCCATATTTAAACTCCATATTTAATTTCATATCACCATATATATGCGACCATTCTCAAAATTACATATCATATTTATGATCACATAAAACAAATTCTACTAACTCAAAAAATGTTAAATTAAAAGGGTATTCTAAATGGATGGTATTAATCAACTAAATAGTCTAACAGTTTTTCTATCATGGTTTATAACAAAACCTAATGCGTACATTGCAGGACTTGTGAAATGTTCTTCATATGCCATGATAGATTCATAGTACATTATATTCAGCTCTATGAATTCCCTATCAATATTTTTACTAATATTATGATGGAAATACTTGTTAGGAAACATTATCTTAATGCCTTCCCACTCCATCTTCTGAATTTCATCATTCAACTAGTTGTTCTTAAAAAACACCCACAACTGATCAGTATCTCCATCCATAAAATAAATATTAATATTATCTTTATCAATCTCATTATATAGAAGAATTTTAAATATCTTCTTTGTCGAGTTGACCCACTGTTCCTCGACAAATGAATCATATGATCCTCTAAACGTTTGTAGTCGTTTCCTCATAAAACCCTCAATAGCTAGTTTTTCCCTCTTATTTGATACCAAAAATTCCACATTTTTATATTATCTTTCATATCCTGTAACAAAAATGTAAGATTCACCAGGAAGTTTTGAACTCGATCTCCCAATGAATAGCGTATGTCAATCGGGAAATCTCTTTATTGTCCCTCACACATGTTCGTGGACTAATTTCTCCTAGTTCCCTGCATTTTCTAAAGTGTAAAAGGATAGAAAAAAATGTATGTCAGCAAGTCATGAATTAAAAGTCTATTCCGGTGTGCATTTATGTTTAATTGTAGAACATATAGTATCCCTATGTTTATAATTTTGTAAAACAACATATATTTGGTGCTCACTTATACTTATACTCTTTCTAATATTTTTCACTACGGTTCTCAAATATTAATTCCCAAATTATCTAATCAATCCTCAGATACCAACTATTGACACCGTGTTATTTCATACATATCTTATTTATACATTTAAAACACAAAATAAATCATTAGACAATTATGATCCAATGTTTTTGTGTCATGGGAATATTAGTATCAAACAAATCATTTACTAAATTAAAAATAACCATTTATTTAATTCCTTCCTCTATAGATTCTTATTGACCCTTGAATTCTCCTTAGTACATGTAATCACATGAAGAGTTACATCAAAAGGGGTGATATAAAAGACCAATAGGAGTAGATATAGGAGCATAAGACAATATAATAGTGGTTCAACTTAATCATTATCATCATTACATTGGTATATGATAATAACAATAAGAGGAAGCATTATGAAAAATCCTGGTATGTAGAAATGCATAAAAATGAAACATCATGTCTTAGTGGTAAACAACTACACATAGTTGTGAAAAAAGGATTGAATCTTGTTTGCACATATGTCATAATTATCATGAGATAAATCGAATTAACCAACACATTGGAGTGCTATTTGATTTCAGGTGCACTAGTTATATCATAACATTTACATTATAATGCATGCAACACAAAACACACACAAACACATATATATATTAAATGTAAATAATCTCGTCGAAAGGAATGGGTTTAATTTCATAATAATACCTTAATAAAATTGGGGTTCCCATATTATATATGGAATAAAAGGATTGAATAATCATCCTTAATTGAATAAGAAACAATCTCGAGCGAAAATGGATTATTTTTTTAGAAGAGTTATTTTGTAAAACATTATGTTTTCCATAAAATCAGGTTAAAAACGTTTATATCCAATAAAATTTATTATAATTATTAATAAATAATATTCAATTAAAATATATTCTTTAAAAGGTGTGAAAGAGGTAAATCCCAAAGAAATATAGTTGGGTTTCAGAATTCCCCAAACATTGAGTCTAAATGCCTCCTTCACATTAATATAATGTATAATCACATTATAATCACTAATTAAAAAATAAATAACCCTTTATACAATAATTCGACTCATTATGGACCTATTTTGTTCATTAATAGGATTTTTTAGGAGTTATAGAGTTTAATTTCATCATTTTGGAGATTCGTTTTCACCTTTTTCATGATCGGTTCACTAATAGACATTAATGTAAGTTCATGTAAAATGAAGATAAATTTCGAAAATAGTTTTTATATTTTATTAATGATATTAATGAAATTTTAATGGTCTTATAAATAATTTTTTTTAAATGTTTTGAGGATGAATCATTAGATAAAAAACAATGAAGATCGTTTATTTTAATTTTTTTGGTTTTTCAATAATAATGATCTCATATTTTATAATCATTTATTATTATATACATAATTTTGTTCATGAAAATAAAATGGGTCATAAAATAAGAATAAAAAAATTAAACCGTTTAATCATATTATTAATAACCACCATGTTTTTAATGGAAAATTAAGTTGTATCTCCCACGATGCTTGTAAATTAACACATCATGGGTGACGATTTAATTTTTAGAATTAAAGAGGAAGAGGGAGAAGTTTAATTATGGTTATCCCATTAACATGATATAATTCTTGTATATCAATCATAATGTAGTTATCATTGCTTTTGGATATTATATAGTGTGAGTAAGTGAAGAAAATAAATGAAATTAAAAAATAAAGGAAGAGTACTTTTACCTCTTAAATATCTCTTCATTGATAACTTTTTAGAGAAAGGGTTTTGTTCCTTTTATGATAAAAATATGCCATATAAGAGGTATATGGGATTGGGGAGAGGTTTTTGCATATTTTGGATATGGGACAAATATTGAGATGTGTGAGGGGTGGTGTTTATAGTGGAGTAGTGTGGTGCTTTCTCATTATTTAATTCATTAGTCTATTATTTTTCACAATACAATAAAGAGTGTTGATTCATGAGCCTAAATAAAATTATTACTTCATGTGAGTTTTAACAAATAGTAATTACATCAATGATGAATAAAAAAATTATCTATTTATCATTATAATTTATATAAAGCGAATTATCATATTTCACAATTCACAAAAAATACACGTAATTCAAAAAAATAAAAAATATTAACCCTACACATTTTTTGACTTTTAGATTTCAAAGTTTAATGCAATTTTATGACAAAATATTTTTCAATATGATTAATATAATTTTTACTTTGAATCATTAATTATAAATAGAATATATGATTTAAAATTATAACTAATTTTATAACATTTTGATAAATTTTTTCAGGATTCATAAAATTATATTAAATTAATAAGAAATAAAAATAAAAATTTATTAATAAATTTTATGAAAATAAATTTTATTTTACATTAATAAATTAATCATAATTTTTATTTTAAAAATAAGGACTTATAAAATTACCAACAAAAAATTTATAACTTTAAAAATATTTTCTTTCTTTTACAAGCATATAATTATTTCATTTTAACTTATACGATCCGTAAATTTTATTTACACTTTAATGGGAGAGGATACTATTAATTTGTATAGTTTAATATTCATAATGGTAAAATTACAATTAATAAGGTCATGTTACTATTTCATTAGTACCAGTACCTTAACATATTTAAATAATACATATATGATTAATTATTCATTTTTAATGTTATTATTACGGTTCATATGTGATAGTATGTGATTATGACATTACTATAAGAAGTGTGAAATTATATTTCTTAATGTATGGGATGTTACAGATAATTTATTGTCGATAAAAATTGTAAATGTATATAGAAACATTTTTGATTGGTTAATTTATTATTATGTACCTAATGTAGATTGAGGATAAGGATGAGATATCATCATTGAAAACCAATGGGATGAGTCTATGTATAGGAATATGTTTTCAATTTTTGTAATGTGTGAACTCTTTAGAGTCTAATAAATTTCATCCCATTCATGAAATAAGGACCCAGCCTTAAACAATTCCATAATCTTAAATTAAATGAATAATTCACATTGAGGATCTTTTCATTTTTAGAGTTTTAGAGAATTTGGCCATAACTAGTACATTACATCTCAAAAATTACAAGGTATACAAATCTACTCCTTTTCCAATTTTTCATTATAATAAAAAATCTTGAAAAAAAGTTTTAAGTCTAGTTCCAGGTTTTAGATAGCATGAATTTTCAAGGATCCAATCCTGGACCCTATTTATCCTTATGTCTTGTGAAAAACATTTCAAAACATGGGATGAGTATAAAAAGCTCAGTAAGGGTTTTAAAACAAAGAATGAAAACATTTGGTCATCATTACATACATAAAATAAGTTATTTATCATACATCATGAAATCATATGATTTATGAATCACACATATAAAACATAAATCATAAAGGTAACTTGTGGCATCCATATCATACTTACAGTGTAGCTATCACAGCTACGTAAGGAGTTACATTTGGAATATTTATCGTTGTATATTCCCTAAATATCATAAGAGAAACAATCATGTTTACCTTTTTCATGTTAACCAATGCATTAGAGAGTTATCTCAAGCTCAACTACCCTATGATTATCATGTAACCACCCATATACATAAACAATTCCCAAGAACCATAACACGTTAAAAAGAATAATTGAAAGATAACATTTCCACATTTTAATCACAATATATCATTTGAAGATATTAAATTAATAAATTCGTTTTCAGAACCATTTCCAATACCAAAATACATAAAAAGTGTATATAGAATTTATTTTTCATTAAAAAAATACTATGTCTTGTTTAAGAATCCAAAGATCAAATAATACTCACTATGGCGGAAATGACGCAGTCAACTCATAGGTAAAAAAGATACATTATTTTTTTCATTTAGTAAAATGAATAGTAGAAAATGTTTCAATTTGATTGAAATGAAATTTTAAAGGATTTTATACTGCTTATAAAAGACAAGTAGGTATTAAACCAAAATATGTCTCAATGAAAGGATATTGAGACGAAGTCCCTTACCTCTTGTATGACTTGAGTCGTTCATTATTTAGTCTCCTGAATAATAAACTAATATTAATTTCTACATTCCTAAGAACATTTTCATGTTTAGTATTCCTTTTATATCACAGATAACCATGTTATAATCATTATGTAATCATTTAATTTAATAACGGTCATTTCGTCGATATTTGTTACTTGAGTCAAAAATGAATTTCTAATATTTACATGTTGTCTACGTGGTAAAAATTTCATTATATCTAGATATATATTAATTAATTTTATATAATATATATAATATATATCCATTATATACAAGTATTTATAATAGTACATATCGTTTGGAGGTAAGAAATGAAATGCATCATTCATGGAGACGGTAAGCTGTACATACACTGGAACGCTACTCTCATTTATATTTCAAATTTTATGGAATTAAAACATAATGATACATAGGTATATTATAATTCCAGTGTAATAAATTATATAATATCAATAAATAAATCATTTATATGTACCACATATTGAATTAATGAATCATATCACTTTGAGGGGGCGGTAGTCCGCACTTCCTAAAATGAAATTATCTTGTTTAGTCGTAATGGAAACCGTAATGGTATGCTATAAATGAAATATAAAAAATCATAAACAAAACAAAAACCTAATATGTATCCTATATAAATATAGTACCATCTTAATGGCCACCATGAGAGGATGTAGGAGATAATTGAACAATCATCGTTTCGTGAGGCGTTAGTTTTGCATCCACAGAAATAATATATTCTCTACATATTAGATAGAGTGGTGTTTATGTGTAGTTTGAATCCATATGATTAAAACAACCTAGTTTATTTTGTATATAGTTGTTGTTATAAAATAAATGAATAAAAGTAGTTTAGGGGTTGGAAATGTAAAATAAAAGAAAAAAATATAAGTGAAATTGTTACCTTTATTTCGGGAAACACCATTTGTTTTGAACTAAACTGACTTCTCGAAGAGCCTTCTGCCTAATTTATGGCTTCTAGGTGGAATATAGGGATCTTGAGAGATTAGTTGAGGAGGTTTTGGATCAGACAAGGGGATTTAGAAGTTTTAGTAATGGGTTAGATGTGATGGATTTTTATAAGGGGGGAGGAGGGGCTCTTTAAGAAGGTGTGAAAATATTTTTTATTATATAATGATTTTTAGATTCAAAAGGACCAAAAATAATTAAAGTCAATGATAAGATGACTCAGAGTCGAAATAAAATCATAAAATTATAATTGGATAGGTTTTGGTTATTTTTTTTAATATTTATAATATTTTTTATTTAAATCAATTATTAATGAGGTAAACACTACATGATTATTTTGTCATTAATAATTTTATTTATATTATATATAAAATTTATAAAAAATACCATGATGTAGGAAATATTTTTATATTTTAAAATAGTATTTATAGTCTAATAGATAACTTATATAACCCTTTGTAAAAATTAATTTACTAAAATACATTTGTCTATGTAATTTTTGCCTTTACTTCAAGTTAATTAAAATAAGTTGTCATTATCATTGTAATGTTGCTCCATGGAGTCCCAAAATCGTCCCAATGATTCCCATGGTCCGCCATGACTCATCCAATATGGTTAGGATAGTTTTTAAGATAATTTTATATTATTATGATATTCTTTTTACCTTGAATTGCCCTATTTACCTTTAACTATGGTAAATAAAAGTCATAGGTTACTATTCACAAAATATTATTTTTATCTTTTTTAACCACATTTTACTTACTAATAACAACCATGAATGTCATATTTTTGAAATTTAATGTTCAGAAGTGGTAAAATTTCAATTAAATGAAAAAGTAAATTTTCAACTACTACCTAGTGGTTTCACTATTCATAAAAAATTGATGTTTTTCTGAAATATACCAAATATTCAGACTAATATATATTTAATATTATGAATTAGAAGATTATTTATATTTTACCAAATCCAAATCATAGAATTTTGATTAATTAATTTAAAATTAAATCACGCTGTCAAAACAAAAAGCGTGTATTAATGAAATATTAACTATAAAAAGATTGACACTTGTTTATATCCAATTTCAAATTGAAATTAATTATTATGACCAAAATTGGATTAAATGGTAAGAATATAATCTAGTTACACTTTAAAAACAATTAAAAATATACTCTAGCCATATAAATATATTATATTAAATAGAATTTTTGAATTTAAATATAGTATTTTTCAGTTTTCATTAAAAATCGAATTTTATCAGAAAAATACCAAAAATTTAACCAATGTAAATATGGATGTCCCAATTCTAAAGAAGATTTTTATTTGGTCAAATAAAACATTTAAAAGTGACCAAATCAATATTTAATGTGGTTTCTCCATCAAGATGATAGAAATAAACCATTTAAAGTAAACTATGCTTAAAATTAGATTAAGTCACATTTTAAGCCTTTAAAATTTATTGGATAAATGTAAAAACATTTAAAAAACATGTATAATAATAATAAAGTTAGTTATATTTATTCTCTCCCATAAAAAGGCTAGGCGTTAACAACAATTTAATATAATAATATTATATTATTAATGTGCACTGTAAAATTTCAAAGAAACATGTTGTTGCGTATCAGGTACGTCATCAAACATAACATCCCATTTAAAGAATTATTAATATTTAATTAAAAAAATTAATAATTATGAAAATGTATTATTCTTTATTACTTGGGATGTTACATCCTTCCCCCTTTTGGAAATTGTGTCTTCACAATTTTTATTCCCATATCAAATAATTGAGGGTATTTATACCACATAGCATTTTCATATTCCCACGTTGCCTCATCAACCATATTTGTTTTCCACAAAACCATTTCCTGATGAATTGCCTTATTTTGCAACACTTCCTCTCTTCGGTCAAGAATATGAACTGTTTGTTCCTCATAAAAGAGATTCTCTTCCAACTAAACTACCTCTAGACTTAAACCATGAGATAGATTTGGAATATACATTCCCAACATTGAAACATGAAAAACATTATGTACCTCGGATAAACATGGAGGTAAATCCACATTGTACACAACTGATCCAACTTTCTCCCAGATTTCATAATGTCCAATGAACCTCAGACTCAAATTTCACTTCATTCTAAAACACATCAAACTCTTCCATGGAGAAACTTTGAGAAAAAAATGATCACCTACCACAAAATAATGATCCTTCCCCCAGTTACCCGCATAACTTTTCTACCTAATATGAGATGTTCCCATATGCTTTTGAATCAATAGATCATTTCCTTTAATCTCTTCAACCAATTCTGGTCCCATCAACTTCCTTTCACCAATTTCATCCAAGAAATATAGAGATTGAAACCACTTACCATATAATGCCTCAAATGGATCCACCTGTATACTTGAGTGAAAACTGTTATTATAAGATAATTCAAAAATGAAAGATGTGGTTCCCAACTTCCCTTGTAATCCAGTGACCATGCACGTTGCATATCCTTCAATGTCTGAATGGTTTGTTCTGACTGATCATCAAATTGCGGATGAAAATCTTTAATAAAATTTAATTTAGTACCCAATGTTGCTTGAAGGCCTTTCCAAAAGTTAGAAGTAAACTTGAGATCACGATCAGATATAATGGAGTGGGGAACTCCATGAAACCTGACTATCTCTTGAATATAGAAACAAAAAGTCGATCTAGAGACAATGTAACTCGAATAGGAATGAAATGAGTATATTTATTCAATCGATCAACAGTAACCCAGATTCCTTTATTACTTCGAGATGTCTTTGGTAATCCCACAACGGAGTCCATGGAAATATTTTCCAATTTCCACTCTGGCACCAGTAACAATTTGAATCATCCCGTTTGGTAACTGCCTCTCTACTTTAATCTGCTGAAAAGTGAAACACTTCACAGTAAAATAAACAATATCTTTTTTCAATCCTTCACAACACTAATAGTCCGGATGATCTCTATAAATCAAAGTACAACCAGGATGAACTGGAAACAAGGAACTATAAGTTTCACATTACAACTCATTCTTCAATTGTGAATCACAAGGCACACAAAATCTCTATAAAAATATAAGAACACAATCATTATCAATAATATAATCGGGCAACTTACCAATCTGAACCAACTCTTCCTTTTTGCAACTCACTGTATTCTTGTTGTGCTAGCTTTATTCTTTCTTATAGAGATGATTTCACTGACACCTGAAACAAAACATAAAAATTTCCTACACAAATATATTCATTGCCTATTTTCATTAAATAAAAAACAAAAGGATCTTATTCCAAACGTATCATGGTTAATGAAGCATTTTGTTTTCTACTCAAAGCATTACGCACTTTATATTCTCTTCCCGGCTGGTAATGGATCATGCAATCATAATCCTTGATTAATTCCAACTATCTTCTCTCTCTCATGTTCAATTCGTTCTCAGGAAATATATACTTCAAACATTTGTGGTAAGTATTTATTTCACATTTTACTCCATACAAATGATTCCTCAAAAATTTTAAATAAAAAACAGCAGTAGCTATTTCCAAATCATTTGTAGGGTAATTTCACTCATGGGGTTTCAACTAACATGAAGTATAAGCAATAACCTAATCAGTCGGCATAAGGAAACAAAAAAGTCTTTTCAACGAAGCATCTCTATAGATAAAAAAATCTCCATTTTTGGATGGTAGTGCCAAAACAACTGTATTCACCAACATTCATTTCAATTCCAAAAAATAATCCCCACATTCTTTTGTCCCAAAGAACTTAACACCTTTTCGAGTTAACATAGTCGTTGGACTAGATAACCCTGAAAATTTTCAACAATCCTCCTGTAATAACCTACCAAACCAAGAAAAATATAGATATAAATTATATTTGTGGGTCTTGGCCGTTCATCTAGACCTTTTTTTAAGAAGGATCAACAGTTATTCCATTTTTTTAAATGATTTGACCGAGGAAAGATATTGGTTGTAACCAACTCTCAAACTGGTTGTAATTTCCAAATAGTTTCTGTTCATTTAAGTTCTGGAAGAAAACCCTTAAATGTAATTAATTCTCCCATTTACTTTTATTATAAACAAAAATATCATCAATGAACACAACCAATATAGTATCCCAGAACTCACAGAAAATTCTATACATAAGGTCCATGAATATAGCAGGTTCATTTGTAAAACCAAATGGAATAACTAAAAATTCATAATAGCCATATCTAGTACAAAACACAGTCTTTGGAATGTATGCATCCTTTACATTCAACTAATGGTACCCCGAACTCAAGTCAATCTTTGAAAAAAACTGATCTCTCTAGAGATGATTAGACAAATCATCGATATAAGGAAAATGGTACTTTCTACTAATAGTGATGTTATTCAATGCTATATAATCAATGAAAGTCTCATTGAACCATCCTTTATTTTTTTTAAACAAGACAGGGGTACCCTATGGTGATGTTCTTGGTTGAATGAATTCATTATCTAATAACTCTTTCAATATATTCTTTCAATCTAAAAGTTCAATTTGAGCCATTAGATAAGGGGGTTTGGAAATCAGATTAGCATCAGGAACTATGTCAATAGTAAATTAAACTTCTTAATCAGATATAATATAATGCAAATCATTTGAAAAAACATCAAGGTACTCATTTACCTCTGGCACATCATTAATCTAAAAATTTCATTTTCTTTCATCAATGTGTGCATGGTAAAATTAATTACCATATTTTACTAGTTTCCCAGCTTCCAGATATTTTATCAAAAGAAAGGGTATATTATTCTACACAAACTGAAAATATTTCAGGAAAAATACCTCCTTAGCTCTGCTTTCAATCAAAGGATGATAAATTGAAATCCAATACATACCCAAAATAACATCAATCTCTACTAGAGGAAAAACGATAAGGTTTCCTTGTAGATTCATTCCGCACATAAGGACATGAAGGTTCTCATAATTTCTTTTTTTCTCAACACCTCTTCCAGGTTTTTTCAACATATGTTCATTATTCATTTCTTAATAGGGAATTCCTAATTTAGAAGAAAACTTCTTAGAAATGAATGAATGTATAGAACCTAAATCTAACAACAGATTGGCATAATCTAAACAAACAAATAGTGTACATGATACTAATTTATTTGATGGACCAACATATGCTGAAGTAGACGCAAAGGATTTCACCACCCCTTTCTATTTGTATCCTAGCTGCTTTCCCTTACATGAGTTCATCGTTGGACACACATTTGCATAATAACCAATTTAATTTCACTTAAAACATTTTATTGACTGTAAATCATATTTTGTCTTACCATTACCCAGACAGTTTTAGTGAAATTACAAGCTTTATGCCCATTTTATCACATCGGTAGCACATACATGAATTCAAAAGACATTCCCCATCATGCTTTTTACCCAAATTTTCACAAACTATAAACTTATGTTTCTTACCATCAAACTTTTTTGAAGAGTTCTTCCCATTCTCCCGCCACCTCGACCTCTTTTTATGTTGTTTTTCAAAGAATACATGATCATCGGCAAACTCCATTTCCACCATCTCTTCACATCGAACAAGTTTTTCATAACTTTTGAACTCTCGAGAAGCTAAATCCCATCAATATTTTTATATATATATATTAAAAATGATTGATTTTACTATCATGATCTCATATGAAATTTGGAGCATACAATTACAGTCACGTGAATTTTGCTTCATAAGTAGCCATTAATTCATCCTCCTGCCTCAATTCCAGAAATTATTTTTTCATCCAATAATGAACCACCTTAGGAAATTATTTCCCTAGAAACATAAATTTGAATTCATCTCAATCAAGTGCATCAATTTCCTCACTATCCTTGATATTTTTAACCATCGACCACCACTGGCATGCTTCACCTACAAATCGGTAAACAGCATGACAAACATTTTGATATTATGATCACCCCATGACATCAAAAATATTCTCCAGTGCATTAATCCTCCCTTCAACTAGAATAGGGTCAGATCATCCTCTGAATGATGATGGACGTTAACTCATGAAATCCTCCACTACTGACATGTTCTTCTATGGGTGATCTATCTGATCTTGTACATGGATACCCCCACCATTTATTACCTGATTCAACTATGCCATTACTACAATAAACTATTCAGTTCTGATTCCGACCATCTCAGGTTGCTGATTTGGATGGTTGTTTTCCTCCTGATGTTGTCCCAACATAGCTTCCCTGTTTCCACTACGGAAAACCATTCTGAACACTGAGATATCTTAGGCGAAGAAACATGGTAATCTATAAATTCTATCATTTCAATATTAACATGAATTAATTTATGGATATTAATTTCATAATACCCTAACTCTCAAATTTATCTAAACTGACCTATGATACCAACTGTAAGGACCCGGCCATAAAACATTACATAATCCTGAATTAAATGAATTATTCACATTGAGGATATTTTTAGGTTTATAGTTTTAGGGAATTATGCCATAACTATTACATTACATATCAAAAATTACAAGGTAGACACTTCTACATAGTTTTCATTTTTTCATAAAATATAAACTCTTGAAAAAAGGAGTCATGTATAGTTCAATCATTTAGATAGCATGACATTCCATGAACCCATCCATGACCCTATTTATCTTTATGTCCTATAAAAACATTTTAAAACATGGGATGATCATAATAAGCTCAGTAAGGGTTATAAAACAATGAAAGAATACAGTATTTCATCATTGTCTACATATCATAAGATCTTTAACATACCTCATTAAATCATAAGATTTATGAATCACACATATAAAACATAAATCATAAAGGTAACTTGTGGCATGCATATCATACATACATTTTAGCTATCGCAGCTACATAGGGTGTTACATTTCGAATACCTATCAAATTATATTCCCAAAATATATTAGGAGAAACATTCAATTTTACCACCATCATATTACCCAATGCATTGAAGAGCTATCTCTGGCTCACCTGGACAAGGTTTTTCATGGAACCACCTATATACGTAAACAATTCCCAAGAACTATAATACATAAAACATGCATAATGGAAAGATAACATTTCCACATATGAATAAAAATATATCATTTCAATATATTGAAATAATCCATTCATTATTAAAACAATTTACAATACCAAAATATGTAAAACAGGTATATAGTAGTTATTTTCCTTTAGAAAAATACTATGGATTGTTAAGGAAGCCAAATTTCAAATAATACTCGTGGTGACAAAAAGTTCATTGTCACCATTTATGTTAAAAAGAAACATTCTTTTTTCTGTTTACTAAAACACCACATAGAAAAAGATTGTCATTGAATTAAATGAAATTTCAAAGGTTTTTATACAGCATATTATATAATGTCATGTAATAAAACAAAATATGCCACAAATATAGGAGATTGAGACGAAGTCCGTTACCCGGTGTCTGACTTGACTCGTTCGTTCTATAATATATAGAATAATAAACTAAAGTAAATGTAAAATTTCATAAGAACATTTTTAAAGTTTATTATTTCATTTATATCACATATTACCATGTTATAAACATTATTTAATCATTTAAGTTAATAACGGTCATTTTGTCGATATTTGGTACTTGAGTCAAAAATGAACCTCTTATATTTACAAGTTGCATGTGTGGTCAAACTATCATTATTTCTAGAATAAAATTAATGATTTATATATCATATATATCATATATGTATATATACATTATATACTTGTATTTATAATAGTATATAACATTTTGTGGTAAGAAATGAAATACACCGTTCATGGAGACGGTAAGCCGTACGTATGAATGAATGATACTTTCATTTCTATTTCTTATTTTAATGGAATTAAAACATAATGATACATATATATATATATATAATAATTATATTACAATATCATAGATAATATAATTAACTCCATCCTTTATACATCCAACATATGGCATTAACGAGTCACGTAACTTTGAGGGGGTGGTAGTCTGCACTTCCTATAATGAAATTATCGCGTTTACCAATAATGGAAATCATAATGGTTGGAAATAAATGATAAATACAGAAGAATAAAGAAAACATAAAAATAATATGTATCGTATATAAATATAGTTTCATCTTAATGGCCACCATGAGAGGCGGTAGGAGATAATTGAACAATCATCATTTCTTGAGGTGCTAGTTTGTTATACACAAAAACAATATGTTCATTACCCATTAGATAGAGGTGTGTGTAAGTGTAGTTAGGACCCTTATCATAACAACATTCTAGTATATTTAGGATACTGGTGTTGTTATAAAAGGAAATAATAAAAAGAGATTAAGGGTTGGAGAATTAAAATAAAATAAATGGATTTAATAGAAATTGTTACCTTTAGTTGGGGTAACTCCCTTGGGTCTGAACCAAAAGGACTTCGGGAAGTTCCTTATGACTATGTTAAGGATTATAGGTGGAAGATATGGTTCTTGATAGATTATTTATGTAGGGGTTGGATAATCCAAGGGATTTTATAAGTGTGAGTAATGGGTTAGAGGTGAGGGAACAATCTTATAAAGAGGAGACGAAGGCTGGTGAGTCTGACTTATAGTATATGGGCAGCGGACTAGAGAAATCTCAGACATCTAGTGAGAGTAAATTTCCAGGGCAGAGCTCTGATGTCATGGTACAGGTTAGTGATGATGGATTGATAAACTGTTCGGCAAATCGTTTTTCCGTTTTAGTGGATAATGACCAGAATGAGGATGAATCAATGGAGGAGGAGAAAATTCGGTGTCTCCCATCTCATGAAGATTCCATCACTGTCCAGGTGATGGAGGGATCAGCTGTTCTGACCATGGTTGATTCTGGTGGACAGCCTCATGTCTCACCTGGGATGGAATAGGTAAGAAATGGGAACCTAATGGGGGGTTCTGATGGGAAAATCAAGGAGATTCCAAAGGAGGCGAATGGGGTATTGGCAGCTTCTCATGGGCAGGTTATTCAAGGTGGGTTGGTCAGAAATAGTGTATCTGAATAGCAGCATGGATCTGTGGTGGAAGAAGGCAATTAACATGACATTGTCATGCAAAAAGAAGCAATGGTGATGGAAAATCCGAATGTGGGTCAGGTTGTTGGAAGAATTATGAATGACTTGACTAAGAGCAACAAGGTTGAACCTAGGTGTGATGTGGAGTCACCTGGTTACCCCCTGAAAGAAGATCATGTCTCATACAGTGATGCCCTTATGAATGGGAAGAAGGGAGTCTCTGAGAGGGAAGAGCTTGTGAAGAATACAATAAATGGAAGACCCATGAGAGATTACTCCAATATGCCAAAAACGGTGTCGACGAGATCTGCATTGAAAAAAGATAGAGGGGATGTGATTGATGCTGGGAGGAGATCATTGAGTAAATGTCCCTATAAAGAGGAGCTATCTGAGGCGCATTTGAAACGGAGGGAACAATATATCCAGCTCTTCAAACAGTATGAATCGTCTGAATGGGAATCTGTTGATGCTGATGCGATGTCAGACTACGATAATGGTGAGGATTATGGTTTTGTTGTGATGTAGTTTTTCTTCAGTTTGTCTTGGACTTTTTTCATGCACCTCTTTGTTTTAATAAATTTTGGGGATCAGGCGTGCCTAATCCACACTTTCCTGGTAAAAGGTATTTGTTTATGACATTTTTTCTTTTACAAAATATTAATTAAAATAAATTGTCATCATCTCTCTCAAGTGGCTTCATGGGATCCTAAAATAGACCTGAGGATTCCCATGATCGGACATGAGTTATCCAATATGTTTAGTATAGGTGTTAAAATAATTATGTAATATTATGATATTCTTTTTCCCTTGAATTACTTTATTTACCATTAACCGCGTTAAATAAAAGTCCAAAGGTACTCTTCAAAAAAATTATTTTCATCATATTGAAATACTTTTTACATTATAATAAAAACCATTGTAAGTTGTATTTTTGAAATTAAATTCATAGAAGTGGTAAAAGTAAATTTAAATGAAAATTTTAGTTTTTAACTACTACGTAGTGGTTTCTCTATTTATCAAAAATTGATGTTTTTTTAGAAAAATACAAAAAATTCAGCCTACGATATATTTAATATTCTGAATTCAAAAATGATGTCTATTTATCAAATTCAATAAATTTATGGTGGATTAAATATGTTAAAATTATTTCCATTTGTGAGAACAAGAAGAATGTTTTTATAGAATATTACCTTTAAAAAGATTCACACTTTTTATGTCCAATTTCAAAGTGAAATTAATTATAATGACCAAAATTGGATTAAATTGTAAATATATAAACAAATTACACATTAAAACCAATTAAAAAGATAATTTAACAATATAAATAAATTACAATAAAAGGAAATTTTGAATTAGAATACTTTAATTTTCACTTTTCATTAAAAAATGAATTTTATCAGAAAAATACCATAAATTTAACAAAAGTAAATTTTGATGTACCGATTTTAAAGAAGAATATAATTTTCTCAAATAGAATATATAAAAGTTACCAAAACTATATTTAAAGAGGGTTTTCCATCAAAAGGTTGTAAATAAACCTTTTAATGTAAATTATGCTTAAAATTAGATTCATTTACATTTTAAGCCTTTAATATTTCTTGGATAATGTAAAAACATTTAACAAACTTTTATAATAATGTTGTTGTTAGTTTTGTTCATTCCCTCCAATACAACAGATATGCGGTAACTAACTTTTATTAGTGTTCAATTTATGATTTAAAAGAAACTATTTTTTTTATCTGGTACGCCATCGAACATAGAAACCCCTTAAAGAATAATTAATATTTAATTAAAAAATATTAAAAATTATGAAAATGAATTATTCTTTATTTTACTGGGATGGTACACATTATACCAAAATTAGTATGTTCATATTGAACATATTAATGTTGGTTTACCAACCATAAAAATGTTGGTATTTTATAAGCTCAATCATCCCACAGTTCTCAAGGAGTGGGCCGAAGATTCAAAAACTAGATAGACACTCTTAGTGGACATGCTTAGACTGAATCACTTGCACCTTATGAACCATTGTAATATATTTATATAAAAAGGATTGAGATAATAATATTTTAATTAATAAGGATAAAATATATTAAATTAAGGACATTCATATGTTAATTTAAATATTTTTTGGTGTGATATAATATAGATAATGGAAAATTTGAATTTTTCGAGCGTAGATTCTTATGGTGTTCATTATTTTAATAAATTAAGAATTCATTTGGGAATATTATTATTTAGTATTAAATGAGTTAATGCTAGGGAAACATACGATTAATTATGTGTGATATAACATTTACAAAAAATAGAGGCTCACAGGACGATTTTATTGAATATGATATTTGGGTGTTGAATTTTTCGTAAACCTATAGTGATTCAAATTGTTCGTAACAAATGTTAAAAATTTTCTCTTTTGTATTATTTTAAACCTAGTGGATTCAAGTAGATAATCGGTTTCCGGGAAAATTAAATTATTTTACAAATAAGAAAAAAATTTAAAAAATATTTCATGTCATAAATTATATGATATTCCTAAAAACAAAATCGTGAATTATAATTAAAAATGTGAACATTATTTAAAATAAAATAACAACAATGAAGATAAATATAGAGAATCAATGAAGATTGTGTTACAAAAATAATGAAGGAAATATAATTCAACATTTGATATTTTTATAAAGTGGGTGAAATCAATAATATTTCAAGGAGAAATAAATAAATAAATTAACATATTTGATATAAATGATATATATCATAGTAGAAAAATATATATAATCGCCGGTACTGAATTTTTAAATATATCTCATGTTATACAATGATTTTAGTGATTATTAAGTAAATTTATTATTTATTAATAATTTATAACATGACGATTTAATTAATTTATTTGGGGGATGTAACAATAACTTATTATAAATTATATATGTAAAATTGTTACATAATTTGTTCAGTAGCTGGTGAAACACACAATCATAAAGAAAAATGATTAAAAAACATTATATAACTATTATAATATAGTCATTGAATTTTTATTAAAAATAGAGGTAAGAATATAGTTAAAAAATATATAAATAAAATATAATTCATTAGAAATATTAGTCCCTGATGAAATTTATTTTCAATATCTTGATAACTAATAAGATTCTTTGATCTTTAAAAGTATATCCATATAAAAAATGTATTTTTTATATTCATTATTTCAAAGAAATATATATTATGGATAAAATATATGGTGGATATAAAGAATATGATTACACCAATTTAATTATTAATGGAAATTGAATCATAATGACATTACCTAGTATTGTAAATTTTTCTTTGTAATGAATATAATTTAAATAATATATTTAATTTTTATTGAAAATTTATTTTTTTACTTTAAACTTTTGAATTTTATAAAAAATTATTACATTTTCTATTTAATATAACTCTATTAGATTTTGATTTTTTGTGAATTTTTGAAAATAAAATAAAATTTGTTAATAGTGAAAATCCAGTTTTTTACTAAATATGTAGAATTTATGAATATAAGAAGATGTTATTATTACTAAAATAGTTATTAATGTTTTCTCATGATCAATGATTTAGTTATGGAGTGAAATAATTCATTATATATTTAAAAAAAAAACTATTATCTTTTTATAGATAGACCATAATTTTCTAAATAAAAGAAACTATATATTTATGTTTACTTTGAATAAATATTATTTCAGAAAAAATATATTAAGGAAAATTTTGAAGAAAAACAATATTTTGTTTTAAAAATTAATTTTTTTAATGAAAATTGAAAACAATCATATTTTAGTAAACATAAAATTTAACATAAAAAACATAATCTAAAAATATAGTTCTTCATGTGAAATGAAACAATGCTAAGAAACATATTGAATGTAGAAATAATTTTTTATAAGGTTAATAACCTATATGGAATCATTAAGTGAAAATAATATTATAAGGCCCATTTTATTTTTTTACATAAAAATTATTTCAAAAATGAAAAATTAATTACCATTGAAAAAAATACAATCACATAATGTGAACAACATAAGGTAAAATGGATTGATACATTTTTGAAGCATATATAAAAATTAATTATAGTGTATTAACTATACATGCCTCTCATGAACATCTTTATTTTACAATTTTAGTGTCCTTAAATTATGAATATTGTTAGGTTATTATTGAGAAATTAATGGGTTTTGATAAAATTCCATTTTCTTAAATTATAATAGGAAATCACATCAACCACATTACACAACAAATTAATATTATTATCTCAACCAAAAGTCAATCATATTCTCCTCTAAAATCTATATGAATGTATAAAAATAAATTTATATCTAAAATGTCTTGGTTATAGATTCTTAAGGTGTTACCCAAGACAAAATATTCTAAGTGGAACATATAGTTCTCAACAAAGATATCATAATTATTTTATTCTTCAATCCCTTTAATCCAACTATACCATATGTTTATTATTATATAAACAATAATAATAGACTGAAATATCCTTATACTCATATTATTTATATTTCTAAGTACCTCTAAAAACATTATAAAATTAAGTCCCCATCATTCGTATATCCAAAGGACTACATATATGATTGGTGAAAAAATATTTTTCATCAACCACAAACAAATATTTTTCTTAAATTATAATTTAGTGATCAATTTGGAATTTATTGCATTATTTATATTATGGACATACAATTAATTCACAATCATTCTCCCAATAAATGAAAAACTAACTCATTATTTATGTGTAGTTACGAACTGTCGTGACAATGAATGTGACATATTTTATTTTTAAATCATATATTAAATTATTTATGTATATCTATTATAATATAAATTATAATTAAATAGAAAAAAATATCATCATTATAATTTTTTAATATTGGTATTATTATAAAAATAATCCATTTCACAACCATACCCACTAAAATATTATTATTTTTTATGTATGTCAGTTTAACAACCCTAAAAAACAATGATATAAATGCATATAATATATGAAAATGAAAACATAAATATTTGTTTCATTATAAATTTATGATGAATTATTTATATTTAACTGTTCTCAAAAGGATTCATGAGTATTTAAAATATTAAATTTATATAACATAATTGTACATAAAATAATTACCCAAACAAACTCATCCCAATTTTTTTAGCATGATTATATATTAAATAATTATGAACTTAATTGAAGCATTATTTAACATTATTACCAATATATTGTATAACCTATAATAATATTATAAATTTCATAATTTAATCTACAAATAAAAATTGGATGCATCATTCTATAAAATAAAAACAACTGAGACTAATAATATTCGATGATGAAAATGAAATATAACTGAAAAATATAATTATAAAAAAAATATGATTATTTTTGTAAATAGTTATTTTTATGAATATGGTTATGAAATAGGTGATTATGGAAACACAATTATAGATGAGGTTAGAATAATTTTCAATTAATATGGGTTAAATGAAAGGGGTTCAATGTATCCAAATTAATTTCTTGAGTCATATTTCATATCATGCAAAAAAACAATATATAGGTTTTTATCACTACATAATGGATGAAATTTACCATATTTATGTAATTAATTACGTTTTAAGAGTAATGTAATGTTATTTTAAAAAATGGTTCTCAATTAAAATGATATCAACCTTTTATGATTTTATTGTCGCATATAATGATTTTGTTTAGAGGCACCCGACCCTTAGAGTACAAGTTTGGGGTTCATAATCAATCATTTTTTATAGTAAGCAAGATAATAAAATGTGATAGTAATGAATCATACTACAAAATATACATTATAACAAAAAAACAATGGGTTCCACTTTAACTGTATTATTATTATGGTAAATGACTTCCATGGTGAAAACCCCATATCTAGGGTTGAACACTATATATCACTCATTCATTACCATGAAATAACACCACTAATTTATGAATAATAAGAATTTTAATATTCATAAATCATTTTTTCATATATATTTTGAGCCATATATAATATGAATCATAATATTAAACAATCATATAAAACACTAACCTAGATTTAAATATCCATTACATTAGAATAGATCACGACCCTTCACAACATGGACTATAACCTACAATAACTATTCTCAGAACATCTTATTAAATCATAGCTCAATTAGATTATGATATAAATTTTCAATGTATT
The DNA here is from genome assembly GCA_963277665.1 of Viscum album. Lineage (NCBI taxonomy): Eukaryota > Viridiplantae > Streptophyta > Magnoliopsida > Santalales > Viscaceae > Viscum > Viscum album. The sequence continues at coordinate 904,587,441 of OY728122.1, read as the reverse complement.
ATGAATATGAAACATAATCTCCAACTACAATAATAATTTCATAATTATTTTTACCATTATTTGATATAGAATTATTATGGCATGGTGTAACACCCTATGATTTTATGAATTTATTTTTATCGATAACATTAAATTTATTTGATTACATGAGGTACATGAAACCCCAAGATATGATTTTATAATAGGAATAAATATGTTAGTATTTGGTTATAAAAATCACCTTATTATTCATGGGATACCGTAAACACTATCTATGATTGTGATGAATGCAACAACAAGTTTTATCAAAACCTGACGTGTTATTAATATTTTTATTTTAACACAACCGTTTTAAAAAACCATTTATAATAGATATATGAATATAAATAAATAATTTTTAATATTATTTATATTATTTTTCGATAAATAAAACTTATTTTTCATAAAATACATAATATTCGATAAATCATTTATTTGTTCCAAAAATACTATTGTTGAAAAATGACTGTTATTACTATTTGTAAACAATACTAAAATTAATTTTTAACACATTTTGAGAAATTATTTTATTAAATAAACTTAATTTATCATTTTTTATTTTAATAATTATCTTACGATGAATCTTATTGTTTTTTTAAAGTTTTAATTGTTGGTGAATAATGAAAAATACCTTATTTTAAAGAAAAACTGCCACTTCATTTATTTTGTTTATAATGATAAATGATATTCTTAATTTGTTTTAAAATAAATATTTTTCAATAATATATCTTTTAATTCATTATATTTCATTGTGATTGAATTCTTATTGAAAATTGACCAAAAACTATTCCAATCATTGGAATTTTTTCCCATTCAAACCATATATTTTTATCATATATATGGGATTATTATTTTTAACTCAATCCTCCCGATTATCTGAACGGTATTTTGATGAATTTATTTTCAATTTTGATTAAGTATATATTATATAATCTAATAAGTTCAAATTATGTTTTTAACATTATGAATAGTGAAATCATATAAAATTAATTATAGTGATAAAGGATTAAACAATGTTTTGGTAATTAATTGGGTTTCTATAAAAATTAATATATTATGGACGTATGATGATTTATTTAATAATTCGGATTCTATATCTAATAATAGTGGTTTGGAATGATATATTAAATATATTTTAATATTAATTAAAATGTATAAATTTCTGAGGTAAATTATATGACATAACTTACCCTATATAAAAATGTAATGTTATCATTGGTTAAATATAAATACAATTTAATAACAAGATAAAAATTTATTTATTTATTTTGTTGGAGATTTTTCATGTGAAATTAATATCCCCTCCATTATTTTGAAATTATTGATCTTCATGAGGTATGATTGACGTCCCAATTGTGAATGATTTTGGGTATTTAAAAAAAGTTCTCCCCTTCCACAATTATAAAAGGTAACCCATTACCCAAACATCATTATACCTATTAAATAATTCGGCTCGACCAATAATATCGAAAAACACTTCATTATATCCCTACCCTCATTCTAGAAGACATATATTATGTATATGATTCTTATGGTAAGGCTTTTAGGGTATATATAGGGGGATACCCATAGAATAGGTATCATTCATCACTGAGAATTTGTGATTAATTTCATTCTCAAACCCTTTCAATTATTATTATATCATGCACATATAGTAAACATAGTATGTTATATATACTTATATGTTGTTATCTTATGTAAATCATCTAAAACCACCAACAGTTTAATCAAATTCGATACAAAATCATCATTCGTGTGTATAATGGTCTATCTACATATGAACATATGTCATTCAATTTTCCATTACAATATGTCATGGATGGTCCAAACGATGGATTTATTTTTTATATATCATATAATGATATTTATGATAATATTTTCATTATTTAATTATTATACCACACATGCCTTCACATTTTCCATTTTGTGGGAATACGATATCCATTTTTATGTGTTCTCCGCACATGAAACTTGTGAATTGATGTGAGTCATTCACACAATACAAGAAAGGAATTTATGATCATTTTAATAAAAAAATTCTATATATGAAATAAATTTTTTTCTATAATTATAATTCATATAATTGACTTTTTTTATATGAACCCAACATGAAAATGAAAAATACACTGTTTATAAATACATGCGGCCCACCATCTCAATGAATGGTGCACTTAATCTCCTATCAATTTTTTTTTGTATTTATATAAATACATTTATACTCAATATATATGATTTTTATATTGTATATATAATTGTCTATATGTTTAAATCTTTATCTATGGGGGAGTAAATAAAAATAATTTTTACATTAATGAAAAACAAAGAAATTATTACTTGAAAAGTAAATTTACCTTGGAATTGTTTACGAGATGGAAATTAAATGTCATAATAAGAGAATATATAGTTTGATATATATGATTATGATTCTATTATATATGTATAGTTAAATTATATTTATTACATAGTATTTTAAGTGGTTATGAGGAATGTCATGACTTAATGTAACATACTCTTTTACCTTAATTTTAATTCTTGGAGACGTACATTATATTATGAACCTATATTCATTAAAGTGGTGTATATATAACCCCTATTGAAATTTAATATAATGTATTAATTATTCATTGTGATATTTTATGTTCATTTTTTATTTTATTAATTCATGAAGCGTATGAATCAATGTTACCAAAGTTGTTAAGAGTCTATGATAGAATCAGATAATTTACATGTATTTTTTTATTAAGTCTCTAATTTGAAATCTGATTAAAAAACTATCAATATTTCTAATGAATTTTCTTATAAACTGTTTATTCATTATATTTTAAATCCATGGTATAAATTTGTACTATTTTTTTTATTAAAATTATAATGAATAATTTTTATTTAAATCATTCATTATTTATCTCTTCGGTCAAGATTTTTATTTCTTCCCAAAATCTATTTTATATTATTTTTTTAAAAAAATAAAATCAACCAATTATGATTTTATGAAGAAATTTTTAAAAAAAAATTAATTTTTAGTACATGTTTTTACTGTAATCACCATGTCTTCTTCCAATAAATTATAATTTGGATTTCACTAAAATGTGAAAAGAATATTTGTTTATTATATTCATGACATTAATGGTATATCCTTTTATAATGACCACAAAATGACGTATACATTTATATATATGTTTTCGATGTTATATTTAGATAAAACTATTTCCTTAAAATATATCAACTTTTATATATATTTATTTTTTTCAATATGAAAAGATCTTGAAAATGTTTTATATTTTTAAAAATGATTTTCAATGTAGAAAGGACATTTTATTCAATAATTTTTTTTAATTACAGATCAAAAATGTTTCACATCTATGATTTCAAACTATTATGTTATCTATGTAATATTATGGATGTCGTCCAGGGATATATTTTTATTTTTTCATTCAAATTTTTATGATAATGGTGACATGTTATTTATGAAACACATTTATCATCCATAGGTTATACCCTAAGGAAATTATTATGAAACCTTATTATCATTATGTGTTATTCTATGATGAAATTAATATGAAATATGTAAATTTTCCATATGTTATTATATTAGGATATTTTTATGATACCCATTTAATTTCATGTGTTGGGATATGATGAATTCTATGATCTTAACGATCACATATATATGGATTTCATTTTTTTGCGGGTGGGACCTATATCACCCTCCAATGGATTGGGTAATGATTTATATCTAATAATATTGAATGTAATAGAACGGGGAGTGAACCTCGTTCAGTAAGACCATGTTGGAATGGGGACTGAACCAAGTTTAGTAATATAGGGCTTGATGGGGATTGAACCTGGTTTAGTTGGTCTTGGTAGGAATGGTTAGTGATCATTATTCTGTAAGACTAGGATGGAACATTTGGTGAATGTAGATTAGTAAGTATTTTTTTATATGATGGTCTTAGAAATGTGACTTTGCAAATATGGAAATTATTATCACTGCTTATGTGTATTTATCGATTTCTATGTATTATTCTAATGTTATTATATAATCGATCGTGTTCTATGATTCTCATAAGATTCATGTCTTATAAATTGGTAATATTTATTCCAGGACATAATATTTTGATCATTGTTATGTAGGGTATGGTTTTCCATTTTATGGCATGTTCTCATACACTTATCTTCATGTTTTTAATATGTACTTCCGATTTTACCCTTACTAATCATTTTACATCACCATCTCATATGTTTTATTTACTCGTGTTTTTAATATATGTATTAATTATGATATTTCTAAGATGATTGTTAGTCATGAAGATCCTAGTGTGAGAAGAATTAGCTCACTAATGGACTGGTGATCATGATTCCATGATTCCAAAGGCATTATACTACTATGGACCTCAGTCCTGTAACAATGTATCATAATTAATATCCGAAAATGATCTAATAATTTTGTAATATATTCTTGGGACACTATAGTAGTCAAGAAAATTCATTTTATGTTAAAATATGGTATCATGTATATTGAAACCATTGTGAAAACCCTCTGTACAATTCTATGGATAAGTATTATGATGATTCAATGTTTAGAAAACTATTTTGTAATCTTAGAAAAGAGTTGATATAGTGGTTTCCTAGAAATACATCCATATATGTATACTAAAAGATGTTGTGGATTCAATATAGAAGTACATATCTGTAAAAACAAAAAAAATACAATATTGATATAGACTTATTCTGGAACAGGTGAATGAAAATGGTCCATTTTATGAACCTAGTAAGACATCTAGGTGTTATTTCTAGAAAATTTAGCAAATTCTTAAAAAACAGTCGTGAAGTATTTAAATAGTTTCATATAGTAAATTATCATGGATAAATATAAGGTTTCATATATTAAAGAATAATGTTTGTGTTACACATCGACCTTTTTAATAACATTATTTTATTGTCATTAAAGGTTTTTTTGTGTTTGGTTTCAGTACCAGTCTGAATTTGTGAGAATTTATTCACGGATTAGTGTTTTGGACTTGGAGGCATATGGAACACAAGAATAGTATAGTTTGGAGACCATGTGGATAGGCACGGGCGACCATGCAGCCGACCCGATGATTAAAATAAATTAGGAAAATAAAATTATTAATAAAATATAGTTAAATGAATGTTATAAATTAATAGAAAGTGTAAAATAAAATTAAAATATTTATTTTAATAATAGTAATGAAAATATTAACTGTGAATTGTATTATTATTATTATTGAACTTATTATTAACATTACTATTAATAAAATTGTATAGATATTATTATTATTAAAAATTAAATAAATATTATTATTCAAATTAGCATTATTGTGTTATTATAATTATCAATGTAGATTATAATTATTATTATTATTATTAATTTATTACTATTATAACTATTATTGTTACGTTATATTTATTTATTTTGTAGTGTTTTTCTCTCCTCTCTATATTTCCCCCTTCATTATCATTCTCCCCTTTCTTCTCCCTCCCTTGTGTGGCACCCAACCCCCTACTGCCCATCCTCTCCAGCCAGTGTCTCCACTTCTAAGTTTCTTCCTACCTGCACTACTCCTCCCTAGTGATCTTCCCCATCTGTGTCCCTACCCTTCACTTTACAACCACCCATCAAGCTTTTCCCTCTTTGGAACCTCCCCTTACATCAATTACTTCCCTCATATAGTGTGTGACATCACCGACACGACCCCACATTTCACCCCCGGTATACCCTCCTTCAATCTCCTTTCAATTATTTGTTATTTTCCCTTATACTATTTTCAAGGTGTGCTAGGGTTTTTTCATTATATATCATTGGGGGGTCCCTCATTATGGGTTACTCTAGGTAGATCTCTAGATTTAGAACTGGCACGAAGTGATTCTGGGTATGCATTGTCATCACGCCATGGATCAGAGATAAATACCATCTTAAACATGCCTTCAAAATGTATGGTTCAACTGTATATTGAATTTCACACCCTCTTTCGTCTAGGTTTCATTTGTCCGAGAGAAGTCGTACGACCGTGGATCTTCTCCAAGCTCTCGTTCCTCCGTCTGTTCTCCGAATCGACCATTGTCGATTGCGTTGGAACTGCAGCGGTGAGTTCTTCCTTCTCCTAAACCTTGGTTTCCCAATTCCTCTTATTCTCAAGATAACTTTGGTTGAGCGTTTTTTATGTTTTCTCATATCCTCGACATTATAATGAGAATCAATAATTGTGGTTCACTTATATCGGTCTCCTACCATCGAAGTAGGTGGTTTGTGCCTTTCTGTAGGAAGTTTGTGAATATTATGTGCATTTTCCACCAATACCCTTGAACAGGGTATTGTGTGTTTCCTATTTTTCCCTATTGTTTGCCAGGTTGGCTTGATTGATTGAGTAGAGGTAATTGCTAGTGAATAGTGTAATTTTTAATGTACTCTGGATGTTTTCTATACATGCTTTTCATGTATGGAGTTTTTCCAATTGACATGCCTAGTTGTAGGATAATGGAACTATTGTACTGTTATGCTGTTGTGACTTAGAATGATATCCAAGTAGTTCATGAGGTTTACTTTGGTCGATACGCGCGCTATGAATATTTGTTTTACACATGGATATGAGAACCTAGTGTAGTGGACCATATGGAGAATGGACGTAAGGGTTTATACGTAGTGTCTTTAAATTATGATGTCAGGCCACATGGGGAATTGATGTTGAGTGCTTCCTCAGAGATTCTGTAGTTCCTCAACGCGGGCCACAGGGGGAATAGATGTTGAGTGCTTCCCCAAAGAACCTTTAGTACGATAAGAGACTGTAGAGGGAATAGACGGTGAGTGCTTCCTCGGAGAGTCTATTATTTAGCTGATCCAGAGGGGTGAGACTGTGTGTGCTTCCCAGAGGGTTTCTAGTACTTGTAGGTTGAAACTTAGGGGTTAGACTGTGAGAAATACCCAGGGCTTACCTTTTGGTTCTACTTTCTTGAGTGGCTATTGCTTTTTTGTAGATTATATGCTAGAAATAGTGGATTGTTACTACTGTGTATTATCCTGTTTACTGCTTACTATTTATTTCTTACTGTACCTTACCTTCCATATATTCACGGACTGTTAGGCACAAATCATTAGGTGGTTTCCTATTGAGACATTGTATCACACCATGTTTGGGTCATACTTTTAGGCCCAAACAGAATATATTGTTGCAGGTATAGATAAGGGAAAGCGCCCTTCTACTTCAGGTTCTTGATTGCACTGGAGTTGGAGAGCATGGGACCATGATGAGGCTAGAAATGCTGAGGAGTTTCTCATCTATTTTTCTTTTGTACTTGGGTTTTGTAATGTATTCAGAATTGTGACTTGTTTGGATGTTTTCCTATACATATATGTATCATGCATCATTTACATATATTATGCTCTGGTTGTTTATTTACCAGTCTTAGGATGTTTACTCTTGTATGAGTGGTTATGGTTTCTATTTTTATCTATTTGTTCTTCTTCTGCTATGTACTCTTCCAATGAGGGCACAGTTTCCCCACTATCCCACCCAAGGCTCTCGCTTCTAGTTGGCTGCCTCTAGCGTTTGGGGACATGCACTTGAGGCCACGTGACCAAAGGGTACGGGGCGCCTCTGGGTGACTTCCGGAACCGGGACGTTACAAAGTGGTATCAGAGGGTTTCTTTTCTCTTGATATACTGTTTGTAGCCTTTATCCAGTAATAGGATAGATTCAGTACTTGGTATTAGGTTTTTCTCAAGAGTAGCTAACCCGTGTGTAGGGAAAATCCAACCTACCTCTCTTATTACATATTTATATTTTTTCTATGTTATAGTTGATCTGATTTCACATAGAGTGATTCACATGCCTTGTGTTGTTATTGTTGTTGATATTGTGGTTCTATTTATGTCGCAACCAGATGAGATGAGGGTATGTCATCTCATGCATCATCTAGGCACTTGTTATAAATCACATGACATACATTCTTTCCATGCCATCTAGGCTGCATTAGTGATTGCATATTTTTGTGATAGACCTTGTCTAGATTATGCATGCTGTTGTGATAGATGCTTTTATTGAATCCCTGCTATTTGATAAACAGGTTTTTGTATTGTAATTTGCTTAAATGAACGCCAAATGTTGGTTCTTGAGGTGTTATCGGCCCTATTGAATCGGAAATTTGTTAATCATTAACCTTTTTTCCTTATATATGATTGTATTCGATGCCAAGATTTGATTCGTGGGGAGTATGGGCCCCCACGAATCGTAATTTGGCACCTTCATGCTCATTTTTCAGTGTTTTTTGGGCTTCAGTGTACTTTCAGAGCTACTTCCCGGAAAAACCCAGAATACCCGGCGTGTACTTTATATACACATGCCATGTAGTTTTAAACTGTGTCACTGAATCTGTGAGTAGAAACATGGGTTTTAAAGATCTCTAGGAACACACCGTGTACGGTAGGTGCACGCTGTGTAGTATAGATCTGTTTACCCGGCCGTTTCACTAACAACATTGGATGGGGAAGCTCGAGTATAACACACTGTGATGGTAACAAACACACCATGTAGTCTTGTTCCAGGTACCCGACCATGTTACAAACAACACGGTTTGGTGTTACCTCCTCCTACGCACACCGTGTTTGTTCGGAACAAGCCGTGTAAGGTTCTACCGTGTACTTGGCTGTGTCGCCAACAAAACGGGTGAAGAAACATCTTCAAGTACACATCGTGTTTGTTCGGAACATGCTGTGTAGTCTTAGCCGTGTAATCAGCCGTGTAACTAACAACACAGGTCGTTGAAACATTGTCTACTACACGTTGTGTCCACCAGGAACACACCGTGTAGTCACTATTTAAGAATACCATGTGTGTTAGCCGTGTAAGGAGACACGGGTAGGGGAAAATAGGTAAGTACATTCCATGTAATGTTTATACATGCAGTGTAGTCATGTTTTATAAATATTGAGTGTTTCCTTATCTTATTTCCATTTTATACTCCTTTGTTCTCTATCCTTGTTTTCCTGATCTAAGGTATGATTTTGATCTTTCAGAGCTATGCCTCTGAGATTTCCCCCAGTTGTACGTCAGTTGTTAGGCAGTGATCAGACACCAAATATGGCTTATCAGGGACTTTCTCCGGATCCTCCAGTCGGGCCAGCCTTGGCACTGGCTGTCGTACCAGTCGCAGGTGCTAATGCGCAGCTCAGGGAAGGCTTTATGAGGATGATGCAGACCTTTCAGGGAGCACCGCTTCCAGCCACGTCTATGGTAGACTTGACAAGAGTTTTTCGGCAGTAGCATCCTCTTACATTCTCGGTGGAAGGAGGACCATAGGCTGTAGATTCAAGGATGGAATCCATGCTGACAATATTTGAGAATATGGAAACACCTCTAGAGAGGTGGGTAAATCTCTCTACCTACATGCTTCGAGACTCCACCAAGAGGTGGTGGGATGTGATCTCACAGGCAGGTCAGCAGCAGGTTATGGCTTGGGAGGAGTTCCAATGCGTGTTTTACGACTACTTCTACCCGGAGACTCTGAGGGCCGATCGATCCCGGGATTTCATGATTCTAGAGAAGTGTACTCTTTCTGTTATGTAGTATTCCTATCATTTCACCAAGATACATCATTTCACACCCCCTCTGGGATGGAAGTGGGGTGTTCTTGGCAAGGATGTTTAAGGATGGTCTCATGAGGGAGATCTGCTGCCAGATTAATCTCTTCCAGTTGACTTCCATCACTTCCATCATCAACCAGGCGCTGATTGTGGAGCACAATCTGAGAGACTCTAGAGCTACGAGACAGGGTGGTTCTGCTTCCAAAGCTAGTGTTCCTCATGTTGATAGTAGGAAGCGCCATAAGGAGTCTACATGCGGTGATCCAAGGAGGCGAGATACACCTGGAGGTAGCCATGTAGTATGCTACCAGTGTGGAAGGTCAGGGCACATGAGGCCGTAGTGCCAGAGAGACCCAGTGGAGTGCCGATCATGCGGCAAGATGGGTCACCTTCACGTTTCTTCCAGGTCTTCTCACCAGTAGCTGGTGACGGGGGTTCTTCCATGACTCCTCGTTTAGGAGCAGCACCACCAGTTTCTCATCAGTCAAGGAAGCTGAGTTCTTCCGGCCGTTCAGGCCAAGGTGGAGGTCATGGCCAGGGTGGTCAGTCACCGGTCTATTTGAGACAGCAGGGCAGATCAGCTCAGAGCTGTCAGGTAGGGCCACAGGTCTGTGGTACATGTCAAGCCTTTATGTTGGAGAAGACCCAACAGGAGTATGATCCCAAACCTTCTACCATTCAATTTTGGATTTTAGTAGCCTATGTTTTATTATCAGCTCTTTTCTATACTGGTGCTATGCATAGTTTTATCGTTGTCGCTGTTATGGAGAGCCTTGGGCTCTATATCCTTTCTTATGCCGACTAGTTGACACTGGACACACCTTTGGGAATAAGGACATCTAGTGTACGTCATTGTAGAGAGTGCCCTCTCGAGGTTGCAGGGTATCGTTTCTTATGGGATCTCTATGTCCTAGAGATGACAGGCTATGATTTCATTCTGAGAATAGACTGTTTTGTTCCCTTCCATGCAGTCGTCGACTGTTACCACTATAGGGTGAGTTTTATTTTACCAGAGGGTGAATCTTTTCTTTATAAAGGAGAATGGGATTTTCAGGTGAGTCGATCAGGACTCGAGCATCATTGGCTAGGAAGGGTGATGGCCCAGATTTCTGGACATAATCTAGATGACCAGGGGACTTCATATTTGGACTTTCCTCTAGTGGTGTATCGTTTCAGGGATGTCTTTCCAATGGACTTTTCCAGTTTTCCCCCAGAGCGTGAGGTGGAATTCTCTATTGAGCTCATTCCAGGACCTAAACCAATGTCCATTCCTCTTTATATGATGGCTACACATGAGTTTAACGAGCTTAATAAGCAGTTGGAGGAGTTTCATGAAAATGGGTTTCATCCGACCTAGTACTTCTCGTTGGGGATCTCATGTCCTGTTTGCAAAGAAGGTAGATAGTACTCTAAGGAACTGTGTTGATTATCCAAAGATGAACCATTTGACGGTCAAGAACCGATATCCCTTGCCGAGGATTGATGATCTCTTCGATTAGCTTCGAGGATCCTAAGTGCTCTCGAAGATTGATTTGAGGTCCTATTATCATAAGTTGCACGTTAGACCATCAGATATTCCACTAACAGCCTTCAAGTTCATGTATGGTCAATACGAGTTTATGATTATGTTGTTCGGTCTCAGGAATGTGCCAGCAATTTACATGGAAATGATTAAACGAGTGTTCCATCCTTACTTGGATTCTTTCATTGTGGTCTTCGTGGACGATATCTTGGTGTACTATCACACTTGACATGACCATGCTACCAATATTGAGATCGTTCTAAGTACACTGAGAGAGCATCGGCTTTCTGCTAAACTCTATAAGTTCCACTTTTAGATGGATCAGATTCACTTCTTGGGTCTTGTTATCTCAGAAGTAGGAGTATCTGTGGACCCAGAGAAAGTGAGTGCTACAGTTTCCTGGGAGCATCCAAAGAATGTTTTTGAGGTGCGGAGTTTCCTATGGCTGGATGGATACAATAGATGCTTCATTCAAGAATTTCCTCACCTAGTAGTACCTTTGACATGTCTGACCAAAAAGGGGGCGATGTTCTTATGGTCATATTATTTTGAGTCAGCCTTTCAGTAGCTGAAGATAATTTTGACTTAAGCACCGATACTAGTCTTTCCAGAGCCAGGAAAGAGCTATAATTTTTATTTTGATGGTTCGGGTATTGGGTTGGGCACTGTGCTTATGCATGAAGTTGGAGTCGTTGAGTACGGGTCTCCGCAGTTAAGGAAACATGAGAGGAACTACCTGACAAATGATCTGTAGTTGAAAGCTCTTGTTCATGCCTTATGCTATTGGAGACATTACCTTCTAGGAGAGCACTTTGTGGTTTTCACTTACCACAATAGTCTCAAGTATATATTCACTCAGCATGGTCTAAATCTAAGACAACACAGGTGGGTCAAATATATTTCGTCTTTTGATTTCAAGCATGCCTATACTTCGGGAAAGGGCACCGCAGTGGCAGATGCGTTGAGCAGGAGAACACAGATTCAGGAAGTTCAGGAGGCAAGCAGTGAGTAAAAGCTATGGCTCTGTTCTCTGAGATGCATCTCGAGGTGCACGACAGACATGGACAGACTTACATATCTTATGTAGTTGTTACCTCGACACTTCTTGATCGTGTATGGATGAGGCAGCTATCAGACTCAGAATGCTTAGTCCTGCAAGAGAGTGTTTAAAGAGAGGACCCTGTTTCTGGAAGGATAGTGGGCGAGGATGAGATATTTTGTTTCCATGGTTGCATATGGGTGCCAGCAGACATATATGAGGAGATGATGTGGGATTTTCATTCCTTAGTTTGGGATGTTCATCCTGGTGTCACCAAGATGTATTGGAATCTTCATCCCCAGTATTGGTGGCCATGTATGAAGAGGGATGTTTCTGGTTTCGTCTTGAGGTGTTTTACTTGTCAGTAGGTGAAGGTGGAGCATCAGTGACCAGCATGACTTTTACAGTAGTTACCCATTTTGGAGTGGAAGTGGAATGATGTCGTGATGGACTTCGTGACCGGATTTCCGAGATCACATCAAGGGAACAATGTTGTTTTGGTTGTCGTTGATAGGCTTACGGAGGTTGCTCACTTCCTACCGATCAAAGAGTCCTTCGGTGTTGATGATCTGGGACGACATTACATCTGAAAGATTGTACGTCTGCATGGAGTTCCACACTCCATTTTTTCAGACAGGGATGCATGCTTTAATTCTTCGTTTTGGCAGGGGCTTCAGATGGTTTTGGGTACACATGTAATTTTGAGTACAGGATAACACCCCCAGACAGATGGCCAGTCTAAGTGGACGATCCATGTGCTTGAGGATATGCTCCGAGATTTCATTCTAGACTCTGGAAGTTCTTGGTTGAAGCATATATCTCTTGTGGTGTTCTCCTACAACAATAGTTTTCAGGTGACTATTCATATGGAACCATACATGGATTTGTACAGTAGGACATTACGATCGCCTTTATGTTGTCTGGTGGCAGGAGATGCATCTCTATTGGGACCTCATCTTGTTACGGAAACCTCATAGAATATAGAGTTGATTCGGAAAAGGATGGATACAACACAGTCTCGACAGAAGTCGTATGCTGATCTGCAGAGACGACCTCTGGACTTCGAGGCTGGGGATCAGGTTTTCGTGCGTGTCGCACCAAGGTTGGGACACAAGAGGATTCGGAGACAGGGTAAGCTTTCACCATGGTACGTCGGGCTATTTGAGGTATTGGAGAGAGTTAGGCCAGTTTTACATCGGTTGAAGTTACCTCAGAGGTACTGGGCAATTCATGATGTCTTCGACATCTCTCAGCTCCGACGTTAGTTTTCAATACTGTCTCTTGTCATTCATCCCGATGATGTCGAGCTCAAATTAGATGCATCGTTTAAGAAGCATCATAGCCGGATTGTCGATCACAATACGAAGGTTCCTTGTGGGCGGTCTGTTCCTCTCGTACGGGTGTTATGGCAGCATGGGCGAGTACAAGACGGGACCTAGGAAAGGGAGGTCGATGTGCGATCGCAGTGGCCAGAGCTATTCTGGGATTCTTCTTTTCTACCACATTAAGGAAATTCAGGGATGAATTTCATTAAGGGGGGATGTTTGTAAGAACCAGGATCTTCGTTTCAGGTATGTTTTTCCTTTTTTGGATTTTTTGAGAGAAGAGGAGTTTCTGGAAAATTTTGAAGTACACGCCGTGTATGTTATGAGTACACGGCGTGTACTCCTTTGTCATGCCAGGCCATGTGTTGGCCATATCTGGGCCACACACACGGTGTGTAGGAGTGAAGTGGAGGCAACTTAAATCAGAGTACAAAAAAATGGAGTACACGCCATGTACTCAAGAAGTACATGCCATGTATTTTCTTTATTTTCATTAAAATCACCGGGGTCACGGCTGATGGATATAACACCTTTCGTCTAGGTTTCGTTCGTCTGAGAGAATCCGTATGGCCGTGGATCTTCTCCGAGCTCCCGTGGCTCTGTCTGTTCTCCGAATTGACCGCTGTCAATTACATTGGAACCACAGTGTTGATTTCTTCCTAATATTATAGCCTTGTTTTCCAATTCCTCCTCCTTCTCAAGATATAATTAGTTGAGTGTTTTGGACGTTTTATTAGATACTCAACATTCCAAGGAGATTCAATCATCATGGTACACTTATATCAATATACTAGCATCGAGGTACGTGGTTTGTGCCTTTCTGTAGGAAGTCTGTGAATATTATGTGCATTTTCCACCAATACCCTTAAATGGGGTATTGCATGTTTCCTATTTTTCCCTGTTGTTTTCCTTATTCGCTTCATTGCTTGAGTAGAGGTAATTTATTGTGAATAGAGTAATTTTTACTATACTCTGGGTGTTTTCCATTCCTGTTTATCTTGTTTGGAATTTTCCTAGTTTCCATGCCTAGTTGTAGGATAGTGGAACTGTTGTACTGTTATGCAATTGTGCATTAGAATGATAAACAAGTAGTTCTTGAATTTTACTTGGGCAAATACGTGCGCTATGAATATTTTTTTTTACACAGGGCTGTGAGAACCTAGTGTAGTGGACCATAAGAAGAATGTACGTAAGGGATTCTCTAGAGTGTCTTTAAATTACGATGCGAGACCACCGGGGGGAATAGACGTTGATTTATTACTCATAGTGTCTGTAGTTCTGCGACGTGGGCCACATGGGGAATAGACATTGAGTGCGTCCCCAGAGAGCCTTTAGTATGATATGCGACTATATGGGGAATTGACGGTGAGTGCTGCCTCCGAGAGTATATTCTTTAGCTAGACCAAAGGGAAGAGACTGTGTATGCTTCCCACAGGGTTGCTAGTACTTGTAGGTTGAACCTTAGGTGTTAGACTGTGAGAACTACCCAGGGGATACCTTTTTGATATACTCACATGAGTGGATGTTTCTTGTTTGTAGATTATATGCTAGAAACTGTAGATTTTCACTGTTGTGTATTATCATGTGTACTACATACTGTTTACTACTTACTGTACCTTACCTGCCATATATTCATTGACTGATAGGCACAGATCTTTGGGTGGTTTTCTATTGTGACATTGTCTCACACCCTTTTTGGGTCATGATTTTGGGCCGAAAGGGATTATATTATTGAAGGTATAGATAAGGTAAAGTGCCCTTATACTTTAAGATCATTATTGCACTGGATCTGGAGAACATGGGACAAGCCGAGGCTTGCGATGCTGAGGATTTTCTCTTTTTTTTTCTTTTTTACTCAGGTTTAGTACTGTATTCATCATTGTGACTTGTTTTGCTATTTTCCTATACATATATGTATCATGCATCATTTACATATATTCTTCTCTAGTAGTTTATTTATCAGTCTTCCACTGTTTACTCTTGTATGTTTGGTTGTGGTTTCTTTTGTTATCCATCTATTTTTCTTCCGTTGTGTACTCTGCCAATGAGGGCATAGTTTCCCCACTATCACACCCAAGTCCCTCACTGCTAATCGGCAGCCTCTGGCGTTTGGGGAAATGATCTTGAGGCCATGTGACCAACTGGGTATGGGGCGCCTATTGGTGGCTTCCGGAACCAGGACGTTACATTATCAATTTATTAAAACTATGGGAAACAATAGTGTGGGTTCCCTATGTGGTTTCAAATTTGGTATGTTTTTATAATGAAATGTGTATTGTGTTTTATCATGTTTTGTAATTTTTATAAAAAAAATGTTTTGGGACATGAATGTGTAACATGAATGTTTCAATGACATTATGTTAGTGTTTTGATGCAGCTAGTGGTGTTTTAAACACCCATTATAAAAATTGGATTTTGTATGGTGATAAATGTTGGCCTTTCTAAAAGAATAAATTCCAATTTAGAATCATTGTGAAATTTGTAAAAATTATATTTTAAAAAGATCCATTAGATGACTCTCATGATTTTCTATATTTAATGGGTGGTACATTCTCATTGTGGAATCTGTGGGACCCATTGTTGGAGGACCTAGGTATGGACTACTTGTATTTTATTTGTTCTATGGAATGTGAATCAATCCTTGGATTTTAACGAGGTGATGCATGTTGGCGATATATTATTATTTATAAATGTTATTGGATTCTCAGATGGCAATAGTTTCCTCACCACCATTATTTACATGAGATATGGGAACCTAGCTTATTGGTATAATCTTCAACGAATGATGTCATCACATTTAGTTTATTTAATAACTAGTGTCCCATTGTAAGTGGTTATATATTTGTGTTTATTACAATGGGATTTTATCTAGGTCAATCCTGAGTTAGGGTGGCCAAGCATAGTGATTGTTTTTTATTTAATATTTCATGTCATACTACATAGTATATGGTGACATGTATTAGTATATTCTGGATTGTCCTTGGACTCCTTGGTTCACCTATGTCTATTGGCTCTTAGATTCTTGTGCTAATGAATGTTATGTTTTTTTTTCTATTACAATATCCAATGTTATTTAATTATTATATTTCATTCATGTGTAGTTTTTTTGTTGGAATGTGAGGTGGGGTTTTTAAACCTGTTTGAGAAAATTTGATTTAAACAAAGGTGTTTAGTCCTCTTTTGTTCAATTTGAAAATGTAAGCTTCACATACCTAAAAAATTGATTTTTCATCAGTAATGGAATGAACCTATAGGGAAATGATCTATAAATTGTTTAATGTAAAATAGGTAGAAAAAAAACTTTTATATATTTTAATAAAAACATGATAGATATATTTCTATTATTTTAATGAAGGTGAATTGGGAATAGAATATCTATCCAGACTACTAACTTTTAATTCTCACTCCTATTGTTTTTTTTGTTTAGACATTTCAATGTTTCCATCGTGAGTTTGGTTTCGTCAATTGATGTTTTGTCTTGTGTTAGAGAGTGACCAGTGATGTCACATGGAGATAATGGTCATCTGGTTTGGTTGGTTTTTCTTTTGTTGATTAGTCATATTTTAAAATTACTATATAAATGATGTTCGGTTTGGTTTCATTTATATATTGAACAACTTATAAATTTTCTACTATTTAGTTTCATATATTTATTTATTTTTAACATAAAATATCTTATATTTACTCAATTAATTTCTTTTTGCTTTTCACCAGCCTGGGGGAATTGAGAATGAATAATCATAGATTATATTGGGTGATCAGTTTAGGCAAAAACTAGGTTGGTTCATTAAAAAATTGTATCATATCTGGTTGGATCTTAATAGAACATGATTTTAGAAGTACCTTTTATTACAATTTGATATGTTGAAGTATTTGTAGTTGGATTATCCTAACATGGGGGTTATGTGAGGGGATAACATCACGATCTCTTTTCCATTATAATTCTCATGTTTCTATAGGATGTATTGTTTTTAGTCTTCATGATCTTTAAGAAATGTTTCTGGATTTGGATATGAAAAGGGGATTTGAGATTATATTCCATGAGATCTCATAGGGCCTTTAATTCCATGTAATGCTGGGGTCATATTCCTAAAAGGATTTTCATTTTGGTGGTGTTTTCCATATGGCCGCAAACTTCATGATAAATTCACCCATGGAAATAGGTTCTTTTTTTGAGTTGTTTTGGATTTCCATTGAATTCTAATTTTTTTGCGAAAACCCATTTGTTGAATTTGAGATAAATGTGGTTTTAGTGGTAATGGATTGATTTTTGGAATGTGGGAAAGATTCCATTAAGAATTAATTTTGATATTGGCTTTAAAAAATGGGTTTTTCTAATGTGACCACTTGGTGGTAAAAAAATAGACATTGATTAATGGAATTGATATTTATCAATCAAAAAATGGGGTTTATGAAAATAGGATGTTAGTTTTAGAAGTGGTTTTAAATGATATAGAGGGTGTTTTTAATAAATTGGTTTAATGGAGTGTGATTTGTTAAATTACTATAAAATGTTTTGATAAAAATGAAAAATATTTTTGATCGAATTCTATGGGATTTCATTTTCCTGAATGTTGAGATGGTTCTATGTGGGGGAATCTGAAAGTAAATTTCACATGGTGGTTATTGTAAATTCTTAAGGTAAATGATTATTGAAATGAGATGTATTTTTTGGTTGGAAAATGTGGAATTTTTATTATAAACATGGTGTTCATTTTGATTCTTATATGGGTGGTGGTATTTGGGAATGCTAATGGATGTCTAGTATGGCATGATGGATGGGTTCTAGGAGGGGCACGAAAATATGCATGTTAGTGAGACTCAATGTAATACAAATGATGAGTCTTTAACCCACCAAGTATGTTTTCAAATGAAATGTTATGATACTATAATGGATTCTTTTCTAGTGGTCCATGCATGTCACCTATGTGGTGTTTGAATATGAGGAATTTTATTATCGAGTTAGAATTTCAAATATAGTTGACTTATTCATGTTTAGAAGTTTTTCCCATGGAGATTCAATGGGTGATTATTGTGTAGTTGTGAGTGATTCTCCATTAGCGTGATTTCTGGTTAATCAACCTAAGGATTTCATGCTTGAGATACAGATTCTAGATCCAACACTCATTTACGATCATCAAAACCCTCCCATAGTAAATGAGTGGATCCAATGGATTGAAAGGAATATTAAACTCATTGGGTTTCATGAGTCTTTGAAGGATAATTTTTCCAATTCCATGCTTTAAGTATCATAGTGGATGTAGTGTAATTTTGTGTCTCGGAACATGCCTTTTGATGTTCTTACTTTGAGTTTTTTCAAGGATATGTTCCCTTGATTGTATTTATTTCATAACGAAAGAGTGAGAAAAGTGATGGAGATGAGTTTTTTGCAGTTGGGTGATGGATCAGTGATGGATTATTTCCATAACTTTTTAGATCTTATCCCTTATGATATATGATATGATACAAATGATTCTATTAAATATCAACATTTAAAGGTGTGTCTTCATCTAGACATGCATTCGAAGATTTAAAAACTATGTATAATTTTTTATATGAGGTAGTGATTAAATATTTTAATGATGAAACCATTACAGAGGGAGTGCGTGAGGTAGTCATCCCTCCTTGAATCCCTATTATATGTGGGGAAGATTTTGATAAGGATATGAGGAAGCATTTGAATGTTTATGGAGTGGGTTTTGGAATCAAAAGGAGTCAAGATCATTAATAAAACTCTTCATAGAGAAAAATCTTCATAGGTTATCAGTGTGTCCATCCAAGCCAGAAAAAATATTAATTTTAAAATGATTCAATGACCTGTTAGGCCTGTGGATGCATGGGTCACATGCAATAATTTGGTTGTTGAATTTTAAGAATTCATCTCAGTGGAAGACCTCAAAAGTTATGAACTGTTGGAAATTTGATTGATTTTTCTTTTTGAATTATTTTTTTCAGTGTTAGGGTCATTATTTTCATGGTGTTTTTTCATAGTATAAATTTACACGATATTGTGAGTCTCCTTATGAGTTTCCCATTTCCAATGAATGTGTGGTTTCAATTCCAAAATTCTAGTCATACTATTTTTAACTAATTAGGTGACACAAGTACAGGTTTGGTATTAATAGCTACATACTACATGGAGATATATGATTATTACATTAGATCTCTAGCCGTAGGTCCCAGTGTGAAGTTGGCGTGTAGTCCAAAACCCCATAGGTTTATGGACTCTAGTTATGTATGTGCCTCCACTGTTTATGTGAGCCATCTCTCGTGTTTCTATTATGGTTTCTGTTTCACTCATAATTCACTCTATTTGAATAATTGTGGTAGACTTCTCCTTAATGTTATGTCTATAATGTTCCTTCATGTATATGAGTTACCGATCTATATCCTCGAATGGACCACCGATGTGAGTCTGGTATAGTCTTGCTTTATATTTTTTTTCAAGGTTTGACTATTGGGTAGTTTATGGTTGTGGTTTTTTTGTCCTTTCATTGTGTACCTCCCCTCTCAGCCTATGTGGTGAGGGGTTTTCACTATTTGGAGAGTGGCTCATTTCTGATTTGTGTAAATGTTTAATTTGGTCATTCATAGTTGGTTCTAAATGGTGGGGACACCCACTGTTAGTCGCATTGAATTTTCTCTTATGATGTTATCATATTCTAGTTTAATTCTATTAGTGGGGAGACAATTTGTGCCACCCCTCTAATGGTGATCTATATTGGTTCTGGGTTTGGTTGATATGGTTGATGAGTCTTCTTTATATTACATTGATTTCTTAGTTTTCATTTCAGTTCATCTGAGCAAGGGGTTCCATGAGATATTTCCCAACTTTCTGGATTTTGATTTGTTATGGATGTGGTGGTTTGATCCTTTTCATTGTTTATGGGAAGTGTTTGTGGATTTTGGTTTCATTTCAAGCAATGGGGTTGAGTTTTGTTGGTGGTCAGTGGAATTTTCATAGATTAAGAGGTTGGACCATGTGGATGTGGAATCCTTAGGTGCCGATAAATTGGATAAAATGTGTTGTGGCATTCAAGAGGTAGAACCCATTAATTGTGTGATAAATATTCATACCTCAACCTTTGAAATTATTTAATTTTATTATGTTGATTTCTTTGGATAATTTTTTCAGGGTTCGGGTTGAGTCCCGATATGAGTTTTTTATTTTTTGATCAATAGTGACTGTTTTGGGCATGGTGGCATCTAGTGCAGGGTTTGCAGGTCGTACGGCCTGCCTAGTGTTTAAAATAAATTAATAAAAATAAATAAATAATTAAATGGAGTTAAATGTTTGTTAAAATAAAATTAGAATTGGTTTTGTTTTTATAATAATAATATTATCATTTTAAAATTTCATTAATATTATTATTATTATTTTTAATTTTTTATTATTATAAAAATTAATGTTGTAATTAATGTTATTTATTAATAAAATTGATATAAAAATTATTATTATTATTCTCATTATGGTGTTATTTTTTAATTATTAATTTATATTTATATTTTAATATTATTATGTAATTAGTAATATATATGTTATTATTAATTTAGATGTATTTATTTTTAGGTATTTTCTTCCTATATCTTTCCACCATATCTCCCAGTCCCCCCTTCATCCCTCTCCCTGGCATGGCGCGTGAGCCCCCAACAACGCATCCTCTCTGATTAGTGCATGCTCTTATGGTGACCTCCGGCTAGTAATTTTCCTCATCGATGATGTTCCCTACCGTCATCCCTCTCCTAACTACATGGGACACCCAGTTAGCCAACCCCTCTCTGACACCGCCCCCCTCCTGTCAGCACAGTCCTCCTCTAGCGTGCTGCCTTTTCGGCATTCCCATATTCCTTATGCCCCCCCCCCCTCACCCTCTGGTATACCCTCCTTCCTTATACCATCTTTTGTTCATGATTTTATACTATAGTATCATCATATTGTCCTAGGGTTTTTTCATTCAATTTTGTTTGGGGTTTTCTCATTATGGTTTTATCTTCACATATCTAGGGTTTTAGAAACCATGTAGAGTGATATTGGTTATGTGTTGTCCTCGCAAATTGGATCTATGGTAGGTTCCCCATTTCACATCACTTTTTAATTTTAGAATCATCTATTTATTTCTTTCTGTACCCTATTTGGATGATAAATACCTATATGGGATCCTTGGATTAAATTATATATAGTGAAAATGATGTTTTAGACCTTCTTTGTGATGTCTATAAATGGTTTGTAATTATATTCCACACTGCATATTAGTTAAAATGGCCCACTATTATTCTCATGAAGTTGGTTTTATTTAGAGCATTTTTTACCATATTTAATGAAGTTATGGCATGAAATTGAATTCTTATTTATTTAGGGATTTAAATTTGATTTTTTTATTAAATATTAGATTCCTAATGAGTTGTTAAATGTCTGAATGAATTTTAAGGGTTAAATGTCATATAAAATGATTTTTTGGATTTATAAATATATTTTTACAATGAGAAATAATAATTATCTCTCCCTTTGTGATCATTTTCCCTATGATTTTCCCAAATTGCAGTTCTTCACTGGCATGCCTTGGGGGGTCATTTGATTCTCGATCCAGCCATTCATTTGCCTCAAAATCAAATATCATGGGTCATGCTGTCATAACAATGCCGTTTCGGTATGTTTTATGCATCTAATTTTCCTTGGAAACTCATTTCGATCATCCATGTAACGAGTCGTCAAATAATAATTTATTCTGAACCGTGTCTATTTTTATACCACTATTGACATCCCACCTCCACAATTTCATCATGATGATGGATCACTGATTTTAGATCATTCTGATTCGTGAAGGATGTGCAACAATCCATTTTTCAATACCCTACTTAGAACACAATGAATACATGGGGTAAAACGGGTGTATAAATTCATATAAAAAATCATGGAATGAACCTTCACCAATTTTTTGGTGTTGATCATCTCACATTAGATGGATCATGTAGATCGAAACAAATATGAAATATATTTCACAAAAATAAAACCAAATAATCATACCCTTCTGTATGATCAAAGGAACCACAGGTCAATCTATTCATGGTTTGACCCTCGTTTGTTGTTTAAATCCCATAACATTGATAACACAATTAAAATAACATTCCAACCTCGATCATTGAAGAAGTTTGGATTTTTTTCCATCGTTTGTGTGATCTGATCTTACTGTTCAATGATCCACCTGTTGTCGCTCGTCAGCGTTCATCAATAATTCTCCAAGGGGGGCTCCACTCCAATGCTCCAGAGGATTACATTATGTTTTCTAGGTATATGAGCCTAAATATGGGCTTTTCTCATTTAAAACCATAAAACACTTTGGATAATTCTTAAAACATTTAAAACATAATAAATTATTTATATACTTTATTTCTCATGAAATGTCAAAAAATTAACTTCCGTATCCCACCCAAATTGGTCGATGCTAGGAATCGCCTAAGGTAAAGCCACTTCATTGAATACAACGATGCACTCATATTTATGATTTTGCAACCCATGTATATGTTATTTCCCTTATTCAGGAAAACCTCTAGAGCACGCAATTTAAAATTTTAATTTATTTCAAACATTTATTCTGGGTTCCCCGGGCCTTTGAATCGCACTATGTTGCATATCCTATCTCAAAATAATTCCATGTAATTTTTAGTAATAATAAAAATAAATTCTCAAATATTTCATTCACTCAACCTTTGGCCTTCACGACTCCAAAAATCAAATCCAAAAGGCTACTCAATTAGATGCAGGTTTTGCACACAAATCTGATCCTCATGCTCCCTTGTTATCTTCTAAATATTCTCGTGCTTCCACTAGACATAAAACATGGGAATAACTTTTCAATGATTTATCCTAACCATTTGATCCCCAATATCCAGGGGTATTCTACAGAGGTCTCTCTATCCTTGATGTCCAGCTCTCCCAAGGTGATGATGGGTGACAGATCGTGCTCATACCCCCTCAGTTATGACATATGGAAGACATCATGTACCCATGAAACCATGGCAGTAGATCTACGTATCACACCACCCCTCCAACTATACCTAGTATCAAGAAAGGGATAATTAATTTTGGATTCGACATTCTATACATGGAAAATCTATGTATCCCTCACAGTGGTCAGACCCGAATAAAGACATTATCACCCTCTTCAAACTCCAGAGGTCTATGCTATATGTCAGTATATGACTTCTTCCAGCTCTATGGAGTCTTCATTCACTCATAGATAATCTACACCCTCTCTATTTTAGGTTGAACATACATTGGATCCATGAGTGCTGACTCGCCTTCATCGATCCAGCAATGTGGTGACCATTAGGGTCACCCATATAAAGCCTCAAACGGTGCCATACTGATGGAGGAGTGGTAGTTTTTCTATAGGAAAACTCCACCAGTGGTAGGTGGTCCCCTCAATTACAACCAATGTCCCTGATATAAACCCACAATATATATTCTAGGAGATAAATGGTCCTATCAATATGGTCATCATTCTAGGGATAGAATGTTGTTCTCAAGCATAAAAGAGTCCCAAACTCCAATACAATCCCATCCACAATTAGTATGTGAAGAGTGAATCATGATCTGAAACTATGATCAATGGGGAACCTTGACGCCCTACATTCTCATGGACGTTGTCGTTTCCCAAACTCTCTGATGAATTTTGGTCCCTAATTGGTTGGATATTGGCTGAATATTTGAGTTTGTTAAGAATCACCCAGATGGAATCATTTCCCATAAACATTCATGGGAACACAATCCTGAAGTCCTTAAATATTTTTTCCCACTACTACTATAATACCATACGAGGGTGAGCTAATCCTTCTAGAAACTAGATCTTATCCTTCACCTAGATGCATGTAAGACATTTTGAAACTAACACATCCACTGCATTCTCCGTTCATGGCAACCAAAACTGACATATGAGGTCCAAGTATATTTTCAACAATCTAGGATATACTGACAATGGGTATTTATTAAACTCCCTCATAACCTCCTACATCAATGCCACTGGTACAAATATCCATCATTTGAAAAGGATGGTGTTCTCCCCTCCTTTCGAATATTGATTAGGTGCATGTCCTGTGTATAAATGAGAATGTAATGTTTCACAGTAAACATTCCCTTATTGTTTCTCTCTAAATCATTGTAATAGTGGAGGTGTAACAAACATCAACTAAATGCAAGATGCATCATCTCCATCCAAGAAGGATATCTGTAGTGAGGCTAACTGATATGATTCTTTAATCAACTACTGCGTACTCCATCTCCAACTGAAAGCATCAACCCCAATGTTACCCTTCTCGATAGTATAAATAATGTTGATGTTATAATCCTAGCAGAACTCCATCCATAACCTCTACCTCAGAGCCAGATCCTTCTTTCAGAAGATGTACCTGAGGGTGTTGTGGTCATAATAGACACTAAACCTATCTTTCAAGAGGGATTTTCTCCACATCACCATTGTAAATAATCCTACTTCCAACTCATGAACATGGGTCTCATAGTTGTCCTCATGTGGCCTTAGCTAGTTTGAACCATAAGAAATCACCTCCAATCATTACATTAGAGCACAACCATGCTCGTTCCCTAATGATTTCCAGAAAACAATGTAATTGAGAAACTCATATAGAAATCTCAAGATTA
The DNA here is from genome assembly GCA_963277665.1 of Viscum album. Lineage (NCBI taxonomy): Eukaryota > Viridiplantae > Streptophyta > Magnoliopsida > Santalales > Viscaceae > Viscum > Viscum album. The sequence goes on along the minus strand of OY728122.1, from coordinate 904,562,283 downwards.
GGGATTCTATAAAACTCTACCTCAACTGCTGTAAATCCCAATTTCACATCTCTATCCATATGAATGGATTCCCCTTTCAGGTCGAATGATTCATCAATGCAGATATCTAAGAGAAATCAGGAATGAATCTGTAGTAAATCCAACTACCACAAGGAATATTCGTACCTCTATCATGCTCATAGGTCGATCCCATGATTACACTGCCTTGGCATTTGATGGGTCTACCAATACTCTATCTATTGAGAAAACTTATCCAATATGGGAAACACATAAATAAAAAATTGTCTCTTATAGAGCCTCTCATAATGCTGGTTCTCTCGATGTACATATATGACCATCCACAAGTGTCTCGAGGGCTCCTCCCCTGACACTGAATACAAAATTATGTCATTGATGTAGTATACTATGAACTGGTCTATGTATGACTGAACGGTCTACTTCATGTGTCCCAGGAACACTGTGGGGGTATTCATCATGTGGAAGGGAATCACCAAGTACTCATAATGATCATAGTGGCATCAGAAATCCTTATTCAAAATATCCTCATCTTTTAATCATAACTAGTTGTTACCGGATCAAAGTTCAACCTATGAGAACCACCATTTACCTCCTAGATATTCATTAGATCATTGATCATTAGTAGGGGATATGTTTTCTTCACAGATACCTATTTCAGGAGATGTTAATTTAAGAAAAATCATAGTCTCCCACACACCTTCTTGGAAAACAATAATGGGGCAACCGTGGTTAAACGTTGGGTCTTGTGAAGCCCTTACACTTCAAATCCTCCATCTACACCCTCATCTCATGAAGCTATGGGGGAGCCATCTGATATGCTAGTGAGGATATCAGTGATTTCCCAAGGTGCATGTTTATGCTAAAGTTGATCTCTATGTGGCAATGTAGTCCTAGAACATATTCTGGAATGATATCCTCATACTTCGCCACTACTAGTAGAAACTAAAAGCACCTAACATATTATAATTTGAGGGTGAGGATATCTAATGTAAGATTCAAAGGATTCACCCTCCAATGTATGAGAATATACAATACTTCTTGAGTCTCCATTTCTCCAACAATGGGAAATATTCTCCCATCACTATGGAAACACTGTACCCTTATCCTAATGCATTCAATCAGGGCATGGATAGAAGAAAAAAATCCATATCTAGAATAAGGTCAGAATTGCTCGATGCTTCCATGAATAGCTTCTAACTGAATGTATCACGTCCAAGGTTTATATCACACTATTGGAAATGATGTATGATCATCGATTCACTTCCCAAAGATGTCTCCAAGTGCAATGGTTGTGTCAATGGATCTATTAAAATCTCAATGTTTCACACAAGACAGGTTGTGAGGTAAGAATGATTGTAAAATGTGTCTATGTGTATGTCAACTAAGGTATTGAAGATTCATATTTTACCTTAGATCATCCTTGGATTATTTGGGTCATACGGCTCAACCACATGTAGCTGCCTCGCCCCAATCCCACAACTACCTGTGCCTGGTGCAGAACTACTAGGGGTGGTGGTGGAAGTATGTAAAAGAGTCATTGACCTCTTATATCATTCCCTACTGCACTTACCTATCTTCTTCCAGTTCGGTCTTCTGGTTCTACTATCATCCCCTGCCTTGGTGGATCATCCACCTCCTCCCTATCAACAGACTGGTGGGAAAGGCAGCCCCTAGAGAAATGTCCTCTGCAATCACCTGTGTAGAATCCCCTCTCCCTAGGCTGACTAGATCCATCGTGAGATCCTTGGAATATAGATCCCATGTCATTTTTCCTCTTATGACATCTCCCACATCCCAATAATTGTTCTTGACGTTAGGTCCCTCTTACAGTGGTCTCCTCACCTGTCTTACTACTACTGACTCCCATTCGCTATCTCTCATCATCCAACTTGCACTCGATCACCAAAGCTAACTCAAGCACCCTAGAATTTGTCATTATTCGTAGAGGTACAACCCTAGATTATATGTCCCTTCAGAAATGACACTCAAATGATTGAGATCTCGAGTATTGATCTCTAACCATATCTATCATGCACCAAGTGTTGTTGGTGAACCTCAATGAATAGTCATCCATCATTGAACTACCCTACTCGAGATCAAGAAGATCATAAATAGCACATCTCTCGATGTAACCAAATATAACTTCTCCATAAATAGTTTCTCGAACTCTCTCCACAAAAGTCTCACCTCATATTGAGTCTGTTTGGTCATAATCCACCATCTCCCTACTGAACCATGAAGAAGGTTCACTATTAGTATCACCATCCAGTCCACCGATGTGCTCACTAGACAAGATACTATGGGCATCACCTCAATAAAATACACTACCGCCTGAGGGTTGGTCTTGCCTTGGAACCTTAAGGGTCTTTATCAATGAAACTCACGGAGAACACTCTGCATGCACTTCTTGTCTACTGGTACAGCAGGTACCATAGGATACTAAACATGTAGTGGAATAGATGTTTCACCAAATGGAGGTAACCCCTGGGGAACTGGCCCCTAAATTGAAACCTCTTCCTTGAAGTGGTCATCCTCGTGATTGAGCCACTGAATCCTAGATGTTATGAATCTCCGAGGAATCATGTATAAAAAATGATATACCATAGTCAATGTGTATATCTAGACACCCAACGTAGAGTGGACATGAAAATAACCATTCCTATATGATTCATATAAAAATATTTTTGTTTTCCTGCAAAAAGTTTTCTCATGAACCGAGTTGAAAACCAGGTTAAAAGAGTACAGGTGTATGAATAAATCGACCTCCTGCACCAACACTGGAGTTTCTACCTGGAAAATTGAACACTAAACACATAACAATGTTTCCCCAAACAAATCTTAGAGACTGTAGGTTCTATGGTATAACTGACCTCCATTGATTACTCTATGTCTTGAACCATCCCAATGGGGCCCACACTGTGACTCCCCAAGCCTACCTCAAATAGGCCAGGGGCTGTGGACTAGCACTGAGTAGTTATATCACTAACATGGGATGCATTTCCTTTGTACCTATATGCACACAGATATCTCCAAAACCAAAAATTTTTAAATGTAAAAAACCACTAAAGAATGAAATGCATGAATACAACTAAACCGAACCAACAAAGTACAATAGAATGTAATTTGTGGAAAATTATCTTTGAGGGAATAAAATACAACCAAAAGAAAGAGTCTAAAAACAAAAATGTCAATCCTGTAAAAAATAATGGTACTGGTATTTCTACTCAATTATGAATGAAAACCTCAGCCAATGTGGAAGCTCAAAAATATCAGTCTGATACTGGTCCACCCAGAAATCTATCAAAAGGCTGCTCATCTTCACAAGACACGATGTGTATGGGCATATCTCGTGCATGGGTGAGTATAACAGTACTTAATAATTTATCATAAAAACCAAGAAAATACATAATGAAAATGTAAATTAAGAATAAAATATTATATGTCTACATATCATATAACATGAAAAACATTCTTATATACTTTGAACCAAGACCCGTAGGCTATAGGTAAGTCACAACGTCCCGCATACCCACACAAGGGAGTTTGTTCGGAGATACAACAATGTTCTCTCCTGGTATAACTCACTCCATGAGTGTGATAGTTTTTATTATTTCATTTATAGAAGTATTATTGTTCTAAAAGTTTCATGAGAGATATTGATTCACTGATGGATATGAAGAGAGAATATTCATAATCATTCTAGGAGAACTAACTTTTCAGAGGGAAGAAAGTGATACATAGATGATGATAACCTCTAGGTACTTGGAGAATTCCATGACTCATCCATATTCATCGACTATGTATAATATTGATGTCTTGTTGGATTTTTTATTCAAATACTTGATTCTTCATTTGGTCGAGAATGGACAGAGGATCAATCTCTTGGCCTCTCGGAGGGGATTCTTGTCTCAATCCAAAAATTCATACTGAAGGGGTCATAATCCTTTTGATAGGAGATGATACCAGACTTTCAAGGGAATGATAAAGGAGTAAATAAACCAAATTAAACAAATATAAGGTACATTATAAAAGATATCTATACATGTACATGAATGTACACAATGTTGAGAAGTTTTACATGCCATGTCTTCTGACCCGGGGTACTGCCCATGTACAACAGCCCGTGTCAAACAGAGCAGTTCGTGTAGATAAATATATACACGGATTGTATAAGAATAAAATGTAGTGTCCTACTATCTAGTTGCAACTCCATGTATGGTTGAAATTTTCCCATACATAGCTTAAACACGTGTGTGTAACCCCATGTACACGTACATGAGGTAACCCACATAACCAACATGGTCTTGCAATTTGGTGAAGTACAAGCAATGTACTCCACCCAGGGTCTGTGTATCAATCAGGATACATGCATAGTCTCATGTAAGGACCCATATTCCATGTGAAATGGGTACATTTCGTTTTACCTATTTTGGTATCGCAAAACACCATCTTCTAATTGGCTAGCCCCACATATCATTTATTTGCAGAACTTGCATTGTTCATCACATTTTTTCCAAAATCGCATTTCTTTACCAAAATGCCTCAGGTGGTTCTCTGATTCTCGATCCACTTATTTTGTTTCCTTGAAATTTATGGTATAGTTTTTTTCCATCATAGAAATAATGGTTTGGTTATTTTCAGGGATCCAATCATCTCTTGAATCTCTTTTCGATCATCCTCGTGAAGAACTATTGAAGAAATATTTCATCTCAACCATGTCAATTCGTATTCCACCTTCATCGTCCTACCTATGTTGGGTCATCATGATTTCGGATCTCGGATAAGGAATCATTTTTTTGAGAGACGGATGTGTAATGATTTGTTGTTTATAACCCCATGAATAACACAAAGATTGCATGGGGACAAAGGGGAGATTAAATTAATATAAAAAATTAACTAAATAACCACTACCATTATTCATTAAGGTGTTGATTCATTCACATCATAAGAATAAATAATAATGAAACAAAGATTAAATAAATTTCTCCATTATATAATCTGATAATCTGACCTTTCTGCTATAATGAATGATCCTCTAGTCAACCTTTTCGTGGGTTGATCTCTGTTCTTCATTAAAATCCTAGAACAAGAACAACACAATTGAAATAGAATCCCCTACCTCAATCATTGATTAAGGGGGTATTTTCTACTAACATCGGTGAGATATGATAATTCTGCACCATTATTCATGAATTGTCGTTCATCATCGTTTGTCGAGAATTTTCCAATGGTTGTTCCTCTAAAAGGATACAAATGATTCTAATGAGTTTTTTAGAGTTATGATAATATCCTTGTGAGCCTTATCATTTAAAACCATAAAACACAACACCAAATCATTTATACGTTTAATGTAAAAATGAATTTAAATTATTTTATTTTCATTATGATGTTCAATTATTAAATTCTGAAGTCGCCTGAATCAGTTGATATTAGGCCTATCCTAATGTAAATTCATTTCTCTAAAAGTAACATTGAAATAATAATTCTAATAGGTTTACCCATTTATGTGTCATTATATGTATTTGGAAAATTTCTCACATAGACTATTTAGATGTTTAATTTTTTTCAAACATTTATTCATGGAACCACAGACATTTGAATCTCACATCATCACAAATATTTGTCCTGAAATAAGCATATATAATATTTAAAAATAAAAACAAATCTGAGGCATTACACAAATCGAAGACAAATTAGGAATGATTAGTTCCATTAACTCATACATAATTGGATAAGCCACCATTGGTGATCCTACGCTAGATAATCCATCATTTTTATTCGATTTTTTTATCCCTAGTTTGGGGATCCACCATTGGGTTTTCCACTATTTGATTGATCCACTATCGAGCTGATCCACCATTTGACATATCCACTATAGGATTGATCCACCACTAAATTGACCCACCTTTGGACTGATTCACCATTTCAATGATTCATCATTTGGTGATCTACCAGTCACTATTTATATTTTTCAACATTTCATATTTTTGATTCATTAAATTTTTATTTGATTTATTTGGTTATATATTATTACTTTATATTATTTTAGATCACTAAATGATAAAATTCAAATATAAATTATATTTTTATTAACTATAAAACTCATTATTTGCCTTTTAAATGAGTTTACTTCCACTATCTCTCTCTCTCTCAATCTTTAACATTTATTACAACCTTACATCACAATTTGACTTAGTGTAATGTCGGAATTTAATCTTACTTAAGATTTATCTCTTTGAGTATCACATCCTGCAATGAAATATTATTTAGAAATAAATTGTTCTATTGTTGATCCAGAATACCTCATCTTGTGAAACAAGTGGTAATTATATAGAAAGAAGTTTATGGGTATTGGATGTAATCTTTCATGACCTTGGTACTCAATGTGATCCATGACCAGGGACAGAAATATTTGTTCTACATAAATTATATACCATTTTATCTAAATATGGATCACTAGTTTTACTAATCTGCATAGTATTATTTTGGTGAGATAAAATATATCCTTTATATAATTATATGTGTAAAATATGATAGATTTTAATCATGAAAATGGGATATGTGTATTAATGTACCACGTTATTTTTTTGGAAACTATCAACGTTCAATACTAAGTATTAATGTTACATTTTAAAATAAAGCTGAATTTATAGTTTTAACTAAGAGTGGATCAGATAGTTGACCAATGTCTAAAGAGATTTATAAGAATTTGGACTCTTGATCATGTTCATTCAGTGTATCCTATTCTATAAAAAGATTATTCTAGAACAATGTTGTATCAAAAAGGATGGCATTCATTCCATAATATATGTGGGGATAAAATTCATATTTTTAGATATACTATGTTTCACAAGATAGAGACATTAAATAACACTTCTAATTATAATTATTTCATTCATCCTAATATGATCTTAGCTATTCTTTGAACCATGTTTTTAATTTATGAAGAATAATCATAGGTGTATTGTGGTTTTTTTTAAAGAAAAATTATTTGTTAGAGAATTAATGTGAACTAAAATCCATAGATTATGTAGTGGGTTGATGATAATGAGAATCTATTTAGCGATTTTAACCAAGTAGGACATCAAACCAAACCAAAGAATTTTTATGATCATGGATATGAGCATTATAATATTGTGATTATAGTTTGGATGAGATTGTAGAAGATGATGATGATGAATTTGACATGGTATCTGGTTACTTTGATGATTTTAGAGATTTTGAAACTACTAACAATGTTTATGTTTCATATGGAGGTACAGGTATAGCTTATTGTATCACTTCAATCGAGTGCCTCTTGATTGAAGTTGTATATGATGAGACAAATGTCTCGGGAGAGGAATAGATTCCATGTTATTGTAAAACCTATAATGATGTGGTGGATGTGTTTGATGATGATAATGGAATTCGTGATGGACTTCATAACATAGATGGTCATCATGATTCTGAATATGATAATGGTGTTGAGAAAGATCTCGTGAAAACTTGTCTTGTTAGTTTTTCCCTGGTTATGTGTTGTTTCAAGGATCAGCTCAACCTACTCATGATTCATCTTTTGATTGAGGTGAGTTGAGTGAAAATTATGAGGGGGATGAGTCCCCAGGTTATCCAAATAAGAATTCATTTTCTATGGATGAGAATTCTTTAGAAGCTAATGAATGAGTGTCATCTAGGGGGAGCCTTCAAAAGTTTCCAAGCTACTTAGTATTTCTTATCTCGATTCTGATGCAGAGTATGGAAATTGTAATGATCACAGAAATCCACTAGATCATTCTGGTCCAGCTATATATATTGTTCGAATAAAACCAATGTGATCTTTAGTAGTGTAGAATGAGGATTCTAGTAAGCCTTAGGATTTTCATTTGTCTTCACTAACTAATAGATCAAAGAATACATAGGATTTATCCCTAGTCCTGAGAGTGATGATTCACCATATCATTCTATATCCTATATAACATTTGAGTATCATACCTAGGATGATTTTTATTGGTATAGAGATAGATTAATTTCTAACATCTATTTATGTATAGTATCTTAGGGACATCCAAAAACAAATCTTATTGAAGCTAATTCGAAAATATCATTGAGATATCATCATTTATATTTATCCCATGATTCTTTTAAAAATTCAATAAGTTGAACTTGATAATAGATGATTATCTAGTAAAATGTAATGTTGGACTTCTGGTATAGATGAGATGTGTAGGTCTTTTTAAACTGAAAAAATGACACTTTTGGAGAGGTTAGAGAGATTACCTATATATATTTCATGAATATCCACATCTCCTCCTCCTCCTTCCACTATTGAAGGTGAGTTGATTAGATCTATAGTTAGAGGGGCGTTTGAAGACATCATTGGAGATATCCATACATATCATTAGTAGGATATTCTCTAGATTTTAAATCATAGGGAAGATTTATATAAATTGGTAAGGGATCATTTAAATTAATTCTAACAAGATAAAAAAACCATCAAAAAGGATATCACATACTACATAAAGAAATTATATACTAATACTTATTTTAATTATCTCATTATTTTTTATGATAAATAATAAATAATGACACCCGTCACAGTGGAATTCAAGGGATTATTAGAGTAATTGACTGTTTTTGAACCCCAGATCATGTAATTTATTTATGAAAATAAGAGATTATTCCTTTTTATGGATAGAGGCGGAATCATTTTTATGTATGTTTTGAACCTCATGTTGTCATTTTTAAGTATATGGGATAGTAGTTGGGACACTAAAATCCATACCTATATCATCCCTCACTACTGCACCATCCTCTCCACCTCTCCCTCCTAAAAAACTGTTAATCTATATGTCTTCAAATAATGCAGTTAGAATACTCAGACTATTGGTGATTTAGAAACATCCTACTACAATTTCATCCCCCTCTACTTCTACCATAGTGCCTTTAACCTCTAGTAATGGAAAAGTTTATGAATATCCTACATCCCATATAGTTAATAGTGATTCTTATTATGTAATATAATTTATGTGGTGTTATATTTTCCTATATATTTCATTTTTTTAAATTAATGTTTTACAGGATCTATTTAATCAAACTCTTCTTTTCATCCATCTATCTTTTCAATAAATTTCAATTTTTATATTTTGTAAAATCCAAAATTTGGGATTACATATTTTTTGACTATAAATTTTATGTTTTCATTTTATTTAAGGTTATCGTCTATTTCAAAATTTATTTTATAAACTCACATAATCAATATTAATTTTTATGAAAATATTGTTATATTTTAAATTCATCTTCTTAATCATATAATTTTGTATTTTTGGATTACATGATTAAACATGTTTTTATCATAAAACCTGAGGGATTATTAGAACCGCCATATTTCAGGGGTCACAAATAATGATTCTACTATTTCCATTGAGAATAATATTTTACTACTGTATATTTTTTTTTAAATAAAATTTATATTTATAGTAAAGATCCACAATTAGTTCATTTCCGTCCACTATAAAAAATGCCACAGCCCTATATATCTATTCCAGTCGTGATAGTATTATGATTATAATAGATTTATTTCAATTCTACCACAACCCCATGTGCCTCCTCCAGAAATTCCACTACTATACATTTTCCATTAAATATTATTTTATAGATACTCCACTAATTCCATTGCGTGTAACACCCGTATTTTGTCATTCTATTTATTTTATTTCTCTAGGAGTCGAGTGATTTTCCGTAAGTGCAGTTCAGTCCCACTTTAAAATTTTAATGTTGGGATGAGTTTATGGTTTGAGATAGTGTGCGAACACATTATGTTTATGACACGAAGTCCACTTGGGCACGTGCTTTCCGCTTGGGTACGTGCATCCCGCTTGTAGACTGCTTGGGTACCGTACGGTGCACGAATACCGCACGGTCATCTAGTATTAACGTTATTAAATTAGTTGGTTGAGCAGATAAATAAATAAATAAATATGTGTATATATGTTTATATATGTTTATGTTTTAACATTATGAATATATATATGTTTATATGTGTATATGTATATGTTTAAACATGTTTATATATAGGTGCATATCTCTAAATATGTATATGTGTGTGTGTGTGTGTGTTTATATTTTTAAATGGCTTTATTATTATAAATGTTTTCATTATAATAATTATTATTATTATAATTAAACAATTATTATTATTATTATTATTATTATTATCCTTGGTTTTAATAATTTTTTTATTATAGGATAAAATGAAAAAAATATTCAAACCCTAACCTATTCTACCCAGCGGTGTCCCCCTTCTCCCCTATTTGTTTTTCCTTTTGCGCACCAGGAACCCGTGACCTCCTTTCTACCGCACCACCCTCCTGTGGCTACCCCTGTTTGTTCTTCCTTTTGCACAACAAGAACCCACGACCTCCCTTCCGATGTGCCACCCTCCTGCAACCTCCCTCCTTCCGCCACCATCTAGTGGCCTGCCTCCCATCGCATCGACCTCCCGCAGTGCCCGCTACCCGGTTCCGCCCTGCACTGCTGCCCGCCGCAGCTCCTCCCTATGCCGCCCGACCTCCGACCTCCGACCACTTTGCTGATGCACAACCCCATCCTGTTACGCAACCTCTAAACCTCGACCCCTTCCATGTTCTTCCAGCACTAGTCCCCTTCCCCTTCTACATGGCACGACCCACCGACAGCGGCCCACTCCCTCCTCCCGGCCAACCAGCTCTGGCAAGAGCCCCTTCACTTGGTGGGTTTTCCACCCGGCGTGACGACCCCTTGGTATAACATCATTTAATTAATTTTTAGTTTTTACCTTCTTTTTTTCACCCAAATTCTAAATGCTTCGGGTTGTGTTCACGTGTCTTTTTTGGTTTCTAGGGTTTGCAATTGGCCCGCGGAGCGATGCACTTTCCTTTGTTGTGGTTATGTCGCTCTCACACATGTCGAGGTAGGCATTTCATGCCCGTTTTCCCCCAATTTCAATTTAGGTGTGGTTATCTGTTGTTATTTGATTTCTAAAACATGTTTCTCACTTTTATTACATACATAGTTAATTTATAGTGGTGATTTCATAGTGTTTGAATTGATGACAATTAGTTTTTTTTGATGTAGTTCTTTTATGTGCATGTAAATGCCTTACATCTCTGTCTTGAATAATTGCCTCTTTCTTTTAAAATGGTATTGTTGGTTTTTTTAAGGGTTATCTTCAGATATAAATCCTTTTGGGTAGTGTCTGGTTGTGTCTTATGACCTGTGCAATTGGTTTATCTGAGCCCTTTGTGTCTTGTAGGATGTGTAATGGTCTTCGCCACACTAATGTTAGGTGTCAGGACTTGTTGTAGGGAGTTGAGATAATTTCTATGTGTGAAGAATCATTTTCCAATGTATGGATATATATATATATATATTCCTTCTGAGTGCGTGTTCCCTCATAGCACAGGGAACACGTGAATCAGTTTAAAGATGTATATACATATATATATGGAAGTGCGTGTGTGTGTGCAAGCGAGGTGTTTCTTGAGTTAGAAAGTTTTGACTGGACTTCCTTATGGTAGGAAAATCCATGCTTTTACATTCCATTGCTTGTCCTTAATTCTTGAGGTTGTTGTTATATTATTATCTTGTTATGCATCTTTATGGTTCCTCTTTAAAGATTCATGTGGTAATCTAAAATTATTTGGTGTTGTTAATGATAGGGTTTACATAAATCATGGTTTAGGCCTTGTATAAGATGCCTTTTTGTTTGCGTCATTTGTTCGTTTGAATTGTTTTGAGCCTGTGTTTATGCGTTTTAGCGATGCGGTTGTTGCAGCCTGTCAGCGAGGAAGACTCGCCTTTCTGCGGTCGGCCGCATGCACGTGTTTGTGCATCTGTGGGAGGTGTGACGTGCCACTATGTTTGGACTGCGAGCAGAGGTAGGTCCCCCACTGCAATTATCTTTAGATTTATAATTGATTAATTTCTTGATGTTTTATTAATTTTAATAAATTGGAAATAATATAATATAATTAATTTTTATTTTATTATTTGATGTGAAATGATCCGTTTATTTTATACCGAACACTTGAAAGATATTCTTGATGAGCAGACACCCATTATAGAAAGAATGCTCGTTTGGGTGTTAAACATAAATCACTGAATTTCAAATGTACATCTAGTTTCAAAGATATATGATTTCTTCTTATCAATGGTTTTGTGTTTTCTCGAGAAATGAGGTTTTTCTTTAAAACTGGTGAAGGCCCGTTTGGCAGTTTAATAAAATAAATTATTTTGGAAAACCCAGTCGGGGGTGACCTTTGGTGTGTGTTGATTGCATGAGTTGTTTGCGATTTTTGTGCATCATGACTGATTGATTTGCATTGTGGACACACCCCTTTTTATTGTATGTGTTGACATGGGAACCTGGCATATTGAGTGAATTTTTTGAAAATGATTACTGCAAAAGTTTAGAATATGCACTAGCTAGTGGCCCCATAGCCGGGGAATACTGAGTTATTGCTACTATGGGGATTAGGACCCTCGGTTAGGCCATGTAGGGCTATGCCGGGCATTAGGGCGTTATGACATCATCGAGTTAGAGCATGCTTTCAAGATGAGTCAAATGTATAGTACGTTCTGGATTGTTCATGAACTCTTAGGTTAGACCCATGTTTTATTTAGTTTCTATTTGTGCATGGCACACTATTGAGAAGTCTAGTTTGGTTGTTGGCTTGTGTGTCCCATTTTGTTTCCCATTGCCCTTGGCATCTGTTGTGTGTTATGTATAGTTTTCATTTTTAGATAATAACGAAAGTTTGGTTTTCTAATTTTTCTCAAGAGTGTTTTAAAATGGAAAGCAACTATTCCTTTCAAACATTACAAATTTTTTTACATATAAAGGGAAATGGATTGATGCTTGATTTAGAAATGAAAGTGTGTGTGTGTTTGAAAACCAATATCTTGTATATTTAGTTAAAACCTGGAATTAATAGATTTATTTAATTAAAGGTAGTGAATTGAGAATAGATATCGGGCTAGCCCAATGAGTTTTTATACTCAGGCCTATAGTTCTTTTGTGTTTTTAGTGTTTGTGTAGGCTACATCTTGTGTGCATTCTCCTTTGGAGACATTTGGTCATGAGTTGGAGAGTGATCCGCGAGGTCACACAGAGATAGTGGTTGTCTCCTTCGGTTAGTTTTATATTCTTTTGTTCTTGTTTAGTCACGTTGCTCTGTTAATATATTATGCACTGCTCTGATTTATTTCAGCTGCTTTATTTTATTATTTGTTTTGGGTGAAATCATTCCCACAGCCTCTGTTGATGCCCCGGTGCTTTTCACCAGCCCGGGAGGATCGGGAAGGCCTCTCAGGCCACGTCGTGGGTCGGCTCGGGTGACTGGTTTAGGGTCGACTCGGGTTGGTTCGTGACATTGCGAGACATGCTAATTTCAGTATTAGGGTACTGTTAGTTCGACTATGTCGTTATAAGACTTGATATCATTAGTCTAAGTACACCATTAGTTAAACAATGACACCTACATTCATTATAAGTATAGAATCGTGTAAATGAAAAATGAGCTATAGTATGTACAATTGTGTTGCCTGCATATGTGCTACCATCATTCATGTTATATAGTTACAAAGTAATTTATACCACTATGTGTGTACTATTTTCTTGAACTACCACTCAATGTGGTATAGATGGAAAGGTGATCCATCATTCTTTCTAACATTATAGTTCTTCGTCAATTAAAATTTAATGCACCCATTAGCAAGATAATGGGGGTTAAAGAGGATAGCCTTGAAAAAGTTATTAATTATCATACCCTAACCACTCAATGAATGCATTAAAGGCAAGGATAGTGATTTCCTAATTTTCATATTATTATGATGATCCATAAAATCATTATTTTTCTCGAAAAATGGATAATTTAAACTGGAGAGATATATATCCCCTAAGACTCCCTTTTCATGTAATTGGTTAGCATATTGTTGTTTTTTACATGTTGAAATTCATGTGATTGTGTAATTCATGATTTTTTTACAGATCAAGAACATTTCATACACATAATCAAGATAAATTTTTCACTGTGTTAATAAATTGAAAACAGTACCTTGCGATACTCAATATTTATATAATAATAATGTTTTTTTTGAGTTCCTAAATATGTAAAATATGTGTAGCCTTATGCATCAGAATATATTCATATTGTGTATCACTAAATATTTATATATATTATTATTTTTCAATCATTTATTTATGATTTATATTCGTGAAGTATTATAGTGAACTCTCTATATCTATACACATAGACTTATTATCATAAACTGGATAATTCATAATAATCTATCAAATCTCCATTATCTATATACCCTCAGAAAGCATGGAATATGTCATGTGCTTCATATGTTGTAAATCGTCACATGTAGAACAATGGAATAATATTTCATCCTATATCAGTTTTTTGATGTTTTTTATTTAACTGCACTAGGATGTGGATCAAAATAAGGTTATAATAATCTTGAATGATGCAAGTGATTTCCATGTTAGGGGATTTATTAAATGCTTGATACTAATCCTCATGTTTACTCTAATGTGGTTTTTAGTTTCATTATATAATACCATTTAAAAACATCATTCCCATGTTATATATGAATGAAAAACATACACATTGATAAATCAGCATAGCCTAGGATTATAAATAAATCATTATGTAAATCATGTTGAGAAATTAATGTGATTTAAATTTTTATTTCAATAGATTCCTAATCCCACATTGAGAAAAAAATTGAAATATAAAACGTATATATTTTTTTATTGGATATTTGTTTTTATTCAACATGGTGTGTCTTACATTAAATTTTTAATATAAATTTTTTTGTGTACTCAACTGAACACCCTATTGGGATACACACTCTAACAAAAAATATGTGTTCTTTTGAAGAAAGAATTGGTTGTAGAATATTCCTCATGAAAATTTTAGGATCATAACAAAAATTACCTATATCATGATTTGGACATATAATTAGTAATATTTTCATCAATGATATACATGGATTATTCTTATAGATAACGGTATTATACATATAATCATCAATAAATTTTATGGTATATATTTTAATTGGAGGAGAGGAATATTCACTAATGATAATTTTTAGATATTATTAATGATTATAACTGATGAATACATTTCAAGAATGGGAAATAAAACATGGTGACTAGTGCTCTGAGTGGAATGGATCGTGCACGATTGTCCACGATAATGATCCTAAAAAATCCAATATTTATATATTTTCAAATTACTGATCTAGAAATCATAATTTTATTGAATGTATTACCATTATCAAATAAAGTTTCCACCATATATCATTGTGAAGAATAATGAGGTATATAAGAAAGATGTAGAGAAGACAAAGAATTTTAGAAATGTTATTGAGATTAATCATGATCATGAGGAAATGATAATGTTAAAGAGCCTTGTATGTGTTTCATCCCTACCATAATTGAAGAAGGAGTATCTAAAGACACACATAGTTATTTATTCTCCATTCATCCAGGATGTACAATGATTTATATATATTAACTACTTGAAAACATGTTTAACCCGTCATTGTTTTTCACATCGGTTCTACATAACCGACATGCATTACTAGAAAAATCACAATATCAAGTAAGTTATAAAATAGCCGACATCAGTGATCTAACATGGGTTCTATATCACATCGATTATTTTATAACTGATGTGATAAATCAAATTTCGGCAATTTATCAGGTCAATTATAAAATAACCAATGTGTAAAAATGCCATTAATAACATCATTTATAAAATAAATGATGTGATAAATAATTTTCTACGTTAGTTATTAAATAAACTATGTTATAAATATAGATAAAATATTTTATCACGTCTGTTATTGAATAACAGGAATAATAAAACATTTAAATGATTCATCATGCCTCGTATTCTATCATTCTATTTTCATCGATCGAGCGACCTGCGACTCTTCTCTATCACACAATAAACCTAGAAATAATTTTTCAAAGTCGTTTCATCCAAACTTTTTTTTTCCAACATCATTCATCATCCTTATTATGAACAGATCTATCTGGTCCACTTTCCACACTCATGTAACCCTCAGATGACTCGGTTACATTTTTTATTTTTCTCGACACCCTAAACTAATGTTTTGAAATGTTATTTTTATATCATTGTTCTTGCTCTCATGTTAAGTGTCCCATTTCTATTTTATACCATTCTAAATTATTTTCTATTAAAAAAACCATGGTGGTGATATCATGTATGTTAATGACTTTTGTGTGCTCTATCATGTGTGAGTGTGTGTACTTTCATAAGTGTGGGGGTGGGGGTGTGGTACCCCCAGTTTCTGGTATGTATCCCTTACATAATGATATTTATGGTTTTAATGTTAGGGGTTATGAAGGAGAGAGTCAGGAGATCTTGGAATGATGTTTGTGGAAAAAGGGGAAGTCACACGGGCAGCGCATGGTTTTTCTATGTCATGCCGCCAAACCGTGTATAGTTGGCACACTGAGTCAGTAGAGTCTGCATGGTTCGAGCACAGTTTAGGATACCGTGCAAGGAGTTTGTGCGAGGGTATGATGAGGTAGTGGCTAATGCATGATTAGGTCATGGTTTGTCAAACCGTGCGAACTAACCATGCATTCACTAAAATGAGATCCTAAAAAAGTAGATCTCATGCATTTTGCCTCTAAATAGCACATTTTCTCTCCTAGGAATCCATAACTCAAGATATTTCTCATCCTTAGGACAAAGAAGGTTCTCCCATCATTTTAAAGGTGATCTGAGGTCTTCCCATTCCGAATCGAATCCGGATTCTTGTCGTATGTGATCATTTATATTCGTTATTGATTAGTTTCTAGCATATACATCTCGTTTTCCAATGATTTCATAGATCTACGTGCGTTATGGGTGGATCAATGTGTGTGGATGCCAAATGTGAAGATATTTGGTCTTGATCTTTCTAGGAAAAGATATCTAATGTGGTTTCTTGAAGAATCAACTGGATTTCCTTGTGCGTTCTTCATTCATTGTGGTTTTCGTCATAACCCTAAAGGTAGGAGACTTCATTCTCGACTCCACTTAATATGACTGATTATCATGCTTTCAAATTGAATGTTTCAGTTTGAATTTATTATTATTTTATTTTGAACTATTGTTTGAAACCTTTTTCATAGATGGTTTTGGAATCAAAAAAATTGGGGATTTTGAATGAGTGCCTTGGTTCTTGATTTTAAAATGTGGATTTTAAAATAGGGATTTTCTTGAATTGTGGCACATTTTTGGGTATATATGTTTAAAAATAAAAAATAAAATTTAATGGAAATTAAATGTTTCCTTGAAATTGTTTTCAATTTAGTTTTCCATAAAATTGGTGTTTTATTGAAATGGTTTGACATTAAGATGGTTTTCCATTGAATTGTTTTTCAACAAAAAAAGGTGTTTTCATTGAAATAGATGTTTTGGCGTGATCTTTGGAAATTTTTTGTGTATATTCATGTTGCATATACAGTGCTTGTTTGAAATATGACATCACGCTCGGTACCAATGGTTTAATGGCACATGGTAATTTCATATATTAGGCTTGGTTGAAATATGAAATTGTGCTCGGTGCCAAAGGAGTATTGGAACATGGGAAACAATTACCTTGTGATAACATGGTAGATCTGCGTGAAACTACTCATGAGTATGGAACTATCATAACGTGCATTCATGGGAGGTTTCATCGGTTTGTGAAATGGTTTTTTATGCCAAAAATGGATAATAATAAATGGTTTTAATGGATGTTTAGTTATTTTTTCTGAAAATTAACTTTCTAGGTAGATTTGTTTAAATTGGACTTGTATGATTTTGTTTATGATTGGATTTAGAGACTTGTTTATATATGGTTATAAACTATATTGAAATTATTTTTATATAAATTTTTGTATATAAATGTTGGTAACTTTTCAATATTATTGGCGTGAGTAGGGAAGTCATTGGGGGAATCCTATTGAGTTTTATACTCATCCCTTCTTTGACACTTTGGTAATTTTGTAGATGTCGTATTTCCGGATACATCTAAAGGTAAGGCACCTCATTACTAGTGGTTCGTGGTGATTCATGTGATAGGTGGTGGTGCTTGGAGGTTGGATCGGGGTGTGGAGTCGTGGAGTGTGTCTTGGATTATTTTGGGTCCTTTGTTTAGTCTTATGAATGGTACTCTGATATTGTGTTTGGTAGTATTGGTTTTTGTTTGTATTTTGGACCAAATTGGTTTTCTTTTGGGATTACATAGTTGAATGTTTTAATGATACACATCATATAGTGGCTCTTAGGAGATGGTTTAGTTGGTTTCATTTTTAAGGGAAATTGTTTCCACACTATTCCTTGATGCCCTCAGCATATATTTCCAAACATTGGCGCCTTGGGAATTTCGCTTAAGGCCATGTAACCCTCACTGCCTCTTCAAGCCAATGAGGTAGGGGTGGGGTGTTATAGGGGGTGTCCATGGGAGGTGGGGGTGTTTAGGGGTAGGGGATATTCAATGGATTGGGGGACTCTAGGGTTGTCCAAGGGGGTGGGTGGCTTGTGTCCAAGGGGTGGGGGATGTCCAAGGGGGTGGGGTGTCCAGGGGGTGGGGGAGGTCTCCACGGGGGTGAGGGGTTGTCCTAGGGGTAGTGTCTATCTAAGGTGGTGGTGGTGTCCCGGGGGTGTACAAGTGGGTGTGGTGGTGTCTAGGTGGTGAGGGGGCATTACCAGGGGGTGGGGGTGGTGTCCAGGGGTGAGGGGCTACCTATGAGGGTAGTGGTATTCGAGGGTTTTGGGGTCTCATGGGGGGGAGTTGTCCAAGGGGTGGGGGGGGGGGGGGGCTATCCAGGGGGTATTTCTAGGGGGTGGGATTTTCCAATGGGGTGGTGGTGTCTATGGGGTGTCCAATAGGGTGGGGGTGGTGTCCATGAGGGTGAGGGGGCTTCTAAAGGGGTAGCGGGTTCCTAGGGGGTGGGGATGGTGTTTAGGGGGTGATGGGGCTACCTAAGGGGGTGGGGTGTTTGGGGTGGGGGGTATCCAGGGGATGGGGGTTGTCCATGGGGGGGGGGGGGTGTCCCGTGTGGGGGGGGGGGGGGTCCCGGGGTTTTGGGTTATCCAGGGGTGGGGGTGTCTAGGGGTGGGGGGATTTCTATGGGGGTGGGGGTGTCCAAGCGGTGTCCAAGGTGGGTGGGGTTGGGTCTAGGTCGTTTAGGGGGATATCCATGGTGGTAAGGGTGTCCAAGGGGGGTTTCTGGGGGAGAGGGGATGTCCAAGGGGGTAGAGGTGTCCAGGGGGTGGGGTGTTGTCCAATTAGGTGAGTGGGTTGTCCATGAGAGTAGGGGGTGTCCATGGGGTGGGAGTGTCTAGGGTGTGGGGCTGTGCACATGGGTGGGGGTTATCTAGGGGTGGGGGCTATCCAAGGGGGTGGTGGTGTACGGGGGGTGTCCAAGGAGTTTGGTGGTGGGTTCTAGGGAGTGAGTGGGCATTCCATGGGGGTAGGGGGTGTCCAAGTGGTGGGGTGGTTTACACGGGGATGTGGGGGCTGTCCAAGGCGGTAGGGGGTGTCCAGGGGGGTTGGGTTGTCTGTGGGGTGTGGGTATCTAGGGGTTGGGGGCTATCCATTGTGTGGGGGTGTCCAGTGGGTGGGGGGCTACCCATGGGGAATGGGGTATCTAGGAGGTGGGGGCCAGTCCAATGGGGTGGTGTGTAAAGGGGGTAAGGGTCTATCCAACGGGGTAGGGGATGTCCAAGTGTGTGGGGCTATCATGGGGGTGATGGGGTTGTCCAAGGGTGTAGGGGTGTCCTTAGGGTGAAGGGGGTGTTCATGGGTGAGTGGGTTGTCCTAGGGGGTAGGGGTGTCGAGGGGGCGGGGGTTTCCAAGTGGTGGGGGTCTCCAGGGTTGGGGGTGGTGTCCAGGGGGTGAGGGGGATTTACATGGTGGTAGGGGTGTCCAGGGGGTGGGGGTGGTGTCCGAGTGGGTGATGCGTTTGTTTAGGGATGGGGATCCAAGGTAGGGGAGTGTCCAAGGGGGTGGGGGTGGGGTGTTGTCCAGGGCTGGTGTGGTGGTGTCCAGTGGGTGGGTGGGGGGCTGTCCATAGGGGTGGGGTGTACAGGGGTGGGGAATGTCTACGGGTGTGGGGGTGTCCGAGGGGGAGAGATGTCTAGTGGGGGGAGGTTGTCCGGGAGGTGGGGGGTTTACAGGGGGTTGGGGTTGTCCAAGGGGTGTGGGAGGGGGTTTTCTAGGGTGTGGGTGTTCAAGGGGGTGGGTGGGGCTTGTCCAGGGGGGGATGGGGGTGTCCATTGGGTGGGGCGGTTTTCAGGGGTGGGGTTGTCCAAGGGGGTGGGATGGGTAGTCCAGGGGGGTCGGGGTGTCCATGGGGTGGGAGGTTTCCTATGGGTGGGGCACATCCCGAGGTATGTGGGTGTCCAGGGGGTGGAAGTGTCGAGGGGGTGGGGTTTTGTCTAGGGGAGGGGGTGTCTAGGGGGTGTGAATGTTTCCAGGGGTGGGGGGCTATCTAGTGGTGTGGGGTGGTTTCTAGTGGGTTGGAGAGTGTCAAGGGGGAGGAGGTTGTCCCTGGGGTGGGAGGGTGTTCAGGGGACAATGGTGTCCAGGGTTGGTTGTTTTCCATTGGGGTGGGGGCTATCCAAGGGGTCGGAGGGTGTCCATGGGGTAGGGGTGTCTAGGGGGGCTGTACAGTGGGGTGGGCAGGTGTCCAGTGGGTGGGCGGGTGTCCAGGGGGTGGGGGTGCTTTCTAGTGGTGTGGGTGGTATCCAGTGGGTCTGAGGGTGTCTAGGCGGATGGTGGACATTCCAGTGGGTGGGAGGGCATCCAGGGGGTGGGGGTGTACAAGGGTGGTGGTGGGTGGGGGGGGGGGGGGCTGTCCAGTGGGGTGGGGTGATTTCCAGTTGGTGGGGGCTGTCCAGGGGGTGGGAGGGTGTCTATGGGGGGGGGACTGTTCAGGGGGTGGTGGTGTCTAGTGGGTGGGGGTCCGTCCAGGTGGGGCAGGGTGTCCAAGGTGGGTGGCGGTTATGCAGTGGGTGGGAGGGTGTCCAGGGGTGGGGGTTTCTAAGGGGTGGGGGTTCTAGTAAGGTAGGAGTGGCTTTCGAGGGATGGTGGGGTGTCCAGGGGGTGGGTGGGAGTACAAGTTGTGAGGGTCTATCCAAGAGTTTGGAGGGTGTTCAAGGGGTGGGAGGGTGTCTAGGGGGTGGGGGTGTCTAGGGGTGGGGGATGTGCAAGGCGGTAGGGGTGTCTGGGGGGTGGTGTCTAGGGGGTGGGTGTGTCCAGGGGGTCATGGGTTATCCAGGGGTGGGCCTGAGGTGGTGTCTAGGGGGTGTCCCAAGGGGTTTGGTGTGGGCTATGGTCTCTTAGGGGTGGTTGGAGTCCAACGAAGGGTGGGATGATGTCTAGAGGGGTGGTGTGTTGTCAAGTTGGTGGGTGGGAGGGTTCGGGGGGGGGGGTTGTCCTGGGTGGTGGGTGTAGCACCCCTAGTTTGTGGTATGTAGCCTCTCTTTATGCTCTATTTTTGTTTAAAGTGCATGGTATGAGTTGAGGAGATGTTGGAAATTTTTGGAATGGTTTTTGAAAATATTTGAGGCTTTTTTTAGGGAGCACGTTTTGAGAATAGTTAGGGGAAACCATGCTGGTTATCCAGGAAACCGTGTAGTGGGAGGGAGTAGGCTTCACACCACTTGCACACAGTTTGAAAAACCGTGTGAGGAAACCGTGAGGACCTCACCTCTCGAGACAGTGGCATGCGCACGATTAACACATGGTTTTCCAAATCATGCATACTATCCATCTGACCACTTAAATATGGAGTTTTTAAACCCATGCGTGCTCGGTCATGACCGAAAACACTCCAAATCCTCTCCAACTGAAGCCTCACTCGGGATTTTGGGTTCTCAGGGGTTGAAGGTGCTCTCCCACTCATTTTTAAAGTGATCCAAAAGGTGTTCATGGTGTTTTGAAGGTTGTTTCTCCGGGGTAAGTCTCTCCTCCATCAGTTCATTGCGGTTTCCTATAGATCTACATATCCCTCTCTCTTGTTTTTCTATATCTACCATCATTGTGTGTAGATATTGGGTTTCTGTTTCCTTATATGTTAATTTTAAGGCTTTTGGATGTTAGGGAAGGGGATCTGGGGAGGTTTCAGTGGTGCGTTCACCAGATTTCAGGTGCGGTTACTTGTGGGCCGATTTCACTGGAACCCTATAGTTAGGTGGCTTCTCTCTAGACTCCACGTGGTGATAACTATTGGTTTTTTTACAATTAATTTTCTTTTCTTGAAATTAATTGTGATAGTGATGTGTGAATCTTGATGGAAAACTATTTGGTGATTATTTGGGGGATTTTGAGAACAATGGGATTTTTCTTCTAAAGGGGGATTTGTTTTCTGATTTTAAAATGTTGATTTTGAAATCATTAGTAGTTGATTATGAAAAATGTTTTCTGAACGATGGTTTTTAATAAATAGGTTGTTTTATTGAAATGTTTTTTGGCTTGGAAAATGGTTTAATGGTGGTTTCAATAAATGAGTGATTTATTGAAGTGGCTAGGCATGTCATGGAAATCGTTATTTTCATGTAGTTGTGTTCTTAATGGGTTATATGTTTGGTTATGGCTTGTGTTGGTTGTGTGGAAGTGGCAGGAAGTCCCACTATAAAGGGTGAATGGAATGTGTAGAAGTCCCACCATTTTGGGTAGTGGTCAGGAAGTACTGCTAGGTGAAAATGGGGTGAATGGGATGGGTGGAAATCCCACCATTAGTGTTGTTTTGATGTTAATTTTCTTGAAATATAGAAATTGTTGTGCTAATATTAAATCATGAGATGGCTTATGCCATGATTTTTTGGATTTCCCTTGGGTTCTTGGTTTTGGTGAAGTGGTTTAGTAAGAGCATGTTTGGCTCATGGTATTGGTTTCACTTGTGATTATTTTTATATAGATTGTTTATATAAATGTGCAAACAGTTTTATCCTAGTGGTGTGTGTAGGGATGTAATTTTGGGAAATCCTACTTAGTAGTTGTACTCACACCCTGCTTTTTCACTTTGGTGTCTTTCCAGATGTTGTGTAACATGACTTGGGAAACGTTAAGGCATCAACCTCCATTAGTTGTGCATTAT
Source organism: Viscum album (assembly GCA_963277665.1). Taxonomy (NCBI): domain Eukaryota; kingdom Viridiplantae; phylum Streptophyta; class Magnoliopsida; order Santalales; family Viscaceae; genus Viscum; species Viscum album. The sequence goes on along the minus strand of OY728122.1, from coordinate 904,539,131 downwards.
GATGTTTTGGTGGAGCTTGGAGCTTAGTGATTGCTATGGAGTTGTGGTGGTGTCCTGACATGGGGTTTTTTGTTTTTTAGTTTCATCTTTTTACTCTGATGATTTGTAGACATGTCTAGTTTAATGGTTTTGGTGTTTGTGATGGAATTGTTAGTATCACATGGTTTGGATTGAATGTGCATGCATATTTAGTTGTGGGTTGGTTGAGTTGGGTTATCTTCTTAATGTAAAATCGTTCCCCACTTTTCCTTGAATCCCTCAGCATTTATTTCCAGCCTCTGGATCCTCGAGAATGTTTCTTAAGGCCATGTAACCCTCAACACATCTTCAAGCCACATGGGTAGGGGGAGGGGTGTTATAGGGGAGTTTTCTAAGGGGTGGGGGCAGTCCGGGGGGGTCGGGTTATCCAGGGGGGGGGGGGGGTTCCCCCAGTGGGAGGGTGTCCAAGGGGGTGGGGTGGGAGGTTTCCATGGGTGGGGGTGTCAAAGTGTGGTGGGAGGGGTTGTCCAGAGGTTCGGGGTGTCCAAGGGGGGATGAGTTTCTAGGTGGTGGGGGATGTCCATGGGGTGTGAGGTTATCCGGGGGGTTGGAGGGTGTCCAGGGGTGGGGGTGTCCAAGGGGTGGAGGGCCTATCGCATAGTGTAGGGGGTGTCCATGGGTGGGGGGATGTCTAGGTGGTGGGGGGTTTCCAGGGGTGGGTGGGTGTCCAGGGGGGTTGTCCCGGGGGTATTGTGGGGTCCAAGTGGTTCAAGGGTGTCCAGGGGTAAGGGTTGTCCATGGTGGGGGTGGGGAATATTCTAGGGGGATAGGGGGTGTCTGGGGGGTTGTCTAGTGGTTTTGGTCTTGTTTTGGTCTGTTTTATGCTTGTTTCATGTTTTCTTTTGTAGCGCATTATATTGGATGAACTGTTTTATTTAAAAAAAATTGGGTTTTATGTCGGTTAGGTTATAACAGACGTAATAAATGCATAAGAGTGTTTTTTACCTTGGTTAATTAATAAAAAATACAGTATATATATTTTCAAATTGGTTAAAAAATAACAGATGTGAAAAACCACTTCACAAACTGGTTTATGACGTCATTTATGAAAATAACCGACGTGGTAAACTTGTTTTTCATGTCGGATTTCTAAAAACCGATGTGACAAATGCTTTTTAGGGGTAGTTTATTACATCATTTATTTAATAACTAACATAATAAACCATATATTACATTGGTTATTTAAGAACTGAAATAATAAATCACGACCTTGAACCGTTTTCCATGTCGGGTTTTTAGGAACCGACGTGAAAAAGGATTGGGAATTAATATTTTTACGTGGGTTTTAAAATACTAATGTAAAAAACAATATTTATAACATCCCCTATAACAAGCTCGAATAAAATCCGACGAATGAAATAAAAAATTAATGAGGAAAAAAATGTTTTCGGCCCTAGTGATTTGAATGAATAATTCTAGTGGGATGAAATGAAGAGTGATATCATAGAGTTTGTCTCTTGAGTATTTTTAAGTCAGTTGGTTAATGCTGAATGGAATGATTTTATATTTATGTTTCATCTATTAACCATAACACAATTGTAATTGGAGAACATCATCATGTATTTTTCTATCAGAATCAACAAAACATGTAAAAGGAATAATTGTAAATGGGTTATAGTTGGTTCCCTAACAATATCCACAAACATCATCGTTATTGGAGAATAAATCCCTACGGATCATATTTCGTGGATAAAAATAAATGAATTTGTAATGTTTTATGAAGTACGTCCTTCTATTTTCTCTTGTTTGGATCTATGAATTAACATAAATTTCTGGAGACATCTTTACCAATCTCTTTATATATTTTTAACATCATAATTACGTATCATCACCTTGTATATGGTCATTCATTGAAACATTTCAAACCCTATAGGATTTTTTGATATCTTATTATTTAAAATTCAAAGGTTTTTGGGATTAACACCTATCTCTAATTTTTTTTACCAAAATATCTTTCAATCATAAATTCAGATGTCTCTTTTTTAATATGTTTTTGGAATAAAATTTGGAGCACCAATGTTGTTGAATAATGATGGAAAAAGAAATATAATAAGGAATAGAGACAAATGATGAAATATGAGATAATGTAAAATAAATTAAACAATATATACTGACATATTTTATTCAGTAGAAATGTGTTTCAGAAAGTAATTAGTGTGATCTAAAATTTTAAGTTGGTGATATGTTGTTTTTGTTATATTATCCATTGAAGAAGGTTACGAGATTCAGGAAGAATGAGAAACTATGGCCTGAGTATATCATTACATTTTATGTTTTTGATCATATAGGCATGGTAGCCTATTGGTTGGAGATTCAACGAAACCTCCCAAATTTCCTTGATGTGTTACACATTTCTCTCTTGATGATTTATATACATGAACCTTTATATTCACTTAACTAAATTTTCATCCTATTGGATATAAATAATTATTTTTAATTATAGAATATGCATATTCTAGATCGTAAAAATAAAATTTTAAAAACCTGAATAGTCATTTTATCAATTAGTTTAGGTGAAACCATTAGTTTGAGGAAGCTACAAAAGAAAATGAAAATATGATGTGGAATAAGTAAACAAAATGGTTGGAATCATAATTTATAATATTGGGGGAGAATTTCATTTTAAGGGTGGTATAATGTAACAAAATAGTTTTTATATATTTAATTTATCATTTATATTACATTTCATTAGTGAGTTGCATTAAATATAAAAAAAAGTTAATATTGTGTAATTTGAATCTCCGGTTCAATATATTATTATATGAATAACTATGTTAAGAATTATTTATTGGAAACATTGTCTTATCTTGCATTACATGCAACACTGATTTTTAACAAAACCATGATGTATTATTAATATAGTTTTTTAAACCTAATTTCTATATCCTAGAAATTAATCATATTGAAAAAAAATTGTTATGAAAAAATATTAAATATCATGTATATTTTTTTTAAATAATTAATTACTTCTGATAATAAAATTAATAATTTTAGGTAAAGTCATTATATGTTTCAAAAGTAATATATTGTCTGAAAAAATATTATTTATTTATAATTTAGAAAATAATATAATTAATTATTAACAATTATAGAAAATTAATTTCAAAAAATAAAATTCTTTTTTTATTTCCTAATGTTAAAATTATATTACTTTTAATTTTATGGATTTTTATAAAAAGTTTTTTTTAGGAATAATAAAAAACAAAAATTTAAAATTGAAATCTACCTTTTTATATAATTTGTTAAAAAATATAAATTAATTTTATGTTGGGTTTATAGTATAATTTCTTCAATTATAACATTATTAATACATTTTATTCCAAGAAAATCATTTTCGTATTAAAATTAGAAATCCAGATATTTCTATTTTTTAATTTTTTATCCTTTTTACAATCTGCTTTTTTGTTCCCTCTATAGTGTCATTTTTATACGTTATATTATAACACTTCTATTCATGTAATTTTGAAAAAATTATTCCATAATTGGAAAAATAAAAATTTATATTAAATAATAAGTAAAAATTAATTTTTTCCATAATGATTCTTGAAAATTAATAAAATTAATATGTGAAATTGAGGTTAAAATTGAGTTTTTCTCATTACATGAGTTTATGTCCAAATAAATTTTCCCCACAGATAAATATTTTTATTTAATATATATTAGTTAATATATATACATATTAGGATTAATTTAAATAATAAATCACTTTTTATCTTAGACTTGAGGGATAAATTACCCACATAAATAAAATGATACATGTTACCTTTGTAAAAAATATAAGGATAAAATAGAGTAAACATGTAGAGTAAGGAATAAATTGATAATAATATATTGTTATTTTGTGTGTTGGTCATTTTTCATAACCAATTAAATACTCCACTCAATTATTAATAAATATTGGTGCCACATGAGTTAAGAATTGACACAAAAAATTTATTTATTTGGGGTATTTATAAAAATTCCACTCTACATCAATTATAAAAGATAACCCACTACACTAACTTGTTCACACCTCTAGTGAAATTTTTATTAACTAATTTTAAAAAATCACTTCCCAACATCCCTACCATCATCCTTTAGTTCTTATTTTGGAAATAAATATATCCTAATAAGGCTTTTAGTGAAACCTTTAAGTGGATACTTTTTGAAGAGGTATTAAATGATAATAAAAGAGTGTTTTTGTATTATTTATTCCTCCTCCACCTTAATTTATTAATATGTTGGGATTATTTAATAAACAAAAAATACTAAATATTATAATATGATTTTTTTATGATTCTAACCTAAAACCAGCTCCACTTAAACCAAATGGTTTACTAAATCATCGTTCGTGTGTATTTTATAATACCACCTCGCGAATCAATGACATTCATTTTTTCAATAGAACAAATCCTATATTATAGTAATGATTTAATTATTTTTTATTTATTATATTTATAATATTTTTTATTTTATTGTACCTACATTTCCCAAATTCATTCTTTTTATTTATTTTTGATAATACCCTTATCAAGTAATTAGGGGGAATCGTTACAAGGCCCATAGACATAAAGATTTACTTGTCCCATAGGTCTTAGAGGAATATATACATACTATAACTACTTGGAACTAGTCCTCACCATCTTCTATATCATGATGACTACCCTCCACCTTCACATAGAGGTTCGGCAAGGCATACTGCTCATGTAAACAATAGTCTCGATGGAAATCCCATACCCTCTCTTTCTTCTAGATTTTTTAGCTTATACTATGATAAATAATAATTCTCAGAATCCATATCTAGTGTGTGATCCTTATAGATTCTATTTGGTCCATAAACCAAAATTTTTGGTGGCATAAAAGCCTTCAGGTGGCCCAAAGGCCACAAGGTGGCATGTAATCCTTACTATCTCGAGGGCCTTGGTTATCCCTAAGGCCATTAAGGACCAGAGGACCAAACAAGTGTCCCAAAACCCTAAACGAATGAATTGTTATGGCTATTATAGTAACTACTACAGTTCCTGCTAGAGTGAATTCTACAGTACAACAACATTACATAAAAATTATATCTCTCCCGTTATTTGAACTCGGGTCACTGGGATACACTTATTGAGTCCTCACCAACTCAGTTGTGTATCTTGTAAAACAATGTGGGTTTATAACACTACCTCTTAGTGGGGGGACATATCCAAGCCCAAGTGCGTGCAGCATTCCCCTATTATGAAATGTCTTTCAATCGTCTTTTTTATAAACTAGGAATGTATTATGGATGAGCTGAGTAATAATTTTTTGAAATATATTAAATAAATATTAATATGGAATGAAAAGATATATCATTTAAATTTATTTTCTTCAACTTAATTAGAACATAAAACAAATAGATTTCATGTAAACAAATAACACACCATCTCAATGAATGGTGTATTGATTTTCACATAACTAAATTTTATGGAATTCCATAAATAAATATATAACAAATATATATTATTTTTATATCGAGATAATCATTATGGATATTATTAACTCATAATCAATTTATGAGTAACAGAAATAAAAAATCAAAACATATATGGAAAACATAGCCATTATTCCCCAAAACATAAATTTAACAGGGAATATTCAATTAACGGGTAATAAACGTTTATAAGAATATAATATATATTTTATGATATATATATATATATATGATCATTTTACTTTAATATATGTATGATAAATATAATTTTATTATACACAATGTTTGAATGAGTATGATCGATGTTAAAACATAAGGTAATAGTTTTTTTCATCTAATTGGATTCACTGAGATGTATGTTATGTTATGCACAAATATTATTTCATTAGGTATATATATAGTACATTTTACATGTAATATAAATATTTTATTAATCATGGGGATATATAATTAATCATTTTAGTTACTCCATCATGGGGATTATGAATTAATAATACCAAAGTGATAATGATTTTCTATTACAATATGATCATTTATCCGAATTGTTTATGATTAACTCCACAATGTGAAAATATCGTGACCTACGTCTACAGAGTTATTATAAAATTTATTCTCCAAAATTTTATAAGGATATTATCATGTAATGGATGAACTTTTACACTCTTTGGTACATTTGATTATTAATTATTATTTTATAAAATCTGACAATATTTATAAATTAGATTGAAACAAAAATCATTAAAAGGTATCATTTCTTAAAAAAGACTCCAAAATTTTATATTACTATTTTTTTACTTTAAAAAATTATTTTCACCCATGTTTTATTATTTAAATTTTTAAAGAATTTTTTTTTTCATTTTCCAAACAATTTATGTTTGGATTTTAAAAAATCATCAAATAGAATATTTTATTACCTCTTTTACAACATGAATATTATATCCTATTGTCATGAAAACTCAATGATTTATGGTTTCCATTTGAGATTTTCAATGTTATTTTAAAATAAATGGTTTCCTAATTATTTCCAAAATTCATTAAATTTTAACTAAATTATTTTAAAATGAAATGACTTTTAGAAGGATTTTTATTATTAAAAATGTTTTCAAAAAATAAAGTGTTATATTTCTCATGAATTTTTTAAAAGAATGATAAAAATAATTTTTATCAATTATTTTTTTAGTATATGATTCATATTCTTTAATGGGTATTTTATCTAAGGATACAAATATTTTTCTTTATCAAAATGTTTTTTATGATTAAAAGATGTTTGTGAAACCTTTCTTTCATTCATGAGTTATACGATGAGGGCATTCTTATGAAAATTTATTCATTTCATAGATTATTCTATAATTATATATTTATGATCATTGTCTCATTTTTTTAGGTAATGATAAGATGAAATTTATATGATATCCATTCCATTTAGGGGTTATAAAATGATTAATATTCAGGATCTTATTAAACAATGAAATATGCATTTAATTTTTTAATCAATGGGACCTATATCTCCCTAAAATAGATTGGTTAGTGACTTATATATGATGGTATAAACAAAAATAAATGTAGAGTAAACCCTTTTTTGAAAGATAGGGTTAGAACATTGAGTGATAGTGGTTCAATAAGACAAATATGGAACATGGAGTGCTAGAATGGGGGGTGATCCTTATTTAGTATAAAAGTGCGGGAATTGGGAATGAACCATGTTCAGTGAGGTACTTTTTCAACTATGATAGATTTCTATTTAATCATATAATAATATAGAAATTATTTCTTTTGATTAAGTGCATTCCATAATATATCAGGTCTTATGCTAATTTTAAGCACTCAAGGATCATGATCATAGATTCCCATTTGATTCATATATTATTAATTTTCAATCATTATACTATTACTCATGATTTTGATCTTTCTTATGAAGGGTATGGTTTTAAAATTTTATTAATCTATTATCATAACATTAGGTCCCTCTTATTGTTTTATATCTCCCTTGTTTACCATTACTAATCATCTGAGATAAAACATTCATAGGATTCTATTCCCCAAGTTATGATGATATGTTTTGCATATGATAAGTATAATTTGGGTGGTAGTGAATATACCTTATTTTTTATTGTAATTATTTCAAATATATATAGAAATATTTTTAGAATCATGGGATATTATAATGTGCTATACTTAGGCCTGGTGTTCTTGAGAATAATTTTTTAAAAATATTAAATATATTATATGCAATGGGCACATATTTTTTAGAAATAATCATTATCTTGTTAATAGTGTCTTGAATCAAATATTTTATGACATGGTATAATTTTAAAATTGAGAATTACCCTAGGAATTACCTAATGTTGTTCGGTCTAGGAAATTCAAATAAGACAGCCATTGGTATCTACATTTATTTAAACAATTAGTAATTATTTAATTAATTTATTAAACCCAGAAAACATAATTTACTATATATACGAATTGTTATAGAGAATAGACAGTGCTATCATTAAAACTGTAGTATCATTGAGATAAGGTTATATAACCATTATTTTTGAATTAATAGGGATCGCTCGATTGATGAACTAATTTAAAAAGAATTAGGACAAGTAAAATGCATCATCACTTTATGAATTGTTGGAGAGCATGTTATTCATCAATAAAAAATCAAATCATGAAGAAGGAGTGTGAATTTTTTTATTCTTAATCTTATTATAAAATTATTTATCATGATCAATTACATGTATTTGATCGATGTCTATGATGGGCCTTTTCATGAGCACGTCTATAGACATAATGTTGTCAAATCAAATTATGCAGTGTTTCTCACCACGAGCTTACTAATAATAATTTATTAGACATGTATATTTAAAATTGATTACTTAAACTCTATTTTCATTATTTTCTCCTATTATTCATCCCATTTTTCGTTTTATGCCTACTGGGATATCGTTTCACATTACCGAGAGGGATTGGGCTTGATCAAACCCCTGAATTTGGAACTTATTATTTTGTGGTAGATGGTTTTCCAATATAATGTTGAAATGTAGTGAAATTTTGATTTTTTTTATTTTTACATTCATAAGAGTTATAAAATGAATAATTTGATGTAATGGGAGGCATGTGAGGCACATTCAGTATTCAGATGGACCGTTATAGATCTATTCATTGGCCACAAGTGGGCTGTAATCAACGATGCAAGGCCTCCCTTTATTTTTTGGTAAACCTGAAGTGTTCTTAAACATCATACATAAGGATCTTAATTGTACAAAAACAATACTTTATTTTATGAAACAAAAATACTACACTCCATTATTCTAAAGAATGCATGGAATGTTTCCTCTTAAAAGTAGTGGCTAATGTTTTCGTGTGAGTTGTGTACCATAAGATGTGTGGGAATCCACATGCAATGTGACCTATTATTAGTGACATGGAATAGAACATAGGATTAAAAAATGAGGTCACATATAGACACACAACTAGCTTAAATGGCGACATCCAGGGTATATGTCCTGAGAAAATGACCAAGTTAAACAAACACAACCAAGGTACATGGACATGACCAAGGAGAACGGGATGGACCTTGAGTGCCTGAGGCATGCCATGTTTTACCTTTTCAAACAATGTGGGGATACATGGGTGGAATAAAATGTTCTATAATGTATATGACCAATAAGTAGGGTGGACTATATTCCATTTGGGTTACCCTACATGATGTGTACCCTACTTTTTAGGAAACCATCCACCTCTCATGTATCCTTCATATGAACATAAATTTTAGATTAAGAGTCGCCTATCCTGATGGGGTTATCATGTAGAATGTGATGGTATACATAGTAGTTTATTTTGATATTGAATGATTTATTTTTCATAGTCTGATAGTTATTTGGGATTCACTCATTGATGATAGTGATTAGAAGGTACCATTAAACTAGAGCCCTCTAGTTGGACATGACATTCGCCATCAATCATTAGTCATGAACCTTAATACGAAGTCTTGGTATTGTTCCTCAATCAATCCATCACTATATGTGCACCCTCTAGCATTATCTAGCATGGGTCCCCTACCTATAGCGAGTGACCCTCATATGTGTGTAGGGCATGAGTCCTATTCCTATAAAGTGGAACCCTCCTATGGTGTTAAGGAATGGTCTATCCACCACTAGAGTGGAACCCTCGTTCGGTGTTAGGGTATGAGTCATATACCACCAGAGATGAAATATATGATGGTGTTATGGAATGGGTCCTCTACCTAAAGAGATTAACCCTCCTATATTGTTAGGGTATGGTTCCTATTTATATCTTCATATGTAGAAACCCTCGGGTTTGGAAAGTGTATTGTTACTCTATCTATATTTGGAGTGGATCCCTCAAATTATGATATATCATTGGTCCTCTATATATTTACTGAGTAAAATACTAAAATATTATAGGGAAATGGGTCCTCTATCTAGATACTGTGGCCCCTCAACTTTGAGTTATCAGGTACGGTTTGTCTTCATATGTACATTCATATGCGCGAGTGAATGGGAATTATTGATGAACATTTTGAACTATTTTCTCTCTTTCCCCATGGTGTGTAATGAGATGTATATTAAATTTCTATATCATTTGGGATTCTATTATTGAGTATATTTATATATATTTGAATAAATATTGATTTATTTTATTAATATCATGCTATGGGTTAAGGTTTCTATTTGTATCTTGTCTCTTACATATCGCCCTTCATTATTCATGTAATCCTGTTGGGTGTTTATATAGACACCCATAAATGGAAATTTCAATAATGTTTTATGTATTCTGAAAATGAAGTATATGTCGTCATCAATTATAGAGGAACATAGAGATAATTTGGGGCATTGGAATATATATGGTGTTCAAATCATGGAGATTCAATGTTGGGTTCTATCAAAACATAAATATCAATTTTCTTAAGGTTTGCGACATCTTTCTCGTTGGGATTTTATTTTTCCATTTTTACATTTCATATTTTACTATCATACTATTTTACTCCATAGGGGTTTTACGTGCATGGTTAATTACCTTATTGTTTCAATTATTGTTATTATTATTATTCATTTATACATGTATATGGATGGGTGTGTGTGTATAATTACATTAGGAAAAGGCATAGAATATTAGTTATTCCTTTTGTTTCTTTTTAACAACCCATATCATATAGAGGTGTTCATGGTGTAGTTGTGGCATGAGTACCATTGGGTCGGGTCATTAATAATTATTATTAGAGGATTTATTCCAATATGATGGGGTTTGATGTTATCCCCTTATATGGAATTATTTGGTATTTAGGGAAATAGTTTAATTGTTTTTTGAGTGTGGTTTTATGACTATGGAGCCTAGTGTGGGTGTAGTGGGCATCATACCCATTCACCTAGACTATGACTACCTACTTTTCAACATTCCATACAATGATATCGGTTGAATGGATTAATGGTACATGTGTCATACATTATTGAGTACATTGATCATCCTTATTGAGTGATCTCCCATTTAAATATTCACTACCTATCATGGTATGTCTTTAATAAATTTTTTAGTATGCATCCAAGAAGACCATCGTCCATGTTACAGATCCAAGAATGTGATGAAGATCTAATGAGTGATGAGTCCATAGTTCAATGGGAAACCAAATGTGATTCATACTCTATGTGGACTAGTCGAATAACCCCCACCTATCGAGATTCATATCATGCCATCAGATCAGACGGAGGATTCAAAAAGGATTAGTGAACTCCATCAATTCCAAGACTAGAGGACACTAAGGCTTCTTGGTGGTCTAGATCCACTTGATGTAGAGGATTTAATTGAATTGGTGATCCAAAAGTTTCATGATTCTCCAAACCCTGACTGACTAGGTGATTTCCCTTATATATATTCTCTTCTATTGTGTAGTTGGGAAATTGTGGCATTTATTTACACGTATGCATTAGCAGTGGAAACTTCCATTGATAGACTTATAGAAGCACTTTATTGAGGAGTAATACCTTTCATCCAATCATTCAATTATGATTATTTAATATATAGAACTATATAATGGTTTGGTGACATTTTCAGAATATGATGTGATGATTACTTATGTTACATAGAACTCCCACAACCTGATTTGTGAGGGAAACATTCATTTGAAGTGGATTGAGAAGGGTCACCAACGAGATACATGTGTCATTGTAGTGCCCCCATTCAGTCCCTCATATGTCAAGGTGTGGGAACGAGAACTGATGATTGAGAGTTTCCTTTTAGAGGGATTCCATGTTGGTCGATCTGTAAGTGGGCATCATAGGGATGAGTCATCTATTTCCACTATAAGGATTTACAAGGAAAGATAACAGTTCATTAAAACCATCATGATCAGACTTATATATTTGGGTATGTGGAAGAGGGACATCAATGGGGACCACATATCCTAGAGAGTGGAAGTGTTACATATGTGATGGGGGATGTCAAATATAATTTTATTTCCTTACTTGAAATGATTTGGATGGTAATAGGATAATTGATGGACCACTATGATAGAGGCATCTTTATAAACAACAATCTCCTTGGTTAGGGTAGGTTGGACCATAGGATGTGGAGATAGAATACAGGAAGATCAGGATACATGATGAGTAGTTGTGGATGGCAGAAGATGTTATGATATCCATCCACCACCACCACCCAGAATTCCACTTCAGGCTTAGGGTTTGAGTAGTTGGCTCTATGAAAAACTGACGGTTCTAGATAAGTATGACCCTGTAGCAAATCATATAATTTTACAAATAATATTTTATTATTTGGATTTTGATTCTTTTCTAGTATACATAAGAGAGAGTCATTTCATCATATATTTACTCTTATTTGAGAGATAGAGATCCCATTTGAGACTTTAGACCAATATCATTATTAAGAGGTTCCTATGGGGAATTAAAATTTTATACATTAAATATGTCAATAGTGTGATCTATCACTTTCAATAGAGATTAAATCCTTCATACATTTAGTCATAAATATAAGAACATAAGATTTCATCATAGCGATGAATTATTTTCTATGGTTAGATCTCATATTGACTATAACCGTAGACATGTCGAATGACATATCATTGATTATAAAAGATTATCCTTTATGTGAAACAGTTATATCATAGAAGGATGACTAGGTTTTTGTGAGTATGAGGAAGCATCCCATTACCTATCAACTAGAAAGTGTATCCCCTGGAAAAGTAGGAAATTTAGGAAGCAAAATTCCTTTAATCATATATTATTTTATGGATGTCTTCTGAGGGGATGTTATTGTACTACATATGAGGAAGGGGATGTTTTTATATGACAAAATTCACACTGGGAGTGATTTGATTTATTCGGTGGCATATAGGATGGATCCAGCCAAGCTATGTGAGGGACAATTGTAGTTTATGGAACTTCGATAGAAGAGTTTTATCTGATATAGTTTGTCCCCCTAGGCATCAACAATTTTGTTCATTAAAAAGAATGACATAATAATATGAATTTTTGTAGATTATCATCACCAAAATAGGAAAATTAATTTTAAAAAGTACCCATTTTGAGGATTGAAGACATATTTTAATAGTGTTGAGGTGTGATATGGTTCTCAAAGATCAATATTAGGTATGTCTACTACAATTTGAGAGTTTTTGAGGCTGATATTCCAATGCTACATTCATATTTCTCAACGAACACTATCAGTTCCTAGTATATCATTTCTGTGTGACTAATTACTTGTAGTATTTAGGGAATTGATGAACCATATTTTCAATCTGTAGATAGTATTATTTTTTCCTTTTTAATGACACACTAATATACAAAAAATTAATAGAGAAGAATGAATTCCTATTGAATATGGTCCTAAATTTTCCTAGGGAGAACCAGATTTATGGTAGGATCTCTATAATATTGTTATGTATCCATGATGTTCACATTCTAGGAATGTCATTTCATATCATAGATTATATGGGAACTAATAAATATTGATGTGGTTATTTCGTGGGAGTCACACAAGTGTGTGTCATAGGTGTAATGTCTTATTAGCTAGGTGTGGTACTATATAAGGTGTGTTACAGATTTCCACAAGATTGAAGATCATTTTTTCAGTGAGAGATGGAAAGGAAAATAATTTACCTAGATTTATTAGTGATGGAGGTCCATTGAGGAGTTGAAGATGAGGATGATTATTTTTCCTATATTAAGTCTTATGGAGGAGGCAATGGAGTACGTAATATATTTAGAATATATAAGTGTTTTCCATGGTTGTGTTTTATTGAAGATACAACTAGTTATCATAGATATGTCAAGGTAGTGTAGACCCCGTGAGAAGATCTATGTTATATAAAACAATGAACTTGTACAGGTAGCCTTCTCTGTGGGGATATAGATAAATACTCTTCCACATGTGCACTTTGTTTTTTTCTATGACCGTTGGAGACACATGAAATTCATGATAGAGAGATACTTGAAACTGAGGTGAAGGCATTGGGTGGAAATCCTACATGACAATTTCACTGATATATTCTATACCCTTGTGAAGGGAAATGTTGTTTAATATTCCATTAACCTGATGTCCCATGGTGTTGGAGATGTCAGAGAAGTTGTCTTCCATGAAGCTAAAACTAATTGAGAAGGATGGTGTAACTTTTATTCGGCTGATGATGTTAAATCCTAGGCTTCTATTGTTTCTAAGAGAGTCCCAGTTTGTATATATCGGCTGTGAGATCATACACAACTAGTTGTCATGGAATGTTTCGCTGGATTGAATTTATGAAAGTGGGAATCAAATCAATCATTTCAAATGTAATATGGGGGTCCTAGTCACGATTCTAGAGGAGTCGATGATATATTTTAACATATCTCATTTTGATGTATATATTGATGAGGGTAAGAGGAATATACACCTTCCATGGAGGTTTCTGTGAGCATTCATGAGGATGTGTGTGGTTGAGTGAATCTGATAATCCCTAACCAATCAATAGATGATGGCATAGAACTAGATTATGAAATGTTTTTTGGAATATTTAGACCCTATAGTGTATCAATGATGACATATCCATTGACATCATGAAAGGGATTCCACAGATAGTGTGACTTCATGACACAATCTAGAAGATAGGTGGCCCACTCAAAATTTCACCACACTTCCATGTAAGAGGATAACTGGGTTTGGTAATGTGTTTGGGGTAGTTAATTGTATGAGAGATGATTTACATTCATGGGGTTCCCTATATGATGAATTGTGACTAGGATTTGTGGTTCAAAACATATTTTATGGGAGTCCTGTAGGAGAAATTCAGAACATAGATGAGGATGAGAATACATTTTCACCACCCGATAGATGGGATGACTGGGTTCACTATCCATGTACTAGAGGATATGTAAACGGTATGAATCGTTGACAGAATATAGATCTGGGAGGGTCAAAATTCAATGGTAGAGTTCTTTTATAACATTAGATTCAACTCTTCTCTATTCATGGAATATTTCAAGGCCCTATATGGGAGACCCTACAGGTCACCCATATGGTTGAATATGATAGGAGAGGCATCTATTTTTGGGGAAAAGATGTTTCCTTCTACAATGGATTTTGTGTAGATAATCAAGGAGTTGATGTGGAATTCTCAATGATGGAATAAATATTATGATGATCAACAATGCATGGCCCTATATTCTTACCAGGGAGTCCACATTTTCCTAAGAGTCTCCTCATGTTGAGAAATTTAGAGATATTGATGTGGGGGTTTATCACCAATGATCATCAAGCTATATGAAATCCTACAAAGGGTTTTTGAGGTATCCAACTACCATTCCATACCCATGGAGTTGGATCAAGTTCCCGAAATATTGGAAGAGTCATAGTTTAGGATATATATGAATGAACATATGTTCTTAATTGATTGAGGTGGCCGAAAATTAAGGATGGATCCAAATTCATGGAGTACCCTATGGTGATTGGGGATAATAATGAGAGTATTATTTGTGGATGGATTATCCCATTTTTTTTATTTTCTATGGGATAATTAGAGAATATAGGAGGTCCCTTGAGAGTGAGATTACAAGATGTGGGATGAGTATCAAAAAACATTTGTTTGGTTTTTATTTTGAAGGATGAACATCATAAGTTAGGTAATAATGTGGATACCAATTATTTTCAATTTAAATCTTTAAAATATATGTTGAAATATTTTTCGCATCATTCATTGAGATGGGGCATTATAACAGTGCTTGGTGTGCCCAGAATTTTTATTTTGTAAATATATTTTATATCGCGCATGAAATTTTTTTATAAATAATAGGATAACTAAACAATGGATTAATAGAGATATTGTTTGAGAGATTTTATTAATACATAATGTGGGGTTTATAGAATTAATCGATTAATGTTTTCCGATGTTGGGTGATTTGATAAAACCAATATTGGAAGGTGTATTTAATGAATAAAAAAATTTATTATATATATTCTTTATTAAATTTAAAAAACATAATATAATATATTTAAGAATAATTATGGATGATCATCATGGATATATTTATAACCCTGGGATTGGTTAGATATGATCCCCCATTCATTCATTAACGAATCAAGATTGAGACATCTATCGATGACCTGATCTAGGAAAATGAGGATGCGACAAATGCAATGATTCATCCTCCTTTATCGGTGAGCACATTATTAATCAAAGAATAATCTAGTCATGAGTTATGGATCTCCATTTTTTGGTTCATCCATGTAATATTAAATATTAAGAATGATAAAATCCATGTCATTGGTTTTCTTTTATTAAGACTCTTTTCTTGAGATTGTGTATCATTTTAATTTTATCTATTTAATTTATGTTGAAATTATCACCGTGGGAATCCCAATATATATCCATTTTCCAAGAAAACAATGAAAATTATTGTTGCACATACAATTGAAAATTTTACCATATGATTCTCCAAATTGTTTTTCAATGACAAATGCAGCCAGAGTTCGACATTGTCGAGTGTAATGGAGCCCAATTGAACCCTCCGAA
Organism: Viscum album; assembly: GCA_963277665.1. NCBI lineage: Eukaryota > Viridiplantae > Streptophyta > Magnoliopsida > Santalales > Viscaceae > Viscum > Viscum album. The sequence goes on along the minus strand of OY728122.1, from coordinate 904,522,653 downwards.
TCATGATGAATTCCTATGTGGTGAACATTATTTTAATATAGGAATGAAATTGGAAGAATGATTGTTTTTTGAAGATTTTTTTCATGGATTGGTTATCTGATATCAATAATTTGTTGAAGGTGAGTTACACAAGATTTTTATGGGCATAAAATAGACCATAGAAGATATGATTTCTAGCCACTGATGGTCCAGAATCAATGAGCCTGGGCTTCCAATTTTTTTCGAGTGAATGTGTGATATTATTAAAAGTGACATGATTATATTGGAGATTTGATGAGTAGATCTAGTATTACATAAAAAACCTAGCTCCAAGGGATTTAGTTATAAGAACACATGGTGTGTACCCCCTTGTTGTGGAGAGTATGGTTTCCATGTGAATACCATATTACACCCTCTGTGGTACCCCCACAGACCTGGTGGAATTTTTCTATAGAACCAATGTGTGATATAGGATTATACGTGCTCTCGCTAGTCCCAGAATAATGATTTCGTACATGTACAAAGACAACATACATGGACTGAGTACATGTCCAATGTACACAGACATGACCAAGCCTCACAGACAAAGCCAATGAGCATGGGATGGAACCCTAGGTTGGAGAGGAATGTTATCTTGTACCATTATATTTTGTGTAGGGATGAATTGGTTTTAATTAAATTACTATATTGGAAAAATCCACAATGTAGGGAGGGAAATCATTCTATATCGTTCCCCTTACACGTTATGTACCCCTCTTTTTGAGGAACCTTTTACCTATCGTATCTCCATTATTTGTACTCTAATATTGGATAGTTAGTTTCAAATAGTTATTTTATTTATTTATAATGTGATTATACCCCTTTGGTAGATATTAAGATATGATTAATAATGATACATTTATGATTCGTTTTTAGGTTGAACATGATGATGGTAGTGATCAGAATAGATTAACAGATCAGAACCCTCCTACTAGGACAGGGCATGAGTCATCGACCTAAAGAGAAAAACACTAATACATAGTTTTGGCTTGGTTTATCAATCTATCCATCATTAAATTGGAACCCTTCTATAGTTTAAGTGAATGAGTCCTCTACATAAAGAGTGGAACCCTAATGTCGTGTCAGTGAATGGGTCCTCTATATACATAGGTGAACCCTTTGGTTCTGTTGAGTGAAATGTCCTCTACTACTAGAGTGGAACCCTCTTTAATTTTCATGGAATGGGTTCTCAACCTACATTGAAACCCACCTATGGTGCAAGGGAATGGGAACTTTTCTTATAGATTGCAACCCTTACATTGAGTCAGGTTATTGTTCTTCTATCTATCCAAATATAGTGGAACACTCCAATTGGGTCATTTTAGGGGGCCTTTATCTATATACTAAGTGGAACCCTCTTATGGGAAAGGGGAATGGGTCCTATATATATCTATAGAGTGAAATGCTCCAATATTACTAGGGAATGGGTTTTGTACCTAGTGATTTTTTACACTATAATACATATAACAGTGCTGATATTTTTATTAATATGGATGTTTCTTTGAAAATATGGGTGAGATTTTTGAAATAATTGGTGGAAATTTTGAGCTATGAGAACCTTTTCAATGGGTAATATATGATATATAGATCCACATTATCACTCTTTTTTGGTTTATTTTATTGAATATATATATCCATGTCAGGTGATGTTTTTAAATATAATTATATGGGATGAGCTATCTATTCCTATCATGTATCTTACTTCTCCACCTTTAGGTTTTCATAATCATACAATGTCTGTATATAATAACCCCTAATGATATTTTCCCACTCATTTCATGTCTTTTTTAAATAATGGACAGTTAATAAGTGATTATAGAGGAGCATAGAGGTACTCGAGTGCATTTGACCATGTATAGTTGTCAGACATTGGAGATTCTGAGATGGGATCTCTTCATTTATGTTTCTTGTTTTTTAGGTTGGTACATCATTATGATTGGGTATTTATTTTTACCTTCTCACTATTCAAATTAATTAGTCCAACAATTTTAATACCCATCAATTTTTTATGAATGGTTTGTTTTCTATATTTATATCCATTCATTCTTATTCATCTTCACATCAGTAATAATGTGGATAGATTTTTGTGTTATAGTACTTTAGGAAATGGTATCCCATATTCGTTATGACTTTCAGTGCTTGCGACCAGACCTCGGCCTATGGAGGCGGGCATGTGATAGAATCATATTGACCCTTTTTTGAGAGAATCATGATAGTTAATCATTATTATCATAGTGGAAGTTTATTTATCTTACCTATGAACCAATGTTTATGATATCTAATTTCCAAAGGCACTAAACTATTACAGTTGACAGGTGTGTATTTTTTAATATAATGAATATTCATTAGAAATGATATATATCAAAGTATAAAAATAATTGTAGACTATACATGGTATCTACAAATATAGTGCAGCCATTCCATCTTACATAGAACATTAATCTTATGTAAGATTTAATTTAGTATAACTTTTGATATTGCGGTGTGATTTCTATCCAGCAGAGAAAACAAATTGTTGGACTCCTCATGTGTTAATCATGTTTTAATGATCACAAATCTCTTTACTGTTAATTAATCTTGATCTTCATTGCACATTTTGCTAATGCTCTTCAATCTCAATAATAGCTACACCTCAAGTTTTTATAATAACAAATCTTATGGATGTTAATTACTCTCTTTATTATTTACAAGTATTATGAATAATCACAAATCTCACATATATTATCACACCTTTATATTTATTATTCACATTCTCTTACTCTCTAATGATTAACCTTAATCCATATTCTGCATATCACTTTCTTAGTCCAAATACAGATATTTGTCTAAGTATGGAGACACCGTGAAGGAATCATCATGACCAGACACCGTGACCAGACACTGTGACCATGCACTGTGAACCAGACACCGTGACCAGACACCGTGAAGCTCACACTGTGAAGCTCATATCGTGAACCACATACCGTGAAGAAGACACCATTTCCATAATCACTCTGACACCATTTCTTAAGTTTTTGTCAATATTATTTAAATAATGCTAACAGTCATATTTGTTGTTTTTAATGCAATTAATGTTATTTAACGATAGTTGTTGGCATTTCAGGAAACCATATCTCGTACCTATGAGAAGGTAACTGTTCCTACTTCAGAACTCATGGAATAAAAGAAACATTGAGATGTAGTACACAAAAAGCAGTGTGCAAGTGTGAATATACAACACGAAGAACTTACATACACCCAAGTGAACTGTGTTGAACAATAAGAACAATCCTGAACAAGAAGGAGAGTTCAATACCATAAAATAACTATCATGAGTGAAATACAAGACTGCTGAAGAACACACGACGAATCAATATATCTTTGTCACTCCTCATGAAGACAATCTGAACTACGACACTCTGTATTTCAACAAAAGAAATAGAGAAGGACTCAGAAGCATTCCTGCCGAATCCAACGAGTTCAGAGCTACATTGATAACCACTAGAGCTTTCTAAACTCTAATCTATCTTCTATACGTGATTTATTTATTAACTTTTGAGCAGTGTGTTGTTCTCTGTATATCTTTACACACACATTCTCCTGCACTAAACTGGAGGATATCAAAATCCTCACTCAAATTCTCTTATCTTCTGTTTACCCATGTCAACTGTGGAAGAGGTCCTTGTGTGACCTGGCCTTTATGTTGTTTCCCACGAAGAATAGTGGTAGAGGTCCCTGTGTGGCCTGGACAGTTTTGTAAAACTGTTGCTAACCCCGATCCAGGGTGTGGATCAAATTTATATATATTTGAGAGGACTAAGTCTCGGCTTGAGACTGAACCTATTGTTATATCTGTTGTGCATATTTTATTTAAGTTTAAAGTATACTACATATATCTTATTTATTCCGCTGCTATTACTTTGAAATAAAAAACTATTTTGAAGCTACTTTGATAGTTAAATTAACAACTGTTTACACTTATTGTAAATCAATAGGTTAGATTCAAAAGTTAGTTTGACCTTGTGGTTAAATTAACTGAGACCTAATCAATCTTTGAGAAGCTAAGTGAACATTTAAAATCTGTATAAATTAACTACAGTTTAACTGATTTTATAAATCAGGGGATTTTAACTAGACAATATTTTAACTAAAATTTTAATTGGAACTCAATTCACCCCCTCTTGAGTGTCCACTTTGACCAACATTTGGTATCAAAGGATTTGTTTTTGTTAAATGATTTTTGAAATACTCTGTTTTTCAACTATGATTTTAGTTGCATCTTTAAAGATCTTAAATTTCTATTAATTTTAAATTTTTACCTCTTTAAATTATATTTCTAAAATCTAGTTATAGATAATAGACTAGAGGGTGCTGCTACTAACATGCCACCTTTTTTCAATGGTACAAAATATGATCAGTGGAAACTTAAAATGAAAATTCATTTAGAAAGCATAGGTTTTGATATTTGGACTGCCATAGAATCAGAATATAAACATCCCACTACTGCTAGATCCACTTGGGATGAACCTACAAAGACTGCTTACAATAATAATTGTAAATACATGAATGCCATGTACTGTGCTTTAGGAGATTAATTGTTTAACATAATTTATTCTTGTAAAACTGCATTTGAAATTTGGGATACTTTGGGTGTTTCCCATTAAGGAACAACCAGTGATAAAGAAATGAGATTAAATACTTTTAATATTAAATGTGATAATTTTAAAATGAAAACTGATGAACCTATTTCTGACATGTATCTCAGGTTTAATGAGATAGTCAATACAATGAATTCACTTGGAAAGGTTGTTCCTGCAAAGGAACAAATTATGAGAATCTTGAGATGTTTACTAGACCAATGTAGAGGCACATATGTTTCAATCAGAGAGTCACGTGACATTTCCCCTATACCAGTAAAATAACTCATTAGTAAGCTTATGATGTATGAGGAAGAACTCAAGGTGAATAAAGAGGAAGATGATGAACCTAAGAGGAAATCAGTGGGTTTCAAGGCTACTGCTTCAAAGAGCAAGGAAAATGATAAAGCACAACTACCTACAGACAGTTCAACCAGTGAAAATTCAGACTCTAATAGGGATGCTGAAATGGCTCAGATAGCCAGAAGGTTTAAGAAATTTTATAGGAAGAAGAAATTCTTCAGAAAATCAAATTACAAAGGAAAGTATGACAATAAGGGATATTGTAAGAAGGATTGGAAAAAGTCAGATAAAAGTGATGAAGTTGTCTGTTATGAGTGAAAAGGAAAAGGACATATTAAAGCATACTGCCCAAAGCTCAAATTCAAGAAGAAATATGATTACAAGGATAGTAAGTACAAAAAGGATATGAAGGCTACTTGGAGCGCTTCTGAGGACAGCTCCAGTGAATCTGAAGCTCCTGAGACTAAAACCAGAAATAAATAAAACATGTGTTTTATGACAAACACATCTGAGGTAATCTTAGATACTCTTACTTTAAATTCTTATCATTCTGAAGATAGTGTAGAATCTGATTTTGGTTATGAAAACACGTCTAGTGAGGAATTTTTTGAATATTTTAATATGCTGGAGGAGACATGCAATGAACTTAAGGATAAATACAAATCATTAAAGAAACAACATTCTCTCACTACTACTTTTAAAACTGAACTTACTATTGAAAAAGAGAAAAATGATCCACTGTTAAAGGAGAACAGTGAACTGAAAATGTCTAATGAGAAAATCATAAAGGATTTAGAGAAATTCACAAATGGAAAGGATACACTAACTCAAATTCTAGGAAAGCAAGTTGCACTAAAATACAGTACTGGAATAGGCTACAAACCTGGACAGAGGCAGTTTACTAAGAATAAATTTATTCCTAAATCTGGACAGAATACTTCTAGTTCTTGTTCTGGACATTTATATGCTTCAACTAGTTGTATTCATAGTTACAGATCTAATAATGTTTATCTTTCAAAGTCTGTTGATTCTACAAATTTTATGAGACCCATAAGACAAATTTGGGTACCGAAAGCTTTGATTGCTAACATGTCTGGACCCAAGAAGATATGGGTACCAAAATCATTTCCTATCTAAATCTGTTTTGTAGGAAACATGCTTAATGAGATCATGTAGGAAGACTATGTACTTGGACAGTGGATGTTCAAGACATATGTCAGGAGACTTCTCATGCTTTAAAATCTTATTCAGAATTGATGGAGGCTTTGTCACCTTTGGTGATAATTCTAAAGGGAAAATCATCAGCTTAGGCCAGATTGGTAACACTAACTCAGTATTAATTTATAAAGTTTTATTCGTTGATGGACTTAAATATAATCTGTTAAGTATTTCTCAGTTATGTGATGATGGTTTTAATGTTAAATTTGAAAATGATTCTTGCAATATTTTTAATTCTAAAAATGATTTAGTATTTTATGCCCTGTGAAATGAAAATGTTTATGCTGTTTATTTAAATTCTTTATCCTTGCAGAATAATACTTTTTTAAATTATTTTCATAAAGAGTCTTGGCTTTGGCACAGAAGATTAGGACACTGCAGTATACACTCACTTAGAAAACTTACAAGGATGAACTTTGTGAGATACCTACCCAAACATGAGTTTCCAAATGACAAAATTTGTAATCCCTGTCAAAAAGGAAAGCAACAAAAAATCTCGTTCAAACCAATGGAATATGTTTCAACTTATCAAACTCTCGAGTTGGTTTATATGGATTTGTTTGGACCATCTAGAGTTTCTAGCTTAAATGGGGAGCACTATGTCTATATCTTAGTAGATGACTTTTCTAGATATACATGGGTATACTTCTTAGCTCACAAAAGTGAAGCTTGTTCTTACATTTCTAAATACACCAAATCTGTAGAAAATCATAGTGGACTTAAGATTAAAACTCTAAGAAGTGATCATGGCCGTGAGTTTGAGAATCATGAGTTTGAATCATATTGCTCACACAATGGCTATAGTCATAACTTTTCTGCCCATAGGACACCTCAGAAAAATGGTGTAGGAGAAAGGATGAAGAGAACCCTGCAAGAAATTTCCAGAACCATGCTTAATGAATATGCCCGAACTGTTTATTTTTGGGCTGAAGCTGTAAATACATCTTGTTATATTATCAATAGAGTCTTGATCAGACCTATTCTTAAGAGGACCCCTTATGAGTTTTGGAACCATATAAAACCTAAAGTCAATTACTTTAGAGTCTTTGGCTTCAAAGTCGTTATTCTTAATACCAAAGATTATCTTGACATGTTTTCATCCAAGAGTGATGAAGGAATTTTCCTAGGTTACTCTATTTCTAGTAAAGCCTATAGAGTTTTCAATAAAATAACCAAGTGTGTGGAAGAATCTGTTCACATCATGTTTGATGAAACTGATCCACATGATCCTAAAACCTCTATTGAAAATATTGAAGAAGATTTATCTGTAATGGACCTTAATGACAAATCAAATGAACCTGCTATAAAGAAAACTAGTTCTGGAAATTTTCCAGAACCTGCTTATATTGATTCCCAACCTATTGATGAACCTGAAGTATATGGTCCTACCTTTACTAGATCATCTAGAATTCTAAAGAATCATCCTTTTGATGATGTTGTTGGAAATCTTGATAGAGGGACACTGACTAGAGATTCTCTTAGAAATCAGGTTGAACATCAAGCCTTCTTGTCATAGCTTGAACCTAAAAACATTGATGATGCTATTAATGATGAATATTGGGTAATTTCTATGCAAGAAGAACTCAATCAGTTTGAAAGAAATAAATTTTGGAAACTTGTTGAAAGACCTAAGGACGCTTTCAAAATAGGCACTAAATGGGTGTTTAGAAATAAAGTAGATGAATCCGGAAACATAGTTTGAAATAAATCTAGACTATTTTCACATGGCTATAGTCAAGAAGAAGGTATTGAATATGAGGAGACTTTTGCTCCAATAGCCAGATTAGAAGCTATTAGGATTTTACTTGCTTATGTTTCACATCTAAATATCAAACTATATCAAATGAATGGCAAGTGTGCATTCTTAAATGAATATATTGACGAGGATGTTTTTGTTGAACAACCACCTGGATTTTCAAACCCTCATTTTCCAAATCATATTTTCAAACTACCAAAAGCTTTATAAGGTTTAAAGCAAGATCCAAGAGCTTGGTATGATAGATTAAGTACATTTATAATTTCTAAAGGTTTTACAAAAGGAATAGATGATCCTACTCTATTTATAAAACGAATTTCTAAAGATGTTTTAGTTGTACAAATTTATGTAGATGATATTATTTTTGGATCTTCAAAAACTACATTATGTACTGATTTTTCTAAAATGATGAAAAATGAATTTGAAATGAGTTTAATGGGTGAACTTAAATTTTTTTCTTGGTTTTCAAATCATTCAAAATGATGATGGAATTTTTTTAACTCAAAGTAAATATACTAGAGATCATTTAAAACGTTTTGGATTGGAAAGAACAAAATGTAGTGACACTCCCATGAGTACCACCTGTAAGATGGATCTTGATGAAAATGGTAAATCTCTTGATCAAACTACCAAAAGAGGAATGATTGGAAGTCTAATCTACCTGACTGCTAGTCGTCCTGATATTATTCTTAGTGTGTGTATGTGTGCTCATTTTCAAGTAAACCCTAAAGAGCCATATTTGAATGCTGTAAAGAGAATTTTCAAATAACTCAAGTATACTCCCAATTTAGGACTATTCTATCCCAAAGGACAATCATTTGAATTAGTTAGTTATTCTGATGCTGATTTTGCTAGATGTAAGATAGATAGAAAAATCACCTCTGGAACTTGTCACCTTTTAGGCAAGTCACTAGTATCATGGTGTAGTAAGATACAAAATTCTGTTGCATTATCAACTGCAAAAGCGGAATACATAGCTGCTGGACGTTGTTGTGCACAAATTTTGTGGATGAAACACACATTACTAGACTATGGATATCAATTCATACATGTCTCAATATATTGTGACAACACAAGTGCTATTAATATTTCTAAGAATCATGTTTCTCATTCTAGGACAAAACATATTGATGTAAGACATCACTTTTTCAGGGATCATTATCAAAAGGGTGATATCACTTTGGAATTCATTGGTACTGAATATCAACTTGCTGATATATTAACAAAACCATTAAATTATGAATGATTAGACTACATCATACATTATCTTGGTATGATTAATCACAAATGAATATATTACTGATTTTAATGTTTAATACTTTACTATACTTTACTTTACAATTTCATAATTACTGTTTCTAAGTTACTGTTTTATGCTCACGGTCTGACAACTCATTGTCTCACCGTGACTATATAAAATGCTCACTGTCTCACCGTGACTACTACAAACTGTCTCACCATGATGACTAGTTTTCTGTCTCACCATAATGCCTACTCACGGTATCACCGTGAAATTTATTTTATTTTTATTTTAACCCGTATCGCAGTAATTTTTTATTACACTACTATTTGATTTCCCGCGTCTTTGTTTGTATGACGTTTGACATTTCCAAATGATAAAACATATGGGTTTCATTCGATTCCTTACCCGGACTCTCTTCTAAACTGTCTCTTCCCTCTCGCCCGAAACTTTAGTGAATGCCAAGGATGAAGCATCCATCTTCACCATTGTCTGAGAAGCGCCGCTCTAAGAATCAAAAGAGGATACCGAGGATAACTCTTGAAGAACCTCTAAATCCAAACCTGGTAAGCCGTATAGTTGTACATGAAAAAGAGGTTTGCCCTGAATGGTTTCTGTCTAGAAGATTGTTAGTTTTGAATGATTTATGAGAACAAAGATGGATTGAGTGGTTCACTGGACAGAATAGACCGATTTACCCAAGGCTTGTATCTCAATTCTATCAGTATGTTGAGTTTTATTTTGAGTTTGGAGAAAGATTTATGGTGACCAGCTGGATCGATGGTCATAAGTGCTCTTTCTCTTCAAGGCTGTGGGCTGAATGCCTAAGAATTCCACATGAAGGATTTTGTGAAGATTACAAGAGAGACCCTCCTCTAACAACCGACATCTTTGACCTGGAGACTGCTTTGGAAAGTATAACTGGAAATGGCACCAAGAGAAGGGCCATAGCTGCTGAACTAGATGGGGAGACAAGGCTTCTGTTCAAGTTTGTTTAGAATTTGGTTAATCCAAGAAAAGGAGATTTTCATGGGATGAAGTATCAGGATGTGTTCCTGATTCACCTTTTGAATAATGGCAATAAGATCAATCTGTGTAGGTATGTTATCAACCATATCTGTGAGCTGATCAAAGAAACTTCCAAATCCACCTCCCTGTTTTACTCAAGGATGATTTCAGCTATGTAAGTTGAAAAAGGGATGGTTGGACCGAATGAAGAGAAGTTATAGGATCTTGATTACTACTTATCCATGCCTATCATCAGAAGGATGAAGATAAGCTGGAACCCATGGAAGAAGCAGTAGGTTGAGGATAGTGATCAACTGTATAAAAAGTTTAATCCTATTGACTATCGAAGATGGCCTAATAACCTAGCTGATCCTGGTTTGGAACAAGATAAAGTGGCTGAGTATTCAGAAGAAGAACAAGAAGAAGTAATAACTGACGTACCACCTAGAGAAGAATCTCTAATACCTCCAATAGATATAGATCTGGTTGAAGAGGAAAGGGATGTTGGCCCTGCTGTTATCCCTGCTGAAATACCTCAAAGAGAGGAAGTTGTTGTTGAATTGGAAAAGTCTAAGGATCCTTCAGTTGTTCTTCATGAGGAAGAAGCTCATCCCAATGTAGCAAGGAAATTTGTTTTTCCTGTTTCAAAAGAGCAAGCAACCTTAGAGGCAGATCTTGTTGAAGAGACTCTTTCTGTTGAGAAAGAACCAAGTCTGGAAGCTTATCCAGTGGAACAATCGGTTCCTGAGATTATTCCATCTGCTGAAGAATGAATGGAAATTTCCTTTCTGCTGGTAAGGAAAGAGTTTGCTAAAGATATTAGGGATGATCCTGTGGATCTTGTCCATGTTCCTGATCCTCAAGAATCTGGAAGGGAAGCACAAGTTGAGGGGGAGGAACCTCAAAATCATGATATTGTGGAAGTTGGATCTACTGAAGCTTCTCAACCTTCTATCACTTTTTCTGTGTACTCTCAGTATGAGTTCTCAAGATTTTATGATGTGAATGAGTCACAGCAAGTGACTGCAACTGGAATAGATATTTCTTCTCTGTTTCAACAGAAGTCCTTAGCTCATTCAAAACCAAAACCAGAGCCCCTACCTCAATCAGAATCAGAATCTGAGTCTGAAGATGACTCTGAACCTCAACCAAAATCTGAACCTTTACCTTTACCTGCATCCTTACCTGAGTTTCACTCCATTGTGACCAAATATGATCTAAAAGTTTTTGGAGAGATGTTGTTAGCTGGAGTTGAGAAAACTGTCTCCACCCAACCTCACCCAGTGACTCAGTTAAGTCAAGAAGATGCATCAATTCTCTTGCAAAATATTATCTTGAATATTCAACCAAGGATGATCCTATAAATTCATAAAGTTAGAGTAGATAATAAGCTGTTGAGTGCTGATGTTACAAATCTGAAAATTTTGGTAGCAAGTTTGCAGAATGAGTTATCTTTGAGATCAGATCCTGCTCTTGTTTCTTCCCCTACCCCTGTTGTTATTTCTCCTGTGTCATCTGATTCCCTCCTTTCTAGGGAGATTGTGTCTCAAGTTCATCAATACCTACTATCTTTTTATGAAATGAGTGGAAAAAGGCACAACAAGATGCTGGAACGCATGAGAGAGCTTTTGGAAAATCTGAATAAGCTTACAAATGAATACACTGGATGTCTGCAAAAAGTTCTGAAACAGCTCAAAGTTCTAACTGAAGTTGTCAAGGCTTCACCTGTTTCTGGTCAGACCTCCACACCTTCTTTGGATGATTCTATGCTGATATCCATAATAAAGGAAGAATTTTAGAATGCCTTCAGTGTCTTGGATCTATCTTCTTTGTCAGAAGTGATTAAGAATACTGATAGAGTATTGGACATGGTTAGGATTCATTCTATGATATCCAATGATGCTCAACAAGATATCTCCAAGAAAATAAATTTGTACCTCTCCCGGATTTTCTCTAAAAGTGATATGTCATATCACTTTAGATATCTTGTGGAAAATTTGAGAATCCCTCCGGTGACTCAATCTTTTGAAGCTCAGGTTCAGAAACTTTCAGAGTTCACCAGATTGTTGGACAACTTTCTAGAGAATAAGGATGATTTTGAAAAGGCTATGCAGTATGGTGGTGAAATCATTACTAATTTCATCAATCTTTTGAAGCCATATCTTCATGTGCAGATTAATGCTATAGTTTCTCCTGCTACTGCACCACTTATAGCTGGACTACCTACCTTATCCTCAACTGCCATGACAGTTAGCCAAGCTCTTTCTCATATCCCGCCAGACATTCTTGACCAACCCCAGCCTCGATCTTCTACTGCTCCTACTTTGGCTCCATCTGTTTTTGAAAGTCTACCCTTACCCTCATTGTCTACCACATCTATGACTTATTCTACTTCAGCACCATCTCCTGCTGCTGATAAAGGAAAATACAAGGTGGATCTATGAAGTGTCTGAGGACTGTTTTTCTTTTTGATGGGATGTCTTTTGTTGTTTCATGTTTTATTGTATTCTGAACCCATTGTTTAATACCAAATGTAGTGTTTCATTTCATTCTCTCTACTTTTTGATAATATCAAAAGGGGGAGAAAAACTAAAGGTGTCAGTTCTATAATAGTATAAATGGTGGAGAAAAACTACAAGAAGCAGTTCTATAATGTTTTTTCTATTATAGTATCATTAATATTACATGTCATTTATATTGTGCCTATATATGATTTTTGATCATCAAAAAGTGGGAGATTGTTGGACTCCTCATGTGTTAATCATGTTTTAATGATCACAAATCTCTTTACTATTAATTAATCTTGATCTTAATTGCACATCATGCTAATGCTCTTCAATCTCAATAATAGCTACACATCGTGTTTTAATAATAAAAAATCTAATGGATGTTAATTACTCTCTTTATTATTTACAAGTCTTATGCATAATCAGAAATCTCACATATATTATCACACCTTTATATTTCCGATTCACATTCTCTGACTCTCTAATGATTATCCTTAATACATATTCTGTATATCACTATCTTAGTCCAAATACAGATATTTGTCTAAGTATGGAGACACTATAAAGGAATCACCATGACCAGACACCGTGACCAGGCACCGTGACCAGAAACCGTGACCAGAAACCGTGAACCAGACCCCGTGACCAGACACTGTGAAGCTCACATCGTGAAGCTCATACCATGAACCACATACCATGAAAAAGACACTGTTTCCATAATCACGGTGACACCATTTCTTAAGTTTTTTTCCATATTATTTAAATAATGCGAACGGTCATATTTGTTGTTTTTAATGCAATTAATGCTATTTAATGATAGTTGTTGGCATGTCAGGAAACCATATCTCATACCTATGAGTAGGGAATCATTCCTACTTCAGAACTCGTGGAATATAAGAAAGACTGAGATGCAGTACCCAAAAAGCAGTGTGCATGTGTGAATATACAACATGGAGAACTTACATACACCCATGTGCACTGTGCTGAACAAGAATAACAATCCTGAACAAGAAGGACAGTTCATGGCCTTAAAAGAACTCTCATGAATGCAATCCAATACTGCTGAAGAACACACGACGAATCAAGAAATCTTTCTCACTCCTGAAGAAGACAAGATGAACTATGACACTCTATTTTTCAACAGAAAAAGCAGAGAAGGACTCAGATGAATTCCTGCTGAATCCAATGAGTCCAGAGCTACATTGATAATCACTAGAGCTTTCTGAACTCTCATCTATCTTCTCTACGTGATTTATTTATTAACTTTCGAGCAGTGTGGTGTTCTCTGTATATCTTTACACACACTATCTTCAACACTGAAATAGAGGATATCAAAATCCTCACCCAAATTCTCTTAACTTTTGTTTACCCACGTCAACTATGGAAGAGGTCCTTGTGTGACCTGGTATTTGTTTTGTTTCCCACGATTAATAGTGGTAGAGGTCCCTGCGTGGCATGGATAGTTTTGTAAAAATCTTGTTAACCCTGATCCAGTGTGTGGATCAAATTTATATATATTTGAGAGGACTAAGTCTCGGCTGGAGATTAAACCTCTTGTTATATCTATTGTGCATATTTTATTTACGTTTAAAGTACACTAGATATATCTTATTTATTTCGCTGCTATTACTTTGAAATACAAAACTATTTTGAAGCTACTTTGATAGTTAAATTAGCAAGTGTTTACACTTATTGTAAATCAATAGGTTAGCTTCAAAAGTTAGTTTGACCTTGTGGTAAAATTAACTGAGACCTAATCAATCTTTGAGAAGCTAAGTGAACATTCACAATCTGTATAAACTCACTACAGTTTAACTTATTTTATAAATCGGGGGATTTTAACTAGACAATATTTTAACAAAACATTAAATTGGAACTCAATTCACCCCCCTCTTGTGTGTCCACTCCGACCAACTCATATACTATTGGATGAATATTCATTAATAACTCCATGGTATGAATTCTTGATCCATAATTAATAGTAATGAACAATAGTAATTTACTCCTGACATTGTGATAAAAATACACCAATGGATTTTATGTATCAATTTATCACTATGGAATTGATGATAACCCCTTTAAATTTAGATCTATAAGTACTATATTTTAAAAAATAAAACTGGATAGAAACAATGTAAAAAACCCATTTCCTTCAAATTGTATATTAATGGATTAATAATCACAAACTATAATCCCTCTTTATTACTTCACCTAATGTGAAGCAAGTGTTAAATGGAATATTACCCCTAAAAATTCGTCCTTGTCCATCATTTTCTATTACATTTATTAACCATTTTAATCAACCAGAATAAACATTTACATATTCCTCCCTTTTGAACTTGTAAACATAGGATAAATCCATAATTTTCTATAAGATTGAATAGTTCAATAATCATCCAAAATGAATCATGTAAAACCTTTTTGATGACATTGATATATAAATTCTTCCCATTTATCAACAAATATGAATATAACTTCCTTAAAAGATCATAAGTGCTGGTTGGATATATAAATACATAATTGAAGGGAATCGATAAAACTTTTTTTGAAATGAAGTATTCACATGGGAGTGTGGATACCTTCTCCAACACATGTAGTTAAATAGAGATTGATAGAATCCACAAGAAAACTGATGCATCTCAAATTTATCCTTAGGTAGTTACTTTATCATGATGTTTGTAAACAAATTTTTCTAGGTAATCTACTAAAAAACCATTATACCTCACACCACATGATCCATGAGGAAATAATAAATTTTATAAATTTTATTATTCTATATATGGATGAAATATTATTTTTTATGATTGATAGAACTAAAATTATTAAACATGATTTAAGGAAGGAACCTCATGTAAACTTCAACATCCTCATGTATTTTCTTCATCCATAGAAATTGTGTTCCCAATTGAGTAGAAATAATATACTGAAATTTTTTAGTTATTAGTATGATACAATATTTTTTTTGGGTTTATTAAAAAATATTAAAATTATCAAGATAGAAATATCAATCCAAATATATCATAAAATCATTAATTAATCCATCCCCATTATCATATACTAATCTAAGTAATTATTGATATGATGTTTTATTATAGATTTTTTTAAAATACTCCATGATTTTAACATGTAATAGTTTATTCTTTCGAGATAACATTTAAATATACATGGGATAGTATTTTTTTTTTGTGATACTAAATATTCCATTCATATATTATGGTTATGTCACTTATAGGTACACCATGAATTAAATTATTTACATGTATTATATATTATTCACCTTTTTCCTTAATCACTACATTAATGCATCATCTAGTTAGATACATGATTTTCCAAGGACACATAATCCTCTATTATATTTCACTTTATGATATCGTTATCACATTTTTGGGAGAATTTAATTTTTTATGCCTTATTTATATCACTTGTAAAACAGTGAAAAAATCATTTATTCACTAAAAAAGAAAATCTCAAAATCATAGATTATGAATTATGGAAAAAACTATAAATTTCCTTCATTATTTTATTGAAATATTATGATAGTATCATAAAATTGTTCAAAAATAAAATATGTATAATTATTTATGATTTAGAAACTAACATCAACACTATCTCATTGGAATTATAGATTTATCAAGTGATAACCAATGATAGAATTCAATTCCCAAGGATATTTATTCATTATTTAAACTGATTTATTCAAAATTGATACCTTTATTTAAACATTAAATATAATAACTTGAGATTGTTTCATTTTGTAAACAAATTTAATAAGGAATATATTTGGGAATACTAGTGTGGAATTATATTTTATTTCCATGAATTATGTTTTACTACAATTTATAAGAATAAATGTGTAGTTTATATGTGATTTTGGGGGGATAATTTGACATTAATATAAATCCCTTTGAATATGGAATATATATTAAAAACTATATATTCATTCTTCTAAAGAACCTATTTCCCTCTTGTTGAGTGTTATATGAAATATTAATTTTTTTCTTTGAAATAATGTTCTCTCGTGCTAATAAAATATATTGTGATTTATAATTCAATTATTTTTTAAATTTATTATATAATATCAATGATCCAATATTAATATTTATTTGTATCTAAAAAATTTATTCTGACCTTTAGATAAAAAAAAGAATAAATTGTACATCATTTGTGTTTTTACTAGATCTTTATGTTCACAAATCAGATTTTAATTATTTATTTCAACCTTTTTTTTCGTTTATTATAGATTTTTATCCTAATTTATTTTATCAACATAATATTCTACTTTTGAATAAATTTTGTCACCATAATCTTCCCTATGTCCTCTTACATAATCATCATATTCCCACATATTTTTATTTTTTTCATTTATAATTTCAAATTGTTTCATGTTTTTACCTCACATTCCACAATTGTGACATCATGAATTGAATTATTTTTTAAAAACCATAATTGATGAACTTATTTACCATTATTTATGATTTTACGCTAATAAATACAAATCCATCTCCATGAGATTATCATTTTAGGATCATATCACTATTTCGAATATGAACATATGAAATGTTATTAACATTTCACCAATCTCATATTCTTATACCATATATAATACGGTCTATTCACTTAATTTAGGCATAAATATCAATATTTATGAAATAAAATGATATAATCACTACATATTTCTAGTTAATGTTTGGTAAATCACTCACAATAAGAATCATCTAGGCCATGTTATTAAGGATATTGTCTATCTCTTCAAAAAATGACATTATTTAGGTGTCCTCACCAGTGATACATTGTTTCTTATCTCATTGTTATTATGATCTTAGTGGAAATTTTTTTTGGGAAATTATTACCCCAATAATTCAAAAACATAAAAAATGTTAGTCTAATATTATTCTTAGACAATCATGGAAACTGTATGTCGTATATAATTAATTTAATATATTAAAAAATTACATTATTCATGTCAACGTCGAATATTCCAAAATCATTTTTATATATAATATTTTTATATTCATTTAATTATTTGAAATTTACCACACACATCATCGTTCAACTTCTCAAGAAAAAATTATCATGCGTTATCCTTCAGTGTATACGAATTACGAATAATACATCCCATAAAAAAATTATAACTTTTTTAACTGTGATTATTTGATTGTTTAGAAAATCACAAGATCCTTAAATGCTTACTAAGTCATCAAAAGACATCTTGATCAATGGAAAATTCCATGTATATCATAAATTAAACTCTACTTCTTTTATTTGAAATAACATGTCATCCAATATATAAAAATGCATAAAACCTTCATTTTTTCACTTTACCTTTAATAAAATTGAGATTACCAAAAGATTGGGTCCTCACATAAATAGTGGTTGGGTAGGTATAGAGTTGTAAACCACTTAAAATTTATGTCCTTTATATAATATTGATTACTTTTGGTTTACTAATATTCTATCACATGTTTCAATATATAGTGAATTTATTATCACTCTCAAGAATTAACTTGATAAGTAATGTCGATAATGTATAGGAAACAATACAAATTTATTTTAAAAGGTTATTACCCAAGGTTGGAAACATAATAATTAATTCACTCATGGTATCCATGTAAATCATTATTCACATTAACCGATGTGTTACAATAGGGAATGAAATTGTCATTTAATCCAAAATTAGGATTCAACATAAAAATAGAAAACATAATATCACACATGTGGATAATATATCCCCCAAAAATTATCTTCTACCATACAATAGTAATGATGGAGTTATTTATACTAGAATCGTGGGTCATCATGTGTTTTATTTCAACTTCCACACATATGGATATTTTACTTCCATGTAATCATCTAATGTACTCATCACTCACATTGACATATCAATATATTTCGATAGATAATTCTTTTTGAAATAATATAGCATATAACTAAATTTTAGATGATTTCAATAGATATGAATTTTTTATCATTATATCCCTCCTCATTATAGCCTTTTTAAACTAGATAAATCTCTAAAATCCATGTATACTCAATATCTATACATCTAATATAATTGACCCATTTTTTCCTCAAGGGTCTTCATTGAGGTCTTCTTCGTCTAATTTTTTATTCAAAATATATTCTACAACTATCCCTCTCTTACTTATTTACTAGACCTCAAATGATTTTCCCTATTTAGATTTCTCAAAATCATAAGATAATCATGGGAAACATGAAGATGTTATTTCAGAAATCCAATATTATTAACTTCTTAATTGATAGCCATCAATATGTTCTAAATATATTGAGATTTCACTACAACAATGATCTCACAAAACTCTTGCTCAAAAATCTTTAAATCATATTAATAACTATAAAAACTGAAGACATCATTCCATGAATATTTATATTTTTAACAAAAAAATCAACATCATCAAAAAGATTTGGACATATCCTTAATTAGATGTTACTAAATATTATATCTCATACAATGTTTCCTAATATTCAACAATACACAAAACATGAAGTTAATATATCTGTCACATCTGTCTTCAACATCATTCAATTATAATTTTTTAAAAATTTAATATACATTTCACGACCCATCGGAGAGGTGACCTGGCTTTAACTAACTCAAACCCGCCTCTTATAGGCTATGGTATGAAGACTATCACCAAGCCAGCATTTTCCACAAATGGGAGACATTTTCCCATGTGCCCCTATAGATACACATTCACCTTCATGCCCAAAATGATGAAATGTAATAACATTAAGTAAAAAATGGAAGAATACACTAAGATACCAACCAAGCAGTATGATAGTTGGAATACTAGAATGTAATTAGTGCTAGAATACAAAACCACAAAAAGAAAGAGTCATTCATGTGAATGCACAAGTTACTGTATCTCATCCACAGACAAACCTTACCTAAAGCGTAGGTGTTGGGTAGCTGCATAATGTCAATGAGAACAACACATCTATTTCATTCCACTATGAACTAGCTAGATATTGTCCAACTAGAACATATTCAATGCATTGATCATATGCACAAGACAATACACTTTGGGGAAAAGATTGTGAAGGGGTGAGTAAAACAATACTCCACAGGACACCATGAAACCAAAATAGAAATTCCCCTACGAAATGCAAGAATTACACCAAAAAGTACACATACGTAGTACACCACAAAGGAAACCCATGTAGTACAACACAAAGGAAACCCAAAAAATATATTCAGATCACATAACTATCTGTATAAAGAAAAAAGTGAAGGACACTCGGTTGTAGTCCAAAGATCTTATGATTGTCATCACACCAGAGTGTCGATGATGCTTGAAGTGTCGATGGTTCCCGGAGAGTACATGATGCCCAGAGTGTCAATAGAGCATATAAATTCAATCTTGTAAAGAGTGTTAATGGTACACATATCATCTATGGATCATAGAGTGTTAATGGGTCATTCTTCTCCCAAGACACAAAGACACCATGTCACATATAGCCATACGTTTTTCCTAATAGCATGCTTGTACATTGAGAACCTACATATGATGGAAACCATTATTATTAAAACATTAAAAAAGTCATATTTATCCTATATCATAATGTATTTCTTGTTGCAAGGGTCCCAACACCTAAAACAGGTCATTAAACAGACACATCGTTTGAACGATACATCTAATATTAGGAAAAGATCTGTCCTATGTTCAATCCAACCCGCATGTCCCGACCCTACCTAGCCAACCCGACACAATGAGACCCATTCCAACCTATCCCAAAACATCTTGGCAGGATTGGCTCAGAATGTTGGGTGAAGCCCACTGGGCTGGGTAGACCTGGCCCGTTGGGATATTGGGTCCATCCTACTGGGCTACTAGAGAAGCCCAACTTATTAGGTCAAGCCCTCCTGTCATGGCCCACCCTAGTTGCATCCCCCTGGTCAACTTAGATCCATTATTCAATTTATGTGGTCAGGTTGCCTCTTCCTCCTAGTCTCGCGGCCTGAACACCATTGCAGGATCCCTCTGACATGTCTCTAAGACATGTCTTGCTTATGTTGTTGCGAACTCCTATCACAACCCCCATGTTTCCACATATGGAATTTTCTGTCACATGAATCCTCAACCATGTTTCCCCTAGAGTGCATCGTAGTGCCTCGCCCAGTTTTGCTTCGAGTGTCCAATCGTAGCACGCTTCTCCAGGTACAACACCCGCCTGGACGGACCCTCGCTGGGGCATTGCTACCTCCCCTTCCGGCCACCCAGCCAGTGACCAATCACTGCATCATGGTCCTATTCCACTGGGCACACTGACCACGTCCTGCCCTCACCGGCAGCCACCCCACCGATGGTGTTCCATACAACGTCCTAAGAATATGCGTCGCCGAAACTATAACATGCTCACATCACAGCCTTATTATTCATTTGCGGGGTCAAACCATTGATCTAAGAGTGTTTCTACATGCATCAGGGGATCAATGGTGTGGCACCCAATTATTTCATAGTAAATAATTTTCTTTATAGTAATGAAATTTCTTTTTCTACACGCAAGACCGAGTTCGAGCACACCAAGAAATGTCAAACTAGCCATTCAAAAAATGGTTATGAATAGTATTAACTAAATTTTGAATTTTATATACACAATATAATTATAACATCCATATTCTGTGTTTAATTGACATAATATTAGAAGAAATTCAGTTTTTAAATAAAAAAATCAATTTTTTAAAAAAATACAATTTTGCCACCATTAAATGGAGAATTTTTTTTAAATCTAATATTTGACAGTTTTATATATTCAATTTTACAAAATTATCTTTTTATTTAGAATAGAGACATAAAAATTTAGTTTGGATAATTTTTCTATTCTTCCCTGTTAACATTAATATTTGATGAATATTGAAAAAACTACATTTTAATTGAAAAAAACTTTTTTAATCAAAATAATTTATAGTGTTAAATTAAACATTTGAATCGTTTTGATATATAATTAGATTATATTTTAATCATTTAACCCAATTTAGTTCATTGGATGTAATTTTACATTTAAATTGGTCATTAACACATATCAATCTTTCGAGTGTTTTTACATCTCCAAAACTTGCTCTATGGTTTTGTCAATGGGATATTTCTTAAATTATTTAATCGAACTTATATTTTTTGAAATTGTTTAAATAGAAATCAATTTTGAATTTGGAATATCAGAATTAGCTTATGGTGAGTTTTTGATATTTTTCTGATAACATCCAATTATTTATGAATAGTGTAAACACTATCTATTTTTTTAAGACCTACTTTTATTTAAGTAATTATTTATTTTATTTAAATTTAGTTTAGATAAAAATAGATACATAATACCTATATATGTTCAATGAAATCAATTGGATTCATTTTATAATAAAATTATATGTATAAAATTTTATTGATCTTTTTATCATCTTTTATCCACCTTCTAGGAAATTTTTTCCAATTTTCATAAAATGTAATTTTATAGATTATGTGAATTATATATCAAAAATATGAGAGAGAAGGTATAAATAATTATGTAAAATGTTGATAAATAGGAAGAAAATAATTTTTCATTGAGTTGTAACTTTTGAATTTCATTTACCGGGGTTAACAGTAAATAGGGTAATTAAAGTTAATATGATATTATAATTATCCAAACACATGACTTAATTATATTGGGTTATTGTTTTTCAAAAAAAACCAACCATTTGAATAAAATATAATTCTCTTTGATCCAATTTTATTAGATTATGACATTTATTATAATTTTATTTTAAGAAGAGTTATAAGTGTTCAATTAAAATATTAATAACAAAAACATTTTTAATTTGGAGATACACAGAAGAAAAATTTGAATATAAATCTTCATTATACATATAAAATTATTTCCTACATAATGGTATTTTATTTATAAATTTTAGACACTAAATATTTAAAAAAATTATAACACAATGATGATGTAGTAATTACCTTATTAATAAAATTTAAAAATAATTGATATTATAAAATTCAATATAAATAATTATTGAGACATTATATTCCATCCACGAATTTTTGTGGAGAATATGACATGTTAGGGTTTACTTAATGTATTTTATCTATGTAATCATGTTTTTTTTTCAGTTTCACAATAACCAAATACTAAATAGTGTCAAAATATACATAAATGGCATTTTAAAAGGAATGATATATAATTAAATAATATAATATTCATAAAAATATAAGGATCTATCAAAAAACATATATAATGATAGATATATAATTAATTAACCACTTGATGTTATATTGTAATTTTATATTATTTTTCTTAACCATGTAATTTAAAAAGACAAGAAGAAATTGTAAAAGATAAACTCTTTAACTAAGAGTTTAATATAAAAGATAAGGAAAAAATGGGGACCTAACCATGTATAAATCCAATTGGATGAGAGGATACCCACCGATACCCACATTATGATTGATATAAATATATTTGGATCCATTAGAAATGGAAAATTATTTTAGAATAAATCTATATTTCAAGCTTTTCATAATGTGCCCCTCACCTCCCTTATAAAAAGGCACTTCCCCTTCTCTTAAATTCACATCTCTAAAAGAATTTGGCTCGGCCAAACCCTTTTTAAATATCATCTGAACTACCCTCCATTCATCCTAGAGTCCTTATATTGATTATAAAGCTTGAGTAAGGATAATGTTTGTTCAAATCAAAAGGAAGAACCCAAATTAGAGGTAATTATTTCATCACCTATTTCAAAGTTAATTTCCTCTTCCACATCCTCTTTCATTGTTGTTTCAAAAAATAATAATAAATCCAGTACATTTGACATACTGTGATGTTATTATGAATATGTTACAACCATATTCATTATTATATCCATGATATGAATTACATTGTCACCATACGTGCTTATGTACGGCTTACTGAAACCATGTCGTGGTATAGTTGGTTTTTAAACTCTTCATTATTCAGATGAGAATAATAATGAGTATAATCAATTTAAATAGTAAATATAACATTTTATTGATTATTTATATATTATATACAATTAAATTAAAAATTAATTCACCATCAACTGAATGATATCGTCGCTCATGCATACATACGGCTTACAGTCTCCACAACGCGATGAGATTCATTTCCACGTTCACCATTCAATGATGACTATAAAATTATATATTATTAATATGTTTGTAATATATGACATTATGATGCCACTGGATATATAAATATATGTCATTATTTACATATAGCTCAATCACTTACTTCAGTTCAATACAATATGAAAACAGAAACAACGTTTATGTGTATGTACAACCTACCTTCTCCATAAACTGTGTTTTCCAATTAATATATATATATATTATAAAAATTTATATTCATAATATATATGATATATAAATCATGTTTTATATTTTGGATGTACCTAACCAATGATCTATGTGATATGATCACGAATAATAAGTTAAAACACGTACGATAAATAATGTGATTATTACCTAAAATGATACATTAACATGGAAATTATTATTAAATGGGTAGTATAAATTAATAAATTAATCATATATGATATCATAAATATTAATATGGTTCTGGTAAAATTTAATAACATACTATGGTCATTATACAGATGGTTAATCATACCCACGAACAATGGAAATTACAAGGTAAGGTTTAATTCCCCAATCTCAATACTATACAAGATTGTTTATGTGTGTGTTTTTATTAGGACATATTTATTATACTTGTCCATGATTCATATAAGAGTTTTCAAAAGGATTATTTTAATTTTCCCTTTAACTAAAAAATCTTTTTTAATTGGTTTAAATATTTATTCTTCTAAATCATTTTCAATAATGTCCATGTTTTTAAAATGGTTTTAATGAATTATTTATATGGACATGAATGTTTTGAAATAATAATCCCATTCAAAAGATTCAAATTAGTAAGGGAAAAATGATTCAAAAATGAAATTTAAATGTCTTCCTGTCTAAATTATTTGACTTTTGAATGATTTCAGGAAAAAATGGATATTTTTGTCAAAGATATTTATTGATCATTTTCAACTATGTCATCATCCTTTACTAGATATTATTCATGATTGAGGTTGATTTATTATTATATAATGATAAATATTGTATTGAAATAATTATGATATTTTTGACCATGGATGTTCTATTTTTACACCATTAATGGTTTATGGATAAATTATGGACATTTCATATGATTGTTTTAATAGGAATGTTTATATTATGTTTAATCCATTTCATACGAGGAATGCATTGGACATAGTATGTGACTGGTGGAGCTCGCTATAGATCCAATATGCATTAGTATCTCTCATGAGTCAAATTAATGAATTGTCACATGTCCTGGAAAAAAAATTATTTTTATTCTTGGTATGAGGCCTTGACTATGTGGTTATGATGCCCGACATTATGCATTCCTTTAATTTAAAATTAGATATTAAATGTGCTTCTTCGACTAGTAGAATATCCATGTGCATGTTCATATGGAAATGTTTGATTTATTTATTCTATATTCTATTCATGTTTATTTTTAAATGGTTATTGATTTTATTACACATCTTTCCTTAAAAGAATATAGCTTCTGCTAAATTATTTACCCTTACTGAGCATATGAGCTCACCCCATTCTTATGATTTGTTTTTAGAAGATTCTGAGAAGTGTATTATGATTGATATGTTGGGATAAGATAGGGTAATAATGGAGTTCTCAAAGATTATTTATATTGTATTTTATGTTTGAATGTGTAATGTAATGGTCATGTATGTAATCAATTTTACAATACTGATAAACAAATCGGCCTTTTGGGACATGATTCGTTGTTATCTTGCCAATGAATTAAAATAATGCATTGGTTTCATGCTTGTGGGGTTGGGGTGTAATAGTTGGTATCAAAGGATGTTTAGTACAAACCTTGGAAGTATTATTTTGGAATAAATATGATTAGAAAACAGTACCCTAATATAGAATTTGAAGATTAGTATAGAAGAACATCCAGAAAATTTTGTAATGTAAATATTATGGGGGTTTTCCTTGTAATATATCCATGTCAGGATATGAGTAGGTAGAGGAAGCTCTAACCGTGATGTATCTAGAGGTAAATCCCAACAACACATATTTGATCTTGCTAGAATGGAAACTGGTGCATGATAGGAGGCCTTGCCACACTATTGGTTAAAACACTCTGAGGGATATGCTTAGAATAAGTTACATTTTTATTACAAACTGATTTGAATAATTTTAATATAATATGAGAATAAATAATGTTCCTTAATCCTATGGGGTTTTAGATGGAAAATAATGTTTCATGAAATTCTCAAATTTATTTTACGACTATTATTACTCACACTATGCTTTTTGATTTTATTCAATGTCAGGATTCCAAGAATATCATAGTAACATAGAACCTGATGTACAAGGTGGGAACAATGGTGGAAATGAGAAACTAAATGGAATATTGATAGGCTTAAAAGATATTTTGTTCAAATCGAAGTAGGTTTCAAAAAATATTATCTGTAATACATACATTAACCGACTCCCAAACTCATCAATGAAGAGATAGGAATAGAATTATTAGATCTCCAACGGTGGAGACTGTGGAGAAATGAAGGATCAATTTCCATCATGCCAGAAATGTGGTAGGAGACAACCCAGAACGGGTATCAATGGAACAATGAAATGCTTTATGTGTGGGAAATAAGGACATAATCTAATATATTTCCGAAAAAATGAAGTATAATATGGATGAAAATAAAAATGATCCTTTGAATCCATATAGAGTCATTTACCATAAATGTAGGGGAAATGGGCATTAACCGAGTCAATGCCCAACTCTATAGGATTACCACTAGGTCTGGGAAGATCCTATGTGGAAATAAATGGACAGTGAAATGCTTAATTGTATTAATACTATATGTTTATGGGATTACATTGGAAGACATTTCTCTTGGATGAGTTACCAAACTGTTTTTTTATCGGATAATTATATTTGCAGAAGAATTATCTTTTCTTTTGCGGATATAGTTATAGAGAACCATTTGGGTTTATATGATCGTTGAATTTGAGGAAATTATAGGTTATTAATTTTTTGGATGCAAATACGAGGTATGAGATAAATTTTTTGGTTAAATTATTTTATGGTAAATTTGAGTAATTAATCTAATTATGAGAATGTTGTAAAATATTGTTTTTGAAAAAGGACAACGCACATACCATGTGACAACTCGTCACGTTGGAAAATTTTTTGGAATTGAACCCACAAACTATGTGCAACTGAGATTTAATTCTTACCAATGGACTTCGTGAATTCCAGCATTAGTGTTAGTATTTATTTTTAGGTAAATTATTTTATTGAACAATTAAATGTTGATTTGATATTTTTTGTTTTATCAAATGGATATCATTAATATAGGAAAATAATTTTGTTATTAGATGATAAATTTCATTTTGAAGACGTTTTCACTGTTGGGAACTCAATAGCCTAATAGAAATATAATACTATGGGATTTCATTTGAGGAGTAAAATTGGATTTTTTTTATTTTGGGAGAATTTTTGTTTTTCATAGAGATTCAGGTTATTAATTTAAATGATTAACCTATCATTGAGAATATGTGATTTGGTTAATTACACTTCTATATGAGAATCTAAGAGTAGTTCATGTTATTAGGAGATAAATGTTATGATTTACTATAAAAGAAAATGGTATTAAAATCATCTGAGTTTTGGGTAAAAATACTAGTTTGGATTATATTAAAGGATTTTGAAGATAATTGTTTATTGAATGGTCTTTATTGTACTTTGCGTATTTTTTGTTTAATTTTGAAAATTATGATTTGTATAAATTTCAATAAAGGATTATCCATTTTGGTGGTCATTTGATCTTGTACTAGATATTTTGCATTGGTTGGTCTCTGAAGACAATGAAAATATATAGTTCATCCTTTGTGGATTTTGTGATTCTCTAAATGTTTATTCCAGTGCTTCTAGTGTGACAATGTCAAGTTGAATACTCGTCATTTGGAGTAAAGATCAGTTAGTGGTAGAAATTTAATAAAATATGATACCCTACTTAAAATGTAAGTCTATATATTTTTGTTCTTAGTCAATCTTATAAATAAAATCCTCAAAATTATTAAATGGAAAATAAAATATAAAACATTGTATGTTTACTTTTCCTACTGGGAAACTAATAACCATTTAGCTCGTCACAACTCTATGGTTTTATCTTTGTTAAAATTCCCCAGATCAAGATTCCTATCAGTCTCTATCAGATCTTGACATATAGTTTTTCATTCATATCCATGTTTTCATACATGGAATCCTAGGATGGGTTATCATGGATGACCATTGTACTTCACTTTTATTCTTTTAAAGTGACAGTTTTATTGACACTTTTTCTGATGTTGGACATTCAATGAAGTTCCCAAGCCCAAATTTAAAATTTCATGGATGAAATTTCTAAATGGTGGGATGAATTTTACACCCCAAGAATTCATAGTATGTTATTTTCATTAATGTAATTCAATATCTTGGTCTACAGGCAAGACTGAGTTCAAGCGCACCACGACTTACTAAACTAGTCATTCGAAAAACGATTATTAATAGTATTAACTACATTTTTAATTATATATACTCCATATAATTTTAAAATCCATATTATGTGTTTTTATGACATAATATATGAAGAAATTTTATTTTTTAGATAAAAGATGCATTTTAAAAAAATGAAATTTTACCACCTTTTAATGGAAAACCTTATTTGAAATCCAATATTTTACACTTTTATATATACAATATTCCAAAATAAACGTCCTAATTAGAATTGGGACATAAAAATATAGTTTGGATAAATATTCGGTGCTTTTTTGATATCTTTTATAATTTGATGAATAGTGAAAAATACAAAATTTTAATTGAAAACAACATTTTTAATCAAAATAATTTATAGTGTTAAATTATTAATTTGAATGTTTTTGATGTATAATTAAAATAAAATTTATTATTTAATCCAATTTTGGTCAATGGAAGTAATTTTAAATTAAAATTAGACATTAACACATATCAAGCTTTTGATAGTTTTTCCTTTTCAAAAACCCACTTTTGGGTTTTGACAATGGGAAAAAAATTTAATTAATGAATACAAATTATATGTTTTTAATTTGTTAAAATATAAATCATTTTTGAATTTGGAATATCATAATTAGCTTAGGATGAATTATTGGTATTTTTCTGAAAACATTCCTTTTTTATGAATAGTAAAAACACTGCCTTATTGTATAAAACCGACTTTTTATTTAAATAATTATTTATTTTATTTAAATTTATTTTATGTAAAAATAGATACATAAAACCTATATAATCCCATGTATTTAATTGTATTCATTTTATAATAAAATTAGATATATATAATTTCATTAAACATTTTAACATGTTTTACCCACATTCTAAGAACATTTGAAAATTTGCATAAAACATAATTTTATCTCTTATGTGAATTGATTTTAAAAAAAATATGAGATACACAGTAGACATTAGTAAGTAAAATATGGTTCAATACGAGGAAAATATTTTTTGGTGAATGGTATCTTTTGAATTTTATTTACCATGAATAAAAGTAAATGGGATAATTAAAGATAATTATGATATTTTCATTACCCTAACAGATGTCCTAATTCAATTGGATAAGTTTGTTTGACCAAAATCAACTTTAGGGTCAAAATATGATCTTATTTGACAGACTTGGTTTAGATTATGCCATTTATTATTATTTTATTTAAATAATAGTTAATAGTGTTAAATTCTAATTTTAGTAACTAAACCATTTTTAATATAGAGTTACATATTATATAAATTAATGTATAAATATTCATTATAAAGATAAAAATATTTCCCACATCATGAAATTTTATTTATTATTTTCTAGAAATTAATAATTAAATTTTTTTAATGACACAATGATTAAGTTGTAATTACCTTATTAACAAACGATTAAAACAATTGATATTATAAATATCATAATAAATGTAAATTGAGACTTTTGATACCATACACGAATTTTATATGTGCATATGACATTTTAGGGATTTCTGAATGTATTTTTTCGATATAATCATGTTTAGTTGACTTTTAGAAAAACCAAATACTAAATACTGTCAAAATTGACATTAATGATTTTTTAAAACAAATACTATATTATTAAATGATATAATATTCATAATAATCTAAAGATTGAAAAAAGTACTAATATAATTATAGATATATCATTAACTATCCACTTGATGTACTATTGGAATTTTATAGAACGTTTATTGACCATGTAATGTAAATATATAAGAAGACACGGTAAAAGACGAAATATTTAACAAAGAGTTAAATCTAAACGATAATGTTAATATGGTGGAATAAAATTTTCTAAAACCTATTTTTTGACAGTATTTCGACCCCTACACACCTTATCATCTAAATAAACCCATTTGGAGACACTAGAAACCGAATATGATTTTAGAATAAATTAATATTTCAATCTTTTCCTAAAGTGCCCCTCACCTCTCTTATAAAAGGGTACCCCCCCTTCTCTTAAATTCACACCTCCAAATCCAATTGGCTTGGGCAACCCCTAATAAAATATACAAGAAACTACCCTCACTTCATCCTATAATCCTTACTTTGATTATAAATCTATCTTATTTGGCCCTTTTGTTCCAATCAAAAGGAAGAACCCGAATAAGAGGTAATTATTTCATGACCACTTTCAAAGTTCTTTTATTTTTCCACTTATTTTTTCTTTTTTGTTTCAATAAAAACAAAATAACTACATACCTTCTAAATAATTTTATGTTATTTTAAATAGGGTACATCTATATTCCTTATTATATCCATATTATGAATGAAAAATTCACCATACGTTAGTACATATGGCTTACCGTCTCAACGTTATGATGTAGTTTTTTATTCAACAATTAATTATTTTGATGCATATAATAATGGGTATAATTGGTGTAAATATTAAATATAATTTCATAATGAATCTGTATATATAATATAACCTCCACAAAAATAAAATTTCACCATCAATATAATGATATCGTCGCTCGTGCGTAAGTATGTTATACCGTCTCCACAACGTGAGGAGAATCATTTCCACATTCACAATTCATCGATGATTATAAATATATATATAATTATTATGTATGTAATATATGAAATAATAATTATAATATAAATATATATAGATATATGAATGTGTATTTACATATGTCTCATTTATTTACATCCATTCAATACGATATGAAAACATAAACAATGTT
This sequence comes from Viscum album, assembly GCA_963277665.1. Taxonomy (NCBI): domain Eukaryota; kingdom Viridiplantae; phylum Streptophyta; class Magnoliopsida; order Santalales; family Viscaceae; genus Viscum; species Viscum album. The sequence continues at coordinate 904,491,673 of OY728122.1, read as the reverse complement.
TATGTGTACGTATAACCTACCGTCTCCATAAAAGGTGTTTCTCATTTCAAATATCTATATATTATAAATATTTATATTCTGTATATATATGATATTTATGTCATGTTTTATATTCTGGAATTATTTAAATTATGAACTATGTGATACGATAAAAAATAACAAGTTAAGACACGTACGATAAAGAAATGTATTATTACATGAAATGTTACATTAACATGGAAATTATTATTAAATGGGTATTATAATGTAATAAATCAATCATATCTGATATCATAAATATTAATATTGTTCTGTTATAATTTAATAAACTATTATGTTTATGATACAAGAGGTTAATCATACCGTCGACCAAAGGAATGTAGAAGGTAATGGTTAATTACTCAATCTTATTTTTACCCAAGATTGTTTATGTGTAATTTTTTACTTTGAAATATTTATTATTCGTGTCCATGAATCATAAAAGCGTTTTAAAAATAATTATTTATAAGTTAATATTTCACTAAACCATCATTTTAAATGGTATAAATATTTATTCTCTTAAATAATTCTCATTAATGTTCATATTTTTAAAATTGTTTTAATGATTTATTTACATGGAAAAGAATGCTTTAAAATGTTAATCCCTTTGAAATGTTTGAAAGTGGGATAAGAAATTTTGAATAAAAAATATGTTTTTAAACATGTTCTCTTATAAACGTTTTGACATTTAAATTATAACTACCCATACTTTACATACATTATTAATACATACAAATTGAAGTACACTTATTACAACATATAACAAAACCATGAAAGTACCGTATAGGTATAGTGTCTTTAGAAACTGGGAAACATAAACAACTGGTTCATAAATCATCTACGTTGTCTCCCATTTATTTCATCATATATAGAGTCCCTTTTTAGAATAAATTTCTTAATAACCTTCTTCCTGACCTTGGGAAAGAAAACATACAAAATGGTGAGCTCAAATGCTCAGTAAGGGTAAAAAAAAGAAATACCAATCACATCATAGTCATAAGAACATATCATTTTGGAAATTTTAACCTGTAAAAGAGATCATAATTTCATAACATCAGATAAATCATAGTAGTGACATTTAATCCCAATAATCATTAATTAAAACATGAAACATTGTGGCATACACACATAATCATAGAGAATTATTTCTTATTAGTCAAGACTCATTGCCAAGACTATCTTAGCGGACAAATTCCATTTCTGAACCGAGTTCACTCATTGTTTCAGTCCTGTTTCACTGAACTAGATTAACCTTCCATTCCAGTCATGTCTATATCATGAGATATAAATCATTACCCAATGAATTAAAGGGAGATATAGGTCCCACCCATCTCATAATGATACCATTCTTATGTGTGCCAAAAATCATAAATCATACATCATAGCATAACCCATGTAATAAAAATGGGAATATTAAAACATCATGCCATCATAACATAATCCATATAAGATAAAAGGACATCATAAAAATAATTCCACCATAAAATAATCAAAAAAATGTAATAATAGGGATAGAAATAGAAACCTATATTATCTTAGATGGAAAATAATTTTGATAAAACACATGAACTCCATTCTTCAGGAAAATATCCTTTCTACTTCAAAAAATTTTACTTTCTTAATAGGTCATATAATTTTGAACTAAAAGAAGTTGATTAAAAATAAACTTGAAAAATTGTAAAGGAATCATCATGGAAATAATGTTCTAAAATCCATTCATGTCGTATAAGTTAAAAAACATTCTTCTCGTACTTTGGCCGGAAAAGTCAAAATGTACCTCGTACGAAAAACGACAAAAGATTCCTTTCATATATTTTATAAAAAATCACTGAAGGGTAAAATTTGATTTAATAAATTGTAGGTGGATGGAAATAATATTAAATATTGAGGAAACATGGATGTGGATGATAAATATTCACAAGTAAATTCAGAAGAATAAACAATCTCGGATAAAAATGAGATTGTGATATTTTCCCTTACCATAGGTCCGATTTTCATCATAAGTGGCCGAAACTCCTGTATAATAATTTTAGTAATGTCATTGACTTATTCCAGAATCATAATTATTTTTATTATATCATATATTTTCATATTCTTATCTTCTTATTAGTAATATTTCATTGCTACTTGTTATTCGGGTTTTTATTACTTTTTGGTCATATGCGTGTTTTGTCAAATAAATTCTTATTCTTCTTTTTAGGTCATAGATAACTCATTTCCATAATGGTATTAGTGTAATATATATCAAATTCATTCATTAAATTCATTTATATAATCATTATGAAATGAAGATCATGTAGAACGAGTCGCATCACATCGTGGAGACGGTATTTCGTATATACGCACGAGCGATGATATCGTTCCCATGATCGTGGAATTGTATTGGAGTGTAAGTATACTATTTCATAATAAATATAGCATTAAAATAATCATATAGTTTATTTTACACAATTATACACATCAAAGTAAGGTTGTGGTGGAAAATATGTTACACCACGGCGTGGAGACGGTATTCCATACGTATGCACGCGCAGTGTTTTCGTTTTCCATAGGATGGATAGATGGTGAAATAGGGTTGTTTCATACTTATAATAACATATCCGTATATGAGTGATATTGATGTTATTACTTCATAATGAAACAACTATAGAAGAAGAGGTGGAAGAAGAAATAAAGTTGAAAGAATTGGTAACGGACATTACCTCTTCTTTGAAGCGCCTCTTTGAGACCTCCTTTTAGGGCACTAAAATTGGACATTGAAGAATAACAAGGCCTCTAGGGTGTTTCTAGGGAAATGGAAAAGGGAATTTGGCAGGGGTTGGCCGAGCATGAAGGATCAAAGGGGTTTGAGGAAGAGAGGGAGGAGGTGCCCTTTTATAAGGGAGGAGAGGGGCACCTTTGGAAAAACTAAAAATATTATTTTATTATAAATTCATATTCGGTTTTCAATATCCCCAAAATGATTTATTTAGAAGATATGGTGGGTATGGGTCGAAATCGTCTCATCCAATATAATTTAGAAAAGTTTAGATTTCTATTTTAACCTTATCATTTAGATTTAACTTTAAGTTAGATAATTTTACATTTACTGTGTCTTCCTGTTTTCTTACACTATAAGGTTAACAAGCCAAGGGAACCCCAAGTTGTTTATTATTAATATATATAACCTTATATAAGTTATTTTTCCAATCATTATATTTTTAGGAATAAAATAACAATAAATAATATAATATTTTTTTTTAAAAACTATTTTATGTTAATTTTGACACTATTTGGAAATTGATTTTTTTGGAAATCATAACAGAATGATTAGTTCGAAAAAATTTAATTAAATCAATACTAACATGTCAAATTGACATAGAAAATTATTGTAATTCATATAAAGTCTCAAATTACATTTATTTGGGTAATTATAACATCCATTATGTCAATATTTCATTAATAATATAATTACCTCATCATCATTGTGTCATAAATAAATTAAATTATTTAAAGTCTAATAAATAAAAATAAAATAAAATTATGTAGTAAATCATTTTAGATTTCTAATGAATATTTATATTAGAATTTATATTATGTTTAACCCTATATTAAAAATGATTTAGTTATTAAACATCGATTTTAACTATTTTAACCCTTCTTTAAATAAATTAATAATAAATATCCTAATCTAATCCAAGTGGGCTGAAATTGTCATATTTTATTCCTCTGGTTGTTTTTGGTCGAATTACACTTATCCAATAGAATTAGTACATGTGTTAGGGTAATAATAATATCATTTTTACCCTTAATTACCCTATTTACTTTTAACCGTGGTAACAACAGTAAAAAGTTACTATTCACCAAAAATTATTTTCATATAATTGAACCAAATTTCAGTCCTTTTTATTAACCATGACTCTCGGATTTTCGAAATTCCACTCACAGAAGCGGTAAAATTATGTTTTATGTGAATTTGGAAATTCTCCTAGGAGGTGGGTAAAAGACGGTGAAAAGTTCAATAAAATTTTTATATATCTAAAATTATTATAAAATGACTCCAATGAATTACATTGAACATATATAGTTTCTATATATCAATTTTGACCAAAAATAAATTTAAATAAAATAAATAATTAATTAAATAAAAAGTCGGTTTTTAAATAGTAACCTAGTTTTTTCACTATTCATCAAAAATTGAATGTTTTCATACAAATAGAAAAATTTTTCCTAGGCTAATTTCAAAATTCCAAATCAAAAAATGAAGTCCGCTTAGAAAAATAAAATTTCAAAAAATGGGTATTACTATTCATAACGGCTAGTTTGAATAATATTTTAATAGCATATCATTGTTTAGTGAAACTCGGTATTGCGTACAACGCAAGCTATCAAGGAAGGTCGTGATTGCATGTAAATCAATCCAATCTAGTGTTGTGTGTAGTGAAAGATTCCTTTGATGATTTATATAACATAAAAACAAAATATTTCTCATAAAAGTCTCGGGTTTTACATAAAGGATTTCGTGAAAATGGAATATTTCTCTCAAAGAGTATTACTGATCATTTTCATCTATGTCATCGTCCTTTTCTGGATATTAATAATGATTGAGGTTTATTTATTATAATAAAATTTTCTATATTGTGTGGAATTAATTATGACATGATTGACTATCGATGTTCTATTTTTATAACACAAATGGTTTATTGTTAATGTATTGACATTTAGTATGCCATTTTTAATATGAATGTTTGTATAATGTTTCATCTTTTTCATATTAGGAATGTATTTGAAATTGTAAGTGATGTGTGGAGCTTGCTATAACACATTGATCTATTAGTAGGTATCATGAGACAAATTAGTGTCTTTTCCCAATGTCATTATTTTTTTGTAGTCTAGGAACGAGGCCTTGACTATGTGGTTCTGATGTCTGTCATTATGCATTCCCTAAATATGAAATTAGTTATTACATGTGATTATTCGACTAGTAGAATATCCATGTGCCTTTTTATATGGTAATGTTTGATTTAATTTTTTGTTGTGTGTTTATGTTTATGTTTAAAAGGATTTTCTTTTTATTAGACATCTTTCCATAAAATTTTATAGCTTCCGCTAAATTAATTACCCTTACTGTGCATCTGAGCACACACTTTTCTTATGTTTTATTTTCCTAGGATACCAGGATGTGTATTATGGTTGATATGTAAGGTGATGATAGGGTTATAAAGGAGTTCTGAAAAGATTATTTATGTAGTATTTTTTATTTGAATGTGCAATGTCATGTTCATGTATGTAATAATGCACTGGTTCCATGTTTCTATTTTCGAGGCATTACAAATGGTCGATCCTTTATGTAAGAGTTTCAATGGAGAATAACATTTGATGAACAGAATATATTGAGGGAGGGAGAGATAATGTACATGAACACTAAATACACAGATCATGGACATGTTCTTTTCGGCATTTATCCATTAATATTAGAAGGTTTAACAAAGAAAAACTCAACATACAAATCTAAATCTCCATTCTAAATACATCAAAGAGTTATCCATCCTGCCAGAATGGATGAACCGTGGATCAACCTTTTCATGGGTTGGTCCTTGTTTTTCGTTTTAAAATTATTGGGAATGGAAATCAAAAATTGATCAAATACCATACCTCATGTTTAGATAATTCATTAACAAAAAATGGAGGTTTGTGTGGTTGTCGATCCTAGATCCATCTGCTTTTGTTGTTAAGAGAGTTTCCTTAATTGCATCAGAGGAAGACCAGTGTTATAGTGATAACCCTGAATTCATGAAATATGTTATACTAAATTAAAAAAAACTCCATTGAACCAAATACAAAATATTTTTTCATAATATTTTAATGTGGATTACTTTAAAATTCAATCTATTATAGTCGACCTGCGCCATTCGATGTAGGACCCGCATAAGGTAAAGTCTCTACATTTAATGTAACTATGACATTGGATTTCAAATTAGGGAACCTGTTTAGATGTTATTACCATTTTAAAAAAAATCACCTGCACACATTATTAAAAACATAACATTTTTCAACATATCATTATGGGAACATCAGGATATAAAATATTACGCCATCTTAGAACACGGTATCAGAATTTTACCAATTAATTTATAAAAATAATACTGTAGAAAACATGAGCCATTAAATTCATTCCCAAATTGTTCATTATGTCTCCCAAAGCATAAATAAGGGATACTCAATAAAAATTTTAGGGTACTAATGAAAAATCTAAGCCTCCCACTCAAATGTTCTCTCTTAGAGATTATCATTCTACTAAAAATTGTGAAGCATAGTAATCAACCACCCTCGAAGGATCCTCTCTGTTTTATCCACAATCTCCACTATGTACACCGTAAAAGACCCCCCTTCTTAAATATCTATCTCACCACTGACAATGAAATGAAAATGATCATGAATGTACCTCCTTATCTACAACACGTGGAAGAAATCATGAACTCAGTACATCTTTTGGGGTAAATCTAGGTGGTATTCCAGCTCATAAAATCTACCCAAAATTGGAAATGGGATGATGTTTTTCAAATATAACTTTCATTCCAAGCCAAATATCTGCATCTCCATTAGGTGATACCCATATGAACACATGGTCTCCACCCCTAAACACTATATTCCACTACCTCGTTTCTACATATGAATTCATATGGATTTTTGTGGTCCTCATATACTCTTGGATAATCTGCACCTTTTCCGCGATAGGTTAGACCAACTCAAGACCCATGCATGTTGACTATAATGGGTTAGTCTCGTAAATTTGTTATCTTCATGGTCACTAATACAAGGCCTAAAATGTTTCCATACAAACGATTGATTTATATATATTGTAGTATGAAAACTCCACTAGGGGTTGGAAATCCTCCCAACTGCGGCCAATGTATTGGATACAAGCATGTAGCGTTTCCTCAAGAACATTTATAGTCCTCTCTGTCTGGCCATCCTTAAATGGACGAAATGTTGTGCTCAATATAAAATGAGTCCCAAATACATCTTGTAATCCCTTCCACAATTAGGATGTGAAATGAGAATCATCATCTGAAACAATAATTGAATTAACTCCATGAAGCCAAACCATCTCATGAACCTTGTGGAATCCCAGTATCTCTACTAAACAGAGATCACTGATTGATAGGAAGTGGGCTGACATGGTGAGTCAGTCAATGATCACCCAGATGGTATCATGTCCCCTTGATGTGCATGGTAAACCCATCACAAATTCCATAGATATAACATCCCACATACAATATGGCACCACATGTGGTTGGGTCATGCCTACTAAAACCTGGTGATCAGCCTTCACTTACTAACATGTGACACATCGTGAAATCAATTCTTCCACCACCTTCATTATACTTGGCCACAAGAACTGATTTTTGAGGTCGTGTTACATCTTTTCTATAACCGGATTTACAAAAAATGGGGATGTGTGTAAATTTCATAGAACCTCATCCCGTAACATCCCAATTACCATTGTCCACCCTATGGAAAGAATTATGTGCTCCACACATATCGAATATCTATCAGGGGCATTCCCCATGGACAACAAAGCATGTCAAGTCTTGCAGTCGATATCCCAGAGTTGTCCCTCCCAAGCTCTCAGTAAGAGTCGAGGGGTTACAACCATTGAATATAGGTATGTTTCTCCCTCACCATTCATATATTTTATCTATAATGCATCCAACTACTCTAACACCTCACTTAGTAACTTCATTTTAGACATACATTGGAGTGCAACCGCCACTATATTGCTATTCCTAGGAATGTAGAAACTCTCAAATACATAGTCATAGAGGATCTCTATCAATAAACACCATATTATTTTCATATCCATCTTTGAGAATTTATACATGTTACTCCTATGGTTTGAGTAGATGGAAACCTTCAATCCCATCAGTTAGTGTCACCACATCTTCAATGTTAAGACTACCACTGCTTACTTAAAATCATAGATCATGTAGTTCTGCTCATGATACCTCAATTGAAGTAAACCATATGAAATAAACTATTTCCACAACATCATTACATAACCAAACTCAATCAATTATTCGAGTTTGAAAACTAGATACATGATTCCTTCCTCTAGTTGTCTAAATATGGGAGTGAAATTCAATCTCCACCACTTCTCTCAAAAGCACCATTGGCCCATAATTTTTTCCATGAAATGATTACCTATTTCATTTCAAGGAGATCATGGGTGCTTATACTCTAGATATTTTCTGTTAAAACATTATATAATACCAATAAACACCCAATAAACTCAACTCCTTGGTAAAACTCTTCGGTGGATCCCTAGAGATCACCACTTCAATATTCATTAGATCCACTTAATCTACAACCATTGAAATGATGTGTCCCAGAATTTTATCCTATAGAATACAGAAATAACACTTCATTAGTTTCCCCAAAATATGGTGCTCTTGGAGTGTGAAAGACCATCATCATGTGTATAATGTGCTCTTTCTCAGATACTGAGTACACTAGGATATCATCAATGACATCCACGATGAAATGGTCTATGTATGGCAGGAATATTTTTTTCATGATTCCCATGAACACTTTCGGGGTGTTCATGATTCCAAATGGCATAACAAAGTACTCATAGTGTCTACACTAACACTTGAAGGATGACTTTAATACATCATCATCAAATACATGAAGCTGGTGATAACCGGTTTTAAGGTCTATCATCAAGAACCACATTTCTCCCATCAGCTAATCAAATAGGCCATTAATCCTCATTAGTGGAAACATATTCTTCATCGTCACTTGGATCAGGATAAATTACTCCAAACTTAATCTCATGCCATTGTCTATCTTTATGGAAAACAAAACTGGTGCCGCCCAGGGTGAAGCACTGGGTCTCATGAATAACATCCTTTACAAGTCCTCTATATATACCCTCACATCAAGAAGCTCTATAGGATCATTCTGATAAGAACATTTATATATCAATGATTTCCCATTGTATAGGTCAATTCAAATGTCTTCCTATAAATTGGGAGGTGATCCATAAACATCCGCAAGTAATACATCCTCATACTCTTCCACCACTGCAGGAAACTACGGACCCCTATTATCCACCATACCGAGGGTGAGGCCAGCCAACTAATGTTTAATCCACGCCACCCTCTATGAGTAAGCCCTTACTATGCTACATATGTTTCTTATTACCCACAAAAGGAATTCCTGGTCCCATCTCCATAAGAACATCACACACTATTCCTAAAATAGTCAATCTAGGTCTGAATTATGGATTACCCTTCCATACCCATAATGATGAAGTAAGGAATCAGCACTGCCAACAAAATATCCCAACTAAAACTCTCCCCCTATAGTAAGGGAACTATTTTGGAACTAGGGAGTGACCATTGAATATCCAATGTATTATTATCAAAGAGTATGGATAAAGTGAATGGGTATATTGGAATCTCTTAGTCTCAAACACAGTTTGTTGTGATAAAGAGTGACCAGCACTAGTGCCAGTAAAAACTACAACTTACATGTAAAAGCCATTGATCATACCTCTACTCATCCCTATATCATTTGGGTGGTAAGCCTCCATCACCAAATTTATTCCTCTTCCCAGTCCACCAGCTCCCTGAACCCATAGTGGACCGCATGAGGGTTGTGGTAGTACATAAAAACTCCATCAATAACCACTAACTCTACCTACTCCACCTCTATATTTACCTCTCTACATAACACCTTGAACCTACCTCCTCCTCATCCTTTATATTCCCTTGACAATCTATTGATCATCTGCATGGTGAGTTGGGAAATCTCAAGCAAGATATCCCCAACAGCTAGATGAGTAATTTTAAAATTTCCATTAACATACATGATCTTCCTTGGGATCCCTACACTAATAATCCTATAACATGGGCTCATCCACTAGAGTACTCAGCCTGCATGGGTCCCGTCATCTACTATCGGCTACCTACTACTGAATACTCAGCTTCCTGGTGCCTTCTGGTACCATCTGCTTCACCAAAAATTTGTCCACCTATGGGGGTCACCCGAGTACCACATAATATGTATGGTTGATAAGGGATATCATAGATGACCTGATATCTCAATTTATCCCATTCACGATGGTCCTAGAATTGAAAAATTGGTCCCATACCATATCCATGGAGTAGCGAGAATGATCCATAAATCTCACAGAGTACTCCACTACATTCTGACTACCCTTCTACAGATGAAGGATATAATGTATGTGCTCTGAGATTAACATCACTGGGAATATCTCCTCCCTGAATAGGTTCTCAAAATATTCTGAAGATATAGTCGTGTCTTCATGAACCTGGATCACTGTGCTTTAGTACATCCCCACTAATCCCTAGTGAATGATCATAGTTAGAACTACCATCTGGTCGGAAGGTGCACTCACATGGAAGAACAAACATGTAACTGCCTCCAGCCCACCCTCGGTTACCTGTGGATTTACCTCACCCATAAACCCGGGAGGTCTCTACATATAAAACCCATGTAAAAAAATCATTATATGTACATCCTATACAATGTACTGGTAATGAATAATATACTACGGGTTGTCTTATCACTTTTAAACCACCTGAAGGTGCTATCTATAATAAATGGAGTACCCCCAACACATGCCACTACACTAACACCAAATCTCTAGGAAGATTTTCCTTATTAACACACAATGGAATCCTCATTGGCTGTCTACATGGAGGTATCCTAACATATATCAAGATGTACCATAGTCAATAGAGTATACCTATTGAGCATACTCTAAATGGACATGAGAACACATTCAAAATCATATATGTTGCATGTACCATTTAATTTCCTTGGAACTAGTGTTTTCATATAACAAGTCGAAAAAAAGAAATCAATGTCCTAGTATTTGGATATTTTGGTCGTCACAGAAACACAAGATTCCCAAGTCTGAAGGTCAGACTCGAAATACATAACATTCATTACCCAAAACAATATCATAGACTCTTGGTTCTTTATGTAAAACAGACCCCATTTTTACCACTATAACATGAACGGTCCTAGAGGGGCATGTGTCATGACTATCCCAAGCTTGCCTCTGATAGGATACTAGCTAGTAACTAGCACATAGTAGGATATTCCCACAATTGTGATCAATTTTCCAAATTACATGTACAAACACACACACAACCTCAAAAGAAAAATGATAAAATTTAAAAAAAACAAGGTAAACAATGCATGAATACACTAAAATACCATCCACATATTATGAAAGTAAGAAAACTAGATTGTATAGAAGGCCACAATTAAATCCTTCCAAAAGAAAGTGTTTTCCATGTGAATGCACATGTTCCTAAAACTCATCTAAAAAACCCTACCAAAATGGTAGGTGTAGGGAAGTTTCCTGAAGTCATAAGAGTACTACATGTCCGCCCGGTCCCTCTAGGAACTGCATGTTCGTGGTCTACCTAGAAATATTCCAATGTGTCGATCGTCTATAGAAGATAGAAAATGTGTGAGAAAATCTAGTGAAGGGGTGTGTAAAACAGTACACATTGGGACACAACTAAACCACAAAGGAAATAACACTAATAAATACAACATATATAATAAAAAGAACACACATGATGTACAATACAAAGGTAACACACAAATTATTCCATGAAATAAAAACAAGATGTACAATAAACTCACAAAACTATAATTATATAGCATGATGAGAATAATTTTTACATTCGGTCCATAGATCTCCCATTTTTCATGACCCATAACATTTTTATGACACACGTTGTGTCAATGGAGCATATAGCTTCGATGGATCATGGAATGTTGATGGAGCAGGATGTGTCAATGGCCCCCAGAGCATCAATGGTTCCATGAGGGTCGATGGGCACCAAGATTCCAAGGTTCAGGGTGTGTATATGGAAATCAAAGCAACGATTTCACCCAAATCATGAATTAGTCTTGCATCCTTAAAGTCATGTAGTCACGAAGCCACAACTAGCCACATGATTCAACACATAGCATGATTGTACCATGATAACCTACATCACATTCCAAATGGTTGTATTAAAAAATTAACAAAGACTCACATGTTGTATCTCAATATTAATGCATCATCGCTAGGTTCCCAAATCTACAAATGGATCATCAAATATACTGATAGTTTGAATGATATGGCTAATTTTTTAAAAAGGTCTAACTTAGGTCTCGTCTAACCCACCGGATACCCAACCCTATCTGGCCAACCCGAAATGACCTAGATTTACATAACCAATCCATCCCCACACTATTAGACCCACCCCAATTCGGCTTAGACCACTGTACTCGGCCTGTTGGGAGTGACCTGTTGGGCTACTATGTCACGACCCATCCCTAGGTGCCCATGTCGTGACTACCCCAAGCCCACCTCCTAAAGGCTAAGGGCTGGCGACTTGCACTCAAGTCGTCAACCTGTAAGTGGGAGGCATATTCCTGATTACATGTATGCACACACACACCCATCCACATCTCAACACACCGAAAAGGGGAGACAAGTACAACAGAATCCCGCTGAGTAAAAGTAAACTGAATGAAAGTGGTATAGAATGAAATTCAAATAGATCTAAAAATACCCAGTACAAGAAAGGAAACTATGCTGGAAATCTATAGAAAACACCAACTAATCAGAATAGTAGTAAAGATATTTGATGTAGAAGTAGTATTTCATGTCCTCTGGTTCTATTGGGCCCTGTCTGGTCATAGGCCACCAAGTCCACTATTGTGGAATCTGTAAATATCATCCCCCTAAGTACCCCTATCGTAACATCGGTCATCTGCACCAGACACAACTCATGTGGGAGAATCCCATTCAGAGGTGAGTAACACAATTCTTAGTAGGGACTATAAATCATAAAGGAATGGAACACATAGAAATTCCTCAAAATAAAGCACAAAACACAAGAAAACTTACACCAGGGTCATTCTAGGGATGTAATAGTAGCATCATCAACCACATCGTCAAACACCTCAGATGCTAGAGAACTATTACCCAATAAAGTACAATGGGCCTTCCATGACACACTGAGGTTCTTCCCATTAACCATTAAATTCTTAGGTACTCCTACCCATCACGTATTATGGGTCTTCTAGGTCACACAGAGCCGCTCCAAACTATGCCCTACTGACATACTCCTCCTATCAAGTATTGGGGGTCCGTCGGGCCACACAAGTCCTCTCTCCACCTTGGTCCATCAAAGTCACACAGATGTTCTTCCCACCGGGCTGTCGAGTCACACAGAGTCGAATGTTAACCATCTTTAGGTCTCAGCTTGTCCTAGGGTTCCATACGTAGCGCACTTGGGAGAAATTCTCATCAAGCCATTCATCTCTTATCGGAATTCTGGAAAGTCACCAAAAGGCATTTATAAAGCTCCATCCCCCTTAAGAGGGTACCAGCGCTGCAAATGGAACGTCAATAAGAATTGTGGTTTGCAAGATACATCTGTTTTGGAAACCATTGACCTCTTGCAATAGATCTTGGTATGACCCAACCCACCTAGCTCAGGGGGGTTCCACATCCCCCAGTTCAATATGAAGAACGCAACCTGACCTAGTGTGTGTCAGGGTCGGTCAGGTCCATCTAGGCCAGCAGACTAGGCCAAATAGGCTTCACTAGAGCCAGCCCGGTTAGAAGAGGGTCCAGCCCACCGGGTCCCCTAGAAACCCAATGTAGACTGGTCGGCCGATGCAGGTTCGGCACGCTGGGAAGTGGGATCGATGTAGCTCGCTGGTGGGGGGGGGGGCATAGCTTGGTGATCTGATGACCGACCATGTTAGGGGACGGTGGGGTGCGACTAGGGCACAACAAACTACCATGTTCCACATTTTCCATGAATGACCTACCAAGAGCAGGCCGCTCCATTACGCATCGCGGTCGGTAATGACATACCGCCCTCCCCGTCACCCACATACCCATTAGGAAGTTCTACCCCAGTGAAAATGGCGCCATGCTGGCGCAATGGGTCTCCAGTGTCACGGCTCGATTTGTCATGGATAATGTTGCACTTGAGCGCCCTTCCACCTAGCCTTCGGTATGGCCAGCGGCCTGGTACTCCATCCAGTACATGGTTGGCGCACGCCGCCGCCATCACGTACTATCGATGATAGCACTGGTGCGCCAGTATAATCTTCTGCGGGCCACTAGACCCTCTCTATTTTTCCATCACTTGTGTCATTTGTGCCAATGGTCTCTGACTAAGGATTCCTTTATTGTGGAGCCTTCTAACCGCCCTTCTCATCTCATAAGACAAAATGATCACCATGAGCACCCAAATGGAGGGTTCTAGACCTTTTTTCGTGATAGAACCCACCCTCTATTTTATATGGCATAAAATGGGGGAGGATTTGTGAGTCAACATTTAATCGTTACATTCCATGATTTTAACACTAGAACAATCATCCCAAAAGAAAAGTCACCCTCCCGTTATAATGTGAGATCCCTAGATTGACCTCTTTATTGGTTAATCTGCGTTCGTCGTTTAGAGGTGTAGGAGAAGAACAGTGGATTAGAAACCCCTACCTCTTTATGTTCATTTATGCACATTCATTGTCGAGGGGTTAAGACATCGGTGTCCCTTCTCAGTGCCGATATTCAAAAGGCATCGAAAAGGAGATGTTCCACTAGAATTCTCCATTCTTAACTAGGGTGTAATTCTATCAGAGGTGAACTAGATAATCCACCAAATATCTAATCCATATTTATGTTTCACATAGAACTATAAAAAGGATCAAGTCATAGTGTTCCCATTATGGTGTGATGTGGCGTCCTTAAATTGAAACAATGTCGTTGTTACTCGTCATTAATGTGTCATTATGTTATGTGTATAACAAGCCATTAATGAGCCTCACTGATGTGCATCATCGCCACCCTATCACTACACTGTCTCTTCCCCCTAGCGTCACCATATTCCACTCCAAAAGGATAAATAAAATAAAATAATTGTATTATATTATTTTAATTTTTTTTTCTAAAATTCCTTAAAATAACATTTCCTCTCAGCCCTGGGTGGCCAATGCAAAGTCATTTCTATGAGAATACCAAAGTTTTGAATTCAATGGTGCCCTTGGATATTCGATCCAAGTGACAATTCAAATGATAGAAAATAATTATTCCGCGTTTAATGAATGTACCTTAAAAATGGTCAAAAAATTATTAACAGTCACCCTCGACCCGCCCCGAATGAGGTTAGGCTGCACCTAAGGGAAAAAAACCTCCATGAATCCAACAGAACTCTTGGATTTATTATACATGTTACCTTTTTTATGGTAAAGGATTTAATAATAAAATAATTGTCCCTTAATTATTTTTTACGGCCTGAAACTAAATTCCACTGTTGGCACATGCCAGCCAATGTTAGGGTTTTCCTAGTGAAAGAACACCATCACAAGTTCAGTGGTGGTATCTGGTTTTTAATTATAGTCACTTTTCATGATTTTTATGCAATTGAGAAATAAAATAATTTTATTGAATAATTTTATTTATTGTAATGCCATTATTGGTTTTTCTCACCGGAGGAATGCGCCGACTATACATAAGTTGCGGATAGGGTAATCCAGCCATCATAAACATAATGTGCACTCAGATTTCTGATCTGGGAATCCGTTTAAGAGTTATTCCACTTTTTTAGGAAATCTTATCACACGTTCTATTTAAATTTGATCATTTTCAACAGATCATTTCGGGTGCTACGGGCCTCGGAATTACGTGTTGTCTAATTTTGTGGTCTCAAAATAATTCAATATAAATAAAACATTTATAAAGATATTCCAGGACATTACATTCTTCCCATTTTAGGGATTTACATCCCTGAAATCCATGAAAGTAACAAAACAAAATGATGGGGAGTACTAAGCACGAATCTGAGCCTTCCGCTCCCTTATTCCCTCCTGTATATTCTCGTGATTCCATCAGAAGCACACAAGAGGAATATACCTCCCACATTAGACCAACTCATTTCGATCCTCTATCTCAACTGGGAACATCGCAAATGTCATCCCATTGTTGATGTATATCTCTCCCCAGGCGATGATGTGTGATGGATCATGCACGTACCTCTTTAGTAGGGGAAGATGGAAAACATCATGCACCCAGTGCATCTTGGGGGGAAGATTTAGCTGGTACGCTACCTCACCAACTCTGCTCTGGTTATTAAAAGGTCAAATGAACCTTAGAGATAGCTAGCTGCCCCAGCCAAATCACCACATTCCTCGTCCTGGTGAGACCCAAAGGAACACGTGATCTCCCTCTTCAAACTCAAAGGGTATCTATCTCCCATATGTGTAATACTACTTCATGGTTTGAGTAGTCCTCATCTGCTTCTGGATGATCTGAACATTCTCAGTGGTATCCTGTACCAACAATGGACCCATGAGTGTTGACCCCCCTAGGTCTATCCAACATATGGGTAATCTGCAATGGCGCTCATAGAAGTCCTCAATCAGTGCCTTGAAAATGGTGGAGTTTTAGAATTTTTGGTATGTAAACTCCACCAGTGGAAGGAAGTCCTCCAAACCAAGACCAAAGTCAAGGACGCAAGAATCATGCATGTCCTCCATGGTCTGTATGGTCTGCACCATCTAACCATCCATCTGGAGATTAAAAGCTATTCTCAAGCCTAGCTGGACCCCAGACAAATAATGTAATCCCATCCACAATCAGGAAGTAATGAAGGCATCATGATCTAAGACAGTCATCGAAGGAACCTCGTGAAGGCACACTATCTCATGGATATAGAGGTGTCCCAAGCCCTATATCGTCCCCTGCTACTAGATGGGTAGAATTTGGTATGACTTGGTGAGTCACTCAATGATCACCCAAATGGAATCGCGTCCACTAGTTGTATGTGGTATCCCTATAATGAAGTCTATGGAGACACTATACACCTTCCATTTCGGCACCTCATGTGGTTAAGCTAATCCTGGTAGTACCTCAGGCTCAGCATTCACTTACTGGTAAGTGAGGCATTGTGATAAAAACTCTACCATGACTTTCTTCATCCCGGGCCACCAGTACTGATGATGGTGGTCCTGGTACATCGTTGCTACACCCGAATGCACCACTAAAGGAGATGTGTGGAACTCCCTCTAAATATCCTCCCACAAAACCAATGGTACTAAGGTGAACCCTCTAAA
This sequence comes from Viscum album, assembly GCA_963277665.1. Classification (NCBI taxonomy): domain Eukaryota; kingdom Viridiplantae; phylum Streptophyta; class Magnoliopsida; order Santalales; family Viscaceae; genus Viscum; species Viscum album. The sequence continues at coordinate 904,474,507 of OY728122.1, read as the reverse complement.
AAGAATGACGTTATCACCACCTTTTGAAAAAAAAAATTTCTGGATCCTGTCATGAGGATATCTGTGCATGTCGGGCCTGAAATTCATTTCCCCCCATAATTGCCTCCCTAACTCATTATACGAGTGGGGGAGTAGCCGCCATCGACTAGAGGTAAACATCTTCACCATCATCCATGAGGGATTCCTGCATCACTTTGAACTAATTTTTTTCCTTACTCAACAGTTGCAACCCGGTCCTCTTGCTGAGCGAGTCTGACACCACGTTCCAAATTACCAAGGGTATATACTATATTAAAGTCATATTCCAGGAGGAACTCCAACCATCGCCATTGTCTCAAATGAAGAAAATAGATCATTCACCTTTCCATCCACACGGAAGTATACACACTTTAACATGACGATGTTCCCATAACCTCATTTGTAGTGGGGTACTTGTTCTCCATGAACACAAGGTTATAGTGATGTCAATCCACATAAAAACTAAAAATACAATATTTCTTCATGGAGAAAAAGAACTGGGGCTGCCCATGGTGAAACAATGGGACATACAAAAGCCTTCCCCTATATGTCCTCCAACTGTACCCTCAACTCACGAAGCCCTACTTGATCTATTCGGTACGCCGATGTGTATATCGATGTCGTCGTAGGGTATAGGTAGACGCAGAGGTATACCTATTTATGAGGACGTAGTCCTAGAACCTCATCAGGTGAAACAACCTCATACTCATCCAACACTATAGGAAAAAATGGAATCCTCTCCTCCACTGCACCAAGGGTGTGGCTAGCCATGTAGTGAGTGATCAGCTTTACCATCCTCTGGGAGAGTTTTTCTTGTGCTGCAAGGGTTTCGTTTTCTCCAGTGAAGGAAAAAATTGTTCCATCTGTGCAGTCACACTGCACCGTACGGCTAAAATAGTCGATCTAAGCATGAAATGTGGATATCCATTCCATAACCTAGATGAAATTGTAAGTCCTTGACACTGTTAAAGGAGATCCCATACAATTATCATACCTCCTATAGTATTCTCACACTACCGGCAATAGTCTTTAATCATCTAATCCCCACCCATAGGAATCTCTTGAAATAAGTTTCAAACCAACAGATCCACTGGAATCTCCATTCTCTAAAAGAGATATGTGGCAAGAAAGTAGTGTCAAGAACCCATGTCTATATGTTCTACAACTATGGTGGAGAAGACACAAATCGTACCTTAGATCATCTCAATAGCAACATGTGCATAATTATATACTGTTCAGAGCTTATCTCGCCACTGTTTTCTAGCTCTCTAAGGTCATGGTGTACCACTTTGGGGTGGTGGTTGTAACACCTCTAACCATCGCCCACCGCCTGTCGCTTGGCGAGCTCCCCTTCTATGTCTGCTTCCCTGCAGACCTCTATGCTCGAACCATTATCATATCTCGTCAGCCTCTCAACCATCTATTGGTCATCAATATGGCGGGTTGGATAGTCATGCACCATGTGTCCCAGCCCGTTGCAGGAAAAACAATGATTGTCCCTTGTCTGACACCCTCTGGCTTGGGAGCCTTGCACTACCAACCCTGAGTCCTAGGGTTAGCCTCCTAAATACCTGGCCCTCTTTGGCCCATGCTTATGCTTCCAACTTCCTGCAGAAGACTCTACCCCTTGGGGTCTATTGGAAGCTCAAAATGCGGGCACCTACTCCACCGTGAAACTCTCCATTAGAAGTGATCTCTCTATCACCCGACCTATTTAGGGATGTTGAGAGACACCACTAAATCCCTAATCTCCCACCTATGTCTATTATCAAATGCACATTCCCTGAAAAAGGGTCTTGCACCATATCTGTAGAGTAGTGAGAAAGCTCTGTAATGATTTACAAGTACTCGGAAACCATCAATTTGTCCTTCTGTTGGTGAATCTACTCCTGAATGTGCACAAAGCATAGAGTATTAGGGAAAAACTCCTCCCGGAAAAGCCTCTCTATGTCAACCCAAGGGAGGGTAACCACCTCATGAGTCTGGATGGTCAGGCTCCACTATCTCCCTATCGAGCAATGCACTAGGAATTTCGCTAAGATCTCTATCTGGTCAGGCGGTGTCCTAACTAAGCGGATGAACCACGTCATATACTCTTTGCAGTCCTCAATAACCTAAGGATCTGCCTCTCCCCTAAACCTAAGAGGGCTCTATCTCTGAAACTCATGTAGGGAAATGAGCCTATGAACGTCCTCTATCTGAACCACTAGAATTAGATACTTACCAAAAGTTGGTTGTAGCATAGGTGAAACACCTGGTGGGGCCATCTCAAGAACTGGTCCCTGAAACGACACCTCATCGCTAGGCGGGCTTTCCTCACGACGTCGAATCAGGATCCTATCTAGTCGTATAAAGGAAGGAATCCTGAGATAGATCAAGATGTAGCTCAGTTAGAACATTATACCAGGTGATCTGACTCTTATTCAAAATCATAAGAAACTTATGAAAATAGTGTTTTCATGTACTGAGCCGAAAACAGAATTCAAGGTCCTGGTATATGGATACATCGGATACCACACAAACAATGGACTCCCTGAATCTGAATGTTAATGTCGAAAAACATAACACTTTCCCCCCATAAAAATAGAGACTCTCTGTCGATAAGGGGAATCAAACTACCACTGATACGACTTTGTCACGACCTGTCCCCCGGGACTTGTTCCATGACTACCCCATGCCCGCCTCATGAAGGCCATGGGCTAGAGACTAGCACTGAAGGTGTCAACCTATATGTGGGAACCATTTTACTGAGTATGTGTATGCACACTCACACCCAACCACATCCCGACACACAAATAGGGGAAGCAAGTACCATTGAATCATGCTGAGTGCAAGTAAAACTGAAATTAAGTGGGCCAGAATACAATCCCAAAATGAACTGAAAAAATCAAGTACAAAAATGAAACTCTGATATACCTCCGCATAAAACCCCACTAGATCTGAAGATTTGTGATGAAACTGGAAGCTGAGGTAGTGTGTCATGTCCACCTTGTCCAACCGAGCCACACCTTGTCCTAGCCCACCATGTCCACCGTCGCGGCATCCGCCAATCCCATCTCCCACAGTATATCTGTCATAACTTCGATCATCTGAACTAGACACCACACATGCGGGTGAATCCTATCTTGGGGTGATTAATACAGTACAACATAGGGACCCAAAATATTAAAATACCAAACAATAATTCCTCAAATTAAAACACAAAACACAAGATATCTTACTCTACGTATATTATTGGGTGGTAACAAATGCATCATCAGTCACATCATCGAACACCTCAACTACGGGAGAACTAATCCTCTATGGAGTATTGTGGGTTTTCCATGTAAAACAGAGTTACTTCCGACTAACCTTGGACTGCATAGGTACTTCTTCCCATCACGAACCGTGGGTCTTCCAGGTCACACATAGTCGTTCCTCACCATGGTCTACTGAGGTACTCCTCCTGTCAAGTATCATGGGTCTTTTGGGTCAAACAGAGCCGCTCCCCACTATGGGCCTACAAAGTCACACATAGGGGCTCCCCAATGGTTCATCGAGTCACACCGATTCATTTATCTGAAATTTTTTGGTCTCATCCAGTAGCAGGGTTCTATATGTAGCGGGCATGGGAGAACCACTACTCAAGACATTAGTTACTTCTCATCATCCATGAAAATAACAACAAGGAATTCCAAAGGATTAACCTCCACGAGAGAGTCCCAAATAAGAAAACGGCCCATCAATCTGACTTGTAGTTTGTATGATACAAGATTTTTTGTAAACAGGGGACTAGTTTTGATGGGTCCCAGTCCAACTCGGTCAGACCGAACCGACCAACCCGGCAAGGGGGATTTCCCATACCCGGGTTCATTCTGAAAGTTCTGACCTGACCTAGTTTGGGTCGGGGTCGGTCTGGTTTGGCACTGCCAGTGGGCCAATCTCTATAGGCCTCGATGGACCTAACATTGTTCACAAAGGGTCCATCCCACTATGACTCCCAATGACCTAATCTAGTCCAGCTCAGACCAAAGAGGGAATGGGGCAAGCCCGAAGAGGGTGCAGGCCTGGCCTGATGGGTAGCAGGACCGTCTTGACCTGATGGGGACATGTCCCACTGGGGGGAGTGGCCCACTGGTTTGAAGACTGGCCGTGTTAGCTCCAGATGGGGTGAGAATGGGGAGCGGCAAACCATCATGTCCCTCCCTATCCAAGCACGGCCCGATAAAAGCGGGTAGCGGCTTCATGATGCGTGGCAGGTGACAACAGGACGCCCTCTACTTTACCCGCAGACCCAGTCTGTTGATTGACTCCTTTCAATGCATTTCCATGCTGGAACCACCTGTCTTCACCGTAGTAGCCCAGTTAGCTACGGCTTCCACCACAACAGCACGCCACTCCATCTAGTCACCCGCATGGTTGGCGGCCTTCTCTTCCATCCTACATGCGTTTGACGCATGATGTTGCCGCCACCACATGTTTTCGTTGTTGGCCTTGGTGTGACATTAAATTCTTAGAATAGACATCGTACACGCTCTGATGGTTCATCACTTGCTCCAATTTCTCCAATGGTCCCCAAGAAAGTATGCCTTTACTACGAAGCATTTTCGTCGCATTTGAAAAAACATCCACCTTGAGCCCTCAAATGGAGGGGTACCGGTGTTTGTTCGTGTTGGCCAACAACCTTTTCGTTAGATGTCTTAATCATGGGGGAGGTTTGGGGAGTATCACTTCAATTGATACGTTCCACAAATTGAACACCAAATAATCATCCCAAAAGGATTGTGACCCTGTTGTTATAACACATAACCCGTAGATTGACCTATTTTTTGGTTAATCCATATTTATCATTTAGAAATTGTTGGGAAGAAAAATGAATTAAAAAACCCATACCTATTGATGTTTTTTGCTTCCTGTTTTTCCTCGATGGGTTAAGAAGTTTGTGTCGCTTCATGGTTTCAATATTCGAAAGGCGTCGAATTAGGAGAAGTTCTTCCAGCATTCATTATTCTTCAGTGGGGTGGAATTCAATGATAGGTTATCAAGAGAATCCTACAAATTTATAATCCATATTTCTCAAGCCCATCAAACAATAAATAGGAGAAATTTTCAGTGTTCCCATTATGGTGCATCTCTAAAACATTACGTTGAAATAGTGTCATTGTAACTCATCATAAAAGTATCATTGCACTAATGGTTTAATGAGCCATTAATGAGCCTCATTGATGTGCATCATCGCCACCCTAGCGCTGCCCTGTGACTTACCCACAGTTTCCCCATCCGCCAATCCAAATGGATAAATATAATAAAATAATTCATTTAAAGTATTTTATTATTATTTTTCTAAATGTCCAAAAAAAAATTCCTTCTCGACCATTGCTGGATGAAGTTAAGTAATTTATAAGCGAATCATGGAGTTCTGAATTCAACAGTTCCCTTAGATTTTTGATCTATGTGTCTGTTCAACAGATTGAAAATATTACATCCACATTTACTAAAATTATCATTAACAATTTCAAAAAATTAATAATAGTCACCCTTGACCTCTACCGGTCGAGGTTAGGCTCCACCGAAGGAAACAACACCCCCACAAATCTGACGGTACTCTCATAATTTCAATCCGAGTTGTCGTTTAGAAGTTAATTGATTTAAAATTAAAATAATTGTTACTTATTTATTTTATAAATAGCCAAAAACAAGCTTCCACTGTTGGCCCGCACTGACCAACATTATGGTCATCCTAATGAATGATTACCCTCATGAATTCAGTGGTGGTCACATATTTTTATTCCGAGACACCATTTGTGAGTTATGAGAATTTGAAAAATAAAATAACATTATTTAATAATTTTATTTATGGTTATGTCATTTATCAGGGCACCTATTTATGATTTATTCCAATCTTTCAGGAAAAATGATCATGCACACTATTTAATGATTACCATTTTTCAAAGGATCATTTTGTTCGCTCTGGGCCTCAGAATTGAATGCCGTCAAATTTCAAGTTCTCAAAATAATTAAATAAAAAAATTATACCTCAATTCTGGGACATTACATACTACTTCTAACCTAATAGACCGTTGGAGTGACCTAGATCATTACTTCTTTCCCACCACATGCAATCCGGTTGGTTTGTGCCATACATGGACTTCCCTAGCCATGTACCTCTAGTCAACACTGAGTCGTTATATGTTTCACGTGGCTAGCCTAACACTACTGTCTGGTTTAATGGCCTCACCTCCATCGTAGTCTCCCTCTAACGCGGCCCCGAGACACATCCTATTTCCATCACCACAACCTCTTACTGAAACCCCCTTGTTAATTCCCAAGGCCTCAGGCCCCCTCTCACATGGTCCTAAAAAGATATAATTCTAGGGCCAACGTTGCTTGCCCTAATGGAAGCCCATTCTACCATGCTCCGCCTAGATCATCCCCTACTAGGTTGTGGCTAATTTCACCACTAGGAGCCCTACCGGTGGCCTTTTGCTGACTCATGCTCCCCCAAGACCATCCATGCTGACCATGTCCTTCCCTCATCATCGACCGCATTGTCAGATGTCTACCTTGTGCCAATATAAGCCACCACCTCAGACAAACCATACCACGATCTAGTGACACCTCGGGTATTCCATCACTAGGTCAACCCCACCAATCTCGGAATGTTTCTCCATGGTTAAGTGGCGCAATGGTCGATCATCCATGTAGTTGTTTGAAATTCGAAGAACATATGCACAATGAAATAGATTGGGGGAGGGGTGGGGGAGATAAATCACATGAAGACCCAATGAACAGTTGTTTTCCATGTTCTTATCGGCCATGATCCATTCATGTATGAATGTTTTATGAATAAAAAATCAACCCAAAAATCCAAATTCCCATTCATAATCCCACAAGCTATTATCCATCCTACAAGAATAGAAAAACCACACATCAAACTGTTTGTGGGACGGTCTACATTCATCATTTGAATCAAAGTTTGAAAAGAAATTAAAAAGTGATTAAACACCCTACCTCATGGTTGGATCAATAATTGATGACGAATGATGTTTTATTCATCATCTATCCTTGATCCACTGGCCTTCTCCATCGAGGGTGAATCCTTCCACAACTCAATGGAATTCAATGTTTATAGTGATTCCACTAAATTCCTAACAAATCATTTATTAAAAAGAAAAAACATTGTTGCATCCAATTAATTATTTTTATGAAAACATTTTAAGGAGGGTTACAACCAAATTCTAACTTTTACAATTTCCCAACACCCATCGATGTTAGACCCTTCCTATGTTAAAGTCACTTTTATGAATGCAATAGTGACCTAGGATTTTAGATTCAGGTGCCCATTCAGATGTTATTCCAATTTTAATGAAAAACATCATGCACACTTTATTAAAATATTATCATTTCCCGTCATATCATTCCCGGCAATCCTGGCTTCAGATTCTCACGTCATCTAAGAGACTAGTGTCAAAATTTTCACAATTAAATTATTTAAAAAATACTAGACAAAATCCAAGTCATTACAATTCATGTAAATATCCTAAAAATTTTAAAATTTTCAACCCATAAATATAAATTCTATCAACCTACATATTTTTTATACATAACAAATTCTTCTTATTATTCTTCGTAAATCTGGGTCATTTTTGTTGTATCATAAATAACATTATTTTCCAAAAACTGTACTCACTACATCACATTATTATTCAAGTGAATATAATGATTGATTAACGAAAAAAATTTACATGGTTATTCATTTGTTATACTATAAATTTTCATTAGATAAACTATAATACCATGTTTCCATGTCGTCCTCATATTTATCATATTTTATTTTTCTTTCTTTAATGAATCGTATGAACAAGTAGAAAAAAAACACATAGTTTGACTAATATCAATATTGAAACTCTATTATGATCCTAAAAATATCAAAGTATAGATCAGGTCCTATGAATACCTAAAATTGTGATATATTTTTGGTTAACACACAATTCCTCAACACCTCATGGTTCATTTTTCAACTACTAAGAATAAACATGAATTCAATGGATTATTAGTAAAAATACTACACATAGTAATCTAATTTGAAAATTCTATATCCTCATACACCAAAACAATGCCATCATGGTTTTATCCCTGATTATTTATTTAGATAGTATCATCATTTTTGAAATCATCAGTTTAAAACATTTCTACAACAACATATTACAATAATCCATTGTACTAGAAATATTATTTTCAATCATATTGAAACTCATCATCATTAAATATACCATTAAATAGAATTATACATTCTTATCATTATATGATAATGATTACTATTTAATCCTATTCATGATAATCTCACAGAATTACTCTAATTTTATCACTGACATACTCAATCACAATTACACACATCTTTTGGATAATTAATTTTCTATAAAGGTTATCTTCATGTCACAGGGATCACTCTCATCATTCATTGAGGAAATATTTTATTTATATCATCATCAAATTCATTCAATTTCATCCTTGTTAATGGAAGGATTCCACATTTGGAAACCCAGTATTCAATTTTACATATCATTATATAATCTATATTATAGTGATAAAATAGTTGTAGGTTTTTTTCTACTAAGTAAACTAGTTGATTTAATTCTCACTACCTTTATTATGCTTGGATTCTTATGTTTGACTATGTAGTAACTTTAGCATCCAATGTTGGTTCTTTTTCTTGAGAGAATTCTTCAGGATTGTTGTGACTACATCATTTTATAGATCAAAAAATATAATTTCTCAAGAGTAGCAGTTTGTGGATTTAACATATAATTTCATCCCCATACTCAAATTATGATCTATACAATTAATTGATGAAGCTTTTAGCACCATCAGATATATATCTATTTATCTTCCACAAACAATAATGAAGATGAATTATCTTCTATAGCCTTCGTCACATTTCCTAAAATCAATGGGATACAATGAAAAAATCATTAAATGTGTGTATTTTAATGAAAATAGAATGGTCTCCATTAATCTATACCCTAAACTATCTCCATGAATTCCCACATTATCCATCAGTACACTAAATATAGTTATTTTCATTTTAAATAGTGACATATGTTCCAAGTATCATAATGTTAGATAATTTTGGATTCAACAACTTATTCATATAAATGTATATCATGAATCTATATCCTTCTCACATTATAAGGTATCATGATAAATGATATAAAAAATCAGTTGAAATTAAACAGAAAAGTTAATATAACACATCATTTACAACATACACATTGAAATTTATAGAAATTATTAACAACAAACACACAATATCCTCAGAATCATTCTATGGGTAATTCAATTGCCACCCATGAATTTACATTCAATGATAATTACATGTAATTTCCATGATTTTTCTCACCCTTTTTTATTATATTTAAATACATCTATTTGTGGTATCAATTGTTTCTCCCCCTTCTGGAAATGATTTCAAATATGACTAGTCAATATATTAGGGTGGGAGAGGTACTATATCTATATTTTTATTCTTATCTGATTTTGTTATATTGAAATGAATAAAAACCTAAATTCCTTATTGTGTATATAGAATACAAAATCATAATCTAATGATTAATAAATAATCCAACTCTTTGTCTTTGTGAGAAGTGCTCAATGTATAGTTTACGATTGATTATCATGCCTTTCATAGTTATCCATAATATTTCTACCAAGTGATACCTATGAAAATATTTCATATACAAGAAAACTATACATATCATAAATTAATTAATCTCTTAAACCATCCCAAATATAGGAATTAATTAAATCCAATACATTATTTATTGGTATGTCCCACTTCTATTGATAATTAATACATTTGCATTAAACATAAATATCCTCCTTTTTAATAGAAATTATGGTTTTCAAATAAGAGTGGAATAGTATAGAATAAAAAACATATAGATTGAAAAATTACATTATCTAAATAATAAACATGTATAAGATCATCATCATTATCTAAAGAAAAAACCCCTAAATACTTTAAAACATTAATATACTAGAACAACAATACCCAGTGTCATTGATCCTCAGTTTTCCCAATTTTGGTTCTTTGATGTTTATATAAGTTATTATCAATAAGTTCCAGATTAAATATCACCCCTATAATGAGGCTAATGAAATATTCATTAAATTTAGGGATACCATTAATTTTGACACCATTATTCCCCATTTTTTATTATAAAATGTTTGAACCATGGAGTAATAAGGTTTGTATTCTATTTTTTTTTAATTTCAGTAATGTGGATGGGAAATATTTCTCCACCTAAATAGTTGAAATTAAAATTTCTTCATTATTATTAATATATTCACCCTTTTATCACATTTTCACTTTGTTAACATGTATTTATTATAAATAATTTTGTACTTTATTTATTAGTGTGTATTTTTACCCAATATTAACTAGTAATAAACATTCAACATTATTTTCATTCACATACATTTTATTTGATACCTATAGATGATTAAGAAATATTTCCATAAAATCAATCTGAAGATGATCTATGTGATAATTTTGCATTGATTTTTTTATTTTTAAAATGAACATAATATATAGGTTTTGGCCTCATTTTTTCCTATAAAATAATTTTTCATGGTCGCCCAGATGTTAATTATTTTGGAGTGTAGCTAGCCATCTAGAATGTTATATAAAACTACATGATTCCTAGAATAATATTCATATGTTGTAACATATTGTGAGATTCATTGTCACCATCATCGTAAAATATTTCCTAAACTATTCAAATAATCATTTTCAGTCTAGGAAATTCTAATATTTGTTTTTTTATCCCATTAATTGGAACATTAGTCAAAAGTATATATTTTTTAATTATGTGGAATTTTCATTAACAAAAGTAATATGTTTTATTTTCCATTACTTCTCCAATTTCGTAATTCAGGGGTAAAGCCTTATTTTTTCATCCATTTATTATTCAATGTATATATAAATACCATATTATAATTTTTATTCGTCAACTTTTGTGGCTTAGTTTTTTTACAGGTAGATAATTTTTTAGTAAATATAAACCAACACTATACCTAATTATATACATCTAATCCACAACATTGCCATATATTTTCTAGATATTCATGTAAATTGGATATAAAAGCATATTCCATTTTCTATTAAGCATTTGTTATCATAAATGAGATTCTCCTAACATCATCTTAATCCACGTTAATACAAGACTTCTCCATTTTTTAAATGTTTAAAAATTATCAAGAGATATCAGGGCCATGGGATTGAGATTTTCATAATTATAGTAGTAGAAATTATTAATTTCATTCATTCTTTATAATTAATTTCAAATAATTAATGGATTTTCCAATCATTCATTCTTATAGAAACCTGATAGGGATCATATTAATTTCAAATTTCATCCAGAGTAATAAAAGTGGGTGGAGTTTTATATTATTGAACACACAATTTTTTAACAATAATTGTATCATAAAATTTAATGTAACATACTGAGTGTTTTAAAGTAAACACTATATTTGATAGTATACATGATATACCACATTAATCATAAATGAACAACTAAATATCATTATTCAAATCTTATAGTTAAAACATAGTTTTTAGAATAGTGGTTATGAAAGGGATTAATTGAATTATTAAATGATAGATTACACATTATTGGAAAATTAATTCCTTTGTTTCTAATAAATTAAAAATCTAAGTAAAACCAATTTAATATAGAGGAAATTCTTCTATAAAAACTATTATTATATTCCAAAGGTGTTTTATCATAATAATTTAAGTGAATTGATATTATTGTATGATCAAAATTATATTTATATATAATATATTATATCTAATGTTCATCAATAGTCCAATTTGATTTATATACATGATTAGAAAAAAATCCAAATTTTAGATATAAAAAGGTACATTTTCTAAAGTATGTTTCCCGCATTTTGATGGACCAGTTGTTTTAAATAAAGCATTGACACTATACTAAATTATATTTGATATAATATAATTATTATTTTAATTTTTAATTTAAATATTTACTTTAGTTGATTTTTTGGTATTTTTATAATAATATTCATGTTTTGATAATTTTGAAAAAAATTGAATTGTAATTGAAAACAACTTCTTCATCTATATGATTTATACTGTACACTAATAATTTTTTATAGGTTATAAAATAATAATTAAATAAATTGTATATTCATTAATACTATGTATTTTATTGGAGTCAAATTAACATTGATTTTTCATTTTAAAAAATTTCATTATATTGATCATTTTCACATTAATAACGAGTCTTCTAACCCCATCAACGTTATTAATTTTAATTTAATTTTAGAAAACTATTTGGTTAGAATTTTGAAAAATGATTTATATATTTTTATTAAAAAATTTATGATTGTGTAAATAGTTATTTTTTAATGTTTTCAGATAATAGTAATTGTTACAATATTTTGTTAATTACCATATTTTAGGGTAAATCAAGTAATTAAAGGTAAAATAAATGTTAAAAGAATTCTATAAATACCTTATTTTCTACCAATTTCATTAGACGAGTGATTGTAGATGAAAACCATACATGAAACAGTTTTATTTCCTCATTTAGGCTCTTGGATTACATAAATCATATTATTGAATTCTATATTATGGAATGTAAAATTTCTTTTACTCATGTCATTAATATGTACTAAATTTTTCATATGACATTGTTATGAAGATAAATTCAATTATAAATTTATATTCACAATATAATATGTTTATCTTCATCATGATAATAAATTTTTTGGTATGGAATTATTAAATTAATTGGGTGGACAATGATGTTTATATTAAATGATTAAATAATGGAAACCACAAATTAATGTTATTACAAATACTAAAAGAGAAAAAAATTCACATATTTAATATCATCCATGAATATCTATGATTACTATGAAATATTAGTGTTGTGTAAAAATAATTTTTAGATGATATAATATATTTATGATATATTAAAAAGTCACTAATTTAATAGTATAAAAATTGACATAAATGATATTTTAAAATAAATAGAATTTTGTTAAATGATATAAAAATCATAAAAATTTAAAATTTTATAACTAATTGGGATAAGTATTAATAATTAACAAATGTTCCATTTTAGTAAATTATGGAATTTTAAGATATCCATATTAACCATTATGTAGTAAAAACATATGATGTCATTGTATAATATAATGTTATTACATAATGGTTAAATCATGAATATATTTTTTTGAATGTGGCCTCAAATATTCACAAAATTATTTGTTGAGTGGATTTTGACCAATCATTCACGATTTTTCTCATTCCACTTCATATTCCAGATTTATTTTTCATGATAAATTGATAAATCTAGTTTCATATATATGTTTAGATGTTATTATGATTATGGGAAAACCATATTCCATGTTTTATCTATCCTATGAAAATAGAACACACGACACATGTGTACATATGAATTTCATTTTCCAACTTATAGTGTAATTTGTTTTCGTAAACATTTTACCTGGATGGGTATAATAATAAAAATAATTAATATAGGTGATATTTATAATAAATATCGTTACACTACCAACAAAAATAAATGATAGTGTAACATAAGAATATTTATGGCCAACCGTCTACACGACATGATGTAACTAATTTTCTATGATCGACATTGAATAATTCTTTCAAAATATTATTTCATTATTAGATGTGATATTAATATAATTAATATAATTATTAAGATAATGGAACTATATTCTATTCATATGAACCTTTGTTTAAATGAAAAATTTTATTTATGAAAATGGAGTATTTTACACCCAAAATGGGTAATATTGTAATATTATTAATAATCAGGTGATATTATGATATAGGAAGGATAATATATGATTTCATAAATATTAAAATTGTTTTTGAATTAATTAATAATAATATTTAAACCATTATCCAAGATTCTAAATAATGTACAACCAAAATTATGTGTTGGGAGTGGGCTTTTCTTCTCTCACTTATTCTTCTATGAGGTACAAGACTTATTTACCACTTATTTCTTATATGAGGTGTAAATCATACACATGGATATATCATATCATAAATCTAAATATTCTCATTATATTAAATGTTTCATTTGATAATTATTACATGAATAAGGTAAATGATTCTACTGATTATATTTCGTAAGGGATTTTATAACCAAATTTCTGTTATTTGGGTTAAAATTAAACATTATTGATTATGTTATTCAAGGATTTTTTTTGAAATGAAATTTGATTGTATTATTTTTGTTTTAAACTTTTTTATGTGGATTTATAGTTAATACAAATAATTTATTCATTGGATTATTTCCTAAATATATTAAATTTTTACATATGTTGTCTATATTGAATGTTATTTTACTTATTGGGGAAGTAATGATAAAAACTATCTTCTACCCAATATGAATATATATTGACAAGGATTATTAATTAATGACTTTAATAGACCATATATATATGTATATATATATGTTAATCATTTTACATACATGAATAGTTGGGAACCATATATTGAAATAACCTTGATGAATCGATTGTCTAATTAGAAGAAAAATATGGAAAATTACCTAGTCGTTTACCCATAATGATTAAATCTCCTTGTGAAATGTCTGGAAGAAAAATATGTTGTGTTCCTAGGAAAAAATACTTCTAATTATTATGTATTTCCTTCATCAATATTTTTTGTAATTTTATTAAACATATTGTCAATAGATATCATCCATGGATTCATATTTTGAATAATTTATTTATTAAATGTAATGTTTGTTCAATTATTTTATAGTACCATATTGATTATTAATTATTAATTTCAAGATATAATACTCTATATGTAACTGAAAATTATAAACTGAGATTATTCTTTTATTTGGTATCTTATCACCATTATATGATGAATAAATGTTCTAAAAATATCAATGGTTGAAATTAAAATACTTTTATATGTTTTGGGTTTAAAGGATAATAAAATAAGGGTTCCATGTCTAAATCTAGATCTACAATTGTACTAAATTAATTGGCCATTTAGATGAAATTCCTTCTATTTTATAATAATTTAATGATGTAACCATCGACTCAAAGGTAATAGAGTTTGGGTTTGGGTCATTGCAGTTGTTATTAGAGGATGTTTAGTTGAAACCATTGGATATAAATTTAGGAAAACATTGATTATGGGTGATAAATCCATAATAGTCCATTAGAATATATATAAAATAACATCCCAAGGAATCCATGTTTATGATTATGATATTATATATGTATAAATTATTCTATTTTATTTACATTTTTTGATCATTTTTTATACATTATAAATCATAATTATATAGTGTAATCTAGTGTAGGTACACTTTTAGAAAATATTCCTACCATAAATAATGTAAACCTCACTAACTCACATGATCTGAATAATATGTAAGACAACATATTTTATAAGAATAAGCCAATATTTCTAAGGAAATTAGTCTCTAGAATATTCTCATCACATGATGAAATAATATCATGTAATAATAAGAAAATAAAATATTATAAATAATATGTATTTAATGGGAACAAAGATAAGAATATAATTTCATAGAATGTGATGGAGATTCAGATAAAAGGAAAAAAGTATTTTACCACAAGTGAATATTCTTGGAAAACATGATTTAATGTGGTT
The DNA here is from genome assembly GCA_963277665.1 of Viscum album. NCBI lineage: Eukaryota > Viridiplantae > Streptophyta > Magnoliopsida > Santalales > Viscaceae > Viscum > Viscum album. The sequence continues at coordinate 904,458,804 of OY728122.1, read as the reverse complement.
GAAGGGATTAATAATTTTTTATAATTGTGGAGATGAGGGTCACCAGGAAAAAAATTACAATGAGTATGATAAAAATACCATTATTCAATGATACAACTTCAAAGGCATGAGATTCTATGAAAAAAAATTCCTTATGTGTAATGATAATATATGTCATAAGAATCAATGAGATAAAAGTATGATTTTTCACTTAATATTGATGAAGTGGATTTATTAATTTTATCATATATTTGTATCCATGAAAACTTTTAAGGAATTTTAATGTAGTATAATTTTGGGATGTTTTTTATAGAATACGTCGAATGTGACTAATGATTAATGATTTGTTGGAATGTTGAATTTCATATGAAAACATGATTTTGGTAATGATATGTTTAATATGTTCCTGATGTTGAGGTAATGATGTTGAGATTAAATAATGAATGAAATTAATAGTGTAAATTCAATAATACATGTTACCGTTGTGATTATTAATGATTTGTAGAGAAATATTTTATTCTACCACTGATGGAGTTTATTTTTTTTGGATTTAGGGAAAATATACAATAATATATGATTTAATAATGGAATATGAAATAATTAATTCTTCGGGTAAGGCCGTTTTGGAATTAAAATTATTACTATGTCTCAATATAATACACAATAATGGTAGTAAGATGTTTTGTAGGTGACAAATAATATTTACTTCATATTATTTTAGGGATTAATGGTATTTTTACATTAAAAATATAATATACCAAGAATGAATGATGCAAGAAAAATGAAACATGTGATATAAAATTTGAGGTAAAAACACATATTTAAAAAAGAATATATTTAGATTATTGTGGTAATGTTTAATTATTATATTAAATTAATTTTCAATGATGAACAAATGGAAGGTTGTATGAAAACCTATCACATATAACAAGGCCATGATACATGAAATGACAACTAAAGAGACACAAGGGTGCATTTCTTACCAATTTCCAATGTGATTTAATGGTTAGTAAAAATAATTTATATTATTTAAGATGTATTATAGATAGTTTATAAGTTAATTATGGAAAACCCATATGATAAAGAGAGATAGAATAGTTTTGGAATAAATGTACAAATTTTTTTTGGAGGAAAATATTTGTTTTGGTGTAGTATTTTTAAAGGATGAAGTTATACATGTCACATATGTAAATTTTCGTATTTTCTTAATGTAAGATGTAAAAGGATTCATCAACCATAGGAAAATAATTTTATAAAAAAATTAATTCATCTAATTTTTATATTTGGAATCAATTTTCTCTTTAACCCATCATATATTAATGGTTTTTTGATGATCTACATTCTGATCACCATGTTCTCTATCAGTCTCCATTATAACATTAATATTTTATTACCCTTTTATTTCCATGTTTTCTAACATGGAATCCATGTTTTTGGTGACCATCATTATTTATATTCCCTTATTATAATTAATGTTTTATTAATCATTTTTCTAATGTGGGATATCAATAAAAATATTTGGAATAGTCGAACCCTAGTTACCAATAACATGTTCAAATTATTAGGGTGAAATTTATAATATTGGGAAAGCTATATCTTGTGTTTTTAAAGGGAAACACTATGTTCGATAACATACATGATACAACAAATATAAAAAAAATTAACACCAAGATATTATTATCTAAATGTTATTATTATAACCTATCCATTAGAATAGAGAGTCTGAATAGTATTCACTAATTTATGACATTACAGTTTAAACTTTTTCAAAATAATTCAATGGTTACCAATTAATTTGAAATGGAATTACAAACCAATTCATTAAAAATAAAATTATTTTATAAAAAATATTATAATGATCCAAAGGATTCGAATCCTAAAAATTTATATTAATTAAAACATTCAATTATATGAATTACATTTTTATATAATATATTTAATATATTGTTTAACAATAAACCTCTGTTTTTATTGACATGATAGAAAAAAAATTCAAATTTGTATGATTAAAAAATCTACATTTTTCAAATGGAAGATTTTCTCTGTTTTGATGGTGCTTTTATTTTAAATATATTTTTAATGAAACTTTTAGAAATTATTTTTTAAAAAATAAATATCCTATTGTAATGTATTATATATGTATAATAACCCTTATTTTTCTTATAATATTATTACATCATATTAACTAGAAGATACAAAAAATTGGTTCACAGCTATGATCCAATGATTTAGTGTCTTTGAATAAATAGGACCATACATAACATATTAAATATTTGACCCATAACATTTTTTAATTCCTTATTATCTATCTTCATAGTGGCATTTTTTCACTATTTTTCAAGTAATCGCCTAAGTATATAAATCAATGAAATAGGAGAGCTAAAACCCTAAAAGAAGGATGGATAATAACATGGATCAACGTAACATGTGGTAAAAAATAATCATCATCATTATAACATAAAAAAGGGATAATCACCTTGATCATTAGAGGAATAATTAGATAAGGTCATGGAAATTAGAAATTTCTAAAAATGAATCATCATGTCCTAGTGGAAAACTATAACACATATTTTTGAACGAAGAATGCATCACGTTCGACCATATTTTACTCTATCTGATGAGATTCATCATATTACCAAATGTATGAGTGCACTATATAATTCCATGTTCATCATGCTTTTGATAAAAGTTTCATGCACTATATAATTCCAATTGATATCATCACATCATAACATTTACATTATCATGCAAGCCACATAAAATGTGTATCACCCATGGACATAAAATAACAAATGCAGTAGAATGGGATTAATTTAAAAATCAAAAAATCCTGCATAATTATTACGGATCCCAAAATAAATTACTAATAACATACTTTCTATAGTAATCTTCAATCTTTAGTGAATATAAAGAAATATCATGATAACTAAAAGAACTATTTTTAGAAAGAAGATTTCTTTTGGAAAAATCATTGCTTTTGTTTTAAACTAGATAGAAAACATTTATATACCAAAATAAAAAACCGAAGAAATAAATAAATGATACTTATGGAAAATCAAATGAACATACTTACTAAAATGTATTGAAGGAGAGGAAACCCAATTTAATATATTTGTGCTTGACAATCCCTTCACCAAACATACTAGTGAATTATTCAGTTTAATATCCACTATAATAAAATTAAATTCAGTAATTTACAAATATTGGACCTATTATACATGTATATTATTTATAATTGTTTTATTTTGTAAATTTATATCTTTTTATATAAGTTATTGAGTCTCATTTAATAATTTATGAGTGTTCATTTTCATTGTCTTCATAACCAATTAACTTGAATATGAGCCCATAAGTTTATGTTGATTGTGAATAATTATCCAAAATATAAATTATATGATATTAATGAAAATACATTGATTTAATTGGTTATATATAAATATATATCATTTTGTTAAATTTAATGGGGATTAATCTCTAGATAAATTTATTGGGGGTAAAAAATAATAAAATTTATTAAATACAGTTTATAGTATGGACAAACCATTATTGTCATCTTATGAAAATTATTGAATGCCTTTATAGAAAATTAAAACACATCGTCCATGATGACGGTAAATTCACACGTCACGAGCGATGATTTGACTTATAGAATTAGAGAAAGAGATAAATTAGTTTGTTTCTCATTATAAAATTAACAAGATATAATTATAGTATATATAATATTCTATAGATTTCATGAATGTTTTTATAAATGAGGTTATGGGACTATAAAAAATAAAATAAAGAGAATGATGATTTTAACCCTTCAATTTTCTTATTTGAGAACATCATTATGGAACCTGGGATTGGTATTTTGTTGAGGTTAGAATATCCTAGATGAGTGCAATGGACTTGTGAAGATATTTTTTATAGAATTTCGACAATTCTCAAATCTTTTATTTTGTGAGGAGAAGTTGTTGTGAGTAGTGGAATTTATAGGTGATAAGTGGGGTGTTCTCCAATTATATTTTTCAACAGTCTTTTATTTTGGCACAATATTATGAATATTTTAAAAATTAAAACAAAATATATTTTAATAACAAAAGATAGTTTGATATTATGGGATTACATATGATATACATCAAATATCACCAATAATATTTTGCATTTAGATTATATCGTAAATTAGCGTGTTTCACTATTTACCAAAATATCACAAATTTTTCAAAATCCAAAAAAACTCACTAAAAACATTCTCCACCAGTAGACATCAAAAATATATTTATTTTATGGAAATAATTTTCAAAATAAGGAAGTTTTTTTTAAATTAGAATCACAATTTATTCAAAAAAATAACATTACTAAATTAATAAATGATTTTATAACACTTTCAGAAATCAAATATTACCTCATAAAACTATATTATATTTATAAGAGAATAAAATTTATTTTCATTATTTATTGTAAGTATAAATTTGAAAATAAATATTTATTAGATATAATAATAAAAATACTTAATATATCATTTGGTAAAAATTTATTTAATAATTTCTAAACAAAAATATATTTTATTTCATTTGATAATACACCCAAATTTTATTAATTATTTCACAAGTGAAGTTACTAGTCCAATTTATGGATTATTGTTCATAAGGTTCATGTTACTATTCTGAAGTTCATGTTACTATTCAATTGGTATAGGTTCCTTAATTTTTCAAAAGACCCTTATTTCAATCATTATTCTTTTATAAATTTTTTATTTTTGTGTTTTTGTAATTTAATGTGTTTAATACAACTTGAAATAATTATAAGAAGTGGGAAATTCCACTAATAAATTCTTTGGGCAATACAATATTCCACCACCACCTTTTAAATTTCTCCTGTAAACATTAATTTTATAGAAACATGTGAGGGTAGTTATCCTTCATTGCCTCATCTGATTCCCTGGTTGTATCTTCATACTTATGGTTCCTCCACAACGATTTCAGAACATGGGTAGCCTTTCCTTTATTACCTAATCATTGTAGTCTAGAATCTTTACCTACTACTCTTCATATAAGAAATCATCTTCCAATTGATCTATCTATGAGTTTAGTAAATTTGACAGATGTAGTATGTGATTCTATATGGTAGATGCTTGGAACAGGTCAAAGATTTGAGCCATACATGGTGGATGTGCAAGAATATTGACAACATCATCTATATTATCAATGATCTTCATGTGGAAAGTTTTCCATTTTCTTATAATACATTTTATTCCAAATCGCAGGACTATCTTCTGTGGTGATGTTTGTAGGAATAGTTTATCTACAATATTGAACTCCAAGTCCATATGATGGTAGTCCATATTGCTTTTTTATGTTGGGAAGTAATAATTTTTTTCTGGTTGTCTTTATTATTCTCTACCATTTAATTCAAATGATTGGGTACTAGTAGAATTCTTTCACCAACTTCATCCCAACAGTTTGGAGTTCTACATCACTTTCTATAATGAGATTTATGGAGACATATGAATACTCTAGTAGAATCTTTTTTTATGAGAACTCAACAAACTAGAGACAGTGATCCCATCAACCCTTAAATTCCATTGATATGATATTATCATTTACTAGAGTGTCTGAATAGTTAATTCATACAGGACATCAGTTTATTGGTGATAGGCTATGTTAAAATTCAATTAATTACTCAATATATCATAAAGGATCATCCATAATTCAGTAGTGTACCTTGGATCAGGATTAAAGACGATCCAAAGGGGAACCCCATGCAACCTCACCACATCAATCACATATATCCGGTGATGTTTTTAAACCAATAGATCATTATTACTAGAGAGAATGTTGAAGATCATGTTGACTCAGTCCACCAGAACCCAAATCGCATTGCTTCTTTTTGAGATCCTTAGAAGACCAGTGACAAATTACCTAGTGAAATTCTCCCATTGCCATAATGGTATAGAAAATGGTTTCATAATCCCATTTGACTTATGTTTCTCAACATTGACAATATGACATATCATGCACCTTGAGATATACTCCATAACGTCCTTCTTCATGTTATGCCCCTAGAAGTGTTATCGAATATCACGATGCAACTTGGATATATAAGGATGGATAGAGAATGTTGATCTATGCTCATTAAACAATTTCACCTTCTTTAAAATAGGAGAATATGGAACACGAGGGCTCATTAAAAACCAAGCCACACCATACTCATCAATAATGTATTCCTATTATTTCCCTTATATCTTTGAATTTACATTCTTTTGTAACTACTGATCATCCTTATCTGACTCCATAATCTTCTCATGGATTGACTTATAGTAAATTATTAGGAATAGTAGGATTTATACAATTTCATCATGATTTAAAAATCAATAAATTTAATATTCCTGATGATATTTGATTTCTCATTCAATAACATGGATAGAGAAGCATGTTCTTTTTTTCTATGTGAATCAGGTACATTGTTTACCTTATTTGGATAATAGAGTATAGAGAAATTGTAGTCCATGATTAGATCTATCCAACTCTTTTGACACATGTTGATCTCCATTCATTTTAATATATAAATTAATCTTTTTTGATTGGTAGATAAGTCAAAACTCTAACCGTTGAGGTATTGTCACTAGATTTTAAAGGAATAAATCTCCGCTGTTAACTCTAGATCATATGCTGGGTAGTTATGCTCATGGACCATAAACATTTGTGGGACTTATGTTGTCACATTATCATCATGCATGAGTATAAGACCCAATACATTGTTTGTAAAATCATTTCATATCAAAAAAAAATATTATCCAATTTTAGGCCAAGAGAGTACATGTGAAAAAATAAGCCACATAATTATCTCCATGAAGAATTCCTCAAAATCATCAATCCAAACATATTTACCCCTTTTTTACATTATTAGAAAGATATAAAATTCTGATAATTTTTTTAAAAAACTTCAATAGTACCCTGCTAATCCATGAAAATAGTTTATTTCCCTAACAATAGTGTTATTGTTCCATTTCACAACATCCTTTGTTTTAGAGGGTTTCTTAGAATTTTCCTCACTAGTGATCATGTGTCCCAAGAATATGACTTTCAACATTAATAAATCAAAGTTTTTGAAATTTGGGAACAATTTCACATTCCGTAATGTTTCTAGTACCATCATTATATTTTCATCATGTTCCTCCTTTCTATTGGTGTAAATGAGAATATTATTTAAAAAAATACTTAAAAATTATCAAGGTAGTTTCTAATTATTTTATTCCTCTATTCTATGAATAGCATAAGGGAATTTGTAAGCCAAAAGGGCATAACTAGACACAGATAATCCTCATACCATGAAAGTAAGGAATTATTCTGAATATCACCCTTATTACCTTTTAACGGATGACATCCATATTTATGATATACCTTTGAGGAGTACGGATCATTACTTAGTTAATCAAACAAGTCCTAAATCCTTGAAAGAGGATCCATGTTATTTATGGTGATCTTGTTAACTTCTCAATAACGGATACTCAATAGCACTAATAAATCCTTCTTCTTGAAAATGTTACTGACACACCACAAGGTTATTCCCTAGGTAATATGAAACATATTTCCAAATTCCCATTTATCTTCTTCTTTAACTCCTCTAGTTTGACCAGGGCCACCATTTAGGGTATTTTTGAGATTGGAGTAGCTTTGGGAATGAGTTTTATTGAGAACTCTCCCTTAGGATATGTGGGATGTTTGGATATCAATTCAGGAAATAAATTACTATATTCCCTCAAATCAACCATTTCCACTTGATTGATAACATCCTTTGACTCAACCATTTTAGAGGGGTATTTTCATTCAAATGGAATCAACACCCACACTGTTGAAGAATTTTCAAAAGGAAACTCACAATATTCCTTTAATTTGTATAGGATCATGGGATGGTTTAAAATATAAATAGTTATATCATTTTCCTGACATTTCATGTCCTCTCAATATAATGAGAGCTAATCCATCCATAATGTAGTCTCTAATTACACAAAGTAAAGTGTCAAGATATTTTAGGGAAAATATTTCCACATATTCCAATAGAAGAAGATTCCAACAATTGGTTCGAATTACTTTCACCACTATTTGTTTTTATGAATATCTCTACTTCAAGGTTCTGGGGCATTGATTCAATATTTTTATAAAACGTGAATTATATAAAATAATGTGTATGACTAGCATCAAATATCATGTTTTTCAATAAATGACTTCATAGGAAGGGTACAATGTATGACTTTATTTTCTTTCTGAACTTCATTAGTAGTGATTCAATAAGAATTCCATTTTTCCTTTTATTTTATTCGTGAGGATACATATTACCCTTGATGAATCGAGGTTTGGTGAACTAGATTTAATAGTTCATTTTGTCCCTATATTTGTATAATTGGTTCATGGATAGTGATATAATTTCTCCCATTTTTTATTTGAAAACATTATTTCTCTTCGACATTCAAGATCTCAGTGGCCTTCAATCCAACACTTTTAACATTCTCTTACCCCTTTTAGGCAGTTTCAGTGATTCTTTTTCTTACATTTTTACATGAGAGTAGTAGGGATTTCATCCCAACATGGTCATGAGATCCTCCAACATGAAACTCCATCTTCTATTTGTCATTACCATAGCCATGGTACCATTATATAAAATCCATCTCCACACTGATATTGTCACGACCCGCCCTCGGGGTCCGTGCCGTGACTACCCCAAGCCCGCCTTCCATAGGCCAGGGGCTGGCGACTAGCACCAAGGCGTAAATCCCGGTAAAAAGGGAAGGCATTGCCTTTGTAAAGTAAAAAAACACCACAGAGTAAGCAAGCGGAAAGTAACACTAAGAAAAAACAGAGTACAACTAAAAGTGCGGAAAGTAAAAAGGGGGCCGGAAATACAAGCCCAACTGTAAAGTACAACTCGAAAGGAAAACAGCAACTGAAAAGTAAAGCTGCTACGCCGAGCTGACCACTGGAAATTCCACCTGAAGGGTGGGTACAGATAGCTCCTCTGCTCCTCGGGTCCCGCCGTCTGCTCCGAGTATGTCCCGCCCAGTGGTCTGCCTCTGGGTACCGCCTCGTCGTATAGTCCACCTCCAAGTACCGTCCAGTCCTCGAACACTCGGCCTCTGTCAGTACTGGCCGTCGTCTGCAACCAACACAACGAGGTGCGGGCATAGCCCGTGCAGGGGTGAGTATAACGATACTCAGTAGGGACCCCGAGACCCTCAAGGTCTCACTAAAACCAACAAGGATAACCACAAGAAGATCACAACAGATAAACTCTACTTAGGTATATGCCCATACATATACCTAAGTTATCAAGTAACCCATCTCAGTCATGAGGAAACACAAGGATCATGAGATCAACGGATAACCTCTACCCAGGTATATGCCCATACATATACCTAAGTTATCAAGTAACCCATCTCAATCATGAGGAAACACAAAGGTCAAAAGTCTCAGCTCAAACCAGGATTTTCATTATCGAAACCGTAACTGCTGAAGAGCTCCGTCTCTAGAGTGTATAGTGGTCCTGTCACGACTCCGAGGCCGCCGCTCACTAACCTAAGACTGCTGAAGTACTCCTCCTGTCGAGTACTGCGGGTCTGCTGCCAACTACCGGGCGCTCCGTCCGCTGAGGGTCTGCTGCCAAATACCGGGCGCTACCCAGATAGCCTACTGAGGTACTCCTCCTGTCGAGTACCGCGGGTCTGCTGCCAACTACCAGGCGCTCCGTCCGCCGTGGGTCTGCCGCCAAATACCGGGCGCTCCGTCCACTGGGCTAGTTGACTCACTCCAAGTCGAGTCGGTCAAGCAGTCGTCAGGTCTCAGCCGGCTACACGGTCTCCGTACTCTGCACGCTCGTCTCCGGGAGGGTCCGCTCCACGAGCTATTGGTCGATACTCCAAGTATCACAAAGTCCCGCAAAGAAGTATCTCAAAAGACCGTCTCGTCAGAGGGGTCTCAACGCAACAGACGGCGCGTCGATCGGACGCCCGGTCTGTGAGTTATTAGCCTTTTCGTCCCAGGGGCCCGGTTGGTTTCGAGTGCGAACCAAACCCGGCCGTATCACAACTGTACCCCGAACTCCCATAGGGTAAACTCAAAGGGACCGTTACTCAACGTAACCACCAACGCCGCTGACGGTTCGTCAAGCGGACGTCCTGTCTGAAAGATATTAGCTTTCCCGTTCCAGGGGCCCGGTTGGATTTCGGGTGCGATCCAACCCGGCCTCTACTAACTGTATCCAAAACTCGGGCGAAGGATACCAAAAGTTCCGTATCGTAAACAGGAACTCAACGCAACAGACGGTGCGTCGATCGGACGCCCGGTCTGAGAGTTATTGGCATTTTCGTCTCCGGGGCCCGGTTGGTTTTTAAGGCTAAACCAACCCGACCGTACTCCACCTACGTCCAAACCTCGAGCGGAGTATGCCAAAAGATCCGTCTCACTACGAGGAACACAACGCGACTGACGGTGCGTCAATCGGACGTTCGTAGCTCAAGATATGAGCGTTTCTGCTCCGAAGGCCCGGTTGGTTTCGTGAACGAACCAACCCGGCCGAACTCAAAGTAATCCGAAACCTTGAGTGCGATATACCGAAACGACCGTCTCGATCCAAGGATCGCGTTGCCGCAGACGGTTCGTCATTCGGAGGTCCGAGGCTCAAGTTATGAGCCAAAACCGAATTCTGGTTCGAAACGGGGGGGGTCCGGGTCCGGGCCGACCCGGCCCGACCCCCCCCCCCCCCCCCCCCCGGGGCGGCGCGGCGACGCGGGGTGCCGCGGCGGCTTGGGGTGCCGCGAGGAGCCGCACGCGGGTGTCACGCGGGGGCTAAGCCCCCGCTTCTTTGGAGCGGCGCGGCCTTGTGCCGCGCCTTTTTCAACAAACGGCCCCCACGTGGGGGCCGGTTTGATTTAAAGGAACCGGGGGGCTGCTGCCCCCCTTTCATGGAACCGCCCCCCTAATTAAGAGGGGGGTTTTACATGCTGGCCGGGGGAATTTATTCCCCCGGTTTAAAGCCTTCCGGCCGGCCAGCTGGCCGGCCGGTTTTCTCCAACGGGACCGGAAATTCCGGTCCCCCCTTCGGCTTCCGACGCCGGCGGCCCGGCCGCCGGTCTTCTCTTCCGCCGCGGCCCGGAACCGGCCGCGGTCTCCTCGTCCCGCCGCGGCCCGGAACCGGCCGCGGTGTTTGTCGTCCGGCGCGGTGCGACGACACCGCGCCCCCTTTTGCCGTGCTTTGATATTCATTCAACGTGGCGCGACGGCGTCGCGTTCTTGTTGTTTCTTCCAAGGTGCGCGCGCGACGGCATCGCGTAAGTTGAACGTACAATTATCCGCGTGGTGCGACGGCACCACGCCACCTTGCTTTCGCCCGCAAGATTAAACAACATGAACGATGGAGGGGGTTCGGCCGTGTTCATGCGGTCCGACCCCCTCACGTTAAGCAATAACGCATCTTAAAATTAATCAACATCCCCACGTTAGTTATACGATCCATGAGAAAGAATGAAATAATTAAATATTAAATCAAAAACCCCTACCTTGGTATAAGGTTCGAAGATTTGTCTACGTTCCGCGGAAGACGACGTCGCGGAGGTCGGGCGTCGCGGTCGTCGTTCGTCAAATTCGACGACGAAGAGGTGCGTCCGAAGAGGCACGTCGTTGGCGAAACCTTGTACGCCGACGAAGGTTGTTCGAGGAAGGTGCGGTGTTCTCTCTCGTTGACACCGAAGATGAAGAAGACAGGAGCGGCGTTCTTCGTCGGAACTTGAGCGTTCTACGTCAAGTCTTGAGGAAAGTCAAATAAAAAGGAATCAACGAACTCAAGAACCCCTACCTCGATAGTCGCACGTTTACGGAGTCGTGGAATATCGGTGTCGATTCCTTTGACGTCGGAGGAAGAGTCGTTGTCGATGGCGTTCGTCGCGGAAAACCGTCGCGGAAGAGATGACGCGGAAGAAGTATGTCGCGTCGCGGATATGGCGTCGCGGATGGACCGTGTTCTTCGGCGGAGAAGTTCTTCGTTGAAGAACGACGTTCTTCACGTTCTTCGTTGAGTTTGAAGAAGAAGAAGAGCTCTCCACCTCTCAAGAAGACAAACAAATAACCCAAAATAAAATAAGCTACACCTTATTTTATTTTCACTTTGCCAACCTTTCAAAATTCAAAAGTTGAATTCAATACATTAATTAAATCTAGAGTTGACAAAATTAAGTGAAGAGATAGGTTGGCAAGAGTTAAAGTAGGGAAGAGTTACATAATTAAGAGGGGGTTTAGAGGGGTTAGGGAATTTGAAAATAATTAGGGGTTCGTGTGGGCCCCACCACACTTAATCCTCCCAAGGGAGGTTAAGTGGGTGTGGGTCCCACTTCCAACCTCCTTTGATAGCTTTTAAGAAGTTATAATAAAATTTGTTCTACACAAATTTTTATTTAACTCAACTAAAAACCTCAAAAATTAACTTTCAACCCGCAACAAACGCAACTCCCGAAAGGGTCTCTTTAAGCGAATATCGGCGCTGCGAGTTCATCGGTGCCCTCGGATTTCAATTCCGAGCACCGGGTCAAAAGTTAGGAATTCCCGCTCGTTCGTTCACTGAACGTACCCGAGCCAAACTTCGGAAATTAATTCCGGGCACTCCGGGCCTCGGAATCAGGTGTCGTCTGAAACCGCGCTCTTGTAAAATTCTAAAGCAAATTAAGAAAAAATTTCCCTTGAATTTTACGGGTCTTTACATTACTCCCACCTCAGGGCTTTACGTCCCCGTAAAGATACAACAAAAACTAGGGAAACAAAAGAGGGTACTGAGCACGCATCTGAGCCTCCCGCTCCCATGTGCTCTCCTGGAGATTCCCGTGCCGCCATCTGTTGCGCACAAGAGGAATCGGTCGCCCATGTAGGACCCGCTCCTGTCCATCCTCTATCTCCACCGGGACCTCCGTAAAAGTCGCCCCATCGTCAACGTCAAGATCCCCATGATCAAAGATGTGCATCGGGTCGTGCACATATCTCCTCAGCTGAGACACATGGAAGACGTCGTGCACCCGGTGTAACTGAGGTGGTAGAGCCAGGCGATAAGCCACCTCACCAACCCTGCTGAGGACCTGGAAGGGTTCGATGAAGCGCGGAGATAACTTGTCGCCTCGGCCAAATCTCCGAATACCACGTCGAGGTGAGACCCGCAAGAAGACGTGGTCACCATCCTCGAACTCTAGTGGCCTCCGCCTCCTGTCAGCGTATGACTTCTGCCGGCTCTGTGCTGTCCTCATCCGCTCCTGGATGACATGGACCTCCTCTAACGTGGCCCGGACCATCTCTGGTCCCACAAGAGCTGCAAGATTTCTTCTTTGCCGATAAGAGAAACCTGGTCTCATCCCCTGGATGAACCACATTCTTTGCCTAAAACAGTCAATCCTAACATGGATGATACTAATCCATACCAAGGATGATGTCGTAAGGCCTCGATGCTACTACTAAGAGATCCAACCGTTACTCTCGCCTCCAAGGGTTGAGTCACACTGTCGGCATCAGTGTGTGGTAACTGGTCTCCTCCAGTAGAAGTCTCACAAGTGAGGGTCAAGTCAACAGTCAACTGGAACCTCTTAGTAATATCACAAAAGAGGACAGGAATGAAAACATCACAAAGGATGCGTCTTTTATTATTGCAGCTCATAATACAAGACGCTACACAATAGCAACATCAACATGGAACTAGAAGTACAAAAGACGTATCCACTAGTTCCTCCCCTGTCCACCTGCTCCCAGAGCTCCAAGATCGTAAGCTTCAGCTGCCTGAAGCTGTGCTCTCGCATGTTCACCTACTCCCTATGGTCGGGGTGGACCTCCTGGTGGTGGTGGTGGCAGAGCCTCAAAGCGTCGTCCACCACCTGCTGCTCGGCCAGCTCCTCTGCCTCGTCCGCCTCCTCCCTACGCACCGCCACGGTCGAACCTCTGCCTCTGCCTAGGTGGTTACTCAACCGTCTGCTGCTCCTCCGCATGGCGGATCGGGCAGTCACGAGCCATGTGGCCTTGCCCGCCGCATGCAAAGCACTGTCTTCCACTCAAAAGACTGACTCCGCGCTGTGTGCCCTGCACTGCTGAGCCAGTGCCCTGAGGTCGTCTGCCTGAAGGTCTGGTCTGTCTGGACCCCTGAGTCATCTGTCGGCTACCTGCTACCGAAGACTCCGCTACGTGCCGCCCTGCGGTGGGTCGCTGCGCTGGTGAAGACTCAGCAAGGAAGCTCTCAATCAGAAGAGCCCGCTCCAGTACTCCTGTCTGAGTAGGTATGCTGAGGGAGATCAGCGATGCCCTGATCTCGTGTCTCAAACCCTGCTCGAAGGTCCGAGCCCGGAAGAATGGGTCCCGTACCATGTCGGTCGAGTAGCGCGAGAGATCGGTAAATCTCGCCGAGTACTGAGCGACCGTCATGCTGCCCTGCCGCAGCTGCAGAAGCTCCTGGATACGCACCACACGAAGGGTGGCTGGGACGAACTCCGAGCGGAAGAGGCTCTCAAAGTCCATCCAAAGTAGAGATGCCTCATCGTGCACCTGGAGCATCAAGCTCCACCATCGTCCTGCTGCTTCGTGTAGTAGGCTCGCAGCGAGGATCACCATGAGGTCTGCTGGTGTCCTCACTAGCCTAAACACTCGTACCACTGCCTCCAGCCAGTCCTCTGCAGCCTGGGGATCCGTCTCCCCGCGAAACCTGGGCGGTCGCTGGCGCTGAAACTCATGCAGTGCGCTGAGGCGACGTGCATCGTCAGCGGCTGCTGCTGGAAGCATCGGGGGCTCGGCGGGTGGAGCTACCGCCGGTGCCACTGGTGACAAAGGGCCCTGCACCGAGGCCTCGTCGCTCGGTGGGCTGTCGTCATGTTCGATTCTCGGAACCCTAGCTGGCTGCCGTCGTGGGGCCATCCTAAAAGAAACAAAGTAACACGATCAAACGATTATACCTGGTGAGCTGACCTGGTTTGAGCTGTTTTAAGGGGAAAAACCTTTGAAAACACACACGCAATCAGTGTTTTCGTGCACAAAGTTGGAAATCAGTTGTCAGGGTCCTGGTGTATGGATACGTCGGCCGCCCGCACCAACACTGGACTCCCTGAACTGAAAACCACACTCGGTACCCTTAACACTATTTCTTCACAGAAAGAAAGATCAGAGTCTGCAGTAGAACCGACCACCTCTGATACCAATTTGTCACGACCCGCCCTCGGGGTCCGTGCCGTGACTACCCCAAGCCCGCCTTCCATAGGCCAGGGGCTGGCGACTAGCATCAAGGCGTAAATCCCGGTAAAAAGGGAAGGCATTGCCTTTGTAAAGTAAACAAACACCACAGAGTAAGCAAGCGGAAAGTAACACTAAGCAAAAACAGAGTACAACTAAAAGTGCGGAAAGTAAAAAGGGGGCCGGAAATACAAGCCCAACTGTAAAGTACAACTCGAAAGGAAAACAGCAACTGAAAAGTAAAGCTGCTACGCCGAGCTGACCACTGGAAATTCCACCTGAAGGGTGGGTACAGATAGCTCCTCTGCTCCTCGGGTCCCGCCGTCTGCTCCGAGTATGTCCCGCCCAGTGGTCTGCCTCTGGGTACCGCCTCGTCGTATAGTCCACCTCCAGGTACCGTCCAATCCTCGAACACTCGGCCTCTGTCAGTACTGGCCGTCGTCTGCAACCAACACAACGAGGTGCGGGCATAGCCCGTGCAGGGGTGAGTATAACGATACTCAGTAGGGACCCCGAGACCCTCAAGGTCTCACTAAAACCAACAAGGATAACCACAAGAAGATCACAACAGATAAACTCTACTTAGGTATATGCCCATACATATACCTAAGTTATCAAGTAACCCATCTCAGTCATGAGGAAACACAAGGATCATGAGATCAACGGATAACCTCTACCCAGGTATATGCCCATACATATACCTAAGTTATCAAGTAACCCATCTCAATCATGAGGAAACACAAAGGTCAAAAGTCTCAGCTCAAACCAGGATTTTCATTATCGAAACCGTAACTGCTGAAGAGCTCCGTCTCTAGAGTGTACAGTGGTCCTGTCACGACTCCGAGGCCGCCGCTCACTAACCTAAGACTGCTGAAGTACTCCTCCTGTCGAGTACTGCGGGTCTGCTGCCAACTACCGGGCGCTCCGTCCGCTGAGGGTCTGCTGCCAAATACCGGGCGCTACCCAGATAGCCTACTGAGGTACTCCTCCTGTCGAGTACCGCGGGTCTGCTGCCAACTACCAGGCGCTCCGTCCGCCGTGGGTCTGCCGCCAAATACCGGGCGCTCCGTCCACTGGGCTAGTTGACTCACTCCAAGTCGAGTCGGTCAAGCAGTCGTCAGGTCTCAGCCGGCTACACGGTCTCCGTACTCTGCACGCTCGTCTCCGGGAGGGTCCGCTCCACGAGATACTGGTCGATACTCCAAGTATCACAAAGTCCCGCAAAGAAGTATCTCAAAAGACCGTCTCGTCAGAGGGGTCTCAACGCAACAGACGGCGCGTCGATCGGACGCCCGGTCTGTGAGTTATTAGCCTTTTCGTCCCAGGGGCCCGGTTGGTTTCGAGTGCGAACCAAACCCGGCCGTATCACAACTGTACCCCGAACTCCCATAGGATAAACTCAAAGGGACCGTTACTCAACGTAACCACCAACGCCGCTGACGGTTCGTCAAGCGGACGTCCTGTCTGAAAGATATTAGCTTTCCCGTTCCAGGGGCCCGGTTGGATTTCGGGTGCGATCCAACCCGGCCTCTACTAACTGTATCCAAAACTCGGGCGAAGGATACCAAAAGTTCCGTATCGTAAACAGGAACTCAACGCAACAGACGGTGCGTCGATCGGACGCCCGGTCTGAGAGTTATTGGCATTTTCGTCTCCGGGGCCCGGTTGGTTTTTAAGGCTAAACCAACCCGACCGTACTCCACCTACGTCCAAACCTCGGGCGGAGTATTCCAAAAGATCCGTCTCACTAAGAGGAACACAACGCGACTGACGGTGCGTCAATCGGACGTTCGTAGCTCAAGATATGAGCGTTTCCGCTCTGAAGGCCTGGTTGGTTTCGTGAACGAACCAACCCAGCCGAACTCAAAGTAATCCGAAACCTTGAGTGCGATATACTGAAACGACCGTCTCGATCCAAGGATCGCGTTGCCGCAGACGGTTCGTCATTCGGAGGTCCGAGGCTCAAGTTATGAGCCAAAACCCAATTCTGGTTCGAAACGGGGGGGTCCGGGTCCGGGCCGACCCGGCCCGACCCCCCCCCCCCCCCCCCCCCGGGGCGGCGCGGCGACGCGGGGTACCGCGGAGGCTTGGGGTGCCGCGAGGAGCCGCACGCGGGGGCTAAGCCCCCGCTTCTTTGGAGCGGCGCGGCCTTGTGCCGCGCCTTTTTCAACAAACGGCCCCCACGTGGGGGCCGGTTTGATTTAAAGGAACCGGGGGGCTGCTGCCCCCCCTTTCATGGAACCGCCCCCCTCATTAAGAGGGGGGTTTTACATGCTGGCCGGGGGAATTTATTCCCCCGGTTTAAAGCCTTCCGGCCGGCCAGCTGGCCGGCCGGTTTTCTCCAACGGGACCGGAAATTCCGGTCCCCCCTTCGGCTTCCGACGCCGGCGGCCCGGCCGCCGGTCTTCTCTTCCGCCGCGGCCCGGAACCGGCCGCGGTCTCCTCGTCCCGCCGCGGCCCGGAACCGGCCGCGGTGTTCGTCGTCCGGCGCGGTGCGACGGCACCGCGCCCCCTTTTGCCGTGCTTTGATATTCATTCAACGTGGCGCGACGGCGTCGCGTTCTTGTTGTTTCTTCCAAGGTGCACGCGTGACGGCATCGCGTAAGTTGAACGTACAATTATCCGTGTGGTGCGACGGCACCACGCCACCTTGCTTCCGCCCACAAGATTAAACAACATGAACGATGGAGGGGGTTCAGCCGTGTTCATGCGGTCCGGCCCCCTCACGTTAAGCAATAACGCATCTTAAAATTAATCAACATCCCCACGTTAGTTATACGATCCACGAGCAAGAATGAAATAATTAAATATTAAATCAACAACCCCTACCTTGGTATAAGGTTCGAAGATTTGTCTACGTTCCGCAGAAGACGACGTCGCGGAGGTCGGGCGTCGCGGTCGTCGTTCATCAAATTCGACGACGAAGAGGTGCGTCCGAAGAGGCACGTCGTTGGCGAAACCTTGTACGCCGACGAAGGTTGTTCGAGGAAGGTGCGGTGTTCTCTCTCGTTGACACCGAAGATGAAGAAGAGCGGAGCGGCGTTCTTCGTCGGAACTTGAGCGTTCTACGTCAAGTCTTGAGGAAAGTCAAATAAAAAGGAAACAACGAACTCAAGAACCCCTACCTCGATAGTCGCACGTTGACGGAGTCGTGGAATATCGGTGTCGATTCCTTTGACGTCGGAGGAAGAGTCGTTGTCGATGGCGTTCGTCGCGGAAAACCGTCGCGGAAGAGATGACGCGGAAGAAGTACGTCGCGTCGCGGATATGGCGTCGCGGATGGACTGTGTTCTTCGGCGGAGAAGTTCTTCGTTGAAGAACGACGTTCTTCGCGTTCTTCGTTGAGTTTGAAGAAGAAGAAGAGCTCTCCACCTCTCAAGAAGACAAACAAATAACCCAAAATAAAATAAGCTACACCTTATTTTATTTTCACTTTGCCAACCTTTCAAAATTCAAAAGTTGAATTCAATACATTAATTAAATCTAGAGTTGACAAAATTAAGTGAAGAGATAGGTTGGCAAGAGTTAAAGTAGGGAAGAGTTACATAATTAAGAGGGGGTTTAGAGGGGTTAGGGAATTTGAAAAGAATTAGGGGTTCGTGTGGGCCCCACCACACTTAATCCTCCCAAGGGAGGTTAAGTGGGTGTGGGTCCCACTTCCATCCTCCTTTGATAGCTTTTAAGAAGTTATAATAAAATTTGTTCTACACAAATTTTTATTTAACTCAACTAAAAACCTAAAAAATTAACTTTCAACCCGCAACAAACGCAACTCCCGAAAGGGTCTCTTTAAGCGAATATCGGCGCTGCGAGTTAATCGGTGCCCTCGGATTTCAATTCCGAGCACCGGGTCAAAAGTTAGGAATTCCCGCTCGTTCCTTCACTGAACGTACCCGAGCCAAACTTCGGAAATTAATTCCGGGCACTCCGGGCCTCGGAATCAGGTGCCGTCTGAAACCGCGCTCTTGTAAAATTCTAAAGCAAATTAAGAAAAAATTTCCCTTGAATTTTACGGGTCTTTACAGATCTAACATCAAACTATATATTAATAAATCATAGTTTCTTGAATATTAGATCATTTTGATTGTGTGGTTTTTACACAAAAAACAATATATCAATTTTATAATCAATGTTTATAAAAACATAGAGCATACCATTAAATGATTATGAAATTTGGTTCATAGGCCATGAAAGAATCATCTACATTTTTCTTCATCTATATGAATTTAATCTCAATGTTTTTATGAATACATTGAGGGAAATACTTTTTAAGAGAATTTATCTTAATTTATACCCACTATAACTCTTCCATTTAATCCTTCATATTGTTTTTATTAATCAAGGAACACCATTGGATGGAATCTCTATCTAGACAATAAATCATTACTGTAACCTGCTCTCCCTTAAAAAATGAAGCAAACAAATAATATTCTCAATTGGGTTGAACCACTGTTACATGACTAATAGCTCAGAGGATCCACAAAATTTTGGGGTTTTTTTATATAAAGGACTCGATGGCAAGTTATACCCACTTAGGATGAAGAATAATTTCCACATTGTACATTTTATTATTCATAGACTAATATAGATGGGTAGGAATTGCCATGAAATATTGAACTACACCACCAAATGAATTAGGGATGCCATTTGGGAAATCACAACATTATCCATTATATGTGCTGTTCTCCTGGTTTCTCCTGGTTCCCACATGTTTTTAAAATATAGAATTATTCAACAAAACAAAATTCAACACATCCTAAATAATTTATCCCTTTATTCAATTAACTATAAAGTAATATCTTATGGGATCCCTATTATTAGTAATGATTGTTGTATTCTTACTTATACATAGTCTCTTACTAATGGATTTCATAATGTTTCTCTAATAGTAATTTCTTAATTAAGTAAACCTTGATTTGATACCACCAATATTTAAATTAATTTATAAAAAAATATTATCACATCTATTTAATAGAATGTAACATAAAAGTGTTACACTACTAGAATCCAAATGATTAATACATTGGAAGAAATATGATTTTACATAAAATATAAAAAATTAAACATAAAAATTTCTTTAATTATTCCTCTATAGATTATTAGTGGAAATTATACTCTCTTTATTCTAATTAATTTCTTGAGGATTTATGTCAAATAAAGAAGCCTGGTAAAATCCTAGTAAGAAGATAGATACGAACATGGATCAACGTAACATGGTGTGGGAATAATCATCATCATTACGTCATATTAATTGGATAATAATCATAATGACGAGGGGAAGAATTAGATTCGTTCAGGGAGTGTGGAAATTCATTAAAATGAAATTTCATTTCATATTGGTCAACTACCACACAAATTTATTAATAATGATAGAATTATGCCCATTAATATTTCACATTATCTCACGAGTTTTTACACAATAACCTTATATTTAGATAGAGATATAAATCTATTCTGACATATCACATAATAAAATTTCATGAGCTATATAATTCTCGGTTCACCCCTCACATCATAACCTTTACATTATCATGCAAGGCACATAGAACCTATATCAATCATGAATTTAAAATAAAACATGTAATAGAATGGGATTCAATTCACAAATCATATGTTCTTGAATAAAATTTGGGTTTCTCAAGAAAAATTAAAAAT
This sequence comes from Viscum album, assembly GCA_963277665.1. Classification (NCBI taxonomy): domain Eukaryota; kingdom Viridiplantae; phylum Streptophyta; class Magnoliopsida; order Santalales; family Viscaceae; genus Viscum; species Viscum album. Next base: position 904,437,952 of record OY728122.1, on the reverse strand, counting down.
ATTCTTTTTGTATAAGTATCACCATTCTCGAGTAAAGAAGAATCAATATCAAGATAAGTAAGAGTTGTATTTTTTGAAAGACGAGATCATTTGGAAAAATCATTCCATTTTTTTCTAAACATGATTGGAAACATTTATAACTAAAATAATATTAGTGCAGGAAAAAATAAATTATATTTAATGAATATTAAAGGATCATCCATACTAAAATTGGGGTGAGAGAGGAATAACCCAGAGAAATAGAGTTGGACATTAGAATATACTAATCATATGTATGAGTGATTTATTAAATTTAATATCACAGATAATAAAATTAAATTAATTAATAAAAAATCAAGAACCTATTATTCATGTATTCAATTTATTATTGTTTTATTATGTTCATTTATTTCCATTTAGATGATTTATAGAGTTCAATCACATTGTTTGAGAGTGTTCAGTTTCATTGTTTTCATGATCTGTTAACAAGAATATGAGCATATATGTTTATATAGATTGTTTATAACTCTCCATAATTGAGATTATATGTTATTAATGGAAATGAAATGGTATAAAAAGTAATACATATCTTTTTTTAAATGGGACAAGGATAAATCATTAGATAAATTGTAAGAGATAGTAATTTAGATTCTACAACCAATTTTTAAACATCACAACCTAGTTTTTTTACAAAATTTATTATTGGGTATATATGTTAGTTTTAGAATATGAATGGTTAATTTAATTCACATTATATTATGTACAAACCATTACAGTGGTATTATAAAAATCCATGAAGGTGTTACTAGAAAATAAAAATGCATCATTCATGATGTCTGTAAATTGACATATCACATGAGATTATTTCATTTATAGAACAATAGAGAGGGAGAAAAAGAGATTGATTATGGGTATTACATTATTGGGATAGAATTATAGTATATAAACGATATTTTATTTCTCATGCACTTTTGGATAGAGGAAGTTAGGAGATACAAATTAAAGTAAAATAAATTAAAATAAAATAATGGAAAAAAATAGGATTTTACCACTTGAAATCTACACTATCAGGGCCTCATTATTCCCCCTGGAATTTATATTTTCATGAGACTGTATCCTCCTAGATGTGTGTAATTTCCTTTAGAAGATAACATAAATGAATTTGGGAAAGGTTCGATTATTGGAAGGCGTGGGGAGAAGAGGTGGTAGGGGTGGTATTTATAGGGGAGAGTGGTGTTCTCCATTATTCTATTCAATATACTTTGGTTATGGCTCAAAACTATGAATGTTTTGATTATTAAACTATATATTTTAAAATAATAATGGACCATTTGAGATTATGGCCTGAAATATGAAATACATAATCAATGAATCAATAATTCAAGTATTTATATTATATCATAAATTGTAAAATATCCCCATTAACAATAAATTCTTGTAATTTATAAAAATCCAAAAAATTCAAACTAACCACTTTTTGATGTGTAAAATTAATAATGAAATCAATTTGATGAAAATTATTTTATAAATATGTGAAACAAAATTTACATAAATTTATCATTTATTGGAATAATAACAATTTTGAAAATAAAAAAGGTTTTATGACACATAAAAAAATTAACTATGTTCTCATAAAATTATACTATAATCATAACATAAATAAATATATTTTAAATCCTTATATTTATTAACAATTTTTTTAAAAAATTATTTCTTATCAAAATACCAATTATTAATTTATTATTTTTAAAATATTCATTTACTTATTTAATTATATAATTATATTATATTTTTATTCATAAGATCCCAAAATTTTATTTATTATTTAAAATTTGTAGTTATTATTCAACTGGAATCATTAATATTTATAACAAACTCTACCCCAATAGCCTAGAAACAATGTATGTTTTATTATAATGTTATAGATACATGAGATTACAACACTAAGGATTGATTAGTTTAGTAATCGTGAAGAATATATACAAATACATGGCTAACTTGTTACATTGTTAATTAGACATAGATTATAAGAAATGAAAACAATTTTATCACTTACTCAATGATTTCATCTTCCTAACATAGGAAAGGAATCAAATAAAAAGAATACATAAAACACTCTATATGTTTTATATGAAACAATAATTAGCTATGTAAATTAAATGAGGAATAGAAATTATGGGAGGTAAATAATCCAAAAAATAATTTCCATCAATACAGTGAGTATGAAAATGAATCCCTAGATTTTATCATAGAGAAAACCTCATGGAATGTAATAACTGAATAATTAATTAGGAAAAAAATTATTAATTGTACATCATGTATCTAATACATGAACTATTATTCTATCAGGATTGTGTATGTCTTTGTGTAAAAACCTATCTTATTCTTTTGGTAAAAAACAAACAGGTTTTTTCACATCTTATTTTATTTCATGAGACCTATCAACACAGAAAGGGGCTATAACAAGCCCCTACCATCACTGCATGTCCAAATAATTCTTTATAGTAGGATTCAATTCAGGAAAAAATTACTTATGAAAAAAATTTCATTGAGTAGAAGACACATAATCATTAATATTTCCACAATTAAATCAACATTCAATGAATTAACATTATGTAAAAAAGGTAAATGTTTAAGGAAATTATAATATCCATTATACCTAAAGATTTGATTTTTAATAAAATAGTCAGTGAATAATGATAACAAATTATATCGAATAATATATACACCACACACAATGAATAAGTGGATAATACAAAATTACCAAAGAGAATATCATAATGGTGTCCATGAAATAATATATTTAAAAAATAAATTGAAATTAATAATGGGATATATTAGTATATTAGGATAAATTATGTCCATCTAAAGTGAGGACATGTAAATTAAGGGCTTAGGAAAATTTAGAAATGAGCCTCTCTGTTATAGTTAAAAAGAAAATTCAAAAGTCAATCTTAAACGGTAAAAGTAATAATTGTTTGAATAAATAACGAAATGAACAGTGATAATTTTTCATGATGAAATGAGTATTTTAAAATAAAAACTTGTTTCATAAATATATGATGGATGGTACTTGAAAAAGGGTATGATATAGTGAAGTTCCCTTTAATCGGGTATGCTTATCAGGATAAATTGAAAACACATTATTATAAAACACGAATTTACCATAAATGAATGATGAATTGAGCTATGAAAATATATATAGAACATAAATAAAGAATTTAGTAATATTAATTATGAATAATTATGAATTATGATTTGGTAAATAGGGATAAATAGTAACCCACAGGAAAAAATGGATGTTTGGGGAGAATCCCTTAATTTATGCCGGAATGTGTTCTGTACTTGTTCTTAATATCCAGATAATTAGATTAAATTAATTAATTAATTTTTTAAAAACCTTATATGCATTTAGTATTTTTATTAATTTTTTTAGGTATTTTCATTGACATTCTTATGATTAATAAGATACAATTTTATCATCTGGGAGAATTCGTTTACATTGTCTTTGAGATCGGTTTACTTGTATACATTTGCGAAAAATCTTGTAAAATGAAAATAGTTTTACATTTTGTAAATTTTATGTTATTAACGAACCTAAAAATTATTAAATTTTCATAATTTTCATTCTATTATATAGTATAAGGGTGAACAATTAGATAAATTGTTAGTAATAATCTTTTAGACTATTTTATAATTTTTTCGATCATAATGATTTGGTTTTGTTATATTAATTAATAATATGTATATACTAGTTCAATAACATTAAATAAGTTTTAATGAATATTTTCTAATTTTTTAATCTTATAAATGGTTTTATTAATTGAATTGAAGGCTTAATTGGAAAATGAAAATACGACGTCCACGAAGGCGGAAAACCAACACCTCATAGATGCTGATTTCATTTTTAGAATAAATATGGGAGAGGGGAAGAGACATGATGCTGGATTTTCAATTAACACAATAAAATTATAGTATAATAAAATATTTAATGTTATAATTAACATTTTTATATAGGATGGTTGGATATATTAATAATATAAATAAATTATATATATATATTAAATGAAAAATAAAATGGTTTTTACCTCTTGAATTTTACTCCTTCAGATCCCCCTTATGGGAGTTTGGTTTTTTTAATTTCCTGAGACCAAAACCTCTTGTATATGGGGAAGCGGCTTCATTATATTTTTGTTTAGAAATTGGAATTTTTGTAATTTCATAAGAGGTTTGAAGAGAATGGGTGGTGAGTGGTCGTATTTATAGTGAGGGAGATTGGTGTTGTTTGACTATTTTATTCATTAGTTTATTATTATAGATCATGAAAATAAATAGTGACGAATAAATTAATATATAAAAGTAATAAAATAAGGTTATTTCTATATTATAGTGCTTAAATTAGTGATTAAACAAAGAATATATTATTTATATCATAATTACTATATACATTAAATTAATGTGTATCACTATTCAATAAAACACACCTATTTCGAATAAGACCTAGAAATTCATATTAATCATTTTTAGATGGGTAGAATTTAAAAATGGAATCCATTTTAAGAAAAATAATTTCTTAATAATATAATAATATTTTTTAATTAAAATTTTTTTTTATTTGAATAAAACAGTTTTAACATTATAACTAGTATTGTAACATTTAAAATTAAGTAATATTCTCAAAAATATATATTATAATAATATGGAATAAATATATAACATTGTCAATAAAAATTATGAAAATTAATTATATATAATATATAATAATAATTATAATACTAAAGATTAATATTTATATATTATAAAAATTTCAACACCAGAATAATGATTCATAATACATTTATTTACCCATATCAAATTACCATTTATAAAATGATTAGATATTATTCATACATTAATATTTGGCGATACATTTACAATGGTAACATTATTATTTTTAATTGACATATTTCTATTCTAATGGTCACGTTAGTTTTTAATAGTATATTACTATTCATTTAAGATCATTCTCATCTGCAATAAATGATATTTATTTAAGAAGACTCACACCATACATTATTGGGGTGTAATTTTCATCACTCTTTCCTATATTTATTTCTCTATATTTTTCAGGAATATTGAATTCTATATAGAATATGGTGGTTCTTTATCATATCTTACATAGGTTACTAGATTGCTTATTCTATTATATGGTTTTACAAAAGAACAATTACCATTCAGGACTTCAAATTTTTCAAAACAATTCCCTCTAATGTCATGAATATTTATTGGGACATACTCGTATGATAAATTAGGTTGTAGTTCTATTTCATCTTATGTGAATACTTGTGTTGGGTAAAACATGAACTTTGTTAACAATGATAAGTGAAACACATCCTGGACATGTTAGAGGCTTAGTGGAATTGATAATAAGTATGATACATATCAAATTACTTCATTAATATCATACGGTCTATTATTAATGGGGCTCAGTTTCCCTTTGATACATAACCTTGACATAACAGACCATGGAGACACATTGAGAAAGACATGATTTCCAACAATAAAATTTAAATCCATTATTCGATTATCTGCATAAAAATTGTGTCTACTTGGATACTCTTTGATATAATCCTAAAAATTCATTACCTTCATAAGTTCCATTTCAATATGTTTTTGGATTTTATGTTTCCTCTCACCAAATTAAGCCAAAAAAGATGGAGATCATCATCTCTTACCATATAATTCTTCATATTCTACCATTCTAATACAATAATAGAAAGAATTAGTGTAGCAAAATTATACTGATGTCAAATACTAATCACACATACTTTTAATGTCATGTGAGCTTCATTTTGAAATTTAATACAATGTTTGGATAGTCCTTTCAAACTATATGTTGGTTTAAGGGTGATAATCGTACTCAAATAAATCTCTGTATCAAGATCCTTCTGATGAATATTCTAGATTCATGATGTGAAACAAAAATCTCAAGCAGAAAAATCACTACACTTGCACCATTAAGTCTTAATAATTCATTAATATAGAATCTTTATAGTCTCTCAAGTGGGAAATATTCTCTAATATTAAGTAAATTGTTCATATTTTGGAGAAGATAATCATTAAAACAACTTCCATAAATCCTTCTTGGTTTTCTTGGAAAGGTTGTGGAAATTTCCATTGTAATGTGATCCAACATCCACATATGAATAGTAAAATGTTTCATGAATCCTATTTGATTATCTGTCTTATAATTCAATTCATGACAGTCTAAAAAGATGACACATAGTTTCCATGTTCTCATTTTTTGTTATCATACACAAAATGTTTCCTTCAGATCTCAAAACATAATGGAAGTAAAAGTTTAATAGGAAATTTTATCTATGAGATTAATATTATAGTTCGATTTTTAGATTTTGAATGGATGGAAAACATAACCTCTTTGAAAACATTAGAATACCAATCTCGAACATGATATATTCCAATAATCGATCTTTAATGACTTTATTTTTAATTGTAATATTATCATAAGTATGATGATAAATTTTTTTCTTCTCTAGTAAATATATTTTATAAATCATATGGGAAGTGATTGATTTTTTCCTATCCATAAATATTATGACATCCATTTATACTAAATACATTAATATAGGATCATTTTCAATCCAAATTTTGGTCAGATGTCTAGGATGATTCCTTCTTAATGAATATGAAACCTTATTTTCCATTCCAAGGATGTAGTGTATTAGGAAACTGTAATTTTTTATTTACTCGAGTCTTCATATTGTCTCATTTTTAGTTTTTTTGTATAAATAAGTATTTCAAAATATTATTATCCATATATATGTTATATATTTCACCATAGAGACTGTGTCTCCATAATTCCAAGGAATACATTATGGCTGCTAACTCAAAATCATATGTTAGATGTTTTATACATGATATTTCAAATGCCTTCATCCATATGCAATAAATTTTTCAATTTTCATAAGTACAAAACCCAATCCATTAATTGAAGCTTCCTTATACATAAAAAACAAATCATTTTAGGATAGAAGAATAGTGATTGGATTATTGACCAATAATATATTCACATAATATAGAAAATATATATTCTTTTTTCTATATGTATATAACCCATTTTACATGAGATATTGGTTAATGAGTTATCAAATTGGTTAAAATTATGAACAAAACACTAATAGTAACATGATAAACCAATAAAACTACATAAATCGGTTTTTTTTCATTTTAATAGGTCATTCATGGGTTGGATTTTTATATTTTGGATCAATTGAGATGACATCATTATAGTCTATATAGACAAGAGAATAAATTTTTGGAAGATTGAATTCACAATTTATAAACATACCATATAACTAATCTCTTCTAAGAATCATTAGAACAATATTAATGTTGTTCTCATGATCATCATATCTATTTTAGTACTCCAATATATCATGAATAAATATAAAAATGCAATTATCAATATATTTATTGAATATTATGTTCATTAGATCCATGAAATAGTTGTTTCATTAGTTAGTTTAAATAGAATTTCTATAAACATGTAATTTCTATACCTAGTTCTAAATACTTTTTTTTGAATAGATACCTTTTTTAAACAAAAATGATGATAGACAAAAAAAATTCATTATTAAAAAAATATTGACCTCAATGAAGTTATTCATGTAAAAAAATAGTTTGATGTATAGGGTGCTTTTTCATTATTATAATAGCCTTGATATCTCTTTATTCAATGCACAATCTCAAAAACCACCCATTCTTCCAAACAAAATGAACAGGGGAACCTCATTGAGAAACATTAGAGATAATAAATCCCATATTAATCAACTCCTCAAGTTGATTTTTCAACTGAACTAATTACACTAGGTTTATTCTATAAGGAGTTTTTGATATTGTTCTTACATCAGGAATTAGATCAATGGTAAATTCAACTACATGCTCTAAGGGGTGTCTAGGTAAATCCCTAGGAAATATATCATTGTATTTCTATACCATTTGTACTATCTCTCTTTCAATATTATGATAATAATCCCTAAATGGTTATCTCATCTATCCCATTATTCTCATTCAGTTGATCTACTAGGGAGGATCTAGATAAAATCAGATGTTGAATTTTCAACTCAAATGATTACGTATTCTACATCATCCTCAAAATTCATAATTTTTATATACTTGAAATAAATTCACACATCATATTTTGAAATCCAATATTTAATGAGGAATATATCAAGGTAACCCATAGGCATGATGAAAATTTAATCAATAAAGAATGATTGTGTCTCAGAAAGGGGATTGAGCGACACATTTTTGTATCAATGAGACTTCCCATATGAGTTTTTACATATAACTCCCTTGTTAAATCAAAAGGAAATTGTTTTATATTCTTAGAAAACTATGTAGTTATAAAATGATAATATGATACCGAATGAAATATAAAATTTGATGGATTATAATATATGATTAATGTACCTACATCCACATCATTAGATAATTATAATTTTGCTTTAGTGATCCCAAAAGCTTGGACATATCTCCATGGACTCTTCTACAGTATATTCCCCTGATGCATGGGATAATGATATGAATAATTCCCCATTTCATTATAGTTCAAACATTAAAAATCATTGATCTGTAACTTCCTCTAATATTCATTTGCTCGATGTACCTTTTTTATACACTTATAGAAAACACTCATGCATTTCATTTATTTCCAAAGCCGATTCCTTCCACAATTATCACATAAGGGAAATTTCATCTTTCCCTTCATCTTCTTTGATTCTCAGTCATTTCCATGGAAATCAAATGTCCTCTCCTTCTCTTTATTTCTTTCAAACATATATGATTTATAAAATTCCTTTTTATTTTTATGGATGTTAATAATCTTTCATCATGTGACGTATGTTTTTGAGAAGAAATTCCCTTAGAGGATTTGGTTTGAAACCATCAATGAAATGATCAATATTGACATAAAAGTCACATTTTTAATCAATAATATTCTTGGATAGTTTTGTGAAGGTGTCCACATATTATAAAACACACTCTTATACCATTTTTGTTATTCTCTATAATTTTCTATTAATTTTAGTTAATTGATCATGAGGTATGTATTATTTTAATAATTTTTTCATAAATTTTCTCTATTAAATCTATTAAACTTCATATTCCACATTAATATTCTCAATCAAAGTCCACTGAAGATTATTATCTCCCTTGAGGAAATATAATTCATGTACTACCTTTCCATTTTCATTGCAACACAATGTAGAAATATCATTTCATGGGACATGATCTACTGCTTAGCTACCATAGGATTAATATAACCATAAAAATATGGGGGTTATTACTCATAAAATGATATAAAATAGGTTGAGTGTGGTTATTCTTTATAACCTAAGTATGATGTTGTAATATGTTCATGATTTCCATTTCTTCAGTACTATCATTGATGTCCTTCTAATAAGGTAAATCCATACTTTTTTTACAAATATTGATTCATTTACTTCCATTTATATACATTTATAAATAATGGCATAACAAAAATTAGGTTATGAATGAAGAATAATTATTAAGAACCAGAAAAAACAATTCACACTAATAGAAAATTTATGAATAGGTAATCTCAGAATCTTAAAAATGATTTCAATGGGGACATGTTTAAATTTAAATCCATCATAATGGTCAATAAATATATTGTGATGTATCTTATCCTTATATTAATATAGTTCCACACTAGCTGCACAATAGGGCATGTTGTCGTGTACTATGTTACATCGAGTTAGGCTTAACACAACTTGAAGAAGTTGTTACCCCTAGTTAAATATGTTCTAAAATCAAATCCAATTGTAGAATCATTATATATGTTTATTTCTATAATTATACACATATTAAATACCTTACCAAAATTCTAAGATGTCATTATAAACTTTTCCTAAAATACTATCTTGGAGTTATGTTCCCTACACTATGATTTCTGAATATAATTTCCATGAATTCTACTAAACATTTTCTAATACCTATTGTAATAACTGGACTCTAGTAGCCCATAGTAAGTGTTCATTTTATAATATGGAATCAATAAAATATATCACATGACATAGTATTAATTTTTTTATTTTTCTTGATGGATCTTGATATAGATATATTTCACTCATTACAATGGTATTTAAACATAGTACCCATAAAAATAAAATAAAATTCTTCTTGTCACTTATTCAAATATTTCATCTTTACAACCTGGGTATGTCAAAATATAAACTGGTGATACCAAAGGATCCATAAGTATTATATACAATAATAATATGTCATGTAATGTAAATAAGAGTATACATTATGGAATATTAAATAATCTAAAAAACAAAATCTATCCATACAGTAAGATTGAAAGTGAATCCAGTTATTGTACAAAGGGAATAAACAATGGAAACATTTAACTGAATATCCAATTAATAAAATTATTATTAAATAAATTTCATTTATATAGAACATAAATAATTATAAGATAAATCTGGTTTAAGTCTAGGTTTAAAAACCTAGCTGATTTTTTTTGAAAACAGAAAATTGTGTTGTCACTAATTGATTTATCTCATGTGACATGTTGATGCATTGAGAGGCTATAAAATTCACACATGTAACTAAAATTCAAATGAATTATTAATATATATATTCCATTAACTTAAATATGAATTATTAAAAAAATCAATTGAGTAAAGTACACATAATCATAAATATTTCCCTAATTAAAAAATAAAAACAATCCATAATATGTTAAACTGTTATATTGGTAAGTAAATATTAATATTCATAACAAAAAAAATATGTATATATAATTAAATATTAAATCAGTGATTATCACAAATGAAATGGAAGAATGTATACAATGCACATAAGGAATAAGTGGTGAATAAATCATAACCAATGGGAATATCATAATATTTTCAATGAAATAATACATTTAAATCATACTTGGACATTTATAAAGGATAATTTGCACAAATAATGATACAATTAGTCCAAATGAATTGATAAAATGCAAAATTAGTGTTTAGGAAACATTATAAATGTTCCTCTATAATGCGGTCTAAGGAAAAATAATAAAGAAACATTGAAATTTAAAAAGGAATAATTGTTTGTATAAAAAAATAAATGAAAAAAATAATGTTTTCCATGATAAAATTAATTATTTTGGAAAAATATTTGTATCCATTAATAAAATTTGGATAGAAATTGAAAATGTGTATGATATTGTGACTTTCCATTTAATCAGGATTTTTTATTAGGAATAACTGAAAAGGGTCCTTCTTAAACAAATATTTTCAATACAATAAATAATAATTGATCTAGGAAAATATAATTGGATCATAAAAATATAATGTATGAATAATAGATAATAATAATTATGAATTACATTAGCATATATAGAAAAAAGTGTAATCCAAATAAAAGTGGATGTTCAGGGAGAATCTCATACCTTATGTCTGAATGTGTTCTGCAATTGAACATAATTTCCATGAAAAAAATAGATTAATTAATTAATTAATAAATTATTCTACATGTATTTTTTTATTGTTTTATAATTTTCAGTAATTTCCTTTTGTATGATATATAAGAAAAAATTTAATCTTTCGGGAGTGTTCATTTCTTGGGTTTTCAGTATCTATTTATTTGTATTTAAGTATTAAAAATCATGTAAAATGAGAATAATTTTCTAGAAATAATATTTATTTTTATTAATAAAACTATAAAATAATAAATGGATATTTTTTTTTATATTGTAGGTAGATGAATTATTATATAAAATGTTAGTGATAATTTTTTAGCTTATTATGGCATTTTTTTTATCATCACGATGTCATTTTATTCAACTAATTAATATTATGTGTAAACTTATTCCTGAATACCGTATAATTTGTAATAAATATAATATAATATGTATTAACCATAATAATGGTTTTATTAATAGACGATAAGGGATAATTGGAAGAAAAAAAACCTCATCCAAAAAGTGGTAAACCAACACCTCAAAGACGATGTTTACATTTTTAGAATAAAATGGGGGTAGGGGAAGAGTCTTGATGAATTATTTTCTATTGGTTAATTGAAATTTTGGTTTATAAAATATAAATGTATTAATCATGTATGTTTGGATTTAGTAGGTACTGAGATCATAAGAAAAAAATGTAAAGGAAATTACTTTAAAAGAAGTTGAACAATGTTTTTACCTATTTAGTTACTTTCATTTAGAACCTTTATAAGGGAAATTGGTTATGGAATTTTGTTAAAACTAGAACCTTGTAGATTTGGAGAATTGGATTGGGATGTACATTGAGAATAAATTAGACATCGTTCATGTCATAAGGGGTATGTGGATAAGAGGTGGTATTTATATTGGAGAGGGTTTTTTTATTTCATTCATTAGATTATTATTTTTGATCAATAAAAGACATATTTATTATTATGTTACTAAAAACCGTTAATACAGATGGATAGCTTGAGATGATGGTTCATAGTTCAATTATTACTCTAGGAATAGTGTATAAAACTTATAATGTATTTATATTGTAAATTAATGTATTTAACTATTCAACAATATTTAATCAATTTAGAAAAAACACACCCTATCCTTTTGTCCCTGTGGAGAATTAAAAAATTTCCTCCATTTTATTAAAATAGTTTTCTAAATATGATAATTTAAAATTTTAAAGAAAATCATCTTTTATTAAAAAATTAATTGTTTTGAAATTATATTTTATTTTGTATCACATTGAAAAATTAATTAATGTCCCATAAAATTATATTATAATAATAAAAACTATTTTATTAATACATTTTGTAAAAATAAATTCTACTTTAAACCATTATATTTATTCTGAAATTAAAAAAATATATAAATTTTATATAAATATCAACAATGAACTAATAAGTTATAAAATTTGTATTTATATATAATTTGATATAACTATATCATCTTACAATTTATAAGATGCGTAAATATTATTTATACTTTAATAGGTGTGGTTACTATTTTAATGGTCACATTAATATTCCAACGATCAAGTTTGTTTTTAATTGAATATTTATATTCATTTAACCGCGGTTCTATGTACAACAAAATATATTTATTTATGAATATTTATATCCTAAAATAATTGTGTGATATACTATTTCTAAGGGCCATGTTACTCATCCAATGTTCAAGTTACTATTCCACTATTATAGGTTCATTAATTTCTAAAAATCCCTAATATTTCATACATTTTTTATTTTTAATGTTTGTATTGTAGTCTCTATGTGATTTTATGTGATATTTACTATACCAAATAATTATAATAATTGTTAAATTAAATTTATAAATAATTTGGTTGTTACAATCAAAATTTAATTTCGTTGATTTTTTATTTTTTATTAGTTTCATGTTTTGGTGAATATTAAGAAAATTGGATTCGAATTGAAAACATTTTTTCAAAATAATATTTATTTTAAATTTATATTTCTATTGGTTTTAATGTGTTTTTATATACATTTTATATAAAATAATATTATTTAGTGAATTTAAATCAATTTAACATTGATTTTGGAAATAAAATCATTTTAATTTTCTGAATGTGTTGACATTTATAACTAGTATTCCCACCCAATCAACGAGATAAATTTTTTGAAAATATGTCTTAAATTTTGAAAAAATGGATTCAATATTTGGAATCAAATGTATTGGATCAATTTAGTATTCCCTTTTTATTTTTGGATGATTGGAATTGATACTTTATTATTATTTTTAATTACCATAGAAAAGAGTAAGTCTGCAAATTAATGGTAAAAATTATTTTATAAGTAGTATAAAATTACCCTAACCCTTTCCATAATTTTATTGTAATAGTTAGTGGTGACCATTATAATCTTTTGGCCAATTTTATGGTCTCTTAGAGGGACATGGAAGACATTAATCCGTTTATATAATTTTATTTGAAGTAAAGTAAATTATGTCATACGAAAGATTTTAATAAATGTTACATTTATATTATATGGATATTGAAATGATACATTTGTATATAAATACAATTTTCAAATAAAAAAGATTCATATTAATGGATATTTTTTATTTTTTATTTTTACTGTGAAAATAATTAAATTAATGGCCTGTAAAATGATGATAAAATGATTGTTTAATTAACGGGAAAATTAAATAACTGTTTTTAGAAATATTAAATAATTATAATTTGAAATAATTAATTTCATCAAAACAATATATAGATAAATTTGAAAAGTTATTAATGTTTGAAATAATTGGTTTAGTGATATAATGTTTTCAATATATCTGTAAATTGTCATGTAATGAGTAGTATCAAAATTGACATTGAAGATATTTTAAACTAAATAATATTTTATTTACTGATGTAAACTTCATAAAAATATAATTTTCATCCAATTTTTTGGGATAAGGAAAAAATTTCTTAAATGATGCATTTATGGATCGTTATTGTAGTTTATTATAATTATATCAACCCTTATGTAGAAAAAAACACATATTGTCACAATAAGGGTTAAAGGGAATAAGTAATGGTCAATTCCAAAAAGATAAGCTTAATAATGTGACATAATAATTTCTAAAAATTATTGGATGAGATGATATCGACCCATATTCATCAACAGTTTCTAAGAAAGAAAACCCTAGGAGTCCCTCACGAATAAGATGAAGTCATTCATGGGATTGTGGTGTTGATTTCCACCACCACTAACTTCTTCCCTAAATGCCTCTATTCACCGAGTCATCAGTGGTCTGGGTGATCACCCCTTGGGATTCGGTAAAAGGTGTTGTCAGATCCATAGATCCAGCATCCAAGAATATCTATAAAAATACATCAAGTGGTGATGAGAAAGGGAATAGATTTTAGATGATTGGATTGACTTTTTGAGATGAAATTCTAAAGAGATACACTGATAAGGTGTAGACCTTGTCCAATCAATTCCCATCAGTATAGAATCACTGCAATGAGGGAAAAAATTCAAACAAAATCATTGAAAGACTAAGAACCATATCTCATTCACGAATGACATTCTAGTGAACCATAACATCAATAACTCTTCTTCACTCCATATCCCTACATATCATCACAATTCGTGGGAGGAACCATGCGATACGTTGCACCATTTTACATTTATTGAACTTGATACACCATAGAAACATGCTACACAACTGAAACATAGTCCCACATAGAAAAACACTACTCAACCCACATAAAGGTCTGTGTAATATTATGGTGTATAGACAGTCCATCATTTTACATAGGAACATGTAATGTTAGGAGGCCCTCATCCGTATGAAGAAACATTACGTGGAGTTGGGTACTACTAGATGTCTCATTTTCTGGTTTTGTTCATCTCCCTGCATTTTCAATGCATTGTCCAAAGTCCGTCAAAGAACTAGTCCAACATCATTAGGACCATTCCTCTTCCAAAGCCATTGGCATCCTATAAAAAACCACCATGCACATCATCATTCCCTATTGATTATACATAACAATGCTATGTTGAGTCATTTCGGTAACCCCTGAAATGGCGCGGAGTCCCGTAATGTCTATATGATAACATTCCCATGGTAAACAACAATCCAACATGCTACTGGTAACATTAAAATACCTATTCTAGGGATCAAGGTTAGTCCCTAACGTTCCCTTCGATGATGGTCACCATTATACATGGGAAATAACACATTTTTCCCTTTGACTATAAGAAAAATTATTCCCACTACCCAGAACCAATTTCAGGGCACTCCCAAAGGGGAAATCACCTATATTTTCTATTAATAGGTCAGTTATGTGCTTTTATCTACCTCCACCAAAGAATAACCTCGTGTTTTTAATAAATCTATCATGTGAATGAAAAGTCAATGAATGAAATAGAAACATTTAGGACACCTCTTTATATTCTTTTGTCCACCATTAAAAAATATCTACTGATGATGTGAGAAATACAATCTTCAGATACTTTTCATCTTCTTTTTTCTAACACTAAGAATAACTCACATAGGCATAGAGGGTGAAAGAGATCATAACACCCAAAGAACCCCAAATCACAGGGCTCCTCCTATGTGTCATCCCTAAATGAAAAGAACTATGATAACTCTGATTCCTTCTCTAATCAGGGTATTTAGGATTCCATCCTAAATCATAAGCTCAAGGGACATTCTCCATAGAATTCAGGGCTAATATTATTCCACAAAAAAAATCAACTTCATCATCTTCACGAGTAAGACCCAACTTATTCGGAAGATACCCTATGTAAACCCCAATTAGCCCCCAAAAAACGGTATCCTCCTAGGTGTATGCCTAGAATGAAATGAACTATGAGAACATTGATTCCTACTCTGATCAGGATTGGTGGGATGCCTACCAAAGGCCATAGCTCATGGAAAATTCTCTTTATAATTCAGTCACAATAATATTCTGCCAAAATTTTTAGGCAATCCTCTTTTAGAGTAATCCCTAACTTGTTTAACTCAAATGAGATGCATCAAGGGTGTAAGTCCTGAATCAAACCAAACTATGAAGAGTTTGATTCCGAACCATCATGGTTATGAAAGAAGCCTCCCAGATTTCCATACTCATTACCAATATCACCCTATAGTTCTTTGTTCCATGTCTCAGGTAGGGTCATATCCACCTAGGAGACTATATCTCTTGTGTAAATCCTGGTTTGCCTCTGCGTAAGCCCTATATAGTATCATATATATTACGATTTTGACTAGACGCCTCAGTGCATGATGTAAAATTACATGGGTGGGTCCTTGTCAAATAAAAATAAAATGTGATGTGTTCAGTAATGAGGCATCGAACAGTATGTGATATGATTCCTCCCATGAGGATACATTGGAAAACAATATTATGGGTTAGACCCTAGCATCAGTATAATTCATGGCCCCCCTAGAAAATGATAAACTTCAGAGCACCTAATCACATTGATTAAACCCGTGATGTCTTAGTAAATGATATATAAATTCCTAATCTATCAAAAAAGGGGAACATTGATGAAAATCGTGAAATATATACATGAATCATTATCAATGGATAACCTTGGATGCATATTGATTGTTCTTAATTTTTGTTCATCAAGGATCTATCTTTCAACATAGGAGTAATCTTCTATCACATTATTTGGAATAAACCAAGGATTCCTGAACATATGAAAATTTCATAAATCTATAAGGGATTCACCGAATTTGAAATATTTCAACCCAAAAGGGTATGAGGAGTCTGACCACTCATCCTCTCAACCAATGGATTCCTTAAGTGTTTTTTTACCAAACCATCAACTAAGGAGTGCCTACCTTTGCAATACAGATTCGTGAATCATGGATAAAAGGACCATTGTGTGTTTCTGGCTCAAGGAATAAACTCGTACAATACTATTTGAGGACTTCAAATCTTACTTGGGTCGATTTACAATAACACATAACCCCCATGAAATTTCTCAATAGAACAAGTCAACTATAAAAACCTCACTGTGGCATAAAAAGAATATACCACATTGTCATGGTGACATCTTATCACCCAGAAAAATGAACATGATTCCCCTCAGGCTAAAATAAAAATGGAGAACCTGATTCGAATCATTATCCATGGTTTCGGGTTAACTCAACAAAACTGCCTTTCACATACTAAAGAATTCGGACCAAACAAGATAAGAAATTATACATGTGATCTTGTTATGCTTGCTTGAATGGGTTTTTTATATTATATATGTCATATAGAGTGTAGGTGATACATAGAGCATCCTTCAATAAAATAGAATCCCATCAATTTTCTTGAACACAAATGTAAATGACCACACAAGTAGACAGGTCCCCAGTAAAGAACATGACTCCTTTTCCAACCCAACATCTTCAATAATGGGTTATGAATGCATTGATCAAAGTGTACCACCAAAACTGTATTCTCCCCATGGTGGAGGCAATAAGGTAGGACCTTCTATTGGTGAAATATGGACATCTGCCTCTTCATCCGCGATCATAAATCCAACACAAGATGACCCCACTGGCCATCTCAAATCATTTCAGAAGTGTTTCCATAGAACAAGACAATGAGCACCTCTCTTATTTTATGGAAGCAATTGAATTCGACAACATTGAATTTATCCCAACTGCATAAGAAACCTTTTCAAGTGATCTTGATGGAGGACATAGTCCCCAGTGGCGTACAAACCAATATCCTTTCTCTAATGATGATATCATGCTAAGGGAACCCGTTGATGTCCATTAGAAATAGTCCCCTTAGGCTACCCTCCAAGAGAGGAGAACACATAATTCGGAGAAGATCATTACCCTAGTTCCTGAAAAAGATATAATCTATACACACACGATAACATATTAAAGGAAGATATAAAACTATACCTCTTCTTTAAAGACCACCATGGAAGTACGGAGGAAACATATTAGTGGGCACATATTGCTGCTCCATCATATAAACACGAACACAGATGCATAGTGGCACATAATAAGAAAATTCATATTTCTTCTAATGCTCTCATATCACGCCGAACTATTTTTGATGTAATTTTTTGATAGATGAGATTATCTATTGATTCACAAGAAGCGTTCCATCTAAATAGGGATGACATAATTGCAGGAATGCACAAATCCAGAGCGTTTCACTACAATCCTATTATCCAAAGAGGGTGGAAAACTATGGGAATTCATACAACAATACCTTTGCGTACGAAGCCCACCAGTCAAATATAATACCAATCAACATGAAGATTCAATTTCATTTTTTCAAATATCAATGTCACCGATATACTATGATGGAAAAAAATATTAGTAGAGTCAAATTCCAGTTTATTTACATCAATCTCAGGATACAAATATAATATAAAATAAGAAGACAGGAATTCCTACTCATAAATATAAAACCAATCAGATAAATATAGGGGAAACCATAAAATTTAGCTGGCGTATCCCGCCTACAAGTCGGGTGTAGATTCGTTCCACTTCCCCACATTGGAGAACTTCTAGTACCAACTACTATCATATGGAGAAATAGAGTAGGAAAAAACGGTTACTCAGATATTAGAATGTGAATTCATACCGCTAAATAAAAAGATTTATCACAACACATTCTAGAATGATGTAGGATCAAACATCGATTCCAAACAATATCCTCAAATCCTACCTAGAGGTCATCGCATGTATGGAGAAAAAGAGGAGTTGGGCCCAAAGTACCATCTCCCCATGCAGAGTGATTCATCCACATAATATGATGGTTACTCCGGAGTATAATTTCATCCATGCTTCATTCTAGGAGGTTAAATGAATATATTCCACAATACTAGGACAACTAGATCTCGAACCAAGACCCATTCCAGCTGGGGGACACCGGTCAAACATGTTGGTTGCTCTTGGGCGGCCATATATTCCTCCTAGAAACCATGATACTCATCAGCGTATCCCAAAGGAATTGTGAGAAATGATAAATTGGGGACCCATATATGAAAATCATTACCAATAGAAGGCGACAATAGTTTCATGGATGAGAGAAACCAAAAATGAAGTGTGATAAATGTAGCTGGGAAATGAAGATCACATTCATGATTCTAATCTACTAGATGCTAGTGTTCTGGATGACATTAAACTTAAATCAATTGAGGCTGAAGATCCTATCAATTCATTACCAAATTACGAACTAGGTAGTAGTTGTTGAAAAATCCATCCATACAATGTTTCTACCTTGAACTCTGAAGGTCCTTCTCAGATAACCCAAATTAGATTACTCCATAGGTCCGAAATGATCAATCATGATAGCTCTTCTATTAATTAATGTCATTGTAGCCTTAACGATGACAAAAATATTAAACAACAATAAGGTCCCCCTTTTCTGTCGTCCACATTAATTTTCCTTCTCTTGGTATATGATACATATATTATTCTCCATGTAGTCAAATGTCATGATGTGATGGCAGTCCTCTCTGTGTTGGAAGTCATTGTGAAGGACCTACCCGCAATTACATCATGCAACGAGAAGGACCACCCCTCATTGTACTAAATCATGATGTTCCTCCACAGAATTTACACTGGAGATATTCTCCCTACATCCAATCATCACTCTATTATGGTAGTCCTATATATGATAGAATTAATTGATAAGGTCCTCCATATAATTAAATTAAACACCAAGAAGGTCCTCTCATTGTTGTGGTCCACCCTGATGGTCCTCCCCAAGGTACATGCTGCAGAAAATCATGATAGGAATGCAAGTTAAGTTGTGGTGGTCGACCTCTCCACCACAGCCTCGGTTGTGAATTTCCTCCATCCATCCAAAATTCACACTGGTATGATGGCCTCCCCCTACTAGTCCAAATATGAGATATCCCCTGTATTCTATGGTGATAGGATGAACATGTTCAAATTTGCTTGATGCCCAATCAATTACATGTTTCATCCTTTTTCAGCATGGAGATGATAAGCGGCCATGCTCATCATCTGAGCCACCCCTACACCATTCATGCATCAATGAAATATTTATTAACATGTCTACTTTGAATGAAATCATAACAAAGAATCCAAGAAGAGGAGAACAAGTAGAAGAATCCATAGAATAAGAACAAGATTATATGTTTCCTATGATAAGATAGTTATCTAACGACAAAATACTAGTCTTGTTATGGCGTATAACCACCTCTCTATTGTGCATTCAAAAAGAGTTATTATAATAACATATGAAAAACATTAAACGTAATGTATATACAACTCTCTACAAGTTTAAAATGAAATATATTCCTTATGACGGTTATCCAGACCATGTCAATATATTTGGGGGGAGAATCATCAGAATATTGACCTAGAATCTCTTCCATCTGCAATATAGTTGCAATCAAAATGAAAAAAAATAAAAACCTCCAGTTCGTTTGCCTCCATGAACTGCATAATTTGCATTTCCTCATTGGTGACTCCTTGTCTGGTGTTCACATCTCAGTGTGGGGAGAACACGATGTTCTAAACTTCACCTCACATCACACCCAACATAACCCTATGGATATGTAATCAAGAAATGTGGACATCTACGTACAACATCCAAATGAAGTACCTATTTTGGGAATGTGGTATGCTCAATATGAACTGGCCTTGAGAAAGTCTTAATAGCATCATTCCCAATGAGAGAAGTAGATAGGGATGTTCCTGAACTACTCCACTAAGTACATTTTTTAGGATTCATGGAAAATGGAAACCAATCAGTGATCACTGATCAAGTCCTCATAATGTAATAATTCATGTGGATATCTCACTCCAAATCCAACTCACGCCTGCATTGCAACGTGTGAGATGAAGAAGGAAGTTATAGCAGCAACCACCAACATAGTATGTTAGAAACCCCATCCCACTAGGTTGGGGTAATTTTTAACTTACATTTCCCCTATAAGAAATGAAAATTTGGGCTGATACACATCAACCAGAGAATGGGAGAAACCACAACATGTAGTCTTGGGTGAATTTTTACCTCAACAACCTACCAAATGGAAGTTAGTATCTTATATTATATGGAGGGGGAAAAGGTCACTCATTCTCTCCTATCCTGACACTCATGTCCCTCACGGTGGAGGTGTAATTCTAGGTCCCATTAATGATCCCTTCGAGTCATGCTTCACTAAGACACCTGAAATCGGTCTCAGAATAGATGGAGAAGATTTGAAAAAGGAGACCATAAGCACTCATACCATTTGGAACCTATTAAACAACCCCTAATGTTGTAATAATCAGTCAATTTCATTGATGTAAATCCCAGAGTCCATATTGAAGATGATCCAAATATTGGGAATTCAAGAAATGATGGTCCCATTCTAGAGGCGTTAGAGGCTGAGCATGAAGGTGTGTGTACCCAGATCCAATGGGCCACCTTAAATTTGGTCGCTACATTTGCTAATCAATCATTAACTACATTTAAAAACATTATATATAGGATAATTATTAGAACAAGGATTCATACATCCCAACCTCTCCTTCAAATGTGAATGGTTCCCTGACACCAAAGTAGAGATTCACTTGTGGTGAGGATGAAATTAAAGAGCTGTGGAGAATCACCATTGAGCTACTATGAGAATGTCATCCCACTGGTTATGTTCATTAGGTGGAGCACCAACACACAAATCAGTTATATGTACCTCTACCCAATGGAATCATCCCTACAGATGAATCAAGGCAATAAAGCTCATTCAATGAAGATTCTGGACCATTAGTCTAATTTATCCCAATCCTAGTAGGATATCATGATCTCTATATATTAGGGATGTAACTAGAATAGATTCATCAAAATAAACTAATGGAGCCCCCAACTGGGAATCCTCTTCATGTTCCCATAACATCAACACACCCAATCGTTGCAAGTGAAGATCCCACCGATGCTCAAGTTAAACAATACATTCACCAAGTGATAATTAATACCATTGAGTCATTGAAGACTCGATTACAATCCCCTGTAGGGTGTCACACTCTGATACAACCCGAACAGAAACCTTACCCAGACTCTATATGGAAAATTTGAGAATCACTAAATTTTATGAAACCCTTGATCCCAGTGTTAAATTGCTTAGATGATCCTAAAAAACACTTGATTCCCTACTCATAATATTTTGATTCCATGTTAGGAACCCCAAATAAATAAGAATCTATAAAGATCAAATTCGTTGTGTGAACCGTACAAGGTTCAGCCATTGTGTCATACACCAGTTTTCCAACTAACACAATTATAGGATGGTAGGATCTCTGGCATCAGTTCACGTTTCAGTTCATCATAACGCTTCCATAAACACAATTTAGTGACCTCATAAACTATATTAAAGGATATTATGAGATATTTCTTGACATTAATCATGATTAAATGGTCTGAAATACATGTTTAACCAGACACTTACCCATGATGATATGTTGTATATGTGAATTGAAATCCTCAGTGATGAGACGAAAACACCACTTCTTATGATGAAATATTCAAGTGGGTTCTGTTATTTCTCCACCATTACCCAAATTATATAATATTCCTTGCATGTGAATAATCTCATGTCCTGAGAAAAACTATCATCCCCTAACAAAAGAGTTGGAAGAGCTAAAGCAGATTTTGTCAAGCTTAAGCCACCACCTACACGGACTCAAGCTCCCAGGCCCGCACCAAATCCCTTGGGGGCCCCAAGACAATATCATCCACCACCACCTCAAAAAAAATGAGAAAATAGGTGCTAGGAGAAATCAATTCCATTAAGGAAGAAATAATATTTACTCATTCTGGGATGACCAAGTTCATGGATATTCCGTTTCCACCATTTATTGAAGATTTCCTTGACATCCATAGCCGAAGATGGATGATCGTGTTGGTCTTGATGAAATTCCATATTAATATCACTTCAATTAGATATTGGGACATGACATCCAAGAGTGCATTGTCTTCCATGTCCTCTTACAAAAAATGATATATTCTATGAGATAATTGACTTTTTCAAAACTTATTTCATGCTTGTATTTTGAATAATCAAAGTGGTTATATAAAATAAGGATTCGCAATATTTTCATTCATTTAGTGGTTTCATTTGACAATGATTACTTTTTGGGGAATATGATTCTACTGATTACATGGGGTAAAGTATTTCATAACCCAATTTCCATTCACTGGGTAAAATATATACTCCATTGATTATGTCATGATATGATTATAATTGAAATTAAATTTTATTTTATTCTGTTGTATTTTTAGTTGTTATATGTGGACATATAGTAGATACACATTATTAATTGATTTAATTATTTTGTTATCATTATTAAATTTTTATATATTGTGACTAAATTGAATGTTTTTAAATTCCTACGAATCTAGTGTTAAATTATAATATTTTACACAATTGTAATACTTATTGATAAGGATTATTTATTAATGTGTCAAATATGTTATTTTGATATATAAATAATAGCATGTAAATTTAATAACAGGTTTGGACCAGATATAGAAATCACATAAATGCACTGATAGTCAAATCATAAGACACAACTAGTCAAATTAAATTTATTTATCACCCATAAATATTAAAAAATATTATTAATTGTATTAATGGTAGAGGTATTATACGTCTGGGAAACAATATGTCCAATAAATAATAATTTAATTCATTAATATTTCATTCAATAATATCCATGATATTATCATTAGGATATCATACTCGTATTCTAATTTTTAAAATGTTATTGAATTTATGGAATTTGTGTTCAATTATTTTACCAGGAGTTATTGATAATGTTTAATTTGTTTCATGAAATATTTCTCTTTATATAAATCTTAACAAGAATCTGATATCATCATTCTATTTGTTTTATATTCACCTTGAATGAAGATGAAATGATGGAGTAAGATGAAGGATTCAAATCACCCTATATTTTTCTATTTATTGTTAAATGATAATATAATAAAGGATCCTTGTATGTATCTAATTATGTGCAACTACTAAATAGATTGGCCCTTTAGTATGTGTTTATTTGCATTTGATACTGATTCAATGGAGTAACCACTGAATCTAGGTTACTAGAGTTGGGATTTTAAATATAATTTCTATTGTAATTTGCATTCAAATATTCATCAGAACATGGTTTTACCATTTTCATTATACCATTGAATTTATAAACATATGATTAGTTAAATATTTTTCTTCTGATAGAATGAGGATCTCTTGAAAATCCATCAATATAAAATTTGGGAGTGGTTCTTTTCTTACTTTCATGTGATGTTTCACAATCAGTATATTAAATGATTCAAAATTTCAACAATAGATCAAGGAACTATAAACTGAATTGTTTTTATGATCCTCAAGGAACCTCACATTATCATCACATTCATCTTCAATCATTTGTATATTTTATTCATGGAACAAACTGAACAATTTCATAGAATGATTATGCTTGTTAAATAATTTTTCCTTGATTTCTCTTTCAATATTCATAATATCAATAATTTCATTATTACAATCTTTTAGATAATGGAACACATCCCAATAAACATATATTTACACAATTTCATCCAGTAATATCCTCTACAATTCATTTCTATACGAGTGAAAGTATCAGAATAGATTTTTACTATTTTATACATAAAATAAACGTTTTTAAAGGATTCATGTCATGAAACATATACATTTTTTCCTTTTGAATTTTATTATCATTTATTATGATAATTTTTATACACTTTATCCATTTTAAATGTACATTAAAATTTAGTCTTCTAGTACTCAATAAAATCATTTAATTAATTGAAATAATCCATAAAAAACATCCCAATATATGTTCTTCACACATAGGCTTCATTCCTATTCATATACTACTATGTAGAATCATTCACTGTAGAGTTTGATAGGTTGATCCATTGAATATTTAATGTAATTGTAATTTATTTGTTCTCAAAATATTGTAACCGATGTATTATTTTTTTCTTTTGGTCACAAATATAGTAATTAATTTTTATTTTGTTTTTCAATTATGAAGAATAAATTATATGTGGAAACATATATTGGTAATTCTTTATGTTATCGTAGACAACATTATATAGTTCATTAGTATATTCAAATGACTCAAATTCCGGAAAAATAATATTTCTCAAATTTAGGATGATAACTTTTGAATAATTTAACAATATAACATGCAATTTATTCACTTCAGGTCAGGGCGGTTTTTTTAATTCTACCTTTTAGTGTGTAACATCCTCTATAATTTATCATTACATTCCATATTTTTTTATTATTTATTATGAAGATTCTATGTTTCTACAAAAGTTGTAACATTTATTTTATTAATAAAATAGCTAATATTTCTTAACTTCAGGAAAAATAATCATTAGATTTTTAAAGTATATAGTTTAGAGGAAATAGTAATGAAATACTGGTAATAGATTTGTAGATCTAATGTGAGGGAATGTACACTCTAATACCACATAATAGTCCTATATGAAAAAGTAGTCACCCTTAGTGGGGGAGTTGAGGGTAAATTATGGGTGACAAACATGTACCGAATATGATGATATCACACATTGGATTCTATTTTTTTGATTGAAAAACATTCATCAATTCAGATACAAGGATCTTTGACATGCACCTGAAACTTATACACCCTCATACAACATAAAAAACTTATTGGAAAAAACATAAATATATTTTTAGACGGTACAACACCAGTTCTGGAAACCACATCCTTTATACTCTTGTAATGTTAGAGTAATTGAATCATCAATTTATAATTAGTTCAAAAAATAGGGAAACACATAAACTGTTGGCTTCCTATAGTTTTAAGACTCCCAAATCATGATTAACTATGCTAATTATGATTATTTAAGACACATTGTATTTAATCATGTTAAAATAAAATCATAACCTCTTGTGTTAGTGTTTACATAATTGAACATGATTATATATTTTTTATGTATGAGAAATAGATATTTTAACATCTGATAAAAAGTCAATGTTACATGAGATACCAATTTCATAAGCTACTGATGAGCTGAGTCACCGATAGAGTGGCTCAAAATTTTCACTATTTATGAACTATAAATAGCTTAACCTACCAACACATAACTTACTGACAACTTGACCTACCAACAAATGACCTATCGATGCCTAAACTACTGATAACTTACCTACGTACACATGATCTATAGACAAATGATCTATGAACGCCTGATCAACTGATGCATGATCTACTAATGCCTAACTTAATGATTCATGGTCTACATATTCCTGATCTATAGATTCCTAACCTAACAACTATTGACCAACCAAAACCTAACCAACTGATGGACTGACTCACTGAAAATATATGTCACCAACAGTCTGAGATGCTGATAGTTTAACCTGCTGATGGACCGAGTCACCAATGATCTGTCATAAATTCAAAATTAATTTTATCGGCCATATTTATGAAATTTAATACTTCACATTCTATTGTTGAAATTGTATATATTTTTTATACATTTTCAGAGACTATTAAAAAGTATGATGCAACTGTACATGATATAGAACATGCTCTTTTTCGACCATCAAAGTATAAATCATGAACCTTAGAGAAATAATGGAATAGATTATAGAGAGAACTTGTTGAACAAAACACCACACGACTATGAAACAATATTAATCAAGCAGTCATGCATATCTAGAAAAATAACTAAGAACAAAAAATGAAAATAACACTATATCAAAAAAATGATAGAAAATAACACTTCATGATAATAATCTTCTACCAAACTAGAACTAAACACACAATCGAAATATAACTCTAGGTTTTTCTTTCTGTTTTTAGCCGTCAAATCCAACTTCATTTCTACCTTCTTAATGGAGTCCATAACATTCAATAAAGATCACATAGACCATTCTAATTTCATATTATAATTTTTCTATACCAATGTAAATTATTTTAAATTTCATTTAGTGTTTGTATCTATTTTGGAACACACGTTGACACATGTGACAAAATAGAATATTCACAGATATCTTGAAAAACATTTACATTTATACTCCCTTAGATAATAGTGGAAGATGTCCCTTCATATCATGTCTATTTTATTTACACTCATATGGAATATATGTATGACATATGGTGACTGGGAACATTTTCATACTATTTTTACCCAGATCCATGTTGTGGATTATTTTTATTTAATATAAACTTCTTGGGGGTTGGTGATCACCACGTGGAGAGGATTTGGTCTTAGCTAGTGACTAATCCTCTTATTTACTTACCGTGTGATTTAGTTTTTTTTCAGTATTCAAATTTCTATTTCTTTAAAACATTACATTAGAGTGATAGATAATTTTATATAGTTTTTATATTAGAATTATTCTTACTATACTAATTTCATAATATAGAATAATAATATATTTTGATTTAACTTAAAAATAAAAAATCATTGAGAAGTCATTGGATGAAAAAAATATTTTAAAAATAATGTAAATTTTCTAAATGAAATGGTATTTTATTGTTTGATATGGATAATAGACATGAAAGTTCTACTACTAAAAGATATCCCTATTTCAATGGTATTATTTATTCATAGTGGAAAGTAAAAATAAAAAAACATAGAAAGTATGAGTTTTGATATTTGGACTGTTATTGTTGAAAAATACGAAATACCAAATACTCCAAGAACTACCTAGAGTGATGATACATAATAATATTTCAATAATAATAAAAATGCTATGAATTCCATATTTTACAGTTTATGTGATGATTAATTTAATAGAATATATTTTTATAAATCCACCTATAAAAATTTGGGTTACTTTAGATTTTTCCCATGAGGGAACCACTGATTTCAAGAAAATGAAACATAATACATATAATATTAAATATGATAATTTAAAAATGAATCCTTATTAACACATTTTTCATATGAATCTTAGGTTCAATGAAATATTGAATACAATTGTCTATATTGGATACCTAGTGGATACCAAAGAAAAAATCATGCGGCTACACATATGTCTACCAAAAAGATGGAGATGAACTTAATTATCAGTTTGAGAATCATGTGATATTAGTAATTATCCATTAAAGTATTTGATAGGTAATATAATGATCTATGAAGTAGAACTAAATGTTATTATAGAAGAGGATGATGATCCCAAAAGATAGTCAGTGGATTTCAAAACCACAGCCAACAATAAAAATAGAAAAGTATATGTTGATACTTAAATTCCATGTAATCAAGACTCACTCAGTTAAAAAATGTGGAAATAACTTAGATATCTAGGAGATTAAACAATTTCAACAGATGGAAGAAGTTATTTAGAAAACCAAATTAAAATGAAAAAATGACAAAAAAGGTAATTGGAAAATTGATTGGAATAAAAATCAAAATACTGATGCAATAGTATGATATGATTTTAAGAGAAGGGGACATCTAAAGGATGATTTTCCCAAATTATTATTTGAAAGGAAATATGAAGACATCGATAGAAAGTAAAAAAATAAATGAAGGCCACCTAGAGTGATTTTGAGGACATCTCCTCTGGATTTGAATCTTCACATGACGAGAAGGTCGATAAAGCTAATATGTGTTTCATAACAAACAAATCTAAGGTAAACTGGGAATCTCTATC
Organism: Viscum album; assembly: GCA_963277665.1. NCBI lineage: Eukaryota > Viridiplantae > Streptophyta > Magnoliopsida > Santalales > Viscaceae > Viscum > Viscum album. The sequence goes on along the minus strand of OY728122.1, from coordinate 904,408,870 downwards.
ACATTATTCTTATTGTTCTTGAGATTAATCTAATTCAAAAAATAAATAAAGTGATGAATTTTTTTAATATTTTCTAATTCATGAAAACACATGCAATGAACTATAGGATAACTAGAAATCTAGATGGAAAAAAAATGTTATTACTATTTTTATTGAATATAGAATTACTACAGAAAAAAATCATGAAAAATTTCATAATGAAAATAATGAACTCAATATTTATAATGATCAAGTAATGAAGGATATAGAGAATTTCAAAAATAGTAATGATAACTTAGTTAAAATTCATGGAAATTTTTTTATCTTAAATATACTATAATTATTCTTTATCAACTAAGAAAAATAAAATTTTTAAATAAAATTTCGTATCAAAATCTTGAAAATTTGGTTTATACACCAAATTTAATAAATATCTAAAAGTTTCAACATTTTAAATTTTTTTATGACCTCTAGATTATTTAGACACAATTTTGTTTATTTTTCTTTGAATTCAGAATTTACATATTGGAAACCCATGAAACATATATGGGGTTCTAATGCACTAATAACTACTATTAATGGACCCAGGCATGTGTGGTTACAAAATATTTTCTTTGTTATATTATTTAATAGGAATCCAACTTGAATATCTCTTGTAAAATCATCTATTACATGAACAGTGGATGTTCATGAAAAATGATTGGGGACTACTTGAGCTTTAAGAACCTTACAAAGACTGAGGGTGGGAATGTCACCTTTGGTGAAAATGCAAAAGGAAAAATATTTGACCTTTTCCAAATTTGTAACGCTAACCAAATTTTAATTTATAATGTTCTTTTTATTGATGGTATTAAATATAATCTGATTAGAATTTCAAAATTATGTGATGATTTAGTTTATGATAAAAATGAAAATGATTATTGAAATGTATTTAATTCTAATAATTATTTAGTATTTACTACTCTTAGAAATGAAAATATTTATGCTTGGAATTTATATTGTTTGATTTTTAAAAAATTTTATTTTTTGAGTTCTTTTTACAAATATTCTTGGATTTGGAATCAGGGATTATGAAACTATAATGTTCTGTCACTTAGAAATATTACTAAAAAAGGAATATTCAATGTTCGACATAAACTTATGTTTCCAAATGAAAACTTATATAATCCTTATAAAAAGTAAAACAACAAAAAATATCTTTCAATCCAAATAATTAGTTTTCAACATCTCAACTACTTCAGTTGGTTCACATGGATTTTGTTGCACCATCAAGAGTTTCTATTTTTAATGGGAAGAATTATGTCTATGCTATAATAGATGACATTTCTAGATACACTGGGACATTCTATTTATCTCAAAAGAGTGAATATTGTTCCCACTTCACCAAATATGCCATAATTGTAGAGAACCTAAATTGTCATAGAATAAAATCATTAAAAAGAGACCATGGTCATTAGTTTGAGAATCATGATCTTGAATATTGTTTCTCAAAAAATGTCTATTGTCAAAACTTCTCTGCTCTTAGGACACTACAGTAGAATGGTGACGCAAAAACAAGGTATATAACCATATAAACAATTTCCCAAACTATGATTTATGGGTATGAGATACCTATTTAATTTATTTTAGAATCTATGAAAATAGGTTTTTATATTATTAATAGAGTTTTAATTATAATTATTGTTAGGAAAACCCACTATGAGATATGGATAAATAGGAATCCTAAGGTTAATTAATTTAATGTTTTCATTTGTAAAACCTTTATCCTTCATAACAAAGATAAAATTGGTATGTTTTCATCCAAAAGTAATGATGTAATTTTCATAGGCCATTATACCTATAGAAAAGCCTTTAAGGTATTTAATAAAGTAACCAATTATGTGGAATAATTTGTACATATAAAATTTTAGGAAACTGATCCTCATGAACCTAACAACTCTCAAGAAAACATTGATTATGGTCTTCCAAATCTGAATATAAATGATAAACCTCACGATCCAGTTGTGAAATAAGTAGAATAATCATCCAATTTTATAAAGTATCCATACTCTATTCACAGTGAATCTGAACTTATAGGTGAACCTGAAATAATTATCTGTTGTTTTTCTAAATATATTAGAACTCTTAATAATCATACCTTAGATTATGAAGTTGGAGACTTAGATAAAAATACCAATTATATAGATTATATAAGAAACTAGGTTGAACATCAAGCCTTTTTATATAGTATGAACATAAAAAATATCAATGATTCAATCAATGAAGAATTTTGGGTAATGCCTATGAATGATGAATTGAACAAGTTTGAAAGAAATAATGTCGGGTAACCTGTTGATAGACCCAAATACATATTGACTATAGGAAATAAGTGGGTGTTTAGAATGATGTAGATGAAGCTGCCACTATTGTAAGAAATATAGATAGACTAATTGAAAATGAATATAGTCAAGAAGATGGAATGGATTATGACAAAACTCTTTCATTGGTTTCTAGACATGGATCCATTATAATTCTATTTTCTTATGAAGAACATATAAAATTAAATTTATATCCAATGGATTCCAAATATGAATGCCTAAATGGGCATATAGTAGAGGATATTTTTGTTGAACATCCCATATATTTAGAAAACCTCTTTTTTAAATCATGTTTTGTATTTAAATAATCATTGTATGTATTAAAACAGGCACCAAGAGAATGGTATGATAGGATCAACACTTTTCATATTTATTAAGGTTTTAAAAATTGGTATTTTAATCCTAAGTTTTTCATAAAAATAATTTCTAAATATGTTTTATTTATTAAAATATATGTTGACGATATTATCATTGGATATTAAAAACATTTTTTTGTGTTTATTTTTCAAAAATGTTTCAATGATTGTTTTAAAATGTATTTAATGGGTTAAATCTAATGAATTTTAGGATTTCAAATTCTTTAAAATAAAGAAGTTATTATTTTAAAGAAAAGTAATCAAATAAATTTATTTTAAAATTTTTTCACTTGGATAACACTAAAAGTTTTGATAATACAATGAATATATCCTTTAAATATTATGTTGATGTAAATTGAATGTTTTTTGATCAATCAAATTATAGAGGTATGATTGTAAGAAATCTCTACCTAACTTCTCTCTAGCCTGATATTATGTTTTTTCTATGTATGTGTGCATGTTTTCAAGAAAATCCTAATGAATCTCATTTAACTATTGTTAAATGAATTTTGAAATCCCTCCTATATACTACCAATATTGGATTGTTCTATCCTATATGAAAAACAATTGATTTTGTTAGTTATTAAGATGCTCACTTTGGTGGATACATGTTACACCTAAAAAACCTTCTAGAACATGTCACTTTTTAGTACTGTCACTAGTGTCATACTCTAGTAAAAAAGAATCAATTTGTTGCATTATCTACTATAGAGGTGGAATGCATAACTACTGGTAATTATTGTGCTCATATTTTTTGGATGAAACACACATTGTTAGATTATGTCTATCTATTTATAAATTTCCCGATAAATTAAGATAATAAAAGTTATATAAATATGTCTATGAATCTGGTTTCTCACTCTAGAACAATACATATTGATGTAAGACATCACTTTTTGTGAGATAATTATCAAAAAGGTTATATAACTCTTGATTTCATTAGCACAAAACATCATATTGCTGATATTTTTACTAAGACATTAAATTATGAGTGGATGAGATACATTAGACATGAGTTCGGAATGATCAATTCTTTTTGGACACACTGATGATTTCTCACTGACCTAACTCACTGATGATGTATCAATGATGCAACTCACTGATGCAGTACCACCGACTTGGCTCAACGATGATACCTCATCGACGGGACTCAATAATGGTGAATTACTGATGGATTTCACTTAGGTGTCTCACTGATCAATATTTATTTAATTATTTTTATTTCTCTCTCATGAATTTGAAACAATGCTATCTTAATTTATTTCAACCCGAATTTAGTATTATACCACATAAAATCCCTAAATGAAATAATAATGGATCGATCCAACTTTTCTACTCACTCTTGATGCAATCTTACTTTCGAACTCTTACCCTGGATCCTTTTTGTTGTGAGATCCATCATTTGTGTCTCAAACCAATGCCTTTGAACTTTCAATTCCCTGAGTAAAGTGAATCCATTAAGTATATAGGGGTGAGTTTCATCCTTCCACGAATCCAAGAGTAGAACATAGTCGATCTAAGAAAAAGAATAAAAAAATTAATCCAGAACTCTTGAATAGTTTTGTAACCCCGTAGAATGAATTTCATTCAGAATGGATATTATCTAGTTTGTTGCTTCTGTTGAATGTATTTCCAGATCAAGGCTGGTTAGATTGGTTCTCCAATAATAAGAGACTATACTACCCGAGGATAGTGAATGAGTTCTACAATAAAGATGAGTTTCTACTATAATGAGCTGATCTATTCTGGATAATGTCAATAATAGGTGGAAGAAGATTGTGTTTCTCATCAATGAATTGATATGATTGTATGATGGTACCTCATGATAGTATATCTTATGATCATCATGTTGTGAACCTCCCACTAGGGATTTCATCATCTATCAAGATGATTATCTATTTTATCTGATGATGAATGGTTGAAAGGAAAATTTTGGAAAATATATAATGGTTCTTATTATTGATATGATCAAGAATTTTTGTATGAAAATCTCTTTATTTCACCAAAAATATTATCTCAGCCATGTTGGAGGAAAAAGTCTATGTAAATGAATGTGAACAAAATGTTTCAGTTTGTGATAGTATCTACTTAAATAATGTTATCTGTAGTAGGATGAGGATTTACTAGAATAGTAGGAACAAAATGGGGGTTGAGGATACTAACAATATATATGATGACAATAATGTTGTTGACCAACCTATGAGGACAAGTGATACAGATGACCCTATTCCTGGACCTCATGAGGTTGGTGTATGCTCTATTGATTAGGTTTATGTGGAAATTACTAGCTTTTAATCTCTAATAGATTTCATGAGTGATCTTGAAATTGTTGACAGCCCACAGAGGGTGACCAATGGATTTTTCAGTCCACCAAAATACTACATAAAAAGAGTCACTTATACGTGATGAACACATTTTATAGACTAAAGAGTCTAAGGATGATGATTATGAATGTATCATAGAAGTGAAGAAGAATCAAGAGAAGAAGAAGGAAATAGAAGTGAGAAATAAGATGAGGAAGATTTTAAATAATATGAGTAAGAAGACGAGGATACTGATGAATATGATGAAGGTGGAAGATAAGATGACACTGAAAGGGATGATGATACAACTGGTGGTTTGGAATGTGAAGCAGATCATCCAAAGGATGATCCAGGTGTGGATGTGGAACCTCTTTTCATAGAATTTGTAGAATAAGAACCAATTATGTAATCCCATGAGGCTACTAGATATGTTTTGATAAAGGAAAGGACTTCAGATGAACATGATACGCTAGATGTGGTTGAGAAATAGTTCATACAATTCATGATCATGAGAAAGTTGAAGCAATAAGATATATTTTTTGTGACTCCAATAAGGGAGTTAAATAAATCATGAAAAAGGCCTTGAGACGAGGGGGGATACAAGGTAAAGGAGAAAACGTTTATGTACGTTCTCCCATAGATGATATATAGGTACCTATACGGAGGAAGTACCTTGGGTGTGTTACTCTAGGTTCGGACTTCCCTAATACCTTGGTTAAGGATCCTACCACTTATCCAATTGATTATTCAGAATCTAGTGAATATATCACCAAATTTCATTTTAATGATTTCATGGATGAAATTTTGGTTGTTTCTAGATCAACCCCTTTAATTCGACCTGCTACCATTTCTATAATTAGTGAATGAGACGATGAAATGATTACTAATAGGTTTATCTCTCATTTTGACCCACGATTGATCACTCTAGTGGAAGTAGTTGTCACCAACAATTAGAAAATGAGATATGAAAATTTTTACACGGTGTAATCAATAAAAATGATGACAACTTAATATAATGAATCTTGGGATATAGTTCTAAAATATTTTGGAGAAAAAATTTATAAATTATCTAAAGATGGTTCTCCTCCTCCATCAACCCTTTGTCTTGAAATTTTGTAATATATTATAAAAGATGTTGTGTGTAGTTCTCTTACATTTGTTCCAACTCAGAGTCCAATTTTCTAGGTGAACCAGTTAATGATAGACATCAGATATATTGTACAAGGATCAACTAGCTCTACAACTCCAGTTTCTCACTCGATAGATGATGATTTAGGTAGACCAATGATTTTAGAAGAGCTACTAACCATAATGGGTGACAATAAATAGGGGAGTATTTGAAAAATTATGCAAAATTGTGATCAAATTTATGACATGGTTAGGTTATTAACTAATGGTTCTACTAAATAATAATAGAAAATTACCAAGATGGTAGATTTGTATTTCAAGAGGGTTTACACCAAGCAACAGCTGACAAGTAACTTCACGTATTTACTGTAGAATTTGAGACTACCTTTACCAACCATGATATTCAAAGACCACATTCCTAAGTTAAAATAGTTTTCTCATACTCTATAGAAAATAATGGAAAAAAAAGATGACTTTGAACAATATATGGAATATAAATTTGAGGTAATCAAGGATTTAATTTATGTGTTCTAGCCATTCCTAAACCATCCTGTCACAACTATTGATTCTATGTATGCTGCTCCCATCCATCCTAGAGTGTCTCCTTATTACGTTTTTTCACCTATAACATTCCAATCTATTTTTTTTTCTTTTTCAAAAGCTGGTTAGAGGGAACCGGTACCCCAGCCTTGTTTGAGGAAAATCGAAAACCTCATAAATATACGATTCAGCAGAATTCAAATTCAAAATTCAAACATAAACAGGAACTATCACGCGCAGTCACCTCGAGCCACGAGCCATGTGTCCCGCCTCGAGCCACAAGCCACGTGTCCCACCTCGATCCACAAGCCATCATCACGCATCAGTTGCCGCGCAAATGCCTCAGAACACGCCACCAATCATGTCGCCGGCAGGGCATGCCGGACCGACCACCGTTCAATAGACGTCCTCGCCGGTGAGCATCACCAGTGACATACAACCACCAGCCATGCCACCCACTTCATCACGCCCACCATAGAACAGCAGGTAAGCTGCATCAACCGGAACGAAGATGAGCTTTACCAACGTCCGACAACATCACCTCACCCGTGGTCAAGAGCTAACCACCGCGGAAGACGTTGATGGGCACAAAGAAGGTTCTAGAGCGCTCCGAAGAGTATGTCGTTGGACGAACCGGTCTTACAACCATAGAACCAACCAGGAGCGTCGTCAATCTCACCGTAGCCAATAACCAGCGACCATCAGGAAACATTTCCAATGCCGTCCAGAAAAAACCAGATACAGATCCAGAGAAACAAATCACACGTTCATAGAAACAAACACAAACCATTAAACCCTAATCACGAGGGAACAGGAAACTGTTGCAAGCAGAGGAAGCCCGCAACCCAGATCCTGTCGCAGCCATCCTTATCAACCTCGATAGTTGCCGCAAAACCCCAACCTCCCACGCCAGATCTTTGAGATTCGACCGTGCCTCCAACGAAAACCCTATCCAGCGAGAGGACTCGGTCAAGCAAGCTGGGGGAGCCGGAGAAAACCCTGAAGCCACCGGAGCTAAGGTAAGGAGACAACGATAACCGAGGGAAGGAGGCGGCGACGAGGAGAGCACCCAAGAACCACAGCGCCCCTTACGGGCTCATAGTCTCCTCTCTTTTCACCTATAACCATTACCCCTTAATAGGCTATGAGTCAGATCACACTATTCATTCATGAGAAAATATTACCGCATTCCTCTTCTATCAATATCTTATCTCTTTCATTTATTACATTAGTCAAATTTCGTTCAATCACTATTTTATTTGTCCCTTATGCTTATACTAATTATGTCTCTATTTATCGTATCCCTGATGCCACTAAATATGCCAAGTGTAAATGGATGGATGTTGATTCATACGATAAGAATTTGGATCATTTTTCTTATCAAGAGTTGATGTACTTATTTTTTATTGTAATATTTCTGTTATCCCCTATAATACTCGACTAATGAAACACTCTATATGGTTTCTTCTTGTTGTTATTTACTTATATGTTTATTTCGTATTTCCTTTTTAATTTTCCAAAAAGGGGGATAAATTTTATGAAGTATATCTTAGGGGATGATTAATATTGATTTTATGTATCAATGGTAACATAAAATTGATAAAGGCCATATAACAACTAATCTGATTTTCAACTATTATGTACTTGTGATTCATCTAAATATTTCATCTCAATAATCTATGTAATATGTTAATAACACATTATCTTTAATAAACAAAGATCATTTAAATTTTTTCACATATATTTCCTTGATTTGAGATTATCAAAAAGGGGGAGATTGTTGGCCTTATCCAGTTTCAATGCTCACAAATCATGCTTAAATTTGCTAATTAATATTTTTTTAAAATATTGTGTTTAATCATGTTCAATTATAATCATAACATATGATATTAGTGTTTAAATCATAATAAATCATTAAAAATTTGGATTAGTATGAGACATAGATATTTGTACTAATGATATAGATGTCACTAATACATTAGCTACAAATGAAATTGGAAACTGGTGAGTTGAGTCACTAATAAAGCATCTCATAATTTTTGTTATGTATGACTGATTGATAGCATGAACTAATGATACTAGACCTAAAAAAATGACCTTCCCATAACTGAGAATCTGATTCCTGAGCTACCAAATCCTAATATATCGTTGCCATGTCTAACAACACATGACATACCAACGCCTGATCTACTAACTCCGGATCTTCCGACGCACGATCTACCGACTCCTGACTTACCGATTCTTATGAAATCGACACCTGATCTACCAAAAAACTAAGTCACCAATAGCATAAGTCAGATACATTCTAATATATTGATAGTATAACCTACTTATTGACTGAGTCATGATGATTAATATTAAATTCAAAATTAATTCTAATGGATATATTTATAAAACATAGTACATATTATTATATTAATGAACTTGTCTGTTATTTTTAGACATTTTCTAAGACCATTATGTATTATGAGGTACCTTTATGTGATAGAGAATATGATCATATATGCCCTAAAAGTATAAGGAAATAATAGTGTGAAATAAAGGAATAGATTAGAGATAGATGTTGTTGACCAAACATCTGCACGACTGTGAAACAAGCTCAATCAACCAATCATGCAAATCAAGAGAAATTGATGAGAACCAAAAAGACAAAAAAACTGTAGAAAAAGAATGAAAATAAAGAACACTTAGAGAAGATAATATTATACCCCAATGGAACATAACATAGAGGAATAAATGACTCTTTATTTTGTTGATTTTTTTCAGCAGTCGACTCCAGATTTATTCCTATATTCCAAACGGACTCCAGAAGAATCACTGAAGATCACACACATATTTCTAATATTTTTAATCATTTTACCATGTATGCGTAATTAATATTAAATTTATATTAGTGTGTGTCACTTTTTTGAACACACAATGAATATTTTCCTAAACTGAAGATACATATATATCATCACAAGAACTCATATTTACACTCTCATCGATAACACTGGAAGAGGTCCCTACGTGGACAATCTTTATCTTTGTCACTCCCATGAAATATATAGAATAGGTTTAGTGACCAGGGTAGTTTGTATATTATTGATACCCTGATCTAGTGTGTGGATAATATTTATTTAATATAATGTTCTTGGTTTCATGTGATCACCGTGTGGAGGGGATTAGGTCTCATCATGGGGATGAACCTCTTTCCTAATTCTTTTCAGTGATTTCATTATATATTTTATTTTTTAATATTACTATTTTAGAAAAATAATCATCACATTACTAGTTAATATCTGATAGTATTTATAATTCATCTTGTTTTAGTATACTAATTTTAAAAGTTATAATAATGAAATACATGGTTTTAACAAACAATTATAAAATATTTTGAATAAAAAACAACTATAAACCTACTACATTGGATAACTAGATTATTTTTGTTTGGAAATTTATGGATTTTTAAGTATGATTTTTTAGACAAATATTTTTATAGGAATTAAATTAACCCTTTCTAGAATATCCTTCTCTAAAGAAGAAGAATTTTTTAAAAGATATTATGATCCATAAAAAACACTAAAACCATAATATTATGCATATTGATGAGTTTTATCCAAAAACCTCCTTCCACTTCAATATAGAATTTTAACACACATAATACTAGATCCATATATTTTCAAGGTTTATTATTAATTATCCCCATGAAATGAACATCAAATACAATGTGAACTCCATTTATACTCATCCTGAACATTTTCATATCCCATTCTTTCCATAGACCTGTCATATAGAGCTCTTTATTCTTCAAATGATGATTCTGTTAACATATATAGAATGCTACGTGACTTTTATCTATCTCACGATATTATAGACTTATAATTATTGATAATTTCATCATCTATTTAGATTTTCACATTTCAACATTCATTCTTCATTTAATTATATATTTTATGGTGTGCATATGGTTCATTAATTCATCTCCATTTGTGATTCATAGAAATCTCAATAGTTTTCTCTCTAGTTTCTCATTACTATTTCTCAAAAAATTATTCTCCTTTATATAGAAAAATAATAGTACAATAAATTTGGTTAATTCATGGGGTTTAATATGAAATTACCTCTATCATATCTATTGAATTGTCTTCATTTAATATCTTTTAAGTAAATCAGGATTTCATGTTATCAAATCTCCCATAAGACATGGTGTCAGTATTCATCAAGTAGTTCAAAAAATATATTCAATGTTGACCTTAATTAAATAAATGTATAGATAATTGAATGTATATCCCATATTGATGAAAAATATATATATTCCACATGAATGAAATTTTCCTAAATAGTTTCTTCTGAAATAAATTATATATAAATCAAAAATAATCTCCCATTAATTTATGTTCTCATAAAAAAAGTCTAAAAAAGCAAAAAAATATTATTTTTTGATACATTGATTGAAGTAACAAACAATTTACTTCTGATTTAATAATCATCTCCCAATAATATGTAAATTCATGTCGACTTTTAGTTATGTTTATCATACATGGTCAATTATAATACATATTTTTTCCCTTGTCTCTACAAAATTGTGTTGAGGAGTAGAAACCAATCCATTGGTTTAAAAATTATAAAATTTGTAAAATAATTCATTCACATTAATATATCATCATCTATTCCATATACAATATTTTCTTAAAAATTAAATTTACATAAATTTCATTAACTATTCATAACCTCTTAGTTGTTATTCATTAAACATCTAACAACAAACATGGATACAATCAATTACATCATGTGACTAAAATTTAGTAATATAATCTCCTAATGATATTTCCTCAACCATCACTATTTAATTTTCTATTATTCATCACAATTTATTTATTATTTTATTATTAGTATCTTATATATCATAATATTCAATCATATCGAAACCAGCATCTTAAAATCATCTATTGTTCAAGGTTTCCCATAGTGTATAATCTTTAAAATTGTCATCATATTTTATTCAATAAAATTAAAATATTCCTCTTCTATATCCCATGAAACATCCATGTATAGAAACATCTAAATTTTAATTTTTCTATAACAAACTAACAGTCACATAGACATCATCATTCACCATTGAACTTATCATATTGACAATGAGTTATCTGGACAGGATTCCTTCATATAATATGGACCAATTTCATCCATAGTTTATCTAACATTTCTTTGAAATCATCATTTTATTCATTATCCATTCACTTATATAATGGAAAACATATAAATTTGGTCACCCTCCATGAAAATTTTCATATATTTATATATTTTTTTAAAAATTATACATTGATACTAGAATTTTGTTTTTTAGATACCATAGATGATATTATATTATGTTACCATTTTGAATTATCATGGTTTTGTATGATTGAATATAAAACACCTTTATTTTCAGAAACCACTTAATCTAATTTAGATTCATCTTGTTTCCTTTCATCATATAAAATATATATGTTTCATACTGTAAAACTTTTCTACTAAAGAAGTCATTGTGTTCTATGTATCAACACATGTACATCATCCAATTATGATTATATCAAAAATCTCATCATTTTTTATCTTCCATAAATACACAGCAAGACAAAATTATTTACATAAAATTGAATTGAAAATTCACTCACATAACTATCCTGTAGTCATAAAATCTATGAGTATCAGGGACATCAAGCCTCAAATGTGTATATATAATTCAACATTAAATTCTCTTGATAAATTATATACAGGAATTATCTCCATGGATTACTCTATAATTTTTTTAGAATAGACATTACACTTCTTCATTGCATTTGGTGGCATGATTTCCTCCTATTATCCAGTATGATCTTTTCTGATTCATTATTTTCATTTTTTAGAATTATATGTATTATATTCATGTTCTAACAGTAAATGTTTGAATTTATATACTATAAAAATATGATTGAGTTATTTCTGAAACCTTCATAGGAAACATCAAATTTAATGTTCTAATGGAATTTTCCAAAAAAACGTTCACAACAAGTTCAATATATCATCATAATCATAATATATTGAGTACATTAAATATTATATATTCTCTTTCATTAATAATGAATTAATTATTGTTCAAATTGGAATCATATCACTAGTAAAAAAATTGATATATGCTTTTATAATTTTGAACAATATCTTTAACTAAAAATACATCCATGGACATGATATATTTTTTATTAGTTTTTTTCACTGTGGATTATATTAAAAAAAGTATCATTTAAAAATAAAATAACATCATATTTTTCGTAAATTTTTCCATGAAATGATATTAGATATACAAAATATGTGTTTTTAATTAATTTTCTGGGATAAAAAAATCAGCATGATCTATTTCTTTTAATGGAATTTTTATGATGTTTCCATTTAGATATTTTTTATTAAAAACATTTTTTTCCTTGCATCACCTACCAAGATGTTGAATGATATTATTATATTGATTGGTCTATTTGAAATTTATCATATATTGGGTATAAAATTTTTAGGATATTTCAGTCCACATGTGGTACTTACTGTTGAGATTTTAATTTTGAGGACTCTATTTGGATCTATAATTATGCCATTAAGGTCAATTCCATGAATAATTTTCCATAAATATAATTTATATAAAACATTATAAAATGCCAAACATAGGAACATAAAATCATTATTTTTTATTTTAATTATGTTTTGAATTAAATTTATATTATAGAACACATACATTTTATCTTAATACATAAACATTAATCAATTGAAATAGATGTAGGGTTTATTATTATATTTCTTTGGGGAACCTATTTTAGAATTTTCCCCTTTTTCATGTTTTGAAAATTAACATTAATTAGGGATGAGTGATTTTACATTGAATTTTTTCATCACAAAAATTTTATTATGATTGTTCCCTATCAAATATCTTTTTTAATTGTGGAAATCTAATTTTTTTTGAAATTTTCAAAAAAGTCATTGACACCCCATATCACTTATTAAATTTTGTGGAAACCTATACACTCTATATTCTTGTTGTCATATCTGAATCTTAATTTATTTATTTATGTCTACATCCCTATCATATATCAATCACTTCACCATAATTTGAAAAATTATTTTTACTTTATCCTATATATTGTTTTTTAGAAAATTAATTATACATTCAAACTCCTCAATTGTGATCATAAAGTCATCATCCTTATTTTATTTCTTTGAATTTACAGATTCATTTGATTTAATTTCAGTTTTAAATTTAGAATGATATCATCCTTTTTTCAAAATAAAATATTTTGAATCATTTACAAGTCTATTATATTTATTTTTTCCCTTAAAAATTTGATTCTAGAAAAAAAATTATTATATAAAGTAAGGAATAAATATTCACCCAATTGTAGTGCTTTCACAACTGTTATAACTTAGTTGTGGGTTTCAATATTATTTTCATAGACTTCTTCATTGTGGTCCTGAGAATTTTAAAATTATACCACATTATTTTTTATAAGACAGTATCATTTTGTGAAAAAATGATATTCGTTTATGAATATTTTCAATTAAAAATTAATCATGAGACTCACAAAAAAATTGGATTATTCATTAATAAATCATAATTATCATCATGATAGATTTAATATGATAAATTTTCAGTGGTTTGTTTATATTTATAAAGTAATGTAATTAATGTGGATTCGTTCACTTTAATTTTACTTTTACTTATTTCTTGAATGAGGGAAAGAAAAATATCATATCATTGACATATATATCTTGGGGAATAACTTCAACTATTAATTCATTTAATACCATTTATACTAACTCATGATAAATATATTTTTTTATGAACTACATATTGTTTCATCTATATGTGATATGAACTAATAGTGTTGTCAATACTATAAAACCTACCATCCATTATTCAATTGACTTCTATTATTTTGGGATGCATGTCGAATCATGGTATTAATCATTTCTTTAACATCTTCATGATTATAATATAATTAATTATTTCTATGACTGTATGATCTTCCTATACAATAAGGTTAATCATATAGAAGAATTTTATAACATATTCATCCAGGTTTATACTCTTTTCATCATTTTCCATCTATAGAACCAATTATTTCTATTTATGTCATTGGTAGTACATATCATAGTTGCGGAAAAGGTTCTCCACCATTGCATGTGTTTGTTTACAATAATGAAACCTAACATGTATAATCCATAAATTAATTATTTATAACCAAGTTTTCACCTTTATACATCTACTTGACCATATTTGTTTAATTGGTTCGAAAATTTGGTAGTGACATTACATAAGAATGTATACACTTTATATAAAGACCCACACCCTAGTGGCCTGGAGATGGTTATTTATATTAATATATTGTCATCAATAAAATATAGTTTTATTTGAAATTAATTTAATTGTTTTTTAAGTCAAAATAGAAACATATTATGAACATTAAACAAGGAATGATATACAGAATGAAAATTCAATTGGAAATATCATTGCCAACAAAATTATCCAAGTATGACATTCATTATATTCATCTTCAAAACCTGGGGAATATAAATCATTAGAAGTGTATGGGATCAGATGATCAGTAATGGTATGTAGTATGTTATAATTTATCATAAAATAAACACTATTCATGGTAAACAACTAAAAACAAATTCCTTTTGCAATATTTTTAAGCATAATGTGGAACGAATGAAAGGTGAGAAAACAAGTCCTAATAAATTTTAATAATAGAATGTAACATATACATTGATATTATCACAGTTATATAATAACATGGTTTATCAATTAAAAAACCATAATGAGTGAAATAATAATGCTGAATATTTGAATCATATTATCAAGGCCTTAGACAAGACGTATGATAATACTAGGGTAAGGCCTCGGCTAAAACCCAATTATATTTTGTCTCATGAAACATACAAATAATTTGGGGGTATATAGTAGGACCCACTCATTTCTTTTTATTTTTAATGCATTTCTCAAATGATTTGGGATAAACAAGAAAATCATGAACATAGGAGATGACATCCCCCAGTCTATACACATAATCACTAACCATTCTGTGTAATATAGTGAATTGTATAATGATAACACATCCACATTCTAACTAATAATAAAAAAATTAATTAAATATGGTAGATGATAACCCTAATAAATTAACAATAATATGACATAAAATTCTCCAGCGGTGTTAAAATTTACAGAAATACAATTATAAAATAATCGAGGAATTTTTGAGAGAAATATGGTCATACATTGAAAAGAAGATTTATTTTTGAAAAATATTTGCATAAAACCATAAATTAAAAAATGTAAATATTTACATGATGAAATTACTAGTTTTAGAAAAAATAATTTTTCCTAAAATTTATTATAGAGTGCACTTGAAAATATGTAGGAATTATTGAAGTTACCTTGACCTGGGCCTATTAATGTGGAAGAATTGTGATATATATTTATAAAACAATTAAAGACATCAAATATATGGAAGGGTTTTGATCGGTAATAATATATAGAAAATTATCAAATAATTTGTTAGTGTTAAATAAGAATAATGTACTATCTAATTGAGATTAATAGAGAGAAAGAGTATCCTGAATAAAAGTATAGGTTTGGGTAGAGAACCATTAGCTTATGTTTGAACGTGTTTAGCACTTGACCATAACATCTATATTTTCAAATTAATTCCAATAATTAATAAATAAATAAACTTATATAATTATATTTATTTAAATATAATTTTATTATGTTTATTTATGTAATTTGGGATGACTTATAAAATTTATTTTATTCTTCAGGAGCATCTGACTTCTTGGTTTTCTTTATCGGAATACTTGTATATGACTATCGATGTTATTGAGGAATTGGTATAATTCTACAGAATTGAATTTATATGATTGTAATAAAAAACCGAATGATTAATTGGGGAAATAATTAATTTGGTTATATGTTTGGTGGATGAGTTATTAGATAGATCATTAGTGATAATCATATAGATTATTTTTTTGATATTTTGATTATTACGAACTATTTTTGTCATATGAATAGATATTACGTATATATACTAGTTATGGAATATTTAATTGGATATAGTACATATATAATTGACTGGTTAAACCAATAAAGTAGTTTGATGACCATATTGTATGGATAAATTGATGAACCAAGGTTTTCCATCCATGAAGGTTATAAATTGGAAACTCTTGGATGGTGATTTCATTTTTAAAACACAAGAGATTGATATTATAGTTCGTAGAAGTATATTACTTTTAAACAATATAATTATTTAATATTTATAATACTTGAGTTATTATTATCATTTTGAATGAGAATTTAGTATATGATAAGAATAGATAAAAAAATTAAAAAGAAATTAAAGTAAAAAGGGAAGATGGTTTACCTCTTGAAATGTCATCATTGAGAACCTCACTAAAGGAAGTGGTTTTGTTCTTTTCTCAAAAAAATAGATCATGCACGTGGGGAGAGACTAGGGAAGTTTATTTGGGTCAAAAATTAAGAATATTAATGTCATAGAGGAGTGAAGATAAGAGGGAGTGAGGGAGTGATGAGTGGTTTTTATAATGGAGGAAAAGGTTGTCTTTTGAATATATTATTCATTATTTTATTATTTTTCTCAAGACAAATAATAGTATTGATTATTTTCACCAAATATAGTAATATGTTATTGAGAGTTAAAACCATGTGTTCTTACATTAGAGAGGTCTGAAAAAATAGTGTACTAAACTTCTAATGTATTTTACCATAAATTATATTTTTTTTACTATTTACTAAAAATTTCATTTATGTCTGAAAAATCGAAAATATTTTCCATATGAAATATTTTATGTGTATTTTTCAAAAAAGGACTCCATTTTATCTGAATAATTTTTTTGTTATGTGATATTTAATTATTAAATATAATCATTATTTATAGGAAAAATAGGATTTTAAATTTAAAACTGATTTAGAATACTTAAAAAATTAATTCAGGCCATATAATTTTTCAAATATAATAAGAAAACAAATTATTTATTTAGAAATAAATTTTATGAAAATTTATTTTATATTTAAAAAAATTTAATTTAATATTTATAATCAAATATTTATTACTGACAGAAATGAAAACACTAAATTTTTAAATTTCAAAATATTAACTCTCAATTGTATGATGAATAAATTTTATTTATACTTACATGGGTGATGTAACTATTAAAAATGGTAAATTGATATTGTTAAGGTTTATTTTACTATTCACCAAAAATTTATGTTGATCCAATGAAACACTAAATATCTTACTAATCGCAATCATGTACGTCAATGATTCCATATTCAAAACAGTGTGGCAGAAAAATTTTGTTTAATGGATTGGTAGTAATTAAATAGTATTTTTTTATTAAGACATAGTTTTTTATGCATCACAGTCTTTATTAAATATATTTGTAAAAAAATTGGGTGTTACAATTTTCCCCCTTACAAAAATATTATCTTTGAAATTTAAAAAAAGTTACCTCAAAAAAATATTTCTATTGTTCTTAAATATTAGTTCCTTAGGAGCCCATATTACCTCTTTAATTTTATGTTTTTCCAAAGAATATTACTTGAAAAGTTGTACAATTCCTCAATATTTGTTCTTTAGTTTACATAATCATGATATACTCTTCATTGTAAGATAATTCAGGTTCCAATTATATACCGTCAAAAGTGAGTACATTTGTAGGGTCTGGCATGTGCTTTATGAACAATGAGACATGGAACACATTGTGTACCTTATAATGGTTATGTGGAATTTCTAAATGAAAGGTCACTTCTCTAATTATCACCACAACTTCAAAAGGACCAATGTACAAGGGGTTTAGTTTCCCTTTCTACCCAAATCATATATCACACCTCTATAGAGATACATAAAAAATGTGATCTCCCACTTGAAATTGTAAAATATTCCTTCGATTATAAGCACAAATACATTTCCTATAATGATATTTGATTATATGGGTTTGAATAGTATTTACCTTTTCATTTGTTTCCTTTACAATCACTGGTCCCACATGAATTCATTCAAAAATTTGAACCAAACATGTCGGTGTACGACATGTATTTACAAAACATTCTTCATATGGTTTTATTTGAATACATGAATGGGAAATATTATTATAGGGAAACTCAACCAAATTTAGTTTTTGATCCCACATACCTTGAAAATCATATGAGAATTATATCAACATGTCATTTATTGTTTGGATTGTCCTTTACGATTTCATGTCAGTTAGATGGTGATAAGCAGTACTCATTAAATGGTCAATATATAAATAATTATGATTAAATTTCCCATATTTTTATGTAAACCAAGGATAAAAATCAGACACAATTGAGAGAGGTTCCCGGTAAAGTCCTACTAATTAATTTATATTCAACTGTGAAAGGTGATATAGTAGAAAATCCTCCCATATAGCGAAGAAATGAATAGATTTAGTAAGTCGATCAAGAATCACCCATATTGGATCATTCATCCTTATTGTTTTTGGTAATCCATTGATGAAATATATAGTGAATTCATCCCATTTCCATGTAGGAATAAGAATAGGATTCATGAATCCTTTAAGATATTGTCTTTTGGCCTTAACTTTTTAATCGACTAAACATCTTGATTCATAATAAGAAATTTCACTCTTCAGGATATACCAAAAAGAAATGTTCTTTCAAATATCTAAAAATATTAGTGACAGCTAAGATTATAATGAAATTAAAAATATGGTAATCATCCATTAACTCCCATTTTAGCTTGGTTTCGAAGGGAACACATAATCATTTCTGATCTTTTAGATTTCTATAATTACTCACGAAATTTTACAATGTCCCATCACTCATAACATTAATTTTTTTTGAATATTCTCATCATCATATTGAGAACATAAAATTATTACCAATAAAGATGGTTGGAAACCAATTAAAATTTAACTATTCATCACCTTATTTGATAATTCATGTATATATTCTCTCCATATCCCCGTACATAAGATCCTTGTCAATATATATTAATTCAAATCTCTATGATCCTTTCCAATTCATCTTCAACCTTATTTTCCTTCCATGTATGGTAGTGTGTGGTAAAATCATAATACTTGAGTACCTTGAGACATTTCTTTTGAATTATGTTGAGTTCCTTCCATGAGAATATATATTTTAGGATCTTGTGATCATTATACATGTCACATCATTTAACATAGAGATAATGCCTAGGAATAAATAAAGTAATGACTATTTCTGTTTACTATATAACAAGATTTAGATAAGTTGGTTCATTAATTTCTATCTTCCTTGATGCATAAAAAATAAGTATATCATTTTTCATAAGGAAACAACCAAATCCTTTCTTGATGCATCATTATAAATCATAAATCTACTATTTCTCTTTGGTAGAGTATTTTTTGGGTAATTCCCTAATATCATCTATAGTTACTCATAAAAATATTCACATTATTTTTCCCATCTAAACTTAACACCTTTACGAGTAGTCTCGGATAATGGGTTCTCTAATTGGGTGTCATTCTGAATGAAACTAAAATAATAACCTGTTAAACTAATAAAATTACGTACCTCGGTGACGATCATTAGAGAAGGTCATTCCTAAAATTCTTTTTCATTGCAGGATTGACTATAATTTCATCCTTAGAGAAAATTTGGCCTATAAAAGAACCAGTTTGAAGTCGTAATTTACATTTTCTAAACATACCATATACCTCATTTCATCAAACTATCTTTAGAACAATCCTCATGTGATTCTCATGATCTTCATTTATTTTAGAGTATACTAAGATATCATAAATATAAACAATAAAAAGTCATAAATATATTTCTTGAAAACTCTATTCATTATATCCAAGAAAACTGATGGTGAATTAGTTAGTCCAAAAGGAATTATTTTAAACTAGGCATTCATATACTTGGTTTGAAATGATCTCTTTGAAAAATATTCTTTCCTCAAACACAAATGATGATATCCAGATCGAAGATCAATGTTTGAAAAATTTTTAGATCTGTGAAGTCAATCAAATAAATCATAAATGCAGGGATGTGGATAGTTTTTATTATCAGAATAAAATTTATCTCTCTATAGTCAATGCATAACCATATAGATCCATATTTCTTCTTAATGAAAAGAACATGATAACCCTAGGAAGAAATGATAAGGTTGATGAATCCATTATCACATAATTAATATAGTTATTTATTCAATTCAAAAAATTCCATGGTGTCCATTCTAGGAGCTTCTTTCGTATAGCCCATAAACCATGAATTAAAATAATTGAAATCTTAATTTACTACACTTGAGGATGTCCAGGTAAATCCTCTTCAAATAAATAAATGTTTTATTCCCAATATATAAATTTTTAATTTGAGTTTTTCATTCCTAACAATTATTTATTTTTTTATCTTCCTCCAAAATAATTCTATTCAGTAGTGATACTGGGGGTGGATCTAGATATGAATCAAATAATGAGGGTTTTTCTCTCAATATAAAGGATTCTACATCATTATGAAAAATTGTACCTTTCTTTTTCTTGAAATATATAATGACAACATAAATTGGTAGTTAATTCATACCACTAATTATATCAATGTCAATAATGATTACGACATTACGGTAAGAAATTAATGAACATTTATGGGTCACAATGCTGACTGATTGACACATCTTTATTGCAATGATACTTCACTTAGGATTTTTGACTAACATATCCCGTGTACAATAAAATTGAAATGTCTATATATTTTTTTTGGAAAAATAGGTTGAAATAAAATAATTTTATGGTCTAAAATAAAAAAATAAATTGGATATATTTGAATAAAATTTTAATGTACCTTATATCACACAATTAGGAAGATAAAACTCAGTAGTTGTGATAGATTTCGCTTAGTCTTTCTCCCTCAGAATTATCTGGGTAATGTTCCTTTGATGCTAATGAAAATAAATAGAATAATTTCCCATATCATTAATGTTTTAATAATAAAAATTTGTATCTTTATTATTTCCCATTCAATCATGAGATTGGTGGCATCTTTGTCCACATTTTTAAGAGACTCGTTTTACATTTAAATAGGATCTAGGGTGTTTCTTTTAACAATAATCGCATGATGGATAACTCCCCTTTTTTATTCTAAAATTTATATTTTCATTCCCCCACTACCCTATTCTTCTATTTCTTTACTTTACAGGCATAAGACATAAAAAATTATTTCATTGTCTTGATTTAACAAGATACTATATAATCGTATGGTGAGAAATTTTGGGATACCAATGCCCATATGATGAATAGTTATAAAAAATAAATGAACCTATCAATCTGGATTTTCAAATTACACATGTAGTCCGTAGAAATCATTGTTATCCATTAAAAATTGTTTTATATATCACAATGTTTTCATCCTTCTTTTCTTTCAAACTCATGATTTGAGTCTCCATGTATTCTAGCTATTCTAGAGGATAATATTTTTCTAATAATATTTCAGTAATGTCCATCCATTTCATTTTCTCTATTTTCCATCCTCCTTCATGTTTTGGATTCACGACAACCACTAATCTGTATCTCATAATAGATGAAAAATTTCCATGACAACCTTTCCCATTTCATTATATCCTAATGAGAGAAATATCAAATATATGGAACTTTTCCATTGCCCCTCTATGAATATGTTTATAGGCATATTGATTGATGGAGGCTATTAATGCATAAAGTGGTCTAACATTATTCTTATACATTATGGATCAGTATTCTTTATATGGGTAAAGTTATTATTATTAACCGGAGTCATTTGTCTGAGTATAGTTATAAGTTACTCAGCATCGGTCAAACTTCATAGCCATAATCATTATATTTCATAAGAGGTAAATAACTACATGGGATATGATCATTCATTGGGTTTCATTTCCTTCCTCCAGTTTTCACATTTAAAAAATTTCATAAACTAAATTAGGTTTTGAATCGTAGGGAATAATGTAATACTACAAAAACACTAGACAAAAATTGAAATTATATTCATGTGTAATTTCATAATCCTAAGAATAGTTTCTCTGAGGAATTTTTAACATTTAAATAAATCATAATGGATTTTAAATACGATGTGAAGTATCTAAATCATATCCCATATGAGTGTCAAATGAGGTGTGAAGTAAGTCCCATTGTCTGATACTAGGTTACCCTAAGTGCTGCTCGAAACAACTCGCCAATGTTGTTACTCCTATTTAAATCTATTCTAGAACCACATATACTTTTAGTATCTATATATTGATTTATATTCATAGAATATCTAAAATATATATTCCATTCCAAAATTGTAGGATGTTCGTGTACGCATATCCTCAAATTAGACAATAGAAATTGGTTCCCTAATCTAGATTTTCTATATATAGTTTCCATGGTTTCAAATAATCTTCCTATGGTAAAAATTGTATAGGAACAAAACCTAGTTTCCTATACCCATTTCCTTATATTTAAACACTTTCATGATTAAAATAAATTCATATCTCGAAGGAATGAAGAGTTTAGATGTTTCTAAAAACAAGATACACACATAAGTTCATCATTACAAATTGAAAAGAAATTCATCATTTAAATTCCATTAGAAACTAATATGGCTCCTAGATTATCCATGAAATTCATTCACTATATTCATCTTCAAAAATGGGAAAAATTTAACATAATAATGGGGTGAACTCAGATTAAGGGTATGTAATACAAAAGACGTTATCATAAAAACTAAATACTATGCATGGTGAACAACGTAAAACTCATTCCTTTCAAAATAATTTTGAGTATAATATGGTAGGAATGAAATTTGATTAAATAAATCCATATAAATTATAATAAGAGAATGAAAACAGACTATTTTTATTCTACTATTAGAATAATCACATGTTTTATCAATTACTAATACCAGAATGAGGGAATTCATATTGTTGTACATCCTAATCATACTGTCAATGTATCGTTCAATAGGTCTGAAAAAACTATGGTAAGGCCTCGGCAAAAGCCCAATTCTATTTTGTCTTATGATACATAATAATGCATAAAGTGGATATAGATGGCCCCACCAGTTACTTTTAATGAACAATTAATTCCTTATATTAATGTGTATAATAATAAGAAAACAAGAACACAAGAAATAACACTCCCCAATATGTACAAATAAACACTAACCATTCAAAGTAGTATTTTGAATGATCTCAAGATAGAACATCCAAATTCAAAATGATCATATACCATTTAATACAATGCGGTAAATGATAAACATAATATATTAACCTCAATAAGACATAAAATTAGATAGAGGTATTGAAATAGAAAACATTACTTTAATAAAATCATCGATGATTTTTAGGGAAATACACTATTACTTTGAAAAGAAGAGTTATATTGGGAAAATCATAACATAAAACATTAAATGAAATAAGTTATTTTTTTCATGATGAAATGAGTGGTTTTTGAAACATTATTATGTATTAAAACATATAATTTATTGCCGATGAAAATTTGTAACAAATTATGATTTTCCCTTGGGCCAGTTTTGTTTATCATGATGAATTGTGAATGAACAATATTAAGAAATTAACAACTAAAAAAGAAAGAAGGATTATGATTGGTATACATATATATAATATTACCATAGAATATATTAGGAGTACATAATATCAATTTATAATGTAATTTTTATTGAGATAGATAATGAGAAACCAGAATGAAAACGGATTTTCAGGTAGAAACCCCTTACCTTATGTCGAAAAAAGTTCTGCACATGATCATAAGACCCTAGATAATTAAATTAATTAATTTATCAATGAATTTATATACATGTATTTTATTCATTATAATTTTAATAAGTTTATCTATAGAATTTTGGAGGACTTATAAGATACAATTTTTTTAATGTGGAGCATTATATTCATGGGTTTTCATGATCGATATTGTGGTATATGAGTGTGTTTGTTCTTGTGGAATTGGTATAATTTTATATAATTCAATTTATATGATACTAATGAATATATATAGGTTTTAATGGGTACATAATTAATTTTTTAGATTATTTTTTGGATGTGTTATTATGTAGAACGTTTTTTTAATAATTTACATAAATTTGGAGATATGTAGATTGTTACGAACTAGTTTTGTTGTATGAATTGTAATTATAAATATATAAAATGTTATATAACATTGAATATGTTATAATACATATATAATATTCCATTTTAACCATATAAATTGGTTTATGACATCACATGATGGATAAATGGAAGAGCGAATGTTCATCGTCTGTAAATGTTGTAAATCGACTAATGCAAGACTATTATTTCGTTTTAAGGCAAAATATAGACAGAGAGATAATAGTTTGAAGAAGTATATTCCATTACCATGATATAAATCTTGTATATAGATGATTATAATTTTATAATGATAATTTGGATATTGGTGTCAAGGATATTATAAGAAAATACATTAAATTGAAAATGAAATTAAAAGAAAATGGAAGAGGGTCTACCTCTTGAAATATCATTCTTGAGAACCTACATAAGGAATGGGTTTTAGAATTTTGATATAAAAAGGTGCTCCTATATGTGGGGAGAGACAATATAAGAGTGTTTGGGCATAAATATTTGATTCTTGAAGGCTTTGAGGACTAAGGTGAAGAAGTATTTAGGGGTGGTATTATAGTGGAAAAGAGAGGTGATTTTTGAATACCTTGTTCATAATTTCAGTATTCTTCTAAAGATAACCAATATTTTTTATTATTGTGATAAGAAATAGTAAAAAGATAATGTGATTTCAAAATATGTTTTCTTAAATCCTTAATAACTCAAGGAATATAGTATTTAGCATCTAAGGTATTTATACCATATTTTACAATTCAATAAAAATTCAACTATTTCTGAAAAATACCGAAAATTTACCCTATCCATTTTATTGACATGTATAGTGTAAAAATGAACTCTATTTTACCAAAATAATTATCAAAATATGTGAAATTTTATTTTTAAATAATATCATTATTTACATGAAAAATTCATATTTAAAATTTAAAACTCATTTTATAATACATTTAGAAATTAATTAAGGTCTAAGAAAACAGAAAATAGGAGGAAAAGATACTTATTTTAGAATGAAATTAATTAAAAATAAATATATGTTAAACCATTTTATTAATTTAAAAATTATCATTAAATATTTAATACTAACAAGAATTCCAAAAAAAATTATTAATTTTTTAAATACTCACTATCATTATTAAGATACCAAAACATTATTGATATATACATGGGTGATGTTACTATTCATATTGGTACATTAATATTTATAAGGGTCATGTTACTGTTCACAAAAATGACACTTTATAATATCATACTATAAATATATTGCTGATCTTAATCATGTATGTCTATGTTTCAAAATTCAAATTAGAGAGGAGAAACAATTATTTATAATGGCTAGGTGATAATAACAAAGTGTTGTTTCACAATGACTCAGTGTTTCATGAATCCCATTATATATTAAATTTATTTATAAAAGCATGACGTGTTATACGTTCACATAGTATATACTATTTTCTGTGAAAATTTAAATTATTGAATACACCCCTAGATTATTCAATTGTTAATTTATATGTTAAATTTGAGTTAACATGCAAGTTATTTTTACCTTACAAAAATTTATAATCATATTTATATCCTATAAAAAAAATTAAAGATATGTAATCAGAAAAATAAATATAAGTTGGGGATATAATAATAATGGAATCCCATTAATCTAATGAAAACCCAAAATAAAAAAGAGGTCAGTAACAATATTCAATTTAAAACATTTCTCACATAATTAAATAATTTCGGTAAGTGAAAACCAATAATTAAAAATGAAAACCCTTATAACCCATTAGAGTTGATATAAATCTTGGGGTACAAGGGAACTCAAGAAATCATTTCTTTTAATAAATAATAATTCACCCTTAAAATATTATAAATATTACATAGCACATTAAATAAAACTATTTTCATAAACCACCTTTTGGAAGAATAATATTGGCATCCCAAAAAATAATAGACATTAACTTGGATTTCTCATCTCTACCCCTTATCGAAAATACCTATAACACATTTAATTAAAAAGGATTATGTATACCTATTATCTCCTAAAATTTTCACATTATAATTCTAAATTATTACTCAACGCATTATAGAGATATATCAATCTCACCAATTATCTTGATCTATAATGTTCTCATATCATCAAATATAATGTTTAAGTAACATAAAAGAGAAAAATTGTTTTTACTTTTATCATTATAAAATCCATAAAATATTTCATTTTAACCAATAATAAGAACAACATAAATTATATCAAAATGATTAAGAAATTTTTCCTTTTAATATAAAAAGATTAAAACTAAAAAGATTGATAATATTGAGTTATTTAATTTTATTGAAAATATCCCTAAAATATTACAACCAATTCATGATAATCAGTAATTTCAAAGGTTATAGGGAAAATGGAAAACACATATATTTTAAAAAACATTTTTTCACCCATATAAAAAGTAAAAAATTAAACCATATATGAAAAATTAAAAATATTTCCTTTTAAAAACCATTAAATAATGTGAAACATGTTAAACAATTATTTTATAACCCATTATAATAAACATATTTATAGAATTGAAAAATGTAGATGAGTATAAACATGTAAGAGTTTTATTTTGAATCATTTAAAATATTTTTTGAAAATAAAATTAGTCATCCATATCTTGACTAGATTAATACTATCTATAAAAACAAAACATTAAATTTATATTAGTTTTATACTTTATTAATAACCATATCAATAAATATTTCATTTATATTATTCTATTTATAATATTTATTACCATGTTTTTCTTGGTAATATATATTTTAATTTCATGTAAGATACTTCAGTGTCGTTTTGTTTATCACATCAAAACCACATCGAAGAGTTGACTATTGAAAAGGGGATTATTGTTCCATTATCTTGACTATATTGAAATTTTTTGATTTATCATATTTCAATAATATATATAATTTTAAAATAATATTTTTTAATATATCATGAAAATTAAAAAAAAATTTTGTGAAGATTTTAGTCCATATGTACACAAGGAAGATGATTTCTATTTTCTAATTAATGGAAAATAACATATATGAAATAATATTCTACATTAACAGAATCATATATATTTTACTAATTTAATAGTCATTAATTATTTCAATTATTATGAACATGATTATATTTTCATAATGAAAATTTAATCTCATCACATCATAGAGGTGGTATCACACACATAATCATGTGTGATGTTTTCAATTAACTAATGATGGAATGAGATATGAGGTAATTAATTTATTAATTCAAAAATAATAATAATTTCATAGATATATATTATCATTTATCCATAATTTTAGCCATCCTGATATGGTGTTGAAATATAAATCATATTTTGTTGTGGATTACATAGTTCACAAGTACTCACAAATGAGGTTTTCATTACACATAATATTGAATTGATGGTGAAAATAGTTTATACAATAAATATGATTATATTTCAATATATGGATTTTAATATTCCGAAATGGATTAAAAATATTTTACAGAAGTAGAGGAATGAATTTATATGAAATTTTTATGTGTGGAATTATACATTCTCCTCGAATATCTTCCTTTTCGTTACATAGTAATACTTTTAGTATTTTTCTTCAAAGAAGAACATGACATCTTTGAAGTTTTGGAGGATATTTTTGTAGAGTTTTGGATATGAAAAAGGTTAACTAAGATGGTAAAAAGGTGTGAGTATGCGTGGATGTATAGTTCCCTTATATAATGTAAGGGAGTGACACACTTCTAACTTTTCATTGCATTTTAAATATTATAAAGATATAATCAAAGTATTGTGGTTAAAAAATCCAATTTATAAAAAAAATGGATTTTTTAAATGAAATAATTGAATAATAAAGATATAATTTTTTACCATATCAATTACTTTTATCCTATTGAACTCGATGACCATTTACATATGTCACATATTTATACCATTGTTACTATCCATAATCACTAAAACTGAAACTGAATACAATAAAACAAATTATCCAAAAAATAAAAAAAATTATAATAAGCTTTTAAATATGAAATTTTAATTAGAATCTAAAGTTACTTATAATATTTTTGTTCAAAACACATCAAAGTACTATAATTAGAAAAATATATTTTTTGCCAAAAATTTAACATCATCAATAATAATATATATTTTCTAGTAAAATATACAAATTTAGATATTAGATAATAAAATAGTTTATATGTTTGATAAAATCTAAATATATAATATAATGGGACGTTAAATATTATTTATTTAATGAAAAGAAATTAATTTTTTTAAAATAAAATCATTTATTATTATTCACACATATATCAATCCATTCTGAAATGTCAAAATGAAATAGTCCAAATTTATATTAGATATATTGATGACCAAAATTATTTATATTTTGTCAAAAAAAAACTAATTATATAAATTTAACATTTAATTAAATCAATTTAACTCATTAAAAAATAGTTACATGATTCTATAACATTTTTAGAAAAACTCCATTATAATTTTTTTTACTAAGATGAGTATAAATCTATATTAGTAAAACATACAAATCATACTAATTATATATGTTTAAATTTTATGGGTTTTATCATTAATCTTTTATTATTAAATTTCATTCACACAATTTTATTTATTACATAGAAAAGTGTGGGTATATTTGTCTCGTAAAATTTTAAGACTATTTTTTTGCTTCATCATCTATCTGATTATTTAGAAAAACCTTTACATTTTGAATCCCCTTATTTTGGATAACCGCCATGTTATGATTCCAAAACATGAATATAATTTTTATATATTATCTACACTAATATAATGATGCCAACTTATATCCCAAATCATGACATAAATTAGTTATGTTCTTTTATAGAAAAATAATAAAAAACATCATCTAAAAGATATATAAATATAGTTAAATACACTCTATAATCAAATGATTTAAAATTATCAATAATTTCTTATAGAACACATTCCATATAACCACTAATATGGTGCTATCTATATAATTTAAAAAATATGTATATATCATATCAAATGTAGACCAATAAAAGAGGTTGATCATGACTTCCCAGATAATCCAATGGGAAATCCATAAATTCATCATGTAAAGTCTAATTTGTTCATTTTTCTGGTCCATAATATAGATGATGAATTATTTCTCTGGAAATTAATTTTTTACCAAATTAAACATGATTCCATTTACAATAATTTATCATAAATATCTAATTATGATCATAAAATTAGAGAGATTGATTCTATAGAATCTGATTATATCATTATAATAAATTATAACAGGTTCATCCAATGATATAAAATATAGGATAAGATTAAAATTTATCGATTATTTAAAATGATAAAAATAATAAAAATTAAATATTCCCTAGATATATATTTGCTAATACCACTATGTGATACATTGATATATTCTATAATTTATATTTAGGAAATGGAAAAGGATAATGAAATAATTTCATTAGACCTCAGTCAGTTTTGTGCTTTTGAAAATTAAACGATTTCAATGTAAATTTATAAATATCATTCATCCAAACCCTCCATGATCAATATTCATAAAAATATTTTCATATGGTTTTAATAAATACTAGAAATAAAGAGGTATAAAATTTACTTCACAATTCCATTTTCATCTATAATCACTTTACACAGACTATCTATATTAATGTTTAATAATTCCTTCTTATCATCAATAAATATATGTAACATACCCTTATTATATAATTTTACACTTACATAAAAATGGTAACTTGATTATGAGACATCATGACAGAGATGAATGCCCTAAAAATGTTCCAAAACAAAATATATTTCAATATACTCAATTGGTAGGCCAATACTCATTAAATAATTAATTAATAGATCATGTTCATATAATAACATACTCATTTATGTATTACCTTTTCATCCCAATGATTTATATACCATGATTTCTTTTAGTAGAAGATTTTGAATTATGTAATCATAATTCATAATCTATTCTAGACATCTTTTCTTCCACGTGTTCAACACTTATATGATTAATATGTACTAAAAAATTTAAAGATAAGAATATTTTTCAAATTTATCATCATAGAAATGGTTCCTCTATATTTCTAAAGAATAAAAAACTAAAAATATCTCATGTTTATTTGTTATATTATTATATTTTTGCTGTTTTAAATGATGTGATGCATATGAGATAACAAATCCAGCACACTTTAAAGAGAAAACATTTCTTTAAAATAGGGATTAAAATAACTAAAAACGTAATTGTTTATATGAAAACTTATGTCAATTAACATTCCTGTTATTCACTTCCAAAAAAATATTAAATAAATTAATTTTTCAAGGTGAATTTAAAGACATTTTATAGCAAACAATGTTAGTGGGATTTTTATCTAAGAAATGCTTTCAACAAACCATCAGATGTATCCAACTAGGCCATGTTAGCATAGAATTTGAGTGACATTTATTGATAATTATAATTCTTCCACCACATTAGTTTTAGAATAATACTAGGTTATTCTATATTAGGAGCTAATATTCTCAAAAAAATTATTTATTACCAAAATATATATTTTAGGAATTGTAAACAAATTATATAATGATTTAAATTATAAAAATAAATCCAGAAATATTTTCTTTTCTGATCCTCATAATAATAATTATTAATAATAATATCATCATTGAAAACAATATAAAATGTATACAAACATTCATGGAAGTCAATATTCATTATATTCATTAATATTACGGGTGCCTCTATTAACGTGGATATGATTACACAAAATTTTTAAGGACAAAAACTTGTTTTGAATAACTTCTTGAATTTTATTCCTTACTCAACTATAATTGGAGATACCAATTCATGATATCAATATTTAGATATTACACCGCACCTTGGATTTGACACTAATTCATTTGATGGTTCTACATCTAACATTGTAATAGGGAAACATATTTCATCATTTTTAATTTCTTCCTTGATTAGTTGAAGCATGAGTAATTGACCTTATAAATGAAATAACTTAATGAGCCAAATCATTTCAAAAAAATATCTTACTATTATAAATGTGTTTCCCCATAATAGAATTTTTTTCACAATTTTCCTTATAAATACAATACAAATGATCGACCATAATACATCTGTAACACTTTCATAGACATTATAAACATTCATTAAAATTTAATTTATTATAATTTGAGCATTTGAGATAATTATCTTTTTATTTCATGGTGCACTATATCACCATTTCATTCCACATTGACCGGTTAGTACTTTATTAATCACAATGAAGTTAAGATTCAAAAAACCTATAACTTGACATTCTCATCCCAATTGATTCCTTCCCCTTAAAAATTAAATTCATGATAAACCAATCCACTTAGTAATATAATTTTTAATGATTTTATGAGATATGGTAGACATATTAGTGTTTCCACAATAAATTTCCCTCGTAATATCTACAAATCAAGATAATATTGTATGTGTACCGTAAATGTTGAGATCAATATTGGTTGTAGTGATGAATTAAGTATTCCATTTACCTCAGGGTCTTGAGAATTTAATATACCCATAACCATAGTTACTACAAATATTTGGGTGTTGTATTTGATAGTTCCCATGTTCCAGACAAGTAATACATGGAATTATTGATAACACATTAAGATGAACTATATTTCATGAAATATTTTCATCAAAACACTTTTTTTTATTTGTGATGTCTGATGTATGATTCTAAAATTTTCCATATGTAACACACATTCCATTTAAATTTGAAGAAAATTACCCAATTATTGTTTCCACATATTTTATATGTAGATTTGGAGTAATCCATAAATAATTATATCTGTTATAAAAATTTTCTTAATACTCAAACATTCTCTGGGGTGGTATATTTTGGTGTCTCAATTTGTTCAATTTTTTAATCATAATACATGAGTGTTGGATTTTCATAATCATAATATTCCTCTCTATAGATATTACCCCTTTGATTTCATGGGGGTATAATATACTCATTTTCCCCCGAATCAATTTGTAAAATTGTTTACTTTCGGACTCAAAGATATCTAAATCCAAAAAGAGTCATCAGGAGAGATTAATACAATAAAAGAATTATATAATGATAATTACAGGAAAAATTAATCCACATTATGTCATAATATTATAGTAACTACTAGGTCAACCTAAATAACTATCAGTTCAATCCATATTTCATTAGATTGTGTTATCTCATACTACATATCCTAATTTAATAAATTAATAAATCCATTACAATGTTACATAATCATAATGAGATAAATCACCTCATATACCTTTGGAGATTCAATTGTGGTGTGTAGTTCGAAATAATTGAAGTGTAACAAGTGATGAATAAGTTAATACCTAATAAACCCATTTAAAGGATAACAAGCTTTGGCAATTCTATGCTGGAGCTTGTATCGACTTGTAGTATTCAAGAAGGCATTTTATTTATAGGAAAACCACATAATAACTAGTTTACCAAAATATTATGATGGTATGTTATATATAAAAATATCATATAGATTAATACTAATTATTTTTATTATGGAACTATCATCAATATCTCACATTTATTAAACTAATATTTATTAATTAATAAAACCATTTATGGTACCAACTATATAAATCATGTCTAGAAAAAGGCTCTATTTTTCATAATTTTTCAATAATAAACATTACATTCCATAAATAATCACAAAATCCCATGAATGGTATTATTAATATTATTACGGACAATATTCACAATAAAATCATTTTCATCCCCATGTGAAATGTTATGAATAATTGAGCCATACTAGAATCCCTAGAATACTTGATATACATTATACTATTTTTCATATCATGGGGAGAAAGAAATATAAGAAATTGGTTGGATACAATTCTAATTAAGTATAATCATGATAGATAATATCCAAATATAATATGTGAACATGTGTTGATCAAATAATTATAACCAATAAAAACAAAAATATTCATTCACAATAATGCATAGATCATAAATTAAGGCATATGTCATGGAATAACATATGCAATGAATAAATATTTTTTTAAAAAAATAAATAGACATTATCTATTATAGTTCACAATTGTCATGAAAATAAGAATAATTCTTCTGTAGTATATCTCAACTTTATTTCAAGCATTACTATAGGGATAATTAAATTCTTGGTATACAACCTTTGTTCCCACGTTTTGACTAAAATGTTATCATGAATAAATATCTCCTGTGATATATATATTAATATAATTCATTTAAGGGAGATATAGGTCCCACCCACAATCATCAAAACTAATGGTTTCAATAAAAAATATATCAAAAAACAAATCATCATAAAACAATGAAAATAAAATCGGTTTTATAGAGCATTCCAATTGAGAATTATTTACTTTTATAGTATAAATAACCCAAAAACAAAAATGGATTCCATTCAACACATCATAAATAATCCATTGAAGGAAATTTTTATTATTCATATAGATCCACATAAACATATCATTAATAATTCCATCAATAATTATAAGATGATAATACCATGGGATTTAGAAAGGTCTCCATCAACATCATTTATAATTCATAGGGAATGATTATCACGAGTATTTTATTTAATATGATATATTGACTATATAGATAAAAGGGGTATGTATAGTTATATTTTTCCCCAAATATCATTATGTACTGAATCCTTGGGAACAAACTTCAATCAAATGAATCAAAATTGGTTCATTTATAATGGAAATTCATTAGGTTAAAATATATGATACTGTGTATTATATGATTAGGAATGATGAAGAATGTGACCAATAATTCAACTATATGAGTATGATATTATTTAGGTCCTCTATATAAAATTTTCTAACTAATATATTTAAATAATATCCTTCCTCATGAATTATATTTTTAATGGATGGGAACATTGATGAAAACCTTTTTTAGGATAAATATGGAAAATCGATTTGGAAATAATAGATATTCAAGATCATTTTAAAAATATTAATCAAATTTTAAAATAAATTATAATACTATTTTATTCAAGAAAACAAAAATTCATATAATGAAACTATCGTATAAAATTAAAACTATGATAAATATAATCTTTCATAAAGAAAAAAGTGAAAAGACATTCATGTTACCCTTTACTGAAATGTACCCACGTAGAAAAAATCGATTTCTATAAGACACAATGATGAATTTAATGTATTATAAAATAACCTCAATATATTATTGAGGTATATATATTTTAATATAAATAAAATACTCTATTGAATTAGGACATTGAAGGAGGGAGGTTTCAATCCAAAAATAAGAGATAGGGACAATTTCATTGTCAAGAAACACATTAGATGAAACATGAGTCAAGGAAAATCAAAATATCAAGTGAATATTTAACAACTAATTAATATAAACATAAATCACAATATATTTCAAAATATTTAAAATATTGTTTATGATTTAACTATAATACACTATCATTATTTTAATATATTATTAGAAATGATTCAATTATAGTTTGAGCGACATTATTATTAAAAAAACTATATTACAAAATTAGAATCAATATAATTTTATATCATGTACGTGATTTAGATCCTGAAATGCCTTGAATAATGTGAAAGAAAATAATCATATATAAATCACACCCTAGTAAACTTATCATTATTATATTATAAAATTAGCCTTGTGACATTAAATATGAGGTAATGAACCACATGCATTTATTACTTCTTATTAAAATGTGATAAATATAATTGTAAAAAATAAATAAATACATAATACACTAGTTGATATCCTTATTAAAAAACAATACCCTGTCATATTTACTAGATGGGAATCATTATTTCCGTCACGTAAAATCAATATAATAATAATTATATCATAGACGACATTAAATAAAATTCCGTTAAAAAATGAATGTATTGGTTCAAACCACATTAAAAAAGATATAGAGAAGAAAATTCTTAATAAATGGTCATGCCACTCAAATTTCAAAATGATATTTTTAAACAAAATAACTACAAAATTAAATAAAAAAATAATTAAATAAGGTATCATGATTATTTTATTTTATATGATGAAGATAATTATATATCTATAATGAAAGGTTTCTATAGATTTGGATGTGTAGTGGTGAAAAGGTTACCATTTGGTTTCAATAAAACCAATAGGACATACCCATTCTATAAGTATCTCATGGACATGTTAAAAATATAAACCATGGTGAATTATTTTTACATTCAATGTTTAATTTTTCAAAGGATAATGTTTATTTTCAATCTCAACACCATATTGGTTAGGTTTTTGAGTATCACTTCCCATGGACAAGGTTTTGAAAATGTTGATAATGGAAATTTTTTTAACCTAATTACTATCCCTAGGGTTATTAAGGGTTGGAATATAGATTATAAATAATTAATATCACATCTACCCTAGACCCATAACTTTAGAAAATATTAGATACACCATACATAATTGATTGAAAAAAGTTAAATGATTTTCTCGCTCAACATAATGATGAAAATAATTAAAACAAATAGATCCAATATTGTGACAATTAATAATAAATAAAATTAACATGAACAAAGAATGAAAATGGAAAGTAGAAACATAATAATGGTTGAAAATAATAATGAATAAAATAAATATATAATAATTATACTATGATGAATTCAACAATACATAAAATAAAGAAAATGAAAACAGAAACCAATATATGAAGAACAAATGGACTGTACCCTACGGAAAACTCCCAACAACTGATCAAATCCATTCGAAAACAATTATGTAATATCTCTATTCCATATTAATTTTTTATAAGACTCTAGGCCATGAAAGGGACTCCTCGGGTCAAAACATGTGTGTAGTGGATGTTCCCAGGTCAATATATTTTAATCTCTTCAATCATAAGCTGAAAATCGGAAATTTTTTTACTATGTCGGATACATACATACCATGTATTTTTTACAAGGTGGGTAGTATTTATTATAAGAGGCATTAATTAAATTAATAATATCATTAAAACGTCTCTAGAATCTTTTATCAATATTCATAGAATAAAATATATTTTTCACATCGTGATACTAGTGTTATTCACTACAACTTTTATTCTCCTAAAAAATCTACAAATGGTTCTTGAAATTTAAATTTAGAGGATTTTAAATTGTTACAAGACATGAAATGTCATCTTCCAGTGCTACAAAATATGTGTTTCCTTGATTATTCATGTTACTGTCTCTATAACATCTTGTGTTAATCCAATATCAAGGAAAATATTCTATAAATAGTTTTCATGGTTTCATATCTATAATAATAAAAGCTGACTTCACAATAAATCTATATTGTCTCATTATGTTTCCTTGTGGATCTATGTGTAGTACAAATTTGTTCCCGAATTCACATGTTAAAATAGTTCTAAGGTTCTAACACTTTAACTCATAAAATTCTATATTTACTAAGACTCTGAAATTTTATGTTAATTCAGATGAATAAATAAGGGTTTTTGTAATATTTCAAGTCCCATGAACAAAATGATAATCCTATATTTTCTTTCTATATTCATATGGAGCAGGTTTTAAATCAGTGAGAAGGTCAAAAAAAAAATTTTCCTAACTAATGGGATTCACCGATGATGAAACTATCCCATGGTCAAGGTATAACTAACAATGTACGTTAATTATTCTTGGATTCTATGAATATTGATTCACTAGATAATGGTCATAGAACTTATCAACTCTAATTAGGGTTTTTTTCAATCACACGATTTATGGCAATGAAATGCGAATGAATGTGATAACGAATTATTATTAACCTCATTACTCGCCATAGGGTTACAAAGGTTCCATCTACAGATTCATTACATTTGGAATCACCACTAATCTCAACCCTTATCACAATATGGATTATACCAAAATAAATGTGATGATATAAATTATGTAAATATTAGTCATGTTGTTCTCAATAATAAAACAATTTCAAAAGAGACAATGAAAAATTTAAATATGCAATAATCTGTGTCAATGAATTTCAATAATCATTAATCTAATCAAAAACAGACTTCACATGATGAAACAAGGAATAAAAAAATACATAATGAAAGAAAATAAACAACCCCAATCCTACACCAAATGATGAAATGATTAATAACTATCAATGAATCTTGAATAATGATAGGCAGTGATGAAAATGAATGTTCAAAAAAAAATTATGGATTGAAACTACGAAGGAATGATATAGAATTATTACCAAATAAAAAATATGTGATAAAACAATGAAATTATTTATATTATTATTGTATAAAATGAAAATATATGATGAAATATAACGAATGGTAGAGTAATATGTGAGTGAAATTAATGGGTGTATCTCTCTAGCATGGTGGAGAAATAAAAACATTAAAATTACCAAGAAATATAAGACCTGAAAGTAATAAATTCCATGTACTCGACTATATGACATGGAATGTGATATCTTTATGTCATATATGATTGTTTCATGGGTTGAAAATAAGATCCACTTTCCCCACCAATGAATATTATCATATCTTTCATGAGGTGATGCTTAAAAATTTTCAGGTTGTGTAATCACTATACAAAATAAATGGGAATCACTTTTTAATAGATTCCGATCATTTAATGTTTGACATCATGTAATGATGTTACATGTCTGGAATATTCTTCATATCATGAAGAGATTGACATGCTAGTATATTTTATTATATGAATTTTGATAATGATTTCTACACATTTCGTTTTTATACAAAATGATTAAAGCCTATTTTGGAACAATTTTAGAAATTATTATTTTAAGTCTAATGATTATATATCCAATGAAAAAAAACCAAAAAAATATGAATTATTGAATTAATAATCAATAATAAATTAAAAAGATATCTATAATGGGTATATAAATTTCTCTAATCAATTTCCCCCAAACATGAACAATTTCTTATCATCAAGTAAAATAAATATCAATAGTGAAATAAAGAGAAACAATTTTTAAAATAAGAAACATGTGTAAAAAACATGAAAATTAAACTATGTGTGTGATGAAAAAGTCAGTAAAGTAGAATCAATTATATAGATAAAATTAGTTCTGCCTCATTGTTTAGTTTATTATCCATATCTTTTATTCTTTTAATTATAATTTAATAATGGTTTCTTAAATTATATACCAACATGTCCATTTTACTCCCACTATATTTTTTCTCATCACACAATGTAATATCCCTCTATTTTTATTGTCATACCGAAGATAAATGTTCCTAACAAATGGCTTCAATTGGATCGGCAATCTTCATTTTGTGTAGAATAATTAAAAATCAATCATGAGGTATTTACCAAATTATGGTTCAGAAGAATCCAAGGATGAGATAATGTGGGAAGACATTTAAAATAAATATCAAAAGGAAGGTAATATCTAAAGTACAATTCATGATAAATGAAAACAATTCAACGAATTGGATAATCCCTCATGAAGAGGTTTTCATGAACCTAGTAGTTCATGTAGATCTATGAATATATTAATCATGCATCGAAAATTTACATTTTTTCTTTCATTTTTATTTTTTGTTTCTTTATTTTTTCCTCATTTCATGTTTAGGCTCGATCTTGTATATATCCTCTCACCAATATGATCAATCATAAGATTCATCGGTCTGACAATGGTGATTTTTAACTATCATAATACACAACCCACTATATTTTTCATTTTTTTTAATTTTAAATATTTTTTAAAAAATAACGAAGGTTGTATTATAATTCCTTAAAAAATACTTGATCCCTTCATATCAGTATTGAATGTTCAATAGAAAATATCCTAAAAAAACATCCCATATCCATTAATAGTGAATGGTCCTCAACAATTTTTCATGGTATTTTAATGCGTAATATCAAGATCATGGTCGAGAGGGGAAATCCGTATGAGAAAACATTATCCCAAAAACGTTCTGCATTTCATTTATAATAAAAATAATAACAAATTAAGTGTTTTCTTATGAAAAATTTTCTTGATAAAGAATTCCACAATCATATTAATATGTATTTTTTCAATCATAGCCTCAATATTATCTCAATGAAAATTATGACTGGTTTACATGTCCCATGTGTCTCTCAAGAAATATTTTTAAAAAGGAATGTCAAATAAAGGGTCCAGAATCCTATAAGGACTTCAAGGAAAAAAATAACTAGAAATCACTCAAGGTAAAAATCATGTAATATCTCACAGAAAATAAATTTTAAAAAAATCCATTTTATTAAATTATTAAACACATAAATTATGAAAAAATATAAATAAGAAATAAATATGGATTTAAAAAATTTCTAACATAACATTGTATTTTTTTAATATGTGTAATGAGTTTTTATGATAAATCATTCCATTTTTTAAAAATTTCTTCTAGATAGCTAAAAATGAGACATAATTGAAGGTTACTAATAATAAAACATATGAATGACTCCCCCTCACATAAATTGAGAAAATGTTTTAACTTTCCAATAACGTAT
Source organism: Viscum album (assembly GCA_963277665.1). Classification (NCBI taxonomy): domain Eukaryota; kingdom Viridiplantae; phylum Streptophyta; class Magnoliopsida; order Santalales; family Viscaceae; genus Viscum; species Viscum album. Next base: position 904,368,548 of record OY728122.1, on the reverse strand, counting down.
TATGTAATATATATTTGAGGTGTATAATAGAAAAAATGAAATTGATATTTGAAATTAACATTAGGGAATTGAGAAATACTTGTGATGGGAATCATGCCATGGGGAAATGTGGTTGATGATGAGTGAAAATTGGTCTACTTGTATAATGTATAATAAAAATAAAATAAATACTATATCAAACAATATTCCACATTTGTAAAACATGAAAAAAATCAGAAAATGGGAATGTTCATATAATCAATCGTAATGAAAAAGTCAAATACATGAAGATATGTGGTTTTAATGATGTTAATTGAGAATCTACAAACAAGGATGCTACTAAAATTAGAATATTACTACTAATTACGGGACTAAGAAATATAAAAACAAAAATATTGGTTACCATCTAAAACATACTAAATAATGAATTCAACTATCAAATTAATTGAAAAAGTAATAAGGTAATGTATTCCTTCTACTAAGAATTATTCCACACCCATTAAGAACCATTGGTTGGGTCATATAGCTTTATTGGATTCATGGATGTGTAAAACACCTTAGAAGAGTACTGATCATGAATCTAATGAGTTAACATAGGAATATATCCTCATCATGGTGGTGGAATTTTCATAACATTTATCTCTAATGAGAGATCATCATGATCTCTCCCAACATCAGCATGATTCTTATTTAATTGAATTAAGAGTGTATATAGTGGCAGAATATACACATCAATGATCATGGATGAAGAAGAAGAGACAAATTTATAATGTAATAATGTATGTAAATGTAAACGAGCTATTAATTATTAAAGGAAAAAATCTATATCCCAGTTATATAAAGTGAAGTGATAAATCCATGAGTAACATAATAATAATGTATAATAAAGGATCACCCACTATGAGTACAAAAAACGGGATATGGGTATAAGATAATATAATCAGTAAAAATATATGAATATTTTCTACATCAATATTGTCCTAAAAAATAGGGATTCCATGTAGCTCTTCCACCATAACATTTGAATCTATAGATGATGGGGCTGGAGGATCAATTACTATAGTGGGTACTGTGGATTTGGTAGTTATATGAGAGGATGATGTTGGTGACATTCCAAACCTAATTGTAGAGTTTCATTTGGAATCATGCTCAATGAATAAAACCTCATTAGATTGTTTAAGGGATAGTCCATATCCCAAGTGAGCCTTCCCTGCATGATAATAATGACGTTCTGATGGATCTTTGAATTATGAGGGTAGGTGAGTTGGGACATCGAAGGTTGTTGTTATCATAGAAGAAGAAGTGAATGCATAATATGGTGGCTACTAAGAGAAAAAATGTATTGGAGGGCTACCTATGGTAATTAATGTTGTATTAATCAATGGGATACACATGTGGTGATATATCTAAAAAAAGTTCAACAGAATATATTTTAGTAGGAGCCATAGATTGGTTTGGAAAAGAGGTATGAGATGGTGTGAGAAAGGTATTGGTGGATGGAGAAGGGACATGGCAGTTTTTATGTGAAGAAATGGGTGTGGTAATGATGCATTGAATTTTGGTGGGTGGGATGTTAGTGGTGGAAGATATAGAAGTAATGAATGTGGTGGTAGCAGGATAATGAGAAGAAATGATCTACGAGTAGTGTAGGACATGTGACCATATGTACATGGGACTGATACGTGTTCCCTCACCCTTAATAATGTGTTCGATGGTTGGGTTTTGAATAGTTTTTCTGTAGTCCTTTTTGGATTGAACAAAAGATAAGGGAGGAAGAGGACTTGATGAAGAGTAAGAGTGCATGGATAGTCGATCGATTGTAGGAAGAGTGTAGAATTCAAGGATTATGGTCTACTGAGATAAATGTTTGCAGTGGATGAGAGAGTGTATGGGATAAAGGTAGTGTAACGTGAGGAAGTGGGTGTGATGGGGGGTCGAAGTGAATCCTACATTCTTGAGTTTGATAAGTTCTCCCAATATTTTACATGGTGTGTATTCCATACATGACATGAAAATAATTAATTTGAAATTTTATCAGTAACATAATTTTTACATTTATTGTATTGACAACATGGTTTTAATTTTTCATTTTGGGATTTTTTAGATCAGGTCCTCTCATCATAACACTAGTATCCTTATAAACCAACCTAAATACTATACATCCCTACCATATCCTTGGGATCCTTCCCTCTGTTTCCACTATGTTAGGTATTTACATACTGTCAAGAGATAGTCATTTTTTCTAAGAATATTTCCTTAACATTTAGTTGATACCCCTTGTAGAACGATTTTTTATCATAGATGGGATGAAAGGTGTGACGATATCCCTCTTTATAACTGTAGTGAAATTTTCATTCTTATGATGATTGGAACCTGTGATTGTATGGGTGTTGTATAATTATTAATATTGTTGGTCACATGATCATCTGAATAATCATTAAGATAGATAGTTTGAAATGTAAAAATCATCTCTTTTATAAGAGGCCTTCTCAACATTAAAAACAACCTTCTCTTCACCAAAACTAAAAAACAATATCACCAGTTAAACATCATTCATCAACAACATTATGGTGGTAAATGGTGTTAAAATAATTAGGGGAATTTCACCTTCATCGTCCATATCAATAACATGGAAATTAGTTGGAAAATGAATTTTTCAATTTATACTAAGACGTCCTCAATCAGTCCATGAGGGTTCTTGACTGAGTGGTTAACAAGTTGGAGTTCCACCCATGATTGTTTGAATTATACAATACCCATATACATGTAAAAAATCATGATAATTAGAATGATACTTTTTCCTAGATCACAAAATTTAATTTCAAATTTACATGTCTCAATAGACTGTGGAATTGAAAAACATCATTGAAGATAAATTTTCATAGGTGGTTCCATTTCAACAACTATGAAGAACTATTTAATTAGATATATGGTAAAAAATGATTAAATTTTATTTTTACTCAACATCATGTTCATAATGAATTGTGAATATGTAACATATTTTTCAATTTCCTCTTCAAATAAGATATTCATATTCAATTATTAACACTACTCCTGAAAATTTTTATACATCCCTTCATTTTTCCATTATGCAATTCATCTAGTAAAGGGGAGAGGTGGATTATATACTATTGCTTTCACATAGTTCTCATCCTTTTGATCATTAATTCAACTAGAGCACCCTCAAATGGTTCTACCTATTGATTCATCTCCTAACTATATTCATCTAACTATCTAAACATCTCTTACATACCTCAAGTTGTTTAATGAATAATATAGCACAATTTTAATCTTAACTAAAATAGTTTTATCCTCTTCCACAGTATAAGAAAATTTTTTATTTTGAAAAGTACTTTGTGTCCAATTAGATATGGATTTTGAAATTTCTCACATTTGATGTTATAGGATGTGTAGTTCATCGTTTTTATTTTTATCTCCATCTCTTGGTTTTTCATCCTTTAATCTGAATTCATTTAAAAGGATGTAAGTTGTTATTCAATATTGATTTAGTGATGTTAGAATTGTTTAGGTGGTCATTCTGGGGATTATTGAAAATTATATTTTTCTGGTTGGTGGAAATATATGAGCTCTAGGAAAATGCTTTTGGAATTTATTTTGAGGATGATGATACATACCATGTGGTGGGTACCCCAGAGGTCCCTAATTTTTAGGCTTCACGTTTCCAATCCTTTTTTTATGTAACCTTCGTTTTATTGTAGATGATTCTAATTCAACCTCTATCTGTAGTTTTTTTGTTGATAATGATGGGTACAATTATAAACCAATATGTTTTGATTTTAATTTATATAATTACAATCATGATCTTGATGTTTTCATACACCCACTACTATATCTTGGTATGAATGATGGCCTCCATTCAATTCTCATGGATGAAATTCCATCACCAGAGTAAGAGGTGGTGAGGGAACATTAGTTAATTGAAATGATTATATCTTCTTTATTATAGTGTCTACATGAGTAGTGAGGCTGGTAGTTTATTCCACCGGATAAATTCCTTATTTTGGTGGTCTAATATCACTATTCCATTGAATGGAATTGTGAGAGACTTTATATGAAATCTAATTCCCAACATTTAGTATCTTGATATTTAACCCACCATCAGTAGTAGTGTATTATATAGTAAGTGAATTATTATGGAGTCCTTGATGAGATATATTATTTTGAAGTCACACATATTTTCCATGATGTGGAAATTTTCAGGTCATATCCTTGAATCTATCCCAAGCTTTCTATGATGAATCTCTATCAAAGTAGATGATGTATTGAATTTCATTCTAGAGCTCCCATGTCTAGATTGGTGGGTATTACTTTTCTATGAACATATTTTATAATTCATCCCATGTCTTTACTAATTCATGAGATTGATTCTTTATCTAATCATTTTCTAAATATGGTATAGTAAAAAATGATACACATAATCATATGTGTTTTGATGAAAACACATGGGTCCAAAAGGTATCACAAACCTAATGAAAGTTATAAATGTGATCATGGGGTTCTTCCCTTCGAGGGCCACTAAATTTCATTTTATCTAGGATCATTTGATTGAGTGCGGGATTGATTTTAAAAGTGTGGTCCTGAATAGGCGGGTGCAAAATAGTAGGAACAACACCAATAATAGAAAAAAAAACATTAGTCCATAATGGTGTGCCCCTTCATCTGTATTCGCATGCAGTGATCAAAATTATCTTCATTTTGGGCATCCTAATGGTTTGGTGGCATGAGTTTGTTACACTCAACCCCAAAAATGTAATCTTTCATCAATTATTCTATAGAACTTGGGAAGAATTAGAATTTTTTCTTATGAGTCAAGGATTCTTGAGTAGTTCAATGGTCCATGTCACTTGCACTAGCTAATAAGAAAAGAATGAAATATTGAAATTAAGAGGGCTCATGTGAGATAGTAGGATAAAAATGAAAATAGAAAAGGGGAAGGAAAAGAAAAAATTGGGAGGGGTGTTGTGTGTTAGTTCTTGATCTGAAGTTCCCTGTGACATAGAAATAGTTTTAACTTGAAACTGTACCCAAATGTAACTCAATTTCTCATATAATTTAATATTGATAGGCTGAAAATAGTTTATTATTTTTATTCCCAAACCGAATATACTATAATGGGGAACTATTGTGTTAGTATGGGGTTCATTGAACTAGGAATACTGAAGTTCAGTAGGCACTCGAATAAAACCTTTGATAGGATTTCACACAATATCTCTTCATAATTGATTCTTATTAAGTCTATGTTTTTGGTATTTAATTAAGATTAATAAATAATGGAATGGGGCCCACTTTTTGCATCATTACAAAAGATAATCCAAGATTTTTCTTGGAATTGTCATATGGAATATGATTTGAAATGGTGAGGAATTCACTAATAGATTTAGGTCATTCCAATATACATTACATATACTATAACAATCCAATAGTCATGCTATAGAAAACTACCTTTGTAATTAATTCTTATAATCCATTTTTTATGTTTTATTGTCTAACAATCATTGTACCACTCTACTCCAATTAGTCATGGTTTGTTCGATCACACTTCTTAATGTCAAGGTTGTGTGAAAGAAACTGATAAACAATTTTTATTTATCTAAAAACTATACATAGGGTTAACATGGTTCAATATATATATTTATTACGTTTGGAAATATCCCTAATTTCTACACAAATTCATTTTTATATTAACATCACATTTATATGATGATAAAAATGACGAAAATATTTTTCATGATGCGCATAATCATAATATTTTTGTAAGAGAGACACATCCATGATTAAAAAAATAATGGATAAATGTAAATAAATTCATGACATGTGAAGAAAATATGAAACTAACATGTTATGATGAAACCATTAATAGTGATAAATTTGGAATAAAATTAATTCAAAAAAACCAAAAAAAAACTTCAAATGAAAAAATAAATAATACCCAGGAAGGGGTCATTGATGAATGCCCAATGGTAATCTAAATAAATGTAAAAAAATAATTGGGATTCAATTCTTGAGGAACAGATGCATAGGTACTAAAAACTCATATTTATTAAATAAAAAATGAATTTATTGAAATAAATCTGGTTTAGAATTAAAATGGATAAATAAATAGATACAAAAGAAGAATAAAATGATATAGGAATAAACATGTGATTTCGTATATCATATTGGAGAATTTGAAATACTATTAGTCTCAAAAAGTACACAATGTACAATTCAAGCAAGTTGTTTTTTAAATTATTCAACTTGGGAACTGCTATTTTCACCTAATGTAAGTCTCTTTCATGCCATGAAATTCAATTTCACTTTTACCACTAGAGAATAAGTTCGTGTCATTGACCGGGTGAGGCTTTGAATCATGGGTAGGTTTGTGGCCTTGAAATCATGTTGTGAACGAGGACTATACAATATTTAAGTCATACATATCTTGTAAATTCTATTTTAGGCACATTTCAGAACATATTCCTTTAAATCATGAATCCCTAATTAAATAAAAAAATGAAATGTATAAAGGAAACACATAATTTATTTGGTTCAATTATATGGTACATGAAATGTATAATCGTAGATTTAACACAGAATAGTCATATGTCATATGCTACGTAATGTTGATAATCATCAATTGGTTTTTGGTCAAACCAAATGGATCAATATATTCTACAATTATCACCTCGTAAGGGTATAGTCTATAAACAAAGTACATTACTCATGTATTCTATGAATAAATCATCATAGGAATTTCCCCACATTCCTACTCAACTCTACATAGGTTAGGTTTATTCAATGGCACTTCCCACCATCAAGGATGTGTGAAAAAATGTGTTAAAATATTTTGATTAACCAAATTATTAATCATAGTGTCACTGAGGTTCAATCTAAATTTTTTTTCATTTTTTAAACACTCTTACAATAATCCCTTATCCTAATGTAGATTATTCATTAATGGTGGTGTTAAGGAAAAGAAGGTAAATATTAATCATGTTCTGAATATTTATAAAACAATTGAAAAAGAGGGAATACAATATTTAAACAAGAAGAATTCAATGTAAATTAATTAAATTCACTGTGAATATAATTCAAAACAAACATCATATGTTTTAAAAAATGAAAAAAATTAATTTCATATATAATTTAAATAAAAAACTATCACAAACATACAAGTAATGATGATACAATAAACAAAATTGTGGGTAAGGATGAGTAAAAGTAGGTAGTGTTGAAAAGGAATGATAAAATAAATTATGGATTTCAATAGTAATGAAGATATATAAAACGAATAGAAACTCAAAATGATTGGATAAAAAATGAGGATTGAAGAAATTTTTTTTATAGTGATAAAAAGATTAATAACTATATGTAATGGATGATGAAAATCAAGACATAAATAAAATTTAGAATATCAATGGGGTGGATGATCATTGGAAATAATTATAGAACCGAGAAGTACAAAACATGAAATTCATGTTCATAATGTACTTTATTATTAGAATTGGGTTCCATTATTTTTTTCATGTATTTTGGTTTCACATTGTTTAATTAAAATCCACTTTTCATCTTGAAGAACCATGTTCATATCATTTACTATGTGAGGATTCAAAAAAATCACATCGTGTAATTTTTATGTATAGTGTATATGATTCACATTTTGAAATATTTTGATCATTGAATGATATACATAAATTATTGAGGTAACACATATTGTACTATCATCAAGTCAAGATATTTATTTATGGTCTATCCTTTGGTCTATAAGGTGTTTTGAGAATGTCGACTACGTGGTCAAGTATGTAATACAAGGAATTTAAATCATATTCTTGGCACAATTTTAGTAGTTATTCTTCTATATAGAAAATTCATCATTACTATGATAACAAACCAAAACCCGGTGAATTATCAAATTAAACATGAATAATATCAATATTAATATATCTAATATTGGTATATGAATTCTATTAATAAAATTCCCCCTCCCAAGAATAATTGATATTCCTTATGAAAAAAATCATATTAACAGAAATTCAAAATGGAATTTTTTTCAAAAAAAGACAATTGTATTAAAAATAGAAAATAAAACATATTCTATTTAGAAAATGACATCCCACTATAATCAATCCTTTAGATAAAATTATTCATGAAAAATATTTAAATATTTCATCTATATTCTATATTCTTTTAATTAAAACATTATAATGGATTTTTTATTATATACCCATTATCCATTATACCTCTTAATTAATTTTCTATCATCACTCAATGAAACATTGAAAAGGAGTAATTATCATTACATTATCACATTTTCATAACCATAGGATTGAGTTGGTTCTATCATCTCAACTTCTTAAAGAAAAATATATTACCAACCATGAGGTATTTGGAAAAAATTGGTTCAAATGAATCTAAGGATGATGGATGGTGGAAATCAATCACAAAATAAGGTAATCTATAAGTTAAAATTCATTTTAAATGTAAATAGTGTAATAATGTGACTCATCCTAGATAAAATGTTGTCCTTTACCTAAAGAGCTCAATAAGAACCCTGAGTATATCATGTATGGATTAAAAATGCACCCTGCTCATTTATTTTTATTATATATTTATTTATCTTTTCAAAATTTATGTTCAAACTTAATCTCATTTCCAACCCGTAACCACATATGACCCATTATTGGTTTTATCAATATTCAAATGATAATTTTTATAAAACATTATATATAACCTGATATATTTTATTTCATATTGTTTTTTAATATATTTTAAAAAAATAATACAGTCAGATAAGAATTCCCCAAGTAATCATTGATCAGATCATTTATGTACTGAAATTTCCATAGCAAAATGTCACAAAAAATAACATATTGGGTCTATGAGTAGTGAAAATTCCCCCATAATATTTCAATGGATAATCTTGTATAATAACAATAGGAGGGTATGAAATCATAATGAACATGAAATACCACCCTCATTGAAAGGGTATTCATGGATACAATGGGATAAATATGAATAATGTTAGGTGGGTATCAAGAAAAATATAATCAAAAAAAATAATTCATTAATATTATTAAAAAGTTATTTGTTTTGTGATTCCCTCAATAAGATCATGAAGTAAGAACTGATAGGTTTACCTTCCTAAAGTGTCTCTCAATAAATATTCGTAGAAAGAAATATGAAATCATGGGTCCGTTATATACTCATGAATGAGAGTATAAAATATAAGTGGAAATCACAGTGTATGAAATCAATTAATATGTATATAATTTGGAATTAATAAAATATGAATTTAAATAATATTATTTAGCTCTATAATAATAATAATAATATAAAATTACGTTAATATGGATATCAACAATTTACAACCTATCATTTTGTTTTATTTTAATGGGAGTAATGAATTTTTTGGTTTAAAACATACTTTAAATAATTTCTCCTAGATAGGTGAAAATATTATACAATCCATGAGGGTTGAAAATAAAACTCACGAACAACTCCCCATCATATAATATGATAGACTATACTCAATTTCATGGAATGTACCATGTGAGAGATATAATATAAATAGCATATAAAAATATGAAAATGAAATTGGAAATTAATTTTAGGGAATTGAGAGCTCCATCTAATGATTATCATTCCATGAGGGTATTTTGCGGATGATTAGTCAAAATTGGGCTACATGAATAATGTGATAGAAATAAAAATAGAACTATATAAAATATTTTTCAATAGAGTTCAATCATGATTAGAAAAACAAAATAAGAAGCTATTTATAGTGAATATTAATGGAAAAAATTAGATAAAGGAAGATATGTTGGTACAATTATGTTCAAAGAATGACGATAGGGAATATATACACTAAATAAAAACAAAAAAAAATATATTTTAAAAATATATTAAAAAATATGGATTACCTCCGAAAAATAACTAACAATGAATTTATCATCTAGAATGATGGGAAACGGATTTGGTAGTCTCATCCATATTATTAAAATTATAATACCTCCTACAATAATAGATGATTCTCTTATCGAGATTGTGTGCACACTTGTAGGGTCCAACCACCTTAGGATTGTACTAAAAATAAATCCATGTGATAATAAAATCATTTATGATCATCACGACGGGGTAATCTGTGAGAATGGATATCTATTGAGACATCGTTGTATAAGACTCAACATGATCCTAATATTGAGTAATCTAAAGTAGTAGTGCATATGGTTGGAGAACATGCATATCAATGAACATTGATGATGCTGAAGATATGAACATGGATACTGTAATAAACTAATTAAATTTAAATAAACTAAATTGTATTAAAGAAAATAAATATACATCCAATTTAAATATAGTGAAATTATACATAATTTATTAATAAAATACAAGGCTCACAAAAAATAATCATCCAATCATAGTAATTTTGTTAGAGGAATGTCTATGTAATGTTTTTGTAAATGTTATGGTGGTTGGAGATGTGATTTGGTTGGAATCAAGGAAAACCATGTGTGTTGAAATAAGGTGGGGAAAGGTCATGTCTTGGATGGTAGTTGTGTAATCTATAGTAGTAGAGGTTTTAGTGGTCCCATGAACACATGGTTGGGGTGATGGGTGGCTATGTCAAAGTCATGAATATTGGGGATCTCATCTGTTTCCTCCATATATTCTTTTTCATATTTAAATACATTACCATCCTGTATGAGAATCCCCATCTTTTACATCAAAAAAAGGTTTATTCCCTCCATAATGTCGAGGTTGGTGTGGGGCATATCTACCAAAAAGGCATCATGATGAATGGAATGATTTTTAATGAATAATCCACCCGTTAATTTTCCATGAGTAATCTTCTCAAATTTTAATTAGATTTATAAGATATAATAGATATGTTTATTATTGGGCCTCCCATGGATTACAAAATAATGAGGACCATGATCTCATTAAAACATTTGTGTCCATCACCACGTACTATCCAAGGATGAGTGAGGGACCTTTATTGGATCCATATGAATAAATATTGGAGTTTTTTTTCTTTTCATGATGAAATGGTAAGGAAATATATAGTGGTCCATTGAGATCCATGCATATATTCCTAAATCAATGAAAACGATAAGCTTATGTTTCAAATATGAAATTATAGGGGAGGAAACATAATCTATGGACTATATTCCTCAGGAAACAATAAGTTATCCCAAGCTAATCTCCCATTGTCGAACCCCATGTTAGAAGAAAAAAACCAATGTAATCACAAAAAATGCTATGGGTCATGGGGAAGATCTATATATAAGTCTCAAATCACTCCTTTTTGATTGGGGATAGGTGAAAGACATCAATGTGGATATATACCTAATGATGTATGTGGATGTGCTCCAGAGTTGTGAGCACTAATTTCATGTTGGTTCTCCTTAGATGGGAATACAAGGGGACCAACAAGACCTGATTAGTAGGGTCCAACATGTGGAGGAAGGGGTGAGGTGATGATATTTTAGGCCCTTTGATCTATTATATGATGACTATGAGTTTTCTGATGCAGAATCAAACGTATTTTATGATGTATAATATGATTAATTTTCATCTTCGGGGGTTGGAGGACATGCTTCCATCCACCGCATATGTAGTATAGTTGTTTCCACATTCTTGGGCATTTGTTTATGTGTTGCGGCATGAAAATTTTTCATTTAGGCCATATTGGATTGAAGGAAAGATGTGAGAGAAGAGAGAAGTTGAATTTGAGGATGGGATATAGGATAGAATATCAAAGGGAGGATGGGAGGTGGCTCATCTATAGGGGTGAGGGTTCAAGGTCGATGGGATGTACATTTTGGGGGAGGGGCCTTGTGTGGATGATGAAGCAATGATCTATGGGGGGATTTTAATAATAGGGTAATTGGATTTAAAAAATAATAGTAAAATTTACCCATCTTGTATTTCATAAATGGTGAAAAAATCTGGATTTTGAAAATTTGTCAAACACATGATTTTCTAAATTCATGTATTTCCTACATAGCCTATATGTTTTAATTTTTTCGCATTTTATACTTAGTTCCTCTCAAAGTACTTCTACCATATATCTATATCGTTCTAATGAATATCCTACCAAACCATTGTCTAGTAATCCTACCTCGGGATGCCTCTCTATCAATGGTTTTTTATTTCAATGAGAAATAAATTTGTTAAAGAGGAATAGATTAACTTTGAGTTGATACACATTATAGAATTTTTTTGTTTGTAAATGGGATGAAAGGTCTGATGTCCAACCCTATCAAAGATTTTGAACCATTTTAAGTCTTATGAATAGTGGATCAACTATCTATCAAAGGTTGTATCTTATTTCAATTATTATTTTTTGACTAATCATTTTTATTATTATAAAGAGATAGGGATGAAAATATTTATAAATTACAATTTTACTACATACTTCTATTAATTGAACAAAACCGTCTCTTTCCTAAAAATGAAGATCAATCTCCACTGTTATCATCAATCATGACCTTTGTAGTGGAAAAAACGTTCTTTCATCAATGAGGTTGATAACACATTTCTCTTCCATATCTAGAACAAAAAAATAGTGGGGATAATGAAAAGATAAATTATCTCAATGATGTCCCGATGAAGTCCATTTGGGTTATTGACTGAGCAGTCTACAATCTGATGTTCTACCCTAATCAGTTTCAATTCATTGAGCCACAATATCATTTAAAAACTAATGATCCATGGATTGAAACATTATCCTAGATTACAAAATTCCTTTTCAAAAGTGCATGTCCCATTATTGTATGGAATTTAAAAATGTCAATGGTATCTCATTTTTTGAGGTAGTTTCAACTAAAAAATTGGGGGTCACTCTTCGATTGGAGAGATTCTTATTTTGTAGTAAATTTTCTTTTTACTCATGATAATGTCCATAATGATTAATGTATGAGAAGCTACATGTAAAATTCACTCCTCAATGGTTATATTCATAGGATATGATTTTAAAAACTCTGAGTTTTTTATATTTTCCTTCCTCTTTTCCTTGTTACATCAATTCTAGAAATGAGAGAGGTGGTTTGTATGATGGTGGTTCCATGTTGTCATCATAATTTTCATGCTATTCCTCCACTGGAACATTCTAGTATGTTTAAACCTGTTGATTCCTCTCCAAAATAGATCCATATAATTCTGTTAACAATTCTTCACTAAATCTTCATGGTTATTGAGATTCCATTTTTTTACTTTTATATATTAAAGATTTAGTCTCCCCCTTGAATGATTTGTGGTATTTACTAGAAAATTACATGTTACGTAATTATATAAGGCCTCTAAAATTTATCCCTTTTGAGGATCCAGGTTACACATTAATTCCATGCGTGTATTCATCTCTATATCTTTTTTTTCATCCATTGATGTGGTTTGTAAAATAAGGAAGTAAAAATACTTCCATGATTGGTTTATAGATGATTGAAATATTGAGGTGGTATTTGTGGGCCTTGTTGAACTTATTTTTGATGTGTTGGTAGAAGCTAAAATTATTTTAGAAATTATTGTTGGAATTACTATTGAGGTCACTGACATGGATCTTTTGGTGGGTACCCAGGATGCACATGATTTCATTGTTACACTTTTACCCTCCTCATATGAAAGTAACCTTGGTTTTGATGTGGCTGTAGATGTGTTATCCCCTGTTGGTAGTTTGGTTGTTGATATTGTTGGTTATTATGGTATTGTTGTCCTTGTTTATTTTCATTAATAAAATTAAAATAATCATACTATTATTATTAAATTCCCTCCCTACATTCTTGTTAATAAAGAGGGCCTTTTCACATCTCATTGGACTGAATTAACATTATTGATGTAGGAGGGGGTGAGGTAATATGGTGTACGATATGAAGGTCATGGTTATTGGGAAATATTTTTCATCAACAGTGGTGACAAAAATTGACTTTATCACAGGATTTTATGTATTTATGAGGGGTTATATATGAATAAAATTTATAGTCCCAAACTAATATTAATAATAGGTTGTAGTAATGCGGTAGTGTTGTGTCAATGTCATGAGGAGTACTGGCATGTCAACAACTAGTGGAATAAAAACTTTAGAAGGATTCCTCAAAATTACTCTACATATATAATTTTTAGTAAGGCTATTAATTTTTATTTTAATATATTATAATAAGTAATATACTGTGATTAATTTTTGGGATCACGAAAAAATATAATAATATATTTAAAAATGAATAGTCATATGGATATTGTTCTGAAGTGAAAAAAGCCTCCAATTGGTATTGGTCAAACCAATTGGATCTATCTATGCTACACATATCTCATGGTTAGGGTGTATCAAAAAACCTATGCTTATTATGCATGGATTATATGTATAAATATGGACATGATAATGTTCATAGTACTTCTAAACATTAATAGGTATGGTTTATTCTATCACAATTCCTATGGTCATGGTTGTTTGTAATAATGGGATAAAATATTATTATTAAAATAATTAATAGATATAGGGTTATTGAGGATCAATAGAACGATTAAATAGGTTTAGAAACACCCTTACTATAGTCCCATATCCATTTGTGGATTATCCTCACATGGTGGTGATCATCAATAATGAGTAAATATTAATCAGGTTGCGAATAATCATAAACCGGTTAAAAAAGTGATAATCAAGGATTAAAACAAGAAATAATCAATGTAATAAAATTGTATGTTATAATAATATAATCAAAATTGACCTTATATAGAGAAAAAAAGTGAAATTGGAAATCAAAACAAATAATAAACAACTAAAAACATATTGTGATTGGAGAAATAATGAAAAAATGTATATGAACCAATGATGATAAGATATAAATGATGAAAATAATCATTGAAATGAAATCAAGATAAGAAAGATGAAGAAAAAATGTTGAAGGGTTAATAACTAATAAAATTTTACAAAAAAATGAATGGAATATTAAAAATCTTTTCTGTATTGAAATCAGACGAATACCATTAATGAGTAGTTGAAGAAAAATTAGATGGAAATAAAAGTGAAATCCAATATGATTCCATGGATCGTTGGAAATTTCAGTAGGCTATAGATGAATATGGAAAGAAAATCATTATCATCGCACATTGGCATATGGGAATTGGGCCCTTATATCATCACATCATGTAAACAATCATCCATGTTTTGGTAATGCAGGAAATTTGTTCTTACATTAGGTTATAGGTTTATTTTTCCATTTACATTCGAGATAGTTTTTTAGATAACTGTGGAAACTAGCTAGTTTAGGGAATTTTCTAGGTTACACGCCATGTACCACAAAGTACACGCCATGTGTATGTTAGGTGTTTACTGACCGAGTGCTAACTGAGTACATTCCGTGTGGTGACCTTGTAAAAATAATCAATTATATAGTGTGTAGTGTTCCTTAACATGTCGTTTATTTTTCGTTCTGTGAACCGGAAGAGTCATAGAAATGTGTTAACCTGTCGGATGCATCAAATACATGTGATGACCTGACATCCCCAATAATTCAGAGTATGGAAAAGCTACTACACGGCATGTAGTCCTTTATACAAGTTGTATACTTTTTTTATATTGGAGAGTGTCACATTTCGTTTATGAAAATACAATCTTCTTCCCCATTTTTGGAACTATGTTGCTCCAAGATGCCGAAGATATTTCTTCTCCTAGATTGTTCATCTGACATCTGTTCTTCAATCCATTGGTGGATGAGAGATCTCATTCGGAAGGCTAACCTTGCACAACCTATTCTAGTATTGTTCCATTTTCTAATAGTATATAGTTTCCATACATGTTTAATTGTAGGGATTTGAAGAAAATGTTGATATACAAAGATCAACTTTGAATTGGAGCTCTATATTAGACTCTCTTACGTCTATGAGTCAGAGGTAAGTGGTGTATACCATGATTTTTGTTTTTGTGGTAATTTGGGGGATCAAATTGTTAGCATAACATCATGTATTTATCAAGACCCATCATTATTTATATTTACATGACTGTATGCCTTATGGGATATTTTTGCACTCCCGTGCCATGTTATGATTGAGAGAAGTTAGGATAGAGGTCATTGTTCATTTGTGGAATTTTGGTTGGGGGTGCCAAAATGGTTTTAATTGATCGATTTTGATTTCAATGATGCATTTAATCTATTTAAGTATGATTAACATTAATAGAGGCATTCAATACATCAATGCTGGTATAGAACATCACATTTCTTGTCCAATTCAACGGTTTAAATTGTTTATCCTTTTTGAAGTTATTTTTTGATTATATATATGTGTTGTGTGATATTGTATATGCTGCAACCTTTGGGTTATGTTGGGCGTGGTCAAATTATTATTGAGGTACGATTGATCACACTTTTGGATTTACCTAGATTATTTGGTTGGTTTGAACACGATATTGAGTGTCATTGATGTCAGATAGAGGTATTCTGACTACCAGGTTGGGCATGGCCAGGGATACTTAGTTGGCTAGGACATCATATTCTAAGAAACATGGTCATTGGTGCTTGAGTTTCTAGAGAGGATGTGGCTTGGATTCATTATTTTTTATTACCACTCACATGTGATTTGGGTCATCTAAACATATATGACTTCGGGATGAGTTTTTCTTGACCGCTAGTGTGTTTGAGGCCCCCATAGTTGTTGTTAGGTGATTATGGTTTGGGAGTGGTTTCCATAGAAACCACGTGGAATATGAGGAACCTTCATATTTTTTGGGCATTCCTATGGGATGTCGGTACCTATGAGATAAGGTGTCAAGAGGCACAAGGATCTAGGTTACTTCTTCCTAGGATTACTTATGGGACTTCAGTAATTGAGACCTCAGGTGTCATAAGGCCCAAGGTTTCAGGTTTCTAATCTTTGGGCGTGCTAACAGGGCATCAATACATGTTACACGTGGTGTCAGGTGGCACATGTTGCTTGGTAACGTGACTATAATTCAGGCATTGGCCGAAGCAGGTGATTATCCCTAGTGGATTCTGAGAACAAGTAGAGGTTGTGATAAGAATGTTCATCTTGCTATTTACTTTCCTTATTGATTCATGTCTACTTAAACACCTATACTATGTAGGAACCATTGGGTGGTATCCAACTGAGATTCATCTTCACACCCTGGATGGGCCCTTTGCGACATGTGTGGATATTATAAATTTACGTGCAAGAACAAGATAAGATTTATAAGGTGGATCATATTTATCTATTTCATGGAGGTGGTATAGACCGTGAGGTCATGCCTAAATAGAGTTTAATTTAATTTTTTTATCATGTACCATCATTCTTACTTTATTTTGTATCTACTTTTGGATAACCAAGGTCTCCATTGATATTGAAATGTATGACCTATTGTGAGTTCATGATTATTTCTTTCAATAGTTTTTATAAGTGGTGTTAAGAATGTTTTCGGTTAAATTACGCTGTTCTTGTTTACTTAATGCTTCTGCTGGTTTATCTGCTGTTGATTGTGTTTCCACTATACAGGTTTGGTTTTAGTATATAGAGTTTTTCAATTTATATTACACTATGAATGGTACCTTATTTTCCTCTGAGAGTGTATACCCTTTCAAATATACCTATTTACACCCTCGCTATTAGTCAGAAGCCTTTGGAATTCAGAGTGGTTCCTGTATGGTCAGTTGCACCCTACATGTTTACCATGGTTCGAGTGGATTTTCAGGTATGGGATGTTACAATGTGGTATCAGAGGGGTTCTTAATTAAAATTTAATATCATATTTTGACTGAATACTGTTGATATAGATACTACGTTTTTATTTCTGCTAGTCTTACTATTTGGGTTATGGTATACTTAATATAGGTTGTTATTAGAACTGGGTTTCAAACTGGTTCTTGGGTGCCGGCATCGCTAGGTACGAGGGATGGACCAAGCTTCCTATGGTGTGAATTTCTGTTTTTCATTTTCTTAGATTAAAAATTATATGATTCCCTCCTCAGTGTATCAATGGGGGTGTGATAATATTGGTTCGGGTATTCTATCATTTACCCTCTGTGGTAATAGAGAATTGGACCTTGGCATAGTATGGAAAGGTGAGTTTACTTGTATTTTTGATAGCCACATTTTTAGGATAATTCAATTTCATAACTGTATGCATAATTTTTGAAGTGATAATACCATTTGAATAATATCAAATTCCATTATATGGATGATTTAGAAATTTGAATGGTGAAAAATCCTAATAGAATTTATTCTTTATTGCAATGTAATATTCCATGCTTTTAATTATGTGAAGTTTCATGTTGCAAGATATTTCGCTCGAATCATATAGGAGAAGGCATGTACTATGATTGAGGTGTTGTTGATCACTAGGATTGGGAATCCTAGACATCAGATTGAGGGAGTGTGGCTATCGGTATTGGGCTACTCAATCATTGGTTTGAGGCAATGAGGATTGTTGGGACGGGAACATCCCAAGGTACCTTTGATACATAGCTATATTAAGGGTGGTTATGGATTCCATAAGGCCAAGATTCTGTGGGGCATGATTTTTGTGGGGGGAGTAAGGGTAGTTTTTTGGGCTCCATATTTACTGATTTATTTATCTTTGGTATATATATATATATATATAATGTTATATATGTGGCATGTCTGAATAGTTATGGTATTCAGCGGGTTCCTCCTAGACATCTCGATGGAACGTCTGGTGGGTGATGGTGGAATTCCGTATGGGCATGGTCAGGTTTAGACTCCCGGGTCAAAGGAAGATCATGAGATTTAGGTATATGCTCCGGGGAAAGTTTAGGATTATGATAATGTGTGGGAAGAGGAAAATCCAGGATTGACAGCGATTGGGTTGTGGCTTGAAGAGCAGCTTCATTCATTTCTGGTATGTGACGTGTAGGGGATTGAAAGAGGCGTGTAGTATACATATCCCTTTATGGTATATCTGATGTGGGAGTTCTGTTAATAGCACCCACATCTCTTTCTGGGTGAGGGTGGTCCACAAAAGGATGAGAACATGATAGAGAGCATGTCGATGATCTTCATGCTTCTAGAGAAGCCACTAGGGTGGAGGTTCTATATGGAGACATACATGTTGATTGTATGGGAAAAGAATCGGTGGGATGTGTAGGTTCAGGCTCATAGAAACGAGGTAATGGAATGTAAGGACATCGAAGATATGTTTTTCGATAAATTTTTCCTAGAGATGATTAAAGAGGAGAGAGAAAGGGTGTTCTTCAACCTCTAACAGGGTGACTTGTCTGTCATAGACTACATATATATTTTCACTGAGATGTCTTTATTTGCACTAGGTATGGTAAGCGAGGATAGCTAGAGGGTGAGGCGCTTTGAGCATGGATTATGGAACACCATTAAGGGTAATGTAAACATCTTTAGCTTGACCTCGTTCTCAGATACGCTGAATCAAATTGTCAAAACTGAGGGAAACATGACAGAAAAATCTTTTTTGGGTGGTTGGTGGCATTAAGTGACAATTCAGATAGCAGGAAGCATGGTCGCGATAAGTTCCAGTAGGGAAGTCAGGCCAAGGACACAGGTATACCACATTGTGGTTGCTCAACTGTAGTTTCCTTTCAGTGTAAGCAGCCATGGAATGTCAAGACTCAGTGTGATAGGCCTCCAAATAAGTGTCAGGCATGTGGATAGGTCGGACATCTTGATAGGTTCAACATGATGCCTTCAAAGATAGTCGACTGGTCGGGAAATGAATGATTGTGGTGTTTGGGGTCAATAATGTATTGATAAAAGGTGATGGTATCCAAGGCTCAACTGCATGCGAGGGACATGGCAGAGACAGCAGGACCCAACAGTGGGGTCAGTGGATATTTACTGGAGAAAATACACATGGAGGTCAGGCCTTAGGCATTTGTACATTATGCTAGGTGGACACCATAGAGCTACCAGAGAATGAATATCCTTTTGAGCTGACAATAGTCAGTGGTATGCCACGGGCATATCCAATATTTTCATATTTTCTTTCTTTTGATGTTATTTTGCAGGATGTTCATTTTTAGTGAACAAGATGCACCAAATTTATGTGGACAAACAAATTGTTTATCAGTGGGATTAGCACAATTTTTTGTGTTCGATTATATATATATATATATATATATATGAGAATCGTGGAATAAGGAATATTGAGTATTCAGGTTACAACAGGTGTTTTGTTCATCAAGAGAATCGAAGATGTTAATTACTTGAGGTGTCTTGGGAATCCAGAGCATTGTGTATGTGGGTTAGATGAGGTGTTGTGGGCTTCCAGACATTGACGATGTAGGTTGCATGAGGTGAAACACACCAGGTTATGTTTTAGTATAAATTGGATGTATGAACACATTGAGGAAGTCACCGATGTAGTGTGGGACTTTAATGGGTGTCAGAAGACACATGGGAGCACCTTATGAGGTTCAGTGGTGACGATGAATCAAGGAAGGACTGTGGGTATGATTAATAGGTCGATGAACTGTTGATTAATTTGATTTGTTGGCTAGATTTTTTTTGGAATCATTCTTCCCCACCCTTGGATAGAAAATTCAGGGACTAATTTTATTAAAGGGGGATGTTTTTAAGAACCTGTTTCTTACAATAAGGCTTGGGTTTCTTTTTTTTCCTTCTCTTTCGAGCTATTTTTTGAGAAAATAGGGAAAACTGGCTAGTTCTAGAATTTTTCATGTTACACGAAGTATACTACCTAGTACATGTCGTGTGGATGTTAGTTGTGTACTAACCGAGTTCGGAATTAGTATATGTTGTGTGGTGATTATGTAAAAATAATATACTACACAACATGTAGTGTTCCTTAACACTCTGTGTATTTTTAATTCTGCATACCGGCAGAGTCCTAACTATGTTTTGACCTAATTGATATGTCCAATTCATGTCATTACTTAGAAACCCATATCTATTAGAGTACGAAAATGGTACAACATAGTGTGTAGTACATAGTATACACTATTTAATTTTATTTTTATTCATTTATATGTGATACCATTGTGTCTCGTTTCCAATAATATGTTTTGTTTCACTATTTTTGAAATTGTGTCACTCCACGAGGTTGAGAGTGTTTATTCTCCAAGATTGTTCATTGAATATCCATTATTCAATATGTTGGTGGATCTAGGATCACACCAGGAAGGCTAATCTCGCACACCATATTTTGTTCTTGTTTCTTTGCCTCACACACTATGGTTTCAATCTGAGTAGAATAGTTAGGATTGTATGGAAATGTAGATCTACAAAGACCATATTTTAACTTGTGGTCGACATTGGATGTACCTACCTCTATGTGTCTAAGGTAGGTGGCTCGTATAATGTTTTGTGACTTCATGGTCATTTGGGGTTTGTAGCTTTTTAGGGAATCATCTGTTATTGAGAGAGACCCATGTTTCTTATAACCTAATTGATCGTATGTCGTATGGGATGCCATTATAAATCCTTTTCAGTTGTTAGGCTTGAGAGGAGATGGTTTAGAGGTCATTGATCATTTTGGGGAATTTTGGTTGGTGGTGCCAATATGTTTATAGTTGAACTATTTTGATTAAACTTCATATTTTAAACAATTTATGGATGATTATGTTTATTAGAGGATTTCAAGACCTCAATGATTTTATGGGAGAACACTTGGCTAGTGCAATCCAACTGTTTAAATTGTGCTTCTTGTTTAAAGTGACTTTTTTGATTATATATAGGTGATGTGTGATATTTCAAATGATGGAACCTTCATGTTATATTGGGTATGGACTGAATATTATTGAGATATGATTGATCATAGGTTAGTGTTTTCCTAATTATATGGGTCATTTTACTGCGGGATTGGGAATTGTGGACATCGGATTGAGGCAGTGTGACTGTCAGGTTGGGCATGACCTGCGTTACTTTGTTGGAAAGGCCATTAGATTCTGAGAAACATGTTCAGAAGGAAAAGAGGTGCTAGAGTTGTTGTTTTTTGGGTTTTATATTTGGTTATTATGACTCACATGTGATTTGGGTAGTGTGCAAATATATGACTCTATTATGAAGCAGTTTTGACAGATCATGTGGGTAGCAGCCCCGATAGGTGTGTTGAGGTGATTATGGTGTGGGGTGCTTATCATAGAATCCACATGGAGGTTGAGGAGCCATAATATTGTTTTGGCGTGCCTATTGAACGTTGGGACTTGAGACACGAGGTGTCAGGTGGTCGATGGTACTTGGTTACTACTTCTTGGGAATGATTTCGGAACGTCAGTACTTGAGAGACAAGCTGTCAGGAGGAATAAGGTTCCAGGTTACTACTTCTTGGGTGTGCCTATGGGATATAGGTACATGAGACAAGTGGTGTTAAGGGGAACATGGTTCCCAGTTATATGACTGAGTTTTTGGCAATGGCCGAAGCATCAGACATTCTTTTATAGCTGCTCAGCATAATTTGAAGTTGTGATTACATCGTGCAACATACGGTTTAATTTCCTTATTAAAGAATTCATTCTTAAAAACCTATACTAAGTATTCTCCATTAGTTGTTATCCTATTGTGATTTTTCCCACACCCTGCATGGGCCCTTCAGGATAAGTGTAGTCTTTTTGGATTTACGTGAAAGAAATAGATCGGCTTCAAGTACTAGATTATATTAGAATTTTCATGGAGATGGTATAGACTTTGAAATAATTCCATGCGTGAGTTTATGTTATTTTTTTCATTCCTATATCATCATGCTAACATTATTCTACAGCTGCTATTTTTTATCCATGAGTGCCATTTTTATTGACATGTATGACTTGTTTTGAATGAATGCTTGGTTGTTTCAGTAGTGGTTTTAAGTGGTGTTCAACATGCTATTTTATTACATTCCACTATTCCTGTTTCTATATTTCATCTTCTAGATTATCTTATATTTAATGTGTTTCAACTATTTTGGTCTGGTTTGAGTCGGAAGAGTTTTGATTTTATATTATACTTGTACAATACCATATTTTCCTCCAAGAGGGTATTGCCTCCCCAGTATACATTTTTACACCCTCATTGCTAGTTGGAAACTTTTGGTGTTCAGGGAAGTGCACCAATGGTTTGTAACATCTAACTATTTTATCGTTGTATGGGTGGATGTTCAGGTATGGGATTTTATTGTTAATCATATTTTTTCATCAAGATATGTTTTCTTCTGAAACGTTTTTTTATTTCTTTTTCTGAAAAAATATATAAATTTTTAGTTTCAATATCATTTATTAACTCTATTTTATAAAAAAACTCTATTGTTTGTTACAAAATATTTAACTTGGTAAATTTTGCGATATTTCTCAAAAAATATATATTTCATACTAAATAGTGAAAAATACCATTTTTATGAAATACTGTGACTTATATTGATAAATAAATTAATTTAAAAGTAAATTTATTGATTTGATTTGATTTCAATGTCACATAATTATTTATTATCGTTATTTAATTCAATTAATTACATTCAAATCATCTTGACACCATTTTTTAATAAAATTTTATTTTTAGGATTAAGAACACAATTTTCTGAAAATTATTTTCAAATGTGTAATGTTTATCTATTATAATTAATTAATATAACCCCTATAGTGAAATTATTTACAATAAATTTTTATATTTCTTATCTATGTTTATTATATTAAAATCATATAACTATGATTACTAGTTATAAATATAAATTGAAATCCAATTTTCATTAAAAGAATGTAATTTTTGAATATCCGATTCACATCTTGCATACATGTTTTATATTAAATTGAATTCGTCCACGTAAAAGAATTGACAATGATAAAATATATTACATATTTTAAATAATTAAAATTAATATTAGGTAATATATTAACGATTTTTTTAAATTTATTATTAATAATAGCAATTTTTATTACCATAGTAAAAGGAAAATAGTTTAATTAACGGTAAATATAATTTAACAAAGACTATAAAAATCTATCCCTAATATTATGAATATTTATATTTATTTTTCATTGAAATGATAATTATATTTATTCCTTATTGTTTTCACTTTACAAATGATTATGTAATTAGTTTAATAAAAATTTTATTTCAAAAATATAATAAATAATTTTTATTTAATGTGATATGAAACAAGAATTAAAATGTTTATTATGATGAATTAGTGGATATTTTAAATAAATAAATTTCATAAAAAATATTTTTACTATTTTTTATTAAATCTAAACGATCTTATAAATTTTATGAAGTCTAATGGAATTATTAAAAAGTTCTGCAAACTATTATTGTCATGAAACGATAAAATTCTCAATAAATGTTGATTATTAGTTTAGAAATTTGAACAAACTTATTGAAAAAAATTATATAAAATGAATATTATTTTTTTAATCATAATGTTCAAATTTTCCGATTTTGAATATTTATGAATTTTTTAGATAACCAAATTTTCGGGTAAAAAATAACTAATGTGTAATATACAGTGTGTAATATGACATCATAATGACCCAAAATTGATTTGGAAATATTATAATGGCTATAAATGGAAATATATATTTTTCAATTTAAACTATTTTGATTTTATATTTATTTGATTATTTTTATAAAGCCATTATGCATCATCCAAAACATAAAAAAAATATAATGATATAACAAAACTTTTTTAAGGACATAACTCACGTCCACTTCAATAAGGGTATAATATAAATATGTTCAGAAAATTTAAATATAAATTAATGAAAAAAACTCCACATTGGATGAGACCATTGGAAAAATTCCATGGATGGTTTGTGGTTTTTGTTATTTTATCATACAAATTCCAAAACTTATGTTTGATAAATAATATTGAAATGCCCAATAATTTTCTATATAAACCATTCCCTTGTTCCCATTTCACATCATGAAAAATATTTATATAATGTAATTACACATAAATACTCTCATTAGAGTCCTCCCATAGTTCCCCCAACATCAAATGAAGCACCTATAAAACATTTTGAATCACCATCTAAATTAAAGAGACCTCTCTATCCTCCATTCAATTCAATCATCTTCATTACTTTATGCATTTTTCGTTTTTATAATACTGGGATATGTTATTACTTATTCTACATACGTACCATATGATTTATAAATGATGAGTCACCTCTATCAATCTTGTGAAGACATCCCTTTAATGGTTATCTACATCTGTTACCACATCAAAATTTATTATGGGATTACCCTCTTCTCATTACCCTTCAATAGTATTCATTATCTTATTAAATTTATCTGAATTTAATAATGATTGGATATTTACATAAAAATTTACATTCCATCCCCCATGATTTATAAATGATTATTAACTCATTTCATGCTCATTAATCACTTCTATGATCTTTTATATACTCCTATTACCGTGCTGAAATTTAGTAAGGTATCCACACCTTCTCTTCGTTATTCATGTTTCTTTATTATCTCATGGCTTCTATTTCAAAATAATAATTTTATAATATTTTATTATATTTCCCTATTAAGTCAAATTTTATTTCTTAGTGATGATATACCCCATTCAATGTCATCAACACAATTTTTTTTTAAATTTTATGTGACATTGTTGTGATCACATTTTAATAAACATGTATTTCTGGAGAACTGTTTTCTATATACATTATCAGTATTATATTAAATTATATTATTCCACCTATGTGAATTGATTTTTATTAAATCTGTTACATATTTGTAATCATCACAATTAATATTAGTTAATAATATTATCTTATTTTTGATCAATTTGAATAGTAAACGTATTAGATATTAATAAAAATGCTAAAAATAAAAATAAATTAATTAAGGGTAGAAATAATTTTCAAAATTCATGAAAAAAATTAAACATATTAGTATGAATATTTATATTTCGTTTATATTGAAATGATACCTATATTTTTACATTATTTCGTTTACTTTATACATAATTATGAGATTAGATTGATTAAAATTAAATTTAGATAGGATACAAAATATATTTTATGTGATATTAAATTTAAATTAAGAAATTTATTGTGATTAATTAATTAATTTTTTAATTTATATTATTTTATTAAAAAGTAAATATTCCTTAATTTTATGTAAATATAAATAATCATATAATTTTTATGAGTTCAAATGAAATTTTTATAAGGGTTTGAAAAAAATATTTTCAAAACAACCATTAATTTTCAATAAATATAGATTATTATATTTACATTTATGTACCTAGATTTATAAAATTGTTTATAAAAAATTAGTATTATTTTTAGAATCATGAGGTAATGATTATGCTGTTGTGAAATTTTCATAATTTTTTGATAGTGTTAAATTTTTATGTAATAGAAAATTGAAAATATATATATTATGTGTATTATTATATCATAATGACCCAATGTGATATAATAAATACCATATATGGTATCTAATAACAAATAAAATTTTCTCTTAAAAATAATTTTATTTAATTTTTTATTTATATATTTTATAATGACTTTATGAATCATCCAAAACATAAAATATATTATAATGTAATAAAATCATTTCTTTGAGAACATGCCTTACATCCACATCTGCAAGGGTAATATATTAATTTATTTTTTTCCTATATAAATATAAAATATTAAAAAATCCTCTTTGGAAGAAACCATGGTAAAAACAAGGGTACTATTTTCCATATTTGTTATCTTTTTATATTGATTCAAAAACATATGTTTAGGGAATAATAATTAAATCCTCAACCATTTCCCAATATATACACATCCAACCTACCATTTATCTTCAATAAATATACATGGAGAACATAATTACTCTTAAATCCCCTATCTTAAGTCCTCTCAAGATTCCACTAATCTCTAAAAAATATTCTATGAAGCATTTGGAATCACTCCCTCATAGTTGGGAACTTCTCTATACTCTATTCAATCCAAGAATATTCATAATTTTAGTACTTTATCCCCATTAATATTGTTTTTATATGTTCTTTCTAACTCCCTTACATTACATTTGATTAATAAATTAGGAGAGACCCCTTTCACTCTCATTAATTACTCTAATGAAAATTTATATCTATTTGTTTCCATAGAGAACTTCAGTAATGGATTCTCCTATTAAAATTTTATTTCAAGAATATTCATTATCATATATGTTTATATCCATTTATTAATGTTCATAATTTTTATTACATATAATAAATACTACCCCAATATTTAAAAATGATAAGAGACCTCATACACTCTCATTAATCCCTCCCATTATCATTTTTGTACATGCATTATCGTGCCACAATTTAGTAAGGGATCCTTTCATTCTCTTTTTTATTAATGTTTATTTATGATTGTTGACCTTTTATTTATAATTACTAATTTTTAGTTATTTCATTCCACATGAAAATTTAAATATTATTAAATATCCCTTTTTCTATTAGAAACCAATTTTATGAATTTTTATGTGACATTAGTTTACTGCACAAATTTCATAGTGATTTTAAATGCGAAAACAACTGTGTAGTGAATACCATACCAATTTCATATAAAGGGAGTCCACCTTATCACATTAGTACTTAATTGATTTTAGTCATAAATTTACTTATTCCACACAACATGATCTTGGAATAAAATATGATGATTACTGAATCTAAGTTGTATGATATATGGGGCACACATATTAATGAGAATGGAATGAATGTAATTGGTGTGATACGAACTATAGATCACTCCAATGCATTTTCTATTGTTTAGTCTCATTATACATTAGGTAAGTACATGGAGTAAACATAGTTCCTTTGTGGGAGTTACTTTATCATGTGGTCTTGGTAGTTATCCTTGACATTTTGTTTTTGATTAGGTGTTTTTTATTTTTGAAACATTTCTCATTGTACCTTTAAAATTATAATCCTATACAATTTCTTATTGTTAATTATTTTGATTATTAGTCTGTTTATGTCCCATTCATATTATAATTTTCTAAAATCTGTAATATTTTTCATGTTCTTCCATGTTAATTTTCATACTAGGATTTATATATCACCCCTTTTTTAATTTTTCCCCTTGTTATCCCGTATTGATTTAATATTAATGGAATATTATATCCATGTTGTGGTGGTTTTAAATAGTGTTGACATATTCCTTGTTTTATGTTGTTATGTAATGTTCCAAATTCTAAAACAAACTACACTTTTTGATCTTATGGGATGTATTATGTGTAATAATATTTAATAATTCTAGAAATAATGTGTAATAATGTCATGGGGTGTTATATATTTATAATCTACAACTTGAATGTTGAGAAATATCTACACATCTTGTATGTTCATCAAATTTGGTAGGATTCTGATCATTGAATGATGTACATCATATAATGGTGTTTCATGTCATTAATTGTCTTCTCGTAATGATAGTCCTTAACAGGGTTGTATGTGGTCATATAGGAATCTTTTGAATAAGATCCACAAGTCACGTATGTGATTCACATTGTGTAAAGAATGTTTTGGATTTTTTTAGAAGATCTTCCTTTATGTATATAATAATTGATCCCTATGAAATTAAAAAAAACCGACGAATTATAGAATTAAATATGAATTAAATATTTATAAAATCATCCAATATATTTATATAAATTAATCTAGTCGCATATACATAATTTATTATCATATAATTGGAATATATTATTCAGATATCACTTATTTTTTCATCGACTGTTAGATTATTCAATTATTTATTCAATTAAAAAATCATGATTAATATACATTTTATCACATAGTAGTTTCATGTTTACAATTCTATGATTATTCATGATATAATAAACACTTATTTTTAGTTTTTACATAGGTTTTATTTTAACTAGGTGCATGAAATTTATCTATCCTGTGAAAATGTAAATCATCATAAACATGTTTCACTCATTTTTGACGACTAAATTATAATATATTATTAATTATTTTAAATATTAACACAAAAATTCCATAATCAATAAAAATATTAAATATATAATTATTATACGGTTTTACAATTACGCCAATACCAAATATCATTTAGGAAATTTTCATTCAAATTTTGATTACTAAGGAAGTTAAATCAAGAAAATGTCAACTTGTTTTAATTATTTAATGTGTGATATGATTTATAAAAATAATTATATTATGAATTAAATAAATTGTTATTTATGCCATAAATATCACATATCATATTTTAATATATTATCTAACTAATAAATTAATGGTGTGAATGAAAATTGAAAATATATTTTCTTGGATACGGGAGTCCGCATGTAAGAATGAAAGATGATTTCATCGTAATAATTGATGGGATATATGAAATTATTCTTATAAAATACTTAATATAATTACATTAAATTGTATAAATAATACTAATATCATTATTATTTTTTGTATCAAATAAACTTGTATGGTTATAATTAAAAATGAAAAGACGTATGGTTGATTATCCTTACCTTTATGAAGTTAATTATTTTGGGAATTATCCTTGATAATGAATTCCTTTATCTATTTAATGCTGATTGGAAGAACTTGAATTATGTACAAATATATAGGTATATTATTTTAGAATATATTAAATGGAAAATTCAAAGGATTGGTTGTAACACCACAAATGTTTTACACCATTTTTTGGAATAAAATTAATTTCATTGTTCTCAAGAGCTTCATGCTACACTCTATCATGAATTAATTATAAGATACACTAAGATATGAATGCACTATATGCAATAGAAATTTGGATTTCATTACACACAACACCGAGATTCTATGAAACATCATTTTATTGTTATAAATTTGTAAATGAGATAGTTCTAACAAAGATGTTAAATTAGTAATAGGAATTGATATCAACAATTTTCAAATATTATTTATAATTTTTTTATTTAAATAATAGATAATTACAATCAAACATGTTATATTGGTAAAGTCTTAATATGTTTTTGAATATTGTTTTCACAAATGAATTTTTTTTATATACTTCATTTGAATAATTATAAAACTAATATTAGATTTTATAAGACATTTAATATAATATAAAAATGACATTTTTAAATTCCAAATATCAAAAATACCATTGTGTGAATTTATGGTATTTTAATGGGAAAATATATTTTTTGTGAATAGATAAAAATTCATAATTTTAATTAAATTTTTTTGATAAATTTATTTATATATTTTTGTTATATTTTTGATGGTTTTAATTTCAATATAGATCGATTATACATCAATTAATCCAATATAGAGTAGTACAATCCTTTTATTATTGAATATAGATATAAATTCATGATAGTCATTAGAAAAGTGTCACATTAAAACCTTGAATTATGGCCACACATATGGGATTAGTACTAAACATAAATTTTCAACTTTTATGAATTGTTTTTAAAAAATGGAAACAAATGATATTTATAAATATATTATTTATTTCAAAGTAATATCATGGAAATATTTATAAAAAAATATTGTTGGATGTGATTAAAATTAATTACAACGAATTAGTTTGCAATACGATTTTGAAGGGACTAAACCTTAATCATAAGGAACAAAATGACCTAAAAAATTATGAATACCCCATTTAATGTCCATATATTGGTAATGAACCATATATTGTTGATTTGTTTTTGGTTTTGAAGGATTTTTTCAAGTAAAAATGTGGGTAAACATATCCTTCATTCAAAAATTCCATAGTTAACCCCCCCCCCATCCGTTATAAAAGTACCACAATAATCACACTTATTAAACCTCTAAAAAACATAGGATTATAAAAGATCTCCCCAATTCACATCCCTACATTCCTCCATTGCACCTTGAATCTAACCACTGGGATGAAATCTGACCATGGATGACTATTGGTTAAACTGAAAGGTTCTACACAAAGAAGATGTAATATCCTTCCTCAAACTCCATTCCATTATTTTATTTATACACTAAAAAATTATTATTATTGCATGATTAAATAAAAGCATATGTATCCATAATAAAATTAGTTTTTTAATTATAAGGGTATGTCTTACAATTACAAACAGTTCTATTAAATTAGTAACGAACTTTCCATTCTTATATAAGACAAACTACAACCTCACTTAATGATGTTGTTCGTTTTTCCCTCTCATGGATTTTAATTATGATAGTAATATCTTTTTAAATCAGAAATTTCATATATAATATGTATTTAGGATTCTGAAATTATTATATAACACATACCATCATGGTTTATATTTTTTTGATGATTGTAATTTTTTTTAAGAAGTGTGTACTACCACCTCTTAAAAGTGATGTGATTTGTTCAAACATTTCATGGAATTTATTATGGATTGGTTCAGTAATCATAAATGATATATATGATATAAAAATTATACTATAATTATTATATATATCAATATATTTCATTTAATTAATTTCATTCAATACAATATTTAAATGGAAACATCGTTCCTATGTAAGTACACCCCACTGTCCCCACTAACGTTGTATAACATTTCATATTCCAATCCATCATATATTATATTAAATAAATATATAATAAATTTAAATGATATTTATATCATGGTTTAAATTTTATAAATAACTATTTATGTGTTTGGGAAAAAATATTACAAATTAAGACACAACAGAAAAACTAAGAGGATATTACCATAATCGTAACCTTATCACGCAAGTGTAAATAAGATGGTAATATAGATCCATATATTGTATTTGATATAATAATATTATTCTATGAAATATATATATATAATATTATATTTATTAGTCATGACTTTTTAATCTATATAATTTTAAATTAAATAAATAAGGTAAGTGGATTTCTTTGTGACACTTAAATTTCTATAATATATATGCTTCATTCATCACTCATTTGATTTGTGTCGTGTATATGCTGCCAATGAAAATATATAATTATTATTAAGCTTTTTTATATGTATTTTTTCATATCATTTTTATAAACTATATTTAATGGGGATTATGTTTAAAATTTTCCAAATTGGTAACGTAATTTTTGTCAATTTCCCAACATCGAGACTCATGCCATGAATTACAAATAAAATCATATTCTCAAAAATGTTTTAAAAATGTATGATTTTTAAGATATATTTTAAAGGAAAAGATATTTTATAATTTTATTATAGTTTTTAATTATTCTTTTATATGTTATCAAATTGAATTCAAATATAAGGGTTAAAAAAATTCTTATTTCATTACCAGTTTTCAAGTATCATTTACATAGAAAAGGTTTCAAAAGGTTTTATGTTCGAAAATAATTTTTCAAATATGAATGGATTTTTTAATCAATATATATTTTTAAAATATGTCTCAAATTTATTTTCAATCTATGATTGCATCCTTTGTTGTTAGCCATTCCTTCTCGGGAAATGATAAAAATGTTCCATTCATATTCATTATTTGAATGGTTAATGTTTTAATGAACTGAATTTAATGAAAATCATCTATTTTGAAAATTTTATATGATTATATAACCCTCATGAATTCATTGGTTTTTCTTTTTATTAAATGTTAATGAATACATTCCTTTTTCAATAGGATAATATATGATTACATGTTTATGAAACCCATATCATTTCATGGGTTATGACCTGAAAATTTTGGATATTATGGAACATGAATGTATGATTCCATTACAATATGGGTGGGACATATATCTCCCTCCAATTTATTGGGTAATTATAAATGGTATATGATCTCAAAGGGTACAGAGGTTTTGTCCCAAGACAAAAAACAAGAAGGTACGAGTGTTGTAGCCCAAACATGAAAACAATAAGGTAAAAATGTTCTTGCCCAAACATGACAGTAAAAGGGTATATGGTGTTCAATAATAGTCCAGAATATAAGAGGCTACATGGGTTATTATCCCAATACCGATGTAGGTTCACGAGTGATTATCCCTAGTCAAATATTTTATGAAGGTCTTGGTAGAAATATTTGATGTAAAATTTTCAATTCTTAAGTGTATTCAAAAAATTCTATTTCATAATCCTATGTTATTTTTCCTATGATTTTTCTCTTGATCCATCATTATTTATGTATTATGAATGTTCAATCTCGTTGAAATTATACATGATTAAAAAAAATAATGTAGAGTATGCTCTTTTAATGTTTTGGTAATGTTCCCATACCCCTATTATCATCATTATGTATTTATATCTCCCTTATATACACTTAATCAGAATCTTATGACACCATATTTATGATTTCATCCCTAAAGTAATGAAGATATGTAGTATCTATGATTTTTATAAGAATGGTTCTTGTCTTGAAAACTGAAATGGGAGATAATTTATCTCACTTATGTTCCAGTGTTTGTATTTATAAGATTCCAAATGAAAAAAATAATAATAAGGTCAATGAGAATATTTTTGTTTAATGATTTATTTATTACAAAAAATTGATGTAATTTTAATAAATGAAATTTGAGGGTTCATATAGTTGTTATTGGAGAAATGTTTTAGTTAATAATTGGATAGAAGGTAGATAAAGCCTTGGTGAAAAATCTAATAACATGTTTAAGGATAAGTATAATGATATGTAAAAGCATAAGAAAATTTCATCAAATTTTGTTAATGGATAAAGAATGTGGTTTCCTAGAAATAAGCCTATGTTAGGATACTTAAAGTGATTGTGGTTCTATCAATTATTTTCCTAGGAGTGAAAACATCAACAAGGTGAATTGGTCCTAACTTGAATATAACCTGCTACATGACTATATGCCTTAGTCTTCACATTTTTTTACTCTCTTGGGTAATATTATATTGGAATTCATAAATTCTTCCTGAACTATAATGAATGATTTTACGTTATTTTGGTTATGAATATCCTATGATAAAACTAAGGAAACATATATTAAGGATAGTTTCATAACATAGACATCATGACAGTGCTTTTTATGATTATGGGGATCTTCACTATAAAAATTATTCCATAACATAAGTTTTTTGAATTAGTAATTAGGTGGAACCCTATGAAACCAAATTAACGTTGACTGTGATATTAAATGAAATGATAGTTCTCTTAATTATACAAACAAATTGAGATTTGGAAGGAAAAACCTCAATTATATACTCATAAAGCACAATCATTCAATTAATCATGTGGAGATTATAATCATAAAAACATAGAATGGAATTTAATTGATTCTTTTGTGACGACTAATCTACCTTTAATCAGAAGGTCAACTGGTCAACTTGTTTCTGAACACTAGATCAGTACCACTGAAAATATATTCTCTATTATCTAGAGTTTGGATCATGACAAATTCATTCATGTTGTTTATTGGATAGATGGTGAATCTGAATAGTGGTGGGAACTAATCATCAATATAAAGGATTACGAAGAAATTGAATCCATATATGGGTTGAGATCATGTAATTATTATTCAATTTTTACATTACTCATTTTTTTTCATTTGAACCTAGAAAATGAGTTAATTTATTGGAAGAAAAAGGATGATAAATCCAACAGTACCTACAAGGATAATTTCACAAGACATCCTTGGTATTATTCTGTAATTATCATGAAACTCTAAATTAATGTTTATATGTTCTTCACTGGATTAATTCTATATCTCATAATTATTTCATCCGTAATAGAATTTTGTATCTATTAAAATATTCTGTTTTCCACAATCAATGATAAAACGGAGGTTTTGTTATATATAAATCTCATGGTTTTAATAATTAATAGAAAATTGAGATCAATGGAAACTCTAAAAAACACAAAGACATGAAAATGATCTATAATTTATTTTCCATTTGTGGAAATAACCAATGATGAAATTTTATTATGGGGACTAATACATGTTTTAATTATATAGGGAAGGCCATTATAATGTGATTTTAATAATAATGGGAAGATGTTTTCTCATGATTCAAATTGGAGAAAAGATTCATAGAGTGAACCCCCCACAATTCAGTGAATCGTGTGTAATGAAGATAATAATTATGATAACCAGTTCCCATGCCCAATGAATGTTGATGATAATCAGCATCAGAATCCTATTAAATTGAAGGACACGAGTAAAAATAATGTGGTCACCGTTAATGATGTGTGGTGTGATATTGATACGATGAAAGGTATAATTACTATACAATCTAGTTATGAAAATATCTTATATGATTCTCAATCTACCTGCTCTTTCATATCAAATGAATTTTAAAGGATATTATGATTCCACCCAAATGATTAGATTTGGAATTAGACGTGGAAACCCTTTGGGGTTTCATAATTGAATTTCCTATCTATAATTTCAATTCGATTAATGTTGTTGGCAATGTAATTCCTTCATATCATTCCATTCTCCCCTTAGTAAAATGTTATTTCATCATAGGCATGGAATGGAATTCCTGTCATAAATCCCTTAACAATTGTTGAGTAATGGAAGTAAAATTTTTTATTTCAAACCAAAATATGACCGTCTATCTATTTGATGATAGCTATGATAATCCTTTTAATATTTAATCCAGTGTATGGGACTTAGTTCCCATTCAGAAGATGTGGTTTTCTTAAATGGTTTGGGAGAAACCTGTAATCAACAATATGTCTATTTTTTAAGAATTTTAGGATGTGTTCCTAGAAGAGTTTCATTATCTTCTACCCATTATTTGAAGTTCAGTTCTCTATATAAATCATACTAGGTTCC
The DNA here is from genome assembly GCA_963277665.1 of Viscum album. Taxonomy (NCBI): domain Eukaryota; kingdom Viridiplantae; phylum Streptophyta; class Magnoliopsida; order Santalales; family Viscaceae; genus Viscum; species Viscum album. The sequence continues at coordinate 904,332,996 of OY728122.1, read as the reverse complement.
ACACCAATTGATATTACTCGGTGTAGAATATCACTAATTGAGTTTCATTAATTGAAGAATACACCTCAAGAAAACCATTATAAGTGATTGATTTAGCCAAGTGTGTCACATTGGGGTGCATGTGTTCCCCTCATGAAAAAAAGACACATCAACAAAAATCTACATTGGTTATCAGGAGTTCGAAAATATTATGATCAAGATAAATTATAATCATCCATATATTCATGACTTGATTGATCAAATTCCTGGAGCCTGTATTGTTTTCATGATTGATGTATGTTCTGGATAGCATAAATTGAGGTTCATGAAAGAGGATAATAGAAAGACAAAAGGAAATTCATGTTTTGGACACTATGAATATATAGTGATTCCTTTTGGCCTTACTAATTCCCCTAATATCTTTTTGGATTTGATGATTAGAGTCTTTAGGGATTACCATGATCAATTTTTTCACACTTTATAAATGATATTTTTATCTATTCAAGGAGAAATTAAGAGAATGAATACCACATGAAAATGGAAATAAATAACCTTATTAAGAATAAACTACATGATAAATCAATAAAGATTAAATTTTGTATAAAAACGTTTCATTTTATAGCCACATAATATCAAGAATCAATATAATAATTGATCAATCAAGCAAGGAGTGAAATGAATTTGGTCATAGACTAACCATGTTGACTGAGATCTATTGATTTCTTAAAATAAAAATATATTATTTATTATTTTTGTATAATTTCTCATAACTATTTAGTTCAATGACTATGTAAACTCTAAAGGTTCCCATGTTTGTATGGAATAATGAATGTGGGGAAAATTTAATGGAACTAAAGATATGGATGGCCAACACACATGTTATTTCATTACACTATAGTGTTGAAGGGTTTTTAATATATAGTTATGAATCAAATAATTGATTAAGATGTGTTATTAAGTAGAAATCACATGGTTATCTCTTATGCGATGTGATAGTTGAGGATCCACATGAAAAACTATCCAACTCATGATTTGAAGTTAGCATAGGTAATCTTTTCATTATATATATATAGGTATTATATTTATGGAGAAAAGATATATATATATATATTGTAATCATAATTTTTGAAATATACATATTCACCTTGATGGATTTGAACATGCTCTGGAGAAGATGGTTAGTGGTGATAAAGGAATATTATTTCTCCATAAATTATGACCCTCATAAAGTGAAAAATGTGACTGATTCTATAAAGAGAAATGATAATGCTCAATTATATATGATAAGGATCCTAAGGATGATATGGATCTACAAAAGAAGATTAAAAAGTTTCCTAAAATTAACCACAATCCAGATGAAATGATAAGGTTGACGAATGGTGTTTTGGTTCCTTCAATACTAGATTTGAAGGACCGGTTAACGGTAGCTCATAGTTATTAAACTCTATTTATACTAGATGTATGAGGATGTATAAACATTTTAAGGAAAACATTAGGTGGATTGGAATTAAGAGGGATATCAAAGTTTCTATATCTTAGTTATTGGTATTCCATCAAGTTATGGAAGAAAGTCAAAATTCAATGCAGGAGGATCCTTCCATTACTAATACCAGAAAGAAAATTGGATAACATCGCTATAGATTTTTTTATTAGACTCTCCAATACCTCTTTAAGTTATAATTATATATGGGTGGTATTTTACTAACTTACTAAGTCATGGAACATCATTTGTAGAAGTGAATACTCCCCTCAAGATCAAATTGAGAAGATATTAAATAATGAAGTGGTACAGATGATTGGAGAACCATATTTTATTCTATCTGACTGAGATCATTGGATTACCACAATGTTTTGTAAATGTTTTCAACATGAACATGAAACCAAATTTAGTTTCATAAACACCTATCATCATCAGACAGACGGTTAGTTTAATATAAAAATTCAAACCCTATATCATATTTTGATATATAGTTTTTTGGATTTAAAATTTGATTGTGATCAACCCTATCTTCTAGTTAAGTTTTTTGAAAAAAATTGATTTCACTCAAGAATTAAAATTTCTCCTTATGAATCCATCTATGGGAAGAAATTTAGATCTCCAACATGATGAGATAATGTTGGAGAAACAATGCTATTAATATAGGATATAAATTATGAAATGTCATATAAAGTTAGAACTACTCAGGATTATATCAATGAATATCAATGTCACCAGAAAATGTGTGATGTTATCGTTTTATGTGGCCCAGAATTTGATGATGGTGATAATGAGATTCAATTAATTCCTCTATATAATAATGTCTTGATATTCAATGAGAAAGGGTAACTAAGAGCTTCGTATAAAAGAACATTTTAGAATATTGATCATATTCGAATGACAACACATTGAATGGAAATACCTCTGAATATATCTAGTGTCCATATTGGGTTTCATGTATCTCTCATGGGGATGTACATACCTGAACCTGCACATGTACTAAATGTAGTAGTCATACTACTGTAGTAAGATATTTCATACGGGTGAAAAAAGTAGAAATGTGGGATCATAGAGTGAATGTTCTACAAAATAATACCACTCACCATGTAAATGTTTGTTTGGATAAATCACCAATTAGAAGAAGAAAAATGGGAATATTAGAATATGATGAAGAATTATTATCCATATTTTTTGGTAGAATAATATGCAATTTTGATGGATAAATTCGTGTTACGAGGGGTATAATGTAACACCTCATGTTTGTGTGAATGTTATTTTAAATAAATTAATTTTCTTTTTTGTCAGGAATTACATGATACATTGACACAAACATTAGTTTGATGCTACCCTAAGATTATATTGTGATACATGTAACACTAAAATTTCTTGTGTTACACACAACACTAAGTCTCTATGAAACACCATTTTATTGTTATAATTATTTAAACATGATAATTAAAATATTCTCAATAATCATCGAAATAAGAATATAAATGAGTAATTTTTATATATTATTTATAGTGGTTTTATATAAATATAAAATATTGATAATTAAACATATAATATTTTTAAAGTCTCTATATTTTTGAAATTAATGTATTCTCAATGTAACTACTTTTTATGTAATTATTGGCATAATTATAAAATTAATTTTAAGAAAACATAGAAATTTAATTTTTAAAAATAATAATAATTTTTTAAATAACTGTCTCCAAATTATCATAGGGTAATTTTTTGGTATTTTAATAATAATCTTCATTTTAGGTGAACAATAAAAAATATAAAATTCAAATTCAAATTTTATTTTTCTTCTTATTTATTTATAAAGAAAAAATATAATTTGTCTTTTTTATATTAAAAATATATCATTTATATACTTATAGATCCAATTTATCTCGTTAGAATAATTTTTTATACTGAATTTATATATATATGATTAATGGACTTTTTAACATTCTCACATTAAAAATATACTTTCTAACTATGTATGTCGAATTAGAATTAAACATAAGTTTCTAAATATGAGAATTGAATTTAGGATAATGGACATAAAATTTTTTAATCATTATAATATTTATATTCTAACAAGGTCGAATAAATTTTGACCATTAAAACATTGAAAGTGTTTAAAATTAATTACGGTGATTAAGTTAAAATTAAGCTTATAAGAGACTAAAAAATAAATATAATATCTAAAATGAAATTGAAACTTTTCCAAAATAAATTCGTAATGTATTTATTCCATAATCATCTATTATTGAGTTTGGATGGTTTTTTATACCTTGTGGTAGGTAAAAACGTTTTTACAAATGAATTGTTTTCAAGAATTCCAAATGTGTCCCTCTATCCCTTATAAGAGGACACCACTTCTCCGCATTATTCACACCTATCAAACAACCTATGATATTCCAATATATTCTAAATTAACTTCATAAAATCACTCCCTTACCCATTTAATCCTCTCATTGGGATGAAATCTAACCAATGGATCCCTTTGGTGTAATCCAATGATGTTACCAAAAGAATAGGTAACACACTTCCTTATGACCCATTCCTTTATTTTCATTTTCCACTACATTAATTATTCTTATTAATAAATAAATAATTACCTCAAAATCCCCAATATTTATATATTTTATTCTGACAAGGGTTTTAACTTCACTTATACACTCATATGTCTTATGGATAATGAAGATACAATTATTGTGTACGACAAACTACCGCCACACGAAATGATGATGATGTATTTTCCTTTTCCACATCATATGGTCAATAATTATGATGAAAATATATATTTTTATATGATAAATATGATTTATTTATTTATTATTTAATTATTATATAACACATAACTTCATTCATTCAATTTTTTGTTAATACCATAATTTGGTTTGGGTAAATGTATACTATTTCCTCATCAAATCGATGTGATTTGTTCACACACTACATGGAATGTATTAAAGGTGGGTTCAGTAAACATATATGATATATATGAAATTAAACCAACCTTCTACAATTATTATATATATATATTGACATTTCATTTAATTCCATTCATTAAATATGATATTTAAACGGAAACAACATTCAAGCGTACATACGTCATGTCGTCTCCATGAACAGTCTATTCCATTTAATATTTTCATCTTTGATAGATTACAATAAATATATATACACTGAATATTAATATATTTATATCTTTTTTTCATTATTTAAATCATGATATATTAATTGTTAAAATATATAACAAATTAGGACACATGTGGAAAACAATTCAGATATTAACTTAAACAAATCATTAACATGGAATTGTTAACAATAGGGAAATATAAATCCAAATATGTTATTAGATATATGAATATGGTTCTATGTTAAATTTATATTAAAATAATATATATTATAAATTATGTTTTAATGAGTAAAATAAGAGTCACGGAAAAAGGTAATCTGATTTCTTGTCTCAATTTTATTTTTGTGATATTTATGCTTTATTAACTACTAGTTTTTTTTGTGGCATATATAATACCCATGAATATATTATTTGATTATTATACATTAGTATATAGTTATTTTTGAAATCCATTTTATGATATCTGTTTCATGGGGTTTATGTTTCAAATGATAACAAATCATATAATTAGTTTTCTCTCAATTTTTCTTCTTTGAGACACATCCTTGAATTAAAACAAATTTCATGGTTTAAAAAATGTATTCTAAAGTGTTTGTAATGGTGGACTTTTATGCTTATTTTCATGTAATAATTATTTAAATTATTTTTATGTATTCAATTAATCCTTTATATGATTTCAAATAAACTTTTTTTCAAAACATTCATAATATTTTGTTGTATGTTTTCAAAATTATTTTTAGATAAAGTATTTCATATGGTTTTGTGTTTTACTAAAATTTTCCAAAGAATAAAGGTAATTTTTTAATAATTTATTTAATGATATTTAAAAATACATTCCATTTAATGTGAAATATTTTTTTGTTACTCATGCATGTTTGGGGAAATGATCAAAAGGTTCCATTCATATTCACTCTCAAAATAGATTATGTTTTAGTAGCATTATTGTTATAAAACCAATGTAATTTTTATGTGTTATATTATTATGCAACATAATTATTTAAATGGATTCTTTTTTGTAGTATATGTTTTTGTAACCTTTTTATTTTCTATAGGTTAGGTTATGATTACATATTTATGAGGCCAATTTTATTACACAGGTAGGGATATGAAATTTTATGATCAAGTGGTACATGTATGTATGATTAAATTATGATATGGGTGTGACCTATATCTCCCTATAATCCATTTGGTAATTATATATTGTATATGAGAATGAACGGTACAAGGGTTCTAGCTCATGTCCAGAAAAGAAGCCACACCAGTTGTAGCGTAATCCTAAAAATATGAATGTGTACTAGTTGTAGCCCAAGCATGAAAATAAGTAGGTTCACTAGTTGTAGCCCTACCCTAAATGTAACAGGGTAGGTGGTTTTTTAACCAATCCCAAAAATAATAGGGTACATGGGATGTTAGCCAAATCCCAAAGAATGTACATAGGTGATTAGGCCAAGAAGTAAATGTTATGAATGTTCTGGTTGATAGCCTTAAAATAAGATTTCTAATGATTATGTATATTCCATAAAGTCCATGTCCTACTGCTATGTTATTTTTATTTTTGGTATTATAATCTTGATCCCATTGTGATTCATCTATTATGAAGATAAAATATATTTTACATGATTCAGTTTTATGATATTTCATATGTATGGTATGATAATCTAATGCTAGGATCACATTATTTGTCCCCAATACTCATGTTTATACTTACAAATCTCCATTATCTACCCATACTATGAATCTGATCTCAACCCTATTATGTTTATATCCCCTATTATATAAATATATGTATTATTTGTGATGTTTCTAAGAAGGATTATATTCACAGATATCCAAGTGTGGAAGATAATATATCTCTCTTATGTACCATTATTTATGTTTTCATATTTCAAAAGTTACTCGAATAATATAGTATTTCAAGGTCTGTTTCTGTAGTTTTTTTCGTATTCGGAAAAAGGGATTCAATGTTAATGTATGAAAATAGAGGGTGTCTATAGAGCCGAGTTTTTATATAGTGTAATTTTTACCAATTTGTAATTATAAACCTATTTTGTTTTTGGAAGTAACTCTTATATTCTAAAAAATGTAATATTACTATTTAGATATCAATGGATCCAAAATGGAAAAAAGTGGGTGGGATGTATTTTTAGATTATCAATTTCCTCATCCACATATTTTCAGGGCAACCAATAGTGTTTTTATTTTTTTATCATTACATTATTTTCTTTTACATAAATTTATTTTTACAATGGTAATTAATTTTTAAAAATAATAATTAATTTTATTAAGAGAATTTGATGTTAGAAAATTTACCTAATATGAACCTTATGACATCAAATTGGAAAATAGTTTCATGAAATAAATTTTATAATTTTATTTTCTTTTAATTATAAAAATTCATATAATATGTAAAATAAATTTTTTATTAAATGTGTGTTTTTAGTGTAAAAAATAAGTTAAATATAATATTATCATATATACTGATTTTTATGACATAAATTGGTTGTTTTTTAAAAACATAGAACATAGGTGGATTTCCTTAAACTCAAAACCCAATGTTACTATCATTACGATGAATAGTATTAAAGCACTGAAAAGAGTTTTTATTGAAGTAGCACTACTATTTTTTTCTATAAATGTTTGAAAAAGGATTTCTATGTTCAATGTAATGGTTCAAGGCCTAATGGAAGAATTGTTAAGATGTGATCCAAATTTGATATTTTACCATGCTCAATGATTATTTTGGGATCAATACGACGTCGAATGTCAGTCTTCAGAAAATATAATAAAATATATAGATAATGAAGTAAGAGGCCAAAAACCTTTATATAAGATCTTTCATATCTTGTTTATAATTAATTTAATTAATTTCATATATAAAAAATACCTAGATCTTAATTATATTCATAGTTGATGATGTTGATCGTTTGGAATGAACCTTCTAGATTATTTTGATTCTCTTGATAGGATCCAAAGTAGAACCCCTCTAGCGGTGATCCACACATGCTTTGATGACCTCCGATCGACACTTCTTGTTATGTGGGTGCTAGCGTGGTGAATCAAGTGTCATGTTTCGATCAATCTTTATCACTTGTTCATCATCCTGGAAGAATGACTATTGTTCCTGAGCAGATAAGGAAGAGGGCTCAAGAGAGAAATTATTTGTTTCAACAATTCTAAATTCACCAGTTGTGCGGTTTAGTATATGTTACAATTGACGTATGTGTCAATTTATTACCATGGGGCTTCAGTTGCAATACATAATTTTGTAACATCGATTAAATACATTCATAACAGTAGAGAAAACCAATGAAATTAATAATAATACTGCGTAATTATTTATGGTTCACCACCTTGCACAAAATGAAATTATAAACAAAATTCCACATCACAAAATAATAGAAGCATTTTTTAATTTGTGCTAACTAGTTAAATAATTATTTATCATCTTGCAAATAATTATTTTACTACTGGACCGGCCAGGGTCCTCTCGAACTGTGAAAATATTTTTTGAACATTTGAATAAATAATAAATATTTTATTCTCTTAATTTAATATTTTATTTACAACATAGTAAATAAATATTTATTCAATGTTTAATAAAATAAATAAATATTTTTTACCCATAATCTGGTGAATAAATATTTATTTAATTTTTTTAATATTTTTATCTTGAATAAAATTATTTCATTGTGTTGACTTTAATATTTATTAACTAATTTAGAATGGAATATAACTGAGACCATCAGAAACACTTAGTGTGTGACCATTTATGATTCTTTCTCATTGGCATTTGGCAGGATTTCCTAAAGTCCAAGATAACTATCTAGAAATGAGACAAGTCACCCAAGGGAAAGAACATAAAGTTGCAATAATGATATCAACATGGAAACAATCACTATGTAATATAATACCTTTTTCTCAATTTATCATCAAGCAGGATTCATGTTAGTGTCATCAACTCTTATGCCTCATACAATTTTCTTTGACTACCTGAAATAAACTCATTATTACACCATGGCCATGAAATTTCATGCAACGGTTATATTTAAATCAATAGGTCGAGATATAATCTTTCATAATGGAAGGTATAATCCTTCCTCGGCTTATCCATTAATAACATGTCACTCATGACGCACCCATCATACCCTACTTCCCTCCAATTATTTACATGATGGGTTTTTTCCGTAAACCAATGTGTGTGAGTCGTGACATGCATTAATCAAAATATTAAAGTACAGGGTCAATTGAAAAAGCTCTCATATAGAAATATACAATGACTCCAAAAAATGTGAAATTACTACTGTCATGTCAGTTCTCATAATCTCCTGACATGGAGATTACCAGGTACAAACTTCATGACAGGAAGTCTCATATACATATGAGTACTCAAACCTAATGGTATACATGATATGTGCCCCGTTATTGTATTTCATACAACTGTTGAACTATATTTAAGAATAGTTTATTGCATTTAATGGTTCTTATCATAGAGGGGAACTTCCATGACTATATCATTGGAAAAAAACTCTAGGTATTTCTTACATTGTAGTCATGAAGAATAATGAACTATATATAATTAATTGTTTAATATTTAAATAAATTAAATTTACATGTAATCAATGTACAATGAGTTAGATCTTGGACACCAACTCTTACAAAATCCCACTTGGACTAGAGACAACTGCCTTTGACATTTAGTCTGCTAGACCTCACATGGTGATTATGTTTCATCTCAGTCATGGCTTTATTGAAGGGGCCCTCCAAGATTTATTCCTTGGAAATACTACTCACTACATCTTCATCTCTCTATGAAAAATCCCTCAAGAGATGATACTTCCGAAGTAAGTGATTCTTTTGATGATGTGATCATGGGAAATTTTGCAAGATCCACCACTGATGTATTATCACCAAACAATTTGATGGGATATTTACTACAAATTATCACATCCAACTCTTGTATGAGGCTTCGTATACAAACTTATTCTTTAGCTGCCTAAGAAGATGTGATATACTCAGAATCTACTATAGAATCTACGACCACACTCTACATTGAGCTCTTCCAGCCCACTACACCTCTATTTAAATTCGAGATGTATCCTATTTGAGACTTTATGTCATCTGGATCGGTCTGGAAACTAGCATCTTCATATCCTTTGATGACTATTTCATCATATCCACCATAAACTAGGAACATATCCATATGATGCCTCAGATACTTTTGGGTACTCTTGAAGGCAATCCAATGGTGGTCACCTGAGTCATCTAGATATCTCCCATCCAAACACAATGCATAGGAAACATCCATACATGTAAATTTCATGGAATACATGGCTATACCAATCACTGATGCGCATAGAGCTGTTTCCAATATCATTCTTTCATCATGTTTCTGAGGACACATTTTCTTCGAATGATTAATGCCATGTGATTTTGGAAACAATCCCTTCTTGGATTGTTCCATAATTAATATCTTCAGTATCTCATCAATGTATGTATATTGACTTAGGCCCAACATCCTATTGGATATATCAAGATGGATTTTTATCCAATGAATATATGCTCTCTCTCCAAATTCCATCATGGAGAATAATTTCATCAACATTAAATTAACAAAATGTAAGACCAGTATCTCGTTTCTAATAAGTAATATGCCATCAACATTTACAATTTGGAAAACGACTACACTCCCACTAAACCATTTATAGACACAAGGCTCACATTAATTCTTGTTAAAACAATATTCCCTTTTGGATTCATAAAAATGAATGTTCCATGACCTGGATGATTTATTTTATCCATAAATGGATTTATGCAACTTTCATACCATATTGGAATCCTTTTGAGTCTTAAAACATTCAGGTTGTGTCATGTAGTCATCATTTAGAAGATCCCAATTAAAGAATTATGTTTGACATCCATTTTACAAATCTCATAGGTATGGTAAGAAACAATGGCTAATAAAATTATGATGGATTTCAGCATTAAAACATGTCAAAAGTTTTCATCGTAGTCAATGCCTTGATGCTGTATAAACCCTTTTGCAACTAGCCCTGCCTTATAGGTGCTGACTTGTCCATCAATGTCTAGTTTCCTCTTGAATACCCATTTTCATGCAACATGCATTACATCAACTGGAGGATCTAGCAAAATCCAGACATGGTTTTGGTACATGGAATCTATTTCATAATTTATGACTTCTTTCAAAATGAAAATATTTATGCCACTTACTACTTCCTTGTAGGTTAGAGGATCATTATTTTCAAATAATAATGAGTCTCTGTATTTGGTAATTAGAATATCGTGCTGTTCTGGTTCTCTATCATCTACTGTACTCTTACACAGCTCTTGTGTCTCTGGAACAGTTATATCATCCATGGGGTTTTGTGGAATATGATCTTGTACCAAGTCTTGTGTACCTTGATCCTCAACTTCATTGAAGTATATATCTCTCCTTCTATCTCATTTGGATATGTTATCCCTCTCAATTAATAGAGTGTGTCTTCCACTATAACCTTTTTTCTTGGTGGTTTGTTACGTAATATTCCCTTGTTTCCATAGTGTATCCTATAAAGGTATAATTTTTTCCTAAGGGTGCAAGTTTGTTACCATAAGAGGCCTTAAGAGACATATCACTTCTCCCACTAATTTAAATTCAATAATATTGGTTTTATTCCACTCCATTACTCATATGGAATAACATTTATCGATTTAGCTGGTACATGGTTTATTATAGGGGATACTGTTTGTAATGTATATCCCTAAAAGTAAGGTGGAAGACTCGTATGACTCAACATTGATCTCACCATATCCAATAGGGTGAAATTACTCCTTATGCAAAAAACCATTCTACATGGGTCATCTCTGGAGGCATGAGTGGGTATAGGATCCCTAACTATCGTAAGTAATTAATGATGTCTTGAATAATATATTCTCCACCTCGGTCAGAGCCAAGATTTTTAATCTTCTTACCAGGATGGTTCTCAAATTCATTCTTGTATTATTTTAAATAATAAAAATAATGGAACATATTACTCATTAAGTCTATATATCCATATCTACTAAAATCATCAGTAAAATTTATGTAGTATGATTACCCTCCCATTGCATCAACTGGAAATGGTCTACACACATCGGTATGAACCAATTCATGAAGTTCATTATCCCTTTCACCTTACCCACAAAATGGGACTTTGGTTATTTTTCCTTGTTAACATGCATGAAATACTACATGTGGTATTATATCGAAAAAATATAAATATCCATCTTGATGTAACCTTTTCCGGAGTTCGTCATTTACATGTCTTAGCCAGTGATGCCAATGTTGGGTGTGGTATGAGTCATGTGAAGTATCTTTGTTCTCTATTTCCATTACATGGTTTGTGTAATAGAACGCATAAAGAACATTGTATAAATGTGCCCTACTGAAAAAATTGTATCTTTGTAAAATAAGAAAAATTCATTTCCGAAATTGAAAAAAAAAATCCATATGTATTTAATATGGAAATAGAAATAATGGTTATTGTAATAGTTTTCACATAATAACAACCCTATAACACCAAGATCATCCGATTTAGAAACGTGAGGTTATAGTCCTCGATAACTAAAACATCAATTTTGGCTATGTTGGCTACTCATAGATCTACCACCCCTTGGTCAATATTCTTGAATCTACTTGGTTTCTATATTGGGATATATATTTTAGCACCACATGTTTCATCTAAAAACAAATTTGTAGAAACAGAAAGATTGCATTCGATAATAAATGCACCTGAAGCCTCCCCTTTCCTCTTAGGCTTGGTGAAATTATTCTTCTAGTGTCCCTTCATGCCACATGTGAAACCAATAGCCTCGTGTTCCCTTTCCATCCCAATGAACGTCCTTTTCGTGAATGGTCATGAAGAAGCTTTGGGATTAAAGCACTTTTCATTCCCTTTCGTCATGTTCACCATAAGGACCAAAGGATTTTTGCACTTCATATCATTGTCCACCAAGAGAATGAGGATATAAATATTTGATATAGACTTCTCAATGTTGTTCATATTGAAATTCATATCGAAGTTAGAGAAAGTCTGAGGGAGTGATGCAATAATGATATCAGTGCCCAGTTCATCAGGGATTTTAAATTATAGAACTGGTTGGCGCTCAATGTATCCAATGAGATTCTATAAATGTGGCATAGCTAGGGAACCTTCCCCATGAATACTCTAAAAAAGTGCCTTAGAGATCTCAAACTCATCATGTCTTTCTCTCTCTTGTTAAATACCATGAAGTTGATCAAGAATTCTATAAGCATCAATGTTTTTATGAGACATCACGATCTCACTAGATATTAATGATATCATCAAACAGTAAACGTTGATAGTGTCTTTTATAAGTTTCACAAAGACCAGAAAATCCTCATCACTCACCTCTTTGGCAGCCAGATTAGGTAATGCAGACTCTATCACATAATACCACTGTTCATGGCATAGGGTAACCTGAAGGCGTCCAAACCATTCCATGAAGTTACTAAAAATGAGGATGTTGTCTTCATCTAGAATTGATCATGGTGATAGTGTCTTTGGAGAGAATTTCATTTTTATTTTACAATTTAAATACAATACCATTAGTAAATTATTGATTACATTTTATGAGAAATAATAAATTTTTATTATGTCAGACTATTTTATCATGTCCAATGGCCCTCAACATTGAACTAATAATGTCCATTTAAAATGACATTCTAGTGGAAAAGATCCTTATTCCCCTTATATTAACCCCTACAACTGTTGTTCAAGCTATTATTAGGTATTTAAGAAGGTAGGTTGTTTCCAACTATGGGATTGAAGCTCCATGATCTATTGAGTGGAATCCCCAATCCTGAAATCATGACTTTGGATTTCCTCAAATCTTGCCTCTAATATTACTCTATGTCTAGAAAGGGATACTCCTCTTGATATAATATGTTTAATTCAACCCAAAAACATTCATAATTGATTCCTTTATAAAATAAAATGTCCCAACAAGGGTTGGTCAAACACATCTTTTTAATGAGTTTTTCCCTTAATCATGTAACAAAAGTCTTGGTTTGACATAATATTTTATTTGAGGGATTTTTCATATATTAGGAGTGAATTTCTTATTATCATTATAAATTTTTTGATAATATTAAGTGGAACTTACTTAAGTCATTAAACCATGTCTTGATCATATTTACAAATAAGTCTGGTTTATTTTAGGTTATCTTGCATGATTGTTTAATTTATTAATTATGTGTTTTTGAAAACACATTCATAACGATAAACCCTGAAATAGACAGAAAAAAAATAAAGAGAATTATCATGATCTTTTATAATGTTCAGTCAATTCAGGTGTTAATAAACTAACCTGGACATAGGTAAAAACAACTTGAACATTTTGATATCATGATTATTGATTTCCTCCTGTCCACTTTTGTATCTCCAAGGATTGGTTTCATCTCGGCTTCAGCTTGAACCACCTCCACTAGCATGGGAGTTCAATCCATTACATATGCCTTTTTTAACTTACATGAAAGTGATGGGTAAAAATGAATTTTACATTAAAGAAACATTGATCATGTAGTCCATACATATTAATGAAGAGAAGGTTCACTTTCCATCAAATTTAATTTAAATAGATAAATTAAAAGAACCCATCCACACACAAAGGTCTTGGTCTAGATCATGATCTTCCAAACATACACCGATATTTATGCCTAAATAAAAATATCATTTAATTCATAAATTGTTCTTATTTATGATAAATCACACTTGAAAAATTAGTTTACATCTTTAATTAATCAATCCTTTTATCTTAATACATTTCTTGAATTTCCTTGAGATTCTCATCCATAATAATTTTTTTTAAAAATAAATTCAGATAAATTTATCTTTGTACGTAACATGTACCGTGTAGGAAACTCGTTGAATTGTTATTCCTAACTACCCAATGAGTATAAATGGAAATTGCATAGATGTTAAATTAAACACATATATATAAAAGATCTATCATGTTTTTTGTCTCAGCATTACAGTTGAATGATGGTACAAGTCTCCAGGGTTTGTATAATATATTATTAAATACTAATAAATTTGCGTAATTTGGATGAGAACATGGTGTAAATATCCAAATACATGGTTTGTGCTATTATTCACCATCCATCTGAAGTACAAGACTGGAGAAATGGTGTGTGAGTGCACTTCAGAAAACATTGGAGTACACGGCGTGTCCAGTAGGTCACACACCATGTAGTTCATCCTTACAAAGTCTCTAGCCAGCCATTCTGTGTATGGGGTACACTGTCCAACCCAAACCTGAAGGGATTACACGGCATGTCCAGTAGGCCACACAGCGTGTAATCCATAAATCGTGTGCCACCTATGACTAGTCAACAAACATATTCATTAATACTTAGACAAACTCCAACGACACTCCTTGGTTATGCGGACCAGACCCTATGCATTGGAACTCAGTTACACAGCGTGTCATACTGAATACACGTTGGTTGTTCTTGTGTTGTATGGCCAGGAACCTTTGGCACCACTGGAAACGATCCTCTATATTATTTTAATCAAAATTTAATGAAAATATCATTTTTATAAGAATAACGAGAAACGAATGAGGATGAAAAAGTCTTGAGATTTATTTTTTTAGAACGATTAACTTGAATTGAAACAACTTAATTATTAAATTAGTAAATCATCAAAAAAATAATTAAATAATTATAAAATATGATGTATCCTAGCTCTGATAACCCGTAATAGTTCCGGGCACAACATAAACATGGTTTGGACTGGACCCAACTTTGATTATTACCATAATCAATGATTATTATGGGATCAATTTGATGATGAATGTCAGTCCCCATAGAATAGAATCAAAGATTTAGATAAATAAGCAAGATTCCCAAAACCATTATATAGGATCTTACAAATCATGTTTATAATTAATTTAATTAATTTCAGAAATAATATAATATCTGGATCGTCGATATTTGTTTCATTGATGACGTTGATCATCCGAAATAACCCTTCCTGATTATCTTGTTGCGCGTTCAAGGATCCAAACTAAAATCCCTCTAGCAGTGATCCAAATATTCTCTGATGGAATATGATCATCACTTCTCGTTCTCCGGGTGCCATTACGGTGAAGCGAGTGTACTTTGTCGGTCGTTCTTGATCCCTTGTTCTTTAGCCTTGAAGAACGTATCTCGATCATGAGAGGGTCGGGAAGAGGATTTGAGAGGGAAATAGTTGGGATCAACAATTCACAATTCACTGGGTGGGTGGTTCGGTGTATGGAACAATAGGCGTATGTGTCTATTTATTGACATGGTTTTTCAGATATAATATTTAATTGTGTAACATCCATTAAATACTTTTATAACCTTATAGAAAACACATGATATTAATAATAATGTCTCCTCATTGTTGATGACATGATAACATGTGCAAAATGGAATTATAAATAAAATTCTGCATCAAGAAATAATCGAAGTGTTATTTTAATTTGTGTAAAATAGTTAAATAATTCTTTATCATCTTGTAAATAATTATTTTACTACCAGACCGTTCTTGGTCCACTCGAACTCTACTTCCAATTATTGAACAACCGAACAATGGAATAATAATTTATTCTCATAAATAATTTTTTTTTTATAAAATATATAATTAAAATATTTATTAAATGTTAAATAAAAAAATAAATATATTTTACCCACAATCCGATTAATAAATATTTATTTAATTTATGCAACCATTTTTAAATGAATAAAATTATTCAATTTCCATGAGAATAATATTTATTAATTAAATTCCAATATAATTTAAATAATCCCAAGAGAATTATTTATTTTTTGACTCTCTATGTCCCATACATGACTTATTTTAAAATTATTTTTTATTTAATTTCGATTCTTTCTTTATTTTGGGTGTTTTCCTTCTTTTTTGGTGGAAATGGTGAGTTTTCAAAATTTGGGCCAAACCATGAGTCCAATTCCAGATTTAAAAATAATTTTTGTTTCCTTTATAACTCCTTCATTTTACAACATTTTTAATCTATTACAATTCATACATGGCCTTACATGACCAATTAACACCACCATGACAATTTGGAACATTTAAGAATCCATAATCATGTTGTATTTTGGTTTTTATTAAAGTATTTTGGCCATATCGGAATCCCATTTCCATTTTTAAAAAATTATTATTTAATATCTCCTGGTATTTAATGATTTTAATTTATTCCACCTTTAAACAGGGCCCACTAAACCTTGGCGCACCCCAATTCCTTTATCCCCTATTTTTAGCTCATTTACTTCGTGGATTAGGTCAAATCATCTACAGCTTTCATAATTCATCCAGATTTAAAATTGTAATTTTATTCCTTCATAACACCTTCAGTATTTATATCTTTTCCACCATTTCAGTTATCAATTATCCTTGTCTTACATATTAATACCTGAATTTAAATTTTTTAATTTTCTAAATTCATATACTAGAGCATTTGGGGCGATTTCTTCAAGATCATTCGGGTTAGTGCATGTCCTTCATTCCTCTTTCATTTAGATTAGGGGTTCATTCAATTTTCTAAGGCTTTTATCCCTTGTCCTTGAATTCCCAAATGACCAGATGGTAGGTTTTGAATCCTAGTGTTTAACCTTTGTTTTTCTTAGTCCATTATTCTATTTTAGGCTTGATCTACCCTCCTTGAGGTGCGGTGGTGGTGCGATTGACTTTTCACACAAAGGAATCATGTTTTTAACTAATTTGGTAGGTGATTACAGTGTATATGCAATATTTGGGAGTTAGGATTCTGGGATTATTTTATTTTCAGGTTTATCTCATATGACTATTGATGCAAAAATTGGTTTTCATGGTATTTGAAATGGAAATGATTTTTAGTGCCATTTTTTGTGAAATTGGGGGTTATTAATATAAATCACTTTTTTGTACATTTGGGGATTCCCTATAATTACTTATTTTATTCTATTGGGATTTAAAAAGGCTGAAAATAATATTTTGAATGTCTATATATTTTGTTTGTTTCTGTGAAAATATGTTTTAATGGTGTTTGTGAAACACATGAATTTTTAAATGCCATGTTTCTGTGGAAATGAAGGTTTTATAATGATATCACTTCATTGTTCATATATGGCTGAAAAAACAATATTTTTTTTGTTTTATTGAATGTTATTTTTCATCCAATTCTGTTTAGTGGAAATTTAATTAAGCACATGTTTTGAAATTTGGATGTTTCAAATAGTTTTGAGTACAAGACAAGGAACGAATTTGATATGTTGTTTACTGAAAATCAAAATGCTTGGTTATTTGTTTTATATTCTATAATGTGTGTATAGATATAGTATTGTTTGTGTGTGAAACGTAGTGGTGTATTTATATGAAAATGGTTGTCTTTAGCATTCTGAAATTGTTTGATCACAAAGGGGGAAACTTAGGTACCTAGGTGGGAAGATATGTAATAGTGCTGCTGGTGAACCAAATGGGGTTATCCCAATATCACTGTGAAAATGGATAATGAAAACTCTAACTAAACTATGTGGATGCTTTTTGGTGACCAATATGTTATGGTTATGTTCCATACTAATGGCTCGTGCATGGAAAAGATTATGACTTGGATATTGTACACCAAGTTATGATGTACATAGTGCTCAAGACTATCTAGTTTCCTAGGGTTGTTCCCGGTTTTTGTGATCAATGGATTTGTGGTATTTACCCTTATATTAGGATTTGTTTGGATGTAAAATAAAGTATCTAACATTTCCTATTAAAATATTTTATCATTATGAATGTTTTTTTTTGAAAACTGTTTTCAATTGAATGTGGCATTTCGTGGAATATATCACCAGATTTTTTTTATATATTAAAACTGCTTACATTTTCACCTTGTATTGAATACTATTTGGAATATTTGGTTGGTATCCTATTGGTATTAGATATAAACCCTACATACACCCCTTGGGTATAAGTATATTGTGTATGTTTGACTCAGGTAAAGGCAAATCCTCACGTGAAGGCAGTTCGGGTTGTCAGTCCCCTCTTAAAGTGCAGTGTTGTGGAGACGTCTCCGGGGTGATGAACCCCTGTCAGGTAGAGTATTTGTGGCCTATCATTTACTGTTTTTTATTTTTTGACCTCCTGTAACTTATTTAAACCATGTATTCAGTTTTGTAATTTTCTTAAGAATTTTGTGGCCTGGAAATTTCATAATCATATTATTGATTATTTTAAATATTTTATGCTTTCATATAGGGTAAATCATTCAAAAACCAAATTTATTGTTACCCGAGAACTTTTGAATGCTAGTGGGGATTGTTAAATCCCTTCTTGCCTTATTATAAGATGTACTTGGTGCCGGTATTAGTTGTGACCTTATTTGGTTCATGACATAATGGATTCAAAAGAGCTTTATGTTCTTCGGTTACATGATTATTTTAGGATGAGTCGGGATAGACCAGAGATGGGAATATCGGGGAATGGGGTTTCGGTTGAAAGGAGGGTACCTAGCCCACACCTCTCATTGAAGACCTAATGTCACCAATGGACATTGGAATTTTCTGATTGAATTCACATCCAGGTCAGACATGTGGGATACAGACCACACATAGACATTGGGTGAGGGTAGAGTAGTTATTTATTTTATTACTGAAATGTGTTTAAATTATTTATATTTGATGTATTTGAATATAATATTCATTATTGTGGTATTGACTTTTTTCTGACTGTTTAATTTTTTAGCAACACGAATCCTTGGAATGATCCCACACACCCACAAGAGGAATCTAGAGAGAGTTCTCCCACACTGATTGATCAGAGGCAGGTCGAAGTTGTGGTCTGGATAGTCTAAACCCTTGGATAGGGACCTTCCCTTTTTCATATTACAATTGGGTTAGAATAGATAGGTCCTAGAAAATATAAACCCATGAATCCCTAATAAGTAAGCCTCTTACCTTATCTGGTAGCATTGAACCCCATGATGTAGAGGTATGACTCGAAAAAATCGACTGCTTGTTCGAGATAATAGATAAAACCAATGATCTTAGGGGTAAGTATACATCTTTTCTGTTAGAGGGTCCTAGTTAGAGGTGGTGGGAATCGGTACTTCTGACTAGGAAGAATAAACAGATGTAATAGGGATATTTCAAGGTTGTCTTCAATGAGCAGTACTAACTTAGGGTCTTGGCATATGCCATGTCCCGAGTGTTCATGGATCTTGTTCTGAGGAATCTTTCTGTCAAGTAGTACAATAACCATTTCACTGATTTGGTTCATTATTCTCCTAATACTTTCTCGAATGAACAAGCAAATGCCCATAGCATTGAGAACGTATTGTGACCAAGGATATACTCCCAGGTTTTCTTGTTCAATATAACGACCTATGTTGAGTTCTTTGACCGGTAATGTATTGTGGAGACTGACTATAAAGGAATGGATAGATTCATTGGGATGGATTCAATAGTGGTAAATCACAACCCTTCATAGAAGAAAAGTAAGCGAGAGGAACATGTGAAGAAAGGAGGTGACATATCAGGCCACTCCTCCAGAATGTTTTCATCTGTGGATTTTGATGTGAGATCGGTCATGTGCCATGGGTTTGGGAATCAGGGGAACATCTGAGAAGAATACCAAATTCCTCTGAATCCCTATTACCAATGTGGAGGTATGGGTCATTTGCAGCGCTTTAGTGGGGTGTCACATCCACTTACACATGGGGAAGGATTAGGGCATTAATAGGAGTTATAGAACAGTCTAATCCATATAGGTTGCGGAGATCTTGATTTGGTGGTTGTGGGGGATGTTTTGGGTCATGTTCTATGTAGATCCAGTTTTGGGCACAATCATAGACTAGCGGTCATCCTCATTTAGAGACTAGATCTCCATGTAGTGGTTCAGGTACCAGCTGAATCATAGTTGGGACCATCAACAGTTCGAGGTACCATTTTGATCGCATATTCTATAGCTACAACTCTTTTTCAGACTAATGCCTCTTTTTTGTACATTTTTTATTGTTTGGTGGGCATACTGAATTCACCAACCATGTTGTTGTATTTTAAAATGGATTTGGTGACCCCACTAGGAATGAAGAAAGTGTAGGGTCTCAGGTGCCCATTGTGTGCGCTTTCCATGTCCTGGGATGAGATGGAGTGGGACCTATTGGTCTTAGATATGTATCTTTTTTACATGATAATTGGCTTGGATATTTTAGTACACATCCAGCACCTGATGGGAGTCATCAGGTTTTTCGTGGAGATTGAGATTCTCGGTCGGGTCACATAGGACAACCACTCCCAGAGCTGGGAAGTCATACCTCCCAATTATCGTTGGTATCACTAGAGTACAATGGTCTTCCCATGAAGGTGAACTACCGTGTGTATTGAATGATTTTCGGGAGGTATTCCTCAATGATTTTTCTTGTTTTACCCCGGAGCGGGATGTAGAGTTCTCAATTGAACCGACACTGGTAACACAGTCTATATCTCTTCCTTCATATTGCCTGGCCCCTACTGAGATGAGGGAATTAAAGATACAACTTGAAAACATGGAATCTAGAGGACTCATTCTCCTGAGCGTCTCTCCCTGGGCCACTCACGTGTTGTTCATGAAAAAGGGAGACATATCCCTCTGGATGTGCATTTATTATCTAAAGATGAATAAGGTAACAATTACGAACAAATTTCTTTTTCCCAGAATAGATTATTTCTCCGATCAGTTTATGGTGGAAAATTGGTTCCCAAAAATTGACTTGCGTTCATGATACCATCATCTCAGGGTAAAAGAGGAATATATCCCAATGATAGCCTTCCGAAGCGCATACAACCACTTGGAGTATTTGTTCTTTCTCTTCAGATTGACCAAAGATCCTATGGTCTTTATGACACTTATGGACATGGTATTCTATCAATATATCGATTCATTTTTCATGGTGTTCGTGGATGACATTATAGAATATTCTGGCTCTACGGGGGAACATCAACAACACTTGAGGATCATTTAGTGTACCTTCCTAGAGCATCTCCTTTATTCAACTTTTTCCAAATGAATTTTTCAGATCAGGGAAGTGAACTTTTTGCGGCATGTGATCTCAGATAAGTGGGTTCCAGTGGACTCTGAGAAGATCAGTGAGGTCATGTCATGGGAGCAACTGAAGAATTTGTTCGAGATCAGGAGTTTCATTATCCTAGATGGTTATTACAAGAGATTCATTTGGGATTTCTCTCTACTTGCTTCACTGATGACCATTATCACCCAAAATGGGGGATCATTGTATGTGTCCCAGAATTCTAGGCATCCTTCGATGAGCTGAATTAGTGGTTGACTACCACCCCCATGCTGATTTTTCATGAGGACTGTAAGGGGTATGTAGTATATTGCGATGCTTTAGATATGGATCTTGAATGTGTTCTTATTCAGGATGATCATGTGGTGGCATATATCTCTATCCAACTCTGACCACACCAAAAGAATTACCTGACACATGACATGGAGTTAGTAGATGTGAGGCATGGTTTGAAGACTAGGCTTCACTAACTCTTTGGGGAGAAGTTTGTGGTCTAATATGATCACAAATGATTTCCCTAAATATTCCCACCGAAGGACCTCAACTTGAGGTAGCATCGCTGGGTCATGTACATGTAGTGATTCGAATTTGACATTGTCTATACCCCATGCAGGGGTAACGTGGTGGCCAATTCCTTGAGCATATGTGTTCTAGTGCAGGATTTGAGGAAGTCTAGTGATCAGTGGTATTGGCGGGGCACTTCTATAAGATGCATTTAGAGACCAAGTGGAAAAATGGTTGTGTTTTCTTGGATAGTAGACTGTTGAATCCTTCTCCTAAGGAGTTGATTCTTCCAAAAAAAAATCCTAGTGATGATATTTTTGAGTGGTCGAGGTAGATTCTTCATGCTGGGGATATTTCCTCTAATTGGTAGTCGAATCCTAAGTGCATCTAGTGCATCAGGGTTCATTTAGTAGATTCGTTATCTCTATGGAATGTGGTGATGGAGGAGAGACACCAGTCTCAGTGGGATATCCATCCAGGTGCCACCAAGATTTATTATGATGTTCAAAAACATTTATGGTGGCTATGTATTTGACGAGTAATCGCGGACTTCGTGTCAAGATGCTAAACATGTCAGCTAGTTAAATAAGAGCATCAATGGCACTCTAGTTTTCTCCAACCATTACCAATTCATTCCTAGAAGTGGGATGAGGTTTCAACGGACATCATTTGTGGCTTGACTCGTACACCTCAGGGTAAGAATTCCATATTGGTGGTGATTTATCATATGAAAAAATCATCCCAAATCTTTCTGATCTGAGATATAGCTACAGTGGGTGAGTTGGGAAATTTTTATCTTCAATAGGTGGTGATACTCTATGGTGTTCCATTAGAATTTATATCAGTTGGAGACCCCTATTTTAGTTCGTGGTGTTTTGGAGGCCTTTAGAAGGCTTTGGGGTCTCATAATAAGATTAGCACGACATATCACCCTCAGGCAGATGGTCAGACTAAGCGTGAAAATCAAAATTTGGAGGACATGAGTTGTGCATGTGTTCTAGACTTTGGAGGTTATTGGGATATCCATTTGATATTGGATGAGTTTTTAGGACCTTGGGACACCCTAATAGGGGAGGTGTGAATCTTGGTTTCAAATTTTTCTTTTAAAATAAGGATCATTTTCCCACGAAGGTAGGAACTTGTTAAACATGTATGTCTAATGGGAACAGAAAGCAAACAATAACAAGAAAAGATACCGCACAAAATTGTTACCTTGTTCACCACTAAAGGTTACATCCATGGAGTCTACGAAAATAGTTTTCCGGTCATACCTAATTCCACTAAACTTTAATAGTTTTGGATTACATGGTTCGGGTAGAGTCGCTCTATCCTAGGCACACTGCCTATACAAATGTTCATGGATAGGTCATTGTGTCCCACCGTTCACTCTCGTTGACTCCCCATGGCTCACTTTCTTGGTGAAGTCCCACTCAGTTTATAGAAATGAAGGATTATTCCATAGATTTTCACTGAATTATTTTCCTCTGTTAAACATTAGACACTTCTCTCATTGATGTTCTGGATTGATGAACTTGAAATCAATGATCACCCAAACTGGATATTCAAAAGCCTGCCAAAAGCATAAAACCACACATATGCGCAATAGCCCAACTTGCATGGAAGATTTGGGAATTTCCACGAAATATGACTTTCTTATAACACCTAATTTCCATGAAACCGTTATCTTTCACTCAACTACATCGAATGGTTCACTTTTTCTTTTCAGACTAAAGGAACTCCTTGCACAAAAGATTGAATATCTTCCAATCATTCACGCGCAAATCATTCACGCGAATGAGCTGCCATATTTTCATTGAAAAATTTTTAAGTCTACCTTGGGGGTAGCTACATATTTATAGTCCCTTGAAGACCCTATGTGCAAGATTCCAATGTGTCTTCGTTAGTGCATGTAATTTTCATGTTGAGTGCGCAAAACCCCACTTTTCATCACATTGGGTGTGGAAACCCTTTCACACAAAATCATCTCCGGCGCACTCCATGACATTGACATTTTTTAATTTTCTAGTCTTGAGACATGTCATTCAGGAATGTTCCAAAAACACCATCAATCTTGGATGAAAAAACCAATATTTTGTGCACACATTTAATCTTTTTCAAACCTTCTTTTTCCAAAAAATCATTTTTCCATTTTCCGATTTTCAGCCCAAAAAATATATAAATCACTGGAGAACGGTGCCACCTTTAATATAACTTTAGGATCAACCTGTATGTACCCTTTCCATGTAATCTCCATGATCATCCATGAACGGTATGAAAATAAAAAATAAAAACCAGGATCATCCCAAAGTATATTTACAATAAACAAAAACTGTACATCATTTCCTATATCGAACGATCATGGGTCCAACAATCTACCCCTTTAGATTTGTTGGAAATCTCCAAATAGAGTAAAAGGAGCACCATCCACTATTAAAACCCTATATCAAGAATCAACTCATCGAACACTCTAATTCTACATGAGAAATTATAGTTGTAGAAAACAAGAGAGAAGACAAGAATTGTGTTCTGGTGTGTTTAAAATAAAGCTCATGGAATGTTTTCTCCCTCTACTATTATCTCCATCTACATAGAAATTTCACTATGTCTTCTCTCATCTAGAGAAAATGCATTCTATCCATTTCTCCCTAATATTAAATAAACTTATAGATAGATAATCATCCATTATAGAGCTCAGAACAGACTCCCCCTAGATTTTATCTCCCCCGTAAACCTAAAATACTTCATAAACACTGTTTAAAATTGATAAAACAAATGGGGATAGAGGGAATTTCGTAACCTCATTATGCTCTAGGAGGTGGCTAAACACCGAGGTTCAACCGCTGTTTCTCAAACAGCGCCTCAAAGAGTGTATTGGTCTGGATACCGACATCTTGCTCATTAGTTACCACAAGATCCATTCTAATAACGCCTTGCTCATTACTTTCCTTGATAAAGTGTTATTTGATTTCAATATGTTTTGTACGAGAATGATGAAAATGATTCTTCGTAAGATCAATTGCACTATTGTTCGCGCATTAAATCACCATTGGTTGTTTCATCTCATCCACTATACCTTTTAGTTGTTTATTCATCCATAATAGTCTAGTGCATTCCTTGGTAGTGGAGATATACTCAACTTCAGCAGTATTAAGATAAGTACTTTTTAGTTTCTTTCTCTTCTAGTCAAATTTTTTTCCCCAATATAGAATTGTCCACCACTGGTGGAATTTTTGTCTACTACATTTCCGGCCTAGTCTACTTCAAAAAATGCTGATAATTCATTTTTCCTTCCTGCAGCAATGTATAACCCAATGTTATGAGTACCTTGAATGTACCTTATGATTCTTTTTATTGATTCCATATGTTCTTCCTTTGTATTACTCTGAAATAAATCCAATAGACATGTTGAAAACACAATATCTGTTCATGTCAATGTTAGGTACAGTAGGCTCTAAAATATGTTCTTGTAAATGGGGGAAATAGAGAGGTCGCATTCTCATGCATTCCAAGTTTGGTTCCCACTACAATCGGAGTTGAAACTGGTTTCGAGTCATGCATATTAAATTTCATCAGTATATCTCTTGCATAATTTGCCAATGAAATGAAGGTGTAATCTTTATTTTGAGTCATTTATAACCCCTGTAACACCACATGATTTCATAGTACATCATCTCTTCAATGTAATTCAATAACATGTTCTACACACAACACCGAGTTCGAGCGCACTGTGACATACAAAACAAGCCA
The DNA here is from genome assembly GCA_963277665.1 of Viscum album. NCBI lineage: Eukaryota > Viridiplantae > Streptophyta > Magnoliopsida > Santalales > Viscaceae > Viscum > Viscum album. The sequence goes on along the minus strand of OY728122.1, from coordinate 904,307,083 downwards.
TTCAAAAAGAAGTAATGAATACTATTAACTAAAATTTGAATTTTATATACTCAATATTTTTTTGAAATCAATATTAAATATTTATTAGTCATAATATAAGAACAAATTCATTTTTTCCAGATAAAAGAAGTATTTTTCGAAAAATTCCATTTACCACCTTTTAATGGAGACCCTTTTTAAAACTAATATTTGAAACATTTATATATTCAATTAAATTAAATTAAATTATTATTTATAATATGGACATAAAATTTTAGATTGGAATTATTTTTGGTACTTTTCTGATAACATGTATATTTTTATGAATAGTGAAAAATACTAAATTTTAATTAAGAACAACTTTTTTAATAAAATAATTTATAGTTATAAATAATAAATTTGAGTGATTTTAAAGAATAATTAGATTATATTTTTATACTTTAATATAATTTATGTCATTTGATGCAATTTCACATTTAATCTGGATATAAACATGTGTCCATATTTTGATAGTTATTATTTCTTAAAAGCACGCTTTTTTGTTTTGACAACAGGAATTAATTTTATATTAATATATGATACTTTTTTGATATTAATTTTGAAAATTGGATTCCATATTTGGAATCAGGAGGTCCAAATTAGGTAAATAAGTAACTTTTATTTTTAGACATTATGAATATTTACTTCAGTAAATATTTTAATTAGCATGGTTAAAAGTTAAATTTGGAAAATAAGGGTAAACATATATTATTATTATAACATTATATTACACTAACATGTGTCATATTCCTATTATTGGATACATTTTCGAAAATGGGAATCCTTGGGGAAATTTTGGGACCACATGGAGTCACGTGAGAGTGATAATGAAACTTTATATTAATTAATTTAAAGTAATGAAAAACCTGACATAAACTTATATCTATTAGTAAAATAATTTCACATGGGGTTATATATGTTATCTCTTAGACTATAAATATTAATTATAATGATTAAATGATTTAAAACATGATGGTAGTTTTTTTTATAGTTTTTATACATCACGTAAATAAAATTATTTATTGCACAATAATGATGCAGTTTTTACCTCGTTAATTAATGATTTAAATAATTGAGATTATAAAAAATAAAAAAATATCCAAAGCATGTCCACTTCTTATTGGATGATTTTATTTCGAACATGAGTCATCATATAGTTGACTTTAATGAGTTTCAGACCTTTAGAAATCAAAAATCTTTATATAATAAAATAACATTTCCAAACATTCCTAAAGAGCCCCTCCTCCACATTATAAAAATCCCTCACCTCTTACCCATTTATCACACCTCTAAAGCCCCTTTGATCAACCAACATCTGCCAAATTAAGATCCCAACATCCCTATATTCTTCCTAAAAATCCTTAATTTAGGAATAATTCACTTTAATGATGCCCTTTGGGTCAAACCAATGGTAGTTACCCGATTTAAAGTTAACATCTCTTCTTATGTTCTTTTATTTTATTTTACTTCTCAAACCCATGAAACTCTCTTTATTCATTTTTTTTAGTAAAAAAAGTATCCAAAACATACTAGGTTTTTATGAGATGTATTTGAAAAAAACAAACACAAAACTCCATTTAATGGGTAGAGAAAATAATGTTTTTTGTGCACGGTGATCTACTGCCTCACAAAATGATGATTATTCAATCATCTACTACCACCACTTATGGTGGATATTATGATGGAACTGTAATTATATATGATATTTATGAAATTTATTTTATCTATAATCTTCTGTAATTCTATTTTATAGAATACCTTTATTCTTTTCATGTTGTATATATATGATAATTTCATTTGAGGAAGTGCGAACTACCGCCCAATCGGTGTGATATTACTCGTTCATAACATACATGTAACGAATAACGTATGGTGTTAATGATCAAATATAACATATATAAAATATTATATTATAATGGAATAATAATATACATTTTTATCATTTGGGTATCTATCCTATTATAATAAAAAAAGTGTAGTTGTGTTTGTGCATACGTACGAATTACCTTCTCCACGAACGCGATAAGATTCAATCCCCATCATAACCATTCAAGAATAATTTTTATATTATTATTAAAAATATTATTTAAGAACCTAATATCATTATGGAGATTAAAAATAAACATCATGTCCATAATAGACATGACTTACTTAACAAAACGTATAAAAGAAATCAAATTATTTAACACACGAAACAATGATACTATTAAAATATTATTAATCAATCAATATTATAATATCATATATGATATCATATTTATGTATGTAGTTTTTGTATAATTAAATAACAATTATTGAACTATTATAAAAGAGGATAGCATACCCTTGACCAAGGATTGTGCATGGTAATGCTTAATTTTACAATCTCTTTACATATCTGAGGTTGTTAATACGTAAGTATAAACTTGGAAATCTTTATCATCCACATCCTTGTTTTCATAAAAATTCATATCAAAACATTTTTACTATTTACTATACTATGGTTTAAAGTCATTTATACCCTTATTTTACCTTATATGTTTTTAAGGAATCTTTCGGTCATTTTCCAAACAAGGAATATTATGACATTTTCTACAAAATTAAAGTAAGAATGTATTTTTTAATGTATATGGCTGGTGCGGTTATTTTCAACTATTATAACAACGTATAAGATTCACTTACTATATTATATGTATATTTTCAAAATAAAGGTTTTATTTTATAATTATTTGACTCTTAAATGATTTCAAAATAGGAAGATATATTTCCCTCAAATCGTTTTCATTTCATCTATGTCGACATCCTTTGATAAATTTTACACTTGTCTGAAGTTGATTTATTATGATACAAATCTTCAATACTTTATTTATGGTTTTGTGATATGTTTGACTATGGATGTGTTATTTTTGTACCATAAATGGATAATGGTTAATGTATTGACATTTGGTATCCTAATTTTAATATGAATGTTTATGTTATGTTTCAACATTTTCATTTGAGAAATGTATTGGCCTTAGTAAGTGATAGGTGGATCCCGTTATAGCTCCTCGGTGCATCGATATGTCTCATGAGGCAATTAGATGTGGAAATGGAGAGGCCTTAATCATTTTTAGGTGTCTTGGCCAAGGCCTACACAAAATTATTTAGAATGTATCGCATTATACATTCCCTCATTATGAAAATAATATTGACAGTTCATGTGGTTATTAAACTAGTAGAATACCATTGAAAATGTCTTATTATGGAATTATTTACGCATATCATATTCCATCCATAACTTATTCATGTTTATTATTTATATATTAATGTGTTTTAAATTATTCATCATGAATAATGTTTATGTTTTATTCTGACGTATTGCTTTCTCTTACTGAGCATTTGAGATCACCAATTTCTTTTGTTTTATTTTCTCAGTATCCCAAGAAGTGTTTTTTTATTTATATAATGGTTTAAGCTAAAGGGAAAAATGTAATTCTCAGAGGATTATTTATCCTATGTTTTATATTAGATAGTGTAATTTAACATTCTTGTATGTAATATAGTTTCCATGACTGCTAAACTGATCAGTCCTTCGGGTCATGATTCCTAGTAATCATTCCAATGTATTAAAATAATTCATCGATTGTGGGCTTCTAGGTTCGAGCCATTATAGTTGGTATTAGACGAAGATTATCAATCAACTTTGAAACTAGATTCAGATAAAATATAATTAGGAATCATTACCCAAATATATACATTGAGGAATTGTATAGAAGAACATCTAAGAATATTTATAATGTAGAGATTTTGTAAATTTCCATGCAATACATCCCTGTCTAGATAATATCATGTAGACGCGGCTCTGGCATAGATGTGCCTAAGAGAGAAAAATCCGAAAAGGGGTTTTGGGATTGACCTGGGGTATCCTGGTACACAACAATGGGCCTTGGTGCACTTTTGTTTATAACACTTCTGGGGGATATTTTTAGGATAATCCACATTTTCATTACAAACCATAATGAAGGATTTAGGAGTAAAAAATTCCTCAAATAAATTTTATTAGGATTATATATTATATGTATAATCATTTCATTTTATGTTAGGTATTTCACAAGATTGGAATTATGCATTGTGTTTCAAAAAATTAACCTAGTGTATTCCATTGTTTATAAAGGGCTACTAGTATATGGAATGAGAACTCCAACAATACACATGATCCAATGAGTAAGAAGGATCATATATTTCTTGGTATTAAGTTATCTTTTAGATAGGAAATAGTCCCCCATGTATTATAATCATTTAAAAAAATAATATCATGTGTTAATAAGATAAGTAAAGAATTATCTAAGTCATATGGCTTTGAAGGGAAGCCCGAGAAGAAAAGTATGGTAGGGAGAAAGATCGATGTAGTGAATAAGGGAAAAATGATTGTCCCATATGTCATAACTGTGGAATGAATCACCTTGGTAAATGCTTGAAGGGATTCCGAGTTTTTTATAAGTGTGTTGAAAAAGGACACAAAGTACGTGATTTCATGGGTAAAAAAAGGTTTCAAATGTAAAATGCTTCATCTACAATGAGTGGGGACACTACACGAATCAATATCCCAATCATTATAGTAAACCACAAATGATGTTGTTGGATGAAAATCATGTTATGATATTGCCACAGATGAAGAGTAATGACTAATTTTCATATGTTGATATTAATGAATTATGTAATTTTAGTGTTGTATCAATGATGTACATTTTATTATAATTATGGAGTATATATGGATTGTACTACAATGCTATTTTATTAAGAATTTGATATTGTGTGGTACAAAGAAAATTGACTCAATAGCATGTTAAAATTTTTGGACAATACATGGTTGAAGGAAAGATAAACCATAATATGGTCTAGATACTATGGTATTGATTTTGAAATAAGAGACGATTGATTTGGGTAAATTATATTGTATATTATAGACTACATTAGAACTAATTAATGGTTTTTTGGAAGTTAATATTATTACCAAATTTTAAGAGAATGCCTGAAAAAGGTATTCAAATTTATATTATGTGACCTTCCTTATAAATTTTTTATTGTGAGTTTAGATAGAAATATTATGGACATGTGTAATGGATATAATAGATTAGGTTTGATATTGCATAGTATTGTTATGGTAAAATCATTTCTTGCGAATATTTTTGGATTATCATAAAAGGACAACCCAGAGGTCGGGCGACAACCTATCGTGTCCGGAGAGGCCAGGAGACATGAACTCAAAACTGAAGGGTGAAAAGGGTACATAAACTACCACTAGCCTATGTGATGTCCTAGTTTGTATAATGTTGTTTTTTAAGAATTCTGAAAAATGAATTTTAAATTCATTATTTTCGGAACCCTATGCGATTATGATAAAAATATTTTTGAATTCTGTTATCTTTTAGAGTGAAAGATTAGTTTTTGGTAGGAAATAGATGAAGGATGATACTCTAAATTTCAAGTATATTTTTTTCCTCTTATTCTATGAATAAATTAATTCTTTAAATTTAGGGATAGGATCTTAAATCCAAAATTGTTTTATCCTAATACCCTATGTTTTTTTTGAACCGATGATATTTTAAATCATCATAGATTGATGGGTTTGAGGACCTCAATTTTACACCTGTTTACGATTGATGAACTCAATCACACCCTAGAATTATTTACGTTTTCCTCCAATTATGAGTATCTATTTTCCACAAATTTTCTCATATTAGATATCACAATTTGGTGATGAATTATTCATTTCCCTGTCACTCTTATTAAGACTAAATATCAGTAACCCAATTTCATATTCATGTTTTCCAAAAAGGTATTTTAATATTTTAACCTTTTTTTCAATGAAAATTTTCAAATTTCAAGGATTAAATTTATTTAAGGGTAGGATAATTGAACACCATTATGATTTCATAGTACATTATCTCTTCAAAGTAATTCAATAACATGCGCTACACGCAACACCATGTTTGAGCGCACCACGACTTACCAAACAAGCTGTTCAAAAAGTAGTTAAGAATATTATTAACAAAATTTTAAAGTTTATATACTACATATAATTTTAGAATCCGTATTATATTTTTATTACACCTAATATAAGAACAAATGCAATTTTTTTTTATAAAGAAGAAGTATTTTTCAAAAAATGGAATCATTAAAACCTTTTAATTGAGAACCTTTTTTAAATCAAATATTTGAATCTTCTATAGATTAAATTTTCTAAAATTAAATTATTATTTCGAAAAAGGACGAAAAAATTTAGTTTGGATTACTTTTTTGTACTCTTCTGATAACTTTCATATTTTGATGAATAGTGAAAAATATTAAATTTTAATTAAAAACAACTTTTTTTAATTGAAATAATTTATAGTGTTAAATTACACATTTGAGTGGTTTAAAAGTATCATTAGATTATATTTTTATCATTTAATATAATTTAGGTCATTTTATGTAATTCCACATTTAAATTGGACATAGACAAGTGTCAATCTTTTGAAAGTTATTATTTCTTAAAAACACATTTTTTGTTTCGACAACAAGAATTAATTATAAATTGATTTCCGCGAAATCTATATTTTTAATTTGAAAAAATGGATTCCATAATTGGAATTAGGAGGTCCAAATTGTGTAAATATTTATCTTTTATTTTTTGAAATTATGAATATTTACTTCAGTAAATATTTATATTATCATGGTTAAAGGGTAAATTTTGTAAATAAGGGTAAAAAAATTTTATTATAATAATATTAAATTACCTTAACTGATGTCTTATTCATATTGGTTGATACATTTCCATCCATTGGAATCCTTTTGTAGATTTTGGTACCACATAGAGCCACTTGGTAGTGTCAATGACACTTTATATTAATTAATTGAATGTAATGACAAGAATGATATAAACATATATCTTTTAGTAAAATTATTTTTACAAAGGGATATATAAGTTATATTTTTGACAAAAAATATTCATTTGAAATATAAAATTATTTCCTACATCATAGAATTTTAATATTAATTATTAGACATCATATAAAAAAGTATTTATGACACAATAATGATGAAGTGTTTATCTCATTAGTGAATGATTGAAATAAATGTGATTATCAAAATTTAAACAATATCCAAAACTTGTCCAATTATTTATGGATGATTTTATATAGAAAATTAGTCCTCTTATATTAAACATTAATGAGTTTGGGACCTTTAGAAATCAGAAATACAAATATATTAAAATGCTATTTTCAAACATTCCTAAAGAGATCCTCCTCCCCCTTATAAAAATCTCTCACCTCTAACCCATTTCTTACACCTCTCAAGCCACTTAACTCTCCCAAACTCTGACCAATTAAGATTCCTACATCCCTATATTCTTTAATGAAGCCTTAACATAGGAATAAGGCACTTAAATGAATCCTTTTTGTTCAATCCAAATGGAGTTACCCAATTTAATGGTAACATCTCCTCTTAAGTTATTTTCTATTATTTTACTTCTCCAACCCACTAAACTCTTTTTATTCATATCATTTATAACATAACTACTATAATAAATTCATTAAGTTGTTTTTATGATGTGGATTTGAACTAAACATACACACACCACCATATATTGGGTATAGAACATAATGTTTCTGTGGATTGTGAACTACTACCTCTGGAAACGATTATTGTTCAATCTTCTACTACCACCTCTTAAGTGGCCATTATGATGGAACTATAATTATTTATGATATTAATGATTTTAATTTTATCAATAAGTTTATTTAATCCGGTTTTATAATATACCATTATAATTTTGATGTCGTATATATATGACAATTTCATTTGTAAAGTGCGGACTACAACCCTCTCAAAGTGATATGACTCATTCATACCATACATGGATCTTATAAAAGATGTTGTTAATGAACTTACGTAACATATAAAAATTATTATATTATACTTGAATAATAATATACATATGTATCATTTTGTTTTCATTAAATTATAAATAATAAAATGGAAGTAGTGTTCGTGTGTACGTACAGATTACCATCTCTATGAACGTAAAGAGATTCAGTCCTCATCGTAAACATTCGATAATTATTTTCAGTTTATTATTAAAAATAATATTTAAGAACATAATATATTTCTAGAAATGAATCAAATACATCATATACCTCACAAACATGACTTAAATAACAAAACAGATAAAGGGAAATCAATCAGTTAACACTCAAAACAATGATACTACTAAAATATTATTAATAAAGAAATATTAGAAGATCATATATGATATCAAATTTATGAATATAGTTATTCTATATTTTAATAACAATGATTTAACTATTATACGGGTGGTTAATGTACCCTTGACCATGGAAAGTTCATGGTAATGGTTAATTTTACAATCTCTTTAGTTATCTGAGGTTGTTAAAACAAAAGTATCTACTAGGACCTATTTATCATCCACATCCATGTTTTCCTAAATATAAATTTCAAAACATTTTAAAATTTTACTATAATATGGTTTAAAGTAATTTATACCCTTACAAGACCTTTTATTATTTTAGAGGAATCTTTCATCCGTTTTCCAAAAAAGGTACTTTATGACCTTTTTGAAAAAATTAATGTAAGAATGACTTTTTTAACATATACGGCAGGGGCAGCTATTTTCCGCCATTATGAAATTTTTAATGATTACCTAACAATATTATAAGTATATTTTCAAAATTAAAGTTTTCTTTAATAATTATGTAAATCTTAAATGATTTTAAAATAGAAAGAGGTATTTCTCTCAGATAGTTTTTATTACATTATGTCAACACCCTTTGATATATTTTACACTTGTTTGAAGTTGATTTGTTATGATAAAAATACTCCATATTGTTTTTATGGCTTTGTGATATATTTGATTGTGTATGAGTTATTTTTAAACCATTAATGGTTTATGGTTAAAGTATTGACAGTTTGTATGCTAGTTTTAATACAAGTATTTATGTTATGTTTCAACCATTTCATATGAGGAATGTATTTGCATTAGTAAGTGATGGGTGGAGCTCGCTATGGCTCCTTAGTGCATCAGTAGGTCTCATGAGAAAAATAGATGTGGAATTGGTCGAGGTATTTCCCAATTTGATATATGGTTTTGGTCGAGTCTTTGAAAAAATGTTTCAGAATGTACCGCATAATAAATTACATCATTATGAAAATAATATTGACGGTTCATGTGGTTATTATACTAGTAGAATAACCAAGATTATGTTTTATTATGATGTTATTTACCTATATAATATTCCTAACATAATGTGTTCATGCTTATTATATCTTATGATGTATTGCTTACTCTTATTTGGCATTTGAGGTCACTCCTTTCTTATGATTTATTTTCCTTGGATCCCAAGAAGTTGTTTATGATTGATATGTAGGGTTAAGCTAAGAGAAAAATGGAATTCACAATGGATTATTTATGATGTGATGTATCTTAGAGACTTTAATTTCATATTCATGTATGTAATCTACTTTCCAAGACCGCTAAACTGATTGGTCCTTCAAAACATGATTCTTTGTAATCATTCCAATGTATTAAAATAATACACTGACTCCGTGATTCTAGGGTCTGGGCATTACAGCCCCATGAAATATGTGAGCTCCCCAATCATTGAAATTTTAAATTATCATTTCATGTGATTGTAAAATTCTTCCACAGATTAGTTCCTTTCGCCACCAAATATAATTTCATCAACGTAAAATAACACCATGAAATGATCTTTCAAAGATTTCTTCAGATATATATTGTGATCTGCTCCTCCTCATTTCAATTCCAATTTATTAGGATAAAAATCTAGCTGGGAATACCAGGCTAGTGGTTCCCAATTCAAACCATAGAGGGCCTTCTTTAGTTTAAAAACCATTGTTTCATCAGAACCAAGAAGAAAACCCACTAGTTGTTTAGTTTAGACATATGTTTAGAGAATACTATTCAGGAATTCCGTCTTGACATCCATTTGATAAAATTTATATCCTCTTTGGACTTACATAGCAATAAAAATTCTGATTGACTCCAGTCTAGCCATAGGAGAAATGGTTTCTTCAACATCGACACCTTCTATCTGTTAATATCATTTACATACAAGTCTTTCCCTGTTTCTAATAACACTTTTGTGCTCATCAATATTTTTCTTAAAAATAAATATTCTACCAATCACATTTTAACCTTTATGTATCTTGAATATATCCCAGGTAAAATTCTTTTAAATCTCATCCATCTCTTCATTGATGGCTTTCAATCAGGATTCATCATTTTTAGCTTCTTCAAATGAGGATGGTTCCACCTTAGATAAGAATTCATATTTTTTATTATTATTCATTCTCTCCATTTCTGTGGGGTCCTTCCAATCCCCAATAATGTTTGATTGATCAATTTCTACTCTTTGATTTTCCCTTTGAGGTTCAACTGAATTCAATCCAGCTAAGGATTCAATTTGAGATTCTTCTTTTGTGACAACATCACGATTTGACTCCAGGGAGTTTCAAAAAACTTCCTCTATTTCTGTATTTTCATTTACTCCATGTTCACATTCATCCTCATATTCTATCTCATCAGCATAGGAATTACATAAATCATTTGGGGTTTTTCTTCAATTAACATAACTTCACTAAATTCCACAATCATCCTCATGTGCTTATTGAAACATGTGTAAGCTTTGATGTTCATTGAATATCCACGAAATATTCATTCATCTTTGTTTTCACCAAAATTCCTTTGATTTATTTATTTTTCTTGGATGAAGAATTTTATTCTGAAAACATGATAGTATTTCAATGAAGGATTCCTTCCATGCCACAATTCATATGGTGGCTTCATTTTTCCCATATGGAGCCCCATTGGATTTTGAATGTGCACTGGAACTTCAACATGTAATTTCATTTAATGACTAGAGATACGACTATCAATCATAAACGTACTGGACATGTTATTGACCGATCGATTATGTCACCCAACAACTCCATTTTGTTTCGGAGTTCTATCAACAGATACCTCATGCCATATAGCAAGTTTTTCTAGGTAATTATCAATCTCAATGGATGGGTTTTTTTCCACCTTTGTCAAATCAAAGGACCTTGATTTTTCATCTAGTATCATTCTGGGAAATTTGGAGATATTTTCTCATGAAATCAAGTATTTTTCTCTTCTTGTGAATAACTGTTAAATAGGCTGTTCCACTATTATCATCAACAAAAATGATTAATTACCCCTTTCCTTGAGTCCTGGAAACATTAACCGACACACATATGACTGTGTCGACGAGATCACAGAGATTTGATGCCCTTTTCTTGATTGGTCGATATGAATTATAGAATAGGAAAACCCATATGTAAGCATGAAAAGTCTTTTCCCATTCATGATTCAAAATTGGGATATCAATGAGTATATTCATCATAGATATATTTTCAATTTATTTTTTATCAATGTGCCCCAGCCATTGATGCCACATGTTTTTTTTGTTCTTCTACAGGAAAATAGAAAGAGTTATCTTTTATTTCAACATTATATAAGTTTCTATCTATTTTTAAGCCTTTCATAGGATAATTCCCTGTTTTTTCTATTATAGTACAACCATTTTGATTGAATGTTTATATAATCCCTAAGTCACAGATTTGACTCACACTGTTTAGACTGTGACGTAGACTATCCACATAAAGAACTTCAGACTTCTTCATCTCTCCATTGTCTAGAGAAGTATTTCCACTATCTTCAATCCTAAGGGGACCATCATTACCAAACCTTATAGTTCCATCAACCTTCATTTTAATGTTTTTTAAAAGGTCAGTATTTCCTGTCATATGGGAAAAGCATCCACTATCAGGAATCCAGGTGCTACTACATTTTGTAGCGTTGAGGGATACTTCTTCATGATTGGATTTATCAATTTTCTTCCTTTATTTCCATGACATAATGGATTGAATGTAAGACATGGATGGACTCCTAATTATTTCTTCAACAAAATAAGATTCTTTATAACCACACTCTTATTCCAATGGTGAAAACCTATTTTTGAGAACAACACCATCTGGAGGGTGAGTATTGACCTGTCTCTGAGTGTTTTCTGAATTTATCCTATTGTACCTATGCCTGCAATACATATATTTATGGCCAATGTCAAAAATAACGAAAATGGTATCCAGAGTAACTATTTATTATATAAGATATAGGATATGAAATCGTTCATGATTGTTGACTTCCCTGATCTTCCCCATTCAAGAATCCCCTTTCATATTCACAATATGACATGGTATGGACTAGATAGCCACAAAACTAACACTTCATGAGGGGAAATTTCTCCTCTCTTATATTTCACTTTATTCATTCTTCCTTGGGAAAATGGTCGGATTGTATTTCATTTTAGAATGTTTGAGGATAATATTTTGTTAGTCATTTAGTTTTGATCTAGTGTTTATTTTTAAGCACATTAGGCTACTTTTCAACATGTCCAACCTTCATATTGTCTTTCATTTCTATCTCTTCACTTTCTATAGATGATGTATCAGTTTCAAAACTGATTCCACACATTACCATGCAAGAGGGTATTTGATTACTCGTGATTTTTTCCAACCCCATCTGAACCACAATGTGCTCTTAAAAGTAATTATACATCTGAGAATCTTCCAAAATGAACATTGTTCATACCCTCATTTGTGGTTGATTTAAACTCAATTTTACTCGTAAGAGTAAAAACTTTTTTTCCAGGACCATCTACAGTCTTTTACTTTTCTTCTAGTCTGAATGTAAGGCTATTTATGACTTTTTCTTGTTATTCAATTCTATGTTGTAGTTCGACAACATCATATGTGCTTTTAAGGATTGAAGACTGAACTCTCACTTGTATTTATAGTCATTCAATTTCCTCTTCAAACTCATCAAAATATTATGACGATTATTGCATCATTTCATTCCACTTATTTCATCTCTTAAATTTATTATCGATCTTGGAAAATGAATACTTGTTTTGAAACATGTTATCACTATTGGGAGTCATCTGATTATCATTGCCTTTATCAAATGAGTGTTATGACTTTTCAATGGTAGCTATCATGGAAGCATGCTTTCCAGTTTTAAATCTGGTTCATATTCTTCACATAATTCAATTTCATCATCTTCCTCTTCACCTATAGAACTCTTCTTATGTAATTTGTTTCTAGATTTGAAATATCCTTTTTTTAAAACCCATTTAGAAGGCTTATTAGTCTTTTCTATTTCTATCTATCATCATCATTGAATTTTCTTTGGCACTAATAGGAAATGTTCCCAACTCCTCCACAACAATAACATGCTAGAGGTTACTTACCATTAAATTTAACTTTTCCCTTCTTCATCCTCTTGGAAATGAGAGAAATAATTAACTTTTCTTAATCATCTTCACCACTACTATCTCCTGAAATTTTCATTTTGTCTGAGGCTTTGAACACTGTTTCCTTGGAAACACGATTCATAAAATCATTGGGTTTGACTCTCATCTCATATGAAACTTGACTACTTAGAAGATCATCCATATATTGTTTAGATATATCTATTTCTTCCAAATCTGACACCTTTTCATTCAACATAAGAGATAGTCTTCTCAAGATTTTCATTACGATATCAATTTCATTGATATCCTCTCCAAGACCTCAAATTTCCCCTATTACATCCGTAATTCGATTGAATAATGAATATGAATTCCCATCAAGATGCAACATTAAAACACCAAAATTCTTCTGGAAGAAATAAATTTATTCATCCTTCGCATTGTTGTCTCCTTTGTAAATATTTTCATGTTTATCCCAAGAAGACATTTTTTAGGTGTAACCCAACCTCTTTAGATAGATCTGATTTGAATTAGACGTATTGAAAGCATTCCGGGCTTCTGTATCTCCATAAAGAACATTTATATCTTTATTAGTCATAGAAAGTCTTGTTGGGGTAGTAAGTAGTATTCCATAGACAATAGTAAAGATGAAATCCATTCCAAGGGATATTATGTGAGATCATATTTTGTTCATACAGATATTGAAATTTTATCCCACGAAGTGAGGGATTCCCCTGACATTGATTGAATTCTCCATGAAGGAAAAGGACATATATTACACCAGTAACCTTTACCCTTTTATTCCAGTTGTAGTAACCCAGGACATCTTGATAGGGGAGGGGGGAATCAGGATATCAAATATTTCTTTTAAAACAATAACATTGTTCCCATTGAGGTAGGAACTCATTAAACATGTAAGTATGATGGAAACAAAATGAAAAAAGTCACAAGAAAAGCGGCCACATAGAACATTTACTTGGTTCACCATTAAATGTTGCATCCACAGAACATATGAAGATAGGTTTTTGGTATTACCTAATTCCACTAAACTTCACTATCTATGGATTACAAGGTTTGGGTATAGTCACTCTATCCCAAGACGACTACCTTTACAAATGTTAATGGATAGCTCATCGTGTCCCTCAGGTCACTCCAATTCACTCACCCTTGATCACTGCCCTGGGGGAAGACCCACCCAGTTTGTAGACAAGAAGGTCTCTTCAATATATTTGCATTGAAGTCTTTGCCTCTGTTTATAATGAGACACTTATTGCATTAAAGTCCTGGTGTGATGCACAAGAAATCACTGCTCATACACACTGGATATTCAAAAGCCTGCTAGACCCATAAAACCACACTTGGGTGCATGGTTAGGGAACTGTCATGAAATATGACTTTTGTGACACACCTATTTTCCATGGAACCCTTATCTCTCACACAACTACACCGAATGGGTCACTTTTTCTTTTCAAATTAAATGAACACCTTCAGCACAAGATTCATTATCTTCCTATCATTCACATGTAAATCATTCGCGTGGCTGAGCAACTATATTTTCATTTAAAAATTCTTAAGTATTCCTTGGTTGTAGATGCATAATTATATTCCCTTGATGACCCTAAATGAAATATTTCGACACGTCCTCATCGGTGCACATAAATTTCACACTGAGCATGAATAACCCCTTTTGACATCGCATTGGGTGTGCAAACCCTTTCGTGCAACATCCTCTTCCGTGCACCCTATGACATTTCCATTTTTCAATGTTCTGGTCTTGAAACATGTATGGAATGCATGTTCCAAAAACACCGTCAATATTTCATGAAAATCACATTGTTTCATGCAAACATCAAATGTTTCGCGCAACATCCTTTTCCAAAAACATGTTTCTCCATTTTCTGATTTTTAGCCCCCAAAATTTGGAAAACAATAGAGAATTAAACCACTTTCAATACATCTTCTGGATAAACATGTATGATCCATTTCAATGTAATTTCCCTGATCATCCACAAAAGACCTCAAAATAACAATGAAATACCATAATCAACCCAAAGAATAGTGACAACAAACACAAACCATACTAAAATTCCTGTATAGAACGGTTGTGGTTCCAAAAGATTTTTCTTATAATAACAGTTACCGATACTAGAAATGAATGGATCCTTTTGAGGTCCCTATGGTCGGCCATCTTGGTCCCCCCTATGTTGGGTTGATGTAAGTGAGACATCACTAATGGGGACGAATTTGGTGCATGAGATGTCTAAGAAGGTCAAGTTTATCTATCGGCGCTTATTGACACCTCATAGTCTCCATAAATCAAATACTGACCAGAGGCATCAAGACAGAGAGTTTTCTATGGGTGACAAGGTATTCTTGAATGTGGCCCCTTGTCTGCGCCATTGTCGATTGGGAAAGCAAGGGTAGGGGATGTTGAAGTATGTTGGAACTTTTGAGATCACCGAGCATATTGGAAAGGTGGTGTACATTTAGACCATTCCCTCCGATTTGAAATCCATCCACGATGTATTACATGTCTCCCAGTTGAATAAATACCACATGCATCCATCAAAAGTACTGAATTCATAGGAATTGGTTAAAGAGCCTAATTTATCAGTTTTTTAGAGGCCGTTTTGAATAGTGGACATTTAAGAAAAGGTGTGTCCGGAAATGTATATTTCCCAGGTTCAGGTACTTTGGTAGCATGGAAATGATACACATGAGACATGGGAGTAGAATTTATGGGTTGAGGAAGAGTATCAATTCTTGTTTTCCGATCAAGATTCAGGTTGACATTCTAGGATGTAATTTTTTCATGGTGGGGATAATTTTCACATAGATGAATTTTTTAAAATTAATTTTCATTTATTTTCAATTATTTATTTTTTTGGGTGTTTCCCATGCATTTTGGAATAAATGATGGGTTTTCAAAATTTGGGCCAAACCGTGAGCTCAATTATAAAGTTAAAATTAAATTTTATTTCTTTTATAACTCCTTAATTTTTGAATAATTTTCATCCATTAAAATTCTTAACTGGCCACCCCGAACCAATTAACAACACCAGATCAATGTGTACCCTATAAGAATCCATAATCATAGTTTATTTGAGTTTTTATTTTAGGATTTTTTCTAGCCTGGAATCCCATTTCTAGTTTTAAAATTTTAATAATTTAGTATCATATTTAATTTTAATGATTTATCTATGATTCCACCTCTCAAATGAACCCACTGAATCTTGGCACACCCCCATTCCAATCTTCCCCTCTTTGGAGCTCATTTTCTCCATATATTAGGTTGAAACATCTGAAACTTTCACAATTCTTCCAGATATAAAAAGGTAATTTGATTCCTTCATAAAACATCATTTATACACTCCTTTCAACCCATTTTTGTTCTCAATTAACATTATGTTCCTTATTCCTACCACAATTTCATTTCTTTTATTTGAAAATTATGCTACTGGTGTATTTTTAGTGATTTCTCCATGATCTATCATGTAATTGGTTCTCCTTTATTCATCACTCAATTTGCCTAGGGTTTCATTAAATTTCCTAATGGTTTCTTCCCTTATTCTTGATGTTCCAAATGACCGGAGGGTAGGGTTTAGAACCTAGGGTTTAGCCTTGGTTTTTTGGTC
This sequence comes from Viscum album, assembly GCA_963277665.1. Classification (NCBI taxonomy): domain Eukaryota; kingdom Viridiplantae; phylum Streptophyta; class Magnoliopsida; order Santalales; family Viscaceae; genus Viscum; species Viscum album. The sequence goes on along the minus strand of OY728122.1, from coordinate 904,290,123 downwards.
CATTATATTATTTTTACACTTGATCTACCCTTCTTGAGGTGTTGTGGTGGTGTGATTGAGTTTTTTCATAAAGGAGTCAAGGATTTAACAAATTTGGTACGTGATTCCATTTTCTATACAATAATATGATGTTACAGTAATGTTTTTTAGAGTATTTTCATGTTTATCACATTTTAATATATCTGAAAAAATTTGTTTTGGTGGTATTAGAAATGAAAATGAATTATTACTGCCATTTTTATGTTTAATTGGGTGTTTTTCATAGAAATATCTTGCTGGATCATTTGGGGATACCCAATAATTATTTATTAGATTTTATTGGGATGTATTAGCGCTGAAACTACTGTTTTGAATGTTTATATACTTTGGTTGTTGCTTTGAAAATATTTTTTGATGGTGTCTTTGAAACACATGAAATTTTAAGTGCCATGTTTATGTGGAAATGAAGGTTTTATAAATATATCACTTCATGGTTCATATAGGGATTCCCATCACTGATTTGTTGGTTTTATTGAATGGTATTCAGATGAGATTTCTATTTTGGTGCCTTGTATGTATGCACATATTTTTCAAAGTGGATGTTTCAAAGTGTTTTGGTAGCCAAACATGGAAGGATTTTGAGAAGTTGTAGATTGAAAATCCCAATGTGTTGTTGTGTGTTTTAAGTGCTATAAAGTGTGTGTAGCTATTATATTGTCTTTGTGTGAACATTAGTGGTGTATTTATACAATAATGGATGTATTTAGCATGCTAAAATTGTTTGATCACAATTGGGGAATCCCATGTACGTAGGTGGCCAGATATTTACTAGTACAGCTAGTAAACCAGATGTGTTTTGTCCCAGTTTCCCTGAGCAAATGGATAACAACCACTCTAACTAAATTATGGGGATGATGTTTTGGGGCCAATAGGTTATGGGTATGTTTCCTAATAATGTATTATGCATGGTAATGTATTGTTACTAGGATACTGTACACCAATTTATGAGGTACATAGGGCCCGAGACTATCTAGTTGCCTAGGGGTATTCCTGATTTTGTTACACATTGGATTTGCAGTATTTACCCTTGTCTTGAGGTGTGATTGGATGTAAATAAAATTATTTAACATTTCCTATTCAAATATATTAACATTATTCATGATTTTTATGGATAAATTATTTCAATTGATTGTTTCATTTCATGGAATGTATCACTTCTTTTTATACAAATTTAAACTACTTGATTTATCACCTATTATTTCATACTATTTGGAATAATAGGGTTGTGTCCTATTCGGATTAGATTCACACCCTACATACACCAATTGTGTATAAGTATACTTCTTTAGGTTTGAATCATGTAATGGAAAAGATTCAGGTGAAGGCGGTTCGGGTTGTTAGTCCCCTCCTACGGTGCGGTGTTATGGACACAACACTTGGGTGACGACCCCTTGTCATGTGGAGTCTTTGTGGACGATCTTCATCCATTTCCCTTTATGTTTCGACCTATTGTAACTTATTTAAAACCATGTGTTGAGTTATGGTTTTTTCTTAAGTCCTATTATGCATTGAAATTTCAAATTATTAGTATTGGTTATTTTTAATGTTTTATGATTTCATACTCGTGTAAATCATTCCCAAACCTATTTTATTGATACTCGGGAACATTTTCTAGCCTATGGAACACATGTTGGTCCATGCAATGTCCTAGATTTGGTGCTAGTATTATTGGTGGCCAGATTCAGTTCGTGACACTCTAAGATTCTTCCTCATTGGTATTACGAATGGTTCTCTAATGTCCAAGAGTACTGTCTTACAATGGGTCATGTCACCCAAGAGAAAAAATTTAATGATGCAATAACAACATCCAAATACAAACGCTCACTGTGTAATATAATCTCTTTGTCACAATATCTCATCAAGAAGGTTTCCAGATAGTTTCATCAACTTCTATTCATGATATGTTGATATTTTACTACCTGAAATAAACTCATCGTTACACCATGGCCATGGAATTTCTTAAGATGGTTCCATTTCAATCAAATGGCCAGGATATCAAATTTCATATATGCAAGTGAAAAATCCTTTCTTGAAATATCCATTAATAACACGCCACTCATGATGCACCCAATGTACCCTACTTCCCACCAAATGTCTGCATGATGGTTTTCGTCAGTAAATCAAAGTGAGCAAGTCGTGACATGTATTAATGATAATCATAAATTGTAAGGATCATTACACATGAATGCAGGATTAAATTTATAATGTCACCAAAATATGTAGAATTACTAGTAGCAGGTATGTTCTCATAATCTCCAACCTTAGAGATTACCATGTGTGAACATCATGATAGGAAGTCACATATGCTTATGAGTAATTACACCTGATGGTCTGCATACTATGTGTCCCATTATAGTAGGAAATCCAACCGTAGAACTATATTTAAAAATATTGTTATATAATTTCATGCTTCTCATCATTACGAGATACATACATGACCTTATCAATGCTAAAAAATACTCTAGGACATTGTAACATAATAGTCATGAGGAACAATGAAAAATTATTAATAAGATGTTTAATATTAAAATACATTAAATGTCCATGTAATCAAAGTACAACCCATTGGTTCTAGGACACAAACTCTTACACAATTTTTTTTCTAAGAATAATTTTAGTATTTAAAGGCATATTATATTTTATAAAAGGATATTTAATCATATATGATACAAAAATAAAATTATAACATCATAAAAATTATAATTTTTATCGTAATAAATTTTCACTACTAAAAAAACATTGTGAGAAAAGAATAAAACATTAATTATATTATATCTTTAGAATTCTAAATACATAAATTATGTTAGTTTCTTATAATTATATACTAAAATATATAACACTATCTTTAAAAAAAATATAAATTATAATGAACATTTATTTTATTATAAAATGATGTTTCTATTCATTATTTGTTATTACTATTTATTAAAATAAATTTTAAACATTATATATTTTATCATATCTGGTTTTAAAAACTATAAATTTTTACCGATCAATTGAATACATTTTTATAAAATATTAAATACATAGCAAGAGAGTTCATTGAAAAAAATGAAATATTTTTTTATATTAAATAATAATAATCAAGTAAAATAAAAATTATTTATTATAATAAAATAATTAATTTTTACTAATCCATTTAAACTATAAAAATGATTTTAGTTTTCGACATAATATATTAATAAAAATATTATTAGTAAAATGTAAGTCATATATATTTAAATTTCCATTATTTTAATATACTATTTTTATTTGATATGGGAATTTCCATTTTAAAATCAAAATGATGTCAGTATACCTATTGAATAAGTGTCTCATGACCACATTTGCAAAAACCATATTTTAAATGTAAAATTTATAACTATATATGTATAATTAATTAATCACTAATTCATTATACTACCACATTTCAAGTCATTTTTTTATTTCCTATTATGGATTTTTCATAATATTATCAATTTTCACGGAGATATTCCACAATATGGGCTATATTTTGTATCTTTTGATCCTTAAGGTTGATGATGATCCATGGGATTTTCAATCCATGTTGATTTTATTTTACTTTATCTTTTAACCCTTATTTCGTTATAATTATTTAACAAATTTAGTTTTTACATATTTAGGAATAATCGAAGGTGTAAAATACCTTGTTTTAATTGCATCATTTTTAGTTATCCACATATGATTGAGTAATGGGCTATCAGAATTAATTAACATTTATTTTTAATTAATTCCAATTCAATTATAAATCATATAACATATATATAAATAATAGTTTAGAATTATAAATAATAATTTTACGAATTAATATACTTCCTGAAAACCTTGGGACATTTCATTCACATTGAATATGAGGCATATAAAGAATTACATTTTTTTGAAAAATATATCCCAATAAATTAATTATATTTTCTATTGAATGTATCTATATAACAGCTTTTGAGGGGTTTGAGGATCCACCGAATGTCGAATCATGTTGATTCATGTAATTCTCCACTATAGGCAAGTCTCTATATAAATTATTTAATCATTATCTTACATGTGGTCCTTAGTTAACATATCATGACAACTAAGTCAATACATCCACAGACTACATAGTTACATCAATTTTCTATTGGTGATTCTGAAGATCATTATCACATTAGTGACATCCTATATGATCTTCCTAATTTAATTTTGGGAAAAACACTCTGAACATACATGAGTTAGATAAAGAAAAATGAAAATATTCAAATATTATCTCAAGATAATATAATCATAAACTAATTTATATTTATAGTGTCTTACCATTACATTAACGTCTATTGGTATCAACCCATTTCAATGATAAAAATTATATTGACCGTACAAAAATCAGACCATAATAACATGAATTATAACAATGGATTGACCATAATATATTTCAATGGTCATGTGTTTTAATTAATTTTGCAAAAAAATTAGAATATAATGTTGTAAATTTCACACATTACACATTTTTACACAAAATTGATCATAATTGTTATTCCATTTTTTCATTCAGTGCACTTTTTCTTCAATTATGATGAGTGACTATTTTGGAAATCATAGACATTATATGTGTGATTATCTTCAATTAATTAAACAAAAAAATTAAAAATGAAGGAGTGGAATTAAAAATATTTTTAATGAATTTAAGTGTAAATGAAATAAACTAGTCAGAAAAAAAACATTTAAGCACAAGACGATATTTACCTTCTTAAAAATTAAGAATTGACTAAAATTATAAATAATTTCCATATTTTAAAATAAATATTTTCTCAAATAAAACCATTTAATTCCAATTTAATTAATAGCCATACTATGTCATGTGGAAACACATGAAAATATTTTATTATCAAACATGACTTTCATTATTGTATGTTCATTTCCTTTAATTACCTGATTAAATAAAAATATTTCATAATATACACTTTTCTCAAGAAAAATATAGGTATCTTGAAGCTTCATATTCATTTATCATGTTCACTCATGCTTAACACGTGGTATAAATAAATTTATCTTAATTAATTCATTAAGATTATGTATCTATATCTTCATCTTAATGAAGTATTAACTCCAAATGCACCCCTCTTGTGAAAATTATGAGGGAATATATTCAATGATTCCCAAGTACTACCTAAACATTGAAATTTATTTTTGAAAATGTATATGTGTAAATGAAAAGTCACACATATTGGATTTATTAACCTATATTATAAATAGAATAAGATTAGGAGATAGGAAATCGGCTATCTCTAAACTCTACAACAAGATGAAATTTTAAAACCTAAATTTTTTTTTATATACGTAACTATATAAAAATTCATATAATGTTTACTAATAGTATACAAAAAAGAAATTATATGTATGAAACCAAATAGGCCTTTGATCTTAGCTATAAATATCTACCTTAGATTACAACCCACTCATGGTTTTTTGAAAATTATTTTATATGATTTGAGTGAGAATATCATGACTAAAAATTAGGATTATACCAATAGGTACTTTGTAAAATGTTAAAGGGAAATATTAAATCCCCAGTGGGAGAAAAAATAGAAATGACATCACATTTATTATCAACTCATACCTAGATTCAGCAAATATCACTCACCAAATAATGGATCTTTATATTATATTATTGTAGATATATATGTTTAAAATGGTACCCACACTACTTCACCCAGATTTTTTACTCTCAAACAATAATAAATTATTTACTTAAAATATAATTCCTTTTGTATCAATCAACCTCATAGCTTCATAATATTTATCACATCTAGAAATACAATGATCTTAATATGTTGTAATCACTATATCACAGAATCGAAATCCCAAAAACACTAACATAAACATCAATAGTATTTCAAAATTAACCTAGTGTACTGTAGCACAATGCCATGACTCTACCTTGCCTGACCACCTCCTTGAACTATACCTTCCACTCATAAAACATCACCACTTGTTCACTATAACCACAAGACATCCTATTTTATGGGTAATAACATCACCACGAATGAGAGAGAGGAAGTGGAGAATCTATAAATCCATCCATGGGAAATTGGATGTGTGGGGAAAACAAATTGAAAAAACATCATGCTTTTATTAATCAGATAAATAATGTGGTGATCATATATAAATAAAAATGTCAATATAATATGATAGTTTCACTCCATCCCAAAAATGGTAATATGTTACCAAACAACCAAACTACTATGATCTCCACATTATTAAAATCATATTCAAATATCCATAACATAAAACTATAAACATTTATACATAAAAAAAACATACATAATTACAAATTCCTTTTTAATTCTATATTTTTTAAATTTCCGAATTCATTAATTTCTAAAAAACATCCTCTTATACTTCCACATTGTACATATTTATATCAAAATCATTTTTTAATTAACAATTCTGTCAATCATTAACATAAAATCAATTTGACATGTGTTCTTTCACGTTTTGTTATTCATTCTCACTAAATAAATAATAGAAAACTACAATGACGACATAAAACGCAATCAACTATCCAAATATAAAAACCATTTCCCTGAATCATGCATCACCACTATATAAGCATACCAATTCCAAAACCTATAAAAACAAAATTTATTTTGAAATCTCCACATATAATTTATTTTAACATAGCATAACATAAGTAATATCTAACATGGATCCCCAACCTTAATTTCATCTATCAAAACAGACATCGCATATTTAAAACATCGCAAAAATGTACTTCTTGTTCACAAAAAATAGCACAATTATGTATTTTTTTATTAACATATTAGGATATTGTGATCACATTATGGTAAAAAATAATAAAAAGAAATTTAATTAATATTACATACATATTTCATAATCAATTATAACCAACACATATTCATGAAAGTGAAGTATCCTAAAACAATGTAAAGAACATGTGATATATCGTATTTAAAATTAAATTCAACCCATTACGAATATATATTATATAAAATTGAACTATTACAATCCACAAGATATTAATAAACTCATGCTAATATGATATAAGGACAAATGATAAAATAAACCAGAACCCACACATTGATTGGAGACTCAAAGTGAACAATGTTGATAATGGATGAACCAAGTGATAAAACACCAAAAAGTGTGAAGGGAAAATCCAATAGAAACTACCTAAAATATTTCATCACATAAATTTCATAGAAATATTCTAGAAATAGAAGGTTCCAACAAAATCAACATCCATAAAAAACGGAGAAGGAATGGGAAACTGGAGTAGGGGTCCCTTGTTTCAAGAGATCTAAATTTCCCATCTTCCAAGTGGTTAGAGTCGTAGAAGGAAATTACAATTGGAACAAAAATATGTAAAATGTACCCCACTGATTGAAGAACGTCAAGGGAAACTATGAAGGGGGAGACCAAACAATCCATTTATAGAGTAATTATAAATATATTCTCTAGGACATGGGGAAAACTAATTATGCTATGATATCCCTTATATAACGGATATATGAAAATTAATTTTCCATTTACACCATTTATATGTTTTTTAAAAAATTATATGACCACCACCATTTCAACCACCATGGATTGGTCCATACCATGTCAAGTCCTCTGATTCTCACCATAGCCGATGACTACATCATATTATAAAAAAATGAACATTTTTCATCATCTCTCCTAGCACTAGGGTATGGTAATAAAAATTTCTTTATTTCACATAGGTTCTCCCCAATATAACCACTCATTGAACCATACTATTTACTAGTAATTTACTATCTACGTGAGATAAATCGGTTGACATCATGATCATCATTCTAAATAACACCAAGAAAATATCCATTTAACTAATAAATGCACATTATAACACGACATAGAAAATTTCCATGATAACCAGTTACCATCTAATTCCAAAATAGATATCAAAAAAAACCTCCACCTTTGAGTGGTGTTTCATTAAAATTAAAAAAACACACACATATCTAAAACACCTCTAACCTCTATTTATTCACCACTATGTCCTCAAAAACTTATTTTTGGGATTATAGGAATCTGAGATCTTCCATAAGATATATCACAATTTATTGTCATACATGCTTATAAAAAATGGAAATAATGTACGAAATTGCAGATATGAAAAACCATCCCCAAAGATAGCTCTCAAGGATTTATTAGAAACTATAACTTAATCACCATTTCATCAATTACATATCTCGTGACAAAAACAATAAAATAAATAAAACAACACTTCCTTATGTTAAAAAAACAATGATACCAACATCCAAATCCTTTTTTTATACTTTGAGTAGCACTGAATTGCCTTTTTGTTTTTTAAATTCATCTTAATAGAAAAACCCAAGACATGGAATTGGATTTTGAGTATTCATATTCTTTAACCCTTAAATCATGCCTCTTTAAAAACTGAAGTCACATATAATAAATAAGATACATACAACTTTTGAATCAATGATGTAACGAAAAAATATAAAACTCAAACAAAACAAGGGATACATGACACACACACACATATAAAATTCCTATGTACACTTCTCCACACCAACATGGGACCACTGACCAAGATCTAATGTGATTCCACACCCTGATAATACATTCTCACATAGATATTGTATCTCAACTGGGAGTTTAATGAGTGTTTCTTCATCCGCAATGTCTAAATTTTCCCATTCAATGAAAAGGGATTCATTGTAATGATATTGATGAATATGAAACCTGTACAAATATTCATGGATTATCTCTAATTAAATATGATGTTTCAACACCTAATTCTCATAAAAAATGCACTTAATCACCCAGAAGGTATACAAAAATACAATCATAACATACATCCATGAATAATATTCCAATAACTATGATTAAGAAAATACTTCGGGAGACATTATCTCTAACCTATAAATCCATGGGGCTCATCTACTGATTGGAATAAGATTTCTAATGGTCCCCCAATTAATTAATTATCTAAATACCTATTAGAACCATCGTAGATGTTCTCTACAGCACCTCAAAACTAATAACAAATGACTCTCCATCATCAATACCACAATGAGGATAATAAAATTACTATACATAAATTACCTAAATTAAATCATTAGAGATAGATGAGTGGTATTTGTTGTATTATGTGAATAGGACATAAGGACATTAATTTCAGAAGGATATGATATAGTCCATGTAGAATTTTAATAATATACCTTCCAGTGTTTTCATGGTAAGATCTCTCTTCCTATTTATATGAGTATGGAATGTCGTTCTATGTTATCATTGGTTTACAAAGACACTATTCAATCATGTCAATATTAATGTAGTAAAATTATAATCCCCATTCAAGATGAAAAAAATTTTATCTCCTAGAATAAAAATGAAAACATCCACAAACCTACTAGAAAAAATATATTTGGTACTTGAAATCATGTTTTCATTCAATTGAGTTGATATTGTTATTCAATCTCTGATATCCCATATAGCATCAAATTTTCCATGAGAATTGTGTAATCTTGTTATAATTTCAAATGATATAACTTCCTACATTCACATGGTTTATTCAAGGAATTAAATAAACCATCATGAACATTATGTTCTACCTTAAAATTATAAAAAAAATAGACACTACACCATGATCGCTTCAACAACACATTATATCTTGGGCCACCAGAATCACTCACTCAAACCATGATATATTTGGATCATCATTGTTACCCCAATAAAGATGATCAGTGAAACTCATGATATACTATAAAAGATATCTATTATAAATAATATAAAATAAAACCTCACTTCAAGTTTTTTATCCTATAACTACCCTTTAGTTTAATCAACAAAAACAACTCGATCTGGTATTAATTACATCACTTGGTATCCTCACAAATACATATCTACTGTCTTATCTAGATATGACTGTATTATCATCTACAATATGAAATATATATCATCAAAATATATGGTATCATGATAATTGGATGAAAAATAATCAATTTCTATTCAATCATCTTTCACTTCCTGGACAACAACATTCAAAGACTTCCTGATATTCTCTTTCACAAATGTATAGGTGATCAATAATTCATAATTGTATGGAAATTATATCCACATTCATTATCATATGTTTGGTAATTACATGAAAAAATAGTTCCTACAAATCCTCTGATTAGTGAGTAACACATTGAGTTCTATGTTGTGAAAATGAAGCCACAACAATTAGGTAACCACTACTTACAACTCTAAGTCATGGGAGGTGTAGTTAAACTGAAGGGGATATATAATATTATACCCATAGTAGAACAATATCTAATAAATCATCTATAATTAACCTAATACAATGATATAATCATAATAGAACACCATAAATATAACCCCCTCTTCTTGAAATCCGAAAACTTGGGCACCATTTAATAATTATATTAGGTCGTCAAGTGCAACATAATCATGATCAATAAGAAGGAAAATTGGATGAATCATTGTTATATATATCTATGAGGATGAAATAAGATATTATATATATAAATACCATTGAAAATAACCCATCCTTATAAGAAAAATTAATTCCTCTTCCATATTCAGGGTTTTTTATTTTGATAAAAAATACAAAACCTTCAACAGTTCTATTGAAACTCCATACTTGGACACCACATCTACAATTAAATACATCTATCTTACCCTGGAAATTCATATGAATGAATTCAAACTGATATAATGATGTCATAGTTTCTATAGTTTTATCATTAGATGCATATCATGCTCATTCTCATGAAAAGACTACATGATAATATCTTCTAGGAACTAATTTTTTAACTAGTTGATGAAATCATGAAATATTTACATCAAATGTACTATTAACACTTATGGAATGTTGATGACATAGAACAAAATAATTATAATCTCTTGCTGTTTATATCTTTATGAGAATGTATCCTTTGTATTTTATTCAATCTTTACACTCAGCTGATGCTATGAAGACTTTAGATTGATTCTAGAAAAATAGAAAGACCTTATCATCTAGTAGAAAAAGTCATGAATCCGTAGAAGAGGGTATTAATAACGTATCATCACCTAATACAACATTAGGTACTCTATATACAACCTTAAACTTTCCTTTAACTTCACATATAATAAAACATTACTTCCTTATAGAGAAACATTATTCCACATGAAACCCTTAAGATTCAAATTTTAATTTTGATTCCTCCACTTTCATGACTTTGATGGTTCATTATGATAAGGACCCTTGGAAATCATAAGGGCACCCAAACATAATTCTACCTTAAACAGAATATTTCATCATTGAGTTAACATTATAAAATCCAAAGTAAAACATCTGAAGTCTCATTGATTTCTTTGGGAGACGTCCCCATATAAATACCAATAAATTTCACTAAAAATCATACATCAATGAATTAAGGGGATCCATTCACCAACTACTGATCTAATAGACTACCATACCAATTATATAATCACATTGAAAATAAAAATAAATTATAATGACTATTATCTAAAAAAAGTTAGTAAACACACACAATGAATATAATAAATCCATTCTGAAGATCACTTCATCTATCTATATCATTGTGAAAAATAAATCAAAATAAAATTGATGTTTATCCCTAAAAATTCAAGACCCGCAATATATATATAAAAAATAAGTCTGTCATATAAATGGATTATTCGTCACCATGGGCACAAAATGTCTATTCATGTCCTATAGAAAAAAAATATGAGTTTTTTCAATAAATGTGTGTAAGGATCCTGAATTGATAATGGTGGACATGATAGTAGATGGAAATTTAATCACTCGCCTAATGTTCCTGGGACAATGTGTTTTTAGAATCTATAAATCATGAAACATTACATGTCGTGTTCTTTTATATCATTGCTATCAACCAACATTAAGACCATGCTTAGTTCAGGTCCAACAATATGGGGAAAATTATGAAGTATTGTGATATTATCCATATCTCTTCATAAGGTAACTTATACAAGCTACATAAAAAATGACATCTCTAGAAGCTACAATTGAGGACAATGTTAATCGCTGCCAATGCTACCATGATGAGTTGTAAATAAAAAAATACACTGTTATTGTTAATGACCGCCACCCCAAAAAACGTAGAACACTAATATTATGTCCCAAAAAAATTAATATAATCTACTGGAATAATCAAATAGGGAAGGAAACTATTTTGGATGAATCAAAATTGGAGGAAAACTTGTAGGGAATGTAATTCAAGATATCCACCAATATTTGTACACAAAAATCAAACCTAATGACTCTCATCTTACAACCACCATCAATTTGACTACATTTTATAGATCATATACTACATCTTCATTAAATTAAAGACCATCAATAAGATCAACTTAGTAACTATATACTATAATTATGGGTAGAAAAGTTCTTCTTGACACATGGCTTATAAAACCTCATTTTGGAGAATATCTAGGGAGAAACAGAAAATATTCTAAAACCATCTTCCATGATGATTTATTAACATACACTCCTATAGAATATAATTCCTCACCTTACCCACCTCAACCATTGTTTTTAACTTATATGAACACTTCATAGAACATTGTTTGGATTACATCCCATGAAACATCCACCTCTTTCTATTCATTACGATTCAATATCCACTACTAACACACTAATCCCCACCACTAACAGATTTCTATATGAATACTATACTCCTCCTAGTCTTGAATCGTATTGAATGTGATCTGGAGAACTCCCAGAAAGATCTCACCCTCTAGATCAGATAATCATCCCTCATATTTCCCGTAAATAATTCATATAAATGGCTCACAACATTCTTTTCAAATGAAAATATTACTCTACTTGATCATCCATTCAAATGTTATATAGGTTATATTAATTAACCTAACCATCATAAAATAAATATGCTTGACATTTAAGAGCCATAGCTACAATGAAAATATAGATTCCTTAATCTTGATAGTGTTGAAATCAATCATGTTGACTAATTCATTTCATATTGTTGATTTATCCAAATTAAATCACAATATCAATAAAAAAGTGATACATGTAACTTGCATGATCTCTAAGATATATTAAAGACCACTTAAATTTGAAATTCAATTATATATGAGTCCTTTAATTATTTAATTAGTGGTCTTAAAATCCATTTCCATTCTAGTCTCCTGGTTTTATACAACACATTGTCTTCTTGGTGTATCACTTGCCTACAAAACCCATGGAATCCTCATTGTCCCTAACCACTACTAAGTCCTATCTCTAAACCAATACTTTTGATAAAACTCTTTCATGACACCTCCCTATAAAGGTACCATTCCTTTATAAACAACGAGAGATGACACATAATGACCCATGCGTCCCACATTTAAAACACCTTGGGGTGGAGGCTAGCATTGAAGGAAATATGGAATTCACACATATAAGGGATATTAAACTTAATTGTAATGAAAATAGGATCATGAGATAGGATATACAACACCAAAATCATAAATAACATAAAAAATAAAAGATACAAAATATCACACTATTATTGTAATTTCATATGAACACCTATAGTAGTCTCCAAGAGAAGAAGTATCCTTTGGTAGATACTCCAAAACACTAATATGTATGATATAAATGTACTGATTAGACTCGAGATCACTCTTAATTACACGAATATATGTTTCTATATATATAGGGTGGTAAAATTATGTATTCATAGTAAGATCATACAGTTGTAATCTCTGGTCAATATTAATGGATTATACTATTTCCCTAGTTAATAAACAATATAATTGACAGTATTACTTTCATTCAACCGCTCACATACCCTACCAAGTCTCATTAATGGAATGAAAAATACTTTTATGATTAAATAATTGGATGAACATTGTTAAAAAGATTAACATCTAACACCTCACCACTAATTTTACTCTCTAATGACACAAAATTCTAAATCATGGAAATCTCATTGCCTCTGTATTCACGAGGCTCATACATTCACATGCTGCATCACAACATTCATGCCATATCTCTCATCCCTCCCTAATAAAAACACCATAGACTCTTCATCACATAATATCCTTGATAAAATATATTTGTACCATATAATAAACATGAATGAAATCATCCTCATCAGCTCCACATTCCACTCATGAACAGCACACATCCCATGATATATATAATCCTCTCATAAAATATCACTTCTGGTTTACTATAACAAATATTTTTATATTACAAAACATCGAAAAAGAAATCATAGAAGATGGGTTTTCCATGAATCTATCAATGAAAATAATGATGATTGTGGATAAAACGTGGAATCCAAGACCATTATTCATTTCTGTAAAATCATTACTTAGGGTAGGGGGTGTGTATAAATCATTAGGAAAATACAAAATTTTAGTTTTAAACATTCCTGACATATGGTTCCAAAAAAATATACCACATAACAACTATGAATTATTAATTAACAAAATCACATTTTATCATTGATTCAATTTCATTATCAAACCATCCACATAACCAAAACACATCTAAGGTATAACTCATACTTCATTTAGATGTTCACCAATTTTATGATTCATAAATTAACACACAATAAACATTCTATATTCCAGTTCATAGAAACTTAAATATAAATTAGAATTTTTTTCCATTCTATCATTAATTTTTCACATTGATTCCACCGACATTCATCCCAATTTTAGAATTCATGATCATTATCTAAATACTGAGTGACCAAGAAGCCAACATAAAACACCATTAAGAAACCCGAAATGAAATCAGTATCTTCATATCACACATCACAGTGACACAACCACAAGTATCTTATACCTTTCCCAACATTTACTACATACCACATCCCCACACACAATAATAATTACCATAGAAACCCAAAATCATGATCCAACTATAAGCTATACCCTTAATTTTTGAAATACTTGAATATCTCACATAATTACGAACTCACAGGAAAAGGGAAACATAACATCTTCATAATAAAAAACAATCTATTAAATTAATATAATCACATTATTAATCAAATATGAGTTTGATACCAAAATATGGATCAAATTTATGA
This sequence comes from Viscum album, assembly GCA_963277665.1. Taxonomy (NCBI): domain Eukaryota; kingdom Viridiplantae; phylum Streptophyta; class Magnoliopsida; order Santalales; family Viscaceae; genus Viscum; species Viscum album. The sequence continues at coordinate 904,275,028 of OY728122.1, read as the reverse complement.
CACTATTATTCATCTCTATAATAATCATTTTCAATAATCTATAACAACATGCACAAATTCATAGAAGTGGAATATCATGGAAACAATAAATAACATGTGATATCTCTAAATTATCATCAATTAAATTGAGTATAGTAAGTTGTATTTATTATTAAAAATCATACCACATATCATATTGGATAAAAAATAATGATAATGTCACATATCCACAAATGAAAAGAGAGCCCATATCCCCTTCCTCAATTGGAGAATCAAATATAACCATGTTCACTATGAATGAACCAAGATATCAAAATACATAATTCCTAAAGTGAAAAACTATAAAAACAAAACCAAAAATACCTAACAAAAAATCATAGATAAAACTATGATATAAATATATATTTTATACAAAATGAAGATATAAAAAATGGGGTGAATGAAATATAAAATTTAGGTTGAGGAGCATTGATTTAATTATAGATAATTTTTTATGATATAAAAGGTTAGATATATCAAAAATAATGGAAAATAGAAACAAGGGGGTCATAATATATCTAATTATTATAGAAAGACAATGGAAATCAATTATATGGATTTTAGGACCCCATGTTATTTTTGTAATCACTTATTGCCTCATAGTGGAATTGCATAACCAATTATTCCATTGAATCCCTAAATAAATTGAGATCTAAATCAATCATGTTTATATCCCCATATTCCTCATGTTTAAAAAATGTTTTACTACGACTATGGTCTCATACATGGTTTGTTTAGCCATGTCAGCTCCTACAACACACTCATGGGATATCTAGTACATTGTATCAAAAAATCAGTTTCATTTTCCTCCTGAGAATTCGTAGGAATACCACATTATGATCTCTAGTAATATGCTTCCCAATTGTTCTCACCCAAACCATCATGCCTATAATGATGAAATTAATAAAGTATTTCAAATCTACAATTTTCAACTAATAAAATTTCTTGAAAAAACTACCATGAAACAGAAGAAAAATAATATATATCTCTCATCGTGGAATATCATAGAACTACTCAATTATCCCCTAATCAGTCTGTAAACATCCAAGGCCAAAACAACAAATACCAGGGCATCCAGTACAGTGTGATGACCCTTTGTATAGATAGAACACCATATTATCCTCTAAAAATTAAAAAAAACCCTCTAACCACAACTATTCCATATAAAAATTTAAATGGCAGGATATATGTAATACATGCCCATACATTCACCTTTATTACTTACCATTAATGATTGTGTTATTCCCAAATGAATTAGAGAGCTATATTGGTATCTCACATCATCATGAGTTATATAATTCACTCATTCAATCATCTCTATTCCTAAATTGTATTACATTTTTTAAATTTATTTATTTGTATTTATAACCATACAGAACATCAGATTCATATTTGAACTAAAAACTAAATCAGTTTTAGTTCTGTCATAATGAAGTGAAAAGGATTTTGTATCCCGATATGCTGTTTAATACAAAAATTACTATAATACTGAAAAATAATTTTATTTTAAAATAATAGTGGAATTATTTAACATATGGTTGACATAAAATAATGATAAAAATTATTTTAACAGATATTTGAATCTTATATGTTAAAAAAATATTTGTACACCATTTGTAAAAAAATTGATGTAAACCTCAATGAAAAATATAAAATGGTTATTTTTTTAAAGCCTAGTAAAGATATTAAAATATAGTAAAAAAAATATATAACAATACATTAAATCATAACTAATAATATTCTTATAACAGTTGAATGAATATGGATATCAAGGTGTAAAATTTTGAAACATTTCATAAAATCATTATATAGAAAGCCATAACCTTAAGCCCCCTCTAACTTCGTAAGTTATCTAACTATAGAATAAAAAAATTATTAGCTTTCTCTTTATAAAAAAACTTCTCATGTTCATTTCATTTTCATTTTTCCTTTTTTTTATTATTTTTCATGTTTTATTTATTGGATAAAAAGATAAATTTTACGTATGATGTTTTGGGTTCATTCATTTGATAACATTAATAAAACAAGATAGTGTTGGTCGTGGTTGCACTGAATATGGATAATATATATCAAAAATCATAATAAAATTCTAATTTTCATATTTATACATTAGATAGGATTTTGTATCCATCTATGTAAAGTGGTCATGAAAAATGAACCACGCCATTTTATGTAGTGAATAGTCCATCATACCTAAATTGACAATATGATTTTTCTAACAGGCAGAAATGAAATAAATTAAATTATATATAAATTTTAAAAGTTAATAAATATCTTATGAATGTATAATTAATTCATTACATCAACCCTTATCACTATACATAAATGGTGTAAACGAAAAATTAATCACTTCACTCCTCGTATGTGGCATTCTACAAATATGTGCAAGAAACAATATGAATATACATAGGATGGAAATGGTATGTATGTAATAAATATTATTTTTTAAATTATTAATAATCATTTATAAAATATAATCCATAATCAATTTAGGAATTGTTATAAACTACTATATTATATGGTGTTGAAAAATGACGCATTTCGCTTCATAGCGGAGGTAGTACACAGCTACGCTGGAGTGATGATTTTTATTTTCGTAAAAAGTAAAGAAGATTGATCATTGTTGTCACATAATCATAAAATAATTTATTTATAGGAATGGTATAGATTCGTTTATTTCATCACAGTGAAGGAATATTTCATGGAGATAGAAGAAGAAATAAACATGAAATAATTCTCTTTGGACTTATAACTTCTCCTCAGAAATAATTTTTTGTATTACACCTTAAACAAGATACATTTGTCTTTTAAGAAGATGAATAAACTTATGGATAGGGAATGTATTTTCTAGAGATTTTGTGGTGTGTCATTTATAAATTAGATTACAAAAACTGTTTATATAATTGAAGGATACGAGGTATTTTTTATAACTGAGGGGAGTGGTACACTTATAATTTTTATAATCATTAAAATAATATTTATCATTATTAATTCAATGTTTCAAAAAAACAATGAAATTTAGAAGATAATTTTATTAGGGTCTAAATATCATCATCTAGTAAAAAAATTACAATAATTTGATGATTTAAAATATAGTTTTAACATTAATTTACTCGATTTAACCATTACTATATAGACATATTATTACCCTTGGAACTATTAATAGTGATCAAAATGATATTTTCCTCATTACTAAATTTGAAAATAATACTTAAAAAAACTTAAACAATTATCCAATATTTAATTTTTATACATTACACAAGTAAATTTTAATATATAAGTGAAAAACTAAATGAATGATAGTTTTTATATTAAAAATTCATTTTAAGCATAAAAAAGTACGCATAGAAGAATAAAATATAATGTGGGTCCCAATAAAATTATTTAGATTTCTTTTCTTCAAATAATTTTTTTAATTATTTTTTAGATATCCAAAATTATGTTTAATTTTGTGTTACATAAATTAATTGTTTTAAATGAAAAATTTAAAAAAAACCATTTTTCATATTTCACTAAAAATAAATCATCAAACAAAATCATAAGAAATTATCCTATGTTATTTTTTTATATGTTAATTACAAAAATTATTTCAATTAAATAATATTATGATATTAGAACTAATATATTATTCTCATAAATAGAAAAAATGTAATTTATTGAAAAAAATTGTTTAGTTAAAAAAAACTATTCGTTTTTCATGAGAAAACAATTATAAAATTATTAATTAATTAATTATAAATATAAAAAAATAAAACAAGTTCTTATAAATCATGTTATTAATTTATATATATATTTTTTTATATTTAAACATTTACTTCAACACAAAATTATTTAGATTATTTTTTACAATTCTCTATATAACACATTACGTCTATTGGTATTTATATCGAGATCCCTTTTGTGTTTCTTTATTGATATACTTCACTCTATACTAAACAAGACACTAAGAATGGTTTCCCTGAAAAAATCTATTCACAAAAAAAATTATTGTTTTACCCAATAATTGAACATTATTACAATCCATGATTTGAAGTGTTTTATAGTTAATCATCACATTAGATCATTAGAATAATGAAAATTAACCAAATAATCATTATATTTGATTAATGTTTTTTATCCAATGAAGGTAAAAATATAAATTGGTGGGGGAATCAATGATTATTATTTTATTCAAATAACACCTTCCAATGATCTTATACAACAATTAGTAAGATCAAATTTAAACCTTATTTTATATACTATGATACAAATCATGTTATGTGTGAAATAGTAATATTTAATATGTTCTTCTAAATTGAAATTATCATAAAGGGTTTCTACAAGAATATAAGGATGTTCCATATTCAACATGAAATGTTTTTATTTAAATTTGCAACAACCTTAATAACCCTCACATATTAAAAAACCTCACAACTCTAAATAACTCTAAAAACATACATATCATACCTGAAAAAAAAAATTTTCATTCATGAAAAAATTATTAGATTACACAATTATAGGTTAATCTATTATCTCGACTTTTTTTGGTTGATGGACTTCATAAACCCCCACAATGATAGGCTTCAGATTGTCCCATATATTTCTTCGCATAGTTTCTTAGAGTGCTTTTTCATTGTTTCTCTATTGATCAATGATCATCCAGCCCCTTTAGATTTATATTTATATATCTCAAAGGTTGTGATAATATAACTGATTCACCATTAACATATTATCACATTAGAATGAATAAGAAGAGGAAATTAAACCTATTAATCAAAAAATAAAATTAAAAACCTATCAAGAATTTCCCTAATATGATTCATATATGATAATAACATGTCTCATTATTTTAATTAATGACTCAAATCCATTTCCACCTAACCTCCTTCTTAATGATGATATCCCATTCTTCACTCAAAATCACATATACATGTTATTTCAACTTTTAACACCTATATGAAATAACACATCGTTTTATGAATAAGTTGTCATTAAAAACTACGAATCACATATCAGATTCCTGAAAACATTCCTTAAATAAAAACCCATGGTTATCCTTTATGAAACCCTCCAAGAAAAAAGTTTCCTTCCTTGTCATAAAACCATTATAAAATGTAAAACACAAATGATCGAATACTCAACTAATAGATAAACCATAAACACTAAAATATTATTACTAGTTGAGTATTCTTGAAGGATGGATAAATGATTTTAATATAATTTCATATAAGATTCATAGTGGTGATTCAACAAAATACAATCAATGAAAAATCATTAATCTATAAATTTTTTATAATATAACATTTATAGTGTCCCCATGGTTATAGAATCTATTCCCCATAATTATCATTGCTGGAATAGTTTATTATAATGTTGGTCATTTTTTATCAACCATACCATTATGACATGATATTTAACAAATATAATATTTTACTACAATGTTATATACTTAATTAGCCTTATCATCAACAGTAATATATCTTTCCCAGTATAGTATCACCCAATAATAAAAACCCATTAAACAATCCACAAAACACTAATTGGAAATGATATTCACTACAAGGTATGATAAGAAGATTCAATAAGGAACCAGTCCTAATAAAATAACCACAAAATTCAATTTTATTTTATCTGAAAACAACATAGTATGATTTTATCATCATTTAATGAATCTATCAAAAACTAATAGTGTAAAAAACACAAAAATGGTCAAATTATTTTTCGTAATAGAGGCTAAATGGTATGAGGTGATATAGAAAACAATATATAAATAGTGGATATAGATAGAGATAGTTTTTTTGACCAAATTACCTACCATTATGGAAAATTTTAGTTTCAACATAGAGTAATAGGAATTCAAACTATGATAAGAAATGAAATGATTATATTTACGCCTCACTGTCATGGATTTAATTTCACATATATATAATATATACAACCATATTAATAAAATATACTATATAATTATTCATAGTTATTAACTTTAATAATCATTTTTATTTTCATTTTTACTTATGAAATTGGTTTATCAATCTTATTTTCATTACTCAATTCTTTTAATTTTTATTTTTTCCGAAATAAATTTGTACCCCCAATTCTAGAATTTTATTTTTGTATGATAATTTATCATACCTATATAACTAATGGAAATGTAATAAATATGATATAATGATTTATATTCACATTTTAATTTCATGGAAGATATGATATTCTTCCAAATGAATTTAAATTACAACATGTTTACTTCTAGTTGTTATACATTAATAATGTCACATTTTATAGGGATTATTTGTTTAAATCATACTATTGTATATCTAAATCACATTAAAATTAATCCATCATATCATATATTTGGTAATTTTTGAAATTTTAGTTAATCATCAAAAATAAAATTATATAGTAGAATTGTTAATGTATATGTTAATCCGGTCATAAAGAATAATTTAATTGAAAATTTTGGTGAATAACTAGATACCAATATTAGGGATTTCACTAATTCTCGTATCTGGTTCATTAAATGTTTTTAAATTTATACCATTTCCAAGAACTAACATTACCAAACAATGATTAATTTTTTATTAGTTATATTTTTTTATGTGTGTCAAAATATAAATATTGGAAATTTGAGACTTGCAGTTGGTATAGGAACAATGTCATTATCAACGATTTTGTGTGCATTTTTTATAAAAATGTATCTTAATGTGAATTGAATGACTTTTCACAAGGAAGTTGGATCTTATGTAGACAGATTATTCAGATAAATTGTGAATATCTTTTGTAAAATAATTTAGTGTACTGATTTGATATATCATTGGTGTTTAACTCCTAATTTAACCCAAATTTTTTCATTTACCCTTACCTATTTGAGTGTACTTTTACAATACTAAATTATTTTATATTTCATATTTTAAATCATCAATATTTAAAAATTTCAATCTATGGATTAAAATATGAAAATATAATTTACGAATTTTAAATTCTAAATCTTCATAATATTAATTCAATAAACTAATCATTAAAAAATTAGAAATGTATATTTTATATATAAATGATACATTAGTCTATTTCATTAAAAAATGATATTCATTATTCTTCTTTTAAATATATATATATACACCTTTAATTATATACTAAAATATGAGATATTTTTTTAAAAATTAAATGATTAAATATATAATATTAAGATTGTTTTAAAATAAATTTTATCTTGTTGACCATGCTCTTATATATTCAAATCCATAAAAACAATTCACTTTTTTATTAGAAATTAGGTACATTTTCAACTCTTTAATTCATGGTAATTTTTAGTATACATTATTTGTGAAATATAAATAATTTTAAATACATTAGTTACCAAAAAATACATTTCCATAATCTTTTTTTTTCAAAATTGAATTATTATTTATATTTGATATTATTTTATGTTAACTAAATTTTTAAAAAATTATTTATGATGTATTATTTAATTTTATTTATAAAATAAAATATATACTACTTTGAAATATGTATTACTAATGAAAACATTTCTAACAAAAATATATAAAACAACCATATATCTAAATTTTTATGCTTTCTATATTGACCTCCATGTTGGACTACCTGATGGATTATTGTTATTCTTTGGTTCAGTATTGTCTCCTTCCAATGTAATGTGACTTGCCACTACTAGGATTGATGGGGTATACACCTCCATCAAAATTGGGAGAAGTAATGTTGAATGTTGCATCCAAGTATTCTTATTTGGTCCTCATTTCATAGTCTGAGTATCCCTAAATACCATAATATGTGCCCATGATTCCCATTCCCAACACTATCTTTATATGAATAGTGATTATTAAAATAAAAACTATGCGATCTAGGTGAACACATGATATTATAATGTATGAACATTTATGAACCATTCACAATTGTTTAGTACATTGGGAATATGTAAATACATTCCTTATGTTAGGTCGTGATGGAGTCCTTTGATTATCGCATAACCCAGCATGGGTTCATGAATCTAGGAATCATATTCTTTTCAAATGGAAATTTATTCCTCTCACATAGGTCATTTTATGGTCTTTTCATGGTGTATTGAATTATAAATATATTATATAAGTCATGTTCCTCACATTTGGAATCCCTTATTCATCACACAAAGAATAATTGGATCATCATTTGTGGTAACCCTAGACAATCCGTCATGGAATAATCTTCACATAAAAAAGAAATCATATTCTTTTAACATCTTGATTGGAAAATAAAAATCTATTATGATAAGTTGAGAATATATGGATTCCATTAATATGAAATTGGATTATTATCCTACATACATAAGGCAACTCATGCTTGTCACAAGGGTTATGTTTTTCTCATCATAGATGGTAATGAACAAAGTCTAATTACCCAACGAATGTTTCCACAGATATTATGGTAGCCACATGTGTTGTTTAAAATTTTCACCTAAGGATCACAAGGTATATCTCTAAAATAAGGGGTTCTAAAATATTTGATAGGGGTTTCATATTCTTATCACATAAGATCAATGTATCACAACATGGAGGAGTGGGTCGTATTTTCTATCCAAATGAAGATACATTAATAAATTATCATCACGTTTGGTTTTGATAGATGTTAATTTCTAGTGGGTATTGACCAAAATATGCTCATCGTATATGGATGGGGACACATTTTACATAAAATGGGAAAACTGTGTAGTTTACTATTACATAGAGTCTCGGGGAAGGTATATAGAAATGAAATTTGTATAGTTGGAAGATGATAAGAATTCAAATATATTAATTCTTCATGGGGATATGTAAAAGATATTTTGTTCATATGGGACCCAAAGATTAATAATATAAATAATTCTAGAAAAAATGAATCAATACTCCATTTAGATTTCTAGGAAATGTTAAAATTCACATGACATGATGATAGAATGAATATAACATCCAACAATAACGATTAATCTATATCCAAAGGAGTTAAAAAAATAGATTGTCTATTAATTATTCATTGGAATTATAATAATATGGGGTTTATCTTATGAAAATCATATGATTCCTATCTTTAATTATTACCTTTTTATATTGGGATAATCACAAAAGGATTCATGTATTTGTAAAAATGGGAGATATCTAGTTTAATATATTGTTTAGATTATTAATGTGTATAACAATTGGAAACCATGAATTTATATTGAGGATTCAAAATCAAACTACCTTTTGGGGAATGATTAACTTTCTAGAATATGTTGGCTTCTTATGACGATTTAATGGTTAGGGGTTACACTTAATAGGAGGATAAGAATGTTTCTTGATAGTTAATTGATTATGGGTGCCGAATAAACACTTGGTTTGTACCTGGATTGAAATATGAAAAAACAAACATGGATGGCCATAATAATTTCTATAATAGACAAATGATTGGGTGAAATTTCATATTCTTATTATGAGAAGCCATGGGTAATACAAACCCAACACTTAGTGAGGATTTGTTTGTAAAAATGTCCACAAAACTAGTTGGGAATATGGATTTAGTATTTTATAGCCTAAATCAAGAGGATAAATGACCCAAGTGCTATAAAATTAATTAAGTTAATGAAAAAAATAGATGATTAGATTGAACCTATATAATTTCGGGTTTATTAATTTTTTCTATTGGGAAATAATTGATTAATCATGACAAATTTGCATCTACAACTATGGAACATCAAATACACCATATTAGGGGCTTCATGAAAGTTGGGTGTGTATGAAACCACAAGTTAATAAAGATTTAATTATTTTTAAAGAAAATATTATCCATTTAATGGATTTAAATATATGAGTAAAAAAAATTCAAGGCCCCTATGAAGTCATCTGTCATAATTCATAGTAGTTAATCACGTTTGTAGAGCCTTACACCAATTTATTCAGGAATTTATAAATTTACTAGTTTTTTGAGGTGAGTGGGTGGAATATTGAAATGAATCTTATTTTCCACAAATTGGTGGATTGGTTATGGAGTATTCATAATCCTTAAGAGAGATTTCATGCAAGATGCATGAAAATAAATATGTCTTCAATTTCACAACATTCCAACATTAATTCACATAACTTCTTAAAAATTAATGGTAAATATTGTTTTTCCCTCTATTATGAACTCACACAAAGAGCATTAAGAAGGTATATTTTTTGTTCATTTACTAAAATATCTCTATGATCAATAATTATGAATTGTTTTCCAAAATATTCATTCCTCTATTTTTTGTTATAAAATCATAGAGTTTTGCATAGGTGATGCATCTGGTATTTACATAATCAAATTTCTCTTGGAACACATCGTGAATTATTTTGTAGTTCAATGGAATTTCATATCAATATAATGACATATAAATACTATAATTCCCTGACCCGAGAAATCCTCGAGTAGCTGCATTATATTAATACATTAAAATGATCACATGGAATTCAATCCCGATGGACTGTATAGATTAGAATCTTTATAAAATGAGATTAAATATATGATACCTATATTACATTGGGAAATAGATTCTAAAACATGGAATATAATAATATAAATTAAACTAAGTCCTTGAAATATAATTCAATGATTTCAGCATCCTAACATGGGTAATGGAATCAAACTAAAGGGTATATCAAATGATCATTAAGGGTATTTAAAGTAGATTAAATAATGAATTTATTATATTAAATGAACATGGTAAAGTAAATAACATATAAATCATGAAATAAAAATAACTAGATATGGAATAATAAATATGGATAGGTAATAAAAATAAAAATAAAATTACATTTAATCAATAATGTGAGAATATGTTGCATCCATAGATATGTTGGTACACAATATCATGGCATAAAAATTATTAAAAAGAAATAAATTCTTAATTATTGGACGTGATATATATGGAACATGAACCACTTCCATCAATATATTTCTTAATATGTGTCATGTCTATGTCTAGAAAAATTTCTATTTTTATTGTAATCAAACTCGATGGGTTTGACTGCAACATATTTTTTATCACGAGACAACTGATTCTTCAAGGGGATTACATTAACACGTTTCCATTCAGTCTCTTCCATGTCCATAGCATTCCTCAAATATTGAATTATCAATTGGATGAATAAATAATTTTCTTACCATCAAATGTTAATATGGAATAAATAATATGTATTTATAAATAATTAAATTGTAGAGTATAAATTATAAAATTTTCTATTTAAAGTGATCATGGAAAATAGAATTGCAAGGAAATTAAAATAATTCTTGAGGAAAATAATCGTGAAACATTCCAAGGTGTCGGATACCACATTGAAACATTTGAATATTAATCCCCAATAATAAATAACATAAAATGAAAATTATAATATCATGAGAATAATTATATTAAATATATTACATAGAAATGTGTACTATATACAACATATTAATGAAACTAGGTGAATAACAATATATAAGTCTCAGGGGAAATTAAATTGAGATGAAATCAGATACCTTGACTCCGACTTGTCACATGTTTCATTCTATTTCGTAATAATAATGTTATATTAATTATTTAATTTATTCATAAAATTTTCCATTTTATTATTAATTCTAAATCAATTATAAATTTTTTTATAAAAAAACTTATTAAATTATATTTACATTGGGTTTTTTGACCACATTTATGTCATGTGTCAAAAATTAATTTGGTAGGTCGACTATGGTTAGTGGGATCATTATAAAACCATTTCCAGTATAATAATAATAAAATAATTTTAATATTTATAAAAAAAATTATACAATTGAACCCAATAATGTAATATTTTTGTTAAAAAATGGACAAACATTATAGTCATGGAGACGGTAGGTCGTACATGTGCATGAGTATCATTCCCAGTTTCAATTTATCATTTTGGAATGATGAAAAGTAACATTATATCATTAAATGATGATAATTATATCAAGAATAGCTTTTTATTTGATCATATAATTTTATGAATATAATTATTTAGATGTAAAAACAATCACATCCTACATAGGAGGTGGTAGTCGACACATCCATGAATGACATTGTATCTTTTATTTGTGTGAAAAGGGTTGTAAAGAAAATGATAAATTATAATTCAATAAATTGAATTAGGACATTAAAATAATATATTGGTAATTTATTTATTATATTTTTAATTCAATCCTTATTTTATATATTCCATGTATCATGCGAATGAATAACATCTATTATTAGAGATTGTGGTCCACACAAACACCAACAATGTTATCGTATTCCCAGAAAATGTAAATCATAAAATAATCATTAATATAAAAATTATAGGGAAATAATAAAAATTTAAATTTAATAAATATCATATATAAATAGTGTTTTCTTCAAAATGACAAACCATTAATGATTGTTGATGAATATCTAACAACATCATTTTTCAAGGCTATAGTTTGCAGGACCCATAAACAGTATATTTGTTACCCATTACATGGATGTTTGTGTAAGTGTAAGTTGGAAACATAGAATAAATAAATATCTAAATAATTAGGATACTGATAATACTATTTATGCATGATATATTGATATTTGAGTTAGTGGATAATGAATATGAAACAAACATTCATGAGAAAATATTGTTTCTCTTCTTTAGGAAACTTCTATTTGGTTGAACCAAAGAGATTATATTGGTGTATTTCATTGATTGTTGATGATTCAATGTTGATAGGATGGATTTATTGAAGCTATTTTGGTAGATATTGGTTTTAAAAATAGTTTCATGAGAAGTTTGAGGTAGCGGGAGTTGTGTATTACCTTTAATAGTGGAATAAGAGTGTCATTATAGAAAAAAATTTATTTATAATTCCACCCATGTTATTCCATTGAAAAATGGTTACAATAAGAAAAAAATTAATATAAAAAAGATTATAGGCTGGAAATATTTCTAAAAAAGGGATTTTTTTTACAATTTTCTAGGTCATTTTGGCTCATATGATTAAGGATTAGTCCCTTGTAATGATAATATTCATCCTAACTTCTTTAATAATTTTCAATTACTTTTACTAATATTTATCTCAAAAAATAATTTGATCATATTATATATTAAAATTTTAATTCATTTCAAATATGCAATTAAATTTCCCAAATTCCATTCACATAATTGGACGAAATTATTTGAAATGTAATCCCATATATTGGATGACAATTCGTGGGTTTAATGTAAAAATGTAAAGTTCTTTTTTCGTCCTGAAAGTGAAATTGATTAAAATGAACTAAATTGGATTAATTTATATAAACTATTTTTAATATTACATTTAAAAATTTAAAAATAATATTTTTCCTTATAAATAAATTTTTCGGAAAAGATATTTGGAATTGAAATTCAATATTTTTTCACTATTCATAAAACAATGATAATTTATAGAAAAATACTGAAATTTCCCTACAACCTGATTCTAATTTTTAACATTAAAAAATGATGTATATTTTTACATATACTATTTATAATAGTTATTTTTTATTTAAAATAGGTTCTCCATTAAAATGTCATAAATGTGTATTTAGAAAAATAATTATTTTTATGTGAAATATTGGGTTTTAATTTAACTTATGACTGTAAATTCTAATGAATGATTATAAAAAATATTTGATTTAATATAGAATATATAAATTTAAATGATATAATTCAAACATATTCATTAATTTAAATTATTATGAAAAACATGCTTTTGTAAATAAAAAATTCAGTTATAAAACATTCCCATTATATTAATTTTTTTTAAATTCATTTCTATTTAATATGTATACAATAAATTCAAATATATATCTTCATAAGATTATTAATCATATTAATCATAAAGAATTTAATTACTAGGTAATATCTTATTCTGTTAAATAATATTTTTAATAATATATTTTTTTAGTAAATAAATGTATTCCCTATAATGCCAGTCATGAAAGAAAGTCGGTATTGCATGTAATTCAAGTTAAAATTAGTTTTCTGTTTATAGAAATACAAAAATTATTATTCTTATAACATAATCTAAATTTTACTTTTTTATATAAATAGATCTAGGAATAAAATTAAATTCATTATAAAATGAATAAATTCTAATATCAGGGGGTGTTACGATCTCCCAACCTTAAATAAATTGTGTACCCTCAATTAAAAAATGATCTTGGAAATCTAGGTATTTATATTTGAAAATAAATAATTATTGAAAACCCCTATTCAAAAATAGGTTTAATAACAATTCTTCTAAATACTATGGAAAAGGAAGTACAATGGTTTATTGTCCTGACCTGACTTTCCCTCGAACAGTTAGTCAGACCGGTCACCACATGACCTCAAGCGTGTCTCCCCATTTTCCAGAGGCTGCTGACAAGGAGCGAGGGAATATTTATAGTTAGTGTGGGGACTGTACCCTCATATTTAGAGTGCGTAGTGGAAATAGATAATAAACACATAAAAAACAGAAAAATATATTAACCAATAATCAACTGAATAATGAAATTGGCCATTTCCAGTTTATAAAATGCATGTAAGTCATGGTGATACATGTTGTAATGTAGTAAAAAAATATCATTATTTACATTACAATAATGTAATAATGAAAAGAATAAAATCCCCAAGGGAGATATACATAATAATTCTCAACTCTCACTTGGTCTTTCCCTCCTAACTCGCAAATACATGTAAACAACCTAAATCAATTGCCAAATTTCTGTAAACCAGAATGATTACTCGAGTACTCTAGTCCAATGGTTCCCTAAATAGGGTGTGAGATATATATCATTGTATTCTGGAACCACAACTTTTCTAGAAAAATGTTGATAATGTAATATACCAAAACATTGTAATTATATAACAAGGTAATAATGGAACTGGATAAAAAACCAACAACATGTCCAAGTACTAAAGGGAAACTAGATGGAGATACCTTCTTCGACCCATAGCCAAAATAAGTGTTTTCACAATAATCATACATATATATTTATCATGCATAAATACCATTCAAAACATTACATATTATTTATTATTCAATCATTTATTATCTCCATGGTCCCCATGGTTTCTTGTACCTCAATACTAATTTCATCTCATGCCAAAAAAATTATCATGCTCAACATTTATTTATTTAATCACATTCAACTCATGATTTATACACATCTTTGATTAATTCTATAATTCATTATTGTCATTCACTTGGTGTTTTAATACCATTTCAAACACCCGAATTCTCATTTGACGTAGATCTCATTGTCTAACTCCCCAATTCTATTCAGGTGTAGAACGTCATGTCTAACACCTTACATCTAAGGGCATAGATAACTATTGGGGAGGAATGTCATGTCTTAGTCCGTACATCTATATTGGTATACAATGTCATGTCTAGATCCCACATTCTCAATCATTTACATCATTTAATAATTATTGGGGAAGAACGCCATGTCCAAGTCCTAACTTCTCCATTGGTCTAGAATTCCATGTCACGCGCCTAATTCTCATTCAATAATTAATTTCTAAATTAATTAATCCATACTCAATAATTAATTTCTCATTTATTTTACAAATTGATTAACTTACTAATACAACTATTAGTGAAACATATCAAAAACCATTAAAACATATCAAAAACCATTAAATAACCTATCAATTAACTATGTCCCCAATTCCTATAAATAATTCATCAATTAAAAAATTTATATAAACAAATCTATTCCCAAAATTAATTTTACACAATTAACTATCTAATCTGAATCACAACACATCATAATTAATCTCACAATTAATTGTCGAAATCAAACATCATGGAACATAATTAATCAATCATTAATTATTTCAGAATATCTAATTCCACATCTCAGAATTAATCCCATTATTATTTATATATATTATAAACGCAATCACATAATTTATTCACAATTAATTATTCTATTTTAAATATAATTATTCCATAATTAATGCCCATAATTAATTATATAGAACACTACTGAAAAATAATGTAAATAATTCTGAAATTAATTATCACAATTTTAATTCTCCATGTTCATAATTAATTCAATAATCAATTACCTTAACTTATCCAATTCAATATATCATAATTAATTCCCTGATTAATTCTCTCAACTTATCCCACAAAATACTCATAATTATCGCTTATCCCATGTTCATCAATTTTTGAAGGGAATAAATAGGAAACCACATAATAGTACACTAAACAAACATATTAGTAAAAACCTTATCTTTTTATCATTAAGGAAGAACACATCCATTGGGTGGATTTTCTTAAAAAAACATGATTTTTTAATCTATAAAATTATTAAACAAAAGGTAGTTCATTCCAAAATTTTAGTTCGAATTATCCAGAAGCAACAAATCTACAAAAACTATATTTTTTCAATTGAATAACGTTTTAGGACCATATATCAATAAATTGGCTGAGACAAATCATTAAAACAAAAACTATCAAATTATAATGTACACCAACCTAAAAAACACTTGTGCTCTCACAATTGGTTAAATCACCATTCAATGTTAACTAGCACCAACACATAGTGCGACGAGGACTAACACACCTAAAATTAAATAACCACAACCCAAAATACACCAGAAGAACATATTTCATGGGGTGAGAAACGAATTATCTGGTATATATCCATAACCAAATATGATGTCAGTGAAATAAATAATTCAAAACCACCACAACATAAGAATGTTTTGATAAAATATGGAATAACGGGTCCTGAAACATCCTCATCACCACCAAGATTTGGAAGAAGGGGAGAAACTAAAATAACCTCTGGCCTTTGGGTTTCTGCCTAATGGAGACCTAGTTAAGGGGAGATGAGACGACCTATGTGATGAAAGAAACATGAAGAGGGCATACCTTGATGAGATAAAACATTTCCATAATGGAATCATTATGATCTAGTGCGTAGAAATAGAGCTAAGTTGAGGGGTCGTGTGCCTCACCATTGGGGAATGAGGGGAGGGGGTCAAACCTCACTCGGTTGCGGGACACTCCCAAAGAGATAAGAAATCCAGTATAATAAGTTCTACCAAATATTTTATTATTTACTATAATTCCATAAATCAGTATCATATATGTGTTTCAGTCAAATTCATTAATCATGTGATGATTCAGTAACTATATAAGCTAAAAACATATATCCACCGACTTCTTCCACTCCTATTATAATCTATAAATATAGTATTATAAAATAAATACCGTGCAATTATCCATTCAAAACATATTTTAGTAAATTTAATTTTTATATTGTGGTTAAAAAATTCAATTTTTTATATGTTTATGAAATATAAAATACACATTTATAAAGATACTCAAAAAATAATCATTTTCACATTCTTTGATTTATCTTTATAAAAATATTCAACAATATCATATGATTAGATACTAATATAAATAATTCCCCAAGGAGATAATGTTTTCCTGTTTTTATAGAATTCATAAAAAAATTCTATATCAGGGTTTTGGTATGTCTATTGAAGAGTTCATCATTGGTGAGATCCCTAAGCCCTCACATGTTTTATTTGTTTTAATTAGCACCCCAAACACATACTTGAGGAATCATAGAAAACACCATCACCTAAAAATTGTTCTAAAAGAATCATAAGTGAGACAAGGCTACCCAAAGCATCAGTTCCTCAAAATAACTTTGAAAATTTTCAATCCACATAAAATGAAACTTTTCATGGGAATTCTATCATCAGAGATTAATGATGTGGGAAATCCTATTGAAATGTCCTATAGTAATACACTTGGTATGATAAGATGAAAATTTCAATGACAATATTAGTTTTCTATGATAACCTAACTTCCTATAAAATTAAGAACTATTTATGTAATCCATTGGGAGAAAAAATTTCCAATGAAATTCTCTTTTTGGATCCAATAATAATTTACAAACATTATCCTACACAAAATTTCAATGTAAAATTTTGGGGATGATAAAACCGGGATCCCTATTTTCATATTTTATCCTGAAGTGTATGATAATATCCTCCATAAAAACTAAAATTGTTGATTCTATGAATAGATGAAGGATCCAATTCCTTAGTTCTGTAAATATTTTTGTGTTGTTAGTGGTAATGAATAGAATAACTAAAAATTTTAAATGTATATACCAAATCCCAGACTATATCTTTGTTATATCATAATATATAAATAAAAACTATTGGTACCTAGATTGTAATTTTATCTTATAAAATATTATATATCTTATGATATTATCAAAATGAGAATCAATAATATATAATAGATATTTACTCTAAAAATCCCCAGATTACGATTTTGGATATCAATTAAATGCATTATGATTCATACTTCCTTAATTGAAATAAATAGATGTGATGCCCAAATTGATATAGTAGGTAAATAAATCACATTTCCAATGGATTATAAATAAAGACTTATTTATATATAAATCATTAGGTTCCATATGATATAGTATAAAATGGATGGGAATTGTACTAGGACGTTTGTCAATTGGGTACTCAACCATATGGAGTGTGGTAGCATAGAAAATGAATTAGAAAAAAATATGTGTACGTAGTACCCTGTGTGTTAAGAGGAATACTCTAATTCTTGTTGTGGGATTAAAGAACATATAATAATAAATGAATGAGAAGTTAATATCAAAAGAATAATAGGTACTTGTTCTCCTACATGTCTAATCACATTACCTGAATGGCAAGAGGGACGTCATGAAGATAATGAAATTGAACATGATGTTAATTAAATATGATCTACCTTATAAAACTAACCCTAAAATCCAATTCCATAATAAGGTATATGGAATAAATATTACAAGAAAATAAATATCACCTAATTTCAATGTTGAATATCATCATCTGAGACATAAGACACTGAAAAAAGTAATTCGTTTAATTTCACAATGGTGTGCAATGATCAATTCTGAATGAAAGAATCCATGAGATTTTAAAAAAGAATAAATTAACTTTTACCATTTAAATGAATTATTTTCACCAATATTAAACAACTATATGATAATTTTTGATGAAATTAACATCTTACCTCTACTAGAATTTATCCCCACTTTAGACTCCTCTAGTTAATACTCTATCGAGTAATAATATTCAGTCTTAATTATTCCCTAAGATTTTTCATTAAGTGAGTATCCCCCACAGCTTGATTATGAGATCCACAAAATTTTTATGAAATATAAGAAACCTATAAACCAATGAAACAAATGGGTCTTGTCTTACCTCCATGGGAATCTTTTCCACAGAAAATGATTTGAATTTTCGTATTTTCCACAATGATGTAAATTCTTGGTTTTGTCAATAAATGTAGGATTACTGTTTATATTCCCCGTATAATGATAGAAAATTACCTATTGTTCTCCAGAATAATCCACTAAAACTAGTCCAAATAAAAAAAACACCAATTCGCATTCTATTCTTGTAATATGATACACTCTAGGTCCCTTATTCAGAAACTATAGCTCATCCTCAACCAATCTTCCAATATATGGTTTCGTAAAATATAATAGTATTAGAAAACACCTATAATATTTATATGGGTATTATATAATGATAATCTAGAAAAATTTTTCCATTACACCCATGGTGAAACTCCAATCATTGAAAAAGTAATAAGAAATATGATCAAGATCCAATTTTACCAGTAAAATAAAACATTTCGAATATTCTATAACTTCATGAAACCCTTTATCTATTGTCATAAATTTTAATTCCCTTTCTAGTGAAAATGAATAATGATTAAAAAAAATTTGATCATATTAAGATTGATGTACAAGAAATATACTCTTATATTTATATTTCACAATGGAGTCACATTATTTCAATAATTAACTTTTAATAAATAATGTGAAAAAATGGAACATAGATACCTATAGAGTTTTCAAAAAGTTGGAGATCGAGTCAATCTTCTTGAGCCACTATTTGTATTAATGGTGTCAATTGTCACCATGGAAAATAGTTGGATTATTCTTGGAAATTTATTTTTTATAATTGATCATCCATCCCTTAACTTATTTTGGAATCCGTTCTAGATTCAGGATTTTTCCAATAGAAACTTCTACAAATAAGGGATCTACTAGAGGATTGTAACACCCCCGATTCTTATGATATATATATATATATATTATTTTCCTTTATGTGTTATTTTTTATTTTAAAAAATGAAAATAAATAAATATACGCAATACAGACATATCTTGAGGTAAACAGAACACTATCCTTGGCTTGGGATACACACAATTTCTTGTTCTTTTGATAGAATCCACATCATGCATGATTGAGTTTAATCAAGTTTATACAATAATAAAATCAATAATGATGGATTTTAATAATTAAATAAATATTTAATATATTAAATATAATGTTTAAAAATTATCTTATATTTTTTTAACACATTATATTATAACAAATTCAATTTTTTGGGAAAAAACTACTATTTTTCAAAAACAAAAAGCTGTTTTGTCACCTTTTGATGGGAGAAACAATTGTAAATCTAGTTTTTGACAAATATTTATATTATATTTGTCAAAAATATACTTCTTATTTGGTAAATGGATTTCAAAATTCAAATTGGATATATTTTTGGTATTTTTCTGATATTTTCAAATTTAAATAAATAGTGAAAAATAATACATTTTTAAATCAAAATTACATTTTCATCTAAATAATTTATTTTTTATATTATAAATTAAATTGGTTTCAATGTATAATTAGATTAGTTTATTATCATTTAATAAAATTTATGTCATCATATGTAATTTTCCATTAAAATGTATATTAACACAAGTCAGTCTTATGATAGTTTTTTATTTTTTTGAAAATAGTTTCTCGTTCTCTCAATGATAATAATGTTAATTTAATTACTATAACTTATATTATTTATATTTTCTAAAAAATGGAATCTATATTTTTAATTACTGTGTTGAAATTATTTAAATAGTATCTATTTATTTAATTGGATATTACTAATAGTAAATTTAGTAAATTTAAATTACTAAAGTATATGTTAAATCAGATAAATTTTTGTTACAAAAAATATGATAAGGAAAATACAATTACCCTAAATAAACAAAAATACAATTGGATGAATATAGTTCTACACTTATCACATAAGTATTATAATTGACTCATTTAATAGACTCTTTTCATTTTAAAATATATATATATATATATATATATATTTAATTAAAATCAAAAAGGTGGAAACATGCCAACCTCTTATTTCCTGTCTGTAGAATAATTTTAATATAGTGATAAATATAAGATAAATTTTATAAGAAATATTCTACATATATGTAATGAAATTACATATATCATTTTAATTTACTTATTATTTCTACGATTAAAAAATTACCTTAACTGATAATACAATGATAGTGAAAAATTTATATAATTCATTAAAAATCAATAAAATATTATTAAATAAAATTAAAATGACCATTAAAATTAAAAAATTGAAAAGAAATTATGGGTAGAGTATATAGAGACCAAAAAATTATAAGGGTTTAGTTATTCACCATTTGGATCCATACAAAAAAGATTATAACACTTATAATATTTTATTTAATATGATGTTAAAGTGGACGCATTTATGTTATAACAAGTATTGCATTTTTTATGATTAATTTTACAGAATATATATTTTACTAAAAGAATTATTTTTATATCTAGTAAATTTATCTACATCATTGCTTTTTTATTCAATAAATACGTCTATAAAATAATTAAAAAAAATTAATCTTAATTTATAATGGAAATATCAAAATCATATTATTAAAAATATTAAAATAAATATAATTTGGGAGAAATAATATATCAAATAAAGTTTTTATTTTAACATGACCCCATAGAGATATGATAAAATATTTCTTTAGGATAAAATATTTTCATTATATTTTTTAAAATACATCAAATGAATATTGTCAAAATTTACACAATTATTGTTATGTCAAAATAATGTTTTATTAAATTATCTACAAATCATAGTTTTTTGATAAATATTGAAATAATAATAAATGATATATTATTCTAAATTTTATATATTTATGATTAAATTTACATCATATTAGTAAATATTTAACCCACTTAATACTTATAAATTTTTTACCCTAGTCAAAATAAAATAGAATAACTATGTTATAAATTAAAATGATAGTGTTTAAATGGATAAAAAACAGGAATATAATTTAATGTATGCTGATATTACATCTTTATATAATATGATATTTTAAATAATAATATTTTCAGTTTTTTGGATGTGGATTTATTTTATTATAATTTTATATGTTTTTGAGATTCCAAAAGTGCCAGTCACTTAAATTATAATAAGGAACCTCCTCCCTCACCTTTAAAAATAACAATGAGTGTTATAACATAGTGATACCCTAAAAATTCCCTTCTAAAATTCACTAGATAAATTATATTGGGTATTTTCCAATCAAAATATAAATTAATGTGTCATTAACAGGAGATTTATAGGGAGTACATCGAAGAAGTGGTAATATCCTCTACTGATACTTTCAATTTATTTAATCTTCAACTTATAATTCCAAAGTTGTTTCCGTGATTACTTAATAACTCCAATTCAAATTATTTTGTGAGATGTTATTATAGATATTGGACAACCATATTTTTCATTTTATCCATCCTATGAAAAATGAAATCACCATCCGAGCATACATAACACATACCATTTAAAGGCATTGGTGTAATATATTTTTCACTTTCACCATACATGTTTGGATATAATTATAGAAATATTATGTATATATTATTATTATAAAATTATATTCATTATAGGTAAAATATATTTACAATCCACTTCCATAATATATTACAATTATGGTAATGATTCCATTGCTCGTGGGTACAAACAACATACCCTCTCCATAATGTGATGTGATTCATTCTACATGATCGCCATTAAAGAATGTTTATATAAATTCATTTAATAAACAATTATGATTTATATTATACTACTAAAATTATATATATGATATAAATATAACCTAATAAGAGGAATATATCCGACAAAACATTCCTAAGAAAAAAAAATTAACACTTGATGGACAACAAATAATGTTGCTAAAAAACGGGTAATAATATAATAATATATGGTGAATATGATTATATAATAAGTTATTTACATCATTTAAATCATTACAAAAGAGTTTTATATACATATAATGGATTGAGTACATATTTTAATTGATTATTTTTGTCTCACTTTTATTTCAATGGGAAATAAGCCTTATAGACCACCTATTTCATTTTTGTGGTCTTTATATTTCCATGAACATTTTAATAATTATTATTATGAAGGATTATATTTAAATTTTGATAAAAGTTTTCTTTATTATATTATGAATACGAATCGAATGAATATAAATTAGTAAGGGGCAATTATTGAACCTCATTATTATCCAATATTGGTTATACATATGTATTCACTGGGGAATATTAATAATCCATGTCCATGTTTCATAATTATGTATTTCAAAATATACTCTTTTTTTCTGATTGTTTTTAGAGTCAATTATACATATTAGTGAATTTTAAATAATCTTAAAGAAAGGAATCATTTTTCATTTTTTGGAATGGGGTACTTTTTGACTTTTTTGGAAAATGTATGAGGAGAATTTTTTTAACATAAACAACACGACAAATTTTTATACCTTTTAATTACTTCTTATTTCCATGAAGCTTCCTTTACATTATTTCACATTTATTTCCAAATAATTTATATTCAATTAATTGTGGGCTACATTTTGATAAAATAAAACATTATTAATGGTGAATGAATATTTTCCAAAATAATTAATTTTATGTGTTCTATCAAAATAGTTTACCATTTATGATGGAATTCTCTAATAAGGATAAGTTTGATGTATAATATCCTTATTATTCATATGGTTTGATTTCTATTATGATTGAATGATATTTATGAAATCCATTTTTTTACATGGATTATGTTATGAATGAATAATTTTTAATGAAACCCCTTTTATTCATTGGGTTATATTGAATGAGGTATGTCATTGTGGAACACGTATGAATAATTTAATTACTATTTTGGTGGGAGAAATATACCCCTAAAATGCATTGGGTATTGATTTTTTACTCAGGAAATAAACATGAATAGAATGGAAAGTAAATTTGGTTCAGTAATACAGGTATGGAAAGAAAATTAAATTCATTTTAGTAATACATGGCTGGATTGGCATGTAACACTAGTTCAGTAATTTACTTGTCCACTATGATGGTCTTGTAAATGATCCTTGGACAACACGGAAATTATTTTCGATGATTACATGTTTTCCCAATTTTATGTTTTATTCCAATGCTATTTTTTTCTCTTCTTCCTTTATGATTTATAACATCTGAACTACCAATATTTATTTCGTGACTCAATATTTTGATATTGGTTATAAATTGTTTTATTTTCAAATGTTATTTTCATGTTTTTAGATACTTATGTTTCCATTTTGTTTGATTATTTAAATTTTTAAACTAACTGATCATTTGAGATCACCAATTTTTATGATTATTTTCCATAGGATATGAATATTTTTATTAAGTATGATATGTCAAAAAAGGATGTTATTATAAAGGAAAATGAAGAAGATTATGTATATGTTTTATAAACTATTTGACTGTGTTTCCCAGTTTCCAAAGACGCAAAAACAATATGTTCATTTGGAATGTATTTTTGTCATGTACTAATTATTCTATAAAAGTAACATAATAATCTATGTATGTAAATTTTATGGTCGTTACAGCTGGTATTAGAGTGACGGTTTAGTCTATCATTGGAATCTAGGATTTGAAATATTTAGGGAGATTGCTAGAGATATTTCTATGAATTTATCATGGGACATCCAATGGATATTTCTATGTATATTTTAATGTCCTAGAGTGTTTATGGTAATATTGAATAACGTAGGATTAAACCTAATATATCCTAGATTGAAATATAATAAGTAATTTCGATTAATATTATGTTTTAAATATCTAACATGTATTTCTCACACTTTTTTTCTAGTCTTAGTAAATATAAAGAACTATATAGATCAAATTTAACCTTTATATTTTTGTTAATAGTATTGGAATTATAAAAACATATTTCCTAAGTAGAAATATCATAAATAGAATCATGAATATTGTACGAGTAATGGTTATACTATAGGAAATAAATAGATTATAAACCAAATTTTGAAAGGTATGGGATGTTATTGAATTATTCCTATGAATCTTGGTTAGATTAAGTTTGAGGAATCATAATTAATGATTCATATTTGAGGAATGACTAATATAATGGATGAAGTGTTGTGGTATAAGAATATTTTTGGATTATTGAGGTGTATATTTTTTAGAATCCAAATATTATATGAATCATTATACATAAAAGAATTTTCGTTATATGTCTTTCATTGATGATTGTAATGGATATATTTAATATATTTAATTACTAGAAATTTGAATTATGGGTACTAGGATATATTTGGATAATACATAATTAAGGGACATATAAACTTAATATCTCCCTTATGTCCAGATAATAAAACTTGGTTAAAGAAATATTGGATAAGAATAAATAAATTGGGCAATATTAGTTTCCTTATAACTAGTTAAGGATTTATTGACATTTTGGTTATGTTATCTCAGATGATGTTTAAATATTTTTTCACATAAAAATATAGGAAAGATAATATTTTCAATATGTATACATTGTAATTTAGTTTATTACCATGACTGAAATGAATAACCGATGAAGGTGATCACATGTTTGGAACAAGGCCAACAAGCGATTCCTTATGATAAATAGGGGATAAATGTTAAGTTAAGTTAGTGTACCTCTTTCTGAATTTTGTTATATTTTTTTGGAAGGATTTTATGGTTATCCATTTATAGACAGTATTTGTTAAACACATGTTGATGTTTATATTATGTCACTATAGGTGGATTGATGCATATTCGACAACTTGTGCTCGCCTTTTACTTATGGAAAAGATATATGGAATGACCTATTATTATATTTATATCGAATGATATTTTGATTCCATAATGAAAATGGAATTGTTATATAGAAAAAAACCATTTAAGGAATAGTAAGAAACTGTTTACATCAAAACATGAGTTCATCCCTCATAAGATATCATAATTTAATTGAAACTATATAATCCCATTAGCTGATTCTTCCCTAAAATGTTTCCAAGAGATATTTTGCAATTATGTTTCTAGATCAACAGTAATGAAGTATTCAAAGAAATCTTCAAACATATCCAATATTTTAGAAAACTCCACTTTACTTACTATCCCTTTGTTAAACCCCCTTATCAGTATAAAATCCAGTTTTCTGATCCATGCAGCATGCTCACTATTGACTGCCACTCGAATCATCTTACCCATCTTATTTTTTTACCAATTCTTGGATATCACTAATATAAAAAAAATCCTCCACCATTTATTCTTATGAATGAACAACAAGTCATAGGTGTTTCTCACTACCTTCATTCCCTAAACCAGTTTTTTTCATACCAACATCACCAGTTACAACCATCACTCCATCACGGTTACCCTATATAGTACAAATAGAAAAAAGAATGCATTCTATTTTATGATCTTATTATTCATCTATAATGAAATATTAAATATATTTTATCTGAATAAGAATTTTTGTGTAAATTGTTCAAGGCACAACTAATAGTTAAAAAATACCGAAAACAAGTTATAATTTCTTCTCATGACAATTCAACAAAATTAGGGAAAATGTATCATGATGTAGAAGGGTGTCTTATTATAATTAATTTTATGGTATAAATGACATATTTCCATATTCTTTTGTTTGTGGTTATGAGATTTAAAATCATTACTGAATAACCAACATTTTTGTGATCAGTGATATTTATCAATCTCTCGGATTGTTTATGTTTTTCCTCCATGCCCAATATTTACTTTTGTTCTCATATTTAGAGACCAAGTTATTATTTACATCCGGTAACTTTTATTTTGAAACATTACCTATTTTAAAATAATTTATTGTCCTTTTTTTATTATGTGGTGTTATATAAAATAATATTTCATGTAATATATCCATTCATAAGATAGACTAATTTTGAGAGAGAAATTCATTTTATAATGAGTAGAATGTAACACCGTGAGATTTATATTCCATAAATATATATTCATTTATTTTAATTGATGAATTTTGTTGTATGATACACCAAGATAGGGTTTCAATATATAAAACACCATATTTGATTGATGTATACAAAACACTATTCTTGGCTTATGTTACACATAATTTCACGTTTTTTTGATAGAATTCATTTCACGCAAGAATTAGTATAATCATGTTTATAAAATAATAAAATCACTCATTATGAAATTTATTAATGGAATATATATTAAATATATTAAATATAATATTTAAAATTCACATATATGTATAAGATACATGATATATAAACAAATTCAATTTTTTATATAAAAAAAGTATGTTTCCAAAAAAATGTTGTTTCCCACCTTTTGATGGAACAACCATTATAAATATATTGGTTAAACATTTTTATATTATATTTGAAATAATAAAAATCTTATTTTGTAGTGGGAAAACAAAATTAATTTTGATAAATATTTTTTTATGATGTTTTTCAAATTTGATTGAATATTTAAAAATATAGCATTTTAAATCAAAAATTCTTTTTTATATATTTTATTTATATTTTCATTTATTCCATTTAATTGTTTTTAATTAATAAATATATTAATTATTACTATTTAATGAAAATTAGATCATGGGATGTAATTTCACATTGAAATAGGATAAAAACAGTTATCAATTTGTTGATGGTTTTAACTTTTTTAAAAACATTTTTTCTCGTTCCCTCAATTGGATTAATTTTCATATAATTAAGGTAACTTTCATTATTAAAATTTTGAAAAATTGATTCCATGTTTCAAATTAGTGGGTCTAAATTATTTAAATAATATCCTTTTATTTTTTTGGATTTTATGAATAGTTAATTTGGAAGTTTTTTACCATAGTTAATGTTAAATCAGGTTAATTAGGGTAACAAAAAATATGATAATGACAATAAAATTACACTAAAACTGACCAAAATACCATTGTATGAAAAATAGTAGACCCTTAACACCTATGTATCTGAATTTACTCCTTTAATGGAATCCTTTCCATAAACATTATATATATATTATTAAAATAAAAGAAAGTGACAAAGTGTCACTCTATTATTTCATATAAGTAGTATAATTTTAATATCATGATAAATATTAAATTACATGGATTATAAATAAAATATATAAATATAATGAAATTTTATTAATAAATGTTATTTTATTATATATTTGGAAGATTAAATAATTAATTTAAACGATTACATAATAATTATGTAGAAATTATTTAATTGATCGAAATTTTATAAAATAATTGTTAATAAAATGAGAGTAACCAGTAAAAGTCAAATAAACAATAAAAATTCTTAAGGATATATTATATAGAAATTAAAACCCTCTACCGTCCGAGTTATAGACCATTTCGGGCCATTTGTAAAATATTATGAGACATATAATATTTTATTTAGAGAGATGTCGATGTTGTAATATTAATGTTTTAATAAGTTTAAAATTTTTAATGATGGATTTTCTCAAATAAATATTCTTATACATGTGTTATTCTGAAATCTAGTGTATTTATCTTAATTGTAGTGTTTTATTTTGATTTCTTATTGAAAAAATATTTGTGTTAAATTATTAAACAAAACTGATGATGAAAATATTTTATTAATAGAAATATCATATTAATTATAATAAAAATATTAAAATAAATAACCAATCTAATAATTAATGTTTCCAATAAATTTTATAGATTACTATGACTCAAAAATTATATAATAAATTATTTTTTATAGGATAAAATCTTATGTTGACATTTTTAAAAAAATACGAAATTAATATTGTTAGGATTGACACTATTTTTTTGGAAGAATATTGATATATTACATTATATAAATATCATAAAAATATTTAAAAAATATATAATAAATATGATATAGTCTATAATGTACAAAATTATTTATTTATGATATGATTGACCTCAAATATGTAAATATTTCAACCTTTTGAAATTTAAAATTTTGTTCCCCTAGTTAAAATGAAATATAATAAGTAAGTGGCAAATTAATATGGATTGGTTCAAATGGACATAAAAAAATATAAAGTTTAATGGGTGATGATATTAAAACCTTATCTCATATCATATTATAAATAAATACATTTTTATAGTTTTTATCTTTTTATATTTTATTATAAATTAATACTTTTGGAGATTCCAAAAGTACCCATCAACTCAATTATAAAAGTGAATCTCCTCCCCCACATATTCACATAAAATTGTGTTTTCATTATTGGTAATTAATTACCTTTTACCCTTATAATATTCCCAAGTTACATTATATAGGCTTTTGTCATCTCAGAATAACAATTCTATTTCCTTTAAGTGGATATTTTGTGGGACAATTTCAAAGAAGAGGTAATATCTTATACATATTATTTCATGTTATGTTTTTCATCTACTTCAAATTCAGGATATTTTCTAATATAAGGAAATACCTCCACTAAATATTAAATTATGAGATGTTTTTATTATTATGGAACAAACATATTCTACCTTCTATCCATCATACAATAAATGAAATCATTATTTCTGTGTACGCTGGACTTATAATCTCCACGTCATGTTGTAATCTATTTTTCACCATCACTATACAGGTATGGATATAATTATTGGACTAAATTATATATATGATTCTCAAACATGATATTTATTCTAGAACAAAATATATACCATCAACTTCCCTAGCATTTCACAATTATGAAAATGATATCGTCACTTGTGCGTACATACGGACTAACGTCTCCATGACATGATGTGAATAATTCTACCTTAGCTTCATTAAATCATGATTATACAAATTATTTGAATGAATAAATGTTTTATACATTATATTAATATTATTATGTGAATGATATAAATATATTCTATGAATATCATCCTCTGTACAAAACGTGCATATGAAAATAATAAAGTCAATACCCGATGGACATGTAATAATGTTTCTTAAAACAGATGATAATATGATAATATTTGATGAAAATGATTCTATAATATATTAATGTAATCTCCTAAGTAATTTAATATGGATTTTTATACAAATAATGGATAGTGGGCCTATGGTAATGGATATTTTGGCTCACTTTTATTTCATAGGGACACCTGCCATACACACTACATGTTTCTTTTGTGTTGTGTTGTTACACATGAATTTTTTTGTCATTATGATTATGAAGGTTATGATATATAAATTTTCATATAATTTTTATTTATTTTATGATACATACGATTCAATTTATGTTAAATTTTAATGGGATAATTTCGTAACCTCATTTTTATCCGAGATTGTTTGCACGTAAGTATTTATTAGGGTATGTTTGTCATGAATGTCCTGGTTTCCCTATTATGTATCCAAAAATATTCTTTTTATTCACATAAAATAATTATTAGTCAATATTACCCATTGGATAATTTTTATTTAACAGTGTGAAATGAATCATTTTTCATTTTCGATACGGGGTACTTTTTTACCTTTCCAGAAAATGTACAAGGAGAATGTTTTATTAAATTTTAAGGCCTGAATGGATTTTTATGATTTTATAATGCATTATTTATATAAATATTTGTTTAAAATATTTCATGTTTATTTTCTTATAAATACTTTTCATATAAAATTTTATGGCATTTTTAGAAACAAAAACATTTTTGAAAAAGATATGATATATTTGTTAAGAATTAATTTCGAGATATATATATAAAAATATTCATCTATTATTGAATTATATAATATGGTTATGTTTAAATTATATTACTATTATTGTATTTAGGATTATATTGGGTTGATTATGGAATACTATTTATGAAATCCTGTTTTTACCTAGAATATATTATGTTGGAATGATGATTAATGAAACCCATTTTATTTCTTTAGTTATGATTAATGATTTTAGTTATTTTATAACTAATGAGAATGAATTCATTATGAAATGGGTGTGACCAATATATATGACATGTAAATTGGTTAAAAACTAATATATCATGAGATGGATATTTCTACATTTGAAAGTATATATGGTATAGTAATACATGGATAGAACTACAACTAAATCCATTTCTATAATTCTGGGTTGGAACGACAAGTTACCCCAGGTAAGTAATGTAATTTGTCTACAATGATGATCTTGGAAATAATCCATTTATAACATGGAATTTATTCTCTCTGCTTAGGTGTTTTCCATAATTTTTTGTTTTATGACAATGATATATTCTCATGGAACTTGTTACTTTATAATTTATTCCTTTATAACAAACATAATTAATTTCATGACGTGATATTTTGGACATTTTGATACATGGTACTATTTTCAAAACTTATGTTTGTGTTTTTACAATCTTATTTTTATGTTCTATTTCATATTTTCCATGATTATCCCGACTGAGAATTTGATCTCACATATTTTTATGTATCTTTTCCAAAGGATATGAATGCAGTTTTTATGTAAGATGTGTCAAAAGGCATTCTAGTAATGAAGAATAATGAAGAGGATGATATAGATATTTTATAAACCAGTTGTTAATGATTCCCAGTTTCTAATGACACTGAACTAATATAGAATTTGGGTGTCTATTTGTTTCATGTATTAAGTATTATGAAAAAGTAATGTAATTTTAAGGTAAATTAATCTTAGTGTATTTACAAAGATTATCTAAAAGAAAATGCCTCATATATCCCTCACCTATATTTTCAATATATATTTAATTAGTGGTTCTCAATTATAAACAACCAAAAATTAGTATATGTCATTAATTATCAATTGGATGAAACCATTCATGAATCCAAATATATTGAATTAAAACCACAATAATACAAATAAATCATGTATTAAAAAAATTAATGGAAAAAATTTAATAAATAAAATGTTCATTTAAATTAACCTCATATCATTTCCATTCAAATAACCTCAAAAAACCTCAATAGTTATTAAAATATCTAGAAATATAGACTATATCGAGATTATATATATAATTTAACTACTGAGGATATGTGAAAATAACCCTAAAGGATACCATTAGGAATCTAAAATATTTATAACACTATGAAGACATATATTCTATCATGAATGAAAAGGTAATTTTATCGTAAGCATCAAATAAAAACCATATTTTAGAACATGCTTTTCTATATTCACTACATTTTCATTGAAATATTCCTAAAATATGAAAAATTCCATGATGACCATGTAATATAATAAACTATTGTATCAATGGATATAAAATTATGTAATCATGTGAGGAATAAAATATGCTATAACACCATAGAGTATAAAGATATGACCAACTGCGCTATAATCAATGGAAATACACTTTAGGAAAATTAATATTTTTCTATGGGAGTCATAATGTGAATCCAAATGATATCATTTCTTACCATATTCATTTTATATCTAATGAATAACCCCATGTTTTTATATGCATGCTATGGAATTAATTTTCACATATCCCACACATCCTAGGTCCCTTGTATAGTTCCAAACCACATTAAATCAAAAGTCACTCAACTTAGATTGTCATAAGCCCTCCAGCATGTCTCCCCAAATACCAGAGGTTTATAAATATTAGTGAGGATACATTGTGGTATAGTGGGGAGACTAAATCCACATGGTTAGGGTAGATTAACTGTATTATAAAAGAATAAATAGCGAGATAATAATATTGATAAATATAATGGATGGTGAATGTCATCTAGAAATCAGTAACAATCATTATAAACGGCGTTATATACAAAATGATGGTCATTTGATGATACTAAAAAAGGAAATAGTACATGTAAATAAGTATTTATAAAATAAATGTATAAAATTTTTCAAAATAATCAAAAAGAATATCTAATATAATCATGAACCAGGGATTGGTCCTAGTCTCCTAATCACTCGAGTTATAATCAATAAATATTCCTAGAATGGGTAATTTCCCTAACCCATACCTGCATCCATGATGTATTTCTAAGCTCCAAATGGTTCGATTTGGTACATTATGTGATATACATAGTAGGAAACATCCAATGGTGTCTATAAAAAATATATCCTATGTATAAAACGATAACCAGTTAAAGGTAAAACATAGAAGCTATAATAAAAATTGAATGTTATACATGAATCCATAAAAAATTCTATAACTATAAGTATTATATACATCTTGAGTATCATTATTTGAAAATATAATGTTTGAGGATAAACGTTCTTTGGAATACTCAGTATATGTAAGAGAATCAGGCCCCATGGGAATGGTCTAATGTTGGTAGAAAAAGGTGACCTCTACAGGTCCAATGAACTTAGAATAGTTTCATACCTATATGGAATATGATTCTAGGTGATAACAAGAAAAAAATACATCCATATATTTGAATATATATAGATTTTTTGGGATCCAAACCATGAATTCACATTGATTCCTTACCATATGTAATAGCATCTCTGACATCAACTAAAATATGTTCAATACCATGATTTCAAATCATCAATAAAGTAATATAACATTACGTATTCTATGTTTATTTCAATAACCAATTATAATAAACCATATCAAATAAATAATATTAATGTATATCCTTATCATTCTATATTTTCAATTAATTCAATTCATAAGATATTTTAATAAAATTAATACCATGAATAATAAGGCACATCCATCTCTATATAGCTGATATAATTGATGAAATGAACCCCCTAGAAGATATTTGGATCACACAAAAAAGTAGAAGATTTATCACATGACAGATAAAATAATACACTTCATAGGTTACAAGGATTGTGGTTAAAAACATTCAACTATGTCTTGGTTCTAAGAGACGAAAAAATTAAGGACTCATCGATTTAATTAAGGAATTTAGTTAATTTAGGGTAAGAATATGTAAGTTCCAACCAATGGCTCAATAGTTATAGTTTAATAAAAAATTATTCCTCTTGGAAAATGAGTATACTACATTCCTAATCCATATTGTGTTATATTTGTCTTTTATGGGCCCTCGGTTCATCCTAAATCGAAATAAAAATGAATAATAGAAAATTACCATAAAAAGATGTTATATTAGCTTGAAGAAATATATCATTGTAGATGAAATGGTAAATGAGGAAATAAAGAAGTTGATTGAATATCTTACTAAGAGGGATCCAATTAGATGAATCGTGGTTTGCTAAAAGTTTACTCTATTATGTTAATAAAAATCCAAGATTTAGTCCATCGGTGATCAAATGGGAGAAAATAGATATTTCACATAGTAGAAGAAGGAAAAATTGATAGTGAGGTGTTAAAAAACTAGAGGAAAAAGGTATTTTAACCTAAATTTTAAATGGATTATGATTTGTAAACATAGTTGGCCAAACTGCATGTCAATCATTCCCACACCACTATATTGGAAATCAACCCTATACTGCATACATCATACGGTTTGACAATCCATGTGTAGCCCATCTACACCCTCTATTATAGCCTTACACAACCAAATCCGCCTATTAAAATTTTATACTAATATTATGGAAAAATAATACATTTGAATGATTTGAGTGGCATGGTAATCCCTAATTGTTTCATAGTAGTGTGCCTCACAATTTTTCACTAAATACTATATCATTGAAGTCTAAAAATTCCATGGATAGTCCCAAACCCATCAAAAAACCATAGAGAACGTTTATTAGGATAAAAGAAATTTATTTGACAAAAAATGAAAGGGTTTAAACATTATAGGAAAAATTGTAACATATAGTCTTCCCCCATAATGAAAAATTTCCTTGATATTACCTTACAAGGGTGGTAAGAACATCGTCTAAGAATATCTACAGCCACTGAGCACATATAATAGATCCTATATACCATTTCTCATCCATTAAATTGTTGTTCTACCAAATAAAAATTAATATAGTTATATATATACAATTGAAAGACATTATGATCTGATAAATGATATGAATATGATAAGTATCAACCTCTATATCTACATCCTCAGGATCAAAATGATGAGACATGTCACCATGATATCAAAAAAGATGTGATATATAAGACATAGTCAGTGGATAAATACCCCTACATCAGTGTTATATGATTGGATATATGTCAAACTCTATCCAGTATCTCAAAAGGTCCAATGAACCTAGTTGTTACATTCACTACATCCATATACATGTATATCATAGTCTTGGATAAAAATTCAATACTACATGATCTAGAACCTCAAACTCTAGAGGAATTCTATAGAAATAAGAATAATATTTCAATATATAATGTTATATAATCATACATTTTCGGATAAATTTTTACCCGCTCAGAAGTATATTGGAAGAGGCATGGTCCGAATAGAGTTGCCTCTCCTACCTCGAGATTCAATAGAGTTGTTTGGGATGACCTAACATATAATGAATCGTATGGAGTTATCTACATTGTCACATGGAAGATATTATTAATGGAAAATATAATAATATGTATCAGTTAATACCAATGACCTTCAAAATTTAGAAATCATTCTTGAACCATGTCATATATTATGTGTATTTCCCACTCTATCTAGTCATTGGTTTTTGGGAGGTCTGATCTACTACAATGTACATGTGTACAAAGTTCACTCAACTATAGATGATAGAACCTCAACATGACATGATCATATCTATCTAAAATGATAGTTTGAGTAACCCTATTAAGATGTATAGTCTTCAAAATATAATCTCTCCCCAGTTAATATACATACATGGTCTTGAAAATCTAATGGAATTTGGATACCTTCATTAAAATATAATTAAACACCCAAATATCATTGTTACATCAAGGATAAATTGGAAAACTATTTGAAACCCCATTAAAATATCATCCCATTTCCATTCATTGATCAGAAATGTAATTTATAATCCAAAAGCACACTGGTGCACCACCTTCCCCAAAATACAGGTTGAACACCATGTGATAAAACCCACAATATGACATTTCATCCAAAGTTTCCAACACTAGTGCCACATGTAATGATACATCGTGTATTCTCTCTGGTTTGATATTCATGTATAAGAATGATACTCTCACATTAACTAATACATGATGTCTTTAGGAACCATTATGCAACCTTGTATGTGCATTACGTCATCCTTGACAATGATCTCACTCGGTGGTAGGTCCTGTCCTGAAACACTCTCACATAGGTCTTAATCATATGGATCTTATAACATTATCATCTTTACTCTCCACATGAGTGAAGATTTCTGTACTAAATATTTAAATGTTGGATATCCATGATGGTCCTACATCTCTATGTGAATCTCAAATAATATATCCATAATACACAACTCACTATTATCATCTTTCACTACTTGTTTCTGAGTCCTCTAGATCAAGGAATAATCTACAACATTTCACATTCAATGTGTATAAGAATGTTCAAAATAAATTTTTTGATTGAATTGAATACAACTTCTCAAATTGATTCTCCTCTAATTATATTTGAAGAAATACATGGTAATTTTTGGGTTTTTATACACCATAAAAACACTCCAATATAATTATGTCCCCAATAATGCAAGTCAAGAACCACTACTACTAGATATATATCATGATTGTGGTTATTATTCTTGTGTTGTATTAAATTAAGACACTCATATGCCACAAACTATGTTCTAGCAACAATACTACACTTATCCTAATGAATGACGCATCAAAATTGGCTATATAGCTTCTACCCAGCTCAAGAAGATTCTAGATCAGTGCTAAAATTATTTTTCCATTTGGTTCAGGAATGGTTGTCTTGGTGGATTTTTGTTATAAATATTTGAGTTCATCAATAGTCAAAAAGGTTTTAGGTTCTTCTTTGCAGGAAAAAACTTGAATAAAGTTCCTATAATATTATTCCATGCCTATGAAGCATTGTATGTCAAATTAAATCATCAGTTAATCATAGGAATACATGACACTCGACATCGCATGATCTACAAATAGAACCACATATTACATAATATGACCAAAAAATTTATCCATATAAATTCATAGGTTTAATTTTAAGAGTATTTAATATTGTGGATTCTAGATTAGTGTATTCATTGCAATATTTATTTGATTGACATGGTCCTATCGTGTGAGAAAATATACTAATATATCATACAAAAAGTATACCACAAATGAATAAATATTCAAGTGAGAAACATGATACATCAAATATATTAGGATGGGGGGGGAATTTTTTAAAAACAAATGGAAATAAATTTATCTTATAAATAACTTTTCATCTAAAAAAATCATTTTGTGGTATGTTTGATGGGCTCAGATGCACCTCATAAAACAGACATGAAATGAATTTTTGGAGATAACCTGAGATCATCATATTTGATTGAAGAGGTTGTCGATATACAGTAAATGATACTAATAAAACGAAATAAGTAGATTCCATTTCTATAAATCCATGTATACCTAGAGGGTCCCATAATCATTCATGGAAAAATGAATGGGTTATCCCCATGGTGTTGTATTGGAATGTATAAAAACCTTTTCTTTATATTGCTTTAGCAACCTCTTGAGGACCTGTAATTCTTATATTGACATCCAATAATGAGGAATTGACACTATTTCATCTCCTCATACTATCTCAGTAGAGAACATGACCTCTCTTCCTTGTGGTAACCCAATAAAACTATTTTTGGAATATATTCTTGTAATTATCTATGATGGGAGGAAATTCACCCTAATGTATTCCCTAATCCTCAATATAATGAATAAAAATCAAGGATGTCACTATGCCCATCGATAAATGATCTATTCTAGTTCTACAATCTAAGACATCTCATTATACATTATGTATATATGTTATTACATCTGGATATAAAAAATAAATACTTCGGTGGATAATGTTGAAAGATGTGGAATACGTAATAAACCAATCCATTACAATGATATAATCAAATAATTTCATCTCATGTTTGAATAAGATAAATATGCAATGATAGCCTAATATATCAAGGGGAATTAAATGAACTGGAATATAATATATGAAATAAAACCTAACTAGGTTTCATGGGATACTTTTCACAAAAGGATACATAACCCCAAGCCATTGGCCTTCAATAATAACTATATAGAAAAATTAACGGGATGCATCTATATTAAATAAATCATATGAAAACATAAATACCACTAAAATCATACCTCATACCATAGAAGGCTTAGGATGATTCTCCCCAAGTATCATATTCACTTTATATATCTAACCTGATCTTATGCCTTATTATACAATAAGTATGCCCCGAGAAGTCCCACTATTTTGGCTCGATACCTCTATTGTATGTCTTCTATGACCATGACTACAAACTCATCCTAACTGGAAAATAGTTTTTATTTTTCCATGATATCATGGAGCTGGTGATCCACTCCTATATGTAGATTTATCGTATATCCTCTATCAATATCCACATCAAATATCCCAATATTCCATGATCTTGATAGTTTGTTAGGTCTCAATCACATAAATATTTCACATCTCTTGATTTACCCAATAAATGAAGACTAGAAAATAGATAGCATGTGTATCATAACTGGTACCACCAACATGAGGGTTCTTGACGTGGAAAATCCTACAACAAGAAAATTTTCTATATGTTCAACAAGCTAGTCCACTTTTATATGTACTTCTAACTTCCCTCTGGTTACATACAGTAATAAGAGGCTAGTTACCTATTTCAGACACTATAATCAAATGGAATATATTTATATGAGATCGACCAGAAATCATATCCCCCTCCTCAAAAGTCTAAATCTAGAAAACTTATTAGTTTCATAGATAGGTTTAATGTAATGAATCATTATGAAGGTACTTGAGTAGTCTACAACAAACATATCACCATTATACATGTGCATAAACTCTTTTCCACAATCATCCATCATAGTCTAGGGTAAACATGGTCATAAAATAAATATTATAAATCCTTCTATAACATTTCCCAATGTTTATATTTCTTCTTTAGGATATCTTACATATTTTTAATTGATCAACGAAACATATACATCATGAGTATGACCCTCCTCTATGGAGTATTCAGTAGGTCCTTGATGATAAATATAATAGTCTCATCTTATAACATGGAATCTAGGAGGGCATCAACGCCCATGAATGTTGGTTAATGATAAATATAAAACTCATACAAAAAAAATTCCATAAATGATAAGTTCATGGAACTTAATGTATATTCTGTATATGTCAATAGAATCCCTCTCAAAATTCAGTATCATCCGACACTTCCGAAATAATATGAGGTTCCCCAGGGGAACAACTAGAGGTCTCAATGATTGGTTAGGGCCCAACACCTAGGAGGAATAGTCATCACCCCCATCTAGATGCATTATTATTTGAAACAATGTTCTAAAATATTTTCAAATTATATGAAAAAAATTAGATTGAATTTAATAATGAATGAATATAGATAAACAATAAGGACTAGTACACACCATTCTATAAGAAATCACCCCCTAAAACCATCTCCTAAATCTAGTTTTGGGAATTATATTTGACCATGGAGAAACATGATAGACAATTCCTACTACTCACTACTATGGTCAGGTCTAATTTATGTTATCTGTTTTATCCATGGATCCCGATAGATGGTGTTCCTGTCACTAGTTTGATTATAAACCACCATTTAAGCTATAATTATAATTTTAATTTAATAGGGAAAATATATGAAGTGGAAATTTATCAATTCTTCCATTAATATTAAATAGAATTTAAATTATGTACTATCTATAATTTTTGAATATACGCATATAATAAATCTCATTTGTTAGTTCATTTACCGGTATCCTGACCTTTACATTCGATAGAATAATGTAACTAGTAATATATGATGATTTTACTTAATGAGTCATCATTATAAATTTATATATGTACATAAACTATTTGAGATTGAAATTTCATTCTTGTATTGAAAATAAATTATAATTTTAGTCTACATAAACTTATATTCATAACAATAAAATGTAATAATTGGTTACTTAAGGTGGAATCACAAACTATATATTATAACACCATTTAGGTTGATATGTAACCTTTAATATCTAATTATACAATACCCTTTTCCTTCAAAATTATATGTGTAATATATCACTCATACCAAGTACAGAAAGTATAAAAAATTTTAGTCAGTGAAACTTACATGGAGTGGCATAATGCCTGGAATGTTAATGAATAAGGATCCTATGATGATGAATGAGGAATTATTCCATTTCATATTGGTCCATGTAAAAAACTAGATCATATAATATTAATGACCAAGGACAAACCTCATTTTTGTCATCCAATGGCGAAATATGTTCAACTATATCAGGAAAAATTCAGAATATAAATTCTCATCCCAAGAAATAAGGATTTTCCAATGTAGTTGTGTTATTTACTATCACACACAAGGTCATCAAAAAATCCTGAAACATCATTGTCTCCTATCTAATAACCCAAATAGAAATTCAAATTGATTTAAAACTCCCATGATAACACTTTTTAATGGTTAAGACACATTTCACTCATATGTAACTAAACATGGTTGGTCATGTTCCCTCAAGCACACATCCTAGTATGCCAGAGGCTGCTAACTTATAGTGGGGGTTCATGGTGTTATGGAGTGGATAATATATCGACATTGTCATAGTATCACATTGATATTATAAAAAAATAAATAGAAGAACCCTGATAATGAAATACTGAACAACGAATGTAATTCTTACAAAAGCCATTAATAAAAATGTTTAATAGAGACATTTATAGTATACTAAGTATTTTATGACAATACAAAATGTGAAAATATATATGGAATCCAGAAACTAGTATATTACATTTATGAAAATATAAAAGAATACCAAAAATGATGTCCAATATAATCATGATCCTATGATATATCCCATCCTCAAAATATCCAATTCTATAATAAATGAAGAAACCAAGACTTAGAAAAAAAAATTTTCTCTTACTATATTCATGTAGTCTATCTGAATACCTTTTGATATCTCAAATAGGGTTTGTGAGATAATAAGTAGTCCACTACAAACAATGTCTATAAGAAATCTATCATGTGTATAAAACCATAATCATGTATAGGTATAACAGGTAATTCATAATGAAAAAAATACATCTATAAGTTAATATATTAATAGGGTTTTATGTATTATTAGGCTATACATGATGAGTGGCACACATATCATTCATGCAAAATTTTACAATTTTATATTGAATTATTATAGTTTTAAATTAATATTCCCATTGAATATAATGATTTACGGAAATATGGGAATTATGAAATAATTTTTAATTTAATTAGATTAAAATGTGAATTTTTACTTTTTTTCTTCTTTTTTGAATATTTGATTCAAATTTCATGAAAATAACTAAAAAAATTTCTAAAAAACTAGCTAAGCTTACTAGCCCTCAACATGTCTCTTGCTAGCTACCTAGCCAGTGAATAATATGTTATGCTCTATTAACATATAATTTCCATTTATTATATTAGGATATATTATGAATTATTTTCCAGACCGTGTGATGAGATGGAGTGTTATTCTGAGGCCCAGTGTTCCCGGAATAAATGCTTTAAATTTATTAAATATATTACAAATCATGTCACATTGTTTTCTGAAAAAGTGGAATAACATCTATACATATGACTAGATCATAAATACTTTTGGAATGAATGTTTTCAAAACAAAGGAATTACCCTTGGAATGATATAAATTTGGTTAGCGCAGAGTGTTGGTTGAAAAGTCGTCCCATGCGTATAAAGAAAAAAACTATTTAATTAAATAATTTCAGTCAATTGTGTTGACACATCAACCTAGCCTATTTTTTAAATAACTAGATATGGTTCATTCTTATTTGTATTTTCTAAAACCTCAAGATCCATAAGAAAATTTGAGTGCAATCAAATGAGATTCTATTGCTGGTCAATAATAGGATCATAAATCAATGACCAGTGCATGACGAATCCAAAGGATCTCAAAAACGATCATAGTGAAACAATGTTCCTCATCAATGATCGATCCAAATCTTGGTATGGTATTTTTGATTTCGTTTTATTTACATTTTTTCTATTTCTATGATGAAGACAGGACAATAAACTAACAAATTGATCCGGGGATCATTTTTTTTTCTGGATGGGTTAAATTCTGTTGAAATTCAATTCAAGGTTTTATATATTTATAACAGTTCATTGATTTTCTACCTAATGAAAAATAATCGATTTAAACAAAACATGGATATAGTTAATCGCAATTCTGTGAGTTATGTGGTTTTCTACATTTTATATATATTTTGGTTTGTCATCACAGGTTCTTTTTCCCGTTGATTCAACTCAAATATCAGGGAATCAAATTTCACATCCTCATTTCATGGATAAATGATTCAATATCATAGATCTATAATTTATCTAGCATAGGGATCATGTGATGAAAATGATGGGGAAAATCATTACCATGTTGGCATGAGTGGATGCAGTTCATCGACATGTAGTGATGTTGGATGTTCAGGATAATTCATGAATAAATGATGCAACTAAAAATATCCATTTTGATGACTATAACTCTCAGATGAACATGATATGTGTTCGAAGAGAATGACTGATCGTGATGATAGTGGATCTTAGAGTTAAATGAATGAACCATAATGCAAGAATCTAGATCTATAAGTATGTAGTTTTCCAAACTGTATAGAATTTAATGTGGATCCACATGCCATATGGGCCCCTCTCCAGGACGACTAGTGTTTCAGTATGAGATATGTATCACATTACATGTGACAATGATATGCGTCATGTGACTTGACCTTGATGTATATTTGTGTACCTAGAATGATTCACATACATGAGAAAGATTACACTGGAAATGGAACATCGTGTACTACCACACGGACATGGGTCAGGCTCTTTTACATGGGCATACCCATGTTATATTACACATGAAGAGTATATTGGAACAACACACACTATATACAATTCCAATAACATGGACATGAGAGATTTGATGTTTACATTGTTATAACATGGGTTCAATGGAACACGATGTGTAACTGTACTATATGTCATGTATTTAATTAATGTTGGATTAGATCACATTCCCTATGTTTGTTGGACAAGTTTCATTAGGATATATTCTCTTTATCCATTTCTTAAGTGTTAGTTTGGAATCACCTCCTACAAAAAGGGAAACGATCACTTCATTATGACTACTTGGGTAGAAGTGTTGGAATCCATCTTTGAGGCGTAGAGTGAAATCCTCTATCTATATTCATTCCCTAGGAGGAGTTATTGGTATCTTTGCGACCAAAACTACTTAGGATAAAATCTAACACATTACGGGTTAATACAGATTTACTTTTTGGTATACCCCATGGCCATTACAATGATAATAATATTTTTAGCACATCTCTTCAAACATTCATCATGTACTTATAATAGAGATACCTGATGACTAATAACTGTAAAATTAACATCAATTGTGTTATGAGACTCAAGAGTGTGTTTTCCTATCATGTCCTACATTTTACCTTCGAGATGGAATCCTAGGATTACATTACTATTTTGAAATATATATAGAATTGTTTCTTTGTTGAATGTATCTCAATATTCTTGTTTTATGTACTTTTGAAAAATAGTCTTGTAGAGATGAATGCACTTATTTTTTTATTTTCATTATGGTTTTAGGGTGTCCTACTGGTTATTTTTATACATACTCATGCAATTATTTTCCCCCATATTTTGTGTCTTGTGAAGAGAATTAAAATTTTTATAGAGTCCAAGATGGACCAGGACCATATGGTTCTTAGTGAGACTGAACATACCGAGGTTCGTTCCATCATCATTTTAACAACATTTAAAATTATTAAATTAAGGTTGTTTATGATTCCAGATTCGTTGTGATGGGATTATATTTGGTCATGATTACTTTACATGAACTGATGTTGTAGTCTTATTATTAATATTATATGTATGCATTCATGTCTTTTAAGATGATGTTATACTTCATCATTTTATGGGACTCAAGATATATGTGTTTGTTTGTATAGGTACAGATGATATGCATTACCATTTTAGTGATATTCCTTCTTGGTTCTAGTCTCTATCCCTCACCAATTGGAGTTGGTCGTGGAGAGTCCAAGGACGGGTCACATTTGGATGGGAAATGACCGAGTGGTTTCAGAGTAGTATGTTCTTCCATAGAAACAGATTTTGTGACATGGGTATGGATAAATAATGATAAGTGTTTTTATATTATCATTCAGAGTGGAAACTGCAGAGTTTCTACGACATCTAATGCGTACATACTCTGTGACCCTCATCCCATAATTTTCCTCTAGATATAAGATAACACTATTTGTAGGATAAATAATTTTATAAGTATAATATATTAATGGGTT
The DNA here is from genome assembly GCA_963277665.1 of Viscum album. Taxonomy (NCBI): domain Eukaryota; kingdom Viridiplantae; phylum Streptophyta; class Magnoliopsida; order Santalales; family Viscaceae; genus Viscum; species Viscum album. Next base: position 904,230,496 of record OY728122.1, on the reverse strand, counting down.
GGGTTTTTGATACCATTCATGATTCATCTCTCAATATATAATCATTGATAATGGTACATCTTGTTTAAATTTAGGATGCATCCGTGATTTACTTCAACTGGGGTTAAATATCAAAATCATGATAATGAACCCCTTAGTGATGAGGCATCGATACAGGGACTAGTTTTATTGGATATACCTTTAGTTGGTGGAATGAATATACAATCACCTATTGAGTATAACATGGTAGTCGTAGTACAAGTAGATGTGGTAAGCAAGCTAGGTGCACTTTAAAAGATTCTAGGACAGAGACCCATCTTGATATGAGGTGACCCAAACCAATTGGCATCTAAGGAATGGATTGAGGTGGTGAACCAATTTTTCCATAAAATCTAAACACTATCATATTAGATGGTATTCCTAGTGGCGAGCCTTTACATGGATTAGGTGGATAATAGTGGTGTTTTCTAATCCAATCAGAAGATGAATAACCTATAACGTTGTCATTTTTTGGGGACCATTCCAGAGAGGATTTATCTCTAAATATACAGAGGGATTTATGTATCCAACAGAATATATAGATCCAGAATGGAAACAATTTAGAATCATAGTATTTATGATGATTTAACATCCTCTCTAGGAACCTAGTAGATATTGGTCATGACAAGTTATTTAGGGATCAAACCATTGATAATGGTATATGTAGAGAAATATGATCCAATGTTATCTCTCTATTCATTTCTACATATTATGGGTTATTAGATTGATATTTTATGGTTGATATGAACATATATGAGAAGATGTGACCAGTGTTTCTCGATTTTGGGAAAATAGGAGCTGAGTCCTTGCTAGCAGGGAAATCGAATTTGTCTCTATGGCCTAGGTGTGTGAGATATTTCATGAGGAGATCATGGGATATAGGAAATATAGTTCATGAATCCAATCATGGTACATGTTACCCCATAGTGAGGTGGTTCTAATCATTTCATTGCATTGTACATCATTCACAAGATTTTCTAACCCATCATATAGTAGAAACATAAACAACATATGGGCCTCTAAGGTAGAGTAAGTGACAAGAGAAGATTTTTTACAATTATTTTAAACATGGAAGATGAGTTGGGAGGGAAGAATGTGGTTTTATATTCTTTGAATTTCTATCACCACCACCCCCAAGTAGTCCACACTTGGTTCATGTTTATGGATGATAATGATCAGGAATGTTTTGGGCGGTCGAATCATACAACCTAGAGGCCCTTGGAATGATTCGATTTGAAATATATGTATTTAATACCTTAGTTTAAATATGGATAAAAATAGTATCTATTCATTGCATTCATTCCAAATATCATGTTAGAGACTTAGAGTTTATGGTTGATCCATTGAAAAAACCTTTAGGCTTAAAGACTCCTAACGAAGATGACTCTGAAATGAAAAACTTTTTCAGATAGTGTGAACTAATTATTAAAGGAAATAGAATCTATTGGGATATAAATATAGTATTTATGATCCCATAATTCATAATTTAAGGCATTAATTATTATCCACAGTTCATGCCCATATTGGCTGTTTTAGGCTGAGGATGTGGTGTGACCATAGTGAAGGAACCACACTCTCCATTATTGATGAATAGTAAACCTATGTAGGGTAGAATGGACTCAAGTATAAAAGGGTGTGTAAAATTACTATCAATTTGAATATAATTATCCTTTGTGTATTATATTTTAAAAGTTATCAATTTAATTCGTCGTTGTTGGAGTATGAGGACATATTCCAATATTATATTCTAGGTTTACCTTCCCACTAGGAGAAAAAAAATTCTATTTTGATATACCACTCAAGAAAACACCGATAACATTACCATTATATAGGTTGCCTCCCGTAGATCTGCACAATTAGTGGGTATGGTTATAGGACTTGTGGGATGATGGATTTGTCAAACTGACAGTTTCACCATGGGCTCCCTCGAATTTGTTGACCAAGAAGGAAGACATGAACATGATGCTATGTATGGAATACAGGTTATTGAACTAGGTGATTTTGAAGATCACATATTCACTAAAACGTTTAATGGTTTACTTGATCTATTGATAGGGTAACAATGGTTTTCCATGGTTGAACTCGGATCCTTCTATCAGTAGTTCTGAGAATGGTATGAGGCTATAAAAAATGGCATTAAAATGTTTCTAAAGTAATGTTGAGTACATGGTTGTTCCCTTTAGGGTGATGAATTCCCCAGAAGAGTTTTTGGATCTTATGATCATGATCCTTAATCCTTTCGAATACCAGGTCATTTTTGTCTTGGTGATCAATATCCCTGTGTGCTCGACGTCTCAAGAGGATCACATTAGACACTTATGGATGGCACTATTTATATTTTGAGTGAAACAAATATATGGAAAGATATCTAATTTCTAATTCTATATTTAGGTGGTCTATAATCATGGGAACATTTTCTCAGGGAATGGAGTGGAAATGGACTTGTCCATGGTTGAGCCAGCGTTATATTGGGAACCACCAATGCGAGTGATGGAGGTACAATGTTTCCATTGGTTTGTAGTCTATTAATATAATTGTTTACATAATTTCTCAATGATATCAAAAACCATGAAATATTATATCAAAAGGGGGAAAACATTATTTATATAGAAATATTCCAATGGAATTTTCATTAGTTCAGAGGTACATTGATGAGTTCTCTCCTATTGTGATTTCCAAATGAGCATTTCAAGTACATTGCTCTATGTAAGGCATAAGGAAACTGGAATGGTTGTGATATGATGAGTAGGTAAGCGGTCATTGTAATGTTTTAATGTTAGTTTATAACACATTAGATGAACAATGTGACCAATTATCTTCAAAAATCGATGGTAGTGTTATGTCTTACTATGTGGTGATAGTACTAGATGAGTGAGCATTTTATCATAAATTTTGATCACAATAGTTTCACGAATTTATTCTATCTAAAGTGTTATAAAATGAGATAGAGGTGGTTACTAGTGCTCATCAAGGACTGTTGAATTTAGATTTTCAATTCTCCATTGGTGGTAAACTTGGAATAAAATGTTCTTAGTAAGAGATCATGTTTGCAATTGTTGAATGAGGTGTCAGAGGAGTTTCCTCAATATAATTAACCTTTATAGATGGATATGGAGCATCAAACCTATAATCAACAATTGTCACTCCTATGATCTTTCACCGAGTCATGGAGGCATAACATAGTTACACTGAGTATAATACCCAATATACATAGATAAAAACTGGAAAAAAGGATGAATAGTAATATATCTCATAAGTTTTAAATTAAAATGAGAAACTCTTACCTTTTTTCTAAAATTGTTCAGAACATGTATATAATTTCATAAATAATCAAAATATATTAATTAAGAAAATAATTAAGAAAATATTAAACATTTATTTTATTTATTATAATTTTATTTACTTAATTTATTTTATTTTGGAAGAGTTGTAATATTTTTTGTAAGAGAATTCCTTTTAGGGTTTTAGGGTCGTGTCAGTTGAGTATAAATAATTGATTTCTCTAAATATGGTAATAACTTAACTTGATTTCATATTATTTAGTATTATTGAATTTAAGAAGGATTAAATGATATATTATGTCTTTTTTTATATTTTAATATGATTATTCATTAGAAATAATTTTCTAAAAACTGCCTTAATCTTTTGTTGTTTTTTAAGACCACCATGAACATGTGTTATTTTATTTAATATTTTGATTATATAAGAGATAAAAACAAGAAAAAACTTATAAATGTCTATTAATATTTGATTTAAAAATAATAATGGATTTTTAACCATCCTTGAATGTGGTAATAAAATATAGTAACTTGTAATCCATTATGAGTTCGAATCTACACATCACGGACAATAGATTCATTTTTAAAAATAAAAGGTGGGGATAAGGTATTTGATGATGTATAATCTATTTCAATGATATAATAAATGTTTTTATTAGATAATGGAGTTAACATGCCACATTCCATGAGGAAGGATACAAGGGGATATTAAACTAAATGAAATTAAAATATAAATATAGATAATTTTATTATCATATCCTTGGGAACCTCCTTAAGAAACATGGATTTTTTCATTTGGTAAGACTAGAAGGTCTTTCATGTGGGAAAGAGTATTGAGAAATAAATTAGGACGAATTTATAAAATATTCATGGTTTATATGGTTTGATGAGAATAAGAGGTGAGGGTTGGTATATATTCGAGTAAAGAGGGGTGTTTTTTAAAAATTTAATTCGGTAATTTATTATGGGGGATCAAGACAATCAATATTGTTGATTCCCATGACTAAATATAAATATAAATCCATGTCAGTTTGAAACATATGTTTTCTTATAGCCTCCATACATCATAAATGAATGAATAATTTATTTATTTACACATAATTTTAAAAATCATATATTAGCATATTTTACAATTCACAAATATTTCAACAATTTTCAAAAAAGTCCTATAAATTACCCCCAACCATTTTTCAACATGAATATAAAAAATAAAATATATATTATTTATTATATTTTCTAAATATGAAAAATTTAATATTCAAATAAAATCACAATTTATTTAGAAAACACATGTATTAATATTATAACTGATTTTATGACACGTTGAAAAATAAATTACGGTCTAATAAAAATATTCATATAATTATAATTCAACTATATATAAATTTTTTATTCTATTTTATGAAAATAAATTACCATTATAACATTATATGAAATATGAAATTATAAAAATACATGTATGTTTCCTAAAAATACCAACATTTAATTTATCATTTTGAAGAATTTTTTACATATTCCTGGTTATAAATATATAATCTTTTCATTTATGTGATACATAGAATCTAAATACACATTCACAAGTGGTGATATTATTATAATATCCATATTATTGTTCCTAATAGTCACATAACTATTGTAATAGTTGTGTTACTATTTAATAATATATCACTAATCTTTTACACTCGATGTTTTGCGTATGATATCAAATGAATTTAATTTATTGAATAATATACGTACCATAAAATAATGGTGTGAGATATTCTCTAAGTCATAAAGAAATTTCAACATCAAAATTTCAAGAATTCCACCTCATAAAAATACTTGGGTAGTTATTAATCCTAATTATTAACCTTTATCATGTTGAATATTCAATTTTATGGTTTCATCATAGAAAATTTACTATTCAATAGGTCCAATTTCTCAATAATTTCTATATAATGTTTATAGTATCGATAGACACTTTTCTATAAGAAAAATTATGTTCAATTGTTTTTCAACATCGGTGAATACATGCATTGGGATAAGAATGTAATTTATTAATAATGATGCGTAGACCACATAGTGTACATTAGAAAGGATGGGTGGAATATTTGAATGATAAGAAATAGACCCATTTCACTCCAAATTTTTTGAAGGCCCAATTTTCATTGGTATTTTTTTCCCATTCATTCCAAACCCTGTAATAACCTTTCACGATGATACTTTTATTTTTACATTATATCCCAATCAAAACACCAAATCCATTATCTATATTTATCATAAATAATTTTTCTACATTGATACGGTTTAATATGATCTATATAAGTCATTAACTTTGACATTGACTCCCTTACATGATCTCGTATTACTAGAATCATCTCACCAACATCATCACATTAATTTGGACTACTAAATATCTATCAATTTAATGCTTCTTATAGAACCATTTTAATAATATAATAGAAATTATAATTGATATAATACCCTAATAATGGTATATATTAATCCCATAAACCATGAATTTCTTTAAATAATTATCTCACCTTGTAATATAATGTTTAAATAGTAATTTCATACTATCCATTAGTTAAAGGGTGATATGCATTACTCAAATAAATGTTAGAATCAGAAGCCTTCTAATGAATCTTGCATAATATTGATGTAAAATAGAGATACTGATCAAAAAAATATAAAGTTGATCATAATGAAGTATTACAAAATATTTAATATATAGTAATGCAAGGAGTTATAATGGGAAATTCTACCCAATTATAAAAAATTACGTAGAATTGGTAAGTGGATCAACAGTTACCAATATTTCATCATTCATTCATGGAGTATTTGGAAATTAGGTTGAAAAATCTATAGTAATTTCATCCCATTTCAATGTCATAATTGTTGTAGGATGCTTGAGTCCTCATGGATGTTGTCTATCACCCTTCCCTTGTTAGACAACAAAAAAACATGATACATAGTAAGAAATATCCCACTTCATATTGTCCATCCAAAAATGTTCCATCAAATTTATATACATCGTAATTATACCATGATGTATATCGAAATTAGTGCTGTAAAAATCATACAATAATTCTATTTTTTCCTTTGTTATATAGGGTACTCAAAAAAATCCTCCCAAAATTAAAAATTCCATATTCATATATGAAGTGTACCAATTTACCGTCATTCAAATTTTTTATTTTCATTAAAATTATCATATTAAAAATGATAAATTTTTTATCTTTTAAGTGAATATTGTTTGGAAACCATTTGAAAATTTTTTATGCCTCACATTTTGTGATAATTTCCATATCTGTCTTTATGAGATCTATGTCCAAAAGGTCCATGTGGACCATAATTTTGATCATAAATACATGATCATTCGTTATCAATTCATATTATACTGTATTTTATTTTCCTGGGTTGTAATGTGTTGAAGTATTGTAATCCTTGAGTACCTCAAGCCATTTCATTTTCCTTAGGTTATCTTCTTTCTATTATATGATAAATTTCAAACTCTAGTGATATATATATATATATATATGTCTTATATTTCAACTTCGAGGAATTGTATCAATGTTAGAAGTGAAAATATTAAACTTTCTACGTCAAAATAATGAGTTGGATAGTTTTGTTCATTAGTTTTTAATTTAATTGTTACATAATATATAAAAAATAATTCTTGGTAAGGACACACCCATTTCCATTATTTGACGCATCAATATAAATCTATACTACAATATTTATACATGGTAGAGTGATTATCATCTATTCATTAATCTCCGCTTCATTTCATCAATGAATTCTTCAAATAATATTTTCTTAATGAACATATCACCTTTATGAGAATTCTTGGTTAAAGGGTTAACTAATCAACAAAATCCAGATTGAAATTTCGATAGTATCCTCCTAAACTAAAAAAATTACATTTGATTTTTTTGGTCGTTAGAATAGTAAATTCTTGGAGTGACGTTAATTTAATGAGATAAAATGATATTTCATCCTTGGAGAAAACATGGAAAAGAAAAAAAACTACTTGATATTAGAATTCACACTTTATTAACATCCCATATAACTATTTTATTTTAAAAATCTCCATAAAAAGGTACAATTGGTTCTCATGGTAATTTTAGATTTTGGATTACACAAAGATAAAATATAAATATATTCCTATAATACTATGTTCATTATATCCATTAAAATAAAGGATTCATTAGTTATTCCAAATGGAATTATTGTAATCTTATAATTTCCATTCCATGTTCAAAAAACTGTCATTAGAAAATATTCCTTCTCTAAATTTAAATTATTATATCAAGAATCAAGATTATTATTTGGAAAAGATTGAGATACACGAGGTTGGAAATATTTTTCATTAATGTGAGGTAGTGGATACTCATTCTACATCATAATAACATTGATCTACCTATAGTAAATGTATGAACAATTATATATATCTCTTTTTTTAATTTAAATAAATTTAACCCCCATATTGAAAAACTAAGTCATATAAATAACATAATAATCAATTCATCTAGTTGTTTATTTAACTATACTCACCCCCACCATGTCCATTATATAGGGATTCATTGATATAGGTATTGTATTGTGGGTTAAATTAATAGAAAACTCAAATTCCACATATTGAGTATTTCTAGGTAATTTCTCTGGAAATTATTTAATTTATTCATTTAGTATAGGTATATAATCATTTTGATGATCACCTTTTTCATTAGTATGGATTTTTTTATCTTCATATTTAAGAATGTCATTTAGAATAGAAAATGTATGTGGATATAGATATTAGTTTGATGATCAATTCACCCTTAGAATGATGATATGTTCTATATCTTCCTTTTGAATCATAATATCCTCCACTTTCTAATAAATATTTTCATAATATTTTTAAATCCATATCTTAGAAAGGCTTATATAAAAATCAATGAAATAATTTTTATTAATATCTACAATTATATGATATTTAGGTGTTATGATTGGAACTCCTTGATTTATCTGTGTTTTAATATGGTTTTCACAATGCTTTTTAACTAAAAACTCCCTTGTAGAGGTGAATTGAAAATAATTAATCATTACAGAAATCTAGGAAATTTTAAATGAATGAGATTATAAGAAATGAAATATATATGTATAAATTTTTTGGATATGATTAATTTACATGCCAACACATCATAAGTAACTTCAACCTCATCTATTGTGACTCAATAAACAAGACTTTTTCCCCTTATCCTCTTATAGGGATGATTTCCTTGATGTTTAGAAAAGTCATGTGTGTAGTTTCCCATATCTTATAACTGGAGTGTTTCACATTTTTAACTTCTTTCATTCCCTTTAAATCATTGGCTTGTTATCCTTTTACTCCATACAAGCATCAAACTCGTATTCCCAATTCGAATGTTCCACGATGATTCATTCCACATAGATTACATGTTGAAAATTCTATTTTCCCTTTTCCCTTTTTCCTTAGTTCCTTTTCTAGAGTACTCAACAACCATCTTATTATCTTGCTTCCCTTCAAATCCTTGAAAAATTATTTCTCTGTCATGATTGCAAATGATACAAAATCCTCATATAGTAATAATGGTTGGGAGGATAGTTCCCATCATATAATTGGATTATTTCCATCAATGAAAAATTTAATCGTTCTCTCCATATTACGTATGTATTCTGTGACATGCCTTGCTAACAATGTAATGTTGGTGTCATACTTAGAAACCTTGTCATCCTCTTTCTCTCTTAGGGTCAAGAATTATCTATCCATATCTTCTCAAAATCCATGAGGTAAACATTTTTCATTAAAATTAACTTTAAAAATTTACATTCCTTATTTTATATTTCTTTACCATTTTATTTTTTATTAACTAACTCTATTGATCAATATCTCTCAATATATGATAAACTTCCTTGATAATCATCTCCCTTTCCTTACTTTCCAAATAGAGAAAAATATTCTATAGGTAATATATCCCTTGTTCATCTACAAATGGGGTTTTCATCCCATTGAATGATAGTGGTTGGTTTTTTCATGAGGTGTTCTATCATTGATACACAATGTTATTGATTATGATTTTCCTTATGAGTGTGTTTATTGTTCATAAAATGAGTCAATTTTTCATGTTTAGACATAATTTGTTCATTTTTAGTTTTATTGTATTCCCAAAAATCAATATCAATCATAAGAGGGGAATCCCAACCTGAAAAATGTTTGTCGATAATATTTTCATCCCTTCCACTATGATTCATTAATAAATAATTCAAGACACAATATTAGATTATAAAATTTTAATACATGAGTAAAACATAACAAATTAATTTATAACGAACATAAATATCCTAATATATTTTACCATCTGAATTTTCTAAATGATATTTATATAGTTATATTTCACTAATATATCTGTTCCTAAATCTAGGTTCATATGTTTCAACTAAAATTGTTCTGATACCAACTGTAATGACCTCGACCCCACTACCATAGAGCTGAGGCCTTACTTTATTACAATGGTTCTAAGTAAAACTGATTGTATGCCAAAGTACCAAATAATTCTGTAGCACTGTAAAAATAGACAGACAAATAATTATTACATTATATGAATAAATGGAATAAAAAAGTAACCCCATTGGAGAAACCCCTATTCATCACATGTATCCTTTCATTTCAATAACCATATACATCATGGATTCCTAGGGAAAATTAAAACATAAGAATGTAGTGATCTCAAATGCTTATTAACGGTAAAAACACAACTATGTCTATCATGAAAAACCAAAAATAATAAGTAATGGTGAATAAATAAAATCAATTTTCAATGAAATATAATCTTATTCACAATATGGAAGGATTAAAATATGGTTAAATAATGGAATATAAATAATCCAATGTGGATGAAATAGCAAAAGTAATGTTATAATAGTAGAATTATATTAGTTTGTATCCATAAAAAATATCATAATGAGGGAATACAATAAGTGGGACATCATAAAAAAATCATCAATTCATTGGCCAACACAATATACATAATCAGGTAATACATCATCTTATACTCAAACTATTTTGTCGCATGAGACCTACCGATGTATCGAATGAATATATCATACCCCACCCATAGCATACTAAGCCCTATTATTTCCACATATTGTTGGTGGTTTATTATAATAAAAATATAAATATATGTTCAATATTACATATGAAATGTTAATAACATTCCTCGAACATTAAGCATAATAATAACCACCCTGTATAATATGATGAATTGTATCAAAATAGAACATCTATAATCAAATTGATCATTAAAAATTAAAAACAATGGATAGTGGTATCACAGTAGATCAACCTCAATTATGAATATGTTCAAAAAAAGGGTGTTCACGTAGTTGAAAATACTCTATCAAAATTTTTGAGAAATTCATGAGATAAATATGACATTAATATGAAATATTTTTAAAAAAAATTACATATAATTATAAAAAAATTTCCCTGAAAATAACCTTAAATAATTAAAATGGAATCCTTAAAACATTAGTTCTTCATTAAAGCATTAAAATATTTTAATTTTTTATAAGATAAAAAACATTCCATTTAAATATTAGAAATGAATCATTTAAATGAAAATATTTAAATAAAAGTGTGAGAGTTATCCAAATTAATTGATTTTTTGTATGCGATATGTATCCAAATAAATGAAGTTGAAAAACAACATAATATAATAAAATTTGGTTTCACACATAATCATTGTTTGAGTAAATCAATGGAGTATAAGTTTAACCCAATGAATAGAAATTGAGTTATTAATTCCATAACCACTTTATAATCATTCGAAAAGTGTAACCTATAAAATTAATGATTGTAAAACGAAGAACTGAATTCGATGATTATATTGAGGTTCATGTTATGATTTACTAAAGGAATGTTTCTAAAACAAAGATATGGAATAATGGTTGAATAAGAGATATATCTCACAAAAGTAAAACTGAGAAGAGAAACCTTTAAATTATATATGAAATCATTCTACACTTGTACTCAATGTCCAAGATAATCAATTTTTTATAAATAATTACTTATTTAGTATCTTTTAAAAATTTATTTTATTTATTTTAATTTTATTATGATTATTTATTCCATTACTGATGAGTTATAATCATTAATTTTGTTGTTTTGAGACCGTTCAAGTCGTGGTTTAATAATCGGTTCCCATGAGTATAAAAATGGGAGTTCTTTTCATATTGGAATAACATCTATACAGAGGAAATTATTTTTTATTCATGAATGTACTATGTTTATATTATATCATATATTAATTAATTATATGGTATGAGAATGATTCTATAGAAAAAATGTTGATGAAAATGTCTTAATTTGTTATGGAGCTTTTTACAACCATCACAAACGAAAAACGTTTTATATAATATTATGTTAATATATTGGTAACAAAACATTATATAAATTATTATATGTATATTAATATGTTACATAACCAGAATATTAGTTTTATGACCATCTATGTAGGTGGTAATGGAGAATTAATACTCAGCAACCATGAAGGTGGCGATTCAAAACACTATAGAGGTTGTATTAATTTTTAAAATAGTAGGATTGGGGAAGTGATATGATGATGGATAAAAAAATATAAATATAAAATTATACTATATATATGATACTTTGGTTTCCCCAACACATTGGACAGGTGATGCGATGTGAGGATAATAAACAAAAATAAATTAAAAGGGGTAAATGGAGGATTTTAACTCTTGAATATCATCACCTTGGGAACCACATTATTTCACAGAGATTTGGATTATTTGTAAGAACCTAATGTATTAGAATTGGGTTAGAGGATTTCTAATGGAATATGGATGAATTTAGAAAAGATTATAGGATTATAAGGTGTTAGGAGAATGTGTGGTGAAGGGCAGTATTTATGGATATTGGAGCGGTGTTTTTGATTTATTGATTTATTGATTTATTTATTATTATGGATCAAGAAGATAAATAGTTTCAATTACAATTACTGAATATAGTAACTAGATGAATTTAATTCAAACCAATGGGTAATATAATTTCCCGGACCTCTCAAGTATACTTTTTTTTTTGAAATTTGGAGTTTGAGGTGTTCCGGGAGGTCAAGGTGACATATCCCAAAAAAAATTCGATATTTCCACTTATGTGAACATTTCATCGGTGAGGTCTATGTGAAAAGTTCCAACGGTGAGGTCCAATGGTAACCTCTCTTTCTTTTTAAAAATTTTGAGTTTAGGAACAGTATTTCTAGAACAGTGAGGTTACAAAAGTGAGGTATCAATGGTGAGGTTCATGAATAGCTTTTCCAGAACGGTGAGGTTTCAACGGTGAGGCTCAAAAAACGTGTTTCTAGAATGGGGAGGTTTCAACAGTGAGGTTCTTGAGCAATGATTCCAGAATGGTGAGGTTCTAACAGTGAGGTTTCAATGGTGAGGTTCATGAACAATGTTTCTAGAACGATGAGGTTCCAACGGTGAGGATTATGAACAGTGCTTCCAAAATAGTGAGATTACAACGATTAGGTTTAGGAATAGATTTTCATGAATGGTGAGGTTCCAGCGGTGATGTTCATGAACAGTGTTTCTAAAATTTTAAGGTTCCAACGGTGCGGTTTGAATAGTGAGGTTCATGAGCTGTGTTTTCCTCTTCCAAATTTCAAGTTCGTGAACAGTGTTTCAATATTTTTATATTTTCACCCCTTTGACATTTTCATTGATGTAAAATGCCTTTAAAGCCTCATTTTAAGGACTCAAAGGCCAATTTAATGTCCATAACTCCTATATTAATTTTTCCTAAGGCTCAGGTGGTGATTACTTGGTCAAACTACATGGATTAATATGATCTTCCTTTAATGGAAAATATAGCCTATCTTAAACCGCTGCTCAGTAAAATTTTCTATAGGGACGCGATATCGTTCTCTGTAATTCTTCCTCCTTGTTCTCTGGTTTCAGACACTCGAACCATCCATTTAATCCCATAGGAGTTGTGCGATAAAGCTTTTCTCCATGGATTGGCCCCCTTATGTTTTGATGCATCCATGTATTATCGATCAAACATCTATATTAGATATGATCAATTGTCATTATTTTTGTTAATCTTATTATATTTCTCCTTTCCATTTTTATGGAATGCTATATCCATGATCCTAATGGGATTTTCATGGGCGTTGACCGATGTGGTGGTCTATCATCTTTTTCAGTCCTAGGGATAGGAGATCATACACATTGTGTGGCTTTTTCTCATATAAATAATGTCAAGAACCATTTGAGGTAGGGGATTCATTGCATCTATTTTATTTTACATGAAGCTATATAGTTATAATTTTTTTATCCCACTAGATCACAGTGGAATTGACATAATAAATATTTGAAATGGATAAAAAATGTTGATATTGATCATCTTTTATTTCCTCTTGTTATTCTAGATAGAGGTATATCAATGCTAGATTTGTTTAGCATTTCATTCTTGATGGAAATTGGTAAAGAAGTTAAAGAAAAAATTAATTAATAATTTTTTGGTAAAATATAAGGGGCATGTAAATGAATATTGTTCTTCTTATTGTAAATTGATGTTAATTAAATTGGTGGAGTAAGAATATTTTATTATTTGTGGTAGCTTACTTTTTAGGTTTCCAGAACATGGAACCTATGAATAATAATTTGGTCAATCCTAGATGGATTAAATAACTTGTTGTTTGATAAATGAAAATTTCTTGTATGGTTCTGAGTTGCCCTCTTAATTGATTAAGGTCCAAGAACCCAATTGATATGATGTTTCTTTTCCTTATGATTATGTCAAGATGTGTGCCTAGATGGATATTGTGTTATGTAGGGGCATGAATGCCTCTTGGTTGTGGTAGTAGTTGACGCCTAGAGTAGCGAAATGCATCGGTTTATAAATATGGGTGTCAGGGAGGACAACAAGAATCATGGAATGGGTTGGATGTGAATGTTTGGATGCTTACTGATTTTTATTAGTTGTTTATCTTCTTTACATTACCCACTCCTCAAGGAAACTTTTCTTGCTTTCCATTCTACCAAAATGGGTGAAGTGTTGTGGGGTATGCCACGTGATTTCTGTGTTTATCTTCTTAAGGGAGGATGGTTTTACGCACTTGTTATAGGAGGCAAAGACTCGATGGATGACTACCCCATTTGGACCCACTCTCTTCTCTTGGTAGTTACTTGTGCTTGTAGGCACTGTGGTTAGTTTTCCCTATATATGAGTATAGTGGGCTATAATGTCTTGTGGTTATTCACACACATATATTATGGATATAGTTTCCAATAGACTACTATAGGTGTAACTTTTATAGGATGTGCTGGTATGAGGATTCTTGCTCAGTGTATGGGCTATAATGGATTTAGGTTTAATACCTAACATATGATACACATTATGTGAGATTTGGTGGCTCGCAGAAACTATCAGGTTACATTTTTAACATAGACATGGAGCTTTTGTTGCATGAGGTGCAAGTTGTTGTGATTCACCCATATGTTTCTAATTAATCCTTTTCGGAGAGAGATTCTTAGGACGTACAACATTGGAGAAAAGATTCAAACTAGTGGGGAAGTAGTACTGGGGTACTCTTGATATTCTATATTATATTACATAATCATGTATGCATTACATTGTGAGAGTATCCATGGTGAGTCTGGAAACATAGTATGCCTTTTTAGGTGATGAGTTCGTTTCACCAGATGTTCACTGTGCTTTAGCATGATTTCTTCACTGTTGCACGAGAGGATTCGGGGAGGATCTAATTGATTATACTATTATACTCACCATATGTTTATATAACCTATTTTTCCGGTCACATGGAGAAGGATGGAAATCATACTGGTTTCTACATTCTTGGGGTTGTAGAAGCGGTTTGGGATTCGTTATTACTGTTGTTTTTTCATTAATTTTGGTAATTGATGTTTTCCCCTTTCAGTTGTAGTAGTTTTTCATGACATTACATATGTGTACTTGGGATTTCTTTTATATTGTTGTCTGAGTTGGATTCGGTTGGTTTTTTTCTTATCTATCTCATTCTCATGTGTTCTCTTAGATAGTAATGCCTCCCATTGGTTTGTATACTATACCCATGGTGATAGTCGTCAACCCATGGACAACTTAAGGTTAGACTCGGGGGGTCTCTATATCTATTCTCACATTGCCGACCCCGGAGGGGTTCACCTTATGGGAATGGGGACGTGACATAGTGGTATTAGAGGATCCGATTTAGGGATAGGATGGAGTTTAGAGTTAGGCATAGGTGAGGTGGCATGGGTTGGTAGGGAAACTGTGTCTATCAAGACTATAAAGCATTGTATACCCTAGATACTGGTTGAGACATATGAAATTAAGAACCCCTATGATCTGAAGAACGACCCTTTAAGTTGGAAATGGATACTAAACTAGGTGATACTAGTTGCAGGGTAGAGACCTAGGAAAGGATAATGAATCAGTTTTTCATTGTGTCTTTGATTGAATGGGTTTACCTTGGTATAGGAGAACCTAAAATGAATAGAATAAAACAATTAATTAATTAATGTTGAGTCTTCCATATTCCAAGATTAGGAGCACTAACTGTTTGTTATTTTACAGGTGTGGCTCCATGTTGACATCCTCATCAGGATCACATAGAAGATGTCTTGCAGGTTGGGCCAGCAGATCGTCGTAGGGTAGAGGTTGACAAGGACGACACTTGGAGGAGGACCCTCCAAGAGTTTTAGCGCCAAAGTGTACAGATATATGAGGGATCTGTTTCAGATGTTGTCATAGAAGACTGGTTGGAAAAGGTCGTGAAAGGATTTAGTTTGATCCATGCTAAGAAGGGGAATTGGGTATCCTTGGTTTGGATGATGTTGTGTGGGGCAGCAAGGTAGTGGTGGTTCTTGTTCCTTATGGATCACATGGAGTCAAAAATTTCATGCGAGGTGTTCCAAGTAATGGTTAGAGTTGTGTTTCTTTCTTCAAATGCGAAGGCGTCCAGTCGTCAAGAGGTTCTTACCATTTTACAGTGGATCTCCAGTATGTGAGAGTTTCTAATCCATTTCTAGAAAATTTAACAATATGCATCAGACATGTTTCTAGATGAGGAGGCCAGGGTGAGGAATTTATTTGAGGCTTTTAATCGAGAGATCCAGCTCCATGCCACCCCATTTACGCTGAAGACATGTCTTGAGGTGCTGGAGAGGGTAGATATCCTGAAGAGGACATTGTCTAGAACATGATCATCATGGGAGGGTATACGTCATGATTCCTCATGAAGCATAGCTATGGTCTCTGGATCCTGGTTTGCATGGCAGAAGACTTTCCATTCAGCATGGGGTAGATCCCAGCCCTCAAAATATCATTTCCCTGGAGGCATTGGATCTCATGACTATGCCAAGGTATTAGGCCATTGTTTTTTGGGTGGTTGTCTAGGTCATCAGCATTGAGAGTGCCAGACCTTTCAGAGCATTCATCGGGCACCAAGTGCTACTATTCAGGATCCACTTTTGAGGTTGTTCTAGCCTAGGTAGCTACAACAGGTTTCACCAGCTTTGGATTAGAAGAGGTTAGATAGCGCCGAAATAGGACAACCTTGTTACACTACCTCTCGTTAGATTGTAGAGCCCAATCATTGTGGTGTTCGTCACCAAGTTCAGAAAGGCCATGGAGGAGTTCATGGTCAGCATCATGCTTTAGCATTTCCAGCACCAGGTGACCCAAAAGTCATTCGAAGTACCCTTTGCTTGTTTTTTACCATGGTGTATTCCTTGTTTGATTCAGTATTGACACACTCCATCATATCACTTACCCTCGTCCATGCATTGGGACGAGCGGTAGAGAGGATCCCTGTGCCCTTTGCATTGAATACGCTTGTTAGAGGTCAATATGACTTATTTGGAGTATATAGAGACTATGAATTAGTGGTGGGGTATATCTTATCATGTGGATATTTCCTATGTTTACTGATACAACAATATGATATCATCATCCACATGGATTGGTTTTATTCGGTACAGGATATCATGGATTTCTTCATGAGGCAGGTTCTGTTCATTAATGTGGATGGAGTGCTGGTGGTGTTCATTGGTGAACGAGACCCTCAGATGGGTCACAGAAATGTTCCATCATTATCATCCATCATGGTAGAGAGGACTCTACGTTCTTTAGAGGTTCAGTAATTGGGGTTTCCTAGGGTTATATAACTGTAACCTATTGTCTTTCCATAAGAATTTGCAGCATTACCCCCACAACGAGAGATCGAGTTTGGGATCAAGCTTCAACCAAGAGCGTCTCTGATCTCTATGTATCCATATATGATGGCACCATCTGATTTACAATAGATACGTATATAGCATGATGGTTTGTTACTGTGAGGTTTTGTTCGGCCGAGTTTGACACCACGGGGTGCACCAGTTTTGTTCGTGAAGAAGGTTAAGAATAGTTTGGGGTTGTGTGTCGATTATCATCTCTTAAAAAAAGTGAAATTGAAAAATCACAATACTCTTACACATATTCATGATTTATTCGATCAACCGAAGGGTGAAATTCAGTTATCAATGATCAACTTGGGGTTAGGATATCATCAGATGCATGTGAAAGAAGAGGATATCCCAAAGACTGATTTCCATTTTCGTCATGGGAATTATAAGTTCATTGTAATGACCTTCGGTGTGAAAAATGCTACAGTTTTGTTCATGGGATTGATAAATGCTATGATCTGTGAGTTCTGGGACATGTTTGTGGTTTTTTTCATCGATGAAATCCTTTTGTACTCCACATTTGAGGAGGAGCATGCAGAGTATCTACACGCTATTTTGGGAGTTCTTCGGTAACATCAGATGTTTGGGAAGTTGTCGCAGTGTTATTTTTGGGTTTGAGAAGTCTGTTTCTTGGGGCATGTTTTGTCACAGTAGGAAGTAGTAGTGGTCTAGCTATGATAGAAGCAGTTGTGTCTTTGGTATCCCTCAAGACAGTGTCAGATGTGCGATATTTCCCTGGTCTTGCAAGATACTATAAGAGGTTCGTAGCCAATTTTTATCATGTTGTGACACCTCTAACATCTTTGAAAAAGAAGGATAATATGTTTATATGGACAGATCAATGTTAGAAAGTGCTTTTTGGTTTTCATTGATCATAAGAGTTTGAGGTATGTTTCCTCCCAGTGTGACTTGACCTTATGTCAGTGTCAGTGGATGGAATTTTTATTGGAATATGACTTCAAAATATCGTATACACTAAGAAAGGGTAATGTTGTATCTGATGCACTGAGTTGGAAGCCACAAAGTTATTTAGTGCATGAATTTGGTGGCTCCTGGAGAGTAATGGAAGAACTTTTGGCATTACTTCTCGATATGGGAGAAGTTGGGGGAAGTGGTTGTCTTTTCTATATAACGTTACAGTCACCTCTAGTGTAGAAGGTGGAATAGTCCCTGTTGGTGGATCTAGTGGTGGATCTCAGGATAGATCGAGTGGTTTGTGGTGAGGCCCATGATGGTTGGTCTGAGGATGAACAACACCGAGTGTTGTATCATGGAAGGTTTTTTGTTCCATTGACGATGCATGAAATAGTTCCCAGGGAGTTCCATATTTCTCCTTTATCATTTCATCATGTCATTAGAAAGATCAATCGAGCCATTATGAGTTATTTTTCATGGTCTGGGCTGAAGCGTGTGGTTGCAAAGTTTGTGTCTTGATGTTTGGTCTGCCGGAAGATGAAGGACGAACAACATGTTCCTGGTGGTCTGCACCAACCATTAGATGTTCCTTAGTGGAAGAGGTAGGACTTCTCAATGGGATTTTTTTCTGGTTTACCTCATGCTCTAGGAAGACATGATGTTATTTGTGTGGTAGTGGATCATTTAAAAAATTCAGCCAACATCATAGAAATCAAGGAGTCATGATCTGGGGAAGTTTTGTCGAGGCGGTATCTGGAGGTGGTGGTGATACTTCATGGAGTCCTAAGGATGATCATTTCGGATCGAGATCCTCATATTACCTCTAGGGTGTGGATTGGTCTCCAGCATGATTTTGATTCTCATATATTCCTTAGAACTACTTTTCAGCCTCAGATGGACGATCAGATAGAGTGGACAATCCAGACTCTTGAAGACATGTTATGCTATTATGTCCTGGATTTTGGGAGTTTATGGATGAGTCACTTACCATGGGTGGAGTTTTCTTACAACTATATTTTTCACTCCACAATCAGAATGGCACTGTTTGAATCCTTGTATGGAAATCATTTCTGTTCTCCGTTGTACTGCACTAGGGTCGGAGAGTCAGCAATTCTCGGGCTAGAACTAGTGCAGAATAAAACATAGATGGTTCAGGTGATTTTTGAGAGGATGAAGACAGCACATGTTTATTAGAAGTAATATTCCAATCATTGGAGGACACCCTTATAGTTTGTTCTTTGAAATCACATGTTTTTGAATGTGACTCCCTATCGGGGGTAGCGAAGGTTTGGTCATGGGAGTAAGATTTTTCCCCTATTTGTTGGGCCTTTAGAGGTGTTATATGGTGGTGGAGCCATGGAAAATCAAGTTTCACTTCCCCCACAGATGAGCCATATACACGATGTTTTTAATGATTCACTACACCGTCGTTAACTTCATCGATGAATCTCAAGTCATCGATGGGGGAGAGATCGATGTTGATGACGATGACACCGTTGAGGTGCATCCAGTGGAGAACCAAGACCACCAACATAAGGTTTTGCATGGGCTTTCTATCCCTTTGGTTCATGTCTTGTAGTAACACAGTGTCATGGAGGAGAGTACCTGGGAACTTGAGTTGTAGATATGTGCTCCATACCAAGTGTTGTTTGATGTTTTACTCTTTTCATGTAACGGTGTTCTCTTTTTTGTTGAAGACCATTTGTGTTTATGAGATGGTTTTCCTTTGTTGCTTATTGTGGTTTTCTCTCTTTTAATAGGAATCTCGTTGGGTTGTTGTTCAGAATTCATTCTTGTTTCCTTTTATGTCGGTTTTGAATTATCGAGGAAGAGAATGTTTTGAGAGGTATCTGATATAATGGCTTGGACCTCTCATGTCCATTCCTTTGTGGAAATTTGGTGTCTGAGCTATTTCGAGAGGTCAAGGTGACATATCCCCTACACTTTCCCAAATTTCATGTTAGGTGAACAGTACATTGGTGAGGTTGATGTGAACAGTTCCAACAGTGAGGTCCAATGGTAACATCTCTTTCCTTTACCAAATTTAGAGTTCATGAGTTGTGTTTCAAGAATGGTGGGGTTCCAATGGTGAGGATTCAATGGTGAGGTTAATGATCAATGTTTCCAGAATAGTGAGGTTCCAAAGGTGAGGGTCATGAACGGTGTTTCTAGAACAGTGAGGTTACAAAGGTGAGCTTCCAACGGTGAGGTTCATGAACTGTGTTTCGAGAACAGATAGGTTTCAACAGTGAGGTTCATGAACATTGTTCCCAGGAGGGTGACGATCATGACAGGTGTTTCCAAAACCGTAAGGCTCATGAACTGTGTTTCTAGACCGGTGAGGTTCCAATGGTGAGGTTTCAAAGGTGAGGTTCATGAATAGTGTTCCAGAATGGTGAGGTTCCAATTGTGATGTTTCAATGGTGGGGTTCAGGAATAATGTTTATCATTTTCCAAATTTCAATTTCGTGAACAGTGTTTCTAGTATCTTACAGTTTCACCAAATTGACATTTCCTTTGACGTAAGATGCATTTAAAGCCTAGTTTTAAGGACTCTAAGGGATGTTCAAAGGCCACAACTCCTATATTAATTTTTCCTAATGCTTTGGTGGTTTTTACATAGTCAAAACGCATGATTTAATGTTATACTCTTTTAATGGAAAATCCAGCTTATCATAAACCGCTGCTTAGTTAAATCTTCTAAATGGATGAGATATCTTCCTCCCCAATTCATCCTTTTTATTATCAAGTTTGAGACACACAAACCATCAATTCATTCCAATAAGAGTTGTGTGATCATGCTTTATTCCATGGATTGGTTACCCACTTTTTTGAGGCAACCAACTAGTATCGATCAAACAACGATATAAGGTATGATCTATAGTCTTTATTTTAGGGTCATATCCTTATGTTTCTCTTATATCATTTATGGAATGCTATCTCCATGTTCTTAATAGGATTTTCTTGGGTGTTGACCATTGGGGTGGAATCTCTACATCCTTGGATGGATACAATTGTCATTTGGGGAGGAGATCATAACCCATAGTGTGGCTCGTTCCCATATAAAAAATGTAAAGGACCATTTATGGTAAGAGATTCATTGAATCTCTTTTATTATATGTGCAATTGTATAGTTATCATCATTTATCCAACTGAATCACATTGGAATTAACATAAAAAAATATTTGAACTAGATAAATAAATTGATATCGATTGAAAGTTATTTCATATTGTTTTCCTAGATAGTGTGATATCTATGATTTCTTTGATTAGCTTTTTGTTCTTGACAAAAATTGGTATGGAACGTAAATCTGTAGTTAATTGACAAATTTTTGTCTAAAGATAACGATGCATGTAAATGAATTTGGTTCTTCTTATTGTAATTTGTTGTTAATCAAATTAGTGAAGAAAGCGTGTTTAATTTTTTTTGATAGCATACTATATGGGTTTCCTGATGTTGGAACCTACGAATAATAAAATGTTGAATCCAAGATGGATTAATGAACAAGTTGTTTGGTAAAAGATAATTCCTTGTAGGGATCTGAGTTACCCTTTTACTAGTTTATGGGCCATGATCCCAATTGATATGATGTTTTTCCCTAATTCTTGTGTCATGATAGGAGCCTAGCTGGCTGTTGTGATTTGTGGGTTCATGGAGGCCTATTTTTTGTGGCATCAGTTGACTCCTAGAGTGGGTAGATTCATCGGTTTATGCATGTTGTTGTTTGAGAGGACACCAGGAATGATGAAATGGGATGGATGTGATTGTTTCGATTCTTGTTGATTCTTATTGGTTGTTTATCTTCATTACATTATCTACTGCTCAAGGTAGCTGGTCTTTGTTACCATTCTTCCAAAAGGTATGAAGACACACGGGGTATGCCATGCGCTTTCTGTGTTTAGCTACTCAAGAGAGGATGGGTATACACTCTTGTTATAGGCGACAATGACTCGATGTGTCGATAATCATCTCACTGTGTTGATCCCCCTTGTGTTGAGTAGCATAGAGAGTTCTTCTAGAATTCCTGGGAATATTGGAAAGTAATGTTATAAATTAATAATTGAATAAAGGATGTTAAACAATGGGGTTGAAGTTTGATGGGGTGCAATGTTGAGGTTGTAATTTAAAGGAACAATAATATTTGGCTGTGAGACGAATGAAATAAATGTAGATCTTGTTAATGGTTAATTAATGCTTAATGAATTAATTAACATAAATTTCAACTGATTAAAAGGGAATTAAGTAATGTAATAAAGCTCTTTAAATGATTGTGTGCTTATAGGATACATAGTCTTAGATGTGGTAGGTGGGAATCCGAGAGATGTTAGATTCAATTGAGCCTAAAACTAGGTTATGCTCATATTGTGGCTATGATATATAGTATATTCATTACATTTTTTGTTTCTATATGCTACTACACCCAATCAGTTAAGGAAACTAACACCTCAGATATTTAGAGCCCTGGGGTGGTGTTTTCCCCAACATTCTGGTGGGAGGATAGATGGTTGACTACCCCCCTTTGGCCTTGCTCTCTTCTCTTGGTTGTTACTTGTGCTAGTAGAGATAGTGGTTAGTTTTCCCCATATATGTTTGTAGAGGGCTGTAATGGATTATGGTTATTCACACATATATATTCTGGATATAGTTTCCAATGGACTAATATAGGTGTAATGTGTATTGGTTGTGATGGCTTGAGGATCCTTACTCGGTTTATGGGCTATAATGGCTTGAGGTTTAATACCCAATGTATGATACACATTATGTGATCTGTGGTGGATCCCAAAAACTACTGGGTTATATTTCTTGTGTGGACATGGTGGTTGTGTTTCATGAGGTGCATGTTGTCGTGAGTTACCTAGGTGACTGCAGGGAAAGCCTTTTTGAGAGAGATGATTAGGTCGTGCGACGTTAGGGTAAAGAGGCAAACAAGTGAGAAAGTAGTATCGGGTTAACCATGAAATTATTTATTATATTTTATACTCTTGTATGCGATACATGGTAAGGGTACCCATTGTGAGGTTGGGAGCATAGTATTCCTTTTTAGGAGATGTATTATTTTCACTTGTTGTTCACTATGCTCTAGCATTCATTCATTACTGTTGTACGAGAGGCTTTAAGGGAAGATCCTACTGAGTATAATGTTATACTCACCGTATGTTTATATACACTTTTTTTTGGTCACATGGATTAGGTTGGAGAGTAGTCTATTTTATACTAGCTTGGAATTGCAGAACCTATTTGGGATTCATGGTTGTTGTTGTTTTTACATTCATTTGGGTACTTTCAGTTTTCCCCTTTCAATTATAGTAGATTTGCATGAAATTACATATGAGTACTTGGGATTTCATTTATATTTCTATCTATGTTTGAGTTGGTTGGTCTCTATCTTATCTCTCTATTTCGCATGTGTTCTCATAGAGGGTAATTCCTCCCATTTGTTTATTTATTATACCCTCAGTGCTAGATGCCAATACGGGGCCTACTTGAGGCTGGAGTCGAGGACACTATCTCCCTTCTTACATTGCTGACCCTTGAGTGGTACACCTTATGGGGAGGGGGTCCAAACATGTACATTCCTCATCCATAAAACATCAATGGCTAAATAATTCATTTATTTACTTAATATGATAAATAGAGTAAATTATTGTATTCCAGTACTCAACAAAAAGTCAACCTAATGATTTTTCAATGTGAATATTTTGAAAATCGACTCCATTTTACGAAGAAAATTTTCAATATTTGAGAAATTTTTTTTTTTAATAAACAAAAAAATTATTAATGAAAAACCATATTTTATATTATTAACAATTTTATGACACATTGATCAAGTAATTATCGTGTAATAAAATTGTCACATAATTGAAATAAAAAAATATTAATTATTGAATATATTTTATGAACATAGTTTTCTAATGAATTATTATTAAAAATATAAAAAAAAGTAAACAAAACTACATTTCACAAAAATAAAAATAAATAATATCTAATTTTTGAAATATTTATTTAATTATTACATGATATAAATATACAATATTTTCATTTATAAGATACATAAATATTTCTTATACATTCATAGGTGAGGTCAATATTCTTATGGTGATATTACTATTCATATTTACATTTTAATTTCAACAGTTAGGTTAATATAAAATAATATACCATGGTTCGTTTAATCATGATATTTCATATATGCTATTCAAAAAATTGAATTTATTTAATAAGATAAATACTGTAATATATTGGGGGTTTTATAATGGTAATTTAGAATGTCATGTCAATTTTTCATTTTAGAAAATAATAATTACCCAAAAATATCATTGTTGAAAAAAATTACAAAAATAATGAAAGTAATTTTTTCGAATTAGAATAATTATCTGAATCAACTAGAAATATCTTCAAGTTAGATGACCTTGATCATCCACGAAGATGCAGCAAGAAAAATTTGGAAATCATCCTTATCTACACCCTATATAAGTCATGTGTCAATGAGTATTAATACCGAAAATTAATATTTGACATAATTAACAAGCTTTGGAATACACCACTTATATAATAGAGACATACCACATGGGATAAGTCCTAAGGCCATAGGCCAAGGAGCCTAAATTGAGTCCCATGAACCGGAATAGTATCATACCAACATAGGTCATTTTCCAAGGTGATAACTAAGGATACCTATATCTAGATATATGAATGATAATGGGGATAATAGGTATCGTACCTCAATATACCTAATTAACATCATATGATAGCTGGTGCATTCAGTACCATCATAATTGTTTAGTGTCATTCTGATATTTTCAATCATCAATAATGTAGTCTAAAATGACATGGGCTATGATATTTTCAATACCCAATTACAATAATATATATATAAATTCATCATACATGTGAGTATCTATATCATTCATTTTTTTCTTTTAATTCAACCCTTAAAATATTCTAAAAAAATAAATATCATTGAAAAATATGTTGTCCATCTTAATCCAAATCAATTAATTTTATATATTCACCCACTAGTAGATTAAAATCTCAAAAAATGGAATTGGTGGCTTTAGAAAATAGAAGATAATTGAAAAAACCTCATATGTATCTCGACCTGAGGTTGAAAACCTGATACCAAGTAATGGTTCTAATAGGTAAACACATTAAGGTTTTATCAAATGACATGAGGAATTTAATTCATTTTAGAGAAACATCCAGATGGACCTGTGTGAAAAAATAGTGATATTTTAATAAACATCAAAATAATAGGGAAAATGAATAGAAAACCTACCGTATTTATTTTCATGAAAAAACATCTAGTTTTGTCTTATGACTTGGATTAAATCATATGAATATGTAATAATAGATGAATACCCTAAAAAGGGTTTATTAACATTCCCAAAATAGCACTGATGTTGATAAGATAAATGTGGTAAAAATGATGTTGATCTAAAATTTTTATAAGAGTTATCAAATGTGAAAATTGATGGTCTGATTGGAGTCCAAATAAGTGAGTTAATTGAATGCCTAAAATTTGGTCATGTGAGAGATCAAATAGATGTAGAGGGTTGTTGTGTGTGGATGAAGAAGGAAGATAAATGTCCTTGAGGTTCTAAATATAATGTTGTCAAAATGTTATTTTCACCCAATTTTAAATGTTCTATGGTATGGACTCATAATTGGACAAATCATACACAAAAAATGTTCACACCACTACCCAGGTAACACACCACACAAGGATTGAACAACATAATTTTACAATCCGTGAGTATCATATATATACACATTGATACATATGTGTATATAAAATTCATACCTAACATAGTTTATAAAACTATATGTAACCATTTCATGGTGGTAAGGATTGGTGTTTATAGTTTTCCCCAAATCATTACATGCCATGAAAATATTCTATTTCTTCCAAAAATTAGATCTCGAAGCTGTGAGCACAAAACATATTCTCCTAAAATATACCTTAAACCATAGGGATCATTTATAATTTTAAAACCAAGGGATTAACCCATTTATTAAGTGGATTATATGTTATAAAAAAACAAGGATCTTATTTTCCCAAGGTGCTATTATTTCAAAAAATATGTATATATTCTCTGAAAAAAATTTGGAAAATATTTCCATAGTGTACCAACATTGGTTCCTTTCTTGAATATCAATTTTAGTGAAAAACACAATAATTATGCATTTCATCAAACAAAAAATGATAATAAATGTTTTATTAAAAGTCAAAATCCATGAGAACCCCAAATGTTGGGAACGTTACTGTGAATAAATTGCTAACATTAATCCAATTTTTTATGATAATTATTTAAATAATGTATTAACATAATTATATAGAGACTCCATCCATAGAGAGGATAAATGTTGACTGAACCTGGATACCATAAAAGGAGATATGTGGCTACAGTGTTCAAGATGAGACAGTAATTATTAAACTTCTATTCCACATCTATTAAAGACTAAAACAGAATGAGAAAAATTATATATATTTTCTTATGAATTAGAATTATTAAAAAAACTCCACTAAGTGGTTTCTAATAATATTATCTATTAAATAATCATGAAAATGTTTAAAAAAAATGGCGTTCTATTTTACAGTGTTGAAACATCATATTTTAATTTGATATTTAAATAAGATTATTAAAAATTAATGACATAAGATATTATTCAATATTCTGGAATAAGAGTTAGAAGATTAAACAAATCAGAATAATTTAATTACCATGATTTTAGGTCATTGAAATTATATTTAGGTGATACAAGTGTGTGATAGAGATGAACAAACAAAAAAAGGTTATTAATTATGTTTTCGAAAAAAAATTCACCATTTAATGGTAAAACTGTTTTAAAGTTACATAGCCTATAAATATCACATGAGGGTACTGGGATACCCTATATAACACTTTTAGCTATATATTTACTCTTATATGACTCATAAGTACCTTAATAATTTTAATGGTATCATTTATGCATTATTTATGAGTTTGGTGTTACTCTTAGGTACAATTTGAGGGGACCTTATACATCATATTCATTCAAGATCATACCCATGTGTAAGCCTTGAATTTTTATAGTTACCATTACACAACTCATGTTAAAATTCAGTCACCATTATATTAATAGGAGACTAACATAACCAAACCTTTTGAAACATGAGGCTATGTTTATTTAGAGGTGAGATAATTCCATCCTCCAAAAAAGTTGTAGCTTTACCCACACATGACTCAATTAAATATTATTTTACCCAAATGAAACTCCAAAACCCCCTTCTGTATAATTAGATATAATTTATCATAATATAAGGCCAATTTTATATTAAAGGTTTAAAATTAAATTTACAATTGAAGAATTTTTACTTAAAAGGAATATAAATTTAAAAAAAAGGAGTCTAAAGAAACATTTAAAACTACCGAATTTTCAATGAACCTCCATCAATTCTATAACAAAATGAAAATATCAAAACCCAATAGTATATCATTTATTGATAATGGTGATGTTATATTATATATATCATGTTTTTATATATTGTGTTTTATGGTCATTGGAGAATGGATTTATTGTTCCAACTATTACAGGTACACAGCCATTACGTACCTATGGCTATTCCATAATATGAGTATATGATTTTTTTAAAGAATATGGTAATATGAAGATAATGGTGTGTTCTTCATGGTTGTTTAATAGAGCGTTGGGTTTCCAGTTTTAGTAGTTCAATTAAATTTTGATTTGTTTGAACTAAGATATCTAAAATAAATCTATTGGTGTTCATAGTTATCATTTTTCACAATAGTTAAAATGGTCACACCGTAATGTTATCATATTTTTAATTTACCTAATGTTTTTGTGTGAAATAAATTATAATATCCATTTAAATAATGGTCACTACAATTCGTCTTATACTCGTTACCCATAGATCTTCTAATTTTCATGAAAATGTAAAAATTCAGAGTCTCCAACATATTGCATTCACCGTTATAATAATTAAAACTTTGATGTACAAGGAGAAATATTATGATGAATTTTATATTATATAACTTATATTTGAATATTGGAATGTAGATAGATTTTATTAGTGAGTTTTGGTGATTTATTAAGTCTAATTAGTCAATTTATTCTATGTTATTCATTGGAATATTCTTAATGAATTTTCTTCTTAATTTTTTGTGCATATAGAATATATGATTTTGATAGAGATTTAGTTCTCTTGGAATGTGTAGGATTACTTACTGTGATCTAAATCATGGTATCATAATTTCCCTACATTAATTTCTCTCAATGATTACTAATTTTTTGGATGAGCAATGTGTAACACATGAGACTTTTATGAGAAATATTTTGTTTTTATATAAATAATCAAAGGAATCTTTCACTACACACAACACAATCTTGGCTTGCTTTACACACAACCACGACCTTCCTCGATAGCTTGGGTCGTACTCAATACTGAGTTTCACTAAACAACGATATGCTTTTAAAATATTATTAAAACAAGCCGTTATGAATAGTAATACACACTTTTTGAAATTTTGTAAATTTTATTATTCAAAATGTACTTCATTTTTGGATTCGTAATATCAAAATTAGCCTAGGGTGAAATTTTGGTATTTTTCTGAAAACATACAATTTTTGATGAATAGTGAAAACACTGGGTTACTATTTAAAAACCGACTTTTTATTTAATAAATTATTTATTTTATTTGAATTCATTTTAGGTCAAAATTGATACATAACACCTATATAAGTTCAATGTAATTCATTGGAGTCTTTTTATAATAATTTTATATATATATATACTTTATTGAACTTTTCACTGTCTTTTACCCTCCTCATATGAGAATTTAAAAATTTACATAAAACTAAATTTTACCGCTTCTATGAGTGGAATTTCAAAAATCTGAGAGACATGGTTAATATCAAGGACTAAAATGTGGTTCAATGAGATGAAAATAAGTTTTGGTGAATAGTAACGTTTTTCTTTTTTTAACGCGGTTAATAGTAAATAGGATAATTAAGGGTAAAATGGTATTATTATTACCCTAACACATGTCATAATTCTATTGGATAAGCTTAATGAGACCAAAAACATCCTTAGGAATAAAATATTACCATTTAGGCCCACATGGATTAGATTAAGACATTTATTGTTAATTTATTTAAAAAGGGTGAAAATAGTTAAAATGAAAGTTTATTAATTAATCTTTTTTAATATAGGGTTATACATAAGATAAATTTGACTATAAATATTCATTAGAAATATAAATAGATTTCCTACATAATGGAATTTTATTTATAATTTTTAGACATTAAATAATTTAATTTATGTATGACACAATGATGATGCAGTAATTATCATATTGATGAAATATTGACATAATTGATGTTATAAATACCCAAATTAATTTAATTTGAGACTTTTTATGAATTAAAATAATTTTTTTGTTAATATGACATATTAGTATTGATTTAATTAAGTTTTTTATAACAAATATTTCTGTTATGATTTTCACAAAAATCAATTAAAAAATAGTGTCAAAATTGACATAAAATAGTTTTTTAAAACAAATATTATATTATTAATTGTTATTTTATTCCTAAAAATCTAAGGTTCTGCCAAATGACTTAGATAAGGTTATATATATTAATAATAAACAACTTGGGGTTAGTTTGGCTTGTTATAGTATTTTTATTAACCTTATAGTGTAAGAAAAAAAGAAGACACGGTAAAAGTTAAATTATCTAACTTAAAGTTAAATCTAAATGATAAGGTTAAAATAGAAACCTAATCTTGTATAAATTCTATTGGATGAGAGTATTTAGACCCATCCCCAAATAGATTCTAAAAAAATAAATTTGGAGCTATTAAAAACCTAATACGAATTTATAATAAAATAATATTTTTAGTTGTTCCTAAGGTGCCCCTCTCCTCCCTTATAAAAGGGCACCTCCTCCCTCTCTTCCTAACACCACTTTGAGCCTTCATGCTCGGCCAAACCCTGCCAAATTCTCTTATCCAATTCCCTAGAAACATCCTATAGGTCCCGGTCTTCTTCAAAGACCAATTTTAGTGCCCTAAAAGGAGGTCTCAAAGAGGCGCTTCAAAGAGGATGTAATGTCCGTTACCGATTCTTTCATCTTTATTTCTTCTTCCACTTATTCTTATTTAGTAGTTTCATTATTAAGTAATAACATAAGTATCACTCATATACTGATATGTTATTATAAGTATTAAACAACCCTATTTCACCATCTATCCATCCTACAGAAAAAAAATCACCGCGCGTGCGTACGTACGGAATACCGTCTACACGTCGTGCTGTAATCTATTTTCCTCCACCACCTTACTTGGATGGGTATAATGGTGTAAATAATAAATATATATTACTATTGTAAAGTGATATTGATTCTGAAATAGTATACATACACTCCAATACGGTTCCACGATAATGGGAATGATATCATCGCTCGTGCGTACGTAAGGAAAACTGTCTCCACAATGTGATGTGACTCGTTCTACATGATCTTCATTACATAGTGATTATATAAATGAATTGAATGAATGAATATGATATATATTAAAATAATAAAATTCTGGAAATGAGGTATCTATAACATAAAAAAGAAGAATAAGAATTTATTCGACAAAACACACATAAGAACAAAAAGTAATAAACACCAGAATAACAAGTAGCAATGAAATATTACTATTAAGAAGATAAGAATATAACCATATATGACATAATAAAAATAAGTATTATTCTGGAATAAGTCAATGACATTATTTAAATAATTATACATGAGGTTCAGACACTTACGAAGCAAATAAGACCTAAGGTAAGGGAAAATCTCGCAATCTCAATTTTTATCCGAGATTGTTTATATTTCAGAATTTAATGGGGAATATTATCATCCAAATCAATGTTTCTTCAATATGAAATAATATTTCTATCCTCATAAAATTGTTTAAATCCAATTTTACCCTTCGTTCGGTTTTTAGTAAAATATATGAAAGGAATTTTTTGTCGTTTTTTGTACGAGGTACTTTTTGACTTTTCGGGAAAAAGTATGAGAAAAATGTTTTTTTACTTATACGGAATGAATGGATTTTTAGAAAATTATTTTCATGAAGCTTCCTTTACATGTTTTCAAGTTTATTTTTAATCAACTTCATTTAGTTCAAAATTATATGACATGTTAATAAAGGAAAATGTTTTTGAAGTAGAAAGGATATTTTCCTCATGAATGGAGTTCAAGTGTTTTATCAAAATTATTTTCCATCTATGATAATATTGGTTTCTGTTTCTATCCCTATTTTTACATTGTTTTTATTATTTTATGACGGAATTATTTTTATGATGTCCTTTTATCTTATATGGATTATGTTATGATGGAATGATGATTAAGAATCCCATTTTTATTGCATGGATTATGCTATGATGTATGATTTATGATTTGTGTCACACATATGAATGGTATCATTATGAGATGGGTGGTACCTATATCTCCCTCCAATGCATTGGGTAATGATTTATATCTCATTAGATAGACATGGATGGAATGTCAGGTTAATCTTGTTCAGTGAAATAGAACTGAAATGGAGAGTGAACTCGGTTCAGAAATGGACTTTGTCCGCTAAGACAGTCTTGGAAATGAGTCTTGACTACTAAGAAATGATTCTCTATGATTATGTGTGTATGAAACAATGTTTCATGTTTTATGTTGTGATTATTGTTATTACATTTCACTACTATGATTTATCCCATGTTATGAAATTATGATCTCTTTTGTAGGTTATGATTTCCAAAATGATATAATCTTATGATTATGATGTGATTGATATTTCTTTTGTTTACCCTTAATTAGAATTTGAGCTCACCATTTTGTATGTTTTCTTTCCCCAGGTCAGGAAGAAGGTTATTAAGTAGGATATGCCAAAAAGGGACTCTAGATATGATGAAATAAATGGGAGACAACATAGATGATTTATGAACCAGTTGTTTATGTTTCCCAGTTTCTAAAGACGCTATACCTATACGGTACTTTCATGGTTTTTTTATATTTTTTAATAAGTGTACTTCAATTTTGAAGTATTAACAATTTATGTAATGTATGGGTTGTTATAGTTGGTATCAGAGGAAAGGTATAGTCAACCTTTGGAAACTAGGATGTGAAAGCCTTTGTAAGAACCCTAAGGGTAAGTCTAAGCATAGAACACAATATTAGTGTTTTAGAAATGGCCATGAACAACCTATGATAAGACCATAAGTGTTAACATTTATTCTTTTTTATGTGTTTTTTCTATTATAATTAGTGTTTCTCACACTATTATTCTTCGTTTTAGTCAATGGCTGGAACCCGAACGAACTGTGTTAATGTGGAATGCAAAGGGCAATGAAATGATTGTCCCCCTGAGCAACCAAACGTTATGGGAGCTGGAATGAAAAATATTATAGCCATGCTCACACAACATTCTCAAGCTATGAATCATGAAGGACTTCCAAACAAGAAAAGGAAGGAGCAACATTCTGTCGAATCCTTCATGCGGCAGCATCCACCATTATTTAGCGAGTCTACTGATCCATTAGTGGCTAAAAAATGGATTAGTACTACTGAAAAGATATTTTCAGTTCTTCAACGTTCTGAACATGATAAAGTCATCTTAGCAGTTTATTGTTTGGAAGGTGAAGATGATCAATGGTGGAATCTTATCAAGAATACGAGGTAGAGGGATGAAATTGAGTCCATGGAATGGGACGAGTTAAAGAACTTATTTTTCAATAAGTACATCCCTCCTATTCTCCGAACAATGATGGGAAAGGTGTTTCTTGAACTAAAGAAAAAGGATGATGAATATGTCGGTACCTACGAAGCAAATTTTACAAGAATTTCAAGGCACGCTTCTGGGATTATTATCCAACCTGAGAGTAAGTTCGATCGATTCTTTAGTGGCTTAAAACCAAGTCTTCGAAGGGAGTTATCCATAAGGGACGTCAAAAGTTACAAGGAAATCATTAGATGTGATCTCAAGGTTGAGATGGAGATTGGAGTAACCCATCAGTCATCTGGGTTTGATAAGAAGAGGAAAATGGAATTCAAAGTAAAATCTAAAGAGCACCCGGAAAAGAAGATGAGTTTTCCCTTATTCTCAAAGTGTGGAACGAACCATGGAGGGAGTTCTCTTAAAGGGACAATTAAATGTTTCAAATGTGGAAAAGAAGGTCATAGGGCATTTTAATGCTGCAATGATGGCAAGAATATGTCTATTGATGCGAACATAGAAAAGGCTACACAGAGTGCACCTCCTACACTTTAATGTTACAAGTGCAAGGAAATGGGGCATTATGTGAATCAATTCCCTAATCCAAGGGTTGTTAATGATGATCGACATCAAAAAACTCTTAAGGATAAAGACAAAGGAAAGTCACAGGAAATTTCTATCAGCGATGTGGAGTACGATAACGATGTGGTGAAAGGTACACTTACCATCCACTCTAAAGTAGAAAATGTTTTCTTTCATTATGGATCCACCCACTCATTTATTTCTGAATAATTTTCTAATGGTGTCTCTGTATTACCTCAACAATTAGATGTTGACATAACTGTGACAACCGCTAATGGCACAACAGTCGCATCAAAAGTTTATAATTCTTCTTCGATTGAAGTTTGTGGGAATGTGCTTCCTGCAAATCTTGTGATCCTTCCTATAGTGTAATTTGATGTGATTCTTGGCATGTATTGTCTTTCTTTATATGGAGCTCATATCAATTTCCAAATAAGGGAAGTCACATTTCATATTCCAAATCAATCTATGATCGTCTATCGATGTAAGGATGAACATAACCTTCCAGTGGAAATTTATTCCATCTTACGGGTCTTGATTCCACTAAATGAAGGTTTTTTTATCTCAAATGGTTTGTGAGAAACTCATGATTACGAATATTCCCATTGTACAAGAGTTTGATGATGTCTTTATAAAGGAATTACTGGGTCTTCCACCAAATCATGAAGTTGAGTTTTCAATAGAACTCGTACCAGGTGCTTTTCCTATTCCAAAGAAACCTTATAGAATAGCCCCAATTGATTTTCAGTAATTGAAGAAGAAACTCCAAGAGAATCTTGATAAGGGATTCATACACCCTAGTGCGTCACCTTGGTGAGCACTTGTTCTTTTTGTTAGGAAGAAATATGGATCAATGAGACTCTGCATTGATTATCGAGAACATAACATGATCACTATCAAGAACAAGTATCCTCTCCCGCGTATTGATGACTCATTTGACCAACTACGCGGATCTCAATACATTTCCAAGATTGATCTTTGTTCAGGGTATCATCAATTAAGGCTCAAAATGGAGGATATACCAACGACTGCTTTCCGTACAAGGTATGGAAACTATGAATTTATAGTGATGCCATTTAGTCTTACTAATGACCTTGTTATCTTCGTGGATCTAATGAATAGACTCTTTAGAGATTATCTTGATCAGTTTTTGGTAGACTTTATAGAAGATATTCTCGTATATTCAATGACCAAGGAAGAACATGAAGATCACTTGAGAATTATATTGAAGACCCTGAGAAAGGATAAGCTTTATGCAAAATTTACCAAGTGTGAATTTTGGCTTCAAAAAGTTGCATTTTTGGGTCACATAATCTCAAAAAGGGGATATATGTGGATCCAGCCAAAAGAGAGGTTATTGAAAGATGGTCGAGACCAAAAATAGTAACTGAGATCCGAAGTTTTCATGGTTTGGCAGGATATTATTGACGTTTTGTGAAATAGTTTTCACAATTATCTAATCCACTCACCATGTTGACTTTGAAAGGAGTTAAGTTTTTTTGGACGGAGGAATGTGAAGAGAATTTCAAGGAATTAAAAAGAAGGTTATCCAGTACACCTATACTCACACATCCTTGTAGTGGAGAAAGGTTTGTGATCTACAGTGATGCATCCAAGAAGGGGCTGGAGTGTGTTCTTATGCAAAATGATATGGTGATAGCTTATACCTCACAAAAGTTGAAAATCCATGAGAAATATTACCCAACTCATGATTTGGAGTTAGATGCGGTAATCTTTGCCTTATATATTTGGATGCATTATCTTTATGGAGAAAGGTGTGATATTTATACTGATCTTAAAAGTTTAAAGTATATTTTCACACAAAAGGAGATGAATATGTGCCAAAGATGATGGTTGGAGCAGATTAAGGATTACCATTTCTCAATTCATTACCACGCTGGGAAAGCAAACAAGGTGGAAGATGCATTAAGTCGACAAGACCATTCTAGCTTATCCCTGATGAGGATCACAAAAGATCCAATATCTATGGATTTACAAGGGAAGGATCTTGGAATTATAATGGAAGGGGAAAATCGTATCTTTCTCAAATGAATGTTCAACCATCTATACATGTAAAGATTAAATAGGCACAGAATGAAGATGTAGAGTTACAAAAGAAGGTGAGAAATGTTCCTAAATTCAACATTGATTGTGATGGGATAATAAAGTTCAGGAATCGGGTTTCTGTTCCTCCCATCCCAGAATTAATGAAGGAGCTTCTGGATGAGGCTCATTGTTCTTCATTACCAATTCATCTTGGAAGCACAAATATGTATAGAGACCAGAAAGAGTACTTCTGGTGGGATGGCATGAAGTGATATGTTGCTGAATATGTCTCTCGATGCTTGGTTTGTCAACAAGTTAAAGCTGAGAGAAAAAATTCTAAGGGGATGTCACAACCATTACCCATAACAAAATGGAAATGGGAAAACATCACTATTGACTTTGTCATCGGACTTCCTAAAACATCCAAAGGAAAAAATGCTATCTAGGTCATAGTTGATCGTCTTATAAAGTCAACACACTTCATTGCTATCAGAGATGATTTCTCTCTGGATCAGCTTTCCAAGATATATGTGAATAAAGTGCTAAGATTGCATGGAGTACCACTTTCTATTATATCTGATTGGGATCCTAGGTTAACCTCTATGTTCTGGTGAAATCTTCAGCATACTCTGGATACAGAGTTGAGTTTCATCACTGCTTATCATCCTTAGACAGACGGTCAGTCTGAGAGAACAATACAAATCTAGAAGATATGTTGAGAGCTTACCCTATGGATTTCAATGTTGGTTGGGATCAACACCTAACTTTGGTGGAATTTTCTTATAATAATAGCTTTCACTCTAGTATTCATATGGATCTTTAGGAATCTCTCTATGAAATGAAATGCAGGACTCCAACTTGCTAGGATGAAGTTGGGGAAAGAAATCTATTAGGACCTGATCTTGTTGATGAGATGGCAGAAAAGGTCAGATCCATTCAACAACACATTAGAGATGCTCAGAGTCGTTAAAAAGTTATGCTGACAACCGAAGAAAAGACCTAGAGTTTGAAGTGGGTGATAAAGTCTTCTTACGAATATCTATGGAAAGAAGGGAAATCTGAGCCCTAGATATATCGGTCCTTTCGAAATACTGGATCGTGTTGGGAAGGTAGCTTACCGATTGGCGCTTCTACCAAATCTCTCTCAAGTTCACTATGTGTTCCATGTATCTCTCCTGAGAGAGCCCATACCTGATCCTTCACATGTACTCAGCTCAGAAGTTGTACCGCTGGAGCAAGATCTTTCTTATGAAGAACAACCGATAGAGATTCTCGATCGTAGTGAAAATGTCCTACGGAACAAGTCCACTCGCATGGTGAATGTTTTATGGAGGAAACACCAATTATAAAAAGATAAATGAGAGCTTGAGGATATGATAAGGGAGAGGTATCCTCATATGTTTATTACAAAGTGACGAATTTCGAGGGCGGAATTCATTTTAATAGGGGTAGAATGTAACACCCAAGACTTTTATGAGAAATATTTTGTCTTTATATAAATCATCAAAGGAATCTTTCACTACACCCAATACTAGCTTGGCTTTCTTTACACACAGTCGCGACCTTCCTCGATAGCTTGCGTCGTACGCAATACCGAGTTTCACTAAACAACGATATGCTATTAAAATATTATTAAAACAAGCCGTTATGAATAGTAATACCCACTTTTTGAAATTTTGTAAATTTTATTTTTCAAAATAGACTTCATTTTTGGATTCGGAATATCGAAATTAGCCTACCGTGAAATTTTGGTATTTTTCTGAAAACATTCAATTTTTGATGAATAGTGAAAACACTGGGTTACTATTTAAAAACCGACTTTTTATTAAATTATTTATTTATATTATTTATATTTATTTTAGGTCAAAATTGATACATAACACTTATATAAGTTCAATGTACTTCATTGTAGTCTTTTTATAATAATTTTAGATATATAAAATTTTATTGAACTTTTCACCGCCTTTTACCCACCTCCTAGGAGAATTTGCAAATTTACATAAAACATAATTTTACCGCTTTAGTGAGTGTAATTTTGAAACTCCGAGAGACACGGTTAATATCAAGGACTAAAATCTGGTTCAATGAGATGGAAATAATTTTTGGTGAATAGTAACTTGTTACATTTTTTAACCACGGTTAAAAGTAAATAGGATAATTAAGAATAAAAATGATATTATTATTACCCTAACACATGTCCTAATTCTATTGGATAAGTTTAATTTGACCAAAAACAACTTTAGAAGTGAAATTTGACCATTTAGGCCCAGATGGATTAGATTAAGAAATTTATTTTTAATTTATTTAAAGAAGTGTTAAAATTGTTAAAATCAAAGTTTAATAACTAAATAATTTTTAATATAGGGTTATACATAAGAGAAATTTGACTATAAATATTTATTAGAAAGATAAAATATTTCCTACATTATTTTATTTTATTTATAATTTTTATGCATTAAATAATTTAATTTATGTATGACACAATGATGATACTGTAATTATCTTATTAATGAAATACTGAAATAATTGATGTTATAAGTACCCAAATAAATGTAATTTGAAACTTTTTATGAATTAAAATAATTTTATCTGTTAATATGACATGTTAGTATTGATTTAATCAACTTTTTGCGAACTAATATTTATTTTACGATTTTCACAAAAATCAATTATCAAATAGTGTCAAAATTGACATAAAATAGTTTTAAAACAAATATTATATTATTAATGGTTATTGTATTCCTAAAAATCTAAGGTTCGGCCAAAAGACTTAGATATGGTTATATATATTATTAATAAACAACTTGAGGTTTGTTTTGCTTGTTATATTATCTATATTAACCTTATAGGGTAAGAAAACAAGAAGACACTGTAAAAGTTAAATTATCTAATTTAAAGTTAAATCTAAATGATAAGGTTAAAATAGAAACCCAAAACTTGTCTAAATTCTATTGGATGAGATTATTATGACCCATCCCCATCTTAGCTACGAAATAAATCAATTTAGAGCTATTAAAAACTGAATATGACTTTATAATAAAATAATATTTTTATTTTTTCCTAAGGTGCCCCTCTCCACTCTTATAAAAGGGAACCTCCTCCCTCTCTTCCTCACACCACTTTGAGCCTTCATGCTCGTCCGACCCCTACCAAATTCTCTTCTCCACTTCCCTAGAAACATTCTATAAGTCCTGATATTTTTCAAAGACCAATTTTAGTTCCCTAAAAGGAGGTCTTAAAGAGGTGCTTCACAGAAGATGTAATGTCCGTTACCGATTCTTTCAACTTTTTTTCTTCTTCCACTTCTTCTTATTTAGTTGTTCCATTATGAAGTAATAACATAAGTATCAATAATATACTGATATGTTATTATAAGTATGAAACAACCCTATTTCACCATCTATCCATCCTACGGAAATCCAAATCATCGTGTGTGCGTACGTACGGAATACCATCTCCACGCCGTGGTGTAATCTATTTTCCACCACCACCGTACTTGGATGGGTATAATGGTGTAAATAATAAATATATATGATTATTTTAAAGTGATATTGATTCTGAAATAGTATACCTAAACTCCAATACAATTCCACGATCATGGGAACAATATCATCACTCGTGCGTACGTACGGAATATCGTCTCCCCGATGTGATGTGACTTGTTCTACATGATCTTAATTGCATAATGATAATATAAATGAATTGAATGAATGAATATGATATATATTACACTAATACCATTCTGGAAATGAGGTATCTATAACCTAAAAATAAGAATAAGAATTTTTCGACAAAACACGCATAAGAACAAAAAGTAATAAACACCCGAATAACAAGTAGGAATGAAATATTACTAATAAGAATATAAGAATATGACCCTATATGATATCATAAAAATAATTATGATTATTTAATAATTCAATTACATTATTTAAATCATTATACAGGAAGTTTTTGTACACATACGAAGAAAATCAGACCTAAGGTAAGGGAAAATCTCACAATCTCAATTTTTATCCGAGATTGTTTATATTTCAGAATTTACTGGGGAATATTTATCATCCACATCCATGTTTCTTCAATATGTAATATTATTTCTATCCTCTTAAACTTTTTTAAATCCAATTTTACCCCTCGGTCAGGTTTTAGTAAAATATATGAAAGGAATCTTTTATTGTTTTTCGTACGAGGTACTTTTTGACTTTTCCGGCCAAAGTATGAGAAGAATGATTTTTTAACTTATATGGCTTGAATGGATTTTTAGAAAATTATTTCCATGAAGCTTCCATTACAAGTTTTCAAGATTATTTTTCATCAACTTCTTTTAGTTCAAAATTATATGACATGTTAAGAAAGGAAAATGTTTTTGAAGTAGAAAGGATATTTTCATCAAGAATGGAGTTCAAGTGTTTTATCAAAATTATTTTCCATCTAAGATAATATAGGGTTCTATTTCTATCCCTATTTTTACATTGATTTTATTATGTTATGATCTAATTATTTTTATGATGTCCTTTTATCTTATATGGATTATGTTATGATGGCATGATGATTAAGAATCCCATTTTTATTACATGGGTTATGCTATGATGTAGGATTTATGATTTTTGTCACACATAAGAATGGTATCATTATGAGATAGGTGGGACCTATATCTCCCTCCAATGCATTGGGTAATGATTTATATCTCATGAAATAGACATGGATGGAATGACAGGTTAATCCGGTTCAGTGAAACAGGACCGAAACGACGAGTGAACTCGGTTCAAAAATGGACTTTGTCCGCTAAATAGTCTTGTAAATGATTCTTGACTACTAAGAAATGATTCTATATGATTATGTGTGTATGAAAAAAAGGTTCATGTTTTATGTTATGATTATTGGGATTACTTTTCACTACTATGATTTTTCCCATCTTATGAAATTATGATCTCTTTTGCAGGTTAAGATTTCCAAAATGATACGTTCTTATGAATATGATGTGATTGAAATTTCTTTGGTTTACCCTTACTGAGCATTTGAGATCACCCTTTTTAATGTTTTCTTTCCCCAGGTCAGGAAGAAGTTTATTATATAGGATATGCCAAAAATGGACTCTAGATATGATGAAATAAATGGGAGACAACGTAGATGATTTATGAACCAGTTGTTTATGTTTCCCAGTTTCTAAAGACACTATACCTATATGATCCTTTCATGGTTTTGTTATAGGTTGTAATAATATAACTTCAATTTTGATGTATTAACTATGTTTGTAAAGTATGGGTCGTTATACTTTGAGATTCAAAAAATATACCTTATTTTTTAAATTTTTTTGATTATAATGATATTTTATTATTTTTATATATAAAAAAATCCTATTAATAAAGATAATGCAAAAAAAATAGGTTAAATATGTGGGAATAGGTAATTTTATTTGAATAATATATTTTATTATATTTCTCATGTGAAATATTTCTTTCATCTATTATTGGTTAATATTTTTTTGAGAAATGACTATTTATACTCAAAAATGGCTATTGAAATTACCTCTTATAAAATGAAAACTTTGTAGAGTCACTAAAAAACCAGTTGCAATGATGAAGGTACCTGATATAAAATCTTT
The DNA here is from genome assembly GCA_963277665.1 of Viscum album. Classification (NCBI taxonomy): domain Eukaryota; kingdom Viridiplantae; phylum Streptophyta; class Magnoliopsida; order Santalales; family Viscaceae; genus Viscum; species Viscum album. The sequence goes on along the minus strand of OY728122.1, from coordinate 904,189,043 downwards.
CTTAGATAAAGAATAATATAGATACAGTAAATACTAAAATAACTATTTTGTATACGTACAATGATATTTTTTGTTGGTGTGTTTGTATGATTTTTTGGGGGTTTCATTAGGTTTAGGTAGCGGGTGATGTGTAATATTCCGTGGGTGGCACAGTTGGTTATATTTAAATTTCTAGATAGTTTAGTAGGGTTGATACTACCTTCACATGGTTAGAATGATATAATTATTTTGTAATTTTGTGTTTTCTTTTAATTCTTTTATGTAGTATTTTTTGTTGTTTCTTTGTGTCATATAATATAAATTGTAATGATAATAATGAAATGCATGATTAATGTATGGAATTAAAATGGGTGTTAGATAGAAGTGTAATTTCAATAAAAATATATCCAAATGTCTTAATGAAAGGAAATTCGATTGAAAATGATTGATATAGAAATAGAATACTAGTAGGATCAACTATTTCATTTTACATATTTGATGATACTTTTATCAATCGATGCGGGGGATTGTTTTGGGGATATATATTTTAGTTATGGTTAACTGAATTAATGGTAATATGGTGATATATTTGCAGTTTGGATGTATTATTTTGATGTAACCCTATTTTTTGGGGCTTGTGTGTAGATTGTACTATTTTTTAGAAAATTTATTATATATATAGACACCAAACCCGAGTCGGATAACTATATCAACTACTATTTTATTAGATTCTGTTTATTCCCCCTAAACATGATAATTTTTTAAATAATATATGGTTTAATGAACCCTTTTCGCCTCTATTTGTTCCATTTGTAAAACATTATGTTGTGGATGAAAGGTTGAATGGCCATACTACTAGGGTATATGCTGTACAGGGGATTCATATTAGGTATTCGTGGGAGTTTAGGTTCATTGTGTATTGAAATATCCAAGAAGGTAATAATAAATAGGTACATGGTGTTCTCAAAGACCTTACTGATTATTGATGAGACAATATAATATGCGGGGGATCATTCTCAGTTGATAGATTTCATGAGGTTTACATCATTCATAATCATTATACTGTATTTTACAAGATTGGAGATATTTTTCTGAAATTATATACTTTGTTTTGTGTAAATGATGATTAAAAAATGGATTTTCCATGAGGTATGGATTTTTATATAAGATATGGTGTGTTGTGGATTAGTTGGAAATGTGATTGAGTGTGAAGAACTTTTAAATTTTTTTGAGAGATTAAAACATGTTTGGAATTTTTATGTGTTCGATCTTACAATATCCATTGATATTTCAATACTATTAAAATATCTGATACCTTTTCAAAGATCCATATTGTAGAAGAGAAGTAGTTTTCTTAGTAGGAGGTAGATTTCATTTTTCTTAATCAAGAACACATTATTATTCTCCATCCATGTCTTCATGATATAGATTTAGAATTTTTACAACTCCTCCACCAGGGCTTGTGTTGTGACTGTCCCAAGCCCTCCTTCCATAGGCCATGGGCTGGTGACTATCACTGGAAAGGCGTTTCCCTGTAACGGGAAATCATTTCCTTTAAACCTATACAAACACCCAAACCATGTACACAACAGGAAGAAACCAAAAAGTTAACTAATGTTGCAAAAAGTGTAATTAACGTAAAGGGGGTGGAATAACAGTCCAACTGAAAAGTAAAATTACAACTAAAAATAGAAAATCATATACTAGATCATCCATCTAGGATACCACATTAAGGGTAGGTACAACGCAAAATTATTTGTCATTGCAGCACGTCACACCAATGGTCCACCACTATGCACCGTCCAGTCCTGGCTCCCTCAGCCTCGATCAACTCTACCTGTCATCTACAAAAGACACAACAAGGGGTTGGTGTTTCCCATGTAGGGGTGAGTATAACAATACTCTGTAGGGAGCTTGAGACACTCTATGGTCTCTCGGAGTTCCACAATGGAAAAACCACAAAACAATACCTCAATCACATAGCATGATGCAGTCAACAACTATACATAAGTATATAAACATACATATACCGATGTTATGAAGATATACTTATCTTATACATGTGGGAAGAATATCACAAAGGGGAAAACCACGAAGGTGACACCATGAAGGTCAAAGTACCACACAGGTAACGTCACGAAGATAACACGATGAAGGTAAATGTACGACACAAGTAACACCACAAAGATATCACCACTAAGGTAAAAGTAAAATACAATTATCACCACGCAGATATGTCCATGAAGGTAAAAGTTCCACACAGGTATCACCACCAAGGTAGAAGACTCATATCACAAAGTAATTAGTGAGATATAGGTGTATAGATGATCATTCGAGATGCTTGATTATCATATTCTGTCAAGAGACACTACTGCTGAACATAAAGAATCTGACCCACATAGGATCATTAGGTGCTAACCCCCGAAATAATCCACATAGCATCCAACCCACCCAAAGTAGATAGGTACTAACCCTTGTAATGACCCATATAGGATCTGACCCACACATGATCGATATGATCTGACCCTCAAAGAATCCCTGGGCGCTGGACCACATAGGATCTGACCCACACAAGATAGATTAGCTCTAACCCACATAGGATCACTGAGCGTTGACCCACACATGATCTGACCAACATAGGAACGCTCGGTACTAACCACTATATGATATGTCTCTGACCTCTACTGCACTGACAACCACTAGATTCTAGCTCATCATATGCTTGATTAAATAATGATACACTCCTCAATCCATCCATTGTACCACAAAAACCATGAATCTCCAAGGAGAAGTATCTCAAAGGGTTGCCATATCTCAAGGGTTCCAACATGATAGCTGAATTTTCAATCAGACGCTCGGTGTATCACTTATAAGCGTTTTAGTTCTGACGTCCCTGTTGGATACGGATTCGATCCATCCTTTCGGTTCTCCAATATTTACCCAAATTTCAAGTGGAATATACCAAAAGTACTTCCTTTCTCCAAGGGTCTTCTTTTCGAAGGCAGTTTGTCAAACGAATTCTTGGTTCTGAAGTTATGACCGATTAAGAGAAATTGGGCCAGGTCAGGTCCGGGTCCGGTTCGACCCGGTCGGACCGACCCGGTTCCGGTCAAACTAACCCTGTCTAGCCTATCCTACAAAGGGGGAACTACCTAGCCCACAAATTCGTGGCCTGTTGTGCTCACGTGGCACATCCCGCTGTGGGGTGCGGCCCACTGGGATTCCGCGGCTTGGCCCGAGGAGGCATGGCCCGTTGGGCTCATGTGGACTGGCCTTTGGTAGGGCACGACCTACCAGGGGTGCGGCCCAGTGATGTGGGTCTTCTGGGCTAGCACGGGGCGGGGGGTGGGGGTTACCCTTTTCTGATGGCGAAGCGGAAGAAACCTTTTAGCACTACCAAGTCTCCCATGGGACCCGCTGCCAGTCCTACCGTCGTGGCGTCGTAGTCACGGCTCCTCCAGCGGCGTGTCATTGTGCGTAGTTGATTCATCCTACTTCGGACCATGGTATACCGCCCTTCTTGACCCATCCATGAACAAGATGATCTGGGACTTCTATGCTAACGGCACATGACGTAACGACACATCCCAACCACGCCATGCCGGTGTCGGCCGCTCAGCTGACCGCTATAACATATTGTCATGGCCTCCTCCTCCAGCACATGATGGCGACCCACCTCCAATGTGGCTAGCCTATACAAGCCGATGCCATCATCTGTCATCCCAGGTCTTATCAACCCTGAAGGTAAAACATGCGAAGGATGCACCAAAATTCGAAAAAGGACGGAGGGTCCGGGATTTGTTCGTTAGGATCGCGCCCCCCAGTTAGCTTGATAGAAATAGGGTAACAAGAAAGCTTCATCAATAAATGGAAAGAAAATATGATTAAAACCCTACCTAGTGATCATGGGAGGATGCCCGCGATTGGGGAAGAGTCGGCATTCGTCACCCACACAACAAGCTACCAACGATGTCGTTGAATCGTCATTCTTAGATTCGGGGTTCATTTTCCCTCGTCACCGCTCACTAGAACCGGCTCTATCCTCAAAGTGTTGGGAATCAGGGCACATTACTAGAGATTTTTCGCTTTGTGAAGCCATGCCAATGACTCCCCCAAAGCTCCATATAAATAGGATAGGGGGATAGTATGTAAGAATCATGGAATTTATGGGGGTTAATTTAATCAGATCCTTCTTAAATTCCAACTATGTATTTACATAGGATATGAAGTGTAAAGACATTTAATGGATCAACATAGTGCTGGTCTCACACCACCGCATTCCCATTGGAAGGAAAGAACGAAAGAAATAAAATAACAATGTTTTTTATTATTCATTTAAAAAGTCAAAAATCTAACTTTTTCTCCAAACATAATGTTTTCGAAGTGAAGCCTATCATAAGCGAATCCCAGCGCTCCGGATTCAACAGTGCCATCATATTTTTAATCCAGGCACCGGTTCAAATGATAGAAAATGACTCCCATGTTTTTACTGAACATACCGTAAATTTTTTTTAGAAATTTATTCTCGGCACACTGGGCATCGATATCACATGCCGTCAATTTTTTCAGACTTGTAATAATTCCATATAATGAAAAAAAATCATTGAAAATCCGGGTCATTAAATTCTACCCAATTTAAGTATTTTAGTCCCAAAAATACAAAACTAGACTAAGGAAACAAATTGGTGTACTAAGAATGAATCTGAGAGTTCCACAGCGATGTGCTCTCCAAGATGTTCCCGTGATGGCGGTGAATGCACACCATAGGTGTCGATCGTCCCCAAAAGACCCTCTCTTGTCATTCCTCAATCTTTATTGGAACCTGAATAATGGTCGCCCCATCATCAAATTCATGTAGGCCATGATTGATGAAAATAGATGGGTCATGCACATATCTCCTCAGCTGAAATACGTGTAAGACGTCATGCACCCTCTCCAATTGCGGAGGTAGTTCCAAGTGGTATGCTACCATGCATATCCTCTAATGTATCATAAATGGTCTGATAATCCTCAGTGATAACTTATCACCCCATCCAAATAACTGAAAACCTTATCGTAGTGAGACCCATAGAAAGAAATAGTCTCCCTCCTCGAACTCCAAGGGACTTCATCTCCTATCATCAAAAGACATCTACCTACTATGTGGATCCTTCATTTTCTCTAGGATGATCTGCAACTTCTCAGTGGTATCCCGAACAAACTCTGCACCCATATGTGCTAATTCCCTTAGGATTGTTTAGCATTGAGGTGATCTACAAGGTCGACCATATGAGGACTCGAATGGTGTCACAAAAATGGTTGAGTGATAACTGTTATTTTATGAAAACTCCGCCAAGGGCTAGTGATCCTCTCAACTACGCCCAAATTATAGGAAGCAACTACGTAGCATTTCCTCTAGTGTCTGAATGGTCCGCTTCGTCTAACAATCCATATGTGGATGAAAGGTAATGCTGAAATGTAGCTGAGTCAAGAATTCCTCTATAATCCCTTCCACAACTAAGATGTGAAATGTGTGTCACAGTCAGAGACAATCGTCGATTCCAAACCATCATGTCATACAATATCATGTATGTATAGGTGCCCCTATCCCTCTACTGATCCCTACTCTCAGATGGGTAGGAAGTGGGCCGACATGGTGAGTCGGTCAATGATCACCCATATGGAATCATTTCCGTTGGATGTTGGTGGAAACCTTGTTTCAAAGTCCATGGAGATACCATCCTATTTTCACTCCGGAACCTATAGTGGTTGGGCTAAGCATGATGAAAGATAATGCTCATCTTTCACTTTCGGACAAGTGTGGAATCGTGAAACAAACTCTTCCATTTCCTTCTTCATCTATGGCCACCAGTGCTAATGTCGAGGGATCCAATGCATCTTTTCTACACAAGGATGTATCACCGGCGTGGATGTATATAACTACCTCAACACCTCCTCTAGTAGCGCCACTGGTACCATGGTGCATCCTCTAAAAATGATGACATGTTCCCCACATTCAAAAAATCTATTAGGTTCATGTCATATGTATATATGAGAACGACATGCCTCATAGTCAATGTCCACAAGCTGTGCCTCCTAAAATCGATGAAGAATTGGTGGAATGACTATCATATGCTGGAGGTAAGCTGCTACATCTCTATCCACAAAGGATATCTACAACGCGGCTGGCTGCTCTGTCACCGCATTTAGTAACTATAGACTAGAACTACCACTAAGTGCGTCTTCCACTACAATCCCCTTCAAAGAAGTATAGATTATCTCAATGTCATAGTCCTGTAGGAAATCTAGCCATCGTCAACGTATCATGGGCTGGTCCTTCTTTCAGAAGATATACCATAGACTCTTGTGATCAAAGTAGACTGAATAACATTCGTTCACCAAGTAATGTCTCTACATATTCAAGGTGATAACCACTATTGCTAACTGTTTGTCATGGGTAACATAGTTCTACCCATATTGTCTCAGCTTTCGAGATCCATATGTGATCACTGCTTGCTCCAACATCAAGAGAAATCTAAGTCCAACCACTGTTGTGTCATAGTAGACTACATACCCAACTCCTTCTTTTGGTACCCTCATGATGCGGGATGTCGTCAGTCTCTACCTCTGATCTTGAAAACTCTATTTTCATCTCTCTATCCACAAAAAGGGTGGTCCCTTCTTCACTAACACTAACAAGGGTTCCACAACCCCAGAAAAGTCCAGTAGGAATCTATGGTAACACCTAGCAAAAACCAGGAATCTCCGTACCTCGGTCACACTGATGGTTTGCTCCCAAACTATGATATACACTATCATTTCTAGATATACTGCAACTCAAGCCTCCAAGATAATGATTCCCATAAAGTGAACCTCTCGTATCTAGAACTGGCACATCGAGAGATTATAATAAAGTTGGTGATATTGGAGTGTATCTTGAACTATTTGTAGATGGTAGGAATACTCTTCCTCTGTCGTTGTGTACACTATGATTTCGTCATTGAAGACTACCACAAAACAATTGAGGTATGGCTATAAAATCATGTTCATGAGTCACATTAACACAATAGGTTTTTTGGTCACCCAAAAAGACATAACCAAGATCTCATAGCAGCCATACTGATATCTGATGGCTGTCTACTACATATCCTCATCTCATACCTAGACCTAATGATATTCTCATCTGAGGTATATCTTTAGAAATCATCAATCTCCTTTCGATTGATTTAAAATATCATAAATTAGTGGGTGTATATACCTTTTCTTCATGGTTACCTGGTTCAGCCGCTGATAATCCACACAGAGCCTCAAACCACAATCTGCCTACTTGGAAAAAAAATCGGGGATGCCCATGCAGAAACACTAGGCCTTATGAACCCCTTTATTTTAAAGTCCTCCAAACGTACCCCAAACTCATGAAGCTCCACGAGATCCATCTGATATGCTGGTGTAGATATCATAGTTATCACGGGGTACAAGCCAATGTAAATGTCTACATATATGAGTGTAGGTAGTCCCAGAACATCTTCGGGGAAGACATCATCATACTGGTCAACCACTACAGGATATCTCAGACTCTCAACCTCAAAATCTCCTATTTTAAGGCTAGTCAACTGATGTGTGATCGGTTGAACCCTCCTCTGGGTAAGTCCATCATGTGTTGTAAAGGATCTCTTTTCGCTGGTGATGGTAATCCCAGTCCCATCCTCAAGGACACAATACACTTTGTTCCTAATAATGTCAATATGATCATGTAATGTGGATAAATAATACATACCCAAGATTCCATCATATGTCCTCGAAGCCACTACAAGAAGATCTCTGTTGAAGCTCTCGCCTCATATAATATGTTAACACTGCTGGCACCATTGTGTAATCGTCGAATCTTCCCCCACTGCACTCTCTATCAACAAGGATCAATCCAAAAGCTCTGTTGAAATCTCCATGCATCGAGCGAGGGTCATGAAAATAAAATACTGATTGGAACCTATATATATAAGTACTGCAGATTGGGTTCAATAGTCATAGATCGTACAACTAATCATATCCAAAGTGGCGTGGCCATAGGCCATAGATGCCTAGAGAAGAGGTCGTCCCTATCCTCATGCTCCCTATGGTCGGGGTGGAAAACCTAGTGATGGTGGTGGAAGAACCTTGAATTTCCACCCACCGCCACTTGAACAGCTGACTCCTCTACCATGGCTGCCGCCATGTGGACCTCCTCGCTCGAACAACTGCCTCTGCCTTAGTGGTCCCTCGACCGACAGCTGGTTATCTGTACGGTGGGTCAGGCAGTCGCGAGCCATGTGACCCTTCACACTACATGAGTAGCACTTCATAATCCTCAACTTTCTTCCTCTATCCCATGATCCCCTCACTACTGACCCTATATCCTGAGGTCACCCACCAGAAGGTCTGGCATGCTAGGGCCTTAGTGTCATTCATCTACCGCCTGTTGTTGATGAATCTGCTACCTAATGTCCAGTGGTGGCTCTCACTAATGGGTCCAACTTAGCTAAGAATCGATCCAACAAATGTGAACACTCTAGCACCCCATCCTACGTCGGAATGATAAATGATACTGTCGATGCTATGATCTCCCGTCGAAGACCCTACTCAAATGTGCGTGCCCTGAAGAAAGGGTCCCATACCATGTCTATGGAGTAGTGGGATAGGTAAATTTACCTTTCCGAGTTCTGGGACATGATCATGCTTTCCTGTTGTACATGCAGCAGATCCGGTATACAAAAAGAGCGTAGAGTCGCTTGGACAAACTCTTCCATAAAATTCCCCCACCCATGTGAGGGTCCCTTTTTCAGGTAACTAGATTATCAGACTCCACCAACTTTTAGTTACCTGTAGAAGTGATTGGCATTTAGGAACACCATCAGATCATCTGGTGTCCCAAATAAGAAAAAAACTCTAGCCAGAGCCTCCAGCCAGCCCTCCTACGCCTGTAGGTTTGTCTCGACTTGGATCATCAGAGGTATCTGCCAGTAAAATTCATCCAACACGCTCAGTCGGCATGCACTGTCATCTAGTGGGGCTAGGGGAAATGGAATCCCAATATCTAGTGGCGATTCTGGTACGCCACCCAAAAGCTCTAACGACATATGAGGGCACTACATCGATGCCTCATCGCTCGGTGGGATGTCATTGCGTACTCTCTTGGGAATCCTGGATGGCTATCTACATGGTAGCATCCTGAAATAAAACAGTTGTTTCATGGTCAATAATTTATACCTGGTGATTTGACTCAAAGAGATTATAATAAAAACTTTTAAAAAACATACGCAATCAGTGTTTTCATGCACTATGTCAGAAATCAGAAATCGGGGTCCTAGTGTATAGATACATCAGCTACCACACCAACACTGGATTCCCCAAACTAAAAACCACGCTCTTAACACTTAATAATATAGACACATATAAATGATGATAGTACTAGTTCTTTAGTAGAACCAAATCCTCTTATACCACTTTTTCAGGAACCTTCCACCGAGGCCCTTGTCGTGACTACCCCATGCCACCATCCATAAGCCATGGGTTGGCGACTAGCACCAGAAAGGCATATCCCTATAATGGGAAGTAATTTCACTCAAACTGGTAAAAAAACACAACCATAGAAAACTACATGAAGCAACCACAATATAAAATGTTGTAGTAAAAATATTATTTAATGTAAAGAGGATGGAATAAAAGACCAATTAAAAGTACAAGAACAACTGAAAAGAGAAAAACAACTCCAAGATCGTCAACCGAGAATCCTATCTCAAGGGTAGGTACAACTCACGATCATTAGTCCCTACAGCATGTCATGTCAAAGTTCCACCTCTGAGCACCATCCAGTCTTGGAACCCTCAACCTCGATCTACATTGTCCATTGTTTTCACAAGAAGCAACATGGTGAGGTCATAGCCCAGGCTGGGGAGTGTATAACAATACTCATCAGGGACTATGGGAACCCCAAAGGTCTCCCAGAGTTCCACAATGGAAAAACCACAATGCAAGACCTCAATCAAAATCCACAATGTAGTCAAACACTCTACATAGGTATATTCCCATATATATACCTATGTTATCAAAATATACTTGTCTAATACATGAGGGATGAATATCACAAAGTGGAAAATCATGAAGATAACACCACAAAGGTAAAAGTACCACACATGTAACATCATGAAGATATCAACATGAACGTAAAATTACCACACGGGTAACACCACGAAGATATCACCACGAAGGTAAAAGCACAACAAAAGTATCACCATGATGATTTCATCACGAAAGTAAAATTACATCAGAGGTATCACCTCAAAGGTAAACGAGTATGATCACATAGGTATTAGTGAATTATAGAAATAAAGATGATCTATCACGAAGCTAGATCATCTAATTTTGTCAAGAGGCACTACTGCTGACCATACTGAGTCTAACCAAAATAGGTTCGATTGGTACTAACCCGCTCAATGACCCACATTGGATCTCACCCATCGAGAGTCGATAGGTACTAACTCCCACAATGACCCACACTGAATTGGACCCACACAGGATCGGTATACACTGACCCACACATGTTGGATGAGTACTGACCCACACATAATCTGACCCACATAGGATCGGTATGCACTGACCCGCATAAGATCACTGAGCACTAACCCACACAGGATCTTACGCACAGAAGATCCTTGATACTAACCTCCATATTATCTACATCCATCCTCTACCCAACTGCCAGCCACTATATTTCCTCTCATTATAAGCATGATTTCGGGAGGATCCGTCATCAAGAAATTGGTCAAAACTAAATCTCCACAATGCTCCAAAAATAATCATCCCAATGTACCGCCATTTTTTAAGGGTTCTAACGCGACAGACGGTGCATCAATCAGATGCCCGGTATGTGACTTATAATTGTTTTACTTCTGGGGGCTCAATTGGATTCGGATTTGATCCAACCCGGTTGTAATAAAATCAGTATCTAAGACTAATGTGGATTATACTAAAAGTTAAAACTCACTCCAATGGACTTTTCACCATTTATGGTTCTTCAAATGGACGCACGGTTCTCATGGTATGACCCTTTAAGAGAAACTGGGCCTGGTTGGGTTTGGGTCTGGTTCGACCCGATCTGGGCCTACCCTCACCCCCCCGGTTTTGGTCGAACCAACCTAGTCTGGTTCTAACCCAGCAAGGCTAGGCCATTGTGGAGTGGGCTGTGGTCCGGCCTGTCCTGTGGTGTGGTGCGGCCCGCAGGGCTCGCATAGCCCGATCGGAGCAGGCGTAGCCCATAGGGATCGCAAGGACTGGCCCGTGGTGGGGAGAAGCCAGCAGGTGGTGTGGCCCACTGAAGCGAGGTCCACTGAGCTGGCACAAGGGGTGTTTCTATATTTGGAAGGGGAAGCGGTTAAACCCTTTCGCACTGCCAGGTCACCTGTGGGACCCACTGACAGTCCCTCCACTGCGGCTCCTCCGACGGCATTCTGTTGCACGCCACTGCTTCCTCCTATGGCCGACCAATGTCGGCCTCCCAACTCGACCCTTCCGCGGATAAGATATTGCAGCTCTTCTCTACATGGATCACTCAATGGAATGCTGCATCACCACTGTTTTCGGCCGGTGCTGGCCAATCTACTGAACAACACAGCATAGTGACACTACCTCCTCCTATAGTAATGCTTGCGAAGAACGCACCAATATTTGAACAATTAAAGAGGGTCTGAGCATTGTTCATTTGGTTTGTTCCTTTAGAGTTAGCTTTATAGAAAGATGTTAGTAAGAAATATTCATTAAAACATGGAAGAAAAGCAATATTAAAACCCTACCATGAGTTTTTTATAGAATTCCTGTGATTGAGGAAAATCAGTATTTGTCACCCCCGCAACAAGCTACCAACGATGTTGCTCAATCATCATTATTCAGTTCGGGGTTCAATGTCGCTCATCACTATTCATTGGATGTGTCTTCTTCCTCCAAGTGTTGGGCTTCATGACACTTTACTGGAGCTTTGTCTCTTGGGAATGGTGTGCCACTACGTCCCCCCATGCTCCATTTAAATAAGGGAGGGGGAGGGTAAGTAACAATCGTGGGATTTATGAGTGTTCATCTAATAGGAACGTTCCTCTATTCCAACAATGATGTCACTCAGGATTTGAAGTGTCAAGACGTTTAACGTCTTGACGTGTCAATGGTGCCACAATACCACTTTCCTGTTGGTGAAAAATAACTATAGAAATAAAATAACAATGTGATTTTATTATTCTTTTTAAAATCTTAAAATCTAACTTTTTCACCATACATATTGTAGTCGAAATGAATCATCCCTTATGCAATTCCCAGTGTCCCAGATTCAATGGTTCCCTCTGATTTTTAATCCATGCACTAGTTCAAAAGATAGAAAATGTCGCTAGTGCATTTACTGAAAGTACCTTAAAAAAGTTCTGAAATTTATACCTGGCACACCGGGCCTCAGAATAACGTGCCGCCAATTTTAATAGAATCATTATAAATCAATATAATTAAAAAAAATTACATAGAAAATTAGGGTCATTAAAAATAAAATACCACTAAGTAAACATAATATTATCATCTTGATATATTAAATCTATTTTTACAGATTCCAAGGTGGGTTAGGTAACTAATTGTAAAATAACATCTTAGAGTTATGGATTTGAAATTGTGTTTCATTATATATAAATATTTATTTATTTATTTTGTATTTTATCTTTGGAGTTTTATATAAATAAAATATTCATATTTGGTGGGACTATTATGAATATTAGGTTATTAATATTATTTTATGGACTACTGTTATATTTATTTTTATTTGGCTTATATGAGTGAAATTCATCCCATTATCATTTTTTATACCATTTATGTCATTCTCCATCCAATATCTCATTTTTTGTAGTCCCCTAGGGATGATCCTATATATTTATTCTATTTATTAGTTATCATTTATGCTCATATTTTTTGTATAGAAATTTAATGTTACTCAAAACAATTAAATAAAAATATCTCACATTTATTTCAAACACATCAAATTAATTTTATTATTTATTTTAAAATGGGGTAGATATAATTTCCCATAGTCATATTAACATTGTGTAATTTGGTTACAACTTCTTTTATTTTTTAATATAAATTGTTATATGTAATATTAAAAGGCATATGATATTTTATAATTGATACATTATATGAAAACATAAGTGATTTCACACAAAATAATTGGTTCTGAAAAATGTGCTATTAAATTCTTCAAAGATACATTTATTCAGGATCTATCATAAAAAATGTGTTATTAAGGGTACAAAAATATTTTTGGAGGACTTATAATCCTCAATAGAAATATGAAATGCATCATTGAATACATTCATTTAAAATATAATGTCATATGTTATTTCAAAATGAAATTCCTAGTGAACAAAATTTAGGTTTAGGTAGTCATAATTATTTTATATAAAAAATAAATTTATATTTACATAGAAGTACGATTCATTTCTATACAGATGTAAAAATTATGTGTATTATTGATTCTTTGTTACAGTATACTTTATCCTTGTTGTGAAATAATCCTTACTAATATTTTACTCATATAATAATTTCACTATTATATAATTAAAATTCATACAGATAAATATAAAATTATGCTTACATAGATAGAATTTATATTTAAAAATTATGATTTTAATTTATACAGATATCGAAATAGTGCATTCATATTTAAAAATGATAAAAACCATTATTTGTGAACAGTTTTTTTATAGTTTAAATACTTTTTAATGAATTTTTAATATAATATATGTTTTTTATTATTCTTAAAATTAAATATAAATGATAATGATTATATTTGATGTGTTTTTAGGTTTCTTAAATCATGTATTATCATTATATATTTTCATAATAAGAAAATATTATAATTATCGTATATAAATTACCTCAAATTATGGCTAGTGGTGATTGATTTAATAAAACATCATAATGACCATGAGGATTGTGGAGTATATGGCATACAAAATATCTAATAAGAAAATGTTTTATTAATTTTAATTGATGGAACTATATAATAATATGGGTTAATGAATCTACGTTACAATGTGTGGGGACATTGATACTGAAACTCCCATTCCAATTGCTATTTCAAGAGATCATCACCATTCAATCATTTTATACTACAATGATCAATGAAACAATGATATTCATTATATATGAAATCATATTATTCCTTATTTCATTGTATTTTCCTAATTCTATGATTTTTTTAATAGTGTAATAGATTTTTATTAATACTATTTTCATTCTAAAGGAATGTATGTCTATTTTTTATTACTCCTATATATAATCCACGAATTATTATATTGTATTTACCTAAAAAAATAACCTATTTTTCTTTTTTTCCATTGTAAAATTGAATGGTATGTTTTTTTATTGTTTTACTATATATTAATAAATTATAGTTGTATGAAAAACGTTTTTGCTCCATTCAAATTTGATGTATTTCTTTGGTGACTACCATTCCCATCATATAGATAGAGGGGGTGGGTAATAACTAAGTGTTGTGACATTTGATCAAAACAAATAATAATATTTTTTTTCATAATTCTTATATTTCCAAAGTATATATAAATTTCATTATTTGATCAACTATTGTATTTGAATTAATAACTATTGTAACCCAAATAAAGAAAATTAATGTTTTAATCATTTATAGGTTTTCATTGGAAAATGTATTCTCACAAACTTCTAAACTATATACAAATATCAATCTCAGATAATATTTTATAGTTAATATTATCCTTCCATGGAAATGGATGGATTTATTGTCTAATTATTTTATTTTTTCTAACTCTCTCGTAGGAACATAATAGTAGAATAATGATTCTAATTAAATGTCCAGAATCAACTCAAATGATAGTTTGATATCACAAAATCAAACATACTTTAATTGGAATAATTATTGTTACTAAAAATATTAAATGGAGTCATTCCTCATGAATTTAATAATTGATCTTTTGATGATATCTATAAACTGTATAGTATTCTATATTTTTATCGAGATATAAAAATTGCAAAAAATGTAATAAAATATGATTTCAATTTGAAATAATAGATATAATATTTTATTATAACAGTTGAGAAATGTGTATCAATGAATCATAATATAAAACTACTAAATACATAAGTAGAAATCATTAATTATATAAATATTGTTCTGATAAGAAAAAAAAGACGAGTATCCATCATTTGGATTATTTTGATTATTTTAGTGAAATAAGATCAAGATATAAACCACGTGTTGTATATATTCATAATTATTATCAAGGTGATAATTGTATTTTTAGTGAACCTAATAATATTATATTGGTTACAATGTTTTTTTGGTCTCAACCTAATAGGTGACAGTAGCCATATGCGGTGACAATTGAGAATATGATTTTTAATGAGAAAACATTTGATATTATTATTATTCTTCCACTATAATATTAACTATAATAGAAATAAAATATGGATAATGAGACTTGAAATAAGAGGTATGTTCATTTGATTATAATGTTACCATTCCTACCAACTATTCAGAATGTAGGCAGTAGATAATTGAAATAATGAGGTAAATAAAATAATAAATGGTATTTTAAACATAATAAATAAGGGAACTCAATTCATAAATTTATTTTGAATAAATCATTCAATGTAAAATATATATATAATTATAGTATTTAAAATTATCTTTTACAAAATATATATTAAGTGTGAATCAAAAATGTTAATATTAAATGAGATCTTCTAAAATGGAATCACATGATAAAATATATGGAATGTATGATAAAAGAATGACAAGTAAGGCTAGATGGATAGATCTTCACTGAAGAATGATAATAGAGTAATGGTTTTTCATGTGGATGGTGCTAAATTTTTATTCATAGCTATAATCAAAATTAGGTTAGAAGTGATTTAAATTCCACATTAGGAATTGATTCATATTTTTTAATTAATACTATTAAATATAAATATGATGATAATAAAAACTGCAGTTAAATTCTCTAAGAGTCTAATAAGTAGATAATAATTACAATCATAAAAATTAAAATTAATAAAAATATATTGTAACTATTTTTTAATAATGTTTTATATAAAATACTTAATTCAAGGTCAAATGTGAATGTTTTTTATTATTTTGAAAATTCTAATTTAATGACTAAAATAATAATTTAATGATTGATTAAATGAATCTAAATGAATAAAATTATAGGAATAAATATTTAGTTTTATTAATATTTATGGTGAATAAACTAAATTTACATATTTATTAGAAAATATGTCAAACTTAGTGGAATAATTTAATATTATTAAAGAGTAAAATAATATTTACTAATAGATGTAACTCATTTCTCTAACAAAATAGTTCATTTTGATTTTTAATATTCTAAAAAATATAATATGAATATAAATAATGAAATTATATATCTGAATGAATCGTTATCTATTTTTGATTATTGGTAATTGAAATTTTATAAGCTAATTAATAAAAATTAACTGAAAAAGTTGAATATGGTTTTGGGATATTAAATCAAATACATAAACCATATAACACATGATTTGATAAAATTAAAAAAAATTGTATCTATAGTTAGTTATTTTTAATAAAATCTAGAATTAAATTATTTTAATCTATGCAATTTTATATTTTCTCAAGATTTTGAAAATATTTATTTTTATCTATGAACTTTCATTCTATGATACCCAGAAATTATTGTTTGAAATAATTTTGGGCACTTAAGAACTCCTATAATAACCTCATTGGACAAATGAATTTATAATTACATAAATAATTTTCTATATAATTAATTTTAGGAAATAATACGTAATAATATTTAGGAAATATGGTATATGGATGATGAATTCAGGAGAAATATTACATTTGATCTATAAGGCATTGATTAAATAGTTAAAATTCATCATGGTTCTCTTACATTCAGTTATATCTTATATTCAAATTATTAAAGATTCTATAAAGTAGGTATGTTTGATTATATTTTCATTTTTCAATTACTGTATATTGAATGATTAAAATTCATTTTTTTAATTATCTAATATATTTATATGATGAAATGAATATTTATTCCTAAGATAATGAATATTTTTTTGTTATGAAAGATTCTAAATTATTTTTTACAAATATAAATGATAATATATATTAAATTTTTTTCTACACTAATAAATATTATTTTAAGGTGTTTAAATGAAGGATAAGAAACTTATATTTTTTGAATTGTAGTATTTGATATCAAAACATGAGACAACAAAAAATATATATACGAATATAAAGATTTTTCCATTTCAAAAAAATAAAGGAAGATATTTTTCATTAGAAACTTGACTAAATGTTAAACAACATACATAAAAATTCATATCTATTAATTAAGTTAATACTATAGATAGACATAAACATATATATCTAATTTTATTTAGTAATCTGAAAATATTTATTTTTATTTGAATGTTATAATTAAAAAAATTAATTTCATCATTAGGTTTACTCATTAATATTTCATATATCATATTAGAAATATGTTAAATATATTTAAAACATTTTTTAAATTAGATCAAAATTAAAATTGATACATAACCATATTAATTATATGTAATGAATAGGATGATATTTTTAATATATATTTTTGTGAAATTATATTATGATAATATATTATTAAATTTCTTTCTTCATATAATACTATAAGATATTTTTTTTATATAATTGTAAAATTAAACTATTTAGAAAATTTATAGATCATTGTATAATGATTATTATAAATTAATTTTTTTGGATGAATTAGCTAATAAATATATTTATATTTTAAATATAGATTTTACAATTAAATTATTAAATAAACCAACTTATTAATTATATAATTGAATGAAATTTAAAATATTCATTATAGGTTCTTTGGACTGTAATGTTTTTAATAAAAATTATAAAGATAACGTAAGTTTACAGAAAATGGGAGAAGAATTTGAGGAGTCCACTTTTAGTGATAATGAACATTAATATGATAATAAATTATTTGTGGGGGATAATTTATCTCCTTAAACCTTTATATATTATAATAAAAAAAATACTTCCCTCATGAAATTAATATAAAGTATATATTATGAAATTTAGACTATAAAATAAGTTTTTAATTTTAATGTAATTCTACATTTATTCCTGATCTAGTGCCTAATAATATTTATGTTTCACTTAGATATTCAAATTGGAGAGTTTATTTGAAAGAATAATTTTAAAAAAATGATAGATTTATTGTTTTTGATATATTATAATGTCCAATATATAAATAGGTTATAGAAACTGAATGAATACTTCGGAAAAAATTATACAATTTTGGAAATATACATAATAATAAAAATAGAATTTTTTTATGATTTGTATCAATAAGAAGAATTTTATTCCAATGAATCTTATACACTTGTTATTAGTATTAAATATATTAGTAATTTATTATCTATTTATTCTATTTGATTATTTAAAATGTTTAAGATAGATGTTAAAAATTCATTTTTAATTGGTTTATTTATGAAAATAAATATGTTAACAAACCCCCATAAGATGAAAATATATTATTTTTATGTCATAAATTCATATAATCAAATAGTTTTTATCGAAAAAAATATTACAAAACACTATATCATGGTATATATTTTTTCATTTAGAATAATGATTTTAATAAATTGATGGTTGATTAATTTTTTTTATTTTGAAATTTTCTAATGAAATTTTAATTTTGAGAAAATATATTTATGGTATTGTTTTTTGGACTTTCTGTGAATTACAATTTGAATAATTTTATAAATTTTTGAAATACTAATTTTAGAAAATTTCAATGTGGAATATTAATTTAATAGATTTATATCATTTCAAATATGGGATAAATTATCATAAAATTAGTAATAATATGATACATGATAGATAAATTATCTAATAAAAACAATAGTAATACTTTTAATACTCCAATGAATATAAATTATAAATTAATATATAATGAATCTATAATATCTATTTTCGATAAAGAGTTAATAGGGTTCAATAGAATCATACTTTATTTGAAAACAACATGGAATGATATTGTGTTTAAGGTATTCATTTGTACTTGGTATCAAGATAATCCAAATTAAGTTCATATGAATAATGATAATTTGATATGTTAAATTATGTGTTAATAAAATTCAATTATATTATAGTCAAAATAGTTATATTTCATATCATAGTATGAGTTTTTATATATAATTAGTTGTCCAGTCAAAAATAGTGCTTCATGTATGTGTCATTGACTTTGATTTTTTTTGATTTCATTGATATATAATGAGAAATTATCTATTTCTTTATCCATATTAGAGGAAAATTATATCATTATTGATAATATTTTTCATCATATTATAAATATTAAATTAGCATTAATTTAATTCATTTATTATTTTTATAAACTGCCTATTTTCTGTCAAAATAATTCATATATCTAAATATCAAATAGTCATTTTATGAATTATAGAAAAAAATATTGATGTGACATTTAATTTTTTAAAAAACATTTTAATATAAGGGTTATTTTTAGTTATTTATTAACAAATTAAAATCAATTTATTGTTATATTTAATAATCCTCTAGAATCTATGATTTTTAAGAAATATATTTGAACATGGTATAATGGAAATATACTTCCAGTTTTTATAGAATTGAATGTTTATTAATGTTTTTTATTAATAATATATATCTATTAAATATTTTTTTAATTATATTATTCAATACTATATTCGATGTATTTTTTTTATATTGAATTATTTTGTTATACTTCTATATTCTATTATAGTGCTCATGTAACACCCCGTGTTTTTAAGACATGTTTTATCTCTTGGATATATTAAATTTTCATTTATGTCTTGAATTTCACAAAATTGAATATTCCATTCACATGTCATCGACTCAAAATACAAAAAATCGACTTGGCATATAAAAAATGTACATGAAATTGGTGTTTATTACTGAAAACATCGACTTGCAATTTATTATATGCAACACGTACTTGGCGTATGTTACACGCAACACTAATGATTCCAACAAACAAGATCTTACTGTTATAATTATTTAAATGAGATAATTATAAAATATTCAAAAAGCATAGTTATATGAATATTAATAACAACTTTTCAATTAGTATTTAAATTTTTGTATGTAAATAAAACAAATTTACAATGAAAGGCGCAATTTTTTTTGATGTCATCATATGTTTAAAAAATCCATTTTGACAAATGTACTTATATTTATTTCATAATCTGAAAAATAATTAAATAATTTAAACACATTTAGAAATTTAATTTTATAAAATAATCTTCATTTATAAATTTATAATTTCAAAAAATATATTTTGGTAAAAGATTGGGAATTTTCTAAGAAACAACATTTTTTGATGAATGCTAAAAAATACAAGATTATAATTCAAAACTACATTTTCATCTAATTTATTTCTAAGTATAAATTATATTTTCATTTAGATCCTAATGTAAATTAGAATATATTTTAACCAATACACACAATTTGTGTCATTGGATTAAATTTCACTTTGAAATTCATTATAAGAATCTTGTAAACTTTAGATCATTTTTTATTCAAAAACCTAAAGTGTCGTCCTATCAATGGGATTATTTTTAAAATAATTTCTCCAAATTATGTGATTATAATTTGGAACATTAGATTGTATGTTCATAAATATTAATATTTTATAATTTCTAACATGTTCAAATTAATTATTGAAAAAAATGTTATTTAACATTATTAAAATTAATTATAGTGATTAAAGATAAATTAAAATTAATAAGGAACACGACCATAACATTAATACCCAAAAGGACCTAAAAATAGACCAAACCTCATTTTCTATACACTCTTCATCCATTAATCGTATATTCATGTGTTTTGTAGCCATGTTAGGACATTTTGTTAACTGAAATCATGTTTACATCATGAATGTTTTTTAAAATTCCATGTGTGTCCCTTCCCAACCATATAAAAGGCCACCACCTATCCCTCTTCTTTACAAGACTCAAACAATATAATTTCTGCTAAAATCAACCCAATGCACCACCCAAAATTCCTCCCTTCCTCATAGAATCTTCACCGTGGAAAGAAATCAATCCATGTAAGACTTTTTAACAAACCAAATGTAGTTACCCAATTATAATGTAAAATATTCTGTCAATATTCTTTATTATAATTCATTCTCTACCCCAAAACTATAATAATTAAATTATTGTATAACAACGCCTGTATAATAAATTAAATAATATTTTGTTATGTGATGGGTAGACCAACACATACACACACCACCATCTAATGGGAAAGAACATACTGTTTACCTTTATGGTGTACTGCCAGATTACTAAATGATGATTGATCATTTTTCTTTTACAAACTCTAATTGGTGATATTAGAATTGAAACTATGTTTATATATATATATATATTATTTTTATTTTTATTATGTCTTTAACCTTATTAATTATTTTTACATCACACCACCTGGAATAAATTAATGATGGGTTTAGATAAAATATATGATATATACAGAATTATAATTCTATATTAATGATATTATATACAAATATAAATATATTTCATTTTCATTCTTTATTTCAGTACGACAATAAAATTGGAAACATCGTTCATGCGTAAGTATGACTTATGGTCTCAATGAATAGGGTATTCCATTTCATCCTTATAAATTCTATATATTATTATGATAAAAATATAATTAATATACCTGATATTTAGATCATGGTGTAAATTATGGATATCATGATATATTTATATGTAAAAATGATATAAAAATTGAGAAACGTGCGAAGAAAAAAGAAAATATTACCCAAGTGAAACTTTAACCTAAGATTGTTAATATTTGTGTAATATAAGTTCATAATCGAACCATATATTTTATTATACATATGAATATGTTTATTTAAATGAATTATAATAAATTTATATTTATTATACTATTGGTTTTAATGAGTACGATGAATGTTAAGGCAGAAGGTGAGTGAATTTTTTCTCACTTTTATTTCATTGAGGTGCGTGATTTAATCAAAACTCTCTTATTTGGTGTGGCATTTATACTTTACAAGAATTTATTATATGTATCATATAATTAAATTTATGTGTATTCACATATACATTTTATGATCTTTCTTTCATGGGGTCATTGATTCAAACGTTACCAAATCTAAAAGACATATTTGTCTCAGTTTTCCTTCTTTGAGACACATGTTTTGGTAATAAACCAACATTTTATCCATTTGAAATTTAATATCATGAATATAAATGTTCTAATGATATCAGAGGCTTCATGTAATCCCCATTTCTTACAGGTATAGTATTATCCCAAGTTAACATGTGATATGTGTGGAACCTATACCTCTACCCAATGCATTGGGTAAAGAATTATGTCTCAGGAGATTGATCAATATGTTCTTGGGGTAAAAACATGAATTCTAAGACGGTTATGGGAATGAACCATGAATTCAACGATAGTATATGGAATGCAATCATGAAACTATTATGGCTAGAGGAGTGAAAAATGACTACCAAGATGATATGTGGAGTGAACCCATATACATAGATGGTCTTGGAAACAATACAATTTGTAGTGTGGAAATCATATTATTATTTTGTCTTCCACAATTCCATGTTTTATTTTGATGATATTATTTAATTTATTATGTTATTTATTTTCTAATGATTCATATATTATGAACTATAATGATTTTTTTGATGATTCACCTATATGATATTTGTTATGTCAGGTACGATCTTATATTTTCTTGATCATAATCTCATACAATTATTGTCATGATTATTCTTACATATCTCTCTTTTTTACCCTTACTGAGCATTTGACCTCACCCCTTTTTATGTTTTCTTCCCTAGTTATAGAAGATATGTATTATTATTTATTTTTGTAAGAATGGGTTTAGTTAATAAAACCCTAGTGAGATATATTGTATCCACTTATGTATGAGTGTTTATATTTCCATGTTTCTAAAGGCAGTAGACAAGTACGATCATTGTGAATCTGTTTTAATAATGTTTTTGTATTCGTGAAAAGTAATGTAATATTAATAAATTAAAAGTGGTGGTATCTATAGTTTAAATCATAGAAAATGTTTAGTTATCCATGGTATTTTAGGATTAGAAATCATTAGTGAGAATACTATGGACAAGCTTATGGATTTGTCTAAGGACAACGAAAAGATTTGGAAAATATCTTGGATTTTTGGTAAAGGATAAAAATTGTAGTTTCCAAGAAAAATAACCTAGTCTTGATAATACAACTGGATGATGCTCTGTAACAAATGTACATAAGGTTATAACTCTAAAAAAATGTTTTGGGCTTCACTTTGGGTAATCAAGTACACAAAAATTGTCCTAGATACACCCATTAGTTTGAACCCCTCATGGGATATTCATTGAAATTTAAAATCTATTCACGAACCATAAGGAAAGGTTTAAATAATAATTGTCTATAAATTACCTAGGATAAACCTAAGGTGGAATCGATTAAGGAATGAGTCATAATTTTGAAACCCAATAAGTGAATTTTCAGGGTTATGTGGTTCCTTGATATGATAATTTTTTCTCACACTATGATTGTTGGTTTTAGTCAATAAATTAAACCCAAAGGAACCACGTTAATGGGGATTCTAGTTGAAAATGAAATAATTTCCTTCCTGTACAACAGTATTTTGGGTTATGTAAAATTGAAATCCTTATTTCTATGCTCACATAGATTTATCAATTATGAATTTGGGTGGAATTCCAAATGGGGAAAGGATGGAAAAACATTCTGTTGAGTCATTCATAAGGCTATGTCCACCTTATTTTAGATGTACATATGATCTATCTATTGATGAATAATGGATAGATACTAAGGAAAAGATATTCATCATTATTAAATGTTCAGAATATGATAAATTTATTCTATTTATCTATCCGTTACGAGATGAAGTAAACTAGCTGTAAAATCTAATCTATATTATGAGGAAGCATGATGATATTGAATACATGGATTATGAAGAATTGAATACCATATTTCTCAATATGTACAGTCCATATATTCACCATACCATTATGGGAAAATAGTTCCTTGAGTTTAAAAAAGGTTATGATGAATATATTAGGGCATATGATGCTAATTTCATGAAACACGCGAGGTATGTGCGAAGAAGCCTCAAAGATATTTCTTAAGGAGGAATAAAGTTTTTTTCATAGTGTAAAGGAATTATTAATGGATTTATATTGCCAAATTAATGGGAAATAGTTAGGAAACATTGGGAATGGATTTAAAATAACAAAAAATGAACCTCTCATGATTAAGTGCTACATGAGTAAGGATAACATGCATTATGTTGACCACTACCCAAACCCAAGGGCTGGTGATGATGATGGATGACAATAACCTTTTAATCAAATGTATCATTGAAAATAACTTGATATATCTATTTTAGATGAGGGGTGTGATAATAAAATGATGAATGGTATAGTTACTTTCATCTCTATAAATGCTATTGTTCTATTTGATTCTTTATCTTCCTACTCATTCATATATAATGAATTTTTTATGGGTATTATGATTCCACTAAAACAATTAGATGAGTAAATAGTAGTGAAACTCCATAATTTTAGGACTATTTAATCTCAATTATAAGATTCATCTCTAGTTTATGTTTTATGGAATTTTCTTCATGAAAATGTTTTTATTCTTCCTCTTGATAAATTTGATGCCATATAAGGCCTCGATTGGATATTTCTGCATAAATAACACATCAATTATCTAGAATTGGATGATATGATTGACATTAACAACCCTCCTTCGATCATCCATCAACATGAGGATAATTATGAACTTCCTAGGGATATTACATCTAGTGTATAGGTCTTAATATCCATTAAAAATGGGTGTTTATCACAAATGGTTGGGAAGAAACAGACAATGATGATATGCCTATTTCATGGGATTTTATGGAGGTATTTCTAGAAGATTTTCCATGATATCCACCAAAATTTGATATTAAGTCCTCAATATATTTCACACTGGATTGCACACTACTTTTAAAGTCACATTACAAAATTTACTTGATTGAGATGCACAAATTGATGATGAATATCCAATAAATTCTTGACAAGGGATTCATTCCACCAATTCTATAACCTTTGTGTTCACTATTTCTTTCTGTGAAAATAAATATGGATAAGTGATACCATGAATTGATTATCAGGAGTTGAACAATATCAATATGAAGAATAAGTATCACATTCCCCATATGGATGATTTGTTTGAACAACTGTTTGGAGATCAATACATTTCCATGATTGGCCATCATTCTCGATATCATCAATTGAATTCCATGAAGGATGACTTACCAATTAAAAAATACCATACAAGGTATGGACACTATGAGTATACAGTGATTCCTTTCCGTCTTACTAATTTCAAATCTATCATTGTGGATTTAATATACAAAATATTTAGATATTACCTCGACAAGTTTTAGGTTGTCATTATAGATGATATTAATATATATTAAAAGGGAAATGAAAATCATAAAGATCACTTTATAATAGTACTACAGACCCTATAAATGGATAAAAGATAACGAAAATTTAAAAAGTGATAATTTTAGATGCAAAATGTTTATTTATTGGGTCACAAAATCTCAATAGATGTTATAGTAGTATATCAATCAATGATTGAGGCTATTGAATGTTGGCCAAGACCAACTATAGTGACTGAGATTCATAGTATTCCAAGTTTAACATGATATTATTGATGGATTGTGAATAATGTTTCATGAATATCTAATCATCTGACCTAGTCAACACAAAAGGGCATCAAGATCATTTGGACAGTTGAATGTGAGGAAAATTTCATGTAACTGAAGAGAAGGTTAGTATGGGTACCTACGATAACATTACCCTATAGTGGAGAATATTTTTTAATCTATAATTATTCATCAAATAAGGGATTGGTATGTTTTCATAGGCATAAGTACTTGTTTATCACTAATGCATCATGGCAGTTAGAGATTCAAGATAAAAATTTCCCATCTCATGATTTGGAGTTATCATTGATAATTTTTTCAATTAATGATATGGATGCAATATATTTATAGAGAAAATTTTGATATATATACTAATCATAAAAGTATAAAATATATATTCACACTGAAGGAGTTGAATATGATATGAATAATATGGTTAGTTACGATAATGGATTATGACTGATCAATACATTTCCACCATGTGAAAGTAAATGAGGTGGATGATTATTTCATTTGGATTAATCATGCTACCTTATACATGATGAGGATCACACAAGATCCAATATTTATGGATTTTTAATTTTTGGATCTAGAAATCATGATGTTAAGGGAAAATAATATCATTGTCAAATGATTGTTCAACCCTCCATCTAAGGGAAGAGTGTGGATGCATTGAAGGAATATGTAGTGCTTCAAAAGAATGTAAAAAATTTTTCCTGAGTTTATTATTGATTCGGATGGAATGATAAGGCTCTTGAATCATGTATATTTTCCTTCCATACAATATTTGATGAATGAGCTTCAAGAGGATGCTCATAGTTCTTTATTATCTATTCATCTTCGAATAATAAAGTTGTAAAGGGACTTGAAAAAATAAACCTCGTGGGATGTCCTGAAGATTGATATCCCAATTATTTTAACTCAGTTCTAGTGTTCCATAAATGTTACAGATTATATAAAAATGTCAAAGTGAATGTTTCATCCATTTCTTATACTAAAATTGAAATGTAAAAAAAACACTATTGATTTTCTCATTGGACTACCCAAACCCATTAAAGGTATTATTGTGATATGAGATCTAGTAAATCACTTTACTATATCAAAAAACTTTATCCCTATCAGATAAGACGTCACTATGGATCATTTTTCCAGGGTATACAGTAAGGATGTGTTTGGGTTGCATGGAGACCACATTCAATTATATCATATCCAGATCTAAGTATATCGTCAATGTTTTGGTGATGTTATCTACAACAGCATGAAAAAGTATTGAGTTTCATCAGGACTTATCATCCTCGGATAGATAGACAGTGTAAAAGAACAATCCAAACCCTAGAGGATATGTTGTGATTTTTTTCACTGGATTTCAATGGGGGTTGGTATAAACACCTTCATCTAGATGAGTTTTCTTAAACAAATATCTTTTCACTCATGTATATCGGGGGCACCGTATGAATCCATATATATGAAAAAAATTATATCTCAATAATGTTTGGATGGGTTTGGAGAATGAATGAAATTGGGACCTGATATTACTGATTAAATATTCAATAATTATAGAACTCTTGAGATGCATATCAAGTCAGTTCAAAGTCAGCAGAAAACTAATGTTGATTACAACCAATATGAAGTAGAATTTTGGAGTTGTTGAAATTTTTTTCCTATAAATATCTCCCAAAAATAATGTTATGATATTAAAAAATAGAGGGATAAAATTATGTAGGTATATCAGTCCCTTTGAGAATCATCATCGTATCAAGAAGGTGTCCCATCACTTGGAACATCATCTAAATATCTCTCAAAACCATTTTATTTTCCATGTAAAGTTTATGAGGAAGTACATTCCTGACCCTTTAATTGTACTAAAATCAGTGGTCATTTCTCTAGAGTTGGATTTTTTATAAGAGGATCATCCTGTTAAAATTTTGGATCGTTCTAAAAATTTATACAAAATAAGAAAACAAACCTAGTCATTGTTTTTAGAGAAATCACTACTAGGAGGAAGCTATGTGGGAAAATGAGAATATTATTATTCAAATGTTTCATAATTTTCTTACACTAGGTGGAGAATTTCAAGGTAAAAATTCATTTTATGGGGGGAAGAATGTAACACCCTGACTTTTAATGTACACATTTTCACTTAAATAAATTAAATTTCCATATATATATTTCAATGCACTTAGACGAACAATTCATTTAAACATCACTGACTCAAATTAAAGAACATTGGCATGCCATACGTTATATATAACATCATCATGGAATATATAACATGAAGCGTTGACTTGGTTTGTGTTACATGCAACAATGACTTATTGTATGTTACACACAACACCGATGATTCTAAAAAACATCATGTTAATCTTATAAACATTTTAATGAGATAATTAAAAACTAGCCACTAAACATAGTTATATGAAAAGTAATAATTTATTTTCATTTTCTTAATAATCGATTTATATTAATTAAAATTAATTAAAAATAATGTTATAATTTTTGGTTTACTCCTTCGAGGATTGAAATTACAATTTTCCTAAATATACTAGATTTAATATCCTTCAATGAAAAATAAAAAAAAGTAATAATAGAGACGTTTAGAAATTGATTTTTATAAAATAAAATTCATTTTTTATTTATAATGGTGAAATTATCTATAACGACCCAAAGTTTCATTAATGGAAATCCCTCTTGATCAAATTAAATGTATCATTATGTAAAATGTTTATATAAAATGTCAACTTCTTTGGTTTCATGTTAAGAATTGTGACCTTTTTTATAGATATTGAATATTTATCACATGATTAGAATAAATATAGGGCTTTAACAAACCCAATTTACTCAGACAAATGAAGCAATGACCTTATCCAATAGAATTGCTCCATACGAAGCCCATTTGTCGGAGCTCGGAAAATAGGTGGCATCATTGGGCTTTGCTCTTGACCAAGCCCAAGATGAGCTTCATCATGTCATGCTCGAACGAGACCATCTACGGGAAATGTGGAAGTTGATAGAGATTACCACTTGAGCGATGTAATCTGAGCCACGCCAAGACTCTGTCACCATCGCACACCTTACCCTTAGGTCCTATGCGGCTGTTTTAAGGGGTTATGTTACAAATAGCTAGTACTATGTTCACGGACATTATTTTTTTTATATAATAATGAATATACATTCTTGTCATTATTGATACATTGTAAATAGTTTTTAAAGTACAAATATTGTTTTTAGTTATTATTTAATTAAGTATTCTATTTTATTAAATTTATGGATTTTTTAATTAAATAAAATTTTCATAGAATATTATTATTATTATTAAATTAAATTTTAGTAATTATAAATGATTTTATAATTTTATGAATGCCATTGTAATTTTTATTAAGGATTAAAAGCCATTTTTTGTCAAAAAACATGAATTTTCGATAAATATCGGTTTTTAATTTAAAAGTGAAAGTTAACCGATTTAGAAAATTATTTAGATAAAATAACTGTTATTTCTGGAATCTGGAAATCAAAATTATCCAATAGTGAATTTTTCATAATTTTCTCAGATAGTCAAATTTTTGGGTAAAAAATAAATACCATTTACATACATAATGTATTTTATGACATCATAATGACCCAATAGTGATATAATAAAATAATAAAAGCTTTATGTTCCGCTAATATATGTTTTAACATTAAAATAATGTGATTTTGAGTTTGTTTGACTTATTTTACAAAGCATTAATGGACCCCTCAAGACTTATTAAACATCTTGTCTTTTTAAATTATTTTCCATGGGAGTGTGATTCACCTCCACACAAGAAACCCCATTATTTTAAGAAGATCGGAATTTGGCCTAATAAAATATTGTTTTCTTCTCCCCTTTTCCGAAAACCATGGGAAAAACCATGATATGATTTGTGGTTTCGATTTGTTTAATGTAAGGGGTCCCAAACCTAAATAATAATGAATTCACTCACATTTCCTATATAAACCCACACAAGCTCCCACTTCCTCTTCACTCAAAGCCTTTGGTGTTCGTCCAACCTCTTCCGTACTATCTCTAGAATCCTCCCAATGTTCCCCAAGCTCCCAAGAATCCACTCTCAAGCCTCTCTCAAGTTTTTGGAAGCACACTTCCAAGTAAGGGTTTTTCTTATTTCACTTTTTTGTCCAATTTTATTAATATTGTTATTACCTTTTAATTTAAATTATAAATGCTCGGGTATGGTATCTCTCCTCCCACATACTGCCCTCTTATTTTTTTAATGATGGGTGACCCCTTTCTCTCTCATTAAATTCCTCCCATGTACACCTGTTAGTATGCTGAAATTCCGAAAGGAACTTCTCTATCCTCATTAACATTCAAACGATACTTTTGTATCATGAATATAAATTCCATTAAAATTGTTGGGAAATGTATCTATATTACCCCCCTTACTGTCAATTTCATGTAGATATGATGAGACACCCCTTTCTATCACATCAAACATTTTTATGAGTTCATATATCACGCAGTTACGCTGCCAAAATTGCACTGATTTTCTAAGCCAATGACATTGTGTTGTGAATACCATGCCAATTTGTCCATCAAGGGTATTAACTGTCATGAAAATTTACTTATTTATTAATAAGTTTCATTCCACATTCCTTTGTCGTGTAATAAATGATTATGTTTTATGAATCCATGGTTTATGATCCATGTGTCACACTTATGCATGAAATGAAATGTTTAAGAAGGGTGTGCCCTTATAGAAATTCAATGCATTGGGTAAGGTATAGTATCATGATACGTCTTGTGCAATGAGTGTTGACACATGTTAAATCAAGTGAAATAAGTGTTTACTCGTGATTCATGTGCAATGAGGATTTACTCTTGCTCCATGTGCAATGAGCCTTGGCTCATGCTAATTCCATGTGAAGTGTTGTTGCCACATTTCCATGTTATGATTATCATGATTTATCATGCCTTTATATTCATTTTCCTCTTGTGATCTATTGATATTCCTATTGTCTAACATGTATTTTACTCCTCATTTATTCCATGTTTTTTCCCTTACTGGGCTTTATAGCTCACCCCTTTTCTTATGCATGTCCTCAGTTTATCCCTTGCAATGCTAAGTATGAGGGAATTTAGTGGTCATGTAAAGGATTATTTCAATAAAGATATTGGAATTCTTGTTTTAAGTTGTTATGTAATGATCCTAATCCCCAAAAACACTATACCTCTTGATAATACATGTTGTATCAAGTGAATAGTTTATGAAATAAATCATGATTATGTTTTTAATAAAAGAAGGGTTGTCATAGTTGGTATCAGAGGATAGGTTTAGTTATTTTTGGGATTATGATTAAAAAACCCTAGTAAATCCGTAGAGACAAGACTAAGTATTATAAAAACATTCCTACGTTTTGGAAAGTATTGAGTAAGTGGTTTATCAAACAAATACATCCCTGTTTGGATATGAGGAGGTAGAGGCGGCTCTGGCACAGATGTATCCTAATGGTAAAACCCAAAAACACCGCTTTAAGCTAGACTCGAACGGGAACTGGTGCATGAAAATGGGTCTTGCTGCACTCTTGGTTACGACAATCCCAGGGGATATGTTTTGATAAATTCACAAGCATAGTATGAACCCTTATTAAGGGAATAAAAAAATGCCCCTAAGAATATATGATAGAAAGTAGATCATGAAAAGCCTAGATTGAAGCCTATAGTCTCATGAGTTAAAGAAATAAATTTTTATTTATAAGTCATTAACTTTTTTCTTTGGATTAACCTTTATGTGTTACCCCCTAAATTTCCTTTTATTCCAGGAAATGGCCAGTAATAGGAGGACTCAGGCTAACAACCGATGTGAAGATCAGTGTGATGACTGTACTATTGAGATGCCCAATCCAATAGGAGCGGGAATCACGAACTTTTTCAAACTTCTCTCTGAGCTAAATCATTCTCTGAATAGAAACACAGGCCAAGAAGAACATCCAAACCCCTCTATGAAGGAACACGTCGCTATCAAGGGCTTCATGATACAAAGGCCTCCTACTTTTAGTGGATCATCCGATCCCACGATCGCTGAACAATGGATCAACTCCATTGAAAATATCTTCTCCATCCGTTAATGTTATGAACAAGAGAATGTTCTCCTGGCGGCTTATCATATGATGGGTGAAGCTGATCAAGGGTGGATGTTGATCAGAAATACGAATCCTAAGGAGGAGATCGAGGCGTTGGAATGGAAGGATTTCCGGAAGTTGTTGTTCGATAAATATTTTCACCGCACCCTCTGGCTTAAGATGGAAAGGGAATTACTTTCCCTCAAGAAAAAATAAGAAGAATCTGTTAGAGTGTACGAGGAAAACATCAAAAGTCTTGCATGATACACTTCCTTCTTTGTCGTTGCCCCTGAATTCAAGGTTGACCGCTTCTTTGGTGGGATGAAGCCTAGCCTGCTGAAAGCATTAGCGATCCATGACTTCAAAAACTATGAGTAAATTTTCTGATGTGCCCTCATGGTCAAATGGAGATCAGGGAATCACAGGTGTATCATGGGGACAAGAAGCGTAAGGTGGACATCAATGCGGGCGGTCCGATGGATAAATCGAATGGTGCAAAAAAGATCCAGCACCCCACTTTGCAAAAGTCCAAAAACAAGCACCCTATAAATTGCCTCAAGTGGATGAGGAAATGCTTTAGGTGTGGAAGAGAAGGGTACCTAGCTGTTAACTGTCGGCAAGAAAGACCCACGGCTGCAACAGAGGAGAGGAATGCTCCGTTCGAACCTCAACGCGTTATTCATTGCTACAACTCTAAAGAACCGGGGCATCTTTAAAATCAGTTCCCTAATACAAAGGTTTTCATAGGCATCCAACAACCTCTATGGCAGCAAAGAAGATCTTTTTCCATCACTTATGCCGATGTGAACCCCGACAACGATGTGGTGATAGGTACGCTAGTTATTAATTCAATAATAGCGAACATACTTTTTGATTCGGGTTCTACACATTCTTTTATATATCGAAAGTTTAGTAGAAAAATACCATCACCACCACAAATCATGGAAGTGAATATGTCAGTGAGTATAGAAAATGGGGAAATCATTGCATCCCATTAATATAACTCCTCCCTTGTCATAATCTCTGGATTTAATTTCTTGGCGAACCTCGTCATACTCCCTCTAGTGGAATTTGAAAAAATTCTTGGCATGTATTGGATTTCCTTATACAGTGCCAACATAAATTTTCGGGAGAGGGAAATCACACTCCATATGGAGAATCAACCACCGATTTTTTAAAAGTGTAAGGAGGAAGATGAATATTCTTTAGCTCCATCATCTCAAGCATAAATATTACTGCCCCATAAGTATGCGTATCTGCCTCAGATGATTGAGTCCAAAGAAGAAATCATCTATGATGAAATGCCTATTGTGAGGGAATTTTCTGAATTGTTTCCTGAGGAACTGTCTGGTCTTCCTCCTAGAAGAGATGTTGAATTCTCAATTTAAATTATACCAGGGGCGCTACCAATATCCAAAACTCCATATAGAATGGCTATCATGGAGCTTGAAGATCAGAGGAAACAACTATAGGAGAATCTAGATAAAGGGTTTATATGCCCAAGTGCTTCACCATGGGGTGCAACAGTCCTCTTCATCAAGAATAAGGATGGGTTAATGCAGCTTTGCATCGATTATCGTGAAATTAACAAAATCATGATAAAGAACAAGTATCGTCTGGCACAGATCGATGACTTGTTTGATCAGCTGAATGTAGCACAATACTTCTCCAATGTAGATTTGTGGTCGGGATATTATCTTGTAAGGGTGAAGAAGGAAGATGTCCCCAAGACTGCTTTTCGTACAAGATACGGGCACTATGAATTCATAGTAATGCCTTTTGGTCTCACCAATACTCCAGAAATATTCATGGACTTGATGAATAGTGTCTTTAGAGATTACCTAGACAATTTTGTGGTAGTCTTTATAGATGACACTCTAATCTACTCAAAAACAAAGGAGGATCATGAGGAGAATTTAATAACATTACTGGATACTTTGTGTAAGGAGAAGCTCTATGCAAAGTACATCAAGTGTGAGCTCTAGTTGAAGAAGTCTCGTTATTGGTCCATATTATCACAAGCAATGGGATATCTATGGATCCCTCCAAAATAGATGCAATTGAGGGATGGCCGAGGCCAACATCTGTAATGGATATCCATAGCTTCTTGGGGTTAGTTGGATATTATCGACGATTTGTGAGAAATTTTTCCAGATTTCCCAACCCTCTTACCGAGCTAACTCAAAAGTGAGTAAAATTTTCTTGGAGTGATGAATGCGAAGAAAGCTTCAAGTGGTTGAAAATGAGGATTATCACTGCGCCTGTGCTCACTTTACCCCCAAGTGGGGAACTTTTTGTGGTATTCAGTGTTTCATTGAAAAATGGATTAGGCTGTGTGATGATGCAGAATGAAAAAGTTATATCTTATGCCTCAAGGTAGTTGAAAATCCATAAGGGAAACTATCCAACGCATGATCTGGAGTTGGCTGCTGTGATCTTTACCTTGAAAATCTGGCGACATTATCTCTATGGGGAGAAATGTGAGATATATACTGACAACAAGAGTCTTACATATATATTCACATAGAAATAGCTTAATATACGCCAGAGAAGATGGATAGATCTCATCAAGGATTATGACTGTTCAATACTTTACCACCCTAGGAAAGCGAACAAGGAGGAAGATGCCTTAAGTATAAAGGACCCATCGATTCTATCAATGATGATAATTGAGAAGGATCCAATCTTCTTACACTTGATGAAGATGGACATGGGAATCATAAAAATGGAAAATAATCAATCCTTTCACAAATGATTGCTCAACCGTCTCTTTTGGAAAGGTTAAAGGATACTCAAAAGGATGATGTAGGAATTCAAAAAAAGAGTAAGTTGTCGAAAAAGGGAAATCCTCGGATTTTAATGTTAATGAATAAGGAATTGTGCGATTTGGGAAAAGACTATGTGCATCATCAAGTCCGGAGCTGAAGAAGGAACTTTTGGAAGATGTGCATACTTCAAATTTCCCTATTCACCTAGGGAGCACAATGATGTATCGAGATATCCAAGAAAACTTTTGGTGTGATAATATGAATAAAGAGATCGATGAATACACATCAATGTGCCTAGTGTGCCAACAAGTGAAGGCAGAGAGGCAGAAGTCTAATGGGATGATGCAACCATTTCCCATACCAGAATGGAAATGGGAGAACATCACCATGGAGTTTGTCACTGGACATCCGAGGACATCCAAAGGAAACAATGCAATCTGGGTTGTTGTGGATCATCTTACAATGAATTCACACTTCATTGCTATTTGGTAGTATTTCTCATTGGATCAACTGGCACAGATATATATCAAGGATGTGGTAAGGCTACATGGAGTACCACAATCTATTATGTCTGACCGAGATCCAAGATTCCCCTCTACGTTTTGGAAGAGTCTTCAACATGATCTGAATACAGAACTGAACATTAGTACGTCCTATCATCCTCAAACTGATGTCCAATCCTAGAAGACTATCCAAAAACATGAGGACATATTGGTAGCATGCTCAATGGACTTTAAAGGAAGATGGGATCAACATCTTCTTCTGGTTGAGTTCTTTTACAATAACAGTTTCCACTCGAGCATCTAAATGGCACCATATGAAGCCCTGTATGAGAAAAGGTGCAGAACACTGGCATATTTGGATGAGGTCAGCGAACATAAGCTGCATGGACCAGAAATGATCAAGGAAATGGTGGAGAATGTGAAAACCATTCAGCAGTATATCAAGGCAACCCATAGTCGACAGAAGAGTTATGTAGATAATCGTCAATGAGACCTTGAGTTTAATGTTGGAGACATGGTTTTTCTACACATATCTCCATGGAAGAAGGTCATGAGGATTGGAAAGAAAGGGAAGTTAAGTCCAAGGTACATCGGCCCCTTCGAGATTCTTGATCGTGTCAGGGTTGTGGCATATTGACTAGCACTTCCACCTACCATGGCCAAAGTACATGATGCCTTTCATGTATCCCACTTAAGGATGTACATACCGGACCCTTCACATGTACTCTGTTCTGAGGTGGTACAGTTGGAG
This sequence comes from Viscum album, assembly GCA_963277665.1. Taxonomy (NCBI): domain Eukaryota; kingdom Viridiplantae; phylum Streptophyta; class Magnoliopsida; order Santalales; family Viscaceae; genus Viscum; species Viscum album. Next base: position 904,153,108 of record OY728122.1, on the reverse strand, counting down.
GATGATCTCTCTTATGAGGAGAAACCAGTGAAGATCTTAGATCATAGAGAAAAAGTACTACGAAATAAGACAATGACCCTCGTCATGGTGTTGTGGTGAATCCACAAGTTTAAAGAAGTGAGTTGGGAATCGAAGGAAATGATGAATCTGATTTACCCACATCTATTTTAGTGTTGGAAAAGGAAATTTTGAGGGCAAAAGTTCTTAAGGGGGGAATATTGTAACGACCCAAAGATTCATTAATTTAAATCCCTCTTGATCAAATTTAATGTCTATTTATGTAAAATGTTTATATCAAATGTCAAATGCATTGGTTTTATGATATGAATTGTGACCGTTGCTTTTATAGCCATTGAACAATGATCACATTATTAGTATAAATATAGGGCTTTAACAAACCCAATTTACTCAGACAAAGGAAGTGATGGCCTCATCCAGTAGAATTGCTCCATACGAAGCCCATTTCGCGGAGCTCGGAAAAGAGGTGGCATCTTTGGGCATTACCCTTGACCAAGCCCAAGATGAGCTTCATCATGTAAATCTCGAATGAGGCCGTCTACGGGAAAAGTGGATGTTGATGGAGATTACCACTCAAGCGCTGTTATCTGAGCCACCCCAAGAGTCTATCACCATCGCACACCTTACCCTTAGGTCTTATGCCGATGTTTTCAAAGGCTATGTAACAAATCTCTAGTACTATGTTCATGTACATTATTTTATATATATAATAATGAATATACTTTCTTTTCATTATTGATACATTGTAAATAGTTTTAAAAGTACAAATAGTGTTTTAGTTATTATTTAATTAAGAATTCTATTTTATTAAATTAAGGGATTTTTGAATTAAATAATATTTTAATAAAATATTATTATTATTATTAAATTAATTATTATTAAATATAAATGATCATATAATTTTATGAATGAAATTGTAATTTTTATTATGGTTTGAAATCCATTTTTGTCAAAACTCGTGAATTTTCAATAAATGTCGGTTTTTATTTTAAAAGAGAAAATTAACATATTTAGAAAATTATTTAGATAAAATAAATGTTATTTATGGAATCAGGATGTCTAAATTTTCAAATGGTGAATTTTTCATAATTTTTTGAGAAAGTCTATTTTTTGGGAAAAAATTAAATACCGTTTAAATATATAATGTATTTTATGACATCATAATGACCCAATAGTGATTTAATAAAATACTATTAGTTTTATGTTCTGACAATATATGTTTTAACATTAAAATAATGGGATTTTTAGTTTTTTTGACTTATTTTAAAAAGCATTAACGGACCCCTCAAGACTTATTTAACATCTTGTATTTTTAAATTACTTTCCATGGGTGTGTGACTCACCTCCACATAAGAAACCCCATTATTTAAAGAAGTTCATACTTTGGTATTAAAAATTATTTTTTTCCTCTCCCATTTTCCTAAACCAATGGGAAAAATCCATGAGATGATTTGTGGATTGGATTAGTTTAATGTAAGGGGTCCCAAACCAAAATAATAAATAATTTAGTCACCTTCCCTATATAAACCCACCCAAGCTCTCACTACCTCCTCACTCAAAGCCTTTTTAGTTCGTCCAACCTCTTTCCTACTCTCTCTAGAATCCTCCCAAGGTGCCCCAAGCTCCCAAAAAGCCTCTCTCAAGCCTCTCTCAAGCCTTTGGAAGCACACATCCAAGTAAGGGTTTTTCTTCCTTTCACTTTTTTTGTCCAATTTTCTTAATATTGTTATGCCCTTTTAATTTCAGTTATAAATTTTGGGGTATGGTTTTACACCTCCCACATACTGCACTCTTATTGTTTTAATGATGGTAGACCCCTTTATCTCTCATTAAATGCCTCCCATGTACCCCTGTTACTATGCCGAAATTATGAAAGGAACTTCTCTCTCCTCATTTACATTCAAGCAATACTTTTGTATCATGAATCTAAATTCCATTTCCATTATTGGTACATGTATCTATATGACCTCCTTACTATCGATTTCATTTAGATATGATGAGATACCCCTTTCTCTCTCATCAACCATTTGTATGAATTCTTATATCACGCCATTACGATGAAATAATTACACTAATTTTCTAAGATAATACCATTGTGTAGTGAATACCATGCCCATTTCTCAATCAAGGGTATTCACCTCCATGCACAATTACTTATTGATTGTAATGTTTAATTCCACCTTATTTTGTGGTGGAAGAAATGATAATTTTTTATGAATCCATGGTTTGTGATCCATGTGGAACACTTCTGCATGAAATGAAATGTTTAAGAAGGGTGTGCCCTTATAGCGCTCCAATGCATTGGGTAAAGTATAGTATCATGATACATCATGTGCAATGAGTGTTGACTCATGCTAATTCAAGTTCAACGAGGGTTTACTCATGCTTCATGTGCAATGATGATTTACTCATGCTCCATGTGCAATGAGCCTTGGTTCATGCTAATTCCATGTTAAGTGTTGTTGCCACATTTCAATGTTATGATTATCATGCTTTATCATGACTTTATGTTCATGTTTATCTTGTGCTCTATTGATATTCCTATTGACTAACATGTATTTTACTCCTCATTTATTCAATGTTTTTTTCCCTTAATAGGCGTTATAGCTCACCCCTTTTCTTATGCATGTCCTCAGGTTATCCCATTAAATGAAAAGTACAGTGGGATGTAGTGGTCATGTAAAGGATGTTTTCAATAAAGATGTTGTATTTCATGTTTTAAGTTGTTATGTAATGATCCTAATCCCCAAAGACATTATTTCTCTCTATCATCCATGTTGTATCAAGTGAATAGTTTATGAAAAAAATCATGTTTATGTTTGTAATAAAAGTAGGGTTGTCATATTATCGGATGACTACTTTTTTGGATTTTATGAGAAACATCATTTTTTGGATGAATACTGAATAATACCAATTTTTTATTCAAAACGTTTTTTTCATCTATATTACTTATTAAAAAATCTCATATTTTTTCATGTTTTATTTTTTTGAATTATATGAATTGATTTCCAGACCAGGAAATGAGATGGTGTGTGATTATGAGGCCTAATGTTCCTGGAATAATTGATTGAAAAATGTTGAACTTATAATGGCAAATGTATGCGATTTTATCAATAATGTGGAACAACTCCTAAATTTGAATCCATATCAGAAATATGATTGCATGGTTGAGATCATAAGGGAGGCTTTACCCTATGTGTGACCTACAATTGGTCAGTGCTGGTAAAATGTAGAAACAATCACAAAGTATGTAACAATAAATGAAATAATTAAATAAAAATATTTTATTCTTAAAATCTTAATAACTCATTAAAATTTACTCGTATTGGTAATTCGAGACATCCATTTAGTATTAATGTTTTTTTATAATGAGTGATTTAGCATTAGTCGGGGTGTTATTCTATTGAAGTACATGAAAAGGACATAATAATCATTAAATAATGAAAATAGAATTATTTTGGCAGATAAATTGAATTTTCACATCAATTTAACCATATGGAGAGATCCTATGGCTAAACACATAACCTATGGAAATCCATAGAATCACTAGGGAGAGCTTCAGTAGAACTCTCTTGAAAAAATCATGAAGGATCGTTGATTGACGATCACAGGGCACTCGATTCAGTTGAACCATGCCACTGATGACAAAACAATTATCTTCCTTCATTAATGACTTATTCTAATCGAGTTAGGGATGTTTATTTCGAAGTCATTTTCCCCATTCTTGATTTTCATTAAGAATGCAGGTCATTCCAAAAATAAATTTATCATCCCTAAGATCATTATGGGATGGTTATTAAATAGTGGGGATTATTTTTGGGGGATTCACGTTTGTCCTTCATCCTCATTATAAAAATAAATGACTGTGGCCAATAGAAACAATGTTTGAGGTCTTTTTATTAGGGTGTCCTTGATGATTTTCTACCCCCTTTTTTTAGCATTCTTCTCCATTGGACAATCATTGTCACAACTCAACTTGACAGGTGGCTACGAACACAATCAGTTCCCCAAATTGAAGGCAAAATGAAACAAATTCCAGAACTGTGTGGATATGTTCTTGAGAATTGTTCATATTCATTCATTTTAGAAATATGATCATCAATGGTGGCTCGGTGGTCAGTTGAATGGAATACTGGCATGGAAATCTGGCAAGGTGTGGCAGAAGCGACCTCATATGTGGTCGATGAAGAAGACGGAGCAGGATAATGGACACAATAGAGTTTAGTTGGGGATGTGGATGAGTGTTTTTCTAGGATGGGGATGTTGATGGACTGTGGGATTCAGCAGAGGGGGAAGACAAGTGGGATGCAGCTGGTGACAACCTATACCAGGACAGGTGGTATTCAAATAAGTAGGTTGGTCAAGGGAAGATGGACTGGACCCAAGAAAAACTGGTCATTCTTCATGAAGATGGGTTGGGATAGGTGAAGTAGTTCGTCCTAGGAGGAGCAGGCTATGTCGAACCACTTGTTTGGGTCAGCCCCTAGCAGCCGAACTAGGCTACGATCGACCATGGCGGTGGACCATGAGACACTATCAATCTAGTTGTTGCACTGTAGTGACAATTGAGGGTGTGGTCAACCACAATGCTCAACTGCTGCAGTCGGTCAATGGTCCCGGGGATCCCCATCCTTTGGAAATTCAAACACCCCTAACATTCAAATTGTGGATCGTTTTCATGATCCATATGCGATGTTGGTACCCTAATATATAAATATTCCTTTTGAGAAAATGTGGCGAGGTTTTAGCTTGAACTAATAGAGTTTTAAAGAATTCACTTTGCTCCTTTTTTGAGGGTTCAGTATAGTTTTAAAAGTAGATCAAGGGATTATAATCCTCTCTAGAGGCCGAGTGCTAGATAGAGATAAGATTCCCTCATTAGGACTGGGGTGAGATTATCTATAACCCCGAGTTGGGTCTGTGGAGCTCTATAACCACCATGAGTGGGTGACTGATCCTCCACATAGTGGGTCTCATTAATATGGTATCTGATATTCCCCACAATTTATTGGAAGGATCTGTGGTTTCCCCAGGTTTTATGGTTGTGATCCCCTATGTTGTAAATTCATCCTGACTGGGAGCATGGTTTCCCCTAGTGTGACTGTGTGTGATCTGTGGTATCCCCCAGCAAATCTGGGATCAACAACCACTTAGTGGTATAATTATGTTCCTTGACTGTTACATTCAAATATAGGAAGGGTCCAAATGAGCTATACATCATCATGAGAATCTCAAATTTTATCATGGATGGAGGAGTGAGTTCACCTAGAACGACCATGCTTCAAGAACAATCATTTGGACAGAAATTGGTTGGGGATTACCTCTATACAATGAGTCTCAGATTTAGTATATCTAATTATTCTTGCAAAATTTGTGGTAGATATACGCCTTTGTGGTACTGAGTATGCATATTCATTTGTTTTATTTTCATCATGGTATCACATTCATGGTAATTTTCATTTTTGGTATTTATTTAAAGGATTTCTTTTTTGTTTCTAGGTGTCCTATTAAGTAATTTTTTACTCACCTGTCCATGGGATTTTCTCAGACGTGTCATGTCTTGTGTATATGATCATACTTTTAATGGAGTTCCATGAAATCCATGACTAGGTGGTGCCTTGTGATAATAGATAGAATGAGTAATGTCCTAGAGGATATCCATATGGTAGCCCAAGCACCTATTACTTTTTATATTGGACTTGTAATTACAGAATCATTTGATGGGGTTTTATTCTGAACTTGTTTACATTAAAAAATCCTCTTTTATACTCTGGTTTTGGTATATTGATGTTTGAATGCATTTTATACTTAGTGTTTTTACATTTCATCATTTCATGGAATGGATATTTGTTTGTGCTTACATGTACATTAAGATAATTCCTCCGTTTGTTGGACATTCCGACTCATTTCTAGTCTCTAGCACCTAGGAAATTGGAGGTGGGCTTGAGGTAGTCATGGAACTGGCCTCTCTGGGATGGTTCATGATAGAGTGTTATCATATAGGGGTTGGTTCTACATTATAAATGAAGGTCTCTATGGTTGGTTTGGTGAGTCAGTATTATGTTTATAGAGTTTGACTTTCAGGATAGAGTCTCTAGTGTCGGTGTGGGGTCTGACATATCTATACACTAGGACACTGATTACCTGATTTTCAACTTGATACATAAAAACAATGGCTACAGAAGAAATAATGGTACATTCATCATATATGAATGGATGTGTTTCCCATGTCCTTGTTGACTCATATCTCTAGATTTCCTATATTAAATTCTATACATCTTGTTTTATTACTGGATGTCTCCATATAGATACCCATCCTGGATCCCACCATGTGCTCATGATGATGATCTTCTAGATGATGAGTCACTAGTATAAAGATATTACAAGAGATAGCACCTCCATGTGGTGCACCAACCATATCACCTCCAGTAAAGAATCACACCATACTCGCATTACCAGTGGATGATGAGAAAGGGTTGTGTGCACCTCATGAGTATCAACACCAGATGCCCCACATTTTTTGAGGAAATCCCAACACATATGTAGATGTGGACTCTATTTATGTGGTGACTAGAACTTTCCTTCATGTCGGGTCACCAACAGATCTGATGGTGGTACTGTTAGCAAGCCTTATACCCAAATTATCAAGGCGATGATGTGGATTGGTTTCCAAAACATTTGATGATGTGGATATTATGTGGAAAGAGTTTTAATACATTTTATAAGATGATTTCTCACATTATAACCTAAATGGTATGTGTATCCTTGATTTTTTATAGCTCTAGTTGGACAACATGTCAGTATCAAACTATTCATCAAGGCATACCAACATCTTTAGGTACTTGATGGATATGATACATGATCCATAAATCAGGGATCATAAATTCATGTGAGGACTGTGTAGGGACATTCATGTCAGTGATACCTCTCTATACATTCCCACTTATGCTGGGTTACTAGAGAGTGACTTGGTGGTAGAGAGATGCTAAGCTATGAAGATAAAACTACTGGTAGTCAGAAATGTGCATGTACGAGTAGAGACCTCGACAGAAGGTAGATGATGGTAGTCTTAGGGATCATAGTGATTCATACACCTCAGGAGGTGATCCTAGGGAAGATCATGGTATCTGAGGAACAAAGAGTATTATTCACATGATATTAGGGGAAATCTATATAGAGATCTTCCAACACAAATTACTATTGAATGGGGAACTATAGATTGACCAAGGAGGCAGGTATCAAGACCAGATTAGGGTAGACTACGTGGCAGTGAATGTGGAAGAGTATCTGGGAGAGTAACAAGTGGTGGTTGAAGATTCAAAATGTTACCACCTCCACTGGTCCACTCTAGGCTCAGTGAGCTAGAGTACTGTGGAGGGGATAGTTGCATGTGGTTGAAGCATATGATCAAGGAGATCGAGGAATGATTCGAGTTGTGATCTATATCATTTCTATATAAGTATATGTTTTCATAGACACATGTTTTAGTCATTAAATTAAACCAAAAAACGTTTTTCAGGAAGTGGATAGTCTATTTAAAATATTTACTTGACCCTTATTCTTATAGTCTTCCATTATAGATGATTCGAAAATCACACACATGTGTCGATAGTGTGACCTAAAACATAGAGGCAACTGTTTCAGTTGGGATCTCTTGGTATCATCATCATAGCCTTACAGTGTCAATATTTTTATTGTTTATTTATCCATAGTTCATGATCAGATTGACAATATTAGGCACATGGTGTGGTGTGTTCACAGTTATAAAACCAGGTCTACCATTTTTGGTAAAATGGGAACACAAATAGTTCCGGATCAAATCACACATATGTGGGTGAAGCTTATCAATCCTCAGTTGGGTGGCCTGACCGTCGGTGCATTGGATGATATGTGTCCCCATTTTCCTACTCTCGTGGTAGAGTAATGGTTTTCCAAGTTTACCTTCCAACAGGTAGATATACTTCATCATTGATCTACACCATTTGATGACCCCTATATCTACACATATATATCTGACGGATCCCACATAGCTTCATGAGCTAAGGGTATTGTTAGAGGACTTATAGAAGAAGGGAATTATGTGACCCAGTGTTTCACCCTGGGAATCCGCAGTATTATTTTCCATGAATGAAAACGTGAGCTTGAGGTTATGTATGGACAACCAGTTCATGAAACAGGTGACCATGAAGAAAATATATCAAAAATCAAGGATCAATGACTAATTTTATTAGTTTAAGGGGGGATGAGTGGTTCAAGAAGATTTTCCTCAGATCAAGCTATCAACAGTTATGAGTACGAGATGAAAATATACAAAAGATGGCCTTCAGATATAGTTACGGTCACTATGAGTACATTGTAATGTCATTTGGCATGATGAACACCCTAGAAGTGTTAATGATACTCATGAAAAAGATCATTCATCCTTATATATACCATTTCATGGTGTTTTTAATTGACAACATCCATGTATACTCAGATTCCAAGGAGGAACATGTGAGAGTCTTGGGGATGGTCCCGGAAAATATTTTAGAGCACCAACTCTATAAGAATATCTCTAATGTTAGTTTTTATTCAAGAGGTCCATTTTCTAGGAAACATTTCCTCGGAGGCTGAAGTTGCAGTGGATCCAGCATAGGTGGAGGTAGTTATTTCTTGGGAGCACCCCATGACTATTACTGATGAGTTGAGTTCACATGGGTTGGTAGGGTAGTATTAGAAATTGTTTTCCAGAGTTATCTAGAGTGGAATAACCCTTGACTAATTTGACATGAAATTTAAAACCATTAATTTTCACAAATAAGTGAATGTAGTGCATTAAGGATATGATATAGAGGTTGAAAAGCACTCCCATCTTGATATTCCCATATGAGGCCTTTGGGTACATGTTGTTCTATAATGCATCATGGACCGAGAATGTTGTTTTCTGAAGCAGGGGAAAGCTATAATTTCCAATGGTTCTTGTTAATTTATGTTTTGGGAAAAGAACTATGTGACCCATTAACTTGAGCTAGTAGAGGTAGTCTTAGAATTAAAGAAGGGGTGACACTACCTGATGAGAGATAGGTTTATCATCTACAATGATCACAAGATTCTCATGTATTTCTTCTACGAACATGATCTTATCTTGAGACAGTGGAGATAGATAGAGTCCATCTATGGCTATTAAATTGAGATTGTCTATACACCTAGGAAAGGGAACATGGTGGATGATTCTCACATGGATATATGTATATTGATTTTGCATAAAGATGTGTCAGAGTAGTTAGCCTCATTGTTTATATCCATTGTGTATGATGATGGAGCATCATACCTCCGATAGCTGGTTTTCACCCCCTCCATTAGTATACCATGTCAGGGAGGCACAACATGGAGATACTAAATGTGAGACACTCTGTGTTTAGTTGTCTATATGGCATGATCTTGATGGATATTCGAATGGTGGGAAGAACATCCTTCTATTCTGTGGGGTCACAGCTGTAATAGTGGTTTTGTAGGAGCAGGTTATGAGGGAGTTACATGAATCACAAATAGGGGTACATGGAGATGTGGAGAAGATGTATTTGTACTTTTGAAAACATTTTGTTTCAATGATAATGAAATAAGTTGTAGTGTTTTTTCTCTTGATTCTACACTTTTCAGCATGTGAAGGCTGAACACTAGGTTCTAGTAGGTTTATCCCATCCTGTTGAGGTTCCAGAATGTATGTGGTATGGGATATAGATGGAATTTGTATTACTATATAGGTCTTGGGGCATGTTTCCATTTGGGTTATCATTTACTAACCCACCATGTCATCCAAATCCCATGTTTTCAGGAGAAGAGTTCATTAATGAGAATGGGATTCTTATATGTAAAAGAGTAAGTTCGAATCAATGGAGTTACTATGAAAATAATTTCAGATTCGAAAAGTTGCATTAAATCCTAGTTGAGTATGGGACTACAGGTGGCAGTTGGGAATCTGTTACACTTGAGTAAAGCATTTCTCCCCCAAACAGATGGCCAGACTGAGCAAACCATTATGGTTCTGGAGGATATGGTCAAAGCTTTCATGTGGGATTTTTTACTAAGTTTAGAGCTTACATTGTGGGTGATCTATTCCTTCAGTGAATTTCTAGGTACGGTAGAGGAATCTCTAGCAGGGAACATGATATCTCGAGGATTAGATTCAAGCTCAGTACCCTTGTCTCTTTGAGTTTCCTTGGTTTTGGATATCAAGTATGTAAGTCCCCAAGGTGGGGAGAAAGTATTATATTATATTTTTCCATGTATTATTTATAGAAGTTATATGGATTGATTTTGAGTCCAGGAACGTAGATGGGATGAAAATATAAATTCCATTTTACCTAGAATAGTAGTTTGAAAAATATTAAATATTTATTAGCATGTGAATGTGGTTTGCATGGAAAAGTGGAATAATTGTTAAACAAGTTCTTGGATTAGAAATATGATGGAAACATTGAGATCATATTTCTATCTTTACAATAGGTTCCTCATAAAATTTGTTGTCACATGTAATATATTGAAAAAATCAAGAATTAAGTTTCTGCAAAAAATGATAAAATTAAATTATTTTATTATTAAAATACTAATATGTCATTAATATTCTCTCTGATTGGAAATTTGAGACCACCATTTATTTTTTGAATTTTTTTCGATGGTTCTACTTCACCGTATTTGGTGCTGGTATTTTACGGGAAAACTCTAAAAATACATAATCATCATTAATTAATTTATATAAAAATTATTTTTCTTGACATAGTGACTTAACACATAAATGTGTCTTTATAAATAAATCCCATAGTTTGTCTTATAACACTGGGAATTCTGGTGAATCACTATAGACAGATTGGGAAGAACTAACTTGAAAAAAGGGTGTTGGATAATGGAATGATGATCAAAATGCAACTGATTCAAAGGAACTTGTCCAATGATGAAGACACAATAATTGCACTTTGTCAGCAATTGATTAAAATAGAGGTAGGGAGGTTGTATCTTCTTCTTTGTCCCCATTAGTGATTTTCATGTCGAACATGAGTCAATCCAAAAAAATATTGATCCGTTGTTCAATCACTGAGGGGTGGTTTTAAAATTTTCGGGATTATTTCTTAGAGTTTTCATGTTCTTTCATAGTCATTAGTGCAACGAGAACAGATTAAGGCCAACACAAACAAAGGCCACAGTCCATTTCTCAAGGTGTTCATCGTGATTTTCCCTCCCATGTTCATGTAATTATTCATTTTTGTTCACTATTGGTCAAAAATATACATTATAGGATACATTTAATCCAAGCATACCCCTATATTGGAGGAAAACATATATAGAGGAACGATTAGTTTAGATCGAGACCATGGCATCGTGGATATGCCGTCATTTTAGAAGTATAAGAATCAAAGTTGGAATGGTGGGATATGGAAGGGACCGGTAGCATGGGATTATTAGAGATGTCCAGCTGGGTTGTTTGGTTCTAGTGTGGCGACTGAAGGTGGTGGACACAATGGTAGCCACAGAAGACGATGACGACATTAGTGATGGTAGCGAGACACAATAGAGTGGAGCAGGGGATTCCAAGGAGTGTAACACGAGGCCGAGGGAACTGTGGAGATGCATTTTAAAGTCGTGGTGGGGGTTGCATGGGATGTGGCCAAAGACTGCATAGGCTAAGCCTAGAGGCCCACAAGTGGTCGGGCCTGTCTAAAGCACACAGGTTGGGACTAGGTGGAGAGGGTTGGGCTAGAAGTAAAGAGAGGGCCTAGGCGGTGTAGATCGGGTCGGACCTAGGGGCCAGTTTTGAACTGGGTCGGATCTAGGGTGGCCAGATCGAGTCTTGGATGACCATTATCCATGGTCAATTGTACTATCATGCGACTATGGTAGCTCAAGGTGAGGTCGAAAGCTGTTTTTGACAACCACGGTTGGTCCATGGGCCCATTGACCCTCATCCATCGAATCTTCAACCCAACATAACATTCAAATGGTGTTTCTATTTGACGACCTGTCTACAATGTTTTGACCCTAATGATGTGATTATCCATTAGAGATTATGTGGTTAGTTTTTAGCATGAAACCATAGAGTTTGATATCGTCCTCTTTTCTTCTTTCTTCTAGGTTTCACCATGTTATTACATCCACATCACTATAATGTAATCCCCTATAGAGGAAGAGTCCCAAATAGATTCAGGTACCCCTCCCCTGTGACTAGGGTTTGATCCTCTATCACCAATAGTGGAGTGTTTGGAATCATGTAAACTCTATAATTAGTACACTGATCCTCCACTTAGAGGGCCACATTAATAGGGAATGTGGTATCCCCAATATTGTTTGGGCATGATCTGTTGTTTCCCCTAGGGTGTTGTGGTATTTTTCCTTACAGTGTTTATTGATCCAGATTGCATATGTGATATCCCCCAGTGTGACTGGGAAAGATACATGGTATCCCAAAATTTATCTAGGTGAGATCCCTCTCTATGGTATCAAAATAATCATTGACTGATACATTGTCATTTGGGAAGGGACCAAATGAGATAGACCTATTCGTGATCCTCTCCAATGTTATCATGGATTGAGGAGTGATTTATCTTGTAATGATCTAGTTTCGATAAAAATCATGTGGTTGGAAATTGGTTTTGGGTTACATATAGACTATGAGTCTTGGATTGAGTATTTCAAAATTTTATTCATACATTGTTGTTAGTAATACAACTATGTGGAGATGACTCTGCATTTTCAATTGTGGTATTACCTTCAAGGTATTACCTTCATTGTATTACCTTCATGGTATTTTTCCATTGTGATATTTTCTTCATGGTATTACCTTCAAGGAATTTTTTTCATTGTATTTAATACATTATATTAATTTAAAGGAATTTATTTTGTGGTTTTGGGGTGTCCTAAAGAGTAATGTTTTACTCATCTTTGCATAGGGTTTTCCCGCACATGTCTTGTCTTGTGCTGAAGATCGAAAATACGACAGAGTTCGAAGAAGACTATGACTAGGTGATGCCTTATGAGATCACACAAACCGAGGTATATCATGAAATCTTTTCAAATGATATTCCTATTACATCATACATTATAGGTTATAATTGTGGTTAAATACACTTTTTAAAGGATTGTATCTTGGAATGGTTTACGTTTCATTACTTTTACACTTGCACTATTGTTGTGGAATATAATTGTTTACAAGAAATGATCAAATAATATTTTTACATTTTATAATTTGTGGCTCAGATATGTGGGTGTGTGTGTATATTTACTTTTGGATAATGCCTCCCATTTTTGGGATATTCCTTCTTGGTGCTAGTCACCAGCCCCTGGCCAATTGGAGATGGACATGGGGTAGTCACATCACAGGACCCTATAGGACTTATTGTTACATTTATATAGATAAATATTTTATAATCTGATTTAAATGTTTAATTTTATTATATTTGTACTTATGAATAATATTATTGCATCATAATCAATTTCACTTTTAAATTTAATATAATATTATAGAAAACATTTGATTGTTTTTACATTAAAAAACATTGTTGTCGTCCCGTCAATGGGACTATTTTAAAATTAAATTCTGACACTTATAGATTAAAATATAAAAAAATGGATTCCATATTTCAATAAATATATTTTATATTGTATAATAAAATAAACATAGTTTTTATCCCAAAACATCAGTGGATGTGATTAAAATTAATTACGACAACTATGCTTAAATTATGATTACTAAGTGACGAAACCATATCTTTAAGACACAGAACAACCTAGACACTTTTCCAAATCAAAATTTTGGACATTATTAGTCCATAAACCTCCCATTTTTGTGTTTATTTGTTTTTAGGGCATTATTTTGATGAAACGTGGGTAAGCATGTATTTTTTTAAAAATTTCAACATCTGTCCATTCCCTTTCCCATAAAAGGCCACCACATATCTCTATTATTAACACCTCCCAAATCACTTAGGTTAGGAAAAATCGTGGATAAGCCTATCCGTTTATACATGTAAATTATTTTTTAAAACCTTTTTGAGTTCATTCATGACCTTTTTCATTGGTTATGATGTGCAATTTCATTTTTTTGGGTTAGTTTGTTTTTTTAGATTTAAGGATCGGTTCACATACATTGATGTTCGGATAAACATGTATGATGAAGATGTGGGTCCATAAATGAAGTTATATTTTAATATTTTACATCCATATGGATACATGGTTTAAAAATTAAATTGGTTTCATGGAGTGAAGTAGATTCGTTATATATAATTTTAGTGACAACATTTTGGGTTAATTGGCATGTTTTGACCATAATGGACACATTTCGTTTTATAAACCAAAACCATTTTACAAGAATATTCCTGAACCATAGATATGGCATAGTACATAAAATATGGTTTTTTGGACTATAACAATGGTTTATGTCCTGAATTTAATACGGAAATGGAAATTAAAAACCCATTGTAATTGAATGTGGTATATTTATAAGTCTTGGATGGTGTCTTCATTACAAAAATAAAATAAGGGAAATGAAAGATGATAATTACATATTACACTATAAAAAAAATTCTAGAACATGTATGGTACTTAATTTTTTATAACATTTGAACAAGGATAGGTATGGATAGAAAAGAATCCTAATAGACCTGAAATGAAAACGTAGCAAAAGAAAAAAGGAATTTACCTCTTGATTCAATATTTCTTGAGAGCTTCTATAAGAGAGAGGTTGTGAAATTTTGATGAGACAGAGGGCTGATGGACGTGGTCTAGGAGAATGGGGAGAGATTTGGGAATAATTAATGTAGGGAAGAGGGCTTGAGATAAGTGAATAAAAGAGGGGAGTATGGGTGGTTTATATAGTGGAGGGTAGGAGATTTTTCTTGATATTTTAATCATTAGTTTATAATTATCCATATGAAAGGAAATATTAATGATTAATGTGACAATGAATAGTAAAATGAGAATGTGACTTCGAACCAATGGACATTTTCATCATCCATGATTCAAACATGAACCATAAAAGAATGTTTTAGCATTGATTATGAATTATCACATTTTATTATTCATTAAAAATTCATTTATATTAGAAAAATCAAATAATTCAACCATAACCATTTTATATTATGTAGAATAAAAAAATGAACTCCATTT
Organism: Viscum album; assembly: GCA_963277665.1. Taxonomy (NCBI): domain Eukaryota; kingdom Viridiplantae; phylum Streptophyta; class Magnoliopsida; order Santalales; family Viscaceae; genus Viscum; species Viscum album. The sequence continues at coordinate 904,137,955 of OY728122.1, read as the reverse complement.
TCCAAAATAGTATTTGATATATGAATAATTTAATTTTTAATTTAATCCGATTTTTATTTGAAAAAATATGGCTTTTAAAACTATATCTGATTTTATAATGCTTCCAAAAATTACATAAGGCCTTATACAATTATCTCGAATCTAGAAGTAATAAAATTTATAATTTGAGAACAAATTTTCAGAAAAATAAAATCTCTTTTAATGTAATTAATTAATTGATATTATTTATTTATGTGAAAAAATACCAATACTTTTTCTATAGTCATATTATCACTTATAATATGCCAAAATTTTATTTATACATTCTAGGATGATGTTACTATAATTTTTGAATATTTAATTTTCATAAGGTACATATTTATTTTAATAAGGGTATGTTACTACTTATAATGATAGGTTATTATTCCACAAATATTAATTTTTTTTATCAGACTCCAAAAATATTATGGATCGCAATTGTGTATGTCAGATTTTTGAAATTCAAATAGTAGAGGTGGAAATATTATGTTTAAAGGTGACATAACAAATAGTAGTTTATTATGTTTTGACATCATGTAATTATAAGAAATAATTATAAGAAGGTAATTTTCCGTTGATAAAACATTGGGTCATTACATTATTCCCACTTATGAAATTTCCCCCTCAAATTTTCTTTTTTCATTATATGACACAAGCAGGTGCATGTACTTTTCCTTCCATACATCAATGAGGTTTTCAGTATTTATTAGTTTCAACACCGTCAAGTAAAAATTGGTCATGAATCAAATAGTACCTCATGATATTTTCAAAATCATCTATTTTTTACCAAAATAACCATAGGAGTATTGAATTATATTAATGGAATCATCGATAGGTCATTAGAAAAGTATTCATTATATGTAATTTTGAATCACCTTCATGAATTTTTTTTAATAAAAAATCATACTAATTATATTATAGTATTTCAAAATATGTTTTTGTTAAATCAGTTTTGATATTTCCCAAAAGACAGAAATCTATAATTTATACCTATAGGCTTCCCGAAGGTCTCCATCTTTCACAGCATCAAACAAATCATTTAGTGCCCCATTATATTGAAAAAAATAGAAGAATTTGGAAATTCCATGATGTTACATTCCACATTTATCATAGTAAGAATGTTAAGGTATCTAGATTCACCAATAGATGATACTTGATCCCTAAAATAATCGAGTAATGCTAGCGCTATTGGAAGCCTCATAAAGTTGATTGATTGTAAGTTGCATATTTGAAAAAGTATCAAAGTTGTCTAAGCAAGACTTCAAGATAATATTTCTGTTTATTTCTTAATGAAGATAGAGTAGTTATGTTCATGATATCACTCCTTCCATATGTTAACTAAGAATAAAAAAATTAGGGGGCTTCAATACTTTAAAAATATGCGTAATAATGAATCTATAAACATAAAAGGATGAACGTATAAAGGAAAATTATATCATAACATATGATTACCTATGTTTCAATTTAGGTTATCAATGATCTAAAAAAGATCATTTATTGTTATCGGATTTTTTTCCATAAATAATGGTTCATACTATGATCAGGAAATTACCAAATCATATCCCATGGGAGTGTCAAACCAATAGGGCAGCAAGGCCGAATGTAATGCTCCAGTTCACATTTGAGTCTAGTTCAATGTGGTGTTTCGGGTTTTACCCCATTCTAAATCTATGATAGATACATCTCTACTATTTTTATCCATACAGGTATGTATTTCCTTGATAAACCACTTATTCTATACTTAACAGAATTTAGGGATGTTTTCTTGTACATAGTCTCATCCATAATGTTCTTACTAAAGTTCTCAATTACTAATATCCTGAAATAACTAGACCATCCTATAATACCAAAAATAGTGACCCTATAATTTTACATATAACATTAGATGATTTTATGCATAATAATACTTTATATTACAATACAAATATTGTATGTTATAGTGTCTTTTAACACTAGGTACATAAAATGAAAACATGGGGAAAATTAAAATATGTCCTTATTTAATCTTCAAATTGATCTCCTCGGTTCAATTCTGCTCAAACATCTTCATAGGGTGCTTGGGGAAAACATGAACAAAGGGATGAGAGAAATATACCAATAAGGGATTAACCATAAGATCAAAGAATTAGCGCAAGGGATAGGAGGCATGACATAATTATATAAAAAGGAATGTAACATAATTAATCATAAAATATAATCATGGAATCATATAAACATGGAATAATAAAAATGTAGAAGCAATATAGAACATGAATTTAGTATTATTCATGGAAAACCACCAAGACCATTTCACATGGTAACACATGTCAAGGATAACCACCAAGACCGTCACACATGGTGTCCTAAGCCAAGGCTAACCACTAAGAATGTCACACATAATGTCTCATGAGATTCAACATTACCCAATGCATTGGAGCACTATTAAGATTCACCCATCATAGATTTTCATGAATATGCGTTCCCCATAAATATTAATTAATAATCAGTATTATATTAGCTTGTGGTTACCCATGGAATGAAATGGGTATCATAATCATGTCATAAATCATAATAAATGGGAATATCATACAAGTGTCCATGAAGGAAAGGAATTAAATCATACATTGAAATTTATAAGATGAAAGGTAATATATCATGACAATGGATGGAAACCATAAGTAAAAAACATGTAATAGAACATAAATATGATTCTTTATAATTAAAACTTTTTAGTGAAGTTTTTAGGAAAATACTATAGAGGATTTAAAATAGAAGAGGGAAAAAATTTATATAAAACATAAAGTGAACAATGAATGATTTACTAATAAAAATAATGACATAATTAATAAAATGGTTTATTAAAATAAAATATAGGGTGATCTTGAAAACGAGTAATAATTTGGGATATTCCCTCAATACAGGATTGCTTATCAAGAAGTATTGAGGACAGAATCACATAAAAACATGTATATCCCTGAAAGAGATTTATGAAAGGTTATTGATAAGTTAATTTTGGTAAAATGATGCAAAATTTTGTGTATTAACCTGAAAAATATAATTTAACATCATTTTGGTGAAATAAAGATAAGGTAACCCAAAGGAATAAAGTACGTTTGAGTAGAATTATTTACTGATTATCAGCATGGTATCGGGTGTACCTACGTTATAACAACCCTGCTATTTATTAGACACATTAACATGATTTATTACATAAACATGCATCTAAGTCAAATTTGTGGATAAATAGGTCTAGTGTCTTGGGAAATTAGGAACATTACCTAACAACTTATAACATTTATCATAACATCATTATTGAAAACATCATTTACATGACCATAACATTATTCTGTATGTTGCATTTCATGGGATAACCTAAGGACATGCATAAAAAAGGGTGAACCATAATGACCAGTCATGGAGTAAACAAGGCATAACATTAAGAATAAAATACACGTTAGGTAATAGGCATATAAATGGATCATAAGAGAAACATGAACATAACGGTCTGATATAGAATGATTATAATAACATGTAGATGTGGAAACAACATTTAACATGATATTAGAATGAGACATGGCTCACTGCACATGTAAAATGAATAAAACATCATTGAACATGAATTATCTTGAGTAAACCATAATTATAATTGATATATTATGTTACTAATCATTACCCATTGCATTGGAGCACTACTTGGGTGCACCGTTCTTAATCATTTCATTTCATTCATATGTGTGCCACATGGATCATAAAAATTGAATCATTCAACATCATAATTTATTCAATGATAAAGGAATGTGAAATTTTTATATGAAATTATTTAATTAGTAAATATAAGTGAATAATTATGAATACCCATGATAGATAAATGGGTATAGAATTCACTACAAGTAGATTTGGCTGGGAAAAACGTGGTGCAATTTCTGCAGCATAACTATTTGAAATAATCTTTCATAAAAATAGTTGATGAGAGAGAAAGGGATATCTCGTCAAATGTACAGGAAATGGACAGTATGGTGGTCATATAGATATATGTACCAACACATGGAATTTGGAAGTAGGAGGCGAAATATATTAATGAAATTTGATGAAATAGTAGAATGAGAATAAATCTTATGAAATTTCGGCATGGTAATAGGTGTACATGGGGTTGATTAATGGCAGGGAAAGTATTTTGACATCACTCAGAAATAAGTATGGTAGTATGGGAAAGGGTTAAAATCATACCCCATCATTTGTAATAGAAAATAAAAGGGTATAAAAATATAAAGAAAAATGGACAAAAATGAGAAAGAAACAAATCCCTTACTTGGAATTATAATCCCAAAGCCTTGTGAGGGGCTTTAGAGAGGCTTCCTGGATCCTTGGGGCACCATGGGAGGATTCTAGAGAAATGAGGGTAGAGTAGGGATGCCATACAAGGTATTTGAGTGATGAAAAGTGGGATCATGTGTGGGTTTATATATGAAATGACAGTGAATTATTTATTATTTAGGATTTAGACACTACAAATAAACCAAATCAAAAACTCAAACAATCATGTGGTTGTTTCCCATGGTTTTTTCCAAAGATGAGTAGAAAACATTATTATATAAGGCCAATGGTATAACTTATTATTATATTAGGCTTTATTATTGATTATTCATTAAATGGTGCTATTATTCATTTATTATATATTAATATACATGTGTTCCAATGTCCATAAACATAATTTTTATTACATTATAGAAATTGAACTTCAATTCTCATATTCAGTGCAAATCATGATTAAAATGAAAATCTAGGCCCAATTAATCATCTATTTGTGGAGAACATTATATTAATTTTATGAATTTCCTATTTTGGGATATTATTTACCACGTTTTATGGAATATTTTATCTTCTAGGATCAATGGTTGAATCCCATGTAATGATGGAGATTTTTGGGCATGGAGGTAGAAATATTTGGGCTATGCATAATGGGCCTAAGGAAAATCAAACAAAAGTTGGGACCAAAATCCAACCACAATAATGCCCAAAATTTTTATTATAGAAAGTTAACAATATTAGGATAATTTCACCCAACTCTGTTTGGAGATAATTATGGTGTTTTAATTGAGATAAAGGGATCCAAATATGACATTTAAATGGTGGGCCCAATCTAAATGACCAAAATGTTTTCCCACCATTTACAACATAACATCGAAACAGATGAACCAAATGACATGGAATTTTGATATCTAATATTGGAAACATGGAATAAGAAACATTTCTTCTATTACCCCTTCATATTCAGCCACCATTAGCTACAAATTCACACGTCAACAAGGGAGATGAATCTGAATGATTTTCCCATTCAATGTCGAAATGTACAATTCTCATGAATTTATCCTTTTGACTATATAAATTAATGGGGATGGAATTGATAGTTGCGGGGCGTCTCTAAGGTTAATAATATGTTTATATAAGCATCTGGTGGTGAATGGAATTTGAATACATCTTTTTCTTTTAATGAAAATATATATTTTATTTTTAATTTCATGTTTTTATTTTGTAATCGCATCGTCAATTTTTCACATGTAATTTTTTCAAAAATTTTAGTATATTAAGAAAAGTTTCCCCTCTTTACATCATCTTTTAATTTTGTCACACATTGATATCATTGAATCAAGGTGTGAATTTATTCACACAAGCACTTGTGAATTCCTCACATAATGATAGAGTGTTCATTTTTCTTAATGTTTTTCATCGTTAATCACAGTAATTTCAACTACAAAATTACATTGATAGAATAATATAAATGGAGGGATAACATTTTATGGGTTGATCCTAGGTTGTTTCATGGGGTGGATTGAATTTTATTTGATGTTCTTAAATTCATAATTATGTTCCTTGTTTTAGGAGTTCCTTTCTTTGATTTATCTTCTTCTATGTCTTCACTGACTTTAACAACAACCCATTTTTTGTGCTTTTATGATCCAATTCCATAGAGTGATCAAAAATTTGATCCTCAAAATTTATTTTTTTTATCCTTTAAATTGTGTGTGGATTAAATCAGAGAACTATGTTGAGGACTTATTTCATTTAATGGATACCTTTGGAACCAATGAAGAGAAAATAGAAAGAAAACAAATTCATCCAATCAAGGCCTAGAGACAATATAGGATCGACTCATCATAATAATTTGTTCTAATACAAATATATTGTATTTTTTCTTCTATATTTAAATAAAATCACCATTTCATCAAATCAATTCGAACCCAATTTGGCAACTTCATAGAAAAATAACCTCCATTGAACATGTGTTTCTAAAGGGAACTTCTTCGGTCCATGTATACTCGATAAACCATGTTGTACTATAAGTGACATCTTTTACAAAATTTCGTTGGTAAATATGGGTGAAAAAAAAATTGGAACCATTTCTGGGGACCCTAGTAAGTAATCATAGACACTATAATTCTATTCTTACCCCAATTTGTTTTTTATCTTCCCTATTCTTTTTCTTTTCACCTTTTTATTTATCTAGTTCCCAAAAATCTTGATTCAAAATTTCCAAGTCAATCCAATGGATTATAATCAACAAAATACCTTTAAAAAATCTTAACTGAATCAACTATTAAATACTCATTGGGATTCGCCAAATTTTGATAATTACGTTGGTAAAACTTTTAATGAATACCCCACACCCGATAACAAAAATTATCATTGTGATGATGAATGTTTAAAATACAAATGTCCCGCCCTATTATGAATGATTTAAACGAAAAATCTTGGGGAACTCAATGATGTCCAAAAATATAACAATCCTAATCCCCATCATATTATTGAAATATTGTTTGAACAAATGGATTAAACGAATTCCAAGGATTCATATTTGAGATTAGAACTAGAAAACATTAAAACATGTGTGGACACCATTCCCAATCAAACTATCCTTTACTCAATATTGATATTAGAATATAGTAACCCACTAGCCTGCCATAATAATTTTGAAGAAAAAACCATAGATTCTAGGGGATGTGAAGAACAATAATGAAATTTTACGGTTTCCTTCAATCAGGAGGAAATTGATTTTTTTGATTAAAAAGTGGGGAATATGTCATCATGGATTGAATATTCTGAATATAGGTCTGCATTAGATTTTTCAAGACCACCAATCATTGAACCATTGGGAGAGATAATAATCATTGATTTTATACCCACTACAAAAATTCAATTAAATTTTTTTTATGAGGAATAAAATATTCAAATAGAACAAATTTTATATATTTATTTTGATTAAGAATGTAATTTTGGTTCAAATTTCCAACCTTCTTTAAGAAATTTCAATCAACCCTTCCTCAAAATTATAATCCTTTTTCAACACTAAATTTTCCCTTTATAGGGTACAAACTAGAAAATTCAGTTTTTATTCATCCATCTCTTGGAACCAATAATGTAGGAATGATCCTTGGTACCTTAGTCAAGGCTACATAAGCAACTAGATCAACAATTTCAGATATTCCATGGATTTTATCACTAATTATTGAAAATAGGATTTTACATGAAACAAAATTCATAGAAATAATCAATCTCAGTATTGTTGAAGTGGAGAAATTTGGGATAATTAAAATCTTGAAAGTCTGAATTGGAAAATTTGGGGGGTCTATGTCTAGATAAAAACCTTGAATTTAGTTCATTTATAGAGGAATCCCGACTTCTATATTATTTTTATTATTTTATGTGTTTTTTTCAAGGGACCCGCTTGAGGTTTACAATGTTATATAATGTCTCTTTTGTCTAATATTTCGGTATTGATGAATTTTTGTGTTTCAAAATATAACCCATGATGTCCAAAGTTCAAACCCAAACATCAATCACTCCCAAGGAGTCAACAATTTATGTGAATCCAAATTGAGAAATTTAATTTTGATGTATCGTCAACTGCAAACTATGTGGTTTTATTCCATGGCTTAATTTCAAATCACATCACACCCTATTTCTTCCCAATTATAATCTTTTTCTTCTCTACTCTTTCAAAATTGAGGGCAACATCATTTTATGTTAGTGGGAGTGAAAAACTGGGATTTAAAAAAAAGTTGTGATTTTATGATAAAAACATCAATTCGTTATCCTATAATACAATAATTATGAATCATGAAAACTGATTTTAAAGTGATTTTTAAATTCCTTTTTTATGATTTTATTGTATTATTATTCTTATGATCATAGTTATTGGTATGTAAGAGTGTCCGATGAGATTTTTCAAAAATTACATTTTCATCCACTTAATCAAAATACAACAATGCACGTACATTAGATAATTTGTGTAAATTTGAGTTATTGGGTCCTATAGTACCCCCAGTTCAACTTATGCATCCCTTACTTGATTATTTTAATGGTTATATAGTTTAAGGGTGTTGAATTGCAGTGTTGGGAGAACATTGGATGTATTTTTGAGCCAAAATGGAAGTTGCACAGGCGGCGAAGGAATTTTCAAACTGTGCAACCAATCCAGGCATAGGTGGTCCTCTTGAGGCACTATCTCCGACATGGTTGGATCATGGTTAGGGAGACCGTGCAAGGATGGAAATTGAGGGACTTCCTAGGAAGTGTCTAACGCATAGTTAGCACATAGTTTCTCTAACCGTGAAGACTTACAGTACAAATGGTTTAAGTGACATCCCAAAAATGTTAATCTCACATGTTTTTTCCTTTAGTGACTCATTTTATCTCTTAAGAATCAATAAAAGGAGATTTTTCTTCTCCAAAGGATAAATAATATTCTATCATTGTTCCTAAGGAGATCTGAAGGCTTCCGTTGGTGAATTGTAGTCAAATTCTTGTGGTATGTGATTGTTCTCCATCTTTCATGATCAGTTTTTTGGATCTACATAGTTCTACTAGTCCTCATATATCAGATTCATTGATCTACACCTGTTATGGGTAGAACATGGTGTGTGGACTGCATGTATGAAGAAATTTGGTCTTTATATTTCTAGGATAAGAGACCTACGACATATTCTGGTAGAATCGACCTGGTTTTCTTGTGTGTTCATCGTTCTTTGTGGTTTTTATGAAAACATTAAGGTAGGATGGTTCTTTAACAACTCCACTTAGTATAACTGGTTATATTACATTAAAATTGTATGTTAGGAGTTTAATTCACTGCTATTTGGTTGCTAAACACATGTTGGATACCGTCTTCAGTGATGGTCGTGAAATCAACAAAAATTGGGATTTTGAATGACTGTATTGGTTCTTGATTTTAAAATGTTGATTTTAAAAAGAGGAGTTCCTTGTGTTTTGAACCAAAAATTGGATTTTATGTTTTCCATAAATTTGGAGGTTTTATTGAAATGATATGTTGGTTTAAATGGGTTTACGTTGGTTTCCAGTGAAATTTCAGATTTATTGAAGTGGGTTTTTTTTGTAGTGGAAATATTTAGAATAAATTGTGTTGGTGTGAGTTCATGATTAATGGGCACTTAGTAAGGGATGAGTACCATTGTGGTACATGGGAAGTGACCCTGGATCAGGGGAGTGTGTCATTGGGACATAAAGTAATCGGACGAGAGATTGCTCATGAGTATGGAACTTTCATACAAAGCATGAATTTGTGTGTGTTGTGAACTATGGAATCTGTATTCCAAATGGAATATATAATTGGTATTATGAGCATTAATAGGTTATTTTTATAGAAAATTACCATTCTTTAAATTAGTTTCATTTTTTCACATCGTTGAAAATAGTTTTTGAAACATGTATATATTTTTTAATAACTATTTTGGTAAATTGTTTTATATAAATTGGTTTATATAAATGTGACTAAATATTCTATCCTAATGAAGTGAGTAGGGAAGTAAATGGGGAAAACGTAATGAATTTTACACTCACCACTTTATTGGCATCATGGTTCATTTTTAGACGATGTCTTCTAGGAAAATGTAAAAGGTAACATTTTCCATGTTTTTAGCACTACCTTGTGATATGTGGGTTGTTCAGTGATTGTAGAGCATGGATCTTTTAGAGCATGGAGTCTTGTATCCTCTTTAGATTCCTGAGTTGTTTACCCATTGTTTACTTTGATACTAGTCTGGTCTTTAGTTATTTCACACATTGATATGGTTTTGAGAAACATTAATTTGTTGAGTTGTCTTTCTATTGTTCATGCATATTTACTAAATGGTTTGGTTTTGTTTTTTTGTTTATAAGGTTATTTCCAAAAGGTCAAACCACCCCCCAATGGTATTTTAATACCTTAGGAATTGATTTCTAGACTTTAGAATCTTAGGGATGTCACTTATGGATAGGTAATGACTCATTTTTCTCTCAAGCCAATGAGATTGAGTAGGTTATAAAAAATTGTATCAGTTTGGTCCTTCCCATGCAGTACGAATGAAATCAGCTTGTTTGGTCCTTTAATAAAAAGTGGTCATCAATGATCATGGTCTTGGAGATAAAATTCCTTATTGTCTAGTCATTGTGTTGAATACTTAGACAAGATTAGGATGGTCAGATCATGAAAGGTATATCATAAAAGTATGTAGCTAACCGTTTATGCTTAACTTCAAGTTACTAGGGAGTTGGGTATAATTATTTTAGAGAAACTTCTATAATGTTGATAATATCATTACCATGGGTTTGTCCATTTAGTCTATCATGGAATGAATTATAGAGGAATGAATTACCACAAGGGGTGAATACATAATTTCATGGAATGATACTTTTTGTGAAAAAATGATGATTTTTTAAAAAGTAAATTTTTTTATTGAAATGAAATATTTTGAAAAAGGAACTGGATATGGTATTTTTAAAATGGTTTAATTTTCAAAAATATTGAATAAATGTTTTAAAAATGGTTAAACATGGAAAAATGTTATTTTGAAAAAAAAATGTGATAGTTGATGCTGTAGAATTTGAAATGCTAAGCAGTCAGTTTCTAGAGATTGAGATTTATGGTGTTTATATTTGGTTTAGAAAATGGAACCTGATAGGAATCATTGAAACCAACCAAAAGAAGATATGATGAATGTGTATTCACCTCAACCATTGGTGAAACAAGAGTTGGTTTATAGTATTGTCCTTCAATTTCAAGATATGGATACGGGAAAAGCATAGGAATGAGGCAAGGCATGGGGATCGTACCATCCATTTCATGAAGTAGAATCCATCTAACTCAGGGGGTCATGATGAGCCTAAAATGTTGAGGTGTAGATAATTAGGATGAATCGTATATTCAACATCATTAGAACACCAATAGATCTATAGGTCAAGATGCAGACTTATATGATCGTGGATCTTTCACAATAGCTGTGTTATTTAGCAGTGGAGGCTAAATTGGATGATGGCCTAACATGGGATGATTTTGAAGAATTGATTAACAATAATTTATATCCTCACACATTCATGATCCATAAAATGATGGACTTTTTCAGCTCGATACATTAGAATATATCTATCACGGAGTATGTGGAAAAAATAATTAATTTAGTGAATTTATCACCAAAATCTACACCAAGTTCATCCTTGATGGCATGCATCTTTGAATCAGGGCTACGGAAGGAGAATCGATCTATGATTACAATACATTGTATTAAAAAAATTTAGATATGGTGAAAGGATTCACATTGGCTGAACATGATATCTCAAAATCTATGGGTGGATGTATGATGATCCCCCATGGTCATGTTCTCAAGACACATCTTAGGCATCATAAGCATTGTATGCTTTGATAGGGAAATGACAGCAGAATCGGTCTTGTCATCAGAGTGTAGATTTAATTGGTGATTTTAGGAATACCATGAATCCTCAACCAAGGAAATAATATAAATGAAACAAGGAGAATAGTGTAGGGAAAATGAAATTGTATTGAGATGAGGAGAAGATTGTTGATGGTCGAGATGGACCATTTACATTGAGAAATACAATTCTCCTGAATTCAAACCAAGTATAAGTGAGCATTGATAGTGGTGAATCACATTGTATCATTTCTTCTCATGCTATTTATTTTCTATTATTTTGGTTGGAAATGATTCCTTCTATTTTAAAACATCAAACTCTACTCAGTGAAAGGTATTTTAAATCCTTTTTTGCGTAGAGCATGAGACATAACTTTTGATGAAGTTGAGATGAAATTGATCTTCTCAATAATGGATATGGATGAAAATGATGTATTCTTGGGTATTTATTGGTTGAAAATGTCTAAGGATCACATCTACCATTATAGGGGAACAACTTGTTTCACAACTGAAGATGGAATCAAGTGACCCTTTAGAGGAGAGGGGATGGTAATAAAAGGGGAAAAGTGCTTGATGGAACCATATGTGGGAAATATCTTTTATATGTTGGTAGAGTTAACTTTGGAATCAACAGAACAGATCAGTGAAATTATTTTTCCTGAAATAGTGGATCAATTTTGAGTCTTATTTCCCATGATCTTATCTGCGTTAACACCTATATGGAGGGTTAACACAAATAAGGGAATTGGAGTTTATGATTGATCTCCTTCTGTGGAAGAGTGCTATTTCCCTTCCATATTATTGAATATAACCAACAGAGTTAATGGAATTGAAAGGGTTGTTTGAGAAACTAGAAATTAAGGGTTTCATTTGACCATGTAGGTCTATGTGGGTAGCCCCAGTTTTGTTCATGAAGAAACCAGAAGGAACTCTTCATCTCTGTATTGATTATCATACGATTAACCATGTTATGAGAAAGAATAGATTTCCAATTACACACATTGATGATCTGTTAAATCAATTATGGGAGCTCAATGTTTCTCAAAAATTGACTTGCGATCTGGATATCACCAACTAATATTTCCGAATGAGGATATTCCAAAGACAACTTTCATAAGAAGATATAGACACTATGATTATGTCGTCAAGCCTTTGGTCTAAAGAGTTCATCTATGGTCTTAATGGATTTAATGAATCAGATATTTCAACAATATCTAGATACATTTTTTATGGGGTTTGTGAAAAACATTTTGGTTTATTCAATTATAATGGCTGACCATGAGGTACACCTACAAATAGTTCAAAAAATATTGAAAGATCAATGTTTTTATGCTAAATTATCAATGTGTTATTTTTGGATACAAGAGGTACACTTTCTTGGATATGTGATTTTTGTAAAATATCATTCTATTGAACTTGAAAATATAGAAGTTGTTATCTCCTAGCAACCACCTATGAATATTTTCGAGATATATTGTTTTCTTTGTCTAGTTGGTAACTAACTACACATTTTTCCTGACATCTCACGATAAGATTCTCCAAGTACAGCTCTCAAAAAGAATAATTCTTCATTCCAATGGATAGAGGAATGCAATAATTCTTTCCAAGATATGATGATTCAGAATACATTAGCACCAATCTTGATTTTTCCAGAATCATGATAGGGGTATGTCAGGTACTGTGATTCTTCAAGACTAGGGTTGTACGATATTCTCATGCAAGAAGACCATGTGGTTGCTTATGGTTCAAGTCAAATGAAACTAAATGAGAAGAATTATCCATCACATTAATTGGATTTAGTTGTAGTCATCCATTCTTTAAAAACTTGGCGACATTATCTCTTTGTTGAGATATTCACAATTCTTACGGATCATAAAATCATGAAACTTATTTTCTCACAGCCGTATTTGAATATGAGGCAAATGAGATGGATGAAATATCTAATTTTTTTGATATTTTATTTTTCTATACATCATGAAAATGGAATTCAATCGCAGATGCATTAAGCAGAAATTCATATTCTTAGTTTTCTAAAGAATCTTTAGATAAATGGTAGTTGTTGTCGGTCCAAGTTGACATGCATGTTGAATTTTAAGACTGAAGTGATGTTGCAGTTTTCTCCTCAGCTATTCTTGTTCCTGATTTGTTATGTATGGTCAATGAGGCCCAAACATATGATGTATAATTTCTCGTAATGTGTTAAAAACTCAATGGTAGGGAGACCATTTAGGGCTATAAACTTGATGGGAGTTCTGTTTTGTTCTATAAAGATCAAACGGTTGTACCTACGGATTGTCCGAAACAAATCCTTAATGCTTAACAAAATCCAATATAGGATGTACATATAGGTACGCATATGATGTATAAGGATTTGAAGGCACTTCATTGGGGGAAAAACAAGAAAAAGATGGTTTCCATGTTTGTCTCATGGTGTTAGACATGTTAGCTGGTTAAAGAAGAGAATCATAGACCAGAATGAATGTTTTAGTAATTACCTATCCCAGTGTGGAAATGGGGGATGATAGAGATGAATTTTGTTACAAGTCTTTCAAGAACTGTTCAGAGATGAGATTCTATATGGGTGATAGTGGATCGACTTACCATGTTGGCCCATTTCATTCCAATTAGACAAACTCATAGGGTGGATGATATGTCTAAATGATATATCTATGAGGGATTAATGTTTCAAGGTGTACCAGTGCCAATCATCTCATATAGAGATAAAAGGTTCACATCATGTTTTTGTAAATCCTTATAGAAATCGCTTGGCACACATATTACTTTATGCATGGTGTATCATCCTCAGACAGACGACTAATGTGAGAGCATAATATAAAAATTGGAAGACACTTTACAGGATTGTGTATTGAAGTTTGGAGGCTCATGGGAAGAAAATATACTCTTGGTGGAGTTCTCATAAAATAATAGATATCATAACTCGATACATATGGCCCCGTTTGATAAATTTTATGGGTTTCTTTTTTGTTATCAACTATTATAGGTGGAAATAGGTGAAACATCTCCATTAGTGCGAGTGTTGTCTATGAAACAATGGAGAAGATACAATTGATTAGAATGAGGATGGAGATGGATCAAACATATAAGAAATCATATGAATATCACCACCAATGACCGTTATCATTCGATATGGGTGATCATGTCTTCTTGAGGATATATCTAGGGTTTTAAAATCGTTGTTTTAAGAAGTAGGTAATGTTATCTCGTATATAAATTGTCCCTATAATGATACTGGAACTGGTCGAAAATGTGGAATATCAGTTGGTATTACCACCATGGTTCAATTCGGTGTAGAATGTGTTCAATGTATCTTATTTTTAAAAGTATCATCATGGACCTAACCATGTGATCAAATAGGATCACGTTGAACTAGAACCGGATGCATCGATAATATATATCCTGATAAGTATTTGGGATAAGAGAGAGAAATTATTTCATGGAAAAATCATCAGTCTTGTGTGGGTTTTATGGTAGCATGGTCGGATTCAGGATGTGACTTGAGAACATGTGAATGAGATGAAAGAACAATTACCGGAACTCTTTTAGATTGTTGATGTTTTTATACATTCAGAGAACAAAATAACCAATTGTGTGGAAAATGTAGGACCCAATGTTTAGATTATATAACACATAGTGGATTATTTTCAAGGTAATAATGTTTATGGGTGATGAATGGGACAGTTGGGATAACATTAGAAGTAATTTTAATGGAAAATGGATGTCACACGGGAGGCCCACAGTTTGTATAACCTTGCAGTAATACCCTGCATAGTCGGTCCACTTGAGGTAGTGGCTCTTGCACAGTTGGAGCATGGTTAGGGAGACTGTACGAGAAAGCCTTGAGAGGTTCTTCCTAAGCAGTAGCTAATGAAAGGTTAGTTCATGGTATGTCTTACCGTGCAAAATACACATGTAGATGGTTTAAGTGAGATCCTAAAAAGTGGATATCACACGTTTTTGCCTCTATGTGGCTCGTTTTTCTCCTAAATGGACATAACTCTGGATTGTGCTTCACCTATGGCCAAAGTTGGTTCTCTCATCAATCTTAAGTTGGTTTTAATATTTCCATGGAGAATCAAAGTAGAATTCTTGAGGTATGTGATCGTTCTTCATCATTCATGATTTGTTTCTTAGATATATGAAGATATACACCTCCTCATCTCTAGGATTCTTATATATACACCTATTATTGGTAGATATACGTGTTTTTATTCCATGTACGATGAGATTTGGTCTTGATAATTCTTGGAGAAGAGATCTAAGAACGATTCTATGAGAATTGACACGGTTTTCTTGTGTGTTCTTTGTTCCTTGTGGTTTTCATCAAAACAATTGAGGTAGGAGGCTTGTTTCGTGACTCTGCATAGTTGCACTGATTTTATTACATTCAAATTTTATGTGTGTTGTTTTATTGATTTTTATTTGGTGGTTGAAATTTTTTTGGAAACCTTCTTCAATGATGGTTGTGATATCTGGAAAATTGGGGATTTTGAATGAGTGTTTTGGTTATTTATTTTAAAATTTGAATTTAAAAAAGAGGATTTTCATAGAGTGTTGGAACATAAATTGGATTTTATGTTTTCAAAATAGGGATGATTTTATTGAAATGATATGTTGAATGAAATTGGTTGTCCTATGGTTTTCAATAAAAGTTCAGTTTTTATAGAAGTGGGTTATTTTAGAAATTGAAATATTTTGGTATAAATGGTATTGTTGTGTGTTAATGCTTAATCAGACCTTATTAAGGGATGAGTACTATTGGGGTATAAGGTACATGACCCCAGAATGGGGGAGTGAGTCATTGGGACACAAGGTAATTTGATGAGAGACATCTCATGAGTATAGAACTCTAAAATGAAGCATACATGTGTGGGTGTTTTTTCAACAATGGAATGGGTATGCCAAATGAAAAGATGAATTCGTTTTGAGATATTTTAATGGTAATTTTTCTAGAAAGGTTAATTTCTAGATATTGGTTTACATTACTTTTGTTTTCACATGGTTGTAAACAATTTTTAGAACTTTTTAATAATTTTTTATAAATTGTTTTGGAAAATTGTTTTATTTAAACTATTTTATATAACTATGACTAAATTTTCTATCCTAGTGGCATGAGTAAAGAAGTCAATGGGGATAACATAATATATTTTAAACTCACCCCTTAATTGTAGCATTGGTGATTTTGCAGACGCTATATTCCAGGACACTATTAAGGGTATCATTTCCCATGTTTTTAGCATTACCTCGTGTTATGTGGGTTTTTAGGTGATTCTAGAGTAGAGAGATTATAGAGCATGGTGTCTTGCGGTATATTGAGAGACTTGAGTTTTTTTTTTCATGTTTACTTTGACACTGTATTTGTCTTCCTCTACTGCACACTTGGAAAAGTTTTTGAGATACATGAAGTTATTGAGTTTTCTTTAAATTGTTCATGTGTATTTTGTAAATGGTTTGGTTATGGTTTGTTTATTTATTGGTTTATTTACAAAAGGGAAAATCATCCCTCACTAGTATTTGAAAACCTTAAGCATTTATTTATAGCATTTGGCGTCATGGGGATGTTTGTTAAGGCTATGTAATTACTCGTTGTGATCTTAAGACATTGAGATTGATTGGTCATTACAGGTCCCTTCCATCATAGAATAGGGTTCGGGGCCAGTTTTATATTAATTTGAATATCAAAAAAATCAAATATTATTTCCACATAGAACAATGTTTTGTCAAAATTAGTGGCGTCTGACACCTGGGGTTCATGACTCCATAGATTTATTTCCCAAAGAGAGTGTTTTCTTATCTATTGTGCTTAAAAACAACTAAAATTTCAAAAACAAAAAAACCCAAAAATGGATACTCGCATTAAGATATAATTTGATTCCCACATAGAGCTTCAATTTTTCCCCCCTAGAATAAGAAAATGGTTCCCATGTATTTTCTGATGCACCACACATCATCATGCTTAATATAAATTGGTTAAAATGTGATGATTACTTTTAATAAGTAATTGAGATCAGGATTGTGAAATGGTTGGGGACCTATCTTGTTTGAAATAATTTTTAATGGATTTATGATTTTTTGGAATGAGGTTTTTATGAGAAATGATTGTTAAAATGTTTTTCAATAATAGAATTCATTTTCTTATTTTTGATATACTTTTTTCTCATGTCTATAAAAACAAACTTTGGGGTGTGATTAGTCACTGAATGTAGATAATATTCATTATTAATATCTTAATATTAATATGTTTCAATGTCCATAAACATATTTTTAGTGCATTTTATAATATGAACATCATTTATCATTTTAAGTGCAATTAATGTTTAAAATTCATATCTAGGCTCAATCAATAAACTATTTTTGGATAACATATTAATCATTTTATGAATTTAAAATATTGGGATATGATTAATCACTTTGTTTAGATAATTTTATCTTTATGTATCGATGGATTAATCCCAAGGGATGATGGAGTTTTATTGGCGATTAATGAAGAGCATTTTGGGAGAAAGCATAATGGGTCTAAGGCCCGTCAAAGAAAAGTGGGTTCCCCAAAACAAGCCCAATAAATCTCAAATTTTCATTGTAGAAATATAAAAATATGGGGATCATTTAATTAAACTCTTTCCTGAGATAATTATGATATTTCAATGAGATAAAGGGATCTAAAGTTTACGTTAAAATGGTTGGCCCGATCTGATTGCCCATAAAGTATGCCCATCATTTCGAGCATAACATCCAAATGGATAAAAAAATGACCTGAAATTTTTATAGAAGTTATAAGACACATGGGAAAAGATATTTTACTTATAATACCCCTTAATATTCAGCCACATTTAGTTATAATTTCACCTACCAAAATGGGGGACGATTAAGGAGAATTTTCATGATCAACTTCGAAACATCCAACTCCCATGATTTTATCAAAATCATTTTGACTCTATAAATCAATTGGTATGTAATTGATTTTTGTGGGGTGTCCCTAGGTCTCATAATATTATAATATAAGGATATTTTTTACAAAGGATTTAGGATATATTATTTTCTTTTATCCATTTTATGTCACCCACTAGTAATTTCCTACTTTCATTTTGTAATCGCATTGTCAATTTCACTAATGTATGTTTATTCATTCATGATTAGTATATTGATAAAAGTTATTATTATTCTTCACTTATTCTTTTCAGTTTATTCATATGTTGATACCATTGATCTTTGGTTATCAAAATGTGTGGATTTGATGAATTCACTTTAAAATTAATTCAATGTATTAAATTCAAGAATTTCCTTTAACGAAAAACAAACATCCCAAATCACTCACTGATTTTTATTTTTTTCTATCCTATGTCTAATAACCTATAAATTTGGAGGATCATATTGGTGAGAAATCGAAGGTAGAGGAACCTTTTTTCACTTGAGATGTGTATCAATAAAATATGTGAGTTTAAAGGAGAAAGTAAATATTCGAAGGAAAATATCAAAAGAAGAATTGATTATGAATTATTAGAATAAAAAATAAAATCCAATTAATCACCATTATACTCTCTTGGGTCAACCCATTACAGGTTTATCCCTCTATTTATTCTATTCTATCAATGAACATGGGTAATAGTCTTATGATGGTAGAATTGGGGAAGAGTGAAAAATAAATAACAATCACTCAATCGTATTGTGAAGAGTTTCACAAAAGAGTCTTTGTAAAACCTAAATCTCTAAGGGAACAACATCAATATGATATGTAAATTTAATTAAGAAATATATAATAATAAATTTATCTTTTATTAATTAAATGATGGTGAACTAATAACATACATTGGAGAAATTGACAATGAGATTACAAAATGGAAGCATAACAATAAAAATAATAGAAAGAAAAACATATATACTGAATTACCATCACCACCATCAAATTATATTGGAATATTTAGAGCCTTATATACACCCCCAATTATTAATTCCATCCCCACTAATTTGGAATCAAATAATGTTAAAATATTGGGAATTTCGATGTTTCAAAGTTGACCAGATAATTCGTCCAAATTCATTGTCCATTTTTACTTGTGAATTTGTGACTGAATATGGCCGAATTCGGAGAGTTCATAGAAAATACATCTGATCTCCATATTTTCTCTATTAGCTATAAACATTTCATGTCATTTGTTTTAACTATTTGTATGTTATGTTCAAAATAGTTGGATGACTTTTTTCGAATTCCGATCGGTCCCAACATTTAAACGTTAAATTTAGTTCCCATTATCTCCATGAAAAATTCCGAATAAGCTCTAGAAACTGCCAAGTGAAATGATCCCCATATCTTTGTCTTTATATAGTTTAAATTTAATTTTTATTAGACTTGAATAGAGGGTCATATGTAACGCCCCGACCCCAGAAGACCAGAGTTGGTCCATTATTATGTATCATTGGCATGATCACAAAAGATAAAGTCTCGAAAAACCGATTAGTTTAGAATCCTTGCAGTACTATATACATTCAAAAGGTTTACATTACATCATAAAATGGAAAACTCCAAAAAGATTGTTTCCGTAGACAACACTGAGATCATAGAGACTATCCCTGCAGGTCAGTCATAATATACTTCTTCACATCCTAGGAAAAATAAAACAAAGAAAGGAGTGAACTCAGATGCTCAGTAAGGATGACTATATAGAGGAAACTTTCATAAATAAGAAAAAACATTTAAGTCAATGTGTAAAACTAAAAAAATGCCTTTTAAACATAAACAACATCATAATATGTTAAATAGATATAAAAATAATTCCATTTACTTACTCACATGTATATTCTAATAGAAAAATAATCACATGCAATATCAATAGCCACTTTCATAATGATGGAATGCATAATGCCAGACTTCATAACCACATAGTCAAGGCCTTCTTCCAAGACTAAAAATAATATTTTGTCAATGCCATGTTCCAAGACACTAGTTTTTCTCATGAGACCTATCGAGGCATCGAGGAGCTATAGCGGGCTCCACCCGTCACTTAATAAGTCCAATTCATTCCTCATATAAATTTTTTTTATCATAATAGAAACATTCGTATTAAAACTAGAATATGAAATTTCAATACATTATCCATAAACCATGAATGGTATGAAAATAAAACATCCACCGTCAAACATATCTAAAACCCCTCAATACAGTATAGATGTTTTGTATCATAATAAATAAACTTCAAATAATCATAAAATCCATCAAAGGATGTTGACATAGATGCAATCAAATCCATTTTTAGAGAAATATCTCTTTATATTTTGAAATCATTTATAATTTATATAATTATAAAAGAAATAATTTATTTTGGGAATATTCTTACAAGCTTTTAAGGGAATCTTTTATGGTGTTTTAATGGAGTAAAATATCTGCACCCGCTGTATAGGTTAATAAAACATTCTTACCTTAAATTTTTCGAAAAGGGAAAAATGATCCTTGTTTGGAAAACGATGAAATGATTCTTTTCAAACCATTTTATAAAAAGTCAAACAAGGGTATAAATGACATTAAACCATATTCTAGTAAATATTAAAAAAATTTGGGAATACATTTTTAAGAAACATGGCTGTGGATGATAAAGAGGTCCCAGTAAATACTTACATAAAAAAAACCATGGATAATAAAGTGATTGTGAAATTAACCATTACCTTGCACTTTTCCATGGTCGAGGGTAGGTCAAAATTTTTTATAATGGTGAAATAATTTTTTTTAAATTATAAAATAATCATATACATTTATATGATACTATATATGATCTTTTAATATTTCATTGCTAATAATATTTATGTATTATCGTTATTTCGGGTGTTAACTGATTCCTTTTCCATTATATTAATTGTTATGTAAGTACTGTTTGTTATTAATAGGATTTATAATATTCATATTTAGAATGATATTAAGTCTTTAAACATTACATTTAATCATCTAATTAAAATTAGTCTTGAATTGATACGATGGGGAATGAATGTCATCGCGTTCGTGGATACAGTAATCCATATGTACGCACGGGTGACAATATCATTATTTTGATGTTAAAATAATTTATAATTGGAAGTTATATCATATATAAAGAATAATTATCATGTTATATTTATTATTTACATCAATTACAAATCATTATTATACCCATCCAACTAATAATGTATTGAATAACAATTTCCCCATGACGTGGAGACGGTAATCCCTACGTACGCATGTATGGTGAAATGTCATTCAAAGGATGGATAGAATAATGAATATGTTCGTAACATATTTATAATGACATAAAATTATATATAAGATAATGGTGTTATTATTTTATAATATAATCATCAAAGAAAGAGGAAGTGGATGAAGAAAGGAACTTGAAAGAGGTGATGAAATATTTACCTCTTCTTGAGGTTCTTCCTTTTGATTTGATCAAAATGGATCTATAGGTTGTATTTCTAACAAAATCATGGCCTCTAGGATGAAGGCAGGACAGTTGAGAGGGTATTTGGGAAGTTTTTGCTGATAAAAATAGCTTTGAAGGTGTGAATTAGAGAGAAGGTGGAGTGCACTTTTATAAGAGGGGTGAGGGGAATCTTAGGAAAAGCTTGAAATATTATTTTATAATAAAATAATTTTCGGTTTCTAATGGATCCGAAATTAATTATTTAAAGTAAAATGAGGGTATGTGTCAAAAAACACTCATAAAATTGGTTTTATACAGGTTTTCATCACTATAGTAATCTTATCCTTTATATTTAACTCTTAGTTAAATAGTTTGACATTTACCATGCCTCTTTGTATTTTTATATTATATGGTTAATAAACATACTATATACATCCAAGTGAACCTAGATTTGTTCGTTAATGATGCACCTATCATTATATATGTATTTTTACCTAACCTGAAATTTTTATGAATATAATATCAATTAATAATATAATATTTGTTTCAAAAACTCTTTTATGTCAAATTTGAAACTATTCTGTAGTTTTTTTTCTAAATTAATAGAAGCATTATTAATTTGAAACAAATTCATCAAAAAACCCCTATTATGTCATATTAACCTAGAAAATTAGTGGAATTCATAAAAATTCTCAAATTACATTTATTTGGATATTTATAATATCAATTATTTTAATCATTAATTAATACGGTAATTACTACATCATCACTGTGTCATAAATAAAAATAATTATTTAATGTCTAAAAAATATAAATAAAATACCATTATGTAGGAAATATTTTTATATTTCTATTTAATTTTTGAAGTCGAATTTATCTTATGTGTAACCCGATATTAAAAATGGTTATGTTATTAAACATTGAATTTAACACTTTTAACTCTTCTTTAACATAAATAATAATAAATGTCCTAATCTATTCCATGAGGACCTAAAGGATCATATTTTATTTCTAAGTCTGTTTTTTTCATATTAAACTTATCCAAAAGAATTAGAACATGTGTTAGGGTAATAATAATATCATTATTACCCATAATTACCCTATTTACTTTTAACCGTGGTAAATAAAAGTAAAAAGATACTATTAAAAAGAAATTATTTTGATCATATTGAACCAAATTTTACTTACTAATATTAACTGTGTCTCTCATAATTTGGATATTCAACTCACTGAAGGGGTAAAATTAAGTTTTATGTAAATTTCCAAATGCTTCTAGAAGGTGGGTAAAAGATGGAAAAAAGTTTAATAAAACATTTATATTTCTAAAATTATTATAAACAGACTCCAATTAATTACATTGAACATTTATAGGTATTAAGTATCTATATTGAACTAAAAAAAATTAAATAAAATAAATAATTATTTAAATAAGAATTTGGTTTGAAACTATAACTCAGTGTTTTTCAATTTTCATCAAAACTAAAATTTTTTCAAAAAAATACCAAAAATTCAACCTAAGATAATTTCGATACTCTGAATCCAAAAATTAATTCCATTTTGAATGATAAAATTTATAAAATTTCAAAAAATGGGTATTACAATTCATAACAATTAGTTTGATTGGTTTTTGTGTGTTAGAACTCGAAGTTGCGTACAACACATGCTATTGTATTATTCAAAGAGAAGCATACCATGGAAACATGGGGTGTTACATTATCCCCTATTTTAAATAATTTTGTATTTGAAATTTCTAAAATATTAATGCATAAAAATTCTCAGTTTGTTCGTCATCATAAGTTCCTCAGGTTCCCATGTTGCCTCTTCCATTTAATGGTTTCTCCATAGATCTTTAACCAGAAAAGTCCTACAGCTTCTCAGCACTTGTTCTCTTATATCAAAAACCTTGATAGGATCTTTGCAATATCACAGATCAAGTTCCAGTTATAATTCCTCATAGGTGAGTACATGCGTTGGGGAAAGCATGTATTTTCTCAACAATGATACATGGAATACATCGTGAACTTTGGAGAGATTGGGCAGCATTTCCAAACGGTAATCCACATCCCCAATTCGTTTTAGAATTTCGAATGATCCGATATACATGGGACTTAATTTTCCCGTATTAGAGAAACGTATAACACCCTTCCATGGAGATAACATCAAGAAAACATGATCTCTTACCAGAAATTCCAAATTCCTTGTTCGGTTATCAAGATATAACTTCTGTATACTCTGAGCTACTTTGATGTGGGTTTGGATTACCTTCTCCTTTTCCATCATTTCCTCCACCAGTTCTGGGCCTACGAGTTTTCTTTCACTAACATCTTCCCAACAATTTGGAGTGTGACATCTCTTTCTGTATAACGCTTCATATGGTGCCATCTGAATACTTGAATGGAAGCTATTGGTATAGGAAAATTCTTCCAAAGGTAAATATTTATCCCACATACCTTGAAAGTCAAGTGAGCATTATATCAACATGTCTTCTAAGGTTTGAATAGTCCGTTCTGATTGTCCTTCAGTTTGGGGGTGGTAGGCAGTGCTCAAAAGAAGTTCAGTATCAGGGTATTTCTAAAGACTTTTCCAGAATCATGATGTAAAACTTGGATCACAATAAGAATCAATCGATAAGGGTACTCCATCAAGACTCACAACTTCATTAATATATACTCTTTCTAGAAGTTCAATTGGTAAATCTTATCTTATCTCAAGAAAATGTGATGAATTGGTAAGACGATCAACAATGACACATATTTCATCATTCCTTGGAGTCTTTGGTCGTCCCATGAAAAATTCCATCGTAATATTATCTCATTTCCACTCAGGTATGGGAAGAGGGTGAAAGAATCTTCCAAGCTATTGCCTTCCAGCTTTCTCTTGTTGAATAACCATACATCTTGACACTAAACAAGAAATATACCTCTTAATGTTTTCCCACCAAAAATGTTCCTTCAAATCCCTATGAATTTTGTCATTCCCAGGGTGTATAGTGAAATTGGAACTATGATCATCATCCAACAAATCTATTTTTAGTTCATGTATATCGGGAACACAAAGTCTCTTCCCAAATTTCAACATTCCATCTTCATATACGAAGTCACTCAATCTCTCATCTTTCATAGCATTAATCTTCTTTTGAAACTCCTCATCATCAACCTAATAACTTTTTATAATTTTTAGTAAAGATGGTTTGGAAACCATTTGAAGAAGCATTAATGTTTCACTTTCCATGGTTATTCCCATATCCATCTTTACCAAATCTATGAAAATAGGATCACTTTCAACTCTCATTTTTTTTCAAAACACCATGATCTTTTCTGATCGAAGCATCATCAACGTTATTTTGATTCCCTAGGTGGTATTTTATCATGAAATCATTATCCTTAAGTAGTTCAATCCATCTTTATTGCCTCATGTTGAGTTCTTTTGGTGAGAAAATATATTTCAAACTCTTGTGATCAGTATAAATCTCACATTTTTCACTAATAAGATAGTGTCTCCAAATATTCAAAGAAAATATTACAGCTGCTAACTCAAGATAATGAGTGGGATTGTTTTTTCTCATGAATTTTTAGCTGTCACTATGCATAGGTAATAAACCTATAATTCTGCATAAGGACACAACCATGTCCTTTATTTGAAGCATCACTATAAATAACAAACCTATCATTCCCCGATTGTAGAGTCAATATATTAGCATTGAATAATATTCTCCTTAGTTATTAAAAACATTATTCATACTCTTTTGTTCAAACAAATTTAACCCCTTTACGTGTGAGCATGGTTAATGGGTTAGCCAATCGGGCAAAATTCTAGACGAAACGTTGATAATAACCTGCTAAACCAACAAAACTGTGTACCTCAGTTATACTCATCGGTGCTAGACATTCTTGGATTGCTCTGATATTAGAAGGATAAACAGAAATTCCATCTTTAGAGACAATATGGCCGAGAAATGAAATCTCTTGAAGCCAGAATTCACACTTGCAAAACATCCCATATAATTCATGTCTTCTAAGAGTCTTCAGGATAATGCACAAGTGATTTCCATGATCTTGGTAGATTTCGGAGTATACCAACATATCGTCAATAAATACCATTATAAATTCATCAAGATATTCCTTGAACACACTATACATCAGATCCATGAAGATATAGGGTGAATTAGTCAATACAAAAGGCATTACTATAAACTCATAATGATCGTACCTGGTTCAAAAAGATGTTTTTGGAATGTCCTCCTTATTCACACATAAATGATGATATCCAGATCGAATGTCAATTGTTGAAAAGTATTGAGCTCCATTATGTTGGTAAAATAAATCATTAATGCATGGTAGGGGATACGTGTTCTATATTTTTATAGCATTGACCTCCCTATAGTCAACGCACAACCTCATAGATCCATCTTTCTTCTTAATAAAAAGGGCAGGGGCTCCCCATAGAGAAAAAATAGGGCGAATAAATACCTTATTACTAAATTCCTCTAAAAAAATTTAGTTATACTAATTCCACAGTGGCCATTCAATAAGGGGTCTTTGATATGGGCCTTGAACCAGGAATTAAATCAATAGAAAACTGAATTTCTCATTCTAGAGGATGTCTAGGTAAATCCTCTAGAAACACATCAACATATTCTTGAACAATAGGTACATCCTCTATTTGAACAATCTATTCCTCACCCATTATTATTTCATTCCCTTCCTCCCCAATAACTGAATTTAGTTGAGCTTCTGGGGGTGGATCTGGATAAGAATTTGGTGGTGACATTTCTGTTCTAAAGATAAGGTATTCTTTATCATCATCAAAAATTGTAACCTCTTTCATACAATAAATTTTCACATCATGGTTAAAAATCCAATACATATCAAGGATTATATCAAATTAAATCATGGGAATGACGAAAAGATCATCAGATAAAGACCATTAATAGGCCCTAATGGAGACTGATTCACAAAACGTTGTTGCAATGATACTTCCCTTAAGAGTTTTGACTGACAACTCCCTTGTTAAAAAAATTGGAAATATATAATTTTCATAGAAAACTGGGAATATATGAAATAATGCGATGATCCAGAATCAAATAAAGCATTAGTTAAACTTGAGGAAACCATTATATTACCTGCCCCTAAGACTTTCAGAGCTTCAACCTCAGCAGTAGTGATAGCATAAGCTTGGAATTGATCCCTTGTCCTTTTCTGAGGTATGTTCCCCTGAAACTTTGGACATTCATTTGCATAATTCCCCCTTTCTCTACAATTGTAGCATTCAATATTCACAACCTCTTTCTTCCCCTTGCAATCTCAATCTTGGTAGCCTTTTTCACCACACTTGTAACAAACTCTCATTCCCTTCAGGAAGGTACCATGGAGTTTCTTCAAAAAAATTTTGCAGGATGGGTATTAAAATTTTCCCTTAATCACCTTATTTCCATTTACAGAGTGTTCAGGAGATCTCTTATTCTCTTTCATTTCTTCATAATCATAAGACATAGAGAATTATTTTTTTGTCTTTATAGCACATGATACAATATATTCGTACTATGAGAACGATTGTGAGACTAATTCTCAATTGAGAAATGGTTTTAACCCATCAAATAAATGATCAATATTACTTCTTGTGTTACGTATATAATCAAAAGCATGCCTCTATAACCTTGTAATGATAGCTTTATACTTTGCGACATTCGCATCCTCCTTTTGCCTTGGACTTAGAAATTGTATTTCTATATCCGCTCGATGGTCATGAGAAAAGTATTTTTCTATGAAAATTTCATTAAACTACCTCCATTACATATTTGATACATCCTCATCATCCTTTGTGTTTTGAATCAATGACCACCATTGATCAGCATCTCCAGTGATGCGGTAAACATCCATGATAACTTTTTCCCTTTCGCTACTCCACAAGGCGTGGACTATTTTCTCTAAGGAATTAATCCAATGCTCAGCTACTAGTGTATTTGTTCCCCCATCGAATGTTGCTAGATTTTTCCTCATGAATCTATCTAACATTGATCCTCCATGCTGCAGATCTGGGTTCTCCATATGGGTAAGGTTTTTATTAATAACCTGAGTAAGTTGTCCCAATATAGTGATAAGTTGATCAGCAACAGTGGCATCACCGGTTCCACAATAATTATCTTGAGTAGGAGTGAAATCCCTACATCAAGTGCATTCATTGATACAGTTTCCATTCCTTCCACTACACGCCATTTCTAAAAAATGGCATAAACTAGATTTGTTTATGAATCAAAATACATAAATCCAAACCTGTAAAACACTTAACATAAATGGAACTGTTTATGGATATAATTCATAATAATAAAAATGTTTTATTTGAGGGGGTATATACTCATAAATAATTCATAATGGTATGTAATGAAGATGAGAATTATCCTAAGCATATCCCCTGGGAGTGTTGTAACCAAGAGTATAGGAAGGCCCACTGTCGTGCACCAGTTCACGTTCGAATCTAGCTCAAAGTGGTGTTATCAGGTTTTACCCATAGGTACATCTATTCCAGAGCCGCCTCTACCTGCTCGTATCCAGACAGGGATGTATTTCTTGGAAAACACACAAAATCTCCAAAAATACCAAAATTATAGGATGTTCTTCTATACTAATCCTCAACGTCTATATTAGGGTAATGTGATCTAATCAGAGTCTTTCTAGATCTATATTTCATGGTTTGTACTAAACTTCCACTAATACCAACTGTAACTCCCCGAACCCAGAAGCCCAGAGTCGGTGAATTATTACATATCATTGGCATGATCACAAATGATCAAGTCTCAAAAGACTGATTATTTTAGTATCCTTTGGAAGTACTAGATAAATTCATGAGGTTTAAATTACATCATAAAATGGAAAACTATGACAACATTGTTTCCATAGACAACACTGAGATCCCATAGACTATTCCTACAGGTCAGTCATAATATACTTATTTGCATCTTGGAAAAAATAATACATATAAAGGGGTGAGATCATATGATCAGTAAGGATAACAATATAGAGGAAACTTTCGTAAATTAGCATAAACATTGTAGGAAATTTATAAAACTAAAACTAAAGCCTTTTCAACATAAACTTCATCATAATATGGAAAATATAAATCAAAACAATTCCATTTACTTACTCACATGGATATTCGATTTGGTGAATAATCACATGAAATATCAATAGCCACTTTCATAATGATGGAATGCATAATTCCAGACTTCATAACAACATATTTAAGGCCTTGTGCCAAGACTAAAAATAAGATTTTGTCAAGGCCTTTTTCTATAACAATAGTTTGTCTCATTAGATCTACCGATGCCTCAAGGATCAATAGAGGGATCCACCCGTTTGTTACTAAGCCCAATTAATTCTCTATATGAAATGGTTTAAACATAACATAAACATTTTTATTAAAATATGCATACGAAATGTCAATACTTTATCCATAAATCATGAATGGTATGAAAATAACATATCCACAATCAAACATATCACAAAACCTTAAATAAAATGTGTATGTTTTGTGTCATAATTAATCAACTTCAAATAAGCTTAAAATCCATCAAAGGATGTTGACATAGATGAAATCAAAACATTTTTTAGAGAAATATCTCTTTCTATTTTGAAATCAATTAAAATTTATATAATTATAAAAGAAAATATTTATTTTTGAAATATTATTATAATATATTAAGGGAAGCTTTGAGGATGTTATAATGGTGGAAAATAGTCTCACCTGCCTTATATGTTAAAAATCATTCTTACATTAAATTTTTCGAAATGGTCAAAAAATACCTTGATTGGAAAACGACAGAAAGATTCCTTTAAAACCATTTTATAAAAATTCAAACAAGGGTATAAATGGAATTAAACCATAGTATAGTAAATAGTAAAATTTTTTTGGAATACATTTTTATGAAACATTGATGTAGATGATAAAGTTGTATCAGTAGATACTTACGTAGAAACAACCTCAGATAATAAAGAGATTGTGAAATTAACCATTACATTGTAATTTTTCTTGGTCGAGGGTATGTTAACCTCCTATATAATGGTAAAATAATTTTTATTAAATTATAAAATAATCATATACATTAATATTATTTCATATATGAACTTTTAATATTTCATTGTTAATAATATTTTAGTATTATCATCGTTTCGGGTGTTAACTGGTTCGTTTACCTTTATATGATTTGTTACATATGTAATGTTTGTTATGGATAAGATGTATCTTATTTATATTCAGAATGATATTAAGTATTTAAACATTATTTTTAATCATCTAATGAAAAATAGTCTTGAATGGATATTATGGGGAATGAATCTCATCGCGTTCTTGGAGACGGTAATCCGTAAGTACACACGAGCGACAATATCATTCTTTTTATATTAAACTAATATATAATTTGATGATATATCACATATACAAAATAATTATCTTGTTATATTTATTATTTACATCAATTACACATTATTATTATTATACCCATCCAAATAATAATGTATTGAATAACAATTACTCCACGACGTGGAGACGGTAAGCTGTATGTACGCACGTATGGTGACATTTCATTCAAAGGATTGATAGAATAATGAATATGGTTGTACCATAATTATAATAACATAATAGTATATAGAATATAATTTTGTAAATATTTTAGAATGGAAACAACAGTGAAAGAGTTAGTGAAAGAAGAAAGGAACTTCAAAGAGGTGATAAAATTATTACCTCTTCTTCGGGTTCTTCTTATTGATTTGATCAAAAGGTCTCCATAGGTTGGCTTTATTAGTAAATGAAAGCCTATATGATGAAGGGAGGACTGTTGAAAGGGTATATGGGAAGGGTTTTTCCAATCCAAATGTCTTTGAAGTTGTGAATTAGAGAGGAGGGTGAGTTCCTTTTTATAAGAGGGGTGTGGGGTACCTTGGGAAAAGATAAAAATATTATTTAATAATAAAATCATTTTCAGTTTCAATTGGCTCCAAAATGAATTATTTAAAGGTAAAGGTAGGGATGGGTAGAAAAACACTCAACCAATATGTTTTAGACTGGTTTGGGTCACTATAATAACCTTATCATTTAGATTTAACTCTTAGTTATATAGTTTGACATTTACCATGTCTCTTTGTATTTATATATTATAAGGCTAATAAACTTACTATAACATCCAATAGAACACCAAGTGGTTCATTTATGATACTCCTATCATTATATAAGTCTTTTTTCTGATCCTTGTATTTTTAGGAATAGAATATAAATTAATAATATAATATTTGTTTTAAAACTCTTTTTTGTCAATTTTGACACTATTTGGTATTTTGTTTTTTCTATATTCATAAAAGAATTATTACTTCAAACAAAATTCATATAACCAACCCTAATATGTCATATTAACCTATAAATTAGTGTAAATCATAAAAAGTATCAAATTTCATTTATTTGGATATTTATAATATCATTTATTTTAATCTTTTATTGATACGGTAATTACTACATCATCATTGTGTCATAAAAACATTTAATTATTTAATCTCTAAAAAATAAAAATAAAATACCATTATGTATGAAATCTTTTTATATTTCTAATTAATATTTATAGTCAAATTTATCATATGTCTATCCCAATATTAAAAAGGGTTTAGTTATTAAACATTGAATTTTACACTTTTAACTCTTCTTTGAATTAAATAATAATAAATGTACTAATCTAATACAAGTGGACCTAAAGGATCTTATTTTATTCCTATGTTTTTTTGGTCGAATTACACATATCCAATAGAATTAGGAAATGAGTTAGGGTAATAATAATATCATTTTTACCCTTAATTACCTTATTTACTTTTAATCGTGTTAAATAAAATTAACAATTTGTTATTTTACAAAAAATATTTTCATCTTATTGAACCAAATTTTACTTACAAATATCAACCATGTCACTCGGATTGTTCAAATTCAACTCACAGAAGCAATAAAATTATGTTTTATGTAAATTTTCAAATGCTCCTAGGAGGTGGGTAAAAGACGGTAAAAAGGCCAATTAATTTTTATATATCTAAAATTATTATGAACTGACTCCAATTAATTACATTGAACATGTATAGATATTATATATCTATTTTGACCTAAAAAAATTTAAATAAAATAAATAATTATTTGAATAAAAATTTGTATTTAAATTATAACATAGTCAGTTTCCCTATTCATCATAAATTGAATGTTTTCAGAAATGTACCAATAATTCACCCTAATATCATTTCGATACTCCGAATCCAAAAATGAAGTCCATTTTGAATGACAAAATTTATAAAATTTTAAATAGTGGGTATTAACATTCATAACAGCTAGTTTTATTGGTTGTGGTGTGTTAGAACTCGAAGTTCCGTACAACACAGGCTATTGTATTATTCAAAGAGAAACGTACCGTGGAAGCTTGGGGTGTTACACAATAGTTTTGTTTGAAGGAATTAGGCCCATTAGAATTTGTCAATAAAATTTATTCATTCATGCTGAAAAATTTCCATCTTCTCTTGGGATTAATCTGTTAATCCTAAATAATAAAATCTTCCAATGAAAGTTATAAATAATTTCCCAAACTACAAAATTAAAAAAATGAATATAATTTTATCCACAAAATTATGATTGATTTAGCCCAGATTTTCATTTTAAATGTGAATTGCACATTAGATGATAATTTAGGTTCAATTTCTCTTATTCACTAAAAAATATGTTTATGGACATTGGAACACATGAATATTAAGATATTAACAATGAATATTAGCGAGTTTCAGTGACTAATCACACCCCATTCATGAGTTTATCTAGCCCCGAGCAAGAAGTATATCATAAATATGAAATTGAATTCCATTTTTTGAAAAAGAAATTAAAAAATATTTCCCAAAAAAACATCATTCCAAACAATCATGATACCGTTCAAAATTATTTCACACGAGATTGGTCCACAAGAATATCCCAAGCCCAATCCCTATCCTTTGTTAAAATTCATTGTCACATTTATTTTTATTTTAATTTAAGCATGATGATGTGTTGTGCATCACAAAAGACATATGGCCCATTTTCCTATTCAAGGGGGTAAAATAGAAGCTCTAGGTGGGCATCACATTAAAACTTTCGATGTGTATCCATTTTTTTATTTTTTATTTTGATATTTCTTATTATTTTTTTAACCACAATAGATATGAAAATACTAACTCTATGCAAGAAAAATACAGAGTCACAATCCCCATGTTCCGGAAGCCACACATATTGTCAATTCCATGATCAAAAATAGAGATACAAATCATAATTATGGGAAAGTCAACAATGGATTCATGATCCCCATTTGTCTGATGCCAAAAAATTGGACAAAACATTTCTCTATGTGGTCATTTTATTTTGATTTAATTTATACTCAAATTAAAATTAATGTGTCCCTAAAACCAATGCTATGATGAAAGGGACCCATGAACTCAAATTTTCACTCTATATCCAATAGACGTGCATTGTGGGGTTTTTATTAAGAATATTACAATGTAATCATTTAATTATTACACCAGATAGCCTCACATTCAAGAAATGATTCTCATCGAAATAAATATGAATTCAAATCATAAACATGGAATTCAAAATCATTTGAAAATAATTATTCATGTTTTAAAATAATCATTATTGCATTCAAGGATAACAAGTTTGTTTTTTTAAACTGAATTTTTTTTATCATTAAATCCCTATATTATTTTAAATTCCCATATTTTCACTCCCCCCTCCCCATATTGAATGAAACTACCCTCAGGGTTGAATGATAATAGAAGAGAGAGTTTAGAATTGGGATAAAAGAGGGGGAAAATGTTATTTGAAATAAATTCATGGAACAAAATCACTTCAATTAAATTTGATATCATAAAAAGGTATTTGATTACATTTTATTTATGTCATAAGTAGACTCCTCGGGGATGGGTGAAGGTAGTTTTGAATTTTGGATAACATGTGTTTCATTTTTAAATAAAGAAACGCTTCAACTGTGAAGTCACTAACACAAGAGACATAATATCACATTGGAAACCCCTAGGGGTTTCCCAAAAAAATGAAAATGAAATAAAAAGATGTTTTTTTTTATTTTGAAATTCAAAAATCTGAGTCAATGGACATGTAAAATCTAGTTTTCCTCCTGGAAAGTTCTTTGTTTAATGTCATTAGCTAGACATGGACAATAAATCTATCAATTTTTTTTTTCTGATTCATAGTTTTTACAAGTTAGATCCTTATATTTTTCTTATTTATTGAATGTTTTAATGAATGGTTTTAACTTATGACCATTGACTTTGATGATCTTCCCACTGGTGGGGTCCTAAATATCCACTAACATTAGGGATATATTTCATGCATTGTGTGAGGACCAAACCATATAGGCCTCAGTATTTCTATATGTAAACTTGGTTTAGAACTATATAAGAGAACAAAATATTATAGGGTACACACAAGGCCATTTGGTTTTTATTCTTCCATATCATAAAACCAATAATGTACTAATGATCCTTGGTGTCTTAGGAGACACTATAGATTCAAATCGGTCAACCATTTTTGATATCCCTTTGATTTTCCTACTCATTTTAGAAAATATGATTTAACATGAAAAAAATACAAACAAATAATCAATCTCAATCTTGTTTAAGTGCAGAAATATGGGTTCATTAAAATGTTGAAAGTTTCAATTGGATTATTTGGGGGTCGAAGCCAAGATAATGACGTTAAATTACGATATTTCTGGGAGACAACCCGACTTCTACATTATTATTAATATTATTATTTTGAATGTTTTTGTGCTTTATTTATAAAGGGAACCCCATGGGGTTTCCAATGCTATCTAATGTCTCCTTTTTGTGGGATTCAGCTGTTGAGGAATTTTAGTATTTCAAAATAAAACCCTTGTTTTATAAATGGTCAAACCCTGTCATCAAAATCCCCAAAGTCGCTACATGTGATGTAAATCCAATGTAATCAACTAACTTTTAATGGTAATTAACATTAAACTAGGTGATTTTGTTCCATGAATTTATTTGAAATGAAATTCTTCCCCACTTTATTTCCAATTATGAACTCTCCCTTCTATTCTCATTCAACACTATGGAAAGTTTCATTCTATTATTGGGGGATTGAATATATGGGATTTAAAAAAACATGATTTTATGAAAAAAAATATTCCATTAAAATAAATCAATTAAATATACTTCATTGCATTAATTTTTATTGTAAAACATGAAAACTAATTTTCAAATGAGTTTGAATGCCTTGATTATTATTTGAATTCGTGTTAATGTTCATGGGAATTGTTTTTGGAATGTACGGTTATCCTATGTGATTTTTAAATGATTATATTTTCAAACTGTTAATCAAAATTCCACAATTCACATGCATTGAATATTGGGTTTATATTTGATTTCTTTTTTCTATTTCATCATATCATAGGGTTCAAAGCCACTTTTAATTTAATATGAGTATAAAAAATGAAAAAAATTGACCTCATAGAGAAATGTTTGGTCTAGATGTGTGGCATCTAACACTTGGGGATCATGGCTCCATAGTTTTCTATCCTAGATTTGGGATGTATATCTCTATTTTAGAGCATATAATTGACAATATGTGTGGAATACGGCACTTGGGGATTATGAATCCATAGTTTTCATTCCCAATGTTATTCATTTCATATATATTATGGTGAAAAAAATTGAAAAAAATTCATATAAGATCAAAAAAACATATACCAAAAATTAAAAAAATTGGACACTCATATTATGGTTTAATGTGATTCCAACCAAGTGCTTCCATTTCCCCTTGAACATTAAAGTGGGCCCCCATGTCTTTTCTGATGAACAAAACATCATCTTGCTTAATTGAAACTGGATGAAATGTGACAATGAACTTTAAAAATGGAATGGTCTCAGTCTTGGTTTATTCATATGGACATATATTGTTTGAAATAATTTTTAATAAATACATGTTGTTTGGAATGATTTTTTTTAGAGAAATGTTTTTTTTTAGAAAAATGGAATTCCATGTCATATTATTTAGATAGTTTTTTATCAGGACTAGAAAAACTCAAGTTGGGGTGTGATTAGCCCTAGAAAGGGGAAAATATTCATGGATTATATGTTAATATTCATTTATTTTAATGTCCATAATCATCATTTTTAGTGCATTAAAGAAACTAATAATCACTTCTCATCTTAAATGAAATTGTTATTTAAAATGAAAATATGGACCCAATCAATCATCTATTTGGGAGAAAATCATATTTATTTGTTGAATTTTATATTTTTGTATATTATATATTAGCATTAATAAAATATTATATCTTTTAGGATAGGTGGATGAATCTTAAGGAAAGATAGAAATTTTTGGGCACGAATACAGAACTTTTATGGACAAAGCATAATGGGCCTAAGGCCCATAAAACAAAAGTGGGGCCCACAAACCAACCTCAATAAATATAAAACTTTTACTACAGAAATATTAAAAAAATAATCATTTCATTCAACTGTTTACAATGATAATTATGAAGGTTTCATGAAGATTAATGGATGTGAAGTTGACATTTAAATGGTGGGCCCAATCTAAACGCCAATAATGTATGCTAACCATTTAGAGAAAAACAACAAAACTTAAGAACTAAATGACCAGGAATGTTTAAATATGTTATAGGAAACATGGGAGAAAATATTTTTTTTCTACACCCCTGTCATATTTGGCTACCTTCAATTACAAATGCACACCTCAACAAGGGGGATGAATCTGGAAGCTTTTCTCAATAAACATTGAAACGTCTAATTCCCTTTATTTTCTCACCCTCCATTTGACTCTATAAATTAATGGTGATTTAATTGACTATTTTTGGGATTCTATATGGCTCATAATATTCCTATATAAGGATCTCATGGTGAAGGTAATTAGAATCCATGTTTTTCATTCAATGAAAATCATCCTTTCAATTTTAATTTCCCACTCTCATTTTGTAATCGCATCATAAATTTTTCCCATGTATGTTTTTCAATAATATTAGATTCTTGGTAAAAGATTTTCTTATTATTACTTCATATTTTTCTTTTCTTCACATGTTAATACAATTGAATCATGGTGTGAATTTATCAAATAAGCACTTGTGAATTCCTCACACAACGATAGAGTGTTCATTATTCATAATATTTTTCTTCGTTAATCCCACTTCTTTAGACATTCCACTTCTATTGATAGAGTAACTTAAATGGAGGGATAAACATTTATGGGTTGATCATAGGATGATTCATGGGGTAGAATGAATGTCATTTGATGCTCATAAATTCTAAAATATGTATTTCATTTTAAGAGTTCCTTTCTTGGATTTATCATCTTCTTTATTTTCATCGACATTAACGAAAACACATTTTGAGTGATAGTTTGAACCAATTTCATAGATTGATGAAAAAAATTATCCTATAAGTTCATTTGTTATTAGAATTGAAATTTTTTTAATATTAAATCAGATAATGATATTGAGGAATTATTTCATTTAATTGATTCCTCTTGAACCAATGAACGTAAAATATAACGAAAAAAATGCATCCAATCGGGAAATAGGGAAAACCTAAGATAAATCATCAAAATTATTTGTTACAATTATAGACAATTTTATCCCCTTGGTTATTTAAATCAAATCACCATTTCATCAAGACAATTAAAACCCAAAGTTGTCATCTTCATAGCCAATTCACCTCCATTGAATGTGTCTTTCTAAAGGAAACTTCTTCGGTTCATGTGTATTTTATAACACAAGATTTACTAAAAGTTACATATTTTACCATATTTCTTGGGTAAATATATGCGCAACCACTTATGTAAAGGTGAGTGACACACTCAAGTAAATCATTTTAAAAAGATAAAATATTTAATAATATTTGGAGGGTCAACTAAAGCACCATAAAATTAATCAATCTAGTCTAGAATAATAGTATTTTTAAGGAAAAGGATATATTGGCTGAATATCTCTTTTATAGTATATTATTTCATAACTATTGGGTCATTATGATGTCATAAAACACAATATATATTTAAATGGTTTTTTATTTTGATCAAAAAATTTGACTATAAGATAAAATTATGAAAAATTCACCCATGGATAATTTCAAGGTCCTTTTTCTAAAAATAATATACATTTTATGTAAATAATTTTCTAAATATGTTAATTTTCTCTTTTAAAATAAAAACATACATTTATTGGAAATTCAATTGTCAAAAAACCATATATAAAACCTTAGTAAAAATTATAAATGTATTCATAAAAATTACATGATCAATTATAGGTAATAAAAACTGATTTAATAATAATATTTTATAAAAATATTATTCAATTACAGAATACATAAATTCATCAAAATATATTTCATAATTAAATATTAACTAAAAAACTATTTATGAATTAAAAACCATTAGCAAAGTAATAATAATAAAATGAATATATACTCATTATTATATAAAAAACTAATGCACATAATCATAGTGGTAAGATCTTGTTAAATAACCGCTTATAACTTCCGCATAAGACCTAAGGGTAAGGTGTGGGATGCTGGAGTACTCTTGGAGCGGCTCAGATAACGTCACTCAAGTCGTAATCCCTATTAACATCCACTTCTCCCATATTCAATTCCGTTCAAGCTTAACGTGTCAAAGATAAGCTTGGGATTGGTCCAGAGTGAATCCCATTGATGCTACCACCTTTTTGAGCTCTAAAAAATGATCTTCATTTGGAGAAATTCTAAAGGATGAGGCCATCACTTCCTCTATATAATTAAATTTCATTTTTTAAAGTCCTATATTTATACAAATCATGTGATTAATGTTCAAAAACTATATTAGAAAATGTTAGAATTCTTGACAGTATTTTTTTATGAAAATCCATGGTAGTGTATTGGTTTAACAAAAACCATTTTAAATAATAATACATTTAATTAGAACAACATGAATTTTAATTAATAAATTTTTGGGTCCATACAATCTTCCCCCTTAAAAAATTTTGCCTATGAAATTTATTTTTCCAACACTAAAATAGATGAGGTAACTCTGATTCACCACTTCCTCTGATTCCCATGTTTATTTATCAAATTTATTATTTCTCCACAACACCTTGACCGGAGGTGTTGTCTTATTTCGTAGATCATTTTCCCTGGGATCTATGATATTTATCAGCTTCTATTCATATGAGATGTCATTATCAAATGGTTCCAAATATGGATTTAGTATATGTGATGGTTCATTTATACACTTCCTCAAGATTGATATGTGGAATACATCATGTAATTGAGATATGTTTGGTGGCAGTTCTATTCAATTATCTACTGCTCCAATGCGATAAAGGATCACAAAAGGGACGATGTACCTTGGACTTATTTTTCCCTTATTACCAAATCTCTTTACACTCTACCATGGTGATATATTGTGGAACGCCATGCCTCCAAAATAAAAATCTATATCTCGTCGACGATTATCAGAATATCTCTTTTGTCGACCCTTTGCATCGTTAATGGGCTGTTGGATGGTCTTAATCTTCTTGACCATTTCATCTACCATTTCTAGACCAATGAGTTTTTAATCCCCAACATCATCCCATCATGCAGGTGTTATGCACCTTGTCCCATAAAAGGATTCATATGGGATATTTGGATACTTGAGTGGAAATTTTTATTTTAAGAGAACTCAACCAAAGGAAGATGTCAATCCCTTCATCCTTTGAAGTCCATTGATCATGCTCTAATCATATCCTCGAGTGTTTGGATAGTACCCCCTGATTGACCATAAGTTTGAGGATGTTAATTCATACGGATGCTCATCTCAGTATTAAGATCATGTTGGAGACTCTTCCAGAATAAATATCTTAATATTAGAACTCGATCAGATACAATCAAAAGTGGTACTTCATGCAGCAATACCACTTCTTTGTTGTATATCCATTCCATTTGATCCAGTTAGAAATCACCCTGAAATGAAATGAAATGTGCTGTCTTGGAAAGAAAATCCACAATAACCTAGATATAATAGTTTCCTTGGGATGTATTCAGAAAACCAGAGACATAGTCTATGGTGATGCTCTCCCATTTCTATATTGGTATGGGTAATGGTTTTATCGTACCCTTATACTCCTTCCTCTCAGCATTCATTTTCTAACATACTAGGAACTTTGATGCATAATCAGCGATGAATTTTATCATGTTATCCCACTAATAATGATCTTCTATATCTCAATACATCATTGTGTTTCCTAGGGGAATGGAAAATTCGAACTATGTGCATCATCCAAAATTTCTTTCATTAACCCTGGACAAGATATAACACATATTCTTGAACCAAATTTCACCATCCCTTATTCATTAACATTTAACTCTGATGATTTATCTTTTCTGATAGTTTCAACTTTATTATGAATTCCCACATCATCCTTTTGGGAATCCTTTATACATTACAAAAGGGACGGTTGAGAAATCATTTATAAAAGTATTGATGATTTTCTCTTCTTTATGATTCCCATTTCAATCTTCATAAAATATTAGAAGATTAAATCCTTTTTAATTCTCATCAATGATAGAATCCATGGTTCCCTTCTACAAAGGGAATCTAACCCTTTGTTTACTTTCCAGTCGTGGTAAGAATTTATGTAGTTATAGTCATTGATCAGATCAAACCATATTATTTGGTGCATATTGAAATCTTTTTTTGTGAATATATACTTGAGTATTTTGTGTTCCCTATATATTTCACACATCTCCCCATACAAATAATGTAGCCAAATTTTTAAAGTGTAGGTCCCTGAAACCAACTATATATCATGATATGGATAGTTTACCTCGTGAACATTAAATTACTTGGAACCTTAAGAAATTAATTTGTCATTTTTCATCAACACACATCTCATTCCCTTCATCAAAGAATCTCTAAATACCAACAAATGTTTTACACCTATGGGTAGTGTTAGCATAGGTTCAATGATAAGCCTATTTTTTAACTCCATGAAACTATCATTTCATACATTACTCAGTGAAATCATTTATCCATTCAGAGTTGTCTTGCTAAGAGGGTTTGAGAATCGTCAGAAATTTATCACAAAGCGTCGATAAAATCCGGCTAACCCATGGAAGCTACTGATATCCGTCACAAATATTGGCCTCATCCATCTTTCAGTTGTATCTATCTTGTTGGGATCCAAATATATCCTATTACTGGTGATGATATGACCTGTGAATGAGATCTCCTTAAACCATACCTCACACTTTTTTTTATATTTCATTGATCTTCTCATTTTAAAATATCTTTAGTAAAGTTCATAGATTATACTCATGCTCCTTCTTAGTTTTAGGGTATATTAAAATATCACCCATAAATACAACCACAAATTTTTGGAGGTAATATCTAAGGACTATATTCATTAATTACATGATGATTTCTGTAGAATTTGTGAGTCTAAAAGACATTACTATGAATTCAAAGTGTTGGTAAATTGTACTAAAAGCAGTCTTAGGGATATCCTCCTTCTTCACCCATACTTGGTAATACCACGACCACAGATCCACCTTGGATAAGTATTGTGTTCCACATGTCTGATAAAACAATTCATCAATTCATGGAATATGATACTTGTTATTTATCGAGATTTGGTTGAGCTCACAATAATCAATTCAATTGTGCATTGACCCATCCTTCTTCTCGACTAAGAGGATTAGTGCACCCCATGGGGAAGCACTTGGGTGTATAAGAACATTATATAGATTCTCCTTTAGTTATTTCAGTATCACCTCAAGAGCTACAATAACCATTCTATATAATGTCTTGGATTTTTTAAATTCCCTAGGTGTAATATCAATCTAGAATTTAACATCACATTAAGGAGGAAGACCGTGAAATTCCTCATGAAACACATCCTTGAATTCCCTTACAATAGGCATGACTTCACGGATGGTTGCTTCCTTAGACTCCATCATCTAAGCAAGATAAATATTTTCATAGGGTATTAATATCCACTCTTTTTATGATGGTTAAAAAGAAGATTCATCATCCTCCTTGAACTTTTACAGAATCAAGGGTTATTATCTATATGGAGAGTCATTTCCCTCTCACAACAATTTATGTTGGCTCTATATAGGAAAATTGAATCCATGATAAGAATTCCATAAAATTCCAAAATATGGAGTGTTATGTGGATTTTCATGAAGTTCATCCCACCAACTATGATAGGGGAGGTGTTATATTCATGGGATACAATGATTTCCCCCTTTTTCATTCCCATCGAAATATTTAATTCTATAATTTGTGGTGAGGTTGGGATTGTTCTACTTAACTTTCAGGATATAAAATAATGTGTAGATGTAGAATAAAAAACTTTCTCACTATTCTTGAATTAATTACTTTCATTCATGTCACCACTTCATTTTTGGTGTTTTCTTCGGCAGTAGTGATGGAAAAAGATCTCCCTTATTTCATTGGAGT
Source organism: Viscum album (assembly GCA_963277665.1). Lineage (NCBI taxonomy): Eukaryota > Viridiplantae > Streptophyta > Magnoliopsida > Santalales > Viscaceae > Viscum > Viscum album. Next base: position 904,095,351 of record OY728122.1, on the reverse strand, counting down.
TTTTTGGTTGCCTCCAAAAACCCTTGTCTTAGGGAACTAGATTGCAATGTGCCCTAGTTTTTTATTGTTGAAGAAATGAACAGTGATTTGACTGTCAAATAGAGTTTTTTTGTCCTCTGTTGTAGTTTCAGGATTTTCTTTCCAATAGTTAATGGCCATATGACCTTATTTTCCACTACTAATGAATTTCACCATCACCTTCAGGAAATTTCTGCGATTCTTATTTCTACACCTTTGGAAGGTGGGTGTTGGAATTTATTTGCACAATTGGATTTATCCATCACACTGCCTAAATTAATGTCAACATTCTGTTTCTTATCCCTATGATACCCCTATGATTCAGTGATCTACATTTTTACTTGGATGTCACATAAGACAATTTCCTCATAGATATCAAAGTCATGGATCCCAAGGTCCTTCCATAGGAGAGGTTTTAGACCACCAAATAAGCATTCAAATTTGAATTATGGGGTAAAAATTAAGATAAAGGGGCATATTGCATTCCTGTTTGTGTTTTCCACATATACTCTAATGGATTAGTCTTTTTTTCTTGTGGTTAAGGAAGTCCTTTTCCATATTATGTCAGAGGGTGAGAGGAAAATATTTACAGGGAAACATTTCTAGATATCCTACCATTATAATAATTGATTCTCTTCCTCATGATTTGTATTTTTTATCAATGTCTACCCTTGATCAGCCTTACCATTTATTTGATAAGCAGCAAAAACAACCTTATATTGTTCAGAACAATGATGTATGGAGAATATGTTTTCAATGGATTTGATCAATTGTTCAGTGATTGAGGGATAAAATTATATATTTAAAGTAGGAGGAATTTTATTCATGACTCTCCTGATTGTTGCATGTTCATTATTAGGGGGTAATATGATCGTCTTGATCCATGTTTCTATACAAAACATGCATTAATTGAGAGAGTGTCATGAAATAATTTTTCATTCTCACTCCCAAAAAACTGGGCATCTCATTAGAATAGTAATCCCATTTTTTGCATTAGTTGGTTGCCATGGTCCTCCTATTTCTGACCATTGGATGGAATAAATAGAATTTTAGTGTTAAAAAATAATGGTTAATCCAATGAAAAAATGTATAACTGATAAATTACTTATATTTCCGTAATTTATGAATTTATAGGATTCAATCTATGCTATCATTGAACTACATTGCAACGTATATTTTTTAGTGATTATTTTATTTCTAAAAATATGCTTCATTCTAATATTAAGAATTTACCAAAGCATATCCCTTGAGATTGTTGTGACCAAGAGTGTTGCAAGGCCCATTGTGGTGCACCAGTTCCTATTCGAGTCTAGCTCAATGCGGTGTTCACATGTTTTACCCCTAGATACATCAGTTCCAGAGCCACCTATACTTGTTTGTATGCATAAATGGATGTATTTTTTTGATAAACAACACAATCTATACTCATCAAAATTCTGGGATATTTATATTTTACATATTCGTATCCCTACGTCTTTTACTACGGTTTTCTAATCATAATCCAAAAAATAACTAAACCTATCATTTGATTCAAACTATAACAAATTTTCTCTTTATTACACACATTATCATGATTTATTACATAAACATGCACCTAAGACAACTTTAATGATAGAGAGGTCAACTGTATTGTGAAATTAAGAACATTACATAACAAATTTTTACATAAAATAGAATATATTTGTTGTAAACAACTTTTATATGACCACAAAATTTATTCGTACATAACATTACATGGGATAACATGTGAAAATGAATAAGAAAAGGGTGATATATAAATCCCATTATTGGTGAAATCATGGCATAAAATGATGAATATAATATATTTTAGGTGATAGGAATATCAATTGAGCATAAGAGAACCTTGAACCTAATGGCATGATACAACAATACTATTATAACAGGGAGATGTGGCAACAATATTTAACAAGATCTTAGCATGATCCAAGGCCCATTTCCCATGCAACGTGAGTAAACCCACATTTCACTTGAATTAGAAAGGTTAAAACCTCATTCCACTTGACCTATCATGATACTAATATTTACCCAATGCATTGCAGCGATATCAGGGTGCACCCTTATTAATAATTTCATTTCATGTATAAGTGTGCCACATAGATCATACAACATGGATTCATTCCGCATTATAATTTATTCCTTGATAAGGGAATGTGGAATACATAAATTAATTTCTATAATAAATAAGTATATTTTAAAAAATTTGAATACCCTTGATGTAGAGATGTGTATGTTATTCGCTACACATTTGTTTGCATTGGGATAAAGCGGTTCAATTTCAGCAGCTTAATGGCATGACATAATGGTTCATAAAAATGGTTTATGAGAGAGAAAATGATATATCATCACATGTACAAGAAATTTAATGTATGTGTTATATATATATATATATAAACAGTTGCAATTCAAAAATAGAAGGTGTATCATATTAAAGAAATTTGAGGAAAGAGTGGAATGGGAATAACTATTATGAAATTTCGGCATTGTAACTGGTGTATATGGGCGGCATTAACAAGAGAGATAGATGTATCTCATCACAAAGAAATAAGTATGGAAGTATTAGGAAGGTTCTAAAGAATAACCCAAATTTTTTAATTGAAAATATAAGGGTATAAAAATATGAAAAACATAGACAAAAATGGGAAAGGGAAAAATCCCTTACTCAGATGTGTGATCCCAAAGGCTTGGGTGGGGCTTGAGAGAAGCATCTTGGGAGATTGGGGTGCCTTGGGAGGATGATAGAGAGATTATGGAAGTGTAGGGACATGCTATAAGGGTTTTGGGTGAATATATGTTGGAGGTTGGTTGAGTTTATATATGAAAAGATATGTTATTCTTTATTATTTTGGTTTTGGACACTGCAAATTAAACTAATCATAACCACTAACATTCCCATGTTTTTCCATTATTCATTCCAAATTTTGGTGTAAAAAATTTATGTTATAAGGTCAATTGTTAAACATATTAAAATATTTTTGGCTTTCTTATGTGGGGGTGAGTCACACTCTTAATGAAATCAATTTTAAAAGATAATATATTTTATATGTCGTGGAGGCATCACTAAGGCACCATAAAATTAATAAAACAAAAATAAAATCACAAATTTTTAATATTAAAACATATTTTTTCATAAAATCTCTTTTATTTCATTTTATTAAATCACTATTGGGTCATTATTATGTCATAAAATACAATATATATTTAAAATATAATTAATTATTACACAAAAATTCGGCTTTCTCTGAAAATTATGAAAAATTAACAATTGGATAATTTCAATGTCCTGATTCCAAAAGAAATATTTATTTTATCTAATTTTTTTAATATGTTCATTTTAAATTTTAAAATAAAAACCGACATTTATTGAAAATTTATGGGTTTGGACAGAAACTACTTTCAAACATTAATAAAAATTACAATTGTATTCATAAAATTTATGAAATAATTTAACTAATATAAAAGGTGATTTAGTAATAATTTTTTATAAAAATATTATTTAATTCAAAAATCTATTAATTTATCAAAATGTATTTATTAAATAAATATTAAATAAAAATTCTATTTCTATTTTAAAAACAATTTTTAAAGTTACAATAATTGAATGTATATTCTATATTCTATAAAAAATGCACATAATTATAGTACTATGGTATTGTTACATAACACCTTATAACACCTACATAATACCTAAGGGTATGGTTTGTGATTATTTTATACTCCTGGGGTAGCTCAGATAACATCTCTCAAGTGGTAATCTCTATTTACTTCTGCTTCTCTTTTAGGTGATTCTGTTCAAGAATAAGGTCGTGGAAATCATCTAGGTATCGGTACAGAGCGAGTCCCAATGACGCTACCTCCATTCAGAGTTCCGAAAAATGGGCTTCATATGGAGAAATTATACTGGATGATTTCATCACTTCCTTGGTCTGAGTAAATTGGATTTTTTAAAGCACTATATTTATACTGACCATCTGATCAATGCTCAATGACTATATTAGTTACAATAAAAAATTCTTACAAAATTTTAAAATAAAATATAAATAAAACCATGAAATTTCATATGTTTTATATAAAAATTTTAAATAATAATACATTTAAATAGATCAAGAGAAATTTTCAATAATAAAATATCAGGTCGTTACATAAGTGTGCTTAATGAGAGAGAAAAGGGGTTTCTCATAACATATACATTATGAGGGAAGTATGCAGGGGGTGTGAAATCATAACACATAATTAGGGATTACACATTAAATGGAAAAAAATAGAGGACATTCTTGAATAAAATTAAAATGGAAAGGATCCATTACCTTATGTTTGAGGGAGTTCTCCAATTAAGATTAATTACGTTAATAATCAAAAAGTGTTCATTAAATAATAAATCTAGAACCTATTTTGCATTTAAATTATATATTATTACCTTTTTTGTTCATTCATGACCTTTATGATTGGTTATAAGATTCAATTTCATTGTTCGAGTTCATTTCAATCTTTGGTTTTGAGGATCAATTCACATATATTCATGTTTAGATAAACATGTATGATGAAGGTGGTTGTACAGAATTGACGTTATATTTCATTATTAAAAATCAAAAAGATTATAATGTTGAATATTTAATTTGGTTTCTTGGAGTAAAGTTGTATCATTATATAAATCATTAGTTAGAAACTTTTGGGTTAATTTGGGGTTTTTAAACAAAATGAACACATTTGGATTTATAAACAAAAACCATGTGAAAAAAGGATTCCAAAACCATATATGTGGAATAATACATATATAATGGCCTAATTAAAGCATGAAAGAGTTTTCCTGGCCACAATTAAAGAAAATTATGGAATTTTAAATCCCATCATCCTTGAATGTGGTAAATTAACAGATCTCAGATGTTGTTTTACAAAAAAATACAAGAAGATTAAAGGAAATATGATATTAAATTATTAAATTATCATAAAAAAATAATAGTACATGAATGGTACATGAGTTTTCAATACATTTTGTTGAAGAGTGGAAAGTATTGAAAAGAAATCCAATGAACATGAAAAGAAGAAGAATGGAAGGAAAAGATGAGTTTACCGATTTATTCAATATTCCATGGAAGCTACTTAAGAGGATATGATATGGTCTTCTGAGAATACCAAGGGCTGATGGACGTGGGGGATGATCTTGGGAGAAAATTCGGGAGAATTTAGCGAAGGAAAAATACTTTAGAGAAGTGAAGATAAAAGGGGATTGTGGGTGTTGTTATAATGGAGGAGAGGAGAATATTCTTAATATTTTAATAATTATTTTATAATTATTTTCATATGAAAAGTAATAATGATGATTATTATGATCAGAATTTTTTTTGTAATTTAGTTCAAACCAATGGCCATTTTCTTCATCCATAACACATCCATGATGTATAAAATCAAGTTTTAGCATTTATTTTTAATTATCGTATTTTACTATTCATAAAAATTCATGTATTTTAGTAAATTCCCAAAAACATCACCCTCACCATTTTTCAACATTTAGTATCCAAAAATAAACTCCATTTTTCAAATAAAATTCTATATATGATTATTGTAATTTTTAATTAAAACCATAATTTACATGGAAAATACTGTTTTAAAACTATTACTGATTTTATAATGATTTCAAAAATTACATATTGTCTTATAATATTATCTAAAAACAAGAATGAATAAGTTTTTTAATTTATGAAAACCTTTATGGGAAAATAGATTTTATTTTAAATTAATTAATTATTTATAATTTTTATATATGTCTTAGATAAATACCAATACTTTTATTATGGTCATATTATCCCTTATAAGATGCCTAAATATTTTTCATACATTAATGGGTGATGATACTATTAATTTTGATGGATTAAAATTCATAAGGGTCAGTAAAATATTAATAAGGGTAGGTTTCTATTCATAATTCTTGGTTACTATTCAACAAAAATTAGGTTTTTCTTATCGGAATCAAAACATCTTACTGACCACAACCCTGTATGTTAAAATTTCTAAATTCAAATCTCGAAGGTGACAATATTATGTTTAAATGTCAAATTGAACATAGATGTTCATTGATTTGTGACATCATTTGATAATATGACATAAATATAAGAATGTAATTTTAAAATGATAAAACAGTAGGGCATTACTAAAATTTGTTTCTCTTTAACGAGTTTTATGCTTTTGAAACCCTTTTATTTTCATAGGTTGTGTTTATAATGAAATAATTTTTTCACTTGTCTTTTTCCACATGGTATGATGTGATTACATGTTGATAATACCCATTTCATTTCACATCTTATGATATGATTATTTGTGATCTTTAGGAACATGTATGTATTATTTTATTATGAGATGAGAGTGACCTATATCTATATAAAATGCATTAGGTAAAGATTTATAAAAGTTGATATAGACTAAAATTGTATTTGGAACGAACCATGACTACTAATATGGCCATGTAAGTGAAGCATGTCTACCAAGATGTTAGGATGAGTGAACTCAAGATGAAAAGAGAGCCACGAGAGTGAACCATGACTACAAATATGGTTAGAGGAGTGAACCCATACTACCTTGATGGACATGGTTGTGATTCCATGAACACTATAGAAATCCTATTATATGCTGATTTATTTTCCAAAATTACATGTTTAATTCCTTTGTTATTATTTCACCAATTATGTTAGTTATTTCCTTTTGATTTATGTCTTCTGAACTACCATGATTTCTTCCACGATTAAGGAATATGATATTTCATATGTAGGGTATGATCTTTTATTTTCAAGATCACATTCTCATACAATTATGCTAATGAATAACCTAATATATCTCCATTGTTTTCCCATACAAAGCATTTTATATCCCCATTTTTATTTTTCCTTCCCCAGGTTAGGAAGATGGGTATTTTTATGTGTCTTAAATGGGTTCTAGTCAAGAAGATCCAAGTGGAAGATAATTTATCTCACTTATATATCAATGTTTATGTTTCCATGTTTCCAAAGTCACTGGACTAGTATGATCTTTGGGATTCTATTTGTATAATGTTTATGTATTCTGAAAAATTAATGTAATGGTAATTTCTATAAGGAGAGGGTATTTATAGTCTATTCTTATCTATATGTGGATTATTTGTTTTAAAAGTTACATAATATATTATTTATCACTATTTTTTATATTTTTTGTACACTATATTTAGAAAATAATATAGTTTAATAGAGATATTTGGTACATTATTTAATAAAATATTATAGTTTTTTATATTTTTATTAAGGAGAATCAATGATTCTATTATTCTTAAAATAATTTAAATATTTATTTTCATCTTGTTTTATTGGAAACATGAAATAATTTATTTATATTTTTTTAGCTTCTAAAAAATATCTCGTTTCTATATGTGAAGACATTAAAAAAAATAAGGAATGAAATTTATTTATTTCTTAATAAATTTGAACAAAAAACCATGAATATTTTCATTTTTTTGAAAAAATTTAATTAAATTTTGAAATTAAAAAAAGGGGGGATATTTTTAGTGATATAATTTTTTTAATTGTCAGAGATATTTTCATAATTGATCTATTATGTTTGGATGATGTTTTCAAAATAAAAATTCCTCCCATTTAAAAAAATAAGTTAAATATTTTATAAATAATTAATTAATATTTCCGATAGATTTTTTTGTTATTTGTTAATTGTTTGAAAATAACATTTCTTAATAAATCAAAATGTCCGAAAAAATATAAATAGTAATATTATTATTTTAATGTTATAACATTCATTAAAAGTCAAGTTGTTTTCAAAAATGTTACATATAATATAATAATCCAATAGAAGTTCATTAAATTTAATTTTTTGTTTAAATTTTCAAGGAACATTGTTTCATAATTTCTAAATCTGTTTATTACTATTTATGTTAAAAAAATTATTACTAAATTAGATGCCTCTGACTAGTACCCCCAAAACACTTCTTGTAATGACCAATATTACATATTTTCTATGATAGACAATATATATAGTCAAAAATTACAATAAGAAAGTTACAAGTAATAAAAAATATTGAATTACATAGATTATAATGTACATTTAGGTTTAGTGCATCAGAAGAGTAGGAAAAAACATTTACAATCAAAACCTATGTCTTTCACATGTAGTGGAAAATTTTCACCATATAAGAATATAATTATTACATAATATGAATTCAATATATCAAATATGATATCCACAATGGTTGTCATGTTAGAAATATCCAGAGTAATAATTTTCATCCTAAACTATGGAGTGGAAAAATTAGATTGTCTGATTTAAAATTCAAAGAAATGGAAAATATAAAATTATCGGAATCATGGAATACAAATGAAATAAATAATATAACATTAATAAATAATATTAATAATTCCATAATCAAATTAATATGAGATAATAAAAAATCTATGAAAATTAATGATAATATAGTGAAAAATTGAAACCGAGCTCTTACTAATTGAATGTGCAATGTTAGTTTTCAAAATATATTATATCTAGGACATTTTCTTTAAAAAAATGATATGGGGAATGTATACCCCAGGAATTATACATTTTTTCATCACACATTTTAATGCATTGAGGGGACATAAAATTCCAAGACACACATGTCACTTATTTTTTTACATTTTATTCAATATATTAGTAAATAAGAAATTTCATTCCATTTTTGAAAGAATATTTTGGTTAAATTATTAAAGTATATATATATACACATTCTTTCTATATAAGCAACCTACATTAGCAGTCAAAAATCATTAATATTGTCATCATTTTTACTGAAGTAAATTTGTGGGATAAAATGATCGTAATAAATTATAATATAAAATGAAGTTATCCCAATAATAACCAAAAAAATCCTATAATCATCAATTTTAGAGTAAAAACATAAGGATGCCTATCGTCGTTCCCATACTAATAGAATGACATTCATTTTAGGTGAAAATAATTTTATTTAAATAATATAAAATTTTATGTTCACGCATAATAGAACATTGAGTATATGGTCAAGTAAATATAGGAATTATATGATCATAATCAATTCATATAAATATTTTTTAAGTTATTAATTGAAAATTAACCTATAAAAAATAAAAAATTAAATAGTTTTTACATGACTAAAGGTACCATAAAAAATTTATTGATTTCTAATGATATTTAGATAGAAGGGATCAAGATTACAACATTTTTCTACTAGGACATGAATCAACTAAATTATATATATATATATATATATATTAATAATAATAAACCATATATTACATTATGTAAGATACTATAGAAATTATTATATAAATGGAAGATAAAAACAAGAAATATATTTTAGAAAAAAAATTAACAATATCATAAAATATAAATTTACATGTCTCTTTCAAGGGTAAGTTTTGTAAAGCTAATAGGAATTCATAATAAAAATATACATTTAAATATAATATATAATAATATACCATTGAAATTGATTAATTTATATCATAGAGAAAATTGGGGAAGAAGACAAAATATGTAAATGTTAAACAAAAAAATGATATTTAATATTTGGAAAAAATATTAATTCAATATTAAATCTATGCAAGGAGTAAAAAAACCATAGTTTATATAAATCATTTCTCAATAATGGTAGTGAAATTCCCATATAATAAATTAATAGGGATAGAGAACATCATCATGGAAGAATTAAGTTCATGATTAAAAAAATATATCTCAATGAAAGAATATTTTAGTAATCAATATCCCTTATATGAAAGTTACCCCTAAATATAAGAAATATTAGAAAAATTATTATTTTTAATGTAATTAAGAATCATAATAAAATAATATAATAATTTATACTGAATTATATTGGTAAATTATATAATTATTTTAGTCCCTATAGGGCGACCGTAACACAATTAATGAAAATCAGTTACCAAATATCATTACAATAAGGAGAACAATAGGGTCAAAAAACATTTGATGAAAAAAACATATATTACATTTTAATTTTAAATTATTAAAAAAACTAAGTGATAAATACTCATTATTTGGAAGTTAATAAACTATTGAAGTGAAAAAATAATGCCTAACTTAACCATTTCTCTATGACATAATGATTGAGACAGTAAACCCTTTTGAATTTAGTAACCTCTTATTCAAAACCCCATGTAATAGAGGTATTTTTAACCATCCTCAAATAAAATTTTTGAATTATAATTCATGATATATTATCTGAAAAAAGATTTATATACACCATAAATTTGAAATATATTCATAATAAAAATCAATTCTCAAATAGTTAAATATAATAGGAAAATACTTACCTTATTGTATATTAGTTGTGAACATTAAAAAAATACTAAAAAGATAAACCATGCTCTTTAGATAAGTACCAAATTACCATATACATAACTATTATAGAGACCCTAACTTTTCATACATAAATATGAAATCACTTTTGTAGAATTCATAAAATATTATAAAAATATATTTCAAAAGACTATATTAGTTTAGTGCCTTTGGAAACATGGAAAAATAATAACTATTATATTTGAAATATATATGATATCCCAATATTCTCTTCTTATCTAGAACATTTATTATACAAATCATACATAATAGATATATTCATACCTATTGAAGGAAACATAAAAAGTGGTGAGCTCATTTCCTCAGTTAGGGTAAACCATTGAGACAAGTAAGAATAAATTCGTTAATATGGGTATTCTCATGAGATCATAAGTTTTGATGATAATACCATGAATATAAAAGATCGTAAACCTAAATCATGGTGTAAAGATTTATTGTTCAATAGAAATGGATTGTAAGGAAATATAGAACAAAATCCATGAAATCATAACATATAAATAAAAATATAATTTTAGAAAACACATAAGCAAATAATACTACATTCATAGTAGCCAAGGAATCTCGACTATAACCATATTACTAGTTTGGTATCACTATCCATACCATATTTTTAGTCATGGTTCAATACCATGGACTTCTTAGTAGCATGAGTTCACTCCTCATACAATCGTAGTAGTCATGGTTCACTCCCATGGCTATCTTTGTAGTCAAGGTTCACTCCAAATACCATCTTATTCTATCTCACGAAATATAATTATTTACCCAATTCATTGGATGGATACATAATCCCTACCCTTATCATAAATAAATAATACATAAATGTTACATAAGATCATTTAAAATGATATCATAACCAATGAAATGATAATAGTATCATAAATATTTTATCATATCGTAACCTATGGAAAAAGATATAGGTTTTAAATCATTTCCTTAAATGAATAACCCATAAAAGAGAAAAAATATTCACATATATATATATATATATATCCTATAAAAGAGATACTGATTTCATAAACATATAATAGTTGAAATAGAAATATTTTTCATAAATTCCATGACATTAGGCATCACCCATTCAGAGAATGAATATGAGTGGATCTTTTAGATAATTTCCTAGAGAGACATGAGTAACAATAACATATATCATCTCATTTGGAACATAACATAAAAAAAATTGAAATAATTTCTTAATGAAAATATCATATCTTCTTTGAAAAATAACCCTTAAAAAATATAATCATTTCATAATCATTTTATTAGAAATTACATTAAAAAATTATAAATAATACATGATATCATTTAGAATTCTATTTTTGTTGAAAATTTTAGAATAATCTCCAAAACATTTTAAACAAATTTTTCATTGAAAACACATTGAGAACATTAAATGAATTGTTGAAATTTTTTTGGAAATAATTTCACTGAATATACCTTTTAAAACATATAATGAATGATTAAAAACATGGTAAAACCCATTTTATTGAAAATAAACATTAAAACATATAATGGAAGCTTGAAAATGTTTTGAAAATATGTTATCATTAAATATTAGGAATGAATCTGGATTTTTTTTTGAAAAACATTATCTATGAAAATTAATTTTACAAACATTTTATAAAATTTATCCTTTAAAAATTTGAAAAAAACCTTCACAGATATGATGGTGGGTTAATTATTACAAGTTGTACGAGTTAAAAAATTACATTTTTTATAGTAAATAGATATGAAAATGCTTTATTTGTAAAGCGAAAACAAGATTCATTCGAAGAAATTAGTAAAATAAAAAAATGTAAAACTTTTGATCAAATATTACGGGATAACAATAAGATATTATTGGATACCCTTTTTAGAAATCATGGGTTTCAAGGATCATATATTTTTACAAAAGAGAGGGTAATGTCATGCTTTAATAGATAAAAATTCCTAAACTATGTTATATTCCAAATAGTGTCGATGAGGAGCTAATAAATGGATATAAATAATATAAATATATGAGAAAAAAAATCATAATTAATCCGTAGATATGGATCATAATATATTATCAATGGAAGCATAATCATAAAAAATTTCATAATGTGATGTTATTGTTTTAATAAACTATTATTACTATGAAAACATGGTTCATACTCTCCATCTAAGAAAAGAAAATTACATGAATCTTAAAATATTATTAAATGATGTCTATTTACTATATGAAATATATAATGGATGTATATACACCTAGAAAGGTAGTTATATAACAACACATGTGTCTCAAAAAGGAATGTTGAGACAAAATTTTCTTACTGATTGGGTAACTTTTGAAACTAAAAAAATATAAATAATTGTTATAAAAATTATATTTTAATATCCATAAGTACATTGACCACATAATGAAATTGAGTGGTGATTAAGGATTGTGTCTCACATAAATAAACTTGAGATGAAATTCCCTTACATTGGTCTTAACACTCTTTGTACTTGTTCAAAACACTTCTGAAATAAATTAAATTTATTATAAATATTAAAAATAAACTTATTTTTATATGAAATAGAAAATATGGTTTAGTTATGAACTTATATTACCCCCTTTATAACAATCATGTGTTATAGTTTTTTACTTCATGTAATATCCTCTTTGTTCTTCACATGTGTCCTAATTAATATATCTATGGCCTTTCTACATATATCATGATTCATGAATGTAATCCATGATATAAAAATAATTTCAATTAATTATACTTTATTAATAATAGTTTATAAAATATATTTTTATGAAATGGAATACACCGTTCATGGAGAGGATATGACGTATGTACGCTTGAACATTGTTTCTGTTATAATTATCTTATTGATTGAAACAAAGAAAATGACATATATGTATATATTTATATAATATAATAAATGTATAATTTTAATTTCATATAGAAAATCTATATTCATAAAACACATTCATAATATAATCCTTGTAGTGTGGGAACGAATCACATCGCTTTGAGGGGCGGTAGTCCACACTTCCTCAAATGAAATTAACGTATATAATAAAATGAAATGTTAAATGATATGTGTTTCATAAAGATTACAGAAGACTAAAGAAATAATAATTATAATATATTACATATAAAAATAAAATTTCCATCAAAATTTCCAGCATAAGAGTTGATAAAGGAAAAATGAACAATCAACTTTTAGTTAGGTGGTAGTTCGCCGTAGAAGTAACCAATATTTTTGTTACCCATTATATTGAGGTGAGTGTATGTTTATAAAGAAATATTTTCATAAAAACATAATAGTATATTTTTGATTTTGTATTTTTATAAAATCAAGTTATAAACATAGTGTTCAGTGGAAAAATAAATTAAAAAAGGATCTTGGGAAAAGAGGTTACTTTTTAATTGGGTAACTCCTTTTAGTTTGCCAAATGGCTTCCATAGAATTTTTATTGTCCAAGGGGAGGGTTATAAAAGTAAGGAATGTATGTTTTGAAGTGTATTTGGAATAAATTTTCTAAATATAATTATATTTAAATTTTTTAAGAATAGGGATATGTTGGTTCATTTTATAAGGAAGGAGGAATGACACTCTTGTAAATATTTGAAAAGACAATTCCACCAACATTTTTCACATTTAAATTCGATCCAATAATTATAAATATTATATAAAAGGTATAATGGGGTCTATATATGGGCATAAATTTTATTTTTAAATGAATATAGGTTGTTTGGATCCTTATGGTTATGGTTTATATCTTATGAAGCTTAATTTTACAGTGACCACTATAATTAATTTTTATCACAATCACTGATATTTTTGGTAAGAAACTATGTTCACATTATTATAAATTATATACTATTTTTATTAAAAAAGGAATAAATTTATCCAAATTATAATCACTTAGGGGGTAGAAATTAGTTTTAAATTAAACATATAGTCGAGTCATCAATTTGGGTTTTTAATGTAAACAATTTCAAAAGAATACAATGTTTTCATAATAATGATCAAAGTAAAATTGATCTCAACGACCTAAATTGTTGTAATTTATAAATATATTGTGTAATTAATCATTGTAAACAATTTAAAATTTCATTTAACTTTATAAATAAATTAAATAAATTTTTGTTTATCTAAAATGTAGTATTTTTTCCTGTTCATTACAAAATGAATATTCATAAAAAATACCAAAAAATTATCATATCCTAATTTTTAGGTTCATCATAAAAAGTTATTTTTCTAATTTAAATAATTAAATATAATAATTTCTTAAAATAGTTAAAATTTCATCGCCTTTAAAAGGAAATACATCAACCTTTATAAAAAATACAGGTCTTATGCATAAAATTGGGATTCTATCTAATCATTTGTATATAAAATCTATTGGTTGAATATAAATAATATTAGATTGAATATATACCATATATATTAAATTACCTTCACTCAATAAATGAAATTAATTTAATTTATTATGATAAAATAGCTTGGTGGCTATAAAAAGTTTAATATTTTACTTTATATTCAATTGGTTTTCATATTAATGTATAATTAATTAGGAGCCTATAAATTAATCTTATATTTTTGTAAATAATATATTTTCATAAATTTGTTTTTACTACTCATAACTACTTATCTAAATTTTAGGTTATGACATATTATATTATTTAATATTATTTTAATAGTACTTAATTATTGGGTAGAAATCGGTAATCTATGTTACTAAAGCCATCGAGGAAAGTCATATTTGTGTGTAATTCATGATAACCTAGAGGTTTTTTAGATAATGTTAAAATTTATGCTTCCTTTAGTGCATGTGAAACTTCATGTCACATATAACGCATGATAGACTTAGTGAATTAATATAAAATAATCTATTTGTAGTGTTGTGTGAAATGAAAAATATAAGATTGAATTAATTTGAAAAAAATTATTCACATAATCATAGGGTGTTACATTCAACCCCCCCCCCCCCCAAATGGACTTATACCTCAAAATTCATCTAGATCATAAATATTTTTGTACATGAAAGATTGTTTCATTAATACCTACATAGTATAAATGAATACTAAAACATCCTTTAATAATGGAATATTGGAACAATAATGGTTACCCAACGTAACATATAACTATGTTTCTTCATAAGATAACATTGGTTGGGATTGAATATTTTACCAATAGGAAAGGATTAAATATTTATAGGAATTGATAAAGGTAAACAATCCAAACAATTGAGTGATCATTGAAAATTTTAGGCCCTCAATGTCATAAATTTCTGACGATTTAAAAAGATATCAGTTTAAAGAAAATTAGGTATTAATAAAACATTAATTTTTATCACATTTAGAATATGGAGAAATTATTTATATATTTGTATAAACTCAATATCACACTTTGTTTCTTCATTGATCAATTTCTAACACATCAAACTCCTTAAGAAATGAATGTCCAAAAGGTAACAAAGATTAATGAAGTGGAAATATTGAACTTTTTGATGATCTTAAAGCCCAAAAAGAACAAAATGTATAAATATTTATCTTTAAATTTTCTTCAAAATAAATATGGTTAATACATTAATCTATTATCATAAAAGGTAACATTATTGTTTCATAGTAAATAAATATTCATCGAATATTATTACACATTAACAAGAACATTTCATAGTTCGATAGTAGGATTAAAACAATTATAATCCTTTGTTCATGGGGTAAAGACCTTCGGGCAGTCTAGACATGATTTATCATCACTTAAAATACATGATTTTATTTTATAAAACTAAATTAACATAATTTCTAAATTAAATATTATGGAAATCCTTGAAATAAAGTTAATTGTTTAATAGTATTTTTTCCATGGTTTTCACTACAAACTCAATAAATAAATGCTTCATCTAAAGTGTAACATATGATTTTAATTAATTTTTAAACATATAACCCTTCTAAACGATGATTATAAAACACATTAGAAAGAAATTACTAAGATAAGAATAACATTGATCCCTCATATATCCCCAAGTATCTCTTGGTTGTTACATTCCGAACATGTGAAAACCATCATCATGTATTCTCTTGAAACACGGTAATAAACTAAATTTCAATAAATCCATATGGGAAATGTACATGTTTCCGTATTCTAATTTTTATTGGATCTATTTATTAGATTATAAAATAATTTACACTTCATTAATGATTGAAAAAACCAACTATCAATAAGTCCATCCTTTATTTCAATGTAATCAGTAAAATCCAATTTAATTAACCATATACCACATGTATTTATAAAAAATAATTATCTTAACAATAAGAATATATTAAGGGTTATTTTTCATAGTGAAGAGATCCCAATTCAATGAAATCACATTACTGTTCCTTTAGGAACATTCAATTTTAACATAAAACTATTGATCAAAAAACATAAATAGAAATTCCTTTTAGGTTTTATCGTTGATATTAAATATTTTTTAAATCCAAATACATAAAAACATTGATTATTACACTTCATCCATATTCCATAAGAATGATACCTCATTATGTTTTTTAATAATTAATTTCCTATAAATTTCATAAATTGTCTCATCATCATTAGCAATATAACCATTACTCATACCAGCTTGCTAATTATCATTACGATTTTCCTCTATGGACATTGAGTTCTATAATGATCATTTATTCCACATTTAAAACACTAAAAATTCAATAATTAATCAGAGAGGCCCGTATTATTATCCAATTAATTATCTAAACTCATAAATTTTCCTTTTAAGTTACACTCTTTATAACTATCTTTCCCATATTTGAAACACCTTTTTCTTCCACTAATACATTTACTTTGTTGATTCTCTCTGTATTATTGAAATATAGAAAACCAACTCTTGTTTCTTCTAGGGTCTCCATTACCTGAATTCTCATCAAAAATATTCATTATCTTATTAGGTGATTTCAAGGGTTGATTAATGTATAAATTACTGATTATGTACAATGAAAATTAATTAGGCATTATCACAACATTTTTTAATCTAGTAGTCATACAATTTGACTGCTCATAAACAGATTGTCCATCATCATCAATGATAACCTAGTTTCTTTTAGTTACATCAATTAACTAAAAGCCATAATAATTTAGTAATAAATGATTATGATAGTGGGGGATCACATAATAATGAAAAAAACATATATTATTTCAGAATTTTGATACCTTTAATATAATATTACTCATCATGTTTATCCTGGGTTATTCATAAAAATGTCATATCTAAATCTATCATCATGGATTATGAAGTGTTTGTGGATTCCCAAAACATATCTTCTGATAGTGTGAAACTAGGTGTTTAGCATGGATTATTGGAATGTACCATGTTATATTTTATTAGGACCGTGAAATCTTGTCAGAGTTTCTAATTTTAGGTACTTCTCTTTCAAAGTCAGATCCACTTGCATTATCAAGATAAGGTTGTATTTCTAGGAAATCATTTACACAATCCTCCACCAAAATCCTATATCAATTTTATAAATGTTAACTTATCCATATACATATCCATTGATACATCCCTAAACATATCCATATAAATATACATGGGTATTTTAATAAAGGTTTACCATCTTAGTTTCCAAAGGATAGATAAACCTTTCCTTTTATAACAATTATAGAAACCCTATCTTTTTATACATTAACATTACATATCTTTTTCGGAATACTAAAACATTAACAAACCAATGCCCGCATACAATATTATTTTAATGCATTTTAAAACAAGGAAACATAAAAAACCGATATATAAGAGTGCTACATTATCTCCCAATATGATCTTCATGACTAGAACCCTTCTTAGAAACATCATAAGAAATTATTATATATTTAACTTAGTGAGGGAAACATAAAAAGATTTTTTATTATATTCCCATTATTTATAATAAAGGGAGACATGAAAGAGAAAATTCTATAATAAGGGTTTGAGAATGTGATCATAACATTGGAAGATCACACCTTACATATCAATGTTCTTATACCCGAATTATGTCTTAATGATTTATAGTTCATAAGACATGGATTATAAAGAAATATAGAAAAAAATCCATTAAATTATAATATAGAAATAAATCATTGAATTATGGGTAACACATAAGTATATAATATGATTTATATAGTTTCCAAGGCATCACTAACAAGAACATCTTAGAAGTATGGGTTCACTCCCCATACCATATTTGTATTCCTAGTTCACTCTAATGGACATCTTAGTAGCTTGAGTTCAATTATTATTCCACCTTGGTAGCCATGGTTCACTCCTATTGTCATCCTCGTATTATAGGATCCATCTAAAGACCGTATTATTTTATCTCTTGAGATATAAATATTTACCCAGTGAAATAGAGGGAGATTTTGGTCTCACCAATCTCATAATTAATTCATATATACATATTCCACTATATTATTAAAAATAATATCACAAGCTATGAAATTAATTTGGTATCATTAACATGTAATCATATCATAATCTATTGAAAAAGATAAAGGATTCATGATCATTTTACAAAAAACATATCTGGTGATAGGGAAATAGATTCAATAAACATATAAGTTGTGAAAGAGGAAATCATTTTATAAAAATAAAACCATTGAAAGAGAATCTAATTTTACGAACATATTACCAGGGAATGGTAATTTGATTTCATAAACATATAAACTAAGAAACATAAATGATTGTTATAAATAATATAAATTCATCCTAACCCATTCACAGAATGTATATGAATGAATCCTTTAGTTTATTTCCTAAAATGTCATGAGTATCTTCAAAAAATTTCATATTTTCTGAAAAATAACGTGGAAATGTATTTCGAAAACAAGTATTGAGGAATATATCCTTCATTCATTCAAAATGTAGTTTTATTCATAAAACCAATTGAAAATAATTTTCAATTAAAATACCTAAAAAACATACAAAGATGACATGAGATCATTTTGAAAAAAAAAATCATTTAAAAAATATAGAATAAGAATAAAAAGTTTTAATGTAATATTTCATTTAAAACTAGCTGAAAACATTAAAATAATTTATTGGAAACCATTTTATCTAAAAAATCCTTGAAAACCTATAAATAGTTCTTGAAACTATGTCGAATATTTTTTTATTTGAAAATAACATTAAAAACATGTAAAGAATGATTGAATTTTTTTTTAAACATTATACATTAAAATTTATAAGAGAATATTGAAACAAATTGAAAACAATTTTTCATGAAAATAACATTTAAAAATATATTTTTAAAAATTATCTTTTTAAACATGGGAGGGAACCTTCATAGAAATGGAGGTCAGTAAATCCATAAATTTCATACAAGGTAAAAAAGAATGTTCTTTTAATCATTGTAAAATGTCATAATATTTACATGTAAGGAAATATACAAGAAGATTTATTTTAAAACATTGGTAAAATAATAAAGGGTAAAAATATATTTTATTCATTATTGGATAATTGTTTAAAACTCTTGGAAACCATTTTTGTAATACATGGGTTGGAAGCAATATAGATTTCCGAGTAAAGAGATTGTGCTGATGATATTTATAAATAAAACTTATTATTTATATTATATATCAAATATTGTAAAATTTTTAAAAATACATGGATATGGCTTTAATAAACATTGGATAATAAAATTAATGTTTTGTTTGTGAGATATGGATAATAATAATACATTAATGGAAGCAATATAAAAAAATTCTGGAAAGAAATTAGGTTTTTTAAATAAACTCTTATCACTGGGTAACATGGGATCCTAAGATTCATTTAATAATGTTAAATTTAATTATTTTTATATAAAATATGAAATGGAAGTATATACACCTTGAAAAAAGTAGGTTTATAAAAAAATATGTGTCTCAAAGAAGGATAAATGAGACAAAACTGTCATAAATATTTGGTAGTCATTAAAACATAAACCCCATGAAATTACGGTCATAAAATTGATATGTAAATAGCTATAAATTTAATTATAAGATAAATATAATTCATTAATGGTTAGTTCATACACCACACAATATAAGTGAGTGGTGATTATAGAATGAGTATCATAGAAATAAAAGCGAGATGAAATTCTTTTACATTGTGTCTTAACTCTCATTATAATCGTTCAAACCACTGGCCTAATAAATATAACTTTTTATACATATTTTATTGAATAGTATTATTATATTTAAAAACATTTATGGTTTGATTATGATATTTTATTACACTCTTGTTTACAATCATATGTTCTGGTTTCACTTTGGATAATATCTGCTTTGATTTCCCATTTGTCTTAATTTTTTATATCTTTTGTCCTTATATTTATATCTTTATTGCAAATCATTAATAATTTTATAAATATCATATATATTCTGTATATCTTTACTATAAAAAAATATAAAACATTGAATAATGAAATTGAATACAGCGTTCATGTAGATTGTCTGTTGTATGTAGGTATAAACGTTATATATAATTTTATTATCATAAATAAAATAAGAAAATGACATATATTTATATATCGATATAATTTCATTAACTTATAATTAAAATTTGTTATATATCATATATTTTAACTGACCATATCTTAATACATTTAATGAAATGTGTGAATGAATCACATTTCTTTGAGGGGCTGGTGGTACATACTACATCAAATTAAACTATTGTATTTACACCAAATGGATAGAAAAAGGATTTGTGATTTAAAAGTAATAAAAAATAATAAATAATTAATTAATATAATATATTTAATATATATTAATTATGTACATAAGAATTTCTACCATTATAGGTTGTAAAGGAAGAATGAACAACCACCATTTAGTGAGGCAGTAGTCCACCATACACGTAAACAGTATGTTCGTTACCCATGTGATGTAGGTGAGTATAAGTATAGGTGAAACCCATAGAATTTAAAAATAATAAAATATTTAGTATAATATTTTTTATACGTCTATTTAATAATGATAGTTGTGTGGTGGATAAATAAAATAAAATAAAAGAGTTTGATAGAAGACATTACCACTTAATTGGGAAACTCTTGTTGGGTTGTTCCTGAGGAAATCCTTTGGTTTCTTTCTATCCAAGGGGAAGAATAAAAGAAAAATATTGGGATATTGGTAGGATTATTTCCCAGATAATTTCATAACTAATGTGTTTCGATAAGTGTGATGGATAATGAGAAGTGGTGGCCTTTTATAATGAAGGAGTGACACTCTTATAAATATTTGAATAGAGAATTCCACCATAATTTTTCATTTTTAAATTTGTTAAAATAATTATAGACATTTAAAAAATGGTTGGTTGGGTATAAATAGTTTTTGAAAATTACTTTTAGAAAATTTTATTGGTCATTTTGGGACATAAGGTTATGGTTTATTAACTTATTAAGCTTAATTTAACATTTATCCTTGTATTTAATTTTAATCACATTCACTAATTTTTTGTGTAAAAAAATAATTTTTTCCAATTAGAAATCATAAATTACTGTAATTATAAATATAGATTCCAATTTTTCATATTCCAATCACATAAATGTCAAAACTTAAGATAAAATTAATCCTATGGTCGGGTCGATAATGCATGGTTTTAATGTAAAACTATCAAAATATTGATGTGTTTTTATACCAAACTTCACAGTGAAATTGATCTCAATGAAATAAATTTTACTAAATGATAAGAATATAAAATAATAAAACTATTAAACCAATTTAAACAACAATTTAACCATAACATAAATTAGATGAAATAATATTTTGAACTAAAATTCAATATTTTCTCTATTCATTATGAAATTAAGCTTCATAGAAAAATACCAAAAAATTTACCCTAATATAATTTTTATGTTTAAGTTCATTATATAATTTTTATACTCACATATTTTATTTATTATAGAGAAAATTCTTTTATTTAAAATTGGTTCTCCATTAAATGGAATTAAAACTACCGTTATAAAAACGTAAATGGTTCTTATGTGTAATGGTGTTGTTTTTATTATCTAATGTATATAGAATATACAGGATGAATATCCAAAATATTTTATTGAATATATACCAAATATATTAAATTAATATCAATCTCTAATTTTAAATAATTCCATTTATTAGGTTAAAATATAATTCTGGCTTTATAAATATAAATATTTATATTTATATTCATTCAGTTTTAACATTCATTTCTGATAATTAGTAAAGTATTATTTCATATTATATTTTTATAAACACTATATTTTCATAAATTAGTCAGAAAAAATAATTACCGCTAATTTAATATCTATTTTATATCTTATTATGTTATTAATAATATTTTAATAATATTTTATTATTTGATAAAACTCTGTTATGCATGTTATCCTAGCCATTGAGGAATTTTATTTTTTCATGTAATGTAAGATAACCTTGGTGTTATACATAGATAATTCTGAAATTTATGTTGTTTTTAGTGCATGATTAACAAGCTATTTCATATGACATAATCCAAATATAGTTCTTTAATATAATATACACTACTTCAATTATTGTGTGTAATGATATTTATCAACAAGATTTAATTACTTCGAATTAAACAAGTCACAAATTATCCAGGTGTTAAAAATATTAATATTTATAATCCCTAAATACAATGATTATGTACATAATAATACTAGTAAACAGTTAATTATATTAAATTACAGGTGTGAGTAGTCATTGTTGCTTGATCTAGTATCATAAAATACGTGTTGGTATCTATTATTTTTCTAAAATTCATCACTATAAAATCATATTTTAAGTATGAATATATTTTCCAATATATTTCAAAATTTACAATCCCTTTCCATGATTGTTATTGTTACAAACTAAAAAATTATGTAATAATTTATTATTATGTTTCATTGATTCCTAATGATTTTTTTTCTTAATTAATGAGTTAAATGTTGATAAAAACATTCTAAAAACAAGATAAAAACATTATTTATATAATAAAATGGCATAATACTATTGAAAATTTTATCTCGATCATCCATGATATAAATTCATATTAGGGTTCATCAAGGTCATTGAACCGACTCAAACATGAGCCTTCTATTATGAATAAATGATTGTTAGTTGGTTCTGTTGTAGTATTTAATTATTAGAAGCACTATGACCATATTTTATGTTTATTATACTGGAATACATGTATATAAATTATTTACAAAATGATTATAACTTATATTTTCATTACTTATAATGAATATATCACTTTTTAAATAGTTTAAACATTTTAAATGATTGAAATAACGATAATTATTTATTGATCGTATTATTAAAAATATCAACAATTTTCCATATAAGTACCATAATGATATGATAAAAAAATTTATCCTTTATCCCAACCTGATGACCAACCATTTAAGGAGGTGATGAAATGAAAATGAAAATCAATCATTTCATGGAGGTTGTAGTCCACATGAATACTAGTTGATGATTTTGGATTGCATAGAATTTAAGAAAGGAGTTATACTGTTTATTATTTTGTGAATGATAAAAATGTTTTTCATATATCATAATTAGTTACTAAATTAGACTTTTATACAATCCTTCTATGATGGGGATGGAAAATGAAACAAGTTTTGTCTTAGAGGTGATGTCTACACAATTCTTCAATTAGAATTTTAATTTTAACATATTAAAGGTAATGAATGATTAATGATTATTCCCATAGAAGGAATAAATTTATTATATAAAAAATTATTACATTAAATGGGTATTTAAAAATAATAAATGTGAAATGGATAGAGAAAAAAAAATATTTTAAAATGATTACTCACATTATGAAATTTAATTTCCTTGGAAGATACATTCATGATGGATCATATTAGATAACATGTTATCACCTAAAGCTAACGGTAGGGAATATTATTCTTGGGTAATGAACCCTTTTTGGGATTCATGTGGAACCCTAAATTTATAGAGTTCCTTTAAGGGGTAGAGAGAGTCCCTTTTTATTCATGGTGAGAATGGGATGATAATAAATATTTAAACATAATATAAATGTTGAAGAATTTAAACTAGTAAATTGTCATCAAAAATTAAAAATAATTGATTTCACAAAATATAATTTTGAGAATTATCTAAGAATCATAATTATATATTCATTTGTATCAGTTCCTATTCCCTTTTACCATTGAATAATTACATTTGAAATTTCATCTTTTTCTAGTGTAACTAGTTTTTAATGTAGTTAACATGTATTTTTAGTAAAAAAATTAAAAAACACCAAATTAAATAATATGGATCCATATATTAATAAAATGAAATCAATATCACTTGATTTAATTTACAAAAGTAAAAAAATTAATTTTATAATATAAAGTTAAAATCTATTAAAAATAATTTTTTTATAGAAAATATTAAAGAGGTTCTAAGATATCAAATTTGGGGTTTTCAAATTAAAATAAATTATATTAAATTTATAATGTAAAATATAAAATACAAATAAGTTCAAAAGATGTTTTCTATGTTTCTAATTCACATATATGTACAATCAATATTATAAAATTCATGTTTTTTCTAAAATCCACCTTCCCACCTTAAAATACATGTTTTTAGAAAAATACGAAAAATTCATATTCATAAAATATGAATACTATGATTCTTAAACTTGTGTCTATATTCTCAAATTAAATTTTAAAATTTTAGAAATTTATATTTTTAATAAAATGGGGAGTTATAATGGAAAATAGTTTATATAGAAAAATATATTTTAAAAAATATAAACCAATATCATTAATATATCCAATCGGTTAATAATTAAATATTTATTAACCCATTATTCATATAAAATAAATTTTATAATATTTAATGACAACTTTATTAGAATATAAATTAAATTAACAAACAGTTATAATACTAATAAAAATACTTTTTATGGTTAAAATTATAAATTTTGTCATTTTAGTTGTATCATTTGAATTTAATTTATATTTAATATATAATTTTCAATTATTCATTAAATATTTTCTAAGATAGTTACTCTTATTAATTCATTTAAATTCAGTTTTGACATTTTAATATTCATACATGTCCTGAAAATTTAAATTTTATATTTCTGAGTACACTTTTGAGGGAAATTGAGAACCTAACAACATTACATGTATTACCCAGTCTCTATGCATATAGTAAATTACCATCATATTCCAAAAAATCATTCATATGTTTGAAATCATCACCATATTTATGATCCATCTAATATAGGAAACAAAAATTCCTCTATCATGTTTGACGTAACCAGATATTATAATATAATTTTGTTTTATTATCCCGAAGTTATATAATTTCATCATTGTAATTATTCTCATATTATTAGTGTAATTTTTATAGGTATTTGATAATTAAATATTCATGAAAAGAAAACCTTGGGTTAATTTATTCTATTGAATTTAATTTACCCATATATTAAATTATTATATGTGATTTATAATGACTGCTAGAAATTATTAATTTTTCATATAATTATATAAAGGGGTGATTTTCTAAATCCATATGTATTAACATTACATACACCATGAAAATTGTTAAAATGGTAATCAGATAACTTGATGTTTTTATTTATGACACAATATCCATTAGTTGGAGAAGGCATACATATCATTGGAAATGATAAAATATTGACTGAAAGCACACTATCTACAACATTAGTAACAGTTATTTAGGATTTTACGTATCCACAGAGTTTAATGTTTCTATTTCCCCCCTTATCTATTCAATTGAGACATTAGGTTTCATAATTCCAAACTCAATTAAAATTCATGAAATTTATTTTTTTTCCTTATAATTTTTCGTCTAATGACCATCATATCTAGATGTATAGCATGTAAATATCCCTTTATGTTATTTTTCCACACAATTATTATCACTATTTTTTGATGTAGTTAAATTAATATTATTTCCCTAATCATCCCCATAATTTGATATATCTTCGGTCCTTATTTCAATTCATTGTTTTCTATGGACCTCATCAATATTCACATGTTAATAATAGTTTACATCTCTATTTTGGTATTATAGTATGTTTTATCATTCAATCACCCATTATAATTGGTTCTTCATTAATTTAATCTCTAAAATTTTAACTCTCTCCCAAAGTTCAATCTATATCATTCCTACTATTAAAATTAAAATGGTTGACATAAGTGATTAAACAATAAAAAAACATGGGAATTATCATAAAAATAATATAATATGGATTCAACCAAAAAATATGAATGTTATATCATAATTTCTTTAGTTTAATATATATCAATATTATAAAATTATAAATTTCCTTATAATGTGTAATATAATATGTATTTATCTATTCCAGAAAATTGAAATCCCAAATTATTGTGAAAATTCAAAAGATAGTTTCTTCCAAAAAAATATTTCAATATATACTCTCGAAATACAATATATACATTTCCAAAAAATGAAAAAAATACTTAATATATACCTAAATTTATGAATTCATATATATATACAAATATTTTTCCCATGATCTCATTAATATTATCTCATCTAAAATAATCATATTCAACTACCTCATAATAGTACAATAAGATAATTAAAATAAGCTAATTCATACCCCCTACAGTGTTAATCCCAGTGTGTTGTTAGGTCGTATTTTCATTCACAATGAGATGATTAAGTTATTATGCCATAATCCCTTTTTTTATTAATTACCCTTTGGTTCATTTGTAATGGATTTTTTGTCAACATGTAGAATCAATAAATGGATTAATGTTCCCAGAGAACCAACAAATATATTCCTTATCAAAACAGGATTATTTTTTCTTATAAATATTTATCATTATTAGAAAACACCTATGTTTATCACAAAATATATCATATATCAATCCCCAAATAATGGTGACTTTTTATATAAATATTAAATCATATTTTATCCCAACGTGTTGTCTAGAAATTTTTAATTTTGATCATTATTAACTTATCCAACCTTAAATTATCAAAATAAAATATAATAATAACTTAGTTTGATGAAAACAATATATTTGAAAAATGTAATATCCTAGAGCCGTATTATTATATTTAATTCCAGAAACACAAAATATGTATATTTTATTTTATATCAACTATAGATTCTTGTACATACCTATCCAATATTTACATAACATAAAACCAATATTTCATTACATATTATTCAATTTCATTTATGGTTTATGACCTTAGATAATAGTGATAGGACATAAACTAAATAAAATAATGTATTTCATGAATGATGATTAATTTTTTTATATATGTGATACTAATTAGTTTATAATTTCAATTCATAATCACATAAAAATAATCTACATAGATCATGTTATTAGATATATCTTGTGTAATACATTTCATTATAACATAAGAAAATAAAAAAACATGAAGTGGTAACATGAAAAATTATGTAAGGGAAAACATAAAATAGGGGAAGTAATGGAATAAACATGGTATAAATATTTTTTAAGAATTAATTATCAGAATAATTAAATAATTAGTTGAAACTATGATATTGATATATCCATTAAATTTAATAAAAATTAAGATAATGACAGTTATTGATCTCATACTCAGGAAATAAATAATTATATATATATATATATATATATAATTAAAGTCCTTTTCCCAAGACAATATATGGATTTGGATATAGGTATATATTAAAAAAAAAGATGTATTATCTCATGACACATATTGATGAAACAATAGACTAAATAAATCATGGACCCAATGGTCACATGATTAATTCCAACTCATTCACCAATAATATCCAATATTTATTTTCCTACTATTACCTATGGAACATGTTGATTAATTATAACATGGATATGTATATAATATAGAACATAGAATTCAAATATGAAATCAATATGCATTGGAAGCTAATAATCATTATGAATGACATTAATTTTTCACATGTGAACAAATTGGATATCATGATCAAACCCCATAAAGAGAAATAAGTTTTATAAAAAATTAATAATATGTAAACATCCTAATAATCACCCGTATTGGAATAAAATCCAAAATAATTCCAATAATGTTTCCCATGTAGATGTCTTTACAATTTTTCTATTAAAAAATTTTGTAAATAAATTATGTAAAATTTTATGTTCCCACCTTTTAATTAAATTAGTATACAAGAAATTATATAATTATATAACATGATAATAATCTACTCGACATAATATACTAGATAATTATAAAATCTCATATCCCCAATGAAAAGGATTAAACATAAAATGGTGTAGAATAATGAAAATAAAACTAAATAATTTTGAATTGAATGGTATAAAAAAGAATGGGATCAGGATTCTAATTCATTGATTCCACATGTTCAATCCCCCAAATGATAAATATATATGGATTAGAGTCAGTGAAAAAATACATAAATGATATTATATTAATCCATTTTTAAAATTTGTACTATAATTTTACTAGATGATGTAAATTAGTTTTTAGAAATTATTTTTTAACAATAGTGGTAAATAAATAATTATATATATAATTCAATAGTATCATAGGAAAAGATGTTATGAATGATATTGTAAATGATTTATTTTTTAATTAATATACAATAAATTAAAATTGGAATGTAATAATTCTATCTTAGGTAAAGGAGGATAATAATACCACATATATAAAAGATAATAGGAAACCCTTATTTAATTTTTTGGTAATGTTTTTGTATAGAACTCACATTATAATTGAGTGAAAACATTACATTTTTTATAATAAAATTTTCTAAATAGAATTATAAAAATTATGATAAAATAACATATTATTGCGGTAGTACATAATAATGTATGTATGAAGATCATTATGAAATTATACAACATAAGTAAATGATATTTGATATACCAATTTTCATTATTGGAAACAAACATAACAAAGAAATAAATACTTCAAGAAGTGTTATTATTTGTCTGTAATATGAATTCAAATAATAAAATTTAATATCACATAATGCAATACATTGGTACAATATAACCAAAATTTAATGGTATTAGGAAAATCATACGAAAATTAATGAAAATTATATTACCAAAATGCCTTATAAATGGTGAAGCAATTTTTCGAAAAGTTATTTCAAAAAATAAAACTGATTTGGATTATTCTTTACACTAAATGATAAATTTATTTGACCCATATGAATCTATGATGTGTGAATAAACCATTAAATGGAATAAAATGTTTAAAATAGAAACATATCACATGGGACTAATATTTTTTGACAATTAAACCATATAATGTGAGTACTATTTTAATAAAAACACCTTGAAATATTGCTATTATAATTTAAAAAACATTTCACAGTTCAAAAAATAAATAAGGATTTGATATGTCAAATACACCATTTAAATGTAAGAAGTGAATAGTATCTATAATTTTTTGAACAGTGGAATTTAAGACAATAACCCTTACATAAATCATGTTTTGGTTATTTACATTAACCAGAAATCCTAAATAATTAAATAAAGGTAATTAAAAATTTACAAAATTACATTATTTGTAAAAAAAAGTTAAATTTGATATTATTATATATTTATATATATTAGTTTGTTTTTAAATATTTTCAAATTTGTTTGGGAGTAATATATATCTTTTGAACTAGTTTTAATGAAATGGTGTTTGTATTTCTCATTTTTGAAAAAATATATCACTATTTTATCAACTGTAATACTAGAATTTTTTTTATATGATAGTTATAGAGGTATATTATCATTCCATTGTATTTGTTATTATAATAAATTAAGACGAAGTAAATGATTATAAAGATTCATTGATTCTTAACTAATGAGAAGTGATTAATTTATTCACGAGTTATATAGTGATATAAAATTTATAAAACCAAAATCTAAACATTATATACATATTTTTATTATATTGTAATATTAAATAATTTGTTATTGTAATCCATTATATAAATAATTTTTATTTTATTATGTTGGTGGTTGAACGAATCTAGACATGAACTACCATGATTAATGGATGATTATGGCGATGTTTATTCATAATATATTTATATTAAAAGTATAATTAAAATATTTTCTATTTATTTGTGTGATATATTAAATGTGTAATGAAATATATAAATACTATATTTTATATAATTTACTTTTCATGAATGAATAGATCATTTAACTCTTTTTTCACTGATTTTAAATAATTGAAGTAATGATAATCAATTGTTGATCATGTCATTAATAATTTGTACAATTTTTTATAGTATTACAATAATTATATTATAATAATATTATTTATCCTTTTATATCATACTCATGACCATCCATTCATGTTATTTATGATATAAAAATATTAATTCAATCATTCCATGCAGAAGAAATTAAACATATAATCATGTATTGAAATTGTATTTTTCTTTGAATAATAGGTATATGTATTATGGTTAATTAAATAAAAAATAATAAAAACTATATATTTAAAATAATTATTTAGAAAACTTCCATTTTATTCCACTCAATTATGGTGGGGGTAAAAATGTTACATATTTCATCATTGATGAATTTAGTATACACAACACACGAAAAAATGTTTCGTTTTTCCTGAAATATGTTAAAGGTAATAAACTAATAATGATAGAGAACAATTATATTAGGTAAATAAAAAATGATAATGTTATTATATAGTTTTATGAAAAGTACAGTTTGAAAACAAAAAAAAATAGAATGTAAATAATTGGAGTATAAATGACTATTCCCAGTGTTAACTTTTAGAATTCATTGGAAGAAACATTAGAAATGGTTGGAATAGGAAAATCACAACTTCCTAATTTCTCAATATAGTTAAATAACATTATAGAGGAATGAAAAAAAATATGGAATTATAAATTTTTAGAATTTAATAATGTCGGGGGGTGTGGCCCCTTTAATTAGTGGTAATATTGGGAAATTCATAATTATATCAACACTATAAAAAGGGATTACGTGTTAAACATGACAAGAGGATAAAAAAGTGTGGAATAATGGATTAGATAGGGTATATGTTTAATACCCACCTCAACAACATGATTTTAGATAGGTTTTTATCATGTTTCAATCAATTTCCCATTTAAATATTATTGTTACAATTTTAGATTTTACTATGGTTACGTGGTTTTATCTACAACAACATGTCCTCTATGATTGATAATATTATTATCATTTTTAGATTATTTTTACCCAGTAATTAAAATTTTGAAATTACTTTCATTTTATTCAATTAATAAAATTTATAAAATTTAAATTTAAAATAATAAATTATAATGAATACAAAATTATTTTTGATAATACGTCTCTTATTTTGTAAAATATCCAATATAGGGTTTTAAATGAAACCCACAAATTTAAAAATATTAAAAACACATATAAAATAGATATTATTTCATAGACATATATTTCATTACTTTATAACTCATATATATATAAACCATTCTATAAAATTCATCATATTGGAAACAATTATATTTTCACATAAAACAAATCTTCCAAAAGAATTAAAAAAATCAAATTAATATTATTATTTTGAATTTGAAAAAAATTATAATTTAATAAAAAAGTATTAATCATTAATAAATATAACCATAAAATAAAGTCATTATATATAATAAAAAATAGGTTTTTGAAAAATAAATGTTTAAAAATATAAAAATTTCACATTCATATTTTCTAAATATTACTAAATAATGTAGTTTTAAATCATCATTTAAAATAAATATATTTTAAAAACATTAATAAAATGTTTCTTGAAATATAAATGCATTTCTCTAAGAGGTTATTTAATTTAGACAATACATTTCTAATTATAAAATGATTTTATTAATCATTTTAACAATAAAAATTGATGTTAATTTATATTACAGCTATAATTTATTTTATTTATTTAAATAATTAATAAAGGTGATACTCCTATTTATTCCAAATAATTCAACTTCTAGGTTTTAAAATCCATGCTTGATAGTTTTTTAATATAAATGTATCATGGTTTTTTAGTCCAGGGTTGCTTGTGTAGCATGATATAAGACACATTTTGGGAATTTAAATATAAGAATACATTAAAAATTTATGATTTTATACAAAATTAATCATTGAAATATTATGAGATATATATATAATATCAAACATGATTTATAAATTCACTAATAAATGTTTTTTTCTTAAGAAAACTAAATTTATGTTTATGTAAACTCAATTATTGTGATTACACATTTGTATCAATCATGATTATACTGGACTCATGCATATGATTTAATTCAGCCTTATGGTAAAATAATCCTTATTAATATTTAATTAATATTATTATTTCATGCTTTTAAATACTTCATACATATATAATTTTCATGTATTTTTAGTAATATAATATTATTCTAACATGTATTAATTGTATTTTTATGAAACATATAATTATGTTTTAATAGTTATTGAAATTATTAATATGCAGTTTTCAATAATTAAAAATTATACCTATGATACAATGTTTTTTATTAATGAGAATGTTTTTTAATAGTGAAATATTATATTATTTATTTTTAATGTTATTATAATTTCAAAAAAAATTATATTCAAATGTTGTTATGTGATAATTTGTTGAATTGTTCAAATACAGAAAAAATTGATATTTTTTGAAAAACTTATTGATATTGTTTCTAGTTTTATATATTATTAAATAGTGGCTATCTATGACCAGTTTTGAACAAACATTGCTTGATTATAATTAAAATGGAGTTTATAAATATAAAATTTCATACATAAGAACATTTTTATAATCTATAATTGACATAAATATCTTTTGATACGATTTATGAAAAATATATTATGATGTTCATAAAAATTTCTACTACGAATTTCATTCTATTTTTTATCATAGGTCTGCATCATCATTATAACAACTAAAACTGACTTGATCAATGATACATCATTCTCAATATATGTTCTTTACATTCAATTGTAGATTATATTATTTTTTCTACTTATTTTTAGATTTTTTTTATCAAAATGATTTAGATTTTCACATTTCAAAATATTGAGTGTGTGGTGAATAAAATTTTTTGACAAACGTTTTTTTTATGTTGTGACTCCCAAACAATCTGAAATATTATTATGGGTTATGATTTGGTCTATAGGATGTTATTTTTGGTTTTTATTCCACTTTAACAAGAGTAAAAATAAGGTTTACGATAATAGTTGTCACTCTATTCAAAAGTGGATTATTATTTTAATAAGTGACATGGATCAGATGGTGATAAAATGAAATTAAGATTAGATATAGAATGAATTTATATGATTTAAAATAATAAAATAGTGTATAATATTTCTATATTTCCACTGAATATATTTAATAAATTACTAATACAAAATTTATATATGAATTTTAGGGTGTTTTATCTCCATTAGTGTTTTTTATATTTAATATTTCCCATAATTATTATTCACTTCCCCTCTAGACCATATTTAAATCTCAATTTATACGAACATAATGATAAATTTATGTCCAATAAGCTCTCCTAGGGTGTGTCATTTTTTGTAGTTATGGATCAGGGAATTTAATAAAGAGTTAGGTTGGATATTGGTGTTAGAAGCTGGCATGGATTTTTGGGATTCTTAGGGATATAGTGTTGAAAATACATGTGGGTATATAAACTTAATTTAGAAAATGAACATGTAGTTTTGTGAAAAAACTAATGTAGATAGAATGGATACATCAATATATCAGGATTATTTTTCCTTCTACTTGAAATACTCTATTTTTATGTAAATTAAGATGATACAATTTAATTTTGTTGATTAAATAAATTCTATGATGCAAGGCTTATGATAATGGTTCTTTTATATATATATTTCTTGTAGATATTATTTTTTATTTTGTTTTCTTATAGTGTTTTAGTGGGCTACACCAATTCACCAATGTATGTTTGGGAAAATTGAGGAAGATGAATATTGAGGGAATTTATTTCATGTGCTTCAGTATTAATGTATGAATAAGTATTAATACAACATAACTTTTTTTAATTACATTACAGGTTTGATTACCATGTTACCCACTATTGTTAAAATAGATCGAGAGATGATTTTTAGGTTCCAAAATCCAATAGATGGATGTTTGGAGAAACTGTATAATTATTTATTTTATATTTTGGGGAGAAGAAATAAGAATATGTTTCTAGGGAATACTTTTATTATAAGCTCCATGATGAGTTTAAATCATCATTGATTAGGTTGTCAATGTTTCGCTAACTTATCTCTTTCCATTGAGAAGTCTATCTGGGATGGATATGAGGCTTCCTTTTATGTTCCTTCTCAATTTTTCCCATGATTTATTACCACATAAGGATTATAAGTACAATATTTTGGGGATGTACCACATTTGTTAATTTTATATGAAGTCTCCCAATTTACACTATATATTGATTTTGAGTTATTAAAGAAGGATAATTTATTTTATAGGATTAATATTGTACTGGGGTAATTACATGAGGCGATCCTTTAGTTTTTCGTGAAGAGTATATCTTTTAGTGTAGGGTCCCATTTAGGGATGCTAATGATGTTTTTTCCAGTATAGATTCAACAATTGCTGATTCATTCACATTTATCATGGGAAATAGTTATTTTATTCCATTTTATGGGTTCATGGTTGGATTCATATCATATGATATGTATGTTCATCAGTTCTTCTGGTGGGTGATCATACTGTGGATAATAATAATGATGGTGGTATATATAAATTTCAAATCAAGGAACAAAGAGTTCTATAGAAGACATATAAGTAACATATATAATCATATTATATTCCACTAAAAAAGAGATATAGATAGTTAAGAAAATATTGTGGGTACCTCATCCTAATGTAATTAGGGCCATGAATGAAAACAAATATTTTTATTAATAATATTTTAGGGGAGGATTAATAGTGAAAGTTCACACTTTCTATGTGTTAGTGAGAGAGGTGAAAAATAAAATATGTGGTATAATTATCATATTTTAATTTTTTTATTCAATCATTGATTCTATATCTATATTCCATTTTTATTTTAAATACCAATTTTTTAAAACATGTATTCATGGTGGAGAGGCTTCTAATGACAATATTGTTGACTATTCTATTTAGATGCAGGAAAACTATTCCGGATGTATTCTGTGGATGTGGGCCAATGGTGGGGACTATTGGTTATTATAATAATGGGGAAATATTAGTAAATATAGTATTACATTCTTCTTCGTATATTGAAATACATATTTATTCTAATAAATGTATTGTTATATTTTGTATGCATGGATTTACCTCTATAAGAGTGTCATCATTTGAGAAGCGGAGGGGAAATGATCATCGATCATCTGTGTGGGGGTAATTTTATGGGTTGATGATATTTAGAGTTATATTTATCATTTTAAATTTTCAATGTTCTTTTCATAGGCATAGGAATTTGAGTAAACATGATTCAGCGTGGAATATGAGAATGTTTTTTACATGGAAGTGTTGACATTACTCTAACACCCTATAATTTTGTGTACCTTTTTTCGAAAAAAATTAAATTTTCGTAAATATTTATTGTTTCATACTACAATATAGAAAACATCAATTACATGTTACATCAAGAAAATATTATACTACATTCAATACAGAATTGGATTACCCTACAAGCAACATCGAGTTTCTAGGAAAAATCATTATATTTTTATAATTATTTAAATGAGATAGTTATAACCTATCTATTAAAAATAGTAATATAAATAGTAATAAAATTTTTAAAATTTTATTTATATATATTTTATATAAACAAGGTATATTGATAATAAATACACTGAATATTTGTTATGTCCTTATATGTTTCAAAATGTTATTTTCTCAAGTGAACTACTATTTATATCTATATGTGAGAAATAAATAAATTATTTTTATACCATTAATAAAATATAATTTTATAAAATAATAATAATTTATGAATTCATAATATTGAAATTATCCAAGGGTGAATTGTTCTGATTTTTATGAGAAACGTCATTTTTGGATGAATAGTGAAGAATACTGTAGTTTAATTGAAAACGTGTTTTTCATTGAAATAATTTATACAGATAAATTATATAATAATATTTTATTAAATTATATATATATAAATTATAAATATTTTAATTAAATTTAAGTCATTGTAATATATTTTATATTGAATATAGTTGTAAAATCTTAATGAGCTTTTGACAATTCTATCCTTAAAAAAGTGCATTCTCGTCATGACTATTGTTTAAACCATAAACCTATTTTTTATACATCTTTAATTTTTATTAATTAAAATGTAGATAAATTTTTATAATTAATATAATATTATTAGTTCAATAATATCAACATAATTTTACCAATAATATTTGGGAAGGTGAGGAAAATTAATTATATTGAATATTGTAAATTTATACATAACATGGGAATAGTTTTTTATATTATGTTTTAAAATGACCAATATAAATATCCAAACCCCATTGGATGGATATATAATGGAAACAACATAGATTATTTCTATTTTATTGGTTTTTATGACTAATATTATGTTAAAGAATGGGTTATTATTTTTAAAAATACAAACTATGTCCCCTCAAAAAATTATAAAACGAAAACACATCCCCAGCTTATTCAATCTTCTAAAACAACTTATGTAAAAACATGAACAGAAAAATTCTATTTCTAGAACCCTTCCCTTAAACCTTTAATCCTACCCTTGATCATAAATCCATCCTTGGATTCCCTTTTGTGAATACTAAATTGAGTTACCCATGTAACACCCGATACTTTTATGAGAAATATTTTGTTTTTATATAAATCATCAAAGAACTGTTTCACTACACACAACACTATCTTGGCTTCCTTTACACACAATAGTGACCTTCCTCGATAGCTTGTGTCGTACGCAATACCGAGTTTTACTAAACAACGATATGCTATTAAAATATTATTAGAACTAGCTGTTATGAATAGTAATTCCCAATTTTTGAAATTTTGTAAATTTAATTTTTCCAAATGGACTTCATTTTTGGATTTGGAATATCGAAATTAGCCTAGGGTGAGATTTTTTGTATTTTTCTGAAAGCTTTCAATTTTTTATGAATAGTGAAAACACTGGGTTACTATTTAAAAACCGACTTTTTATTTAATTAATTATTTATTATTTTTAATTTTATTTTAGGTCAAAATTGATACATAACACCTATATAAGTTCAATGTAATTCATTGGAGTCTTTTTTATAGTAATTTTAGATATATAAAAATTTTATTTAACTTTTCACCGTATTTTACCCACCTCCAAAGAGAATTTTCAAATTTACATAAAACATAATTGTACCGCTTCTGTGAGTGGAATTTCGAAAATCCAAGAGACGCGGTTAATATCATGGACTAAAATGTAGTTCAATGAGATGAAAATAATTTTTGGTGAATAGTAGCTTTTTACTTTTTTTACCACGATTAAAAGTAAATAGGATAACTAAGGGTAAAAATGATATTATTATTACCATAAAACATTTCCTAATTCTATTCTATAAGTTTAATTTGACCAAAAACAACCTTAGGAATAACATATGACCATTTAGGCCCACATGGATTAGATTAAGACATTTATTTTTAATTTATTTAAAGAAGGGTTAAAATAGTAAAAATCAAAGTTTAATAACTACATCATTTTTAATATAGGGGTATAAATAAGATAAATTAGACTATAAATATTCATTAGAAAGATAAAAATATTTCCTACATAATTGTATTTTATCAATAATTTTTAGAAATTAAGTAATTTAATTTATGTATGACACAATGATGATGCAGTAATAATCTTATTAATGAAATATTGACATAATTGATGTTATAAATACCCAAATATATGTAATTTTAGACTTTTTATGAATTCCAATAATTTTCTGTGTAAATATGACAAGTTAGTATTGATTTAATTAACAATTTTAGAACTAATATTTCTGTTATAATTTTCACAAAAATCAATTATTAAATAGTGTCAAATTGACATAAAATAGTTTTTAAAATAAATAATATATTATTATTTGGTATTTTATTCCTAAAAATCTAAGGCTCGTCTAAATGACTTATATAAGGTTATATATATTAATAATAAACAACTTGGGGTTCTTTTGTCTTGTTATAGTAAGTTTATTAACCTTATAGTGTAAGAAAACAAGAAGACACGGTAAAAGTTAAATTATATAACTTAAAGTTAAATCTAAATGATAAGGTAAAAATAGAAACCTATACTTGTCTAAATTTTATTGGATGAGATTATTTCGACCCATCCCCACCTTATCTTCGAAATAAATAAATTTGGACCTATTAAAAACTGAATATGACTTTATAATAAAATAAAATGTTTAGTTATTCCTAAGGTACTCCTCTCCTCCCTTATAAAAGGGAACCCCCTTCCTCTTTTCCTCACAACACTTTGAGCCTTCATGCTCGGACATCACCTCCCAAATTATCTATTACATTTCCCTAGAAACATCCTAAAGTTCTTTTTATTATTCAAAGACCAATTTTAGTGCCCTAAAATGAGTTCTCAAAGAGGCGCTTCAAAGAAGAGGTAATGTTCATTATCGATTCTTTCAACTTTATTTCTTCTTCCACTTATTCTTCTTTAGTTGTTTCATTATGAAGTAATAACATCAGTATCACAAATATACTTATATGTTATTATAAGTATGAAACAGCCTTATTTCACCATCTATCCATCCTACGGAAAATGAATTCACCGTGCGTGAGTACGTACGGAATACCGTCTCCACGGCGTGGTGTAATCTATTTTCCACCAACACCTTACTTGTATGGGTATAATGGTGTAAAGAATAAATATATATGATTATTTTAAATTTATATTGATTCTGAAATATTATACATACACTCCAATTCAATTCCACGATCATGGGAACGATATCATCGCTCGTGCGTGCGTACGGAATACCGTCTCCATGATGTGATGCGACTCGTTGTACATGATCTTCATTGAATAATGATTATATAAATTAATTGAATGAATGAATATGATATATATTACACTAATACCATTCTGGAAATTAGGTATCTATAACCTAAAAAGAAAAATAATAATTTATTCGACAAAACACACATAAGAACAAAAAGTAATAAACACCCGAATAACAAGTAGCAATGAAATATTACTAATAAGAAGCTATGAATATGACCATATATGATATCATAAAAATAATTATGATTCTGGAATAATTCAATGACATTATTTAAATCATTATAAAGGAGGTTCAGACACATACGAAGCAAATGGGACCTAAGGTAAGTGAAAATATCACAATCTCATTTTATCCGAGATTGTTTATATTTTGGCATTTACTGGGGTGTATTTTATCATCCACATCAATATTTCCTCAATATGTAATATTATTTCCATCCACCTACACTTTTTTAAATCCAATTATACCGTTAGGTGAGTTTTTAGTAAAAGATATGAAATGAATCTTTTTTCGTTTTTCATACGCAACACTTTTTGACTTTTCCGACAAAAGTATGAGAATAATGATTTTTTAACTTATAAAGAATGAATGGATTTTTCAAACATTATTTCCAAGAATATTCCTTTACATGTTTTCAGGTTTATTATTAATCAACTTCTTTTAGTTTAAAATTTTTTGACATGTTAATAAAGGAAAATGTTTTTGAAGTAGAAAGGATATTTTCCTCAAGAATGGAGTTCAAGTGTTTTATCAAAATTATTTCCCATCTAAGATAATATAGGGTTATGTTTCTATCCCTATTATTAAATTGATTTGATTGTGTTGTGATGGAATTATTTCTATGAATTCCTTTATCTTATATGAATTTTTTTATGATGTCGCGATTTTTAAGAATCCCATTTTTATTACATGGGTTATGCATTGATGTATGATTTATGATTTTTTGGAAAACATAAGAATGGTATCATTATGAGATTTGTGGGACCTATATCTCCCTCCAATGCATTCGGTAATGATTTATATCTCATGAGATAGACATGGCTGGAACGGCAGGTTCATCCGGTTTAGTGAAACAGGACTGCAACGAGGAGTGAACTCGGTTAAGAAATGGACTTTGTCCGCTAAGATAGTCTTGGCTATGAGTCTTGACTACTAAGAAATGATACTCTATGATTATGTTTGTATTCCACAAAGTTTCATTTTTATGATATTATTATTGGGATTACATTTCACTACTATGATTTATCCCTTGTTATGAAATTATGATCTCTTTTGCAGGTTAAGATTTCAAAAATGATATGTTCTTTTGAATATGATGTGATTGATATTTCTTTTTTTTACCCTTAATGGCCATTTTAGCTCACCCTTTTGTATGTTTTCTTTCCCCAGGTCAGGAATAAGGTTATTAAGTAGGATATTCCAAAAAGGGACTCTAGATATGATTAAATAAATGGGAGACAACGTAGATGATTTATGAACTAGTTGTTTATGTTTCCCAGTTTCTAAAGACACTATACCTATACAGTCCTTTCATGGTTTTGTTATATGTTGTAATAATTGTACTTCAATTTTGAAGTATTAACAATGTATGTAAATTATGGGTCATTATAGTTGGTAT
This sequence comes from Viscum album, assembly GCA_963277665.1. NCBI lineage: Eukaryota > Viridiplantae > Streptophyta > Magnoliopsida > Santalales > Viscaceae > Viscum > Viscum album. The sequence continues at coordinate 904,054,398 of OY728122.1, read as the reverse complement.
CAGAGGAAAGGTATAGTCAACCTTTGGAAACTAGGATCTGAAAGCCTTAGTAAGAAACCTAAGGATATGTCTAAGCATAGAACACAATCATAGTGTTTTAGAAAGGTCCATGAAAAACCTATGATAAGACCTTAAGTGTGAAATTTTATTCTTGATTATGTGCTTTTCCTATTATAATTAGTGTTTCTCACACTATTCTTCTTTGTTTTAGTCAGTGGCTGGAACCCGAAGGAACCGTGTTAATGCGGAATGTGACGGGCAATGCAATGATTTTCCCCCGGAGCAACCAAATGTTATGGGAGCTGGAATGAAAAATCATGTAGCCATGTTCACAAAACTTTCTCAAGCTATGAATCATGCAGGACTTCCAAATGAGCAAAGGAAGGAGAAACATTATGTCGAATCCTTTATATGGCAGCGTCCACCCTCATTCAGTGGGACTACTGATCCATTAGTGGCTGAACAATGGATCAGTACTACTAAAAAGATATTTTCAGTTCTTCAATGTTCTGAACATGATAAATTCATCTTAGCAGTTTATCGTTTGGAAGGTAAAGCTGATCAATGGTAGAATCTTATCAAGAATACGAGGAAGAGGGATTAAATTGAGTCCATGGAATGGGATGAGTTCAAGAACTTATTTTTCAATAAGTACTTCCCTCGTATTCTCCGAACAAAGATGGAGAAGGATTTTTTCAAACTAAATAAAAAGGATGATGAATATGTTGGTACCTATGAAGAAACTTTTACAAGACTTGCCAGGTACGCTTAAGGAATTATTATCCAACCTGAGAGTAAGATCGGTCAATTCATTAGTGTCTTAAAACCAAGTCTTCGAAGGGCGTTAGCCATAAGGGACTTCAATAGTTACGATGAAATCGTTCGATGTGCTCTCAAGGTTGAGATGGAGATTGGAGTAACCCATCAATCATATGGGTTTGATAAGAAGAGGAAAATGGAACTCAATGGAAAATCTAAAGAGCACACTAAAAAGAAGATGAGTTTTCCCTTATGCTCAAAGTGTGGAAAGAAACATGGAGGTAGTTATCTTAAATGGATAATTAAATGTTTCAAATGTGGAAAAGAAGGTCATCGGGCATTTGAATGCCACAATGATGGGAAGAAGATGTTTAGTGATGCAAACAATGAAAAGGCTACATAGAGTGCACCTCCTACACTTCAATGTTACAAGTGCAAGGAAATGGGGCATTATGCTAATCAATGCCCTAATACAAGGGTTTTTGATGATGATCGACATCAAAAAACTCTTAAGGCTAAAGAAAAAGGAAATTCACATGCTATTTCTATCAGCGATTTGGAGTAAGATAACGAAGTGGTGAAAGGTACACTCACCATCCACTCTAAAGTAGCAAATGTTTTATTTGATTTTGGATCCACCCACTCATTTATTTTTGAAGAATTTTCTAAGGGTATCATTGTATTACCTCGACAATTAGATGTTGAGTTAGCTGTGACAACCCCTAATGGCACAACAGTCACAGCAAAAGTTTATAATTCTTCTTCGATTGAAGTTTGTGGGAAAGTGATTCCTGCAAATCTTGTGATCCTTCCTATAGTGTAATTTAATGTGATTCTTGTCATGGATTGGATTTCTTTATATGGAACTCATATCAATTTCCAATGAAGGGAAGTCACATTTCATATTCCAGATCAATATATGATCGTCTATCGATGCAAGGATGAACATAACCTTCCAGTCGAAATTTCTTCCATCTTATGGGTCCTGATTCCACTAAATGAAGTTTATTTATCTCAAATGGTTGGTGAGAAACTCACGATTAAGAATATGCCAATTTTACGAGAGTTTGATGATGTCTTTCCGGAGGAATTACCGGGTCTTCCACTAAATCGTGAAGTTGAGTTTTCAATAGAACTCGTACCAGGTGATTTACATATTTCAAAGACACTTTATAGAATGGCCCCAATTGAGTTGAAGGAATTGAAGAAGCAACTCCAAGAGAATCTTGATAAGGGATTCATATTCCCTAGTGCGTCACCTTGGGGAGGACATGTTCTATTTGTTAAGAAGAAAGTGGGATCAATGAGACGTTGCATTGATTATCGAGAACTTAACAAGATATCTATCAAGAACATGTATCCTCTCCCGCGCATTGATGACTTATTTGACCAACTACGCGGAGCTCAATACTTTTCCACGATTGATCTTCTTTCAGGGTATCAATAATTAAGGGTCAAAAGGGAGGATATACCAAAGATGGCTTTCCATACAAGGTATGGATACTATGAATTTATAGTGATGCCATTTGATCTAACTAATGACCCTGCTATCATCAGGGATCTGATGAATAGAGTCTTTAGAGACTATCTTGATCAATTTGTGGTAGTCTTCATAGACGATATTCTTGAATATTCAAAGAGCAAGGAAGAACATGAAGATCACTTAAGAATTATATTGAAGACCCTGAGAAAGGATAATATTTATTACAAATTTACCAAGTGTGAATTTTGTCTTCAAAAAGATGCATTTTGGGTCACATAATCTCAAAAGAGGGGATATCTGTGGATCCAGCAAAAACAGAGGTTATCAAAAGATGGTCGAGACCAACAACAGTAACCGAGATCCGAAGTTTTACTGATTTGGCTGGATATTATCGACGTTTTTTGAATTATTTTTCACGATTATCTAATCCACTCACCATGTTGACTCAGAAAGGAGTTAAGTTTGTTTGGACGGAGGAATGGGAAGCGAATTTTAAGGAGTTGAAAATAAGGTTATCCAGTGCACATGTACTCACACTTCCTTGTAGTAGAGAAATGTTTGTGATTTACAGTGATGCATCCATGAAGGGGTTGTGGTGTGTTCTTATGAAAAATGATATGGTGATAGCTTATTCCTCACGATAGTTGAAAATCCATGATCAAAATTACCCAAATAATGATTTGGAGTCTGCTGCAGTTATCATTGCATGAAATATTTGGAGGAATTATCTTTATAGAGAAAGGTGTGATATATATACTGATCATAAAAGTTTAAAGTATATTTTCACACAAAAGGAGATGAATATGTGCCAAAGAAGATGGTTGGATATTATTAAGGATTACGACTTCTCAATTCATTACCAACCTGGGAAAGCAAACAAGGCGGCAGATGCATTAAGTCGACAAGACCATAATATCTTATCCATGATGAGGATCACAGAAGATCCAATATTTATGCATTTACAAGGGATGGATCTTGGAATTATAATGGAAGGGGAAAATCGTATCTTTATCAGATGAATGTTCAACCATCTATAGATGTGATGATTAAAGAGGCACAGAAAGAAGATGTAGAGTTACAAAAGAAGGTGAGAAATGTTCCTGAACTCAACTTTGATTGTGATGGGATAATAAAGTTCAGGAATCGGGTCTGTGTTCCTCCCATCCCAGAATTAAAGAAGGAGCATCTGGATAAGGCTCATAGTTCTTCATTCTCTATTCATCCTGGATGCACAAAGATGTATGGGGACCTGAAATAATACTTCTGGTGGGATGTCATGAAAATAGATGTTACAAAATATGTCTCTCAATGCTTGGTTTTTCAGCAAGTTAAAGATGAGAGACAAAAGGCTAAGGGGATGTTACAACCATTACCCATACTAGAATGGAAATGGGAAAACATCAATATGGACTTTGTCACCAGACTTCCTCAAACATCCAAAGGCAATAATGCTATCTGGGTCATAGTTTATCGTCTTACAAAGTCATCACACTTCATTGCTATTAGAGAGGATTTCTCTCTAGATCAACTTTCCAGGATATATTTGAAGGAAGTGGTTAGATTGCATGGAGTACCACTTTCTATTATATCTGATCGGGATCCGAGGTTTACCTTGAAGTTCTGGTGAAGTCTTCAGCATACTCTAGATATAGAGTTGACTTTCAGCACTACTTATCATCCTCAGACATACGGTCAGTCTGAGAGAACAATTCAAACACTAGAAGATATGTTGAGAGCTTGTTCTATGGATTTCAAAGGTGGTTGGGATCAACACCTACCTTTGGTGGAATTTTCTTATAATAATAGCTTTCACTCCAGTATTCAGATGTCTCTTTTTCAAGCTCTCTACGGAATGAAATGCAGGACTCCAACTTGATGTGATGAAGTTAGGGGAAGAAAACTATTAGGACCTGATCTTGTTGATGAGATGGCAGAAAAGTTCAGATCTATTCAACAACACATTAGATCTGCTCAGAGTCGACATAAAAGTTACGCCGAAAACCGAAGAAAAGACCAAGAGTTTGAAGTGGGTGATAAAGTGTTCTTACGAATATCTCCTTGGAAGAGAGTAATGAGATTTGGAAGGAAGTGAAAGATGGGCCCTAGATATATCGGTCATTTCAAAATACTGGATTATGTTGGGAAGGTAGCTTACCGATTGGCGCTTCCACTGAATCTCTCTCAAGTTCACGATGTGTTCCGTGTATCTCTCCTGAGTAAGTACATACACGATCCTTCACATGTACTCAGCTCAGAAGTTGTACCACTAGAGCAAGATCATTCTTACGAAGAATAGCCGATAGAGATTCTCGATCGTAGTGAAAAAGTCCTACGGAACAATACCACTCGCATGGTGATGGTTTTATGGAGGAACCACCAATTAGAGGAAGCTACATGGGAGCTTGAGGATATTATAAGGGAGACGTATCCTCATCTGTTTGTTACAAAGTGATGAATTTTGAGGGATAAATTCATTTTAATGGGGGTAGAATATAACACCTGAGACTTTAATGAGAAATATTTTGTTCTTATATAAATCATCAAAGGAATATTTCACTACACACAACACTATCTTGGCTTGATTTACACACAATTGTGACCTTCCTCGATAGCTTGCGTCATACGCAATACCGAGATTCACTAAACAATGAAATTCTATTAAAATATTATTAAAACTAACCATTATGAATAGTAATACCCACTTTTTGAAATTTTGTAATATTTTTTTTCAAAATGGACTTCATTTTTGGATTCGGAATATCGAAATTAGCCTAGGGTTAAATTTTGGTATTTTTATGAAACCTTTCAATTTTGGATGAATATTGAAAACATTGGTTTACTATTTAAAAACTGACTTTTTATTTTGTTAATTATTTATTTTATTTTAATTTATTTTAGGTCAATATTGATAGATAACACATATATAAGTTCAATGTAATTCATTGGAGTCTTTTTATAATAATTTTAGATATATAAAAATTTTATTGAACTTTTCACCGTCTTTTACCCACCACCTAGGAGAATTTGAAAATTTACATAAAACATAATTTTACGACTTCTGTTAGTGGAATTTCGAAAATACGAGAGACATGGTTAATATGAAGGACTAAAATGTGGTTCAATGAGATGAAAACAATTTTTGGTGAATAGTAACGTTTTACTTTTTTTTACCACGGTTAAAAGTAAATAGGATAATTAAGGATAAAATTGATATTATTATTACCCTAAATCATGTCCTAATTCTATTTGATAAGTTTAATTCGACCAAAAACAACCTTAGGAATAAAATATGACCATTTAGGCCCACATGAATCAGATTAAGACATTTATTTTTAATTTATTTAAATAAGGGTTAAAATACTTAAAATAAAATTTTAATAAATAAATCATTTCTAATATAGGGTTATACATAAGATAAATTCGACTGTAAATATTCATTATAAAGATAAAAATATTTCTACTTAATGGTATTTTATTTATAATTTTTAGACATTAAATAATATAATTTCTGTATGACACAATGATGATGCAGTAATTATCTTATTAATGAAATATTGACATAATTAATGTTATAAATACCCAAATAAATTTAATTTGAGACTTTTTATTAATTCCAATAATTTTTTATGTTAATAGGACATGTTAGTATTGATTTAATTTACTTTTTTGAACAAATATTTCTGTTATGATTTTCACAAAAATCAATTATCAAATAGTGTCAAAATTGACATAAAATAGTTTTTAAAACAAATATTATATTATTAATTGTTATTTTATTCCTAAAAATCTATGTTTCGGCCAAATGACTTAGATAAGGTTATATATATTAATAATAAACAAATTGGGGTTTGTTTGTCTTGTTATAGTATGTTTATTAACCTTGTTGTGTAAGAAAACAAGAAGACACAGTAAAAGTTAAATTATCTAACTTAAAGTTAAATCTAAATGATAAGGATAAAATTGAACCCTAAACTTGTCTAAATACTATTGGATGAGAGGATTTCGACCCATCCCCACCTTAGCTTAGAAATAAATCAATTTGGAGCTATTAAAAACTGAATATTACTTTATAATAAAATAATATTTTTAGTTTTTCCAAAGGTGCCCCTCACCTCCCTTATAAAAGGGAACATCCTTCCTCTTTTCCTCACACCACTTTGAGGCTTCATGCTCGGCCAACCTCTACCAAATTCTATTTTCCATTTCCCTAGAAACATCATAGAGGTCCTGGTCTTTTCAAAGACCAATTTTAGTTCCCTAATGTAAAGACACGTAAATTTCAAAGAAATTTTTTTCTTAATTTTCTTTAGAATTTTACAAGAGCGCAGTTTCTGACGGCACCTGATTCTGAGGCCCGGTGTGCCCGGAATCATTTTCCGAAGTTTGGCTCGGGTACATTCAGTGAACGGACGAGCGGGTTTTTCTAACTTTTGAACTGGTGCCCGGAATCGAATTCTGAGGGTACCGATGAAATCGCAGCGCCGATATTTGCTTAGAAACGCTTAATCCGGAGTTGCGTTTGCTCGGGTGTGGTTTTTAATTTTCGGGCATAAAGTTAAGAAATAAAATAATTTTATGACAACTTTATTTTATTTCACTTAAGCCACTTGAAGCCACTTAAAAGCGGCTTAAACTGAGTTGAACCAGATAGGGTACTATCCATAAATATCCTACCCTCTTGGTAGTATATTTGTGAGGTGGGTCCTGCACGAGCCCCACTGTTTCTTTCCGCTACGTAACGCACCGGAGAAAACCCGTCATTATGAAAGTCAACTAACGCGTTTTCTTAAATTCTTAACAGACCATTTAATTGGGCGGTTTATTTGGTGAATTAAATGAGCTGTTACTTTCGTTGAATTAATACAACGAATTGATGGGTCGTTACTTACCCTTTTTTCGTTTGTTGGCGTAATAATAAAATAAGACCAACATGTCTTTTTGAAGGATTACTCGTTTAGAGGTTTGTCAGAGCTCTTGAGCCTTCATCCTTCTTCGCGAAGAACGCGATGAATTTGAAGAACGCCGGCCTCTGACGAAGAACGCCGAACCCGTGGAAGTCGACGAAGCGATGTCGTGATCCGCGACGCCGACGTTCCCTTCCTGCAACGTTCTTCTGCGACGTCTCTTCCTCCGCGACGGATCTTCGATCAGCTGCTTGATGTAAGAGTCTCGGATTTTCTTTTTAATATCCTATGTGGTTTTTACCGAAACACAGATTTAATTCAATTAAATCTGTTGTTCTTGGTCCGTTGAGTTCGCTGACTCAACGCCAGATTCCGCGACGACGCGACGCCTTCCGCGATGATCAATTTCCGTGAAGAACGCTCACGCGCGACGACTACGAGGTAGGGATTTTATTTTTGGAATTACCCCTTTTTATATTCCCGTAAGTGTTTCTTTAAAAAATTAAAGAACTGTATTTGTAAAAAATTTGAAATTTATTAAAAAAAAAATTTCCTGTGTAGAATAAAAATTCTCCGTTATTTATATCTATCGCGGAGGTTGCGGGCCAAACGAACACGGCCCGACAACCCTTCGCCATTCATCGTGGTTGTGCGGATTTGACAGGGCGACGACGGAACGTGCCGCAACGGAAGTTTGATGATCCCACAGTGAATAACGGAACCCGGGAGGAGCAACGGCGCAGATGGGAAGAAAACCGGGCCACCGGAGCGACTCCGGCGGCCCGCGGAAGCCGGCGGCGGCGGTGCCCGACGCGCCGCCGGACGAGACCGCCGCGGCACCGGCCGCGGTGGCGGCGCTCGCAGGACGCGGCTGAAGCCGCGTCCGGTCGCAAGGGAGACACCCCGCGGGTGTCGCGGGTGTGTCACGCGGGGGCGGCGGCTCCCCCCCCCCCCCCTCGTCACTCGGGACGCGGCTTCAGCCGCGTCCGGCTGTCTGGCCGACACCCCACGGGTGCCGCAGGGGTGTCACGCGGGGCGGCAGCTCCCCCCGCGTCGGCCGCTCGGCCGCACGGCCGAGCCGAGCCGGACCTGCCTTGGCCGAGCCAGACCGGTCCGACCGGGTCGGACCGGGTTCGGCCGACCCAGGGGGGGTCGGGCCGGGTCGGCCCGGGCCCGGACCCCCCGTCTTCAGACTACTTTCAGTCAAATGGCCGTATCATGAGCTACATGACTCCAAAGGACTCGTCGTCAGTGGAAACGCAATCCTTGGATCGAGACGGTCGTTTTGGTATATCGCACTCAATGTTTCGGAATACTTTGAGTTCGGCCGGGTTGGTTCGTACACGAAACCATCCGGGCCCTCGGAGCGGAAACACTCATATCTTGAGCTATGGACGTCTGATTGACGTGCCGTCAGCTTTGTTGTTTTCCTCTATTGAGACGGATCTTTTGGCATACTTCTCCTGAGGTTTGGATGCAGGTGGAGTACAGTAGGGTTGGTTTTGCCTAAAAAAACCAACTGGGCCCCTGGGACAAAAAAGCCAATAACTCTCAGACCGGGCGTCCGATTGACGCGCCGTCTGCGACGTTGAGTTCCTGTTGACGATACGGATATTTTGGATACATCAACTTCGGACTTTGTGACAGTTGATGTATCGGCCTCTCGGCTCGTGGAGCGGACCCTCCCGAACGAGCTTGTTGTGTGCGGGAACCCTAGTGCTGGCTGCGACTGCTACTTCGACTGCGACAACAGTGTAGAGATCCTCAGTGGACTGCGACGACGACTGTGCAGAGATCCTCAGTGGATTGCGACGACTACTGCACTCAGCGATCCTACGTGGATCAGTGCTACAGGCCCTGTGTGGGCCTGATCCTGTGTGGGTTCGATCCTGTGTGGGTCAGCGCTCAGCGGTTCTGTGTGAGCCAGCGCCTACAGGTCCTATGTGGGCCCGATCCTGTGTGGTTCATTGTGGGGGTTAGTTACCTATCGATCCTTTGTGGGTCCGATGAATTAGATGGATCAGTGATCATCGTTATCGTCATCCGAAAAAGTATACCTGTGCGAGCTGAATCCTGTTTACTCTCCTTTGTGGATTGTGTTGAGCTATCCTGTGTGGATTTACTGTTTACTCTCCTTTGTGGATTGTGTTGAGCTATCCTATGTGGATTTACTGTTTACTCTCCTGTGTGGATTTACTGTTTACTCTCCTTTGTGAATTTTGTTGAGCTATCCTGTGTGGATTTACTATTTACTCTCCTTTGTGGATTGTGCTGTGCTATCCTGTGTGGGTATACGTTTTGCTTTCCTGTGTGGACTGGGTTATTCTTGGGCTCGGATGTTGGAGCCGATCGGGAATTGATGACTTAGGTATATGTATGGGCATATACATAAGCCGTGTCAGATGTTACTTCGTGATTGTATCTTTCATTTGTGGATTATCCTTTGTGGATTTCGGGAGACCTTCGGGGGTCTCGGGGTCCCTACTGAGTAGATTATACTCACCCCTGCACGGGCTATTCCCACACTACGTTGTGTTGGTTGCAGATGACGGACATCGCTGATCGTGGTGGAGGCTTGCGGAGCAGGACGGTACCTGGAGGTGGACCACTGGGCGGGACGTACTCGGAGCGGTCAGGTGGACCCGAGGAGCAGTGGAGGCTATCTGTACCCACCCTTCAGGTGGGACTTCTAGAGGACGGGTCGACGCTGCGGATTTTCCTTTCAGTTGTTGTTTTTCATTTTAGTTGTACTCTATAGTTGGGCTTGTATTTCCAGCCCCTTTTACTTTCAGCACAGCTTGTACAGTTTTTACTCAGTGTTTACTTTTCCTCTTGCTTACTCTGTGGTGCTTGTTTAATTTTCAAAGGCAATGCCTTCCCTTATTGTTGGTATTTATGCCTTGGTGCTAGTCGCCATACCCTGGCCTATGGAAGGCGGGCTTTGGGTAGTCACGGCACAGGCCCCGAGGACGGGTCGTGACAAATTGGTATCAGAGGCGGTCAGTTATACCGCAGACTCTGATCTTTCTTCTATGTAAAGCAATAGTGTTTAGCGTATTGGGTGTGGTTATCAGTCCAAGGAGTCCAGTGTTGGTGCGGCGACCGACGTATCCTTACACCAGGACCCTGACTTCTGATTTCCGACTTAATGCATGAAAACATTGATTGAATGTGTGTTTCAAGTTTTCTTTGTGATTACTTGTGTCAGATCACCAGGTATACTGTTCTGATCGTGGCACACTTGTTTCCTTTTCAGGATGGCCCCACGACGACAGCCAGCTAGGGTTCCGAGAGTAGAGCGCGATGACATCCCGCCGAGCGACGAGGCCTCGGTACAGGGCCTGTTGATAGCAGAGGCATCGGCGGTACCTTTACCCACAGAGCCCCCGATGCTTCCAGCGCCGATCGCTGACGATGCACGACGCCTCGGAGCTCTGCACGAGTTCCAGTGCCAGCGACCACCTAGGTTCCGTGGGTAGACGGACCCCCAGGCAGCCAAGGACTGGCTGAAGGCAGTTGTCTGAGTTTTCAGGCTAGTGAGGACACCAGCAGACCTCATGGTGATCCTCGCGGTGAGCCTACTGCACGCAGCAGCAGGACGATGGTGGAGCCTGATGCTCCAGGTACACGATGAGGCCTCCCTCATCTGGACGGACTTCGAGAGCCTCTTCCACTCAGAGTTCGTCCTGGCCACCCTCTGTGCGGTGTGCATTCAGGAGCTTCTTCAGTTGCTGCAGGGCAGCTTGACGGTCGCCCAGTACGCGGTGAGGTTTACCGATCTTTCTCGCTACTCGACCGACATGGTACGAGACCCCTGCATCCAGGCCCGGACCATCGAGCAGGGTTTGAGACACGAGATCAGGGCATCTCTCATCTCCCTCAGCATCCCGACCCAGGCGGGAGTGATGGAGCGAGCCCTTCTGATCGAGAGCTTTCTGGCAGAGTCCACAGCGAGACCTACCGCAGGGCGTCAGGTATCAGAGTCTTCAGCAGCGGGTAGCCGACGGATGACTCAGGGTTCCAGGCAGACCAGACCTTCCAGCAGACGACCTCGGGACACTGGCTCAGTAGTGCGGGGCACACAGCACAGAGCCAGCCTTCCGAGAGGCAGGCAGTGCTACTCGTGTGGCGGGCAGGGCCACATGGCTCGTGACTGCCCGACCCCTCGTACCGAGGAGCAGCAGACGGTGGAGGGGCCACCTAGGAAGAGGCAGAAGGTCGACTGTGGCGTTCCGTAGGGAGGAGGCTGACAAGGCAGAGGAGCTAGCCGAGCAGCGGGTGGTGGGCGACGCTTTGAGGCTCTGCCACCACCACCACCAGGAGGCCCACCCCGACCACAGGGAGCTGGCGGGAAGAGACAGGCACAGCTCCAGGCAGTGGAGCCCTAAGACCACGGAGCACCAGAGATGATTCGAGGTACGATCTGTGTCTATTCCACCCTTGCTGCAGTTCTTATAGACACAGGAGCGAGTCACCCTTTCATAGTCGCTGCCCTTGTTCGGAGCTCGGAGATTTCGACAGTGTCGTTGGCTCGATCCTTATGGCTAGAGACTCCTACGGGAGCAGACTCAATGATTACGCACTGGTGCCGGTAGTGTGAGCATACTCTAGGAGGCGAGAGCTTCAGCTGGGATCTTCTTGTAGCGGCGTCGAGGCCTTACGACGTAATCTTGGGCATGGATTGGTTATCTACGGTCCATGCACAGATTGACTGCATTAGGCGCAAGGTGCGATGTGTGCGCACTGACGGGAGCATGTTCACCTTCACCGACGAGAAGGGAGCCTTCACAGCACTTGATGGACTTCCGCAGAGGAGAGGACAGCCCATCACTCATCAGTTAGCTAGCCTCATCCTTGGAGCAGTTGACGTGTGAAGTCCTAGTTTTCCTGTAGTGGTGGATCAGTATGTGGACGTCTTCCCCAACGACGTTCCAGGGAAACCTCCTCGCAGAGAGGTAGACTTTTATATTAATCTGTACCCCGGGATAGCCCCGATATCCACTCCAGTGTATCGGATGGCCCCCGCTGATCTTCGAGATCTACAAGTACAGTTGGAGGACTTGCAGGGAAAGGGGTTCATCTGACCCAGTGTTTCACCCTGGGCTTCCCTGATTTTATTCGCCAAGAAGGCGGACAGGAGCTTGCGAATGTGTGTCGATTATCGTCGCTTGAACCAGGTGACAATGAGGAACAAGTACCTGCTTCCCAGGATTGATGATCTCTTCGACCAGCTCAAGGGAGCACGATGGTTCTCGAAGATAGACCTCAGGTTAGGCTATCATCAGCTCAGAGTTCCGGACGAGGATGTGCAGAAGACTGCCTTCAGGTGTCGGTATGGCCACTATGAGTTCTTGGTTATGACTTTCGGCATAACCAATGCTCCATTAGTGTTCATGAGCCTCATGAATAGGATCTTCCAGCCATACCACGATCGATTTGTCGTGGTCTTCATCGATGAAATTTTGGTGTACTCGACCACGGAGGAGGAGCACGCCTACCACTTGCGGGTTGTACTAGACACACTCCGAGAGCACCAGCTTTATGGAAAGCTCTCGAAGTTCCAGTTCTGGTTACGTTAGGTCCACTTCTTGGGGCATGTCATTTCTGAGGTGGGAGTTGCAGTGGATCCCACGACGATCGAGGCAGTGCTAGTTTGGGAGCCACCCAGGAGCGTGACGGAGGTGCGGAGTTTCTTGGGTCTAACTGGATACTATCGGAGATTTGTGCTGGACTTCTCCAGAGTTGTGGTGCCACTATCAGCATTGATGAAGAAGGGGAAACCCTTTGTGTGGTCAGACAGATGTCAGTAGATCTTCCAGGAGCTGAGGCATAGATTGACCAGCGCACCTATCTTGAGGTTGCCTGAGGAGGGAGTTGGATATGTAGTCTACAACGATGCATCAGGGACCAGACTCGGGTGTGTCCTGATGTAGGATCAGGCCGTGATTTCCTACGGATCACGTCAGTTGAGGCCGCATGAGCAGAACTATGCTACCCATGACCTCGGGTTAGCAGCAGTGGTCTTCGCTCTGAAGACATGGCGACACTATCTGATGGGCAAGTGCTTTACAGTCTTTTATGACCACCAGAGTCTCAGGTACATATTCTCTTAGATGGACCTGAACCTGAGACAGCTGCGATGGCTCGAGTTCCCCCAGGACTATGACTTTGAGATAGTCTATACTCTTGGGAAGGGGAACGTAGTAGCCGATTCCCTCAGCAGGAGGACGGGCATCCAGCTACTTGAGGAGGCGACAGAGCAGCTAGCCGCTTTGCAGATATCCTTTGTGGATAGAGATGGAGCAGCCTTCCTTCAATCTCTCACTGTCTACCCTCCACTTCTACAACGTGTCAGAGAGGCACAGCGTGGGGACGCTGACTGTGAGACGTGGCGTGCACAGATATCCTCGGGGTAGGCGCCTGATGGCTTCTCCTTGGGAACAGAGCACGACATCCTTTTCAGAGGACGTACCCTGGTACCAGTTGCTTTACGAGAGGAGGTGCTGAGAGAGTTTCACACTTCTCCTTTGGCGGTACATCCTGGAGTGGCGATGATGTACCAGGATCTCAGTCGACAACACTAGTGGTCGGGCATGAAGAAGGTTGTGGCAGAGTTCGTTTCACGGTGCCTCACCTGCCAGCAGGTGAAGGCAGAGCACTAGGTACCAGCAGGCTTGGTACAGCCCTTGGAGGTCCCGGAGTGGAAGTGGGATGGGATATCTATGGAATTCATGACTGGACTTCCACGCACTTCCAGAGGTCATGACTCCATTTGGGTGACTGTTGACCGACTCACCAAGTCGGCACACTTCTTACCCATCCGAGAGCATGGCTCAGTGGAGAGATTGGGGTGTCTCTATGTTCAGGAGATTGTACGGCTTCACGGTGTGCCATCGACTATCGTCTCCGATTGGGACGCTCACTTTACTTCCCGGCTTTGGAAGGGGTTGCAGGAGGCATTCGGGACGTGGCTACGTCTGAGCACCGCCTTTCACCCTCAGACGGATGGTCAGATGGAGAGGACCATTCAGACTCTCGAGGACATGATCCGCGCATGTGTCCTCGACTTTGGTCGCAGCTGGGAGGACCACCTACCCTTGGTGGAGTTCACGTACAACAACAGCTACCACTCCACCATCGGGATGGCACCATACGAGGCATTGTACGGCAGGCCTTGCAGATCTCCTTTGTGCTGGACAGACCCAGGGGAGTCAGCACTTGTGGGACCAGAGATGGTCTGGGCCACGACAGAGAAGGTCCAGGTCATCCAGGAGCGGATGTGGACAGCTCATAGCCGGCAGAAGTCATATGCTGACAGGAGGTGGAGGCCACTAGAGTTCGAGGATGGCGACCACGTGTTCTTGCTTGTCTCACCTCGATGTGGATTACAGAGATTTGTCCAAGGCGGAAAGTTGTCTCCACGCTTCATTGGGCCTTTCTAGGTCCTCAGCAGGATTGGCGAGGTGGCTTATCGCCTGGCTCTGCCACCTCAGTTGCACCGGGTGCACAACGTCTTCCACGTATCTCAGCTGAGGAGATACGTGCATAACCCGACACACATTATTGACTATGGGGAGCTAGACGTGGATGATGGGGCGAATTTTGCAGAGATCCTGGTGGAGATAGAGGATCGATGGGAGCGGGTTCTATGTGGGCGATCGATTCCTCTTGTGCGCATCAGATGACATCACGAGAACCTCCAGGAGAGCACATGGGAGCGGGAGGCTCAGATGCGTGCTCAGTACCCACATTTGATTCCCTAGTTTATGATGTATCATTACGGGGATGTAAAGTCCTGAGGTGGGAGTAATGTAAAGACCCGTAAATTTCAAAGAAATTTTTTTCTTAATTTTCTTTGGAATTTTAGAAGAGCGTAGTTTCTGACGGCACCTGATTCTGAGGCCCGGTGTTCCCGGAATCATTTTTCGAAGTATGGCTCGGGTACATTCAGTGAACGGACAAGTGGGTTTTTCTAACTTTTGAACCGGTTCCCGGAATCGAATTCTGAGGGTACCGATGAAATCGCAGTGCCGGTATTTTCTTAGAAACGCTTCTTTCGTAGTTGTGTTTGCTCGGGTGTGGTTTTTAATTTTCGGGCTTAAAGTTAAGAAATAAAATAATTTTACGAGAACTTTATTTTATTTCACATAAGCCACTTGAAGCCACTTAAAAGTGGCCTAAACTGAGTTGAACCGGATAGGGTACTCTCCAAAAATATCCTACCCTCTTGGTAGGATATTTGTGAGGTAGGGCTCGAATGAGCCCCGCCGTTTCTTTCCTCTAAGTAACGCACCCGCGAAAAACCCGTCATTATGAAAGTCAACAGACGTGTTTTCTTAAATTCTTAATAGACCATTTAATTGGGCGGTTTATTTCATCAATTAAATGAGCTGTTACTTTCGTTGAATTAATACAACGAATTTATGGTTCGTTACTTACCTTTTTTTTCATTTGTTGGCGTAATAATAAAATAAGACCAACATGTCTTTTTTGAAGGATTACTCGTTGAGAGGTTTGTCAGAGATCTTGAGCCTTCATCCTTCTTCGCGAAGAACGCTAAGAACGCGAAGAATGCCGGCCTCCGACGAAGAATGCCGAACCAGTGGAAGTCGACGACACGACACCACGATCCGTGACGCCGACGTTCCCTTCCTGCAACGTTCTTCTGCGACGTATCTTCCTCCGCGACGGATCTTCGATCGGCTGCTTGAGGTAAGAGTCTCGGATTTTATTTTTAATCTCATATGTAGTTTTTACCAAAACATGGATTTAATTAAATTAAATCTGTTGTTCTTGGTCCGTTGAGTTCGTCGACTCAACGCCAGATTCCGCGACGACGCGACGCCTTCCGCAACGATCAATTTCCGCGAAGAAGGCTCACGCGCGACGACAACAAGGACGGGATTTTATTTTTGGAATTACCCCTTTTTATATTCCCATAAGTGTTTATTTAAAAAGTTAAAGAACCGGATTTGTGAACAATTTGAAATTTATTAAAATTGTTGTTTCATGTGTGGAATAAAAATTCTCCGTTGTTTATATCTAACGCGGAGGGTGCGGGCCAAACGAACACGGCCCGACAACCCTCTGTTGTTCTTCGTGGTTGTGCGGATTTGACGGGCGATGATGGAATGTGCTGTAACGGAAGTTTGATGATCCCACAGTGAAGAACGGAACTCGGGAGGAGCAACGGCACAGACGAGATGAAAACCGGGCCACCAGAGCGACTCCAGCGGCCCGCGGAAGCCGGCGGCGGCGCGGGTCGCCGGCACGGCGGCGCGGGTCGCCGGCACGGCGGCACCGGCGCCCGGCGCGCCGCTGGACGAGATCACCGGGCTGTGGTGCTGGCGGGACGTGGCTGAAGCCACGTCCAGTCGCCAGGGAGACACCCCGCGGGTGTCGCGGGGGCGGCGGCTCCCCCCCCCCCCCCCCCGCGTCACACGGGACGCGGCTTCAGCTGCGTCCTGCTGTCTGGCCGACACCCCGCGGGTGCCGCGGGGGTGTCACGCGGGGTGGCGGCTCCCCCCGCGTCGGCTGCTCGGTCGCTCGGCCGAGCCGAGCCGGACCGGCCCTGGCCGAGCCAGACCGGTCCGACCGGGTTCGGCCGACCCCGTCTTCGGACTGCTTTGTGTGAAATGGTCGTATCTTGAGCTACGAGCCTCCAAACGACTCGCTGTCAGCGGCAACGCGATCCTTAGATCGAGACGGTCGTTTCGGTATATCGCACTCAAGGTTTCTGAATACTTTGAGTTCGGCCGGGTTGGTTCGTACACGAAACCAACCGGGCCCTCGGAGCAGAAACGCTCATATCTTGAGCTACGGATGTCTGATTGACGTGCCGTCAGCTTTGTTGTTTTCCTATAAGTGAGACAGATCTGTTGGCAGACTCCGCCCGAGGTTTGGACGCAGGTGGAGTACGGTTGGGTTGGTTTTTCCTAAAAAAAACCAATCGGGCCCCTGGGACAAAAAAGCCAATAACTCTCAGACCGGGCATCCGATTGACGCGCCGTCTACGACGTTGAGTTCCTGTTGACGATACGGAACTTTTGGATACATCAACTTCGGAATTTGTGACAGTTGATGTATCAGACTCTCGGCTCGTGGAGCGGACCCTCCCAATCAAGCTTGATGTGTGCGGGAACCCTAGTGCTGGCTGTGATTGCTACTTCGACAGCGACGACCGTGCAGAGATCCTCAGTGGACTGCGATTCCGATTGTGCAGAGATCCTCAGTGGACTGCGACGACTACTGCACTCAGCGATCCTACGTGGATCAGTGCTACAGGTCCTGTGTGGGCCCGATGTTGTGTGGGTCCGATCCTGTGTGGGTCAGCGCTCAGCGGTTCTGTGTGAGCCAGTGCCTACAGGTCCTGTGTGGGCGCGATCCTGTGTGGTTCATTGAGGGGGTTAGTTACCTATCGATCCTTTGTGGGTCCGACGACTTAGATGGATCAGTGATCATCTTTATCGTCATCCGAAGAAGTATACCTGTGTGAGTTGAATCATGTTTACTCTCCTTTGTGGATTTTGTTCATCTATCCTGTGTTGATTTACTCTTTACTCTCCTTTGTGGATTGTGTTGATCTATCCTGTGTGGATTTACTGTTTACTCTCCTGTGTGGAATTACTTTTTACTCTCCTTTGTGAATTTTGTTGAGCTATCCTGTGTGTATTTACTGTTTACTCTCCTTTGTGGATTGTGTTGTGCTATCCTGTGTGGGTATACGTTTTTCTTTCCTGAGTGGACTGAGTTATGCTTGGGCTCGGACGTTGGAGTCGATCGGGAATTGAGGACTTAGGTATATGTATGGGCATATACCTAAGTCGTGTCAGATGTTACTTCGTGATTGTATCTTTCCTTTGTGGATTATCCTTTGTGGATTTCGGGTGACCTTCGGGGGTCTCAGGGTCCCTACTAAGTAGTTTATACTCACCCCTGCACGGGCTATGCCCGTACTACGTTGTGTTGGTTGTAGACAACGGGCAGCGCTGATCGTGGTGGAGGCTTGTGGAGCAGGACGGTACCTGGAGGTGGACCACTGGGCGGGACGTACTCGGAGCGGTCAGGTGGACCCGAGGAGTAGTGGAGGCTATCTGTACCCACCCTTCAGGTGGGACTTCCAGAGGACGGATCGACGCTGCGGCTTTTCCTTTTAGTTGTTGTTTTTCCTTTCAGTTGTACTCTATAGTTGGGCTTGTATTTCTAGCCCCTTTTACTTTCAGCACAGCTTGTATAGTTTTTACTCAGTGTTTACTTTTCCGCTTGCTT
The DNA here is from genome assembly GCA_963277665.1 of Viscum album. Lineage (NCBI taxonomy): Eukaryota > Viridiplantae > Streptophyta > Magnoliopsida > Santalales > Viscaceae > Viscum > Viscum album. Next base: position 904,035,984 of record OY728122.1, on the reverse strand, counting down.
ACTCTATGGTGCTTGTTTACTTTTAAAAGGCAATGCCTTCCCTTTTTGTTGGGATTTACGCCTTGGTGTTAGTCGCCAGCCCCTGGCCTATGGAAGGCGGGCTTGGGGTAGTCACGGCACGGACCTCGAGGACGGTTCATGACACCTAAAATGAGGTCTCAAAGAGGCGCTTCAAAGAATATGTAATGTTCGTTACCGATTCTTTCAACTTTATTTCTTCTTCAACTTCTTCTTCTTTAGTTGTTTCATTATGAAGTAATAACATCAGTATAACTCATATAATGATATGTTATTTTAAGTATGAAAGAACCATATTTCACCATATATCCATCCTACAGAAAACGAAATCACCACGCATGCGTACGTACGGAATACCGTCTCCACGCCGTGGTGTAATCCATTTTCCACCACCACCTTACTTGGATGGGTATAATGGTGTAAATAATAAATATCTATGATTATTGTAAAGTGATATTGATTCTAAAATAGTATACATACACTCCAATACAATTCCACGATCATGGGAACGATATCATCGCTCGTGCATACGTATGGAATACTGTCTCCACGATGTGATGTGACTCGTTCTACATGATCTTCATTGCATAATGATTATATAAATCAATTGAATGAATGAATAAGATATATATTACACTAATACCACTTTTTAAATTAGTTATCTATAACCTAAAAACAAGAATAAGTATTTATTCGACAAAACACGCATAAGAACAAAAAGTAATAAACACCCGAATAACAAGTAGCAATGAAATATTACTAATAAGAAGATAAGAATCTGACCATATATGATATCATAAAAATATGTATGATTCTGTAATAAGTCAATGACATTATTTAAATCATTATACAGGAGTTTCGGAAACTTACGAAGCAAATCGGACCTAAGGTAAGGGAAAAAATCACAATCTCATTTTTATCCGAGATTGTTTATACTTTGGTATTTATTGGGGTGTATTTTATCATCCACATCCATGTTTCCTCAATATGTAATATTATTTCCATCCTCATACAATTTTTTAAATCAAATTTTACCCTTATATGAGTTTTTAGTAAAATATTTGAAAGGAATCTTTTATCATTTTTCGTACGAGGTACTTTTTGACTTTTCCGACAAAAGTATGAGAAGAATGTTTTTCTTAACTTATACAGAATGAATGGATTTTTAAAACATTATTTCCAAGATTCTTCCATTAAAAGTTTTCATGTTTATTTCTAATCAAATTATTTTAGTTTAAAATTGTATGACATGTTAAGAATGGAAAATGTTTTTGAAGTAGAAAGCAAATTTTCCTCACAAATGGAGTTCAAGTGTTTTATCAAAATTATTTTCTATCTAAGATAATATAGGGTTCTGTTTCTATCCCTATTATTACATTGATTTGATTATGTTGTGATGGAATTATATTTATGAATTCCTTTATCTTATATGAATTGTTTTATGATGTCACGATGTTTAAGACTCCCATTTTTATTACATGGTCTATGTAATGATGTATGATTTATGATTTTGTGGAACACATAAGAATGGTATCATTATGAGATGTTTGGGTCCTATATCTCCCTCCAGTGCATTGGGTAATGATTTATATCTCATGAGATAGACATGGATGGAATGGCAGGTTAATCTGGTTCAGTAAAACAAGACTGAAACGAGGAGTGAACTCAGTTCAGAAATGGACTTTGTCTGCTAAGATAGTCTTGGTAATGAGTCTTGACTACTAAAAAATGATTCTATATGATTAAGTGTGTATGACAAAAAGTTTCATGTTTTATGTTATGATTATTGGGATTACATTTCACTACTATGATTTATCCCATGTTATGAAATTATGATCTCTTTTGCGGGTTAATATTTCCAAAATGATATGTTATTATGAATATGATGTTATTGATATTTCTTTTGTTTACCCTTACTGAGAATTTGAGCTCAACCTTTTGTATATTTTCTTTCCCCAGGTCAGGAAGAAGGTTATTATGTAGGATATGCCAAAAAGGGACTCTAGATATGATGAAATAAATTGGAGACAACGTAGATGATTTATGAACCGGTTGTTTATGTTTCACAGTTTCTAAAGACACTATACCTATACGGCCCTTTCACGGTTTTGTTATATGTTGTAATAAGTGTACTTCAATTTTTAAGTATTAACAATTTATGTAAAGTATGGGTGGTTATAACCCAAATAAAAGGTAACATCATTCCTCAAGCTTCATTGTTCATTTTCATTCTACAACAGCTTAATTATTCTTATTCAATTGTTTTATGAAAACCTATAAATCCTAAATAAACTAAGTTATTTATATTCTAATTATTTTTTCCAAAACATATACACAATTTCGTATAGTTGGTGAAGAATGTACCAATCCTATGTACCGCAAACTACATCCCTTTGAATCAATATTGTTCATTTTTCCCCTACCACCACCCTAGGATGGTCATTATTATTTAATTTCTATTTCAATATGATATAAATGAAATATATTATATAATTATTTTTATTTAATTATTATATAAATCATACCTTCTTATTTTCCATTTTGTGTAAATACGATAATTCTTTTTGGGAAAGTGTGGACTACCACCTCCTCAAAGAGTTGTGATTATTTCATATTATACCTTGAATGTATTAAGTATGGGTGAATTAAATTTATATTAAGTGTATCAAATAATAATTCTAATATAATTAAAAATATATATATATGTGTGTGTGTGTGTATATTTCATTAAATTTATTTCCTTCAATAATATAATTTATTGTAAACATCATTAATGTTTACTTACGACCTCTTGTCTCCCTGACTTGGGTATTCCATTTCAAATTTATGTAATTCATATATTAGAAAAAATTTATATATAATGTATATAAAATATATATATATCAATTATTTAATTCATGATATTTTTATGAGGACAAAAAATATAATAAATTAAGAAACTTGCGTAAAACAAAAAAGTTGTTCCCTTAAACGCATCCTTAAGATAAAATTGTTTATAAAGGGGTGATATAATTCCATATATGGTATTATATATATGAATATAAATCTATTATAGAAATATAATAAACTTTTATTTATTAGATATGAGTTTTGAATGATTTTGAATTGTTTCAATACATATTGTAAGTGGATTTCTAGTCTCACATTTATTTGTGTGAGATTTAGGACATATCCACAACTCGTTTCTTTTGTGAGGTCTATATACAAAAATAGAATATATTATATAATTATTATAATTATATTTAATTTATTTAAATATCCATTAGATGATATTTATTTCATGGTTTTTATGTTTCAAATGTTACTAATTTGGTAAAGAAGTTTTTCTGAATTTTCTTTTACTAAGATACATGCCATGAATTTGAAAAAACATTTTTCCAAAATTGTATTTAAAGATTATAATTTGTGATCATTTTTAAAGAAAAATGGATTTTAACTATCTTATATGTGTTTTAATTTACACAATATATGTTTTCAAAGTGTTTTCAATGAAACTGTAATCAATGGATTTTGTTTCATTTTTTAAAATTTTTATAAGTGTTTTCAATAAAATGGAATTAAATCCATTTTTATGATTTAATTATATTTTTTTTATAAAAAACTAAATGAAAAATTATTTTTAAATTTTTTCACGTATTCATTTATATTTTTTCAAATTTTTTTCAAGAAAATATGTATTAAATGATTTTATGTTGGAAATATAAATTTTCAATTTATAACGGATATTTTCCTGAAGAAATGTTTTTAAAATATATTTCAAAATTATTTTCTATCTATGATTATATATATTGGTGTTAATTATGAATTTTTAGGAAATTATTAGAGGTTTATATTCATATTAATTTACTGAATGGAATATGATTTGATGGATTGAGGTTTTTGAAACCAGTTTCTCTTTTACGTGTTTTAGTTTTATTAATCTCATTTCCCTTTAATTTGTTATAGGATTATGAAAGGCATTTTACATTCAAGGATTATATTCCTATGAAACATTGTAATTTTCATGGGTTATTCTTTGATGAAATTATTATTAAACCTATATCATTTCCAAAGTTTAATATATGATTATATTTAGATAAAACCTATTTTATTTAAAGGGTTATGATAAGAATTATTATGATCTTGGGGTACATGTCTATATAATTTCATTATTATATATTTGGTAATAATATATCCCTCCAATAAATTGGGAAAATATTTATATATGATGACATATTGATGGGAATCAATCTTAGAGGATTGATCAACTATGGGATGATGGGGAAACTAGATCTCTTATAATTAAAGGACTGTGACTGGGGACGATGTTGTGACATTCATAGTAGGTTTATTTCACATTAGGATGGGAATATGGGGAAACCTGATAAACTATGGGAAGATGAGGAAACCATATCCCTTATAATTATAGGACATCGGCTGGGATGGTGTTATGTCATATCAAGTAGATTTTTTCCCCTTAAAGTTACCAGATATGTTCTAAAGTGTGTCTTCAATTATAGGTAATGATAGATCATATTCATATGTATTCCACAATTCCATGTTTTATTCAAATGTTATGATTTCAGATTTTATTCTCTTTATTTCCATATATTTCTTGTTTTATGAACTACTAATATTTATTCCTTGATTTATGTTTATGAGCATTTATATGAAGGGTATGATCTTATACTGTTATCATCCAATTCTCATACACTTATCCTCATTTTTATTCTTACATATCTCCCTTGATAACCCTTAATGAGCATCTAAGATCATCCCCTTTTATGTTTTCATCTTATGGATGTAATGTTATGTGTTATGTATGATGTGTTTGAGAAGGTTTATTGTGCTGAAGAAAATTGTAGGAGAAAATGTATATCACTTATGTGAGAGTACATATGATTTCATGATTGAAATGGAAGTACAATAACATGGTCATTAAGAATATTTATTGTATTGTATTTAGCATTCTTCAAACATGATATAATTTTAATGTATAAAAACAGAGTGTCACTATTGTTAGCATCAAGTAAAATATTTAGTTAAAATTTGAAAAATATGACTACAAAACTAGAGTGATAACTGTAACAACATGTGTAATGTTCATTATAAGGATAATTAAAAGTGTGGGAAATCTTCTTGGAATTGTTTGTCAAGGATAGATTTAATGATTCCCTATAAATAAATGCCTATTTGGATAAAAGGGTGTAAATGGTTTGGGAACATATTTTCAAATGAGTAACAACATGACATGGTGTTTCGAACCAAACATTAGTGTAACATAGTACATGAAAATGTGCATTACTATAGACACTGTCTTAAAGTCATAGGGGACATCCTTTGGGTGTTCACAAAATATTCACTAACTATCATGATTTATTTAAATATAAGTTGTCAATGAATTGCCTATGATAAACATATTTTTTCATTGATTAAGCCAGGAGTTTTGATTTATATATCATATACATTGTTTTTAGGGTTATGAGGTTCCTTACTATGACAATAGTTTTTTACTCTATGTTTTCCATTTATTGAATGGATAGAATACAATGAACCCACATTATAGGTGACTGTGTTGGATAGTGAAATGAATTTTCTCCTAATAAAATGAATTCTATGGGATTTTTAATTTAAAACCACATTCTTATGCTCACATAAAATTCTATAGATATAATTCATGAAAATATTTTAAATGAACAAATTATGGAATAATGTTCGGTTGATACCTTCATGAGGAAAAATAAACATACTTTCAGGGGTTTTTCTCATCCACATTTTGTTGAACACTTGATCAGTATTAATGAAAATATCATATTTTTCACTAGTGTTTCGATCATGAGAAATTAATTCTCACTATAAAATATATATAAGGTGACATTGACCAGTGGTGGACATTAATTAGTAATACAAGGAAGCAAAAAGATATTAAATACATGGATTGGGTCGAGTTTATAAACATATACATCATTAAGTAAATTACTCATGTTCTTCATTAAAATATGGAAATTTATTTCCTTGATTTAAATCAAAAGGATGTTGAATACATTAGTATCATTGAGGGTAATTTCACACAACATGTGAGGTATTCTTCAGTAATTTTAATCCCTCCCAAATGTAATGTTGATAAGTTCTTCAGATGATTAAGGCCTCTTAATTGAAGGGTTTTGGCCATATAAAATCTTAATAGTTATGAAGAGGTATGGAATTGTGTAATCAATATTAAAATTATGTTCATAGAAATATATTAATCTCATGGTTTTTACAATAAAAGGATTTTTGAGTTCAATTGAAAAAATAAAAATCATGAATAGAAAAAGATGATTGTACATTTATTTTCAATTGGGGAAGAAGCACATAGTGATCTTAATTTTGGGGTATAATATGTGTTTTAATGGTGAAAGTGAAGTCTATAATTCACTTTATTTCTGAACGGATGGAATGAAGTTTTTCAATGATTCATGTATAAGAAATGTTACATGGAATGCACCTCATACACATTAGTACTTTATGTGTAATAAGGATTGAAATTATGGTAACCATTATCCAAACTAAAGGGTTGGTGATGTTTAACATTTTCATCAACCTATTAAACTATGAGACAAGGGTAAAAATAATGTCCTCAAGGATTTTGATGAGGGGTAGGATAGCAATGTTATGAAATCTAAACATAAAATCCATTCTAGAATTGATAATGTATTTTATGGTTCTGTATCTACCCATTCATTCAAATCTAAATAATCTTATATAGTTATTATGATTCTACACAAATAATTTGAAGTGAAATTTGATTTGGATACATATAGTAGTACAATTATTCCATATGATGTTTTTGATTCCTATGTTGTTGTAATTTTTCATAATGTACTACCTATAAATCAAGACATGCATCCCCTAGGTTAAATTAGATGAAATATTGGGCATGTATTAGATTTATTTGTATATATCCCATGTAAATGTTTGAGGAATGAAAAATATATTTTATATTTAAAACCAACATATGATCTTCTATTAATGTGAAAATATGTACGAATAACATATAGAGATGGCATCCAGTGTATGGGTCTTAATTCCCATTAAGAATGTTTTTTCTCTCAAATAGTTTGGGATAAACTTGGAGTCTATTGTATATATTGTTTGATCATTTTTTTATCTATTCCCAAAAGAGTGTTTCCATCTTCCACTAAAATGGGAATTTTATTTCACTATATAACTCATATATGGTTCTAAATCAATTTCCAATAATCCCTATTTAATGGCCCAAATATATTTGTAGAAATTTAAAAATAAACTCCTAGAAAACCATGATAATGGATTAATTTATCCTAGTGTGTCTCTTTGGGTTCCACCTATTCTCTTCATGAAAAATATATTCATCTCAATGTGACTCTTCAATTGTTATCAAGAGTTGAAAAATACATGATTAGGAACAGGTATCCTCTTCATAATATTTATGAATTTTTGTAAGCTATACAGAGTAAAATATTTTCATAGATTAAACTTTGTTCTGGATATCATCAATTGATTTCCATTAAATTGTATCTAACCATGATGGAATTGCATTCATGGTATAGACACTAGGAATATTTAGTTATACATTTTTGTGTTATTAATTCCCATTTTTCGTTCGTGGATTTTATGAATATATACTGTAGAGATTACCGTGAACAATTTTTTTTAGTCCTTATAGATTATTTCATTATCTATTAAATGGTCGTGGAAGAGTATATATAGACCATTAGAATTGTACTAATTACCCTATAAAGGAGAAACTGTATGAAAATTTACAAAGTGTGATTTTTTTATGAAAAATGTTTCATTTTTGGGTCAAATAATCTCAAGAGATTATATAGAAGTATATCCTTCAAATATATAGGTAATTAAATATAGGATGAAACCTACCACAATGATTGAGTTCTGTAGTTTTCTTTCATTTTATGGATATTATTAGATGTTTGTTTAAAATTTTTCACAATTAGAAAGTATGAGGAATATGTTTATAACAACCATGCTTTTTGTTACACACATAATCATAATTTATTACATAAACATGGACATTATAAAACCATGAGGGTCGATAGGTATACTGTATTGGGAAATTTGGAACATTACATAAAAACATAATACATAAAAATACAACATCATTATTGAAAACATCATTCACATGACCACAACATTCCCTCATACTTGGAATTGAATAGGATACCATGAAGAAATACATGTGGAAAGGGTGATCCATAACACCCGATAAGGGAGTAAAAAATATATAACATGAAGAATATAGTTAATGATAGGAAATAGGCATATCAATAGATCATAATATAAACATGAACATAATGGAAAGATATAGCATGATTGTCATTACATGGAAATGTGGCATCAACATTTAACATGACATTAGCATGATACAAGGTTAATTGAACATGAATAATGAGTAAACCCTCATTTAACTATAATTACTATGATTAACCCCTATTTTAACATGACTTATCTTGATACCAATCTTTACCCAATGCATTGGAGCTCTATCAAGGTGCACCCTCCATAATCTTTTCAATTCATTCATAAATGTGCCACATAGATCATACAACATGGATGCATTTAACATCATAATTTATTCCATGATAATTAAATATGGAATGAATATGTGAATATATATAATCAATATGTAATGGTGCCTAAATTTGAATACCATTGATAGATAAATGAGCATGGTGTTCACAACACAATGGCCCTGGATTGGATAATCGCAGTTCAATTTCGGCAGCATAACAATGTGACATAAGAGTTCAAACAAATGGTTTATGAGATAGAAAGTGGTGTATCATCATATATAAATTAAATGCACTGTAATGGGTCATATTGATACATTTCCCAACATATGAAATGTAATTTAGATTTATAAAACAAATGAATTGATTGAATGTAAATGAGGAGAGAGAAATTTCTTATGGTATTTTGGCATGGTAACAGGTGTACATGGGAGGCATTAATGAGAGATAAATGGGTCTATCATCATTCAAACATAAAAAGGGAAGTATGTGGGATGTGAGAAATTATACCCCATCATCTATAACTATAAATAATATGGCATAACAACAAAATGAAATTTGGACAAAAATGAGAATGGATGAAATCCCTTAACTTGTTGTGTGATCCCAAATGCTTGAGAGAGGCATAAGAGAGGCTTCATGGGAGATTGGGGGTGCCTTGTTATGATTATAGAGAGAGTATGTCAGATTTTTGTCAGGATCCAATGGTTTTGAGTGAAGATTATGTGGGATCTTGGGTGGTTTTTTATAGGAAAATATTGTGAATTCATTATTATTTTGGCTTTGGACCCTACACATTAAACTATTCAGAAACACAAACTATAGCATCGTTTTTAATAGGTTTTTTGGCCAAGGGGGATTGGAAAATTTTATTTTATATTTATAATGGACGTCCTTTTTATAATATTTGGATTTCTTATGTGAATGTTAGAAACACTCTCAAGGAAATCATTTTAAAATGTTAAAAAATTTATAAGTCTTGGAGGGTCCACTAAGATTTCTAAAATAAATAAAACAAATATAAAATAACATTATTCGAATTTTAAATAATATATTTTTCTAACATACAATTTATATTATTTTATTAAATCTCTATTGGGTCATTATGATGTCATAAAACACATTATATATTTAAACGGTATTTAATTTTTACCCAAAAATTTGACTGTCTCAAAAAATTATGAAAAATTCACTGTTGGATAATTTCAACATCCTGATTCCAAAAATAATATTAAATTTATCTAAATAATTTCCTAATTATTTTTATATTTACTTTTAAAATTTAAACCGCCATTTATCAAAAATTCATGGGGTTTGGCAAAAACAGTTTTCAAATATTAATAAAAATTACAATTGTAATCATAAAACTTATACATTAATTTATATTTAATAAAAACAACATTAGTAATAATAATATTCTATTAAAATATTATTTAATTCCCCAAATCCATTGATTCATCAAAATATATTACTTAATTGATAATTAACTAAAAATACTATTTGTTCATTAAAAACTATTTAAAAAGTAACAGTAATAAAATGAATGTATATTCTCTATAAAAAAATAATGTACATAATTATAGTGCTAGGGGATTGTTTCAAAACCCCTTATAACACTGACATATGACCTAATGGTTTGGTTTGTGATACTGAAAGACTCTTGGGGTGGCTTGTATAACATCACTTGAGTAGTAATCTCTATAAACTTCCACTTCTCCGGTTTGCAGTTCCGCTCAAGCTTAACGTGTTGAAGCTCTGCAAGGGCTTGGTCATGATCAAATAACAATGATTCCACCTCCATTTCATGCTCTGATAATATGGGATACTTATGGAGATATTATACTCTATGTGGCAGTATGTTCCTTTCCTATAGTATATTGGAAATGTTAAAGCCCTATATATATACTTATAATGTGATCACTCTTAAACGCCTATATTAGCAATGGACAATATTATTAACGATATTTTGAAATAAAAAAACACTAAAAGGAAGATCATATGTTATATAAACTTGTTACATTATAAGAAATTTAATTAGATCAACATGAATTTTCATTAATAAAATTTTTGGTCTCTACAATGTTTACTTTGAAGGGTTCAATGTTCTTCTAGACATTTTAATGAGAGGAAACCATCATGGAAGTGAAGATAAATAATGTCAGCACACATTTTCTTACATTAACTTATTGTGGATAAGTGTTTTTAATCTACAGTGATGCATACAATAATAGATAGGTACGTGTTCATTGAATAACTATGAAATTACTGATTATACCTCTTGTGGTATAATGCTCCACTTGAAAAATTACACGAGTCATTATTTGGAGTTAAGAATGCTAATTTTTTCATAAAATAACTAGAGGTATTATCATTATGGTGAAAGTTCTAATATATATACTTCTCATAAAAGTATAAAATACATATTCAAAAATAAGGATTTGAGCATGCATTAGAGATGATGGTTATATATGAAAAATAATTATGGCTAGAAAAATACAATACCACCCTTGGAAAATGAAAAGGGTGGCTAGTACATTGAGTCTAAAGGATCATACTAACTTATCAATAAAGAGGGTCCCAAAATATACAATATTATTGTATTTAAAAAGTATTGATATTAATATCCTAGAAAAATGGGCAATTTTTTAGCTTTTTATCAATTAATTGGTCAACAATTTATCTCTGTCTAGATTAAAGAGGCGTAAAAGGAAGGGGTATAGTTATAAAAGAAGGATTGAAATGATTCTCAGTTAAACATTGAATAGGATTAAATGATATGTGGCAGGAAATTGACATGTTATCATTCAAAACTAAATTTGAAGGATCTGTTAGTTCGAGCCCATAGTTATTCATTAACTTTTCATCTTGGAAGCAAGATGATGTATAGATATTTGAAGGAAAACATCAACTGGAATGGAATAATGAGGGATATCAAAGAGTTTGTATCTCATTGCAAGGTATTTATATAAGCTAAAGAAGAAAGATAGAAATATAATGTGTTGTTACATACATTACCCATACTAGAATAAAAATGGGAGAACATCAAAATGTATTTTGTGTATGGAATCCACAAGACCTCTAAAATGATTAATTCTATAAGAGTGGTAGTTTATGGCTTATATAGTAAACATATATCATTACTATCAGATAATAATTCTCAATAAATGTGATTTCTAGGATATACATTAAGGTAGTGGTAATTTTACATGGAGTTCCACTTTACTTTGTATTTTATTGGAATCGAAAGATTACTAATTAGATGGATAAGTCATCAGTTAGAACTTGATATAGATTATAGTTTCAGCACTAATTATCATCCTCATAGTAATGGTCAGTCTGACATAACAATTCAAATCCTAGTATGTATATTGATATCTTGTTTATTGTATTTTAATGGTCATTTGCAACAACAAATTCCTCTATATTATTTTTCATACAGTAACAGATTTGACTCTATTATTAATATGTATCCTTATTAATCCCTTTATGAAAAGAAATTCAATGTGAAAACATTATGGGATTATGTTAGAGAAATATATCTATTCATACATGATTTTAGTGATGAAATGAATGAGAAGGTTGGACTGATTATATAACATATCAAAAAAGAATAATTTAAGATGAAATTATTTGTTGATAAGTATCATTAAGACCAATAATTTGATGTTGGTGAGATGATTATTTTTCAAATTTCTCTATGGAATAAGGATATGTGTTATAGGATGAAAAAAAACTTAATCCCTAGTTAATTCGTTCCCATTGAGTTTCATCGTCATATGAGAATCATTTCCTATAAGTTAAAACATCCGCATATTCTCTCCCTTTCCCAAAATGTATCATAAAGAAAAAGAATATGATGTTGGTGAGATGATTATTTTTCAAATTTCTCTATGAAAAAAGGATATGTGTTATAGGATGAAAAAAAACTTAATCCCTAGGTAATTCATTCACATTGAGTTTCATCATCATATGAGAATCATATCCTATCTGTTGAAACATCTGCAAATTATCTCCCTTCCCAAAATTTATTCCATTTATCTCTCACGGGGAAGTACATTTTTGACCCATTACATGTACGTAACTCATAGGTCATATAGTTATATCATGATCATTATATTAAAGAACCAAATTTTGAAATTATGTATCATATAGAGAATGTTATATGAAATAAGGACACTCACATAGTCAATGTTTTGTAGAGAAATCAATAGTGAGAGGAAGCTATATGGGAACTTGAGGATTTAAAGTGGTTGAAATATCCTCATTTTGTATAACAAAATGACTAATTTTGAGGGAGAAATTAATTTTAATGTGGGTTGGAATGTAACACCATTAGGTTTTTTGAAAAAAAAATTACATATAAATTACATTTATTTGATTTCCTATGTTGTAGACTGTACTAGGTCAATCGTTCATTATATGATAAACTAGGATAATCATGTTCTACATGATACCCTTACATTCCTTGTGTCACATGAAACATTGAGTTTCTATGAAACATAATTGTATTATTAAAGTTATTTAATTGATGTAGTTATAAACTATCGAATAAAAATAGTAATATAACTATAATAACTAATTTTTGAATATTATTTATAATGATTTATAAAAATAAAACAAATTGATAATTAAAATGTAATATGGTTATATGACGTTAAATGATTCAAACTTATATTTTTTCAAATTAAATTCTTTTTACGTATTCTATAAAAAATAATAAAATTAATTATTGAGTATTTTATATATTGAATTTGGTAAAATATAAATAATTTTAGGAATTTTGAATTTCTAAATTATCTTAGGTTGTATTTTTTGGAATTTTCTGAGAAACTTGTTTTTTGGGATGAATAATGAATTATACTGAATTTTAATTCAAAATATATTTTTCATATAATATATTTTTATAGTTATATTATATTTTATATAGGTTTTAAAGTCAAAACCTTTTTTATACATATAAAAAATCAAATTTATGTCATTTTAATCTTTTTTATATTTAATTTAGATATAAAATCATAATGATCTTTTGAACATTCTAACATTAAAAATCCGATTTCTCACTAGTAATACGGGATTTGAATTAAACATAATATTTAAATTTATATGAATTTAATTTCAAGAAATACAAAAAAAATATTATAACAAGTATAATATTTATATGATATTTGATCAAGTTAATTTCTGGCCGAAAATATTAGATAAAATGATTAAAATTAAATATAGTGACTAAGATAAAATTATTCAAAACAAGGATATAAACCAGAAAATGTATTAACTAAATGACCTAACCACTTATAAAAATCCAATTTTTGGATATATGTTAGCCATAAACCGAATATTATTTAATTTGGCTTGGTTTTCATGAATTTATTTGTTAATAATTTTGTTAAACCTAATTTTTTTTCAAACATTACTAGTGTGCCCACTCTATCATTTATAAAATAGAACCAACAATCCCCAATTTCACACCTCTAAAAATAATTAATATCATACAAAATCATCCCAACTCTCTTGAAAACATCCTTGAGTTACTCCATGAATCCTTCTTTTTTTCTCAGAAACCCAACCAAATAATCCCTTTGGTGTAATCCAAAAAAAATTCCGACGAAGAGGTAACGTACTTCATGAATCTCCATTGTTTTTTTTCATTATCCACAACTAAATTAGACATATTCCATGACTGTATAAGAAACTCCCTATCATAAATATACTAATGTTTTTAATATAAGTATTTGACCTAAAATAACATAAAATTACATCTAATGGGAAATGAACTTATTGTTCCTGTGTACGACGAAGCACTTACCCACAAAATGATGTTGCTCAATTTTACATTACAGCCCCTCACAGAAGTTCATTATGATGGAATCTCTATTTTTATATGATATATATTATATTTATTATATTCTTATTCATTTATATTTATAATATAAAACATAACTAAATTCATTTCATTTTGTGTAAATATGATAATATTGTTTAGGGAAGTGTGGACTATCCGCACCTCAAAGCATTGTGATTCATTCACATTCTAAATGGAAAATATTATGGATGGATTTAGTAAAACATTATGATATATATTATATAATAATTCTACTATATTAATATATATATATATATCTATATATATACATATATTTAATTTACATTCAATCTACCAATACGATGATCAAACAAAAACAATGATAATGCGTACGTACGACCTACCATCTCCATGAATGGTGTATTTTATTTCATATATATATATTTAGCAGAATATAATAAATACACATAAACTAATTATAAATTATATATATATCATGTTTTATAGTCTAGAAGTCATGATATAAGTGTAAAAACAACAAATACAACAAATTAAAACACTTGCGAAAAACAAAAAGATTATTAACCAAAAAGTAACATTAATATAGAAGTGTTAATAAGTAGGTGATATAAATTCATATATAGTAATGATAAAATAATATTATTTTATGCTATATTTATTATATATTTATATTTTTTATATAGGATGTTTGAATGGGTTTGATAAGATTCAAGACACAATGTAATGGGATTTCTAGTCTCTCATTTATTTATATGATATTTATGCAACATAAGCCACTCTTTTCTTTTGGGAGGTGAATATACATCCCATTAAAATATTCTAGGATTAAAATAGTTAGATATATGTTTATTATTATATATATTGAATTATATCTCTTTCGGGGGTATTATATTTCATTAGATACAAAATTAGAAAAGTTGTTTGTCTCAATTTTCCTTCGGTGAGGAAAATGCAACGAATTTCAAAAACAATGTTTAAAAAAACTAAAAATTGACTTTAAATGATATATTTGGAGATAAATTTCAAGGAAAAAGGATGTTAATTTTTTTTTGGTTTCAAAAGAATCATTTATATGTTTGCCAAGTGTTTTGAAATAAATTCTTTTCATAACATTATAATTATTTCTTTATATGTTTTCAAATTGTTTTCAATGAAATAAATTAGAAATTGTTATCAAGATTTAATAATTATTTTTCAAGAATGATTTCATTGAAATTTTTTTGAAGATGTTTAAATATCATCCTTTATATTTTTTTTATTTTTAATTTCAATAAAATATATTTCCAAAGTCTCTATGTTTTAATATTATATTATCAATGAAGTAATTTGTTTTTAGACAAAAAATCATTTCAAAATAAATCTGAATTTTTTTTCATTTTAATATGCCATCATTAAGTGTTACTCATGCATTTATGTGAAATGATCCAAATGTTCCTTTAAAATTGTTTCTCTAAATAGATTATGTTTTGATAGCCTGATGATTATGAAACACATTTCTCTTTCATTGGTTATATGATATAAACCCCATTTCCCTTTCATAGGTTATTTTTATGAAACCAATTATTCTCATTGTTATTCATTTATTAACTGACATTGAAAACCTATCCCATATTCTATATTTTATGATATTATTGTATGATTATCCAACACATTTCATTTAATGGTTTATTATATAAATATTTGGATCATGTGGTACATGTGTGTTAGATTTCATTATGATATTGGTGTGACCTATATCTCCCTCCAAAGAATTGGGAAAAATATTTATATCACATGAAATAATGATAGGGATCAGGTTGACATGACTGATCTTATATGATAATATGGGGAATGTATATCCCTTATAAGGAAACGTCTGTGACTTGGTATTTTGGTGAGCCCCACACAATAGGTGTAGTCCCAGTGAAGACAGAATGATTAGGAAACCTGATTAACTATGGGAAGATGGGGAAACCCAATACCTTAAATTGAATGGGCTCTGACTTAGGATGGTTGTGTTCCATGTCTTATATGTTTTTTTCCCATTATTTTCCCAATTATGTTACATTATTGTGTATTTAATTATAGGGAATGATATTTAATGCATATGATTATTCAAAAATTACATGTCTTATTCTTATGTAATGATTTCGTGGATCATTATATCGATTCCATTACAATTTATTTCTTATGAACTACTAATATTTATTACATTACTTATTTTTATGATGTTTTATATGTATAGGATGATAATATAATGTTATTAAAATGTTCTCATACCACTGTACTCATGTTAATGATTACATATTTCCCTTATTAACTCTTATTAAGCATCTAATCTCATCCCTTTTTATGTTTCCTTCCCTAGGATATGACGACATGTATTATCATTTATATGTTTAAAAAGGTTTCTGGTCATTAATATAATAGTAGTATATAATTTAGACTATGTATATACAAGTGTTTATGTTTCCATGTTTCCAATGGTACACGACTAATATGGTATTTGGGTGTTTTTTTGTGCAATATAATATCTATTAAAAAAAGTGATGTAATGATAACGTTTGAAAATATAGGGTTGTTATAATTACCCCAAAATCAAGATATCATGTTTATTATAATCCTAATTAATATTGAATTAATGATTTTTGTTGATCATTATTGGATTAAACCTTCTATGTTGGTAGAGAATAGAATTGTGCTCGTAGAACTGATACATAAGGAATTAATTTGACCTAGTGTTTTATTGTATGGTGCTCTAATTTGGTTCTCTTATAGGGTGAATAATAGTTTGTTTTTTAAATAATATTGGAAATTGAATTAGGTGATGTTCATGATTTGTTACTCTCTTGTAATGATTGATGATCTATTCAAATAGTTTAGGTGATCTAGTATGTATTTTAAGATTAATATTCAATATATAAATCCAAAAATCAGTGTATCTAGAGAGAATATATGAATACCTTATTTATTTGTCAATATTGTGTCTAAGAGTCCATCTTACTGAATATTTGTTTAAATAAAATACTAGCTATGTATGTGGGTCTCGTGAAGATTTTTTCTCTGATTTAATAGATCAATTTATGTTCATATTCATTGATGACATTCTGAAATTCTAATTGGGGTTTGAGTAGAACACTAAGCATGTAACGCCCCAACCCTAGTTACCCACAGTCGGTGCATTATTACATATAATTGTAATGATCACAAAGGATCAAATCCAGAATGACCGGTCAATTTAGTAGCATTATAAGTACTAGATAAAAACAGAAGTTTTACATTACATAATGAAATAAAAAACAACATTGTGTCTCCTTTTAACAATCTTATGTCCCTTAGCCTATTTTTGTAGGTTAATCATAATATACTTCTTCACATCCTGATAAAAATAAAGCATAAGAATGGGGTGAGATCAGATGCTCAGAAAGGATAACAATATAGCAGGAACTATCATAAATAGGAATTAACATTTAAGTAAATGTATTGGATTAAAACAAAAGATTTTTTAAATTAAACATAATAATAATATGGAAAAGAAAAATCAAATAATTCTATTTAATTATTAACATGGATATTCTACTTTTTGAATAATAACATTTAATAACAATAACCAATTTTATAATGGGGGAATGCATAACTCCAGATATCATAACCACATAGTCAAGGCCTTATTCCAAGACTAAAAATAAGATTTTGTCAAGGCCTTGTGCCTATACACTAGTTTGTCTCATTTGACCAACTGATGCATCGGGGAGCTATAGCAGACTCCACCGATCACTTACTAGGACCAATGGATTCCTCATATGAAAAGTTTGAAACAAAACATAAACATTCATATTATAACTAGCATATGAAATGTTAATACATTAACCATAAACTATGAATGATATTAAAATAAAAAATACATAGTAAAAAATATCCCAAAACCTTCAATATAATATGGAAGATTGTAACAAAACAAATCAACATCAATCAAGTGTAAAATCCATTAGAGGAAGGTAAAATAGATGAAATCAAAATAATTTGAGAGAAATATCTATTTCTGTTTTGAAATAATTTAAAATTCACATAATTATAAAATAAATCATTTATTTATAAAATATTCTTATATGATTTTAAGGGATGTTTCAAATATTATTTAACAGCGGAAAATAGCCTCACTCTTCATATAAGTTAAAAAATATTCTTTCCATAATTTTGTTGAAAAGGTCATATAGGACCTTGTTTGGAAAATGATGGAAAGATTCCATTAGAAATATTTTATAAAAAGGCAAAAAAAATTTATAATTTAATTTAACCCATAGTATAGGAAATATTAAAAAAAATTGAAATACATTTTTTTGAAACACAGATGTGGATGATAATGAGGTCCCAGTAGAAAATCACGTATAAACAACCTTGAATAATGAAGAGATTGTAGAAATAAATAATACAAGTACTTTTCCTTGTTCAATGGTGAGATAATATACTGTATACTTATTAAATCATATTTATTAAATTATAAATGAACCACATACATTAATATGAAATCATATATGATTTTCATATATTTCATTCTTAATAATATTTCAGTAGTATCAATGATTCGGGTGTTAACTGATTCATATTCCTTTATATGCATGGTTACTTAAGACATGTTTTAATGGATAGGATATATTTGATTCATATCCGTAATGATATTATGTTCTTATACATTATTTTAAACTATTAAATGACAATTATTCATGAATGGTTATGTTGGTGAATTAATTTTATCGTGTTTGTGGAGAAAGTAATTTGTACGTACGCACGGGTGAAAATATCATTCCATTGATGGTGAAATCATATGTAATTGGATGGTATATAATATATACAGAAAACTTATCATTAAATATTTATTATTTAAATCATTTATACTCATTTTTATACCCTTCCAATGAATGGAGTGTTTTAATGGAAAACTACACCACGACGTGTAGACGGTTAGTCGTACGTACGCACGTATGTTGACTTCTCATTTAGATGACAGATAGAATAATGAATATGGTTGTAAAATTCTTATAATAACATCAAATTATTTATAATTTACTGTATTAATTATTTTGTTATGGAAACAACAAATAAAGGGGATGTGGAAGAAGAAAAGAAATTTGATAGATGTTGTGAATTTGTTACATCTTCTTTGGGTGTTTTCTTTTGAGTTGATCAAAAGGGTTCCTTATGTTGGCTTTATGATCTACGTAAGACCTCTAGGTAAAATTGAGAGTAGTTAGGAGGATATTTGAGCATGGTCTAGTTGAGCCAAATGGATTTGGAGGTGTGATTTTGAGGGAAGGGGAAGTACCCTTTTATAAGAGAGATGATGGTCACTTTACGAAAAGCATGAAATATTATTTTATTATACAATAATATTCTGTTTATAATGGAAAAAAATTATTTCTTTCGAGGATAAGGTAGTTATGGGTGGAAAAACTCTCAACCAATTGGTTTTATACTAGTTTTGGTAACCATATTAACCTTGTCCTTTATATTTAAGTCTTAGTTTAAAAGTTTATCTTCGACCATGTATTCTTGTATTATTAGAATAAATAATAAATAAACATATTATAAAAATCCAAGATAACCCCAAGTTGTTAATAATTGATATATCTAACCTTATTTGTGTCCTTTGTCCAAAAATTATATTTTTAGGAATATTATTTCAATTAATAATATAATATTTGTTTTAAAAACTCATTTATGTCAATTCTTACACTATTTGGTATTTCTTTTTTGTGAAATTCATAAAAACTTTATCACATAGAAAAAAAATTATTTAATAAACCCTAAAATTTCATATTATCCTAAAAAATTATTTTAATTTATCATAATCATCTATTTACATTTATTTAGTTATTAACAGCATCAATTATTTTAATATTTCATTAATTAGGTAATTACTAAATCATCATTGTGTCATAAATAAATTTTATTATTTAATGTCTATAAATTATAATATAAAATACCATTATTTAGTATATATTTTTTTCATTCTAATGAATATTTATAGTCAAATTAATCTTATATGTAACCATATATTCAAAATACTTTAGTCATGAAAATATAAATTTAACACTTTTAACTATTCTTTAAATAAAATAATAATAAATGTCCCCACCTAATCCAATTTGACCATAAAGATCATATTTTATTCTTATGGTTGATTTTGGTCAAAATACACTTATCCCATTGAATTAGGACATGTGTTAGGGTAATTATAATAATATTTTCTACCTTAAATAACCCTATTTACTTTTAACCGTGGTAAATTAAAGTCAAAAGTTACTATTCATAAAAACAATATTTTCATCTTATTGAAATCATTTTACTTACTAATGTCAACCATGTATCTCAGATTTTTAAAATTCAATTCACAGAAGTTGTAAAATTACGTTTTCTGCAAATTTGCAAATGCGCCTTGAAGGTGGGTAAAAGACGGTAACAAGTTCGATAAAATTTTATATATCTAATTTTATTTTAAAAGGACTCCAATGAATTATATTGAACATATATAGGTATTATTTTTTTATTTTTACCTAATATAAAATTAAATAATAAAACTAATTATTTACATAAAAAGTCAGTTTAAAACAATAACACAGTGTTATTCACTATTCATCAAAAATTGAAAGTTTATAGAAAAATACCAAAAATTCTCCCAAATAATATTTTGATATTCTGAATCCAAAATAAAGACCATTTTGAGAAATAAAAATTATAAAATTTCAAAAATTCTGTATTACTATCTATATCGGCAAGATTTATTGGTCGTGGTGTGTTTGATATCGAAGTTGCGTACTACGGAAGATATTGTGGTATTCAAAAAGAATCATATCGTGGAAGCGTGGGTTGTTCCATTATTCCCTCCATCAAATAATTACTTCATCTAAATTTCTAGAATATTAAAGCATAAAATGATTCAGGTGGTTCTTGATCATATGTTTCTCAGGTTCCCACATATCCTCTTCCATCTTATATTTTTCCATAGAATATTCACCGGATGAGTCGTCTGGTTTCTTAGAACCTGTTCTCTGGTATGAAGAATCATGATAGGATCTTCCCAATAAGACATATTAGGTTCCAGTTCTATTTCTTCATAGGTGATTACATGCATTGGGTCAGGCATGTATTTTCTTAAAGGTGATATGTGGAAGACATCATGAACTTTTGAGAGACATAGAGGAATTTCCATTTAATAATCTACAACTCCAATTCGTTCCAGAATTTTGAAAGCTCTAATGTACCTTGGACTTAATTTACCCTTTTTACTGAAATTTATAACACCCTTCCACTGAGAACATTCATGAAAACCTGATCTCCTACTTG
Source organism: Viscum album (assembly GCA_963277665.1). Taxonomy (NCBI): domain Eukaryota; kingdom Viridiplantae; phylum Streptophyta; class Magnoliopsida; order Santalales; family Viscaceae; genus Viscum; species Viscum album. The sequence continues at coordinate 904,014,291 of OY728122.1, read as the reverse complement.
AAATTTCAAATCCTTCTTTCAGTTACTGGCATAGCTCTTTTTCCTACTTTGAGATGCTTTGATGTGGGTTTGTATAGTCCTCACATTTAAAATTTTTTTCTCAACAAGTTCTGTGCGTACGTGTTTTCATTCACCAACATCATCCCAAAAATTTGGTGTGTGACATCTCTTTCCATAAAACGTGTTATATGGTGCCATTTGAATACTTTAATGGAAGCTATTGTTATTGGAAAATTCTACCATAGGTAAATATTGATCCCACATACCTTGAATGTCATGTGAACAAGATCTCAAGATGTCTTATATGGTTTGAATAGTCTGTTTTGATTGTCCCTCAGTTTGAGGGTGGTAGGTAATGCTCAAATAAAGTTCAGTATCCAATGCCTTCTATAGGCTTTTCCCCAATCTTGATGTAAAATGGGGGTCTTGATCACAAAAAATTAAAAGGGGGTACTCCATGAAGTCTTAAAACTTCATTAATATATTGTCCTTCTGGACATTCAATACGTAAATGTTCTCATATAGCAAGAAAATGTTCTTACTTCATAAGATGATCAACAATGAACCATATTGCATCATCCTTATAGGAGTCATCGATAGCCCCCGGACAAAGTCCGCCGTAATATCATCCCATTTCCACCCAGGTATGAGAAGAGGTTGCATGACTCCTCTAAGATGTTTTCTTCCAACCTTCACCTCTTGAAAAACTATACATCATGACATGTAATCAGAAATCTCCCGCTTCATGTTGTCCAACCAAAAATGTTCCGTCAAATCACTATACATCTTAGTGCTATATGGGTGTATAGAGAAATTGGAGCTATGATAATCATCCTAAAATTCCCCTCTTAGATTATGTTTGCTATGAACACAATGTCTCTTCCCAAATTTCAAAATTCCTTCTTCACATATGAAGCCAATCAATCATCCATCATTCAGAAATTTAATATTCTTTTCAAACTCCTCATCATCAGTATGAGAACTTTTTATTATTTCCGGTAAATATGGTTTAACTACGATTTGAAAAATTATTGATGTTTATCCATCCCTGATTATTCCTATATCCATAACAAATATATCCTTAAACATTTGATCCCTTTCTACTCTCATCTTATTTAAAACTCCAGGATTCTTTCTGCTCAAAGCATGGGCCATCTTATTTTCCTTCCCCGGGTTGTAGTGTATAGTGCAATCATAATCCTTGAGTAGATCAAGCCATCTCCATTGACTCATGTTGAGTTCTTTTTGTGAGATAATATACATCATGCTATTGTGATCAATATATATCTCACATTTTTTACCATAGATATAGTGTCTCCAAATATTCAAAGAAACGATAATAGTTGCTAACTCAATATCATGATTTGGATAGTTTTTTTCATGAATTTCTTTCTATCGTGATGTGTAGGCAATAACTCTATCATTCTACCGATGGACCCAACCAAGTCCTTTCTTTGATGAGTCACTATAAATAAAAAACCCATCATTACCCGATGGTAGAGTCAATATATGATGTATTTACTAATCTTCTCTTCAGTTCTTCAAAACATTTTTCAAACTCTTTTGTCCAAACATATTTAACACCTTTACCCGTGATCTTGCTTAATGGGTTAGCCAATTGACAAAAAATTTAGACGATGCGCTTAAAATAACTAACCAACCCAATAGAACTGCGTACCTCAGTTATACTTTTAGGTGCAGGCCATTCATGGATTACCTTGGTGTTTGAAGGATCAACAGAAATTGCACCATTAGATACAATATTTCAAAGAAAAAAATATCTAGAAGCCCGAATTCACACTCTCTAAAAATCCCATATAATTGATTTCTTCTGAGGGATTTCAAGATAGTGCATAGTTGATTTTCATGATCTTCATATATTTTTTAATATACCATGATATCATCAATAAATACCACTATAGTGTCATAAATATATTTCTTCAAAACTCTATTAATTAGATCCATGAATATAGAGGGTGCATTAGTCCATCCAATAGGTATTACTATAAACTCATAATGCCCGTACTTGGTTCAAAATGTTGTTTTCGGGAAGGTCTTTATTCCTCACACACAAATTATGATATCCAGATCGAAGTTTAATGTTATTAAAATATTGAGTTCCCTGATGTTGATCGAATAATTCATCAATGTAAGTTAAGAGATACTTTTTCTTTATTATTGTATCATTGATCTCCATGTAGTCATTGCACAACCTCAATGGTCCATCATTATTGTTAACAAAACTAACAGGGTCTCCCCATGGAGAAACACTAGTGTGAAAGAATCCATTATCACCCAATTCATCTAGTTGCTTATTGAGTTAAACTAATTCAACAATGGTCATTGTATAAGGGGTATTCGATATTTTCATTAAACAAGAAATTAAATCAATGGAAAACACAATTTCTCGTTCAAGAGGACGTCCAGGTAAATCCTCTAAAAACACATTAACATATTATTGTAAAACAGGTACGCCCTCTATTCAAACATGTTTTTCCTCACCAATAGTTATTTCATTAACTTCATTCCCAATAATTGAATTTAGTAGAGATACTGGACATGTATCTAGATAAGAATTAGGTGGTGATGTTTCTACTCTAATGATAAGGTAATCTTTATCATCGTCCAAAATTGTAACTTCCTTCTTCTTACAATAAATTTCTGAATCATGGTTCAATAACCAATACATACTGAAGATTATATCAAATTCAATCATTGGCATGACAATGAGTTTAGAAGATAATGAACATGTATATACCCTAATGGGAACTAATTCACAAAACATTGTTACAATGATACTTACCTTAGAAGTTTTGACTAAAAACTACCTTTTTATATCAAATTGGAAATATGTAATTTTTTTTGAAAAACATGGAAGATATGAAACAACGCGATGATCCAGAATCAAATAAAGAATTGGAAAAACATTAGGAAACCCTTAAATTTCCTTCCACCATGTCTCTCAGAGCATCAATATCAGTAGTTGTGATCACATAATATTAGACATAATCCCTTGTCCTTTTTGGAGGTATGTTTCCTTTGTGCTTTGGACATTCATTTTCATAATTCTCCATTTCTCTATACTTTTATTATTCAAAATTGAGAGCCTCTTTCATTCCCTTGGGATCAAAATATTTTTGGCCTTTTTCACCACACATGTAAAAGACTGTCATTCCCTTTAGGTAAGTACTGAGGTGATTCTTCCCACATAAACCGTAGGTTTGAAATTCAACTTTTCCTTTCTTCTCTTTATTTCCATTTCTGTAGTGTTTAGTAGATCTATTCTTCTCTTTCTTTAATTTATAGTTATAAGACATAGAGAATTCTTTTTTTGTATTGATAGAACATGAGACAATATCGACATACGATTAAAAGGATTGTGAGACTAATGCTCAGTTGAGAAATTTTTTCAACCCATCAAGTAGTTAATCAATCTTACACCTTGGGTTACGTATATATTCTGCATAATTATTTGCTAACCTTGTAATGGTAGCCTCATACATTGCGACATTCTGATCCTCTTTTTTCCACAAATTCAGAAATTGCCATTCCGTATCCACTCGATGGTGACACGGAAAGTATTTTTATAGAAAATAACTTTTAACTCCCTCCATTACATATTTGATACTAAATCATCTTCCATTGTGTTTTATATCATTGACCACCATGAATCTGCATATCTCGTGAGGTGATAAACTGCCATGATAACTTTTTCCCTTTCGCTACTACCCAAATCTTGAAATATTTTCTCTTAGGAAATTCCCCATTTATCTTATATAAATGGATTTTTAGTACCATTGAATGTTGGTGGTTGTTTAGTCATGATGTAGTCTAACATTGATCGTCCAAATTGTGGATCGGGGTGCTCCATATGGGGAAGGTTATTATTCATAACCTGAGTGAGTTGTCCTAGTATAGTGACAAGCTGATCAACACCAATTGCATTACTAGATCCACTATAATTATATTTCGTAGAAGGTAAATCACTACATGGATTACATGCATTGATACGGTTTCCATTATTTCCACTAGGTTCCATTTCTAATCAATATCTTACACTAGATTAGTTTATGAATCACAACACATAATCCCAAACTTGTAAACCAATTCATATAAATTTAACTATTTATGGATATAATCCTTAATCATAAAAAAAATTTCTATGAGGATGTATAAACTAATGACTCTTTCATAATGGTTTACAAAGAAAATGTGAATTATCCTAAGCATATCCCCCAGGAGTGTCATAACCAAGAGTGCAGAAAGGCCCATTTTCATATACCAGTATACCCTGGGTCATGCTCGAAACTCCTTGTTGGAGTTTTAACTCCTAGGTACATATGTTCCCCAGCCGCCTCTACCTCCTTGCATCCATACAGGGAAGAATTTATTAGAAAACTAACAAAATCTCTACTTTACCAAAATTCATGGATGTTATTCAATACTAATCCTCAAATTCTATCTTATGATAATGTTTTGTAATCAGTGTTTTTTTAAATATAAATTCCAAGGGTTGTAATAAGCCTCCTCTAATACAAACTATATTTCCTTGACCCCAGTTACCCAGAGTCGATGCATTATTACATATCATTGGTAGTATCACAAAGGACCAAATCCTTAAAGACTGATCAGTTTAGTAGACTTGTAAGTACTTGATACAAATAGAAGTTTTACATTACATCATAAAATAAAAAAACAAAGTTGTGTCCCCTTTGAACACTCTTATATCCCTTAGCGTATTTCTGCAGGTTAATCGTAATATACTTCTCCGTGTCCTGGGAAAAATAAAACATAATAAAGGGGGGAGATAAAATGATAAGTAGGGATAACAATATAGAAAAAACTATTATAAATAAGCATTGACATTTTAGGAAATTTATAAGATTAAAATACAAACCTTTTAAACATAAAAATAACAATAATATGGAAAAGATAAATCAAATAATTCCATTTTCTTATTCACGTTGATATTCTACATGTTGAATATTCACATGTAATATCAATATCCAGTTTTATAATGATGGAATGCATAATGTCAGACATCATAACTACATATTCAAAGCCTCATTACAAGTCTAAAAATAAGATTTTTTTCATGTCCTCGTGACAATACACTAGTTTGTCTAATGATATGTACAGTTTCATCATGGAGTTATAGCGGGCTCCACCCGCAACTTACTAATTCTAATGCATTCCTCCTATGAAAAGTTTGAAACATTACATAAACATTTGTATTAAAACTATAATATGAAATTTTAATACATAAACCATAAACCATGAATTGTATAAAAATAAAACATCCACTTTCAAACATATCTCAAAACCTTTTATACTATATAAAAGATTTTATTATAATAATTAAACTTAAAACAAGTGTAAAATCAATCAAAGGATGATGACATATATTAAATCAAAACTATTTGAAATAAATATCTATTTCTATTAGGAAATAATTTAAAATTAAAATAAATATAAATGAAGTCCTATATTTTTAAGATTTTCTTATAATATTTGAAGGGAGATTTGAAGAAGTTATAACAGCGAAAAATAGTTTACTCGCTGTATAAGATAAAAAAACATTCTTTCATTAATTTTTTCAAAAAGGTCGTAAAGAATGTTGTTTGGAAAAAATGGTAAGATTACATTATAAAAAAATTATAAATTGTCAAACAAGGTTATAATTTACTTTAACCCATAGTATAGAAAAGAGTAAAAAAAAATTGAAATACATTTTTATGAAACACGTATATGGTTGATAAAGAGGTCCCAGTAAATACTCATGTATAAACAACCTCAGATAATGTAGTGATTGTAGAATTAACCCTTACGTTGTAATTTTCTTTGATCGAGGGTACTTTAACCACCTGTATAATAGTTAAATAATTGGTATTAAATTATACATGAACCATATAAATAAATATGATATCATATATGATCTTCTAATATTTCTTTGTAAATATTATTTCATTTGTATCACTGTTTTAGGTGTTAAATAATTCATTTTCATTTATATGCATGGTTACGTAAGACATGTTTGTTATGTAAAGGATGTATTTGATTCATATCCAGAATGATATTAAGTTCTAAAACATTATTTTTAATCATAAAATGAATATTATTCTTAAATGGTTATGATGAGGAATGAATTTAATCACATTCGTGGAGACTGTAATCTGTACGTACGCACGATCAACAATATGATCCTATTAATGGTGAGATCATATGTAATTTGATGGTATATAATATATAATGAATCATTCACATGTAATAGTTTTTATTTTAATCAGTTATACTCATTATTATACTCATCCAAATAATGAAGTGTTTGAATGAAAAACTACTCCACGACGTGGAGACAGAAAGCCGTACATACGCACGTATGGTGACTTTTCATTCAAAATATGGATAGAAAAATGAATATGGTTATACCGTATTTATAATTAAATCATGGTATGTATAAGTTACTGTATTTATTATTTTGGTATTTAAACAACAAATAATGAGGATGAGGAAGATGAAATGAAATTTGAAAGAGGTGGAGAAATTATTACCTCTTCTTTGGGTGTTACATTTTGAGTTGTTCAAAATGGCTCCATAGGTGGGAATTATGATAAATTTAAGGCATCTAGGTCAAATTGAGGGTAGGTTTTAGGATATTTTAGCTCGGTTTGGTCGTGATAAATGTCTTTGGAGTTGAAATTTTTAGATAAGGGGAAACACCCTCTAATAAGAGAGGTGAGGGTCACATTAGGAAATGTTTGAAATGTTATTTTATTATACAATCACATTCGGTGTATAATAGCTCCAAAATGATTTATTTAGTAGATAAGGTGGGAATGGGTAGAAAAACCCTCAACCAAAAGGTTTTAGATTGGTTTAGGTCACCATATTAACCTTATCTTTTTTATTTAACTCTTAGTTAAATAGATTAACATTTACCTTGTATTCTTGTAATATTATAATAAATGACTAATAAACATAATATAAAAATCCTACAAAACCCATAGTGGTTAATTATTGATATATATAACCTTATCTAAGTCCATTGGAAGAACCTTATATTTTTAGGAATAATATATAAATTAATAATATTGTAATTGTTTTTAAAACACATTTATGTCAATTTTGTCAAAAAAAATTGTTTTGTTTTTGTGAAATTAATAACAAATTTATCACCTCAAAAAAATTATTTAATAAACCCTAACATGAGATATTAACCTATAAATTTTTTTTAACTCTACAGATGTCTCAATTTACATTTATTTGGATATTTATAATATCAAATATTTTAATCGTTCATTAATAAGTTCATTACTGCATCATCATTGTGTCATAAATAAATATAATTATTTAATATATTAAAATTGTAAATGAAATAAAATTATGTAGGATATAGTTTTATCTTTCTAATGAATATTTATAGTCGAGTTTATCTTATTTGTAACCCTATATTAAAAATATTTTTGTTATGAAGATTTGAATTTAAAACTTTTAAATCTTCTTAAAAATAATAATAATAAATGTCCTAATCTAATCAAAGAGGACCAAAAGGATCATATTTTATTCCTAAGGTTGATTTCAGTCTAAATAAATTTATCCAATAGAATTTTGAAATGGATTTTGGTAATTATATGATCATTTGTTTACCACTAATTACCCTATTTACTTTTAATCGTGCTAAATAAAAGTCAAAAGTTACTATTTACCATAAATTATTTTCATCTTATTGAACCGAATTTAAATTATTTATGTCAACAATGTCTCTAATATATTTGAAATTAAATTTATATAAGTGGTTAAATTACGTTTTATGCAAATTTGGAAATGCGCATAGAAGGTGGTTAATAGATAATAAAAAAGTTCGGTAAAATTATATATATCTAATATTATTGTAAAATGACTCCAATTAATTACATTGATTATATATAGGTATTATGTATATATTTTTACATAATATATATCTAAATAAAATAGATTATTATTTAATTAAAAATTCGGTTTTAAACAATAACACCATGTTTTTCACTATTCATAAAAATTAAATGTCTTCAGAAAAATACAAAAAATTCACCCTAAATTTTTTTTCGATATACCGAATCCAAGAATGAAGTCGATTTGAAAAAAAAATTATAAAATTTCAAAAAGTGGGTATTACTATTCATAACGATAATATTGATTGGTCGTGATGTGTTAAAACTTGATGTTGCGTCCATCGCAAGCTATTGTATTATTTAGAAAGAAACATTCCATGGAAGCTTGAGGTGTTAAAAAGCCCAATATTTGTATAAAAAATGTCATTTTAGACCATCATATTTATGGTAAATTGTGTATATTTTTAATTAAATATGTACATTTTCTTATATATTTGGTGTATTAGTAGAGAGTAGTAGTTGATGTCATGAACCAACATGGGCCAACCCAGATTCGGTCACCTGATCTCACCCAAAACTAGAAAAAAAATATTCCCAACCCCCTTGGGCTAGCAACTAGTGTCAATCATCAAGATAGAGTAGTAGGGAATGATTTTTAACATAAACAGAATACAAAAAAATAAATATAAAATAAACAAATAAAAAAACATTGTCAGTAGAAAATAATATGAAAATAATTCCACAGAGAAACATACCACAAAGGGACCACATGGTGGATCACTAAACATATAACCACATTCGCTACAAATTTGATCCAACTATAGATGAATCAGATACTTAAAATATAATGTAGGCATGAGTACCCATATGTTAAGAAGGAAATCCAATGATAAACCACATTTGATGCTACACCTCTATAGTAAATTACATTTTCTCTAATTTCATAACATAACATATAAAAATATTTTTTCTACTCTTTTATTATAATAAGAAACATGATTTATTTTATTTTTTTGAGAAAAACCCATTTTCATTTAACATTAAAATATCAATTTTTAAAGTGTATAAATAATTTCAACAAATTCATTTAATAGGAAAATAATGATAGAAAAATAATATTAAAATGAACAAAATTTAAGGTGTCATGGGAACAACTAATAATATGTTCCCCAAAAAAATACGGAACATATTATTATGACACCAATGGAATTTCCTAAACATTCATAGATTGATCTATGGAAACACATGATTCAGTACCACCTACCTATATATGGTGAATCTCTTAATCCTATGACAAAATTGATTACATCAACTGACCAATCTTGTGGCACATTCAACCTTGACACTCATCAAATCAAGGGGTACCGACTAGTCTAATATGAGAGGATCAGTAACCATAACTCAGCCCTGTAAAAGATTCTTAGGAATCCCATTGTTAAATTATAATGTTTATGTTTGAGGTCGTTGACCACGTGACTCACCTTAACTTCCATAACCGCACAAGACTACACCAAACACATAGACTTATTATACGATAAACCATATTGGGAAATCACCAATAGTTGTTCCTATAATATAACAATCAAATCACATGTTCAAACTAGTCTATCACATACCATGATATTTTAAACCATTTCAATACAAAATTTCACTTCCATAATGTCATAAGGTTCCAACCGGGCCTTTAATACTATCACTCTTATCTACAATAAAAATTTTCCAAAGCATCTCTAATTCAATTTTAAACACTAATTCCAAGTGTTATTACCAATCGTGATTTTAAATTTTCAAAATCAAATTTACATTCCAAAAAATTCAGAATTCCATGTTAAAAATGAAAAATACACATGAAAAGTGAAAAACGAGGATTCATTCCATTTAATTATCAAACATCCATTCAAGGTATTAACATGCCATCTTTTAAAGCACACATTTTATCAATGCCTTGCAGTTGCACAAAATTACACATCACAAGCTACGAATCATTTAGAAAACTATTCTTAACAATTTATGGTACATCACATTTAAAAGTATCTTTTAGACATTCTTTAATGAGTTATAAAAATAAGTGGGAATCCAATTTCCACATGGAATAATCAATTTTACGACACACATATACATACATATATATATAACTACCTAATGAATATGAAAATGCACTTTTAAAATGATTTTTAATAATGGAATACAAATTAAATTCCTGAGAATAGAAAATAATATTTCAAAAGGAATCTAACCAGGCCATAAAACATTGAAACATGAAAAATTAGGCGGAGACCTCTTGAAATTTCCCCCAAACTCACATGCGCATACACCTTTTTACAAATATATAAATATATCCATTATTCCATTCTTCCATGTCTCTTATTCCTATTTACATAAGAGAATATACATAATGAGATACATATATATAGAGACACATAACTATGTATGTGTCTGAGCATCAAAAAGGTTCCAACTAACATCTAAAATCGAGTAAATGTACACTAAATACTTATTGGGACCCAAAATAATGGTGAAAAATTAAAAAATTGAAGAAAACGGTTACCCTGAGTGGTGTTGGCAAGTCAGGATGTGCGAATCATTTTCTCCATCGGTAGTGGATGTCGGAACATACCTAAGGATGACATGAGAGAACATATACATAATCCAATGATGGAAGAAACCCACAAAAATCATATTAACCCTTGCCATAGGGATTGGATCAATGGAACATGTTGACTGGGGTGGAAAATTACCCAAATCGAAGGAGGAGATTAGGGAATACGACCATACCTCACGGAGACGACGGCAAAACCAAGAAGAATATAGTTAAATCGTTGTATGGAGAGGGATGTGGCAAGCTATAAGGATCTGGCCGAGTAGGTTCATGCACGAGCATAGAAGTTTAAAGGGAGTCTGATAGTGTGATGGAGGAGGGGTAGTAGATGCGAGAGAGGAACCGTCGTCTGAGGGAGGTGTGACTGTCGGAGGAAGGGAGCATCGGTGGGGGGTCGCATGCATGTAGGTAGAGTGAATAGGGAGATGGGATGGTCATCTTGTTAGGGAAGGGGGATATCATACCTCTTTGGTTTTCACAAAAAAAACTAAAAAAATAATAAATAATCATAATCACCACCATCATCATAATTAATATAATAATAATAATAATAATAATAATAATAATAACAAATAATAATGATTATGAAAATAGTAATTTGAATAATAATAATATTATTATTATAATCCATAATAATAATAACATTTTTATTATTGTATAAATATTTTCTTTATTTCATTTTCATTTTTATCTCTTTTCACTTTATTTTACTTTCATCATTTGAGTACTAGGCGACATCATATTCACCCCACACGACACAAGTGATTATACACAAAACGTGTAGTATATTCTGTCCTTTCTAGAAGAGGTGACATGGGAACCTAGGATGACCATTTAGTTTTCATTAACCATGTGGTGCATGTTCACCTGCTAAAAACCCTTAAAAATTTCAAACATTATAAATTTAAAATAGATCACAAATCCAATCCACAACCAAAAGACCCTAGACCATGAAAAGAATAAAAGAATGAGTATCAAAGGTCAAGGTGTGACATTTCTCCCCACCATAGAAACATTATTCCCCTTGAAATTCACCAAGACAAAAGATAATAAAAACATCGGTCCGTGCCCAAACAAATATTGATAGAGAAAACATGAACCTCCAGGTGACTATTCACACCACAAGTCACGCCCGACTGATCTAGATGAAACCACAACATAAGAAAGAGGGGTGGACTCATAGGGGATCTCTCCACCATAAGGAATCAACTGTATTGAGAAAAAGAAACCCAAACACTCCACCTTAGGGAGAGTCCATTGTGAGAACTCCAAACCAATTGAACCCAACTTATATAGCATGAGAAAAACATGTCCACCACTATAACTAGAATATTTTCACACACAAACCAAACCAACAATATTTTTTGAAAATTCATATAAGACACTACTAAAAAGAATAGGACCGAAGACATCATTCACCTGTCTCAAAATACCCAAACACCAATATACAATAACCACTAACCTAATACCATCCCATACAGGGGGAAAACAAACTTTAAGATAAATTAAAATTTTACAAAATCAAATTTAGAATATATGAAACTGTTTGGGTTATAATAGAGAGATTTCATAAAAATATTAAAAAAAGAAAATTTCTTACAATAGAAGGTGAACAAGAACTTCGAATCATTGAATGTCTCTATTTCAAAAGAAAAGATAATGAAATGGTTTATGGTCTCACATACCCCTAGAATCTGCTGACTATGAAAAAGATTCTCCAAATGAACTATGGTTGGTGCTCTGAATGATGAATCATATTTGGCCTCATAGACATGTATGAGAATCCCTCCTACCCAACCCCTTCTCTAAGGAATTCTTCATAAAAAACTTCCACAGGTGACCCAAATGGCATCATTTATGGGGGGTTATCAGAGGGATGGGACAAGATGGGTTTGAGTTCTTGGTCTGACCACACTGGGGGCACACATGAAATAGGTCTGAAGAACTAGAAGTTAGATCCAATGAGGATAACTCCATGGGAGTAGGATCATTTGGAATCCACTCCTCTCTTGATGGGGAACTATTTTGGAATGATGAGACTCACCCGATTACCGACCCTTTGTGCAACGAGATCTAACTCATCCATGAATGCTTCATCCAAAAATATTCTCACAAAAATATCCTTATAAGGTAGGACCTCATTATTAATATCTAGATGAATACCCCAAAGGAATTTAGAATTCAGCATCAGATCTTGTGACACAACCTCTGGAAAAAAGTAAGAAAACTCTTTGAAACGGTGAATGTAGGCCTTCACCAACCATTGGCCTTGTTGAATATGCAAGAGCTCTTCCATTTTCTTCTTCATCACCTCTTAATGTATATAACCTTGAATGAATATAGATTTAAAGTCATCACATTTCATCCCATCATGAATTTATGGAGGGGATAATAACTCCCATTCACCCAGAGAAGGACAATTTAATAGAACCAAGATGACATGCACTCTAACAGCTTTGGGAGTTCCCAATACGCTGAAGACATGCTTGACCTATTCAAGACACTCCACTACCTCTAACATAACTCAACAACAACACTAAATAGGAAACTCTCAACCTGAACTGGAAACTATGATTGAATTAATGGAAGCCTTGGGAACCATTATGGGAGGAATTTTCTAAAAAACCATAGAAACATGAAATTTACACCATCATAGAAAAAGAAAACCATTTCATAATCCAAGAACAATCATAAAAAAAAATATTTTAAAAATACACTATTTTCATTTAAATTTCAAAACTACCATCTTTAGAATCCATTTTCCAAATTCCAAAACCATATCATTAAACAAAACTCAATTTCCATTATCATTTACTCTTTCAAATTATCTTAGGAGAAACCAATCCATGCCTTAAATTTCAAATAACCACCCATGTATTCCCATGTACTTTTGCACATTTGTTCATTTACTTCCATACATTAGTTCCAACACACAATTTCAATACATTGCCTCACATGAGAAAATGTTCATAATGATAACCCTTTGTTTCACTTAAATAATTTCATTTGTAATTCCATAAATTAACCCAATTCTAAAATACAAAAATCATTTTACATTAAAACTAACTCAACCAATTTAAAACTATTTAATGGAAAACACTATAATTTAAAAACTCATATTCATTTCCAAAACACCCTTACACCCACCAAGGTCAATATGATGCACCAATTACATTGAATCAACAAAATGAGGAACTAGTGCCTATGATTAACTCTACGACATGGTAACGAGCCATTCCACATGTAAGTCGTAACACTAAGACCGAAATAAACCATACACATTGAATCCACATGGATTAATACTCCATGTTAGATCACAACGGGACACTAGAACACCTATTTTTTATCCCCCAATCCCAAACAAAGACAAAAGACACAATTCCCAATCTACCCCGGGAAACTCAAGGATCAGTACAGGGAAGGGTTCATGACGCCCTTTTTTCACCTACAACCTGAGTCCCAATATCTTAAATCTACAACAACTGGACACCCCACGTAATAAGGTCCTATTTTGATACAATTATTTCATGACCCATCCCTAGTTAAACTGGAACAAATCACCCATGTTAGTCCGTTACAAGGCCTTAAGGGTGTTCCTAATCCCCATTGGATGGGAACTAGTGTTGGGAGTCAAGATAGAACAGTTGGGAATGATTTATCCCATAAACAGAAGATAGATAAATAAATAAAAAATGAATTGAATAAATAAACACTTTCATTGAAGAAAATAAGAATATATTTCAAAATAGAAACATACATACATGTGTCCTTCTGTGTCCCCACCAAACATAAATCCTCATTTCTTACAAGAGTTATCAAACACTAGAGGAAACTTAAATGGAAAATATAATGTATGAATGTGCACCGATGGAGTTAGTAGGAATGAAAATGTTAAACTAAGTTCAATGGACCACCAGAAATGTGAAATCCATTCATGCATGTTTGAAAATAAGACAAATTAAAATATGGTTTTGTACTCTATTATCATTATAAGAAAAAGGCTGTGATTTTTTAGATAAATCCCTTTTCAGTTCACTTTTCAATAAAAATTTATTAAGTGTGTAAATATTTTCAATAAAGTATGTTAAAATATAACTAATGATAGAATATTCATTTTAATCTGAAATTAATGTAACAGTATCATTGGAACAAAATAATCATAAGTCTATCATTGGAAAGGTGGAATATACAAGTATGAAACCATAGGCATTTCCTAAACATTCCTAGGGCGGTCCCCATACATACTTGTTTTGGAACCCCATGTTGGAATATGATGAAGCTCCTATGTCTATAACCAATTGGATACCCTCAAACACACCAATCAAGTCACAATATCACCTAGAATCCCAGAAAATCCCAGGGGAACTAGCCTATCAAATAGGGGTTGATAGGAAACTATCACTCGACCCTCTAAAAGTCACCTAGGGAAGTCGTGGTAATAATATACTATGTAAATAGAAGGTCGTCTCATGTGTGGCTCACCATAAATTTCGTCACTTCAATTTTGTACCCCAAACACGGACACATCATATACGTGAACCCATATATGGAAATCCCCAATAGGTGTTTCCATTATATAGAAAACTAATCACAAGTGCCAACCGAGCTGTCACATCATATTATATTTTAAACCAATTGAATACCAATTATCACATTCAAAACGACATAAGGTTCAAAATTATACTATAATACATTCAATCCAATATTCCATAAAAATATTCTAAACCATTTCTAAATCAATGTGAAAACCCCACTTCCAAAACTTCGTTCCTTACGAGCCTCTAAATTTTCCTAACCATATTCTCTTTCCAAACCCAAATTCAATTCCAAGTTAAAAAAGAACAATAATCATAAAATTTTCCAAATGGACCGGCATTTAATATAATTGTCAAAGTACCATTCAAAGAAGTAAACAATCCATGTATTACATGGCACATTTAATAAAATCAATTTGTATATACCAAATTACACTTCAAAAGATAGGATTCATTTAGTAAACTATTATATAACATTTTGGGTACTTAAAATTTAAATGTAACTTGTAAACATTATTTAAAGTGTTATGAATACAAGAGGGAAACCAATTTCCAAGAGGCAAAATTAATTTTATCCAATAAATATACAAATCTATATATATTAATATCTCATGAATATGAAACTAAAATTTTAAAATTATAAGAAATAATGGGATCTGAATTAATGGTGTGCACATCAAGATCCTTCCTAAAAAATGATGCAGGTCAGGATAAACACTTTGATAGTAGAAATATTAAGTGGTGACCACTCTAATCTACCAAACAATTGCACACACATACACTCACATATATATAGATTTATATGATAGTCCCAAGTGTGTATTACCCACACCATAAGGTAGTATGACAGAGGGAGATAAATATATATACATAGATTCTTACCTATGAATGAACATGTGCACCACCAAGGATCTAAAAAATGACCCTAAAACCAATCTTATGTACCCTAAATCACCATACGGAGCCCAAATAAATGTTCAAAATTAAAAAATTGAATAAAACCCACACCCCAAGCGGCGTCCCCAAGCTGAGACATGCCAATCCAATTCACCATTTGTGGTGGATGTTAGAACAGAATTAAAGTCAAAATAAGAGACCATTCAAATAAACTAAAAACTAATGAAACCCAAAAAAATAGATTAATCCATGGACTAGGGTTTCGAAATATGGAACTAGGTTACGGGAGAGGAAAATCACCCAAATTGAAGCAATATATTAGTCTAGACGATCGTACAAGGAGGGATGGGCGCAAAACAAGGAAGAATCTGGTGAATCCTTCGAACAGAGATGGAGGTGGCATTTCGAAAGGCCCTGACCAATGTGGGTCATGTATGAGTATGGAAGGAGATTTGGGGCTGGTAGTGAGAGGGAGGAGGAGGATCCTCCACTAGAGAGTCTCTATAGAAACACTGCTTTTTATCACATACATAAAAATGATTTATAGCATAAAAATGAACATAATAAAACCTATAATATTGAGAGGTATAGTGTAATTGGGTCTTATAAAAATTACATGACTAATTAAGACAAACAAAACAACAAATTTATTGAAAACATCTTTATTTAGACAACAAAAGTCATTCATAGGTAGAATTTTATTGGATAACCTCATGATATACAAACAAAAAGGATGTGATATTATTCCCAATAAGGGATTTAACAAGGGATACAATGATAAATACTATACATTATTGGAAATAGATATATAAATGTAGCATAAGATAACCATGAACTAAAAGGCATGATATATCATGATTGTCCTAACATGGAAATGTGGAAACAACAAAAAACACTACATCATAAACATAATGGAATCAGGTAAACACAAATCCCAATAAGGTGGAAAAAAATTCCTAAATGGATTAATGTAAACCAATGAACCAACATGATGTATCATGACACTAAACATTACCCATTTCATTGGAGTGTTAGCAGGGCGCTCCCTTTATAACAATTTCAATATCATTCTAAAGTGCTCCACAAAGATCATATATCATGGATTCATTCAACATAGTAATTTATTATATGATAAATTAATGTGGACTATAGATAATAAATTCAATAAAAATTTATTATATGTGCATAAATTTTAATACCCGTGATAGAGAAATGCGCATTGTTTTCACTACACGATGATTTTGTTATAGAAAATCGTGGTGACATTTCAGCAACATAACGATGACACATGGGGATTCATAAAATGGATTGATGATAGAGAAAGGGGTTTATCAACATTTAGACACGAAATTGGAAGAAATGGGATCATGGATAATAATATACCATCATATGAAATGGAAGATAAGATGTATAATAAAAAATAAATTCATGAATGGCAATGAGGATAGATAAATACATTTCAAAATTTCGGCATGAAAACAGTTGTACATTGGATGGATTAATGAGAGTGAAATGGGTCTCTCATAATTCGAAAATAAAAAGGGATGTATGGAGAAGGTTCTAATACCTACCCCATCCTTTTTAATTTAATAATAAAATGGTATAATAATATAACGAAACATCGAAAAAAATGAGAATGGAAGGTAAGTGAGGATCCCATACTTGGATGTGGGATACAAAAGGCTTGGGAGAGGCTTCTTGGGAGCTTGGGGGCTCCCTTTAAGGATTATAGAGATTCAAAGTCATAGTATGGAGGTTATCCATGGATTTATAGTGAAGAGAAGTTGGATAATTGGTGGGATAATATAGGAGATGAGTGGGGAATTCATTATTATTTCACAAAATTAGGTTTTGGAATCTATATAATTAAATATTAATATCCAAAATCCCTATAATTGTTTTTTGAAATGGTTTATTAAATATGTGAGGGTAAAAAAAATATTTTATAATTCTACTGGCACAAAATATTAATATATTATACTTTCTTATGTGAAGGTGAGTCACATTCTTAAAGATAGGAAATTAAAATCATCAAATATATTATACATTTTAGAGTATTCACTAAGGATTTATAAAATAATTAAAAAATATTAAATTAAATTATTTTTATTTTAAAACATATATTAGGTTGATAAATCCCATTATTGTATTCATTAAATCATTTTGGGGTGATTATGATGTCATAAAACCCCTTTTTTGTTTATTAGGTATTTAATTTTTACCAAAATTTATACTTTCTCAGAAAATTATTAAAAATTCACCATTGGATATTTTTTACATAGTTATTCAAGAAATAATATTTATTTTATCTATGTAGTTTTCTAAATATTTTAATTTTCACTTTTAAGAAGAAAAGAAATATATATTGGAAATTCATCGGTTTTGACAAAAACAGTCTTCAAACATTTTTAAAAATTACAATTGACTACATTTATAGTATATACTCATTTATTATTCATAAAGATATTTTGATAATAAAATTTTATATATATATATACATTAATTATTTAAAAATTTTGTTAATTCATTAAAATCAATTCATAAAATGTACAATTTCTATTTTATCATTTTGAAATGTAACTCTTATAAAACTGATTACCTAATGATGTAAAGATAAGTAACTGATATAAACATAGTTTATAAGAATTGTTTTTATAATATTATTAATAAAAATATTAGTTTAATATAATAATGTCTATATTTCCAAAAAATTAATATTTTTATCAGAAAAATCAATTTATCAAATCCATCATTAATTTTTTTCAAAAAGACTATTCTCATAATATAATTGATGGAATAATACTTTTATTTATAAAAAGGTATTACACAATATGTTTCTAATACCTTATTATTAAACCCTTATAAAACCCACATAAGATCTATGATTAAGGTATTATATGGTGACAGACTCTTGGGGTGGCTAGGATAACATCAGTAGATAGGTAATATCTATTAAATTGAACATCTCCAGTATGGGATTCTGTTAAAGAATAACATGTTGGAGCATATACTGGGAATGGTCAAGAGAACAGATTGGTGATGCAACCTCCTTTCAGAGCTCTGAAAAATGAGTTTCTTACCGACCGACTCTACTGGATGAGGTCATCCTCTATTTTTTCTATGTCGAAAAGATTTTTAGAAAAATTATATATATTCATTTTGGCCATGTGATCACTGTTAAATGTCTATATTGTGAACAAAAATGATTCTCAAATATCATTTAGACCCAATAATAAAAAATAGAGTGCATGTGTTTTCTATATCCTTAAGAAATTAAAAGAAATGGATTTTAACTTATAATGTATCTGGTTGTTACAACATTCCCCCCTTAGTAAATTTGACGCTCGAAATTTCCTTTCCCCACCCAAAAACAGATGAGGGTATAGCAGCCTCATCACTTCCTATGATTCCCACATTACTTCTTCGAACATGTGGTTTCACCATAACACCTGGATGAGCGGAATATTCTTATTTCATAGTACATTTTCTCTATAATATATGATCTTCACTAGATTCTCTTCATAGGACAGTTCATTAACAAATGGTACCACCTTGGTATTGAGTACAAGTGATTGGTCTGGTATGTACATCCTCAAAAGTGATACATGGAATACATCATGTACTTGAGACGAGATTGGTGGTAGTGGTGGACTATTTCCCACTACTGCAATGAGATTAAGGATCTTAGAAGGATTTATGTACATCATAATAATATTTCTCTTCTTCCTAAATATGATTACTATCTTACATGCTGATATACAAAGGACGATTGTTGGCGCCAAAATATTCGAAGAAAGGAGACATGAAAAAGAGGCTCCACGCTCTACCTCGCGAAGCCCCGACGCAGAACCCCCCATGCAACGCGGCCACTGCGAAGCATAAGAGGCGGTACCTCTATGTGAACGCCCTTGACGTTCATAAACTTTCGGCGAAGCAGATGAGGTGGTACCTCTCCACAAACACTGTTGATGTTCGCGACCCGCCGTGAAGCAACTGAAACCTCCTTCGCGCCTCGTGAGCTCTACTTCGTGGCAACTATTGCCTATAAATACTGAGCTCCCCTAGAGCTCTCCGGATGAAAAATCTGACCTTTTGGCTTCTCAGCTCCCAAATCTCGAGGCACTCTTCACTCTGGGAATCATGACTCCACGATGTATTTTTACTTTTCAAGAGGCCTCCGCCTTGTCTCGTTTGGAGCCACTCTTCCGAGAGGGATGACCTTCAGGAAGCCTAAGGGAATTCGTGAAGGAGGGGGATCCCCAAGGGGACCCGAGAAGTAACGTAGAGTTTATGCGTCACAAAACACCCACCCAGTACACGTGATCCACATGCCAAGGTAGGGTCACTGTACTTCGCAAAGCACACTGCTTCACGGCACCTTGCTTCGCGAGGCACATATGATTCATGAGGTAGTGCTCCGAGAACACCCTTCCACTTCGCGCATCACCTCCCTCTTGCACCTCTACCCCATGATAAGGCTAAGGCACCCCACTTCACGAAGCGCACCCATTTGCAAGTGCCGTCTACTACGCAATGCAATTGAGCTTCGCATGGCCCCTGCATGCAGACCCCTCTTCTTGGAAATTCCTCCCCTCGTGAAACCCTCCAGGTTTTCACGATGTGATTTCAAAGTCCCCTGGATGATACCACTCGTGGAATTTCTTTTCCTAATGCTTCTTTGCATAGGCATACTAATGGTTATTTCTTCTTTCCATAGCCATGCTATCGTGGACCCCTCGATGGTTCGCTCTGCGGACCCCCATCTACACGGCATTCCTGATGCCTTCCATTCCCCAAGGGGCATAGGGTACTGGTAATGTATGTCCTAGGGGTGTGGAGTAAACCCACCTCATCCGAGTTTCATGACGTTAAACTACCATGCACCTCGTCTTGAATACATGACGTTAAACTGTGATCCGGGCCCATGCCTCGCACGCAGAGTCCCCCCGGCTCAGACATTTTTTACACCCACTGGTCTCCACGGATATGGGATCACCCCTCACAGGGGATGATATCCTCATTATCAGAGTGGCGTTTGTCCGCGGGGAAGGGAAAACTCCTTTGTGTAAGCCCCTAGTCCTTCTTATGGATGGTTTCACCCATGAACCACCGTACTTCCCCACTACTAGGGCCAGAGGAGGACATGATATGGAATGAGAAACCTCCTTTATTTTGTCCCAAACCCACACTCCTTCTGCGCTTTATCGCATTTAGGCCTCCATCCAGGAGTAAGTCCCGACCCCATGGGCCTCTCAACACGTAAGCCCCTATTCGCTTCTCACGGACGCACCCTTCATGACATGATCGCCTAGTCTCTGTTGCCTCTTGTTTCTCACAATGAGGACGACTCACATGGGCTTAGAGTTAGCATTGACCATGAAAATTCCCTCATCCAGCATGATGATAAACTGTATGCCCCCGTCCAGCATGACGTTAAACTGTATCCCCTGTCCAGCATGGCGTTAAACTATATGCCCCCGTCCAGCATGACTTTAAATTGTATTTTGTCCTGCATGATATTAAATTGTACTTCCATATGAACTACAGGGTCTTTGATCCATGTTAAGGTATGGTACGTAGGAAGCTTCCCTGAGTTTTGAGCCCACCACCTATCGTTTCATCACGTCAGGTTCCACCCTTGTCCCGCATGACGTTAAATTGCATTCCAGTCCACCGGTAAGCCGTTGTGACTATCCTAAACTATGGGGACTTTAATCTGTGTCATGGAATGGTATATAGGAAGCCTCACTAGGTTCAATCCCACCGCTCATTGGTCGTCCCGACCACCTTCACGTTGGTTCACCAAATTCCACCATGGGCTGCCTTAGAGCATAATCCCCAAAAACGTCATCATGCATGACGTTAAACTACATTCCAGTACAAAGATAAGTCATTGTGTCTATCTTGAACTACATGTACATTCATTCGTGTCAAGGCATGGTATATAGGAAGACTCCCTCAGGTTCAAGCCACGTTACCCATCAGACCAAGGTCCTTCTTCACGTCGGTTCATCGATACCCACATCCCTTCGGAACTTCGTGGACATAGATCTATTTCAAGGCATGATACGTAGGAAGCCTTCCTGAGGCTCAAGACCACCATCCACCTAGTCCAAGGTCCTTATTCATGTCAGTTCTCTGACACGCCCCCGTCCCGTATGATGTTAAACTACATCCCAATCCAGCAGTAAGCCATTGTGACCCTACCATCTAGTTGTCCCGACACCCCTTCGTGTCAGTTCAACATCCCCTCATCCGGAACTACGTGGACTTTGATCCATGTCAAAGTATAGTACGTAGGAAGTCTCATGAGGTTAAAGCACATCATCCATAGGACCAACTTCTTCCTTAAAGTTGGTTCACCGGAGTCCCATCTGAACTACGCGATCTTTGATCCATGTCAAGGCATGGAACGTAGGCAGCCTCCCTGAGGTTCAAGCCTCGTTACCTAGTTGTTCCGACCCCATTCATGTCGGTTCACCCACCACCTTGGGCAACCTAGAGTGTATGCCCCACACATCCATCCTGAACTTTGTGGACTTTCATCCATGTGAAGGCATGGTACCTAGGAAGCCTCCCTGAGGTTCAAGCCCACCACCCATTGGTCACTCCGACCCCCTTCTCGTCAGTTCTCACCAAAAAAACTAAGCGGAATCTGATTCCCTACCATGGGGATACGTAGGAAGTCTCTTCGAGACTCAATCCCATCACCACCGTCATCTCCACGACGACTTCATTTCATTCCCCCTCCATTCCGTGTAGCTTTCCATCACCCATACTAATTTTTGTCCTGGCCGCCACATCCCGATGAGATCATGCCACCCCATTCCCCTCCACAGCATTCGTGAAGCCACCCATGCGCTGGCTCCGATATCAGTGTTCTCTCAAGGGGGTCCCTCAATCTTATTCACCCTCATCGATGTTTTGATCAGTCTGATCCATCTCCGTTGGACGTTAAACTTGCAGCATACCCTGTGATAAACATGGGAATATGAAGAAAACCTCAGATACATGGCTACGACATATGATTCCATGTGCCTGTTGTGGGATTCCTCGTTCTTCCGCGCCCTTGAGAAGCCCTATAATAATGTACAAAATACAGACACACCAATTCCCCAGTGCTCAGATGCGTTAATGATGCCTCGACCTGACTACTCCCTCTGCCGAAGGTTGCTGCCCTGACCGGACCCTTTGGAAAGTCCTAACAGAAGCAGTGTAATTAACCAGGGTCCATGGAAACATGGCACTGAGAAGAGTTTCATGAACAATATATTAAATCTATGAGGGAGACCCGAAAAAGGTGACAAGTTCCGAGTAGGAATCCACGGAAGGAAGAACCAACATCCCATCATCATGTTTCGATCAAGGAGTAGACGTCCCTTAAAAAAGAGCGGATGCTGCCCGCCTTTGTAAAGAGGGAATATGGGGAAACAAAAATCGTGCCTGTCATGCCCCCAATCAGATGGAGGCGCGCACCCTAGAGAAATCATTGGAAACAGAAATGGTGAACCTGTTGTGAAATTCTTCTCCTCAATATGGAGATTAGAAGCGTTCGAGACATCAGTAGATTGATGTGTCACTAGATCCAGATATCTGGCGCCAGGACCTGCCAAGAAAATAATGAGCCTGGTGTGAAACTCACCAGAAGTTGGGGTAGTAGAATGTGGGGAATTTCATTATGCAATGTTGTCGGCATGGATT
Organism: Viscum album; assembly: GCA_963277665.1. Taxonomy (NCBI): domain Eukaryota; kingdom Viridiplantae; phylum Streptophyta; class Magnoliopsida; order Santalales; family Viscaceae; genus Viscum; species Viscum album. The sequence continues at coordinate 903,990,688 of OY728122.1, read as the reverse complement.
CCTCTTACCAGCCACAGAAGACAGAATGGAATCGGGGCACTGGTTGTTGATTTCTTTTCCTCACAGTGCTGATGAGTTAATCTCCCTGCTTCTCAGGAATTAGGTTGCTGCTATAGGGACACGATCACCACCCAACCGCCTATACAGGGGAATGGGAAACACTAGTACAGCCACTCCATGTGTCTCCACTGCTGCCACAATGGTGTCTGCATCCACGAACATGGGGCGCCCACGCCCCATCTCCCCATCAGAAGTCATCCAATGAAGGGAGAATAACGACCTCGTACGCCATTACGAGGAGGAGGAAATAATCTCATCCCAGGATATTGCCTGCCTATACCTGGAGGTATCCAGTCCCCAATGTCAACACTGCCCTTGAGGGCTGCGCAGGGAGCCCCTGCTCCCCACCCCAACATTCAATCGTTTCGGGAGCCTATCCCTAGAACGCCTTGACGATTCCCTGCCTTACGCTGATGAGGTGGGTGATGTCCGGCTCAGCCCAGTCAGAATACCGATTCAAGGGCTTCAAGAAAGGGCCCCCACCCAGCCGTGTTAGCTCCGTCGTCCGGCCTCACAAAAGGAGCAGGTAGGCTATGCCCCTGCACCACCTGCACCAGCTTGCCTGACCCGACACCAGCGTTGGGCCTGGGCCGGGGACGCTCGTCAAGGGGAGTTAACGTCAACGGCTACTATGTCCCAATCCACCACCGACACATATGACAAAGTCCCTTCACACTCTAAGCAGAGGAACTCCTATTCCCAACCTGTATCGAGTCCCCAACCACCCCATGGGAAGGCTGGGTCGACTGTCCGGGTCGCAGGCATGAGTGGTGATCACCGTGATCCAACCCACGGTGATGTCACCCCATACAAAGGTCCTCCTCGTACTACTACTCCACAGATCGTGGGCCTCTCCCGCTCCGAAGCTCTTCATGGAGGTATGCCTCGTGCTACCCCCAACCCAAATGAAGGCATGCTCCGCGGCTGTGACACTCAACGCGGAATCCTCTCCAATTCCCACCACACCGGATATGGAATTCCTCATCCTTCCCCCAACCGTCGATGTGAAGGCATTGCCCATCCAGTCCCTCTTAAATGTGGGGATCCTCCCTACGTTATCTCCGAAACTGGAGAAGGTCCTCCTCGCCCTGGAAACCAAAGGGGTGAAGGTCAGCCTCGCTCCACCCGCAATACGCATAGAGGTCCTCCCGATGCTCCTGTCGGTTTCAACAGAGGTTTTCCCTCTCAGTTGATGTTCATGGAGGCCCACACCGTGTTCCCTTTTACATTTTCCCTAGTGCCCCTCGCACCCCAGCTGTCTCAAGTTGAAGTCCTCTTTGCCCTGGCACCAGCGTGGCCCCAAGACTACATGTCAAGAATCAGCCTTCTCCCGAGGAGCCATCTAGGGGCAGGAGGGCGGGTCATTTCCACCACAAAAAGAATACTGGGAAGGCCCAGATAGAGATCACAACTTCTCTCTTCTAATATTCTGAAGCAGAATACAACTCGGCAGTGTAACCCGCCCCTCGGTCCTCTGTCTCAAGGACTGGGGCAAGAACAAGGCGAGTTAGCCTCATCCTTCCAGAATGTGAAGTCCACCAGATTCCCGCCACTCTTCGCAGGTACATCCAGGAGGAGGAAATTTTCTGAGTCCCACAGGTTCTGACCATGCAGTCACCACCGTTGTCACCAGAAGTGCCCTCTACCTCGACCAGAGATCAATGAGATCTATTTTTGGGACCGATGGAAGTTGAGAAATAGTGTGACCCATTGCCGATAACTACAATCCCTGCACCAAAAGCTATGGCTATCAGCCCCTCATATCGTGACATTATGGCCAGATCACCGCACTCTTCGGAGGATGGTCTGGAATTTGGTGGACAGTCAGCTGGTTCGCTATATTCTCCACATCCCTGTTTACTGTTCCAGTGGTCCAACTTATTACCGCTACCGGTTCCTCATCCACCTATGGTGGATGACTGGGGAAATACGGGGCCAGACCCTGAATCCGAGCCGAGGAGCTTCTAGAACATTCTCACAGCGGATCACTTCTCAGAGAAGTTCTGGCTGACGACAGCATTGGATTTTCATGCACCAGAATCCCTCACCCCAGAGGAAGTTGAGTGCTTCTTCCAAACCCTACGGCGACGCACTTCAGTCTTCATTATCATTAGGTGGTGTACCCCAGGAGCCAAGTGCACTTTGAGGAAATCAGAGAGCAATGATGTCTGGTCGATTTGGCCACACTCCCCGTGGCCCACCACCCTAAGTCACCAGGTCCCCAGAAAACCCTCCAAAAAAATGTGTTTAGAGTTTTAAGGTACTCTGCAAAATCATCAGGGAAGCTACCCCCCATGGGAAAGTTCATGGTTGGGGACAGTATGTTACCCTTCTCTTCAGTCCTATCCGGCAGTAGCCCGACTTGTTATGCGACACTGAGAACATTCCCCCAAGAAGTGTTACGGTCTACATGGCTGACATAGTGGAAAAGGAGGATGAGATGTAGTTTCTTGACAGATACTTGCCTCTTGAAGGTGTACCACCATTGTTGGACCCATCGGGGAGGATTACTCGTCAGTAGAAGAACCTCTTAGGTCTCCCTGCGCCCACCGAGTCGCTGGTACTCAGTCGGAATGTTGGTAAGGGTAAAGAGCACGTCGGAGTTGTCAAGCACTCTGACCTATCCACCTCAGTGCAAAAGATGGCCAAATACCCCAAGAAGGCTGTGTTGCGCCAACAACTTGCAGAGCAGAATAGGCTGGTTGATGAACTTCTTGCCGAGCGCGCTATAGAGCGGCGACACGACTATGGTGATCCTAGGCCGGGGCAGCAGGGGTAGGAATGTAACGACTCAAAGTTTTTCAATGGAAATTACCTTTTTATATTTATGTAAAAAAATAACATGAAGTCACAACATATTGAACTACTAAGTCATATGTGACCTTTAAACATACGTTTGTCACTTCTGTGTTAGGAATTTCAAAAATCTGACATACACAGTTGTGTTCATGATGATTTTTGAAGTCGAATGAAACAAAAAAAATTGGTGAATAGTGACCTAGCCTTATGGATAGTAACATACCCTTATGAATAGTAATAAGACCTTTAAGAATAGTAAACCATCCAAAATAATAGTAACATTACCTATGATTAATTAAATAAAATTTATACTTCTTTGAAAGTGACAATTTGACCTTAGTAAACGTTTTGGTATTTTCTATGTCATAATTATAATTAATTAAATAATTTAAAAGAATATTTATTTCCCTAAAATGTATTAATAAATTATTGAATAAATATTTTGTAGTTTTTAGATAATTTTATAAGACGCTACGTAATTTTTGAAAGCACTATAAATCATTTTTAATCTTAAAAACTGTTTTTTTAAGTAAATTATGATTTTAATTAAATATTAAATTAAAAATATTTAGAAAATTATTTTTGAAAAGTGGAATTCATTTTTGGATTCTAATAATTGAAAAATGGTAGGGTTAAATTTTTGGGTTTTTTCTGAAATACTTCAATTTTCGGGTTAATAGTAAAAAATACAGTTTTTTGCATACTCGGTGTATACTAAATTGCATCATTAATGATGTAATGATGAAATAAACATCATAGAGATTTATTTTCGGCCAAATTATTTTAAATTTCATAAATTGTTCCTTAAAATACAATAAATCCAATTCTCAATCCTAATAAGAAGATTACAAAGCCTAAAGTCAAAAGGTGATTTCTTAAAGTGTATTTTTCTCATTCCTTCACTTTCCTTTTAATAAATTAATGAATTCGAATTATAAATAAGAATTAAAGCCTAAAACTAATTATATTATATTAATAAATGGTTTTGGATGTCAAAAACTACTATTACAAGTCTAAATTTTGATATATTATTTTATTTAATATTTTATACTAAAAACACCTCCCTCCTCATGTATAAATAAGCCCTCCCCCTTCTCTTGCCAAAACACAGCTCTCAAGCTTCAATAATTTTCTAAGATCTGCCCAATCATATCCCCTAGCCCCTCCCCCACGTCCAAAGAGCTTCTGGTCTCATCAAAATACCAAGCTTAGGCCCTTAAAGAGGTTCTCAAGAGAAGGATTCAAGAGGTAATTTCCCTCCCTCTTCTCCTTTAATTTCCTTTCAAGTTCAAGTTCATTTATTGACCTCTCCCCTCCTATATTCATCCAAATTGTATTTTCACTCTAGTAGTATACATATAATATAATTTTATAATTATATTGGGATTTTATATCACCCAATCCCCTTTCCCTCTTCCTTTTATTTTATTAAAGAGAACGTTGTAAGTGAGGTGTTAATTTATCACCTTCAAGAACAACATGCCTTCTTCTTCCATTTCTACCATCATATCTGGACATGAAACCATTTTTATGGTTGAAACAGAATATTTTATTTTTATTATTTTCTATTTAATTTTTTTTAAATAACATATGGCCATATTACTAAGTGAAAAGTTAAAACAAATTCGTTGTGATCCTAAAACTGCTCAAATTAACCCAAATAACCATCATTTAATTCTTATCTAATGATTCATCCACATGGATACAAAATAATTCATTATAAAATAATTCATGATCCTTTAATATCATTAATAAATTGTAATATCATTTCTGGAGGTTTACTCATGTTCTACCCAAACATCAATTTAAGAATACAAGTGAACCACCCATGAAAAACCATAAAAACGAACATCCCCGAACAATGTTTTTAAACTCTATAAGTCATCCAATGGAACATAATATGAAATAATGAAACCAGAATGAACCCTATTATTGTACACATGGTTATTTATTTCACACTAATGAATATAATGTCATTATACGGGACATTGAAGAGAAGGAAGCAATCATGTACAAGGTAAGGGGAAATCTCAAACCCAATTTTCTTCTATCAGGTTCTCCCTCTTTCACTCCATTTTTGATACGGTTACTCCTCAAAGATCATTTTTTCATCATTTCATTTACCTTTATAGGATATAAATGTTTTACACTGGTTTTTATGTCCATAATAATGTTTTCCAAAAGAACTCTTTTTTTAAGAACACCCCTTTTACTTCTCACTGAAGGTGGACGATTCTTGTAACATATATGTTATTCCCTCTTTATTTTAGGGAACCCAAAGATTATGAATGTGTTATTAAGAGATGAAACCCATTACTTTTCATGGGTAAATTATGTTAATTTATGATATATGTTCATTGTGGCATGCATGATATGTGATAATGTTATGATGCGACGGTTGCGCCGGGAATTATATAGCGCAATATTAATGTTTAAATGTGACAGGTGTGCCCGAAATTATATAGCGCTCCAATTCATTGGGTAAAGTGATGAATCTAGTGAGTAAATGTGAAATGATGTGTGAAAAATATTCTATCTTGGTTCACATGTATGTGTGGTAGTTAACCACTAAGACATGATGTTTCATTTTTATGCATTGCCACATTTCAAGTATTTTATTTATGCTCCTCTCATGTTCATGATCTTTTGTCGATGTTATGATTATGCCCATCCAATGATATATTGTTTTTATCTATCCTCTTACTGGGCTTCTATCTCACCCCTTTTGATGTATATCCTCTGGTGGCTACATGTACTATGTAGAGGACAAGTGCCACTTAGAAGCTAGAGAAGAAGAAATTAAATAAATCATTATGGTTGATGATTTATTTGTTATATATGGTCCTAGTTTTCCCAAGACACTAAACCTTTGGATACACTATCTGTAATACTATTATGTTTTTTATATTTGAAATGATGTAATAGTAATGTAAGAAAAGGTTGGGTCGCTATAGTTGGTATCAGATGCAAGGTTTAGTTAATTTGGGAATTAGGATTAGTGAACCCTAGGGAAAACCTACAGCATGAGACTAAGTAAAAATATGCACACATGAATATTTACCTAGGGATCCCATATATTATGTTTTTGAATAAATGGTTTAAATGAATAAGTTATTCAATACTTTTTTACTTATGTTTTGTTCTAACCTTTTCTATTTTAGAAAATTCTGGGAACCAGGAGAAATCCGGCCAACAACTCATGCGAGGGCCCATGCAACGATTTCCCGAATGACATCCCCAATGATTTGGGAGGTGGAGTTCAAAACTTCATAGAAATGCTTACCCAATTATCTCAGGTTATGAATCATAACCATAATAATGGGGAACGTCCTCTTTCACTAAAGAGGGATCAACTGGCTATCTAATTTTTTATGCGGTAATGACCACCAATGTTTTGGAGATCATCTGAGCCACTAGTTGCAGAATAGTGGGTCAACTCCATAGAGAAGATCTTTTCTATGCTTCATTGTTCTAAGATGGAGAAGGTGACACTAGCTATTTATCGTCTAGATGGAGAAGCCGATCAATGGTGGCCTTTGATTAAGAACACCAAGCCAAGGGAGGAAATTGAAGAGATTGGATGGGAAGACTTTAAGATAATGTTTCTTAATTAGTATTTCCCACAAACTCTTTGCATGAAGATGGAGAGAGAATTTATAGAGCTCAAGAAAAAAAGAAGGAGAATCTATCACAACCTATGAAGCTAATTTCACAAGGATCGCAAGGTATTTTTTGGGGTTTTTTTATCAAAAATGATATCAAAATTGATATATTCTTTAGTGGATTAAAACAACACCTTCGAAAGGCTCTTGCAATTCGAGACTTTGAGATTTATGACAAAGTTGTTCGATGTGCTCTCAAAGTGGAGATGGAGTTTGGAGAATGGTCCCATGGCTTTGGTGATAAGAAAAGAATGATGTATTTTCAAGCTGGTGGATTTAATGCCAATGGCGGGAAGAAAAATAAATGACCCACATGCCAAAAATGTGGGAAGTTACACCATGGAAACTACCTCAAAGGGATGGGGAAATGCTTCAATTGTGGGAAAGAAGGACACCAATCCCAAGAGTGTCGAAAAGACACAAAAAGGAAGGAGAATGTAGCCGATGAAAAGAGATAACCACCCATGGTTCAATGCTACAACTGTAGGGAGCTAGGTCACTATGCAAACTAGTGCACTAAACCTCGAGCCCTCGAGGGTAATCATCGTCAGCAGCCACCAATGGAAATGGAGCTAGGGAAGGATTATGACATAACTACTATAGAGGTGGAGCATGATAATAAAGTCATAAAAGGTACACTTCCTATTCACTCAAGAATGGAAAAAGTCTTCTTCGATTCTGGTTCTACGCATTCCTTTATATCTTGCAAGTATTCTAGAACTATAGAATCGAAGCCCCGAAACCATGATATAGAGATATCTGTAAAAACACCAAGTGGTGAAATCATTGCAACCCAAGTGTATGACTCTTCTCCTATTGGAGTATGTGGGAAGATTCTTCCGGAAAATCTCGTAATACTTCCCTTGGTGGAATTTGACGCTATAGTGGGAATGGAATGGATCTCGTTATATAGATCGCATATCAACTGTCGAGAAAAGGAAATATCTTTTCATATTCCGAACCATCCCATTATTCTCTACAAATTCAAGGAAGATCATGAATCTACTTTGAAAAATCCTTCAATGGTATGGGTGTTGATTCCCTATAAATAAGCATACCTCACCCAAATGGTTGAGTGGATGGAAAGTTCCAACCTTGAGGAAATTCCCATCGTAAAGGAATACAGTGATGTATTACCCGAAGAGTTACCCGGAATTCCCCCAGATCATGAGGTAGAGTTCTCAATTGAACTCATACTTGGAGCTACTCATATCTCGAAGTGCCCCTATAGGATGGATCTTATCGAACTGGAGGAGTTAAAGAAGTAGCTACAAGAGCATCTAGACAAAGGGTTCGTACTCCCTAGTGAATCACCTTGGGGTGCACTAGTGCTCTTTGTGAAGAAGAATGATGGAACAATGCGGTTGTGTATCGATTATCGGGAACTCAACAAGATCACCATAATGAACAAGTATCCTCTCCCAAGGATTGATGACTTGTTCGACCAGTTAAGAGGATCTCAATACTTCTCAAATGCGGATCTTCATTCTGGATATCATCAGGTAAAGATGAAGAAGGAATATATTCAGAAGACTACCTTCCGTACAAGGTATGAGCTCTATGATTTTTTGGTGATTCCCTTTGGACTTACTAATTCCCCTGAAATCATCATGGATTTGATGAATAGAGTCTTTAGACATTACCTAGACAAATTTTTTGTAGTGTTTATCGATGATATTCTCATCAACTCCAAGAGTAAGGAGGAACATGAAGAAAATATAAGACTTGTGTTGGCGACAATAAGAAAGGAGAATTTGTACGCCAAGTTCAGAAAGTGTGACTTTTGGATGAATCAAGTCACGTTCTTGGGACATGTGATCACAAGTGAGGGAATTTCTGTGGATCCTTCAATGGAAAAGGCGATTGAGGAATGGCCTAGGCCCTCTAGTGTCACATAAATCCGTAGTTTTCTTGGATTAGCTGGGTACTACTGACGTTTTGTGAGAAACTTCTTAGGATTTTCAAGCCTGCTATCTATGTTAACAATAAAAGGGGTAAAGTATTTCTAGACGAAAGAATGTGAGGGAAGCTTCAAGGAGATAAAGAGAAGGATGATCACTGCATCTGTACTCACACTACTAAAAAGTGGAGAACGCTTTGTGATATACAGTGATGCTTTAATGAAAGGCTGGGGTTTTTTACTCATGAAAAATGATAATGTGATAGCCTACGACTTACGATAGTTGAATACCCATGAGCAGAACTACCTGACGCATGATCTAGAGCTGGAAGCCATGATTTTTTCCTTCAAAATCTGGCGGCACTACTGTTATGGTGAGAAGTGTGACATATACACCGATCATAAGATCCTAAAGTATATATTCACACAAAAGGAGCTCATCATGCATCAAAGGAGATGGTTAGAGATAATCAAGGATTACGATTGCTCTATTCACTATCATCCTGGAAAGGCGAACAAGGTAGATGATGCTCTAAGCAGAAAAAACCTGCTACTCCATCGATTTTGCGGATTGAGAAAGACCATATCTTCTTGGATATGAAAAGAATGGATTTGGAAATCATAAGGGTAGGGGATACATCCTACCTTGCCCAAATTATTGCGCAACCATCCATCCAAGTGAATATTAAAGAAGCACAAAGGGATGATGTGGAGATACAAAAGAGGGTGAATGCAGTAAAGGAAGGGAAGAATCAAGAGTTCCATATTGGCGATGATGGTGTGATTCAGTTTGGAATGCGGCATTGTGTACCTTCATCACTTAGGATAATGAATGAGCTGTTGGATAATGCACATAGCTCAACTTTCTCAATCCATTCGGGGAGTTCCAAGATGTACCGTGATCTCTGAGAACACTTATGGTGGGATAACAGGAAGAAGGAGATTGCGGAATATATATCAAGGTGCTTCATATGTCAGCAAGTTAAATCTGAGCGACAAAAGTCCAAAGGTATGATGCAGCCATTTCCTATAGCCATGTGGAAATTGGAAAATGTTACTATGGACTTTGTCACAAGCATCCCGAATATGTCAAAGGGAAATAATGTGATATGGGTTGTGGTTGACCGACTCACCAAGACTGTCCATTTTATCGCTATTCAGGAAGACCTCTTGCTTGAACAACTTTCAAGGATATATGTGAAGGAAGTGTTGAGACTGCACGGTGTTCCACTCTCAGTTGCCTCTGACCGTGAACCATGGTTCACATCTATATTTGGGAGGATCCTTCAACATGCTTTAAGTACTGAATTAAATTTCAGCATGACCTATCACCCCCAAACTGATGGCCAGTCTGAAAAGACTATTCAGACGCTTGAAGATATTCTATGAGCTTGCTATCTAGAATTAAAAGGTGGATGGGATCAGCATCTCCCATTTCTTGAGTTCTCATACAAAAATAACTTCCACTTGAGTATTCAGATGGATCTATATGAAGCTCTTTATGGGAAGCGATGTAGAACTACAACCTGTTAGGATGAAGGTGGAGAAAGAAAGCTACTTGGGCCCGATCTTTTTTAAGATATGACAGAGAAGGATCAAGTAATCCAGAAACACATCAAAGGTGCTCAAAGTCGACAAAATATCTATGCTGACAACCATAGAAGGGACTTGGAGTTCGACGTTGGAGACAAAGTCTTCCTTTGAATATCTCCATGGAAGAGAGTCATGTGATTCAGGAAAAAAGGGAAGCTAGGCCCTAGCTATATTTGCCCCTTTGAGGTCATTGGCTGCATAGGAGCAGTGGACTATCGTCTATCACTTCCACTGAACATGGCTCATGTTCATGATGTGTTTCATGTATCACTACTAAGTAAGTACATACCAGAACCCTCACATGTACTAACCTCAGAGGTGGTGTAGTTGGAAGATGATCTCTCCTATGAGGAGCTGCCAGTAAAGATTCTGGATCGGATACAAAAGGTTCTACACAAAAAGACAACCTATCTTTTTAAAGTGTTGTGGAGGAACCATATGTTTGAAAAAAATCTTGTGAAGTAGAAGAGGCAATGAAGGAGAAGTACCCTCACCTGTTTGTGTAAAGTGAAATTTCGGGGGCGAAATTTCTTAAGGAGGGAAGAATGTAACGACCCAAAGTTTTTCAATGGAAATTCCCTTATTATATTTATGTTACAAAATAACATGAAGTCACAACATAATGAACTACTAAGTGATAAGTGACCTTTAAACATAAGTTTTTCACTTCTGTGTTATGAATTTCGAAAATCCGACAAACACAGTTGTGTTCAAGGTGATTTTTAATGTCTAATGAAACAAAAATAATTTTTGGTGAATAGTGACCTACCCTTATGAATAGTAACATACCCTTATGAATAGTAATATGACCTTATGAATATTAAATCATCCAACATAAGAGTAACATTACCTATGATTAATTAAATAAAATTTAGACATCTTTGAAAGTGACAATTTGACCTTAGTAAATGTTTTGGTATATTGTAAGTCATAATTATAATTAATTAATTAATTTAAAAGAATATTTCTTTCCCTAAAATGTATTCATAAATTATTGAAACAATTTCTTATAGTTTTTAGATAATTTTATAAGACCCTACGTAATTTTTGAATGCACTATAAATCTGTTTTTATCTTAAAAACTGTTTTTTAAGTAAATTATGATTTTAATTAAATATTAAATTAATTATATTTATAAAATTATTTTTGTAAAATGGACTTCATTTTTGGATTATACATTTATAAAATTGGTAGGGTTAAATTTTTGGGTTTTTTCTGAAATACTTCAATTTTCAGGTGAATAGTAAAAAAATACAGTTTTTCGCATAATCAGTGTATACTAAATTGCATCATTAATTATGTAATTATGACATAAAAATTCTAGGGCCTTAGTTTCGGCCAAATTATATTAAATTTTATAATTGGTTCCTTAAAATACAATAAATCCAATTCTCAATCCTAAAAAGAACATTCCAAAGCCTAAAGCCAAAAGGTGATTTCTTAAAGTGTCTTTTTCTATTTCTTTCACTTTCCTTTTAATAAATTAATGAATTCTAATTATAAATAAGAATTAAAGCCTAAAACGGATTATATTATATTAATATATGATTTAGGATGGCAAAAATATACTATTACAATTCTAACTTTTGATATATTATTTTATTTAATATTTTATAATAAAAACACCTCCCTCCTCATGTATAAATAAGACCTCCCCCTCATCATGCCAAACCACACCTCTCAAACTTCAATAATTGTCTAAGATCTGTCCAATTATCTCCCTTATCCCCTCCCACACATCCAAGAGCTTCTGGTCTCATCAAAATATCAAGCATAGGACCTTAAGGAGGTTCTCAAGAGAAGGATTTAAGATGTAATTTCCCTCCCTCTTCCCCTTTAATTTCCTTTCAAGTTCAAGTTCATTTCTTGACCTATCCCCACCTATATTCATAAAAATTGTATTGTAACTCCAGTATTATAAATATACTGTGATTTTATGATTCTAATGGTATATTATATCACCCAACACCCTTTCCCTCTTCCTTTTATTTTGTTAAAGGGAACGTTGTTCGTGAGGTGTTAATTTATCACCTTCAAGAACAACATGCCTTCTTCTTCCATTTCAACCTTCATATCTGGTCATTAAACCATTATTATGGTTGAAACAGAATATTTTATATGTATTATGTTCTATTTAAAGTTCTGTAAATAACCTATGGCCATCTTACTAAGTGAAAAGTTAAAACATGTTCATTGTGATCCAAAAACCGCTCAAATTAACACAAATAACCATCATTTTATTCTTATCTAATGATTCATCCTCAAGGATCTAATATAATTCATTATCAAATAATTCAAGATCCTGTAATATCATTAATAACATGTAATATCATTTCTGGATGTTTACTCATGTTCTACCCAAACATCAATTTAAGAATACATGTGAACCACCCAAGAAAAATAATAAAAACGACCATCCCCGGACAATGTTTTTAAACTCTATAAGTCATCCAAAGGAAAATAATATGAAATAATGAAACCATAATGAACCCTATTAATGTACCAATGGTTATGTATTTATCATTAATGAATATAATGTCATTACACAGGATGTTAAAGAGAAGGAAGCATTCAGGTACAAGTTAAGGGGAAATCTCAAACCCAATTTTATTCCCTCAGGTTCTCCATCTTTCATTCCATTTTTAATATTGTTACTCATAGAAGATCATTTTATCATCATTGCCTTTACATTTATGGGATATACATGTTTGTAACTAGTGTTTATGTCCATTAAAATGTTTTCCAAAAGAACACTTTTTTTAAGAACACCCCTTTTACTTCTCACTCAAGGTGGACGGTTCTTGTAACATGTATGTTATTCCTTGTTTATTTTAGAGAACCCAAAGCATATTAATGTGTTATTATGAGATGAAAGCTATTCCATTTCATGGGTTAATTATGTTAATTTATGATATATTTTCATTGTGGCATGCATGATAATTGATAATGTTATGATGTGATGGGTGCACCCGGAATTATATAGCACAATATGAATTATTAAATGTGACGGGTGTGCCCGGAATTATATAGTGCTCCAATTTATTGTGTAAAGTGATGAATCTCATGACTAAATGTGAAAGGATGTGTGAACAATATTCTAGCTTGGTTCACAAGTATGTGTGGTAGTTAACTACTAAAACATGATGTTTCATTTTTATGCATTGCCATATTTCAAGTATTTTATTTATTCTCCTCTCATGTTCATGATCTTTTTCCTATGTTATGATTATGATCACCCCATGATATATTGTTTTTATCTATCCTATTACTAGGATTCTAGCTCACCCCTTTTGATGTATATCCTCAGGTGGCTACATATACTAAGGAGCGGACATGTGCCACTTTGAAGCTAGAGAAAAAGAAATTAAATAAATGTTTATGGTTGATGATGTATTTGGTATGTATGGTCGTAGTTTTCCCAAGGCACAAAAACTTTGGATCCTCTATGTGTAATAATATTATGTTGTTTATCTTTGAAATGATGTAATAGTAATGAAAGAAAAGCTGGGTTGCTATAAGGAACAACTCCCCCTGGTGAGATGCCTCTGGGCAACCCTGATCATGCTACTCCCATGGACAGGGAAAAAGCTGGAACTCACGGCAAGAGGGAGCGATACGTCTCACCAAACCCTCCCGAACGGCGAGGAAATCCAAGGAATCCAGCCCAGGTTCCCCCAGCTACCCCGCGGGCCATTCCACCAGTCTCTCCACGAGCCGTTGAAGCCGTCTACTGTGTTGAAGTGCCTGGAAACGCACTCGTGGTTAGGGATCCCCGTCAAGATAAGTACCCCCACCCGGATGATCCTATAGCGGCACTCATTGCCCGCCTCGAGAAGTTGGAAATGCAGAAGCTGGCAGTCCCACCAGAAGGGAGGCCATATCCTGTGTGGGTGGATGATATGCTTGCACCACTGGGTTTTAAAAATACCACTTTCTCACCTTTTAACGGGATATGGGACCCACCGCAGCACCTGACCCACTTTTCCTCCAGGTGTGGCCCCATGTTGGGGACCCCAGCGCAGTAGAAGCCGCCAAGCTCCGATGCTTTGTGGAGATGTTGGAGGGCCCTGAATTCGTTTGATACAACCAGCTCCGTATTAGATCGGTGACCGGCTGGGAGGATCTCCGTCAGTAATTCCAATACCAGTTCAGTTCCACCACCAAAAAGACCAGAATCACAGACCTCTTCAAGTGAAAACAAAGGCCTCATGAGCGAGTCACGAACTTCATCGCCTGGTGGAAGGGTCTTACATACTCCCCCGACATGCCACTGACTCAGGAGAAATTATTGACAATGTGCTTAGAGAATTTCGAAACATAACTTGTTCTTTCCCTGACCACCCAGAAATACCCCAGAGGGTTTCGGGACTTCTCAGATAAAGCCCAGTCCATTGAGGAAGCTCTAAAATAGGCTAGTCAGGCGCGTCTACTGCCCCATGTGATCCCAGCCAGGAGGGATGCCATATTTGAGCCCCTTATGGTGTCCCAAATAGAATCCCCCATGCAGCCTGAATTTCTGCCAGTAGCACCGGCTCCGCAACCTCGTCGAGGCCCGCCACCTTAGGCATAGCCTCCTGCCCAGCAGAAACTGCCTCAGAATCAGAAGGTTCCCCCAAGCAATGCACCACCACCGCCTAGGCGGGGAAATCAGGCACCACCTCCTCGACAGGCCCCTCTGGACCCTCATCAGGGGCAGGCTCGCAGATCCCCCTATCCAGAAAGAAGGCACTAGACTTACTCATTCAACAAGATTCAGGTCCCCAGTTACTTTCGTAGTGTCCTAGAGCAGGGGATTGTGTGCATTCCCGAGTGCAGAAGGCCAGCAGAGGCGAATCTCACTGATCGCCCCAACTACTGCCCCTATCATCATATCCTGGGGCACACCCTCAAGCAGTGCTATGTGTTTAGATACTGGCTCCAAGACCTGGTCTATAATAACATAGGCATGTTGTGCCCAGCCCCGACACAAGTTGTGGGTGTCTTTGTCAAGTTAAAAATCGGTAGCGACGAAGATGTAGAGAGGCAGCAGGTTCCCAGTCGCGGGTTTCAGAAGTACGATGACTGGATGGCTCGTAAAACCGTCACTTGCACCCATGTTATTATTCTAACATTCCTGAATCAGTCGGAGCCTTCAGAAGATGTGACCAGTACCTCAGCGTCGTCATCTCAGCTGGCCTCTTCCCAAAAGGGCAAGCAGCGGTTGCGTAAGAAGAAGCAATGCGCTCCACCACTGTCTTCATCATCCTACACTCTCGGTGATTTCATGCCCCCTAAGATGGGGATCCCTCTCAGAATCATCCAGTGTTGGATGATTCATCAAGAGAAAGTCAGGGGTACACTCCAGTTAATACCGTGGAGCAGGTAAATCCCTATATAACTCCCGACGGGGGGACGCCAGGTGAACCTCCCCAATGTCCCCGGTCGACGCAAATGTCAGTAGAGCCCTGAATACATGGGATGTAGGGGTGAATCAGTTGGAACCTCCATCCAGGCCGTGCATGCTACTAAAACCAGACAGCAGGCCCAGCACAGAGCTCAGCATGCGCAACCTCCTCATCTGGTGCCCTCAGATCTACCTCCACCACTGTTTGTGCTACAAGATCAGGTAGAGCTGCCTCGTCCGTACCGCGACCAGTCTCACCCTACCGCAGGCCGATCTCAGTTTTCTTTTCCTCATCCGGAATCTAATCTCCATCCTTCGACTACTGAACGATGGGACACACCTAGCACTAGCCAGCCACCGGTCCAGCCTGAAGGTCCCGTCGTGCCTCCAACTGCAGAGCGACCTCCTGTAAGAAGAGGCTTGCATCTGGCCTAAAAGTATGATGTTATGAAGAACCTTTCCAGCATTCCAGCGTGTCTTACTATCCTTGAAGATCATTGCATGTCGTCTAAAATGCGTGATGCGCTTTCCGAGGCCCTAAGGATCCCCCTCCAGTTTGAGACGGAGGTAGTAGCTGCAGAATCCTTCCATGCCAAGGCAATTGAGAATGTCGAATTCCATGCGGTTATCTCGTTCTCTAGTGAAGACAAAGACCCTCCCATATAGGGGCACATTCATCCACTATTCTTCATTGTCCAGTTAAATGGCATGGAAGTCCACCGTTGTCTTATTGACATGGGCTCTAGGATTAACCTAATCCCGACTCGGACACTGTGAAAGGTGGGTTTGTCTGAGGATGATCTAACTCCCTCCGACCTATGGATCCATGGATATGATAGGGATGATCAAACCCTGGTTTGTATGATCCTTTTGCAGACCCAGTTCGGTGTCCTCGTTACCAGTACCGAATTCATGTTCGTCTCATAGGACACCACATACAACGCACTAATGGGCAGGCTATGCCTCTATCTGCATGCAGCGGTCCCTTCGCCTTATCACCAATGCCTCAAATACTCCATCAATGGTCTAGTAGGCGTGCTCCAAGGAGATGCGTCTCCTTTTTCCTCTTGTGAAGCACACTATCTGGGCGCTGAATATTACAAGAGGAAGGATAATAAAATTTTAGAAAGTTAGGATGAACCTTCCAAGGTCACAAGTGATCCCTGGAATGGTCTGGATGACGCCTACATCTTCATGATCCATCAGTTGGAGGCCATGAACCCCGAAATGGGGAAATGATTTGTCGTTTCAGGTATGAGAGGATGGCATATTTCCAGGTCTAAGTGATGATGGAAAATCACCTTGTACTCCTACACCAACCAGGCTCAGGTGATCCTGGAACCTCTCACCCCTGTACGGTATCAGGACGTCAGGATAATGGTAACGACGGTACGTCATATGTGTCTCTTCCGCCAGGCTAGAATCAACCAGATCAAGCCAATGCACCACTACTGCTTTGATTTCATCAAACGTGGCCCCTTGGGCCAAAGACCGGATGGGATAGGATCAACCACCTTCACCACTATGGTCTCAATGGTGCATGAGTCTCCTAATGTGATGACCACTGCCACTCAGGCCGGTACTAGCCTCCCATCAGAGACTGGTGTCTTAGAAATGACCCCCCTTGCTGAAGATTCCTCCATAGGTGGAGTAGAGGATCTAGAGGATGCTCCCCCCTCCTTTAAAGAAGGCGTCTCTATTATAGTAAATGAACTGGTACAGGTGAACCTTGGTAGCGAGGCGGACTCGAGACCCACATTGATCAGTGCCTCCATGTCTCTCAAGGAGCAGTAGTGGTACGTTAAATTCCTTAAGTAGCACCGAGATGTGTTCTCCTGGAGTTACATAGATATGCCAGGACTAGATCCCCAGGTAGTCGTTCACCGCCTTGGCCTCCCGACAAACCATCGTGGGTTCAAGCAGCCTCCCAGAAAGATGCACCCTTCCCACGGTGCCATGGTTGATTCCAAAGTTAAGGAGCTCATCAAAGCCAACGTCATCAATGAAGTCCAGTACCGTAGGTGTCTAGGCAACATAGTGCTAGTCAGGAAGAAAAAAGGTCAAATCTGAGTCTGTATAGACTTCTGTGATCCCAATCGCCACTATCCGAAGGATGGTTTTTCCCTTCCAGTGAATGAGTTGCTGATTGATACCACGGCCAGATTCCAAGCCCTCTCCTTCATGGATGGGTATTTCGGGTACAACCAGATTTGGATGGTCCCTAAGGACTAGGATTCCACTACCTTCACGGCACCCCAAGGTACTTTCTGTTATCAGGTTATGACCTTAGGCCTGAGGAATGCGGGTGCCACCTATCAGCGGGCCATGCATCGCATATTCAAGCCGATTTTGGGAATGTTGGTGGAGTGATATATAGATGATCTGGTGGTCAAATCTTGTTAGCGTCAGGACCATCTCAATGACCATGAGAATGTGTTTGGTTTCCTCCGCTCCCGCCACCTGAAGATGACCCCATTGATGTGTGCCTTCAGGGTCACCTCTGGGAAGTTTCTTGGCTTTTTTATCAGATACTGAGGCATCGAGATCGACCCAATGAAGATCAAGGCCATCCGACAAATGCCTGCCTCGAGAAATATTCGATAGTTTCAAGGTCTCCATGGACACTTAGCCTACATACGCCGATTCATCGCGAATATGGCTAGAAATTTAAAGCCCTTTTCCTGGCTCATGAATAAAGGCTCTGCCTATGAATGAGATGTAGTGTGTCAGGAGGCCTTTGAGGAAATCAAACAGTATCTTCTCCATCCTTCGATCCTGATGCAACCTGTTGCCAGAAAACCACTGGCCCTTTATGTGACTGCTCTGGAATGGTCTCTCGACACCCTTCTCGCCCAGAAGAACAATGAGGGGATAGAGAACAGCCTCTACTACCTCATCTGCATGCTCCTTAACACGGAGACCAGATACTCCCCCATTGAAAAGAGTTTCCTTGCACTCATGTTTTCCATACAGAAATTGTGGCATTACCTGCAGCACCACGAGGTATAGTTGGTCTCTCAGGTATACCCACTAAAGTACATTCTGAACGGTCCCATGTTGACTGGACGACTAGCATGGTGGGCGGTGATCCTCCAACAGTTCGACATCAGTTTCGTTCCTTAGAAGTATATCAAGGTACAGGCATTGGAAGACTTCCTAACTGCCCATCCAACCTCTGCGGATCAATTCCTGGACCTGGATTTTCCGAACGAGGAAATCCTCTCAGTCAACCATGTCGTCTCATGTTGGAAAATGCACTTCGACGGTGCCACCCAGAGCCCCAACGATAGAATTCTCAATGATCCTATGCTCAACAGAGTGGGTATGGGTATCATATTCATCACCCTAGAGCAATCCATTCCTCCATACTCATTATTATTGTCAGAAGCTGCACCAAAACTGAAGCAGTGTATCTGGATCACATCACCGGCCTCGAGCTGGCCCTTGAGATCGATGTGCCTCATTTGCACGTGAAAGGGGATTATGAACTAGTCATCAAGAAGGTCAATGGAAACTATGTTTTCAGAAATCCAAAGATAGTGCCATTGTTGGAGTTCACCCTCCGTCTAATGGCCCAGTTCCCTTCTCGACTAGAGGTTACCCATGTCCCTCGGTCACAGAATGGTCGAGCGGATGCTTTCGCCGGCCTAGCTGTGTCACTTGTAGAACCCGAGCAGGATGATTTGATTATACATGTGGCACACCGGAGAGTCATTTCCCCCATCATTTCAAAAGATGATGACGGCCTGTGGGTAAGCCATCTTACCGCTGGGCCCTCCATGTCAGGAGCCCCAGGTTCTTCAAATGCAGTGGTTGAGGCCACTCCTGACTGGAGGGAACCTTTTTTTCAAGTTTCTCCAAAATGGTTTCCTCCTGGATGATCAGGCTGAGCGCGGGCGAATCCGACACTGCACAATGCATATTACCCTCCAAAGTGGTCCCCAACTTGAGTGGATCCTTTATAAGATGGGCTTTGATGGTGTTCTCCTCCGTTTCATTCAAGGATTTGATATTTCTCAGGTCATGCAAAAGGTTGATGCCAGTTCATGTGGGGCCCAACAGGCTGGGAAAAAGTTTTCCCATCAGATCTGGATACTGGGGTACTTCTGACCCTGTATGATCCATGATTGTATTGATTTTTCCAATAGATTCCATGCATACCAAGTTCATGTTAACTTCCTACATCGGCCGCCAGAGCCTATCCACTTTACCATGTACTCTTGGACATTTTAGGTGTGGTGACTCGATTTCATGGGACCATATCCACCGGCAACATCTCGCCAGTGTAGATTCTTCCTGACTGACACAGATTTCTTCTCCAAGTGGGCAGAGGAAGTTCCACTCAAATAGGTCAAG
Organism: Viscum album; assembly: GCA_963277665.1. Lineage (NCBI taxonomy): Eukaryota > Viridiplantae > Streptophyta > Magnoliopsida > Santalales > Viscaceae > Viscum > Viscum album. The sequence continues at coordinate 903,970,935 of OY728122.1, read as the reverse complement.
GACCGTTCCACTGTTGACTTTGTGAGCTCCAATATCATCAACCGATTTGTAGTCCCTCACGCTTCCCTCACCGAAAACGACACCCACATCTGAGCAGTCGAGCTAATGAAATTGTATGCCAAGTACAATATCCGTTCGAACCATACCTATCGCTATCATGTGCAAGAAAACAGGCAGATCAAGGCATTCAACAAAACCCTCTATAACATTTTATAGAAAATGGTTGGTAAGAACAAGAAAATTTTTCCGGAGAATATCTCTAACGCTCTCTAGGCGTATCAGATGACAACTCACAATCCCACCTAGGTGACTCCATATTCCCTGGTGTACGGGGTTGTGGCCATCCTTCCTATCGAGATCTAGATGCCATCATTGCACACTGCATTCTATGACCATAAGGCGCCAGATATGGTGGCCTAAATCCATCTAGCTGAATTAGAAGGACTGGACGAGAATACGCTCCATGCCCTGTACAATCTGGAAAGGCATCAGAATAAGATATCCAGAGCCTTCAAAAAGATGGTTCGCCTTCGCTCTTTTCTACAATGTGACCTAGTGTTGGGCCTCCGATCGCCAGTGATCCTTGGCAGGAAACCGCCCAACCTGGAGCGCAAACGGGAAGGACCTTATATCATTCATAAGGTTTACCCCAATAGAGCATACCCCTTGGTAACCATGGATGATGAGCGCATAACTCCTCCCACCAATGCAAAGTTCTTCAAGAAATACTTTTCCTGAGCTTCAGGGTCCTGTATGACCCTAAAATGCACCATAGTCCCACATGACCTTTAACTATATGGTCCCACATAACCTTAAACTGTATGGTCCCACATGAACTTAAATTGTACGGTCCAACATGACCTTAAACTAGACCGTCCCGCATGACCCTAAATTGTACGATGGTCCTGCACGACCTTAAAATGCACGATGGCCCGAAATGACCTAAAACTGTCCAGTCTTGCATGACATTAAAATTGCAACGTCGTCCTGCACAACATTAAAATTCATTATCATCTGTCATGACATTAAACTACTCATTATCATCCCGCATGACAATAAACTTCCAAATGGTCCAAGCTCTATGACCTTAAACTAACATCTCGCTCGTCCTTACTGCAAGACGTTAAACTGTAAGCTGGTCATGCATTCCTGACCGAGTCCTTGCCTCACACCCCTTAGCCTCCTCGGGCCCTCGGCCCTCTTCCTTACTGCAAGACGTTAAACTACAATCTAGTCAGGCCTTCCTAACCGAGGCGCAGCATCAGGCCCATTGGCCTCCTTGGGCCCCCAACCCTCATCCTTACTAGAAGACATTAAAATGAAAGTTGGTCAAGCCTTCCTGACTGAGGCCCAACCTCAGGCCCCTTGTCCTTCTCGGGCCCCTAGGCCTCGTCCTTACTTCAAGACGTTAAACTACAAGCTGGTCAAGCCTTCCTGAACGAGGCTCAGCCTCAGGCCCCTTGGCCTCCTCGGGCCCCCATCCCTCGTCCTTACTATAAGATGTTAAACTACAAGCTGGTTAGGCCTTCCTGACTAAGGCCCCGCCTCAGGCCCCTTGGCCACCTCGGGCCCCTGGCCCTCGTCCTTACTGCAAGACGTTAAATTGAAAGCTGGTCAGGCCTTCCTGACCAAGGCTCAGCCTCAGGCCCCATGGACACCTCGGGCCCCTGGCCCTCGTCCTTACTTCCAGATGATAAACTGCAAGCTAGTTAGGCCTTCCTGACCGATGCTCATCCTCAGGCCCCATGGCCTTCGCAGACTTGGGCTCTCTTGTGGGATTGTATGGCGTGGTGTGGCATTATGCCCTCATTCACAATGGGTTACACTCCGCACCGTACACTTCCCCTAATGATATGTGTTTCATCATCCCACATGACGTTAAACTATGCTTCTAAAACTATGTATGTCTTGATTCTAATCCTCATGGTATATGTAGGAACGATCAGACGCTTTGTTTTGAGCCTAGCCCCAAACTCTTCTCTTTGACTATCTCCCTGGGTTTAGTCTCCTCAGAGGGTCCTTGCATGATACGTGATAGGCTTCATTAGCCCCACTCATACGAGGATTATAATGGTCACACCATGTGCCCACTCCCATTCTTTTATCCTCCCCCATCCTCCCTGCAAGACTTTAAACTGCATGGCCTTCAAGAACTACGTATGTCTTGATTCCCATCCTCATGGGATACGTAGGAACGCCCTGAAATTTTGTCTGTTGGCCTAGCCCAAATGCCAGAATCTTCCCTTTGGGTCGATAGCTGTGGTAGGGTGCATAAATTTTCCCAAATGAATGTCAAGCTAGCCTCGGTCCGGTTGTACATCCCCCTCCCTGGAGATGTTTACCTCCTTCGAAGATGGGTAAAACTATGCTTCACCCACTCCTTGAATGGGATTCCATCGCTTTCCTCGTCTAGAAGGGCCCCTGAATGGTATGGAGGCTAGGCCTAAGGGATCTATTACCACTTCAATCCAACACCCTCGAGGATGTCTAGAAACTAGCTGATACAAGTCTCGCATTTCGAATGTGGTCAGCGGTCGATGCTCGTTTGTTGCTCCCATCTCAGGTTACCCTTGGGACGCCGTGTTTCAAATATGGTGAACAGCTGCCCTGGATCTTCGGGGAAACCCCAAGATGTCCCAAACATTGATTGTTGTGGTTCATTCTGCCCCGTTGTATCTCTAAGTGACGAACTCCCTCTGGTCGGTGCCAACAATCAGGCCCCTTGGCCTTCTCGGGTCCGTGGGCCAGGTTATCTCTTAAGGGATTGTGCAGTGTGGTATGGGATTATGTCCTCATTCACGTCTGGTTGTTCATCATGCCATACACATATCCGGATGAGATACCTTATCCCCTCCCCCATCCTCACTGCAAGATGCTAAACTGCAGGCTAGTCAGGCCTTCCTGACTGATGCCTAGCCTCAGTCCCCTTGGCCTCCTCAGGCCCCCGACCCTCATCCTTAATGCTAGACGTTAAACTGCAAGCTGGTCAGGCCTTCTTGACCAAGGTCGTGCCTCAGGCCCCTTGGCCTTCATTGGACCCTTATCCCAAGTTCATTCCCGGAGTATACAGTGTGGTGTGGGATTATGTCCTCATTCACATCGGGTTACTCGTTGTGTCGTACACCTCCCCTATCCAGGGAATCCTATTCCCCGACCCTCATCCTCACTACAAGATGTTAAAATGCAAGTAGGTTAGGCCTTAATGATAAAATCTTTACTATCAGGCCCCTTGGCCTTTTCGGGCCCCCGGCCCAGGTCCTCTCTTATAAGAGTATATGTTGTGGAGTGGTATTATGTCCTCATTCATGTCTGTTTATTCTCTGTACCACACACCTCCCTTGTTTGAGGGTAACCTACTCCCCCCCTCATCCTGCAAGACATTAAACTGCATATTGAAAACTATGTGTGGCTTGATTCCCATATTTATGGGATACGTAAGACAACCAAAATATCTAGGCTTCGGGTCCAGCCACATCTCCATGAAATCTCCATCCCACCTTGTCCCCTTGGCCTACCCTTCCCCGGAGAGGGGAGTATATAGCGCGTTATGGGATTAAGTTCTCATCCACGTCAGGCTTGTAATGACCACACCATGTACCTCTCCCTCATGAGCAACTTCGTCGACCCTTTTCGGCGGTTCACCAATGTTCCTAAGGGTTCTATTGTTTAGTATCCGGAATGCGGGTTCTGATCGGACATGTTCTCACCCACTTTTCAGGCTTTTTGTTCCCCTTCATCAGGGCTATAATCACCTTTCACACCTGGAGGGACCCCCAAGAATGGCCTGGATACCACGCCTAAGGGCTCTCCTACTGTTACGGGCCAATTCCCCGATGGTTTTAGACAAAAAATTTATAGAAATCCCGCTTTGCGAATAGGGACAGCATTCGATGCCCGTTTGTTGTTCCCACTTCATGTTAACGCGATATGGAGACTCTTTTTCAGCCACGGTTAACTATCATCCTCCATCGCCATGCCAATCACATTAATCCCAAATGGTTGGTTACACGATTCACATCCTTATTCATCCTCATCATGTCCAAGTAGAGTTCCGATACTCTTGATATTATTCCTCAGTGCGCATCTGCGCGTTAAGGGAACAATGTCTCATTAAAGGTGTCCTTCGGGGCTATGCACCGACTATCCTTTGACGGATTTTATGGGTATTGAAATAAGGACCTTCCACCATTGTTTCCCACAACGAGTTTAACTCATGTAGGCTTAGGGATCGGGTTCAGGTCTGCGCTTACTTGGAATGTTTCCATCCATCCATGGTCCGAGCTCTAAGACCCTAAACTAAGATCATATCAGAACTACGTTCGACTCGATTCCCATCCTCATGGGATACGTAGGAACGCCCAGACCTTCTGTCTATGGGTCCATCTTGAGTTCTTCAAATTCATTTTATTTTTCCCGTCTTTGGGACCATGACTATGGGACTGTGTGGCTTGGTATGGGACTATGTCCTCGTTCATGTCGGGTTTTCAATAGCCACACCATGTGCACCCCGTTCTAAAAAATTATCCCTCCTATTTCATGTCCCACACGACATCAAAAGGAAACTTTCCAGAACTACGTGTAGCTTGATTCCCATCTTTATGGGACATGTAGGACCACCCGAATGTCTAGACTTTGGGTCCAGCCCCACCTCTTAGATATCTCCTGATCTCCCTGTCACCTAGGCCCCTTGGCATTTCCTTCTCCATAAGGGGGATATATAGGTGTGGTACAGGGTATTTGGCACTATTCCCCCCTTCTCCCAGGAACCCTCCATCTCTTGGTCGCCATCAAGTTGAGTCCCTCAGCACCATGCATTGGTTCGACCATGTGTTAATAGTACTCTGGTGTAGGACCAAGAGTGTCAGATTCATCTTAGTCGAGTTCCTTCCACTTGTCAAGCTTCATGATCCCCTTCATTCGGGCTTCCATTATCTTTCACACCCTGAGGGACCACCAAGAACGGCATGGATACTATGCTTAAGGGCTCTCCTACCATTATGGTCCATTGCCCCCCGAGGGTTTTGGACAAAAAATTGATACAAATCCTGTATTGCAAACATGGTCAGTGGTCGATGCTAATTTTTTTGTCCCCACTTCAGGATAACGCGACAGGATGCTGGGTTGCGAACATGGTTAGTAGTAATCCTCAGTTGTCACGCCAGCCCCTTCAGGCCTTGAATTTTGGTTGCATAATTCAAATTATGTTTCACCCCATCGTGTCCAGGTGGAGTCTCTACACTCTTGGTGCTATCCCTTTGTGCACCTTTGCAGGTCGGGGGGACAAATCTGTAATACAGCGTCCTTTGGGGCTCCCACAGTCTGAGCTCTATGACCATAAACTATGATCTTCATTAAGGGCTATGTGTGGATCGATACTCATCCCAATGGGATACATGGGGTCACCCGAACATCTCGTTTTTGGGTTCATCTCAGTTGGGAGCTAGTTCCTCATGCCCCTTTTCTTTCTTACCCATATTTGGGACCCTTTGCCCGAGGTTCCTACCTCTGAATTGCGTATAGTGTGATGTGGGATCATGTCCCCATCCACGTCGGTTATGTTTAACAGAACCATACACATTCCCCATCTAGCATCATCTCTGCTACGTCTACACTGCATGATGTTAAAATGAATGCTTGGTCCTATCCCATGACCCTAAACTGTGGCATTATCGTCATGGCCGCCCGACGAAAAACGGCACTGCATTGTGAGGACCTCATCATAGAGGGCATCACATTGGGTATTGGTCACATTCCATGCCATTTGTCAACCCCTATTACGGATTGATTCTTGTGGTGACACTAGTGCTTGCTACCCTTGGCCTATAACATCACAAAACAAAACCACTCACCTTAAAGGACAAACAATATTTATCAAATACCACTCCTCTTAGTGAGAGGGATAGACCTGTCCGCCCCTTTCATCTCCTAGAACTACGTATGGCTTGATTCTCATCCTTATGACATACGTAGGAGCGCCCGGGCACATCCCCATGGGGCCAGCCTAACTTTAGTGTTTGGTACCTTGACTCAAGCACTTCCCCAGAGAACTCATGGTAAGTATGGATTATGTCCTCATTCATGTCGGGTTTTGTAACCACTTCACCATGAGTTTCTTGCTCTTCTTACCCATTCATGGGCCGAGTTCTACGACCTTAAACTAAGGCCCTTTCAATAACTATGTTTAGCTTGATCCCCATCCCCATGGGGTACATAAGAACGCCTATTCACTTTGCTTCAGGCCCATCTCAACTCTCTTTTTCAGTCACTTTACCTAAAACCTCTACCAAGGGGGTTGTGTGGTGTGGTGTGGGATTATGTCTTCATTCACGTCGGGTTGTTCACCGCACCGTACACATACCCAGTTCCCATTCAGATCGGGTTTTTTTGTAATTGTCTGTGACGTGCCTCATGTGATTCCTCCCATCCATTGTCCAAATTCTAAGACCCTAAACTAAGATCTCCCTATGGTAAGGGACTCGACTCCCTCTATCTAGTATGTCTTCTTGTCGTATTCAGATGTGTTCTGACAAAGAGTCTGAAGTGTGGAATTTTCATGAAGACATTATCTCGTTTCGTAACCATGCTTCGTGAGCTTGCTATTTGGATCCTCATCCTCTTCCAAATCCAATAGGACCCTTGGACAACATGGATGCTATGATGAAGGGCTCACCATGGATGTTGGGCCTAAGGGATCTCCTATGGTTTTGGGCCAACGTCCCTACAGATCTTTGAAAACATTTGCAACATGGTCTCGTGTTTCGAACATGGTCAACGGTCGACCCTCATTTGTCTGTCCCCATTCCAGGCTAACACGATATGGATGTTGTGTTTCCACCACTGTCAATAGTTATCCTCCATCGTCACGCTGTCATTATTGTGATTGAAATTTCGAGCACCATGATTCACACATTCCAACTTCCTCATGTTCAAGTGGAATTCCGACATACTCGGAATTATATCTTCACATGTTAAGGTGCGCCACATGGACATATTATAATTATTGGTCCGGTATTCACCGAGCATCCCTTCGCCCTAACATGCCCCTTCATGTATCGGGAAAGTTCCCCATTACTTCTTGTTTCTCACATCGAGCACGACTCATGTGGGATTAGTAGTTTGGGTGGGATATGTACCAGTGCAACCAGTCTTCCCATCATCCTCAACAAATTACGTTAAACTATGCTTCCAGAAAAATGTGTGTCTTTATTTCCATCCTCATGGGATACATAGGGACACCATCTTATTTTACCTAGGTTCCAGCCCACAGGAATCGTAAATCATGTTCTTCCCCTTTCCGGACCCTAGATGGACTCCTCGTAGGGGACCATATAACTATAACTATGCCCTGAGCAAGTTCAAGATACCCCAAGATGACATTGGGAAGCGACAGACCACCTCGACAAAGAGACCCTTTTCGAAAGAAGGAATGATCCATGATAAAACTGATGCACCCATCTAGCGTACTCCCACCCAGGTGGCTTAATTTAAAGGGTATTGGATTCTGTTCGAATAAACCATCACTCCACATCCCATGCTTTGTGTTCCCCTTTATTCGTATCCTCATCCTCTTTCACATCTAGAGAGACCCCCTAAAAGTATGGATTCCTGACCTATGGTCAGCCTGCTATCCTGGGCCAATGTTCTGGAAGACTGTTCACATCTGGAGGGACCCCCTAAAAGTATGGATGTCTGACCTATGGTCTGCCTGCTGTCCAAGGCCAACATTCCGAAAGACCGTTCACATCTGGAGGGACCCCCTAACAGTATGGATGTCAGGCCTATGGTCCACCTGATGTCCTGGGCCAACGTTCCGGAAGACTGGTCATGTTTGGAATGACCCCCTAACAGTATGGATACTCGACCTATAGTCTGCCTGCTGTCTTGAGCCAACATCCCGAAAGACGGATCGACGATATTTGAGTTTGGCCCCATGTTTTGAAAACGGTCAGTGATCATCCCTCATTTGTTGTCCCCATTTCAGGCTAATGAAATATGGATGTTGCATTTCCACCATGGTCAATAGCTATCCTCCATTGTCACACCACCAAATAGAGTCCCGAATCTTGGGTATTGTGATTCACACTTCCCATTCCCATCCGTTCGGACCAATTTCAGCACCATTGGTGTTGCACCGTTCTTGCAAAAGAGCACGCTGTAAAAACGGCAATTCAGCTATTCTGAGAACTTCATTCTCCTATCAGGTCTCTCCCATTTCTCTAAAATATAGACTTGTTATCCAAACCCCATATTCCTGAAACTTGGTTTTCACTCCTATGTTTGGATGGGGTGATGATGCGACTATCTCTTTTTTCTCAAATCGGTCCTGACCCACGTGAGCTTAGGGAATTGTCGTTGGACGTTCCGCAAACATCATAAAGATGCAATGAACCAGTGTAAACAACAGAAATCATGCATGCTATGACATTCAAAAGAATCAGAGCATGAAATTACAATTAAGGGTTCGTAATAATTATAGTACCCGGGGGTCAACTCCACCCATGGACGGATTGACCCCGTCAAAAGAGTGTTGCATATCTGCCACCCTTCGACTTGTGGCGTCTAGGAATTGCTTCCATCGACTCAGCTCCCGCTCCTCCTCAGCAGTGATGGGGGGTAGTTCATCAGCCTCAGCTTGGGCCCTCTCTACACCAGCCTGAATGACGGCCATCTCTTCAGAATCCTACCTCATATGCTCTTCTGCCTCTTCCAACTGGGCCTTAAATTGAAAGATCAGATCATATTGTGAATTGAGAGAGGTTGAGTGCTCATCTTCCCAGATCTATAGGTGTTGGAATTCGTTTTCAGCCTCCTAAAGATTCTTGATGTTTGTCACCTTCCTCCGCTACCATCCCACGCTGAGCTCGCGATCATACTCCCGGATCTTTTCTGCCTTAAGATCTCAGATGAGCATATGAGGGCATTGGGCATCCACTCCCCCAGCACACATTTCGTTCAACAGTGAGTGATGGCTGTCCATTTCGTCCAGCCATAACGCTTGGTGGTGTCGTTGATGAAGCGCGTGATCATCTTCCGTGATCGGTGGCGGACTATTTTACTGCCCTCTTCATCGGAGGTCATCTCATCCCAGTCCACGCGATTAAAAGGCTTGTACATGGGGTACGCCCGCATGATGTCTTCAGGGGGATCTACATCTAGTGTGGGATTAGGCGTGGCATCTGACATTGGATCAGACGTGGGGGGACATGGGTCGACCGGTCGATCCTCATCGTCATACTCCACCTCAATAACCTCGGGCACGGCCCTGTTGGTGGTCCTGCCAATGATAGGGAGTGCTGCAGCTCGGGTAGGCAGGGTAACTATTTCCACGATCACCGGCATGCCCCTAGGAGGGATTCCAACAAACATCCCGACCATCCTTGCCACAGAATCCCATGTCATTCATAGAACTGTATGCGATAGGGAAGGGCATGGATGTCAATTGGAACGGTCTACATATGAAAAGCAATCAATTCAGTGGAGACGACATACTAAGATCAAACTCTTGGTGCTGATCCTATGTTGATGCTGACGGGACCCCAAGGAGTGGCCCTCCGTATATTGTCGGAAGGTCGGGAGATTCTGTAGGAGCCACCTCGGGTGCCCTAGCCCCGCCAGACACAGAACTGGACGCCGCCACAGGCGCTGGTTCCGAAGGGCCTGTATCGTCACCCACCGAGGGGTGAGAGCGAGGTCTGCATACTAGCTCCACCTACATGGTCCAGATGTTGGTAATAAATATATGATGACCTGATCACAGTCCCCGAGGAAAGAAACTTGGGATGTTACCTCAAGAGTCTCCGTGAAATCGTCGAGATCCGAGTCTTGATCGCTGACTTCTCCTTCCTCCAACGGGCTCCCTCCACCAGCCTCGCATCCCCGATGGGATTCTTCTAAATCTTCCACCAGGGGGAAGTGCTCTCTCCCTATGGAAGCCGACAGCTGTGGGGGAACCGTCCGATCCAGCAGAACCCTCACCTTGTCTGTCATTGGACGCGGGACACCACTGGAATGTACGTAGTCCTCAAGCTCATCCATATATTGATCCGCCTCCACCGGAGACACTGAGAAACCGGCCCAGACAGGGCCTTTACCTGGTAAAACCATTTTCAGATGGTTCAAGTGTTGCCACATCTCGGGTGGAATGAGGTGTTTCCGGTTAACGTCCCAAATGTCTCAGGCCTCTGGGAAAACAACATCCTATGGCATGTCGATATGGCGCAGCAGTTTCCCCGAAGCCTGAGTGGATATCCTACGAAATCCCCTCAGTGGCTGCCCCTCTGGATGGTTCTGCTCTTCCAGGACCACCGGGTCCACCACCACTATTGGATCTGCCGCTGCTGCTTGACCCTTAGCGGGTGCATGTCTCGCCTTCATGGTAGCCCCGCCACTGCGAGAGCCCCTTTCGACCCACTGACCCCGGCCTCGTGATAGGGGAGGCTCGCCGTCACCAACTCGAACAGTTGGATACTTCAGCATTTCTCCCGGATATTCTACCTCCCAGCTGATGGAATACTCCTTCACCAGTCCAAAGGTGGCAGTGGACGGAGGAAATGCATTTCACATTTTCCCATCTTTCCGTGTGAACATGAGCCACAATTGACTCATCACACACAGGTTCTCCTCGTGGAACACCTCCCAGAATACCTATAGGGTCAGCCGCTGCAGGCACCAGAATTGCCTCGCGAACCTGTTCAGGTTGTACGGCTCACAGAGTAGCTCACGTTACACCCGTGCCACCAAGAATCCACCTCGAAAGGCTAGGAGATAGTCCCAATGTTTTTTTCCCTAACCGTCTTCTGTGAGTTCCCTCGTCGACAATTGAAATGGGTGTAAGTTAAACTTGTCCACCTTCCACGCCCGATTCAGTACCATCGGTATGTTAAGTCTGATTGGGTAGCTCTCAGCAGCATTCTGAATGGATGGACAGAAATTTGACCCCGGTGGCGAGATGGGATTTTGATATTCTTAAACCCCCCTAACATGCACCGCGATCCACCCAAATAGAAGGTGGAAGGGCCCACATATCCTCAACGAAATCTTGACCTTGCTAATGTGTCGTTGAATATTGTACAATCTAGTGAGAACTAGAATCCCCAGATTTACCCGCCATCCTGTGGCCAGCATTGATGCCATGATAAATGAGCTGGACCACACCCCCATGTTGGTATCCCTAACTAGTAGGATCCAGCCTCAGATAAGGGCGGAAATAAATTCCACCAGCCTAACTATCGGTTTCTGTTTAGTGCTAACACTGAAACCCTAGGTGTTCCATTGGATGTCCTCCAAGATCCGCTAATAATAGTGCTCCTTTCCCCGTTGAGCCCCCTTCAGACAAGTTCGAGGACTCATTGGAAACTCACGGTACACCGAGAAGTTGAGGAACTCCCTGAACCACTTCTTAAAGTAGACATCTCTCACTACTTCTTTATCTTCCCTAGGGACCAGACCCATTAGTGCCAGCACCAGCGACGACATCTGATATGAATACTCTCATATACTCATGATAGGGAGGAACTCATCATACATAGCCCCCAATATCAGGACCCCCTAAATCTGGTGTACATCCCATAGACTGATGTCGACCTCTCCATGGTGCAGGTGAAAAGTGTTGGTCCTAGACGACCATCTTATCAAAAGATCCAACATCATGTGTTTCAGTTGATTGATGTGGAATTGGGAGGCACAGGATGACTCATACAATCCCACTCTCATCAGCTCGGCTCCAAACTCCTCACATTAGGTGCCTACCCAGTTGGCCCATGCCCAATAATTGGTGAAGTTGCCACCGTGGCATAGGTCCCACTCATCGGACCACCGCTTCATCGAATCCCTCAAAGCTGTGTTCAGTATTTTGCGGTACATGGGAGGGGACATCTCCGGCTACAGTAGCTTCCCATCGATGTTGTTCATATGGTTGTACAGTCAGTCGGTGGTGATAGGTGTGAAGTCCTCCTACGCATGACCACCAGCCACCCTAAACCATTGATGGTGGCATGGCGTGCTCCTGAACCAGCAAGCTTGTTCATCCATACTCGCCTCAGGAATGAAGACATCATCCCCCAGCCCAAAGCCATAGAAGGGCACTTCTTGCATAGTGTATAGTTCTTTTGGCTCTCTGATAAAAGATCTGTCAACGAATTATGGTTCGAGTGGCTTCGGACTAGCTACCCCAGGCCCAGACAGTTGGCCATCTCATCCCTCCGGGAGGCGTCCACAGTCACCCCCTGGGCAGATTCTTGATGTGCCATTTGTTTTTAAAGGCATTGGATATTTTATAGCTCGGGACGCGAAGCCGGTTCGAATAACTCCTTCGCGAAGCTGAATTGCGGAGCCTGGCCGGTAAGTACACATTCTCTTGGTGTTGTCACGGAGTCAGCGACTCGCGGTTCACCGCAAACCCCGATTCGTGGAGAGTAGACGCGGAGTATGCGAAGCTTCACGAATCAAGTGCACAAAAGGACAAATTCACAAAGAAGGTAAAGGAAAAAAGAGTGTTCATCCCCCCTATTTATAGGCGGTGGCCCTCAAAACTTCGCGTCACGTCCAACCCACGTGGAGCTTCGCGGCGCGTCTAGACTGTGCGGCCCCTGTCCGCCTCGCGCGCCCTCATCATGGGTCAACACCGTGAACTATCAGTAATTTTGGTGATTTCCCTCCGAATTCAACCCTTGATCCCTATGTGGCTCCAAATCTGAGGGGGGCATTTGTTGGCGCCAAAATATTCTAAGAAATGAGAGAAGAAAAAGAGGCCTCATGCTCTACCTTGCGATGCCTCGACGCGAAGCCCCCCAAGCAACTTGGCCACCGCAAATCATAGGAGGCAGTACCTCTCCGCGAATTCCCCTGATATTCGTGAACCCACCACGAATCATATGAGGCGGTACCTCCCTGCGAACCTGGTTGACGTTCACGACCCACCGCGAAGCAACCGAAGCCCCCTTCGCGCTGTGTGATCTCTGCTTCGAGACGCCTCTTTCCTATAAATACTGAGCTCCCTCTGATCTCTCCTGATGGAAAATCATGCCTTTCAGCTTCTCAGCTCCCAAATCGCGAAGCACTCTTCACTCTGAGAATCATGAGCTCTGCGATGTATTTTTGCTTCGTGAGAGGCCTCCGCCTTGTCTCGTTTTGAGCCCCTCTTCTGAGAGGGATTCCCTTTATGAAGCGTACGGGCATTCCCGAAGGAGGGGGATCCCCATGGGGACTATGTTAGTCACAGAGCATTTATGATTTACGAAACATACACCCTGTACACTTGATCCACATGCCAAGTCAGTGTCAATGTACATCGTGAAGCACACTGCCTCATGACAACTTGCGTCGCGAGGCACCTATGCTTCGCGAGGCAGTGCTCTGCGAACACCCTTAACATCACGAAGGACCTACCGCTTCACCTCCTCCCCATTCTTAGGCTAAGGCACCCCACTTCATAAATCACCCCCTTCACAAGTGCCCTCTACTACGCAAAGAAACTGAGCTCCGCAAGGCCCTTGCCTACGGACCCCCCTGCTTGGAAATTCCTTCTCTTCTATGACCCTCCAGGTTTGCATGATGTGATTTCAAAGTCCCATGGATGATACCACCCATGGAATTACTTCACCAAGTGCTTTTCACATAGGCACACTAATGACTATTGCTTCTTTGCATAGCCATGCTAACGTGGTCCCTTCGATGGTTCGCTCTACGACCCCCCTTCTACACGGCATTGCCGATGCCTTCCCTTCCCCAAGCGGAAGAGTGTGCTGGTCATGTAAGTCCTAGGGATGTGATGTAAACCCTCCTTGTCCGAGATGCAGGATGTTAAACTGCCAAGCACCTCATCCTCAACACATGACGTTAAACTGCGATCTGTCCCCATGCCTCGTATGCAGGGTCCCCCCAGCACAGACATTCTTTACGCCCACTGGTCTCCACGAAGATGGGATCACCCCTCACAGGGGATGATATTCTCCTTATCGGAGTGGATTTTGTCCGTGAGGAAGGGAAACCTCTTTGGTGTAATCCTCTAGTCCTTCTTACAGAAGGTAGCACCCCTACACCTCTGTACATCCCCACCGCCAGGGCCAGCGGAGGGTGTGATAGATAATAAGGCACCTCCTTTATTCGGTCCCAAATCCCCTCTCCCTCTACGCTTTTTCACATTCAGGCCTCTATCCTGGAGTAAGTCCTGACACCATGGGCCGCTCAATGCGTAATACCCTCTTCACTTCTCACGGACGCACCTTTCGCGACGTGATCGTCAGGTCTCTGCTGCCTCTTGTTTCTCACAATGATCATGAATCACGTGGGCTTAGATTAAGCATTGACTATGACAATTCCCTCGTCCATCATGAAGTTAAATGGTATGCCCCCGTCCATCATGATTTTAAAATTTATGCCCCCATAAATCATGATGTTAAACAGTATGCCCTCGTCCAGCATGACGTTAAACTGTATGCCCATGTCTAGCATGACGTTAACCTGTAAGTTTTCCCATATGACATTCAATTGTACGTCCATATGAACTACGAGGAATTTTATCCATGTCAAGTCATGGAACATAGGAATCCTCCTTGAGGTTCAAGACCACCACCCGTCGTCTCTTCCATCAGGTTCCACCCTCGTCCCGCATGACGTTAAAATGCATTGCAGTCCAGCTGTAAGCAGTTGTGACTATCCTGAATTATGTGGACTTTTAGCCCTATCAAGGAATGGTACGTAGGAAGCCTCAAGAGGTTCAAGCCTACCGCTTGTTGGTCGTCCTGACCTCCTTCACGTCGGTTCACCCAATTCCACCATGGGCCGCCTCAGAGCGTAAGCCCCCAAACATCATCCCACATGATGTTAAACTGCATTCCAGTCCAGTGGTAAGCCGTTGTGACTATCCTGAACTATGGGGACTTTGATCTGTGTCTAGGCATAGTGCGTAGGAAGCCTCCCTGAGGTTGAATCCACATCACCCATCGGGTCAAGGTCCTTCTAAACGTCATTTCACCGATACCCACATCCCTCCGGAACTACATGGAATTTGATCTATGTCAAGGAATGGTACGTAAGAAGCCTTCCTGAGGCTCACGCCCACCATACACTTGTGCCAAGATCCTTATTCATGTCGGTTCTCTGACACGCCCCCATCCCGCAAGACGTTAAACTGCATCCCAATCCAGCGGTAAGCCATTGTGACCCTACCATCCAGTTGTACCGACACCCCTTCGTGTCTGTTCAACGGCCCCTCATCTTGAACTATGTGAACATTGATCCTTGTCAAGGCATGGTACGTAGGAAGCCTCACGAGGTTCAAGCCCATCATCACTTGGACCAAGTTCCTCTTTCACATCGGTTCACTGGCATCTCATATGAACTACTTGGTCTTTGATCCATGTCAAGGCATGGTACATAAGAAGCCTCCCTGAGGCTCATGCCCTGTCACCCGGTCGTTCCAACCTCATTCACATCGGTTCACCCACCACCTTGGGCATCCTAGAGTGTAATCCCCACACATCCATCTTGAACTTCGTGGACTTTGATCCATGTCAATGCATGGTACGTAGGAAGCCTCCCGAAGGTTCAATCCCACCACCCATTAGTCACACCGACCCCCTTCACATCAGTTCTCACCAACAGAACTACGTGGACTTTGATTCCCTGCCATGGGGATACGTAGGAAGTATCTTCAAGACTCAAGCCCATCACAACCATCATCTCCACGAAGACTCCATTTCATTCCCCCTCCATTCCGTGTAGCCTTCCATCACCCATCCTGATTTTTTTCCGGGCCGCCACATCCCAATGATATCATGCCACCCCATTCCCCTCCACAGCATTCAGGAAGCCGCCCACGGGCTGGATCTGATATCAGTGTTCCCTCAAGGGGGTTCTTCAATCTGATTCCCCCTCATCAGTGTTATGATCAGTCTGATCCATCTCCGTTGGACGTTAAACATGAGGAATACCCTATGTTAAACATGGGGAGATGAGGAAAACCTCATATACATGACCACAACATATGATTACCCATGCACGTTGTGGGATGCATCGGGCTTCTGTGCCATCGAGAAGCCCTATAATAAGGTACAGATGATAGACACACCAATTCCCCTATTCTCAGATGCGTGAATGATGCCTCGACTTGACTACTCACCCAACCGAAGGCTGCTGCCCTGATCGGACCCTTTGGAATGTACTTACAGAAGCAGTGTAATTAACCGGCATCGATGGAAACATGGCACTGGGAAGAGTTTCACGAACAATGTATTAAATCTATGAGGGAGACCCAGACTAGGTGACGAGTTCCGAGGAGGAATCCACAGAAAGAAGAACCGACATCCCATCATCCCTTTTCGATCATGGAGCAGATGTCCCTGAACAAGGAGTGGATGTCGCCTGCCTTTGGAAAGTGGGACTGCAGGGCAACAAAAGTCGCGCCTATTGCGCCCCCAAGAAGACGGGCATGCACGCCCCGACGAAAGTTGTGGAAACCATGACCATGCCTCCAAAATCAAACTCTAGGTCTCATCGACCATTGTCAGCATAGCTCTTTTGAAAAATCTGATAAGCATTAATTTTCTCGTGTATGGTCTTAACTATCTCCATTATATATTCAACCATTTCAATACCTATATTTTTTCTCTCCCCAACATCATCACCACAAGTTGGTGTTCTACAACTCTCCCACTAACAAGATTCATAAGGAACAGTTTGGATGGTTGAGGATAATTTTTTGTTATAATAAATCACATCTATAAGAATATGTTGATACCTTCTTCCTTTTACGTTCATTGATAATACTACCAACATGTACTCAAGTATTTGGATAGTATGCTCAGATTGGCCATCAGTTTGATGGTGATATGATATACTGATATTCAACTATGTATTTATAGAATTTTGGAGACTCTTTTAGAACATAGAAGTGAATATTTGACCTCGATCAAATACAATTGATAGTGGTACACCATGCTGCCTAACCACATCTCTAATTTATATTCATCCTAGTTAATCCAATGATAAATCCATCAATGTTTTAATGAAGTGTGAAGTGTTTTTAAGACAATAAACTAAATCCCAAATTACATTGTTTCCTTTGGATTTATTTGGATGACCTATAACCAAGTCCATAGCGATGTTTTACCATTTCCGTGTTGGTATCAGTAATGGTTTCATCATCCCATTAATCATATTCCTATAAGGCTTAAATTTATGACATACCAGCACATTGATATATACTCAATGATCACCTTCTTCATGTTATACCCCTAATAATAATGTTGGAGATATCGAAACATCTATGTGTTTACTTGGTTAAAAGAGAAAATCTATCTATGTGAATCAACCAAACGATTTTTTATTTAGCTATAGATTTGATGGAACATATTTTCTGGACATAAATATCACAAATTGTTATTCATTAAAATTGGACACAGAGGATTTCTATTTTCTATTCATTTCTACATTCATCTGAATTCCCTTAATCATCATGTGGCCATACTTTATCCTTTCCAAAAAAGGTGGTTGAGAAATCATTTGTGAAAGGATTGATGATGTTCCATGCTTTATGATTCCCATGTCCATATTCATCATATATATGTAGACTAGATCCTTTTCAATTCTAATTAATGAATGTGTTGTGGGATAAATTCTACATAGATCATATTCCACATTATTCTCTATACCCATATGGTAGTGAATTGAGCATTCATACTCTTTGATCAGCTCTAACCATATTCATTAGTTCATACTCAACTCTTTCTGTGTGAATATATACATTATGATTTTTTGATCAGTATATATTTTAATCTTTTCCCCAATGAGGTAATGTCTCCAAATTTTCATTGTGAAGATCACTATAAAAAGTCGATATCATTTTTGGATAGTTCTTCTCATAAAATTTCAATTTCCATGATGCATAAGAAATGAATTTGTAATTTTTCCTCAACACACATCACTTGACCTTATTTAAAGCATAACTAAGCACCTGGAATGGTTATCCACTTGTGGGAAGTGTGAGCATGGGATCAGAGATAAGTCACCTTTTCTACTCCTTGAATCTCTCTTTTCATTCATCATTCCAAGAAAACATATCCTTCATCAGAGTTATATTGTTAATATGATTTGGAATTTGAGAGACATTTCTCACAAATCGGTGATAATATCAATCTAACAAATGTAATTTATGGATATCTATCATAGATCTTGGACTCAACCATCCCTCAATTTCATTTTCCATGGATGGATACACAAATATATAATGTTATGTGATGATATTACCCATGAATGAGACTTCCTTCAACTAGAAATCAAACTTGTTATACGTTGCATTGAGATTCCCCTTTTGCATGGTATCTAGTAAATTTCATTAATGATCTGCAGGCCCCTCCATGGATTTGAAGTATATTATAATATCATTTATAAAGATTTCCTAAAATTTGTCGAGACAATCTCTAATGACTCTATTAATCTAGTGTATGAAGATTTATAGAGAATTAGTGATTCCAAAAGGCATTAGTATGAATTCATAGGGCTCGTACCATGTAGGAAATGTAATTTTGGGGACATCCTCTTTATTCACAATTATATGGTAATTTCCTGACTACAAATTCACATTGGAGAAGTATTGAGCTACATATTGATGATCGAACAATTCATCAATTAGTGGAAAGGGAAACTTGTTCTTTATAATGAATTTTTGAGCTCACAATAACCAATTCATAGGTGCATTGACACAACCTTCTTCATGATGATGAGGACTAGTTCACCCCATGGGGAAGAACCTGGGCTATAAACCCTTTATCCAAAGTATCTAGTTGTTTTTTTATTATCTTATCATGCTCCACAACAACAATTATATATGGTGTCTTGGATATTGGAAATTCCCTAGGTATATGATCAATCAATAATTCAACATCTATTATTCAAGGATGAAAACGAAATTTCACCAGAAACACATCCGAAAATTCCCACATAATAGGAATTCCTTTGAGGATACTAACTTCCATAGCCTCAATAATTTGTACCAGATACACCTATGTGTAGGGTAGTTATATCCATGCCTGGGATGATGGTGCTAATGGAGATTCATCCTCCTACTAGCTCTTTTAAATAATTGGGGATCGATTCACCATATAGAGAGTTATTTCCCTCTTAAGACAATTTATGTTGGATATATATAGGTAAAACTAATACATTCCATGAATTGTATCTAATTACATTAGAGGGAGTATGATTAGGATCACCAAAATGTTCATTCCCCAAATTATGTAAAATTTAGAGTTATATTCATGGGATTCGATAATTTAACCATTTTATTTTATCACCGACAACTCTACATCAATGATTTGCGATGGTGATTGGATTGTACAACGAAAAATTTTGTTTTCAAAAGAATGTGTTGTACTATAATAAAATTGAATGTTCACTATTCTTGAATGATTAACTAGCATACATATCACCACTACTTTGTCTGGATTCTCTTCAGAGGTAGTGATGGAAAAAGGTCACCCTTGCTACCTTGTAGGTTGTTAATTGCGTCTATAAACCCTTGGATTAGGGAACTAGATCACAAAATTCCCAGGTTATTAACAGTTGTAGAAATAAAAAATGCATTGAGGGTCAAACTAAGAATTCCTACCCTCAAATTCATCAGCGTGTTTTCTGGTTCGAAATCATTGGCCAGGTACCCATCTCTTCACTCCAAAAGCATTTCCTCATCCCCTTTATTCAATTTTCAGCCTTTTTTTCTGAAACATTGGCATATGGGGTACTGAAATTTCTTAGCAGGACTGGATTTATCCATTGAACTACTAGAATTAATGTGTAATCTCCACTTCTTATCCCCATGATACCCTTGAGATTTTATGATCTCTATTTCGATATTGAGGGAACAGCAGAAAATTTCCTCATGGCTATTAAAGTCATGAATCTCTAGGGATTTTTGTATGATAGTTTTTATCCTATAAAAGAATCATTATATCTTGCATTCCGGCGTAACGAAAAAGCTATATGCATATCATGAAAGGTTTTTCATGTTTTCCCCAAATGCTCTGATGGATTCATCATCTTTTTTCTTTAGGTAAAGGAAGTCACTATCCATCTTTTGTCGGTGGGTGTGATGAAAATATTTATAATTTTTTTTCATAAATCAATCAATTCTAATGGAACGATCTATTCCTTAAGCTTTGAATTTAAGATCAATTTCCACCACTATTCAGCTCCACACTCCATATGATAAGAATCTAGAAGAACCTCCTCTAGTTTGGAACATTAAAAGATAAATAATATCTTTTCAATGGAGTAGACCCATTTTTTGACGATTGAGGGATCATATGATCCATTGAAATTATGAGGAATTTTTCTTTTGAATAACTCTATTGTGAATTTTTTATTAATGGGGGGGTGGATGTTTCTCATGATCCATGTTTCTATTAAAAATAATATTTATCGAATATTATTGTGATAAAGATTGAGATCCTCACCCCTATTGGATTTGGAATCTCATTAGAACAATCAACACATTGATCTTAACATCAGTTTATAGAATGTTTTCTACTATTACCAGTCATTGGATAGAATAAAAAGAAAGTTATGGGTAAGTATTTTAATCTATTAAAAATATAAAGGGTAATCCAATGAAAAAAAGAGACAACTTATAAATTAAATTTACATCCATATCGTATGAATTTATATGTTTTGATCTATGTTATCCATGATATACATGATAACATATATTTGTATTGAAATTTATTTGTTCCCCTAAAAATGGATTATACTAACATTTTTAATTTTCAGATGAATATCCCCTGGGAGTGTTTAAGAAATACTGCAGAATGTCCTGGTGTTGTTCACTAGTTCCCATTCGATTCTAGCTCAAAACGGTTTTTTTCTGGTTTTACCCATAGATACATATGTGTAAAAGCCACCACTACTTGTTCGTATCTTGAACATGATTTATTTTCTTCATAAACCACTTACTCTCTACCCACCAAAATTTTAGGAAATTTTTTCTTATACTTAGTCTTATCCTTAAGGCATTCTCTAGGGTTTTCTAATCCTAATAAAAAAACTAAACCTATCCTTTGATACCAACTATAACAATCCTTATTTTCATTTCATAATTAACAAATATTTATTACATAAACATAAACATAATACACCGTAGATGATTGAGATATCTACTGTCTTTGGGTCACAGGAACATTACATGACAACATAAGACATAAAATAAAACATCATTATTGAAAACACCTTTTATATTACCAAGATATTCTATTGTACTTAGAATTTAATGGGATGACTTGAGGACATACATAAAAATAGGGTGAGATATAAAGCCTTGTAAGTGAGTAAATTGAGAATATCCTGAAGAATACAATACATTTTAACCAATACACATATCAATGGATCATATGAGAAACATGAAAATAAAGGAATGATATTCCATGAGTATCACAACATTGAAATTTGGAAACAACATAAAACAATGAATCATTTTCATAATGAAATATATTAAGACCTTTCCCCAACATGGATGAAAAATTTACTAAAGGAATTAGTTAAAACCTGTTCCCAACATGATGTATCATGTAATAAATAGTACTTAATGCATTGGGGTTCTATTAGAGCACCCCCTTCGTAATCATTTCATTCTCAAGCTTAATTGTTCCACATAGATCATATAACCAGATTAATTTAGAAACACCACTTATTGAATGACAAAATAATGTTTAATACATATAGGAAATTATACAATCAATAATTATGTGTGCATAACAGATAATACAATTGATTGATAAATGGGAATTATATTCCAAACAAAATGAATTTGGCATGGAAAATCACGGTGCAATTTCGACAGTAAAATGAAATCGCATGGGGATTTATAAAATGGGTTGTTGAGAGAGAAATTGTTCTCTTATAATTGTTATATGGTATGGGATGTAGGGTATCATGGATTATAATATCCCAACATTTTAAATGTAATTTAACATGCATAATATAAGATAACTTCTTGAATGGAAATGAGGAGAAATAAATCTCCTACGGAATATCGACATGGTAACAGGTGTACATGGGGGGATTAATGGGAGGGAAATGGGTCCCTCATCATTAAAAATAATAAATGATGTACATGGGGGGAAAACATACCAAATAATTTGTAATTTAAAAATAAAAGGAAATAACAATATAAGGTAACATGGACAAAATGAGAATAGAGGGAATGTGAGGATCCTTTACATGGATGTGTGATCCAATTTTCACGGGAGATGATATTTGGGAGCCTGGGGAAACCTTAAAAATATTCTAGAGAGGGGAGGATAGAGTTGGGACGAGAACTAAGTATTTATATTGAAGAGAATTTGTTTCTTTGGTAATTTTATATTGTAAATGATATGGTAATTCTTTAATATTTAACAAACTCAAGTTTTGGAAACTATATAATTAAATTTTCAAAAACAAAAACCTTCCCATGTTTTTCTCTAATGGTTTTTTCCAAAGAGGAGTGTCCGAATACATTTTATAAGTGTAATGGGAGAACATATTAAAATATTATAGTTTCTTTTGTGGAGATTAGTCTCATTATTAATGAAATTAATTAAAAATCAAAAAATATATTATACATTTTTGGAGGATTCACCAAGGCTTTATAAAATAATTAAAACCAATTTGTAAAAATAATATATTTATGGGAAAATATATTGGGTAGAGAATACTCATTTGAGTATTTATTTCATCATTTTGGGGTCATTATAATGTAATAAAACACCAAATTATTTTATATTGTATTTATTTTATAACCAAAAATTCAACTATTTCATAAAATTATGAAAACCTCACCATTGAATAATTTTGACCTAATTATACCAAAAATAATATTCAATTTATCTAAATAATTTTCTAAATATGTAAATTTTTACTTTTAAAATGAAAATCAACATTTATTGAACATTCGTGGCTTTTGACAAAAATAATTTTCAAAATGTAAAAAAAAATTCACTTGACTTCATAAAAATTATATACTCATTTATTATTAATAAAGATAATTTGATAATAATATTTTATTAAAGTGTTAATTTTTTGAAAATTTCTGTAATTCCTTTAATGAAATTCATTAAAAATACACATTTTTATTGTATAAAAATTTAGCTCTTATTAAACTAATTACCAACTCATTTATATATATATAAATAATATAAAAATAATGTATAATAAATTATTTTATAATATAAATATTAAAAATGATAGTTTATTATAATAATGTATATATTTCTCAATAGTTACATTTTTACATGAAAAATCAACATGTCATCTTCATCATTCATTTTTTTAAAGGATGTTATCCTAAAGGAATTGATGGAATAAGAAATTTCTTTATAAAAAGTGATTACACAATAAGTAACCATTACATTATAAAATAACCTCTTATAACACCCTATAAACCATAAGGGTATGGTGTGTGATCTTGACAGACACATGGGGCGGCTCAAATAACATAACTTAGGTGGTAAACCCTATTAAGGTGAACATCTCCTATAAGTGATTTTGTTCAAGATTAATGTCTTGAAGTTAGGAACGAGGTTGGTCATGGGTGAAGCCTAGTGATGCTACCGCCATTATGAGATCTGAATAATGAGTTTCTTATTTCCCAAGTCTATTAGATGAGAACATCATCTCATTTTTTTGTGTGAAAATGAATTTTTTTAAACAAACATATATTTATATCCGTCTTTTGATAACTTTTAAATGACTATATTATCAATTTTAATGATAATTAATTGTCATTTAAACCCAATTAAAAAAGTGTGCATGTGTTTTCAATATCCCTAAGAAATTAATTGAAAGGAAATTTTATTAAGAAATTATTGGTTTTTTTCCAGTGCAATAGTTGTAGAGATGTGTGGCAACTGGAGAGAGGGAAAGTTGGGTTGGGGAGGTCATGCAATCATAGGTAGAGGAAACGAGGTGAGGGGAGTGTTTTGAGATTAGGTATGGGAGAGATGAGACCTCTAGGGTTTTCCCCAAAAAATAAAATAAATAAATAAAAATAAATAAAATTATTATAATAATAATATTATTAATAAATATAATAATAACTATAATAATATTAAAAAATTTAATAATGATATTTATAATATAACTTATAATAATATTATAATTATTATTCAAAACAATAATTTATTTATAATGGTAAAAATATTTTTTTTTAATATTATTTATTATATCATTTCACTTTATATTAATTTATTAATTTGAGTATTTGGAAAATAAAATGTTCACCGCACATGGCTCATGTGACTATTCATGAATAGTGTGAGGGTTCTATTCATTCTAGATGTTCGGGCATGGGTACTTGGGTTGACCACCCATTTTCCACTAATAGTGTGTGTAATGACCCAAAAAATTGTTCCATTTTTTTCCAAAAATTATTCAGTTATTTAAAACACACCATAAGATAAAAAAATAGATTTAGAGAGTCCGGATGCATTAGAGATATTCTGATTACACACAATTGAATGTAAAGACCAATACTATTCTTTATAAGGGTTCAACACCATAGAAATATATCGAAAATTTTCTCTCTTTTATGCATCATTATCCCCTACGAAGAAAAAG
Source organism: Viscum album (assembly GCA_963277665.1). Lineage (NCBI taxonomy): Eukaryota > Viridiplantae > Streptophyta > Magnoliopsida > Santalales > Viscaceae > Viscum > Viscum album. The sequence continues at coordinate 903,946,350 of OY728122.1, read as the reverse complement.
TATTCTGAAAATATATTGTGGGAAACCAAATCTCAGTAAGGGGTTTCTAAAAAAATGAAATCAAATAGTCTGTTGAAATTAAAAATAAAAGGTAAAACATATTATAATGTTTGTTAATGAACTCTTAAGAAAAAATGTATGATTTTCAAAAATAAAAATTATATTGAAAAAAAAATTAAATAAATTATGAAATATTGGAAAAAATATGCATCGATCAATCATAAAGTAATAGTATTTTTCACTTGAAAATCATATAATCCTTTATAATTAATTATCAAAGGAACCTATAATCATAGAAATAATTATTTGTTCACTCATGAGACAAGGTGGACATAGTCCCATAATGGATTTGGTTCACTCCTTAATTCCATAATATTCATGGGATAAACAACACTTGAACCATAATTTTATATGGATAATCCCCCTACAAATTATGATGTTCTTGGGATAAAGCTCACACGCACCATGATTTTCATGGGATAAACCTCTCATTCCTTATACCTGACATCTCATGAGATTAACACATCACCCAATGCATTGGACTTCTATCATTGCATATCCTTAATATAAATTTCATTCTCATACAACCATGTACGCATTTTTGAAATTATAAAATACGTTTTTTTATTATGTTTACCATGAAATTTCATTAAAACTATGATCTTTCAAAACCATTTCATAAAATGATCTACTTGATTATATGTGAATCCTTATAAAAGTATTTTCAAATTAAAATACATAATTATACATTCATGTAAATGTATGTAATTGTTTCTAACAAATAGTACATGTATATACATTTATTTACATAAACATTAGTGTTTGTGTAATACATCATTTCATTATCATCCATATATATCAATTAAATATAAATAAAACACTTTTACATAAAATGACATAATCCCATTCATTAATATATTAACACATATAAAAATCAAAAGTAAGATATATATATATATGTGTGTCTATATATACATGAACATATATAAGTCATAATTAGAACTATTTCATGTAAAATGATATATATAGGTATATATGTGTATATTTTAATAGGTATATGATTATTATTTTCTTACATCCACTTTCTTGAGAAAAACTATTTCAATAACCTCACGTGTAATCTTCGAGATTAATTAAAATTATGAAAATTGTTAGGTTGACTTTATTAAATAGAGTTCAATTGGAAACTGTAGTTTTAAAAATTCCATGATGTATACATAAAAATATACACATTCATTAATGAAAATATTAAATAAATAATACTTTTTAAAATCTAAATACATCCCTCATATATATAAAAATATATTTTTCGAAAATATTTTTAGAAAAAATTTAGTCTCATGAACCCAAACAATTCAAATATTTAATATAAAAAATGAAAAATTATTGGAAAACCAAAAAGGATCATATTTCTATCTCAAAATCAATTGAAATAATATTATAAATACAATGCTGACAGATTAATGTAAATTTGAATATAAATATGTCAAATTCATATATAGTTTAAAATTTTAAATCATAGCTATAATAAAATTCCCCTTGCTACCCCAAATGAAATTAATTTTTTTAGAAATCCATGGAGTAAACATTATTAATTAATTAGATGATTGTTGACATAAAATACATGTATTTAATATGATACATTAATAGGTTACACAAAATAAATTTTCATACCATGAGAATGATTCCATTGCTTGGAAATATGGAAACTTACACAATAGTAATGAAAATTGACTCCCTCTGATCGATTTAGATATAATTTTAAAATTTGAAAAAGAAACTAAAAAAAACATCTCCATATCATGAAAATATATCTTAATTATTTGGGAAATCAATGATTCAAATACTACTAAATCAATAACAAAAATTTGATATAAAGATTCAGAAAATATCTGTTCCATTTGAATGATTACTCACAAGGAAATTTGACTACCCAAAAATAGACTGGAATGGATTCACTGATGAAGGATGAAACATGAGGTGCATTAAAAGTTTATAGAGTACCCTTTACTATATGAATCAAATAAAAACAAGTTTTTTCCTTGTTCCCAATATAACAAATCAACAAAAAACATTCTCCAAAGACGTTTCCCCACCATCATTTCTATTTCAACAATATTGAACAATATATAAAGAAAGCAGACAACCCAAAAAGTTTTTCATATGTTAATCAGTGAGAACATACATTATACAATGAATCTCAAATTTCACATAAAATAAATCTATTTCAAACTATAGAAGAGGAATGAAAAATGAAAACTAAAATTACATAAAACATAGGTTGATTCATTCGCATCACTGAAATATGAATCAACATTGAGTCAATTGATTCCTATAATAGTTTTTACACAAGTTTAATGATATATGAAGCCACTATAGTAGCAGATGGGGGTTAAAGATAAACTTTAGATTAGGCATGGCATAGCCTCATCTGCACAGAACCATCCACTAGATGGAGGGATCCCCAATGAAGATGTGTCGTATACTGGATGACCATTAACATACAGGTGGAGAACTAACTTCATGTTTTCTGGTTGCATTGGTGGTTCATAGCCAATCTGACAGGGGACAAGTAACACATGGTGGGGGGGGGGAAGTCGTGCCGGCTTCGAAGACACCTCCTGAACTAGATTCCCCCTTTATGAATATCATCCATTTTAGTATATTATTACTACTTTCATTACATAATATATTATTACTATTTTATCATATAATAATTTTTTCTTAAAAATATATTTCTATATATTTTTATTATTGGATGATAGTCAATTATTAGTATACTAATTATTAAACTAATTATTTTCACTTATATGTCAATATATATTTATAAAATGTTCTTACAATTCTTATAAAAAATAATATTCATTTATATATTATGTAATTTTAAATTTCATCCAAGATTATTTATTTAAATTCCATAATTATATATTTCATATTTTATCTTGTTTTTATGTATGTTTTTTATATTAATATATATATATATATATCTATTTGTAACATTATTATAAATTTAGCAATAAATTATGTTTTATATAATCATTTATATATTCCAAAAGGTTATAGGGTATTTATAATTTTATTAAAATCTTGTATTTGAAAAATATATTTTTGAAAAATTTCATTTGATTTAATAAGTATCAAAACAAATCAATAAATTTAAAAAATGTGTTTATTGATATTACAAATCATGTTAATATTTTTATGTGATTAAATAAAATATTTTTTGATGTATTTTTACCACTATATAAACACAATAACTCATGAAACAAATATATTTACATATATATATATATATATGCGTGTGTGTGTTTGTGTAATAATTTTTTTTAGTTTCTTTTATTATCATTTTATTTTAATTTGAATCCAATGGATTTATGAAACGATCATTTTATGTATAAATACAAAACTTTAAAAATATTTTATTTTCACCAATCACATAAAATTTGTAGATTCATTTTCCTGTAAAGGTGATTCCTTTTTTTACATTCCTCTACTCTCTAACATTAATTACCATCATTATTTTTCTACTCAAGTAAGATCCTAATTGTGTGGGTTATGATATTGTAGTTATCATGTTTTTTATAAGTTGTCCTTATTATCTAATGATTATAGTTATAGATATAATATTACCACCTAATTAGTCTGATGCAACATTTCATGTATCATTTTTAATGTATTCCTTTAGTAACCAAGAGGTTTATGTTGTTTTAGATTTATTTATTTTATTTTTTATTTGAAAAATTTATAGAAGATTTACTAGGGAGTAACAATCTACCCCCTTAAAAATATTGTGTCCTAGCAATTTGATTACATTTTACACAGAATGAAGAAGAAAAAAACAAAAATGTAAACATGACCTCAGGATTTCATACCTCCCATCATTGTGAATTCCATCAACTGAAATTATCACATTGATCCTGGAGTGCTAGGGTACACTTAGGGAAACAATAACTCAATGCATTATCAATTTATTCCATTTCCATTTTCCAAACATAGTCCATACACCTCATATTATTCTGATTGGAAATATGATGCACTTTTTGAAAATAATTATATCACACCTATCATTTCAAAAATTCCTAATGAACTAGGTTTTTATAAAATATATAGATATAGTTATATTTAAATAATTTAAAATTTTGTTTGTAAAATATATTTACTAAGTTTCCATATATACTCCAAGCTAAGGCTTAATATTTATATATGATTCTCAGATATCTCCCTTCACTTCAGCTATTCTAAAATCGAGTACTGCATCATACCCTCTAGATAAGGTGAAATATTTGTATATGCCCTGGTGGTACCTTCATGGAATGAATGGTGGGAGAGTTGGATTCTTATGATTTGATCATAGGTGATCCATGATCCCTAATGTTCCTTATAATGGAGGTGGTGTTTGATATGTTATAGGGAATCTTGTATGAAATTTGGAAATTGGAAAATATTTCAATACTATGTGAGAATGACATTGCAATATTTATTGCAAGTATGCCCTCGGGAAGGGACAAGAGTGTTGTGTGTTGTTCTTCCCCATTCATATCGAAACTATGCTTTATCTAGATGATGAATCGTAAGGAATCTTATGTAACCTTATAAACATTAAAAACATGTGTTCTTAAATGATTTAAAATATAAATATATAATACTCTTTTAATAAAATGACCTATGAAAATCAATGAATGTTATCTAAAGGTTCGAAGGGTTTCTCTATGTCCTAACCTCTAAAGTTATCTATACATCAGATCTGATCCCAAATGTACTGTAACATAAAATCTGATCCATTTTATTTTTCAAAACATTAATTCATTTATTTAAAACACAACCCGATATCATAAAGTTTGAGAGTTTTATTGAATATGGATACACCGAAGAAATAATGATTACAAAAAATATAATTAAAAAAGACCATAAATATTGTTTACAAGGGTTAACCATGTTAGTGGGACCTTGACCACTGACTCACTTTTAGGCATCGATAAGCCCGGTGATGAAGAAGAATTTTCAAAAGATAGGTTGAGTGAAAAAATCTTAGTAATTAATTTTGAAAAAAAAAACAAAAATGTAATCATGCAGTGTTTTCAAATTCCAAATAAAAGGTAAAACATATTATATTTTTTTAATGAAATATTAAAAAAAACAAGTATTAATTTCTAAAATAAACATTTTATTGATGAAAATGATTTAAATTTTAATACGAATCATTGGAATAGAAATTTAATTCTATCATTCAAAAAGTAATGGTACGTTCACATGAAAAGGTTATAAATATTCATAACTAATTTTCAATGCCACGTTGGATCAAAGAATGAACACTCTTTTCACTCCCAAGACACAATGGACATAGTCCCATGATGGATTCGGTTCAATCCCTAATTCTATAATGTGCTTGTGTTAAACTTCTCATGCACTAAGATGTGCTTGGGACAAACATCTTAGGAACCATTATATGATTCAGATAAACATCCTTTACGCCATGATGTACTTGGGATAAGCCACCGACACACCGTACACGACATCACATGAGATCAACACATAACTGAATACATCAGAGCGCTATCATGGTGCAACCTTTATAAATATTTTATTCTCATACATCCAAGTGTGACTTTTGGAATAATAACATACATTTTTATAATTATGAAGACCATGAAATTTCATTAAAACCATGATCTTTGAATCCCATTTCATAAAAGGACATACTGTTTTATAAGTGCATCCTAAAAATGTATTTTGTAATTATAATACTTCATTATACGTTCATGTACATATATGTAGTTGTTTTTCATAAAATATGCATTTATATGCATTTATTTACATAACTTTTTTTTGAATAATATATGATTTCATTCTCATGCATGTATATATCGTTTAAAAATAATTATAACACTTTTATATAAAATTGCAAAAACACATTCATTAATATATTTAAATATCAAAATATAAAAAGTAATATATATACAAATATATTTTTGTGTATGTATATATACATGTATGCATACATGTCTTGATTAATATTATTTCATATGGAATTATATGTATATATATATGTTTATTATATTCATAAATCCACTTGTTTTGAAATACATTAATATTATTACTACACTTTAAATTTTGGTATTAATTAAAATTCAAGTTACCATTACGTTAATTTTACAAAATATACATCCATTAGAAACATTTGTTTTAAACATACCATTATATATATATAAATATATTCAACATGTAAATTAAATAAATTATTAAAAAAATAAAACATTTGAAAATATAAAGAAATTTCTCATATTTATAAGAGTCCAATCATTAAAAAAAATTAGTGAAAATTATTCATGAGAACAAAAAAATAAAAAATAAGTAACATGAAACATTAAGGTAGAACATAAAATGATCAAATTTCTCTCTCAAAATCATTTAAAACATAATTATTAATAAAATATAGATAGATTAAAATAAATTTGAATATAAAGTTGAAAAATTAATATATAGTTTTAAAATTTTAATCATAGCTATAAGAAAATTCTTCTTTGTACCCTGTTTCCATAAAAAATAGTTTATACATCCATAGAGAAAACATTAGTAATTGACTAAAATAAAATTGACATAATATACATGTGTTTCATATGATTGATGAATATGTTTGAGAAAATATAATTTTCTGGCATGAAAATTATTCCCATACATGGAAACATGGAAAAGTATTTCATATCAAGGTGAATAATCTACATCTGGTTGATTTTGAAATAATTTGGAAATTCAACAACAATTTTTAAAAAATAATTTTCCTACCATGAAAATATAAAATAATTAATTGGGAATTCGATGAGTAAAATACAACATAATGGATAAATCAATTTGATACAAAGATTCAAAAACCATTTAATCCATTTGAATGATTTATCTCATGGAAATTTAACTACCTGAAAGAATACTTGAATATAGTTAACTTAGCAGGAATAAATTTGAAGTGGATTAAAAGTGTAATGATTTCCCTTTATTAAATGACAAAGAAGAACTAGTTGTTCCTCGATCCCAAAAGATCTAATCTAAACAATAGGTTCACTGATGATGTTTTCGCACCTTCTTTTATATTACAACAAAGTAAAGCCTTATATACAGATAACTGAAACCCCAAAAGTACTCATAATCAGATCAGTGTATACATAATACAAACAAGGAATCTCTAATTTCACATAAAATAACCCAAATTCAAAGTCTAGGAGAGGAACCCGAAATGAATATTTAAAATTCCAAAACCCATTTTTGTTTTGTTTCCATCCATGAAATATAACACACCAACTAGTCAAGTGATTCCCGATAGAGATTCCACACAAGAGGAAACAGATATGAAGCCACTACAATTCAGGATGGGGGGTTTCATATTGGTCATCTGTAGGGTATAAGTTTTCCACATCCTCAGGGGACCGTCCCCTAGATAGCGGGAACCACATTCAAGATGTGTACAATATTAAATGATCTTCAATAGAATGGTGGATCACCGACTACTCATTTGTTTGTTGTGTCAGTGGTTTGTAGCCCATCCAACAGATAAAACGACACACATTCGTGGGGAAATATGTGATTTCATTGAACCCTTCTCCAGAACAGGATTCCCCCTATACAAATTTTAACCATTTTGTTATATTATAATTTTTTTCATTAAAAAATATATTATAACTATTTTATCATATAATAATTAAATCTTATAAATATTTTTATATATTTTTTTATTGGATGATACTCAAAATATAATTATACTATTACATAATATAATTAATTGTCAACTTGTATGTAATTATATTTTTATCACATGTTATTATAATTATAATCAAAACATTGTTTTTCATTTATATATTAAGTAATTATACAATTCATCCAATATAAATTATTTACATTTCAAAATTTTGTATGTCAAATTTTATCTTGTTTTTATGTATGTTGTTTAATATAAAAACTCATATATATATATATATAGAAATATATTTGTATCATAATTACATGATTAATAATAAATTAGGTTTTATATAAACAACTATCTATTCCAAAAAGTATATATGGTTATCAAAAAATTTATTATATTATTTTATTTGAAAAAAATACATTTGAAAACATTATTTGATTTAATATGTGTCAACATTAATTTTTAAATTTAAATATAGTGTTAATTGAGATTTAAAATTATGTTAATATGTCGATGTGAATAAATAATCAATTGACTAATCTTCATTAACCACTAATGAAATACACAAATTCATGAAAAATATATATATATATATATATATATATATTGTAACTTCCCAGTTTCTGGTGCCTCCCTATGATGTCCCATTCCTAGTTGGTCGCATGGCCTCATGTGCAATTCCCCGAAGGCTAGGGGATGACGACTAGCAGTGAGTTCCTTGGGTGTGATAGTGGGGAAACAATGCCCTCATTGGAAGAATAACTCAGCGGAAATAAATAGATAAATATAGGAAATGAAATAATTATAATACAATAGTGAACACCAGAAGACTGATAGTAAATAAAAAATTACAGCATATATATAAATTATGATTCATGTAAAAATATCTAAGAGGGAATCAAAACAAGTCACAATGCTGAAATACACTACTAAACCAAAGTAAAAAATGGAAAACATGTAAACAAATCCAACAAAATCGTAATCCTCAACATGGTCCTCTGATCTCTAACTCCACATCAATCAAGTACCTGAAGTAGAATGGTTCTTTTCCTAATCTATACCTACAAAAATATAATCTGTTTGGTACCAAAATCCTGACCCAAATAGGGTGTCATATGAATCCAAGTAGACAACCACCTAGTAATCTCTGCCTAATAGTCAGTGAATATATATGGTAGGTAATAAGAAAAATGAAACAATAAACAAGGAAATACTCAAAAGTAAACAATCCTACAGTTTCAATTTCATTCATTTACATTCATCATTTATTCATCCAAATAGAATCAAGAAACCCTATTGGATGATCTCCCAACTTATCCCCTCTAGTTCAACCAATCAATTTCTTATAACCCTTAGGGTATGTTCTCATTGCCTAACCCCTCTAGTTCAACATATCATTTAAGAAAAAATATAACAATCCCATGGGATAGTTCACACTTTCTAACCCCTTTGGTCTCATGCAGAACAAAGACTCTCTGAGGAAGAACTCACCATGAATTTCACCTATTGTATTCTAATAATAAACTATAGACGCTCCAAGGAAGCACTCAACGTCAATTCACCATGTGGTCTTGTAACTAAAACTATAAACACTCTGAGGGACCACCCAACATCAATCCCTCCTATGTTATTGCTATGTTATAAGGAAAAGATACAGTCTGGGGAAGCCCTCAATGTCAATTACCCCTATGGTTTCACTATACCAGGTTCCCACGACCCTAGGTGAAGAAATTGTGAACAAACAATGTTCAGTAGCCAAAGTAAACATAAATTACTACTTGGATAAATAGCTACAAACCATACCAAAATATTTGATAAATCAATCCCTCCAAACAACACTATGCATGAAAAGAAATCAGCCTAAGAGGAAAAAAACAAACACATAATCAATATCAAATCAAATGTGGACAAACCCATCAATATCATGGAAAAATAACCATATTTACAATAAAGATCCTTAACTCAAGCAAATAATAATATCATGCATCAATAGGGTTAAAATCCTTAAACATGCAATACCCCAATCTAGGGAACTGTGCACTTCTGAAAATAATATTCAAAGAATAACTATGGAAAGTTTCAATCCACCTACCTCGGCATAGTAGGATCGATATACTACGGTGATAGACCTTGAATCAGCCAATAATGGTTTAGATCTAAAGAAATGTCTAATATTTTCAACCATGGATATCTCAAGAAAGAGGAGAAATCAAAGAATGGGGCTCTAGAAGAAGGAAGAACTCACAGTGGTGATTCCAACGTAGTTGACATCGGTTGATTCGAATAATGGATGATGGGTCATGGGCTCGAAGAAGAATTGCTAGCTTCAGTCGCTCCTAGATGAGACGAGCCAAGAAGAACAGGGTTCTACCAATTAGACGCGACCATGGTCCATTTAATCAAATAAGAAAATTACATGTTGTGTCCTTAAAAAGTACATGGCATGTATATTACATTATTGTTCCCCCATTTAGGCAGTCCGTCCATGCCGTCAAACAGTCGTGTATGCAGCTGTTACAAGGCTAGACATAGCTTGGGCTCGGAGGCAGGGTACACAGCATGTACAAAGAAGTACATGGCATGTACTCCTATGATTTTCTCTCTGTCCATTTTTCCTAAAAAACAACTTAAAATGAATACTCATGCCTAAATTGAAGATCTGGATCCTTACAAACATCCCCCATTAATGAAATTTGTTCTCGAGATTCCCTAACAAGGCATCGATAAACAAAAATCATCAAATATCTATGGCCACTATGATCATACGTCAACCTCCCGCTCAAAAGACTTGTCATGTACTCACTCATGCTGCCATAGCACTTGTACCAATGGAACAGAATAGCCATGGAGAACCTTCACGCTACAATCAACAATCTAGGCAGGATGCTCCTCGAACGATGCATCCAACTCCATCTCAACCTCCTCAGGTTGGAAAACCTGAGAGGAGTTTGAGAAGTAATGTTGTAGCTGAGAAATATGGAAGATGTTGTGCATATCCCAATTCCTAAAAGGTAACTAATACTAATAGGAAAATAGGCCCAACTCTCTCCAAAACCTCAAACAGCCCAACATATATCAACAAAATCATTCCCTGTCTCATAATCCTCATGTGTCCCAACCTTGGTGTGACATGCAGGAAATTATGGTCTCCATCATCGAACTCTATAAGTCATATCTACTTCTATCGTGACTGTGCAGTAGCCATCCTCTTCCGAATAAACCCTATCAGCTTTATGGTCTCCCAGACAAGATGAGGTCCTAGCATAACTGCCTCTCCTACCTCCTTCCATCATAGGGGTGATCGGCATGGCCTACCATACAAAACATCATAATTTTTCATCTGAATAGTTTCTTAAAAAATATTATTGTAGGAAAGATCTACAAGAGGTATTTGTTTCCCCAAAGAAACTCCAAAATATATGATGCATGCTTGAATTATGTCTTCCCGAAACAGTATCGTAAGCTCGGACTAGCCATCTATCTAGGGATGGTAAGCTATACTCATAAGTACATGTGTACCCAACGCCCTCTACAATCCCAGCCAGACCCGAGACATAAAACATGATTCTCTATTTGAAACAATGGAGTGTGGAACTCCATGAAAACGTACAATCTCCTGGATGTACAACATTACCATCTCATCAACACTGATGGTATCTTTGATCGTTATGAAGTGGGAAACTTTCGTGATTCTATCAATGACAATCCAAACTGCATAATTCCCTCAGGGAGACCTTGGTAAGACTATCACAAAGTCCATCGCGACATCATTCCGATTCCACTCAGTAATGGTTTATTGCTTCAAAACCATGCTAGTCACAGACTCTCTGCCTTCACCTACTAATAAGTGGAACATCTCATCACAAAACCAAAAATATCTCCCTTCATACTAGGCCACCAATACTGAAGTTGTAGATCGGGATACATCTAGGTGACACTTGTATAAACTACCCAAACATAAGAATGAAATTCATGCATCATATCCTAGCATATGTGTTTTGACACCCATAGGTTCCCATGAAAAGGAAAGATCTCATCCTCCACTATGGTATATCCAAGAATAGGTTCCACCCCTACCACAATCTCCCATAGGACTAGACCTTCAGAATCATCCAGTGGCCTCATTCGCACTCGATCATGTAGAGTAGAGGTAACAACCACAGATGAAAGAAATGTTTCCCCTATCTATCATGAACATCTAAATGCATCTCAGAGAACATATCCATAAGCTTCCACTCACTACTGGCCACCTGAACTGCTTGTATTTGAGTCATCCCACTCAACACATCATCCACATCATTGCCTTTTCAAGGCATGTAGGATGCTCAAAATCAATTTATTGAAGGCACTCAACCCACCTTCACTGTATAAAATTCAGATAACGTAGAGTAAAGATAAAATAGAGATTTTTGTGGTCAGTAAAACCCCCAAAATACTATCTAAATAGAAACTGTCTTCAACAAAGTAATGTTTGAATAACTGAAACCAACTCTAGATCTTGTGTCGTGTCATTCCTCTCATGTGTCCCAAACTGTCGAGACATATACACAACGAATCCTTACCTCGGGATAAGAACTACTTGTAGCACGATAACTTGAGGCATCACAATAAATAGTATTGATGCTTCCTAGATCTTTAAATACTAGTACCAGTGATGATGTCAACCTATATTTCAGCTCCTGAAAGGCAGAATCCCAAGAATATGACCATAATTACTTCTCTCCTTTCATAGTGATCCATGTCTGTGGCACTTTTAAGCATGAAAATTCTTGAATGAATCATCTGTAGTGACCAACCAGCATTAGAAAACAACATAAGTCTAAGTAATTCTTCAGATGATACCAGTAATCTACTGCTCTTACATTCTATGGGTCTACTGATACTCCATTCACTGAGATAATACGACCGAATAAGTGAATTTGGTCAATTTAAAAGTGTCATTTTGAGATCATAGCATATAAAAGATACTCCCTCAGTGTACTCAAAATGGTCTCATGATGTATGTAAATAACATGTCATGTGATAGAGTATACCAAGATATCGTCCATGAAAGCTACCATGAATGAATCCAAGCATGGATGGAACACTTGATTCATCAGTTCCATAAAAACTTTCTGCACGTTCGTGAGACCGAACGACATGACCATATACTCAAATATATCATACCTACCCTGAAAGTCTGTAAGAGGTATATCTGATGGTCTAACGTGAAAATGGTGATAACCATATCTCAATTATACCGTTGAGAACACCCAAGCTCCTTGAGGCTCATCAAATAGATCATCTATCCTAAGCATGGGATATTGGTTCTTGATCGTCAAATGGTTCAGCTTTCGATAATCCACATAATGTATGTGGGTACCATCTTCCTTCTTCACAAACCGGATAGGTGAACCCCAATGAAAAGTGCAGGGTGTGATGAAACCCTTCAACTGTAACTCATTTAACAACTTCTTGAGCTCCTGTAACACTGGTGGAGCCATCCTATAAGGAGGAAAGGACATCGGTGCCGCTACGAGAACAAGATCAAAAGAAAATTCCACCTCTCACTCTGGAGGAAAACATGAATATTCCTCTCAAAAGGAATCCCTGAAATGATCCACCATAGAAGGAAATTATAACTATGAAGTCCCCTGGTCATCCAGATATAGACTAGTAATATGGGTTGTATCTCCTCCCAACCCGTGATGCTCGGGTTCTAGTCTACATGATTGGACATCCCATTCACCCTTATGTAAGAACAAAAAACCCTCTTGTGATTTTAAACTCACCCTACAGTGATAGCAGTCAATAGCATCATGAAATGGAACTAACCCATCCATCTCGGGAATGACGTCATAGCCCATCATCTCTATGGAATATTGGTCCCTTGAGATGTGACATCCCCGACCTCAAGAAAGAAGTCCTTGCATTAATGTACACTAGCCATTATTTTCTCCAATGGAGTGTCCAACATCAAGACATTAGTAAAAATAATGATATAGATCCAATGGATCTCTACAACATCAATAGATATAAAACTATGGGAATCTCATGTATAGAAAATTGCAGAAGCTAATAATAAGGAAACTATGATCGTACCTCGAACTGTAGTTGGTCCGGGATCTGGCTCCAGCTGGGTCTGCACCACTGCAAAAGTATGGCCTCTACCGTGGCCCTGTTACCCTGCTTGAACACCATGAGCTGATCCACCATGTTTTAATTGAACACCTACCTATTAGCTACAACGACCATGGAATCCACCTCGTCTAGAACGGTTGGAAGGACTACAGTTCTAAGACTGATGAGGAACTGGTGATGCTGCTCCTAAACAAGGAGTCATAAAGAAACCGCTATTACTAGTTTATGATGAGAAAAACTGACATAACCATGGAAAATGGCCCATCTTTCTGCAAGATCAGCACTCCACTTGGACTCTTAGGAAATGTGTCCTCATTTGACCACCCTTCCCACTCTAGTAGTATACTACTTAGCCACTTGAGGGTGTATCTTTCCTACTTCAATCTCCATGTGTAGACTTCCTGTGGCACTTCTGACTCTCAGTAAGAGCAGAACTAACTGTGGATGTGGAACCACACATGCCTACAACTCAAGAATCCCTCAGGTTGTGCTCTCTGATCAATGTCTGGTTGTCTATGGAATACATGGTCATCAACCTAAAGATGATCACCTAAGATCAGATGTCATTCCTGAGACCATCTTCAAACATCCTTTCTAGGAAGAGCTCATCATCCCATAGAAGGGTTGTGAATCACTGAAACTCTGTAAATTGAGAATAATACTCCATGTCCAAGACAGTACCCTCCTCCAAACTCATGAACACTCGGGCTCGATCAGTCCTCAATGACTTAGGGAAGAATTTTCATTGAACGTATACTAGAAGTCACCCAATCCATAACATTCTAGTGTTTTTCCTATGAGATCACATCCCACCATCTCTTGGAAGAATCATGAAGCTTATACTTAGCGATATTCACCCTTCCCTATGGAGGTGTCTCTAGATGAATGAAAATCGATAGCATTGATTCTAACAATGACTCACCAGCCTGAGGTCCTCCAACCCCTGAGATGGTGGGAGAAATCTGCTACTGAAAGACCCTTGTCAACTCTTCCATATATGGGGTAGGATGCGGTTCTCCCTAGAATGTTTTCGAAAACCTCATGAAGCCTTCTCCAACTGTGCATCAGAAACAGTATCTGAAATGACGTCTTGCTCCAAGACAAGCATGATGGGGGGTTCTGTAGGTAACCCCTTATTTTCCATGTCTAGTGTCTATTCACTACCATGAATATGGCATACAACTGGAGAACGTTGTGGGGGAATGGCTCGGAAAGGTTAAGTGAACACCATAGTTCATTATTATCAAGGACCGAAACATAGACTTGAATGAAATGAACAAGTTAAGGGAAGCACTCATGTTTTTCAAAACTGGGATGCATGGCGTGTATGACCCCTACACGTTGTGTTCCTTTATGCCTTCACAAGGGTGTGTACTCTAGCTAACCCTTGTCATGTTAACCCCCTTACACGCGGTGTGTTCTCCCAAGACATGACATGTACTTGAATCGTTTTCCCCTGACTAAGTTCTTCTACATGACTAACCAACACGGTTCTCCTAGAATGATACTACATGGAATGTTCATTCCTGGAATGGCATGTACTTAAAGGTTTTCACCATCCCATGTTGTTAGTCATGTGACCGAATACAAGGGTTACACAACATGGCATATTCAAGAATGAAACGATATGTATAAACCATACATGTCATGTTACATTAAGGATTTCCCATCCCTGTGTCTCTGAACACATATCCAATGACACAGTTTGTGACTACATGGCTTGTAAATATAGTACACGATGTGTACTTAAGAAAAATAGTCCATTCCCAAATAGAAGTATACATGTTGTCTATTCAGAAATACACACCATGTATTCTTGGTTTTGCCCGACATTAAGCCTCAGAAACTACAATGGAACCCATTAAACACTGAAAAGAACATTAATGTAACAAATTATGATTCGGGAGGGCCTGTACGCCCTAGGAATCAATGTTTGGAAACTTATTCATGTCATATACAAGAATAAATGTGCCATGATCCACCAAATTTCTATCCACGAGGGACCATAACACGTCAAGAACCAATGTATGGATTTAATTCAAATAATACTTTAGACAATAAAATAGACTACCTAATAGAAGGTCTTCTATCAATTCATCATTCACAATTGTATGCATATCTATCACAATATCTATCACGACCACATGCAATCAATAATGCACCCTAAATTTCATTGAAAGAATGCATTACAAGTGATCTCTCGAAAATGACTATATGATGCATGACATGGAATACCCACATCTCATCGGTTTGAAAAATAAACAAACCCTCAATATTATCAATGTAAACAACAATAAACATGTGAATCAACAAAAAGTGAAAAAAAAAATCAACTGTAAAATTGTTAACCAGAAAAATTGCAATAATCGAGGTAAATTTGCTTTTACCCATACACGAGTTTTCTACTCCCATGCACTGCTTATTACAAACTACCAATTTTATCCTATCCCTAATTATAGGATATAATCATTATGTAAAGAAGCAAAGAATTCCTCTAATACCACTTTGTAACATCCCAGTTCGGGGTGCCATCCAGAGATTCCCCACACTCGGCTGGTCATATGGCCTCACTAGAATTTCCACAAAAGCCAAAGGCTGCCAACTAGCAGCGAGGTCCTTAGGTGTGACAGTGGGGAAACTATACCCTCATTGGGAGATCAATAAAGTTGATATATACAAATAACAGAAGTGGAAGAAGTAATTACCATTAAATAGTGAACAACGAAAGACTTATAAAAAATAAACAACTGCAACATATATATAAATATGGATTCATGTCACAATATCTAGGATGGAATCCAAACAATTTACAGTGCTGAAATATTGTACAAAACCATAGTACAAAGGGAAAACATGTAAACAAATCTATTATCATCGCAAGCATTAGCATTGTCCCATGCTCTCCAGCTCCACAACAACCAATTACGTGAAGTATAAGGGAATTTTCCGTTATCTATAACTACAACAATATAATCTATCTTGACCAAAGATCATGACACAAACTTTGTGGGAGACGAATAACAGTATAAAACCACCCAATGATATGTGCCTAAAAGGCAGTTAATATATATGACAGGTAATAATAAAAATATAGAAATAAACAAGGAATTACTCAAAAGTAAACATTCCTACAATTTCAATTACATTCATATAAATACTTCAATTATTCAAACGAAAGAAAAAAATCAACCCTCTGGTATGTTCTCACAGCCTATACCCTCCGGTTCCAGAAATCAATCTCATGTAACCCTCTGGGTATGTTCTCACAACCTAAACCCTCTAGTTCAACTTATCATTTAACAATAAAGATATAACGACCCCCTGGGATAACTCACACAATCTAACCCATTTGGTGTAATGAAAAAAAATTCTCTCTATGGAAGAACTCACTATCAATCCCACTTATAGTCTTCTAACGATAAACTACAGACACTCTGAGAAGCACTCAATTACAATTCCTCGTGTGGTGTTGTAACTATAACTATAGACACTCTGAGGTAGAACACAACATCAATCCCCCCTATGGTCTTGCAGCATGATAAAGAATAATAGACACTATAGGGAAGCCCAAAACATCAATTCCTCCAATGGTCTCACTACACCAGGTTCACACAGCCCTGTGTAATGAAATTGTGCACAAACGATGTTCAACAGCCAATGTAAACCTAAAATACTACATGGCTAATCAACAAAAAATCATATCACAACATCAGATAAATCACTCCATCATTACAACACTAGGCAAGGAATGTAAGTATCTTAACAGGGAAAAATAGGCCACATGATCAATATCAAATAAAACATCTGAAAAAACCTCCACATCATGAAAAAAATTTCTATTTACAAACAAGATCCCTAACTCAAAAAAACAAGCATAGGAGAAATCAACAGGGTTAAAATCCCTAAACACAAAATTCCCTAATCTACAGTATTGGGCACTTTTGCACATAATATTAAATTAATAACTATGGAAAGGAAAAAACCACCTACATCATCATTTTTTGATCGATATACATCATTTTCGGCCCTTTAATCGGCCTAGAATGACTTAGATATACAAAAACGTCTATAACATTCAATCCAGGATATATCACGAAAGAGGAGAAATCAAGGAATGAGACTATAGAAGATGGAATAACTCACAGTGGTGATTATAATGATATAGACAAATGTTGATTAGAAGCAAGGATGGAAGTTAGAGGGCTCGAAAAAGATTCATCATCTTTGGTCTCTCCTGGATGAGACGAGCTGAGAAGAAAATGGTTCATCCATTTAGATGATACCCTGGTTGATTTTGTCCAATAAAAGAAAAAGTACACAGCGTGTCCTTAAAAAGTACACGACATGTATATGAAATTATTGGGTCCTGCTTTAGGCGGTCCTTCCATATTATCACACGGCCGTGTACATGGTTTTGTCATGGCTTTGGCTCAAAAGCAGGGTACACGACATTTACATAGAAGTACACGACATATACTCCTAATATCTTCTTTCTTCCCATTTTTTCACAAAACAAATACATGAAATGAAAACACATACATGAAAAGAATATCTAGGTTCTTACACACACATATATATATATTTATAAGTGCCATGGTTATTTTTAGTTTCTTTTATTATTAATTTATTTTAAAATTACTCTAATGGTTATACGAAACAGTCATCTAAGAAATAAATACCCAACTCTAATAATCATTTTATTTTAACCAAACTCATAAAATTTGTAGATTCATTTTCATAAAAATATATTGCATTTTTCATATTCCTCTACACATTAACCCTTGTTAACATAATTGTTTTTCTACTCATGGAATATTCCAAGGGTGTGGGTTATAACATCGCAGTAATCATGTTTGTTAAATGTTGTCCTGGTTTGCGGATGATGATAGTTATAGGTTTAATATTACAAATTTCATAGTCCATAGAGATGGTTCTTGTGTCTATTTTAATATATTTCATTAGTATACACATAATTTATTTTCTTTATGATTTATTTATTTAATTTTACTAAGAGAAGAATTTATATAAGAGTTACTTGTGTATTATAGTGGGGTGGAGGTTCCCCGACCTAAAACCCACCAAAATTTATAAAAATTTAAAATTTTAACTGGGACTCAAATCCAAGCATCGACTGAAATTCCCATGAGCTGGAAAAGAATAAAAACAAAAGAATATTATATGGTCATGGATTGATAGTGGATCCATATATTATTTATGCCATTGTTTCATCATAAAAACCCAACAATTGTTTAATGGTCAGTAGTTTACTTAGGAAATATTATCAATTGATAATTTCTAACATCTCTCACGTAACACGTTCATTAACAACCATGATCATGATGGACCATTTTTTTTACAAATACCATTTACAAATAATTCAACTACTAGAAGAAGAGGTTGAATAGTTTTAACCTACATCATTTTCCAAAAGATGGGGTGGCTGTATAAAAATTTTAGTGAAAACTTTTATTATGGTTTTTTGATTTTATTCTTCATTTTACATAGTGTATTGATTCCTTATTGGTCCATGAGGTTATACACCATCAATTTTAACTATAACATCCATGAACTTGTTCTAGTAGTAGTCATTTTGGAATTGAATTTGTCAATGAATTTACCCATCAGCATGTGTGTTTTTGGTTTTAATGAGGACAATATATTTTTGAATTTATTCGCTTAGTGGAAATGAATATCTGATAGTGGATTTAGTTGGAGTTCTATATGAATATATTATAGCGATCTATTATAACATTGTGGAAATGATTTTTTTTTTCTGATTCCCTTTGTCCAATTTTGCGGGGAGATGATTTTTAGTTTTCCATGGATAATTTTTTAGGAATAGTGGAACTAAAATAAATGTATCATTATATAGAGTGGGTGTGATTGTCGGGATTTCCCATTTCAAATCAATTTTAAATAAATCTTTTATTTTCACTTATAATATTTTTATTGCAGATATTGAGAGTTAGAGTTTATCTTAAACCATTTCAACAGTATTTACGATCCATAGGGTTTTTTAGAAGATTAATAATATCATAATATGTATTGGAGGTGGGGTTTTCACGATAAAATGTGCACAATTATTTTCGTGAAGGGTCATATGTAATGATAACGATTCGTAATTTAGATTTGGTTATGTTGTATGTTTCTTCTAGTGGTCATCATTGGGGGCTCGTGATTATGTAGTTAGTGTATGTGTTTATATAAAAGAGTGTTTTCTTCCAATAATAAATTATATAGCATCATATACTTAGTGGTATGTGGAATATAATGGATGTTACATAGTGGAAATGAGAAGAAATATTAAAGGACCTACACAATAGTCTACCTCATTAAAATGATGTATGTTATGTTATATGTGTTAACATGGAATGATTGATAATGTCAATGAAAATACTAGTCATTATGTTGAATGGTTTTTATTTGGGTTTTGAGGGAGGTTATATTGGTGATGTGGTTCAACAAGACAGTATACCAAGAACTATCATTTATAATTTAGAGCATCATTTAACCTCGTATGTATTGGGAGGATTCATGAATGGGTTTTAATCTTATATTTACCTTGTCACAGTATTATGTGATAATACTGATTTTAGAATGAAATATAACATCCATACAACAGATTAGATGTTGTTATCCTAAATTCTGTAATATATTCTATCTCATTCAAATAATTTACTTGTGTTCATGTTTTAATAATCATATTCATTATTCCATTCTCAGAGCCTTGTAAGATTCATTTTATTGTAATTTTACTATTATGTATTGTTTTGTAATGATGTTAAATTTTTATTTTTCATTATTCTAGATTTGTTATAGATAAAGACAAGTAATATTCAGAAGATTTTGAAATAAATTATTTCTATATAGGGCCATAAGATGTCTTGTGATGATTATTTTAATGAGTAATAATGTGTTCATGGATGTTAATATTGAATTATTTAGGTTTTACTATCATCATATTATATTGTGGATTGCCCAGGTGAGTAATCTGTATCCCTTTTTTAATGACCCATTCGAGGGGTTGTAACACATGTAAGAAGTGTCATATCAGTGGATACTTCCATTAGAGTTCTCAAGGATATATAACACCTTACATGTGGTGAATATATGAAAGTATCTAAATAATTATTTTAATTTAATTGATTTCGGAATCCCATTTATGATGTAAAATATAAAATTAATAGAGTGGAATGTTATGATTTTTTGTGTTTGGGGGAAGGTTCCACATGGGAGTGTTATTCATTTTCAATTAATTATATTTAATTATTTTTTCTTAGAGGAGAATAAACATAAACATGTGTCATATATTCATTCATAACTTCATCATTTATTTGATTCATGATCTGTTGTTATTATTTAATGATTTATCTATTTTTAATCTACTTTTGATACATGTTTCCCTTGTTGTTTTGTTTGGAATATAGATTCATCTTATTTGAGATGTATCTCCCTTGAAGTTGTTGGATGGAGTTGTGTGATTATTTCATTTTGGTTTTGGATATATTTACCCTTAATGATAATAATTTCATAGATATAAAATTAAATTAGATGAACCATTTCAATGCTCTTTAGTGCTTGTTTTGGGTGTCAAATATGTTTTGATGAGGTTTGATGAATTGTCAGTGGAGTTGAGATAAATGAATTTTTTTATGGGGTTGTTAAATGGTTGGCTATTTTATAAAACATTTTGAGAGGTCATTTATATATCCTCACAGTGGTTTGGTTTTATTTTTTATCTACCTAGTGGCCCAAGAGGAAAATTTTAATTTCACCTTCATTTGGGGGTCTTTAGAGTTTTTAGCCTTTGGATTCACCATTGTCTCGATTACTGGTCATTACAAGGATAATATGTGTCTAATTATTATACTTTGGTCTTTATGATTATAGTTTATATATTAATGTATTTGGTATCAGTGGTTTTATTTAATTGTGATTAATTATTTCATTGAAAATGGGTTACATCATATTAGGGTATCGTTTCTTCATTTTGGTACATTGTGATATTCCATGGACCCTGATGTTCCCACAGTTTTATAGAATAAATTTTGAATATATATCATAAATTATAGAAAATATTTATCTGTATTGAATTAATTTGTGTTCTATACCACATGAAAAATGGTAGTTTAACTTTCCAAATTGGTATAAATTCAGATTCCCCCTCACATTCATTACATTTTCAATTATTTCACTAGAAAAATGGTTTAATAAGGTGTAATTTTATGTGATTTTTTATCCCATATCTCATGTATTTTAGAAATTAATTTAAGTGATATAGTATTACAGATCATAGGTTAGTGATACCTTCCTCCTTAGTTTAATCAACAATGAGTTAGGGGGAATTCCCATGGGAGGTGATAGTTTGTATTAGGTGATGTTAGAGATTACAATTGTGATGGGTATGTTTTGTATTATGTTGTGAGATGTAATTTTAGTGTATTATCGTCGTTAAGATCATATCTTCCCTTAAAAAAAATTTATGATTCAAAAATATTCATTTGAGGAATTGGATTTGAGATGGAACCTTCAATTTTTTTATATTGATATAAAAATTATTTGATCTTTGTTGGATGGTCAATATGTATTGAATTCATAAATTTAAAACAAAAAAATAGTTAATGGGAATATGCACAGTCACATGTACTTAATTTTTTTCTTGCTATTTCTCATATTATTTATATATTTTTATATTAATGTGAAAAATCATTATTATTATTTAACCTTAACTGTCAATGCTATGATTTTTCAATTTTAATAATAGGTATAGCCTTATATTTTATAATAAATTGTTTTCATATATGAATTTAATAGATATGAATGATTGATTGAATTTAGAATAATCTAGTAGTTTATAATTGTATATTTTTTTCTATTAAAAAATGAATCACTAATAATCTATTTATTATTTACGTGGGTTTTCTATTGGAGGTTAAACCACAAGTTCTATAAAATATTGCATATTTGGTTTAGTGGGATATTCACATGGTTATGGAATAGCCATTGCGATGTGGTTCCCATTCTATGGATGGAAAGAGAGAATGAGGTGATTAATTTTGGGTAAGACTTGTTTATTTAATTTGATATTACATCATACCTTCCGAGGACATTGAAATAGTTTTGTTTTTAATGAATTTGAAATCAATGTGTAATGGATAGAGTCAATCTTGGTGTTTAGTATAAGTGGGGTTTTAATTAATATTTAATTTAATATTTTTTTTAATTGAAATTTGTTAGTAAATAGTTAATCATTAAATTTTATAATTGTATAATCCACTGGTATATTAACCATCTTTGATGTTTATGTTTACATTGGGTGCATGTATAGTTGTGGTGTAATAATTGGAATTGCTTGTAGACTAAGATAGTTATAGCTGGGTGATGTTTTTGATATGTGGTAGCATTTTTTTGGGTGTAACCCTCTAATTCTAGGCTTTTGTGTGACTAGAACTATTTTGATACTTACTTAGTGATTTCTATAAACACCCCACCCAAGTTAAATGACATTATATATTCCTGAAAATCGTTGAATTCTGGATGTTTTTCCAATAAATTAATTTTGGTGGTGAAATGAATGGCTAACAACTCCCTCTTCTTCCAACCCTCCTCCAAGTGTAGCTTGTAACTTGATTGGTCAGGATATATTTTACTATAAAACGATTGAATATTGGGTATTGGAATAAACTAAATGGTACTTGTATTATAATAAGTATTTGATATACTAGAAGACCCAATAAGGGATGGATGTGAATGTAAATGGTTTCATAGAAGATCCTATTAGGCATCAATGAGAGATATTATATGGGGGACAATTTCTATAATGGAAAGTATGGGTCTATAGAAATTCATGTTTATCATACCATTGTGTATTGGATATATGATTCTTGGATGAAATTTTGTATGAAGTAGTGGATATGTGATAAGAAAAATGTTGCTCTTCCAAAAAATATATATTATAATATGATACATAATTTTATGTGGAATTACTATTGAAGGGATAGGGACGAAAATAAATTTTAAATTTAGGAATTAGTGGGAAAAACTAGTTTTTTTGGGTATATTTATAATATATTCTTTTATAGTTAATTGAAATTCATAAATGAAATATTTTTTTTCTGATCCATAGTAAATTTGTGTGTAGATTACCTTGTATGTGATTTTTCATTCTTCTATTTTTTAATAATTCGATTAGTATTGTTTATTAACATTCCAAAATAGAAATTGGTTATGATCAGAAAAGGTATACATGTAATTCTAATAGAATTATATAGATATATTTTTATGTTTCCAGGGTTATGTTGGTGGAATATCTAGTCAATAAAATATTGGAGTTGGGGATTATATGCAGAGTTATTTATTTTGTTATTTTATGAAATTTTTTTTGTTTTTTATATTTTACATAATAATTAAATATATTATTATATTATAACTATATTTATTTATATTATGAGGTTTATAAATGTTTTACTTTTTTATACTATAAATATATGATTTTATTACCCCTTATTTATATGTTTAATACCCTCCAGGTTAGTTCTCAAGATGGGGAGTATAAGAGTTAGCCCTTCGGGGGATCTTCCATTATCACTATTGGATCATGAATGTTTCTCATTTGTGGATGGTCATGAAATATCCCATTGATGAATTAGAATAATACCTTGTCTCTATCTTGAAATTCCATATCATTCTTATGATTAATATCATAGGTCTTCACTCAACTTCTTGTAAATTTTTTATATCGTGTAATGGATAAAATCTTATCAATTAACCATATTAATATTAGGTATAAATATATTTCTCTATATGAATATTTATAATCTAATTTTAGTTAATTACCTATTTCTATATAATTCCTCATGTAGTTCAATTTAAAATCTTATTAATTTTTCTTATTTGAGATCATTAATAGAAGAATATGTTTCTTTAAACCTCCTTTTAAGTCTATTGATATTTATTTTGATATTTCCTACTGAGTTAGAATTGTCCATTCAGATTAAACACCCACTTTATGAATATAATCTATAGTCAAACTATCCAACATATCAAATTCTTGTTGGAGGCAACCCCAAAACATTGTGGAATATATAATATCACGATAAGTAAAATTAGAATGTGGTACTCCATGAAAAATCACTTCATATCCCTCATATATCTATTAATTTTTATTGTGTGAGGAATCATTTATAATATAAATGATGTGTGTCAACATCCTATGTTGATAAAGAATTACCTAATTTGAAATTTAACCTTGATAGGTCATTGGAAGGACTATAATGAAATATATGGTGATGTTATCCCATTTTCATACAATCAGTGGTAATGGTTTAATCATCCCTATAGTATTATGTCGGCCACCATTAACATCTTATAAAAACAAAAAATTAATATATAAAATTCACAATATCCCTCATCATGTTGATATACTATAATTAATGTGGATATATAAATAATTCATTCCTCTTATAGGATGTATATAAAATATTCTAATACGTACATTTTCCAAAATAAACATTATCAATTATATTATTGAAGTTGACATATTAATCTCTTCAAATTAATAAATCCATTATTTCATGGTGGATTTTTAAAATGTTTCTTACATACACATATATTTCTCTATCCCCTTCCACACATCCTTGATCAACACATGGGTTTTATCACTATGAATTAATTTGGGAAACGTATAATTTCTACACTTATAATATGATTATATAGTATATCCTTCATAAATATGTATGAATTTGTCCTCTTTATGGGATACATGATTTTTTTGATGTTGTTTAAATTATTGAGTGAATGAAGGGGGTACCATTGGAAACGTGTAACTCAAAATCAACATCGTCTATATGATTCACATATTTTTTCACATTATATCACATCCCATCAGGTTTTTGACACTGTGATTCATCATTGAACTTCATATTTTTTCATTAGAAAGAATATTATTTATATGCATTTTAATAAAATCATTGAAGTGTGGATGGAACAATAGTTTGGTCTTTATTTTTCACTTGTTTGTATCATTATGTCTCTTTGATATTTAAATTCGTGATGTAATTTTCACTATAGATGAATAACTTCTCAATTAAATTAAGATATTTCAACCAATATTTTTTTCCGTATTTTGTTCATGATATCAAATTCATGTCATTTCTTCTAGTGATTTACAATTTTAATTTTTATTTAGTTTAATTTAACCAATATTTTAGTGTTATTGTGCAAATACTTTTATAAAAAATTAGAGTCTATGATTTCCATTTTCATAGGGAGAAAATATTTCATAATTTATTCATATATAAAAAAGTACCATCAAGTTAATTAATTTTAATTACATAATTTTAATACTCCCATGGAATAATAAATTTTTCATTCATAAATAATTTTAAAACCATATGTCCATCTTTTTAGTTTCATGATATTTTCTTCATAGTACAAATGGGTTCATAAATCATTTTTATTTTATAAATTAATTCATCATCTATTTTATTTTGAAAATTTTTGATTCACAACTTACTGAAAAATACTTTCCAAAATTCACTTATTCCTTGAATCCAACTTTTTTTCACTTGTCTCATTTTCTTATTAAGTATCCACCAATAATTTTCACAACATTTCAAATGATTAATGTATAAAAAAATATGTTCAATAATAGATGACAAGAAAATTGATAATATCATTTATTTTACGTCACTCCATTTCTCAAAAATTAGTGGATGTAATGACCCATTAATGGATAGTATATAACCATGAATAAATTAATGGATAATTATTCCTTTATTGTGTGTTTGGGGTTGGATGTGGTTTATGATTTTTATTCGTATCTTTTTTAGGTTAGGGGAGCAGAGTCATCAATTGTTTACCCCATATTTTATCCTATTTAATGTCTACTATGATTAATCATTTCATAATAAATATCAATACAAGTTAAAACTATAAAGTATAGTGTAAGTTTTAAACAATTAAATTTTTTGAAAATAATAACATGAAAATGAATATAATTCTTCTGTATTCCATAAATTATAATTCATTAATTTCATCATAAAACCTATTAGGTTCATCTTTTATCACTCTGTGTTAAATATATAATTATTGCCGTTCAAACTATGTTTCTATAAGTTTTTCCCATTAAAATTTATTAAATAATAAACAAAATTTTCAAAACCCTACACTAATGAAAATTTATATGACAAGATCAAAACGTATGAGTTATTACATTACATTTAATTATTTTCAATTATATATCACATTATATTACAAATATATAATATATTATTAGTTTCATCATATATTGGTTACATGAATATCATATTTTACAATAATACATTTATTTATTTGATGAATATAAATCTATTTTTTATTTTCCACAATAAAAATTAAAATATTTTAGACATTAATTATTAAATTAAAAAACATAAAAATATAATAAAAACCATTTATCTAGGAAAATAAAATTTTCTAAAAAATTTATCTATTCTTATTAAAAATACCTTAAATATATAATTGAATTTCTATAAAAATATTATTTACATGAAGAAAAAATTTTACACATAAATTAATTTTTTCATTTAAAAACACATAAGAAGAAAATTACATTTCAATGTCAACTATCCACATGTGAAATAAACATCAATATCAGTAAATGGTATGGGATCTATAATTATACCTAATTGATTACATCAAATCATTCCCTGATGGGTTTAACATCATCATAGATGACCTATTTATATGTAGAGAAAATAATGATAATAAAAAACTCTGGAATATGATCCTATAAAGATAACCTCAAATTTCAACCTGAAGGCCTTGATAATCAATTAAAATTATATATTGAACATAATAATATATAGACATTAAATACCATTATTCTTTATAAAGGGTGGAATACTAAAAAACATGAGTTTGAATTTATGTAGATGGAATTACTATTAACAAAAAATGATATAGAATATGGTGAAACGATTGAGGTGTTTTCATTAACCACCTTAATCCTAAAATAGGGAGAATAATATTTAATGGAAAACAAAAATGTTCATTCATTAAATGTGGAATTATTGGTTATGTCACACTATTTTTTCCAATGAAATTACATGAAAATAAATAAGATAAAGAACAATTGATGAATTCATTTAAGGGTTCGAAAAATAAGAGGGCCTCAATTTTTATTAGAAAATAGAAGAAAAATCATTGATATAAAGATCTATGATTCGGCATATATATGGTTATAAAGGCGAGGAATTTAAAGACCGTAGTGATGATGTTATTGTTAATGTTAGAAATTTACCATAATTAGATGAAAATATGATGACGATGGTGAAATTCAGAGTACATTTATTTATAGGTTGAATTGGAAGTAGACCATGAAGAATTTTTTATTTGGTGGGAAATTTTTTTTAAAAAAAATGGTTTATTTTTCAATTTATAATATAAATTTATTTTGAGAACCTTTTACAAAACCCTGATCATCCATGCTTTGGCTCCATGTTAGAATGATAGTAATACGATATCAGAAATATCCATAAACTAGCCACTGGGATGGAGAACCCATTTCTAAAAAGTATCATGGTTTTTTGAGTATATGAATTTTAGTTATATCCTATAGAAAATATATAGGATAACTCTATTAATAGTTTATTTCCGAGAATTTCCATCAATTCCTAGTTGATTTGTGAGAGGCATGTCAAATGCCTAGTTTATTTGTGAGTGGCTAACTTGATGTGTAGTTTTTTTGAGACCATCATTAAAAACATGAGGCCATATATATGTTGTTATAATATAAAATTGTGTTAGATATGAACTATATTTCAATACTCCATGTAACATTTTCTAAAATTCAATTTGATTTTCAAGGAGCACACATGATGATTTGTTGATTTGTGAGAATTGTGGTTGATTCCTCGTCCATTTGAGAAAGACATGATATACTGGAGTCCCAAGTGAAAATAATTTCACATATTTATATAATATAAGAGGTTTTAAGGAACCATTTATCCATCCCTAGGTATATTCTTTTTGTTACACCTCATATCTGATTTTTTTCCTCTTTCATAAAGCCGAAGCTGGTATGGTGTGGGATTTCTAGAAGCTTTGTTCAAATAGCACCACAAGGATTTTATTATTTATTTTATTTTTATATTAAAAATTTATTATTATTATGAAATAAACATATATATTTGATCAAATAATGTTAAGGAAACATTGGTGGTTTCCTACTATGTCTTTTTACTCACACCAAAATCTGTCATTTTAGTATACATTTAGATTTGATTACAAGAGATTCAATGAAGGGAAAGAGCCATATGGTCAATGGTTAAGGAGTTGATTTTGGAGTGAGAGTTGTCTATGAACGAATCTGGATTACTTGTAGATTTTTATGTATTTTTTTGCCCATTTAGTATATGATTCTTACTTTTGGGTATGTATTACCAAATTGGGAGCTATTATTTGTATGTGATTTATTATGTTTCATTATTTAATCTATTTTTTATTTTTTATTTTATGATTATTATGTGTAATATGACAAGATATTATGTTTATATTCTCCCCAATGTGGTAATTATACCTTCTCATTTTGATAAAAGAATCATGTGAATGGGGTGGAGTGCAAGTGGTTATGTAGAATAATTGATCAGACCTACTGGTTAGTGTTGGGATGATAAAAAATGGATTCAAATGATTGGTAAAAACTATTATATGTTTTTCTTTGACTTTGGTTGGGACCTATTAGATAAGAAATTGGATGGTTGGGCCTCACGTAGGGGGATCTATGAAAATATTTGGTCAATGTTGTATAATGGACCTCTAATACACCCTAAAGTGTAGGAAATTATTTTTATCTATTAATTTAGATTTAATTATCATTTGGTTAAAGACATTATGTTAATATGTGATTTATGATTTTTTTTGTTTTCAACCATAATGTATAGTAACCTAGGTCTCACTCCATTTATATACATATAGATGTACTATATAGAAGATACTTAATTAAATTCATTGATATATTCTCTCTATTTGAGATATTTTCTTCGATTATGTCATATATCTATGATGTCCTAATATTATGATATATATTTTATTTTATTTATTATTTGAACTATGTATGTTTTTGGGTTATCATTTATATAATTTTTGTGACTAACATAATGTGTTATAGATCATGGTTAATGCTAGGTGGGGTATACCTTTGTTATCATTTAGTCTCTTAATAAAACATTTTTTATCCCATACACTTTTTAAGATATGAATATGTTAGGAATGTTACTAATTTTATAGAGAAGTGATAATGCAAGTATGATGTTTGAAAAAGGTGGCCTAAGATGTCCGAACAAGACTGTTACAGACACTTTTCTAGGATGATAAGTAAATAAAATCTGATAATTATAACATTAAAATAATTATATTGAAAAATAAATCCACTTTTTAAATTATTTATGATTATTTTATGTGAAATTTTTAATTTTTTTATAAAACATCGGTTAATATATGATATAAAAGGAAATATGTAAGGTTAAAAGTTGTGTTAACCCTACAAAATATTAAATAGAATATTTTCAGAGTCAATCACATTGTTATTGTTGAATTATGAGGCCAATACTTCCATATAATTGTCCTAATAAAAATATTATGATATAATATAGTATGTTTTTATGATATTTTTATAAAATAATGGTATTTCTATCAAATAGTGTCTTATATGGAAAATCTGAGAACACAGTTATGCCTATAATGATGTGTTCCCATGAAGAGTGACCAAATATTTTAACTGATGAGTTGTTATTCAAACATCATTTGATTAAATCTTTTCGTTAGTTTGAATACATATTTTATAAAAATAATAAAATGTCTTCCAAATAATGGATTTTTCTAGAAAGGAAGACTTCCATTAGGTTTGGAATATTGGTTTTACCCTATCTATCACATAATATTTGTGTGTGTTGGGTGTTTGCCTATATCACATTTAAGGGTAATAATAAATATATTATTATTATTAATAATTATGAATAAAACAAAATTAACAAGACATTTTTAATTGAATTGGTCAATTAATTAGACAACTTTTTCAAAGGGTTTATAATTATTATTTTGTTAATTAATTATAGTAACTTTTTTAATTGTCCCACATATATATTTGTGCGGTTAATATAAATTTAATATCTATTTAGTTTTTATTTGATGTTTCATATAAAATAAAAATAGTTTAATTGATGTGAGATAATGACTAAAAATAATAAATATTTTTGTTATTGTTAAAATTATTATCAAATTTGGGAAAAATATTTTTCTGTCTCGAAATTTAAAATATGTATATATATATAACATGTATATATAGGAGATAAATTTATATATTTACATAAAAAAGTATATATATATATGTATAGGTTTATTTATATACTGTTGTGAATATATGTAATGTATGTTTATATATATGGGTTATATATATGTGATTGTGGGTGGGTGTATATATATTTTGGATAAATAGACATGTATATGTGATTATGTGTATATATATAACAACTATATATATTTATTTATAATTTATTTTAATATATACAAACATACATATATATATATACATATATATATATATATTATGTGGATTAAATATGTTATAATGGGTTTTAGAATCATATATGTGAAATAATGTGTGGTTCAAGGTATTTATGGAGGAAAGTGAAAAATATAAAGAAAATAAAATAATTCATTATATAATGAATATTAAAAAATAAAACAAATATTGGAAGGATGGGGTGTGGCCAACACATATGGGGGTATAACTACCCCATTTCTCATTCACCATCACACCCTCTCTCTTAAAATTTTCTATTATAATTATTTTTATTATTTTTTCTTTTTCTTTTATACAAACATTAGTATATAATATCTCCTTTAATACTAATCATATTGATGTTCCAGTATTTCTAATGGATTATCCTTTAAAAATTGAATTTTAATATGATTCTTTTATGACAATGAGGTGATTTTTTCAAAATTAGTATAATAATTTTTTTTATCAAATATAATGATTTTTTCTAAATAATGTCGAAAAGAGGATTGTTCCATGTGTAATTGGAATAAAATTGTCTTTCAGTTGGTTTCGAGGAGTAAACTTGCTGATTAGTTTATTTGAGATCATTTTTCTCAATTACTAATTTATTTAAGTCTGATTTTATCAATGCATAGTTCATTTTCAAGCATCATTCCAAACATGAGGCCTATGAAAGAACTATGTCACATATAAACCCGATTCCATGATATTTTCAAACACTATGGGCACATGACATATGGTTATTTTTTTATCCTTCTAATATCCTCTTGTTATCGATCTATCTTAGGGATGATGTAGGTATGTATGATGGTTTTGGAAGCTTGGTTAGTGCACCACTGCTCAGTTTTAATTTATATGTGAATTTTATTATTTAAATTCCACTATTATTATATAATACATATTTTTTTTAAGAATAATAGGTTATGGAATAATTGGTGGTTTCTTATTGTGTCTATGTAATCACACCATACTCAGGAATTTTGGCACAGTTGTAGATTTGATGACCCAATGACTAGTGGAGGGTAAGAGACCTATGGCAGATGGTTAACTGGTGGAACATTGAATAATAGTGTTCTTGGACAATCTCTGGAGGACCCATAGATGTTTATTTTTTAATCTATTTATTTATATTCATCTTATTTTATGGACACGATTAACAATTTGTGATCAATTATATGTATATCATTTATTCAGTTTCCACACATACTATTCATTTTTGCTGTTTTATTTATCGTCTATTATATATTATATGACATATTACTATGGTTATAGACTCCCCAATGATGGAAATTTATACACACTGCTAGTCTAAAGAAACATGCGCATAGGGATGTGTGCATACTGTCATGTAGAGTTTTATCTCTGAACCAGTGGTTGAGATCATGATGTTATTGAATAGCCCCATTTGAGTTGTCGGAACTAATGAATAAACTCCAAGAGAATCTTAAAATTGATTTAAATTCTATATTTTGTCCCTATCTGGTGAAAATTTTATTTTTTAGAGGAAATATTCATCAATGTATCATTAAATTTATTATCAGAAACCTGTATAGAACACTATCAAGAACAATACTCATCTACTATATATCAATGATTTTATGATCAATTATGTTGTATATACATTATTAATTTTTAATATTTATATTTAGAGATAATAATAACCTTTTTATAATAATATATTTAAAGAATAATATCCTTAGAAATTACTTTTGATTAAATATTCATAGTTATTAAAGATGATATTAATATATATCTAAATATTATGTAATTGCATTATTATTTATTATGAGTTGTGTTGAAGGAACTGAGGAAGGAGAAGTTCTATGGTAAAAATACTTCATATGATATCTAGACTTATATATTTTTGTCCCGAGATTATATAATATCATGTGAGGTTATATTAATACATCATTCAGTGAAGAATTTTATGAAACAATGTCCTCGACTGACCATGATAATTGATATTTTTTTTGGATAATACTGATGATTTGTGAGATAATTCCCAATAGTATATATTATAATTAACATGTTTAATTAAAATTGAGTTATGTACTTACTGTTATGTGAATATGATGATAATTTAAAACGTGTTAAAATTAGGGTGGTCATTTAACCGGATATCACACTTCTATGCAGTGGAGATGTGTTAGAGATGTATAGTGATGAATCAAACAATCTAATTGGATGTTTCCTTATGAAGAATGATTTTCTATTACGATATGACTCTCTCAAATTGAAGACACATTAGAAAAATTACCCATCCAATTATATCGACATTGTATTAGAAATATTTTTAATGATATGTAGGAATTATCATTATAAAGAAAGGTGTGACATAAATAATGATCACAAAAGACTGAAGTATATATTCACATAGAATTATTTTCTATATTTATGTTATGATGTTTGTAGATTCATAATGATAAAAAATGGTCAATACATTACAACCCTCAGTAGGTAAAACTGAAGTCATATGATCTAATTTGGAAGGAACATGCTACTTTATCAATTTTAATTATTGAAATGGACTAAAATATAGTAACCTTATCTGTTAAAAAGTCTTATATCAATGGTGTACATGATAATCAATAATGGGAATTAAGAAACCCTGAAATATTAGTAATTGAATATAACTATTAGAAAATAGTTTTTGAATTATTGGCTATGAATATGAGTAAAAAAGTATTATATACTAATAAAATGATCTAATCAATCATAATATAATAATCAATTATTATGAAATATGCACTAAAATTATCTATAAAATTATTTTATCATTCAAAATTTAGTTTTCTTCATAATATAATTTTACTACTTCATGTGACTTAATAATATAATTAATTTCTAGAATATTTTTAATTTTTATCTATTAAATGAATATTTTTTTAATCACTATTTCATAAATTCAATAAGGTTAATTTATGGTTTCTTCGAAATTTATTATTTATTGAACATTCAAAAGATATTTACTTTTTAAAAAATTATTATATTTTTTAGTTTTAAGTTTTAATTTTAAGGAACCAATGTTCCATGAATTTGATATAAATATAAAATAAGTATTAATTAGTTATAAATAATAATATTTATTAAAAAATTTATCATCATAATGAATGATTTTGGAATAAGTTCTTTTCGTTCTTTAAAAGTTATTTTTATAAAAGCTATTATTCATTGGCATTTTTCATTATAGTCTCAAATTAATTTATTACACGACAATATGTCAAATATTCAAAAATTGATTCCATATTTCGATTCTAGAGGTCCATTTTCTATAAATTGTCCCATTTTATTTTTTTCATTATGAATATTAATCGTAGTAAATATTTATCACCTCGGTATGTTTAAATCTGGTGAATAGTTATAAAAAAATATTATATATTCCAAAAATTTTAATAAAAGTTATATTTAATGTTTTTCATGAGTGTGGTTGGACCCTAATCACCAAAAAGTTTATTTTTTTGATAATTTTTCTATTTTTATGTAAAGATAACATATATAATACATTATGTAAATATAAAGAAGAAATTTAAATATCTTGATATTAATAGCCTTAATTATTTATTATATAGATAAAATCAATATATCCTTAGTTATAAATGATTATTTTAAATATATATTATTTTTATTTCATTATTTTCTATTTTTATGTTTTAGTGATAAAATAATTACCTTAAATAAATATGCATAGCAACTGCATTTCTTATGCAATCAGTATAAATATATTGTAAAATATATTAAAAATATTGTTGTGTTAGGGATTTTTTATTTCCAAGGAATTATTAAAAAAAATTATCACAAATGAGTGATGTGAAAAAGGGTTTTTTTAATTTTATTATTATATTATTATTTTCAATGTTAGATTATGTAACTACTCCTTACAATTATATTATATATTTTTTAATATAAATAAAATTTTATTATTTTATCTAAAAGTCATAACATATTGAATGTGGAAAATTGGGGTTATAAATTCTACTAAAATTCATCCCTTTTACATTTAAAATCCATTTTTCTCATCATATGAATAATATATTACTCGTTAATATTGAAAAAAATACAATGATTCTTATCATTATAACTGGTTTACCAAGAGAATAAAGATAATGATATGGTTTAAAATGGAATATAAGTCACCAAAAAATGGAATGATAGATAATATTAATACCATATAATAAATTTCACCAAATAAATTTAAATTTTGAACAAGTATTCATGAGTTAGAAACAAATTATATTATAATATTTTATTTATTTTCCAATATTAGTATAATGATATTTTATATTAAATAATATTGTATTAATTGATTTAAAATTCATAAAAATCTTATTTTATTCTATTTTAATTTTAAATGGTTTAAAATTTCATGCATAATCTATTTTATGGGTAACATGTAATTTTATAGTAATTTTGTAAGATATAGTTTTATAAAAAACTACGATATCGGGGTAAGTGTTAAAATGATTAATGGGGGTTTAAAATAATGATAAAACATTCAAAACATTACCTACACGTTATTAATTATGTTGTATAATATAGTGTTATATAATATTAATAAAATATGTTTATTATTTATTTATTTTATTTTTCATGAAGGTCAATTTATTATATTTTAATACTTCATCAAATTCTAAAAATTCTCACCCCTCATTTAAAATAGGAACCCTTCTCATCAACTCTCCACACATAAATATCTAATATGAATAGAAAATAACTACTCATTTATACTATTAATGATCCTGAAATTTTTCAATATCTATTTTATTAGTTTTAATCCCACCCTTTCAGGGCATAATGCATAAATGAATATAGGTTCTATGATGAAGAGTTATTGATTTGAATCAAATGTTTTAATTTTATTTGTTTTTGTAACTCATTAAAATAATATAATAAAATGATAATATTATAACAAATTCATCTAAAATATTTTTATATATTATTACTATAATATTTAAAACTCGTTTTTTATCCACCTAAAAAATAAGAAAATAATCCATTGTTTATAGGTACAATAGAATACCAACTTATGAACCGATGTAACATGTTTTTTATCACTACCTCTAACAATGTGGTGTAACAATATATTTAATGTATATATATATATTTATGGTATTTATCAAATTATTATCACTTATTAGAGATATAATATCATATATTTTATTCCTTATCCATCTATTAAAAAATGAAAATGATATTCACCCATTAGTGTAGACTACCACCTACAAGAATTGTCATGATTCGTTTTTCATCACCAATTAAAATATATAATAATTTAGTTCATTTCAATATATAATTGAATATTTATTATATAACAGATATTACATATTAATATCATAATCCTAATCATATTTACCTCATGTTCATTGAAAATGTAAATGTTACTCTTGTATTTGAATGACAAGCCATCTCCCTGATTATAAAATAGTTGTTTCTTCCAAAAAATTAATTTTTTATTTAAAAGTATAATTAATTTCTAAATAATATTATTGTGTCATTATTATTTTTCTAGACATGATATAAAATATATCTCTTTAAATATTTCATTAAGAAATTTTGAACTAAATGTCCTCAAAAAACCTAATACGACAATAAAATAAATTAATTTTTTTTAAGTGTAAGATATATAAAAACGACAATTATTTTAATAAAGAAAATAAATTATTTCATTTTACAATAAAGAATTTAATAAATAGACATTGTATGTCTGGACACAAGGAAAGAGATTTCATCTCAATTTCCCTTCACTAAAGCATATTTTAATATTAGAGGCCTCATTTAATTTGTACAGTTTATATACTACAATTTTTAAATGTTCTTTCATGAATAAATCATATTTAATCTTATTTTCTGTCAAAATTAAAATAATTTCATTCAAGGTAATTTTAAATGAATTTCATCAGGTAGTAAGGGATTTCGTAAGTCAATTTATGTTCATTGGTATATGTCACATCATCATAGATTATATTATGTTAGTAGTATGTTTGATATTGGATTATAATTAATTATTTTGTAATTACTTCAATTTTATTTCATTAAAACTTTTAATCACAATTATTCCTATGATAATTAATAAATTCAATGATATTATTTTTAAGGTTTATTCATCTAAAATCCACTTTCGTTGGGACATATATTGATTTTATGCTCTAATATTCACTTTTAAGGTGTATATAATTTTTTAAGAGATGTAATATCATGAAAAAATATCATATAAAAATATTAAAAATTTTATTGACATACTCCCCTTCATGGAATATTGATCCAAATGTTATAAATGTTCCAAGGTTATTAATTTTTTCAATTTAAATTCATTGGGAAATATTTATTATTTAGAAAAATGTTATATTTCATTTGAAGAACAAATGAACCCATTAATGTTTTCATAGATTATTACATATAAATTTTGGTTTCTATAGAATCATGTTATGTTCCTTTATTGAGATGATTTTAGGTCCACAGATTACCTATGATTCAAGGTGTTCTAATCTTAAATTTCCCACTTTAATACATGTTTTTATTGATGAGAAAATATAAATTTACAGGTTTTTTACACTACCACTTCAAAGATAATATTTTTAATCATATTATAAACATTTTGATTATTGTTTCTTTATATATTCATTATTTAAAATGGCTTCTGATTTAAACATCCAGAATGTCTTTCAATTTTTTTAAATATGTCTAAATACATTTTTTCAAAATATTTTGAAGGTTGTTTATATAATGACTTGAATGTTACTTTATAAAAGGAAACAATTTTCTAATTTTTTTATACATGAAAATTTAATAAATTATAAAATATTTTAAATGGAAAATACTCATTTTCCTTCAGTGCGACATTTTTTATTCTATTAAAAAAATATTAAGAATATTTTTATCATTTATAAAAAAACATATTTTCCTAAACTCATGAACTTCAGTTTCATTGATGATTCCTTTATATGTTTCTATGTGTTTTTATTAAAAATAGTTCGGAAACATTTTTAGGTAATTATATTTTATAACATATTTTCAATGTGGAAACATTTTATTCTACAATAATGTTTCTGGTAATATTTTTTCTGTATTTTAATTGAGAAATGATATAATCCCTTTATTTAATGCATTATCCAATTTGGATATGTTGAAATGACACTATACTTATTATTTACATAGATGTATTTCCATTTTTTAAATGAGGATTTTATGAAACCCGATTCATTTCCATGTATTATGTAAGTTATAAATGAATAAATTTTGTCTTTAGGGTTTTTATGTTGAAACATTTATTATTATTATTTACTATTTAATAGTAGGTTTAAATTATTGATGATGATTGTATAACCCAATAAATACCATAGTATTGGTTAATCCTGATACAAATTATACAATAGGTGATGATTATATTTCTTATATGATTGATGAACCCATTTATAGCTCTGTAATATAATATATAGCATTCCTTACCGTTGAAAACATTTCAATGAAATAAATGTATTTTATTTATGACATATATTAATTTTTTAATGGTTCATTTGATCAAGATTGATATCACATGGCTTTGAATTATTGAACCCAATGACTTATACATTTTTTAATGAATTATTACATTTATAATATTTTATAATATTATTTATTATTGGTATCAACTATATTATATAGTGATATTTTACAAAGATAATTTAATGATACCATTTATTTCATATTATTTGCCCTCCAACATTAAATTGACAATTTTTAAGTTTACCAGTTCTATGAAGGTTGTCACACCCTTCTAATATTTCTTTTAACAATTGTTATGAATAACGGTTTTATATACTTTATGAATACAAGGGATACAATATGTATCTAAAATATGGGGTATATAATTATTATTATAAACATTTTTTTGTTTGAATCATGGGTATTCATGTAATAATTTAACCAAGTTCACTACATCTCTATAACAATAATTCCATTGGGTATGTAACATATCGAATAAATTATTTTGATGATACTTTTGTTGGACGGTAATATTGTGTTTTGTTTATTATAATCAAATACAATAATATAAAGATGGTGTTTTTATAATCATATTAGGGAGTCAATGATTGGGGATGATACACAATTAAATATTATTATGTAGTATAAAGAAGATAATTTTTTGGGAAATGGGATGTATCATATCTTTCTAAGATGAATGATCCAAAATCCATACCTACGAGTAGTAAAGGTGTTTATAAATATGATATAAAAAATGAAAACAATGTGAGAAAAGTTAATGAGTACCATAATGATTTTTATGGAATTATATTGTTTTAAAATTGAGTAATTTTCACATTAATGTAATAATTGATGGTGATATTAGATGAAATTCATGGGTAATAAATTATTACACACCCCGGTTGTAAGGAAATTTGTGGAGACATGAAAAAATATTTTATAAATACAACATAAAATTAGATACTTGAATGAATGTTTCCTAATTCTTAGTATGTCAGCTAGGTGGGATGTAATATAGAACTATAATGAGATGATTCTTTTTTTACTAATAAATGAATATAATTGGGATAAAAACTCTATCGATTGTATAATTGGACTCCCCAATACAAATAAAGGTAATCATGTTATTTTAGATATTTTAGAATAAATTAATATGAGGTCACATTTCATTTAAATTAGGGAATATTTATTTATTTATTATGATAATCAAATATATTTTGAGGATGTGGTGATATTACATGTAGTTCCACTAAAAATTTTATCTAATTGGGATACAAAGATAAAATCAATGTTTTGTAGAAGTATATCGTAGAATCCATATATAATTTTGAGTTGTAGAAATTTTTATTTTCATAAGATATACGGTAAATCTACGATGACTATTAAAACTCGAGAAGTCGTTTTGAGAACATTATAAATTGGTTTTAGTGGTTGTTGTCATCAACATAATCCTTTGTAGGAATTTTCTTAAAATTAATTCTTTTACATGTGTATTCATATGGATCCTTATGATTCCATCTATCCTATGATGTTCATAACACAAACATACATTGAAAATGTTGGTGAGTTTAAGTTGTCATGACATGAAATATTTTAGGAAATGGAAACATGGTTAGATCTATTTATTCACAACATAGGGTAATATATTTTTGAAAGAATTGTTATTATGATAATTATTGATGAAATATAGAGTTTGATGTTTATGTTAATGTATTATTATGAATATCTTTTTTTAATAAGGCTATGAAGTCCCTAAGCAATTTAAATTTTTGAAGGGGGTATATTATCCCCATAAAAACTATTTATCATATTACAATAGTTTCGCATCACTTGATGTCTTAATCGAGTAACCCTTAAGTTCAGATGACTTCCATTAATCTCGCATGTGGAATTACATGCATGATAATTCAGATTTACTAAAATAATAATGAATTATTTTTTTAAAAGGTTTCTCATATTATAAAAAATATGTATAGATTATGGATCAAAGTTATTATTTACTACTGAACTACACAAGTGAAATGATCCCTATTTTGTGATGAAACCATAAATTTGATGAAATAAAATTGGAAATAGATAATGTGACTATGATGATCTATCCAAAATTATTTATTTTTAAGTGATTAAGGTTTTATGGTCAAATTATTATAATGTGGGAAGAATTTTAAAACTTGATATTAGATTACATAATTTTCTTTAAATACATTGGATAAATTTATTTTCACACAAAACAATGTTTCAATAGATGGTATTATATTATTAAAATATTATTATTTAATATAATATTATCCACCAGTTGTTAGACTAGATTGTTTGAATATGAGAAAATGTATTATGAAAAATTATTTATTACACATTTATACAAAATTTAAATTTTTTTCAATTGATAGATGTACTTTACAATCCGGTGGAATTGTTCTTTGAGAAAATATTTTTTTTTTCAGCGATGAGTATTTATATTAAAATAATAAATTAATCACTATTGAACTATTATTTTAAGAATAATTATAAATTTTATATTCATTAAAAGGATTTAACATTCCTAAAATGTGTGTTGGGAATGATATAATAAGTAATAATTTTTTCTTATTAAACATTCATTTTTATATAAATGATATTAATTTCATTTTGTAGGATTATATTAAAATGGATTTTTACCATGAGAATAAATTTATTAATGGGAAACATATCTTATATCTGGAATCAGGTGGTTCAATATTAGTAAATATCCCATTTTATTATTGGCTGTTATAAACATTTAACTTGGTAAAAAAATTCGACATTAGTACGGGAAAACATGTAAAATGGGATAAAAATAATGAAAAGAGTTCTTATAAATCTCTCTAATGAATTCCATTATCCTATTTTATATGTCATTTTAGAATATAGAGATCCTATATATGAAAAATATGGAAATTTATTTCTAGATTCTTTTGGTTATAACATGTATATTATTTTACAAAATTTATAATAAAATATCCCTCTCGTGATTTTAATATCAATAATATGTTATAAAAGGAATTAAAAAAGAATTTAACTAATATATTATTATATTATTAACATAAATTAATTATCTTATGATTTTTTCTTTTATGGGATAATATCATTAAATATTGACACAACACCGATACAATGTATGTGAATGTAGTAGAGAAATTAATATTAATGATAATAAAATATAAATTTTATATTTTTTTGAAGAATTTCGATATGGAAATGTCTATATGTAATTGAAATATATAAATTATTTAGATTGTGTTTAGATTGGAATTCTATTTCCCTATTTATTGCATTGATGTAAAATTAAATGAATAGTCCCAAAGATTACATTAGTAGTATTTTAACATACCTAATATTATATAAAATTAATTAAGAATAAAAAATATATATCATGACAAAAATTGTGATGTATAATTTTCCAAAATATTATACGTGTACTACTTTAGAGCCACACGTCACCTTATCAATAATTTGAATATCCATTAATTGTTAGAAAATGTTTTAGCTGGGTTAATGTTATAAATGTTTATTGAGATGATTAAACCAATTGATATGGTAAAATGAAATATAGACACTTCTAAATATTATTGAATGTTAGTATTTTAATTTCATAACACCATAAATTCAAAATTATTTTCATATATTAATGTACTTCTTGAATATGATATATATTATATTAAAATATTTTTAATAATTTGAAGTATGTTGTTTCCATCTCATATAAAAGGTATCATCCTCTCCACCCATATTGAAAATTTATATGACTTATGGATCCAAAAATTTCTAGATTGATATCATCAAATATTAAATCCATATATACTAGCTCTTATTTTCCTTACTAAAAGCCATCCTTATAATGTTTAAGGTGTATGACAATAGCGGTCTCTCAAGGAAGATGTAATCATCTTACCCAACTATATCTTTTATATTTGTTCAACTATATCTTATACATCCAATATATACATTATAAAATATTGTCACTAGTGTCATAAATATTATTAATTGTTTTTATGGTGCTATAACAACCATTATTATCCTTCCATACATCCTTTGGGAAAAGAAAACATCACCCTAGAGTAACTGTTGAATAGGATCTCCACAAAGAGATGAATTTATTTTTTCATCGCCCCTTTATATTGGTGGTACAAATGATTTATTTACTAAATATATATGATCAATTTTTTATAATTATATTAATGAAAAATATAATTAGTTTTTAGTAATTTTTGCTCCCTCTATCGATAAGTGGAGACATCACTCCGGCATATATAAGGACTACAATCAACATGAAGTGATTTAATTGATTTTTTATCACCCATTTGTGTGAATAGTTATAAAATTATATATAATGATGAAATATGATACTCATAAAATGAATACCATTTTAGTGATATTGTATCAATGATTTAATTACAAGGATCGTGAAATTTGAACCAAAACAAACATGAAAAACAAAGAAGGTATCACTAGGAACAATGAATTTAGTAAATATTATTTAATAAATTACTGATAAAATGTAATATGTAAATCATATGTCGTATTATTTATAATATAATGGTTATATTATAAATTTATAATAAATAAATATTTATTACACTTTATGTTTTAATGTATATGAATGCATAAGAGATATGAGGTATCATAAAAGGTTACAATCTAATTTTATTTCGGGATTTTCTAGGATAAATTTAATTTGAGTCAGATTTTAGGGTCCCTATCCTTTAAACCCCATACAATATAATATCATGTATAAATTAATTGTATTTTAATGAAATTGTACTATTTTTCTCTTATGTAATGTAACTTTATAATTATTATTATTTAATAATAATATAATCTTTTTTCCTCAATGGTTGAAAAATATTTCATTCATTAACTGAAGTCTTAAAATTAATTTTATTAATGAAAAATATGTGATTAATTTTTTTATGAGGTAATTTTTTTAATTTAAGTTATTTTATATGGTTTATAAATTATTCATTCTAAAAGTGTTCTGAAAAATTATTTTGTGAGTTTTTACAAATGGGCCAAAAAATTCTTCTATTAATATATATTGAACAAATGAAATTTTCCACTAGGATGACCATTCATATATTTGAATTTCCCATTACAATAATCACTTTCTACTCTAAAATATATGTATTTTCTCAATATCCATTAATATTTTATATAAATTGATCCATAATGTAAATAAAATTATCCCCAATTTTCAATGAATTATTTGAATGATATTTTAATGGTATTTTTATGGAAATTACCAT
The DNA here is from genome assembly GCA_963277665.1 of Viscum album. Classification (NCBI taxonomy): domain Eukaryota; kingdom Viridiplantae; phylum Streptophyta; class Magnoliopsida; order Santalales; family Viscaceae; genus Viscum; species Viscum album. The sequence goes on along the minus strand of OY728122.1, from coordinate 903,902,294 downwards.
ATATTAGAAGGAAAATATTTTTAATTGTTGTTATGATCTTAAGATACCATCGACATTATTTACATATATGGATGATGATGGTGATGATAATTCTACTATATATTTTTTTTCTTATAACATAATTATGTTATGATGAGGACTTTTTTATTCCTATTTCCTCTCCTTGGGATGCGATGTTTGAAAGGATTCATATTATATGATCATATTTAACATATATTTTTGATATCATTAAATGTTATTTTGTTCTGTTATATGACTCCATTTCCTTTGGTAATGCATTATTTCTCCCATTATAACAATGGGAAATGATTTTATATACTTGATACAATATGGAAAATATGTAAGGATGCCTGATAAACTAGGATTCGATAAATTTTTTATGATACTCTACAAACTGTGATATATTGTTATTGGTAGTTATCTAAATATATGATATCATATCTATTTTTATGATATTTCAAGGAACTTATTTTATCTATACATTATAATAATTATAACATATGAAACATGTATTAATTTTCTATAATTTCCATGTTTTATTACATAGAAATGTTTTTTCTTTCACTCATAATTATGATATATGAATTGATATGTATGATTTTCTACAGATAATATAATCCTACCCTATCCTTTTTCTCATGATTCACATACATTGAATCATTGATTAACATTTCCCTTTGTAACCCTTACTGGTCATCTGAGGTCGCCATTTTTAGGTTTTAATTTTCAACCATATATAAACAAGGCTACTAATTATGATATTTGTATAATGCTCCATAATATAACGAACGATGTTAAATACAATAATGAATTTACTAAATAATATTTATATATATATTATACAAGTTCAACCAACCTAAATGGATTTATAGCTTGATAATTCTGGAGATATATTAATTTTTAAGGAAAATAATGTAATATATTATTATTGTTACTTGTTAATATGTGGAAGATAATTTTAACTAGGAAGAATATGATTGGTGGAAAAAATGTGTGGTCAATATAGGTGTTTTAAGTGGATGGACTTACTAAAAATAATCTATGTGCATGTAAATTATTTTATTTTGGTATTTTGATTAGAATTATAAAATAATATGTGTTATAAAAGGTATAGATAATATGGTTTCATTGAAGGGAATGTTAATTAAGGGAAATTGTTATCGTATTAGTATCGAATAATTTAATTTCATTATATCTTTCAAATAATTCATATTGTTGTAGATCATGAAGATTAAACACATGATCCAAAATTCAATATTGCACTTTATACTAATGCGGATCCCAATTTCATCCCTAGGATTAGATTTATTGACATTATATATTGTTAAAATATAAAAAATTATAACTCTATGGTTGGATGATCCTGAAACTTGTACTATTCGTATTCATGAAAACACTAATATATCTACTGTTATAAAATCATATTCATAAAAAATATTACATCTTCATAGTTTTTTACATTAAATCATTTGATTAACCTAACAAAGGTATCATTCCTACAGATATGTTCAACATTTTAGCAAGAATGTGGAATCAGATAACCATGCTATACACATCATTATCAAATCATGTTTGTGTTGTAATATTTTGGGAAAAATGTTTAGATCATTAAAGTGAAATATTAATTTTTCATGGATGAAATTATCCTATGAATGATATTTAGAAAAATGAGAAACAATGTTATAGAAAGAAATTCGATTCTCCAAGATATATTCACGAATGGAATGATTCATATTATATGCTCAGAATCATGTGAGTCCAGGCTTTAATATAATGATCTAGATTATGATAATATGCCTATATAAATTGTATAATGAAAAAATAAGATTTAAATCCACTGAGATATTATAATTATGAAATCTACTATAATAGAAATGATGATCTGTTGATAAAAATAATTTTTGGATGTTAAATTTATCATCAGTGAGGCCTAAAATTAGGTGGTTATTCAAAAATCTCTAACCTATAAATACAAATGGAAGAAGATGAGATGAGATCATATTATTTTTGAGATCTCTCGTTTTTTAATTGATATTTTAAGAGGACACTTGGATTCACATTCAACTTGGATAAATGAATGAGAAGTTCAACACATTCTTATGTGTGTAATAATGATTTATGTATGAGATCTTATGTTAAGGATATTGTTTCTATAAAAATTTTACTATTCAAATGAATCTCAATTGGTATATCAATAAGAAAATATTATCACAATGTATTTACACTATTTCTCACTTATAGTACTGTATAGAGTATATAAATCATTATTAGAAACCGTAAAGAAGAAAATATACATCAAAAAATAGTTTTAATAAAGGGACAGGGCTTGTGCGCTTTATTAACATGACTTAAAAAATGATAAAATTACATAATTTACATTACATACATGTTTATGTTTTCATAAGGATGTAAATTGGTGAAGGATCTAATGAAAATAAAATTCAATGTTTCAGAACAGGAGAAGAATATAAAAAATAAGAATCAAGAAAAATTAATTTGTACGAGATTGAGTTTTTTCAAATTTGGATTGTAAAAAAATATAAAAAGATATAAATGGTTAATCTATATAAATATTTCATGTAAAACCCCAAGATTTCATAGTAAGTTATTTTCTTTAAATTCAATAGCTTGTGCTACACGCAACACTGAGTTCGAGCGCACTACAACTTATCAAACTAGCCGTTCAAAAGCAGTTATGAATAGTATTAACTAGATTTTAAATTTTATATACTCCATATAATTTTAACTTATGTATTATGTGTTTCTTAAACATATTATAAGAACAAATTCAATTTTTTAGATAAAAAATGTATTTTTCAAAAAATTCAATTTTACCATATTTTAATTGTGAACCCTTTTTAAATCCAATATTTTACCCTTTAACATATTCATTTTGAAAAAAAAAATTATTCTTTAGAATCGAGACATAAAAATTTTACTTTCGATGAAATTTTGGTATTTTCTAATAATATTCATTCTTTTATGAATAGTGAGAAACAATGTATTTAAATTCAAAACTGCCTTTTAATCTCATTTATTTATATGGTTACTATATATTTTAAATTGGTTCTGAAGTTTAATTAGATTATATTTTTACCCTTTAATCTAATGATGGTCATTGGAATTAATTTCACTTTGAAATTATACGTAAAAAATTTTCAATCATTTGATAGTTATTGTTTTTAAAATCACGCTATTTGTTTTGACAACGGGAATTAATTTTAAATTAATCAATTAAACTTATATGTTTTGAATTTGGTAAAATATACATCATTTTTTATTTGGAATATCAAATATAGCTTAGGATAAAGTTTTGGTATTTTTCTGTAAAACATCAATTTGTGATGAATAGTGAAACCACTAAGTAGTAGTTAAAAATCCGACCTTTTCATTTAAATGAAATATTACAGCTTCTATGAATTTAATCTTGAAAATACAATATACATGGTTGTTATTTTTAAGTAAAACGTGGTTCAAAAAGATGATAATATTTTTTTGTGAATAGTATCTTTGGACTTTTATTCACCGCGGTTAAAGGTAAATAGGGTAAAACAAGGTAAAAATATAATAATAATACAAAATTACCTTAACAATTGTCCTAAAATTATTGGATGATCATAGCCGACCATGGTCATCCTTGGTTCAATTTTTGGACCCCATGGAGGTACTTATGAATTATAATGACACTTTATTTTCATTAACTTAATGTAAAGACAAAAATGTCATTTACAAATATCTTTTATATATACATTTTTACATGGGGTTATATAAGTCATATTTTCGACTATATTTAATCATTAGAAATATAAATATATTTCCTACACTATGGTAATTTTTTTATAATTTTTAGACATCAAATAAATTAAATTATTTATGACACAATAATGATGTAGTATTTACCTCATTAATAAATGATTTAAATAAATATTATTATTATTAATGAAATAATATCCAAAACCTATCCAATTATTATTGGATGATTTTATATCCACCATAATTCATTTTATATTCGACTTTAAATAGTTTTTTACTTTTAGAAACCGGATATCACTATATAATAAAACAATATTTTCACACTTTCCTAAAGAGTCCCTCCTCCTCCGTATAAAATGACACCACTACTAACCCATTCCACACACCTCTCAAGCTACTTGGATCATCCAAACCCTACCAAATTAATCTCTTAAGATCCCCCTTTTTCTCCTATAAGCCTCACCATAGGAAAAAGTCACTTTAAGAAGTCCTTTTGGTTCAAACCAAAGGAAGCTACCCAAATTAAAGGTAATGCTTTCCCTTAAATTCTTTTGTTTTATTTTGTTTTATTTTACTTCTCCAACAACCTAAAAACTTTTATTACATTCTTTTACAATAAAACCAGAATCCTAAATATACTAGGATGTTTATATATGAATTATTCGAACTACACTTACACACACCTCCATCTAATGGGTGAAGAACATACTGTTTCTGTGGATGGAAAACTAACACCTCATGAAATGATGACTGTTCGATTATCTCCTACCTCCTCTTATGGTGGCCATTAATATGGTACTGTATTTATATATGATATATATATTATTATTTTTTGTTATGCTTTATTTTCCATTTAAATCATTTTTTATGGTTTCAAGTATGGGTAAAATGTGATAATTTCATTTAAGGATGTGCAGACTACCGCCCCCTCAAAATGATATGACTCGCTGTGCATTATGTGGGACATATACAGGTTTAAATTAATGATATAATATATGATATTATAATGGAATTATAATATACCAATGTATAATTATGTTTTAATTCCATTAAAATACAAAATAGAAATGAAAGTGGTGTTCATGCTTGTGTTAGGCTTACGGTCTCCATGAAAGGTACATTTCATTTCTTATCTCCAAATGTTATGTACTATTATAAATAGAAATATATTATAGATATATAATATATATATGATATCTAAATCATGTATATCATTCTGTAGATAATGTAATTTTGACCACATGGATAAATTGTAATTATAACGAGTTCATTTTTGACCCAAGTTCCGAGCATTGATGAAATATCCAATATGAACTCAAATAATTAAATAATTGTTTTATTAAGGTAATAAGTGATATAAAAGGAATAATTAAATTGAAAAATTTTCTTAATAAAGTAAAAATTAACTTAAGTTTATTATTCAGGAAGAACAAGGAACATACAAGACAAGTCAGACTTGAGGTAAGGGGTTTCTTATCTCACTTTTAATTCTGTGATATTTCCATTGTTCACCACTTATTTATTAAATGTGGTGAATTGTGAACTGTAATTTGACATAAATATTATAATTATTCTCTTTATATTCATGTTATTCTGTTATAAATTTTGTCTTTATTTTCTTTTGTCTATACGACTTGATTGATTATGACGAAGTAAGGGTTATCATCTGACTTCCTATTTCGGCGAGATTCATGCCATAATGCCACTATTTCCTTTTTTGTGGTGCATGTACTACCCAATTATTGTATTATTTGTGTGATATACTTTAATTTATGAATAATTACATCTTCAATTTATGATCCATCTTTCATGGAATGTATGTTTCGTAAGTTACCAAATTATTAAATGATTTTCAAATTTCAATTTCCACTCATTTGGCGTTACGCATACTTCATCGATTATTTTACTCCATGATTATGTGTGGAATAAATATTTATTATTTTTTTATTGATTTCTACTCCCCATTATGTGGATATACTTTTTAAAAACAAAATCACTCCATTGATAAATTCTCAAGTCATCAATATGAACTTGATAAGAGTAATTTTAACTCAATATCCATTTATTGAGTTAAACATCCAATTCATTGGTGTTGTTTTTACAAGAATATGATTGAATGTCCTATGATTTATTTACACTAAGTATAAAATAATATTGAGAGTATTTATATATTTCACACATAATTATGTCATTGATTTATCCTTAACCAAGGATACAGTCTTTATAAGATATTTCATCTCAATTTACATTCAATTGAGACTTCTTTGTTGTAATATGACAATTCACTTTAATATGGTGTATATAATGTACTTTGACATATTTTATCATGAATCCCTTTATTCCCATGATATTATAATGTTTTGATTACCTCAATTATTTGTATTCAAGTGTCTTTATTTTGGTTAGGAACTCTAACTAAAATATCATTTTAAATGTTTTAATGATTTATTTTTATAAATATTTCTCATTAATGTACATGTTTTAAAAATTGTTTTAAGTATTTTTCTATATGGAAATTAATGTTTTAAAATTAAAAATCCTTTTAAAATATTCAAAGTGGTATGGGACACTTTGATTCAAAAATCTATTTTTAAACGGCTTATTGACAAATAGTGTGACTTTTAAATGTTTTCAAGAAAAAGGGGGTTATTTCTCTAAAATATTTTGTTGATTATTTTAATCTATGTCATTATGCTTCATTTTTATCAATTGTGGTTAATCTGTTACAATACAACCTTTCATATTGTATTTAATGAGTTACATCTGACTGTGGATGTGTTATTTTTATACCATTCATGGTTTGTGGATAAAGTAATTACATTTCATATTCTAGTTTCAATATGAATGTTTATGTTATGTTTCCAAAATTTTATATGAGGAATTCATTGGACATAGAATGTGATGGGTGGAGCCTGCTATAGATCCTCGATGCATCGGTAGGTCTCATGAGACAAACTAGTGTCTTGGCACAGGGCCTGGACAAAATCTTATTTGTTTTCATGGAAGGAGGCCTTGACTATGTGGTTATGATGTCCAAAATTATGAATTTCATCATTATGAGATTAGATATTGATATTTCATGTGGTTAGTTGACTAGTAGAATACCCATGACTATGTTTTATTATGTAATTATTTACTCAGCCCATATTCCTTCCATAAAGTCTTCATGTTAATTATTTGTAAAGGAATGTGTTTTTAAGTATTCACCATTCCTAATTTTTATGTTATATTCCGTTGTATTTCTTACACTTACTGAGAGTTTGAGCTCACCCCTTTTCTCATGTTTCATTTTCCAAGGATATTAGGAAGTTAGTTATGAGTGATTTGCAGGAATAATATTGGAAGCTTGGATATTTCTAGTGGAATAAATTAGTGTTGTTTTTCATTTCAAGTTCTAGTGTTGAACTTATATATATATCTTGTTTCCAAGACTACTAAAATTATCGGTCCTTCGGTACTTGGTTCCTGGTAATCATTCCAATGTATTAAAATAATGCACCATCTCTTGGATTCTGGGGTCGGGGAGTTATAGTTGGTATCATTTGAAGTTTAGTACAAACCTTGGAAACTAGATTTAGATAGAATCTGATTAGAGCACATTGACCTAATATTGACTTTGAGGATTAGTATAGAAGAACATCCTAGATTCTTGGTAATGAATAGATTTTTTGTATTTTCCAAGCAGTACATCCCTATCTAGAAACGGGTTGGTAGAGGCAGCTTTGGAACAGTTGTACATAGGAGTGAAAACTCCGAAAAGGTGTTTTGGGCTTGACCCAGGGTATCCTGGTACATGTCCATGGTCCTTGCTGCACTCTTGGCTATGAAACTCCCAGGGGATATGCTTTGGATAATTTAAAATCTATTTACAAACCAATTTTAAGGACATTAATATAAGATGAGAATAAATGACCATGGTTAATCCTAAGGTGTTTTAAATTGAAAATGATGTTTCATGATATTCTCTAAATGATTTTAGGAATATTATTACTCACACAGTGTTTTATGGTTTTATTCAATGGTATATTCCAAGGAAGTCATAGTAACTTTGATCATGATGTACAAGGTTTCAAAGATGGAGGAAATGAGCAAAAAAATGGAATGGTGATAGGCATATAAGATATCGTGTTCATGTAGAATCATTTTTTCAGAAAATATGATCAACAAAATATATATTAACCAACTCCTGGACTCAACATGGAAGACAAAAGTGGTGAATGACAAGAGCTCCAGTAGTGAAGACCATGGAGAAAATAAATCACATTTTCCATTATGCAGGAAATATGTAAGAAGAAACCTAGGAAGGTGTCTTAATGGAACAAAAAAAAGCTTTATGTGTGGGAAATAATGACATAAATAATGAATTGTGGAGGAAATATGAAGAGTACTATGGAAGAAAATAAAATGGTACTAAGAATCCATTTACCGTCATTTTCCTTAAATATAGGGGACCAAACCTTTACCTGAGTGAATAAACTATTCTATAGGATATACTCTTGGTCAAGGAAGAAGATGTGTTGAAATAAATGGATGGAGAAATGTTTAAAAAGTATTATTCCTTTTTGTTGATTCGATTACATTGGAAGACTTTTCTCTTGTATTATTAACATTTCAGTTTTTCATGTTAAAATGATATTTCATGAAGAATTATCTTTTCTCTTGTGGATATTGTTATAAATAACAATTTTGTTTTATATGATCATTGTGTTTGAGGAAATTACATGTTATTAAATTTGGAATGAAAATTTGAGGTATGAGATAATATGTGTGATGAAATTATGTTATAGTTATTTTGAGGAATTTTTCTCACTTTTGGGAATATTATAAAATTATATATTTTTTGAAAAAGAACAACACGTAGACTGTGTGACAACCCATCGCGTTGGACTAAGCTACGGGAATCAAACCCACAACCATAGTGCGATTGGGATTTATCGCCTACAACTAGACTATGTGACGTCCCTCGTTATTGTGACTTATTCTTTTTAGTTAAATGATTTTATTAAGTTGATTTGGGATCTTATGTCTTGTCAAATGAATATCCTTAGTATAGGAAACTGATTTGATGATTAAATGATAAATGTTATTTTGGACTATATTCACTCTATTGGGAATACTATATGCCAATAGAATATATAATACTATGGGATTTCATTTGAAGAGTAAAGGTGTTTTTACCTATGTTTTTATTGTGGATTTATAGTGATTTGGGATATTTATGGAAATAATTAACCTATCATAAAGAATATGTTATTAGGTTAATTACTCTTAAGTATGCGACTTTAAGAGTAGTCGATATTATTTGGAGATACAATTTAATGTGGAAATCTACATAAGCATATTCTTCTGAGTTTATAGTTTTAATATTATTTTAGATTATATTAAAATATTTTATGGAAAATTTTTTATTGAATGGTATTTATTGAATATTTGGTATTGTTGGTTTAATTTTTGAAATTAAGATTAGTATTTCTTTCAGTAAAGTATTGTCTTTTTTGCGGATCATATAATCTTGTAATAACCATTTTGTTATTGCATAATCTCTAAATAAAAGGGAAATATATAGTTTATCCATTATGGATTATGTGATTCTCTATAAGTTGAATCAAGTGCTTCAGGTGTGACCGAGTCATATTAAATACTCATCATTTGAAGTGAAATATGAGTTTGTGGTAACAATTAGATAAAGGACGAAACACTACTTGTCAATTATATTTTTGTTTTCTTATTATATGAATAAATTAATTATTAAACATTGTGGAAGGGATCTTAAAACCAAAAATGTTTTATCCTAATGCATTATGTTTTGTTGAACTGATGATATTTTAAATCTTCATAGATTGATGGCTTTGGGACCATCAATTTTACAATTTTTTATGATTGATGGCCTTAATCACTCCATATAAATATTTACATTTTTCATCCAATTATGTGTCTTCAATTTCCTCCAATGTTCTCCAAATCGAGATCATAATTTAGTGGTGACTTTTTCAACTCCTTTTCAATCTTATTAAGGCTAAGTTTTATTAACCCAATTTCCGATGTGAGTTTTTCACAAAGGTATTTTTCTATTTTTCACCTTCTATTATCACAGAACAACTTCAAATTGTGGGTACACAATATATTGTTGGATGGGAGAATGTAACACCCCATGATTTTAATGTAAGTTATTTTCTTTAAATTCAATAGCTTACGCTACATGCAACACCGAGTTCGAGTGCACCACGACTTACCAAAATATCCATTCAAAAGTAGTTATGAATAGTATTAACTGGATTTTGAATTTTATATACTCCATATAATTTTAACATATGTGTTATGTGTTTCTTAGACATATTATTAGAACAAATTCAAATTTTCAGATAAAAAATGTATTTTTCAAAAAATTAAATTTTACCACCTTTTAATGGAGAGCACATTTTAAATCCAATATTTGACCCTTTTACATATTCATTTTGGCAAAATAAAATTCTTCTTTAGAATCAGGGACATAAAAATTTACTTTGGATGAAATTTTGGTATTTTTCTAATAATATTCATTTTTTATAAATAGTGAGAAATAATGTATTATATTTCAAAAATTCCTTTTAAAATAATTTATTTATAGGGTTGGATTATATTATAAATTAGTTTTGAAGTTTAATTATATTTTAATTTTACCCTTTAATCCAATGTTGGTTATTGGAATTAATTTCATTTTCAAATTATACATAAACAAGTGTCAATCTTTTGATAGTTGTTGTTTCTTAAAAACACACAATTTTCTTTGACAAAAAAAATTAATTTTAAATTAATTAATTAAACTTATAAGTTTTTAATTTGGTAAAATAGACATCATTTTTGAATTCAGAATATCAAATATAGATTAGGCTGAATTTTTGGTATTTTACTAAAAACTTCAATTCTTGGTGAATAGTGAAACCACTAAGTAATAGTTATGAATCCGACTTTTACATTTAAAAAAAATATTACCGCTTCTGTGAATTGAATTTCAAAAATATGAGATGAATGGTTATTATTAGAAAGTAATATGTGGTTCAATAAGATGAAAGTAATTTTTGGTGAATTGTAACTTTTGACTTTTATTTACCGTAGTTAATGGTAAATAGGGTAATAGAAGGTAAAAAGAATATTATAATAATAAAAAATAAACATAACACTTGTGATAACCTTATTGGATGAGTCATGGCCCACCATGGGCATCCTTTGGTATATTTTGGGCCCCATGGAGCTACTTAATAATGATAATCACACTTTATATTAATTAACATAAAGTAAAAACAAAAATGACATTAACAAATATCTTTTAGTGTATAAATTTTTACATGGGGTTATATATGTCATATTTTCTGCTATAAATAATCAGTGGAAATATAAAAATATTTCTTACATTATGGTTATATGTTTATAATTTCTAGACATCAAATAAATTAAATTATTTATGACACAATAATGATGTAGTATTTAACTCATTAATAAATAATTTAAATAAATATGATTATTAATATCGAAATAATATCCAAAACCTGTACAATTCTTATTGGTTTATTTTATTAAGACCATTGGTCATCTTATCTTCCACTATAATTAGTTTTGGACTTTTAGAAACTGAATATCACTAAATAATAAAATAATAATTTCACATTTTCTTAAAGAGCCCCGCCTCCCCTTTATAAAATGACACCACTTTTAACCCATTTCACACACCTCTAAAACCACATGTATCATCAAACCCCTACAAAAATAATCTCTCAAGAACCCCATCTTCATCCTAGAAGCATCACCTTAGGCAGAAGGAATATCAAGAAGTCCTTTTGGTTCAAACCAAAAGAAGTTACCCAAATTAAAGGTATCACTTTCTCTTAAATTCATTTCTTTTGTTTTGATTTATTTCACTAATCAAACCCCCTTAATACTTTTTATTATATACATTTATAAAAACACTAGTATCCTAAATATACTATGATATTGTTATCAGAAGTATTCAAACAACACTTACACACACCTTCATCTAATGGGTGAAGAACATACTATTTCTGTAGATGGAAAACTAATGCCTCATTGAACAACGATTGTTCGATTATTTCCTACCGCCTCTTATGGTTGACATTTAGATGGGACTTTATTTATATATGATATAAATATTATTTTTATTTTTTATTTATGCTTATGTATTTTCCATTTATATCATTATTTTATGGTTTCCATTATGGGTAAAAGTGAAAATTTCATTTGAGGAATTGTGGAATACCGCCCGCTCAAAATTATATGACTCGTTAATAACTTATGTGTGACATATAAAGGATTTAATTAATGATATAATATATGATATTATACTGGAATTATAATACACCTATGTTTCATTATGTTTTATGTAATGTCCCGGATCCGGGTGCCACTCCACGGGTGCCCCGAACACAGGTGGTCATAAGACCTCATGCGTATTTACCCAAATTCCAGAGGTTACTAAATATCAGTGAGGGCATAGGTCTAATAGTGGGGAAACTATGCCCTCATTTGTCAAAGTGTAGCAGAGCAGAATCATATATATAAACATACAAACAACAGAAGAAGTAAACAATATTAAACTGAAATTGACAACTAAAGTAAAAGATAACCAATAGTTATATAGATAATGATGAAACATGTCTCTAGTTTTAATAAAACACCCAAAACATGTTACACAACAATATAGTACAATGAAATACATCTCAAAGTACTAGGTATAGTAAAACAAAACAAAACAGTGCACATGAACTCAGCAGCATCGCAAGCCTAAGCTCAGTCCCATGCTCTCCTACTCCTCTACAACAATCAAGTACATTTATAGGGACCCTTTCCCTTATCCACACATGTATAAATATAATCTGTTTAGGCCAATGACATGACCCAAAAAAGGTGTGATAAATATATCCCAGTAGGCACCCACTAAAGGCATGTGCCCAACTATTAGTATTAATGTGCAACAACAGTGTGCAAAGGTAAATGCAGTAAACTAGTATGTACTCAAAAGTAACTATCATTACCAGTTTCATTTCCATTTAAATCATTACTTATCAAATCAATATAATTGAATTATATTAAAAAATGAACCTTTCCCTCAGGCCTTTCCCTCAGGAGAAATAGTACATCGCCCTCAGGACTTTCCCTCCGGTGAAATAGAACCTTGCCCTCTGGAGAAACATTACCTTGCCCTCAGGAAAATAGAACCTTTCCCTCAGGCCTTTCCCTTAGGTGAATAGATCCTTGCCCTCAGGCCTTTCCCGCTGGAGAATATAACCTTTCCCTCTGGCCTTACCCTTAGGAGAAATAGAGCCTTCCCCTCAGGCATTTCCCTCAGGCGAAATAGAACCTTTCCATCAAGCCTTTCCCTCAGGAGAAATAGTATCAAGTAAACAGGGCGAGATCAATGCATAGAAAGAAATTTTATATACAATTCCTTTCAATGAAAAACTAATTCTCAATATAAACATGGAATACCCTCGGGTATCCTAGCCATACGTCTAAACAGAGGAACGCACCCCCGGGGTGGTCCTGGATCCAGGTAGTGATCCCAAGCAACAGTGATACATACTCATTAAACAACCTATGCAATTCTATGTATTTATTTACGCAAGGCCTCGGCCATACGACACCCCATTCATGGGTGTGTATCAAAACGGTACACAAATTCACCACAGTAGTTGGAAATAAACAATATACCACCTACCTCGATCTCCCCTGATCGGTATATGTGAATGACGCTCCTCGAATCGTCCAAAAACGACATAGATATGAGGTCAAATAATTCTCATTCAATTGTAAATAACTTCCCCTCGGGAAATAATTTTCATGAAAGGCTTAAGGAGAGGGGAGGGCTTACCCGTATGGTTCCAACGAGATCGACGGAGGCGGAATCGGATTCCCGGTGCTCAATCGGGTGATCTCCAAAGCTCCGACTATCCTCCCGAGCTCTCCTCTGGTTCTAAGCCTTCTCTATGAACAAAGGAGGCTACTGCCCATTTTTAGCAAAAAAAAATAGACTACACAGCTTGTACTATTGAGTACACAGTGTGTACTTTTCATTTTTTTAATTGTCCCTTCAGTGACTTCTTTACACCATGGCATTGTTCATATGTTGACATGAGTACATGGCGTGTATTCCTGATTACACGGCATGCACTGTCACTCAGCTGCCACCGCCTTACTGTTTGCCTTCCAACTGACTATACGGCGTGTAATTACCCCCTACACGGCTTGTAGTTGGTTTTTACACCTTTCATAGCCAGCATGGCTACACACCCTGTGTACTCATCCCACACATCCAAATTACATGGCGTGTGGAAATGCACATGGCATGTACCCACAAAATTGTGATTTTTCCCCATTTTCCTTATTTTCTACAAAACACTTAAGGAAAAGAGAAAAGAAGAAAAGAAGAAACTCGTACCACAAAAATAAGAATCAGGCTCTTACAAACATCCCCCCTTAAAGCAATTATTCCCAAAATTTCTTTTCCAAGGGTGGTGAAGATAAATCTCAGAACAAATCTGGCCACTTAGCACGTACATCAGACTCCCGCTCCCAGGTTTCATCCTGGACTTGGCCATGCTGCCAAAGCACTCGTATGAGAGGAACTAACCGGCCTCAGAGAACCTTCGTGCTCCTATCAACGATACGAATTGGATGCTCCTCAATCGACACATCTATTTGATGCTCAAACTCCTCTAGCTGAAGGATGTGAGATGGGTCTGAATGATAACGGTGCAACTGAGATACATGGAAGACGTCGTGCATGGCATGATACCTCTGTGGTAACTGCAACCAATAGGCAATCGGACCGACTCTCTCCAGAATCTTAAACGACCCCACATACCTCGGTGAAATCTTACCTTGTCTCCTGATAATCCTGTGTCCCAAACTCAGTGAAACACGCAAGAAAACATGATCCCCGACCATGAACTCCAAGGTTCGTATGCGGCGATCAGTATAAGATTCATGACGAGACTGTGTGGTAGCCATCCGCTTCTGAATCAACTGGACCTGCTCAGAAGTATCCTGCATGAGACTTGGTCAAAGTAAAGCTGACTCACCTACCTCCATCCAGCAGAAATGTGATCAGCATGGCCTACCATATAAAACCTCATAAGGTGCCATCTTAATAGTTTCCTTAAAACTATTATTGTAGAAAAAATCAACTAGGGGTATATGCTTCTCCCAAGAGATCCTGAAATCCAAGACGCATGCATGCAGCATGTCCTCTAGCACCTGTATCGTATGCTCTGACTGACCATCGGTCTGAGGGTCGTAATCTATGCTCAAAAGCACCTGTGTACCCAGATCCCTCTGAAAACTCAACCAGAAATGAGACGTAAAACAGGCATCCCTATCTGAAATGATAGAACGTGGAATCCCATGAAGACGTACGAACTCTCGGATATACAACCTCTCGATCTCGTCAACTCTGAAGGTCTCCTTGATGGGAAAATAGTGAGCTACCTTTGTGAGTCTGTACACAACAACCCACCCGGCATCATTGACTCTAGGTGACCTCGGCAACCTAGTCACGAATTCCATCGCGACATCATCCCATTTTCACTATGGAATGGGTAACTGCTGTAACAGTCCAACTGGCCTCTGATGCTCCACCTTCACCTACTGAAAGGTGGAACATCTCATACAAAACTAGCTACTTCTCTCTTCATACCTAGCCACCAATACTAACATCTCAAGTCACGGTACATCATGGTAACTCCAGGATGAACTCCCCAAGATGAATCATGAAACTCCCACATCAACTCCTTGTGTATATCCCCTAGAATCCATACTCGTCCACGGAAACAGAGTACCTCATCATCGCCTATTGTCCACCCAGGAGGAGGGTCCTCACTTGCCACCGACTCAAGTAGAACTAGGGCTTCTGAATCAGATATTTTTCTTATCCTCACTCTATCTATGAGGGTAGAACTAACAGCTAAAGATGAAAGATAGGTTTTCCCATAACTGTCGTGCACCTCCAAATGCATCTAAGAGAACAAATCCTAAGCTTCCACTCACCACTGGCCTCATTAACTACCTGTATCTGAGTCTTCTTTCTCAGTACATCAGTAATTTTCTTACCATTACCAGGTGTATCAGAAAGTTCAAAATCGAAGGACTGTAGGTACTCAACCCACCTTCGGTGTCTCAGATTCAAGTAACGCTAAGTAAGGATATATTTGAGACTATTGTGGTCGGTTAAAACCACAAAATGATCTCCCAAGAGATAATGTCTCCAACTTCTCATCGCATGAACAGCTGTCGCCAACTCAAGATCATGTGTATGGTAATTCCTCTCATGTGGCCTCTACTTCTGAGACCTATACGCAACAACTCGATAGCCCGACATCAACATAGCTCCCAGCCCAATACCTGATGCATCATAGTAAATTGTTCAGATATTCCCTTGCTCTGGGAGTATCAGGATTGGTGTTGATGTCAACCATCCCTTCAGTTCCTGAAAGACTGTCTCACAAGATTTTGTCCAAATGAACTTCACACCCTTCTTAGTTAAACCCGTCAATGGAACTGCTAAGTGGGAGAAGTCCTGGATGAATCAAATGTAGTAACCAACCATCCCTATGAAACTACATATTTCAAACACGTTCATAGGGTGCTCCCAGGAAACTACTACTCTCACCTTCTCTGGGTCTACTTCAACTCCTGCCTCTGAAATAATATGACCCAAGAAGTGAATATGGTCTATCCTAAAGTGGGAATTTGAGAGCTTAGCATATAGTTGATGCTCTATCAGTGTACTAAGTATGATCTCAAGATGGGTGGCATGGTCATGTCGAGTGTGAGAGTACACCAAGATGTCATCTACGAATACTACCACAAAGAAATCTAGATAAGGTTGGAACACACGATTTATCAGAGCCATGAAACCTGCTGGCACGTTCGTGAGTCCGAACGACATAACCAAGTACTAATATAAACCATACCTACTTCTGATGGCCGTGAGAGGTATATCAGATGGTCTAACATCTGATGATATCTGGATCTCAATTCAATCTTCTAGAAAACTCATGCACCTCGAAGTTGATCAAAAATATCATCAATCCTTATTAAGGGATATCAGTTCTTAACCTTCAGCTAGTTTTTCTTCCGATAATCCACACAGAGTCTGAGGGTACCATCCACCTTCTTCGCAAAATGGACTGGAGAACCCCAAGGATAAGTATTGTTTCAGATGAAACCCCATTCCTGTAACTCCACTAACTATCTCTTGGGCTCCTATAACTCAAGTGTAGCCATCCTATAAGGAGGAATGGATACCGGTGCCGCTCCTAGCACAAGCTCAATAATGAAATCCACCTCACGCTCTGGAGGTAGACATGAAAAGTTGTCTGGGAAGACATCCCTGAAATTATCAACCACTAGAGAGAAATCCTTATGAAAAGTCCCCTGGTCATCTAGATATAAACTCGCTATCTAGGCTATGACTCCACCTCACCCACGATACTCTGGTCCAACAAGACTTTCCTAAACATCCCATTCACCCTTGTATAGAAACTCTCCACCCTCTAGTGACGTGAAATGCACCTTGTGACGATAAAATCCTACAAAGGCTCAAAAGGGAACCAACCAGTCTATCACGAGAATGACATCATAGCTCGTCATCCCTAAGAAATAGAGGAGCCAATGTAAGTGACACCCAACATCCTCAAGGGGGAACTCCCTACACTGACGCACACTAGCCGTTCTAGTCCCCAATGAAGTGTATAGCGTCATAACCTCATAATAATAAGAAACACATATCCCAAGGATCTCCAAAACAGGAACAGATACAAAGCTATGTGTACTACCCATGTCGAAAAGTAATGAAGATAAGACAGAAGCTACTAGAATAGTACATCTGATAGTAGAATGTTTGGGATCCTGCTCTTGTTGGGTCTGTTGCACTACATATGCCTGCCCAGTGCCACGACCCAGCGACATAGCATGGCTACCCTGAGCCGTCCCGCCCTGCTGCCTGTGAGATCCTAGTGTCTGGCTACCACGGCCATGACCACCATCTCTACCTGCACGCCCAGACGTATTCCAGTTTCCCGACTGGTAAGAAGTTGCTAGTCCTGCTCCCGCATGGGGAGTTTTCACAAAACCCCTATCACTAGACAATGGTGGAAACAACCTGTAAAAGCGATGTAGATGCCCCATAGTGTCGTAAGCTCATCACTCCACTGGGTCTCGTGGACACTGTGATCTCTTATGCCCCTCTCTACCACACTGGTAGCAGATGATAGGGCCACCTGAAGTAATGACATGGCTAGTACTGCCACCGTGAGAGAAACTCATCTGTCTCTTCCTCTTCCCGGTATAAATAGTACCAGAAACTGTTGCTGAACCTCCCTGGCCTACCCCATTAGCTTCCCGCAGGTTCCTCTCAGTAATCAATGCCTGGTTCACAATATCTTGTACCTTAGGCAACCTGAAAATGTTCACCAGTTCTAGGATGTTATACCGAAGACCATATTCAAAGCGTCTATCCCTCAACATCTCATCACCCACTAGGATGGGTGAAAAACACTGAATCTTGGTGAAGAGATTAGAATAATCCATCACCAACATAGCGCCCTATTTCAGATTCATGATCTCTTGGGCTCTATTTACCCTCAGCATCTTTGGGAAGAAGAATTCATAGAAAGCTATCTGAAAATATTTCCACTCCATGTCTCTGTGATGCTCTGTCTGAGTGGTAACATCACACCACCTCTTTGCGGAATCACGCAGAAAATAATTCATAAGCTTGACCCTCCACCCTGGAGGCATCCCAAGATGCTCAAAAATAGTCTGCAATGCATCCAGCCAAAACTCCACAGCCTATGGTCCGCCATCCCCTAAAAATGTAGGCAGATGCTGCTGTTGGAAGATACAAGTCAGCTTAGCCATAGATGTGGCAGACGGCGGTGCTCTCTGAAAGGTCTACATGAACCGCATGAAGCCTTCACGGAACTGCGCATCCACACCTGTGTCTGGTATAACGACTGGCACAGCATCTGGATCTGGTGGAGGATCCACTGGTAGCCTATGGCCTACCATCACTGGAGTATAATTGTTTCATCTCTCTTGGTGAATAATGTGTGGTCTTCTCGATGGCATGACTCTACAAGGTCAATCGCATACCATAGACCAATATTATTCAAGACCAAAACAATTAGACGGAGAAAGAAAGTTCTCAAAATTTAAAAAACATGACTACACAGTGTGTATAAATATTAAATGGATTGTTCTCAAAACCCTTCACATGGGCATGTACTCTAGCTTAAACTGGTCGTGTAACACCCCAAACACACGGCATGTCTTCTAAATACACGATATGTTCTTGAATCCTTTATCCCTGCCCGAGTCCCTCTACACGGCTAAGCCACACGGCTCACTTTGAATAACACTATATGGCATGTATAACATCTACACGGAGTGTATGGTATAATTTCCAACTACCTGTGTCGTTCGTGACATGGTCGACTACCCGGCTGACACCACACGGCGTGTTACACATGCACACAGCGTGTACAACACCACTTTTTCCCAGCCACATGGCCAAGTCCACACAGACTCCCACTAGTAAGGACTACACGGCATGTCCCTCAGGTACACGGCGTGTTCATGAAGAGGTAACCCAACCAATGTTTGTTAGCTACAAGGAAGGGTCCCCAGGTCAGACTACATGGCATGTTCCAAGGTGGACACGGTGTGTATGTCTCATGGTCTCCTCCATCCATTATTGTTAGTTACACAGGCGGACTCTGGGTCAACACTACACGGCGTGTACATCCGGTACATGGTGTGTTTTTCCCAAGTCTTTCCCTACCCCGTGTCCCCACCCAGACGATCTATGACACGAGAAGAGAATACACAGCGTGTACTCAAAAAAATTTCCTTTCTTCAAGAACAAAAGAACACACAGCGTGTGTCTGATTAGCTACACGGTCTGTATCCTGGGTTTTTCTGACAGTAATCCTCTGAAACTACTCTGAAGCCCAGTAAATAATGAAAAACAACACCGAAGTTCCAAATTCTGATCCATGAGGGCCCATACTCCCTAGGAATCAAAGTTTGTCATCTTATACATGTTATACAGAAGTAAACAAGTCAATGATCCACCAAATTCTGGACATTGAGGGCCCATACTACCCAAAAACCAAAGTTTGGTGTCCATCCTATCAACTGGCTCACACAAGAATACCCTATAACATAGCAGGTTTGTATCAAAGCAGTTATCACAACATCATGCTTTTCTAGCACAACAACTATCACAACAACATGTAATTTCTAATGCACCTACATGGCATGGAACTATGCATGGAAAGTGATTTATACCATGTTACTAAATGATGAATGAGATGGCATACCATCATATCATCAGGTTGCAACTAAATAGAACCCATGGATAACATATAAACAACACAATCATAAGTGTGTCACCCAACGGTGAAAATAAAATCAACTATAAAATTTTCAAAATCAGAATAATTGCAAAAATTCGTGGTAAACTGGCTTTTCCATCTACACGGGTTAGCTACTCCCGGGAACAACTTATTACCAACTACCTTTTCTATCATATCCCTGAATAAGGCTCCAAATAGTAAGTCAAAGAAATGAAATCCATTTGATACCACTTTGTAACATCCCAGATCTGGGTGCCCCCCACAGGTTCCCCGAACCCGATTGGTCACAAGACCTCAAGCGCATTTCCCCAAATGCCAGAGGCTGCCAACTAGCAGTGAGTTCCCAGGTCTGATAGTGAGGAAACTATGCCATCATTTTTCAAAGTGTAGTTCAGCAGAATCATATATATAAACATACAACAATAGAAGCAGTAAAAAATATTTAACTGAAATAGACAACTGATGTAAAAGATAACCAACAGTTTTATAGATAATGATGAAATAAGCCTATAGTTCTAAAAAACAGCTAAAACATGTTACACAACAATACAGTACAATAAAATACTTCTCAAAGTACAAGTTACAGTAAAACAAAACAAAATAGTGCATAGTAACTCAGCAGCATCGCAAGCCTATGCTCTGTCCCATGCTCTCCTACTCCTCTACAAGAATCAAGTACCTATATAGGGACCCTTGACTTTATCCACACCTTTAGAAATATAATCTGTTTGGGTCGAAGACATGACCTAAATAGGGTGTGAGAAATAAATCCTAGTAGGCACCCACCAAAGGCCCGTTCTCAACTATTAGTGAAAATGTGAAAAAACAATGTGCAAATGTAAATGCAATAAACTAGTATGTACTCAAAAGTAACTATCACTACCAGTTTCATTACCATTTAAATTATTACTTATCAATTAAATATAATTGAATTATATTAAATAAATGCACCTTACCCTCAGGCCTTTCCCTCATGTGAAATAGAACCGTTCCCTCAAGCTTTTCCCTCAGGCGAAATTGAACCTTTCCCTCAGGCCTTACCCTCATGAGAAATATATCCTTTCCCTTAGGCCTTTCCCTCGGGCAATTAGAACCTTGACCTTAGGCATTGCCCTCAGGTGAATAGAACCTTTCCCTCAGGTGAATAGAACCTTTCCCTTAGGCCTTGCCCTCAGGCGAATAGAACCTTTCCCTCAGGCCTTGCCCTCAGGAAAAATAGATTCTTGCCCTCAGGCCTTGCCCTCAGGCGAAATAGAACCTTTCCCTCTGGTCTTTCCCTCATGCGAAATAGAATCAAGTAACCGGGCCGAGCCCAAATCATCACAAGAAATTTTATATACAATTCCTTTCAAGTAAAAAGTGATGCTCAATATAAACATGGCATACCCTCGGGTATCCTTGCCAAACGGCTGGACAGAGGAACGCTCCCCCGGGGTGGTCCTGGATCCAAGCACTGATCCCAAGAAACAGTTATACATATTCATTAAACTACCTATTCAATTCTAGGTATTTAATTAAGCAAGGCCTCGGCTATACAACACCCCATTCATGGGATCATATCACAATGGTACACAGATTCACCACAGTAGTTGGAAATAAACACTAGACCACCTACCTTGATCGCCCATGATCTGTATACGTGAACGCCTCTCCTCGAACCGTCCAATAACGATGTAGATCTGAGGTAAATTAATTTCCATTCAAGAATAAATAACTTCCCCTTGGGAAAATATTAGTACGAATGGACCAAGGAGAGGGGAGGGCTTACCTTTACGGTTCCAACAAGATCACTAGAGGCGGAATCGGATTCCTGGTGCTCAATCGGGTTATATCCAAAGCTCTAGTCGTCCTCCCGGGCTCTCCTCTGGTTCTAAGACTTCTCTGTGAACAGAGGAGAATAATACCCATTTTAAGTGACAAAAAACAGACTACACAGTGTGTACTATTGAGTACACGGCATGTAATTTTCATTTTTTTAACTGTTCCTTCGGCGGCTTCTTTCCACCGCAGCATTGTTCATCTGTCGACATGAGTACACAACATGTATTCCTGATTACACGAAATGCATTGTCTCTCAGCTCCCACTACCTTACTATTTGCCTCCCGACTGACTACACGGAGTGTAATTACCCCTACATGGTGTGTAGTCGGTTTTTACACCTTTCATCACCAGCATGGCTACACACCCTGTGTACTCATCCCACATGGCCAAAGTACACGATGTGTGGAAAAGTATACGGTGTGTACCCACAAAATTGTGATTTTTCCACATTTTCATTATTATATAAAAAACAATTAAGGAAATGAGTAATGAAGAAACTCGTACCTCAAAAATAAGAACTGGTTTCTTACATTTTAATTCTATTAAAATACCAAATAGATATGAAAGTTGTGATCATGCCTGCGTACGGCTTACTGTCTCCATGAATGATCATTTTCACTTCTTATCTCCAAATGTAATGTACTATTAAATAAATATAAATATATATATAATGGATATATATATATATATATATGATATCTAAATCATTTATATCATTCAGGAGAGAATGGACTTTTGACCACACGGAAAATTGTAATTATAACAATTTCATTTTTTACTCAATTTCTGAACATCGATAAAATATCCAATATAAACTCAAATAATTATCTAATTGTTATTGCAAGGGAATAATTGATATAAAATAAAAAATAAACTTCAACAAAAAATTTAATCAATTATTCTTTAACTTATGTTTATTATTCATGAAGAACAATGAACAAAAAAGAAAAGTCAGACTTGAGGTAAGGGGTTTCTTATCTCACTTTTAATTTCGTGAGATTTCCATTGTTCTCAACTTATTTATTAAAAGTGGAGTATTGTGTACTATCATTTGATATATATATTATCATGTCTCAATTTATATTCATGTTATTCTATTATTAAATTGGTTGTTATTAATTTATGTCCATACGACTCGATTGATTACAATAATGTATGGGTTTTCATCTCACTTCCTATTTCCCTGAGATTCCTGCCATACAACCACTATTTTCTTTTCTGTGGTGTATGTACTACCCAATTAGTTTATTATTTGTGTTATATACTATAATTTATGATTAATTAAATCTTCATTTTATGATCCATATTTCAAGGGATGTATGTTTCGTAAGTTACCAAATTGGTAAGGGAATTTAAAATTTCAATTTCCACTCATTCATCTTTACACATACTTCATTGATTATTTTACTCCATGATTATGTGCAGAATAACTATTTATTATTTTTTATTTAATTTAAACTCCACTTTATATTGATTTAATTTTGATACTGAAAATCACTCCATTGATAAATTCTCAAGTCATCAATATGAACTTGATAAGAGTAATTTTAACTCAATCTCCATTTATTTAGTTAAACATCCAATTCATTGGTGTTGTTTTTAAAAGAATATGTTTGAATGTCCTATGATTGATTTACACTAAATATCCAATAATATTGATTGTATATATATTTTTCACACATAATTTTGTCATTGATTTATCCTTAACCTAAGGATACAATCTCTATAAGAGATTTCATCTCAATTTACATTCCACTGAGACTTCTTTGTTGTTATATGCCAATTTACTTTTATATGGTGTATATAATGTTCTTTGAAATAGTATATCATGAATACATTTATTCTCATTATATTATAAAGTTTTGATTACCTCAATTATTTGTATTCATGTGTCTCTCTTTTGGTTAGGAACTCTAACTAAAATATCATTCTAAATGTTTTAAAGATTTATTATTCTAAATATATTTCATTAATGTCCATGTTTTAAAAATAGTTATAAAGATTTATCAATATGGACATTAATGTTTTAAAATTAAAATTCTTTTTAAAAGTTTCAAAGTGGTATGGGACACTTTGATTCAAAAATCTATTTTTAATGGCTTCATAACAAATAAGGTTTCTTTTAAATGTTTTCATAAAAAAGGGGGATATTTCTCTCAAATAGTTTTGATGATTATTTTCATCTATGTCAATATCCTTCATTATTCACGATTTAGGATAATCAATTACAATACCACCTTTTATATTGTATTTGATGAGTTATGTATGACTCTGGATGTGCTATTTTTATACCATTCATGGTCTGTAGATAATGTATTGAGATTTCGTATTGTAGTTTCAATATAAATGTTTATTTTATGTTTCAAAATTTTCATATGAGGAATTCATTGGACTTATTAAGTGACGGGTGGAGCCCGCTATAGCTCGTCGATGCATCGATAGGTCTCTTGAGACAAACTAGTGTCTTGCCACAAGGCCTTGAAAAAATATTATTTGTAGTCTTGACACAAGGCCTTGACTATGTGGTTATGATGTCCGACAATATGCATTCCATCATTATGAGATTACCTATTGATATTTCATGTGGTTATTCGACTAGTAGAATACCAATTACTATGTTTTATTATGGAATTATTTACCCAACTCATATTCCTGCCATAAAGTTTTCGTGATAATTATTTTTAAGGGCATGTGATTTCAATCATTCACCATTCCTAATGTTTATGTTATCTTCCACTCTATTTCTTACAATTAATGAGTGTTTGAGCTCACCCATTTTCTCAGGTTTCATTTTAACAGGACATGATGAAGCTAGTTATGAGTGACTTGCAGAAATAATCTTGGAATCTTTGATGTTTCTAATAGAATAAATCAGTGTGGTTTTTCTTTTCAAGTTATAGTGTTGAACATATGTATGTATCTTTTTTCCAATGCTACTAAACTGATCAGTCATTCAATACTTGATTCCTTTTAATCATTCCAATGTATTAAAACAACGCACCGGCTACTGGATTCTAGGGTTGTGGGGTAACATTTCATGGATTAAAGACAGAATAAGAGAACCTATAAAATAAAAAAATGTAGATATTTTGTACTGAGGAAATTTATAATATCAAGTCCAATACAGAATAATATTTTTATAAATAAATAAAAGTCATAGTAATTGATTGTCTAAAATTTGAGACTCCCATATGATTACTATAAAATTAGGGAAACTTTATTTATTAATATTACAAGATTTTGATCATAATTACTTATTTTTAAATAAATATTAAATATTCTATATTATTTTATCACTTTAGTAGGAAAATATTAATATCATGTACCCTTATTCCAAAAATTTATATATTGAATTGTACCAGGTATGTTACAGAAGAAAATACTCATGGGTAGACCCTTTCTTTTGTTTCAATATATAATAATATGAAATCTATATGTGAGTGGGCAAATAAACACTATACACTTTGTACACAGTCATCCATATTTGATGTTAACCATTTCAAAAAAACACGGTGTTCATTATTCTTCATTATTTTATAAGCATGCTTGAAATTTAGAGTGGATTAGAAATAATTTAACATTAATTGAATATGATATAAATTTAAATAAAAGGATTACGGTTTTAATTTGATAAACAGTTATGTGAGTGTAAGGAACCCATAACTAGTTTCCTAGAGCTTGTTATATACATTGTTAAATTGGAATAATAAAAAAGGAAGTCACAACCTGAAGGACCAAATAGTTTAGATGATTTGGAAAATAGATTAAAATGTAGGTTTTACATTACAACATGAAGCGAAATATAATATATAATCTCCTTGGGAAACATCTATATTTTTCTAGATTACCCCATCATGTCAATCATAGTATACAACTTTTCATCCAATATAAAAATAAAACATAAGAAATTGGTGAGATAAATTTCTCAAATTGGGTGTGAAAAAATAGAAAGAAAACAAAACTAATAAATAATTGTGAATAACAAGGAAATAGATAAGATTAAAACATAATATTTAATTTAGTATTTCATGAATAATAGTTGACCAAATTACACCACATAAATAGTATAATGGGAATGAATCTTAACCATTGATATTCTACTAGTGGAATAATAATGTGTAGTCTCAATATCTAATTTCATAATGTTGGAGTTCAAAATGTGGGAATTCATAATATGGGACATCATGAATATAGATTCAATGCTTAGGAAAAGACATCATACACAACCATGTATGATTTCATCCAATACCTAAATTAGTTTGTCTCAAGATACCTACCAATTCATCGAGGTGATATAGGGGGTGCAGTCTGATCGTTACTATCTCTATTTCATTTCCTATTTGAAAGGGGTGATGGATAATTGAAATATATATTAATATTGAGACTAGAATATGAAATGAAAATAATTTCCCTATATAGTAAACACAATCATGAACCTTCCAGTATAATATGGTGAATGGTATCAAGATAGTACATCCCTAGTAAAAAATTCATAATCCATTGAATAAAATATTGTAGATGGTAACATAACATATCAATTTCAAATAATTATAATATTTAATATAGTGTGACAAAATATATAAAAATATTATAATAATATAATTAATAAATTCTTGAGAGAGATACCACACTTAGATGGGAAATATGAATTTTTTTTGGAAAAAAATTTATGTTTCAAAAATTCAAATTGTAATCATGTAAATCCCAAAAAAGGGAAGGGAAAGGAATTTATATTTGAGTTGTATTAAAAAAATTCATACTAAAATTCATCACCAATAATGTTAATTTCTTTTCAACTGATATGAAATCATGTAAAAATAGTTTTTATGAAAAATTATAAGTGAGCCACTTTTTGTAGTTTAAGGTAAAATATAGATGAGTGTATGAAAAGAAAAAAATTATTATTTTTCCATAGAAAACAATAAATAGACACAATGTCTTTCATGATAAATGTTTTTATTTTATTAAAAGATTGGTAACTCAAAAAGTATTATATTTTTTACTAAATTGTGTAATAAATTTTGATGTTCCATATAAACGGGCTTCCTTTATCTGGTGTGATTGAAAAGCGATCCTTATAAATCATGTATTTCTACAACAATGAAAAAATAATTAAAATAGGTAAATATTTTTGGAAAATCCCTACAAAATTTAAGAAGAATAATGAATTAGAATTTATAAATACATTGGGGTAAAAAAGGAAAGCATAACCTGATGGAAACAATTGATGTTTTGGAAAAAAACCATTACATTATGTTTGAAAGTGTTCTGTTGTTCTACTTAATGTCATATATATTGAAATTAGATTCATTAATAAATTAATTCTGGACCACTTAAACATTTATTTTATTTATTACAATTTTATTAAGTTCATTTATTACCTTTTTATGAGTTATAAGATACAAATTTTCAATTCATGAGTTTTTAATTCTTAGGTTTTCATGATTGGATCACTTGTATTCATTTGTGGATGATCTTGTAAAATTGAAATAAATATCCAAAATTTAAATTATATGTTATTTATAACTACCATAAAATAAATGGTTATTATTTATAATTTGGTTTCAAAATATGAGGTTCATTTATTAGATAAAACGTTAATGATAATCATTTAGATTATATAGGTGTTTTTTAGATCACTATACACTATTTTTTGGATAATATTATGCATGTATAGTACATACAGAACGATAAATAAGTGGTAATATATATTTAAAAATATAGTTGAACCATTATAATGGTTTTATATCCATCCATGAAGGTAGTATTAGAAAACTAAAATTCACCATCTTTGAAGGTGGTTATTTAAAAACTCCCAAATGATGTTTTCAATATTACAACAAATGGGGAAGAGAATGTAACTGATGGTGAATTTAATGTTAACATTTAAAATTAATAGTATATATATTATAATGGAGTTATACTATTTATTTGGTAATTGTAGGTGATGTATTGATATGAATGAAAATAAATAGAATGTGATAGAGGGAAGGTTTTACATCTTGAGTGTCTTCTCGTAGAGAACCTCCAAAAAGGACATATAAATGCTCTTTTGGCGAGACCATAAAGACTAATAAATGGAGAATATTTTTATGATAATAATTTGGTAGAATATAATCAATATAAATGAAATAGAATATGTGAGTATAAGCTGTGTTGAGAAGAGTTATATATAGAGGATCAATAATGAGTTTTTGGATTAATTTATTCATTATTTTATTATTTTGGGTAAGGATTATCAATAGTATTTGTTCCTGTGAATAAATAAAATTAGTAGATTATTTGAGTTAAAAAATATGTATTCTTACCACATCTATACATTATACATTACTCAATAAAACTTTTATTTATATATAATGTTAAATACAGTAAACTACCATATTTCTTTATTTATAAAAAATTTAACCATTTTAGGAAAATACCACAAATTAACCCAAAACATTTTACAAACATTTTATTTTCAAAATGGTCTAAATTTTAGTAGAATAATTTCCTATTTATTTTAAATTTATTTTTTTAATTAAATTACGATATAAACATAAAATAATGATTTTAATATTAAATCTAATTTGACAACAATCTAAAAAATTATTTCTTTCCCCATAAATTTATCTTATAATTATAATGGAAAAATATTACTATATGAATCTCTTTTATTACAATAAATTCTCTTTTATATTATTATAAAAATCATAAAATTGTTTATAAATACAGATATTTTATAAAAATACCAAAACATTATTTATCATTTTTAAAATATTTACATACTTATTCCTTTATATAAATATATTACGTTTTATCTAATAAGATAACTATGTTTTATGCATACATTCTTAGGTGAGGTTACAAATCTATTTTTAGGTCACTATTCATAATAGTCACATTACTATTCAATTGTATGTGTTAATATTATATAGTATGTAGTGGTTTTACATAAGGTGTTATGTGCAACATAAGCTATAATAGTTGTTAAATTTCAAAATACATGCTATAAAATCATAGGTTGGTACATTATCTCTTCCATCAAAAATATCATCCTCAAAATTTCTTGAATATTACCTGATTAATATGATTGGGATGTTTTTCATTATGATTTCTTATTATTCCAACATCACCTCTTCAATTATATGTTTTCTTACAATGTACCTTTCTCATCAGATTCATTTGATTCCTCTACATCAGTTCTATTTTGTCTGAAATATAGATATTCCCTTCACAGAAAGATAAATCTTGTTCTATTTCTATTTATTCATATGTGAGAACCTGATATGGGTTTTTCCTGTACTTCCTTAACAATGAGATATTGAACACATCCTGAACATTGGATAAACATGGTGTCATTTCTAATTGTTATGCTACAAAATAGAATTTCAAAAGGGCCAATGTACATAGGTATTATTTTCCCATTATTTACAAATCATACAACACCATTCCAGGTAGATAACTTCCATAAAACATGATCTTTGACATGATACTCTAAATATATCCTCCAATTCACAATATAGATCATTTTCCTACAATGATCTTCTATGATATGGGTTTGAGTATTATTTACCTTTTATGTTTTTTCCACCACATGTTATATTCCTAAAATAATCATTTTACCAATATCAGAACAACATTCTCCTTCCAAATAATTCTTCATATGGTTGTATTTTAATACTTGAATGGAACCTATTATTATAGTGGAATTATAACAATGTAAAATAAGTATCCCACCTACCTTGAATGTCAGGTGATGTGAAATCAAAATCTATTCTAATGTTTGAATATTCGTTTTTGGATTTCCATCAGTATAAGGGTGATAAATAGAGTTGAAATGGAGAATAGTATCCAAGCTCATTTAAAGACACTTCAAAAAAATTCTTTTAAAATAGGGATCTTGATTATAAAAAATTGATATTTGAAATAAATAATGTCTTAAAACATCATTAATATAGATTCCTACAATATCTATTGTGTAAAATCCTCCCTAATAATGATGAAATGAGAATATTTACTAATTTGATCAACAATGATCCATAGTTCATCATTCCTTCCTGGAGTCTTT
This sequence comes from Viscum album, assembly GCA_963277665.1. Lineage (NCBI taxonomy): Eukaryota > Viridiplantae > Streptophyta > Magnoliopsida > Santalales > Viscaceae > Viscum > Viscum album. The sequence continues at coordinate 903,872,260 of OY728122.1, read as the reverse complement.
GTTAATCTAGTGAAAACTTAAATAGTAATGTCATCCAATTTCCATATAAGAATAGGTAGTGGTTTTTTGAATACCCAATGATGATGTCTTTAAGAATTCACCTATTAAAAAACATAACGATACATAAAAAGTAATTTCCTTCTCCTTACTATCCCACCAAAAATGTTTCTTCAAATATATATACATATTAATGATACTGGAATGTATAGAGAAATTGGATCTATAAGAATCATAAAATAACCCCCTTTACATGTCATAATATTATCCTTTTGTTTATTTTATATCTATCTCCACTATTTTCATAAATATGGAATTGGATATTTTTGGAAAAATATTAGTCCTCATGTTCTTTAATGAATCATAAGATCCACTAGGCATTCCTTCAACCATTAAATTTTAACTCAAACCAAATTTTTTTGTATATGATATCTATTATGATGAATAATAGTTTAATATTAATCAATAATATAATTAATCCATTCCCTAAGTTTTTATACTTATGGATCATCATGAATATTGATATAAAAATTCAATGGTCTAAAATCTATAATGAAGGTATATATATTTCCAAAATTAACATGAAATAAGATTCTACCAAATAATGTAGATCTTTTTATCAAACAAAAAATATATGAATACCTTAATCTAAATTAAACCATAATAGAACATGAATTCTTCAAAGAGTAAAATCTTTGGTTGTTCAATATTTTCCTTAAATCCAAAGAACCAATATATCAAGTGTATCATAAACAATCAGATCACTAACAACCTTCATGGTCGCTAATATTATCGACTAATAATCTATATAATATTATCTCATCATCATGAAAATGATTACTGTTTTATTTCCATATTAATGTGTTTTCATCAATGTCAACGTACAATAGAATCACTTCTATTGGTTAATGGGTCAATTCATCCCATTCATAAAATTCCTTAGTGAAGGAAAACTCTAATATAATCCCTTAGTATCTCATGATTATTATAACCATATTATTATTGATAATATACTCAAATAACATTATTATTTAATCTAAACTCCCAAACATCAATCATTCCTATACACAATTAGTAATGAAACAATCTTGACATTGATCAGTTAAATTTTCCTAATATATAATCCATCCGATATTAGAGAAATAATTTCCATGGTTCTTTTTATCATTATAGTTGAACCACAAAACTATCAAAAATTAATTCATTCCCTTAAAATCATGATCAAGGTGTCATTTTATCCACTCTTTATAAAAAGTCATTTTCTATTAATACATGTACCAAACTGTTTCCTTCCACTAATATACCATGTTGGAAAATCATTCATTCTCTTCATTCCTTTCTCAAACATTTTCATATCTATACACATGTTATCATGTTTCCATTTTCATACATAGTACATAGAGACTTTGTTCTTTGTCTTGTTATACCATTATATTATGTCATTATATGATGATAATATTTCAGATACTTCTTCCCTATGATAAATTATAACATAACTATAAATGATTTCATCCTCCTCACTCTTTGGAACTTATGCATCAATAATGATTCATTTCCTACTATGAGGATCCATTTCAAAATGATGACATACAGTAGATCAGATCAGATCACTATGAAACATAATGTATAATCTCAAAACTATTGAAATACATAACATAAATCAAAATATTTATCCATAGTTACATTGAAAAAAAATGTTTTTTGGGATGTACTTACAGAGTAATATTCAGATTCTTATAGAGGTTTATTTTACCTCAGATCAGATTTCCTAAATCATGTTTCATGAGTTCATATTAATTTTCTCCTACTACCAATTGTAATGTCCCCAACCCTAGTAGCCCGGTTCTGGTGCATTTCATTTTTTACATTAGTATAATAAATAAGGATGACCCTTCATGAAGGACTGAAAAGTATAGTGTCTTTGTCAAATGAGATACAAACATATGTTTTACGTTAAAAAATAAAATTATTTAATATACATAAAATTGTACAGGAAAAACCATATTCTTTTATGTTATCCATGATTTTCAATAATAAAATACATCTTAGAATCCATGGGGAAAACAAAACATAATAAAGTTGCGATCATAGATTCTCAATAATAGTGTAAAAATAGAAAAAAGAAATAAAAAAATTAAGGCAATGTACATAACTAAAACTACATTCCATTATTACAAAATATTGAGCATAATATGGTAGTAAAAAAATATTATCAAATAATTTCATATAAATAATAAAATTATAAAGATAATTAACTGTTGATATTCTAGTAATAGAATAATAGCCTTGATTTTCAATAACTAATTTCATAATGAGGTAGTGAATAATGTTGGAAATCATAAACATAACATCAAGGCTTCATCGAAGACAATAAACATAATTTGGTAAGACATTAACCAATACCCAAACTAGTTTGTCTTATTATAACAACTGATGCATCAAGGGGATCTATAGGGCCTCTTCTGACACATATTATGTCTAATAAATTACTCATATAAAAGATATGAAATAAGATCAATATATAAATTCACAGTGAAACTAGAAAATATATGAAATGTAAATAATTTACAAAATCTGTAAACATAATCATAATCTATCCAGAGAAGTATGGGAAGTACTATCAAGATAATACATCCCTATTAAAAATAATCATAACCCATTTAATATAATAGAGGAAGATCATTAAATAAGAAATAAATATCAAATAAGAATAATTTATAGGGTTCATAAATAGATAAAATTAATATAAAAAATAATTAAGAAATTATTTAGAGACCTAACTTATTTTAATTTGGAAACAAGAGTTATTTTGGAATATCATTGGTATTTGTCAAAAAAATAGATCATAAAAATGTATGTGTGAGAAAATAAAAGGGAAAGACTATGGAATTATTTTTTATTAACATTAACTGAATATTCATATGGAAAATTGACATATATCATGATAAAATATGTCCAAGATAAGTAATATACATGTACAAGTGTTTTCAAAAGATATAGAAATGAGATACTTTGGTGCAGTTTGAGGGGAAATATAAATGTATTTAAAGTGCCAAAATGAATATTTTTTCATAAAAAAACTAAGATGGTTTTTAAATTATAGAAAAACTTATTTTTTGAAAAATATTGATATATTAATATAGGTTAGGTTGTGCTCATATAAATGGGTGTGAAATTTGGATATTCCCTTTAATCGGACTTGTTTATCGAATGAAATTTAAATGGGAACCTTATAAAACATGTAGTTTCCTACCAATGAATGAATAATTGTGCTAAGAATAAATATTTGAATATAAACAATAAAAATTAGGAGTTCATAATACTATTTAATAATTACATTGAGGAAATGAGAGGGAAAATATAACCCAAAGGAATAATAGAGGTTCTGGAAGAAACCCTTACCTTATATACGAATGTGGTCTGAACTTGCACTTAATATCCAGGATAAAGAAATTAGATTCATTAATAATTTAATTTCTAAACACATAAAAATCGATTGTATTTATTATAACAATATTATGTTAATTTATATCCATTTTTATGTGTTATAAGATTCAATTTCGCAGTTTTTAGTGGTAGTTTCCATGTTTCTCATAACTGGTTCACTTGTATACATGTATGAAAGATCAGGTAAAAAGAGAATAATTAACCAAAATTTAAACTCTATGTTATTGTGGATTTACATATATAATAAATGATATTATTTTTCTTTTATTCCCAGATATGTTGATGATTCATCAAAAAAAAATGTTAATGATAACTGTTTAGATTATTTGGGTATTTTTTCATTCATCAAACAAAAGTTTTATTTAATAATTAATACTATGTATATATATTGATTCCCTAAGAGTAAATAAGTAACAATATACATTTTCAAATCGAATCTACCCAATTTAATTATTTTCTGAAAATATAGTAAGGAGATATTGGATTATGAAGAATCATCATCCATGAATGTGGTGATTCAACACCTCACAGATGATGTCTTCATTTTTAGATCAAAAGGGGAAATGAAGTGAAATTATGGTGGATATACAATTAACATAATAACATTAATGTATATATATGATATTTGAGTTATCATGTTACATTGGACATGGGTGGTTATAGAAATATAAGAATGAAACAAAATTGAAAGAGGGAGGGACGGCTTTACCTCTTCAGAGTCGTCTCCTTGAAATCCTCCTTAACAAATGTCAAAATGGACCTTTGGTCAGAATGAAAAGACTAAAACAACAGGAATAGGTTTTGGAGATTAATTGGGTAGAATATATGCAATCTCCAAGGCTAATATAGAGTGAGTATAAGGGGTGGTGAGGGGGTGATATTGACAATGGTGTAGAGGGTTGTTTTTTATTATTTTATTCATTATTAATTTTTGTCTCAAGCCTATCAATGGTATTGAATCGTATTACTAATTATAGTATCTAGAGAATATGTGTTCGAACTAATGAGTGATTAATTCATCCCTACATCATCCACAACTCAATAATTCCTTTAATTACTAATACTACTAAATTGTGTGAATTAAAATATTTCATTATTCATAAAAATTCTACTATTGAAGAAAAATCATAAAAATTAAAACTAACAATTTTATGATTTGGATATTTAAATAATTAAAACCATTTTATGAAAATAATTTCATATATTTAAGAAAATTAATTTTTTTATTATATTAACATTTATTTGAAAAATATTGATTTTAATATTATAATCGATTTTGCAACAGATTCAAAAATTCATTATGGTCTCATAAAATTATATTATATTTAAAATGAAACAAAATATTAATTTTTGAATATATTTAATAAAAACAAGATATCATATAAATTGTTATATTATTTATAAAACTTTTTATAAACATTTCCTTTTCTGAAAAACCCTGAAACATAATTTATCATTTTTAAAATATTTACTTAGTTATACCTTGATATGAATATATTATATTTTCATTAATAATATACCTTAATTTTATGTATACATTCATATGTGAGGTTGTTGTTATATTGGTCAGTTTATTATTCTTAATATTCATATTACTATTCCAATGGTCAGGTTAATATTTTATAAATTTTCGTTATGTTAACCATGGGGTTGTGTGCAATATATTCTATTGAAGACGTAAAATTTGAATGATACCAAATGTAAAATATTGAGGTGTTATAGCCATATTGAATTAATAACTTCTCAGTGATATCAATTCGATGTGATCCAAATTAAAGGATAGGTACATTTTAGTTAATACCATTTAGTGGAAATGGGGAAGGATATTTACAAAAAAATTGTTATGAAAATTCATAAGAATATTTTGACAGCATCACTCCTGTACCTAAAGGTTCTCATAACTATTTAATGAGTGTTAAAGGATGCGTCTCATTACTTATGAAATATGCATTATAATATAATGACTAAAAACACCCACAAACCTATGGAATTAGATATATGATGGATTTAGACTACTAAAATATGTGAATATGAATTGAATAGGATAGAATCTATTACAATGGGAGGGTTATAACATTGCAAGAAGATTCCTATGTTTTTTGGAACACCATGTGTTCACATTAGGAAGGCTGGAGAGAGGTAATTCATGATAAATAAGTTTTGAGTGAATATGAATGGAGGGATGGATGTGTATTTATATCCAAACTGAGTGAAATTCATGGTATATTTATGACCATATGCTTTGGACTCCATGGGATAAAATAAATAAAACCAAAAAGACATCTTATGGTTTTACCAGGGTTTCTACCATCAGAAATTATCATTAAATATTTTATTAGGCTATTAACTGAATATAATAATCTAATACCATTCATGATCTAGATGTGAGTCATGCACAAAAAAAACGTATTTGCGATGGTTCATCCACCCATTGAAAATATTCCTTCTAGAGGAATTAATTGGTATGTGAACAATATGATGTCACAAATAGTCTTCTGTCGTTATTGTTATCTGCGATGGTAGTTGGCTCACATCACAATTATTGTCCTAATATGAAAATATATGAGATGGGTCCTATTGAAAATATTTTTCACCATTTTTTGTTATTTGTGATTGGAATTTCTCTTGTTTCATATAATCTTTCAGAAGAGGATATTTGCGATGGGACCCATCAGAATTAACCTTATTAATTGTGGATGTAATTTAATATAGGTGGCAATAACTAAGACAAGTTTCATAAAAAATGATCCAAAATATATATAACCCAACTAGAATTTTCCAATTTCATTCCCCTGTTAACTTCTCTCCCATAATGAACTCTCCAATTCTTCTCACAACATTTTATTTTAAAAAAAATTAAATTTTCAGTGGTGCAGTATTCAAGTTTTGCATCGAATAAATTATTCAGTTTAAAGGAATTAATTTAATGTTTTTATTTCTATTAAATTTATTTTACTTAATATTATTAATAATTATAATCAATTAGTAGTAATTACAATTAATTTGAAGTTGATATTTTTATTTAACATTCATTAGTTTTTAAAATATTTGTTTTGAATTAGTAGTATTTTTTTTATGAAATGTAAATAGTCATAATTTGTACTAATTTGGATCAATTATCAGTAATTTTTAATAATTAGTAACAATTAAAAGTAATTAGTAATAATTAGTGTTAAATAGTATTAATTTGTTATAATTAGTAATAATTAGTAACAATTTGTAATAATTAATAATAATTAGTTATAATTAGTTTTAGATATTAATAATTAATAATAATTAGTTACAATTACTATTAATTAGAAATAATTAGAAATAATTATTAATAATTAGTTATAATCATAAATAATTTGTAATAATAATTAAAAATTACTAATAATGTGTAATTATTATTCGTAATAAAAAATAATTATTAATAATCCTAATAATTAGTAATAATTAGTAATAATTAGTATCAATTAGTAATAATTAGAATCAATTACAAATAATTATTATGAATTATTAATAAATTGTAATAAATAGTAATAATTACATATAATTAATAATAATTAGTAATAATTAGTAATAATAAGTATTAATTTTCATTAATTATGGGTAATTTGAAACAATAGGGGTAATTAACAACAATTAGTAGTAATTGGTAATAATTAGGTGTAATTGCTCATAATTAGTGGTAAGTAGTGTTAATTAAGGGTAATTAGTAACAATTACGTGTAGATAGTAGAAATTAGTAATAATTAAGCGAACAAAGGAATAATTGGTGTTAATATGTGAAAATTACAACTAATTTTGGATAACTAGTTTTAGTTAGTAAAAATTAGCTATAATTTGTTTTAATAAGTAATAATTTTTTCTAATTAGTAATAATTTTTAATAATTCGTGGTAATTAGTAATAGTTATTAATAGTTAGTAATAATTAGTACTAAATAAAAAAATTTAGTATTAAATAGTTGTAATTAGTAATATTTATTAACAATTAGAAACAAATAGTAAAAATCAGTAATAATTAGTAATAATTATTAATAATTAGTCATAAGTAGTTATAACAATCAATAATTATCAATAATTAGTATTAACAAGTAATAATAAGTAATATTTTTTGATAATTAGTAATAATTATTAATAATTTTTACTGAGTAGAAATAATTAGTATTAATTATTATTAATTAGAAATATTTAGAAATAATTAAGTGTAATGAGTAATCATTAGTTATAATTAGTAATACATAGTAATAATTTGTAATAATTAGTTATAAATTAGGGTAATCGTGAATAATAATTACAAATAAGTGGCAAAACATAATTGTTTTTTGTAAGTAGAAAAAATAAATAATAAATAGTGACAATTAGAGTTAATTAGTAGAAAATAGAGGTCATTAGTAATAATTATTAATAATCAATGGTAACTAGTAATAATTATTATGAAATAACAATAAATAGTAAAAATTAGTATTAAATAGTAGTAATGTGTATTAATTAGTATATATTAGTAGAAATTAGTAAGAATTAATAAAAATTATTAATAATTAGTAATAAATAGTAATATATATTAATAATTAGAATTCATTAATATTAAATATCATTATTTAGTAATAATTAGTAATAATTAAGTGTAATTAGAAATAACTAGTGATAATTTTTTTTATTTCATGTAATTAGAAATAATTTGACATAATTAGTAACAATTTGAAAAAAGAAGGTATAATTAGAAATAGTGTGTGGATATTAGTTAGAATTTGAAATAATTGGTAGAAAATTGTAGTAATTATTAAAAATTAGAAATAATTATTGATATTTAGTAATATTTAATGTTAAATTTTAATAATTATTAATAATTAGTAGAAATTTATAATAATTAGATATAATGATTAATAATTACTATTAACTACTATAAACTAGTAAAATTATTATTAATTATTATTAATTAGTATAAATTAGTAAAAATTTGTAAAAATTTAAAAAAATTATAAAAATACGTAATAAATATTAAAAATTATAAATAAATAGATTTATTTATTAATAATTAGTAATAATAATTATTAATTAGTAATAATTAATAATAAATCATAATAATTATTAATAATTAACAGTAATTAGTAACAAGTAGTAAAAATTATTAATATATGCTAATACATATTAATAAAAAGTTATAATTAGTTATAGTTAGTTATAATTTGAATTTATTAGTATTAATTTGTACTAACTAGTGTTAAATAGAAATAATTTGTAATAATTAGTAATAATTAGTAATAAATATGGTTAATTATTAATAATTAGTGATAATTAGTATAATTGTTAAAAATTAGGTGTGTTCAGAAATAGTTAGTCGTAATTAGTAAGAACCAAAAAAACATTTATGGTAATTAGTCGCAATTAGTAAAAATGAGTTATAATTTTTGATAATTAATAATTATTATTAGTAATTAGTAATAAGTTGTAATAATTTGTGGTAATTAGTAATAGTTTGTAATAGTTAGTTATACTTATTAATAATTAGTATCAACAAATATAAATTAGTATTAGTTAATAGTAATTATTATTTATTAGTAAAAATATGTCATAATTTATGGTAATTAATAATTATTATTTGTAATTAGTAATAGTTTGTAATAATCAGTGGTAATTAGTAATAGTTAGTAATAGATAGTATTTGTCATTTTTTAATTGATAAAAATTATGATTATTTAGTAGTAATCCGTATTAATTAGTAAATATTAGTACAAATTTTTAAAAATGAGCAATAAGAAGCTACATTTAGTAATAAATAGTAACAGTTAGTACTAATTATAAATAATTAGTATTAATTAGTGATAATATTAATAATTAGTAATAATTAAGGTTAATCTGTAATAACTAGTATTAATTACAAATAAGTAGTAAAAATTAGTAAAAATTAGGTGTGATTAGTAATACTAATTAAAAATGGGGGTAATTAGTAATAGTTAGTGATAATTTGAAAAAATTAGAAAAATTAGGGATAGTTATTGTTAATAAGTAAAAATTAGTGGTAATTAGTAAAAATCAGTGGTAATTAGTAAAAATTAATAATAATTAGTAAATGTTTTTTTGTTAATTAGTAGTGTTATTTATTTATTAGTATTAATTAGTTAAAAATAGTAAAAATTATTAAAAATTATTAATAATTTGTAATAATTTGAAATATTTATTATTATGTTGTAATAATTAGTAACAATTAGTAATAATTACTAATAATTATTTTTAATAAAAATAATTTGTTATAATTTGTTATAATTAGGTGTACATATAAATAACTTGGTGTAATTAGTAATAATTATTAATAATAAGGGGTAATTAGTAATAGTTAGGAGGAATTTGTAGAAATTTGCAATAAATAGGGTTAATCAGTCATAATTATTAAATGTTATAAATAATTAATGGTATTTTATTATAACTAGAGTTAATTATTAATATTTCCTAATAATTTTTGGTAATTAGTTTACACTATAAAAAATTATTTAAAATTATAAATTCTTTTAATTTGTAATAATTTGTAAAAAGTAGTAAAAATAGTAATAATTACTAATAATAACTAATAAATAGTAATAATTATGTATATGCAATAATAATTAGTAATAGTTTATAATAATTTGTATTAATAAGATAAAATTAGTAATAACTAGGGATAATTAATAATAATTAGTAATAATTAGTACAAATTAGTTTAAATTAGTTCTAATTAGTATTAATTAGTTCTAATTAGTGGTAAATATTAATAATTACTAATAATTACTAATAACTAGTAATAATTTGGGATAATAAGTAACAAATAGTTGTAAATTTTATAACTATTAAAAAATAGGGGCAATTATTATTAGTTACTGGTAATTAGTAAAACCAAGAAAAAAAATTGTGGGTATTATTGGTAATTAGAGGTAATTTGTTGTAATTAGTAAAAATTAGTTATAATTTGGGGTAATTTATAATTATTATTGGTAATTAGTAATAATTTGTAATAATTACAGGTATTTAGTAATAGTTACTACTAATTATTATTAATTAATAAAAATATGTTTTATGAAGTATCAATTAGTAAAAATTAGTAATAATTTTTAATAATTCGTAACAAATAGTAATAACATGTAACAATAAGTAATAATAGTAAATAATTAGTCGTAATTACATATAATTAGAAATAATTAGAAATAATTATTATTAATTAGTATGAATTAGTAATAATTATTAATAATTTGTACTAAGTTGTATTAATTAGTAGTAATTAGTGTTAATTATTATTAATTAGTAACAATTAATAATAAATAAGGGTAAAAAGTAATAATATTTATTAATTTTCAAAAATTAGAAATAGTTAGGGGTAATTTGTAAAAATTAGAAAAAATTAGTAGTAATTAAAAATATTTAGTAATAATTAGTGGTTACTAGTAATAATTAGTAATAAATAAAAATAATTTGTAAAAATTAGTAATAATTATTATTAATGTGTATTAATTAGTATTAATTACTAAAATTAGTAAACAATCATATTAATTTGTAATATATTTTATTAATAAATAATAATTAATAATAATTAGTAATAATTAGTAATAATAGATATTAAATAGCTTTAATTATTAATAATTATTGGAAATTACATATAAATTTTTATAATTTGATATTAGTAGGGGTAATTAGAATTAATTTTGCGTAATTTGTAATAATTTGTCTAGGATCAATCTAGGGTTCCTTGTCGATGAAAAATGCCAAACATGCTCTGGTACTGCTAACTTAAAAGATTATAGGCGGTTCACCATCTTGCGTTTCATAGATGATGTCCACCTAAGACCCACAATCTCATTCATGGTGTTCACATCCTCCATCAGATATGGATTTCTTTTAGATTTTCATCTAGTTACCATGACATGATTTAAACGAGGATATGTTGAAATAATTCTTGTCCCACAACATTGTATTGTGATATGGTCTCATAGACGGCGATCCAATCCTATGGTAAGGATGATTTGAACCCACACAATCTGATTGTTTTTTAGATCTATATCTAGTGCCTCCAATGAGGGTGTGGGGAGGCAATGATACACTTTTTAATGATCCAGTTTGCTACATTGGGTGACGTATGATTAGTGTCTCAGAATCAATGGATTTTGATCTTGTGGATGCCAAAATTATCTTAGGAGATCTTATAAAAGGTTTTTATTTTATATAGGTTCTTTCTTGAATCATCTTGAAGATAATGGAATGGAGGTGTGAGAATCAAAACCGCCTCGAATTTTATCTGATGAAGGTAAGATCATTATATTTTTTAATCAAAAATCCTTTATTGAATGACTTAATTCTAGTCTGTATTCATTGATTGAAAATATTATCTTGTAAAGAGTGATAAACCCCTAACTGTGGATGACCTAAATGTAAAAATAATTCGAATATGGAGTTTTGATTGATGGAAAATCATCTCCATTAGTTAGGGGTACTTCAATTTAATATTTTAATAGGATTGTCAATTGTCTAGAATTTGGGGTTCCAGGTTTTATTACCTCAAACGAGGTCTTCTGATAATTACTTAAAGGAATTTTTTTAATCCACATCATCAGAAATATAGTAATTCTCATGTTTGGGTCAGATTTCACGATCTCAAAAAGGATTTCTAGAACCCACAAATTTTGAAATACATTGCCTCTTGTATCAATGCACCTCTCAGGATTGTTGATAATAATATTTAAAGTATATTTTGTTTTTATTTCTATGGTTTTGGTTGATATTGGATTATCAATCCCCATGCTGGATTGTGTGTATCTCATTGGGAAAGGTGAAAATATAGAGAATGATTTAGAGTATGAATTCATTCCTAAATTCTGCAAATTTTGTATTTCAGTTGGGAATGATATTGATCAATGATGGTAGGTTCATAAGACCAGGTCCCTTCCACCCAAAGTTATAGCATTGTGATTCAAGTGATGTGATGCATCAACCAAGGCGAGTGATATGGATGATAAAAAATCACCCTTCCCTGACCATCAAATCCCAACGGGCATGGGGAATATATGTGAATCCACACTGAATGAGGTTTCTTGTGTGAATGGAAATAATGATTCTGATACTAAGTAGGTTAATTCAGTGAGAGATACTAAAAACGAGCATTTCTTAGATTTTCATGTCGAGACACATAATGCAATAGTTAATCCAGAGTTCCTTCTTAGTGACATTGGTGTAGGGCCTTGTACAAAATCGTTTTTACATGTTTCTCGTGAAGGAAATGTGGGAAGTGTAACTTCTGTGCAAAATAAAAATGGGGTCGAATATCTAATTTTGGATAAAACATGTGATGCTCATGATACAACCAATATGAAATTGGATAAGGAGGAATTGATCACATGTTTCGATCACAATGTGAATAAATAGTGATTTCCATTTTTAGGTTAATCCATATAAAGCTGTAGAAGAAATGAAGTGGAACATGCTTATTGAGTATGTCATTGAAAGACAGGGAAGGGGAGACACTTCTAGGATTGACATGGTGCTAGAGTATTCAAAATCTGGTAAAAACATTGTTAGCCTAAATGATATTTTGAATATGTTTAAAATTAAGGAATTCTTCAGTGAGGAATTTGGAAGTGTTCATGGTGTTATCCTAAATTATGGATGGTGTTTACACTACTACATATACAAATTTTATTAGCCCTAAAAATGTCATTTTGCAGCGCTAGAAAAGCGTTATTGATGTCGACGAAGATAATGGGGGGGTCCCATTTAACATCGCTCCAAAAAGTTCTGATAATGACCCCTTTTATCAGCACTCAGAAATTCACTGATAAAAGGGGTTTTTTAGCAGTGCTAAAACAAAACACTGATAAAAGGGTCCTTTATCAGTGTTATCTTTTCAGCGCTGATAAAAGAAACAGGGGGATTTTATAGCGCTTGAGACCCTCTTTTACAACGATTTTCCGCCCCGACCAGCACCCACACACAACCCTCCACCTTTTATCAGCGCCAGCCCCAAATTCAGCCTTGCGCGCGCGTCCCTGCCTCCACCATGATTTGATCTCAAGACCTCCCCCCTGCACGACTGATGCCTCTACCACTCCCCTATATTGATTTGTACTCCTATTAGTGATATATCTATTTATTTATATTTATTTTTAGTTATATTTATTCATATAGTAATATATATTTATATTAATATATATATAGTTATATTACTATAAATATATATTTATATTAATATAAATATATAGTTATACTAATATATATATATTTATAGTGATTTTAATATATATATTTATAGTTATATCAATATATATGTAGTTATATTAATATATATATAGTTAGATTAATATATAGGTATATAAATATTCATATATTTATATTTTAAATAAAATGGATATTAGTTATTATTTACATAAAGCTAAAATATTTCATATGTAAATATAATTTATTATTTATATTTATAATGAAATTTTTAGTTGTGAATATATAAACAATATGTACATATAGTTATATATTTGATTATAAATAGCAGTGCATTATAAAAAACGATAAAATTTAAAAGAAATAATATTTATACGAATGTCATACCATGGAATAAATTCTATCCCTACCAAAAAAAGACAATCAATACCTCCTTAAATGAGGCTAAAAATCCACAAAATGTTAAAAAATCGGGGTACCCTGACTAAAAACTCAGTTTTGGAGGACTTATGGGCCTTTTTTGGCCTCGAAAAAACCTTGATCGGGATTTCACCCAATTATAGTGACGTAGATCTCGTCGCAGTATTCGATTTGATATGTGGATGAGATCAAACTGACACCTAGATCAAAATTTATGGCTTTTTGAAGTTCAAGTTGCGTTTTCAACATATTTGGTATTTTTTTTAATTTTTTTTAATTTTTTTAGTCATCAAATTGTTATTAAATGAATATTACTCCCTAATAATTAGAAAATTATTCATTAATGATATTTTTTTATTTTTTTTAAATGCCTTTTTCACTAAATATCTTATATATTAAGTGTAACTTTATATTTATACTTATCTAAAATATATTTAAAATTATATTTTAAAAATATATATAATAATTATATCAATATAACTATATCTATATATTTAAATATTAATATATTTTTTTCATGAATTTTTTTGGAAGTAAACCCTTTATCAGCGCTTTTAAAAAAGTGCGGATAATGGCCCCCATTTATCAGTGCTACTAAAAAAGCACTGATAACGGGGTACCTTTATCAGCGCTTTTTTTGCACTGATAAAGGTACCCCCCTCCCCCCCTTTATCCGCGCTTTTTCATTAGAGTTGATAAATGGTGGCACTGGCCTTCCCCAGTTTTGAGGTACTGTTAGCTGATGAGACTAAATCTATCCTGGAGGATATCCCAGTAAATGAGGCTTATGGTTACTAGAAGCAAGCTAAAACATGGAGGTGAGGTCGTTATCTGAGGTGGATTGGTGGTGGTCGTTTTCAACTATGATCCCCTATTTTCATTGAGGTATTTCACAACTTATTTCTAATACTCATATCATCTATCCCTTGTACTCTTGGTCTTCTCTTTTCAATTAATATTGGAACCATGTGTTCATAACCTATAGTTTTCAACATTCAAAGTATAAATAGTATGAATTTATAACACTAATTGGCCATAAGCTATAATCAGTAAAAATTATAAGGAATTAGTTGTATTTTGTAAAAATTATAATTAATTTGTAATAATTCAATTGTTTTGGTAATTATGGATAATTATAAATAGTTAGTATTAATTATTATTAATTAGCATAAACTAGTAAAAATTATTATTAATTATAATTAATTAGTAATAATTTTTAAAATTTAGAAACACATTATTAAAAACTAGTAATAATTATTTATAATTTTTAATAAATAGAAATAATTAGTGATATTTAGTAATAATTATTATTAATTATTATTAATTAGATATAATTAGTAATAATTGATAATAATTAGTAATATTATTAACAGTTATGGGTAATTAGTATTAATTAGTAACATCTACTACTAATTATTAATAATTTACTAATAGTTAGTAATTATTAGTTTAAAACATTATTAAAAAGTATTAACCAGTACTAATTAGTGGTAAATAGTTATAATTAGTAATAATTAGGGTAAATTAGTCATAATTAGTGTTAATTAGTATAGTTATTAAAAATTAGGGGAAATTTGTAATATTTAGTGATAATTTGTTGAAATAATTAATAAATTTTCGTTAATTAGTGGTTATTATAAAAAATAGGTTTTAAGTAGTAATAATTAGTAGTAATTGGAAATAATTAGTAATAATTAGTTGTAATTTGTAATAACTAGTAACAAATAGATATAATTAGTTATAATTAGTGAAAATTAGTATAAATTAGTATTAATTACTAAAAATTGGTAATTATTGGAAATAATTAGTAATGATTGGGGATAATTATTAAAAATTACTAATAATTAGTAATAATTTGTAATAATCAGTATTTCTTTGTGAAACATTGTTATAATTCAGAACAATGAGTAACAATTAGTTATAATTCATATTTCTAATATTAATCAGTATTTGTTATTATTATTTAGTATTAATAAGTAATAATTATTTATAATCAGTAATTATTATTTATTGTCTTCTTTATTATTATGATATAGTTAAAAATATTTTACTTTTAATTAGTTTATTATATTATTACTTTTTATTATTGTTATTATATTTTCAGTTATTTTTTAATTTTTTAATTATTTTAATATTTTATTAATATTATTATTTTTATTCAATTTTATTATTAATATTTTTTAAGTAATACTAATTTTATTGTTATTATTTTTTATTTTTTATGTTTATTTTTCTCTAGGTAGATCAATTGGTTACAAATGATTTTGGCCAATAGGTATCTCAAGTCAATGAAATAGTTCTTTAGAAAAATATAAAACTATTTTTGGTCGGAAGTACTCTCATAACAAATTGTTTTTTTTTTGACGACCCATCAATTTTTTGTGATACCATTTTCTACAATTATCCCATTATGATCGGTCTCTATCTCAAAAAGCCTTTTATAAATATATCAATTTCTAGTTTTGATGATTATAATGTTTTTTATATGTATATAATATAATATTTGTCTTATAGGGTTCATGATAGGTTTTTAAAATCAATAAAACAAATTAAAAAACTCATTATTATAGGGGAAGTCAATTGTGGTCATTGTTTCTTATTATAGTATATATACATCACAGTTGAGCTATTATGAAGTTATAAAACAAACCATGAATTTTTATTCTATTTAATAATTACCGTAAAATTCGATGACAACCTAAATTTAAAAAAAATTCCCAATTTTGTATTTTTTATGTGGGGATTTAAAATTAAATATTTATTTTACAAAAAAGTATATCAATGAGAAATGACACTTTTATATAAAAATACATATTTATTAGAAAATAAATGTTAATCATGTACTAAAAATAGTATTGACCCTTATAAAAATTATATTGGACTTAATTAAATATTAATATTATTTATAAATAAATAGAAATTATTTATTATTAATATTTATTGAATGTAAAATTTATTTAAAAATTATATAATGTAAAAAAGGTTCTTTAATTGGAATTATAATTTTTCGAAAAATATTTTTTTTCTTCATCATATAAATTTCTAGTTTTTATAAAATTAATTATATAATCAGGTGTATAAATTAATAGTTATAATTAAAAAATAAAATCATTATATTATTAAAAATATAATGACTTAAGTTTCTCTTATGTAGATGTGAAATATTTTTATATCGATATTCAATTCATTATAAAAACAAATGCATAATGACAGAAATAGATTAGTGAAATTGGAGACATGGTACACAATCATGAGATTTTGTTAAAGTTCATAAAAATGTCCAATAATTGTTTTATAAATTAGTATTCATTACTTGTATACACTACCTAAAACAATTCATCATTACATGGAGAAAGGAAACATGAGAAAGGGTGACCACCATTGCTCAAAAAAATTAAACAAGGGAGATACACTTGAATAACACAAATATATGGTTTCAAGTAAGTGTGAGTAAAAACTGAAGTCAATATCATCTAGATTATAAATCATAATAATGAGTCATATAATAAATTTTTTAATTTCATAAGTCATAAATCCATAGGGAATCAATGAGCATGATCCATGAGATCATACCATTGGCATAAGACACTAATTTATTGTCTATACATTAGCTCAAACCATTGTGAACATGTATAAATAGATATAATTTCTCTCATTAATTTATTTACATAAAATCATGCCCTCTCTGGAAATTGTGGACATGCAACTAGGTCCATGTAAAATATAATGGGAATGAAATATTTTTCCATGGAAAATATTATGAAAAACATATGAGGTTTGAGTATTTAATTATGGACATTTAATTATGTTAATACATAACATAGTGAACATGTAATTGGGTCCACACATATCATTGTGAATATGTTATAAGTTTCATTCATAACATATTTACAATTGATTTTTCTATATTTACACAATGAATTGAAGATACATATAGGCTCAAGATAACATAGAATGTAAATCGTAAGTATGTGTTCAATAAAGAATTAAAATATTCATCATATTGCAACCCATGAAATGAAATGGGTTAAATAAATATTTCACCATATAATACACTATAAAAAAATTTCACAATCAATTCATCATTTCATTATATAATATCCCATGTAAGATGATAATGTTATCAAAAAATTATTATCATGGTATAACACATGGTAGAGAAATAGGTTTCATAAACATCATGTCATGATAACCTATTTAGATAATAAATAATAATTTTAACATTGGTTTATATTCCCATCAAAGAATATGTTACATAAAATTATATCATTATAGATATAGAATTAATTTGAAATATCACATGGAACATTTTTATAGTAAAATAAACATTTTAATTTAAAAAACTATTTTTAGAACATAATTGTTTTGGAAATAATTTTCATTGAAGGTAACAAAGATAAATTATAAATTGTTATTCATTGGAAATTATGATCATGAATGATGACAATTTCACTAATGACATACATGTTAAAACTATTTGACCATTCACTTTTTCAGTAAAATTAAAATGGGATTAATTTAGAAAATAACATAATGGATTAATTCAAAAAAAAATTAATGGATAAAAATAAATTTAATAAATCATTGGGAGAAACCAAATAATTTAAAAATGGTTAGAAAAAATTTTTGGAAGTAAAATATGATTTCAACCAGGGAGAGAAATACTAATATTTTTTATTAAACATATTATTTTTGCCACATTAGTAATTAATGTGTTGAAATTGAATTGATAACATGTATTATCATGACATAAGTATAGGAGAATAAAATTCAAAAGTTCATGAGTGTAAGATCATAATATTTCATTATCTGAAGCATAATCATAAACAATTATGGTGAACTCTGAGAATATTTCAAAAAACCATTACCCCTTTGGTTATACAGAATCGTAGGATATAATGAAATAATAACAGCAAATGAACTAATATGTTTCAAGTAAATAGTGATATTAATGATATTAAATGTACAAGGGAATTTATATGACCATCGTAAATGATAAATGGTGAATAACATCACATATATCGCAATGAAAGAAACTTGAGACAAAAAAACTCTTACCACTTTGGAAACATTTGAATAATATTCCCCATAGAAGAGAGATACTTAAGTGTATATATATACATCAATAATTTCAATGATAATAATAGTAATAAATTAAAATCATGGTAACTATATACACCACGTCAAATAAATAGGTGGTGAATATAGAATGTGTCATAAAGAAGTAAAACAGTGTAACAAAAGTCTGCTACGTTAAGTACAAACTCCATTAGAACACATTTGATTCTCTTTTATAACAAATACACATTTATTATTAATATTATATATATATTATACCATATATTATTTACTTGTGGAAATTTAGCATCTCTCTATTATTAATTCATAGTTAAAATCACGTTTTGGTTAATTATCACTCTATTTTTCTTATATGTTTTGATTTTTCATTTTCATGGATTTTACATTATTAATTGTCCTGTAATCTCCATAATAATTATAATGAAATAATTATCATATTTATATTAGAATTAATCTTTTATTATTAATCATGAATTATGTTTTATAGATGTAAAGTATGATACGATCATAGAGATGGTAGGCCATAAGTACACATGGGTAACATTTCTTGTTTTTAATGATCATTATGTAAATGGGGTACTTAATAATATATCATTTAAAAATTTTAATTATATAAAAAATAACATATTAATCATGTAATTTTAAATACCATGTACACGAAAGAATTCATCATCCTTCATTGAGTTAAAATTTTCGAAAAAAAATTATATGATATTATTTGAATACTATATATTTAATTCATTTCATAATTAATTTATGTATATCATATATATTCATTTAATTTTTTTTATTATCATCCACATAAAGTGTTATTAAAAACCCATCCCAAATCTTTGCAAGGTGCTTATTTGTTTTATTGACAAGTGATAATATCATATCCCTTATAGAATGAAATTTTATAATGATATTTATTATAAAATCAATCCATAGGTATGTTAGTGTTATTTATACAATATATTTAATTTTAATCCTTAATCATACCAAACTGTGAAACATGGTACTGGAAAAATGAATGGCAACGATTCGTGAGGCGATATATTCAGCACACACGAATAATGATTTCATATCTCATTTAATGGAAGTAGAGGTGGTTCTTGATAATCATAATAATAGTACAAAATAAGATTATATTTTATATAATGCGGTTATTATATCGCCATGGTTTTATAATAAATGAATGATGTGGAGTAATAATGAATATAAAAAAGATCATTAAAGAATGACACCTCATCTTCTGGTAACCTAATTATAATTTTACTAAAAGGATATCTATATTTTATTTTCTACAAAAAAATATACGATTAGTAGAGGAAATTAATGAATTTATTACTGAATATATTTTCTAAAAAAGGATTTGATGGTGTGAAGTAGAGAGGAGTGGGGGCGGACTATTATAAGTGAGGTTATAGGAACACTTGTAATTTTATAAAAGGATAAGTGCACCCATGTTTTCATGTTTAAAAGGAGAACAAAATGGATTATTATAGAGAAATAGAAATGATATTTTATATATATACCCATCCGATATATTATAGATATGTTTTTAGATCATTTAACCCAAATATTTTTCTTCTAACAACCATTAAACTAATTTTTTACTCATCCCCAGTAAATATGTTTTATTGTGTTTACCATTAATTTTTTTCCAACAATTATATTAAATATATCAGAAAAAATATATTATTATAATTACAACAATTTAACAAATATTTATGAAATTTAATCACACATGTCTAATTTTGTTTAAGATTAGTCACATAGATATTATGAGAATGAAATGATTTCGAGAGAATTTTTCAAAGGCATACATGGGTTTTCTATTGAAATGCAATAGGAAAATGAATGTAATGAATTTTTTTATTAATGTATATATATATATTTCAACTAATTTCATTTTTTATCAAATTTAAAATATTATTTCACAATATAAATAATTTATACAAAAAGTGTATATTCAATTAATATTTAGTATTTTTCAATGTTTGTTAATAAATTAAAATTTTAAAAGAAATAACAAAACCATACACTAAGATAATTTTGACAATATTATTTGAAAATTTTATTTTAATTCTATTGATATATTTTTTAATTGTATCAAAAATTAAATTTAAAATATATGTTCACAATGGGGAAAACATATTTTTTTAAAAATATACATTTTTAAGAATAATATTTGATTTATATTTATCTATTATCTAGAAAATGCATAATATTATCGATAAATAGTTTATTGATTATTTAGTTTACGAATTTAATTAAAAAAACTAATTTTCTTTTTAAATTATTGTCATAAATTATTTTGTTTCATAAATATAGTTATTTAGAAAAATATTTTAATTATTTACAGTTTTCTTAATTTCATTGTTAATTAATAGGTCAAAAATTTATTTCTATATTAATGTCTGAACCATATATATTCATAATTAACTTAGCTGTATTAATTCATCCATTTTAACTTTAAGGAGTTAGTATTTTTGTAACTTTTATTATTTTAATAGTATTTCATGGGTTATTTAAACATAAATTTATATGCAATAAAAGATAAACTCATTTTTTCATGTAATGAAAAAATATCATAAAAATTAAATTTATTTGAAAAACCATTTCAAAAATTATAAATTTTGTACAGTATAAATATATTTAAATTAATATTCCCCTATATATTTTTCACTTTGGAACTCAAAACTGAGGATTCATCAGCCTTTTTACATCCTCAAGTTCCCATGTTGATTCCTCAAGTCGGTGGTTGCACCGAATTTTCTTTTCAAGGTGGGTGGTAATTTTTTTGAACATTATATGTTTTATCTAGAATATCAATTGATGTTTCCTTATAAAATGATCATACTACATGGGTATGACCACTTATTTCAGTGCATATGATTGATTATGTTTGTGATTTACTTGTATAGACACATGGAACACATCATAATCATGAGAGTTTTTCGGTGGAAGCACCAACTGATAAGTTACAGTTCCAATATGATCATTAATATTAATGTTATCGATATCCCAAGGGATTAGTTTTCCAAAATTTATTCCATAGATAAATTCATTGAATGAAATACTCATGAACATCAAATTCTAGATTGAAATAATTAATATCTATATAATTTTTTTTAAACCTTTCCCATTTTTTATTATTTAATGCTTTAAAACATATTTTCAATTTAATTACATTATTCAGGGCCCAATAGATTATTTTTTGAAACATCATTCATGTACATTCATTTTTTAAACATTTATCTATAAAGGTTTTCATCAAGAGTCATCATAATAAACAAGTAAAATATATTTTTGTAAAAAAACTCAACTTCTTGAAGGTGTTGATCCCATCCACCTTCGAAATACAAAGAAAAGGATATTGAAATATCCTATGAGGGTTGAATTTTTATCTTAGACTGACCATCTGTATACAAAGAATTCACTTTACTAAAACGTGTCCCAATATTAATTGATTGTTGGATTATTTTCCAAAACATATGTGTAAAAGTAGTATCTGAATCAGATATAATAGAATTTTTTACTTCATGAAATATTTAACCTATAATTAATGTATATACTGTGATTAATATAAAAAGAAAATTCTTATCTGAAAGAGGTAAATTGTGAAGAAATCAAAAATTGATTTAAGTTTTCCCATGTACCATTATGTTGTTTAGATTTTTGGGTGTAGTTTGACAACATACCCCACAGTGGTGTCGTCTTGTTTATTTTATGGTGTGGATTATGTTTATAGATTCTTTTTAGTCAATTATCTCAAATCCTATACTTGATGACATACAATGAATTTATATACATAATCATAATATATCATGTCATGGTGACTCCCAAAAAATAATATTTTATATAGGATTGTGGTAGTAACTATAACATGTTCCCCGTGCTGCATTATGGCCTTTCCAGATTCACTATGTTGTCTCCTAGAAATCATGATTTAATTTTTAAAAAACTATATTAATAAAATGGTTTAAAATGCCAATAA
The DNA here is from genome assembly GCA_963277665.1 of Viscum album. Classification (NCBI taxonomy): domain Eukaryota; kingdom Viridiplantae; phylum Streptophyta; class Magnoliopsida; order Santalales; family Viscaceae; genus Viscum; species Viscum album. Next base: position 903,849,179 of record OY728122.1, on the reverse strand, counting down.
CCCATATTTACCTTAAGAAAAAATAGAAGATAAACTGTATAGGCTACCAATAAATTCAATCATAAATATGTGTATAGGAATTCCTCCTCAAAACAAAGGGGTTTTATTTCTATAAATGTCTCCAAAAATATCCTTAATCTAGATAAATTCCCAAAAAATAAAAAATAATTTTTTTAACAGAATTAGACTATAATAATTTTTATACTAATAAACCCCATATGTAATCCATAGATCATAATTTTATATTACATGAAGACACATAGGCATGAAAAAATAATGAAATCCATAGATGTTTTATTTTTCTTATTTCAATAATAATATTGGTAATATAATTCTACAAAATAATTATTAAATAATAAAATATAAATAAATAAATCATATAACATCATTCAATGTTATGGAATAAGTGCTTCATTGGTCAAGATGTAAATTCTTGAGCTAGGGAATTGAGTTGGATAATTCAAATGTTCCACAAAAATATGACATTTAACTCCTAATATTTTTTTCACTCCATCATCTTTTATTACATAGAGATAACAAATCCTTTTCAATTAAGATATTCCAATAGGTTATTTTTCCCACATTATTGAAAAGTTGTAAGAAAAATTTTATTTCCTCTATGTTCATCACCTCATTAACATTTATAAAATTATATATTCCTCCAACAATACATGTTAGAAACCTCAGAAAAGATTATGTTGTTAATAATAAATCATTATAGATAATTAAGAATGATCACAATATCATTCCCAATTGAAATAATCCAATTTGGTTCGAAAATTCATAGTATTTTCCATCAGACTCAATGTTGACATGGTTCCTTCAGATTTAATCCATTGAATAAAAAATTAAATCATAGTCTTTGAGAAACAAATCATACTATAAAACCAAAGAGTAATTAAAAATTAGTCATAGTATTTCAGAATTTTGAGACCTTATTTTTAGTTTAAAACACCTTATGTTAATCTGAGTTCATTCACATTCATCAAATATTACAGTCATTAAAAATGGTTTAATAAATGTTTTTGAATTTACAACGAATATCCAATGGGTGTGTCATACTATGTGTATAAAAAAGAATGCATCCATGCACTGGTTGATAAGAATGTCCAAATTAATGAACCCTTTTCAAAATTATTTCACTATGTATCTCTATTCAATATCCATGTATACATGTAATATGAATATATGGAAGTAATTTCATGGAATCCAATCACTTATTCCTATACCAAAATTCAAGTACATTTTACTATACATTGAAACCCATTTGAAAATATCTTTAGATACATCCATTGTAATATCCTAATAAGTATCCCTAGAGATGTCACTAATGTTTTTTCATTATTTTTTAAAATGGATTACTAGTCCTTTACTATTATACTGACTATAATAACACATTAATCTCATACATAGATATTAAGTCATTTTAGATGAATTTTCAATGAATTAAAAAAATGCATTCTTATGTAATATAATAGTTTACTATCATTATAAAATAGTTAAAAAATATTCTAATGTGTTGAAATATCATGAAAAAATATAATATTGATCTTATACATTGGTAGTCATAACAAACATACCCTATTTAAATACATTATTCACAACTTTGATAAAGGAATCATTAAAAATGTGCGACATAACATGCTCTAAAATGATAAAAAGGGAGATACAGATACCTAAAATGAACATATGTTTATGATATCATGATAATTGAATTTGAAAACCACACAATGAATATCAAATACTATAATATTTTTCCCTTTTATAATGATGGGATGTTCATAAGACATGGTAAATAAAGGAATCAATGAACATGGGACATGAGGGCATACCATTTGAAGAAGAAATAGAATTTTGGGATACACATCAGCTTATTAAATTGGGAACATGTATAAATAAAAATTAGTTCACTCCTAATGTTCAAGACATTAAATAAGAACTCATAAAAATATATGGGTATGAATCTAGGTTTACACATAACATAATATACATGAAATATAGGTCCACACATAAAAATGTGAACATGTAATCTATTTCCCAAATAATATTGTGAGCATGAAATCAGGTTCATCCATATCATTTTCAATATGTAATCAGGTTCACTAAAGTTTTTTTGGAAAACTAATAAGGTCCATACATAACAAATCAATTAATGAGTAATCCATATATAAACAATTTATTAGAGGGAGATATAAGTCGCACAATTCACATAATTAATATAAAAATTATGTAACGCACAATATCATAAAAATTTCAACATATAATCAATAAAAAAATGAATATTTTCTCGTAAACGTTAAATCATATCATAAATTTTTTAAAATAGACTGGTTAAATAATCATTTCATCATTTTATCATAAACAACCCTTGTTAAACGTATCATTTTTTCAAAAAATATATTCATGGATTAACCAATGGAATAATAATAGGTTTTATTATCCTCCATTTATTATAATCTACCTAGAAAAAGAATAACAAATATATCACTTGTTTATATACTCATAAAATAATATATTATGTCAAGGTATTTTATCTAATATATATAATGGATTTTAATGATCACTTGGAAAATTTCTTGAGGAATATAATCTTGTCATTTTTAAGAAACATTATAAAATATAGATAATATTGAAAATATTTTTTTGATTATAAATTTTTAATATTATAATTGAATCATCAATGAAAATTAATACCATTTTGTAGGAAATTAATTTCATGTTACACAAGTAAAAATAAATTATCCTTTTATATTTTTAGTAAAATCCATATGGGAATTCATTGGAATGTGAAGTGAAGATAATATTATTATTTTAATAGTTAAACATCTGTGAAAATATCTTTACAAAATAATTCAGAACAAAATATAAAAATAGTAATATAAAATGTGGTTTTGGAAAAAAATGGTTTCTCAAACATTTAGTGAAAAATGATGATTTTTATTAAAAAAAAATTTTTCTCTTGAGTAAATAAATTGAGGAATGTAATTAGAAAACATGTATTATCATAAAATAATTATAATATAATGAGTTTAATGAGTTTAATTATATATAATCCATATTATTTCCTCATTACATGTATAAACACTAACAATTTTTATTAACGATTAGACTGTATCATAAAACGTATACCGCTTTAGTATCATTGAATCATAGGGCCCAATGAGATAATTAAATTAACTAAAAAGATAAATAAGACGATAATAAATAAATTCATAGTATGAAATTTTTCTGGTTTTGAATATACACCTCATAAAATAATATAAGCACATAGTATAACATTTGACTCGAATAAGGTAATTTGAGGAAAAAATCCATTATCTATATAGTGGAATTTGAACAATAATCACAATGATATAGATATCATTAAATGGATTAGTCAATAGCTATAATTTTATGGAAAATAATGACATAATAAATTAATTGTTTTCATTATTTCCACAGAAAATAAATAATAAGTGAATAAGGCATGTTTCTCATATATGAAAAACAACGAGACAAAAATCCATTACTATAATTCTCTACGTTCTTCATACACATTTGATCTTCCGATATAATGAATATGTGATTATTATACATCTATTATTGAACCGTATAAATATATAAACATATATACATATATAACATATATGATTTAATTATTATAATCTATTAGCGGTTTATTACCAATTACTTTCAAGAATAATATTTCAGGTAATAACAATTTTTTCTATATAGTTTGATTATTTATTTTTTGGCATCTTAACTTGATCACAGTTATATAATATCTATATTAATAATCATGAAATAATTATTATATTGAAATGTCAAAAATACATTTATGAACAACAATTTCTAATTGTTCTCAAAATTGATGTTTGTTGCAATCTTGGAAAACTTTTGTTGTACATATAGATGAGTAATGTTTCTATTTTTTAATGATAAATATATAAATGAGGTAAGTAATATATTTATTTACTGAATAATAATAATGTAATAAATAAAATAATATGTATTGAAATATAATTATACATTTCTTCTATGTGGTTTTGTAATGAAAATTGTGTGTCACATCTCTTCGTGAACACAGTAGTCCACACGTACACAAATGACATTATCAAATTTTAGTGAGTGAATAAGAATGAAATAAAATGATATGTTATCTTTTAAGTATTATAAATAGTTAATTTTTATCATATTTACTTATTTTATATAACATATATTCATTTATCTTATCCATATTATCTTCCTTGTAAATCATTCATGAAAAATGTAGCACATCGCTTCACTAGTTGGTAATATGACACACACACACGAGAATTGTCATTGTATCCACTATGGATAGAAATGTAAAATGGAAAATATTATATATTTATTCTATAGGTAAATATATGTTACATATATCATATATGAACATTATATCCATAATCATACCAAACTCTGATTAGTTGTAATAGAAAAATGAATGACATCAGTTCGTGAGGAAGTAGTTTGTTGTGCCCATGACTGATTATTTTATAATGTATTTAATAGATTTATATTTTTATGTAATTAAAATAAAATAAATAATTCTATGTTTTTTTATGATGTTTAGGTTTTTTTATAATCATTTTTAAATTATATTCTATGTTATTTGAGGAAGAAATAAAATGAAAACACTCATTGAAGAACATCACTTATTCTTCGGGGAACCTCTATAGGTATACACCCAAATCTTGAAAATATTGGATTTATAAAAAAAGAGGAATCCATGATTAGAGTATCAATGTTTGGAAGTTATTTGGGTAGGAAATATCATAAAAATGGATTCTATGTTTTAATAGGAGACTATTAGGGGTTTCCTTTTATAAGTGAGGTGATTTTAACATTAGTATATATTTAAATAAAAATGGTGTACCTATGTATTAAAAATTATGAAAGGTAAAATGATATATTATTATCATAAAATATATATTATATATTACAAATATTCCCTTAAGATATATTTTATATTGGGGTTTAGGTAATTTTAATCTATGCCATTTTAGTTTAACACTCAGTAATCCCATTTTCACCATAACTGTGGTAAATTAGGTTTATACTTTTTACTATATACCACTATAATAAATATGAATTAATAATTTGATAATATAAATAATTATGATTCCATATATGTATTTATTCATTAAAAATAATTTTAAAACAAGTGAGAATTATTTTTAAAAAAATTAATCCAACACACGTGATAGGAAGGTTATTTTTCAAAGTGAAAATGTTCAAATAATCACATATTTTCTATAACCAATTTCAATATGAAAATAATTACAATGACCTAAGTTGTATTAATATATATATATATATATATATATATATTTGAACTAATTTTAATTTAAAACTAATTTAAAATATAATATAACATTATATAAATTTAAATAAAAAGACAATATTCTACAAAAATTCAACAATTTTAGCTATTCATAAAAAAATTAACCTTTTCAGATAATTCCAAAAATTATCCCTATTTAAATATTTTGAAGATGATTTGACAAATGAATTGTATTTTTTAAAATAAATTTTTATAATTTATAAAAAATAGTTTTAAAATTCGTTAAAAATGGCAATGAAGCTGCTTTTTATGAAAAAATACATTTTAACTTTTAAAATTGGATTTAGTGATATCACTTATATAATAAAATTAAGATTAATTTTAAACCATTTATTGAGTATAAAACATATAAATATAATTAATATAATTTAAACAAAATTATTTGTTTAGTTTTTTTGGAAACCAATTTTTTTTCAATAAAATAGTTGTTTAGAAAAAGTTTGACAATACATTGATATATATTTAAATATTAATTCTAATTAATCAGTCACTTATTAATTATTTTTATATAAATGTGTAAACCATATATTTTCATAATTTAAATTACTTATTCACAACATTCATTTGATAATCATGGAGATATAAATTATTTTAAATAATATTATTTTAATATAATGTCATATTTAATTCACAACCAGTGTTTCAAGTAATAAATGATAAGCTAACTATTTTGTGTAATGAAAAATTAATAAAATATTAAACTTATTTGATAAAAAATATTTCAAAAAATCTCATGGTTTAAAAGAATATAAAAACCATATTAAATTATCTAGATATATAACCCCATATTGCACAACTATACACACTAAGGGTACAATATGTGATAATGGTACATTCATTGGGAGGTCCAATGAACATGGTCTAGAAGTGATGCTGATAAACAAAAAATTCATCAATAAATGGTTTCACTAATGTTTTAGTTGTTCAATCACATCATTATCCAGGTAAAGAGAAATTCCTATTAATTTCACCTATTATGGATGATCTCATTAACGAACTTAATGGGGTACAAACCTTCTGGTCAAGGCCATCACTTTTTTCTTCTGTTTCAATTAGATGTTATTTAAAACCATAATATGTATTAATTGTAATGGACACAATGACAAGACTATTTTATCAGTAGTAATGATTTTTAACATACATTTAAATCTCACAAATACTATTTCATAGTAATAAAAATTAAACAATATTATTTGTGATAATTCAATAACTCTTTAAATAATTATGAATTTATTAATTCAAATGGGATTTTCATTTATAAAATATGGTTTCATTATATTCACCACCGTCAAAAATTTCTCTACATAAATTTCATTTTAAAAAATAGATGACGTTACTTATATTTTATTACCTCATGTGGTTCTCATGCTCATTATAATACCTTTGGATCCACCATATCACATTGAGTAGGTGTGTTTTTTTTGTAAATAAAATATTGTATCTATATTCTATAATCCATCCTGGATTCTCATTGTATGAAATATATTTACCCAATGGTACCACAAATGGATTCAATACATTTTATGGGTATGATATAAAAATCCAAAAGAGGGATATAGAAAATAGGTAGTGTTCCTGAGTTTAGATAGTTTGGAGTGTGAGTCGATATCAAAAAATATTGATGAAATCGAGGATCTCAAAAGGATTGGCATATCTTGGAATAATATTTCCATTCATCCAAAACAAAATTAATTTTTTCCTCGATTACATATATTAGAACACCATATCTATAACCTTGACCTACACGACACATCAAGGATAATTTTCATAACATTTTTATCAATAGTACTTAGATTTCATAGGATTATTAATGGTTTGAGAATTCTCTATTATCTATTTGATAAGACCAAGCCTCATCAGCTATCACGCCCAAAAATTCATCCCATAATGTTTCAATTCAACATCTATTCCCACATAGAGTCTCATATGGTACTATTGGAAATTTAGAATGATAACTATTGTTATATGAGACCTCTATTAAAAGAATTTGTTATTCACTATATCCTCAGAAATTTATCGAAAATTACTAAAATATTTCCAATAGATTTTTAATTTTTCTGATAATATAACCATATATTTTAGTATGAAACAAAGTAATTAAACTCAACTATATATCTAATTATAGCGAAAGGATAATTTACAATCTCAATTTAATCCTCATATATTGATTACACAAAAAATATAGTGGTACTCAATACATTTAAACCATTTCTAATTTATATATTATGGTGATTGGGTCAAGAGATAAATTATTCATGATATCAATGAAGGGTGTTGAAACTGTATAGTTATCATCAAACACCATATGGTGTCATTTCCTTTTAATGTCCTGTGAAGTCATTTTATTGTAATCAATGTTTATTATTTTAGATCATTATATTTTTATACGAAGTGTTTTAAATATACTATTTAACATCTATCATTCAATCTTTAATTTTTGTAAATCCAAGTCAAAGTCCACAATTTTCAATCTCATATTTCATGTTATCCTAATTTTTTTAACAAAAATATTTATAAAAAAAAAATATTTAATGATTATTATAGAATTATGATACATGTTATTTATGCATATGATACATGATTAGTTTGAGTGTTTATGGAATAGTAAACATGGATCCAAAATTTATTAATACATTATTAGAGTAGTTAAAATATTGAATACACAATATGTTTTTCAGTAGCTCCTTGTCATGTTTTTATGACTCCATGATCATCTAAAATGGATGGTTGAGAAGATATTTAAAATAGGGCAGATCATGTTATAATTATAATTCCTCTATACATACGTTAAATGTAAAAAGTATTATATCAATTGTATTCGTCATTCATGGTATCATTTCATAACCCATTCTATATATATCATCTTCAACATTGTTCACCAAATAATGATGGAAATAGATTGAATAGTCATTATCCCAGATCTTATATATCCACATTTGTTGGTTCATATTTATAACCTTATGAGTTAATATATACTTTATAAATATATTCTTTTATGTATATAACACTTTTCCTCATAGATATAATGTTGCAAAAATAATCAATTTCGAGATCAAAGCATCCAATTACTAACCATTGTTTGGTAGATCCATTCATTGATTTTTAATTGGTGGGTTATAAAGTCAATATCTTTCAAAATATTCATGTATTCATAATCATATCCTTTTTTATGAATTATAAAATATAAATAATAATTCATCTCTAGTGAGTTATATGACCACATGTAATGTGATTATCTTATTATTCATATCATAAAATCTCTCGAAACAATAGTTATTATTTAAAACCATAAATCCCTGTGAAAATATCAGGTTTTTGGAGATTCAATATTGTTAGATGTTTCAAACAAAGAATTTTTTTCACCAAGGTAATCCATGGATTATACTGATCTTATAACCATATTGTGTTCTAGGCATTCCATCAATTTCCAGTATATACAACAAATCCGTTTATATTTATTTTATTGAGATAAAACAGAAATTTAATGTTAATTTATCAATAAAAATCTCTCATTTAATTTCAATTTCATATATATTTTCTATTCACAATTTATATAGCATATTTTTCAAATTCTCCACATGTTCCTTCATTCTTTATGAGTATAAAAGAATAACATTCAAAAATAAACAAACAAAATTCATAGTAATCACAAAATACATGATAATAATGTTCCATTTTCATAGGTGGGTCATTATAGAGTCGAAATTAATTCACTATTAACATGTTGTTTCCATAACTTATATGAAAAAATTTCATTATGATATCATCTTTCTTCATTGTTACGTGATAATAATTTGACCAATTATTCATTATAGGGATGTATTGGTCTCCACATATCATAAAAAATTTCATCAGTGAATTAAAAGGATACATTTCTTTTATCTATACCGTCTTGTGGTCCTCAAAATCATCGATGTGGAATATTGATCCATCAATATTCATGATGAAATGGATCTGCTCACACATAAAAGTAGAACAAATGTGTGTATATACTTCCACTAGATTCTCATATAGTTTAATATTCGTCTAATTATTTTCTCTATTGAGAATCATATATAGTGTTTTGGATATTGTAAATGTTCCAGGTATATGTTCAGATGATTAGTCAACCTATCGACTAGTAGGTATACAAGAACTTTAGGGGGGTCATCAGATATTTTTTTTTCAAAATTCATGTCACCAAGTATGATTTATCCTTATTTCAAATCATTTTAGATAAATTAATCTTCTCATTATATTATAATATTAATGCTTGATAATACTATTCTAATGGGTATTCATCCTAATAAATAAATGTTTATAGAATTATAGTGTGATTCATGATATTATGGGTTATTTCCATATACCACTAATTTAGGTGTGCTCTATATATAGAATTATGATGCAGATTAGGAATGAAATTTAATTATACTTAAGGGAGTATCATCATGTTACCTTTTAAATTAACTATGAAAATACTTATTTGGAAAAATTTATATACATAGGATTAAATAATTGACACATATGTCATTTTCGTTGACCATATAACTTCCATGTTTTGAGGTGTTGTTTGGATTATTATACTAGACTTATGAGATTTGAAATAATGAAGTGAACTAGAATAAAATAAAATGATGAATATTCAATAATAAATAACAATAAACTATTTTATCCCAACTAATTTAGGATCCTCATATTTATTTTTTTAGGGAATATAAAATCCATTTCAATCACAAACCCGCCTAGGTCGACCCCATACTGGGCACCCAAACCAATCTGAGGCATGGACCGAAGGGAATTCCTGATCACCATAGGTTGGAAACTAGTGCCAAGAATAATTAGAATAGAAAATAGAATGACTTATCCAAAATATAAAAAATATAAAAAATAGTGGAATGAAATTAAAATCCCAATAATCATTTATAAAAACTGAATTGATCATCATGTATACAACAAAACACGATGTACAGATGGATGATACATCTAAACAGACTAGGCCATATGACCAATAAACTCCATTTGACCTCACTAGTCACTCTATGAAACAATGATCACATATCACTCATAGAGATTAAAATCAAGCTGAAACCTTCATAAGTGGTAATAACAAAAAGAACTATAGGCATGAGTTTTAAATATTACTAGGCTAGCCCGATAATCTATTCCCAAAGCATATTATTTAAAACAAAAGAAAAATCAATTTAATGTTCGAACTAAAATATATAAAAGTAAGATTTATCTATAAGTTAATCAAAAACTACATCCCATTTCCTGTATTCATTTACAAAATAAGATTTCTTCAATTAGTGTGACAACAGTATTTTCATTGGGAAAGTTATGCTTACATTTTTTAGATTGTAAAAAGAGGATAAAACAATTTCATTTCAAATACATTTTCACAAACATTATAAAAATCAGACCATCACATTCCATGGAAAACTATAAAAATTAATGTACAATATTAAACACACAACAAGGTTAATGTAAATATACATTCAAGCATTATATTTATCACTCCATGCAACTGAAAGCCAAATAGAAATGGGTAAACCAAGAAGTTCAAGAAAAATCCAATAGATAAAAATACATGATACATCATCTCCAATGATATTTCTACCATTATGATGTCAAAACACTCAATTTTATCATTAATCCTTTCTCAGGCAGGCCGAGGGAAAATCCCATAGCAATAATCCCTATATATCCTCCAAATATGGCCCACTGTCCAGTACAATAACCTAATAGTGATGCAATAATTCATAGAATATTCTCTCAATATGCCAGTTCCCATGTATCATGTATATAAAAAAGGGAGTGATCCAACCGATTCTATCAAAGAATCCAATCATACTATATATATAATAATAATTCACAATTGGCATTACCTTGAGTCATACCAAGGACCGATATCATGTCATTAGTCAAAAGGAACATAAAGAGTCCAACCCGAGGCTCTCTCATAATTAATCACATTTATTCCTTAGTAAGGACAAACCATCTATTATATAAATACATGAAAGTCCTGAGAGAAATCTAAAGGAGGTTTTGAAAATAAACCATTTCACTATTTTTTCACCAGGTTACCGAACATGCCTTTAAGCGTTTCTCAAAAATAACATTTCCAAAGGTAAAAATTTAAATTTTAATAAAGATTTGTATAAACACCATTTACATCAATAGACCACTCTCCTAAATCCCTTTAAAAATTCAGGTTAAACATCCAAATAACATCCATTTCTTATAAGGATGCCAAACAGGTCATTTTCAGCAACATATGCCAAAACATGTCTTAAACCAAAAACCGATTTTTTTGTACAACCAAAACCACATTTTAATGACATAAAACGACCCAAAAATAACATTTTTCATTCTCCAAATTGATTTATAAATCCAAAAAAGTCATTTTAAATCACACGTAACACAGAAAGGCCAATCAGGAAATTTACCAAACACATGGTAGGGACACTATAACAAAAACAATTCATCTTAAGCACATTAAAAGGAATAAAAAAAGTAATTGAATTCCATAAATTTATTCAAGAAACATAACCACGTTAATAATATCCTAAAAATGTTCTAAACCTCACACACCAGGTGAGAATGCTATCAGAACATTTAAACAAGCACGTGGTGTGATATTTTATAACAAAACAACACTACTTTTCACCAAACAAGGCTTAAACACCACTTTTCACTCCAAATAAATTTATTTATGGATTAAAAAACATTACTCGAATTTTTTAGAGGGTTAAAATACAATGAAAAATAAGAATATTAAATAAAAAGGACATGTTCAATGGTAAACCTACCTCAAATCCATGGATGAATGAAAATACACACATAATATCATCATTCGAGGGTTTATAAATCCTAAACCTATGGATAACATACCCAAAAAACAAAATAACCATAATAATTAAGTTTATAACATAACCCTAGGTCGACAATGAGTAGGGGAGAAGAGAAAACTAAGAAATATTGGAAGGAGGAGGAAGCGGGATGGGAAAGAAGATGAAATCTCAACATGTATACTACAAAACTCATTATCATCCCTTAGATCTACACTCTTATAGGAAAGGGAATGCATTTTATCTTCTTGGAGAGGTTCCATAGGTACGGAAGAATAAGGGTAATAATATTTGGGGTAAAATAGTAAAAAATTACATATGAAAGAAAACAAATACCATTTCAATTCTAGATGATTTGAGAAACCTTGATGAATTTCTCTAAAATCACAGTTTAATATTATCTCCAATTATGGTAAATGAAAAATGGGGGTGAAGAAGGGTTATTGGGATTGAGTGAGAAGTGTAATAACTGAAGTTTTATAAAAATTTAATACGATATAAAATAAAAAAGTTATTTTTTAAAAAATAGGAAATGGGGTCAGGGGTTCAACCTATACTTGAATAAATAACCCAAATCCATCATTATTATGAATTCATAATGGGGTCCAAAAGGATATAGTGGTTTGAATATGTTAGGGGATGCCATGTGGGAGTTTTACGGAGAAAATAAATGTAGCCATAAAAAGGATTATAAAAGAAAAAATTTTGTTTTTCAATCTGGAAATAGGTTCACGGTTGGCCCAAATCTTGATCTATTTACACTTTTCTCCTAAAACATCCATACAATATATCAGGAACCCATTGTAGGATTATTAGAAATTGAGGGAAATACAATACTCAAAATTCTTCTAACCCAAAACCTAAGAAAACAGATTATGACTACCAATGAACTGGATCTAACCAAGACATGAAAAACTGGGTGTCACAATTCTCCCCACCATTAAAGATGTATGCCCCCATAAACCAAATACACATTCCAATTGAAATAAAAACACCTATTGATTATTTTTTAAAATGGCTCATAATTTAAATAAAAGTAAATATCATCCCCTAATAATGATACAAAATATTTTTTCCAAACCAAAACACCAACTCAAAACCACATCCCAAGAAACCACAAATTGATTGAGTCACTACCTCCAAAATGAAGTCAATAACCATATTGTTGGACCTTCTCCTCATGAACCCAATGATCACCCAAGGCAAAGATCACTCATGAAAACCAAATATTTATATGGATTTGAGAATGGTCTCTCCTCCATTTAGAATCAAGTAGCACTCGAAAAATTCATAAGAAAATACTCTACGAGAGAGGTGGTGGTTCTCCCCACCATTAAGAACCAATGATCAATGACAAGATGAGAACTCAACATGAACTAGGATTGTGTCTCTCCCACACAGACCGAACAAAACCCTACCACAACAACATAACAACACATGCTATAAAGTACGCAAATTAAGAAGAACACATCCAGATAATTTGAACTACACACTCTCAAAAAAAGCGAAATATGATTGTGATAAAACATTTCACCCGGACCAAATATACCCCACCACATGGGGGGAGGGGGAAGGGGCCCAATGATTGGACCACTAAACCAGAAACAAAAACTACCCACACAAGTCCTCAGCTTATTCAAATAGTAATCCCACTCATGTAAATGAATCAGGAACTTCCATTCCTGATGATAACATTAGTAACATTGCATGTTGGGTATATCCACCACACTTATGGAAAATAGAGAGAGTTCATAGAGAAAAATAACTCACAATAGAATACTAGAACATCCTCACTATAATGGTGGAGGAACAAAATTCACCATATTGGTAAAATGACCAGTATTCATGACTACACTCCAGGTTCACTCTAAGAACAATGGTTGGATCTCTAATAGATGAAGAATCTACTTCCTCGCATTCTAGAGCTGCAAAATCATAACCGGAACACTTTCCAATAGTTCCACACACATACACATAACACACCAATGAAAAAACAACATATCAAGATGAACCCTAAAACTCCCTTCCTCAACAAAACACTTTTACCCAAACATAAACTTGGAGATATACTGTATTTTTTTCTCCCACTCCGAACAAGGATTAGAATGAACAGGGAACAAAAAAATCTACTAAGCATCACTGAGAACAACTGATACATCTGAGAGAATCACTATAATTTTAAGAAACATTAAATAGAGCACAAAGAAATATATATTTCAAAAAATGGGTTGGGGCATGATTTTAAGAGGTGGATTTAGTCTATGAATCTAAATAATTAAATCCTTGGGTTGATAAACTCAAAATTACAATAATACAGAATCACCCAAAACCTCACTAAGATAACCCATAAATTCTGCAATAGTATAGATACTGAACAAGGAAACCACAACAACCAAATCAATACTAACACTAGAACAAAAATAATTATGAACAAATAAATGCAAAGGTTAAAAGTTTTGAACATAAGAACAAAATCAACTATATCATCATAACATTTTTTTAGAAAACATCTTTAATTTAAAAATACATTGTGTGTTAAAAACTCACGATTGTTATTCTTTAGAGTCTCACTCAAATGAATGTTTCCATTCAACCATGAGTACCCATCATCCATGCCATACTGGGACTTCATCCACAAAACCATATAAAACCATGCACGTGAGAACCCATGAAAACACTAATGTCTAAAATCAATCTCATTTTTAAAACAAACCATTAGAGCCATGTTGAAAATCATTTACCATTGAAAGGAACAATAAACAACAAGTATAAATTCATTTTCAAATATTCATCATGGTCTCATTTCATAATAAGATAGCCACGATTACTAAAACACTTTTTTTTAAAAAACCCATTTGCTCAAAACCATCATCCCAACCCAATTAATTAGATTCAAAAACATTTCAGTAGCCCAACATATACCATTTAAAAAAATATAGAATCACATTAAAATAATTCATGTATTCCTAAAAATTTAATTTTAATAACACATGCCATTAGATTATGGAAAATGAACCATGTTACATCATTTTCACATAATCACCAACAAATAATTTGACAAATACCCCAATTTCCAAATCCATTCTTATATATAAATTTTGAAAACCCAATTTAAATTTTTTTAAATCTCACTATTCATTTAAAACACATTTCCTAAATTTTCACACAACGATTTAAAAAAAATCATAATTTAAGAAAGGTCCAAATGACCCACAAAAGGTGAATTACTGTGGGTGGGTGACCTGACCATATGGTTGGTGGCCATATGTCAAACACACCACTGACATGGATAGTTTTCATTGGAAAATGGAATGACTTCACATGGATTTCTAGGCCCTGTGATCTCACACATACCCTTAGTCCAACTCCCTTATCATGTCCCAACACCAAAAAATCAACAAGAACCCAAGTCACAAATGAAACTTGACTTCTAATGGAATCCCAAGGGCAGAATGTGAAATAGTTCAAGGAGATATTCCAGAACCAACCCATCCAGTCATGAAAATCCTACTCCATCTACCATGACATCTTCAAATAACAAATTTATCTCTATAAATAAAGGTCCTCAACGAGTCGACCTCCTTTGATACTATTTTGTCACGAACATTCCTTGGTCAACCCTGAACTGGACACTTGAACCGATCTGTGGCATGTCCCCGAGGTCATTCCCAATACCCACTAGCTGGAAACTAGTGTCAGGTATTATAATAGTATAAAAGGGATCAATTTCTCTCAAATATTAATAATAAAACAAAAAATGAAAATAAATGGACAGCCTAATACACATTTATTAACTCTGAACTGATCATGTTGTATGCAACAAAACATGAGGTATAACTGAACGAGACAACTAAACTGACATGAACTGATGACCAGATAACTTCATGGGAACCTACGGGTTACACTCCAAAAAAAATAAGACACAGCACAAGGTAATAAAACTGAAGATGAAACCTGCCCAAGGGCTAATAATAAAATGAACTATAGGCGTGAGTATTAAAACATAGTAGGACATCCCAATAATATATTCCCAATGGAAATTATTTAAAATTAAAGAATAATTTATTTCAAGTTTAAACTAAAATATATAAATTTATGGGTTTTCTACATATTACTCTAAAACAATGTACATCTCATTTCCTTTATTCATTTATAGAAGTAGATTTATTCAATTCGTGTTCCACAATATTTTTCATATGTAAACTAGTGTATAGATTTTTCAGATTATATAAAAAGGATAAAAAATTCCATTTTAAAACCATTATCATAAACCTTGTTAAATTTATACCATCACATTCCCTGTAAAATAATACATAATAAGGCACAATAATAAACACACAACAAAGGAAACATAAATATACATAAAAGAATCATATTCAAGACTGCGTGAATCTGAAATCCAAAAAGACATGGGTGAACATAAGAGATCATTAATAATATTGAATACACTAATACAGGAGATATCATACCCATTTACATGTCACCCATGAAGAAATAAAAAATCTAAATATGCTTAGCCATCCTTTCTCAAGAAGGACGATGGAAAATCACATAGTAATATTCCTAATATATCAACCTACAGCGGGCCACAGTTGTGAACCATAACCCACCAGTGTCGTAATCATTCATAGAATATTCTCTCAATAATCTAATTTCCAATGTATCATGTATATAAAAAGGGGGCAGGCAATCAATTCCTTCCGATCATCCAATCATAGCATATTATAATTATAATTCACAATTCAAATCACCCCAAGTAAGACCAAGGACCGATCTCATGACATTAATAAAAAGGAACATAAAGTGTCCAACCTGAGGCAAACTCATAATGGGTCCCAAGGATTCATATAAAGGAAATAAGATAAATTATATACATAAAATCATGGAATTAGAAACACCCAAAAGATGTTTTCCTAATAAACAATTTTCCCATTTTTTCCAGGGTTTCCAAAATTCCCTTTAAGCGTTTCTCAAATCATTAATTTTCAAAAAGTGAAAATTTGACTTTTAATAATTAGGTTTATACACATCATTTACAAAAAAAACACCAAATTCATAAATCTCTTATGAATTTTCGGTTACACATGTAGAGAACAATAATTTATTATAAGGTTACCCATCAGACCTTTTTTTTGACAACTTGGCCCAAAACAAGTCATAAAACAAAATCCCAATTATTTGTACTACCTAAACCACATTTTCAAGACATAGGAAGAAATAATGATACCATTTTTCATTCTCCCAATTAATTTATAAATATATATAAATCATTTTAATTCACACTTAACACATTTAAGCCAACTGAGAAATTTATTGAACACATGGCATTCACTCTATAACAACCCAATTAATTTTAATCACTTGAAAAGGAATAAAAATAAAAAATTAGTTCTATAGAATTATTAAAGATACTGAAAAATGTTCAAAATTCCCTAAACCAGGTTCTAAACATCACAAAACAGGTTTAAAGGTTAACGAATCATTTAAATAATCACTTTTTGTGAAATTTTATACCCAAATAACATTACTATTCAAAAAATGATTCATAAACACCACTTTTAAAACTAAATAAATTTATTTATGGATTATTAAATAATAATATTTTTTATAGGGTGAAAATACCATGAAAATGATTAATCATACATAAAAAGGGAATTTTCTATGGGAAACCAACCTCATATCCTTAGCGGAATAGAAACGCCCACCCGCTATCACCATATGAGGGTATATAAAACCTAAACCTATGAATATTAGCCCCAAATGTGAAATAACCACATAAAAATCATGGAGTAACCGAAACCTAGGTCGATCATGACCAAAGGAGAAGAGAAAACCATGAAATAATTGAAGGTGTGTGAAGAGGGAGGAGAAAGGGGAAGAAATCTCACCATGAAAACTAGAAAACTATACATATTCCTTTATATATACACCCATAGAGGAATGGGAACGGATTGGAACTCCTTGGAGTGGAAAAATAGGTATGGATAATCCCATTGAAAATTATTTGGGTGAACATAGTAAAGTAGTATTGATTTATGGAAGAAACAAATTACTTCTTCATGTTTTTACAATTAGGAAACCATGAGTAAGCTTGCCCTAATCCCTGATTAATTTGATCTCTAAATAAGGTAAATGGAATATGGGTAATCACCTATTATTATTGGTCTATAGTGAGTTCTGTAATAACAGAATAATATTAAATAAAGAACAAGACAAAAATGAAACAAATTAATTTTTTAAAACTGGAAATGGGTTCACATGGGTGGACCAATACCTGAATAAATAACCCAAATCTAAAATTATTAGGAATTTCTAATGGGTACTAAATGATATGGTTGTTTTAATATTTCAGGAGAGCCAATTTCGAAGTTTAATGAGTGAAAAATGTTGAAACATTATGGAATTATAAATGAAGCAATTTTGTTTCTAAATATGTAAATGGGGTCACGGTTAGCCCAAATCTTGAAGTAACCACCATTTTTTCCAAAATCATCGAAACAAGCTATCGGGAAACCATGTTTGAATGATTAGTCATAGATAGATGTTCAAAAATCAATATTCGACTCACAAAAACATCATGAAAAGGATTAGTATTTCGAGCAGACTAGATCAAACCAAGACATGTAAACTTGAGGGTGACACATTCTCTATATGCGTTGGAAATTTATGTCACAATATATCTTTAATAATTCATAGATAGGATTATATGATTAAATTTATTCATTAATCCTTTTATTTTTATCATTAGAAAATAATCATAATTTTTTTAGAATTCCATTCATGAATCACATTTGTGGGTTTCTCTTATGAGAATTTGAAATCATTCTGCCCCTTCATACCAATTCTATATTATTTATTTGACCCCTTTATCTAATTTGTTTAATGTGTCTTCCAAAAAAAATTATATGTTAGATAATCTAATATCATTACACTACTTAACTCATCCATCAATCAAATATCATTATAATCCATTTTCTACTTTCGATAACCAATATGATGATAACTGAAAAATTCACTAATCTCAATATTATCTTTGAGGGAATAATCAGATAATTTCGTCAAGATATCATTTTCAAATTTCACCAATGATTTTTATAGATTTATAATTATCCCATAAAAGTATATATAATATGTAATTTATATCTAAATAAAAAATATAGATGTTTACCAAGAATTCTTTTTAGAATTTTCTATTTATACCCTAATGGTTTTAATTGCCTTTTTCTTGAGGCCAAGGTGATTCCACTTCCTATCATGTTAATGATTGTGTGGAAAATAGTTATCAATTTTTACCAGATTCATTCCACTCTATCACTTTTATTTCCTTTTTAATATTAATAAACATGACCATTTTCTGTCATTAATTAGATTCCCCTCCATATGATATATATAAAGGATGAAAAATGGTTTCTAATAGAATTGAAGGATACAAAATACATTTTCAATGTATTCAATCCATTGAATATTGGTTAAGGAATTAAATTATCCACTATATATTAAAGTGCATTTTTTTCACAAAGTTCTCAATTTTATTTTTCAATATCTTAGGGTGATGTGGTTCTTCACATTGAGTAATTTTTTAAATTAATACATGAGTTAGTTGAGTAATAATTTCCATGATGTTTTCCAAATCTACCTATTCCAACATGTCATCTTATTTTGAATGTCATCACTTTTACCATGACATTAGTTGTACACATTGTTCCACATATTTCTATACATTGACTAATATAAAGGAAAAATAATAGATGATATTTATCGAACTATTAATCACATAATAGGGACCTAGAAACCATAGGTGGTTAACTACAAAAATAACATAATTTACACATATTATGAATTTTTTATGTTTAAATTTTTGTTGGTCATGGACTATTTCAAAAAATTAATGTTCATACTAATTTATATTCAATCTGAAATAGTGTCTAAAGAGATATTAAATATACCAAATCACGATACTCATGAGTTTCAAACTATGTGTGCCCTAAGACCTGTTTATTTTTCACCATGATATTGTCAAGTGATCACTCAATGATCCACTTTTTGATGATATTATCCATTTATAAAACACTACAAGAGATAATTAATATTGAAGTATCAAAGAATATATTTTATTGATTGGTATCCACTAACTATATTGATTAGATTGATTATTGGTCTTTCCTTATGTCTAGTGATATCCCAATGGTTCTTAATATGGTTTTCTAACACTAATTCGTTTAAATTAATAGACCATTATCTGATTCCTTCTCTAAAACCCAATATTATCTAGAATAATTATTTCATGATTTATTAAATAAAAATATAGAAAAAATAATTATAATATATCAATAGGCCTAGTGTATTTCGGTAATTAGATACATATCAAAATGATATAAAATAAGAATACAATGAAAATTTTAAAATCTATATAACATTCAATTAAAATCTCATAATCTTTGAATATTACACAAGTTAACCTTGAGGAAAAAATAAGAATGGTTTGGTCTATGACACCATGTAAGGGAATAATAATGAATAGAATAATGTAAATATATACTTGTTATTTAGGAGGAATAAATTTATTACATATAATAGTGGGAATAATATTAATCATCTTCAGATCAAAACAAACTCTCTTAACATCACAGCATTATAAAAATGTGGGAATAAAATAGAACATGAAATCATAAAAATATGTCAATGATAATGTTTTAAAAATCATAAAATAATGTTCTTATGACAATAATACATAAATAATTAAATTTATACCATAATATAGAAGCATTAAATAATGCATTGAAGGGAAAAATAATTTTTGGTCCACAAACCATAGACGCATTTTTATATGCATTTTGTGCCATATAGATTATAAAAAAAGGAAAAAAATTCATATACTATAATACCATGATTATATATTATGTATTAAGTATATTAATGTACCAAATTAATGAGAGGTAGGTATATATATGTTAATACACTTGATTGAAAATGTGTGTGGCAATTCAGAACATGATTTTTTGGTAATAAAATCACTGAAAATTTTAATCACCATAATAAGTGTACATAGAGGATCGTGAGAGGAATTAGTTAAAGGTAATAGATGTGTCTCATTACATGGTAATTAAAAGGATATTAATGGGTTGTCTAAAATCCAATATCAACATAATATTTTTGAAATTATAAGGATTATTATAAATAATGTACACGAATAAATAAGAAGAGAAGAGAATACCTTACACTAAGATGGTACATATAAACCCTCTAGAGAAACTTATTATGATTTTAGGAACACCTTGAATTGAAATTAGTTATGTATGATTAGATAAAATTCATTTTCCATAGGTTTTGAGTGAATTGGAATGGAATGATGTGAGGGTTTTTATATCAAAAGAGTACATAATTGTTTATTAATTTTAAAGAATAGTTTTTGGACTATATGTATTAAAATAATAAAAACCAAAATCATAACATAGTAATACCCATCGTTTCTACAAATTATTACTGGTTTTCAATATTTTATTATGCTAATACACTAACTATGTAAAATAATACCATTAATTCTTTGTAAATTAGTTATTTCAATAAATATTTTTTTAAATGCTTATAATATAATATAGGTTTCAGAGGATTCATTATAGGTTTTTAAAAATTAATGAAATAACATAAAAAACAAATCAATTTAATGGGAAAATATTTTTGTTTTTGATTTTGAATGAACTATATATGTTTTATTACACCACTCTGGGTCTATATGATGTAATAGTGAAAAAACTATCATTAAATTGTATTTAATTTTAATACCAGAATTCTAGAATCTCAAAAATCTACGAAAAATTATCCATTGGATAAATATTATAACTAATTTCAAAAAAAATTATCATTCAAAAATAAATTTTTATGTATATGAATATTAAATTTTTATAATAAAAAATAACATTAAAATAATTTTTTGAATTAATATTTTTCAGTAACATATAGATATTACATTTCACTTCATTAAATTATATTATTATTTATATTTAGTGAAATATTATTTTATATGAATATTTCATGATAATAAAATTTATTTCCTAATATACTAAATGATCAGACTGTGTTATGTAATTCAATATATATATATATATATAATTAAAAAAATACATTTACTGATTTTTCAAAACTAATCCTAGTTTTATTAACCTCATAATATAATCTTAAGTCTATTATAATAATAAAAGGCGATAACTATAAAAATTAATATTTGAACTTGATAATTAAAAATTCAACCATACAGGTTCATGATACATAACCCATTTTTACAAAAATATCACCATGATGGTAAGGTGTTTTATGATTGTACTTTTATAGATTAGTTCAATTAATGTGGGATGAGAGGTAATCTTTGGAAGTTTGAAAATCTACAATAAATAGTCTGAACTGGGTTTTAGTTTTTGAATATCATCAAAGGATTAGTAAAGTGAAAATCCAATGATTTTACCCATATCAGGAGCTTTGATAAATGGGATTCAAATTTTATTCTCTTTCATTTATAGGGAATTTAATTTATAAAATGTTGGGTTATTATAAGTTATAAAATTATTCTTTATCTACATCAAGATTTTGTGGTTATAGATTAAAAAAAATTATGAGATGTGGTATGGGAAGATGATTTCAATATTGTACTTTTGATTGGTTGGATATAATGGAATATTAATAATATGGGGAAGAAGTAGATATTTTATGCTGAAGGGGTTGAATGTCATTTCAATTTATATTCCATTAATGGAGAGGTAATTAAAATTTTCAAATGAAGACTTTGTAAAATAATTGAGAGGAATGATATAAATGATACGAAATATGATCTGTTATCTAAATTTGATGAGTAGGGTTTCCAAAACACTAGTAATGCTAATTTTATAACAATATGGTATTAATTTATAGTTTCTTAATTATTATAAGAACAATGTGATTAAGGAGATACCACTTGTAATGACCCAAAGTTTCATTAATGGAAATCCCTCTTGATCTAATTAAATGTCTATATATGTTAAATGTTTAAATAAAATGTCATCTTCTTTGGTTTTATGGTAATAATTGTGATCATTGCTTTTGTAGTCGTCGAACATTAATCACATGATTAGTATAAATATAGGGCTTTAACAAACCCAATTTACTCTGACAAAGGAAGTGATGTCCTCATCCAATAGAATAGCTCCATATGAAGCCCATTTTTCGGAGCTCGGAAAAGAGGTGGAATCATTGGGCTTCGTTCTTGACCAAGCCCAACCTGAGCTTCATCATGTCAATCTCTAACAGGATCGTCTACGGGAAAAGTTGAAGTTGATAGAGATTATCACTCGAGCAATGTTATCTGAGCCACACCAAGAGTATGTCACCATCACACACCTTACCCTTAGGTCTTATGCGGTTGTATTAAGGGGTTATGTAACAAACCACTATTATTATGTTCATGTACATTATTTTTTTATATAATAATGAATATAATTTCTTGGCATTATTGATACATTGTAAATAGTTTTTAAAGTACAAATAGTTTTTTTAGTTATTATTTAATTAAGAATTATATTTTATTAAATTAAGTGATTTTTGAATTAAATATTATGTTAATAAAATATTATTATATTTAAAAAATTAATTTTTATTAAATATAAATGATATTATACTTTTATGAATGCAATTGTAATTTTTATTAAGGATTGAAATCCATTTTTTTCAAACCTGTGAATTTTTTATAAATATCGGTTTTTATTTTAAATGTTAAAAATTAACATATTTAGAAAATTATTTGGATAAAATAAATGTTATTTCTGGAATCAGGACGTCGAAATTATCCAACAGTGAATTGTTTATAATTTTCTGAGACAGTCAAATGTTTTAGGTAAAAATTAAATACCGTTTAAATATATAATGTGTTTTATGACATCATAAGGATCCAATAGTGATGTAATAAAATACTATAAGCTTTATGTTCGTCAAATATATGTTTTAGAATTAAAATAATGTGATTTTTAGTTTGTTTTACTTATTTTACAAAGCATTAATGGACCCCTAAAGACTTATTAAACATCTTGTCCTTTTAAATTATTTTCCATGGGAGTGTAACTCACCTCCACATAAGCAACCCCATTATTCTAAGAAGTTCAGACTTTGGCCTTATAAAATTTTGATTTATCCTCCCCTTTTAGAAAAAACATGGGCAAAAACCATGAGCTGATTTGTGGTTTTGATTAGTTTAATGTAAGGGGTCACAAACCTAAATAATAAATAATTCACTCACCACTCTTATATAAATCCACCCAAGATCCGACTTCCTCCTCACTCAATGCCTTTGGAGTTCGTCCAAAATCTGACCTACTCTCTCTAGAATCCTCCCATGGTGCCCCAAGCTCCCAAGAAGCCTCTCTCAAGCCTATATCAAGCATTTGGAAGCACACTTCCAAGTAAGGATTTTTCTTCCTTTCACCTTTTCATCCAATTCTCTTAACATTGTTATGCCCTTTTAATTTCAATTATAAATGTTGGGGTATGGTTCCACACCTCCCCCATATTGCCATATTATTTTTTTAATGATTGGAGACCCATTTATCTGTCATTAAAAGCCTCCCATGTACACCCGTTACTATGCCGAAATTTTGAAAGGAACTTCTCTCTCCTAATTTACATTCAAGCAATAGTTTTGTATCATGAATCTAAATTCCATTACAAGTCTTGGGTCATGTATTTATATGACCTCCATTACTTTCCATTTCATGTAGATATGATGAGACACCCCTTTCTCTCTCATCAACCATTTTTATGAATTCTTATATCACGCTGTTACGCTGCCGAAATTGCACCGATTTTATAAGCCAATTCCATTGTGTACTGAATACCATTCACATTTCTCCATCAAGGGTATTCACCTTCATGCACATTTTATTATTTATTATAAATTTTCATTCCAAAATTTTTTTCGAGGAATAAATGATTATGTTTTATGAATCCATGTTTTATGATCTATGTGGAACACTTATGCATGAAATGAAATGTTTATGAAGGGTGTGCCCTTATAGCGCTCCAATGCATTGGGTAAAGTATAGTATCATGATACGTCATGTGCAATGAGTGTTGACTCATGCTACTTTAAATTCAATGAGTGTTTACTCAAGCTTCATGTGCAATGAGTATTTACTCATGATCCATGTGCAATGAGCCTTGGCTCATGCTAATTCCATGTTAAGTGTTGTTGCCACATTTCTGAGTTATAATTATCATGTTTTATCATGCCTTTATGTTCATGTTTCTCTTGTGATCTATTGATTTTTTTATTGTATAACATGTTTTTTACTCTTCTTGAATTCGATTTTTATTCCCTTACTGGGCTTTATAGCTCACCCCTTTTCTTATGCATGTCCTCAGGTTATCCCATCCAATGCTAAGTACGAGAGAATGTAGTGGTCACGTAAAGGAGGTTCTCAATAAAGATGTTGTATTTCATGTTTTAAGTTGTTATGTAATGATCCTAAGCCCCAACGACACTAGACCTCTCAATCATTCATGTTGTATCAAGAGGATATTTTATGTAATAAATCATGTTTACGTTTGTAATAAAAGAAGGGTTGTCATAGTAGGTATTAGAGGATAGGTTTAGTTATTTTTGGGATTAGATTTAGAAAACCCTAGTAAAGACTAAGAGACAAGAATAAATATAATAAAAACATCCCTATGTTTTGGTAAGTACTGATTAAGTGGTTTATCAATTAAATACATCCTTTTCTGGATACGAGTAGGTAGAGGCGGCTTTGTCACAGATGTATCCTTGGGATAAAACACGAAAACACTGCTTTGATCTAGACTTGAATGGGAACTGGTGCACGACTAGGGGCCTTGTTGTACTATTGGTTACGGCACTCCCAAGGGATATGTTTTGATAAATTCACATGCTTAGTATGAACCCTTATTAAGGAAATAAAAAAAATGCCCCAAAGAATATAAGTTAGAAAGTAGATCATGAAAAGCCTAGATTGAAGCCAATAGATTAATGAGTTAAGGAAATAATAGTTTATTTATATGACATAAACTTTTTTCATTAGATTACCCTTTATGTGTTACCCCCCTAAATTTCCTTTTATTCCAGCCAATGGCTGGTAATAGGAGGACTCGGGCTAACAACTGATGTGAAGATCAGTGTTATGACTATACTAATGGGATTCCCAATCCAATGGGAGCGGGAATCACGAACTTTTTCACGCTTCTCTCTCAGCTAACTCAATATTTGAATAGAAACACGAGTCAAGAGGAACATCCAAACCCCCATGAAAAATAACAAGTCACAATCGAGAGATTCACGAGACAATGGCCTCCTACTTTTAGTGGATCATCTGATCCCACGATCGCTGAACAATGGATCAACTACATTGGAAATATCTTCAGCATCCTTCAATGTTCTAAACAAGAGAAGGTTCCCCTGGCGGCCTATCATATGGAGGGTGAAGCAGATCAATGGTGGAAGTTGGTCAAAAATATGAAGCCTGAGGAGGAGATCGAGGTGTTGGAAAGGAAGGATTTCCGGAAGATTTTTTTCGATAAATATTTTTCGTGAACCCTCCGGCTTAAGATGGAATGGGACTTCCTTTCCCTCAAGAAATAAAAAAGAAGAATTTGTAGGAGAATACGAGGAAAACATCACAAGGCTTGCACGATATGCTTCCGACTTTGTCATTACCCCTGAATGAAAGGTTGAAAGCTTTTTTTGTGGGATGAAGCCTAGCCTACAGAAAGCATTAGCGATCCGTGACTTTGAAAGCTATGAGGAAATTGTCTGATGTGCCCTCAAGGTCGAAATGGAGATCGGGGAATCACATGGGTATCATGGGGACAAGAATCATAAGGTGGACTTCAATGATGGTGGTCCGATGGATAAATCCAACGGCTCTAAGAAGATCCAGCACCCCACTTTCCAAAAGTGTGGAAAGAAGCACCCTGGAAATTGCCCCAAGGGGACGAGGAAATTCTTTAGGTGTGGAAGAGAAGGGAACCTAGCTGTTAACTATCCGCAAGAAGTACTCGTGACTGTGATAGAGGGGAGGAACACTCTGTTCGACCCTCAACGCGTTGTTCATTACTACAACATCAAAGAACTGGGGAATCTTGGAAATCAGTGCCCTAATCCAAAGGTTTTCAGAGGAAACCAACAAACTACAAGGTAGCAAGGAAGAGCTTTTCCCATCACTTCTACCGAAGTGAACCCTGCCAATGAAGTGGTGATAGGTATGATAGTTATTCATTAAAGAATATTGAACGCACTTTTTTATTCAGGTTCTACACATTCTTTTATATATAAAAAGATTAGTAGAACAATCTCAGCATCACCACAAATCATGGAAGTGAAGATGTCGGTGAGTATGGAAAATGGGGCAATCATTTCATCCCGTGAATATAACTCCTCCCTTTTCATAATATGTGGATTGAATTTCTTGGAGAACCTCTTCATACTCCCTCTAGTGGAATTTCATGCAATTCTTGGCATGGATTGGATTTCCTTATATTGAGCCAACATAAATTATCGGGAGAGGGAAATCACACTCCATATGGATAATCAGCCACCGATTCTTTACAAGTTTAAGGAGGAAGATGAATCTCCTTTATCTCCATAATCTCATGCATAGATATTACTTCCCTATGAGCATGTGTATCTGGCTCAGATGATTGAGTCCAAGGAAGAAACCATCGTTAAAGAAATGCCTATTATGAGGGAATTCGCTAATGTGTTTCCTGAGGAACTATCTGGTCTTCCTCCTAGAAGAGATGTTGAATTCTCAATTGAACTTATACCTAGGGCACTACCAATATCCAAGAATCCATATAGAATGGCTTTCATTGAGCTTGAAGAGTCGAAGAAAAAACTATAGGAAAATATGGATAAAGGGTTTATATGCCCAAGTGCCTCACCATGGGGTGCACCAGTCCTCTTCGTCAAGAAGAAGGATGGGTCAATGCGGTTTTTCATCGATTATCGTGAACTTAACAAAATCACGATAAAGAACAAGTATCCTCTGCCATGGATCGATGACTTGTTCGATCAACTGTGTGGAGAACAATACTTCTCTAAGGTAGATTTGCGGTCGGGATATTATCAAGTAAGGGTGAATAAGAAAGATGTCCCAAAGACTGTTTTTCATACAAGATACGGGCACTATGAATTCATAGTAATGCCTTTCATACACATCAATGCTCCAAAAATCTTCATGGAATTGATGAATAGTGTATTTATAGATTACCTAGACAAATTTGTGGTAGTGTTTATTGATGATATTCTAATATACTCCAAAACCAAGGAGGAACATGAGGAGCATTTAAGAACTATACTGGGGACTTTGCGCAAGGATAAGCTCTATGAAAAGTACAACAAGTGTGAGTTATGTTTGAAATAAGTCTCATTCCTGGGACATATCATCACAAGCAATGGGATATATGTGGATCCCTCCAAAACAGATGCAATTGAGGGATGGTTGAGGCCAACATCGGTAACAGATATCTGTATCTTCTTGGGGTTAGTTGGATATTATCGACGATTTGTGAGAAATTTCTCACGATTGTCCAATCTCTTACCAAGATAACTCGAAAGGGAGTAAAATTTTCTTGGAGTGATGAATGCGAAGAAAGCTTAAAGGAGTAGAAAAGGAGGCATATCACTATGCTCGTTATCACTTTACGCACAAGTGGGGATCTTTTTGTGGTATTCAGTGATTCTATGAAGAAGGGCTTAGGTTGTCTGCTGATGCAGAATGAGAAAGTGATATCCTATGCCTCAAGGCAGTTGAAAATCCATGAGCGAAACTCTCCAACACATGATCTGGAGTTGCCGGTTGTGATCTTGGCCTTGAAATTCTGGCACATTATCTCTATGGGGAGAAATGTGAGATATATACAGACCACAAGAGTCTAAAATATATATTCACATAGAAAGAGATTACTATGTTCCAGAAAAGATAGATAGAGCTCATAAAGGATTATGACTGTTTAATACATTACCACCTTGGGAAAACAAACAAGGTGGCATATTCCCTATGTAGAAAGGGCCCAGCGATTCTATCAAGGATTAGAATTGAGAAGGATCTAATATTCTTATACTTGATGAAGATGGACATGGGAACCATAAAGAAGGTAACATCATCAATCCTTTCACAAATGATTTCTCAACCGTCTCTTTTGTAAAGGATATAGGATTCTCAAAAGGATGATGTGGGAATACAAGAAAAAGTGGAAGCTATAGAAAAAGGGAAATCCACAGAGTTTAATGTTAATGAAGAATGAATTATTCGATTTGGGAAAAGACTATGTGTTCTATCAAGTCTGGAGATGAAGAAGGATATTTTGAATGATTCACATAGTTCAAATTTCTCTATTCACCCAGGGAGAACAAAGATTTATCGAGATCTCTGAGACAACTTTTGGTGGGATAATATGAAGAAGGAGATTATTGAATATACATCAAAGTGCCCGGTGTGCCATCAAGTGAAGGCAGAGAGGCAGAACTCTAAGGGGATGATACAACCATTGCTCATACCAGAATGGAAATGGGAGAACATCATCGTGGACTTTTTCATTTTACTTCTGAGGAAATCCAAAGGAAACAATGCAATCTGGGTTGTTGTGGATCATCTTAAAAATAAAGCACACTTCATTGCTATTCGGGATGATTTCTCGTTGGATCAACTGGAATAGATATATATCAAGGAAGTGGTAAGGCTTCATGGAGTACCACTATCTATTGTGTCTGACCCAGATCCAAGATTGACCTCTAAGTTTTGGAAGAGTCTTAAACATGCTCTATATACTGAACTGAACTTCAGTACGACCTATCATCCTCAAACTGATGGCCAATCCGAGCAGACTATCCAAACACTTGAGGACATGTTGAGAGCATGATCAATGGACTTTAAAGGAGGATGGGATCAACATCTTCCTCTGGTTGAGTTCTCTTATAATAACAGTTTCCACTTGAACATCCAAATGGCACCATATGAAGCCCTGTATGGGAAAAGGTGCAGAACACCGGCATGATGGGATGAGCTCGGTGAACATAAGCTGCATGAACCATAAATGGTTGAGGAAATGATGGAGATGGTGAAAACCATTCAGCAGCATATCAAGGCAGCCCAGAGTCAACATAAGATTTATACATATAATCATCAATAAGACCTTGAGTTTAATGTTGGAGACATGGTTTTTCTACTCATATCTCAGTGGAAGAAGTTCATGAGGTTTGAAAAGAAATGGTAGTTAAGTCCAAGGTACATCGGTCCCTTCGAGATTCTTGATCATGTCGTGGTTGTGGCCTATAGACTAACACCTCCACCTACCATGGACAAATTACATGATGTCTTTTATGCATCCCTCTTAAGGAAGTACATACATGACCCTTCACATGTACTCTCTTCTGAGGTGGTACAGTTGGAGGTTGATCTTTCTTATGAGGAGAAACCCTTGAAGATCTCAGATCGTACATAAAAAGTTCTATGAAATAAGACAATTCCCCTCGTCAAAGTTTTGTGGAGAAACCACAAGTTTGATGAAGTGACTTGGGGATCGGAGGAAATGATGAAGCTAAGTTAACCACATCTGTTTTAGTGTTAGAAAATGAAATTTTTAGGGTGAGATTTCTTAAGGGGGGAATATTGTAACGACCCAAAGTTTCATTAATGGAAATCCCTCTTGATCTAGTTAAATGTCTTTATATGTGAAATTTATATATAAAATGTCAACTTATTTGGTTTTATGTTAATAATTGTGACCGTTTCTTTTATAGTTGTTGAACAGTGATCACATGATTAGTATAAATATAGGGCTTTAACAAAGCCAATTTACTTAGACAAAAGAAGAGATGTCCTCATCTAGTAGAATTTCTCTATACAAAGACCATTTGTCGGATCTTGAAAAAGAGGTGGAATATATGGGTTTCTCTCTTGACCAAGCCCAAGCTGAGCTTCATCATGTCATGCTTGAACGGTACCATCTATGGGAAAAGTGAATGTTGATAGAGATTACCACTCGAGTGATGTTATCTGAGCCACCCCTAGATTCTATCACCATCGCACACCTTACCCTTGGGTCTTATGCGGCTATTTTTAGGGGTTATGTAACAAATTTCTAGTACTATGTTCATTTATATTAATTTTTTTATATTATAATGAATATACTTTCTTGTCATTATTGATACATTGTAAATAGTTTTTAAAGTACAAATAGTGTTTTTAGTTATTATTTAATTAAGAATTATATTTTATTAAATTAAGGAATTTTTGAATTAAATAATATTTTAATGAAATATTATTATTATTATTAAATTATTTTTTATTAAATATAAATGATATTATAATTTTTGGAACGTAATTATAATTTTTATTAAGGTTTGAAAGCCATTTTTGTCAAAACCCGTGAATTTTCGATAAATGTCGGTTTTTATTTTAAAAGTGAAAATTACCATATTTAGAAAATTATTTAGATAAAATAAATGTTATATCCGGAATCAGGATGTCTAAATTATCCAAAGGTGAATTTTTCATAATTTTTTGAGACAGTCAATTTTTTTGGATAAAAATTAAATACCGTTTAAATATATAATGTGTTTTATTGCATCATAATGACCCAATAGTGATGTAATAAAATAATCTAAGCTTTATGTTCGGCCAATATATGTTTTACCATTAATATAATGATATTTTTAGTTTTTCTGTCTTATTTTACAAAGCATTAATGGACCCCTCAAGTCTTATTAAACATCTTGTCTTTTTAAATTATTTTCCATTGGAGTATGACTCACCTCCACATAAGCAACCCCATTATTTTAAGACGATCGGACTTTGGCCTTATAAAATCTTTTTTAACTCTCCCCTTTTCCAAACAACATGAGAAAAAACCATGAGCTGATTTGTGTTTTGGATTAGTTTAATGTAAGGTGTCCCAAACCAAAATAATAAAGAATTCACTCAACTTTCCTATATAAACCCACCCAAGCTCCCACTTCCTCCTCACTCAAATACTTTGTAGTTCGTCCAACCTCTGCCATACTCTCTATAGAATCCTCCCAAGGTGCCCCAAGCTCCCAATAATCCACTCTCAAGCTTCTCTCCAGCCTGTGGATCCACACTTTCAAGTAAGGGTTTTTCTTCCTTTCAATTTTTCATCAAATTTTCTTAATAATGTTATGACCTTTTAATTTCAATTATAAATGTGGGGGTATGGTTTTGAACCTACATAATATTTCCCTGTTATTGGTTGAATAATGGGAGACCCCTTTCTCTCTCATTAAATACCTCTCATGTACACTCGTTACTGTGTTGAAATTCCGGAAGGAACTTCTCTCTCCTCATTTACATTCAAGCAATACTTTTGCATAATTAATCTAAATTCCGTTACAATTGTTGGTACATGTATCTATATGATCCCCCTTACTATCAATTTCATGTAGATATGATAAGACACACCTTTCTCTCTCATAAACCATTTTTATGAATTCTTATATCAGGTCGTTATGCTGCCGAAATTGCACCGATTTTCTAAGCCAATGCCATTGTGTATTGAATACCATGCCAATTTCTCTAACAAGGGTACTCACCTTCAATCACATTTACTAATTGATTATAATGTTTCATTCCACATTCCTTTGTTGTGGGATAAATGATTATGTTTTATGAATAAATGTTTTATGATCCATGTGGCACACTTATGCATTAAATGAAATGTTTAAGAAGGGTGAGCCCTTATAGCACTCCAATGCATTGGGTAAAGTATAATATTATGATACATCATGTGCAATGAGTGTTGACTCATGCTAATTCAAGTGCAATGAGTGTTTACTCGTGCTTCATGTGAAATGAGGATTTAATCATGATCCATTGGCAATGAGCCATGGCTCATGCTAATTCCATGTTAAGTGGTGTTGCCACATTTCCATGTTATAATTATCATACATTATCATGCCTTTATGTTAATGTTTCTCTTGTACTCTATTTATTTTCCTATTGTCTAACACGTGTGTTACTCCTCATGCATTCACTACTGGAAATTAGATCTTTCCCAACGCTTCTATACCAACGGTTTGCGAAAACCGTTGGTATAGGTCCCCTTTCCCATCGGTTTGGCCAAACCATTGGGAAAGGCCCCCAAATTGGACACTTTTCCCAACGGTTTGGCCAAACCGTTGGGAAAGGTAGACCTATCCCAATGGTTTGGACAAACCATTGGGAAAGGCCCTCAAATTGGACACTTTTCCCAACGGGTTGTCCAAACTGTTGGGAAAGGTGGACCTATCCAAACGGTTTGGCCAAACCGCTGGGGAAGGTCCCCAAATATACCACTTTTCCGAACGGTTTGGCCAAACCGTTGGGAAAGGTCCCCAAATATGCCACTTTTCCCAATGGTTTGGCCAAACCGTTGGGATAGGTATACCTTTCCCAACGGTTTGGCCAAACCATTGGGAAAAGTGGGCCAAAATTCAACATCCTTCACAGAATAAAAATAACAACCAAAGACCTATACCAATGGTTGTTAAAACCGTTGTTATAGGTCTATGCCAACGGTTTTAACAACCGTTGGTATATGTACTTTCATTTTTTATCAGACCTTCGTACCGAGAACATTATATAAATCAAAATTTAAAATATTTATGAGAATACATATATATATTTATGTAATTATGATCACAAATGTCATGTTAGGTTAGTTGTTGAGTCGTTCAATGATAAACGAGGGGTCCTGGGATCAAATCCCAGCGGATGTTTTATTTTTTGAATTTATATACCAACGGTTCCATTACTGTTGGTATATATTTCATATTACCTATACCAACGGCTTATTGGCTACGGTTCTCCAAACCATTGGTATAGGCTATACCAACGGTTTGGAGGCTTATACCAACGGTTCCAAACCATTGGTAATGGTTAGTTTTCCAGTAGTGATTCCATGTTTATTCCCTTACTAGGCTTTATAGATCACCCCATTTCTTATGCATGTCCTCAGGTTATCCCTTGCAATGCTACGTACGAGGGAATGTAGTGGTCATGTAAATGAATTTTTCAATAAAGATGTTTTATTTCATGTTTTAAGTTGTTATGTAATGATCTTAAGCCCCAAAGACACTAGACCACTTGATCATCCATGTTATATCAACTGAATAGTTTATTTAATATATCATGTTTAAGTTTGTAATAAAAGCAGGGTTGTCATACTACTAACGAATCAATAGCTACAAAGAAAGGAGCTTGTTATAAAACAACAAACAGGTTTTCATTGGTGATCAGACATATTTGATGGAAAAAAAGATAATAAAGAGAGTATAAAAATCATTTTTTATTTCATATAGACTGCAATTTTTTGGAATTGGAATTCATGGATGATTACTGGGCCAATTTGATTCATGATGAATTAATCATATTGATAATAATGAGATAAGAGATATTTCCACATGGATAAATAATAAATAAATAATTAGAAAATAATTGGTTGAAAAAATGTTCTATGAATTCAAATAGAATAGTGACCCCTATTAAAATGTAATAGATGATTCCTTTTACCTAATTTACGTGATTTAAATAGCTATTTTTTGGAAATGTATGTGAATGTTTCATTAAAACTATAAAAAATGGGTTTAAAATAAGAATTTCTCAATGATGTTCAAGAGGTGTTAGAATACATTTAGAAACTAAATGGTTTCCTAAGAGATTAATATGATATAAAATTTTATTGATAGAATAAGGAGTTTTATGGGGAAAATCATGGATAAACCATGGAATTCATGTTTAGATGAAATCATCATAATGTTGGATAATATTTTAGATGATTTTGACAAAAACCTATAAATCAATAGGGAAAATGATCATAGTATATGGAAAATAATTTTTTTTATGAAATAATTATCAATGGCTTTAATTTTTAATAATATTGGTTTCTAGAATATTACAAGTGATGGGAATTTGATATGTCTCTAACTAGAGTTTAAACGTTTTTTATTGAATTATAGGTATCAAAACTAGTGCAGGGTTGATTTATTTATAGAAAAAAATTATAAGGAGGCGTTTAAGAGATTCAGAATTCATGATTCATGGAACATTAGAACAAATAAGGTAGCTTATATTATTATTTCATATACAGTGATGAATAATAGGTATATCATATATAGATAAATATTTATAATTATATTATATATTACATGTATATGACATAAATTTGGTTTTCCACAATAATTTTTTATGGTATTGATGATTTCCAAAGGAGAGACACAAGAAACTAGTAACGAGATAGTGAAATAAATCAATAATATATAATTGATTTCAAAAAAAAATATTATAAAGGAAAAAAGTATTTATTATGTTAAATAGATGAAAATATGTTAGGTCTAGTGGATGGACACATGTTTACATATTGCGATGATAATTATCATGGATATTTTTTATTTTTTCATTTATTATGAAGAATGAAAATCTAAGATACAAAAATTATAAAATAATGGAATTGTATTTAGTATAATAGGTGGAATATTTCATTGATTTTATTTTATACTACATGAATAATTTTTTTATCTCTCATTACACACAACAATGATTTTTGTTGAATGTATTTGTAACATGCTAGTGTGAGTTTTACAGAATAACTATATATTATTATTATTATTATTATTATTTAAAAATAATCACATAGCCATTGGTAAAACATGTGAGAATAGGCTTAAAATACATTTAAAAATATTTATTTTTGATACATTTATCATCTATATATTAGTTAAAAATAAAATAAAATACTTTTAAAATAAAAATATTGGTTTTCTGGGAAATAATGTTTTTTCTAAATAATAGTTCAATTACAAATTGTACAAAATAATTATAATGATTTTTTAAAATCTCATTAACATTTATTTTTAAAAAATATAATTATTTTTTGAAGAAAAATACCAAAATTATATATTTTCAAATATTTGGGGTTGTTCTAAAATATTTCATTTTCTGTTGAATAATGAAAAATACAAAAATTTAAGCAAAAATGTACTTTTAATTTCAATAATATATATGTTAAATTTTATATTTTTTCAGTTTAAAATAAAATTAATTCAATATTATATCAATTAATATAATTTAGTTAATTAGAATACTTTTTTTGTGAATTTATATATAAAGTCATTATAAACGTTTCAAAACTTTCACTTTAAAACCCTTCATTCTTGTCTAGTCTGTGGGAATAATTTTAAATTATAATTTTTCTATTATTTTAATTTTATTACTAAAAATATATAATTTTTTTAATTAGAATAATTTATAATATTTAATATTTTAAACTGAATTTCTAACCAAAATGAATAATCAATGATGTTAAAATTAATTATCTTAGTTAATGTTAAAATGGGTTTACTAGGTTGTTACATAAAAAATATAATTTTATAAATGTCCAATGAAATTTTATAAAAAACCCATTTTCTAGATATATTTTTACCATTAAAACTATAATGATAGATAATTTTTTTAACCCTTCTACATATGAATCACATGGGAGCACTCAATTCTGTTATAAAATACAATGTGTGTCTTCTTCGCCACTTTTAAAAGGCCACCACATATCTCATTACTTCACAACATAAAAAACATTTTAAGTGAAATTACCTTGCAAAATTAATTCCAAACATCTATAAACTCGACCTATAATCTTGAATTTTTGTTAAAATGCAATATATGAAGGCTTTAGTTCAAATCATTAGAGGATACCTAAATAAGAGTTAGTGTTCTTCGATGAGAATATATTTTGTTATTATTAAAACTCGTAAAATTATTATAAAATATTTTTGATATATTATCCTCGATATATTCCATACAATGATACTTTTTGATAATATTTTAAAGACCTACAACCATATTCACATCCATATAATGTTTTATATAATCCTTGTTCGTGGGTACGTAAGACTACCGACACAGAAACCAATGTTATTATTTCTTCCGTTTTCACACCTTAAGGATAGATATGGTTAGGGATATAAAATATATATTTGATATTTATAAAATATATATACGTCAATATTATCTATATCATGTATAAAATTTTACCATCCATTTATTATAACATATGATAATGTTTCTTGATGTGTATATCAGACCGTTTCCTCACAAAGTGATGTGATTCATATTTCGCTAACACTTAAAATGGAAGATGGAAAATATAATATTAATTATTAAATGTGTAATACATGAAATATTTATGATATTCCGGAAATATTTATCATTCAATAATGATAATACATATCATTTGTTTCTTTTTTTTCACTAATTTAATGATTATTATATCATTGATGTATGTGTGCACTACCACATTCACTAAGCAATGTTACTCTATTTTAATCACCAAAACAAATTTATGGATCATATTTAATTATATAATAGTATATATATTTAATTTTTATTATTATCTAAATGGGTAAAATTACAATAACATATGCCATAATGATCATTGAAATATGATAATGCTACTTCTGCGTACATATGTCATATCGTCTCCACGATCATACCATACTTAATTTTTCACAACCATCATTTATTTATAGTTTTAGAAGTTATATTAATGTACCAATATTATAATTATGTCATGTTTATTTTTATTTAGATGATAAAACATGATAATATGTGAATTAATAAGACCCTTCATGATGAAACATGTATTAGATAAACATGAATGATAACACACGAAACAATGTCAATAATGAATGATTATTAATGACAAGATGATAATATGTTATAAAATGTTCATATATAATATTATAAAAATTCATATTTTTCTATTTTAATTTATGAACACGTTTTAAAAAGCAACACATGTGGTTAAATAATGATCAATTGAAAATAAGTGTGAGGTAAGGGATTTCATCTCAACTTCTTTTAATTGAGAGACATTGTATTGTTGTGAACCTAATTTCATATATATGCTATATATCTTACCCATCTACAAGAAATATGATGACTACATCATTATTAATGGAATTTTTTGTTTCAATTTTAATTATTTATAATAAGTGGGTTTCTATATAAAATTTACCATGTAATGAATTCCATAACACAGATTCATTTAATTTGAGTTATAATACTCATTCACTGTTTTTGATTTCATAATATTATGAGAATAATGAATTTTGATTATATTATATTATATATCTATTTGTTTGTTTATTTTATATTGGTAAATATAAACTACTCACTAATTAATTATAAATTCTACATTATGATCACTGTGAGCGTTTATTTCACAATCTCATTCTAATTGAGATTGTTCACTCATAAATTTCAGTAAAAGGAAATTATTTCAAAATATCAAAATTAAACTATTTAATATTTTTGTATTATTATTATAAATGATATTTTTTTTATAATATTACCATTTTATAATATTTTATACTTAAAAAGTATTAGAAAGTGTTTTTAATAAAATCATACTTCATTTACTTTTTAGGCGATAAATCACTTTTATTTCAAAACCATGATGCATAAAATTGGTTTCAAAATATTTTTCCTTCTAAAATCAGTTTAATAAAATGAATTTTAACAATTTTTTACTCTTTATAAAATTATTCCAAAGGAATAATTATTCATATTTAAAAACATTACATTGTTTGGTTTTACCAAAAAGGATAAAGGAATATTCATTTCATCTTTTATGAAATGATTTTTTCTAACCATTATATATATATTAGGATCTTGGGAACACAATTAAATTAAAAACTCAAAAACACCACAAATAGAGTCCATGAAGTTATTCCATAGCATCCTCAAGAGATACCCAACTATCAATCATTATTTATTTAGTATATGACAGGAAGGCCAAGTGGGAATTAATCCCATTTCCTATCCCAAAGGCCTATAAACCGGCCTGAAAGCATATTGCATCAAGATGCCTACGTCAAAATTTGTCAAGATACTATTTTAATATCATCATACCTACATCATACCTACTTCAATACATTCTATAAGAAATTCTCTACCTTCAAGTTTTCATCATGAATATGAAGTAGGATTATGAGGATCATTTACCTCTACGGTAAGGCCCCCAATTACTCTAAACATTTTATAGTGTAAAAAATTATAGATAATTTTTTTGGATTATATTGAACTAAAGATAATCATGAAAATAATTATTTTTAAGATTCATTTCCATGTTGAAGAGTAAAATTTTATAATATTTTTTAAATTATTATTTGGAATGAAAATGATTTTTGATGAAAATTAAAATGAAAAGGTTATATTCCTCATGAATATTTTTGACAAACTTTTATGGTATTTATATTATTCAATCAAAAAACATTATTATTACTACAAATGTGTATACGTTAATACCAATATTATTCATTCACAAGATGGTTTAAAATTATTTGTCCCATGTATAGCATTGACATTCAATTTGTGGTATATTTTTTCGTCCTTAACTTCAATATGTAATATTCACATTACATTGATGAATAGGAATTACATTTATCCAAAATATATATATTATTTAGCATGTATACTATTATTTTTTAAATCATATTCCATTATAACATATAATGGTTACATTTAAATTTAGTTGATTAATAGAGAAAATATGGATAAATACATATTTTTTCTCAATACTGGTATTAGATGTAAAGGTATACTGATTCATGAATTAAATTAATTATTTATTATTTAATGAATTGTTTGGACCAACAGTGAACGGATGGTGTTTTTATAATATATCCCCTCAATGAATTTGAAGGAATCATGAGACCTTTATATTACCCTAGAAATAAATAGGTTCTAACTTGTTGTTTAAACCATCTTGTGAATTGTCTTGATGGTATCAACATCATGATCCCTAAGATCATGGTATCCAATAATCCATTATTAAATGGATTATGATTTATGATATTATTTTCATGTATATTACAATAATTATATTGTCTATAGATGAATGTAATTATCATTTTATTAATTAAATGGAATGTATGTTAAATTATATACCTTGGAATATTAATTATTCCTTAACAAGTTATTTAAAAGGAATACATTCTTAGTTTTTTACCCTTACTTACTATTTTTTTCTTATGAAATTATTTAAAGGTGATTTCTAATCAGTTATTTTTCACTATAGATGGATAATAGCTTATACATTTATTTTAATGGCTTGAGTGTTAAATTATTTACCATAACATATTGATTATTCTTCTTTATTCATGAGGACATATATTGTACAACACTCTTACTAATAATTTGATCACAGTATTATTTTTTCGTTTCTCAAGAATCCGTTATGTGTACTCTTTTTAATGTTAATGAATATGATATTAGGAAAAATATTAATCTCAATGAAAATTATTTTGTAATTAACATATTTTAATTTAATATGAGACTCACGTAATTGTGTAGTATGTCAATGATATTAATCAATTTGGTCTTTTAGGATGTGTATCATTTTATCTTATACCAATATAATGTAGAAATACACCAAATCTGGGCTACTTGGGTCAAATACACTATAGATTGTATCTGAGTATGTTTAGAAGAAACCATGTGAAATAGTGTTAGGGAAAAATAGATTATTGAACATAATCATATGATAGTCTTAGAGGATATGTATATATGAACATACTTATTATTTGGTAAGGAAATAATTATGTGGGTTTTCCTAGAAATATATACTTTTATGTATACTAAATGAAGATATGTTATTGTCATAGAAGTACATTGAGGTAATAAATATGATATGGGTGGATCAGGATTGACCTGATCTTCACCTGGTCATGACAACGGGGATTATGGAACACCAGGATTAACACTCATTGGGAATACGATAACGATAATTCATGTTTTCATTACAATCAATTAAATGGATTTTTATTGGTGTTAACAACAAATGGGCCTGGCTAATCCTAATGTGTATTAGATTAAAAAGAAGGAATCTACCAGAAATGTGGGAATGTATTATGTGGAATGGATTATGGCGTAAAGAAATGTATTTTTGAAGAAAAATGATGAGTATTAATGAAGGAAATGAATCACATCTAGGGATCCTATTTATAGTATGTTAAACATAATTTGAATATAATAACAGTTAACATAGTCTATTCAATCTTCTAAAGAATAGACCCTAAAATAAATAAGAACTGGTATTGAAATGAAATAGATGATATAGTTGTGTAGAAGTATTTTTAAGGAAATGTGTGGTTAAATTAGTTATGAAAAATATATGGAATGCTATAAATTTAAGTAAAATATGTGTAATAATTTATATAAGATTTATAGATAGCGTAATGGGTTATGAGTTTCATAATGAAATTAATTTCAATGACTTAATAAATTCTTATAATGATTAATGTGATGAGATTCTACCAAAATTAATGAAATTTCATATTAATTTAGGGAATGAAAATGTATTATTGGAAATTTATTTGAGGATAAATATATTAACATTGTATAATAATATTTTTAGTGGTATTGATAACCATTAGGGAAAATAATATAATTAATTTCATTGAAGTAATAATAAAATAAAATTATTTGAATTTGAAAAAATATTTTAATTAAAAACAGTCGTAAAAATGGTTACTTCATGATTAATTTTATTTCATATTTTTCAGTCATATTTTTTAGTAATATTAAGTTAATTATATTAAAAAATTATAAAATATACAGCCCACATTCTGTGGGATAACAAGATGTGTTCGACATGACTGTAGGTCTATAATCCCTGATAGAAGGATTATTATGATTTATCTCTTACCGAGGGACTACATGATTTCAGGGTAAATATCACATTCTGATTAGTTAATATATTTGAAAAATACATATTAATTATTAACTAGTTTTGTTAATTTGTGGTTATATATATTAATTTGTTATATATGATAACTTTTTCAAACCATATTGATTTTGGAAAAAAGTTAGAGACATATATAAAGGCATGTCACTCTTTTATGGATTATACAATATGTGAAATGTAAATTTTAGTTCTTCTAGAATAAATATGTTCATATTAGGGTATTTATTTCTTATATTATGTAATGAATTAGAAATTGGTTGAATAAAACCAATGGATTAAATTTTTCATATTAATTAGAATCATATATAGTAAATATATATTTCCTTATATTCATATATAGTACAATAAATTCTTATCTTGAGGAAAAAGATTTTAAAATATGTAAAAATATTACCTTAATATCTGATGTATTATATTTTATTTTAAATCATCCAATATATATGGTTTTTTCGGACCTTAAATTTCCATTTATAATTCACATATTTGGGATCACTGAGCTCAATCACTCCAAAAAATAATTTATGATTTTCCCCTATATCTATATCATCACTATCAACAAATGTTCTCCACCTTGGAAAACTAGTTATGTGTTTTTGATGAACTTTGAAAACCCATTTGCAACATCCCAGGTAAATAAAAAATAAAACATTTTCATATTTATTAATATTTACGAATTAATTATTAATTTTACTTTAAAGGTGTTTCTATGATCGATACCGTACCTGATACGCAACAAAGAGTTTCTTTGAAATCTTATGTTTCACACTAGTAATAAAATAACATTATTTTAAATGGTAGTTTACACATAGCCGTTGTATTGGTGGGAATGAATATAAATAACTAAAATATGATTATCTATGTTCTTTAAATGTTATTACATTTATCCAATAAAGTATGAAGGCTAAAAATACGAAAAGAATTCAATTTTAGGCATATATACTCTAATATTCACTAAAGGTCCACTTATCACCTTTTGATGGAGAACTATATTTAAATATAGTTTTGGCCACTCTTATACAGTCTATTGGACCAAATAAAATTCTTCTTTAGAATCTGGACATCATAATTTACTTTGTGTAAATTTTTGGTTTTTTTCCGATAAAGTTCATTTTTTAATGAATAGTGAAAATGTTGTATTTTAATTCAAATCCTCTTTTTAATATAATTTATTAATAGGATTAAATTATCTATTGAGTTGGTTTTAAAGTGAAATTAGAATATATTTTTACCATTTAATCGAATAGTGGTCATTGGAATTAATTTCACTTTGAAATTGGACTTAAACTACTGTCAATCTTTTGATATATATTGTTTCATAAAAACACGCTATTTGTCAAGACAACGGGAATTAATTATTAAATTAATTAATGTAAC
Organism: Viscum album; assembly: GCA_963277665.1. Taxonomy (NCBI): domain Eukaryota; kingdom Viridiplantae; phylum Streptophyta; class Magnoliopsida; order Santalales; family Viscaceae; genus Viscum; species Viscum album. The sequence continues at coordinate 903,805,868 of OY728122.1, read as the reverse complement.
TTATATGATTTGAAAATTTTAAAATACACATCATTTTTGAATTTGGAATATCAAATATATCTTAGGGTGATGTTTTGGTATTTTTCTGAAAAACTTCAATTTTTGATGAATAGTGAAACCACTAAGTGGTACTTAAAAAACTGATTTTTCATTTAAATGAAATTTTACCACCTCTGTGTTTTGAATTTCAAAAATCTGAAAATATGGTTTTCATTAGGAAGTAAAATGTGGTTCAATGGGATTAAAATAATTTTTCGGTGAATAGTAACTTTTAAGTTTTTAATCGTGATTAGAGGTAATTAGTGTAGTTTAAGGTAAAAATAATGTTTTAACAACATGAAATGACCTTGAAACATGTACTAACCTTATTGGATGTGTCCTCGCCGACCAAAAAAATCCATTGGTCAACTTGGGGACCCCATGGAGCCACTTTTGAGGAAAATGACATTAATAACTTTTTATTTAATGTTAAAATAAAAATGTCACAAACATGTGTTGTTTTACTAAAACAATTTTTAAATTGGGTTATAAAAGTCATATTTTTTACTATAAATATTCATTAATAATATAAAAATATTTCCTACATAATGATATTTTTTTTATAATTTTTATACATTAAATAATTTAAATTATTTATGACACCATGATGATGTAGCGATTACCTCATTATTTAACGATTTAAATAAAATGAAAAGATAATGTAAAATATAAGACCTAAACTTGTCAAAACCCTATTGGATGGGTGGATTTAGAACTATTATCACCTTATCCTCTAAATATATAATTGTGGGACCTTTAAAAACCGAAAATCATTTTATAATAAAGTAACCTTTTATAACTTTCCAAGAGTGTCCCTCCTCTCCTCTTATAAAAGGCCCCCACCTCTACCACCTTACCCACACCTCTCAAGCCTTTGGTTTGGACAAACCCTGCCCATTTTGTCTCTCCACATCCCTCTCTTACTCTTAGAATCCTCACATTGGGCAGAAGTCTTTCCAAGGAACCCTTTGAGCTCAAATCCAAAAGAGTTACCCGATTTAAAGGTAGTGTCTTCTCTTGTGTTCTTATGTTTTATTTTGCTTATCCAACCCCCTAAACTCTTTTTATTCCTTTCATTTGTAACAACACCAGTGTCTTAAATATAATAGGATTTTGTTATGAGGAGGATTAGAGCTACACCTACAGACACCTTCATCTAATGGTTAAAGAACATATTGTTTCTGTGGTTGGCGATTTTCTGCCTCACGAAACGATGATTGTTCAATCTTCATTTAACACATTTTATGGTGGCCATTAAGATGTAACTCTATTTATATATAATATATATTATGTTTATGTTTTCCTTATGCCTCTATATTTATCATTTTTGGCATTCTTTTATGGTTTCCATTGTGGGTTAACACGATAATTTCATTTTAGGAAGTGCGGACTACCGCCCACTCGAAGTGATTTGATTCGTTAATGCCATATGTGGGACGTATAAAGGATTGAGTTAATGTTATTATATATGATGTTATACTGGAATTATAATATACCCTTATATCATTATGATTTCACCCCATTAAATACGAAATAGAAATGAAAGTAGCGTTCATGCGTACGTACGGCTTACCGTCTCCATGAACGGTGCATTTCATTTGTAACATCTAAATGTTATGTACTATTATAAATACATATATATTCTGTATATATATGATATATATGATATCCAAATCATGAATATCATTCTGGATATAATGAAACATTGAACACATAAACAACATGTAATTGTAAGAAGTCCATTTTTGACTTATGAACCAGATATCGACAAAATGAACATTATTAACATAAATGATTACATAATGTTTATAACATGGAAATATGTGATATAAAAGGAATAGTATTCTTGAAAAAGGTTCTTAAACAAGTAGAAATTAAATTTAGTTTATTATTTAGGAGATTAAAGAGCAATCGATTCACGTCGGACACGAGGTAAGGGACTTCGTCTCAATCTTCTTTCATTGAGGAATATTTAGTTCTAATACAAGGCTTTCTTTTATACGGTGTATAAAACCCTTTGAATTTTAATTTTATACAAAAGGAATCTTTATCTATGAAGAATTTTACAAGACGAAAAAAGGAATGTTTCTTTTAACGTACGTTGTGACAACGACCTTTTCCTCCGCCGCGAGTATTATTTGGTCTTTGGCTTCCTCGACAAGCCGTAATGTTTTTAAAATGAAATAAATACCATATACTCTTTTATGTATTTTGGTATTGAAAATGGTTTTTATAATGGATTTTTTATGTCAATATATTTAAGTGATATATTGTGATCAATGTGTGGAAATGTTTTCTTTCCATTATATTTGTTTTATATCTTATGATTTTATAATGGTACTTCGACATTTGATGGGTGGTTATGTGATAAACCATATGAAGGGTGGTGCCATGAATACCAGGATGGGTGGTTACGTTATAACCTCCAATTCATTGGGTATGGAAGTCGGCCATATGGCTATTCCATTAAGTGATATGTGTTGAAGTCGATCGTATGGTTATTCCATTTAAGTATGTTTATGTCCCAAGTTACATTTATATGTTATGTGTTCTTTATATGGGTTTTATGGTAATATTTTGGTTACAAAAGGGTAAGTAATGATATTTTATTCAGTGAAGAGTAATTACTACTCCATAAACATGAAAAGTATTACATTGATAATGTATTCATGGTTTATTTGTTTTCCTTCTTTGTGTATCCCTTACTGATATTTTTATGCTCACCCCATGTTTTTTTGAAATGTTTTTCACAGGACATAATGTGGAATATGGTCGAGGATGGGACCAAGGAAAAGTCATGCTTTCTTAAACATGGAACTAGGGATGACTTTTTTTTTAAGAGTTCATGTTTCAAAAAAAGGAAACTTTTTAGAAGTGTCTACTATTTAATCATTTGAGATGTAACAGTTATGATCTAATTCTATAAAACTCTAAACCTGAAAATATCCTCAATGGGAAGTATTCATTTAATTCAATATTAAGTAATGTTTAAGGTTGGGGCCTTATAGTTTTTATCAAAGGTTGGTTTAGACAACTTTAGGAGTTATAAAATTGATAAATTATAAATTAATTTATGGTATGATTGAAATAATATAGCATTTAAAGAGTACCATGTTTCTTTGCCTAAGATATTTCTGTGTTAAGAATGGTTTTTCATAGAGTAAACAGAACAGCTTTTCTGGGAAGCCATACAGAGGGAAATGACCTTTCAAATTAGTATCCTGAGATGTTCAGAATCAGAACTAAACAGTTTGTTGCAGTGATGGCACAGTTGACTCAGGTGAAAAATGTTGGTTGTTTTTATTGATGATATTTTGGTGTTTTCTAAATTTAAAGAGGAGAATGAAAGTCATTTAAGGGTTATTTTGCAAACCATAAAAGAAAATAAATTGTATGGGAAATTCAGAAAGTGTGAGTTTTGGTTACAACAAATTTCTTTCCTTGGTCACATTGTTTAGAAAAATGGAATAACTGGTGATCCTTCTAAAACAAAAGTTGTTGAATAATAGCCAAGAACCACAAGTGTAACTGAGATCCATAGTTTTCTTGGTTTGGCAGGTTACTACCGAAGTCTTGTTGAAAATTTTTCACGGTTATCTAGTCCAATGACTAAGCTAACTCGGAAGGGTGTTATGTTTATCTGGACAAAAGAATGTGATGATTGTTTTCAGGAGTTGAAAAGAAGATTGGTGAATGCTCTAGTTTTGGCACTTCCTTCCAGGAATGGTTAGTTTTTTATATAAAATGATGCTTCGTTGAAGGGACTTGGTTGTGTCCTTATGCAGAATGATCATGAAATTTCATATACTTCACGTCAGTTGAAAACTCATGAGTTAAATTACCCTGCACATGACTTGGAATTAGCTGGTGTTGTTTTTGCTCTAAAAATTTAGAGGCATCATTTGTATGGAGTAAAGTGTGAAATATATAGTGATCACAAAAGTTTAATGTATATATTCACTCAGAAAGAATTGAACATGAGACAGAGGAGATGGCTTGAATTAATCAAGTATTATGATTGTACCATTCATTACCATCTAGGAAAATAAAATAAAGTGGCTCATGCTTTGAGTCGAAAAATTAATGCTTCATTAACCATGCTACGTTTGGAACGAGATCCTTTAGTTTTTGATTTGATTAACATTTTCATAGAAGTTTTTGTTTTAGGAAGTTCTTTTGTTTTGTTTCAGGTATCAGTGAGATCATACCTATCAGAAAGAATTAAGCAAGTGCAATTGAAAGTCAGTGGGTTGTAGAAAAAGGTAGAGCTGGTTCAGAAGGGTAAGTTGCCTGAATTTAATATTGATAATAATTGTCTTTTGAGGATTGGGAAGAGATTATGTGTGCCTGGTGATTCACAGTTGAAAAATGAGTTGTTATATGAGGCTCATAGTTCCCCGTTTTCAATTCATCCTAGAAGTACTAAGATGTATAGAGATCTGTGGAAGTATTACTAGTGGGATGGAATGAAAAGAGGTATTGTTGATTTTACTGTGAAGTGTTTGACTTGTGAGAAGGTTAAAGCAGAGTGGCAGTTACCGAAAGGGATGCTTCAGTCTTTACCAGTGCCAGAGTGGAAATGGTAAAATATATCCATAGACTTTGTTGTGGGATTACCGAAGACATCTCGATGTAATAATGCAATCTTGGTTATTGTTGATCACTTGAATAAATATTCTCATTTCCTTCATATTCGAGATACTTTCTCTCTAGATAAGCTTCCTCAATTGTATCTTAAAGAGATAGTCAGGTTGCATGGAGTTCCCCTATCCATTGTATCTGATCGTGATCCCAGGTTCACTTCTAACTTTTGGAAATGCCTTCAGAAGTATTTGGGTTCTGAATTAAATTTTAGTACATCTTTTCATCCTCAGTCAGATGGGCAGTCAGAATGAACAATTCAGAAATTATAGGATATTCTACGTTCTTTTTCGATGGATTATCAGGGAAGTTGGGACCAACATATTTTTTTGGTTGAATTTTCATATAATAATAGTTTTCATTCCAGTATACAGATCGCACCGTTTGAGGCATTATATGGGAAGTGGTGTTCAACTCCAGTTTTTTGGGATGAAGTTGGTGAAAAGAAGCTGATGGGACCAGAATTGGTAGAAGAGATGGTAGAAAAAGTTCAGTTGATTCAGAAACACATGAGAACAGCTTAGAGAAAAAAGAAAAAGGTATGCAGACAACATGAGGAAGTATCTATCTTTAGAGGTAGGAGATCATGTTTTTCTCAAAGTTTCACCATGGATAAGTGTGATGTGATTTGGTAAGAAAGGAAAGATGATTCCAAGTTTCATTAGACCATATGAAATTATGGAGAGAGTTGGATCAGTTGCTTATCAAGTGGATTTACCTTTGATTTTATCTCAGGCACACAATGTTTTTCATGTTTCAATGTTGAGAAAGTATATGCCAGATCCATCTCATGTTTTGAGCTCAGAGGTAGTTCAGTTGGAAGAGAATCTCTCTTATGAAGAACAACCAGTCCAAATTCTTGACCGAAGAGAGAATGTGTTGCGAAAAATGGTAATCCACCAGGTAATGGTTTTGTGGAAAAACTATATGGTTTAAGAGGCAACGTGGGAATCTGAAAATGTTATGAGGGATAAATACCCCCATTTATTTTGATAAGTGAATAAAATTGTGAGGACGCAGTTTCCAAAAGGGGGAAGAATGTAACATCCCAGGTAAATAATGAATAAAACATTTTTATATTTATTAATATTTATGAATTAAATATTAATTTTACTTTAAAGGTGTTACTATGTTTGATAGCGTACCCGATATGCAACAAAGAGTTTCATTGAAATCTTATGTTGCACACTAGTAATAAAATAACATTATTTTAAATGGTAGTTAACACATAGCTGTTGTATTGGTGGTAATGAATATAAATAACTAAAATATGTTTATATATGTTTGTTAAATGTTTTTACATTTATCCAATAAAAGATAAAGGCTTAAAATACGAAAAGAATTCAATTTTAGGCATGTATACTCTAAAATTCACTAAAGGTCCACTAATAGCCTTTTGATGGAGAACTGTCTTTAAATATATTTTTGGTCACTCTTATACATTATATTGGACCAAATAAAATTCTTCTTTATAATCGGCACATCAAAATTTACTTTGTGTAATTTTTTGGTATTTTTCCGATAGAGTTCATTTTTTAATGAATAGTGAAAAATGTTGTATTTTAATTCAAAACCTCTTTTTAATCTAATTTATTAATATGATTAGTTTATCTTTTTCATTGTTTTTAAATTGAAATTAGAATATATTTTTACCATTAAATCCAATACTGGTCGTTGGAATTAATTTCACTTTGAAATTAGACTTAAACTAGTGTCAATCTTTTGATATATATTGTTTCATAAAAACACGCTATTTGTCATGACAGGGGGAATTAATTTTTAAATTAATTAATGTAACTTATATGATTTGAATTTTTTAAAATAGATATCATTTTTGAATTCGGAATATCAAATATAGCTTAGGGTGAAGTTTTGGTATTTTTCTGAAAAACTTTAATTTTTGATGAATTGTGAAACCACTAAGTGGTACTTAAAAAACTGATTTTTCATTTAAATGAAATTTTACCACCTCTGTGTTTTTAATTTCAAAAATCCGACATACATGATTTTAATTAGTAATTAAAATTTGGTTCAATGGGATTAAAATAATTTTTTGGTGAATAGTAACTTTTAAGTTTTTAATCGTGATTAGAGGTAATTAGTGTAGTTTAAGGTAAAATTAATGTTTTAATAATATGAAATGACCTTGACACATGTACTACCCTTATATTATGTGTTATGGACGACCAAGACAATCCATGGGTCAACTTGGGGACCCCATGGAGCCACTTTGTAGGAAAATGACATTAATAACTTTTTATTTAATGTTAAAATAAAAATGTCACAAACATGTGTTGTTTTACTAAAACAATTTTTAAATGGGGTTATACAAGTCATATTTTTTACTATAAATATTAATTATAAAGAAAAAAGAATTTCTTACATCATGATATTTTTTTTTATAATTTTTAGACATTAAATAAATTAAATTATTTATGACACCATGATGATGCAGTGATTACCTCATTATTTAACCATTTAAATAAAATGAAAAGATAACGAAACATCTAAGACCTACACTTGTCAAAAACCTATTGGATGGGTGGATGTCGAACTCTTATCACCTTATCCTCGAAATATATAATTGTGGGACCTTTAAAAACAAAAACTCATTTTATAATAAAGTAACCTTTTATAACTTTCCAAGAGTGCCCCTCCTCTCCTCTTATAAAAGGCCCCCACCTCTACCACCTTACCCACACCTATCAAGCCTTTGGCTCGGCCAAACCATGACCAATTTGTTTGTACACATCCCTATATTACTCCTAGAAGCCTCACATTGGGCAGAAGACATTCCAAGGAAGCCTTTGAGCTCAAATAAAAAAGAGTTACCAGATTTAAAGGTAGTGTCTTCTCTTGTGTTCTTATGTTTTATTTTTCTTCTCCAACCCCATAAAATATTTTTATTCCTTTATTTTGTAACTACATCAGTATCTTAAATATACTATGATGTTTTTATGATGAGTATTAGATATTCACCTACACACACCTTCATCAAATTGTTAATGAACATACTGTTTCTGTGGTTGGCGATTTTCTGCCTCACGAAACGATGATTGTTCAATCTTCTTTTAACACCTTTCACGGTGGCCATTAATAAGTCACTCTATTTATATATGATATATATTATGTTTATGTTTTCCTTATGCTTCTTTATTTTTCATTTGTGTCATACCTTTATTGTTTCCATTGTGGGTAAACACGAAAATTTCATTTAAGGAAGTGCGGACTAGCGCCCCCTCAAAGTGGTTTGATTTGTTAATGCCATATGTGGGAAGTATAAAGGATACAATTAATGTTATTATATATGATTTTATACTAGAATTATAATATACCATTATATAATTATGATTTCGCCCCATTAAATACGAAATAGAAATGAAAGTAGCGTTCATGCGTATGTACGGCTTACCGTCTCCATGAATGGTGCATTTCATTTCATACCATTAAATGTTATGTACTATTATAAATACATGTATATTATGGATATATATGAAATCCAAATAATGAATATCATTCTGGATTTAATGAACCATTGACCACATAAACAACATGTAATTGTAAGAAGTCCATTTTTGACTTATGAACCAGATATCAACAAAACGAACATTATTAACATAAATGTTTACATAATGTTTATAACATGAAAATAAGTGATATAAAAGAAATATTAATCTTGGGTAATGTTCTTAAGAATGTAGAAATTAACATTAGTTTATTATTTAGGAGATTAAAGAGCAATCGAGTCACGTCGGACACGAGGTAAGGGACTTCGTCTCAATCCCCTTTCATTTAGGAATTTTTTGGTCTAATACAAGGCTTTCTTTTATACGGTGTATAAAACCCTTTGACTTTTAATTTTATATAAAATGAATCTTTTTCTATTAAGAGTTTTACAAAATGACAAAAAGGAATGTTTCTTTTAACGTACGCGGTGACAACGACCTTTTCCGCCGCCGCGAGTATTATTTTGTCTTTGGCTTCCTCAATAAGCTATAATGTTTTTAAAATGAAATAAATACCATACACTCTTTCATGTATTTTGGTATTGAAAATGGGTTTTATAATGGATTTGTTATGTCAATATATTTATGTGATATATTGTGATCAATGTGTGGAAATGTTTTCATTCCATTATATTTGTTTTATGCATTATGATTTTATAATGGTACTTGGACATTTGACGGGTGGTTACGTGATAAACCATATGATGGATGGTGTCGTGAATACCAGGACAGGTGGTTACGTTATAACTACTAATGCATTTGGTATGGAAGTCGGATGTATGGCTTTTCCATTAAGTGATATTTGTGGAAGTCGACCGTATGGTTATTCCATTTAAGTATGTTTATGTCCAAAGTTACATTTTTATGTTATGTGTTCATTATATGGGTTTTATGGTAATCATTTGATTACAAAAGGGTAAGTAATGATATTTTATTCAGTGAAGTGTAATTACAACTCCATAAAGGTGAAAAGTATTACTTTGATAAAGTATTCATGGTTTACTTGTTTTCCTTCATTGTGTATCACTTACTGAGATTTTTAGGATCACCCAAAGTTTTTTTGAAATTTTTTTCACAGGACATAATGTGGAATAGGGTCAAGGATGGGATCAAGGAAAAGTCATGCTTTCGTAAACGTGGAACTAAGGATGACTTTTTTCTAAGAGTTCATGTTTTGAAAAAAAAAGGAAACTTTGTATAAGTGTCTACTATGTAATCTTTTGAGATGTAATAGTTGTGATCTAATACTCTAAAACTCTAAACCTGAAAAGATCCTCAATGGAAATTATTTATTTAATTCAATATTAAGTAATTTTTAAGGTCGGGCCCTTATACCATTTATCTATTATTAATATTATTTTATATTAACCCATTTACAATGTGTGTTTTTGAACAATGGAATTTACAAATTTAACCCTTTTATTTCCAATATAACGTTTAAATTACCGTGATATAATTTATTTAAGGCAGGGATAATGAAACACCCATATGTTCTAAAATTAGAACATTATATTTGATAGTGTATATGAAATTAATTATGTAGTTTATATTTCAATTATATGAAACGTTGTGTTGGTCTTATGTTACTTATATGAATGAGTATCTTCGAAATATATCTTTACAAACTAGTTCGTGTATTACCAAACAATAATATACTATTAATTGTAATATTTAATAGAAAAGTATCCCCCCTATATTGGAATAATGTGTAAAAATTGGAATAAATAACTTATGAAAATATATATTTTACATGGTATTTTTATTTATCTATAGAATATAATTTAAAGAAGAACTAATTATAATAAAAATTATTATTTTTCTTAAGAATTAATTTTTTTAAAAATATATTTTAATCGCTCTATGAAGATATAATTTTAGATTATTTTTTTAATTATAAAAAATTACATTAAAAAACAAAATAAATTTTTCATGGAATATTAAAACTATATAATGTTTCATTTTTTTTATGAAACATGTCATTTTTTAGTGAATAGTAATAAATAGTCAATTTTAATTTGAAATTGTGATGTAATTTGAATAATTTAGAAGGTTAAAATATATTTTGAATTGTATTAAATTTAAATATGATATATATTATACCATTTTATCCAATTTAGGTCATTTTAATAATTTATATATTTAATTTATTAAAAAAAATTTATCTTTTGTATATTTTCACTTGTGAAATCGGATTTATTGTACCTTTTGTGACATTAATATTAAATTAAAATATTCTAATCCTGTGAATTAAATTTATAAAATGGTATTCCATTTTTTAAACATCATAATTTATAATTTCTTAAAGTTAATAATATTTATTATCTATACTGAATATTGAATGTAGTAATGATTAATTATCAAAGTTAAGGTAAAAATCGGTTTATCAGTGGAAATTATAATATGATGAGGGTAAAAACACTAAACCAAAGTAAAAAAACTATTGGCCAGAAATATTTATACCATTGATCTTCAATGCTTTGATTATTTTCCATTTTTATCCATATGACATATGAAAAACATTGTATCACTCAATTCTTTAAAAAAAATACCAACTCGATCCTCTCCCCTATTTATAAAAGGTCACCCCTCACCACACCATAAGAAAAATGAAATAATATTTTGTTCTGCAAATACCTATGTATATAACATCCAAACATGCCTTAAATAAATCTAGAATACTTATTTTTCTATTTTACCCAATATATGATGGATTTAGTGAAACACTAATGAGGATACCTGAATATGATGTAATATTGTTAAACGAGCGTTATTATTTTATTTCTTACCTCATCACAAATAAATTATTTTAAAAAAATTTATGACATAGTAAAATAAGTATCATTAAAATTCAATGATGTTTTATGGTATTATTAATACCTAAAACAATATTCACTTCCAATGAATGGGTTATAAAACCGTTGTTCGTGTGTGTGGAAGACTACGGCCTCATGATCCAATGTCATTATTTTTTCCATTTCCACCACGCATGGTTAGTTTTGATGATATTTATATTATGTATACATGATATTTATAAATTTTTAAACTTATTATGTAATTATATCATATACACACATATATATATATATATATTATTCATTCATTCCTTAAGAGATATGATAACATCACTCTTGTGTAAGGCTGACTTCCACCTCGTGAATCAACGTGATTTGCCTTTCATTAACACATCACATGGAAGGTTAAAAGATAAATAAAATGATTACATATGAAATAAATTAAATAATAATTATATATTTTTTTAACTAATTATAATTATTTGAATAAAATACATATCAATTTCTATCCTTCCTGTTCACTCATGTAAATATGATAACATCATTCATGTACATGTAGACTACAACCTTCACGAACTGATGAGTCTCTCTTTTTATCAATCCCCCTAAATTATTTTAAATGTAATTATATAATATTGTATATATTATATTTTAATCATTTTTAATGTTAAAATATTACATGCATCCTTTTAATAATCTATATTAAAAATTGGAAATTCACTAAGGCGTATGTACAACAGACCATCTTAATGATCATAACACATATAAATATCATAAACATAATACATTATTGGTATTAAAGGTACAATTACTTTATATATATGATAAATATGTCATTATTATGATTATTGATATTATAAAACTAAATAATATGTGTATGAACCTGAAATTGCATGACGAAACATGCATGAGAATATAAAGTAATCAACACACGAAACAATGATAATAATGATATATTCTTAATTAATAGAGGATAATATGTTATATAAGGATCATATAATATATTATATATTCTATTATAACTAATTTTTAAGTTAATAACATGTCTAAAAACACTATACTGTAGGATAAAGAATGTTTAATCAAAAGGAATCATAATGTAATGGATTTTGTCTCAACATCATTTCATTGAAGTTCATTATAATATTACGAATCTAATTTATGAAATATGGTTCATATATTTCCCCTCTTAAATTTAATATAATGGATAATTTATTATTAATATTATTTTATGTGTCAGTTTCTATTATTTCATCAATGGGTTTTTAACATTAATGTAACCAACTGTATAATTTCATAACTCAATATCATTTATTTGGGTTATATTACACATTCATTTTCATTGATATCCTATGATTTTTTTTATAATTAATTTTGAAAATTTTATGTGATTTTTATACTCTTTAATGTTTATGTAACGTTCATACATAAAACCTATTCATTTTTTAAATCTCACTCAACATTACAATCATTGAAATGGTTTATTTCACAATGGCATTCTAATAAATAGTGTTTACTCTTAAATTTTAGTTGAAGAAAACAATTTGACCATTTCTAATAATATTGATTATTCATATTTTCCTCTTTTGATTAATGATATTTTCATTATTTTGAACCATTTTCCTACTATTGTATACATAATGGGTTTTTGAAAGTGTTTTAATAAAATCTGACTTCATTTCACTTTTTATTTAGAAATTTGTTTTCCTCAAAAAAAATTATTTTCTAAATAAGTTTTTTTTAAAAAAATCAACGTGTTAAAATTTAATTTAAATTTAATTTACACCCATTTTGAATCTATAAAAAATGTTTTCAAATGATTCATTATTTTATTTTCATTCCAACACCCATTAGGATATTATCTAAAATGTGAATGGAATATTATTATGGACTTCTAAATAATGATGTTTTGTAACGCCCCGACCCCAGCTACCCAGAGTCGGTGCATTACTTCGTAACATTGGTATGATCACAAAAGATCAAGTCTCTAAAGACCGATTAGTTTAGTAGCTTTGGAAACACTAGATACATTCATAAATGTTACATTACATCATAAGGTGAAAAACTACAATAACAAATTCTCCATAGTCCACACTCATATCCTCTTCTGACTATCCCTGCATGTCATTCATAAAATACTTCTTCACATCCTGGAAAATATTAAAACATTGAAAGGGGTGAGCTCAGATGCTCAGTAAGGATAAAAATATTGTGGAAGCTTTCATAAAGAATCATTAACATTTAAGGCAACTTATAACTAAAACAAAAGCCTTTTTAAACATGAACTTTAGCATAATATGGAAAAAATAAAATTAAATAATGCCATTTAATTACTCACATGGATATTCTACTAATCGAATAATACCATGCAATATCAATAACCACTTTCATAATGATGGAATGCATAATTCCAGACTATTATAACCATGTAGCCAAGGCCTCGTGCCAAGACCACAAATAATATTTTTTCAAGGCCTCGTGCCAAGACACTAGTTTGTCTCATGAGACCTACCAATGCATCGAGGAGCTATAGCGGGCTCCACCCATCACTTATTAAGACCAATGCATTCCTCATATGAATAGGTTTAAACATATCATAAACCATAACATAATCATATCACATAAAATATGCATAAAGGAAACATAACATTTCTACATTTCAATCACAAGATGTCAATACAACGCATTGATATAATAAAAACGCTTTCAAAACCATTTTCAATACCAAAATAAAAGCAAGTTAAAACTTTGTATTTATTTTTCATTAAAAAAAAGTGATGGCTTGTAGAGGAAGCCGAAACTCAAAAAATGGTCACAGCGGCGGAGAAGTCGCTGTCACCGCATAAGTACGGAAAGGAAAACATTCCTTTTTTGTCGTTTAGTAAAACTATTCGTTTAAAAAAGATTCCTTTTGAATAAATGTAAAAGTCAAAGGGGATTATACACCGTATAAAATAATGTTGTGTATAAAACCAAATATGCCTCAATGAAAAGAGATTGAGACAAAGTCCTTAAAAAGATCGTTTTTAAAATAAAATAGATCTATTATGTGTATTAACTATAAGTACACATAAAAAGTACAAATACAAGATAGGACATAATAATATAATGATATAATTTGAAAGTAGGAGATTAACCCAAATAATGGAAATTGGGTTAAGAAGTTCCCTTACCTTGTGTCCGACTTGATTCGACCGTTCTTTAACCTCTTGAATAATAAACTAGAGTTAATATCTACTTTATAAAGAACCATTTTCTATTTCATTATCCTTTTTATATCACTTATTATAATGTTAGGAACATTATGTAATTATTTTAGTTAATAACGGTCGTTTTGTCGATCTTTGGTACTTGAGTAAACAATAAACTTCTTATAATTACAAGTTGATTATGTGGTAGAATATCCATTATCTCCAGAATTATATTCATGATTTAGATGTAATGTATATCATATATATCCAGTATATACATTCATTCATAATATTACGTAACATTTAGAGGTAAGAAATGAAATGCACCGTTCATGGAGACGGTAAGCCGTACGTACGCATGAACGCTACTTTCATTTATATTTCGTATTTAATGGAATGAAATCATAATTATATAAAGGTATAATATAGTTCCAGTATAATATCATATTAATATAATTTACTCCATCCTTTATACATTCCACATATGGAATTAACGATTCACATCACTTTGAGGGGGCGGTAGTCCGCACTTCCAAAAATGAAATTATCGCATTTACCCATAATGGAAATCATAAAGTATGCCATAAATGAAAAATACAGAAGCATAAGAAAAACATAAACATATTATATATATCATATATAAATATAGTGACATCTTAATGGCCACCTTTGAAGGTGTTATATGAGTGTTGAACAATCATCGTTTCGTGAGGCAGAAATTCGTCATCCATAGAAAGAGTATGTTCTTTAACCATTAGATGTCGGTGTGCGTAAGTATAGCTCGAATAATTCTTATAAAAACAACCTAGTATATTGAGGATACTGGTGTTGTTACAAAAGAAATTAATAAAAAGAGTTTATGGGGTTGGAGAAGCAAAATAAAACAAAATAACATAAGAGAAGACATTACCTTAAAATCGGGTAACTCTTTTGATTTGAGATAAAGGCTTCCTTGGGAAGACTTCTGCCCAAAGTGAGGCTTCTAGGAGTAAGGAGGGAAGTTGGGAGAGTATTTGGGCAGAGGTTGGCCGAGCCAAAAGGCTTTTAAAATGTGAGTAAGGTGGTAGAGTTGGGGGCCTTTTATAAGTGGAGAGGAGGGGCACTCTTGGAAAGTAAAGAAAAGTCACTTTATTATAAAATGAGTTTCGGATTTTAGAGGTCCCACACTTATATAATTCGAGGAAAAGGTGATAAGGGTTCGCAATATACTCATACAATAGGATTTTGACAAGTGTAAGCCTTGGATTTTACATTATCTTTTTATTTTATCTAAATCGTTAAATAATGAGGTCATCGGTGCATCATCATGATGTCATAAATAATTTAATTTATTTAAAGTCTAAAAATTATAAAAAAATACTTTGATGTAGGAAATCTTTTTATATTTACAATGACTATTTATAGTCAAAAATATGACTTGTATAACCCCATGTAAAAAATTGTTTTAGTAAAACATTTCATGTTTGTGTCATTTTTTACTTTAACATTAAATAAAAGGTATTTATGTCATTTTCCATCTAAAGTGGCTCCATGGGGTCCCCAAGTTGACCCCTGGATTGTCTTGGTCGGCCATGAAACATCCAATGAGGATATGACATGTGTCAAGCTCATTTCATATTATTAAAACATTATTTTTACCTTAAACTACACTAATTACCTCTAATCGCGATTAAGAACTTAAAACTTACTATTCACCAACAAATTATTTTAATCTCATTGAACCAAATTTTACTTCTTAATTACAACCATGTATGTAGGATTTTTGAAAATCAAATCACAGAAGTGGTAATATTTCATTTAAATGAAAAAATCATTTTTTTAACAACCACTTAGTGGTTTCACTATTCATCAAAAATTGAAGTTTTTCAGAATAAGGGCAAAATTTCACCCTAAGCTATAATTGATATTCCGAATTCAAAAATGATGTCTATTTTACAAAATTCCAAACATATAAGTTTCATTAATTAATTTTATAATTAATTCCCGTTGTTACAACAAATAGCGTGTTTTTAAGAAATAATTTATATCAAAAGATTGGCAATTGTTTATGTCCAATTTCAATGTTAAATTAATTCTAATGACCACCATTGGATAAAATGGTAAAAATATATTATAATTATACTTTAAAACCACTAAATAGTATAATTTATCACAATAAATTATTTTTATTAAAAAATTTGTTTTAAGTATTTTTCACTATTCATAAAAAAATTGGAAGTTCTCATAAAGTTACAAAAAATTAAACTTAGGATAATTTTGATATTACGAATACAAAAACGAAGTCCATTTGGAAAAATAAAATTTATCAAATTTCAAAAATTAGGTATTTCTATTCATAACGGCTACTTTGATTAGTCGCGGTGTTTTAGAACTCGAACTTGTGTACAATGCAGGAAATTGCATTATTGAAAGAGAGGCGTATCGTGGAAGCTCGGGGTGTTACAAGTTTCATTACCATTATATAGGGAAATGTAATTTAAATTTTATCATTTATGAAATGAATGTAATCACTAGATTTTTTGAACATCATTATGTTGATGATCCCATTGCAGGTATATGAGGATCACATTAGAAATAATGTATTGAAAAATTTATTTTCAAAGAAAATGATTTTTAAAAGGATTTTCTAAAATGAAAAGGATATTTTACACTATATTTTTTTTAATTATATTTTTATTGTATTTATATTATTCAATTTCAAAAAAAAAATCTAATGGGTGTATATTTATACCCCCTTATTTCTCTTCATGATGGTTTATAATTATATAAACCAAGGATAGTATTGAAATTCAATTCATTGTTTCATTGTGTAGTCACTAGGCCCCCTTCTAATATTCAATTTCTTGTAATTATATGACACTAAATTTCCCCTAAATTACATATTATTTATCATGAATATTATTATATCATAAATCATATCTCATTATTAAATATGGTTTTTATATTGAATTTTATTTGATTAAAAGAGGAAACATTGATAAATATGTTTAATTTACTCAATAAAAATATTTGATGTTAAGGCATATTGATTCAAAAATTAAATTTTATATTCTATATATGTGGAATTAATAATTTATTTAGTGAGTTGTGGGACCCTATATAATATATCCTCTTGAAGCATCATTACGGATCATGAGAAAAACATGTTAATATTACATTAAACAGGTTTGTACCTATTGTATAAAATATCTTGTTAATGGTTTTAATGTATTGGTATCATGATACCAGATATTAAAAGTCAAATAATTAATCTTTACCAGCATTATAGTTTCAATTATTATTATCAAGTATATTTTCACAATGCTATTTTATTTGGATGGGATTCATTTTATGATTATTGATTAAATGACCTGTTTTTTTGTTATTCGCATTTCTATATTGGTTATTAACTATACATATACTGACATTTTGTATGTGATCTATGATTTAACATTCCATATTATGTAGGCCATATCTAGTCATTAAAATAGAAGGTATACTACGTTATTTACCATTCCATATAGATTATAACATATTTAGTTGTTTAAATGGAACGCGTTTTTAATTATTTATCATTATATTTCTATTAGGATTATTGTTTTCTGATAACATACTCTATACTCAACCCTTACATTTCATTTAAGATAAACCTTATTTTATTTACTTTCTTATGAATCCTTGAAGTGTACCCTATTTATTATGAAATGATATGAAATGGGAATAATGATAATAAATTATTTTTTCTTATTTTTATATTCTAATAAAATTTAATACTCAAGTATGTTCCACTTTTACATATATTACTAAGTGTTTTGGTCCATCAATATTTGATTCCATATGAGAAATTCTAATGTAATGTTATAGAACACTAGCATAGAGCTATTGAGGATAGGGTCACTACAATATATATCACACATATAATTATAGATGAATAATATATAAAGGCTATAAAAGAATTCAATTATTAATGACGGATAAAGAAAAAATTTGAGGATGTAAGTGTTGTAGTAAAATAAATCAATGTTATTATATATAAAAATCCAATAAATATTTATTTAAGAAAACTAGTTCATCATCCAAAAACATATCACATTATAAAAATTTATCCTTTTATCAATGATAAGCTTCTTCCTTATATAGTGTAATTAGATAATGTATCAATTCATGAACAAATTTTGGATATGATGATGAATGTACTCCCAAAATATGAGTTTGAGAGGAATATGATAACACTTTATATTTAATAATATATATATATTCCTATATGTTTTAGAAAATAGACCCCCACCCAATAAAATTATTTTATATTTAATCAATGCATGATATAAAATTATTAAATCTAATGATTGAATATATAAATCTGATTTGTGAGATTTCATATAATAATTGTTTAGTAATTTTGAAAAAGGGGAGATGTTTTTCTTGTATAAATCATTAGATTTTTAACCTATATTATCCTATCTTAAAGATATAGTGTAAAAGTGGTGATTTGTGATATGGAAGTTTTATTTGTTAATTATTTATGGGACCAAAAACATGGAGTAGTAGTTAACATAAATGATATAACAAAATATTATTCTTGAATAACATTTCATTTTATGCTTTTTAGACTTGAGGAAATTGGTTTATATGGGCCTAAAGTTTGGAATTATTGAATTATTAATTCTATATGTAATGGTGTATTATTTTATTTTAAGTAAGATTTTTTTACTAGAGTACAGAGATAGAGTATATTTTAATATTCTATTTTTTAGAGGGATTTTGTTTAGGAATAATTTATACCCAACCTAATTGATGATATTGATAGTAAAAAATCCTTGAAGAATTTTGAGGATTCGTTTTATATTAAAATTATACGTGATTTGAGTTAGAAAATATTATCATTATGTTATATTTAAACTAATAAATTTTTTTAATAAGATAATTTTTTTTATATAGGGTTGAATTCCATGATAAAAAAACCTATGGTTTCAATAGAACATGAGATTTCAATGTTGTGTGTGTTTGAGTTATCTTTATAGTCACTACATGGATGTGTTACCTGAACCATTAAATGATTTTTTATTAAAATGGTAATGTGTTCCCATTAATTATATATTTGAGGGAGTTTTGTATAATTCTTTTGGTGAATTTTTTTTATTATTTTAGCATTTCATGGTGATGAGAAGATTGCATCTTGGAGGAATATGTCATGTTGTATTAGGTATATGAATAATTTTAATGCTTCTACCAATTTAGATATAACAAAAAAAATTTAAGGGGTATCGATCTAAACCCTTATATATTAAAAAATTAGTTTCATAAAACCCTTATCACATGATGATTGTAATATTTTATTCGTTTATCTAAATATATTTTCTTGTTTAATTGTTGGTTTATCCACTCTGTGGCAGAAGGGTTCTTCCAAAACTAATTTTAAGATGAATGAAACATATATAATTCATAATAGATATTATATAATTTAAATAATATATATTAAGATGATTTCATGAGTCTTTTTTTGGGACTTATCACTCTTCAACAACTATCAATACCACCACCTGAATTTTCATATATGGGATATTAGATTTATATTGGAAATAATCAACATCATATTTAGTAATTTTTTTATATTTTCTTTATGTAAATATAGTTTTTAATATAAGAAATAGAATTATAATTAATTGGTTGAATCAGATTATTTGGCACATTATATCCTAATTAAAATATATGGTACATCAAGAACAAATTTATATTTCTTGAAAAATAATAATTAATATCATCCATTTAATCACTGATCAGTTGTGTGGATAATTATATATCTTATTGGGAACCATTAGAAATTTTTTAGGAGAGAAAAATAAATTTTTCACAAAAATATTCAAAGGGAAGATCGTTCTCTAGGTTATTATCTTGCTATATGTTTTTTGATGTTCAGAAAGTGGATAAATTAAACAATGATTGTCAGAATATCCTTGGTCAAAATAATTATTTTTATGAGTCTTAATATAACTAAACACGTGGAGGAAGGTCTTTATTGACGTTTTTATGATCATGGAGTTATCGTTACCTATTTTTTTATAATAATTTACAGTCAATATGGATACAATAAATTAAAAATGAATTTTTTTTCATATTCTTTCAACATCTTGACACTTTTCTATTTCATGCTCCATTGATGTGATCAGTAGTTTTGAATAATGAAAATTTAAATATGTCGATTATTTTCTACTTAAAACTGCATATATATTGTTAGCCAAAACTAGGTTGTTAATAATTACATGTAAATATAATTGGATAGTTACAATACAATGTTCAACACACCCGGATTCACACACCTCGGTGTGGGTACTACCTTTCTTTTGGTCCATGCCATTTGACATTATGGAGTGATTTAAACTATTTCCATAGTGGTTTTATATATTTTCCATAATTTATGAAATAATTAATCAACCACCAAATGAAAATTTTCACAACCTAAATCATGATACTATTTTTCTCTATATATTACATTCTCAAGTAATAAAAATCATCCAAGGTAAGTTTCAAGATCGAATAATGTGATGAGAACATAATTGAAGAAAAAAATGATGACAAATCATTAATTGATTTAATAATTTTTAAAAAAATATGGAATTTTCATAGGAATCCATTGAGCTTTAATACCATAAGTTAATCTCTATTAACATTGAATTGTTTTGTAATTTATTAAATAAGAAATGGTTTTACTAATAATGAATAAATGTTTTATTAAAAAATAAATTATTCTTGTATTAAATTAAGGATATAATGGTAATAAATATTTATATATTATGATATTATATAATATATTTTATTAATTTACATGTCCTTACCCACTAAGACCTCACATCGGATTGTATTATGTATAGTGTGTGACTCCATTATCACCACTAATAGTACATGGACTGGAAAATAGAACCAATAATATATACACATTAATTAGAGGATAAATAGAATATAAAAATGTAGTGGATATGAAAAAAATAATAATTATATTATATATAACATTTAACAACCCAAAATTGGATAAATTATATTCCATTGGTAGTGAAAAAATTCTTTATCATGAAATTTATTAATAGATAACACATGTATTAGTTTTTTTTATTTTAAAAAGATATAAGTAATATCTCTTATGATTGAAAATAATGTTATGAATAATTACCAATAATAGTATAGATATTAAAATCTTTTAATATGCTTAATATATATCAATCGATATGATAATGTGTTACTGACATTTAATGAAGGAGAAATATCCCCAACATATACAATTTCACCCTATGAAGCCCATTTGTCAAATCGTACATGGGGGAAATAATTACAGGTAGTAGACCTTTAATAATTCAAGAATGTGATTCAACAATAACATCTTGAGGGAAATAATTTAAAAGATAAGTTCATTATTATTTAGAACCACCACAAAACCATGATTCTAGAAGCACTATAAGAAAATTTCATCATCCCATAACTAACACATAATGTTAATATTGTGGGACACATGTTCTTATATATGGAAGCTATGAATTTGAATTTATATTTTTTTATTTTTAATAATAAAATTATAATAATTATCTATTATTATATTCTAATGATTTCATAAATCATTTTATAAATGATATATTTTTATACAATGAAATGAAAATTATATTGTATGAAATATGGAGTTTAATATGTAAACACTTTTTGTTATGTTAAATAAATTATTTTTATGTATATGATATTTTAATAAAATATTATTATAAAATAACATAATATAAATGTAGATGATAATATAGTTTTATGAATTCAATTGTAATTATTATAACTGTAAGAAAACAATTATCATTAAAAACCATGTATTTTTCAATAAATGGGGTTTTTATAAGATTTTTAAATTATAGTATTTATAGAATTATTTTGATACCATAAATATTAATTTTGAAACCATAATTGTTTTATTATCCAATGGTTATGGTTTTTAAAATTTTAAAAATATTCAATATATTGAGTAAAAATAAAATTTGGTACAGTTTAATGGTAAGTATTATGATATGATTAATGACCAAAAGTGATGTAATTAATATTATAAATATTATTAATGACCAATGTTTCCCCCCAATAGAATACATTTTTTAATGTAACACAATTAATTTTTTATACCCTCATTTGATCCTACAAAACCTATATTATATTTTAATTTATTAGAATAAATTCATATAAAACATGGTCCAATTTAACATCCCCATGTTTATTTTTTAATTATTCTGGTTCATGGGCTTATAACATAATCAATCCAATCATGTTTTCATGAAATAATTAAAAATTATTATGCTAACATTTTTCATTTTTTAATATAGATTCTTAATAATATTTTTTAAAAATTAATCAATAATCCAGCTTTATTATTCTATTAAACCCCAAACATTCTCACGTCCCTCATAAAAAAATACCAATAGAGCATTGATTTAATCTTCCCATCCCTCTACAAATCACTCAAATGTCTCCCACATGCTTTAAATAAGCTCCACCCATCCTCTATAATGCATAATCTCTATGTAATTGATTCTCTCCTTCAACATATTATTCAAGAACCTCTTTATATTATACCTCTAAATTTAAAATTATTTAATATTAGATATTTTTTATAAACATACCACATTATATACCTTTTATTTCCATGTTATGAGGTAATCATTTCAATTTGATTAATCACTTATAAGAATATTTATGTACCTTTATTATTCATTTGAAATTATCATATGGTTTCTTTACCAAACTATTATTTATTGAATAATCATTCCCCATTTGTGTGCATAGGTATTCATCTAGATGTATCTATCCTCCATTTATTGGTACATAAATTTACATAAATGAAAACCCATAAGTGTGGGAATAAATATGATGAAATATGTTAATATGTTTTATGGTATTTGTGGGACACCAACACACGTACATGATATGAATGCGACTAGTGGGCCCCTAATTTTACATCCCTAAAATATATTTGATAATGTTATTATCTCATTAGATTCCAAGTATGTTGAAAAGGACGTTATACAAACAATAATATGATATTACTTATTGGTGGTTTGAATTATCATATTGTTTTAATTTATTGTTTTATATTATCTATACACTTCAATACCACCTTTATGTTTTCATGTAATATCATGGCTCATTTTTCATGATAATGAATATCATCCCCTTTATTCCTCATTGATATTTTTATTGAATGAAATCCAATAAATTCATCATAATTTAATTTTATTATTCCCTTACTAGTTTTCATAACTCACCCAATTTTTATTTATGTCCCCTAGTCACCCAGGTAGTGTTTGAGTATCCATGGAGTATAATCCCATATTAGGGATTTCTTATAATATTTTATTTTATTTGTTTAAATTTTTTAGGTTATGTATCTATTTTAACAAATTCAATAGAACCCATGTCATTATAGGGTTTTTAAGTGTATAATTTTGTTATAATAAGGATATAAAGTGTTTTGAAATACGGGTTATCATAACAATTATCACCAGAATGTCTAGTTATATTTTGGGATCTATATTATGTCACGACCCATTCTCGGGGCCCGTGTCGTGACATCCCTAAGCCTGCCTTCCATAGGCCGGGGGCTGGTGACTAGTACCAAAGGGGTAACTCCCTAAAAATTTGGAAGGCATTGCCTTTATAAAATGTAAACACACACAACCATAGTACAAGTGGAAACAAACACTAAGTAAAGCAATATAACAAGTGTGTTGAAAGTACAAGGGGCCAGAAATACAAGCCCAACAGAAAGGTACAACTACAATAGAAAGAAAGTATAACCGAAAAGACAAACAACTGGAAGATGGAAGAAGCTCCTGGATCATCCTCCGGGATCCTACCTGAAGGGTAGGTACAGATGTCCTCCTCAGCACTCTATGTCAATCGGTCTGCTTCGTGTGTCGTCACGCCGAGTGTCCACCTCCAGGTACCCACCAGTCCTCGTACACTCTTCTTCGGTCAGCATTGTACATCGTCTGCATCCAACACAACGAGGTCCAGGAATAGCCCGTGAAGGGGTGAGTATAGTGATATTCAGTAGGGACCCCAAGACCCTAAAGGTCTCAGAAAACCCAAAAAGGATAAACCATATGGAAATTTCTCAATAGATGACCTTTACTTAAGTATATTCCCATATATATAACTATGTTATCAAGTAACCCATCTCAATCATGAGGAAAACACAATGGTCATTGACTCAGTTCAAACTAGGATTTTCATTATCGAAACCAAACCTGCTGTAGAACTCCTCCTCTGTCGAGTACAGTGGCCCTATCGCAACTCCGAGGTGTTAATCACTAACCTTAGACTGCTGAGGTACTCCTCCAGTCGAGTACCGCGGGACGTCTGCCAAACTAGGCACTCCTCCACTGTGGGTCTGCCGCCAAACTGGGAGCTCTGCCTAATATCCGTCAGAGGTACTCCATATGTCATGTACCATGGGTATAATTCCAAACCAGGCGCTCTGTCCACCGTGGGTATTCCACCAAAATGGGAGTGTCGTCCACTGGACTAGTCGAATCACTCCGAGTTGAATCGGTTAAGCAGTAGTCAGGTCTACAACTAAAAGGTATATGCACTGTGTCTGCTCATCTCCAGGAGGATTCACACCACGAGCTACTGGTTGATACTCCAAGTGTCACAAAGTCTCACATAGAAGTATAAAAAAGGTATGCCTCATCATAGGGGTCTCAACGCATCAGACAGTGCGTCAATTGGACGCCCGATCTGTGAGTTATTAGTCTTTCCGTTCCAGGGGCCTAGTTGGTTTCTAAGATAAACCAATCCGACCATACTCCTACTGTGTCCAAAACTGATGTGGAGTATGTCAAAAGTACTGTCTCATAAAAATGAAACCATCGTAGTTGACGGCACGTCAATCAGACATCCATTTATTATGTTATAAGTGTTTCCACTCCGAGGGCCTAGTTTGTTTCGGGTTCGAACAAACCCGGTTTTACCAAAACTTCTCCAAAACCTTGAGTGTAAAATACCAAAACGACCATATCAATTTGAGGAATCCTACGCAACTGACAGTGCGTCGATCGGAGGTTCTTAGCTCATGTTATGGGAAATGAACTGAAAAATGGTTTGAAGAGGGGGGTATGGGCCCGATCCGACCCGGACTAACCCACCCTGTGTCAGCCCGGCCCGGCAGGCGCGGCTCGGCACGGCGGCCGGTCACGGCTCTTCCTGCCTGGAAGAGAGGGGTGGCGATACCCCCCCCCCCCCCCCGATAGCTGGAGAGGCTTAATACCGCACTTCTTTAATCCCGGAACGGCTCTGCCATTACGGTTCCATCTGCCGTCGCGGCTAAGCCGCGACGGTCTGCTCCGGCGGCATGTCTCCGCCTTCCGCAGACCACCAGACGTGTCCGGTGGTCCGTTTTTTCCACCGTCTATTCCTATGATCATCTCGGGGACCTGAACTCCACTGCGAAAGCTCCAAATTTCCGTTGCAGTCCCATTTCGTCATCGCCCGTTAATCCACGCACTGACGAACAACCAACAGAGGGTCGTCAGGCCGTGTTTGTTCGGCCCACGCACTTCGCATTAGGCATTATCAATTGTCCATAAAATAACACATTCTTTCATCAACGACAAGGGTATAATTTATTCAAAACAAATTATACAAACACCCTACCTCGAAAAGAGGTCTCACGTCATCGAACCACGTAAGATGAACGTCATGGTGGTCGGGCATCCGCTCGTCATGGGGGTAGACGAATTTGTCATCATTCTCTGTACGCTTCCTCTTTCGAGATCGTGTGTCGGTATGTTGAAGAAGAAGAGGAAGATAGAATATTCGTCAGAGAGGTCCCACGTCGGAAGGAGATCCAAGGAAGAAGCATCGTTGGAAGAGATTTTTCACGTTCTTCGTCGGAGATGTTCTTCGTTGAAGAATGATGTTCTTCATCGGAGAGGAACACCTTCTTCTAATTCTTCGGAGGTTTCCCAAAAAAATATTTGTTAAGGAAAATATTAAAATGAGGCTTTCCCCTATTTTAATAAACATTCCATTCCATTTCAAATTAATTCAAAAGTCTTAATTAATTTGATAAGGTGGAACATTAATGAAGAGGTTGGAATGTGGAGAGGCTCCACCCAATTAATGAGGGGAGTTGTCTTGAATTAAACAAGGGGTTTAAGGGAGAGTTATGGGCAGATGAAATGGTGGGGATAATGTGGGCCCCAACACACTAATTCCTCTCATCAGAGATTATGTGGGTGTGGGACCCAACTCTAACTCCCCTTTGGAGGAAATAACCACCCACCCTAAATAAAAGTGTGTAATACAAATTTTAATTATTTTACTCTAATTCTCCAAAAATTAACTCTCAACCTGCAGAAAAATAAATGGCGGTAAAGGTCCCATTAAGAAAATATCTGCGCTGCGATTTCATAGGTGCCCTCAGATTTTGATTCCGAGCACCGGTTCAAAATGTAGAAAAACTCACACGTAAGTTTACTAAACGTACCCGAAAAAAACTTCAGAAATTGTTTCCGGGCACACTGGGCCTCAAAATCCACTGCCGTCAGAAACTGCGGACTCGTAAAATTCCAAAAAAATTAAGAAAAAAATTCCTTGAAATTTCCAGGTCTTTAAATTACTCTCACCCTAGGGCTTTATGTCCCTGTAAAGGTACAACACACACTAGGGAAACAAAAGAGGAGGTTGTGAGCACGCATCTATGCCTTCTTCTCCAAAGTGATTTTCTGGAGGTTCTCGTGCAACCAACGAGCGTGCACTAGAGGAATCGACTATCCACGTAGGATCCACTTATGTTGATCCTCAATCTCTACTGGAACCTTCGTGAATGTTTATCCATCATCGATGTCCATCTCCCCGTGGTCGATGATGTGGCAAGGGTCGTGCATGTATCTCCTCAACTGAGATATGTGGAAAACATCGTGAACTCGGTGTAACTGAGTTGGAAGGGCCAGGCGGTAAGCCACCTTGCCCACTCTGTTGAATACTTGGAATGGTCCGATAAAACATGGAGATAACTTTCCACCCCAACCAAAACTCCATAGACCTCGTCGAGGTGACACCCATAAGAAAATGTGGTCGCCATCCTCAAACTCTAGTGCTCTCTGTATCTTATCAGAATAGGACTTTTGTCTGCTCTGTGTAGTCCTCATCTGCTCCTGGATGATGTACAGCTTCTCCATCGTAGCATGCACCATCTCTGGTCCTACAAGAGCTTACCTTTTCTGAAAAGATAAATATAGTCTCGTCCCCTGGATGAACCACATCCTTTTCCTAATACAGTCAATCCTAATATGAACGATGCAATTCATGTGATGGATGATGATGTAAGGCCTCAACTCTACTACCAAGAGATCCAACCGTTAATCTCACCTCCAAGGTTCGAGTCAAACTGTCGACATCACTTTGTGGTCACTGGGTCTCCTCCAGTATGAATCACGAATGTGACGGTAAAGTCAATAGTTTTAACCGGAACCTCTTATTATTAACCACACAAAAAGGAAGGAAAGCAAACCTCACAAGGAAAAGTGACTTTTATTACTGCAGCTCGAAATACAAAGACACAAAGCAACCACAAAAAATGACATCAACAACGCTAGAAGCATCATGAACAAAGGCCTCTATGCCTGGAACAAGTCCTACTCCAGTACACCTACTTCCAGAGCTCCATAGTCGTATGCTTCAGCTGCCTGAAGCTGTGCTCTCTCATGTCCACTTGTTCCCTGCGGTTGGGGTGGACCTCCTGGTTGTGGTAGTGGCAACACCTCGAAGCGTCGTACACCACCAGGTGCACAGATAGCTCCTTGCGGTCCGTCACGATCGAACTTCTGTCTCTGTCT
The DNA here is from genome assembly GCA_963277665.1 of Viscum album. Taxonomy (NCBI): domain Eukaryota; kingdom Viridiplantae; phylum Streptophyta; class Magnoliopsida; order Santalales; family Viscaceae; genus Viscum; species Viscum album. The sequence continues at coordinate 903,777,864 of OY728122.1, read as the reverse complement.
GGGAGGTCCCTCATATATCTTCTGATCGTCTACACGGCGGGTCGGACAGTCATGTGCCATGTGACCAAGCCCACCGCAGGACTAACACTGTCCATTCCGGGTATGCCTGGCTCTGTCTCCACCATGGGTGCACCGCACTACCGATCATGAGTCGTGTGGTCGACCACCTGTGGGTCTAGTCCTCTTGGACCTCTATGTCATCTCTCTACTGCCAGCTCCAGAAGACTCTGTTGTATGTCGACTAGTGGTGGGTTCCGCTGCTGGAGATTTCTCAGCAAGGAAACTCTCCACTAGGAGGGCTCGCTCCAACACCGCTGCCTTCATTGAGATGATGTGAGATACAACTGAAGCTCTAATCTCTCACCTGACCCCTTCTCGAAGGTCTGGGCCCTGAAGAACGGGTCGCGTACCATATCTGTAGAGTATCACAAGAGGTCGGTGAACCTCGCTGAGTACTGAGCTACACTCATGCCGCCCTGCTACAGATGAATTAGCTCATGTATCCACACCGCTCGAAGGGTGGCTGGTACAAAATCCTCCCGAAACAGGCTCTCAATGTCTTCCCATAGAAGTGTCACCTCGTCGTGCATTTGGAGCATCAGGATCCACCATCTACCTGCTTCTTCCTGAAGGAGGCTGGCAGTAAGGATTACCATGAAGTCTGTTGGTGTCCCTACAAGCCTGAAGACTCTCACCACAACTTCCATCCAATCTTCATCCACCTATGGGTCCATCTCTCCCCTGAAAAAGGGTGGCCTATGGCGATGGAACTCGTGCATCGCGCTCAAGCGGCGTGCACTCTCTGTTGTGGGGGCTTGTGGCATCGGTGGCCCAAAGGTTGGTAATACTGTTGGTGCCTCAACTGGAAGAGGGCCTTGTACTGAGGCCTCGTCGCTCAGCGGGCTGTTAGTACGTACAACTCTTGGGGCCCTAGCTTGTCGTCTGCAGGGAGGCATCCTGAAAGAAACATATGTGACATGGTCAAAGACTATACCTAGTGAGCTAACCTGGTTTGAGATGAATTAAAAGAAACTTATGAAAACACACAGGTAATCAATGTTTTTGTGAACTGAGTCGGAAATCAGATGTGAGGGTCCTAATGTATGGATACATCGGTCGCCCGCACCAACACTGGACTCCCTGAACTGAAAACCACACTTAGTACCCTTAACACTATTACTTCATAGAAAGAAAATATCTGAGTCCTATGTTCTAAGGTAGAACTGACGTCCTCTGATAAAAATTTGTCATGACCCGTCCTCGGGACCCATGCCATGACTACCCCAAGCCCGCCTTCCATAGGCTAGGGACTGGCGACTAGCACCAAAGGCGTAACTCCCAAAAAACTGGGAAGGAATTGCCTTTATAAAACATAAACACACACAACCAGAGTAAAAGAAGAAGCAAAAACAAAGTAAAGCAGTATAAAAAGTGTGATTAAAGTACAAAGGTGATGGAAATACAAGACCAACAGAAAGGTAAAACTACAATTGAAAGAAATTACAACTTAAAAGAGAAACAACTGGAATATGGAAGCAGCTCCTGGATCTTCCTATGGGTTCTGACCTGAAGGGTAGGTACAGATGTCCTCCTCAGCACTCTGCATCTATCGGACCTTTCCATGTGCCATCACGTCGTGTATCCACCTCCTGGTACCGTCCAGTCCTTGTACACTCTGCCTTGGTCAGCGCTGTCTGTCGTCTGCATCCAACACAACGAGGTGCAGGCATAGACCGTGTAGGGGTGAGTATAACGATACATAGTAGGGACCCCATGACCCTCAAGGTCTCGCAAAATCCAACAAGGATAAACCAAAAAGAAATACCTCAACAAATAACCTTTAGTTAGGTATATTCCCATACATATACCTAAGTTATTAAGTAACCCATCTCAATCATGAGGAAAACACAAAGGCCATTGACTCAGCTCAAACCAGGATTTTCATTATCAAAACCACAACTACTGGTGAACTCCACCTCTGTCGAGTACAATGGCCCTATCACAACTCTGAGATGCTACTCACTAACCTTATATTTCTAAGGTACTCCTCCTATCGAGTTCCGCCAGTCTACTGCCAAACCGGGCGCTCCTCCGTTGTGGGTCTGCCGCCAAACTGGGTGATCCCCCTAATAGCTGTCAGAGTTAATCCTTCTATCGAGTACCATGGGTATGCTCCCAAACCAGGTGATGCATCCTCCATGGGTCTGCCGCCAAACCGGGCGCTCCGTCCACTGGGCTAGTTAAATCACTCCGAGTCGAATCGGTCAAGTAGTCATCAGGTCTACAGCTACTAGGTCTTCGCATTCTGTCTGCTCGCCTCCAGGAGGATCCACTCAACGAGTTACTGGTTGATAATCCAAGTGTCACAAAGTCTCATGTAGAAGTTTCAAAAAGAACTTCCTCGTCATAGGGGTCTCAACGCAATAGACGGTGCGTCAATCAGACGCCCGGTCTGTGAGTTATTAGCCTTTCCGTTCCAGGGGCCTGGTTGGTTTCTAAGCTAAACCAACCCGACCATACTCCAACTACGTCCAAACCTCACATGGAGTATGCCAGAAGAACCTTCTCATTAAAAGGAAACCATATTAGTTGAAGGCACGTCAATTGGACATCTGGTCCTTCAGTTATATGTTTTTCAGCTCCGAGGGCTCGGTTGGTTTCGGGTTTGAACCAACCGAGATGTACCTAAACATTGCCAAAACATTGAGTCTAGTATACCAAAACGACTGTATGGATCTGATTAATCCTACACAACTGATGGTGCATCGATCGGAGGTCTTTAGCTCATGTTATGGTCAATTAACCGAAAAATGGTTCGAAGAGGGGGGTCTGGGCCTGGTCCGACCCAGCCCAACCCACCGTGGGTCGGCCCGAACTGGGTCGACGCAACCCAAGTCCGATTCCAGCCTGACTAGGCACCGACTGTCCCAAGGTTTGCGTGGCTCGGCTAGGTGTGGCCCAGCCCGGCAGCCGTCCGCGGCTCGGCCTGCCTAGCCGAGCGGGGGGGAGACGCGAGCCCAAGGATAGCTGGCGTGGCTTAATGTCGCGCCTCTTTAATTCTAGAATGGCTCTGCTGTTCTGGTTCCATCTGCCATCGTGGCTCAGTCATGGCATTCTGCTCTAGTGGCGCGCTGCCGCCGCCGAACGTTGGCACCACCGCCGCCTTCTGCGGACCACCGAATGCGCTCTGGTGGTCCGTTTCGCCCACTTTCTACGCCTATGTTCATCTCGGGACCTGAACTCCAATGCGAAACCTCTAAATCGCCGTTGCGGTCCCGTTTCGACATCGCCCGTCAATCCGCACACAGACGAACAACCAGTGGAGGGTCATCAGGCTGTGTTTGTTCGGCTCGTTCCCTCCGCATTAAGCGTTATCAATTGGCCATAAACAAACACTTTCTTTCATCAACAACAAGGGTATAATTTATTCAAAATAAATTATACAAACACCCTACCTCGAAAAGACGTCGCAGGTCGTCGAACCGTGGAAGATGAATGTCATGGTGGTGGGGAGTCCGTTCGTCGCGGGGGTAGACGAGGTTGTCATCTTTCTCCATATGCTTCCTCTTCCGAGCTCGTGCATCGGTTCGTTGACAATGAAGAGGAAGATTGAAGAGTCTTCAGAGAAGTCCCGCGTCGGAAGGGGTTTCGAGGAAGATGCCGAGGAAGAGGCGTCGTTGGAAAATATTTTTCGCGTTCTTCGTCGAAGTTGTTCTTCGTTGAAGAACAGTGTTGTTCGTCAGAGAGGAACACCTTCTTCTAATTCTCCAGAGGTTCCACTGCAAAATATTTTCGAAGTAAAATATTAAAATGAGGCTTTCCCCTATTTTAATAAACATGCCATGCCATTTCAAATTAATTCAAAAGTCTTAATTAATTTTATAAGGTGGCACATTAATGAAGAGGTGGAATGTGGAGAGGCTCCACCCGATTAATGATGGGATTTGTCTTGAATTAAAGAAGGGGTTTAAGGGAGATTTGTGGGGAGATGAAAAGTTGGGGCTCGTGTGGGCCCCACCACACTCTTTCCTCTCATGGGATGTTATATGGGTGTGGTCCCCACCTCTAACTCCCCTTGGGAGGAAATAACCACCCAAACTAAATAAAATTGTTTAATACAAATTTTATTTATTTTAATCTAATTGCCCAAAAAGTCACTCTCAACCCGCATAAAACGCAACTGCGGTAAAGGCCCCTTTAAGCGAATATCGGCGTTGCGAGTTCATCGATGCCCTTAGATTTCGATTCCAAGCACCTGTTCAAAAGATAGAAAAACCCGCACATACGTTTATAGAACATACCCGAACAAATATTAAAAATTTTGTTTCGGGGAACATCGGGCCTCGGAATCAAGTGTCGTCACAAACTGCAGACTCGTAAAATTCCAAAGAATTTACGAAAAAAATTTCCTTGAAATTTATAGGTCTTTACATATTAGATATCTCTTTTGAATGCCATAGAGATATATCTAAACAAAAAAACACATCCCAAAAGTTTTTTAATTTATAGATTATGGGGTTTCTAATAATTTACACCGATTTCTGGATACTACAAGTTGATATGTCCTTGGAACAATTGTTCCTATGGTTAATAACCCAAAAATGAAAAATTGAGTTGGTCCCAATCATCTCATGGTAGATGTAAGTTGGGCATACTACACACTATTTTTGAAAAACTAATGGGATATTAATTTAAAATTTAACATTTTCTTTATGATCAATTACGAAGGGAATAAATGAGACCAAATATTTTTATATTTGGGAATAGATCCTGATAATCATAGATTTAAACCTATGAAATCATATCTTGTTGAATATATGAAATTTTTTAATTATCCCTTTTTTGTTTATTAATTTTAATTTATGTTTTTTATTTTGTAAACATATTCCTCTCAAATTTTCTTTTTATTCAGGTAAATATAATGAAAAAGGAACCATCAAGTTGAAAAGAAATTTATGAGGTGATGAGATCCCTTCCCAATCATGATGACCGATTTGATGGGAGTTGGGATCATAATCATTGTGAAATTTTTTTATTATGAATCATTTTTTAAAATATCCAATCTAATAAAAATTTCAAAAAAAACTTATAAATAAAATGATTCAATTAAGACATTTATGTTATAAGGTAATACATAATTTAGTGTATATTTTAATGCAATAATCATGGAACAATTGATCAACTCCATTGAAAATAAATTTTACATCCTTCAATTCTATTGTGAAGACAATGAAATAATTGATGTTTAACAAACATAAATAGATGTTTTTCATTGGTGGGGTTTTTAAAAAACATGACACCTGAAGAGGAGATAAAAAATATGGAGTGGAATAAATTAAGAATTTTTTTCCAAAAATATATTAAAAACAAACTCAACATATAAAAACATTGAGGGACTTTTGTAGTCTCATGAAAAATGAAAACAACTCAATCATAGCATATAAGGGAAAAATTAACAATTTTTCATACTAAATATTTCAATATATAACTACCTCCAAAAGTAATATTGGTCGATTATCTAGGGGATTAAATTGGATTCTATGAAAACATTTTAAAAATCAATATATTTAATTCTATTTAGAAATTTTATTACATTCAATCAATGTCAAAATGAAGTTCAGATGAATCGCATCGGTCTCATGGGGATATGAATTCGAGAATTGTGTTTAATTATGAAAATATAATGGATAATTAGAATTGTGGAATTAAATTTTTACTTTTTACATTTCAAAATTTTGGGATAAAATATCACTATAAATTAGTAAAGTGGGTCAAAAAATTAGTTATGTGATCGAAGAAAGAGAATCTAGCTACAGATTGTCAAATGAAAAAATAGGCAAATTTTTATATTAAATGAATTCCCTAGTTAAATATATGACTATATTCAAATGATCTAATAACAAAAAAATTTACATTATGAGAATCAAATAACTAATCCATGGGTTGTAAATGATTACTAAAACAAATAGCTTCTATGGTCTAGTGGGAAAGGGTGAGAGTTTTCCATCACAACTACTTAGATAGACACTGACAATGAAGTTGTTACATGTATTATATGCCTTCATTCAAGAATAGGGAATATAATGTTTGATTCTATTTAATTGAATTCGCTCATATCACACATGTTTAGTGGAACCATTCAAAAACTGGCCAACAACATATAATTTCAATTATTCATTATAATTAAAATTGGGGAATTATTGAATATTTTGTATTTAACTCCTCTCATGTATATATTTGTGGGATGAACAACCAAGCTATCCATTTGATACTATCTTTAGTGAAATTTAAATGTTTTTTCTCATTTATTGAATTTCCTTTATGTATCCAACATAAATTTAATAGAGAAGGAAATCAATCTCTGTATCACAAATCACCCACCAATTAGGATTAGTCTTCTTTATTCTAATCATATCATGCATAGATATATATTGCTTATGATCAAAACTATATATCCAAAATGATGTATACTAATGAATATATTGTCATAGATGACATGACCATTGTAAGGGAATATTCCATAGTTTTCTTGAATAATTTCATTATTATAATCTATGCTATGAAATTGAAATCTAAATTGATCTTATACATAGAGAATTTCCAAAATCTAAAACAAATTATAGAATTTCCATAAGAAAATTGCAATCTGTGAGTATAAAACTATTGGATAATCATTATTAAGGGTTTACTTTCCCTTGTTCTTAATCGTGGGGTGAAATATTGTTTTTTCTTATAAATTAGGATGGTTTAATAAACCTCTGCATTGACTATCATGACCTCAAAACAATAATGAAAAATAAAAAAATATTTTTCTCCAAGGAAGGATGACTTATTTGATCAATTATATGGATCATAATATTCTTTGAGGTGGATCATCGGTGGGAATATTATCATATAAATATGAAAAAGGAAGATATCCACCCAGAAATTTTTTCATACAATATATGTGAACAATGAGTTCATATTGATATTATTGGTATTCACTAATGATCTATAAATCTTCATGTATTTCATTAATAGAGTCATTATGAAATACCTCAAAAAAAGTCATGTCAATATTTATATAAGATACTATTTTTTCACACTAAAACCAAGGAGGAACATTGGGGAATTTTAATATTAAACCGGTGATATTTTTAGAGGAATAATTATGTGGGATGTATTATAAATTTGAGTTTTGTAATGAGAATGTATCTTTCTTGGAGGCTTGTTATCACTTGATAATAGATACCTCTACATCATTAAAAATTGTGGTGGTAAATGGACGGCCAAAACAAACATATTTGAATGAAAACTATATTATCAATTCATAATGTGTGTACTATCATTAATTTTTTAGAAACATATTATCATTTTATGCCTAATAACAACTATAAATTGAAAGGAGGTTAATTTTACCAGGACTAATTGATGTGAAGTGGAGAATAACGTGTTGAATAAGTGGATAATCACTACACTTGTACTCACATTAAACACATATGGGGATATAATTTTGATATACATTTATACATATAGAATGATCATAGTTTCTTTATCCATTCCAAAGGATAATTAGATATCTCTTCCTCTAAACAATTAATGATTCATGAGAATAACGAAACAAAGAATTTTCCCGAATTGGCTCTTGTGATTTTCCCATCATTTTTTCATTTCATTTTATATATAGAAATGTGTGTGTCATATATTCTAGATCATAAATGTATCATGTATACATTCACAAAAATAATATTAATATGATCTAATCGTGTTGGTTAAATATGATCAAGGATTATGTTTGTTCAATCTACTACCATGTATAGATGGTCAATAATGTGCAATTTACAATAATTCAAATGATTGTAGAACACTATATATGATGAGGATTAAAAGTAATATATTTTTCATTGATATACCTAGTATATAGATGGGAATAATAAAATGCTATTCATATAAGATTTCTCAAAATAATATCTAAACCATAGATTGTGAAATGTTCAAGGAAGCCCATAATGATGATGACATGAAACACAAAATAGTCTTGAATATTGTACTATTCAAATATTTTAGTGATTGAGATATAAGGGTTGCAACCTGGATATTTTTACAATTAAAACTAGAACTAAAGAGGTACATTTTGGATGATATTAACTACTCATCATTATCTATTTATCTTTGTAGAACTATTATGTATATATTTCTAATGAAAAACATTTGATGGTAAAACATGAATAAGATGATTTCATAATTTTTATCTTGATTCATGGTATTCTGATAAGTAAATTTCAAATTTCTGATGTACCAGGGTATGATGAAGTAAATTCACTTACTAAAATGGGTGTTTGTAAACACATCCATGGACTGTTATATAGTACTAAAGAATAATCCATTAATAAACAACATTGTCTGTGTGGTTGTACATAAGTTCATCGTATCAGTATATTTAATTTCAATAAATGATGATTTATATATTAACCAACCTACCACAGTATATATAGTGGAAGTGGTGAGGATACATGGAGTCCCAATAACTTTTATATTTGATCAAGATTTGATGTTTAGCTAATCATTGTCGATATGAATTCATGAATCATTGGATATAGAATCTATAATTAGAATTGTATATCATCAGTATATGTATAGTCACTATGAAAGAACCATTAATCCTCTATAGTATATTTTAATATGATGTTCAATTCAATTATATAGATTTTGGGATCAAAACCATCCCCTGGTGGAGATATCATATATCAATTGTTTCTATTAATTCATTCAAATGGAACCTTATAAGGATCTATGTGGGAAAAGTGTCGAACTATGGCATGTGAGGATATTAATAGATGTAGGACTCTTATGGATCCTAATCAAGTACAACATATGAAAGAGATGTTTCAAATGATTACTGACATTTGAAATCTGAAAAATGTTGACAAAAAATATATGTGGGAAATCATCAATGAGATCTATAGTTTAAGGACAGATATAAATTGTCACATAAATATCAACATTGTATAATGTCATGAGGTTTTGTAAGAAGGGACAACATAGTACATGATTTAGCCACCCCATTGAGATCTTTGATCACATTTGAGCAATGACCTATAAAATGGAACCGTTGTGTAAGCTATCACAAGTACATTATGTGTTCAATATACCCCTCTCGATGATGTACATACCATACTAATAAAATTAGCTAAATATAGAGGTGGTGTCATTGAAAAACATTCTTTTATACATAGAGGATCTAGTTATGATTATATATTATACATACCACATTAAACCAAAAGAGGAAAATCACTTGGTCACACTATTTTGGAAAATAACTAAGATGGAGTAAGCCACATTGGAACTAGAAGTGTTGTTAAAAAAATGTTCCATCATCTATTTTATTGTATGAAATTGAAATTAATGTGGGGTAATTTCTAAATCAATCAATAATTTTATAACATAAACATTTATAAATGAAATTATATTTTAAATAAATAGATTATTTATTAATTGATTTAATTATAGGAAACGCATCCACTACATTATTTATTTTATATAGTAATAACTTATATCCTATCAGATTAAAAATAACATTATGTTCTATCAACACTGATAGTTGATCCATTATATTGGGACCCAATGTTTACTATATATTAAGGTCAATGATAATTTCTAGTTTACACATATTGATGGTGTGATGTCCTCGACTAGTAGGATCCTACCATATGATTCAAATTTATCATAGCTTCCAAGGGAGATAACATCACTATGATTATCCCTTGACCAATAAGAATATGATATTCAATATCTAAAATAATACTTCTGTTATATTTGAAATAAGTTTATGCTCATTAATATGAAAACCCCAATCAAGTTCAATAAACCACCCATTCATAATAACATCACCACACACCTAACTCATAGGGAATGAACTCGTTTATTAAGGGGTTATGTATCTAGACACTAATATTTTGAATTTACTATTTCTTATTTTTATTAAAAAATTATTATTTTATTTTTTTTACTTTAAAATGATTAACAATTATGTTTGATTAAAATTAGATTTTTATAAAATGAAACACAAATTTTATTTTAGGAAATATATAATTGATTCAATAAAATAATTTTAATTAGTTAAATATATTTTAAAAAGTAATTAATTTTTAAAAAATAATATGTTTAAATATTATTTATTATATATATACTATAATTTAATTTCACGAAGATAAATGTAATTTATATAATTTTCAGAAAACTATTATAGTATAAAAGATTTATAATTTTTAGGGAATGATATTTTTAGATCTCAAATTATATACACTCATATATATATATATATATAATTCAGAAAAAAATATATTACATTTTGAATAAGAACATCATAATTAACCAACAGTGAATTCACCAGACTTTTATGAGATAGTATAATTTTTGGGTAAAAATTAAATACAATATAAATATAAAGTATTCATTATGACATCATAAAAGCCAAAAATAGATTTAATAAATATTTTAAAAGGTATAATTACAACAAATATTATTCTCCTTTAATACAATTAAATTTTATGTTATTTTATTTTTTAATCCTTTAATGAATCCTCCAAAACCACTATTATATATTCTAGTATTAAATTTATTTATTTAAAACACGAATAACATAAATATCACCATGGTAATAATTTTAACTTGTTTTATTATGGAATTATAATCTAATGAATTCAAATCCATAGTGGTAGAACCCATGGAAAAAACCATTTATATTTTTGAGGATTTGAATAAATTAACATAGAGTCCATAACCTATGTTTGGAAATTTAAAACTCATTCCATTATATTTAAATAAATAATAAATAAAATCTCATATTCCAATTCTATAAAAATAAAATGATCATGTATTTTCTCTAATGTCCCTATCTATATACCGCACATGGTGTCCCAATGTTATTATGATGTTTTTCTCATACATTATGAAGCACACTCTCAATGGTAAGAAATCATATACTTCTTCCCTTTATTCAAAAACCATCTTGATATTATACCTTTTCAATTTCCAATGATTCAGGCTGAAATATGATATTAACCATACATCATATTGTCTATATGATTAATAAGTGGTTAGAGATACATTAATATATCATTAATACCTTATAAGAATATTTTTGTATCCTGGTTATGATGTCAAATTTATTGTGCTACATTCCGTGAAAAAAATTTATATAGTTAATGCCTATACATGTTCCCAATAAATGGTATTCACAGATATGTATATATCCTTTAATGATTGGGAACATTTATTTACTTACCACTCAATACATAATAATGTTATTTATTGGGGTGAAATATGATTTTATGTCGAATGATCTATATAGAACACTTATTCGTATACGTTATTTAAAATTGAGGGGTGGGGCCAAAATAATATATCCCTCTAATCTACTGTGTAGTGTTTTTATGTCATGAGATTCTAGTTATGGTGAATGGTCTGTTAACTTGAGCACACAATGTTATGATTTCTTAGCAATTTTCTTTCGAATGTGGTTTTAAAGTCGTGCTTTAGGTTTTTGTAACATTCAAATGATTCTTTGATCTTATCAGGTCATTCCATGCCTCATTGTCTCAAATTATTAATCTCTCCCCATTTATGTCGACATGATGTAACGATTAACTAACATTTTTTAATTTCATCATTTTATTCTTTATTTATTCACTTATAAGTATTTATAGCTCAAAAATTTCTTATGTACATCCCAAGGATACCCAGTGTTTCTTTAGAATATACATCAAATATAATAACAGGATATAGTGTTTAGAAATAATTTTTTTATATTTATATTCATGATTTCATGTTATTTTCATGATTACCCAAATATTCCAGTCCTCATGATCTTAAGGGGTCGTAGTAATTGATTATTTCTATAGTTAATCATGAAATACTGAGTTTTCATGATATAGGTTATACTATAACAACCACATAAACAATACAAAAATAAAATAATGGTATAATAAATAATTGAATGTAATAACACATATCTCTTAAAAAATAACATGAAAAAATATAAAATGAAAAGTTATAATAGGATATTCACACTAGATAATTAAATTAAATTATATGGGAAAACATCTACATGATTTATTTTTGAATAGGAGGAGAATAAATGAATTACTAAATTGAACCAAGAATTGAAAATTAATTCTATTAATTAACATAACCAGATCTCCTTATCTATTTGTTTGATATCACTAATGGATATAATAAATCATTAATTATCTATATAGTCACAACCTATTTGGGAATAAGACGCATTTTTTGTTAAATAACAACATATCTTTTATAACTCACCAAAAAAACTAGAGAATTGATATACAATATGGCATATAAAATACCAAATGAAAGAGATAAAAATATATGAAACCATAAGAGAACCACATAATATCTATAATCAAGTGTGGTACATGAAATATATGAGATTCAATCATCCGATAATATCTCTACATAGATTCATATATAACTTATATTTATAGATCCCATGTTTAACAGAAGTTTCACATAACCCATTAATGATATCCCAATTTCATATCTTATCCTGAAAGAATCCAAACACATCTAATACATTTCACTATTAATTAAAACCATATTTATAATAAAAAAATCTATAATTGTGAAAATCCCACATTTCCTCATCCACCCTGATATGGGAATGTTACATTTTTGTTTTATGAAAATTAGTTAAGGGGGTACCTAAATATGTTGGCAGAATTCCCCACAAAATTTCATGAAGGTAAAAAACAAAAAAAAATCTATAGAAAATATAAAAAATATCAAAATGACAATCTAGAAAATCATTCATTTGTAGAAATATTGGGGACCCACACTTCTCTAAATGAAGTTTTTCAATTGAGAGGGTTAATAAACCTTATGGAGGACCCACATGTCGATGTACGTAATTGAAAAAAAAATTAAATTTATTAAGTTACTCTATATATTGAACATCCTGAACTAATTTTTGTGTGTGTATCCTACACCACTAAATATAATGACAACTATACCAATGAGGTGATATAATTATATGGATGTCACTAATGACATGTTTTTCTTAAGGATCCACCCAAGACATCATCACCTTCATAGATTCCCCAATACTCTTACTACTCAAATTACTATTGAATTTTCACTTGATATGAATGATATATGTTCTATATTTTACTACATGGGATTTTCATAGAGTAGGATATTGATGAATCAAATAATTTCATCTAAGATGAAATATATATATATATCATGAAAAATATCCATTTACAAAATGTGAGATATTAGGAAATGTTATGGGTAATAACATTGTGGGTGGGTAGTATTATTATTAAGTGGTTCTACATGTTTTTAATGAAATACATGATATATATAAATAATCTAAGAAATGGCAGAATAAAATCGGGCTAAACAGTTTGTACACATTGTATAAGCCCAAGGATATTTCCTTGTGTAAATTTTAGATACACATAATATAAAGTATGTAATCCCTTGTGGGAATTACATAGTACAAAACAAATACATGTCAATACTAATTTCTATATATACATGAAATATCCTAAAAGTAAAGCCATTTTCATTTTGGAACATGATGTGTGGTCCTAATACTCTGACGTGTCATCTATGTAGATACATATTGAGGTGTATGAATTGGAAATAATTATTTTGTAACCTACAGTATGGTTGATTGTGATATATATACTTTTATTTTAACCCAACCACAACCAATACAAAACTATATATCATGTCACCAAAAAAACTAAATTTCATTTAGTTAGAATATATTGAATTACATTACCCTTTTCACTAAAAAAATTTTTCACTACCTCTTCCCCTTTCTTGGATTTTAGATATCCCTACTCCAAACACCTATATACATTCCATCACATCCCAATAATATAATTTAGGGACAATAATCATTATTACTTATAATAATGTACTTCCGCATCATTATAGAAATGTTTTGAAACATGGGTATAAGTTCCTATAACATTACTTAGTCCTCTATACGAGCCAAAAGATAGTATCTTCATCACCATTTCCAATGCCAATAATTTCGTAATGAATTTAATTCCATCATCAAATTTATTCATATAGATCAGCGGAATAAAAATGAACAAAATGATACTTATTATTCTATAATTTATGAACTATTATCTATAGATTTTATGATCCATAAATAGTAATATTTTTTTATGGGTACAATAAATAGATATATATTTAATTTCAATATCATCAAAAACCTCATTAGATATAATTTCATGATATATACCATTACATTAATCCATATTTGGTTACATGAGAATGAATTATTATAAAAGATTCCATTTTACCATAACTTCAAAATACCAATTTGTTTTCTATGGATCATGTTTTTTTTCAAAACATTATTCTATATTTTTCTAAAATGATTCTTCTAATATATAAATATTTTATAATTATTATATATTGGCTTGGATGAAATTTTCTTCTTCTAATGTGTTTCTAATTCATATTATATATAAAACAATTTATGAGGGTTCATCTCAACCGAATAGTTAATAACAGGTCCACACCATCAATATATGCATCTCACAATAACATGATCTTTAGGTATATGTTTTCAAGATAGAACTTTTTTCATATAGAAATGAGTTTTTACAACATGGGTCTACCCAAATTCTCTAATATTTCATTATACTCTTGACTATCCCCACAAGAAAATACATATTTTCCTATTTAGTATATACTCACACATAGAGCACTATAAATCATCCTAGGAGGACTCCAATACTCACACTAGTCTATGGAAATAATCACATAACACTATATTTCTACCTAGGTAGCACCCAAAAATAATCGTTCACCATGATGAAATGGGTAATAATATTTAATATCTTAAATCAATAACTATCTGATGTATTACATTATCTAATTTTTGAGGAAGAATTCTTCATTTTAGACCATAATTTTTATGCCAGAATGTTCCATTTCACATGTGATATATATTGAACTTCTAGATATATATCATTTTGGACCTACAGATTCGAGATTCACCCCAACTAAACATTGTCATCATCTATAGGCCACAAATTTTCTTGATGATGTGTGTAGTCCCATATCTATCAGTTAAAATAAATCTTTAATGGGTCATCAAAAAAATAAATTTCATTTGAGTATAAAATATATTCATATTTTTTTCAATATCCTCCACTAAAAAAGACCTAAGAATATTCCTTATATGTCACTCATCCTAAAAAAATTCCAGGCTAAGCATCATTGAACTATGGATTTTAATCAGATAGTCTCCAACATAGAATGTTTAACCTTATCTACATGATAAGTAATACTTATTCTTTTTACCTTTTATTTTTATGGGGTGTTAAAAAAATTCCCTATACTAAAATTACAAAATATGTAGTAAATAATTATGGGTTTGAAATTTTTAGTTATAATGGTGTAAAATTATAGAGGAAATTTGGGGAAAAATGTTTATATAAGTTGAGATGATACATAATTCACATCTATATGATTTTAAAAGTTAAAATTAATTTTTCATATGGTATTCTAAAAATTATATTACAGAGATCTTTTATTCTAATGTTTATATACTTATGAATATATCATTCTTAAACATTTATAAAATATTATTTCATGATCACCTACATAGATAATGAGAACATTGATCTCTTACTTGATTTCACTCTCACTTATTTGAAACTAATTTTTTTTGTTTTCTATCCTCATTCTTGATAGATTATATATCATTCCCATATTATTAATTTCCTTAAAGGTGAATCTCAATTTTAGTTCTAAATATTTGATACATATATATATTTTGTCTTGGATATTCTTCACAACTTTACAAGTGTTATATTTTAAAAATATGATCCATAAAGAAAGTATTTTATAGCATTAGATTCCTCTAATTAACATAATGTAGTAAGGGAATTATTCATCCTCATTTAACAATATTATTATGATTTTTCATCTTTATATTAAACATCCTCCATCATTATTTATCATGTACCCTGTGGAGGTATTTTATTTATATTTTATAATAGGATTATATCTCTATTATTCCAAATCATACTACAAACTCTTCACTCTAATATGAAAGTCAGATGAAAATTTACCAAGCCAAATACAATTAATGATTTTGAGATGGTGTTTTCCATCGTATTTTGAATACAACTTATAATTACATTTTAGTTAAAATACAAAAACTTTTTTGGAAAAATTCATTTCTATGGTTATATTCATTAGAATCACTTATAGATGTGACAAAATATTCTTTAATTCTTTACATATTCATGTTTCCAAAAATAACTTCCACTATATCAGTTTTATTAATTATAAGTAGTATATTTAATTATCATAGAAATATGATTGATAGTTTTTGGCTGATCTGGGGAAGGGTATTCAATATATATAATACATAAAACCAATATTTGAATATTTTTGGTTTGAAATATTTTCATTAATATTTTAAGAAATATTGAATCTTTTAGTTTATATCCTTATCATCTAATGTGATATACTATTTTATTCCACATCATTTAATATTCATAAATATTCTTATCTTAATCCATTCTAATATCAGTGAATCTAAATTTCATGATAATTTTCATCACTATCAATATATTAAAATATATACGATTCATGTTTTCATTTTTTATCAATTTTCCATTTAAAGTTCTCGGCCTAATTACTTTTATGATATTTTCATTGAAAATGATGATAATATATATATATCATTCTCATCTACCCCATGATTTCAATTTTCATATAACTTAATGGAAATATCTCTTAATGAATAAGAAGTACCAGAATAATAGCATCACGGGCCATATATCATAGTGAAACAAATTTAGGTAATATTAATTTTTTCAATAAATGAATGTTCTTACCATAAAAAATTTTGAAATCCTCAGTTTTTTGTATAATATAGATCTATATTATGGAATTTTAAGATAGATCTCATGGGGGAAACTAGTTTTCCCTAATACAAAAAATATAACACACATTTCATTGGTAACCACTAAAAAGGGTAGGGTATATTAGTGGAAATATATTAAGAAAAAAATTTCTTCTAAATTAAAATCTTAAAATATTATAATTTTATTGTAATATATCTAGAATCAAATCCTCTTCCTTATGAAGAAATATAGAACTAATAGCACACATAAAGTGATTCTAGGTTTTTATCTTAATGTGAGTGCTAACTATTTATTATTTACATTATTTTTTGTCCCAATATATTATTATCAATATTTATTTGTAGTGATAAAAAATATAGTATAAGTAACACATATGTTTTGAAATTATCAAATCATATTTTCGAATGGGTATTTATAATATACTACTAAAAAATTATGTATGTTGTCATTTAGAATATAACTATAAATACATTCGACTTATACTAATGTTGTCGAGTTTTAGTAGATATTCAATACAACCAGAGAAGAATATGGAAATTTTAGTTGGTATTCTGTAAAGAATTATTTTTATAATACATGGATGAATTCAAATCAATCAATCGATAACATGAACATCATATTCCTATGTCTATTTTAAAAAACACCCTTCTAATTCTAGACACTATTCATGAATATTTGACATTCTACCCACATTATAAATGATAATTTGAATTATTTTAAGAAGAAATGTGTTGACTAACCCAGTTCATAATTAAATTTATCCTCACAGGTTGATATTGATTCATTTGTCTCCTCAATATAAATGAAAATCAAAGAAAATATTTTAAATTCATGAGTAATTAAATAAAAAATATATTTCATTTAATCCATTTATATTAATTAAATTTTATTAATATTTTATCTATAATGAATAATATAAAACACTCTTAAATCAAATATTAATATGTCACCACTATGAAATATCATCATTGCTGATGATATTTCATTTGAAATATTTGAAATTACTTCGTGAAAATAACCTCGTGATTCCATAATTCATTTAATACTCAAATATTATTCAAAAATCACCTAAAATATTTTGATTCATCGATTATACAATCAATATATGATATATAAATAATTTTATGAAAACCTGTGATTTAAATATATATTTATTAGTGAATATGTTTTATGATTTTTATTTAATAGCATTATGGGAATCTTACTCTATCATGGTGTTCCAATAAACTCCTAAAAATGAGTGTACTATTTGAATCATCCCACAATAAATTTATATCATTATAAAGGTTTATTGCACACTATATATTTTAATAGGAGTTCTGAACCCTCTATAATATTCAAACTCATTGAATTCATAACTAAACCCTGTGATACTCATCTTTAAAATATTGAAATATATGAATTCACCACTTAACTCAACACAATTTATTTTTTCACAAAGTTGGTAACAATATGAATTTAAATCTATACACTATTGCTCTATTATAAACCCTAGATATTCTTAAAATTGTAAATCATTTAGGGTTCATGAATTTTATTTTTCCACTCATTAATTCAATAATTTCTCGATTGTTTCACCAAAACACAAATATTATTAGGGTATCTCTATGAAAAATCACATAAAACCCCTATATCAACCATTGAAAACAAAAATATATGGGATGGAATGAATCCATAGAAACATATGTATATAATAATTTCATTCAGTACTAATACTATTTTATTAGGTATTATATTCCACAATATTAAAGTGGGATCCCAATATCTATCAACTAGTAAAAAATCTCAAAATGAATATCCACTATAGAGAGAAATAATTAATGTTATACCATAACATAGGAATAACTGCATAATAATATTTCTCTTAAGGTAAAAATATAAATTTTCATCTCCCTCCAGGATGTTGTATGCATTATTTTCTCTTGAATATGGAGTACTGATAATAATGAATATATTAATAAAAAAACTCAACCTGCCCCACATTAAAAAATTCATTGTTACGATTTTTTCATAATTGATGATAGTAAATTACTATAATGCTCTGAAAAAACAATAATTATTACAAACACCTAAATAAAAGGGGACCCATAATACCATTACTCAATGAATATGATTCTAACTAGATCAAATGAACTGGATCTATCAGACTGCGTCCCATCGATATGTTTATGAAAACTAGAGTGACTAAAATTCAAAGAATCTATGTATAAAAATTTATAATACTTATTATAATGAGAAAAATTGAATATCAATTCATGTTTAAGAATTCAGGAAAAAATCCCCATGCTCTAATGGGTCAACATAGTTTTGACCTAGTAACAGAAGAAAAAAATGGTGTTTCTTAATTGAAATTAAACATAAATTCAAAATAGAAATTTTGAAACTCCACAAAATTATTATTATTTCTTATAATTCACTAATTAAATACATGGTAATCACTTATACCATTTCCAATGATGAAACATGTTATCCCCTATCTCCTTGAGATATGGGACTATCAAAATTAATGAATGATGGAACACCATGAGATTTTGATAAATATATTTTTTATTAGGTTTGATATTTTTTATTATTTTTGTTAAACAAATCATTGACATTATATTTTTTTTATAGTAAACACTTAGTTTAACACGAGTTACATGTGACACTGAGATTATCATGTCTTATAGGAAAC
This sequence comes from Viscum album, assembly GCA_963277665.1. NCBI lineage: Eukaryota > Viridiplantae > Streptophyta > Magnoliopsida > Santalales > Viscaceae > Viscum > Viscum album. Next base: position 903,758,280 of record OY728122.1, on the reverse strand, counting down.
ACCTAGATTAAATGAATCATTACATACTATTAAAATAATATAGTTTAATATGACAGTTAACACATACCCATTAGAATATTTTGAATTAATATTATTAAATAATAAATTAGATTAGATTTTTTACACATGTATATATTATTAATTCCTTACTGCCCAATTAATTTAAAAAGGGAAAAAAATCAGAAAATTATGTGAATCTCTTACAGAAAAAATAATTCTACAAGCATGAATAAATTTTATTGTTTCAAGTAAAATAAATAAATTTTAGTGAATTACTGAAATGAAATTTATACAATATATTCAATAATTTTTTTAACAATTTACTTCTATGATATCTATAAAAAATATAATAAAACAATCTAATCTTCCGCATCAAAATTGAATTTCTCTTAAAAAGCGGTTTTCCCAACTTTTTCTCTTATATTATAAAATTATATTTTTCTAAATTTTGAAATGATATTTTTAAAAACTGAAATTCATTTTTAAATTATAATTTATAAATTATCATTTTTTTAATTTCTTTTCATTTTCAATGATGATAAATTTTTCAATTAATAGTAAAAATTGTAGGTATTAATTATAAAATTTTATTTCATTAATAGCACGATAATATAAGGAAATTGTTCTAATATGAGTTTAAATGTTAAATTTATTTCGATTTATATTTATAAATCCAATTTCTATCATTCGAAACAATTTTATATTTAATATTGATAAAAATAAATTAAAATATTTTGATCATTTTCTATTTGGGAAACTATTTTCTTTTCATGTTTATGGGATTAATTAGTAATTAAAATTTTCAAATTTTGTAAATGGAATTTCTAAAAAAATTAATATTTAGAGTCAGTATAATATATATTATCTTGTATGTGCCAATTAATTATTCACTATAATTATTTGAAAAAATTGTATAAAATATTTATCATGTTTCTAGTAAAGACGTGGTTACTGAGAGTAAAAATAAAATAATAAGGTTTTGAAATTACTCGTAACCTATAAAAAACAAATTTATTGACCACATTTATTCCTTATACCTTCTATATAAATAATATCCCAATTTTTGTCTGTGTTTATTTTCAAAAACATGGGTACACATTTTTATTTTTAAAAATTACATGTGTATTACTGACCTCACTGAGAGAAGTTAACCCACTCTCCTCGTATATTAAAATATACATAAACCTTTGGTTTTAACAATACCTAAATAATAACTTCATTAATTATATATTATCATCCTGGAAGCCTTGGTTTGGTCATATATCCATCATATGAGTTATTTGATTCAATCCAAAAGAACATGTCTGACGAAGAGGCAACATACCTAATCAAGACTTTTAATTTATTTCATCTTTCACATCCTTGATGAACTATTAATCCATGATTATATAACAACACCATTATTTTAAATATTATTACATGTTAATATGATTATTTCATACCCTATAATCATTTATCTCTATAGTAAAATTGGTTTTGAAAATTATCATTTATTTCTACAGTGGAGTACCACCTTGTGAACCGATGTGATTTATTCATCTAACACCACATTTAAAAGATGGATGTTATTATGGACTAAATATTTGTATACGATATTAATGAAATTAATATACTATTTGATTTATTGTATCAAATTTACCTTCTTAAATTCCAAACAATTTTAATAAAATAATGTCACTCATATGTATGATTTACTACAACCTCTCTAGGTGGTATTATTCATTTATTATTTATATGGAAGGTAATAGGAATTTGTTTACTGATAATATGTGATATATATGATATAAAATTATTATATAATTTAAATATATTATTAAAATTGTTTCTTTCAATCTGGAAAAAAAATTAAATAATTCTCTTGCATACATGGGACATACCATCTCCTTGAACTGCTTATTTAATTTTATATCTCTATATTTTATGGATTTATAAGTATATATATATATATATAGAATTATTATTATTATTATTATTATTATATAATGTTTTAAATTATAGTGATCATGGTCCCATGATCAATGTACGATTACAAAAAATAAAAAAACAAATCATGTAGAAAAACTAAAATATATATTACCCAAATAATGAATTTAGAATTTAAATGTTCAATAATGGGTAATTACATGACATAAGTGAATCATATGTGGTAATATTTATATATATACTTATTTTAACTGAATATATTAACAACCAAACCATATTTACAATACTTTATGGTTGAATTAGTATAAATTATGTCAAACATAGAGTAATGGATATTTATATAACATTTTTTGAGACACATATTTTATTCACCGCATGTTTCTTCTATTTTATGAATATAATTTACATGAATTTATATTTTTATTATTAAAATAAAAATTATTTCTATTTAAATTTACAATTCAAGGTCACTCTTTATGTGGTTTAACACTTAAAAATTTCCCAAATCTGTAAGGGATTTTTTTCTCAAATTGCCTTCTATGGGGCATATGTTTTTTATTCACAAATAATATTCTATACGGTGTATATAACTTCCTTTGACATGTAATTTCATGAATACATATTTTTTAATTATATTATATGTTTAATTTAATGTTATTATATTAGGGTTCATATAATTCACAGTAACCAACTTGGTAATGATTTTATGTTACAATCTCATTGTTTATCAAAATTATTAATTCTTATGTTTCAGATGATGAAATCATATGGCCTATGAAAAACTAAAATAATTTAATTTATTATCTACTATTTATGACATGAAAAGAAATTCAATTATTATATTTCTCTATTTATATACTCAAGAGTTCAAAAGAATGTTTTAAGGAAAATCCACCATATTTCCCTTTTTGTTCGAAACGTTGTTTCTCATTCATCATTATGTTTAATAAGTGTAGGTTTATTTTTTTTAAAAATTATAACTATGATTTATTAAACATAATTAGACACAAATATTTCCTTGCTAATTTTTTAAGGTAATCATTATTTCATTTTCCATGCATTGACCATGTGGTTTTTACTAAAAATTTGAATGGAATATTTATTTTTACTTATACATCAGTGTCAGAATTTCCTATCATTACGATTGTTATTTTTATTGGAAAATCCTTTAAATTTTAATTATTATTTATAAACATACCATTTACCAAAAAATAATATTTATAAAAACATTTTTATCATGTGAAAATTATATTTTATCAGTGAATGTATTTGCATTGTTTTTAAAGAATTTATTATAAAATTAAAAGGTTATTTTGAAGGGAAATAATTGATAAAATGTTTTATGATTTAAATTTTTACTATGAATGTGGAAAAACAACATTCCAAAAGAAATATTCTCTGTTATCTTCTATAATTTTTTTCCTTCGAAACTAAAATCCTTTTTTTGTGACTTATTATTTAATGGGGACAAGATTGAATTATACCAATATTATTACTTATAAGGATAGTTAATGTTTTTGTTTGTTAAATTTTAATGAAAACTGTTTAATTTTTCATGTCTTATTGTATGTTGAATTAATGAAATTATTATGAAACATAATTTCATTAGATGGTTCATGATATCATTAGACTGTGCCCTACCCGGCAGGTGACACGCCTACCAATGGCCTCCTGACGCCCAGCCCAGCGTGCAGCCCACCTACCTGGCACCCCCCGCGGCCTGCCTGGTGCCCCTCCGGCCTACCGGCGCCATGTCGGTGCCCCTATGGCCTGCCCGACCCCTATTGCGGCCTGCCTGGTGCCCCTGTGGCCTACCTGGTGCACTCTCGGTGCCCCCGCGGCCTGCCCGGCCCCTGCCGTGCCCTACCCGGCGCACCCTCGGCTAGCCCGTACTCCGCGCAGCCTTCCTGCTGGTCTCCTGACGGGCTTGAGCTCCCATGCCTAGTCTCCCGAGCCACGCCCATTGTGGAACTAGCCGAACCGACCCTAACCTTCAGGCCGAGTCACATACATGGAGACCTTCGGGCCAAACAGCCCTCACATTCTGTTGGGTTGGGCCAAGCCGATCGGGCCAAAACTCGGCGAGATGACTCACCCAATAGGCCGGGTAAAACCCAGCGAGTCTGACCGAGTCATCCCAGATGGGGTGGGACCGAGTCGGTCCTACCAGGTTGGACCGGACCCGGGCCCATTACTGACCCATTAACTTATTGGTCCACATATTTGGCACCAGACGTCTGTTTGACAAACCGTCAAGGGAGCCGGTATTCTTGGAGCGAAACCATCCCTTTGAGAATACCCCACTAGAGTTTAGGATATAGTTGAGATACGGTCAGGTTGGATCTTACACGAATCCAACCACGCCCCCAGGACTAAATGACTAATAACTAAAAGACCGGGCGTCCGATTGACGTGTCATCTATTACGATGAGACCCTTATGACGTGGCGGACCTTTGAGATACTTATTCATAGGACTTCGTGACAGTTTGAGTTTCAACCAGTAGCTTGTGGATTAGATCTTCCAGAGACAACCAGGAATTTGAGCGGAAACCTAGTAGCTGGTTCAGACTTGACGACTGCTAACCAATTCTACTTGGAGTGATTCGACAAGACCTGTGGGAAGCGCCTCTGTGTGAGTGCGGAAGACCCACTATGGGGAGAACATCTGTGTGAGTGTGGTAGACCCACGGTACTCGACACATGGTGTACCTCAGCTGGCTAGCAGGGGAGCATCTCTATGTCAGCGCAGAAGACCCACGGTGGAGAGCACCTCTATGTGAGCGTAGTAGATCCACAGTACTCAATAGGTGGAGTTGCTCAGAAGTCCTTGTTAGTGGGAAGTGCCTCTATGTGATGTGGCATGCCCACTATACTCGATAGAGAAGGAGTTCTCTAGCAGCCAAGGGTTCAGATTAATAAAAACCCTGGTTTGAGCTGAGTCAATAACTTAGGTGTTTTCCTCATGATTGATATGGGTTACTAGATAACATAGGTATATGTATGGGAATATACCTAAGTAATGGTTTTACGTTGATTTAATACTTTTTGGTTTATTCTTGTAGGATTTTGTGAAACCTTGTGGGTCTCGGGGTCCCAACTTTGTATCGTTATACTCACCCATGCACGGGCTATGCCCGCACCTCGTTGTGTTGGTTGCAGACGATGGACAATGCTGACTGAGGTAGAGAGTAGCAGGACTGGACGGTACCCAGAGGTGGACCACTCGGTGTGATGGTACACAGAGGAGACGGACGAACGTGGAGTGATAAAGAGGCCATCTGTACATACCTTCCAGGTAGGAACCCCGAAAGACAACACAGTAGCTGCTTTACTTTTTTCATTTGTACTTTCTTTTAGGTGTACTTTTACTTTCCTGTTCTGCTTTATTTCTGGCTCCTTTTACTTTCCAACACTTCTTTTGTATACAGTTTTTCTTAGTGTTTTGCTTCCATTTGTGTAATCTAATGTGTTTTTTTACATTTATACAGGGAATTCCTTCCCAGTTTAGGAATTTATTCCTTTGGTGCTAGTCGCCAGCCCCTAGTCAATGGAAGGCGGGCATGGAGTTGTCATGATACGGGCCCTGAGGGACAGGCTATGACAAATTGGTATCATAGGAGTCGATTCTAACACAGAACTTAGAACTCTTATATTTCATTTCTATGAAGAAATAGTGTTAAAGATACAAAGTGTGGTTTTCGTTTCATGGAGTCTAGTTTTATTTTGGGTGGCCGATGTATCGATACTCTAGGACCCTGACTTCTGATTTCTGAATCAGTGCACAAAAACACTGATTGCGTGCATTTTTTCAAAAGTTTACTTTATGTCAGCTCAGCCAGGTCCTCTCACCAGGTATAATCTTTTGGAAGTGACACATCTATTTCTTTCAGGATTCCTCCCTACAGACGGCTAGTTAGAGTCCTAAGATTCATACATATTGATAGCCCACCGAGCGATGAGGCCTCAGTGCAGGGCCCTTTTCTAGTGGAGGCACTAGCGGTACTACTTCCTGTTAGGCCACTGATACCACCAACCCCACCAGCAGATGATGCAAGAAACTTTAGCACATTTCACGAGTTCTAGTTCTAGAGGCCACCTAGGTTTAAGGGAGAGATGGACCCACAGGCGGCTGAGGATTGGATGGAGGTTGTGGTGAGAGTCTTCAAGCTAGTAGGGACACCAGTAGACTTCATGGTGATCCTTGCCGCGAGTTTTCTTCTAGAAGTAGCAGACAGATGGTGGATCCTGATGCACCATGTTCATGATGAGGCGACCCTACTCTGGGAAGACTTCAAGAGCCTGTTCCGGGTAGTGTATGTACCATCCACCCTTCGTGTGGTGTGGATACAGGAGCTACTTCATCTGTAGCAGGGCGGCTTGATAGTATCACTTTACTGAGTGAGGTTTACCGACCTCTCATTCTAGTCCACAAATATGGTGTGAGGCCCATTCTTTAGGGATCGAACCTTAGATAAGGGTATTAGGAGAGAGATTAAAGCTCCGATGATCTCTCTCAGCATCTTGATGTAGTATGGGGTGCTAGAGAGAGCCCTCTTAGTGGAGAGTTTCCTTGCTGAGGAATCTCTAGCATAGAGACCTACTACTAGCCGACATGCAGTGGAGTCTTCTGCATCTGGAAGTATATAGATTTCAAAAAGGTCCAAGAGAGCCAGACCTACAGGTGGTCGACCGCATGACTCAGGATCGGTTGTGTGGAGCACACGGATCAGAGACACAAATTCCAGTAGCAGGCAGTGTTATTCATGCAGCGGGCATGATCACATGGCTCATGACTGTCTGACCTGCCATACAGATGATCAGAAAATAGTTGAGGGACCTTCTAGGTAGAGGTAGAGGTTCGAACGAGGTAATTTTTAGGGAGGAGGAATACGTGGCAGAGGAGCTGGACGTACAGTTGGCGGTGGATGATGTTACGATGCGTTACCACCACCACCACTAGGAGGCCCACCACAACTGCAGGGAGAGGGTGGACAGGGGAGATCTTAGCTTCAGGAAACTAAGGCCTACGATCATGGTTATCCATAGATGATTCTAGGTATGATCTACATCTACTGCACCTTAGCTGCAGTTCTTATAGACACAGGTTCCAGTCACTCTTTCATTTCCACTAACCTCGTTCAAAGCTCAGAGATTCCGATGGAGCTGTTGGATCGATCCTTACTCCTAGAGACTCATACAGGAGATGATTCGATGATTATTCACTAGTTCCGATAGTGAGACCTTACTCTAGGAGGCCATAGCGTCGGCTGGGATCACCTAGTAGCGGCATCTAGGCCTTACGACGTCATCTTGGGTATGGACTGGTTGTCTACAGTCCATGATCATATTGACTTTATTAGGAGAAAAGTGTGGTGTGTCCGCATGGATGGGACTAGTTTTACCTTCACCAGTGAGAGGGGAGCCCTTACAGCATAGGATGAACATACTCAGAGAAGGGTGTATCTGATCACTCACCAATTTTGTTGCCTTACCCATGGAGAAGTTGATGTGGAGAGTCTGACTTATCCTGTAGTGGTGGACCAGTATGCAGATGTTTTCCCTGACAATGTTCCATGACTATCTCTTCATAGAGAGGTGGAATTCTACATTGACTTGTACCCCGATATGACACTGATATCTTCTCCAGCATATCTAATTTATCCCACTGAGCTTCGCAAGCTGAGGGTACAGCTAGAGGACTTGCAGGGGTAGGGATTCATCTGGCCCAGTGTTTCTTCCTAGGCAGCCTTGAGTCTGTTCGCCAAGAAGGCGGATGGGAGCTTGAGGCTTTGTGTAGACTACAATTACCTGGACCAGGTGACTGTGAAGAACATGTCCCTTATCCTGAGTATTGACGACCTTTTTGACCAACTGAAGGGAGTACGGTGGTTCTCGTAGATAGACCTCAGATCAGGCTCTCACCAGCTCAGAATTCGAGACGAGGATGTGCAGAAGATGGTCTTCTGGTGAAGTTACGACCACTAAGAGTTCATGATTATTCCATTCATAAAAAAAACCCTCCATCAGTGTTCATGAGTCTCATTAACAAGAACATCCAGCCTTTCCTTGATCACTTTGTCATAGTCTTAATCGACGACATTCTAATCTACTCGAATACTGGGGATGAGCAAGCCTTCCATTTTCAGGTAGTACTGGCCACACTCTGAGAACACCAGCTTTATGGTAAGCTCTTGAAGTGCCAGTTTTGGATTTGAGAGGTTCATTTCATGGGAAACGTCCTCTCATAGTATGGAGTATCAGTGGATACAACGATGATTGAGGCGGTACTAGCATGGGATCCACCTTGGTGTGTGACAGAGTTACAGAGTTTTTTGGGTTTGGCTGGATACTATTGGAGGTTTGTACCAGAGTTCTCCAGAGTTTCAGCACCACTATCAGCCTTGACGAAGAAGGGGAAACCCTTTGTGTGGTCGGAGAGATGTGAGCGGAGCTTTCAAGAGCTGAGGCAGAGGCTGACTAGTGCCCCCATCTTGGGGCATCTAGAGGAGGGAATAGGGTACGTAGATTACTGCAACTCATCATGGACCGGACTTGGGTGTGTCCGGCTGTATGAGAGAGTAGTAATTTATTATGGTTCTCGGCATCTGAGACATCAACGAGTAGATCTACACTACCCATGACCTTGAGTTAGTAGCAGTGAACTTTTCCTTTAAGATGTGGCAGCACTATCTGATGGGCGAGCGTTTTACCATGTACACAGATCACAAGATTCTCAGGTATATCTTCTATCAGTTGGACCTCAACTAGAGACAATGACATTTTCTTAATTTCTTCCTTGACTATGACTTCGAGATAGTATATACTCTTGGGAATGGGAATGTTGTTGCAGATGTGCTCAGCAGGAGGACTGGTATAAAGCTGTTGGGAGAGGCGACAGAGCAGCTGGCTACTTTACAGATATATTTTGTGGATAGAGACGGAGCATCATTTCTATAGTCTCTTACAGTAACTCCCCCACTTCTTCAGTGATTCAGGGAGGCACAACATGGAGAAACTGACTGTGAGACGTGACGTGCTCAGATATCCACAGGGTAGGCACCTGATCGACTTTCTGAAGGTGGGGAGCACGTCATCCTCTTCAGAGGATGTACATTGGTACCAGTGGAACCTCAGGAGGATGTGTTGAGGGAGTTTCACACATCCCCTCTAGTGGTACATCCAAGAGTGGAGAAGATGTACCAGGACCTTCGATGATAGCACATGTGTCCAGGTATGAAGAAGGCATCAGTGGAGTTTGTCTTCCAGTGCCTCACTTGTCAGCAAGTGAAGGCAGAGCACCACGTACCAGCAGGCTTCGTTTAGCCTTTAGAGGTCCCAGAGTGGATGTGGGATGGAATATCCATGTACCTTGTGACGGGTCATCCACATACATCTATGGGTCATGACTATATTTGGGTGATCTTCGATCTACTCACCATGTCGGACCACTTTCTACCGATCAGAGAGCAGGGTTCGGTAGAGAGCTTGGGACGCCTCCATGTGCAGGATATTGTGATTTTATATAGATTATCTTCCTATATTGTCTCCGATTGTGACACATGGTTTACATCCCATCTATGGAAGAGGTTGCGGGAATCTTTCGGGACACAACTTCGATTGAGCACCACCATCCATCCATAGACAGATGGTCAGACAGAGTGGACCATTCAGACCCTCGATGACATGCTACGTGCATGAGTCCTCAACTTTGGTCACAGCTGGGAGGATTACATTCCTTTGGTGTATTTTTCTTAAAACAAAAAATATCAATCCACCATAGGGATGACACCATTTGAGGCCTTTTACGAGTGACCTTGCAGTTCACCCTTGTAATAGACTGACCCAGGGGAGTCAGAACTAGTGTTACTAGAGATGGTACGAGCTAATACGGAGAAGGTGTAGATCATCGAGGAGCAGATGATGACTGCACAGAGTAGGAAGAAGTCTTATGCTGATAGGAGGCGGAGACCTCTGGAGTTCGAAGATGGAGACCACGTCATTCTATGGGTCTCACCTCGACGATGTCTACAGATATTTGGACGAGGCGGCAAGTTATCTCCAATATTCATCGGACCTTTCCAAATCCTAAAAAGTGTAGGATAGCTAGCTTACCTCTTAGCTCTTCCACCTCATTTTCACCGGGTTCACGGCGTCTTCCATGTATCTCAGCTGAGAAGTTTGGTGCACGAACCTTCCCACATCATCGACTATGGATAGCTGGGCGTCGATGATGGGGTGACTTTTACGGAGTTTACATTGGAGATTGAGGATCGACAAGAGCAGGTCGTACGTGGATGGTCGATACCTCTGATGCATGTACGCTGAAAGAACGAGAACCTCTAGGAGAGAACATTGGAGCTGGAGGATCAGATGCGTGCTCAATACCACCATTAGTTCCCATAGTTCGAGTTATAGATTATGGGGATGTAAAGCCCTGAGGTGGGGAGAATGTAAAGACAAAGAAATTCCATGGGAATGTTTTTCTTAAATACACGGGATTTTTACGAGTCCGTGAAAATTTACAAAGATTGATTCTGAGGCCCAATTTATTTAGAATCAATTTCTGATGTTTTTTTCAGGTACATTCAGTAAAAGTACGAGTGAGATTTTATAACATTTGAACAAGTGCTCATAATGGAAATCTGAGGGCACCATTGAACCCACAACGTCGATATTATCTTACGAAGACTTTCACCTCGATGGTGGTTGGTCAATAATAAAAGTTAGTTTTTGTGTTTTTATTTTTAATTTAAATAAAAATAAAATGTGACTTTTTTTATTCTTGGTGGTTTAAACCTCCAAGAGGAGGTTAGAGGTGGGGGCCATGACACTATAACCTTCCATGAGAGGTTATGGTGGTGGGTCCCACCTGAACATAACCTCCCATGGGAGGATAATTTTGTGGGACCACCTGGGCTTGTAACCCCTTGGAACCCCCCATTTAATGTAGACAAACTCTTCAACTCCCCTTATTTATTATTCCAAATACACCTCCTTAATTGTTGAGCCAACACATTTAATTAAAGGTGAAAACCTCCATAATTAATTAGGCAGAGCCTTCTATTTTATTTATTCTTTTTGAATTCATTGTGAGAACAAAATAATAGACGATATATTATTTAATTTGGTGGGAATATTTCATTTGGTGGAGCTTGGGAGAAGAGATAACTCTCTCCAATGAAGACTTCTCTTCAAATAAGAATGCTCTCCCGGTGAAGAATGCTCTCCCCGACGAAGAATGCTGAAGAGGTATGCCTTCGACTACGAAGAATGACACCCTCCGACCTTCTTCCTCAGAATCCATCAATGCGGGACGTGTTCGTCTACCACGGATTCGCGACCATCTTTCAGCGACGTCAACGAACGATGAACGAAGAACAAGAGGAAGGGGTCTTTTTCCTGTTTGATAAGTGTTCTTGCTTTATTTCAAAACAAAGAACGATGTTATGATTCTATTGCAGGTGTGTGGTTATGCTTTGTTCTTAAGAACCTTCTGCTATCACCCTAATCGCAGATGGTGCAGGTCAAGCTAAATGGCCCAACTCCCTCTGTTAATGTTCTTCTTTGTGATAAAATTCGGCACGGCGATGAGGTGACAAGGCGGTTATGACAAAGGTTGTGCTACCCATGGCCTTCGTGAACCGTACTACCCCTATGACGCACCGATGCTTCTGGCCGAACACCGCCATCCCGAGCGGCAAGAGGCCGCCAACCTGCGACCTCCCAATGCCCTGACAGGCGGGCGGCCCGCCTGCCTATGGCCTCCCGGTGCCCGGCTCGGTGCATGGCCCGCCTCCCTGGCACCCCCACGCCCTATCTGACGCCACCGCGGCCTGCCCGTCACCCTGTCGGCGCCCTAGCGGCCTGCCCGGCAGCTGGCACGCAATGCTGCCCCCCCCCCCCCCCCCCCCCGTGGCCTGCCAGGCACCACCGCGGCCTGCCCAGTGCCCTTCCGAGGACCCTGCGGCCTGATCAGTCAATGCCGTAGCCTGCTCGGCACAACCGCGGCATGTGCGATACACTGTCGGTTTCCCCGAGGCCTCCCCGGCCCCTACAGCGCCCTCATGGCGCACCTGCGACCCACCCGCGCTTTGTGCGGCCTGCACTCTTGTCTCCCAACTGGCCTGACCTCCCATACTGAGTCGCCAGAGCCGCACCCCTCGCAACGCTGGCTGATCCGGCCCTGACCTTCGAGACGATTCGCCTACGTAGCGACATCCATGTCGAACCACCCTCGCAGTCTGTTGTGCCTGGTCTAGCGGACCGGGCCAAAACTCAACGGGCTGACCCGCCCAATGGGTCGGGTCATACCTAGTGAGTCTGACCGGGTTGACCCAGACTGGGTTGGCCTAGACTGGGTTGGGCCGAGTCGGTCCGACCGGGTTGGACCAGAGTCAGGCCCATTACTAACACATTACCTTCTTGGGACATATCTTTGACACCAGATGTCCATTTGACGAACCGTCAGCAACGCCAGTATTCTTAGAGTGAAGTTGTCCCTTTGAGAATACCCCACTGGAGTTTGGGATATAGTTTAGATATGGTTAGGTTGGAATGTACACGAGTCCAATTGGGCCCCCAGAACTAAAAGGCTAATAACTAGCAAATCGGGTGTCTAATTGACGTGTTGTCTATTGCGTTGAGACCTATATGATGTGGCGGATCTTTGAGATACTTTATTGCAGGACTTCGTGACAGTTGGAGTTTCGACCAGTAGCTAGTGGATCGGGTCATCTAGAGAGGAGCAGGAAATTGTGCGGGAACCTAGTAGCTCGCTAAGACTTGACGAATGTTGACCGATTTGACTCAGAGTTATCCAACTAGCCCAGTGGGGACTACCTCTGTGTGAGCACGACAGACCCACGGTGGGGATTTCCTCTGTGTGAGCGCAGCAGACCCACGATACTCGACATGTGGATTACATCATCAAGCTACGAGGGGATCACCTCTTTTTGAGTGTAGTAGAACCATAGTGGGGATCACCTCTGTGTGAGTGCTGGAGATCCACGATACTCTACAGGATGAGTACCTCAGCAGTCCAAGTTTGTGGGAAGCGCCTCTGTGTGATGAGGCAGGCCCACTGTTCTCGATAGAGAAGGAGTTGTCCAGTAGCCAATGGTTCAGATTAATAAAAAACCTCGTGTGAGCTGAGTCAATGAATTTTGTGCTTTCCTCATGATTGGGATGGATTACTAGATAAATTAGGTATATGTATGGGCATATACCTAAGTAATGGTTATCTGTTGATTTCATACTTTGTGGTTTATACTTGTTGGATTTTGTGAGACCTTGAGGGTATCAGGGTCCTTACTGAGTATCATTAAACTCACCCCTTCACGGGATATTCCTGAGCCTTGTTGTGTTGGTTGCAGACGACAGACAGTGTTGACTGAGGCAGAGAGTAGCAGGACTGGATGGTACCCGGGAGGTGGACCACTCGGCGTGACGGTACATGGAGGAGATGGATGGACGTGGAGTGAAAAAGAGTCCATCTGTACATACCCTTCAGGTAGGAACCCCAGAAGATGAACTAGTATCTACTTTACTTTTCTTCAGTTGTACTTGTACTTTCCTGTTGGGCTTTTATTTCCAGACCCTTTTACTTTCCAGCACATCTTTTGTATATAGTTTTACTTAGTTTTTTTCTTCCGGTTGTTTACATTGATGTGTTGGTTTACAGTTATAAATGAAATGCCTTCCCAGTTTAGGGGTTTATTCCTTTTGTGCTAGCCGTCATCCCCTGGCCAATGGAAGGTGGGTTTTGGGTATTCACGATACGGGCCCTGGTGGACGGGTCGTGGAAGACATGGTATTATTGATGATGATTAATAGATAAAAACTGACATATGAAAGGAAATTTTATTAATGAATATGGCCACAAATATTATTTAATGGTGTATTAAGAATATTGAATGAATGAAGTGTTTATGTATTAAAATTTAAAAATTTTGTGATATAATCGAGCAATATAAAAGGATTTCTTGCTATATGTTTTCCAGTTTTGATTTTCAAGAATATATTTAATGGTGTTGAATACTGATAAATATGATTTAATGGTGGGGTGATATTATTTAAACACAAATTTTTAAGGCATGTAATCACTTAATATGTTCTTGGTGTTTAGAAAATAATGTTTAGTTTGGATAATAATTTTATTATTAAAGATAATGTTAATAAGATAGAGTTGATGACCTCAAAACTGATTATTTATTGATTGAAAATGTGGGATAAATAATCATTTTTGTAGTTTAAAAATTATATGATTTATGGAATATAGTCAGTAATCAATTATTTAATGTGGAATGCATTATTTTTTGAATGATTATATATTTTTATTATTTTTGTATGATAATTGTTTTTATTAACATAAATTATTAGAATATTTAACCATGGTAATCACATATTCAATTTGTGACCTTGCTAATTATAAATTTGGCATGTTACAATTAACATCTAATTATTGACATTTGAGGGATTACTTTTAAGTTGAATTTGTGAAATTTTTCAATATAATTTATAAATTTGGAATTGTGTAATGTTAATGAGTTTAACAATTTTGGGAATGGTTTATTTTGAATTTTGGATGAGGTTTTAGATATTAATGTATTTTTTCACCATATGTGTACTTATTCATATATTATTCTAAACATTTTTTAATAAAAATGTTAGATATAATTAATTTCATATCATTATTTTGTCGAACTAATTTAGTGATTTAGATATGGAAGGAGTCATATCTCTGATTAAGATATGAAGTTGAAATAGATCAAGTCATAACCAATGGATGAGACTGTGCTTATAAAATCAAAAGTTCCTAGGTTATTATATATTCTCAGGAATATTTTCCATCATTAGGGAAAGTACATTAAAATAAAATGCGGTCCAATTATCATAACTTTTATGATATCACTAACCACTTTCACAATTTTTTTTGTTTTATGTATTTGTGGACATTATATTTCTCCATTACATGTTCTATGTTACCCACCATCAATTTTTGGGTGTCATATTTATATCCTGTGTACATTTCTTCACTTAAAACTGATGTTCTCTAATTTTGAAACAAAATATATTTTATTGCAATAGGACTTTAAACATATATTTATATCTTTTCTAGATGATGTTTTATTACCTCTATACATATTTTGGGTTTCCTAGAAAGGTATTCTCAAATGTTAATCCCTTGTGTACTGAGAAGAAGATCGAATTGCATGGAGATAATTAATTTAAGGGGGGTGGAATACATCTCTATGAGATTTTTTAAATATAGTTTTTCAAATAAATTTAATCCTTCTGATATTTTAAATTACATTAAACATAAATTTCATCTTGGTATTCTTGTAACAATTATTTTATAATTACATATACGTAACACTATACTTATCTTGTTACCAATAAATGGTATTCACCGATATGTATATATCCTTTATTGATTGAAAACATTTATTTATTTGTAACTCACTACTTAATATTGTTATTTAATTTGGAGAAAAATGATTCTACATAGAATCAACTATGTTAAACACTTATTCTTATAAATTATTTAAAAGTGATGGGTGGGCCCAAAATAATATATCTTTTCAATTCATTTGGTAGTGCTTTTATCGTAAGGGATTCCATGTATGGTGAAAGGTAGGTTATCCAGAGCACACAATGATTTGATTTCTTAGCAGTTATCTTTGAAATGTGGTTTTAATGTCGTGTTTTAGGTTGTTGTTACATTCATACATTTCATTGATCTTATAATGTCATGCCATGCCTCATTGTTTGAAATTATTATTCTGACCCCTTTGATGTCTCCATAATTTAACTATAAACTAAGATTTATTAATATCATCATTTTATTCTTTGTTTATTCACTTACAAGGATTTATGGCTCAACCCTTTCTTATGTACATTCCAAGGTTACCCTCTGAAGTTATTGAATATACATCAAATATAAGAACATGATATAGTGTTTATAAATAATTTTTCTATATTTATTTTCATGAAATCATGTTATATTCATGATTAACCAAATATGTAAGGCCTCATGATCTTAAGGGCTTGTATTAATTGATTCATTATGTATTGAATCATGAAATATTGAGTCTTCATGATATGGGTTATCCTATTACAACCACATTAATAATACAAAAAAATACAGAAAAACATAACAAATAAATAAATGTGATAAAACCTATCTATTAAAAAAACATGAAAAAATAGAAATGGAAAAGTTATAATAGGATATTCCTACAAGATAATGAAATTATATTATAGGGGAAAACACCGACATGATTTATGTGTGACTAGGAGAAGAATAAATGAATTTCTAAATTCAACCAAAAACTATAAATTTATACTATTTATTAACATAACTAAATCTCTTTCTCTACTAGATTGATATCCCTAATGGATATAATAAATTATTAATTATCAATATAGTCGCAACATGTCGGGGAATAAGACCCATTTTTTATTGAATAAGAACATATCTTTTAGAACTCCCCCAAAAAACCTAGATAATTGATAAACAGTAGGGTACATAAAATACCAAATGAAAGAGATAGAAATATGTAAAATAATAAGAGAACTACATAACCTCTATAATCAAGATTTAAAGGGAGATATATGAATTTCAACCATCCCATAATATCACTACATATATTCATATATAACATATATTTATAGATCCCATGTTTAACAAAATTCTCATATAACCCATTATTGATATCCCAATTTCATATCTTAAAATGAATGAATCCAAACGTGTTTAAAAAATATCACTATTAATTTAAACAAAATTGATTATAAAAAATCCTATAATCATGAAAACACCCACATTTTCTCATCCACCATTATATGGGTCTGATACCTTTTTTATGCACATTACTTATGGGGGTACCAGAATATATTTGAAGAAATCCCTACAACATTTTATGAAGGTAAAAAACAAAAAATCTATAGAAAATAAAAAAATATCAAAAAATTTAATGTGAGAATCATTCATTTGTAGAAATATTGGGGTCCCACACTTCAGTAAATGAGGTTTTTCAATTGAGAAGGTTACTAAACCTTATGGAGGACCCACATGTTGATGTGTGTAATTGAAATAAAAATTAATATATTATGTTACACTATATTTTTAATAAACAGAACTAAAAATTATTTGAGGGTATCCTACACAACAAAGTATAATGACCACTATACCCTTGAGGTTAAATAATTCAATGGATGTCACTAATGACATGTGTTTCTTAATGATCCACCCAAGACATCCTATCCTCCATAGAGGCCCCAATAATCTAACTAATAAAATTACTATAGAAGTTTCTCTTGGTATGGATGATATGTGTTCCCTATTATTCTACATTGGATTTTCATAGAGAAGGATATTGATGAATAAAATAATTTCATCTAAGATGAAATATATAAAGATCACGAAAAATAACCTAGTACACGATGTGAGATATTAGGATATATGATGGGTAATAACATTGAGAGTGGTTAGTATTATGATTATGTGGTTCTACATGTTGTTTAATGAAAATCATGATATATTTACATTATTTAAGCAATGTTTGAATAAAATCAGCCTAAAGAGTTTGTACACATTGTATAAGCCTTGAGATATTTCATTGTGTAAATTTTTGATCCACATAATACAAAGTATGTAAGTCCATGTGGGAATGACATAGTACGAAAAAATACATTTTCATTCTCCATTTTATATATACATGAAATATCCTAAAATAATGCCTTGTAAATTTTGGCACATGATTTGTGGTCCTAATATTGTGACATGTCATTTATATGGATACATATTGAGGTATATGATCTGGATATTATTATTTTGTTACCTATAGTTCGGTTGATTTTGATATATATAATTTTATTTTTACCCAACAACAACCAAAACCAAATTACATATCTTGCCACCCGAAAACAATATTTTATTTAGTTATATAATATATAATGACATTACCATTTTCACTACGATTGTTTTCAGTACCTCTTCCCCTTTATTGGAATTTAGTTATCCCCACTCCAAACAACTATATACATTCCATCACATACCACTAGTATGATTTATGGCAAATAATCATTGTTACTTATACTAATGTAGTTCCCCATCATTATAGAAATGATTTGAAACATGGTTGGACGTCCATATAAAATTACCTTGTCCTCTATATGAGCCTCAGGATAGTATCTCCATCACCATTTACAATGCCAATAATTTCACAATGAATTTTATTACTTGATCAAAATTATTCATATAGATCAAGGGAATTATAATGAAAAAAGGATACTTATTATGATATAATTGATGAACTATTTTCTATAGATTTTAGGATCGAAAAATAATTTTATTATATATGGGTAAAACAAATTGGTTTATATTTAATTATTATATCATCAAAAACCACATTGGATATAAGTTAAAGATATATAACCTTACATTAATCCATCTTTGGTTACATGCGAATGAAATATTATAAAAGATTCCATTTTAGCATAACTTCAGAACACCGATTTTTTTATATGAACCCTATTTTTTTTAAGAACACTATTTATATTTTTCTTAAATTATTCTTATCATATATATATATATATATATTTAAAATTATTATATACTGGTTTTGATGAAATTTTCTTCTTCTAACGTGTCTCTAATTCATAGGCTATATAATAATTTTTTTGAGGATTCCACTCAACCGAATATTTAATAACATTTCCACACCTTTAGAATATTCATTCACGATAACATGATCTTTAGGACTATATGTTCTAGATAGAACTATTTCCATATATAAATGAGTTTTCGCCACTTGGGGTCCACCCACAGTCTCTGATATATCATTATACTATTGAATATCTCAACATTAAAATACATATTTTTATGTTTGGATTATAATCACACACAGAGAACTATTAATCTTCCTTGGAGGACTCCCATATTCGCACTAGATTATGGAAATACTCACATAATAGTAGAGTTTTAACTAGGAATCAACCAAAAATAAAGGTTCACTATGTTGAAATGGGTAATAAAATTTAATATCTTAAATGTATAACTATATAATTTGTTACATTATCTAATATTTATAGGATGAATTCCCCATTTTGGACCATAACATTTATTCCCGAATGTTCTGTTTCATATATGATGTATATTGATCTACTAGTCCTATATCATTTTGGACCTATAGATTCGAAATTCTCCCCAACTAAATATTTTCATCATCTATGGGCCACTAATTTTCTTATTGATGTGTGAAGTCCCCTATCTATCACTTAAAAAAATATGCATTAATGGGTAATCAAAAAAATAAATTTCATTTTGGGATAAAATATGTTCATATTTTTTTTCATTATCCTCCCTCAAAAATGATATGAGAAACATCCATATATGTCACTCGTCCTAAAACAATTGTAGTCTAAGCATCATTGAACTGTGGATTCTAATTAGATAGTCTCTAATATAGAACAGTCAGCCATTTCTACATGATTTGTAATATTTATTCTTTTTACACATTATTTTTATGGGTTGTTAAGAAAAACATTTATGTACTAAAATTCTGACATAAATAGTAAAAAGTATGGGTTAAAATTTTTTAGCTATAATGATATAAAAGTTTAGATGAAATTTGAGGAAACATGTTTATATAAGTTGAGATGATACATAATTCACATCAATATGATTTTAAAATTTAAAATTATTTTTTCATATGGTATTCTTAAAATTATATTACACATATTTATTATTCTAATGTATATATACTTATGAATATACCATGTTTAAACATGTAAGAACCCAGATCTTCATTCTGGTATGGTTTTCCTTTTTCTGGAGTTTTTACGAAAAATTAATTTTCAATGAATTTTCAAAGTACACGCCGTGTACTTTCTGAGTACATGCCATGTACACTTCTCCGGAACTATGCCGTGTACTGGTCGTGTCAGGCCACAAACACAATGTGTAAGGCAGAGGTGGAGGCTGGTTATTTCAGAGTACAGAAAACTGAAGTACACGCCGTGTACTTTCTTTTTTTCATTAAACGAACCAGGGTCGTGCCTAACCCCTAGTTTCACCTTCTTCTCCATATTTCATCTATCTGAGAGTGACCGTACGGCTAGATCTTCGACGAGCTCCCACCTCGCCATCAGTTCTCCAATTCGAGCACGGTCAATTGAGTTGGAATCACAGCGGTTAGTTCTTCCTTATGCTTTATCCTCGTTTCTTGATTCCTCCTCGTTTCCAAGTTATCATGGGATGAACGTTTTGTGCATTTTCTCAGATATACGTCATTCTAAGAGGAATATGTCGTTGTTTTTCACGTATATCGATCTCATGGGATTGAGGTAGGTGGTTTGTGCCTTTCCGTAGAAATTTGATGAATATTTTGTGCAAATTCCACCAATACCCTTGAACAGGGTATTGTGTGTTTCCTGTTTTTCCCTACTATTTACCTTCTTTGCTTGATTGCTATAGTATAGTTTTATTACTTGTAAGTCGAGTAATTTATTTTGTGCTCATGTTGCTTTGCCATGTTTGTTTTGCATGTTTGTCATTTTTCCAGTTTCCATGCCTAGTCATAGGATAGTGGAACTGTTACTTTTTATGCTGTTGAGACTTAGTTGATAGCCAAGTAGTTCTTGAGGTTTAATTAGATGATGCACGCACACTGAGCATGTTTTACATTCCCACTCAAGATTGTGAGAACCTAGAATAGTAGACCAAAGGGAGAATTGACAGAAGGGCTTCTCCAGAGTGTCTTTTAATTACAATGTGAGACTATAGGGTGAATTGATGTTGAGTGCTTCACCAGAGAGTCTATAGATCCTCAATGCGGGTCACAGGGGGAATTTCCATTGAGTGATTCCCCAGAGAGCCTTCAGCACGATACGAGACTATATGGAGAATTGACGGTGAGTGCTTCCCCAGAGAGTCAGCTTAATTACGTAGCTGAACCAGAGGGGGGAGACTGTGTGTGCCTCCCACAAGGTTGATAATATTATAGGTTGAACCATAGGGGTTAGGCTGTGAGAGCTGCCCAGAGGGTTACCTGTTTTCTTCTTGTTGCTGGTTGTTTACTTGTGCACTTGTATGTTATAGTTGTGGATTATATCTGCTTGTGCTCTTCTGTTTACTGCTTCCTGGTTTATTACTGCCATGTATTCATTGAATGTTAGTCACAGATCTTTGGGTGATTACCTACAGGGATTGTATCTCACACCTTGTTTGGGCTATGCTTTTGGGCCCAAGAAGACTATGTTGTTGTAGGTATATATAAGGTCAAGATCCCTTATACTTCAGGTTCTTGATTGCAATGGAGTTGGGGAGCATGGGACCGAGTCATGGCTCATGATGCTGAGGAGATTACTTGTTTTCATTTGCACTTGGTTTCAGATGTATTTCAGCACATTGTTGGGTTTGCTTTTTTCCTTAGATACTTGTACCTTCTACATTATTGTCATCTTAGTTATATATCTACATTGCTTCCGCTGTTTGGTTTCTGTTGTTATGCATATTGTTTACTGTTTCCGCTATTTATTGTTGTTTTCTCACCTTGCACACCTTACCGAATAAGGGAATAGTTTCCCCACTGACTCACCAAGGTCCTCACTACTAGTCGGCAGCCTCTCACATTTGGGGAAACGCGTTTGAGGTCATGTGTCACACCGGGTATGGGGAACCAATAGAGGGGCTCCGGATTAGGGTCGTTACAAAGTGGTATCATAGGAGTTATTTTCTCTTACTTTACTGTTTGGAGACCATAGCCAGGGATAGGACAGATTCGGTACTTGGCATTAAGTTGTGCTCGGGAGTAGCTAACCCGTGAATAGGGAAAAGCCATACTACCTTGTTAATCGCAGTTTTTGCTGGTTTTGAGATTTTATGGTTGATCTGATTTCACCCAGAATGATTCACATGACTTTTGCTGTTATTGTTTTGATACTTCGGTTATATTTCTATTAAAACCCGATGAGATGAGGGTATTCCATCTCATGCATTATATAGGAACTTATAGAAATCACATTTCATGCATTCTTTCCATGCCATTTAGGTTGAATTAGTGATTACATGTTGTTGTGATAGACTTTGTGTAGATTATGCATGATATTCTGGTATTTTCTTGATAGATTCTGTGTTGTTATTTTAGAAAGGTGTTTGTTTTGTTCCTTGCTTAAATTGAACGCCAAAGTTTTGTTCTTTAGGTGTTATGGGCCCTCACGGATCGGAATTTGGAACCACTTTCCCTTGGTTTAGTGTTTCTGGGATTTTGTGCAGTTTCTGAGATACTGCCCAAAAAACCCAGAATACACAGTGTGTACTTTTTGGATACACACTGTGTAGTTTTCAGGCCGTGTCACTGACCGTGTGGGTAGAACATAGAGTCTTAAAAGTAACTTCGGGAACACGCCGTGTATGGGAGGTACACACCATGTACCTGGTCGTGTCACTAACAACACGAGTCAGGGAAGCATGGGTAGAACACGCCGTGTCTATATATAACACGCCGTGTAGTCTTGTTCAGGTACCCGATCATGTCACGAACAACACGGGTCGGCGTTACCTCCCTTTCCACATGCCGTGTTTGTGAGGAACACACCGGGTAATCTTACCCAGGTACCCGGTCGTGTCACGAACAACTTGAGACGGTGTCGCCTTCACCTATACATGCCGTGGTTGTTCGGAACAAGCCGTGTAAGGTCCAGCCGTGTAGAATGTCATGTACTCAACAACACGGGCCGCCAAAGCCTTGTCTAGTACACGCCGTGTTTGTTTAGAACACTCCGTGTAGTCTCGGGTTAAGTCGGGCCATGTGGGTTAGCCGTGTAAAGAGACTCGGGTAGGGTATTAGTTTTCTTGTACATGTCATTTGTTGGGGTCAACACGCTGTGTAGTTTGAGGTGTAAACGACATATAGGGTGAGAGTAGATGCCCATGTCAGTGGCTTAAGAAGACACGCCGTGTAGTTTTATACACACCGTGTAGTTTTGTTTTTTAATCATTTCTGTTTTTCTTCCCCTGCTCTCGTTTTGTACTCTTTTGTTCTCTATCCTTGTTTTTTTAATCCAAGGTGTAATTTTGATCTTTCAGAGCTATGCCTCCGAGATGTCCTCTGGTCATACGTCTTTCGTAAGGCAGTGATCAGACGCTAGACATGGCTGATCAGGGACTTCCTGTCGATCCCCCAGCCGAGCCATCCTTGGCACCGGTTGTTGTACCAGTTGCTGGCATGGATGTGCAGTTCAGGGAAGGTTTCATGACGATGATACAGGCCTACCAGGGAGCACCGCCTCCTGCCACGTCTATGACAGACTTGACGTGGGTCATTCAACAGCAGCATCCTCCCACGTTCTCGGGGGAGGGAGGACCTCAGTCTGTAGAGTCATGGCTGGAATCCGTGCTGACTATCTTCGAGCATCTGGATATGCATCCAGAGAGGTGGGTCAAGCTAGCCACCTACATGCTCCGAGACTCCGCCAAGAGGTGGTGGGATGTGATCTCACAGGCGGGTCAACAGCAGGCTATGACTTGGGAGGATTTCTAGCATGTGTTCTACGACTAATTCTACCAGGAGACCCTAAGGGCCGATCGAGCTCGGGAGTTCATGAGATTAGAGCAGGGTACTCTATCTGTCAGGGATTATTCCTCTCGTTTCACTGACCTGAAGCATTTCACAACCCTCCGGGATGGAAGTGGGGTGTTATTGGCGAGGAAGTTTGAGGATGGACTCAGGCAGGAGATCCGCTCGTGGGTGAAAATCTTCCAGCTGACTTCCATCACTACTATCGTCAACCAGGCACTGATTGCAGAGCACAATCTGAGATTCTCCAGATCTGCGAGCCAGGGAGGTTTTGCTTCCAAGGTTAGATTTCCTAAAGATGACAGCAAGAAGCGTCAAAGGGAGCCTACGCATGGTGATTCAAGGAAGCAAGTTGTATCATCAGGCAGCCAGGTGACATGCTACCAGTGCGGCCGGATAGGGCACACGAGGCCGCAGTGCTAGAGAGACCACAAGGAGTGTCGGTATTGCAGCAAGATGGGTCACCTTCATCATTTATATCCGGCTTTCTCACCATCAGCTGGTGACCAGGGTTCTTCCATGACTCCTCGTTTAGGAACAGCCCCACCAGTTTCTCACTAATCGGGAAATAGGAGTTATTCCGGTCGTTCGGGCCGAGGTGGAGGTCGAGGCCATGGCGGTCATCCACCAGTTCCTCAGCACCAGCAGGGAGATTGATTCATTGCATACAGTTCTTGGAAATTGAGGCCACATGAGAGGAACTACCCTACGCACGATCTGGAGTTGGCAGCTTTTGTTCATGCCTTGCGCTGATTGAGACACTATCTTCTGGGAGTGCACTTTCTGGTCTTCACTGACCAAAAGAGTCTCAAGTATATCTTCACTCAGCGTGATCTGAATCTGAGGCAGCGCAGGTGGGTCAAGTATCTACAGTCTTTTGACTTCGAACTGGCCTATACACTGGGAAAGGTTAACACTGTGGAAGATGCATTGAGCAGGAGAACTCAGATCCAGGCAGTTCAGGAGGCCAGTAGTGAGTGGAAGCTGATGGCTCTATTCTCTGAGATGCATCTGGAGGTGCATAACAGACAGGGACAGACCTTCCTATCTAATGTAGATTTTACCTCTACACTACTTGATCAGGTAAAGATGAAGAAACTATTATACTTAGAAGGCTTAGTCATGCAGGAGAGCGTGTCAAGAGGGGACCCTCTTCCTGGATGGACAGTGTCAGAGGATGAGATCTTTCATTTTCAGGGACGCGTATGGGTGCCATCAGATATACGCGAGGAGCTGATGCGGGATTTTCATTCCTCAGTTTGGGCAGTTCATCCTGGCGTCACCAAGATGTATCAGGATCTTCATCGCCAGTACTGGTGGTCGGGTATAAAGAAGGATGTCGCTGGTTTTGTCATGCGATGTTCTACTTGTCAGCAGGTGAAAGAAGAGCATCAGCGACCAGAGTGGATTTTACTATAGTTACCCATTCTGGAGTGGAAGTGGAATGATGTTGCGATGGACTTTGTGATCGGGTTTCCGAGATCGCCTCGGGGAGACGATGTTGTTTGGGTTGTCGTCGGCAGGCTTACGAAGGTAGCTCACTTCATTCCGATCAAGGAGACATTCAGTGTCGATAATCTAGGATGACTTTACATCAGAGAGATCATTCGTCTGCATGGAGTTCCACGCTCTATTGTTTCAGATAGAGATGTGTGCTTTACCTATCGATTATGGAAGGGACTTTAGAAGGACTTGGGTACACAGGTACTTTTGAGTACATCATACCATCCCCAGACTGATGGCCAGTCTGAGTGCATGATCCACGTGCTTGAGGATATGCTCCGAGCTTGCATCCTTGACTTTGGAGGTTCTTGGGAGAAGCATATTACTCTGGTATAGTTTGCCTACAACAATAGTTTCTAAGAGACCATTTAGATGGAACCATACGAGGCTTTGTATGGTAGGCCATGTCGATCACCCTTATGCTGGCTAGAGGTAGGAGAGGTAGCTTTGTTGGGACCTCATCTTGTACAGAAGACTTCAGAGCAGATAGAGCTGATTCGGAAAAGGATGGGTAAAACATAGTCTCGACAGAAGTCTTATGCTGATCAGAGGAGACGACCTCTAGAGTTTGAGGTCGGTGATCAGGTTTTCCTACGTGTCGCACCGAGGTTGGGACACAAAAGGATTTGGAGACAGGGTAAGCTTTCACCGCGGTATTTCGGGCTATCGGGCTATGCACGACGTCTTCCACATCTCTCAGCTTCGACGTTACTTTTCAGACCCGTCTCACGTCTTTCAACCTGAGGAAGTCGAGATTGAAGCGGATGCATCGTTCGAGGAGCATCCTATCTGGATTGTTGATCGTAGTACGAAGGTTCTCCACTGGTTTTCTGTTCCTCTAGTACAGGTGATAGGGAAGCACGGGCGAGTACATGACGAGACCTGGGAGAGGGAGGCCGATGTACGATCACAGGGGCTGGAGATTTCCGGGGTTTCTTCTTCTCCGCCTCATTGGGGAAATTTGGGGACAAATTTCATTAAGTGATGAAGTTTGTAAAAACCCGGATCTTCATCCAGGTATGGTTTTCCTTTTTCTGGAGATTTTAAGAAAAATTTATTTTCTAGTAATTTTCAATGTACACGCCGTGTACTTTCTGAGTATATGTCGTGTACTCTTCTCTGGCTCGAAGCCTTGTGCTGGCTGTGTCAGGCCACACACACGGTTTGTAAGGATGAGGTGGAGGCTGGTTATTTTCGAGTATAGAAAACTGATGTACACACTGTGTACTCAAGAAGTACCCGACGTGTACATTCTTTTTTTCATTAAATGGACTGGGGTCACGCCTAACCCCCAGTTTCAGCTTCTTCTCCTGATTCCGTCCGTCCGAGAGCGACCGTACAGCCAGAACTTCGACGATCTCTCGCCTCGCCGTCAGTTCTCCGATTCAAGCACGGTCCATTTTGTTGGAATCGCATCGGTGAGTTCTTCCTTCTTCTATAGCCTCATTTCTTGATTCCTCCTCGTTTCCAAGTTATCATGGGATGAACATTTTGTTCGTTTTCTCAAATCTACGTCGTTCTAAGAGGAATCTATCGTCGTTGTTCATGTATATCGATCTCCTGGGATCGAGGTAGGTGGTTCATGCCTTTCCATAGAAAGATGATGAATATTTTGTGAAAATTCCACCAATACCCTTGAACGGGGTATTGCATGTTTCCTATTTTTCCCTGCTGTTTGCCTTCTTTTCTTGATTACTGTAGTATAGTTTTATTTCTTCTGAGTAGAGTAATTTATTTTGTGCTTAGGTTTCTTTTCCATGCATGTTTTTCCTGTTTGGAATTTTTTCAGTTTCCATGCCTAGTCGTAGGATAGTGGAACTATTACTTTTTATGCTATTGAGCCTTATTTGATAGCAAAGTAGTTCTTGAGGTTTACTTGGATGATGCACGCGCTCTGAGCAAGTTTTACTTTCCCACTCAGGACTGTGAGAACCTAGAGTAGTATACCAAAGAGAGAATTAATGGAAGGGCTTCTCCAGAGTGTATTTTAATTGTGATTCGAGACTATAGGGTGAATTGACGATGAGTGCCTCCCTAGAGAGTCTCTAGATCCTCGACACGGGCCACATTGGGAATTGACATTGAGTTCTTCCCTAAAGAGCCATTATCACGATACGAGACTATAGGGGGAATTGATGGTGAGTGCTTCCCTAGAGATTTTGCTTAATTGTGCAGCTGAACCAGAGGGGTGAGACTGTGTGTGCCTCCCAGAGGGTTTCTAGTATTATAGGTTCAACCATAGGGGTTAGGCTGTGAGAGCTACCCAGAGGGTTACCTGTTTTCTTCTTGTTGCTGGTTGTTTACTTGTGCACTTTGTATGTTAGAGTTGTGGATTGTAGCTGCTTATGATTTTCTGTTTACTGCTTCTTGTTTTATTACTGCCATGTATTCATTGACTGTTAGGCAAAGATCTTTGGGTGATTTCCTATTGGGATTGTATCGCACACCCTGTTTGGGACATTCTTTTGGGCCCAAGCAGACTATGTTGCTGCAGATATAGATAAGGTCAATCGTTCTTCTAATTCAGGTTCTTGATTTCACTGGAGCTGGGGAGCATGGGACCGAGCCGTGGCTTGCAATGGTGAGGAGCTTACTTGTTTTCTTTTCCACTTGGTTTCAGTTGTATTTCAGCACGTTGTTGTGTTTTCTGTTTTCCTTAGATACTTATACCTCCTGCATCATTGTCATCTTAGTTATATATCTACATTGCTTCCGCTGTTTGGTATCTGTTGTTATGCATGTTTTTTACTTCATCCGCTATATATTGTTTTTTTCTCAACTTGCATACCTTACCAAATGTGGGCATAGTTTCCCCACCGACTCACCAAGGCCCTCGCTTCTAGTTGGCATCCTCTTCCATTTGCAGAAACGCGATTGAGGTCATGTGGCGCACCGGGTACGAGGCACAAATGGAGGGGCTCCGGATTCGGGTCGTTACAAAACATTCCTAAAATATTATTTCATGATCACCTTCTTGGAGATTGAGAATATTGATCTCTTACTTGAATTCACTCTCACTTATTAGAAACTATTTTTTTTGTTTTCTATCCTTATTCTTCATAGATTATATATCATTTCCATGTTATTAATTTCATTAAAGGTGAATCTCAATTTTAGTTCTAATTATTTTATACATATATATTTTTCGTCTTGGATATTCTTCACCACTTTAAAAGTAGTACATTTTAAAAATATGACCCATAAAACATGTATTTTATAGCATTAAATTCCTCTAATTAAAATAATGTTGTAAGAGAATTATTCTTCCTTAGTACAAAATATTAATATGATTTTTTTTCTTCATATTACACATCCCCTATCATTATTTATCATGTACCCTATGGAGGTATTTAATTTATATTTTCTAATATGATTATCTCTATATTATTCCACATCATACTACAAACTCTTCACTCTACTATGAATGTTAGATGAAAATTAACCTAGAAAAATACAATTATTGATTTTGAGTTGATGTTTTCCATCATATTTCTCATACAACATATAATAACATTTTAGTTAAAATACATAACTTTTTTTGAAAAATTCTTTACTATGGTTATATTCATTAGAGTCACCTATAGATTAAACAAAATATTCTTTAATTTTATACATATTCATGTTTCCAAAAATATATTCCAGTATATCAGTTTAATTAATTATAAGTAGTATATTTAATTATCATAGAATTATGATTGATATTTTTTGACTGATCTGGGGAAGGGTATTCTATATA
The DNA here is from genome assembly GCA_963277665.1 of Viscum album. Lineage (NCBI taxonomy): Eukaryota > Viridiplantae > Streptophyta > Magnoliopsida > Santalales > Viscaceae > Viscum > Viscum album. The sequence continues at coordinate 903,729,536 of OY728122.1, read as the reverse complement.
TTTAATACCTAAAACCATTTGAATAAATTTGGTTTGAAATATTTTAATTAATCTTTTTAGAAATATTGAATCCTTTAGTTTGTATCAATATCATCTAATGTGATAGACTATTTTATTAATTATCATGGAATATTCATCAATATTCTTATCTTAGTCCATTATAATTTCATTGAATCTATATTTCATGATTTTTTTCATCCCTGTAAATATATTAAAATATCCACCATTCATGTTTTCATTTTTGATCAATTTTTAATCGCATGTTATGGGCCGAATTACTTTTATTATATATTCATTGAAAGTAACGATAATATATATATATATATCATTATCATCTACAAAATGATTTCAATTTTCATATAACTAAATTTAAACATCTCATTAATGAATAATATATACGTGAATAATAGCATCACAGGCCATATATCAAATTGTTTCAAATTTATTTAATATTAATATTTTCAATCAATGAATGTTCTTATCGTCAAAAAATTTGAAATCTTCAGTTTTTAGTATAATGTAGATCTCTATGATGATATTTTAAAATATATCTCATGGGGGAAACTAGTTTTCCCTAATACAACATATATAACACACATTTCCTCGGTAACCACTAAAAAGGGTAGGGTATATTGGTGGAAATAGTTTTAGAAAATAATTTCTTCTGAATAAAACGCTTATAATTGATTAATTTCACTATAATATCTCTATAATCACATCCTCTTCATTATGATGAAATGTAGAAGAAATAGAACACATAAGGTGATTCGATGTTTTAATCTTAGTGTGAGTGCTTATAATTTATTATTTCCATAATTTTTATTGGTCCCTGTATATTATTATCAATATATATTTTTCATGATTAAAAATATAGTATAAGTCACATATATGTTTTTAAATTATAAAATCCTCATTTCGAATGGGGTAGGTATAATCTACTACTAAGAAATTATGTATGTTGTTATTTAGAATAGAAATATAAATACATTCGACTACCACTAATGTTGAGTTTTAGTAGATATTCAATGAATCATAAGAAAACATTAAAAAAATTAGTTGGTATTCTTTGAAGAATTATTTTAATAATGCATGGGATAATATAACTCAATTAATCGATAACACAAACATCATATTCCTATATCTATTTTAAAAAACATCCTTTTAATTCAAGACATCATTCTTAAATTTTTTTCATTCTTCCCATATCATAAATGATAATTTGAATTATTTTAATAAGAAATGACTTGCCTAAACCAGTTCATAATTAAATTTATCCTCATAGGTTGATATTGATTCATTTATCCCCTCAATATAAATGATCATCAAGGAAAATATATTAAATTCGTCATTAAAATATATATATATATATATATATATATATTTCATTTATCCCATTTATATTAGTTAAATTTTATTAATATTTTATCTATAATTAATAATTTAAAAAAATTCTATATCACATATTAATATGTCACCCCAATGAAATATCATCATTGATGAGGATTTTTTATTTGAAATATTTGAAATTACTTCTTGAAAATAACCTCATGATTCCACAATTCATTTACTACTCAAATATTACCCAAAATCACCTAAAAATATATAGATTCATCGATCATACAATAAATCTATGATATAAATATTATTTTATGAAACCATATTATTTAAATATATATTTATGAGTTATTAACATTTATATTTTTTTTAATACAATTATGTGAATTTTACTCTATAATGTTGTTCCACTAAATTCCTAAAAAATGATTGTACTATTTTAATCTTCCCATAATATAATTATATATTTATAATGGTTTATTGAACCATATATATTTTCATAGGGGTTTTGAACCCACTATAATATTCAAAATTGTTGAATTCAAAACTAAACACTATGATACTCATCATTATAATATTGAAATATATTAATTCACCGCTTGACTCAACACAGTTTATTTTTGTTACTGAGTTGGTATCACTAGGAATTTATTACTATACACAGTTATTGTCTTGTAAACCCTATATAGTCTTAAATTTTTTAATCATGTAGGGTTCAAGAATTTTTCATTTTTCTGCTCATTAATTCAATAATTCCAAGATTAGTTCACCAAAACCCAAATATTATTAGGGTATATCTACAAAAAAATCACATAAAAATCCTATATATAACATTGAAAAGCAAACATATATGGGTTTAAATGAATCCTTAGAAACAAATATCTATAAGAATTTGATTCTTTACCAATAATATTTTATTAGGTATTATATTACACAATATTAAAGTGTGATCCAAATATATATCATCTAGTAAACAATTATCGAAATGAATATCCACTATAGAGAGAAATAACTAATGTCCTACCATATCATAGTTAGAAATGTAGAATAATAAGTTATTTAGGGTCAAAATAGAGATTTTCTTTCTCCCACCAGGTTGTTTTAGGCATTATTTTCTCAATAATTTGGATTATTCATAATAAAGAGTTAATTAATCAAAAAACTCATCCTCTCCAACATTAAACAATTCTATTGGTTTGATTTTGTCATAATTCATGTTACTAAATTAATATAATTCTTAGGAAAAACCATAATTAATCCAAACACATAAATAAAAGGGGACCCATAAGGACATTACCCTGTGAAGATGATTCCAACTTGATCAAATGAACTGGATCTATGAGACCACATCCCTTTGAAAAATGTTTTAAAACTAGAGTGAATAAAATTACAAGAATCTATGTATAATAATTATAATAGATACTTGGATGCAAAAAATTAAATATCAATATATCATTAAGAATTCAGAAAAAAGTCCCGATACTCAAATGGGTTAACATAGTTTTGACCTAGTAACTGCAAAAAACAATGGTGTTTCTTATATAAAATTATCCATAAATACTAAATTAAAAATTTGATACTCTATAAATTTTTATTTATTTATTATAGTTCACCAATTCAATACATGGTCATCACATATACCATTTCCAATGACAAAACATGTTTTTCCCTCAATCTCGTTGAGATATGGGACTATCACAATTAATGAATGATATAACATCATGAGATTTTGATAAATATATTTTTATTAGGTTTGATATTTTTGATTATTTTTGTTACACAAAACACTGAGATTATATTTTGTTACAATAAACACTTAGTTTAACTTGTGTTACTTGCGACACTGAGGTTATCCTATGTGTCTTGTAACAACTAGTGTAAATGAAACATTACGTACTAATAAAATATTATTATTTAATACAATAGTTATCACATAACCATTAAGAATAGTAGGAATTAATTTTATTAACAAAACTATTAGATAAGATGTTTTACACATGTATATATAATTAATTCCTTGGATCCCAATTAATTAGATATGTAAATATAAAAAAATTTAAAATAAAGAGAATCTCTTACAGAAAAAATAATATTACATGAATCAATAAATTTTATTGTGATAAGTAAAATAAATGAATTTTAGTGAATTATTTTAATGAAATTTATACTCTATATTCAATATAATTTTAAAAAATTATCTTATGTGATATCTAGAAAAAAAATAAAAAATCCAATTTTCTGCATCAAATTTTTTTAAGTTTGTTTCCCAATATTTTCTCAAAAATTATAAAATTAAATTTTTCCAACTTTTGAAAATATATTTTTAAAAAATTAAATTAATTTTAAAATTATAATTTAATAATTATCATATGTTTAATTTCAGTTTATTTTTAAACAAGACAAATTTTTTAATTAATAATAAAAAATACAAGTATTTATTAAGAATTTGATTTTCTTTAATAGCATGATTATATAGAAAAATGGTTTTAATATGAGATTTAATGTTTAATATATTACGATTTATATTTATAAATCCAATTTCTATCATCGCAAATAATTTCATATTTAAGTATGATATAAATAATTTTTAATATTTTTAACATTTTCTATTTGGGAAACCATTTTCATATCGAGATTAATTTCAAATTAAAATTTTCTAATTATGCGAATGGAATTTAAAAAAAATTAAATATTTAGAATTAGTATAATATATATTATCTAGTATGTGCCAATTAATTTATCACTATAACAAATTGTAAAAATTGAAAAATTTATTTATCATGTGTTTGATAAAAACATGTTTACTAGGGGTAAAAATAAAATAATAAGGATTAAAAAATTACTCATAACCTATAAAAACTAATTTTTTGACCAAATTTCATCCTATACCTTATATATGTATAATATCCCATTTTTTTGTGTTTCTTTTCAAAACATGGGTACACCTTTTTATTTTAGAAAATTTCTTCTGTATAACTCACCTCATGTATAGAAGATTACTCACTCTCTACATATATTCAAATACAGAAAAAAAATTGTTTTTTAAAATACCTAAAAAATCATTGATTATATACTACCATTCTTGAAGCCTTGGTTTGGTCACATATCCATCATATGAATTATTTGATTCAATCCAAAAGAAGATTTCTAAAGGAGAGGTAAAATCCATAATCGAGACTATTATTTTATTCCATATTATTCATCCTTGATGAATTATTAGTCCATGATTATATAACTATCCCATTATTTTATATTTAGTGATATTTTATTATGATAATTTCATAACCTATATTTATGTTTCTCTTCAGTAAAATGGTTTAAAAATCATCATTCATTTCTATAGTGGACTACCACCACATTAATCGATTTAATTCATTCTTCAAATACCAATATTCAAAGTTGAATGCTATCATGGATTAAATATTTTTATATTAAATTTATGAAATTGATATAATTTTTGATTTATTATATCAAATATACCTTCTTAAATTTTATTCAATTTTAATACTGTAATTTCACCCGTATGTATGATATACTACAACCTCACTAGGTGATATTATTCATTGATTATTTACATTGAAGGTAAAAAATATGGTTTTATTGATCATATGTGATATATAAGATATAAACTTATTATATAATTTAAATATATTATTAAATGTATTTTTTTCAATCTTTCAAGAAAATTTAAATAATTCTCATGCGTTTGTAGGACCAACCATATCCTTTAATAGCTTTTTTTCTCTATATTTTATGGATTAATAAATATATTTATAAAGAATTATTATTACTGTTATATAATGTTTTAAATTATAGAGATCATGGTACCCTGATCAATGTATGATTACCAAAAATAAAAAATCAAATAATTAGAAATAACAAAAATTATATTACCCGAATATTGAATTTACCCTGTAAATATTCATTAATGGGTAATTATAGGACATAAGTGAATTATATGTGGAAATATATATATTATTACATTTAGTGAATGTATTTATATTAAATTTATATTTAAAATACTCGATGGTAGAATTAGATTAAGTTATGACAAACTTATAGTAATGGATTGTTGTTTACCATTTTCAGGACACACATGCCTTATTCACCACATGTTTCTTTTATGTTATGAATATAATATGCATGAATTTATTTTGACACTATTAAAAAAATTATATCTATTTAAATTAACAATTCAAGATCACTCTTTCAGTGGTTCAATAGTTGAAAATATCCCAAAGCTATAAGGGATTTTTTTCTAAAACTGCCTTCTTTAGAGAATAAGTTTTGTTATTCACCTATAATATTATTTGAGGCTTATATAATTTCCTTTGACATGTAATTTCTTGAATACACATGTTTTAATTATATTCTATGTTTATTTTAATGTTATTATATTATTGTTAATACAATTCACAGTAACCAACATGGTGATGATTTTATGTTATAATCACATTGTTTATTGAAATTATTAATTCCTATATTTCATATGATGAAATCATATGGCGTTTCATGAATTAAAATAATTTAATTTCTTATATAATATTTATGCCATGAGAATACATTCATGTATTTTTTCTCTCTCTTTATATACTCAAGAGTTAAAAAGAATGTTTTTGAGGAAAATCCTCCATATTTCTCCCTTCGTTCAAAAATTCTTTTCTCATCCATCACCATGTTTAGTAAAAGTTTGTTTAATGTTTTTTAAAATTATATATATTATTTTTTAAATATAATTAGACATATACATTTCCTTGATAATTTTTTAAGGTAATAATTATTTCATTTTCCATGCATTTCTCATTTAGGTTTTACTGAAAATTCAAATGGAATATTTATTTTAACATATACATCAAGAATAGAATTTCCCATCATCATAAATTTAATTTTCATTGTTAAATCCTTTGTATTATAATTAGTATTTATAAATAATCGATTTTAGAAATAATATTATTTATAAAAACATTTTTTTCTTTAGAAAATTATATTTTATCAGAAAATGTTTTTGAATTATTTTTAAATATTTTTTTCTAAATTCAAAAGTTATTTTGAAGGAAAATTATTTATAAAATGATTTATGTTTTAAATTTTTATTATGAATGTGGAAAAGCTGTATTCCATGGTAAATATTCTATGTTATATTCTATAATGGTTTTTCATATAAGCTTAAATCCTTTGTTGCGCCTTATTATTTAATGGGGTCAGGAATGAATGATACCAACCTTATTACTTCTGAGGATTGTTAATGTTTGTGTTGGTTAAATTTTAATGAAAACTGCTTATTTTTTCCTATGATATTCTATGTTGAATTAATAAATTTTTGTGAAACATTATATCATTTTACGGTTCATGATTTGATTATATATGGGATGGATTATGATATTTTGGCACATACCAGTATCACATTTGTTATGAGACTTGTGGGATATATATATCTCCTAAATGAATTGGTTAATGGTTTATTTCCCAAATGGAAATAATAAGAAACATATTGATGTGATTGATCCACTATTGAAAAAATGTATTCCCTAATACCTAATAGAAGACAAGTGAGTCCTAATACACTATGGGAAAGAGGTGATACTTGATCCCCAATGGGATATATGTGATTTTTCCTCATCCCCAATTTTTAATGTCACTAAAGATAGCCTTGAGTTATGAAATGATTTTATAAATTAATTAAGGTGGAAAAAATTTATGACATGGTATTATGGTTCATGATTTATTTATGATGATTTATTACTATTATGGACCATATTTTCTAAAATGAATATCATTTATTCCATGAATCATGTTTATGATCTAGTAAATTTTCTGTATGATCTTCTTATGTTATGTTAATGAACACATATCCTATTATTATCATTTTAATTAATATGATCATAAATTGATATATCCATTGGTTACTTGAACTGATTATCTTGTCTCTCATTGTCTTATGTTTCCTTCCCAATTTTATATAGAGAGGATTATGAAGGATATTCTGTAGATGTGTAACATATGAGAAAATATTTTTGAGAGATATTTAATATAATTTATTAAATTAGATTGTTATAGTTCTTGTATCCTATGAAACTAAACTACTATGTTCCCCAGACATGTGATTATAAAATATATTGAAAATTCATCTAGAGTTAAGTGAAATAAATATTTATAATGACTATATAATTATATTTGAAATAAGAGGAATGGTATGTTTACCATTTTCAAGTAAGATGATAATGATTTAGTGAAACAGATATGGATATTTATAAGTACATGTTAATTTATTTATCTATGAATAAGTTTAGGAATGAATCTAAGTACATGAAAATATCCTATAACTTTTGTAATCGTTACATTGAGTGGTTTCCAAAGAATTTCATATTAGTCTTGATTTTATTGGTTGATTTTTATTTGGAACAAAGGTACATATGTGTAAAAAATCTCAAATCGTTGCATTTATATGGACTAGATCATCTCATAGCTCTTCAAAATAATACTTTTTGCACAACTAGTTTTACCCTTAGGGGGGATATGCTTAGTATGTTAAAAAAATACATTATAATACATCCTGATTGAATTGATTAATGATAATAATTTAACTACTATAAACCTAAAGTGTCATAGATTGAAATAATGAGTCCTAAATTAGTTTTCTTATAATTGTTTTTTCCTTATTTTCTTTTATCCCCTATTATTATTATTATTATTGATGACACTATGATTTTCTGTTTTATTTAATGGAAGGAACTGGAACGATATTTGTTGACATTGAATGTGGTAGATAATGTATTTATGAGAATGAAAATGGTGCCATTATTAGATTGAAATATATTTTGATTAATTGTATTTAGTTATTATGATATATGATTAACAATTTTCACATTAATGAACTCACATAATCAACTATGAAGTGAAAAATATATTTCACTGAGGGTTCAAGTGTTCGAGTCCATTTAAGACTGAATATTATGATTTCCATATGTCATCAACTTGATATGAATCAATCTTGGGAATATATTAACTAAATGCGAAGATATTTTTATTTTCTAAAATAATGATAGAAATCATGTAATTTTAGGGAAAGAAATGAAAATTTTGGTCAATATAATAGATGATAACAACGATCTTCCTACGATAACATCGATGGATGAATGATTCAAATGTGGAATGTGTGGACCATATGTAAATAAATTTCCTAAATGGAAATATGATGAAGATAATCATCATTGTCTTATGAGATATGGTATTATTGATGATGATTAATAGACTAAAAATGGCATATGAAAGGAAATTTTTTTAATGAAGATGGAAATTAATCCTATTTAATGGTGTATCAATAATGTTTAATGAAATAAGTGTTTATGTATTGAAATTAAAAAATTATGTTATATAATAAAGAAATTAAAAAGGGTTTATTGATATATGTTTTCCATTCTGAATTTTCTATAATATATTTAATGTTGTTGATTATAGATAAATATGATTTAATGTTGGGGTGATATTCAATAAAACACAAGATTAACTCAAGTAATCCCTTAATATGATCTTGGTGCTTAGGAAATCATGTTTATTTTGGATAAAATTATTATTATTAAATATAATGTTAATAAGATAGAGTTTATGGCCCCATAACTGATTATTTATTGGTTGAAAATGTGGGACAAATTTTCATTTATTTACCTTAAAAATTTTACGATTTATGTAAAATGATCAATAATCAATTATTTAATGAGGAATGAGTTATTTTTTGAATGAATATATATTTTGATTACTATTATATGTTAATTGGTTCTATTAACATAAATTTTTAGAATATTTGAACATGGTAATCACATATTTAGTATGTGACCATGGTAATTATAAATTTGGTATATTACAATTAATATCTACTTATTGAAATTTGGTGGATTACTATTATGTTGAATTGGGTAATTTTTTTGATCTAATTTATAAATTTTGAATTCTATAATTTTATTAAGTTTAACAATTTCTAGAATTAATTATGTTGATTTTGGTATTATATTTTAGATCTTAATTTATTTTTTTCACCATATGTATATTTATTGAAATATTATTCAAAACATTTTTTAATAATAATTATAGATATAAGTAACTTCATGTCATTATTTTGTCGATTTTATTTAGTGCTTTAGATATGGAAAAACTCATATCTTCAACTAATATATGAATTTGAAATAGATTTAATCATAACCAATGGATGTGATTGTGCATATGAAATCAAACGATCCCATATTATTATATATTCTCTAGAATTTTTTCGATCATTAGGGAAAGCACATTAATATAAAATGTGGTACAATCATCATTATTTTTATTTTATCACTAACAAATTTCAAATGTATTTTTTTATGTATTTATGGTCATTATATTTCTCCATTCCATTTTTTCTATTACTCTTCATCAATATTTGGGTGTTATATTTCTCTTCTATGTAAATTTTTTAGTTTAAAACCGATGCTCTCTAATTTTGAAGAAAAATATGTGTTATTGTATATGGCCTTTATAAACATATTTATATCACTTATAGTTTATGTTTCATTAACTCTTTTCATATTTTGGGTTTCCCATAATGGTATTCTCAAATGTTAATCCCTTTTGTACTGATTAGAAGTTCGAATTGCGTGGAGATAATTTATTTAAGGGGGTGGAATACAACACCCAGAGTATTTTTAAATATAGTTTTTCAAATAAATGTAATCCTTTTGATATTATATGTTTCATTAAACATATATCTCATCATCGGTTACTTGTAACAATGAGTTTATATTTTTGTTTATGTTACACAGTGTTTATCTTTCATTACATGAAACTACAGGATTAAATGAAACATGACATACTCTTAAAATATTATTTTTTTAATGTGGTAGTTATCATCATGCCATAAAACATTGGGTATGAATTGGATTATATAAATTATGAATATATATGGTTTACCCATGTTTTATTAAATACATTTTTTATTGACGAATTTATTTTAAATGAAAATTAATACCATTTGAAAATAAATTGAATGTCCTTTTGAAAAATATTATTTATGCTCACAAATATGTTTAATCTCAATAAATTAAAAATATCACTTATGGTGAAGGGTTGAAAATAAATTTATATTATATATTCAATCAATTAAATAACATTTATTCTTGGTATTTATAGATAATGATAAATAATAAATCATATTTTAGGTCAATACTATATTTTTCAAAAAATCTATTTTATCAACATTTGTACACTTATTTTAAAATTATATTGTTCAATTTATTTGAATATAATTTTTCACAGTGGGATATATATTTTGAATATGTATAATTTATAATATCTAATATTTTCATATTATTTCTTTCATAATGCATTGTAAAAATATCAAAAAATACTTACAACATTTAATATAAATACTGGTTTGTCGAGGGATTAAAATAACAAGAAAATGATTAAAAAGAAATAAAATATATAAAATATCCATTTTATTTCCATAAATGGATATCATATCTTCATAGTTCATTAATTACACTATTTTTATCCTTGAGTAATTTGAATATTATGGTTACATATTTCTCATTTAAAAATATACATGTTCTCTATTCAACTCACTTATAAAAGGCCACCACTATAATCTATGTATTATACGTACAATACGATTTGGTTTGGAAAATAACTATAAAACTAACAACCTTACATCCCCCATATTATTATATAATCCTTATTGTATTATTTTAAAAATAAACTATGTAGCCTTCTAGTGTAAACCTAATGAAGTTGTATGATGTAGTGGAAATGTACCTAATCATGTATTTTACATTATTTATTCCTAAACCAACTTGAATTATTATTAAACCATGAGTATATAATATATTTAGAAACTTACATATAATGAGATGTTATTATGTTAATTTCATTACATAAATACTTCTCATATTCCATAAAATGGGTTACGAATTTATCATTTATGTGTATGGAGGTCTACCACCCCGTGTACCAATGTAATTTATTAATATTTTACCACCTATCATGACTGGATCTAAGGTTGGACAAAATTTTAGAAATTTATATTTTTGATATTATTATACATATTTATATATTATATTACATAGACCTTCTAAAATTTCATTATGTTGGAATAAAACAACATCACTCTGTTTTTTGGAAGAATACAAACTTGCAGAGTGATTCGATTAATACATTATTTACATTTATGGTCATATTTATTAGTTTAATGATCATATTAGATATGTATAAAATATAAATTATTATATAATGGTATTATTTTATTTACATATTTTTTTATATCTGTCAAAAAATGGATATAATTCTTAGTTGTATGTATATCTTACCGTCTTTATGAAAAATGAATTTCATTTTCTATCCAAAATTTTTATTTATTACAATAAACAATAATATATTCAAAAATATGTTATTTATATCATCTAAATAATTTATTAAATTTTGGAAACATTATTTCTTTAATAGTTAAAATAATAATAAAGGGAAACATTCACAAAAAGTAAAGCATTTAGTACCCAAAACATGACAATATGTTTAAATTGGTAAAAAAAAGGTAATAAACGGTCATATGCAAGTCATACAAGGTATGATATATCTATATATGTTTCTATAATAGATTTATAATAAAAATAAATTTATTATTCATGTTATTTTAATGTATACAATGTAATTTGAGACTTATGGGTTGGGATTTGCATCTCACATTTATTTTCTTGTACGACATTTCCCATATTCACCATGTGTTTATTTTAGGTGGTTTATATATATTATATTAATCTATTTTATTATTATTATACTCATATATATGGAGAGATATATATATATATATAAATTTAGTATCTTTCATTTATTAGTATTATTTTTCAAAGGTTACTAAATCAGCAAGGTATTTTTTGTCTCAATTTTTCTTTATTTGTTACATAGGTTATGTTACGCACATATCATATTATATGAGGTGTATATACTAACAATATTCAATAATATATAATTAATATAAATAATTTTATAATATTATATGTTTTATATAATATTATTTCTTCTTTGGTATTTTAATTCAATGTTGTCAATGTGTTAAAGATTTTATTTCATAATCTCATCGTTTATCCGGATTATTTATGATTATGTCTTAGATGATGAAATATTACAATCTATATCCCACGAAATGCATGAAACATATTATTCAAAATATTTTATGAGATTAAATTTTTTTTAACTTATATTCCTCCCTCTATGTTCCTATAATTTAAAAAAAAATTATGATGAAATATCATATTTATTTATCTCTCCGTCAGAAAATCTTTTTTGTCCAAAACAATGTTCTATAAATATGTTTTAAAAATTATAACATCTTAAAAAAAATGATGTATTAAAAACACTATTTCTCAGGTTTTAATTTTTTTCATAAAATTTTAAATAGAATATTCATGTAATATTCCCCAAAAATACCAATTTTTCCATTAATATAAATTTGAAAAAAAATAATTTAAAATATAAATCATGACGAAAATGTTCCACTATCCTTAAAACCATTTTCATTAAAGCTTCCATTATTTTTAAAAGGTATTTTATTGTTAATAATAATTTAAAAATCATTATATTTTAAAATGTTTTTTCAAATAAGAAATTATATTTTCATCAAGAGATATTTTATTTTATTTTTGTGCTTCCAATCTAAGTTTCCATGATTATTTTTAATGAAATTGATTCTGGAAATGTTCTCTATTTAAAAAAAAAGTGTATATCCAATTTGAAAGGCTATTTACAAAATGAAATATTCCATGAGTTCATCCAAAATAATTTTCCATATAACATGGTGTTGATTTATGTCACATATGATTTACTTCGTATAATATTCAATGAAACCATCCATATTCATTATTGGGATGGTTAATGATTACATTGATGAAATTTCAATAAAACAAAACTATTTTACATAAGTTATTCTATGGTGAATTTATGAAATTTTTATGAAACCAGTTTTGTTTAAAATGTTTATAACTTGATGTTGTGTTGAATGTATTATATTATAGTGTCATACATAATTATGGATTTCATTAATAGATGGGTTTTAAAATTATCAACCTCTAATGAATTAAGAAATTCATTATATTCCATGATATAATAATATGAAACACGTTGAAGTTTTTCATCCAATATGGGAAATAGGGGAATCCTAATCTATAATGTGAAACAAATGATACATCATAATCCACTATTTTGATGGTAATGGTAGTAAACCATGACATATAAAATGGTTTTCTATATATATGATGGTTCCTCACATTTATAACATGAGATTATGGTTCATTATTTATTTATGATGATTTCACACTCTTATAAACCATGTTTTCTAAATTGAAGATGTTTTATTCCATTAATAATTTTTATAATCTATGATAGGATTGTTATCAACATCTGATGTTATGTTTATGAAAAAAAAACTTATTATTATATTACTATTTCCTGTGATCATATATTGATATCACATATTTTTACACATACTGAGTACCTGATCTCACCCATTATTATATTTCTTTCTTTATGGTATGAATAAAATATTAGGTATGGTAAACTTATGTGGATTACTATTTGACAATATATTTATTGGAGATGTTGATGATAAATAAGAGAGTATGAAGATTTTATTCCTTGTATCCAATGTCAATAAACTATTACATTCCTCCTAAACATTTTCATTATATGTAATGAATAATTATCTATTATGATTTTATTTTTATATATGAAAATCATGGGATATTAAAAAACGAAAACCAAATGTCCCCCTTCAACCAAAATGAAAAAATTAAAATTAGATTATCAGAAATATCTACAATCATCTATGACTAAAAACAAAAAAATAAGGGACTAATAATATTAAACATGCATATAAAAACACTATTATTCCATTTTTACGACTAAGGAATTATATGATTCAATAATAGAAGTATATAATGGCCTCAGTTTGATTTAAATTATCTGATAAACAAAAAAATTAAAAATCTACCCACGATTCCATGGATTCAATAATGTACAATGTAATGATTGTAATCTAACCACAAAATAGCCTAAAATAAATTCAAAATATTATTATAAACAAACATGACAACTAAACTGATATAAATCCTACACCGCACAGTTAATAGACTTATCCTATGCCAATGAATACATTTCAATAATTTATTTTTCCAATTAAAAAAATCTATTTATAATTGGGACAAATGATAATGACTAAAATGTGTCAGTTTAACCTGTAATGAATTACATATGATGATTACATATCAATGGAATACCATAAAAGTTCTTTGGACCTATCCCCTTCACTGTTATAGATCAACCTCAACACATCTTCCCATCAATTTTATACCATTTGTTAGAATTCAACAATAAAATCATTTCATGTTAGTATTAAAATAATTTCCATTAATCCAGCTTGAAAATTCATTTATGAGTGATAAAAATTGGCTCATAATCTATGTGTAGATAAAATCCCAAAACAATTATGAGTGTATAAGAATTGATATGGAAATCACCCTTTGTTTGTTATTTTTAACCGCTGTTAAAGTAGTCCTTTAACATAATTTTAAAAACACCTTATAATGGGTATTCTGGTAAAGGGTGTATAATATTTTTTCAAGGGCCACCCCAACAATATTCCTCCCTTCACACACCCATATTATCTTTACATCCCGAAAGCTTTATCACCATTTTTTCATCCCCTACCAACCCCTACCTCTAGATAGTTTCAAACCCCAGACCTCCAACAAATAAATTAATTCATTTTCCTCTCCCTTAAACTTTTTAGTTTCATGTATTATGATAGATCGACATATTTATACAAATTTCATTAAATTTTTATCCATAGATTTATATATATGTTTATATATTAATTAACATGTTTTATATGTAAATATGTGTAATAAATTTATTAATAAAATTATTTTATTATATGTGAATATATAAAAAATTTGTATATATTGTTATATATATTATTATAAATAATATCACATTTTTAAAATGAAAATTTTTAAAATCCACTGTATAAATGTGAATGTAACAACTAAGAATAAATTCAATCCCCGCCGAAAAATGGAAGCCCCCGATAAATGAGGCTTCAAATCCCTCAAAAGTTAAAAAAATATGGTACCATAACAAAAAACGTAGTTATTGATGCCATTAAATAATTTTTTAACATTGAAAATAATGACTATGGTCTCACTAGCCTCGTTGGCATAGATATCACCACAAGCTTCATTTTGATATGTAGTACAGCGTAAACGGACACCAGGATCAAAATTTATGATCGTTTGATGTTTGAGTTACATTTTTATCTTATTTAAGACCTTTTTTAATTTTTTATCAGTACATTTTAATAAAATACTCTTTATTAATAACTAGAACCAAATCATTAATTAAAAATATTATTTATTGTTATTTTAAAATCAATTTTCACTAAATATCTTATATTATATGTGTAAAATCAAATTTTCATTATCTAAATCATATTTCAAAAAATATATATTATATTTATATCAATATATTTATATTTATATATAAATATATTATTTTTAATGAAATATAACTTTTTTGATGTATAAATTTATCAGTACTCTTAAAAAATGTGATGATTAAGGGGGTCTTTAATAGTTCTTATAAAGAAATATTTGTAAATTCCACTTTATCAGTGGTTTTTTACAATGGATGATAAATTAAACAATTTATTAGTGCTTGTAAACAAGAACTGATAAATTTCCCCCATTATAAGTTCTTTTTTTTACAATTAAAAAACCCCGTTAACAATTGTAAAAATGCGTTGTTAAATACAACCTCTATTAGGTATTTCCTAATCAATGAAAAAGGTAGTATTTAATATCATATTTAGCTAAACTATTAATACCCTACCACTCTATAAACATAGTTTTGTAGTGGTGTGTGATGATTAACATGGGTAACATATTGATATAATTGACTGTATTAAATACCCATTTATACATAATGGATTAACCAAATTTTTTGGATATATTAAATGATATATGATAACCATTAGATTAAAATTTAATCTGAAAATTTTTATCTAAGGATTCAATTACTGACTCTGACTCCTAAATGAATGGTACAAAAAAATCATAGGACTATGTTTATATTGTTGAGTGTTGATAAGTGGAGGGAAGATTACATACCAATATCTATATTGTATATTTATAACCATAACTATCCATTGTTGTTTTAATTTCATAAATCTATAATGTATAAATATTTTAATGACTATAAGCATTTACTATTGTGTTAGGAAGAGTGTACTAAATAATCATCCTCAATTAGATACTCTAATACCATCTAATTATCAAATAGACCCACATCCTGAATTTCCTTCATAGTTATGGTTGGAAAGATAATATTTAATTCCATAATTATTGAAAAAGATTTTGATAACACCACTCTTTTTATCATTATAAATGTGTTTAGTATTAAAACAATGATAAATTATTACTAGGTATTTTATATCATCAAATTATTTCTCGATGACACCATGTTATTGGGAAAGAATAACTGGAAAACTCTTATATAAATAGATTATCTGGAATCTCCTATGAAACTATCATTATAAAATAATTCATATATGAATCATGTGTGGGGATTTCATCATAATGGTTTAAATTAGAAACACGTATTGAAATGTTTTTCTAACAACAAGTAGTTGGTCTTACGTCACAAAAATCAAATAATAGATTGAATCTCTAATAAAATTTAATGGTGTTCCAAACTAAAAATGAATGATCTATCCCACTATGATTATGAGTAATTTAAATATTTATGGTCAACACTTTATAGCCCAAATGGATAATATTGGGACACTTATTATGGTGAATTATTATACCAAAAAATTTGGGAGTATTACATTATTCTCAATTATCCCCTCTTAGTCTCAATTCTTTTCACATAGTTAATAGGAATAGATCATTTGTGTTTTCTAGGAAACCACATACACAAGTAATGGAGATAATAAAAGAGACACCTATACATAGATATTTTTACATGTTTCTATATTTATGTGAATAATACTCATTTCCATGATAAATACATTGTTGTTTCATTTATTTTCATAACACAAAATCATTATATTGATTAGGATATCCCAAAATTAGTGAAAAATGATTGTCAAGTAAATAATATATATCAATGAATTTTTGTATTCCTTATACTAGTATAACTAAGTCTTCAATTTTTTGGTTTATACTGGTAACACCGTTTTATCAATGATACTAAAAAAACATCTGAAAATGATATAGCAGTACGTTCAAGGATCTCATTATAGAAAAATGAATTAGGTATTTTTCCTCAATAATATGTTATTTTATATTCAATTTAATATCCAATTTATTGCACACATTTCTTTCCTACTATACCATTAAATTTCATAATAATAACCATATATTAAATGTTTATTACCCCCACACTATCTTTTTTCTTCAAATATAAAATGATTGAGATGACACTCCCATTATAAATTTAATTCATTACCACAATCCACTGTTTTCATGTGACGAATGAAGAATCATAAACTATATTCTATTTAAAAATGAACTCTCACAAACTCATCAAAAAATAATTGAATTTTTAGTTTAGTATAATCAAGATAATTAATCTTGATTACTGATAGATATAAAAAAAACTATTAAGATATAATATGTCTTATTATTGTTTCATGCACTTCTCAATTCTAGTTTCATCATAATAATTAAATTTTACCAAACTCAAATATTTTTCATAAATTTATAGTAATTATGAATCCACATACTTCTTGCATGAATTATTTCGTCAAAAATATTCTTTGTGATAAACTTAATAGATATTGATGAAAATGATTATTTTTTTTAAAATAAATTAAAATATCTCTTATAATCTATGAAATTAATATTTGATGGTTCTCCTCAAATAGATAGAGTATATCCTACATGTTCTTGGAAAGGGATTACTTATGTGTATGGAATTTATTCATGAAAGTATGTCACATGAAATATTTTTCATCATAAACAAGATGATATTTTTATAATTATGAATGAGATACATGTGATATAAGGGGGTTTTTGGAAATTAGAATCTTTGTACAACAATTTTATTAATGGTAACTCCATGTTTTCATAACCTATGAGGCTTGTAAATTTATTCCATTTCATATAATAGCATATTAAGTTCATAAGTTAAATTTGGAGAATATAAATTTTTTTGTAAAATATATCCACAAAGACAAATAAGAATCATGGGATACCTTGTTCATTACATAATAACTGTTATTTTTGGAACCCACTCTTAAGAAAACTATAATAATATGATTAAATTTTATCATCATAATACATGATAACCAATTTTCTTAATGTTACAATAATATAATGTTACAAAATTAGTATTTACTGGTAGTATTATTTCTACTAATCATTTTTTCTTCCCAAATAATATATTTAATGGTAAGAGCCATGAAAATTCATTAGGAATTTATGATTTTATTAGAATATAAATTCTCCATATATGGGTAACAAATATGTTTTATTACAATTTGCTGTTAAATTTTAAGGTTACTATTTTTATGTGATATAATGCACGAGTTGCATAATAATAACCTGATTCAACTTATATTAAGTTATTTAACTTGTACATATATGAATGGAAGGTAATAACTATAATATATTCTTAGAGAAAAATTATAATGGAATTATTGTTGTGAATGAATGATGAATATATCATGAATGGTTTCATAATGATCATGCATGTCTCACTTCATCGATTTGACCACTGGATGTAGGCAAAACATAGAATTTGGAGCACTATAATTCCATTGCCTAATTCTTCATGAAAATAGTGGAGTGACCATTAATCCAGAAGTGGGATACAACACACATGAATGATCAAATGGTTGAGGTAAACTATGTGAGATAAAATACTTTATATGTTTATTTTTTTAAATATAGGAATAATAAATGATTAACATCCACCCAACATATATTTTGGGGACATACTCTTCGCTATGTTATTCATCGTGTCTCACTTCATTACAGATGACATAATTTTTGAATCCAAGACACAAGTTACAATAAAAATATTTGAATGTATTACCACTATCCCACTATATATTCCACTACTAATTTTAGGACATTGTTATTCATCCTCTCCAAACACACACATACCCCAAGATGATCATCATGTGTTTTCATGCACGATGCTATGTATTTGTATCCATTGGAACTAATATTTATCCTATATATATGGATAACCATGCTAGACTATTGTTCCTTTAATTAATTTATTTTTTTATATGTTACTTTCCTTAAATCCATAGAAAAAATTTTCATACAAAATTTTATTTCAATCCATACTCAAATAATAATCATGTAATTATAATTTTAAAATAATCATCATGAAAAATAAATAATCTTATTCATGGACTGCAAAAATATTTTTTAGAAATAAATTCCTAAATAAAATGAATATAATTTTCATGATCATTACTGATTATGATTTTTTGAAAACATTATTTCATCCTTAATCACAACTGAAAAACTTTTTAAACTTATTTTCATTTCCACATTTATCATAGATATCATTTTATAATAAAATACCACATCATGGTATTATATTAGAAAATAATCCATAAAATTCAAAAAATATATTATTATCATGGAACAATATCCTGGTATATCATCCTTAATTTATATTTGAATTAAAAAAATATCAATCCCATAATCCTCAAATAATGTATACCTTACAAAAATTTTAACCAATTTAAAACTATGTTTTTGATGTCTTGGACATTAAGAACTAAACATTAATAAAAAAAATATAAGAAAAATTTATGAATCATCACATATAATTCCATTAAAAAAATCAATAATGATTCTCTAGGTATTATCACCATCCTTCATCAATATTTATCAAATTTTTCTATCACTCACTTTCCTTGATTAATCACTAATAAAATAGGACATAATTATACATTGGAATTTATTACAAGTTTTATATTGATAGTAAAAACATTATCATCGACTATCTATATGGGTTCTCACATTCCCACTTTTTTAGTGATTTTATTATAATTTATGTAAAAAAAATTAATTTTTTTCTTACCACCTGTTGTAATATAAATGAAAAAGGATTCATTTAGTCATATTGTGATGAGGCGGATGATTCCAAATGTTTCTATATTAATGATCCTTTTTGTAGTCAGCTCTAATTCTACAGGGGAAAATATATCATAAAAAAATGAAATTTAATGAAGGCATCAATACTATACAATTGATTCGTCATGTTGTAAAATTATAATTCTATTAATCCATTTGTATTAAAATAGTCTTTTTATATCCATAAATAAAAATTATATACCTTAATAAAATAATATATTATAATTTTATTGGGTAATGTTTTACCCCCAAATTTCAATATAATTTTTCATCAAACAACACCGCCAAAATTATAGTCATATTTGATATAATAATTAATATTGAAATAATCATAATTCTTATAAAACCATTTTAAGCCATTATATAGATAACTTGAACATCCATATATTCATCAAATATGACTTGATATAATCTCGGGAAAAATTTATACCACTTATGGGGTTCACAAAATTTATTTTAATAGGAGTATAGTTTCATAATATAGATATCAATACAATCATGTTTCTGATCATCCATTGTGAACCTATTAAATTTGTTATCAGATCATGAATAATAATTCAAAATTATCATCTTCTACATTACTCACACAATTATCCATTTAATAATGAACATCAACAGCGATTTCATATAATTTTAATAAGAAGAATATTTTCTAATAATTAATGTAATAAAGTAGAAAACTTATAATAATATTAATATGTGGAACATGATTGTGTAATTTCCCTCAACGCAATGTCTCTCTTTTATGTACCATTAATGTTACTTTTACACTTCAACCATGTTTCTACTTTAAATATTACATTTTTAAATATAATTTATATAAGATACTATTTAAATTTTTTGAAACCAATGTTTTCTTAATTATTTACAATTTCATCTACTAATTGTGAAATAGATTTACAAGGTGCATAGTTTTCAATCTACATCATATCTTCTTGAGAAGTTAGATTATTCATTAATTGTTTTTATTATATCCATTATCTTTAAAGCATCCATTATATTTTTTGTTACCCTTGTGTAATAATTAATTTTTAACATATATTTAAATTTATGATCTTATAATTTTGGAATAATAAATTGTGAATTATCATTTTCCTAGATATTGTTATATCTTCATCTAATTTTGTTTTATAATATTTTTTCACTTGATCAGGGAAAATAATCAAACATTCCATCTTATCCTATTCACATTTAATGATATCACGTAGAATATTGAGTTTTTTTCATTAACATTTAATGTGTAACATATTAGAGTATCCTTTAGATTGAAATTAAACCAATCATATCTTCATGTTTCTCTTATAATTATTCTCTTCATGATTTTAGTTTTCTTCTTTTAATTTACCAGACCTCTTTTATTGGTTGATGTGGTGACCAATCTTTCATTACTAAAATATATTTCTTTTTTTATAATTTCTTCAATGAATTATATCTTATCAATATTTTTGACATTATATTGTTCTGTTCTTTTTTTCTATGAAAAAAAAACAATCACATTTCAATGTCTTACGAGAGATTGTTCTCCAATTGTTTTGAGAATCACTAAACTATGATGTTATACTCTATTTATATTAGAATAATAATTTTACATCTTTGGATCATTATAGAACCATTATTTAACATTTACAGATATGATTCATTCCCTAATGAAATCATCAATGCATTTGAATATTTTTTTTGTCAATAGATTAATTTTCTCGTATTGAATCTTCTTCTATTTAGGTGGTATCATAATTTTATAACCTCTACTCACACAGTAGGTAGGCCATATTTAGTATATATAAATATTAATACTATTTAATCACCCATAATAAGGATTAAAAACATCCTCTGGCACTGAATGTATCCAATTAAACTCATTATTTTCTTTATTTTATGTATTTACCTTGATTTAATTATTTATTTATTTCAGGGTTTAACTTTTATTCATTATAACATAATTATGGGATTTATTTTTCAGGATATTTTTTAAACCCTTGGTGTTTTCATATATGTACTATAATTTCAATCTACACATATTATTACATTAAACATGTATAAATATATCAGACTGTATTAGTAGAATTAACATTTAATGGATCATAGATTTCCTTTTTCATTGAATTTTTAGAAATTAGATTAAAAGATTATTTTGATAACTTATTTCCACAAATAGAATTTTTTCTAGATAAATTAATTCCATTAAAATTTTTATATGAAAATAAATTTTTATGGTATCAAAATATTTTTTTGTTTTGGTCGAATAATTTGTCTTCAAAGTTTCCTAGGAAGTTCCATTTTGTGTCTCCTTGAAATTTTATAATTTTACATTGTGTTCCTGATATTTCATGCATAGAGAAAATCTCTCATTTTCCACTAATTTCAACCTTCCAAACCATTCAAATTTATTTATATTAATCTGATTATTATATTATCTAATAAATTAATTTTGAGAGATGGATGTGTCATTGAGTCTTATGAATTTAATATCAAATTGGGATTCCTCAATAATGATAATAGATTTAAATTATTCTTATAGATAATGGATATCTTGAATAAATGAATCATGTATGAATAATTTTCATCTGATAACATATCGTGATCTATTACATCATATGTGAGTACATTAAATTATAATTATCTAAAATTCATTACAACATTGAAAAATGCTTCGTCTGCGTGAATTCCTTCACCAATTTATTTTACTCACAATTCATTCATAAACATTAAATTTCATTTCATATTTAATTATAAAAATAATTTTTATAGAAATGTATCAATGTATCATCCTTTTCTAAACAAGGAATGTGGGAGAAGATATTTTCTTTAATTTTATACCTCATGAATGTTTCTTAATATTAACTTCCTCTTAAGGATATTATTTTTCATCAAGAAGCTTCATTAATAAACATACAAATATATGTAACTTATTTATGATGAAAATTTTTCATTTATCTCATTAAATTGAAACTAGATGTCCTAAAATGTTTTTATAGTCCCATAAACCACATACTCTAAACAAAATGAGATTGTTTAACCAAAAGTAACATTCTCATCTGACTTGATAATAGATCATTTACTCATTTAATATTTCATTGATATTTTTTTCAAAATTATTTCATTCCAATATTTCATGATATTATTAGTGTTATAAGATAAGATATCATACACATAAATAGGACTATAGAAAATGTATCCCTCCTAAGGTAATTTATAATTATCACTTAATTTAATCAATATAATATGAATTGGATTTAAAAAACAATGACCCAATCATTGGATGTCGTCCATCTAATATCATATGTATATCCTAAATGGTTTTTTTGGGTATAATAAGAGGGGTGAATCATTGTATTAAACTTATACTATGTTTTAATTTTAATTTTAATACTCTATCATACTATCAAAAATCTTCCCATATTAAAGGGAATGCATCTATTATACACACTCAACAATCAAATACACATATAAGGTAGAAAAAAACCAAATAGAATAACATGTTGATTTAAAAATGTTTTTATCAAGATGTGAGAAAATACTACATGTGATGATCAATCTATGTTTGTTTAATATATTTTATTATGACTATATGTATGTAGTGGTAAAAAACACTTATAATTGGAATACAATGCATGTGTGGTAATTATGAGGAATCCTTTTTAGTGTATGGTATTTTTATCCTTGAATCCCAGGTTCTTAAATGAAAATATTTATACAAGCACCAATGGTTCTGTAATGTTACTCAAAAACATATGAATAAGATATTTTGTTTAGTTAAAGTATTTGACTACATCAAATATATTTATAACTTTTTCCTCAATAGTTACATCATTGATTTCCCTTGTAATATTAATTCTACATCATGATTTTTTGTACTAGTATATCATCACATGTCAAAATGATTAGATATTTTTAATAAATATTCCTCCATTCAATCCTTGACCACAAATATGAAATTAGTGGGTATATAATCCTATCAATTAAATTTATGGAAACTATAAATACATTTTGAATGTGATGTAGTCAAATTCATTTGTAATATTTCATACTAGAAAGCACTTTAACTACATGAACTACAAAATATTAAATTCTTGGTTTGGATGATTCATGATTTTCATTTGATTTTCATGATTACAAAATAAACCTATACACATATATTATTTCTTTATATTATTTCATGTGATTAGTTTATTTGGTTTTCCTCAAATTGTTCATCTTTACCAAACACAAATATTCTTTATTAATTTGTTTATGATTATCCATGAACATACTTCATGTATGTATGCATTATCACATTTTATTCCTTATGATAAAACAAACTGATATGGATATCATGAAATATTATTCATTAAAATATATAGTTATATCATTATCTTTCTTTGAATATGATGGGGACAGGTTCTCCCCAAATAGATATAGTATATCACACATGTTCTTGGAATGGTATAACTGATGTATATGTTAATCCCTTATGCATTTATGTTTCATGTAAAATCCATCTTTAGGAAATAATAGAGATTCAAAAACTCATATGATCTTCACATAATAAAATGTTCATGGAAACAAGATTCTTCGTGAGATGGTTTCACCCATGGGACATTGTTAATGAAATATCATAGTATGATTACATATTTCTTCTTCTTTTCATAAGTTGTGAAATAGATATTAATTAACATAATAAGAGAAGGAGTCTCACAATATATCCCTCCCATTATAATGGTGAGTATGGAATATGGGAGGAATTTTTATTCATATTAAATACCTGTTTTTTGAACACACTATATATGAAAAAGAGATATACGCTGATTTGTTTCATCCAAAAATGAGAGCATCAATTATCTAAATAGAATAAACATATATCTGGTTATAATATCTATATTTTTATATGAGTTTCATATTTTTTTATTGTGTTTTATACTAAATATAATCCCTTGATAATAATTTCATTTCATTACATTTTTATTACCAATTATCACAATATATATAATCTCATAACATGGGTTTCCATTAAATTCCATCACCACATGACACTAGGATTTAAGGAACCATATGTTATATGAAATAGTGCCGGTTAGGTGAGAATAATCAAATAATCCATCATAATTTAAATATTTGAACTCATTTAAATATTAATGATTCATATTATCCCCATCAGATGCACATAATTACATAATACAAGAAATACTATAATTTATGAATGTCAATAATTTTAAATATTATTTCAAAAAGATAATGATTCTTTAATTTCATCAGTTAGATCATATGATGTTGTGAAGAAATTAATTTTCAATCATTGTAATATTTCAGTTGAATTATTCATGTGAATAGTAGAGAAACCCATTATCGTGATGTAGGAGATCACCCACATAAATTATTAGAAAACTATGGTAAATTTAATCTGATGATAAATATAATATGAGTGTTATTTAATCTCTATAACTATACATGATTCACATAAATCCCACATAAACATTGTTTTTCTTCATTCTCTTATTATGATTACAAACCAAGTCTCACTGCATTCCTATTATCACGAGGTTCTCCACCAATACAAACTTTTCAAATAGAACATTGGACAGGCTGACCTAAATTCCCATATTCATGACAATATGTGCACCATAAATGGGATACAAACACTAAAACAATACACTCCGTCACAATAATACACCCCCCATACCACCATGTTGGACACTATGGATGTACCTCCCTTTTGTTTAATATTATTCATGTATAAAAGATTGACCAATATGAACCCTTGTGGAATGTGAGGTTGGAATATATTATAAAATACCAAACATTAAATACATAGAAAAATTCTATTAATATAAGGGTATTTCCAAAAATCCTAAAATATTATTCAGCTAGTACATCCTATCGTATAACCATTATTTAAAAACTAGTAGTTTTAAATGTTTCATTAATATCACTTCTTAAACCTCATTTCAAAATGTTAATGATTAATATTTTTATGATATTCATATATTCTTCCTTACTAAAGACAATGTTTCACCCTCAATCCAAACTGACACATGTATTTTGAACAGAATATAAGTTCCATAATAATTAGAGTTATAGAAAACAATCCATGGCCATATATTCAAAACAATTATATAAACATACATGAATATTTGATAACATGGACTAGATTCTTTGGATCACTTTATTCATTTTATGGAATTTAATTCTATTCTTATAAAAATATTCTTCACATTTAAAATATTGTAAACTATGTAAACATATATTTTATATATTTTGAACATTATGAATAGCTCTACAATCTCAACCCTTACACGATGAATTTCATAAGAATAAAATGTAATTCAATTAACTGAATCTATATCTATTATTTATATATCATCACACAAATTATTCAATATTTCTAAAATTTATTAAATATATTTGATTCCATAATAAATAACTAATAATAGAAGGCTTTATCATATAGTAATATTTATGTCTATTTATATATTGAAAATAAATGAAATAATACTTATCAACTATACATATTGGATTTTCAGACTCACTCATCAATATTGGGAGATATATTATAGATATATTATTTGGTATGTGCGTGTACATACTGGATAAGACAAATGAGAATGTAAATCCATCCAACCCTCTATCATCGTATAATATTTCAATCACCAAAAACAAAATAAGATTTTGTTAGAGTGATACATGGATAATTTCTAATATATTCATAATGTAAATTGTGTGACTTTTAAATTATCCATAATAAGTAATTCTATTTAGAAAATAATTTTACACCATACATCTTCATTATTGTAACAAATAACCCCTTTACTTATTCTTTAAATATATGCCTCAAAAATATACTAATCGGTAAAAAACGGGAAAAGTAGTGGCATAACTTTTCATCACCCTACATCTCAATCTATCAAATCTATCTATTTCTTGGTGCATTGTGATTTGATACACAAATAAATCCGAGATTATATTTTGGAAATATTCCACTTTGAAACATAAAAAAATTATCTTTGTTGGATGTTTATATAATCATCACTACACCCCAAAACTAATTACTCAATGTTCCATTTTTATAAAGGGATTTAATTTTTCCTTGTATGTTCATAAACTGTACAAAAATATAGAATTAGGTTCCCTAGTCTATTAATCAGTCAAAGTATCACCTATCACCATTTAAATATGATTTCCAAACAAATTAAACATACAATATTAGTGATAAAATCATACCTTTTACATGAACTAATTTAGTACAATTATGACATGACTTGACTTATTTGGACCACACATGAGCCTGTAATAGTCCAATTATGATATGAAGACATCACCTCCAATATGAAGGGGGTTAGATAATAGAACTATTATGGAATTTATTGAATAGGGAGGCCTTATTAGACACCAAAATTTGATATATATGAATCTTAGATACATCAAATATATTTATCCACAACTAAAAGTATAAATACATTATTTAACTATATAATTTATATATGTATTCTATAATTACTATGCAATAATAATCTATGATGTATAATATTAATGGAAAATAAATAATAGGATTATATAACCATGAATAGTAATAATATGTAATTGAAATTCACCTCCACTATACACATAATTCAAGGACATGAACACAGATGGAAAATAAATTTTTTAACCACCATAAAATTAAATACGGATCAAGGAAATGATCAATTATATCTCTATATAACAATAAGGGATAAAATCCCAAGTGTGATCTTCAATATCAAATAATATTTTGTCATAAGCATCTAATGGGTCAGTATAAACATCTCTCGTAGGATTACCTATACATGGAAATCATAGTTACAAAAATGAAATTCTCAAAACCCATGTCTATGAGTTAATAATTAGTTATAATCAAATTAAAAATTAGATATACTCTACATATAAGAAATCCAAAAAACTAGAGATTTGAAATTAGTGTACCTAGACTCCATAATGAATAATATCTCTCATAAATTTAGAGAGACCTAGTGTTACTTGTGCCTCTTTGAAAAATTAGGTTGATACCCATAAAATAAACCCTAATGTAAAGGAAAACATTAATTCCAGATCCATCAAAATATATTCGATAACTAAAACATTCCTCAGTATATAAATTTTGGCCTCTATATTCACATGATGTCACATCCACTATAAATGAGGGCCTAAAAATTAATATGTAATTAACATTACACAAGGGGGTATGAAAACATATGGGATAAAAAAACCAAACCCATAATAATAAAAAATAATAATAAACAAAACTACCAAACAATAAGACCTTATAAAACATCAATAAATAACACTTTTAGTGAGAAATAAATATATCCTTGATGGAATCATGTAAGTTGATAGGGTGACGAAACCTTATAGTGGATTTAGACCTCACATCGTGTAATGTGAATATATATTCGTTGAAAATATAATATATCTATAGGGACGATATATTATCACATTGTGATTTTTTTTACATGATATTTTTTTTAATGAACCACACTATAGATATATTACATTTATTGGATCATTACTAACAATGTTTCGACTAAAATATTCTAAACAAGGATATGATATTCTCAATAGAGGTTGAGGAACTCTATCTACTTGAATTAAATTATAATAATATCTATATGATGCGGAATATTTTTACCATATCACTTTATATTATTGATAAATTAATGCTTTAAATCCATGTCTATAAAACTATCACATAGAAAAAATAAAATACGAACACTAAACATATCAAATTTCCTATATTGTGCCTATATTGCACAATGTGCATATTACTCTTAAGAAATATTATTATTTTATTTTAGTTGTTTAATATTAAGTATATTATTTTATATTACATTTAATTCTTGTAAAACCCTAAGGAGTTACATAAAAAATAATTTTTTTAATATGGGTACATTTTGATGAATCTCACTATGTAAGAATGACATGATTTCATAGTACATAGTGTATATCCTCACCTAATATTTTTTATGTAAACTACTAATATATGTCAAGTTACCTCTATATGTTTAAATAACAAATATATTAATTTCATGTTGGATTTTTTATGTTCAAAATATATATTTTATGATTAAAATTAAATGAAATGTTTGTGGATGCCAATCAAGTAATTCAGTCCCAAGAAACACTAAATGTTATCTGTCGTCACATTGGTGTGATATATTGGATATAGTTTCCTAGTACCAACATCGGTTTACATTATGATATCATGTATTCATTTTTTGAATATTAATAATCTTTTTATCACATCATTATTGTTATTCTATGTGTCATAGTATGTAAAATTATCTTACTATTGTCTTTCACACTGAAGGGTTGTAACAGTTCCATTCTATAATGTGAAATTATATGTTCCATGATAATATTCTTAAATATATGATAAACAGCTGAATTATATGATTTGAGGGAAAAATTATATAGGCTGTGTGGGGTGTAGACTCATAGTAAATAAGGGCACCTTTAATTGTGTATATGCTTGGTAATATACTGAGAATGATATTTTGAGAATGTGATCTGCCTGTAGGAATTTAACATATATGTGTGTAATTAGATGTTCCAATATATGGATATCTATATTCATCATTATAAATTAAAAATATTATTAATTTATACTATAAGTCATGTAGAATAATTTATTGAACAAAACTATGAAAACATATGTTCATGTCGAGGTAGGATACATTGGATGCATCAAAACTAATTTTGAATTAATGACTAACAAGAGAAATGATTTTTCCCTTGAATTCTTTAACAGATGTTGATATTTCATTCCAACTTGAGGGAAATTATATACCATAAATAAATAAATTCCCAGGGTTTTCAATATGTAAGATCAATTTTTGTGAATTCAATGAATGAGACATCAGGGACATAAGTTGATAACACAACCTTGAAACATACTTGATAAGAGATGTCATGATAAAGGGATTATATTATTCAGTATGAATCCATATGAGGTATTACGTCACTATGGAATTAAATTTTTTCTCTATGGGTATGTTTAACTATTCATATATTCTATCATTGGACATTAGGATAATATTCTTAATTCCACTGAGAATGAGGCATAGAGGGTCACACACAATGTTTATCATGAATCACTATTATATAATATATTATTATAAATTATTTTACAAATAAAAAAATTTTATACCCATATGTCTCTTAATAATTATTGATGTTTTCTTGATCACATATATTTTATCACCAGTCATTCGAGATATTATTATGTGATGGAAATATTTAAAAGTTATTTAATTTCTCTTTAGTGAATATAATATTTATTCGTTTATATTTGAATAATGTAGTGATATTTGTTTATTAAATAAATTTTCATTAATCAAGGACCAATTAATATAAAGACGGAATAAAGAAGAATGTTTATAGGCCTAGTATGAATTAATATATATTTAATATTATTTAAGAAAATACTATTTTATTTTTAATTATAAGTTTATCTCATGTTAATAAATAAATAAATTAAATTTATTATTGTAATGGGGTTTGTCTTGGATTAAATAAATATTAATGGGATCTTATATATCTATTAAAATTAAACCTAGCTATATATAAATTGAATTATATTTATTTTCAATAGATCTAATTCAATTTTTATTTTCAACAAAAAAAACACGAGAATCTTCTATATTACCCATAGAGATACCTTCTCCAAGAAACCTAACAATAAAAAAATTAAATACCCCATCATCATCCATCCTCAATTCAAGAGATATCATGTAGAATTATTTAGAAGAGTTTATTATGGAAATCAAAAGAGAACGATGTAAGAAATATAATATTTTGGTCTAGCACCCTTGAGATTCTTTTAGTGATGCTTAATTATTTGAGGAACACATGTGGATCGACACTATAATAAATCTATTCTTGATTCCTATAGTAAAACGATTGTACAAAAAAGATCCTTTTCAGATATTTCATCGAAGAAATAATTTATCCCATGGTATTTATTTAAATTTCATAAATTATTTATAAGTAATATTTAATGATCATATTATTTGGTTTCAACATTTTATCCACATTTTTTATTCCCTGAATCATCATTTTTATCATATTTTTTTATTGTCATATAAATCTTGGATTGATTGTCCACCATTACAAAAAAAATTTGGGTAAAACCCATCGCGAACTTCCTCTACACACAGAACATATATGATATTTATAATTTATATTAACTCTTTCACAAGACTACATAAATATTATGATATATGGAATGTTTGACAATCATATATTTAATCATTAATTTAATGTTACAATCATGAAAATAATCATTTATGTGTTTATAATATATTATCCTATATCATGGATGAATTTGTTACCAATATCCAAAACCTATGTACCCCCCCCCCACTAGACCCCGTCTAAATAATATCAGGTAACACATTATAATTTCTAATCCTTAATATTTTTAGAATAATTATATAGCCATTTGGGACCTCACTAGGAGACGAATTTTTGTGCTTCTGCATCCTCCTTAAATTCCCATTATAATTCTCATAGGTTCTATTTACAATTACCATTGTGAAATGTAAAAATAATAATCCATTATTGAACTAGTGTCAGTGAAGAATGGTAGTGATGATGAAAATTGGGTGAATTCATACACAGAATGCCAAATATTACTGTCAAAAAAAATTTCGTTAATAATTGTCAAATTATTTTATTGTAAAATGTTTATTAAAATATATAAGATAAAATCATTAATGTATCCTCTTCAAATTTTTGTTACATAAATATGTTATTTTAAATAATAATTTACTATTCCAAAACAAAAAATTTTAAAAAATAAAACAGTATAGTTGAAATTAAATTCATCACATATAATTCTTATTTCCTATAAAAAAACTTATATATGTTATTCAAGAATTTTTAATTAATATTAAATAAAAAGTATGAAACAATTCACCAGTCTATCATATTCAACAACTAAATTTTATTGTTCTATACAACTATTTTTATACCCTCATCATATTGAAATTATAATTCATTATAAAATAGTTAAATTTGAACAAAGATATATAAAACATTCACATGAGGTCTAGCTGGCAAATTTTATGAAATAATTATTTGTCCAAAAATATTTTTCTGTTAAATCTCTTAATTTTATTTATAATATATAATATCTTCTAATATATATTTGTAAAAATATATGAGTAATAAAAGGATGTTTATTATAAATGGAAATTTTTCATTGGAAAAAAATAATTATTTCCACTTTGTAATATTTATATCTTTTGATGATCAAGTCATGATCATCGATCATCATCACTATGGGATGAATTTATTTCTACTGTAATAAGAATGAGTTAATTTTTTTCTTTATATTTTTCTCTCACCAAATGGATGAAAAATATAGGGGAATGTTTATAGTATTATAGTTGTGTGACGTCTCATTATTTTAGGAATTGATTTCACATTCATTGGATTTATTTAGGTCACCATTTAATGAAATTATTGACTCAAACATAAAAATATAAAATAATATAGTTTTTCAACACCGTATAGGATAACAAAAAAATCTATTTCAAAATTCCAAATTCCCTGAGACATCTATTACAGAAAACCACATCCACAAATCTAAAAAATATATTTTACCTCTATTTTGATAATTTAGTGTAATAAATAAAATTTAAAAATACTTTATTTTTATATCTTTTTAGGACTTCATATTTTACAACATTACGTGGTATCACACCTCATTTTATAAACAACTAATATTTGATAACATTCACCTAATATTCATCATTGGATATTCTAATATTTTTAGTTATTAAATAAATGTTTTTAATCAAAATAAACATTATTCATCCCAAAATAAATTACTCTTTAATGTTAATAAGAACCATTCAATGAGTAAATCTCATTTTTTAGATACAAAATTTATTTTAGAAAAAAACACAAAATCATTTAACAATGAAAATATCCCATTTTTCACCTCTTTGGGAATATACTCATTAAAACATAATGATGATATAATTCATAGTAAGAAAAAGATTATTTATATAATGGAGATTTATATTCTAAATTTATAATATTGTTTATTATGATTTATAAAAACATCTAAATTTGATTTGTTTCTCAATATATGTTGTTTACATGTATTTTATAATGAAAAAATATTCTTTCCCATATAATTGTTATTTGTAAAATTCCATTTTTTGATATATTAGTTTGAAATATGTTATTTTTTGGTAATTTACATATGTAGTGATATGACATTATTTAATCATTTTTGTACTTTTTGTTTTAATTCAGAACGTAATTAAATTATTTAGTAATCGGTTGTTCTTGTGTTTTTGGAAAGGTAGTGCCACATTGAATTGGTTCCATGCTACATTAAATTGGATCCATGGTTCGTTTTTTATAGTGATACACTTTTACTTATACAACATTGGGTAGTATATGTATAAGATTATATGTAATATTTTGGAATGAGATATGAATAATCCAACATGGGGATCCCATTTTTTTTAATAAAGGAACTTGATACATTTCACATTAAACATTAATGTGTACAATTTATTTGCAATTCTTATTGAATATAATGGTATGGAAATTTTGGTAATTGAATATTTAAATATTTTTGATATTTCAATTATGGTTTTTAATAAAATTATGGATATGGATTTTATTATAGAATTTAGTTTTAAGTGTATTTTTATTGTATTACTGAATTATACTGAGTATATTTTATGGTTAATTAACCACTGTGCACTACTAAATTCTTATATTATATTTTATCTGCATTAGACATTGTTCTTTTAAATGACTAATAAGGGTCCTTAGTAAATGATTAATGTTCTTGCATAATAGTTAATTAATGATGATACATTTTGGTGTGTTTAAATGAGTCTCATGAAAAATAAAATGTCATCATTTATAATGGTTTAAATTATTATCAGCAGTTCTTAATGATGAAATTTTGAATAATTATTAATGGGACACCTAGGTAGTTGAAAATGATAATATTCATGGTGCATGTGTCTAAAAATTCATCATTATGAAACAGGAGTAGATATTGTGAATATAAATAATATAAGGATAAAAATATGTGTATTTATTGTTTGTATAGTTTAATTGTATAATGATTAACACGCATAATTCTATTTCAACTATGAATAATGATTTGATGTCCAGTGTCAGTAACAAAATTAAGAGATATTATTTCTCGATTCTAAGATATCCTATTTCATATTATCCATCATCCTTGATAGGATCCTACACATTTGAGATAATATTTTAATTATGTGGAGGTATAGTGATAAATGTTTGGGTGTATTTATATATGGGAACGTATTTTGATATTTATTAATATAACTGAAATATTTTATGGGGAAATTCAAAAAAATTAGATAGATAATCTTAACTTCAACCAAAATAATACTATCTTCATTGAATTATCAGTTATGTTTGATCATTACAACTTAATATTTGATACATTAAATTATAGATATGTTAAAAATAATAATGAAATAATAAAATGAATAAAATAAAAGGTGAATAATAATACTAAAACTATAGAATACGTATAATCCTGATATGCAATGACGGTCATGCCAAAAAAATAATTGTAATAAAATTTATAAAAATAGATTTATTATATACATATTTATAGAAAACTAGTGGAATATGTCGATGGGAAATATATTTTTTTGTATGGGGATATGATGAAATAGAATTCAAAATTATTTATGTAATTTAGAATTCGTTAATATATTAAATCATTGAAATAATGGACATTGGGCATATTAATTAGTTTTGTTTATGTGATATTTTTTTATTAATTTTTTAGTTTTAACCAATAATTTTTTTTACTAAATTAAGATAATCATGAAATGGGGAAAATAATATAATTTTTTTTATAAAGAATGTATGAATAAAATTAATAAATTTTTAATATTTATTTATAATGAGAGATTTTATAGTATTAGGCTGAATAATTCTTCCACATATGGTACACATAATTATTCCAGGGAAGGATGTAGAATCACAAGGGTTTTCTCTTATTTTTGCATAATATAAACTTTAACATGTTTTTCAAGAATGAAATCAGTTTCAAGTGAATTTTATGTATGTTGGAATCATTTGTTGATCTATAAAAGGTGAATCCAAATCTTTGATTATTGTGGTCTTTTATATATTAATTAAGGGTTATGTTGTGGTTTTGTGGGTTTTTTAAATGTATAATATTTATGATATTTCTAAGTAATTATTGATGTAACAAATAGAATTTTATTAATATACATTTTTATGTTTCATACCATTTTTTAAAATTTATATTTCATTAAATTTCATTAAATTTAAGGAATTGTAGAATTCATTAATAAAATTTAAAAAAATATGCATATAAATTATTATTAATTAATTAAATAATTAATTATTTTTTTTGGAGAAAATTCATTTTCTATGAAAGATTTTCATATTTAGAAGGGTTATTTCTCTATGTATATTATATTTATGTTAAATAATTGATATTCTGTTCATTGAAGAAATATTTACTATTGATATTTTTTCATATATTGAATAATAAATTTATATCTACGTTATTATTTTTAATAAGCATGAAATAACAGTAAATTCATATTAAATTTTGAAAAAAAAATTAAAAAAACTATTTTCTAATTATGTGTTTTTATTTTTTAAATAGTGTCTAACAATTACTAAAATTTAATTTCCAAATATTTACATGATATTCGGAATCATAATATCAAAAAAATTTAAATAGATCAATATTTTTTTGATAAATATTTAATCAAGGTTATTTTTTTTACCACATGGTAAAATTTTAAATCAAAATATGATTTCCACGAAATGAATGGTCAAAAATTAACCCAATGATTATCAATTAATTTTAAAATCAGTGAATTCAGGACCCTTAGATCTCCCTTATCCATTTTGGAACCACATTACCAAGGAATTATAATGAACAAAAATTCAACTAAAACCCAACAAGAAATGGACCTCTACTCTATTAACCTCAGGATTGAAAACTTCTTGTTAATCGTTGATAATACCTACCAAATGTATCTTCATAAAAATAATATAAAATTATTGGACTACATGGTTCTTTTGAAGCATCCATAAATCCTAAAAAACCAATGTGGGTTTTAGAAGATGGTGTGGTCCTTGCATAAAATTTATTTATTCCATTCATCTATTATAATTTTCTAATGTTAATATACCTCTACATAAATTCAATAAAAAACAAATATGAAATGTAATAGAAATAATTTTTTTCTATATAATTTTTTATGAATATTTGTATATAAAATATTTTTAGTAATTCATTGTATATGAAATGTTCTTGTTTAGATCTGGTTTAGCACCTAAATGAATGATGTTATCACCATTATATAATCAATGATAATAAAATTTATTTGGATGTATTATATGGTAAAAATAATGATTTCAATATTTTGTTTTTCTTATATAATGGTAATATGTATAACTATATTAAAAAACATTTCTTATTTTTTTTAAAATATAAAAAAAACATTTTTCATTCTAATATTTGTAAACAATCATATAAAAATCATTTAAATAAATCATGGAAATAATAAACTATGTCAAAAATTTATTTATAGTCTCCATGAAAATTATCTAGGTGAGGGCCACATGTTCATGATTCATATTTCAAATCATATGAAATGGAGACTTTGTGTACCAATGAAATAATAAATACCCACAAATTAATTATTCCTTCTAAAAATAAATAAGAAACGTGTAATTTAAAAATAGAAATGAATGATATTATGAAAAATTGAATTAAATAATTATATTATATAAATACGTATTAATTAAATTATTTAATATAAATAACCATACATCACATCTTAGAATGCAAGAATCCATGTTAAATGTTTTTATCTATATTTCAAATGAATGAGATATATTTATTATTATCCACTTTGGATTCATGTTATGGTGTTTATTACTCCACGTAAGTGACAACTATCATTATTTACAAATTAATCAACAGATTTATTTTTCCATCCCATGTTCACAATTTCTTTCCTTTTGATTCATATATTAACATAGTTATATGGGTGTTGTTGACACAATATTGATTTTATTAAGCCACACAACATCTTTAATATATATACTCTTTATGTTTTTTATATTTGTATTCTCCTCTATATAATCATATATTTTTAAATTGACTATGATTAAGTTGAATTTCTATAATAAATCTTTTCCATTGATTAATTAGTTACATAATAAAAATTTGAATTTTTTAAAAATGATTCCCATCTTCAGTTTTAGGTATTTATATATCCTATATATGTTTATGCTTACATAAAAATTCCAAGTTTATAACTTCTATGTGAATTAAGAAATTTCTATTATTTATCATATTTCTGTAAATACATTTTTTAAAAAGGAACATTATAGTATGTTTCATTTATTAAATACTATTTTAAAATAGAAAAAAATTGAAGGATATTTTTTCTCACATCGATGAAAATATATATTTTTTTACTCATTTATTCAATATTAATGTTACTTCTTTTTGTTATTAAATTTTTTTTGAAAATTATTTGAAATTATTTATTTATAAAATATATATTATTTAGAAAATAATATTATGAATGACTAATATCAACAGTTTTTCAAAAACATAAATAAAAACATGGAAAACTACATTCATGGTTTCTCTTTTATTTTCCTTTATATATCGAATAGAATAATTATTTATGGTATTATGTGCCACATATTAGCTAACAAATGATATTATGATTTTTTGGATAAATTTTTTGAAACATCTAATCAGAATATTATTTCTTCATTATACTATTAAATATGAAAATATTTTATTATCCATTTTAATTACATATTTAAATTAGGATCCCTTGAATAATTGATTTGTTTTTGAAAAAATATCTATGTTTAATCGTTATGTTATTGGTTTCTCTAGAATTTAGTATTTCTCAAATTTAATTATTATAACATTATATCTAATGGTATAATTAGGTTATGTGTGATCAAGATGAGATTAGATAGGTTCACAATTATATATTCTGCTATGGTGAATTTTGAATGGGTTTAAATTTTTTGAAATGATATGTTTCTATTATATATATTTATAATATTAATCATAGACCTTATGTGGTTATTTATATTTGTAATTTTTTCTCATGTTGATATATTTATGGTTTAAATACATAACCATTGATCTATTATCATTATAAAATGTACTATTTTTCCATTTTATGGTTCATGATCTTATAAATTTAGTTATTATAGGTTTATATATTTATTTCCTAATGATTTTATTACATTGACACATTGATATGATTTTTCCAAAATTGTGTTTCTTGAGAAAAAAAATTCTTAATTATAACATATCTTATATGAACATATAGATTGGAATTCATCTAGAATGAAATCGAATAAGAAATATATTGTGAGATATGTTGAAAATTTATTATGTGATATAATGGTTATATATAAAATCTCTAATAACACATATCAATTAGGATCCCAATTCTTAGATATAGTGTATAACATTGGGAACATTTTCAAATTTACGATTTTATTTCTGTTTTATTCTAAATTATGTGTGTGGATTATATAAATAATATATTTTTTAGTAGGTCTATTATTTGTGATATTTATGAGTAACATGGGGAAATTATCCTTGGAAATTATATATATCATATAATCCCATTGATTAATTAATATGATCTATATACATTGTGATATTTTGGCCTCAAAGAGGATCCACCGTATATTTATTATGTTCTTAATTATTCAATTTTTTATATGATTACTGTGTGATTATTAGTGGAGTGTTTGAAATTATTATTATAAATTGGTAGATGTAGTTAATTTATTTTAATGACTTTAATTTTTCTTTTAAGTGTATTATTCAATGCCTAGTAAATTCTAAACCATAATACATTTGTATTTATTTTTTTCATAAAAATATAATTTATAATATTTATTACTTATTTATTCGCAATGGGTGATATAATTTATTTTTTTAAGGGGATAACTCCTCCAATTTGTGTGAATTTCATGATTTATTCTATTCTCTAACACAATTTACATTTGAGGTAGGAATGAGATCTATAGTGGATATCAGTTAAGGATATGGTGAAAACCCCATTGGATCATGTAATGATATAATGATATCAAATATATTTATTTTGGAAGGTGTTTAGATTATTTTTCTATGAAATTTTATATTAGGTTTATATAGATGTAGTGTATCAATTTATAGTATATGTCATCGGTATTAATAATAGTGATGAATTCAATAAATGAACTATTACTTTAAAAAATAATTTATATTCTATCTAAAATATCTTAGGAATGGTATCATCCCTATAGTTGAATATGATATGTAAATAAATGAATCATATAGTCTCTACTCATAAAGACTACCAGTGTGATGATGTTTGGATAATAATATAAATTTTTATTAATATAGAATAATTTATTCCATATACATCAACATATGTTATGTGATAATTTACTGATTTATATTCCATTCTATACATTCCTAAATGCTACGGTTTAGGATTTCTCCATAATGTTCAAATCAAGGAGCTATATCCATAATTAGAATTATGAACGGGTATTGATGAGAGTTGGGATTATAAAAATATTTAATTTTCATAAATAATGTATAATGAATATTATTTACTACAAATCATAAGTTAACACCAACTTGTGGATACATGGGATAGTTTATTTAGTTAAAACCATTCATGCATATATATAATAGTTTATTAATAATGTTGTAATTGGTTTTTTGGGATTCAAATATGAGTTGGTGGTAGATTTACCACGGTGATAAAGATGAGATTTATATTAGTTGGAATTATTTTCATTGTAATTTTCAAAAAAATATTAAATTATATGACTCTTAGGGATGGTCAATATATATTGATATTATATATTGAACTATAGAGTTCATTATTATAGAGTTTTCCATACCATTCACGATCCTTATAATATATTTTTTCAAAATGTTTTTGAATTAAGAGATAGGGGATATGATATTTACAATAAGGTAGTAGATAAATAATACATTGTTAAGTTGATGGTTTCATGTAAATTTATGAAAATGAGTGATAAAATGAAATCTTTATTGGTTCTTAGGTTAATATTTTTACGTACCTAACATTATCCTAATATCATGGAAAAAGTGACTATTACCGATGTAATCTATATTATCTAATCTAGTAATCATGAGATTTTTTTAGTGTTTAAATGTCCTAGTATTATAAAATTATAGTGGTATGTGTATTATCTAGTAAATATGTATATATATACTTATAGACCTTCTGGATCATGATTTTGGAAGGTCCTACCATCAATTCCATGAGGTATCATTAGATGAAGACACTCTTGAGTCATCATCACCATTACAGTGGGTGGCCTAATTGAACACTAGATTGAGATTTTATAGTTCAAAATAGTGTAATATCATATGGATATGGTACTTATTATTGATCAAGGACGAATTGGTCGATGGTTTATGGGTAGTCTTGCTGGAAAAATTTGAAATTTATTTCTTCATTGAGTACAGTCATATGAGATAATGAGTAAAATATTTATTATATGTATGATTTTCGTATTTTATAAACTTAGATCTCTTTTTTTATTCATGAACATAAACATTATTAGTCACCATTGAAATAGATATGTCTGGTATATTATCCATTAAGGATTCCAAAGGTACACCTTATGTTTATTTTCAGTTTGGGAAATGATATTTTTAGTCAAAAATATCTCAATGTATCATTGAATCACTTTTGAGGTGATTATGTTTAGGGAAAAAGTGGGCCACTGTGTTGTGTTTATAGACAAAGAAGATCAAGATGTTAAAATTTGTTGAAAAAGGGGGATTATATGGTGTGTTTTTTGAGTTGAAGAGATTTTATTGACAATCCTTATTTGGTAGATTGACATAGACAATGTAATAACTGATATGGATGTGGTACCAAAAGTGGAGATACAAGGTGGTTCCATTTTCCAATGTTTGCAACATTTATGGCACATAAAATCAAAAAATGGGGAAAACTGAATCAAGGAAATTGAAATGTGCGCCTATTTCATAGTGTCTTTGAAAATTGTGTGCTATATTTATTTTCAAGAACATAACATCAAAATATTACAATGGAATTATTGGCATCCATGTTTTAGTATGGGCGTGCGAGGTGACTTGGGAAATAGAGACAAGGGCGGCTGGACTTTTGCGTTAAGAGGAGACCTACGTGGTGGCATTCAGGGTACCTAAAATTCCTATAAATAAAGGGCTACCCCTTTTCATTTTTAGCGAAGCTCAACACTTAGATAAAATTCATCCTCCAGTTTCACAGGTGTTTTGGGCACACAATTTGTGGTTTGGTCACCCAAGTATAACGATATTAGGAAGTTGCACACCAATTGATAGTTGCGCGCCAATATTGCTTTGGGAATAAAAGGGTGTGAGTTACCCAAATTTTTTATTGGATAAGGGAGTGTCTCACAGGAGGTGGTTTGGTCGGGCAAGTATAATGATATTCAGAAGTTGCGCACCCGTTGATTATTGCACACCAATACTGGTTTGGGCGTAAAAGGGTGTGAGTCTCCCAATTTTTGAATTGCAGAATCGAGTGTCATGCAAGTAGTTTGGTGACACCTGTGTTCCAGGAATTGAAAATCAATCCATCCATTATAGGGTTATGTGAAGGATGGATTATTTCCCTGTACACCAGTGGTAATGTTTTATTCATTAGTGGATAAAAGTGGAACATAAACAGACGTGATGCTTCATGTGTTGTGGAATAGGTATGAAGATCTGATAATGAACCTGATTGAGTCTGTTGATGCATTCATTGAAATGGTAAATATTGTAGTAGAAGACATGTGAGGTTATAGTGAAGTCATTCAAGACATGAATATTTTGATTTGAATCCTGAGGAAACATCCACCTGGACTCAATCCAAAGGTTTCAATATTAGAAGACAAGTATCGGAAAGTGATGACATTGGATAACTTGCATAGTACCCTTGTAGCAAATAAAATGAGAAATGACGACAATGATGCTGTGGAAAAGTGGAAATCCAAAGAGGTGGCATTCAAATCCATGAAGAAAAAAACCATTAGAGACTCTTAGGAAGTAGAAGAGACAGATGAGGTGATTTTATTCCTCTCCTCAATCCTTCAAAGAGGAAAAGTAATTTTTAAAGGGAAACTTCCACTTTCTTGTTTTCTATGTTGAATGGTTAGACATCTTAAGGAAAGGTTCCCCAAAATGACCCAAGAGGATAAAGATGTTGATGTAGATGAAATTTCTAAGAAGAAGTCATCAGTCAATGCGAAAGGAAAAAAATGTTCAAGAGAAATTAATTTAATATGAAGAACGTTCTTTCACAATAATGTGATAGTTCAGATGAGTCTGAGGATGAGGAGGTTGAAGAGATAGAGAACTATAGAGATTCTGGAGAGAATGCTATGGTGAAAGTTGTCGGTTGTTCTTAAAAATAGGATGAAACCAATGCTAATGAATAAGAAGAAGACATTTAAGGATGAATCGACATGGAAGCTGAATTATAAAAAGCTCTAGAAGAGATAGATAATTTGAGAGAAAAACAATGAAATAAAACAAGGTGGTACATGATTCCAAACTTTACATGTTATAGTAGGAAGAAAAGAAGTCTAAGATGGTAAAAGAAATCAAAAACCTTAAGTATTACAAGCCAGAGAGCTCAGAAAAGGATGATGGACATAATCTCAATATTGAAGAATAGAAAAGGGAGATCGATGGCCTGCATAGAAAAGTGATAAATCTTGTCAAGTGTATTGATGAACATGAAGATGAAGTCATCCATCTTGAAATGAAAGTGGAGGATCAATAAGAACTCTTGATCCCCAATGTGACATCATGAATGGAGATCAGTCAAAAGACAAAAAAAGATGAAATATGAGCCTTGTAGTTCAGCAGGAAAGAAGCAGCAATCGAGCACAAATGTTAAGGCTGATTTAGGGCTTGATCAAAAAATATAAAGATGTCATGGTTGAAGTCATACCACAAGCATCTATTCCAAACATTAAAATTGAAGTGGGTACAATGCAGAATCAGAAAATTCAAAGAACCCAAGAAAAAACTGGTAGTACAGATGTGACATGTATGAATGCACATTTTCTTTGGTGTTATTTATGTGGAAAGATATAACAGTCACACAATGTGTGTTCTATAGCCAGAAAATACTGAAGAGCACAAGAA
Source organism: Viscum album (assembly GCA_963277665.1). NCBI lineage: Eukaryota > Viridiplantae > Streptophyta > Magnoliopsida > Santalales > Viscaceae > Viscum > Viscum album. Next base: position 903,685,808 of record OY728122.1, on the reverse strand, counting down.
AAAAGTTTCCAGTCAAACATTGAAAAGTTCTCTAGTAATTATTTTGAAGGTCACTATTTTTGGTGCGGATCATTTGGGCACATGGATAGATACATTACATCAACCATACTGAGGAGTGATCCATAGATGATTCAAAATGTTCGTAAGAAGAAGATCAATGAACCAACATGTGTGTTGAAAATGAAAAATATATTTATATCTTTTTATAATGAAATTGGTCCACCATACCCTGTGAATGATCAGAAGTCTCAATCAATACTAAGTGTGAAGACAAAAATATGGACCATGAATAAGAAGGAAGAGATGGAAGTAGTTGCTGAAATTTCCCTTAAAGCATCAGACTATTCTGGTGTGTGGATACTTGACCATGGTTGTATGTCTCACATTACATGCAAGAAAGATTTGGTTAATTGAATAAAATATGACAAATAAGGAGATGTTAATTTTTTAAAAGATGAAGGCATGAATATAATTGGATCAGGAATATCCAGGTTTGGGGGAAAAGAGATAAGACATGAAAATGACTTAGTAGTAGAGGGTCTTAGTCACAATTTTCATATTGTCATCTAACTATGTGACTCTGGGAATTAAATAAGTTTTACTAAGAAAACATGTATCATAAATGGAAAATATGGTTCAGTGGTTTTAAAAGGAAAAAATAAAAAATGGATGTCATTACCTTGTAAGAAGAGAAAGATATATGTGATTATTGTCTAGAGAATAAAAAAACAAGATGTGGCATAAACTAGTGGGTCATATATGTCAACCATCTCTAAAAGATCTTGTAAAATGTGATGCTGCTAGAGACCTACCTAAGCTATCATGTGATCATACTCATAAATGAAATTATTTTCAAAAAGGGATGATTATCATAAAGATGTATAAAGAAATAGAAAACAAGTCAACATGAGTGCTTGAATTGGTGCATGATGATCTCTACATACCCATCTCATCAAAATCCATTGACAGGAATAGGTATTACGTTATTTTCATTGATGATTATCGAAGAATGGAATGGTTATTTGTCATTTCCAAAAATTCTGATGTGTTTAGTGTCCTAAAACAATACTATAGGGATTCATAAAGGATGATTGGGAAGTAAATTATAATGTTTCATACTAACAATTTTTCAGAATTCACAAATAGTTAGGTAGAAGAATATCCCAAGAAAAATATGATAAAGCATCAAGTTTCTTCAGTACGAAATCCCCAATAGAATGGTGTGGTTAAAAGGATAAATAAGATCATCAACAACATGGATAGAACGATTGTCATTTAAAATGATCAACAAGATAAATTTTTGAAGGAAGTAGTTTTTACAGTGGTCTACATTTCAAATCGGGCTATGTTGTGTCAGAATAAATGAAAGAGTCTTTATGAGATGTTATATAGAAAGAAGCCAACAATAAAATACATTCAAATCTATGGTAGTAAGTTCTTTATTATCAAAAAATAAAAACATAGGATATTTTAATCATGTGGATATGAAGGGATATTCCTCAGCTACTGAGGAAAAAGAAAATCATACAAATTCTTTAACAAGAGGCTGTAAAACGTAGTTGAGATAAATGATGTCTCTATTGTGGAAAAAGAAGAGAATACTCAAGAGCATAGTGAGAAATTTCATGATGAATGTGGTGAAGATGAAAGTAACATAGGTGGTAGATATGTAGTAGATGATGACTCAAACGATGATACTAATGATGAAAAATAATAAGATAAGTTTGTATCTACAAAGTAGCCGAGGAGTCGAGCTGAAATTGATAGGCAGAATATCATCGGTGCTCAGATAACACCAATTCAAACAAGTAGAATGAAGTCACTACATAAAACATATCTTTTATCTCAATTTTTAACCTAAAAGATTTACTGATGTAGTTTAATATGAAAACTAGGTTAAGGAGAGGAATGAATAGCTCGACCAGATTGAGAAGAATTAGTTGTGGGAGATTGTCTCGAGGCCCAAAAACAAGAATTCCATTGATAGTAAATGGGCCCATTGCATCAAGATAAATGAAGATGGAACAATTATTGGAGAAAATGATAGACTATTGTGAATAGGATACTACCAGATAGATGGAATAGAGTAAGATGATACATTTTCACCAATTACAAAGTTGGATACAATCAGATTATTCATAGCCATTGCAGTACAATAGCAGTTGAAAGTATTCCAGATGAATGTCAAATCTGCATTCTTGAATGGGGTTCTAGAGGAAGAACTATATATCGAGTGGCCCGATGGTTTTCAAATTCATGAACATGAGAACAATGTTTTTTTTAGTTCAATAAAGTACTATATGGGATTAAACAAGCACCAAGAGCATGGTACTCGATGCTTGACCAGTTTTTGAAGAAGCATCATTTCCAGCATTTTGGTGTTGATTACAATCTCTATTTAAATAATGAAATAGTTTAAATAACTATGGTGATGGTATATGATGATGAAATAATATTTGGTGGATTATATTATTCTTAGTGAAGACAGTTTTCATAATTCATGAAAATTGAGTTCGAAATGTCAATGATAGGAGAGATGATATTTTCCTTTAGTTTACAGTTGATAAAAGGAAGGAATAGAATTTTCATTTCTCAATACAAATATACCAAGGATGTTATGAGAAGATTTTTAATGGGGGATTCAAAGGATATAAAGAAACTGGGTGCTACACGAATGAAAATGTCAATGAATGATGAAGGCAAGGCAGTTAATATCACATATTATAGGAATATTATTGGATGTTTACTATACTTGACTATGATAAGGCCTAGCATTGAATTCAACACAGGAAAAGTATATATATATCAATGAAATCCCAAATAAAGATACATGATTGAGCAAAAAATAATACTTCAGTTTATCAAGGGCACGATGGAATACGGCTAGATATATAATTTCAAATCTCAATCAGAGTTATTGGGATATAATGAAGTAGATTGGGATGGTTCAACAGATGATATGAAATCAACGCCAAGAGGTCAATTCTATCTTGGTGGATTTTTTATTACATAACTATGTAAGAAGAAATATTGAATTTCACTAAGCACTGTGAAAGCAGAGTATATTGTAGCTACTTAATCATGCACACAATTTTTGTTGATGAGGCAATATCATGATAATATGTGAGATGAAGTGAAGTCTCTGATCAGAAACCATTGTAATAACACGAGTGATATAAAACTTATCAAAAATCACATTCATCATTCATAGACAAATCACATTGAGATAAATTACAATTTTAACAAGGAGATGGTTGAGCAGGGAATTGTGAAGTTGGAGTATGTGATCACAGAACTACTAGTTGTAGACATTCTGACAAAGGCCTTACCTAAGAAATCTTTTGAGAGACATTGGTTGGCTCTAGGAGTCCAGTCGACTACTCACACCTGAAGAAGTGTTGTTGTGGGACCCTCCCCCTCTCCTATAGGATTGATTTATTTTTTCAACTATGTTTATATGTGTTCATTGCAATGTATTATACCACGAAGGTGTGACCATTCGGTTTGTTGGAAAAGGGGAAGAAATAGTGACTCCTAAAAGGGGAGAAACTGTTGCTAAACAAGGGAGAAATTGTCTTAGTCAATGAAATGGGGAGAAGCTGATAGGTGTAGTTGCAAGATATGGGACAGAAACCAGATAATGGGAGTTTGAGTTTTACTTCTGACAATGTGAGAAGTGATCGATCAAAGAATATATATCACGACAGATGAGGATTGTGAAAAAAGCAGAAGAGTGGCATTGGAATGGTGTAATAAGGTTTCCACTGGCCACCAATTGGTATCAGTTATGTATCAAAAATTGTTTTTTATAATTGAATTTATTCAAAGACGAACTTTTCATTTTCAATTGTTTCTCATGCGAAGCATTGCTCATATAGGCTTAGAGTATGTATTAAGTGAATCTTTGATCACTATGAGAATCGCAATAGGCCAATGGTGGATAAAGCATTGACGAGGTATCATTTTATGACAATAGATGTCAACAAACACAATGGGGGAAATTTTGTGGAAATATCCCTCGTGGTATCATTAAATCACTTTTGAGTTGATTTTGTTAGTTAACAGTGTGGGCCTCCGTGTTGTTTTTGTGCACCAAGCAGACCACGATGTTCAAATTTGTTGATAATGGGGGTTTACATGGTGAGTAATAGAGTTCAGGAGATGTTGTTGACAATACAAAATTGAATGAAGAACCAAGATAATGTAATAAACCATTTATAGGTGGTACAAAATGGGAAGATACAAGGTGGCGCCATTTTCCATTTATTGGAAAATTTATGGGCTTGAAAATCGACAAATGGAACAAAGTGTTTTTTGTAAAGGGACTTGCGCACCAGTTTCTAAGAGGCTAGGAAAGTTTCACACCATATGATTTTCAGGATCATAACATTAAAATATGGAAAAGGAAAGAGGGGAATTTGAGTTTTGGTTTGGGTTCACAAGGGGACTTTGGAGATTGAGACTAGGGCGGCTGGACATGCGCACCAGGAGGAGACATGCACGCCAGTGCACCGGCTTCCCAAAATGCCTATAAATAGAGGGATTGACCTCCTCATTCTAATTGATGATAAAAACATAATGAAATTTAGATCTCCCATTGTGCAGGTGGTTTTGGCGTGCAAGTGGTGGTTTGGTCGCGCAAGTATATTGATATTCAGAGGTTGCATGCTAGTTGATAGTTGCACGCAAATATTGGTTTGGGAATAAAAGGGTGTGTGTTGCCCAAGTTATTCAATGGATAAGGTAGTGTCATGCATGTGGTGTTTTGGACATGCAAGTATATATATATTCAGATTTAGTGAGTGTAACATCACATTATAGTTTCAGGTATTCCTAAACCATTTCTGTGTTAAATTTTTTTTATGTTAATTTTTTTATGTTAATTGGGGAGAAAAGGCTTATGAGTAAAAAGTTGAATTTTTTTAAAACATGTCGTAGAATGGTAAGACGCCCAATTAATGCTCAGGATTATTCAATTAAATATTTTCTATGTTAAAAACTATGTTAGTATGAGTTTTTAGGTCTAAAAAGTCTCGAAGAGGATGGAATAAAAATATTAAATTTATTGTTTTAAGCATGACCAAATTATTCAAAATAATTGAATAACATCAAAATGGTCTGTCGTGTGAGAAATTTGAGGCAACGGTTATGTCCGAAATATAGTGTTTACCCTATGAAGGGTATAACATTCAAATACACTAGACATGTAGATGCCTCGCTCGTGAGATAAAGTTCTTAAATAATATTTAATATATTATTTATTAACAATTAAATATCTCTCAAACGTTGCGTTATATGGAAGATATGAGACTACGAATGGGTCCTGAATGAGGGTTTTACCCTAGACAAGGTATAACATTAGTTCACATCGGGTGTTTGGATGCCTCGCTCACAAGAATACCAATTTTTATATTAATTAATTAATTATTCTGGGACTTAATTATAAAATCATTAATATCTCTCAAACCGCTCATCGTATGAGAAATTTGAGACCACCGATGGGTCCGAAACGGGGTGGTTACCCTAGATAGGGTATCACTTTCATTTGAAATGGGATTTGGTGTCATTTAATTTTTACATTAAATAATTAATCATTTAATTATTAAATTAATTCCAAAAAATGAGATATTGTTCATCTTCTACCTATTGGCGCCGCACCTCCATTTTTAACTCTTGGATGAAACCAAAAGCATTAAATCATCTTTTTTTGACCGATTAGAAAATAGAAATTCCTTAAATGTGATAAATAAATGAATCCACATTGATTCTCAGGTTGATTGACAGTTTAAAACTGATCATTAAATGGGTTTATGAATTCATGTGTTTCTCGGATCTTTAAATACCCGAACAATTTCGTACCCATGTATGTTGTTTCCACTGGGATCAAGTAACCTCAGATCCTCATCCGCACCACTGTTGAAATGATTTTTGTTTACCCTACTTATCGAGGTGACGGTGGTTGCTACCCCTCCCCTGCGTGCTGCACATAAGCAGGTTCTTCCATGTTAATTCATTTTTTTTATTTTTTATTCATTCATCTTAAAATCATGAAACAATTAGGGAATTTAAAATAAATAATAAAACATATATTTACCAAAGTATTTTTAAATAAATTATTGGTTATTAGTTAAAGAATTATTAGATGATAATTATATAAAATTGTCAAGGGTTTATTCCATGGCTGTCAAAATAATAATTATTATTCAAAAATTATTGAAGTTTAATTGCACCAAATTTTAAAAGGATAATTTGTAGAAACAAATTATCATATATTATTATGAAATGATAACATGAATGGAATAATTTTAGAATTTAATTTCACCAAATAATCAAAGGATAATTTGTAGAAGAAAATTATCATATGTTAATTGAGAAGAAAAAATAATTTATTTTATCAAAAGATAATTATTATGAATTATCGAATGACAAATTGAAACGAATTATTAAAGTCCAATTGAATGGAAATATCAAACATAATTTTAACATAAATTATCATAAGATAATTAATATAATAATCGAATGACAATTGTGAGTTTATCAAAGATAATTACTCTGATGGTTAATCGCAAGCGTGTGCATTGATATAATGATAAACGGAAAAAAAATATATTAAAGATAAATATTATCATATGCGATAATATATATATATACACATATATACATATATCAAAACTTATCCTGGTGAGATAAATTATCATCGCATGTGATAATTTAAAATGATAATCTGGAGATTATCTAGGAGAGAGAAAATAAAATTGCCTGTAATATTTTATTCAATAATTTTTAGTATTATTCAAGAGAGAGAAATTATCATCGCATGTGATATTTTGTTTCCTTTTGAAATAAAATATCTGATTCTGGTTCTAGGAACCCTTGACAAACATCGACCACTGGTGTATCGACGCTTATGAAAATAATGTCGTGGGGATGTGTTTTAAACCACATAGGGGGGTTTATCTTCACCACTAACATCGAAGACCTTGTGGTAGGTTGTTCCCTCCCGACATAATAAATTGATTGTAATTGTATTTTCTTGATTTATTTCAATTATTGATTTAAATTTAATTTCTCAAATTTTATTTCAATTAAATTGATAAAAACTCGATTCTAGTGAATCGAGATATTTGAAATGGATTTGGCATGGAAATTTAGAAAACCCCAATTCCATTGAATTGGGTGTGTATATAAAAATTGGCCGATTAAAATTTTTAAAATTAAATTATGGATTTTATGGAAATGATTTCAATTATGTTGATGAAATTAATTGTGGAAATAAATTGTGTAATGATGGAATTGGTTTTGAATGGATTTCAAACTAGTGAAATGGCTTAAAATTATTTGATACAAACCCAGAGGTTTTATCTTGTGATAAAAAAACCATGATTTTGAATAAAACCTATTTGGATTTAAATAGAAAGAAATTGTCACTTTTGAAATGGAATAATGAGATTGAATATATTTTAAGTAGTCTTAAAATAATTCACCCATAATGTAAGAGAGCATGCAAGCCTTAGTAAGTTAGTGAGTTATTTGGATACACTCTACTCTATGACAACGTTATAAAACATACTTGTGGTGTGTCACATCCCTGATGGGTTGGTGATGAGTATCCTTTGGCCAGTGTCATAGGGACGTGTGTATACAAATTTTTTTGTGTTCACATAGATAGTGTGGAATACTATAGTTGGTTAATACTATCGTACATTTTGGAAGATGACCATGTTTCTCGCTTGTTTATTTATATTTGATATATAAATGTACGCCAATGCTTTTTAACTTCATTACATGCCTGATAAATTTATATAAACTGTTTTATATAAATGGTTTACATAATCCATTGTTTTATAAATATTCCATCATTGTAAATCCTTTTCTTAATGTATTTGTCCAATATTTTGAAAATGTATATCATGATTTGTTTAAATATGATTTTGAATTGCCTATGATGTTTAATTTAAAATAGATATCTATTCTTTGGATAATCTATATTTGGAATCTATTATAGAATCTTTGTTAGCATCCTACTGGGATTAGGCTCACACCCTACTATTGCCTTCGGGTCTTTGTAGACTTTCGTCTTCCAGGTTTGAGCAAAAGGAAGGGATCACATAGAGGTGTATCCAACTGTTGATCTTTTTTCTTGGTGAGTTGTCTCCTTAGGTACCTTGGGGTTATTTTCCCAATTTTAGCACTTGGGTTGTAGTACTTTGGGATTTTTATTCCTCTTTGTATTCTGGTACATTATTCCCAGTGGAGATTCTTTTTGATATGCATACAGTCTTGTTTCTTTTCTTCCACATTGTTGCTGGAAAAATCGTTCCCACTTGCATGTTGTGTGATGCCAGGTACTAGTTTCCGACCCTTGGGGATCGGGAACGCCCTTATGGATATGTTAGGGCTGGCTCAGTTATCGGGTTACTAGGGTACCCGGGCTGGTTTGTGATGAAATGGTATCATAGGAAGGTTAAGCATATTTCCTTGATGATAGTATGCATTTGAGTATTCCTGACAGGACATAAGAGGTGGTTGTGATTGATTTCATGTACATATCTCACCGCAATGAATCATAAGTCACCAAGGTTGGTTAGGGAAATATGACTTGTGGATTAGTTCTAGTATTTTACCTGTTTTGATTTGGATAGAGTTGAATCCAAATCTTGTTATCAATTCTATTAATAATATTCATCCTTGATACTCAGTTTGATTGTTAATCTAATGGATTTTTTTGATGTTGTGTAGCATCATGCCTCCAAGAAGGCCTGGTAATCGGATCCAAAAAGAGGCTGCTGCTGAATCTCAACAAGCAAGTCCTATTGTGGATCCGAGTTTGGTTGAGGTGATTGTTCGCATTGTCCAAGTCCTAGGACAGAAACCACCTCCAGTTCCTGTTCAGTCTCTAGCTATAGATCCTTATAGTGATATTCTCTAAAATCGTTCTCAATAGTTCATACGCCAGAAGCCACAAGTCTTCCAAGGCACCACTTACCCTCAACATGATATGGAATGGTTGAGTATGATTCAACTTCTGTTTGGGTCCTTGGAGAAACCTGATGTGATCAAGGTGAAGTGTTACACCTTCGTGCTGGAGGGACCAAGTATGAGATGGTGGTACATGATGGTGACGACTGGGAAACATGAGGGTTTGGAGTGGAATGACGTTATGGTTCTTTTTACTAACCAGTTATATCAATACTCAATGGTGTTGGCCAAGGATGTGGAGTTTTTCAAGCTTGATAAGGAAAACAAAACCGTGACTGAGTACCCCAATCGATTTTCTGAGTTGGTACAGTTTTCTCCTAAGATTGTATCGAATGATAAGATGAAGGCTCGATGATTCTAGTTGGGACATTGATCATATATTCATTCTCAGGTTTTTTTACTTAAGCTACCCACTGATCCTGATGTGCTGGATTGGGCGATGATGGTTGAGATGGACCTAGCTGGAATGTCATGGTTGAAGGGAGTTTATTTTCCTCCAAGTGGGAGTGTTGGTTTTATTAAATGAAAATGGAAGCACGATGTTTCTCATTGTATTTCTTGACAACAAAGTCATTTCAGGACCTCAGGTAGCACCAGGAGGGGATTCATTGACTTGCTATCAGTGTGGAAAGCCATGACATTCTAAGAGGGTTTGCACTAAGGTACCCATGAACTGTATCTCCTACAGATGGTTAGGGAACTTACAGAGATTATTCCATCACTTCTCTACTCCACATAGTGGAACAGGATCATCAGCACCTCTAAAAACTACGGGGAAATCAAATTATTTACATACAAATGGGTTCCAGCAACAGGAATCCAAAATGATGCTTCTTCACTCAGTGGAAGAGTCGCTAGAGGTAAATGATACAGGTCCTACAACTGTGAGAGGTACCATTACTATAGCTTCATATTTAGTGACCGATATTTTTGATACTGGTACATCTCACTCATTTATTACAACATGTATTGTTAATCTGCATAATATACCTATGGAGCTTTTATCTTGTGTGATGGATATTACTACCCCCCCCCCCTTGGTACACTAATAGGGAAGGGTCTCCGTAGTCCTGCTTGTGTCTTCTCTCTATCAAATGTTGATCATGTTTGGAGTTTTTTTGTTTTCAACATGAAATATTTTGATTTCATATTTTGAATGGATTGGATCATTGTAAATAAATCTCGGATCGATTTTTATCATCGACCGGTCTACCTTACTACACCCAGTGGTCTGCCTCTTGTTTTTTAAGGAGAATTGGACCCAAGGTCTAGCAGAGCCAGACCCTCTTATCCAGATTTGAGGAAAGTTATATCAGGGTTTGATTTTGATCTTGAGAGATATGTAATGTGTGGTGATCTTCCTTCAGTCGTCACTGAGTTTCCTGATGTGTTTCCTTCTGACTTATCTGGTTTTCCACCAGTATGAGAGGTTGATTTTTCTATTGACTTAATGCCTCATACTCAACCGGTTTCTATTACATATTACCGAATGGATCTATATGAACTAAAAAAACTGAAGATTCAGTTAGATGATCTTCTTGAGAAAGTATTTAAACTCCTTATTGTGTCACCTTGGGTAGCACCTGTTCTCTTCTCAAAGAAGGCTGATGGTTCTATTCTCTTATGTGTTGATTATGGAAAGGTCAATCGAGTTACGATAAAGAACAAATATCCATTACCACAAATTGATGATTTTTTTGATCAATTGAAATGAGTGATGTTGTTTTCAAAAAATGATCTTCGATCTGGTTACCATCAGTTTAGGATTAAAAAAAATCAGACATTCATAAGACCTCTTTTCAGAGTAGGTATGGCCATTATGAGTACCTTGTTATGCCCTTCAGCCTAACAAATTCTCCTGTTGTTTTAATGGATTTGATGAACATGGTTTTCTATAAGTATCTAGATACATTTGTGGTAGTCTTTATGGATGATATTCTTTTCTAGTCCATGTATGAGGAGGATCATGTGCATCATCTGAGAACAGTTCTTAGTCTTCTATGGAATCACTGACTTTATGCCAATCTTTCAAAGGGAGATTTCTGGATTCAGGATGTGAAATTATTAGGACATGTCATGTCATAACAAGGAATATATGTTGATCCTGAAAGGTGAAGGATGTTATAACTTGAGAACAATGACGCATTGTTTTCAAGTTTCAGAGCTTCTTGGGCTTATGAAACTCACGACTGATTGTCGCCTATCGACCGGTCAAAGTTCCAGTTCTCTTCAAATGTGTATAGCAGCACTCGGGTCGATTCCTCGATGATGATAATTTGTAATAGTCGTTTGTTTTTACTTAATTGTATTCTGATTGGGGGTTTGTTTGCAGATCTTATGAAATAATTTATGGATGATGTTTGATTTAACAAATTGATAAATATTGGGGTGAGTTCATCATTAGAGAGTTAATCTTGTGATATCTTTGATCTTTTCTTTATATTACATTCAAATTAACACCCACTTCATAAGATAACGTTGATTGGAATTCCTAAGTGTTAAGGCTTTAATCCAAGAATTAACTTGTCTTAGGGTTCTAATCATTACCATTACTTGTTTATGGTAGTGTATTTATGGTTCCAATAATCCATGGAAACCACATGTTAATCAAAATATTTCATTAATCCAGGACATGTTAAGTCGAACATACACAATGTTAAATTAACAAATACTCACCGAGAAAATACTCTCAATCAATTAACATCCCTAAATTTTGACTCACCCCAATGAGAGATTACACATCAATTTGGGTGTTTAATAATCTGTTTGTAATGATTATGATGATCAATTATGAATAGAAGAAAAATAAAAGGGATAAGAAAAGAGTGGTGCGTCGAACACACACACACGAACAACGATGAGAATTTAAAAAATGGACATTCGATTGAATGAGGAAGAAAAAGAAGGGAAAGAGATAAAACTTTATTTAAGCTATTTTAAGAACATTAATATTAATCTACAGAATATGGATTGGAATAATAGAAATTGACGAAGAAACTTGCATTAAAACAGAATTACAAAACACAAAAATACAAGATTATAAACAAAGAACAACACAAAAGTGAAAGGAAATAAATAGAGGAGGAAGGGTATCTCAAGTGAAAAATTAAGTATGGACGGTCCTCCAAAGCCTTTGGAAAGCCTTTGGTCATTTAAATATGTGCTCCTCTATTCTAAAATGCCAACCCATTTGAAGGAGAGGAGGGGGATGTATTTATAGCCCAAGGAAGTAGACAGTTAGCATTTCCAATCTGTCCCTCTAATTGCATCGCCATGTTGGCTATTCGGACAGCAGAATCTTGATATATCTCCTTCTAAAAAGTTGTAGCTAATAAAGTTTTCTGACTACTCTAAAAAATTGGAGGCATTTGGACCTCTTTAGAAAAGGTTATGTCTGGCTGATTAAACAATTTTAATCTGTCCATTTCAATCAGTCATTTTGATGTCCAAAATTTGAAAGGGTTTTGGAATAGGAATATGCCTTCAAAACCGCATCATTTATTCAACAATGTATTCCACCTATATCTTCTCTTTCATAGTTGAAAATCTCATCTCGATTTTATTCTTACATCATGAGATATGTCATGCATAGTGTCAGGATTTTAATTCTCGTCCAGAATGGTGGGATAGACTTCAAAGCTTCATTTGTGCCCCTTGTTCTTAGATTTGGGCCCTGAAATTTTTACCCATGATTCTTTTGGATAGTCAAGAAAACATGGTGGTGTTTCAAAAAATATGGGCTTCGGGAGTGAGACCAGTAACTCATTCATCATGGTTGGTCCAGTTTCTTCACAAATTCTTTGGGTCATCCTGTGTGGTCCATATGAGCCTTCAAATGGTAGAATTGGCCAATGATTCTTTCAAATGATATGTGAGAAACTGCAGAAGGAATCCTAAAAAATAGGAACCACACAATTTAAATTAGTAGGGTGAGAGTTGTAAATAAAATAGTAAACTAACTCAATTGGACTACTTCTAAAAATGCTCAAAAATTATACTAAGTATTAAAACATTAATATTTCACACAAATTATGCACATTTCATATAAAATCAGTAAATGGAGTATATAATGAGACATGAAAATATTAATAACATCAACTCCCCCACACTTAGTCTTGTGCATGTCCTCATGTGCAACAAATATAAAAACACAAAAAAATCATTTTCACTCGCCAACAAATAGTAAAATTTTGTTTTCTCTAATCAGGGGAGGTTTAGACTATTTCACTCATCAATTTGGAATTCCACCACAAGTTGTTACAGAATAAATTTTCCAAAACTAATTCATTCCTTTCATGCTCAAATTTAGAAATGGAAAATGCAGACACTCAAAACTCACACCTCTCAAGATGATAAAATTCATTTGTGGAGGTTCACTCTTTCACCAACCATAAGTGAAAATATTAGAGTTTGAAAGAGCTCCCAGCTTCCAATCCCTATCCAAAGTGCACAAGAATCAACATTTCTTCATAATGATTTTTTCTGTGGCTATGGGATGGTAGGAATATAATGTCCAATAGAGATAAGAAGAGGGGTAAAACACCAACATAGAAAAAGCAGTGCACATTTTTTTTTTGAAATAAAACATGGAAGGAAATGAAAACACATATTTACAAGGGAATGATTGTGTGAAGAAAGACACAATAGAGGATGAAAATTTGAAGGGGATGGGAAGAAGAAATATTTAAAACCACAAAACATCTCCAAATGAAATAAGAATATCATGCAAGTGTTCTTTTTATTCTTTTATTCTCTTTTTTCAAAAGTTGAACTTGGATAAGATCTCACACTCATATTCCAACCCATGATTGATCTCTTCACGACATTAATTGTAATATTTATAACAAGATCAAAGGTTGAGGAAGAGTGATTTTTGACCTACCCAAAAAATAACCCAAATTTTTTTTGTTCTTTTTTTTGAACACTTATCAATAAAAATTAAAAAAAATACATAAATGAAAGTACATTGCATTCCCCAAAACACACTGAATGACAACCTCTCCCCCACATTGAAATGGATTCTTTCCCTCAAGCAGATAATAAGACAGTGAAATCAACAATGGTTTCCCATAATGAAATCCATCCCCCCCATACTTAAATTTCAAAAAATTATGCAATGAAAATCCATGTTGATATTGGGCGGGAAAAGGTATTGGGTTTGTAATGTGGCTATCAAAGAAAATGATTTCATAGGCTCTAAGGGGATTTTCGAAGGAGGATTAATTTAAGGAAGATGGGAGGCTATTTGGGTATTGTGATTCTCATGTGTTTCAGAAAATGCCTCTATTATATTAATGAACACCAAGGTAGGAAATTCAGCTCGAAGGTCTACAAACTCAACACTCACAAATGGGGGTGAAAACACACATTTTGAAAATATGGCCATATGTGGCCTTGGCATGAATGAAAATGTTGTTCCTCACGGTTTGGGAATAGAATTTTCCAAATAAAAAATTGAGCATTCAAAATTTGTTAGTTTTGACACAAAATTCTTTATCCAAAGTCATGATGAAAATACAAAAAAATTTGAGATGAAAACATGTATGTTAACTCCCCAAAAAGGTTAGAAAAAATTTGAAAATTGGAAGGCGGGTAACTATGACTCTTGATTTTTCATATATATATTTTTAGTTTTTTTAGTATTATTTAAAATACACATCCACACAAAAGAGAAAGAGAAAAATAAAGGGTTTGATGGTGAAAGTGGTAAAAATGAAATAGAGAAGAAGAAGAAGAAAGAGAGAGAGAGAGAGAGAGAGAAGGAGTAAAATGGAAAGCAGTGCCCATGGTTTAGATTTGGTGGGTTTCCATCTCCATCCAGTGGTGGGTCAACTGTAGAAGTTGGGGATCCAATGGAAGTCGAGGTGGTTCCAGGACCGTGGGAAGTTACCTAAAAAATAAAATTCATTATTCATCTAAAGAAAAACTAAAGAGAAATTAAAATTTCATAAAAGTAAAAGAAAACATGGGTTTCCTCCCAATAAGCACTGCATTTATTTGTCCACACCTAGATAGTTGTAGTGGACTGCCCATAGTTTGGCAGTGGCCATCATATTTTCTCAACTCTAGTGTTCTTCTAGAAAAACTTTTTCTTTGGGAGGCCTGATGATTCATTGGATAATTTTTTCCCATCTTGGTTGGTGTGCTGGAAATTCAATGGGGGTGGAAAGAGAATATTTCTATCCTCGCTTTGGTCTTCAACCTAAGGAATGATGTTATCCACAATGTTCTAGTTTTCTATGCTTGGAAATTCGGGAAGATGGCTCAATTCTGATGGTTCATTTATGTAAGGATCAGATAACATAGAACCACAGTATGAGATCCCAATTGTTTTTGACTCATTTATTTTATCACTTACCGATGTAGAGTAATGGAGATCCGTGGAGTCATAAGACTAAATACAATTTTTAATATCCTTTATTTCAATGGTGTTCGCCAAATAATGGTAAATTTCAACCTCACTAGTGATCACTTTATTAATTACGGATCAAATCACACAACCTTAACTCTCATTGGGACAAGATAAACACATTTGTTTAGGGTTAACCTCACATATAAAATAATTTTTAGAATCATGGATAGGAAATGATGAATGTTGGATAAACTGATGTGAATCAACAAATGAGAATTCCAGTTTATTTTCCTCATTATCATCTAAGCTGGAGAAGTGGATGTCAGAGGCATGATGAGATTATAAAGATTTTTCAAGATCCTTTATATCAATGGAGTTTTCATTTGTAATGTCAACATAAACTTCTCCATTTATAACTTGGTTAATGAGGATGCAATATTTACAAACCCCTCTATCAGTAGAACAAGAATGACAAGATGGAATGGGGTTCAATTGACTCTTAGAAGTTTCCTTGGAATCATGGATTGAGAATGTCGAGTGATCCTCAGATGGGTATCGCATGGCATGGAAAATGTTGAACTTGACCAGTTGGTCACCAAATTCCATGGTTAAGATACCTGAATGGACATCTATCTTGGTTCTAGCAGTCATGAGGAATGGTCTTCCTAGAATTAGGGTATATCAAAAAGAGTTCATCTCACCTTCCATGTCAAGGACATAGAAATCAGGAGGGAAGATAAGATCATTCACACAAACAAGGACATCCTAAATTATTCTCTTAGGACTAGCAGTTCTTCGATTGGATAACTGAATGAAAACACCCATTGGATGTATGGGACCTAGACCAAGGTTGGAGAATATGGATTTGGGCATGACATTAATTGAGGCTCCCATGTCTATGAGTGAATCATCAAAGTTGTAACTCCCAATTTGGAATGGAACCGTAAAGGTCCCTAGATCTTTGAACTTTATGTGAATAGACTGATGGGTGGAAACATTTTCGAAAGTCCTAAGATTCCTCTTGTGGGTGCACAATTATTTAAAAAATATGGCATACAGAGGGATTTGTTTTATGGAATCTAATAGGGGAATGATGACTTCAACACGTCTAAACATGTCAATCATTTCAGGATCGGGTTCAAAGGACTTCTTTGGCTTAGAAATGGCTTGAGGAAAAGGAATTGGATTCCTAAGTGGAATAGAAGGAGGTGAGGGAATGGCCTTAGGTTCCTTTTCAAGTTTATTTTTCTTTTCATTTTCTAGGTCAACATTCAAAGGAGGGTTGGAGGACTTATCTTGAGGCATAGCAAGTTGATTTCTTGATCTAAGTGCAATTGAACTTCAATTACCCTTGGGGTTGGGTAATGGTTGAGCTGGAAGGTGGGAAGAATTAGATGGTTTGTACTAACTAAGGTGGGATGCCAGTTGACCAATTTGGGTTTCAATGTTCTTGATGCTAGAATGGGTGATAGAGGCAAGATCTTCCAATGCACTTTCCCATGGTTGCTTAGAAGAAGAGGCTTGTCCCAAATTGGGATTACCTGGATTTTTGTTCTTGGGAAATCGATTGTATTGGTTTTGGAATTTGGAAGGCTCACTATGATAATGGAATCTAGGAGGAGGATTTTTCCTTCAAGGTTGAGGAATAAAAGGATAAGGTTGTTGGAAGTTTCCAACACATTGACAATATTGGAATTGGTCTGGGTTTTTATGGGGGAATTGAGGAGGATGAGATTGGGATTACCATACCTATGTCCTTGGTTATAGGAATAACAGAAGGGCTCAGAGTGAGGTTGGTTAAAGTTTCTAACAAACTGACCTGATAGTTGACGATTGGTGTTCCACTGAGCATATGCTGCATTAAGCTCCACTGGTCTAGATAAATCGGATTAATCCCCTTGAAGTTGTGGACAAGTGTTAGTTGGATGAGATGGAGAGTTGCAAATTCCACAGTTTTTGACAGGTCTAGGAATCATTGATTGTGGAGAAGACGAGGTTGGGGATTTGGATGCCACAGCTAGTTTCCACACAAGACCTGTAAGTTCACGCATCCACTCGGTCATCGTGTTAGGCTCAATTGATTGAATATCCTGGGCTTGTTTGAATTGAGAATGTGATCGAGTATGAAATTGTTGTGTGTTTGCAACCATGTTTCTTATGAGATCTCTTGCTGCTACAAGAGTTTTATCCACAAGAGCAATTCCACTTGCGGTATCAATGAGGGTTCTCTCCATTTCCAATAACCCCTCATAGAATTATTGGAACAAGAGTTGGTCAGGGATTTAGTGATGTGGGTAGGTTGCAACAAGCTTTTTTAAACTCTCCCAGTACACATGGAGTGATTCACTTGGGAACTGTCGGATACCACTTATTTCCTTTCAGATAGAAGCAGTATGAGAAGCGGGAAAGAATTTCTCTAAAAAAATTCATGTCATGTCATTCCATGTGGTTATAGAACCAGGAGAAAGGTAGTTGAGCCATGACTTAGCATTGTCATCTAGAGAGAAAGGGAATGATTTGAGTTTGATTTGTTCCTCAGAAACCCCTTGAGGCATTATGGGAGAGCACACTACTTGGAACTCTTTAAGGTGGAGATGTGGATCTGCACCGGCTAGCCCGTGGAAATGAAGAAGATGATGAATCAAGCCCGATTTGAGTTCGAAGTCAAAATCTATGTTTGGATATTGAATACCAAGAGGTTGGTAATTCATATCAGGGGTAACAAGTTCTTTTTTTGTTTGTTCCCTAGGATTGGCCATATCTAATTCAATTGGTTGGACAAGGACTGGTTCCTGAATTATTTGATTGTCTCTTATGTTCCTCCTAAGTTGGCGAAGTGTTCGCTCAATTTCAGGGTCAACAAAATCTGAGGGATTTTTTGGAAGGCTAAGAGGCATTCAGAGAAATTTTGGAAGAAAGATGAAGATAGGTTGTTCTTTGTATTTTTTTAGTTTATGAGTTTTATGAGAAGACAGGTTTTTCTTTGTGTTTTTTTCAATTTTTTTTAATTTTTTTTTACAATAATCAGAAACTAATGACTACATAAGGCACTATCCCCAGAAATGATGCCATTTGAAATGCACTGTCGATTTTATCCTATCGACCGGTCAAATTTCTGGTGCTCTGCTAATGTGTATAGCAGCACCCGGGTCGAATCCTCGACGAGGATACATTGTAATAGTCATTTGTTTTTAGTTAATTATATTCTGATTGGGGGGTTTGTTTTGTAGAGATTATGAAATAATTTATGGATGATATTTGATTTAACAAATTGATAAAGATTGGGGTGAGTTCATCATTAGGGAGTTACTCTTGTGATATTCTTGAGCATTTATTTATATTGCATTAAAATTAACACCCACTTCTCAAGATAACGTTGATTGGAATTCCTAAGTGTTAAGGATTTAATCCAAGAATTAACTTAACTTAGGGTTCTAATAATTACCATTACTTGTTTATGTTAGTGTGTTTATGGTTCCAATAATCCATGGAAACCACATGTTAAAAAAAATATTTCATTAATCCATGACATGTTAAGTCCAACATACACAATGTTAAATTAACGAATACTCATCGAGCAAATATTCTCAATCACATAACATACCTAAATTTTGACTCACCCTAATGTAATATTTACTCATTAATTTGGGTGTTTAATAATATGGTTGTAATTATTATGATGATAAATTAATAATAGATGAAAAATAAAGGGATATGAAAAGTGGGGTGCGTCGAACACACACACACACGAACAATGATGAGAATTAAAAAAACAGACTTCGATTAAATGAGGAAGCAAAATAAGGGAAGGGGATTCAACTATATTTAAAATATTTTTAGAAAATTCATATTAATTTATAGAAAATGGATGATAATAATAGAAATTTAAGAAGAAACTTGCATTAAAACAGAATTACAAAACACAAAATTACATGATTTTAAACAAAGAACAACACAAAAGTGAAAGGAAACAAATAGAGGAGGAATGGTATCTCAAGTGAAAACATGAGTATGGAAGGTCCTCCCAAGACTTTGGAAAGGATTTTTTCGTGCCAATATGTGCTCTTCTTTTCTGAAATTCCAACCCCGTTGAAGGATAGGTGGGGGTGTATTTATAGCCCAAAGAAGTGGACTGTTTGCATTCCAAATTTGTCCCTCCACATTAATCGCCATGTTGGCTATTTAGACAGCCGAATATCGAGATATCTATTTCTTCAAAGTTGTATCAAATAATTTTGGCAGACTAATATCAAAAGTTAGAGTAATTTTTACCTATTTATCCATGTTTATGGCCGGTTGATTAAAAAATTTAATCTGTCCATTTCAATCCAGTCTTTTTGAAGTCCAAAATGTGAAAGGATTTTGGAATAGGAATATGCCTTCAAAAATTAATGATTAATTAAACAAAGTACGCCAAATATATCTTCTATTTCACACTGCAAAATCTCATCTCGATTGGATGCTTATATCATGATATATGTCAGGCATAGTGTCTGGATTTTAATTCTCAGTCAGAATGGTGGGCTAGAATTCAAAGCTTCATTTAGGCCTTTTTTTCTTAGAGTTGGACCCTGAACTTTTTACCCACCCTTCTTTTGCAAAATCACGAACACATGGTGGAGTTTCACAAAATATGGGATTCAGGAGTGAGACCATAAACTCAATCATCATGCCTGGTCCAGTTTCTTCATAAATTCTTTGGGTCATGTTTTGTTGTCCATATGAGCCTTCAAATGGAAGAATTGGCCCATGATTTCTTTTAATGATATGTGAGAAATCGAATAAGGGATCCTAAAAAAAAGATCCACACATTTTGAATCTGTAGGGTGAGAGTGATAAATAATATAGTAAACTCACTCAATTGGACTACTTCTAAAAATGATCAAAAATTATACTTAGTATTAATATATTAATATTTCACACAAATTATGCACATTTAATATAAAATCAGTAAAGGGGGTATATAATAAGACATTAAAATATTAATAACATCATCTTAGCAGAATATTATCACCGATTTGTTAAAGAATTCTCAATGTTAGCTTCTCCAATGACTACTCTGACTCCAAAGGGAGTGATGTTTTCCTGGAATGATAAATGTTAGAGTTATTTTGTTGAGTTAAAGCGTCTTTTGTGTACTGCTCTAGTGTTAACTCTTCCTGAGGGTGGGTTAGGTTACGTGGTCTTCGGTGATGCATCGGGTTCAGTTTTGGTATGTGTCCTTATGCAAGTTAATCATGTTGTTGCCTATGGATCTCATCCGCATAAGCCTAATGAGAAGAACTATCCTACCCATGATCTTGAACTTCCAGTTGTAATGCAGGCATTTAAGTGTTGGAGACATTACCATTATGGATAAAGGATTACTGTGTATTCAGAACACAATAACTTGAGTTATATCTTCTCTTAAATTGATTTGAATCCCTGTGAAAGGTGTTGGGTGGAGTACCTGCAATCTTTCAACATTGACATTGCATATACCCTAGGGAAAGGGAATGTAGTTGCAGATGTGTTAAGCAAGAAACTTCCATCACAGTCTATGAAAGAATCTTTAGAAGAGTGGGGTTTGATGGCTCTTTTTTCTCAGTTTCATATGGGAGTTCAGTGGAAGGGGAATAAAGTTTTTTTAGCCAGTGTTTAGTTGACATCTTCTCTTCTCGAGTTAATACTTCAAGAACAACAATTGGATGATGAATTCAATATCATTAGGGACTCTCATTGTGGGGGGGGGACTGACACCCAGTAGCCATTCTCCAATGAGGGTGTTATGTGTTGTCAAAGTTGTTACATTGTGCCTTTAGCGGCAAGGAAGGATGTGATGGGGTATTGTCACAACTCTCAGTGGGATATGCACCTGGGAACCACGAAAATGTTCTATGATATGTGGCAATAGTTTTGGTGGCCAAGTATGAGATGGGATAGTGCTGAGTTTGTATCTCATTTCTATATATGCCAGCAGGTGGATGTCGAGAACCAGAAACCTTCGAGTTTTCTTCAACCACTTCCAGTCCCTACATGGAAGTGGGATGAAATATATATGGACTTTTTGGTTAGGTTACCTCAAATCTAGAGGAAGAAGAAAGTGATATGGGATATGATCGATAGGATGACTAAGTCAGCTCACTTTATACCTATTCAAGATACAACCAATGTTGAGGAGTTGGGAAATATCAATGTGAAAGAAAATTTTTGTTTGCACAGAGGTTCGTCTCCTATAGTCTCTGATAGGGATCCTCATTTTACTTCTCGCTTTTGGAGAGGCCTCCTAGAGGCACTGGGATCTCAGGTCCATTTGAGCATGGCATACCATCCACAGTCATATGACTAGACATAGAGAGCTATTCAGATCCTTGAGGATATGCTCTGCGCATGTGTTCTCAACTTTGGTGGGTCTTGGGATGATCATCTGGGGCTAGTTGAGTTTTCTTATAACAATTGTTATCTGTCTGTGATCAAAATGTCTCCTTTTGAAGAATTGTATGGTCGTCTATGTAAATCTACAATAAATTGGTTAGATATTATTGAATGTTATTTGGTAGGACCGAGTTTGGTCCAAGAGATGACAACTAAGATCCAGTTGATTCATCAGAGAATGTTGACAGCACAGAGTCGGTACAAGTCCTATGCTGATCGTCACCATAGACCTTTAGAGTTCTTAGATGGTGATAGGGTGTTCTTGAATGTTTCACGTCGATTAGGTCAACGATGGCTTGGGAGGTAATGGAAGCTTGATCCTCATTTTGTGGGACCCTTCGAGGATGTTGTTCATATAGGAAAACATTCTAACTGTCTATGTCTATCACTACATGAAGTGCACTGTGTTGCATTTGTTGTCAATAAGGTATGTTGTTGATCAGAAGATGTCAAAGAATGAATGGATGTCAAGGAGAGTCAATATGTGAATGACAAAGGCTATGACGGTGTTGGTGATGAATGGAGAATGGCCATGGTACTAAGATGCATGTCACTTAGGAGATTCACTAAGTGACATAGGATGTTGTGGTTGAAACATTCTCTATGCATATCAGATGATTGCTGAACTGTTTTTGATGTTTCAATACTTGTATCAAAGTGAAACAAAGTTACAACACTTAAAGAATGAATGATGATCGAGCATCATCATTAAATCAGACGATTGTTGAGCTATTCTTAAAGTTCCAAGAACTTGTATCAAGTGGATACAATGTCACCACAATGTTAGAAGACCATGCATTGTATTGACAATGCATG
The DNA here is from genome assembly GCA_963277665.1 of Viscum album. NCBI lineage: Eukaryota > Viridiplantae > Streptophyta > Magnoliopsida > Santalales > Viscaceae > Viscum > Viscum album. The sequence goes on along the minus strand of OY728122.1, from coordinate 903,663,247 downwards.
AGGAGTTGAAGATGATCCATCCACAATCTCTAATTGGATGAAGTGAGCTAATAAATTCCATGTACTATCACTTAGTGCATGTGAATTTGAAGTTGATCCAATTGATCTCTGATTAGATCAATGAAGCACATTGAAGAAATCTTTGATTCAAGAGTTCGGTTGAAGATGAAAAACCTTCAGGAATTCCACTCCAAAGTGATGATTAAATGTTGAAGAGAATTGGAGGAATTATAATGAAGAAGAAGAATATATGAGGGGAATGTCTTAGAAGATAGCTTGAGTGGCATTTGGCATTTGAATCTGGTTACTTTGTTTTTAAACAAAGTACTTGTTCTCTACTCTAGCAAAAAATAAGCCACCAAGGGCCAGCCTTAAGGGTTCAACCCCAAGGCACATGTGGGACTCGAGGTCGCCACTCCCAAGGGGGATCCCATGGGGCCAGCCCGAGAGGCCGCGGCCGTGTGTAAGCCGGGGCCACGCAGGGGATCAGGCCTGCGCAGCAGGGGCGCGAGGAGCGCGCCCGTGACAAGCATAGTGGGCGCATAGCGCGCCCGCGAGGAGCAGAGGTGGGCGCAAGAGCGCGCCCGCTAAGAGAACACGGTGCGGGGCGGCACCGTGGAGGAGGAAGTTCAATTGAGCTGAGGATGGCATGCGTTGTTTGATAAGCCGCGGAAAAACCGCGCTCCGTTTCGATGTGGGACGCGGAAAAATCTCCAGGGGCGGATCCTGGCCGCTCGATTGATCGCACGCCAGATCTCGACCGCACATCTAATCTGCCGCGGCCCGAGCTGATCTAGGTCGTCCGAGGTTATTTGAAGCACCGGATCCAACGGCTGAAAAGCCGTCTTCTTCCTCCAACCGAGCGAAGACACGTCGTGCCACCCGCAGCCTTGTCGTGTACCAGAGGCGCCTCCCGTGAGAAGATTTTGAGATTCCGTCCACCTCCGAACAAACTGAAGGCTCCATTGAGCTTGTCTCGCCCCTACGAACATGACCATGCATAAAAAGGGGATTTCATGCAATGTATGGTGAAATTCGATGAAGGCCGAGGCAAGAGAATGCTGCCAAGGCCATGGGGTTAAGTGTTTTTCATGGATTATAAAAGATAGGCCATGCACACGTTCGTCTATGCATGCATGTGAAGAAGGCAAAGAAAAAATGGAACCTGCATGGACAGAGAGAAAATACAGATTTGGATAAAATCTTGAACACCTGAAATTCTCGGGGTTTCAAAAGTTAAATCATATGGATCATGTGAGATTCCTCTTCCTATAAAAGGAGCACCCGAGACCGAGGTGCCGCTTTGCTGAGTTTTTGTTGAAGATCAGAGTCCCGTGAGAAGCACTCTCTGCCTCACGAAGAAAAAGAAGCCCAGCGCAAGTATCTTGCGTGATTGAAGTCCCTTCCGTGCTACCTCTTTGCGTGACAAGAAGAGGACCCCATGCGCGCTACTCCTTGCATGACAAGAAAGGTTGGGCAGCGCACTTGCGCGCCCCGTGGCCACCTGCACCCTTGCGCGGCAATAGAAGGCAACAACCTTGTGCATCGTTTGTGCCTTGTGCACTTGCGTGTCTGAAGAAAAGGAGAAGAGGCTGCTTGACACCTTGGGCGCCCGAGGAGCCTTGCACCCTTGCGCGGTGAAGAATAGAAGAAGGTGCCTTGCACCCATTGAACACTTGCACGGCTTGGTTGAGGCTTGCGCGTCCGGTTGCACAATACACCCCACGGGCAGTGGGTGTTCAAGGAGGAGTGGAAGGTCGTCGCCCTAGTTTGTGCAAAGTGAACAAGAGGAGGCCGTAGCCCTTGTGTGTGCACACTTTGAAGAACAAACTAAAAGAACACTAAAGTGTGTGTGTGCAACAAGAAGAGGAGGAGGCCAACTCATGTGTGTGCAAAAATAGTGAAGGCCAAATACACACTCATTGTGTGTGTGCAAATCAAAAAACAAGTTGTGTGTGCAAAACAACAAAGTGGCCGAACCTAGTGTGTGCACTAAACATAGTGTATACACTTAGTAGAAGAAGAAGATCCACACTAAAGTCTAACACACATACAAGTGTGTAAACAAATTGGATAAAGTGTGTGAAGAAGAAGAAGGTGTGTGCTAAATGTGATTACACCCTTTGTGGGTTCACTGCACCAAGAGAAGAAGAAGGGGAGTGCATGCTTGCATACATGCATGTGCACACGTGAACAAGTACACATTAACTTGTGTGCATCTGAGTTTTCCAAGACTGAAAGTTCTTGAAGAGTATTGAGAACCCATGTAATCAGTGCATGACGAGTCAGAGTTGCCATGCATTTAGTGCATGAAGTTGATGTGAAGTGAGACTGGACCAGACTAAAATTAAAGACATCAGTTGTCTGAGTATTCAGTAGTTTGAGAGAAGTCGGGTCATCCTTAGAGGAAGGTGATAAAGCCCGAGCAAGACGAGAAGACCTGTTCATCACAAGTGAGCAGAGGTATAGAGCAAGGCCAGCAGTCTTTATCCCAGACTGCTGAAGATAATTGAAGAAGCTCAAAGTGAAGAAGAGCTACTCGTGCGACTCGAGGAGCCAAGAGAAGACCCTGTGGGACTCAGGGAGAAGAAGTCTTCAGTAGGATTCTGGAGCAGGCCAGTGGGACTCTGGTAACACTGTGGGACGCAGTATAAAGACCCTCCTGTGGGACTCAGGAGAGATACAGTGGGACTCTGTATCGACCATTGTAATACTAACAGATTATAATGGGAGAAACCATGTTGGGGTGTATAACCAACATGGCAAGGATGTAGGCCTTTGGTGCCGAACCTTGTAAATCCGTGTGTCCAGTGCCTTTACATTTACTGCATCATTCGAGGAATGGTGAGAGATACAAGAAGAGTGGATCGAGGCTTTAACCAGCCATAGAGGTTTAATTGATTAAGAATCAATTAGTAAAAAGTTTTAAAGGATCACTGATTCACCCCCTCCCCCTCTCAGTGATTCACACTGATCTGGGCATTTCAATTGGTATCAGTGGGAGGTTGCCTCTAAAAGATCCAATAGAGTCTATATGGAGTGAAGATTTGAGGAAATGAAAGAACAGCCTCAAATGGAGATATCTGCCAAGACTCAGAAAAATAGAAAGAAGAAACAGGCCAAGAAGATGAAGAAAGCCTGTCCTAGCTGTGATGAAGTTGGAACAATGAAAGATCTTCAAAGTGCAATCGAATATCTTCAGAAGACAGTCCCCAAGGAAGTGGCAATGTGTATAGCTACAGGCATCCTTGATCTTCAAGAAGAAAAATCACAGTTAGAAGAAGAATCCAATGCAATGGAAGATCAATTGGCTAAAAGGGTTGGCATAACCAACACTCTCAGAAAGCTGGTGAAGGCTAAAGATGAAACAGTTTCTCTTTGCAATGAAAGAAATGAAGACACTGCTGAAGAATTGCAAAGATGCCTTTCTGAGAAAGAATTCTTTAAGACAATGGTCAAAGAAGTTTTCCATGCACTGGAAAAATTGCACAGAGTTTCAATGATTGTCAGAGATGCTCAAATTGAAGACAAAGTCAAAATGGTGAAGGAGCTTGACAACTCATTGCATGAAATAAAGAAGGTGCATGAAGACCAGTTAGAACAGCTGAATGAAAATTGGGAAAGAAGGATAAGAACTGTTGAGGATGAGAAGAACTCCCTTAACATGAAATGCATAGAACTGGAGGTCATATTGAAAAATCAGCAATCACCCAAAGCCATAGCCTCCCAGTCAGCTGAAAGGAGAAATGTTTCTACTCAAGTATGCTTTGGGAAGGATGATTCTAAAATAAATACATCCTCTAATGAAAGGGCAACATCTTCTAAAAAGAAGGTACCATCCATAACATCTTGTACTTATGCTTCTAAAAGTGTTTCCACAAAAAGTGCAGGATGGAAAAATAATTCCAAACAAGTATGGATGAAGAAAATGAAGAAGCGGAGATCCCCTGAAACAACACAGCAGCTCCAGAAAAGTACCATAAAATCAGAAGGACTGAAGAAGTCAAGATTTGTGGTTCAATGTTGGTGTTGTAATAAGTATGGGCACTGTGCAAAGGATTGTTGGTACAATCCACTAAATGTCAAATCACAAAGGAAGCCCATACCAAGGGGGAGCAAGCCAGAAGGAAATAAGCAACATCCACAGGTCCAGAGACATCTGTTTACTGCTAACAGATTTTGATTTCTTGACAACATCTGGTATGGTTGCAAAAGTGGTCAAAAGATTGATACATGTCAATCTCCAACTGTATCCAAAGCTGGAAAGAAGAAAAGATCACAGAACCTGGCTCAGAAAGAATCCTTGGGAAGCAAGCATAAGAAATTGTAAGATGCTCCCAAGAAGATTATGAAAAAGGAAGAGAAGTCCTTGGAGTCTAAATCCAAGAAGGGTGATGCATCCAGAAGGACCACCAAGAAAACATGCTTCTACTGTGGAAAGAAAGGACACACCATGGATCTCTGTGAACAAGCCATGGAATTAAATAGAAGCAGACTGGACTCAAAAATACAATCAATCCAGAAGAAGCAGAAGGGATTGATTGAAAATAAGCTTCTTAAGTAAGGTAGCTTAACAGCATCAAACGAACCATGTGGAATATCCAGAACTGAGGCCACACTTCCAAGTGACTTACTAGTCATATGGCCTAATCAGTTGCAACTTTCCAGAGAACTTCAAAGAGCTGAAGATGAAGTTCTGTCAATTGCTAAGGCAAAAGGGAAGAAGAAGATTTCACATGAAGATGTGTTGAGATCCACACCAGCACAGACATCAATGAAGATCAAACGTGCAAGTGTGAAGAATGGTGAAAATGGGACATCTCGGTTGAGAGAATCTTCTCAACCTTGTTGTTCACATTAATGAACCAAGGAGGTTCTATCTTATTCCCTAATCACTTGTATTTACATGTGCTAGCATTACAGGGAATTGAAGATGATGATCATTCTCAACTGGAGGATGGTTTGGACAGAATGGAGTGCACCCCTTGAGGGCGAGCCAATCTGAAGAAGATGGTATTCTTAAATTAATACCATCTTGAGAAAAGTAAAGGTATTCCAATCATACTTTCATCCATTGTTTCTTAATTGTATTCATCAAGTCAATTAAGGGGGAGTATTGATTGAAGGTAAATGGTTGAAAGGGGGAGCTTTATCTTTGCACCTGAACTTTCTAATGAGTTTTGTGAAGCATGTGCAGGATTTATCAATTTATTTTTATATCTGAAAAATTTCAAACCCCTGGAAGCTAAGCATGATCTCACATGTATAGTAAAATGTGGACAGCATTGAGTACCTTGGTTACATCACTCTTGTTTTCTACACCGGGTTAGCCCAAGTAGACTTAGAGTTGATTTACTAAAGGTTCTTTACTAAAGAGAACATGTGACATCATCCCTCTCTCAGTGTTTTTCAAGAAAATACTTTTCAAAGGGAGGAAGTGATATTTTGAAAAGGAACCACACCACACCTATGCATTTGGTTTCCAATAAGGGGGAGAAAAGATTGGCACACATATTGACCCATTCATATGTGCTGAAGAAGTGTATTGACAACAAATACAAAGGGGGAGATTGAAGTGCACTGTGTTGCATTTGTTGTCAATAAGGTATGTTGTTGATCAGAAGATGTCAAAGAATGAATGGATGTCAAGGAGAGTCAATATGTGAATGACAAAGGCTATGATGGTGTTGGTGATGAATGGAGAATGGCCATGGTACTAAGATGCATGTCACTTAGGAGATTCACTAAGTGACATCGGATGTTGTGGTTGAAACATTCTCTATGCATATCAGACGATTGCTGAACTGTTCTTGATGTTTCAATACTTGTATCAAAGTGATACAAAGTTACAACACTTAAAGAATGAATGATGATCGAGCATCATCATTAAATCAGACGATTGTTGAGCTGTTCGTAAAGTTCCAAGAACTTGTATCAAGTGGATACAATGTCACCACAATGTTAGAAGACCATGCATTGTATTGACAATGCATGAGGAGTTGAAGATGATCCATCCACAATCTCTAAGTGGATGAAGTGAGCTAATAAAGTCCATGTACTATCACTTAGTGCATGTGAATTTGAAGTTGATCCAATTGATCTCTGATTAGATCAATGAAGTACATTGAAGAAATCTTTGATTCAGGAGTTCGGTTGAAGATGAAAAACCATCGGGAATTCCATTCCAAAGTGATGATTAAATGTTGAAGAGAATTGGAGGAATTCTAATGAAGAAGAAGAACAGATGAGGGGAATGTCTTAGAAGATGGCTTGAGTGGCATTTGGCATTTGAATCTGGTTACTTTGTTTTTAAACAAAGTAATTGTTCTCTACTCTAGAAAAAAATAAGCCACCAAGGGCTAGCCTTAAGGGTTCAACCCCAAGGCACATGTGGGACTCGAGGTCGCCACGCCCAAGGGGGATCCCATGGGGCCAGCCCGAGAGGCCGCGGCCGTGTGTAAGCCGGGGCCACGCAGGGGATCAGGCCTGCGCAGCAGGGGCGCGAGGAGCGCGCCCGTGACAAGCATAGTGAGCGCATAGCGCGCCCGCGAGGAGCAGAGGTGGGCGCAAGAGCGCGCCCGCTAAGAGAACACGGTGCGAGACGGCACCGTGGAGGAGGAAGTTCAATTGAGCTGAGTATGGCACGCGGTGTTTGATAAGCCGCGGAAAAACCGTGCTCCGTTTCGATGTGGGACGCGGAAAAATCTCCAGGAGCGGATCCTGGCCGCTCGATTGATCGCGCGCCAGATCTCGACCGCACATCTAATCCGCCGCGGCCTGAGCTGATCTAGGTCATCCGAGGTTATTTGAAGCACCGGATCCAACGGCTGAAAAGCCGTCTTCTTCCTCCGACTGAGCGAAGACTCGTCGTGCCACCCGCAGCCTTTCCGTGTACCATAGGCGCCTCCCGCGAGAATATTTTGAGATTCTGGCCACCTCCGAACAAACCAAAGGCTCCATTGAGCTTGTCTCGCCCCTACGAACATGACCATGCATAAAAAGGGGATTTCATGCAATGTATGGTGAAATTCAATGAAGGCCGAGGCAAGATAATGCTTCCGAGGCCATGGGGTTAAGTGTTTTGCATGGATTATAAAAGAGAGGCCATGCACACGTTCGTCTATGCATGCATGTGAAGAAGGCAAAGAAAAAATGGAACCCACATGGACAGAGAGAAAATACATATTTGGAGAAAATATTGAACACCTGAAATTCTCGGGGTTTCAAAAGTTAAATCATGCGGATCATGTGAGATTCCTCTTCCTATAAAAGGAGCACCCGAGACCGAGGTGCCGCTTTGCTGAGTTTTTGTTGAAGATCAGAGTCCCGTGAGAAGCACTCTCTGCCTCACGAAGAAAAAGAAGCCCAGCGCAATTATCTTGCGTGACTGAAGTCCCTTGTGTGCTACCTCTTTGCGCGACAAGAAGAGGACCCCATGCGAGCTACTCCTTGCATGACAAGAAAGGTTGGGCAGTGCACTTGCGCGCCCCGTGGCCACCTGCACCCTTGCGCGGCAGTAGCAGGCAACAACCTTGTGCGTCGTTTGTGCCTTGTGCACTTGCGTGTCTGAAGAAAAGGAGAAGAGGCCGCTTGACACCTTTTGCGCCCGAGGAGCCTTGCACCCTTGCGCGGTGAAGAATAGAAGAAGGTGCCTTGCACCCATTGAACACTTGCACGGCTTGGTTGAGGCTTGCGCGTCCGGTTGCATAATACACCCCACGGCCAGTGGGTGTTCAAGGAGGAGTGGAAGGTCGTGGCCCTAGTTTGTGCAAAGTGAACAAGAGGAGGCCGTATCCCTTGTGTGTGCACACTTTGAAGAACAAACTAAAAGAACACTAAAGTGTGTGTGTGCAACAAGAAGAGGAGGAGGCCAACTCATGTGTGTGCAAAAATAGTGAAGGCCAAATACACACTCATTGTGTGTGTGAAAATCAAAGAACAAGTTGTGTGTGAAAAACAACAAAGTGGTCGAACCTAGTGTGTGCACTAAGCATAGTGTATACACTTAGAAGAAGAAGAAGATACACACTAAAGTCTAACACACATACAAGTGTGTAAACAAATTGGATAAAGTGTGTGATGAAGAAGAAGGTGTGTGCTAAATGTGATTACACCCTTTGTGGGTTCACTGCACCAAGAGAAGAAGAAGGGGAGTGCATGCTTGCATACATGCACGTGCACACATGAACAAGTACAAATCAACTTGTGTGCATCTGAGTTTTCCAAGACTGAAAGTTCTTGAAGAGTATTGAGAACCCATGCAATCAGTGCATGACGAGTCAGAGTTTCCATGCATTCAGTGCATGAAGTTGATGTGAAGTGAGACTGGACCAGACTGAAGTTAAAGACATCAGTTGTCTGAGTATTCAGTAGTTGGAGAGAAGTCGGGTCATCCTTAGAAGAAGGTGATAAATCCCGAGCAAGATGAGAAGACCTGTTCATCACAAGTGAGCAGAGGTACAGAGCAAGGCCAGCAGTCTTTATCCCAGACTGCTGAAGATAATTGAAGAAGCTCAAAGTGAAGAAGAGCTACTCGTGCGACTCGAGGAGCCCAGAGAAGACCCTGTGGGACTCAGGGAGAAGAAGTCTTCAGTAGGATTCTGGAGCAGGCCAGTGGGACTCTGGTAACACTATGGGATGCAGTATAAAGACCCTCCTGTGGGACTCAGGAGAGATAAAGTGGGACTCTGTATCGACCATTGTAATACTAATAGATTATAATGGGAGAAACCATGTTGGGGTGTATAACCAACATGGCAAGGATGTATGCCTTTTGTGTCGAACCTTGTAAATCCTTGTGTCCAGTGCCTTTACATTTACTGCATCATTCGTGGAATGGTGAGAGATACAAGAAGAGTGGATCGAGGCTTTAACCAGCCATAGAGGTTTAATTGATTAAGAATCAATTAGTAAAAAGTTTTAAAGGATCACTGATTCACCCCCTCCCCCTCTCAGTGATTCACACTGATCTGGGCATTTCACTACAGTTGACGTCGATACATAACATGTTCCATGTATCGCAGCTGCGAAAGTATCTCTCTGATCCATCTCATGTTTTGAGCTGTAATGATCTTGAGATTGAACCAAATTTTTTTGTGAATGAACGACCAGTCGGGGTTGTTGATTCTAAGACCACGGTAGTTCGTGGGAGGACAATACCTCTAGTCCGTGTACTATGGAAGCATGGTTCTGATTCTTATGTTGTTTCCACTGGGTTCGAGTAACCTCATATCCTCATCTACACCAATGTTGAACTGATTTTGGTTTACCCTCCTGATCGAGGTGATGGTGGCCGCTACCCTTTCCCTGCGTGGTGCACATAAGTAGGTTCTTCCTTGTAATTGTTTTTTTCATTTTTTTTTCATTCATCTTAAAATCATGAAACAATGGTAGAATTTAAAATAAATAATAAAACCTAGATTTATCAAATTATTGTTACATAAATTATCTGTTATCAGTTAAAGAATTATTATATGATAATTATATCAAATTGTCAAGGGGTTATTCCAATGCTATCAAAATAATAATAATTAATAAAAAATTATTTAAAGTTATTTGTAACAAATTATAAATGGTTAATTTGTATAAAAGAATTATCATATATAATTGTGAAATGAAAACTTTCATGGAATAATTTTAGAATATAATTACACCAAATAATCAAAGGATAATTTGTAGAATAAAATTATCATATGATAATTGAGAAGCAATAATTATTTAGTTTATCAAAATATAATTACTAAGAATTATCGAATGATAAATTGAAATGAATTATTAAAGATCAATTGTAATGAAATATCGAAGATAATTTTAACTTAAATTATCAAAAAATGATTAATATAATAATAGAATGATAATTCTAAGTTTGTAAAAGATAATTACTCAAATGGTTAATTGCAAACGTGTGCGTTGATATAACGAAAAACTGAAAAAACATTTCCATGAAAGAAAAATATTATCGCATTTGATTATATATATATATATATACTGAAACTTATCCTGGTGAGATAAATTATCATCGCATGTGATAATCTAAAATGATAATCTAGAGATTATATAGGGGAGTGAAAATAAAATTTCATTTAATATTTTTCTTGATAATTTTGGGTATTATTCAAGAGAGAGAAACTATCATCGCATGTGATATTTTATTTCCTTTTGAAATAAAATATCTGATTCTAGTTCTAGGAAACCATGACGAACGTCGACCATTGTTGTGTCAACGCTTATGATAATAAGGCCGTGAGGAGGTGTTTTGAACCACATAGGGTGGTTTATCTTCGCCGCTAACATCGAAGACCTTGAGGTATATGGTTCTATCCCAACTTACCGAATTGATTATCATTGTATTTGATTGATATATTTCAATTTTTGATTCAAATTCAATTGCTCAAAATTTCATTCAATTAAAATGATAAAAAATTGATTACAGTGAATCGAAATATTTGAAATGGTTTTGGCATGGAAATTTGGAAAACCCCAATTCCATTTAATTCGGTGTGTTTATAGAAATTGGCTGATTAAAATTGTTTAATTTAAATTGTGGATTTTATGGAAATGATTTCAATTATGTTATTTAATTTAATTGTAGAAATAAATTGTGTAATGATGCAATTGGTTTTGAATGGATTTCAATCTGGTGAAATGGATTAACATTATTTGATACAAACCCAGTGGTTTTATCTTGTGAAAAAAACTATGTTTTTGAATCAAACCTATTTGGTTTTAAATGGAAAGAAATTGGAATTTTTGAAATGGAAGAATGGTATTGATTGTATTTTAAGAGGTTTTAAAATAGTCCACCCATCATGTATGAGCGCATGCAAGCCTTAGGTAGTCAGTGAGTTATTTGGATACACTCTACGCTATGACAACATTCTAAAACATAATTGTGAAGGGTAACATCCCCGATGGGATGGTGAAAAGTCTTCTTTGAACCATGTCATAGGGACGTGTGTATACACATTTTGCTGAGTTCACATAGATATTATAGAATCCTATATCTAGTTAATACAATCATACATTTTGGCATATGACAATGTTGCTCGCTTGTTTATTTATATTTGAGATATAAATGTATGACAATGCTTTTGAACTTCGTTACATGGATGCTGAATTTATATGAACTATATTATATAAATGTTTTACATAAGCCATTGTTTTAGAAATATTACATCATTGTAAAGCCTTTTCTTAATGTCTTTGTCCAATTTTTTGAAAATGTATAGCATGTTTTTTTTAAATATTCTTTTGAATTTCCAAACCTGTTTACTTTAAAATTGAAAGATTTTCTTTTGATAATCTATTATTGGAATATTTTATGGAATCTTTTTTGGTATCTTACAGGTCTTAGGCACACACCCTAGTTTTTCCTTCGGGTGTTTGTAGACTTTCTTCTTCCATGTTATAGAAAAGGGAAGGGATCGTTTGGAGGTGGATGCAGTTGTTGATATTTGGTCTTGGTGAGTTGTGTCCTTAGGGACCTTGGGGTTGTCTTCCCATTTTTAGTACTTGGGTTGTAGTACTTTGGGTTTTTATACCTCTTTTTATTATGGTACATTATTCCCAGTGGTGTTTCTTTTTGATATACATACTATCTTGTTTCTATTCTTCTGCATTGATGGTGGAAAAATTGTTCCCACTTGCATGATGTGTGATGCTAGGTGCTAGTCTCTGACTCGTGGGGATCGGGAACGCCCTTTGGGCAATGTCAGGGCCGACTCGGTTATTGGGTTACCAGGGTACCCGGGCTGGTTTGTGATAGTGATCTAGTTTATAGTTTAGCCCCTATAATGGTTTGGGCGTAAAAGGGTGTGAGTCGCCGAAGTGTTTGTTAGAGAAGGGAGTGTATCACAAGTGGTTTGGTGAAACCTTCCTACCATGAATTGAAAAGTGTTCCATCGATTCTAGGGTTGTGAGATTGTTGGAAGATTCCCAGGTACACCTGTGGTAAATTTGTATTCATCAGTGTATGCAATTGGAACTTCAAAAAAGCACCTATATATATAGGAAGATGCATTCATTTATTGCAATGAAGGGAAATTAATGTCTTTAAAATGTGAGTGAACCTTCTAAAGCAGTAGTGAGAACACATCAGTTGATAAAGAAAAGATCTTTTATAATGTGAGTGGTTGTAAACCAGGAGGGATTGTGAGTCTGCTTTGATGTTTGTAAACAACAGTGCACTATTAGTAGATTTCGTACATTGGCACATCACCGATGTATTCTAATTGGGTGTAGCCCAATGAGGGTGAACCATGTTAAAAATGATGTGTCATGTTCATGATTTAATTTATGATTATTCATTGATATAGTAAAGAGAGAGAAGAGAGTTTTGATTAATAATGAAACAAGATCATTAGGTGTAGTTGTTTTAACCTTTCATACCCTGATTCAACCCCACCCCTCTTAGGTTATCTAACCTACTGTACCTAATGAGTGTATTTCATGGGATTATATTCCACTATAAATGTGACTATATATTTAATCCTTATAATAGATTTTTTTACTTGATAAAATAATGTCTATTTTTCTATGAGTGATAATACTTTTTTCCAATATTGTAGGAGTTCAAGAATTATTTATTTAAGTTATATGTAGGAAAATGGTGGTTTCAAACTATTGGAAAAAATATATTATCGTTTAGTTGGTGAGTTCAATTCATTGTACATCTGAGGTTGTATAAGGGAAAATTACTAGAATTTTCTTCATTATAAGGATATTTTTTTGAATCTATTTTACAATATTGAACAAAAATATATTGATTTTTGGGATGATTTATAACTTAAAATAATGCCTAATAGATTGAAAAAAATATTATATATCGAGAAATGTTTTTTTATGTCAGTATGTAGATTGATAACATGATAAAACAAGAATTTATGTGTCTTGTGGTACCCTGATTGTAATCCCAAGTGATATATTATAATAATTTAAAATGTTATCATGAAATAAGGCATAGAAAATTCATATTTTGTCCACATATCTATGATGTAATGATATCCAATGAAAAATAATTGGTGGTTTATATTGAAATTAAAATTTTGTGAGTTGGTTCTAAAGGATTCATTTCTAATCGAGATTCTATTAAAAAGCTGTGAAATGATTGATTTACGATTCTAGAATGAAACAACTTAATAATATATGATTTCATTAAGTGTTTTTAATGACCCAATAATATTTATAAAATTAAAAATTTAGTTTATTTTAATTTATCTACATTGTATTGTTATTGGATTCATTGTTGAAATACATTATCTATATTGAATAAAAAAGATCATATGTAGAATATTATATTTTAGTGGTATTTATACGGTTGTCATCTCATGTATGATATATTTCATTGGATCATATTTTGAAATAAGAAGCTATTTTCATTGGAAATTTTATATCAAATAATGATCTTACATAAAACTCATCAAAATTAAATAGTGTTAGTTTTTTATAAACAACTAATTTTATGAAGGCATTACATTTCATATTAAATTATGGATTATACAAGAGGAATTTCCAAGATTTCCTTTTTTTACATGGTAGTACATTCCATGAATGAGAAATGAAAATATAATTATACTGAAGACGAGTATGAAATATTTTTTATGAAATGAAAGGATTTTTTTGAGTGACTAAAATATTTGATGAAATTAGGAATAGTTTCTCTATAAATATGTTTTGTGTTGTATCATTAGGGAATGCTATCTAGATTAATATTGGAAATGTGGTTTTATAAATTCTAATCCTATTATTCGCATATTATCCTTAATATGATATCTACTACATAAAAATAGTAGCTGTGGATTTTCCATTTATGATATGGATACATCAACTATATAAAAAATATTTTTTGGTCATTATGGATCATTAATGTCCAAATAGAATATTTTCCCAATGGATTCAAACATGAGGAATCAAATTTTGGTTTAGAATTTATATTAATATCAATGGTATCATAAAAATAAATAAGGAATAGGGAAATAAAAAGTATTTATTTTATATGGAGATTCCATTTTATTTATTTTTTATATTAATGAAAGGAATTTAGGGTGATAAATAAATTTGTAAAAAACCATCTTTGAATGGGGGAAATTTATTGTAATGGTTTTCTATATCCAATAATGATTAATTATTTTATTCAGTGACCGTGAAAGTCTTGGATAAGTTATATTGTGATTATTTTTTATTACAATATATTATTTAATATGTGTAATAACATGATATTTTTAATAGAACATTGTGTTTCATATTTTATAACATATGCAACTCTATTACTAAATGAAACATGAACTATTATTATTTAGATATGGATATAATAATATATATGTTAAAATATAGGTTATGAATATGATTATCTACTTTATGACATATATATATATATCTAATACTAAATATATTTTTATTATTAATTTTATATTAAATAATCACTCAATTTTTAGTATTGTCATTTATTCATGAAAAAAATTTAAACAATAATATTTTATTTATTCATGTTTCTGAGAAAATATTATATTTAATTTATAAAACTATTGGAAAACATTTTTTAATAAAACATAATATTTTTATTTATTATGTGAAATTTATATTTGGACTAACTTTATAAAATTTTCAAAAAGAATTTAACATTTCAATGAAATGTAACATGAATAATATTTATTGAAAAGAGAATCGTTATTTCAAGAATGCATACATTCACCTTTTGTTAAAAAATGGTTTAAAAATAAAATAGATTAAATAATTTATTAATTAATAAAATTAATTTCATATGAATAAATTTTATTATTTAATTTGGTATAAAAACATATTTATACATAAAAATAATTTTAAAAAATAATTACTTTAATTCCCAAATGTATTTTAAATTCATAAATTAAATTAATCCCTATTGGTAAGTAATAATAAAAATATATATATATATAAATTTAATATTTAGTGATCATTTATAACATTCATTTAATATTTTTATAAAAAATATTTATTAATAAAAAACATTTATACTTAAGTAGTTCATTTATATAAAAAAAACTTTGTTGCATTTTGTATGCTTATATTTAAAAATAATTTAATCCCCATATTTTTATTAAATTCAAGAAAACAACTTTCACTTTTTGAATTTGGAGGTTCTAATTTTATAAAAATTGGCCTTTTATTTTTAGACAATATGAAAAGTAACTATGGTAAAATTTATCACCTTTGTAAAAGGAAAATCAGATTAATATAGGATAAAACTATGTGAAAAGTTACTAATTTTTCATTATAATTATTATTGGAGGTGGTTAATTCTTCTATTGTATCCATACGCGTATATATTATTTGTTTAATGGAATAATTTCCATTAAAATGGACTATATAATATATAAGTTAATGAATGCTACAAAAGGTCGCACTCTTAGTTTTAAATATCATTTAATGTTTACATAGGGATAACATGAAGTGTCAAATTAATATTAATTTTCTTTTTATGATTTATGAAATTATATTATATTGGTAATTTATATATAACTTTCATTATTTTTATCATTACACTAAATTAATATATATCACAACTACAATATTAATTCATTTAATATATAAATAAAATATATGACATTAAATCTTAAAATTTATAGAATCTGAATGAGTTTTCGTGAAAAAAACATAATTTAACTACATGAAATATTTTAATGGTGTGAAATAATAATATTACAGTTAAACTAATTTGTTATTGTATTTAATGTAAAATTAATTGAATAATGTTAAAAATGACATTAATGATATTTATTAATAAATAGTATTTTACTGAATTATTTAAAATTCATAGAAAACAAAAATTCAACATTATGAATAGTATATGGTAGTAACAATTACAAATAGTCAACTAATGGGACATATATAATTTATAGTAACATAATTAACCCTTAAATGGTTGAAATCATTAATATTGTAGTAATCGTCAAAAGGGATAACAAGGGTTAAAACTAAATTTAATCGGTGAAAAATTACCTATAACATGTCAATATTTTATTATACGAGAGTATTTAAACTTCTATTGAACTTATATATGAATATAATAATTTTTTTTCCATTTGTGGAAGATAATTAATTCTTTAAATTTAATATTTTAATAAACTCCAAATGTGCCCCTCACCTCACTAATAAAACAGCACACCACTTTTATCTTCATTACACCACATTGATCCATACAGCTCAATGATACACTAAATTAATCATTCATAAAATTTCATATACACATTCTAGAGTTTTATTTATTCATAATCAACTATCCCAATGATCTCTTAAGAGGAGATATAATGGTTTCATTTTAAAGGAGAGGTAATTGACTAAACCGTTATGTTTCATTTCATTTTTTATTTTACCTCCTCTAGATATGTTATATTATTCATAAAATAATATATTATGTATCCTAAATATACAAAAAATATATTATGATTATTATACAACCTTTATTCATAACCTTTCCATTAAATGGGATGTCAATGTATTTCTCATGTGTATGTACGTATTACCATCACCTCATAACAATACAATTCCTTTATATTAACCATATTATATAGAAATTAATTTTGATGAGTTCAATATTTCTATATGATACTAATTAAATAAATATAAATTTTTAATGAAAATATCATATTCGCCTTATTACCATCCAAACTGTTAGAAAATGATAATAACGCTTGTAAATACTATGTGAATACCACATACTTACAGTAATGTGATTGGTTTTTAATTTTTGTTTAACATGAATAGTAACATGTATATAGTTAATAATGTATATGATATATTTTATAAATGATATATTTTTTAATGGTAAGTTATTATTTTCAATTCTATAATTCCATACATCAATAAATGAAGACAACAACCATGTATACATATTAATTACTGTATCTATGAATAATGTAATTCATTTTTTTATCTCTATGAATTTTGAACGACTGTCTAAATTTATATAGTTATTATATTTTATATTTATATCATAATTAAAATTCTATATATTAAATAACAGTTATTATAATTCAATGATCAAAACTACAGAACCAAAAAATTCATGATAAATGAAGCATATATCACCATGAATATTGATTTTAATAATGATTTGATAATAAATTGGTGATTAAATGTTATAAGTAAATCATATATTTCATGATATATTATATTTTTTAATACAATTAAAATAAATCAATATTTAATTTATAGTAGGTTGTAGAACATATGAAGTATGTCCCAAAAAATGTTAAGGGATTGTTTTTCGCTTTTATTTCAACGGAATAATGTACAAATTCCCCACTAACTTGCATATTCATTTATATATAATTACAATGAATTAAATTGATACTGGTTTTTTCTGAAAATTATGGGACATACATATCCATCTATGTTACCTTCCTTCATGGATATTGGGATTCTAATACTACCAATGTGTTAAGGGTTTTGTGATATAATATTATTGTTTAGTTCATTTATTATTCATCTGATATTGAAATATTACAATCTAAATTTCATGAAACAAATCAATATTAATATAATATGGCTATTTATTTGGAATAAAGGAATGAAATTTTCTTTTACTCACATAATGTACTCTTGATACTAGAAACATGTTTTTTGAAAACCAACATCATCCCTCAATTCGGTTGAAAAACATGTACCCTTAATAACAATAAATTCTAAAAAATATTAAATTGGGTATTTACTATTATCTTATCTTTTTAATATCATTTCAAAAACATTTTTAGGTTTTAAAAAATTATATATAAATAAGATTATTTTTTATTAATAAAGGGATACATTTGAAATATTTACAAAAAAATGTGAATGGGTTGATTTATTTTATCATAAAACACTAGACTAAAATTTCTTATTGTGTTGATAATTCAATTTTTTTACCAAACAGTAAATTATTCAAAATTCCATTTCAAATAAAATGTTTCCTTTGATATTTTGGGAGTGTTGTTTTAAAAAAATTAATTTTCAATTATGAATGGTTATTTTACTCAATAAATATTTATGGTATATTTTAATGAAATTTTTATATATGAATGATCCTTCGATAATAACTATGATTTTTTGGTAAATTATAAAATGATACCAGATGTAAATGATCTCTTAATGGATAATTTTTATTTTGATGAAATTTTTAGAAAACAAATTTATTTTCTATGTGAAATCCTATGATATATAAGAATAATGTTACATTTTCATGGGATCTTAGGAGATTATACAATAAATAGATTATGACCAATTTGAATACAAAAGATTGTTTTTAAATATGTGATGGATTTTTACATGATAAACAAATTATTGAGGTTATGTTATAACCATATATTGTGGTTACATTTTAAACATGGATGGTGTTTTCATTATAACTAGGGATGGTTGGCCATAGAATTATATATAACTCTAATGAATGGGATGATTATTTGTATCTCATATGAAAAAATGGAATTTAAAGGGGTAAAACAATATTAGAACTGTCTTGTTTCCACTATGATAGTCATGGGTGAGTACCATGACTATTATGGTGGAATAGTTAGTGAAAGAAATCCACTATAATAGTCTTTTCAATTTGTCATTAAGAAAATATAATTTAATTTATATAAGAATGTCTAATAAATAGTTCTATGTGTTATTATAATTTTATTAGATCATGGATCATGTACTATTTTTCCATAATGACTCATGTTTTATAAAATTACAATATTTATTCCATGAACCATGATTATGATATATGATATGAACGGCGTGGTTTTTATATGTGATTTGGATGTTCTCATTCCTATATGCTCCTGTTATATTATAGCGATCATTGATATCTACATATTTATCCTTATTGAGAATCTAATATAATTATTTATTATTTTCCCATTCCCCATGTTTTTGTGAATGGTATTAAATTTTATAAGTTTATAAATGGTATTTGTTATGAAGAACATAATGGTAGGATGTTGTGAACAAATAGTTAATTTTTCCATGTTTCCAAAAATACTATACCTATATAATTCTAGTTTGTATCATTATGTTAGGTAATGAATATTCATTCAATAAGTATTATCAACTATATGAGGAATGTGCGGTTCTCTCTAGTTGGTTTCATACAATGATTAAATCTTAAGGTGTCATATGTTGTTAATAATGTGTCTCTATTTAGACATCATTAAACATATTTTTGATGATTTATTACTATTACTATTGTTTATCACTATTCTCCTTTTGGATTAAATCATTTGATGGATCTTAGATGATTCATGTGAATTCTTACATGCAATGAAATGATTATCCTAATGAGAAACTGAATGAAATTGGTTCTAGAATGTGGAACATAATATTCATTATAAATTTTTTACAGGAAAAATTATTAATACCTTGCCCATTATAAAAATCTCACACTAAAAAAATGGAATTATAGAATTTATTAAGAGATAAATCAGTGGAGACTATGGAAGATAGACTATATAGGTTCTTACATGTCAAGAATGTTGGAAGAATAACTCAAGAGAATGAGTCAATGCAATGAGAAAATTAATTCTATGTGGAAAAAATTTTTATACTAAATATAATAAAAAAGGGAAGAATAGATATTTTATTTATGGAAATGATGTTAATCCTATGAAACCATTGATAGTTCAATAAAATATCTTAATGGAGTATCAGAACTGTTTGAGGGAATTCCCACATCCAATGATTAACTCTATGACCAAGGAATGACATATGCTAAGCCACTCCGGCACATGAATTAGATAAATTAATTATATAATAAGATTAAATAAATATGCATTAGATTTCATTTTAGCAATATTATATCAGTAATAAGAATCATGAAACATCTAAGGACTTTGTATGTATATATATCTTCATTAACATATGTGTTGTAGAGGCCATCATGGGTTTCATAGTTTGTGGGGATCAATTGTTCAATGTCAAATACAGTAAATTTTAGGATTTTAGTGCTGTTATTTGAGGGTTATTAATAATATTTTTGTATTTGTTTTATTCGGATGAGTTAAAAATAGACTTATGTTAAAAAATAAGTATTATATGTATGGAAAATCTCTTTTGACATGTCTAAATATATTTATAAACATCATGATATTTTATGGTCATGGATGATTAATGTTACTTTTAAATATATCCTTTATTTTTTTATTAAGAAATAATTTCATATATATTTTTTGAGATATTTTTTCTCTATAATTTCTTCAAAAACATCTATATATTTTTTTAGAGTCAGGTGTTGATATTTTTCATGATTTCCATGTCCGGTGGGCCCAAGATTAATATTAACAAAGTGTAGGATAAATTTTATATCATGTGTTTTTGGATTTCGATAAGTAATATGATATATCATAATATAAGTCTTAGATCAACAATATGATACTACGGTTGAATCTGGAATTTGAGGTCTACCTTAGACATGACTCTGAGTTGGTCAGCTTGGTCGTTTCTATAAAATATCCCTTGGTGAGTGCATTCCATTTATTAACTAATTAATGATTTAATTATTATAATTAATGACCTCAAACTAGGTTCTTCTTGAAAATAATTATGTTTGGGGAAAATTATGGGTAGCTAGATAACCCTGTGTCCATTAAGAGGTTAACTCCACCACATGACATTGGAAAGAAAATTATGAGCCTCCAGATCATGTCAAATTGAGGCCCAAGGAACTCAAATTTCCATACTCTTTAATGGAAAGGTCATTCCTCTCAGAAAATCAATATGAGTCAATTTAATACTCACCTAATGTAGATTTCCACCCATATGATTAAATAACTGATCCTAATCATTCATATTTTATCCATCTACATCAGAATTGACACTTTTCATGTTCTTACGTATTAGATTTAATTTATTTTTTGATCAAAACATTTAATGTATTGATTCTCACCAAGGATATTCCTAATTTTAATTTTATTCTAATGATACATTGAAGTATTTTATTTTACCGTTGAATGTTAGTTATTCTCCCACCATTAGTTTTTTTCGTCATCGTCGGACCATGGGGTTATGATTTGACAATTTAACGGTGGGATCAAGTGTGATCATAACCCTAGATTCACATATTTATTACATAAGATGAATAGTTTAGATATAAGAGGAAAATGGGTTTGTTTATGGATTCTGGGTGTTTTCATAGTGGATCCTAGATTGGAAGATGAGTGCTTCATGGCATGGGCGGAATGGGACGTGTGTATTATAGTCGAATAGACAAATGGAAATCCAGTATTCGTATAATGGTTGGTCAGAAATGACAATAAAAACATCCTTAATTCAATTTTGGTGGTCAAGAGGCATGATTTGAGGTTGGAGGGACAAATTAGGAGGAACACATAGTGGTTCTAGGATTATATAAAAAATGAGACTACCCACATTGTACTTTGCAATAACACATGATGGGTACATCAGAAATATTTATCCCTAGTGTTTCCAAGTGAATATAAATATCACATTCCATGTGGGTTCCCCACACAAATGGTGACTCAGTGCTAGAGACCTGAAATGTACTCTACAGGTACACAAACACCGAATGGTCATGCACAGAAATAGTGTACATGGACATTTTAAATGTACATGGGCATGGCCATGGTACTTATACATGGCCAGAAGCACGGGTTGGGGCCAAGGTGGATATGTAATACTATGGAGTCCTTTTATATTCCTTATATGGATTCATGGGTAATGATATGTGTACTAGTTGGGACACAACCATGTATTAGTGTTGGACCACAAGGCATGTGGGTCCCCTTACACACTTTCTATTCTCATTTCATAAAATCTTATTCCTCTCCTATCTCCTTTTATTGGATTTAGATTTTTTCTTACGTGATGTATATCATAATATTTTCTATATATAATGATAATTTTGAATTCATGGTGGATTTTGAAATACAATTTGAGATGTCTATGAATAATACTTCTTTATGTGGGATACGATTATGCCTATGGTCAGGAATGATCATTACTGATATCATAGTAGAACCCTACTTTGTTGTCAAGACACGAATCCTTGCTTATACGAGTGTAACTGTCTAGGAAATTCAATTCATGGTTCCTTAATAATAAGAGTGTCACCCTCATACTGGGATAGGTAATGGTCCTATTTTGACAATCAGAGTGGAACTATCTTTCTAGGATTATGCATGGGTCCTCTGTGAACAACCAAATAGTTACCCTCTTGGGGATTCAGGGTATGGTTCCTCAACCATTATAGTGGAAACCTATATCTAGTATAGGGAATCAGTCCTCTATCATGTATTATATTCGAACCATATGATCATATTAGTTCACGGGTCTTGTACTAAGATATTATGGGCCCTTGACTATGTTACAATGTGTTGAGGTGTGGCTCAATGTGGATTCTTCCTTAGATAGACTTTTTAGATTATATTAATCATTAATAAACTGGTTGGAACTGATGGAAGACTATTTTTATAGATGGGTTGTGAGTTGGATGTCCACTTTTATATATCATTTGGGTTTATTATATAATAAGATATATATTATTAGAAATTTTATTGGATTTTCATTATTCCAGTTATATGGGTTGAGATATGTATTCTAATCATGTCTCATAATATCACACATCCATCATTTGAGGAGTTATCTAGGAATTAATATAGTCACCCATATATGGTATTCTCTTTCATAGGTCATGTCTTTTCTAGATGATGGATAGGTTTTCATGGATTACAGAGGAAAACAAGAATGACCTTGAGAATTTAATTGTGTATGGGGGTCGGAGATTGAATATTCCAAATAGGCATACCAAAAAATATAATTTCCAATTATTTTCATGTTGGGATAACACTCTGTTGGGGAATGTATTTTTCCATTTTTTACATTGTAGTTTATATTGTTGTACACTTTTATTCACCTATGGGATTACACAAATGGTTTATTCTCTTGATGTTTCAACTTTTATTATTATTCTAGTGCACTTCAACATGGAGTTGTTTGGATGTTTTTATTGGTACACTTGGAAAATGACTCCCATATTCATAATTCCATTTGGAACTTGTGTCCATTCCCTAGATTGGGGATGTAATCCTAAATAAGTTAAGGTTGAAGCCATATTAGGTTGGTTCATGATATATTTGTATTAGATCAGTTCATTCCATGGGAGTTTTTTTAGAGTTTTCCCTATTATGATTCTTTTTTTCAACTCAAAGAAACAGTGTAAGAGAATATATACATTTTCATTTGGGATAGGGAACCCAATGTTGTTTTAGTAGCTAATGTATACATGAATAAAGGAATTGATATACTTCTAGTCGACCTAGTGTCCCAAGACATTGGTTTGTTGGTCACATTGGTACATGCATCATATACCATCGAGTCATTGACAACCCCTCTTGAGTAAACTCCCCATAAATATAGATGTGCATATGATTGTAGTATGTCTTGATTAAATATCCAGGATGCCTCCATGATGGAATCTATCTAGGTTAATGATTCTACATAATGATAGTAATCTGATTTGTTATGTGCCCTCAGATCATGTTCCAACGTACAAGATCTTTCCTCATGGTGGACCAGTAGTGTCACCTTCACATATCTAGCAGAAGATCGTACTAGAAACGCATTGTAATGATGCTTGTATGCATTGCACAATCGATGATTTCTGATTCCATAGGATATTGATGTTTCCTGGTGAGAATGATTCCAAGTTGACAGATGACATGTTAGATTCAGTGACCATGTGTTCAGGATTATCTAGATGTAGACTAATAAAGTGATTGTGTTGGAAACTATCAATTTCCACCGAGATTCTCAATGTCGGTGGAGCCAATTTTCTAATATGTTGGTGGAGTCGATACCCTCATTGTATAACTTCATGTATCTATATCATGTGAAGAAATTCCACTCATGCTTGCGCTCATTTCATATTCAGTAGAATATGGAGCTACATCACGATTTTTTGACTTATGGTGAGTATATTTAATATTTTAGGGACCTTACCTGATAATCTATGGATAATAATAAATATGGATACTTATAGTAACATAATTTTGAGAAGAGACTATGTCGAGAATGTTATTCTAGTGTGGAACTGTTTTGTCTTCCCACTAATGTATACATATTGGATTTGGAATTTATTATGGAGATATTATTATTATATGAATACCATGTAGTTTGAAATAGTTGTGGGTGTCATGGTGATGGGCCTTCAATAGAATCTAATATGTTCTAGTCGACATGGTCTTTGTATAAGATATATTCCAAGGACTAGACTAGGGAATATGGTTATGTGGAACAGGGACTATATATGGGGACAAGGATTCCCAATGAAGGGAGGTGCTATGAATGTGATGGGAAAGGCCAAATATAACTTTATTTCTTGAAATTATATGATTGAATGGATGATATATTTATTATAGAGCACCATGGAAAATGAAGTGATTTGAACAAGGATATCCCAGGAAAGATAAGAGTGGACCATAGAGAGGATGATCTAGTATAGGAGTGTGTGGGGATACAAGAGAGAAGATGCTAGTGGTGGATGTCATTATTATCTTCTTCCTCCACAACCAACACATTCACCAAATCGATCTCCAGGAGTCGGCGGGTGGGGATTCCGATAGTTGCACGAAATGGATGTTTATGACTAGGATTAAAAATATATTGTTTGAGATACAATATTTACAATTTAGACTATATTTTTAATTCTATTAAACATATTTTTGAGTAATTCCTTCAACAATTTACTCACGGTGTGATATCTAGAAATCATAGATGATACATTCATCCCATAAATTTTTCTGGTGGTTTATAAGTGGGATACTCCTTTTATATCATTTATCATCTGGTAGTGAAAGGTATCACTTGGTAGAGAGAGTTTCTTAATGGAAATTTTTATTATCGTGATGATAAATTATGAAATTATCATTGGTATGGATTGGTAATCTACTGTACAAGCCCATATTGAATTTCACCACAGATGAGTCATCCTCTTTCATACTAATGGGACAAAATAATTCATTGTGTGTTAGAGGGATCTAATGGTAGGATTAATGGGTTTTATGATAATGAAGAATCAACCCACGGAGCATAAATTGTTTTCTGTATCCAATGATGTAGATGTATCTTCATGAATATAGATTCTTTTATTCATAGAGGATTTTATGGATTTATTCCCTATAGATGTTTGAGGACTAATAATGGGGTTTTAGATGGAGTTTTTCATTTACTCATAGCATGTGCCCATTTTGATATCTTCCAAAACAAATTAAATTGATCCAAATTATCTTTGGTATTTGGAGTTATAGATGGAGGGCCTTTATAAAATGGTTTTATCCAGCCTAGCATGTCATCCTAAGAATATCTACTGTTGATTCTAAAAATGGTGGTAAATGGATTGCATATTTTTATCTATTATATTCACATTATCCATTCCATTTAAATTAAACAGTACCTGATTATGAGGATAGAAAACCTCTTTGATCCATTGAGAGAAGATATACAGTTCATGAAGATATTTCTCTGATTCCACTACCATAAGACGTGTGTTCACGAGGATGAATTGAAATTCTAGAATTATGATGATTCGTAATACAATAAGATTTCCTAGTGAGTCCTTTAAGTGTAAAAAAATTATACCACTACGTAATTGGATTTGATGAACAAGATTTTACATACTTACATTAACTGGTGTGTTTTTGTCTTTATTAATTTTTGACGTATATGCTCTACATTATTGGAGGAGAGTGGAAGGAACGTGAGGGTGGTCCTTGATTTTCATTAGGAGCACCAATATTATATAATTTATTCAATTTTTCAGTTTTATATCCATGATTTTCACATCATGGGGATTGTATTTTTTGATATTGGAATTTCTATTGAACCAGTAATGATAAATAAAATAATCTCATGGGAGACACCAAAGAGTGTATTAGAGGTTTGTTGTTTTCATTGATTTTTATGGGAATACAATGGGTTTTTGGAAGACTTCTCAAGGATTTAAGCCACATTGACATCCTTAAAAAGGAATGTCTAGTTGTTTACCTTGAATTATTGATTACAGATAACCTTTGTGGATTCGAGTATAAGGGTGATGAGTGATCATTTTTTAATACAACATGTGGAGGTCATGGAGTATGTTGTTTATTTTGATGCCTTTGGAGTTGGTATAGACTATGTGTTGATAATGAGGAATGTGAATATGATATATGGGTTGAGGTAGTTGAGACCCCGTGATCGGAAATATGTGACTCATGACTTAGATCTGGTTGCATCAGTCCATTCATTGAAGACATAGATGCACACTCGTCTGGGAGAGTTAGTGGTTTTTAACTTAGACCATCACATTCTCAGTTATGTCATCACCCCGATAGTCCGGAATATATTGAAGAGGTGATTGTTGTTGTTCCAATTATATAATTAATTTGAGATCGTATATACTTCTTGGAAGATCATCGTTGCGAAAAATCCAATGAGTATGAAGTCCTATGATCATTAGGAATAGGATCAATCAACTAAAATAGATTCATTATAGCTTATTCTTATTGAGAATTAGGGTACATATTTTCTTCAGTCGATAGTGTTGAATCCTTTTCTACATCAACATGTGAGAGAGTCTCATTGGGAAACATCATCTACGAGGCCTTATGTGACCAGATATCCTAATGAGATTTAACATATGGATTTTTTGATGAATTGAATCACAATATGATTTTCCATGGATGGATGGTGGTCCGAGTCACAATGTTGGATTAGCCTATGATATATTTTCACACATGTCATTTGGTTGTCCATCCTGGGGTGGGGAAGATATAAAGGGAACATCATAAGATGTTTTGGTTGGATGGTTGGTGATGGATATTGGATGAGCTCATCTCTTGGTGTATTAACATTCTATAGGTGAAGGATGAGAACATAATTATGGTCGAATTATTACAACCACATGTGATCCCTGTGTGGAAGTCGGATTGAATAACCTTGGAATTTGTGATAGGGCCTCCTTAGACAATGAGAGGTGATGACACCATCTATATTATAGTTGATAGACCTTTTTCATCATTTCACTTTTTTCTATCATAGATCAGAGTTAATTGGAGATATTGGGGATGTTCTGCATGCTAGAGATCGTTCGACATCATGGGGCACCATAGACTATTATCACTAACAATGATATGTGGTTCATGTCTTGTTTTTTTAGAAGCCTACATGAGACATTGATGACCTGGATAATGTTTGGTATAACCATATACAAACTATTAGATGGATGAAATACTATACTATCTAGGTTCCTGATGATATTTTGACGTATTGCATGTTAAAATTTAGTCAGATCTTATTGGATCACTATACATTGGTAGAGATTGTGTACAATAATAACTATATCATCATTTATTAGTTCAATGAAAAATATGGGAGAGCCTGTAGGACACAAATATTCTAGTCTTATAATAATGGGGAATCTTAGGTGGGGATATAGATAGCACATTCGGTGATAGGGAATGTTTAGGTTATCCGCAAGTAGATTAATACAACATATGGTTGGTGGAAATAGTATATAGATGGGCGTCATAATCTATTCAAGTTAAATAAATGGAAAAGATGTTTTTTAAGAGTCTCCCCATCGAAAAGGGTTTTAGATATATAATCGGGGAGGAAATCTATCCTCTAGGTTCAATCATACTTTCAATATCTTTTAGTGGGTTGTCATGGTGGACAAACACCTCTCCCCACTGCCACTGATGGAGTGGGTTCCCAAATACAACCATGTTTTTCATTTTATGAGATATTTTTCTTGATCCCACACACCTTATTGACTAAGATAAGCTGAACATTGAGGGTAGATCCACATTCACAGATCATATGGTGGAAAATGAGGCTCATTAGGAGCTGATCCTTCATGGATGGGACATCCACTTGGTTCATGTGTTGTGGAAACATGGGAGCTTGTATGAGAGAACCAGGAAGTGGGAGATTCATATGAGGGATTAGTATCCTAACCTATTTACATAGTATTACAATAATGGATGAAAATATTGAAGGATTTAATAATTTAGAGACCAGTTTTTTTCATTGCAATACATAGAACTTTTTAAAGAAATATATTTGGTTCTAAAAAATATGAAGTTTCATAATTTTGAGCCCCCATGTTTCATAAATTAATTTTATAATAATTTTAAATATATTTTACATCACAACAACATAGTTTTTTAGAAATAATGGGATAACTCTTAAACAGAGTATTAGATAGAAAATTTGAGATCATGCCAGAATATAGAATGATAGGTTCACCCTAGTAACGACATAATATATTTCGGCACATGGAGACCTAATAAAACGGTTATAGGAAGGTTCATTTATGAGATCAATTAGTTAATTCATTCATTAATTCAATAAATTACCTGAATCAAGATTAATATAAACATGAATCATTATTGAAGTTCTATATAATTTTCTACATAACATCGAGACAATTTAGATGCTAGTCACACCACCTTTTACTATGGAATTGAGATCACCTGATTACTAGTTTCCATATCAAGGAAAATTGTGGCGCAGTGAAAATAAAATACCACCATCCTTCATTGAAATCACTTTCTTCAACAACTATCAATCCAAAAAGGTATGACTCATTATATTTTTAATTAAAACCTTTTGATTACATTATTAAGCATGATCATTCATATTTCATTGATTTGTATCAAATTTGATACTATTCATGTGATACATGTCAAATTAATGTATTTATTTGATTAATTTTGGTTTTTCAATGATCCAACAGCATATATCCCCAATTTCAATTATGTGTCCAAGAATGTTTTTTGAAAAATTATTTCCCCCTTATTATGTGATTACCTCCAGAGTTATTTTTGTTCTTCATTATTGGACCAGGGTATTATAATTCAACTATTTTTGGGTGATATTGAGTGTTCTAGAACCCTCTTATTCAGTGAAAATTTTCATATGATAAATGCATATGTGATAATTTTTTGGATTTTTATGATTTGAGGGATGCATGTCAATACATTAATGAATCATTATTTGAAGTGGAGTGGGTCGCGACATGTGTGGTGTTAGAGGCACTTATTAATATTGAACAGACTTATATAAATCCAATTTAATTCCATTAGCTATATGAAATGGATTATCAAAACCTTCCCCCTTGGATTTCAGGTAGCCTACACGTGGGTTTCAAAGTGGAGAAATATGATCAATATGAATTCATAGCGGATAAGGGATTAAAAATTTTCAATAGATGCTATGTAGTTTGGAAGAACACACGATGTGTTATTCAGATGTCTATAAATCTAATGTTTCGGTATATTATAAATAACACATGAAATATGGGACCCAAACATGTTTTGGGACACTTTGATGGTCAACCAACATGTAAAATTTGACAACACTTCCCACGGAATATCATGGCTCACTTCCAGTGTACGTGGACATGGCCAGTGTACATAGAGATGATCATAGTATAAGACTAGTGTTCATGAACATCACAATCATATATGGACATCACCACGAGCACATGAAGGACCCTAGGTGGCTATGAAAGACCTTCTATTTCAATTAAATTAAATATAATCATACATGGGTATTATTCCATGTACTTATCGGTCCACATACATATAGAAAACCAATACCACACGTCATGTGTTTCCCCTACAATGGTGTGTAAACTAATTTTAAGGAATTTACTACCACTATTTTCTAATTCATTTGGACATAGATTTTTTCATCTGAGTTACCAATCATGATTTTTTCCATATGGAACTTGAAAATGTAATTGTTTTTCAAACATTTCAATATATGGTTTAATATTTCACTGTCATGAATCTTCATTAGGTGGTATCCGATGATGGAAGTGATAGAGAAATATCCCTAGAGATATTATTGTGTCTCCCTCCTATGAAGTTAAAGCACGTGTCCTAGATCATTAGAGTGTTACCCTCATTAATTTTAATTAAAGTATTACTGGAACAGTAGTGTAGAACCATCCTATTGGGACATGGTAGAATTCCTCTATCGATAATCAGAGTGAACCCCCCCCCCCCCCCCCACATCTGTGATAGGGAATCAGTACTCTATCAACCACCAAAGTGGTAACCTCATACAGAGTCAGGGAATGAGTCATCAACTATTTGAGTGTAACTTTCCTATATGGATATGGAATGGGTGATATTTCTACTATCATAGTGGCACCCTATGGTGTTTTTAGTGAAGGGGTAACCTACATAGAAATTATGTCCCCTCACCTATGTAGCATTGTTGCATAGCACGACCATATATGGATTAATTTTTGAACTGACATGTCAAATTCTTAAAATCATTGATGGAACTCTTGGAAAAGTTTGTAGAAAATTAATTCTTCATGAGATATGTGATAGAGATCACATTTAACTCTCATTTGGGACTCTTTTATGATATTATATATATATATATCATTATCAATGTTTTTTATATTTGATACTCATTAAATATCTATTTATCTCATAATTCCAACCATGTCACTTATTGTACCCCCTTAATCTTTCTAGGAATCATAAAGGGTATGTATATACTCACCCCATCATGGGAATTACATTTAAGTGTCGTGTATTATATAGAAAATTGATAGGAAAGTGGAGATCAAATCAAAGTATAGGGATACCCATTGTCTATTTGACCCATACTCTGGTCATATCTTATATGTTTGGAGTTAAGATATCTAATAATTTAATTTATTTATTATCAAGTTGGAAATATTTCCTATTTGGTGTTTATTTACTCCATTTCCATTTCTATTTATACTACCATACTATTTTTTACCATAGAGGTTTTACATCATTGGTTTATAAACTATGTGTTACTTAATTTATTATTAACCTTTTTCACTTCTACAAAGAGATGGTTGGGTGTGTGCATACATGAAAACTATGAAACCATATCACAAATTACTTATATCTTTTTTTAATATTTTCATTCCCCTAGCCTACAGAGGCATGCCTGGGGTTGTTTTGGATAAAGCCATTTGGGTTTGGGTTATTAATTTATTGGTAAAACATGCAAACATTTCACTATCAATGATGTTATTAGGATTGAACCCATAACAAAAGAGTGATAAATGATCAATTTCTGCCACATTACTATGTGATATCTTGGTTATTTTAAAATTTAATTTTTAAATGATTTGATCTAAAAAATTTAAATATTTTAAGAACATATTGTTTTATTGGGATAACTACATGACTAAAATATTCTTTTATGGTTAGTGTTATTTTGGATGTTCACTATTTCAAGAACCATATATGATAATGGTAAATAAAAAATGTTGGGATTTTATTGGAGGAATACAAGTTGAATTATATTTTGGAATAATATATGATTTTATGGTGATTGAGGTTCCTTATAGAAATGATTATCATATCTTAGAAATTATATGATTAGGTAAAATTCATTTTTGGTATGATACATTAAGATAGACTGATGTTTTCTTGAGACAAATGTTTAATTTATCATAGATGATTAAGGGATGAAATACTTTTATCCATTTAATTTAAAAAATATTAAAAAATATACTGATGACTTTAAAAGATATGTTTTTATCAAATGATCTCAGATGAACATTGTGTGTTGTTGTTGAAGATTTGATCATTATTATTATATTAAATCATATGAAGGATTATTCGATTTAAAAATTATATTATGCTTAACATTATGTATTTTTTAATATTTAATGATAGGGGGAATAAAATAATATCGTTTTGTGGATTACATGTTTAATTTTAGTGATTCATTCATAAAAAAATTGAAAACTCATCATTTGAAGAAAAAAGTTATGTTTTGGGTGGATTTTTTTTAATTTATGAAATGCTAATTTTCTAGAATGTATGTTTCCATGTGTGTATATTATCGACGGTAATTGAATTCATCAACATTATAAATAGGATAATAAGAAAAAAAAAATTAATTTTAACCTTAATTTTTTATTAATTTATATTATTTTAACCCCTCACTAGTTCATTGTTTTATGGTTGTCAACATTATCTAGAACATTTCCTTTTTACTCTCCATTAATCCATGGGTGTTAGTTTTTAGTTACATATAAATATTTTAACTTCCCATTGATTTTATCCAATTTGGAAACCTAGTTCAATGGTATCCTTGGTAGCTTACATTCCAATGTTTTAAGATGATGTTTATATATTCATTATTGCGATGTGGGTTTTCAATAATTGAATTTCATTATATTAAAAACATAATTACTCAGCAGAATTTTAAATACCACAGAAAAAAAATTTATAAAGTAGGAATAATGTGATATATATTGTTTTTTAAAAGAACACTATGTTTGATAGAGTACAAGCTAAAAACTCTAACCCTCAATAAAACATCAAATATTATTATTCCAATATAAAAATAACATCTTAGACTTCAATTAGGTGGAAATGAGTATGATTTTATAATTTATAAATTATATATAATGTTACAAAAAATATAAATTTATTTTTAATATTTTTAAATAATAATCCACTTTTTAGGAAAGTACTTTTTTTAATAAATAGTATTATTTGATAAATAAATTTATTTCTTTGGGGATAAAATATAATAAATATTTTTGTAATATTTTATAAAATGTAATTTATAAAAAAGATTTCCATTTTTAAATTAGGATTGAAAAAGATAATTTTGCATGATTTTATTTGAAAATTTATAATTTTAGGGTTTTTCAATGAAAAATGAAAATATACTAATTATTAATGAAAACTAATATTTATTTATAACATTTATCAACTTCTATTTTCTAATATAATTGATTCAATTTAAAAATAGTTCATTTTTTAATATTAAAGATATGTTCATTAGATTAAATTTTTTTGATTTAATTTTTTATGAAAACATTTCTATATGTAAATGATTTTTTTGGAAAACTCTTTTTCTGTACACAATGTATTTTTATATTAATAAATTAATTTAATAACAATTAGAGATTGATTTTAATTAAATATAAATCATATATATTCATTAAATTCATTTATCATTAATTTACTTTTTTATATGCAAAATATTAAATGAAACCTTTTTCTATGCTTCAAAAAGATATTTTTATAAAACATTATTTTGGACATCACCTTGTAAAATGGTAAATCATGTTAATCTCGGTTAAAAAAAAGTGATAAGGTCATTTTTTTCATCCTAATTTTTATTAGTGGAAGAGAGTTTGACCCATATCACCTAATCATCTATCTTTATTTTTTCAATGGAATCGTTTCCTGGAAAATGACCTAAATAATAAATTAATCAATTAAAGATAAAAAAATGAATCCCTCTTATTTTGAAATATCTATTATATGTTGAAATTGTGAACAAATAAGGTGGTGACAGAATATTAATATCCATTTTATGAATAATTAATTTATCTTAATAATTATAATTTAATTATAAATTTTAGGGATTATATCATTACCTTAAAATATTGTGAAATTCTAATAAAGTATTTATTTAATTAGTAAAAAAATAAATTAAATGATTTTTAAAATATTTATTATTATAGAATTATAATGACTTAATGCATCCATTACATTTTATAGACTCATATGAAATATTAGGTATGCTATAATGTAATATATCCAAATTTATCTTTTTTATTAATGTATATATATTCACATTAAATGAATAATATTTAAAATGATATTAATGAAATTTTAAAATGAATAGAAATTTAATTATTTAATTATAATTTATTAAAAAATTATACTCTAATAAATAAATCATATATGGTTTTCAACATATTAAATGGTTCATTTATGGGTCTTTTTTAGTCTATAAAAAAATTATTAACCCATAAATAATATAAAACATTAATATTATATTAGTTGACAAATGTTTTAATACATGGTAAAAAAATGATAAGGTTAGATACCTATCCAAAACATCCCCAATTTTTCTTAGATTATTTAATCTCAAATTTATCTTATATTATAATATTATCAATTTTGATTCATTTTCACAACACAATTAGCTTATATTAGTTTAGTATTTTATAAAATTATAAAAGTTCCCCTCCCATCAATTATAAAAGTGCACCGTTCATTTCTATTCATTACACCACACTGAGCCTTATACCTAGACTGTACCATAACAAGAACACTTATAATATTTTACAAAATAATGTAAAGGTTTATTAATACCAAAATCATTATCATTTGATCGTTAAGAGGAGGTTTAATGATGTTACTTCAAAGGGGGGGCAATCAATTTAACCAATCACATATATTAAAATCATATCCTACCTCCACTAAATTTTTTATTCTATTTATAAAAGAGTATATATATATATATCATATACACAATATACAAAAATGTTATTATGATTATGAAATATCCTTTTATCCTTATTTTTATCTAATTGCTTGTGAATGTATCAGTCTTGTGTACATGCGGGTTACCATCTCCACGTAGTGATACAATTTATTTATCATTACTATATCATATGGATGGGTATTATGAAGAGTATAAGGATTATATATGATACTTATTATATAAGTATATTTATTCCATCATAATATCATACCCACAATATTACCTTTTATATCATTGGAAAATGATCACATCTATAGTGTATATGTTTTGAAAAGCACCTACGTAAAGTAATGTGATGCATTTTCATCTAATGTACATAAATGGAAATAAGTATTTATTTAATTATAATATTATATATATATATTATATTAATTATTTTAGAAAGTTTATATATTATTTACCTTAATTTTTTTCATTAATTTAAAAATCAAAACATCGTTCATATATACCTCTGATATAATGTTTACATGAATGGTGTAATTCAATAATATATATATAATTTTTATGAATTAAACTATTCATTTATATAATTAATGTATATTTTATTTCAATCATTATTAACAGATTGGATATGTTTGATAAATACATAATATTCAGGGACCAAATATGAAAACAAAAATATAAATGAAAAATAAAGAATATGTCACCAGGAATAATGATTTTAAATAGTGATTAGTTAAATAATCGATGATAAAATGTTATAAGTAAAGAAATTATTAAATGATATATGTGAAAAAATATCATTAATATATTTTTAATAAATAGATAATTTTTATAATGGATGTTAAAATTAATATAATAGAATATTGTCATTAGGTATGGGATTTTCATCTCACTTTGTTTTCATGGGACACATACCATATTCAATAATTATTTCCTTTGTGTGGTTTATATACTTCCAATTATTGTATTTTATGATTAATATTAAAAAAAATGTGTACAATACATATAAATACATGTTTTGTTATTTATATTATTAAAGAGACCAAATCTAAATATACATGGATATTACATCATCATTGAAAAATAAATTAACTCACTCTCCTTGATTGTATTTTTTTCTATTCAAAATAAATATGGAAACTTAATAAATAGTTCATAGTGAAACCACTTCTACTCCCACCTATTTATTCTTAACTATAACCATTTTTACTAATCAAACAATTTTCTTTGCATCGTATCCTTAGGAAAACAATCATAAGGTTGAGCTCATATTCTCAGGTTGGGTAAACATGGAAGATTTGTAAGAATAACGATAACATAAGAGTATGAAAACATGATCATAACATGTGAAAATAATACCCAATATATGAAATGATCATATTCATGAGTCTTGGAATAATGATTTAAATTTCATAAGACATGAATCAAAATGACATAATGAAAATAATCAAGGAAATGATAACATTAATATAAAAATGAAACCATGGCATACCAAAAACATTATAACATTTCCAAAATTTATAAATAGAGTCAGGTTCAATAATTAAATTATGGGCATGAAATTGGGCCCTATTATAATAATATATAAATGAAAACTAAGTCCACATAAAAAATTATTGGTATAAAAACCTTGTGCATGCATGGAATTATGAACATGAAAAATGGTTCATGCATAACATATATACTGTATGATTTATCCATACATACCAAATGAATTAGAGGGATATTTAGGTCTGACCCATGAAATAATGAAACTCATACATATGTTTTCCACAAGAACATTACTCAATCACTGTATCAAAACCCATGGAATTAATTGGATTTCATAAACATCATTCAATCAAAATATAACCCATTAAAAATAACGGGTTTCATAAATATCATTACAACATAAAAAGGAAGAATTCATAGAATGAATAATAATGTAAGCATTGATTCATAACACCATTAAAAAATAAATAACATTAAAAGATGTTATGTCAGATGGGAAGTTATTTTAAAATATCTCTTCAAGTCAATTATTGATGAAAATACTCTTTTTTAATTGAAAATATAATCTTTAATTGAAATTTTGTAGAATAAGGTAATAAAACATTTTATTCAGAAAATAACCTATATTCTTGTAATTTAAGCTCCATGGAAATAATTATTCATAGTATCACTAATCCATTAACGCCTTATAAGATAAAAAATACAATCAACCAATAAATTTGTCGAAAAATTCTAAAAGTACATCCATTATAAAATGTAAAAAATATTCTATTAAAACTATTTCACAAAAGAATGATCATAGGTAAACGGACCTTAAATTTTGTTTAAAAATATAGTAAAAATATTTGGGAATTTTTCTAAGAAACATGGACATGGATGATAAATATTTCCAATTAGATACATACATAAAAACATTCTTGAATAATAACGAGATTATAAAATTACTCTTATGAATTTATAATCAGTAAAATCATATTCCCCATGAAAGAAATAAAATTATGTTGAGACATTCATGGTCAGTACATACACAATGTATAATATATAAGTAGTGTGTGAGGCATGTGTGTCATATAAGAAAAGGTGAGACAAAAATACCAGACCATAAGTCTAGGTTCCATATTATGTACAAAATACTCTTTTAAAATTGATTAAACAAATATATTAACTAATTCTAGATCCATATTTACATTTTTTATATCATATATTATCACATTATCACTTGTTTAACAATATTTCATTATTATTATTATTATTTGTGTTAGTAAATTCATTTTATAACACATGTTTTTCATATATGTTTGGGTGTTAAACATATAATATAGTTATATAATTTAAATAATTAAATAATATTTTTTATTATATAATATTTTTTAATTATTATTTAATGATGATCATGGATAATGAATTGCATCACATCGTGGAGACATTAGGTTTTACGTACGCACAAAAAACAATATCATTATATTTATTGTGAAAATATATTCAAATGGATGGTGTATATATTATTCCAGAAGAAATATCATTTTATAATCCTAATATATAGCTATTATTTACAACATTATACCCATCTAAGTAACATGGTGATGAAAAACAGATTACACCATGACATGGTGATGGTAAGTCGTACATATACATACCTGGTGATATCATTTTTTGTAGGATGGATAGAAGGTGAAATGAGGTTGTTCATAAAAAAATAAGAAATAAAAATATAATTGATTAATTATTTATCTCATTATAATGTAAAAAACTCATGTATATGACATAGAAGAAGAAATAATTTTAAATGAATCTGTAGAGGAGATAAACTCTTCTTTGATGATATCCCACTAGATCTATTCTTAAAGGCACATGAGTTGATCTTTAGAGAAGAACATAACATCAAGAATGTGTCTAGTGGTGTATATAAGTAAAATGGGTAGGGGATGGTCAAGATTGAAGAATCAATGTTATGTGAATAATTGAAGGAAGAGGCTCTGTTTTATAATTGGGTTGAGATGCACAATTGGAAATCATCAAAATATTAAAATATAATTAGATTTTTCTTTATATAAATTCTTTCAAACAAAACATAAATGACACTTATAAGACAGTTTTCACCATATACTATCCCATTGTAATTATTTAACATTTCTTAATTATTATATAATTTAAAATTAAATTAATTCATTAAGATATCATTATTGTTAACTTTAATAATATTTATTTAATTTGATTTAAAATACATCAATAAATGTATGACGTTTGAATATTATAAATAAAAACAACTATAATATATCTTATAGATCTATGATTCTATATATAATCATTATATAATCCAAAATATATGAATATTAATATTATTCAAATCAATTATTCTATTTTTCTTTTAAATAAATAAATATTGTTCTTGCAATGAAGATGTTTTTAAGGTAATTATATAACATCTAAAAATTAGAAATAAATTTCTATAATGAAAATAATATTATTTATATTATCATTGACATTTATTTCCATTAATATCTAGATTTTGTCCATATGTGTTTACATTAAAGATAATAAATACTAGAGAATCATACTTTGTAACTATCTCTGATTTAAATAATATATAATTTTTATTTATTGATAAGTTTCTATTAAAAAACTAAAAATATATTAAAAATTTAAATAGGTTGAAAAAACATCATAGAATATTTGTTTGATATGTTTTGATTTTAATTTAAACCTTCCCATTTAGATTTACCATTAATCATGTTAGTTCAATTTTAAATGCAGTAACAGCATTTGAAATATTAAGTTGTTATAAATTATTACTTATATTTGGTCAATATTTCATAAGTGGAAAAATTATGAAATATTAGAATATATCATAATATATTTATAATATTTATGAAATTTCAGTTTTTTGTTAATTTAATAATATATTATTTTATAAATTATAATTAGTGTCCATTTTTACACAATTCGCAACATTTCCATTATATAAAATCCAAAAAGAATGTTTATTTCAAACCGAAGAATTTAAGACTCTTCTAACATGTCATATTGACATATATAATTCACGGAGAACCATTATTAATTCATATTATATATATTTTAAATTTTTTAATATCATTTATTGGACAGTTTTATTAATTAAATAATTAGCGCATCATCATTTTTTGACATTTACTGTTAATTATTTTATCAATATAAATTATAAATAAATTATAAATATGTAGATTTTTTTTTCAAATGTCTATTTATAGTCGATTTTATTTTATAAATCAATATTAAAAACATTTTATTAATTAATATTATGATTATGAAAATTTTAACTAATCATTAAATTACATATAATATATGACATATTCATACCCATGTGGCATAAAAATGATATAATTTGTTTCTATGTTTGATTTTAATTGAGACCCACTTATCCAATGAAATTTGGGCAAGAGTTAGAGTTATGTTATACTATTATTATATTTTCTATACCTTTAATTATCAAATTTACCCTTAACTGAGGTAAATAAAAATATACTAAATTTACTATTTAGAAAAAAATTATATCCTATTAGTTTCAAAATTTTATACTAATTAAGACCATGTATGTTTTTTTTTCAAATTCAATTCCTAGAAGTAACTAAATTAAATTTAACACTAATCTCGCAGATGTGGTGTGAAGGTGGGTAAAATAGAGATTTAAAAATTAAATATGTTTTTATATCTATTTTTATTAAAAAAATGATTCCAGTGAAATACATTTGATTTATATATTAATTATTGATATAATTTAACATTAGAAATAAAATTAAAGTATATTAATTATTTTAACCAAAAGTCATTTTTTCTACAATTTAATATTTTTCACTATTAATGAAATATGAAACTTCTAAAAAAATATACCTAGATTAATTTTGACATTAAAAATTCAAAAATGATGTTTACTTTATAAAACTAAATTTATATTAGTTTCTAAAAGTAATTTTATTTCTTTCTTTCAAGGACATGAAATACAGTTCATTTAAGAAATTTGTTGTTTTAAACATATAAATACATTACCAAAAAATTATAGTTTTCACCATAAAAAATATTATAACAAATATTTTAATAGTATTTATAATTATTCATATTACATGTCTAACAACTAGGTTATACCAATATCATTCAGATAATTATATCAATAATGTGTTGTTTCATAGAAACAATGGGTTGTGTATAATAAATGTTATGTGAGTGTTGTTTGTACTGCATGCTTCCCTAAGGGTTGCATATAATGTAATACAAAAATAGTTTTTTTATATAACAAAAAAATATATATATTAATTTTTTCATAAGGATAATATATCAAAATGATTAAATTAATTCTTAAACAAGAAAGTCATAAAATCTTGGGGAGTTATATTCAACCCCCATTAAAATCAATTTCATCCTCAAAATTCATATTGTTTATCAATGGTATAAAACAAGATTGTTCCTTTCATAGAATCCCATATCATAGAAACAAATTAAAACATTTCATTTTAAAAAGGAAAGGTAGAAACAAAACTGTTACCCAAAGTAACTCATATGTAGGTTTCCACATAACAGAACATACCTAAAGATTTCGGAATGGAGGGAATGTGTAAATAATCATAGAGATTGATTAGATCACTAATCCCAAGAAAGTGGGACATCCAAGGAAATGTAAAAATCACAAAACCATAATCTAAAGAAACATTAAATTGATCATTATATCATCAATAATGTTGATAACATGACAAAAGTTTACATCATGATTCCATTCATAGTGTTGATGAATATTCAAGAGAATAAATATTCACATGATTTTAGAATTACTTCTCCCTTTGGTGTTCCTATATTAATTTCCACTTGATCTAATTTTCTATGAAATGAACATGAATTTTCCATTCCTGAAGTGTTAGTAGATCATGAGAAAAATTAATGTTAATTCTATCTATATTCAACAAAATATATTGTTCATGTTATAAAATATGTTTAAATCCACAAATGATGAGACAAATAATTAATCTCCCTAACATATCTAAATTGTAACATAAACATTCCTTAAAATTATTTTCCTACAATATTTTCGAAATATTATTATCCAATACATTAGGAAGAGGTTCACTAAATCATTTTAACATTTCCGTCCCATATATCAAAAGGTTGTTAGTGGTTCTCAAATTCCAATCCAATAAATACCTTAATAATGTATTCCCGTGATACATGGAAAGAACATGAATTTCCATACATTCTTATTGGCAGAATCTATTATTTATTATTCCAATGTTTACTGGATAAATTTCTTAAGCCCAAATTTTTTTATACATTATCCATGATAACATATACCACTTTACAAAAAATCATTAATCTATTCCAAGGATATCATTACACTCCAACATATATATTCATATCCGACTTATTTTTATCCAAATATCATTATCTCATCATCATGCACGAATCAATGGTCATCCTTCCAAAAATCTGGTGTTTTCCAAAAATATCACCTCATTACCTCAATCACTTTTAATGGTTACTAGTATAATAGATCATATTCTCTTAAATACTTAAGTAAAAACTAAAGTGGACCAATAATTAGATGTTCCCTTATTCCATAATTCCATAAGTAAAATTCCGCAACATTATTATTGAATACCATTACATAAACACTTTAATCAACCAGAATTTTTTTATAACATTAGTCATGATTCATCATCTTAATCATTCTTTGAATGTGAAACACAAATCATGTCATAATGATCCTCAACCACTAACTTATGATGTTTCTCATATATAATATAAATAATATAGTAATAAAATCACATACATTTCATATTTGTTTTTGGGTCCCTTGATCCAAATTTTTGTAACCAACAATATTAACACCTTCTTTATTTTATTCATGAGATTTCAATTTAGGAAATTAATTTTCATATTGACCATACATCACATCAATATAATATAATTTAAACCTTGTTCCTTATAGTGACTTCTATTGATATAGACCAGAGAGCATAGTGTGAGAAATTATTATCAATGAAGAGAAACACATAATTATGAAATATTACTTATAGGATAGAAAAATACAAAAAAAAAAAATAAATGAAACCATATGATTATCATTTGATACATCCATAGAAATATACTTAGAAATATTAATAGGGTTATTAGTATATTTTCTCATACTGGATTCCAAATAATATTTAAACATTTACTTTGATACCATCTATATCAAACCAAGATTCACATAAATGGATATTACGTCATAATTGTGAAAAACATATTCACATTCCCAAAGACCATATAAGATTAGAGTCTTCAAAAACATGTAATCATAAGAAATATCTTTATAAAAAATCTACTACTTCTCCCACCTATTTCTTTATAACTATACCCCTTTTTGAAATATCAGACATGTTACTTTTCTTCAAATAATGGGGAAAATAAACATAAGAATGGGTGAGCTCTAATTCTTAGTAAGTGTAAAAATTGATGATATGTTATAATAAAATGAACATATGTGAATTAAAATTTGATCATAAAATTTTAATACCAAACCATTCCTATCAAAATGTCATATGTGTAACACCCAAATATTTTTATGAAATATGTAATTTAAATAAATTTAATTCAACAATAGCATGAGTTGGGCCCAATTGTGAGTTTAATCAAACTATGAGATTCCCTTGGTATTAATGGACCATTATAACCTATTTGTTAGTTTAGGAGGAATTAAAAACAAAATTTTGAAAATCTATGGTGAATATGTTTTCCACAAATTATTTATGCAAAATATATTCCAATTAAATATAAAGGAAATAATTGTAATTTTTTATTAATAAATTATTTAAATTATTGTTATTAAATGAATTTAATTATATATATATATATATGTTATATATTTAATAAAATATTTTTGATATTCACTCACTTGATATTTTAGTCATAGGCTCTGAATAAATCTTATTATATATATAAAGAAGTAAATGTTTCAAAATGATAATTTTACCTCAGTATAATGGAGAACCCATTTTAATTTATTTTTTTTCACATTAATAGTTATTATATGAAGGCATAAATTAATTCTTTGGATGTGGGATATTAAAATTTATAGTAGATGTTTTTTTGATATTTTTCTCTTAACATTGATGTTTTGATGAATAATAAAAATATACTAAATTTTAATTAAAAAAATTCATTAGAATAATTTTCATTGTGAAATATTATTATTGAATGGTTTCAAAGTTTTAATAGACTATATTTTTATCATTTAATATAATTCAGTTCATTAAAATTAATATTAGATGTGTCATACCCTGAGTTTGTCATTTATTTTTATTTTATTATTTATTGGCTCACCATTCTCACGTCATGCATCAGGCTGGGTCCCGGTTTAAAAAATTTATGACGTTTAATGTTTTTGGTGGGATTCAGACCCATGAACGGGCACCACATGGTTGGCAATGACTATGTGGTCACCCCAGGTGCTTGTCTGGGTGCCCAAGCAGACTAAATTTAGGCGTGCAATTTACGCGTGCATTTTTTTAGTCCATGCGATTAGCATGCGTGTACCCAGTTTTTATAATTTGATAATTAAATGGATTATATTTTAAAAATAATTTTTGTTAATAATAATAATAATAATATGTTGTTATAATCATTATTATAATAATTATTTTTATTTTTATTATTATTAATATTGTTATTTTGGTATTATTATTCTTATTATTGTTATTATTATTCATATTAATATGATAAATATTATTATTACATGATAATAAAATGAAAAATAAAACAAAAGAAACCCAAAATTATCCCTGCCACCCCCAACCCTTCTGTTGTGGGGTTTTTTCTTACATTTTTGTAAAAAAATATTTTTTAAAATACCACCAGGGTAAAAAAATTATTTTTTTACCTCCCAAAGGAGGCACCCGGTGTGCTTCCATTGGGGGTTTTTCCACCTAGGGCAAGGCGGCACATGGTGTGCGTCCTTTGCCCACAAATTAACCGCAAAGGCGGCACACCAGGTGCCGCCTTTGCATAAGTAATTTTTTTCAAATTTTTTATTTTTATTTTTATATATATATTTTTTGTTATATATATATATATAACAAAACATTTCATCAAAAATTTTCTGCTATTTAATATCCAGCAGCACTGTCATTACAGCAGTCTGGATTCTGACAGAAACTCTCACTCTAGACTCCATTTTATAAAGGGGCCTACCTTGGAAATCATACTGCATTTCCGATGTGGGATTCTGGTTCTTTTTTTTCTGCACAGTATATATATATATATATATAGAAAACAAAACTTTCCAGTAGAATTTTTCTGTTATTTAATATCCAGTGGTTCTGCTATTACAGCTGTCTGGATTCTGACTCATACCCTCACCCAGGACTCCCTTTTATAAGGGGGTTTTCCCTAAAACCCATACTGCATTTCCGATGTGGGGTTCTGGTTCTCCGTTTCCTGCACAGTACATTATGTGTTTCCGATGTGTGATTCTGTTTCAAGTACGCGACTTTGAAAGACTATAAAACATAAACTATAAGACTAATATAAATGAAACTTTAAACACTGATTAAACATATAAGAAATAGTTGAAAACAAAAATAATTTCATAAAAAATGTTGATAAAAATTAATTTATAAGCTTTCAAAACCACCTACTTGAAACTTAAACATATTTCAAGTGCGTGACTTTGAAAGCCTATAAAATATAAAATATAAGACAAATATAAATGAAACATTAAAAACTGATTAAAAATATAAGAAATAGTTAAAAACAAAAATAATTCCATAAAAAATGTTGATAAAAAATAATTTACAAGCTTTAAAAACCACCTACATGAAACGTAAACATATTTCATGTACGTGAATTTGAAAGCCAATAAAATATAAAATATAAGACCAATATAAATTAAACATTAAACATTGATTAAAAATATAAGAAATAGTTGAAAACAACAAAAAAATTGT
This sequence comes from Viscum album, assembly GCA_963277665.1. NCBI lineage: Eukaryota > Viridiplantae > Streptophyta > Magnoliopsida > Santalales > Viscaceae > Viscum > Viscum album. The sequence continues at coordinate 903,618,578 of OY728122.1, read as the reverse complement.
AAAAAATATCCATGAAAATTAATATATAAGCTTTCAAAACCTCCTACTTGAAACTGAAATTTTTTTCAAGTATATGCCTTTGAGAAACTATAAAATATAAATTTTAAGACCAATATAAATGAAACATTAAAAATGATTAAACATATAAGAAATAGTTTCAAATAAAAATAATTTCCTAAAAAATGTCGATGAAAAATAATTTATAAGCTTTCAAAACCATCTACTTGAAACTTAAACTATTTCAAGTACGTGAATTTAAATGAATATAAAACATAAAATATATGAGTAATATAATTGACACCTAAAACATTGATTAAACATATAATAAATAGTTAATAATTAATTAGTTAATTAGTAATATAATTATTCATTATTTAATAGTTAATTAGTAATATAATTATTATAAAATATTTTTCTACAACATTTTTTAGGAAATTAATTTCACTTTCAATTATTTCTTATATGTTTAATCAATGTTTAAAGTTTCATTTTTAGGAAATTCATTTAGTTAATTATTAATATAACTATTAATTATATACTAATTAATTAGTTAATATGTAATATAATTATTAATTATATAATAGTTAATTAGTAATATAATAATTAAATATAATTATTAATAATTAAATATGTCATAATTAATTAGTTAATTAGTAACATTATTATTAATTATATAATAATTAATTAGTAATATAATTCTTACATATATAATAATTATTTATTTAATTAGTAATATAATTAATAATTATAAGTAATTAATTATTAATCATTAATTATTAATTATTAATTATTAATTAGTAATATAAATATTCATTATAATTATTCGTTATAATTATTAATTAGTAATTAATAATTATTAATAAGTAATTATTAATTATAAATTAGTTAATTAGTAATATAAATATTAGTTACAATTATTCATTAAATTATTAATTATTAATTATTAATTATTAATTATTAATCAATAATTATTACTTATATAATAATTATTTAGTTAATTATTAATATAAATATTAATTATATAATAATTAATTATTTAATTATTAATATAATTATAGTTTTTCAAAGTCCCGCACTGGATACATTTTTAAGTTTCAAGTAGACGGTTTTGAAAGCTTATAAATTATTTTTCATCAACATTTTTTATGAAATTGTTTTTGATTTCAAATATTTTTTATTTCTTCAACTAATGTTTAAAGTTTCAATTATATTTGTTTTATAGTTTATATTTTATAGTCTTTCAAATTCGCATACTTGAAACTTTTTTATGATTCAAGCTGGTGCTTTTGAAAGCATATAAATTATTTATAATCAACAATTTTGATGAAATTATTATTTTTTCAACTATTTCTTATATGTTTAATCAATGTTTGAAGTTTCATTTATATTGGTCTTATAGTTTATGTTTTTCAAATTCGCGTACTTGAAACATTTTTAAGTTTCAAGTAGACGGTTTTGAAAGCTTATAGATTATTTTTCATCAATATTTTTTAGGAAATTATTTTGGTTTAAAACTATTACTTATATTTTTAGTCAATGTTTAATGTTTCATTTATGATGGTCTTATATTTTATGTTTTATTGTCTTTCAAATTCACGTAATTGAAACATTTTTAAGTTTCAAGTAGACGGTTTTGAAAAATTATAAATTAATTTTTATGGACAATTTTTAGGAAGTTTGTTTTTGTTTTCAACTATTTCTTATATTTTTATTCAAAGTTTAATGTTTCATTTGTATTGTTATTATAGTTCATGTTTTATAGTCTTTCAATGTCGGGAACATGAAACATTTTTATGATTCAAGTTGATGTTTTTGAATGCTTATAAATTATTTTTGGTCAACAATTTTTATGAAATTCTTTTTGTTTTAAACTATTTCTTATATATTTAATCAATGTTTAAAGTTTCACTTATATTTGTCTTATAGTTTATCTTTTATATGCTTTCAAAGTCACGTACTTGAAATATGTTTAAGTTTCAAGTAGGTGGTTTTGAAAGCTTATAAATTAATTTGTATCAACATTTTTTATGAAATTATTTTTGTTTTCAACTATTCGTTATATGTTTAATCAATGTTTAAAGTTTCATTTATTTTGGTCTTATATTTTATGTTTTATAGTCTTTCTAATTCTCGTACTTGAAACAGAATCCCACATCAGAAACACAGAATATACTGCGCAGAAAAAAAAGAACCAGAATCCCACATCGGAAATGCAGAATGATTTTCAGGGCAGGCCTCCTTATAAAATGGAGTCCAGGGTGAGGGTCTCTATCAGAATCCAGAATACTGTAATTGTAGTGTTGCTAGATATTAAATAGCAGAAAAATTCTGCTGAAAAGTTCTGTTATATATATATATATAACAAAACAAAACAAAAAAAATAAAATAAAAATTTAAAATTTTAAAAAAATATATATATGCAAATGCGGCACCTGGTGTGCCGCCTTTGCAGTTAATTTTTGGGAAAAGGCGGCACACCATTTGCCGCCTTTCCCTTGGCGGAAAAACCCCCAAAGGGGGCACACCAGGTGCCGCCTTTGGGAGATAAAAAATAATTTTTTATACCCTGGTGGTATTTTGAATTTTTTTTGAAAAAAATGTAAAAAAACTCTTCTCTTGTGTGACGTCACTTCAACCCTAACCAGTCCCCTCTTTTTCGTCCCCTTGCCTCTGAATTCCAGCCGAGTCACCTCACCCTCCAACATCACGGCCCTCGGCATGCCCTTGCAGCAGCCCTTGCCTCACGCCACATCACAATGCTCCAGCGGAAGCGCCACACTCCCGTCACACTAGCTCCAGGTCACCCCTACAAGACCCCGCACCTGCTGCCCCTCAGGCCAGCGTGAACCCTCCGCCTCACCTCGTGCCTCCAGCCTCCCCTGCATACAGCCTCTCAGCCTTGCCTCCACCTTCTGACTCCCCACACGCGCCGTAACTCTATCTAGCCGCATTGCCCGACCACGATATGGCCCCCAGCTGCTCGCCCTTCACCCCTCAAACTTCTCCCTTCCTTGTTTGGCTCTAGCGGATCTCGCCCAGCACTCTCGCCCATTGTTTCACCCTCGACATTCCCTAGAAGCAGCCCCCGTCGCCTCTGGCCCCCCTCGGCAGCAGGTCCCTCCTACCGGTGCCCCTCCCTGTACTGGCCGCACGTCACCATCCGACAGCGAGGAATCGTGTCGCTCCCTCTTCATCGGCCAACCAACATCCAGCTGGTCCACTGCCGGCGAACCAACCCTCCGTCCGGCCAGCGGCAGCGAACCCCCTCCCCTGTCCGGTTGTGTTTTTCCCTCTTTGGCTAGCTTTGGCACAACCCGTAACCCCCGGAGTATCCAGTTTAGAGTCCACCGTCCCTGACCCGTGACCTCCGGTGTGCTGCTCTTTGCGGGCGTCGCACCTTGCCGTCGTCGCCCCCTTGTCGGTGCCCTCTCCCTCCGGAGACGGCCTTCCCCTTCGGTAAGGGTTCTTGGCATGTATTTTATTTGAAGAGGGTTTATTTTTTTTGGTGAAAATCATATATATTGGGGTTCAATGATGTTTTCACATGGTTTAATTATTCTTCATAGAGCATACCATTGAGGTGTGAATGTTATCGCGCACCAGTCTCGGGCCTGCGTTGCCACTTCGCATTGAGTTGAGGTTTGATACATGTTGCGTGTTACCTTTAAATTTATTATTTCACTATATTTTTTATTTGCTCACTATCATTTGTTTTTACTCAATGTTTTGGTAAATTTGTTATAGTCAATCATTGTGGTATGCGGTGTTTGGGTTCTGTTGCTTTGATCATTTGGCGTAAAATGTTTAGAAGTGCAATGCCTTTTTATTTAAGATTTCACTGGTTGGATTTGCAGGCGATTGGTAATTATTTTTCTTAAAAATGTTTTGGATTATAAGTATACACGTGATGCTGAACATGGTAATTGAACTTCCTCGAGTGGACCTTTGGGTTACAGTTTCTAAAGTGACGTCTTTATGTTTTCACAATGGGTTTTTGGATTGTGAAGTATTTTTATTAGGTTGTGAAATTAGTTTATTCGACTATGAAAGTAGTGTGTTTTATGTTTGGGTATGTTGGGGATCTGGGGTTAATAATAAAAGAGTTTTTAAGGGGTTTTTGGGTGTGTAAAGCTATGGGATACCTTTTGAAATTAGTTTTATAAAATGTAAAGTGGTTTAGTAAATAGTGTGGATTGTGCGAGTTGCGCTTTTGAAAACATGTTGAGATGGTTATTTCGCGTTGTTTGTTCGTTTGGATTGTTTTGAATCAATGTTTTTTTAATTTTAATTATTGTGCTTTTGTTGCAGCGCATTTTCGAGGTAACACCGCGATATTGCAGTCATCAGCCTGTGCTTGATTATATACCTGCGTGAGGCGTGTCGCGTCATTGTGTATGGACAACGAGCCAAGGTAGGTCCCCCACTCCACTCACCTTTAAATTTATAATTTATTAATTTATTGATATTTTATTAATTTTAATGAATGATAAATCATATAAGATAATTAATTTTTAAATGATTATTTGGTGTAAAAAAGAGCCGTTTATTTTATACATGTCACTTGAAATATTTTCTTGACGAATGGACACCCAGTAGTGAATGAATGCCCGTTTGGAATATAAACATAATTCATGGAATTTAAAATCTAGTTCTAGTTTATGGATAAATGATTTATTTTGAAGCGTGAACAAGTGTTTTGGTTCTCTTGAGAAATGAGGATTTCCTTTAAAAATTTTGAAGGCTCATTTATCACATTAATAAAATAAATTATTTTGGAAAAATATCTTTAGGGTGACTCAGGAGTGATATTTGGTGCACGTTGACCACATGATTTGTGTGTGATGTTTGTGCTGCTTGATTGACATTGTTGACTCACCCATTTCCTTTTTATTACACATGTTGACATGGGATCCTGGCATAGTAAGTGAATCTTCTGAGAACGATTAATGCATTAGTTTAGATTATGCACTGGCTAGTGGCCCTTAGTACGAATGACACTCTACTAGGGGATTGGTCTCCTCGGTTAGTCCATGTAGGGCAACACCGGGCGTTATGATGTCATCGAGAGTAGGCGGCCTTCAGGATTAGTCACATGTATGGTATGTTCTAGATTGTTCACGAGCTCCTAGGTTCGACCCATGTTCTCATTACTGTTTACTTTATGTGGCGGATGTTTGAGAGGTCTAGTTTTGTTGTTGGCCCATGTGTGCCACTTCTTTTCCATTTACCTAAGTGTGTGTTGTTTGTTGTGTGTGGTTTTTCATTTCACTAAAAACTGAAATTTTAATTTCTAAATTGTTCGTAGAAATGTTTTAAAATGAAATGCACATGTTCCTTTCAAACATTATACTTTTTTTAAAATAAAAAATGGGAAATGGACTGTTACTTGTCTTAGAAATTAAAGTGTGTGTGCTGAAACCCATATTTTGTATAATATAGCTCAAACCTAGAATTAGTAAATTTCTTTATCTAAAGGTAGTGCATTGGGAATATTTTTCTGGGCAAACCTACGGAGTTTTAATACTCACTCCTATAGTGTTTTCCTGTTTTTAGTTTTGTTGCATGTTTGACTTGAGATCTCTCATTGTGGGTGAGAGTTGGCTGTGGACTGGTGAGCGACTCTCGGAGTCGCGAGGAGTTTTGGTCGTGGTCAGGTTAGTTTGCTGCTATTGGTTGATCCTTTTTTTTCTTTCATTTATTTGCCTTTCGTTACTCTACCTTTTTATGCTGTATTAATTGTCTTTCATTTATGGGTCAAATCGTTCCCTCTTTTTTAGTATTGATTCTTGTCACTAGTTGCCAGCCTGTGGGGATCGGGAACGCCCCTTGGGCCTTGCCGCGGGCCGGCTCGGGTGAAATGTTTAGGGTAGACCCAGATTGGTTCGTGGAAAAATGGTATCAGTGGTGGCCCTTGTTATTTAGGATGTCTGGTAGATGGATATTAGGACAGTTAGGACTCATTAGGTAGGTACGGGATGGGCTTCATGAACCCTCGCCCGTTCTGAACCTCGAGTCGCCAGGGGTAGTCCGCGAATTGAGTTCTTGTCTCGTTCTCATTTGTTTTGGATTGTGGGATGGCATAGGAGGAAAACTGATGTTACATTGTGATTTTACACGGAGTAGTAACCCATCTGGAGTCCGCGTAAATGGTTTAAGTTCTTCCTAATCATTTACTCTTACATGGGGCATGGCCCACTACTATTTCACTAGGTTAATCATGACTAATAGTCCATATCTTCAGTGATTTGATGCATGTTAAGTGTCATCTTGGTTCTGGTTGGTGTAAGTGAACTTTTTAAAATGTAAAAAAGAGGATTTTGAAATGAGAACTATTTCTTTTAAATGTCCTTAAATTTGTGAAAGGGATTTTTTTTAAACTGAAAGCTCTTGGTCAAAAAAATCCGATGATTTCTTGGAACTGGTGGAGGTACGGTTTGGGTGAAACCTCATGTACTCTTTATGAATGTTTTCACATGTGAGGGAATGCATGGGAAGTGCATGTTGGTGCATATGGATGAAATCAGATGAAGACATGTGTAACTGTTCATGGGATTACTGAGGTGTGCATTTGGAATTAAAGGCCTGACCTTGTTTTCTAAATTGATTTTAATAAAGGGAAAATGATTTTTGGAAAATGAAATTGATTTGAAAAGTGGGTTTGGGGTTTGGAAAACGGCCTTCAAAGAAGGCAATTTTGAAATATAGAATAAAATTGGATTTTTGTGTTGTGTTGGTATTTGTTTGGTTTTTGAGTTGGATGTTTTTTGATGAAAATGCTTTCAATGTTATTGCTTTGGCTTGATATTGGTTTTGGTTCTGGGTTTTATATGTTGTTCCGAAAATACCGCCCAAAAAGGTCCCCAGAGTTTCTGATAAGGAATGCCCAATTTTTGGTCCTTCTCGGACATTGTCTTTACTTAACGGTGATCAGGGTCCGTTAATGGTAGTTATGTGGTTTTAAGAGGACGAGTGTGATTTTTGGAAGTTGGGAAATCCTGAATCTATCAGAGTCCGTATTGTTTTGGGATTGTTTGAAGGTCCATTTATGGATGTATGGGAGTTAGTCGCCCCACCATCAATGCATGTTGGAATGATGTGAGATGTCTTTAAATCTGTCTTCATCCGATGTTTTATAACTGATGATGTGAATACGAAGAAAATGGAAGAACTTATGCACATTAAACAAGGCTAACGGACGGTGAATGCATATGTTTACCATTTAAGGAACTTGTGTCCTTTTCTCCAGAGGTCATGTAATAGGATTTGATGAAAACTTATCTCTTCATCAGGGGTCTTTTACTAGAGATCAAGGAGCGAGTCCTCCCTCATAGGGGCCATCATTTTGAGAAGTTGTTGGATGAAGCGATTTTAGTTGAGTTTTTCTCCGGAGTGCAGATGGTTGGAAATCCAGTGTATCCAGATGCTCATGAAGGTTCCCCATCTGGCGAGCTGGGTGTGCCAGAGGGACATATTTCTAAAAATTCTTTTATAGTGGTTCTGGCTTCTAGTTCGTTGGACCGTTCAGTGGTGTGCCACTAGTGTGGCCGCTTTGGGGAACGTGAGGTCTTCATGTCGCATCCCTTGGAATACGTGCTATCATTACGGATGTCTAGGCCGTCAAAGGAAGTTCTACAAGAAGCGTTGCCTGAAGAAGATGAAGTGAATAAAGGATTCTAGTGTCTTACTGTGAGGCCGGAGATGCTTTAGCCATCAGATCCCTAGCTACAGGTCTTGGGGTGATTCTCACACTCTGTCAGGAGTTTCCGAGGGTGTGAATCCTCAGTTCGGGTTTTGTGTTCCATGCTGGCAGTGGAACATTTAAAGTATTTCCATTATTGTTTTTCTATTGTAAGGGTTTTGAAATTGTATGTTCATTGTTTTGTCATGGAGTTATGACAGAAATGTTCTATTGTAATCCAGATTGTTTTATTTGTCTGATCATGGTTTTCTGAATCGTGCATTTTTCTTAAAAGTGTGTTTGCCCCTTGTCTGGTTTGATTTCGTTTAGCTGTGTTCATTTGGAGATGTAACTGCCTATGAAGTTCTGATGTTTGTGGTTATGCTCTGGTTTATGTCTTGGGTTATGTTCTACTTGGAGGGTTTTCTCTAGTGTTCGGGCTTTCTTTGGTATGGGCCGAAGGTTCTAAGTTTCATCGGAGGTGTTGTTTCGCTTGCGTATTAGAAGTTAGTTTGGATCGGTGAGAGTTATAGCATCACCCACCCTCTCGGGGTGTTATGGTTGTGTGTTAAATTTCTGCGCTAGTTGAGTTCTTATGGTGGGGATAACCCACTCATGTTCTCCCATTCTCTTGTGTTGTGGTTTCTTTCGGTTTCAATCGGGCATGGTCTCTTATTTTGTCAACTCTTCAGCTGGGTTAGTTTCTGGGGGAAGAAAGTGCATGTGGTGGGGATAATTGTCACACCCTAACTTTTTAATTTATTTTTATTTTATTATTTCTAGGCTTCGCATTCTCGCATCAGGGATCGGGATGCATCCCGATTTAAAAAATTCCTAACGTTTAATGTTTTTGGTGGGTTCCAGGCCCATGTACGGGCACCACGTGGTTGGCAATGACCATGCGGTCACCCCTGGTGCTTTTTTGGGTGCCCAAGTGGACTACGTTGAGGCGCACAATTTGCGTACGTATTTTTTAGTCTATGGAATGAGTGTGCGGGTACCTTGTTTTCATATTTTGATAATTAAATGAAATATGTTTCAAAAATAATGTATGTTAATAATAATAATATTATGCTGTTATTATCATTATTATAATAATTCTTATTATTTTTATTATTATTAATATTATTATTTTTGTATTATTATTATTATTAATGTCATTATTATTAATATTAATATTATAAATATTATTATTAAATGATAATAATGTGAAAAAAAACAAAAGAAACCCTAAATTTTCCTCCCTCCCTTCTCCTGCGTGATGTCGTTGCAACCCTACCCAGCCCCATCTTTTTCCTCCCCTAGCCTCTGCATTCTATCCAAGCCACCTCACCCTCCAAAATCACGACCCTCATCACACCCTTGCATCAGCCCTTGCCTCGCGCTACATCACAGCGCTCCAGTGGAAGCACCACACTCCCCTCGCTCTAGCTCCTGGTTTCCCCCTGTAGAGACCCCGCACCCGCTACCCCTTAGGCCTGCGGGCACCCTCCGCCTCACCGCGCACCTCCATCCACCCTTGCATACAGCCTCCCAGCCTCGCCTCCACCTTCTGACTCCCCACCCGCACCGCACCTCTATCTAGCAGCCTCTCCCGACCACGATCTGGTCCCCAGCTGCTCGCCGTTCACCCCTCCAGCCTCACCCTTCCATATTCAGCTCCATTGGATCTTACCCAGCACCCTCGCCCCTCGTTTCAGCCTCGACATGCCCCAGTAGTGGCCCTTGTTACCTATGTCCCCCCTCCACTTCCGGTCCATCCTACCGGCGCCCCCTCCTTGCACTAGCCGCACGTCACCATCCAGCAGCGAGGAATTGTGTCGCTCCCTCTTCATCGGCCATCCAACATACAGCCAGTCCACTGTCGGCGCACCAACCCTCTATCCGACCAGTGCCAGCTACCCCCCTCCCCTGTGTGATTGTTTTTCTCTCTCTTCGTATACCTCCTGAACAACTAGTAACCCCCGGTGTGTCCAGTTTAGAGTGAACGGTCCCTGGCCCGCGGCCTCCGGCGAGCAGCTCTTTGCCGGCATCGCCCCTCACCGTCGTCGCCCCCTTGTTGGTGCCTTATCCCTCCGGTGACGGCCTGCCTCTTCGGTAAGGGTTCGTCGCGAGTATGTTATTTGAAGAGGGTTTAATTTTTTTTCAAAAATCATATTTATTGGGGTTAAATGTTGATTGTGCAGGGTTTAATTATGCTTTTAGAGCATACCTTTGAGGTCCGAATGTGATCGCGCACCGGTCTTGGGCGTGCGTTGCCACTTCACATTGAGTTGAGGTATGATCCCCATTGTAAGTTACCTTTAAATTTATTATTTCACCATATTTTTTATTTTCTCACCACCCTTAGTTGTTACTCAATGTTTTGGTATATTTTTTATATTCTATCATTGTGGTATGCGGTGTTTGGGTTTTGTTTATTTGATCATTTGGCGTAAATTGTTAAGTAGTGCAATCCCTTTTTATTTAATATTTGACTTGCTGGTTTTGCAAGTGATTGGTAATTCTTTTTCTTAAAACATGTTTTGGTTTAGAATTTTAAACATGAATATGAACTTGGTAATTCATCTTCCTCGAGTGGAACTTTGGGTTACAGTTTCTAAAGTGACATGTGTATGTTTTCAAAATGTATTTTTTGCATGTGAAGTATTTTTATAAGGTTGTGAAATTAGTTTATTCGACTGTGAAAGTCATGTGTTTTATGTTCTGGTATGTTGGGGATCATTGGTTGATCATAAAAGAGGTTTTGAAGGGGTTTTGGGGTGTGTAAAGCTGTTGGATATCTTTTGATTTTTTTTTATAAAATTTAAAGTGGTTTAGTAAATAGTGTGGATAGTGCGAGTTGTGCTTTGAAAAAATATTGATATAGTTCTTTCACGTTGTTATTTCATTAGTAATCTTTTAACTCCATGTTTTTTAAATTTTAATTATCGTGCCTTTGTTGCAGCGTGTTTGCGAGGTAACCCTGTGATATTGCAGCCATCAGCCCGTGCTTGCTTGTATTCCTGTGCGAGGCGTGTCGCGTCATTGTGTTTGGACAACGATCCAAGGAAGTTCCCCAACTGCACTCGCCTTTAAATTTAGAATTTATTAATTTCTTAATATTTTATTAATTTTATTGAATTATAAATAATATAAGATAATTAATTTTTAAATTATTATTTCGTGTAAAAAGAGGCTTTTATTTTATAGATGACACTTGAAATATTTTCTTGATGAACAGACACCCAGTAGTGAAATAGTGCCCGTTTTTTTAAACATAATTCACGGAATTTCAAATGTAGTTCTGGTTTATGGATAAATGATTTATTTTGAATCAAGAAGAAGTGTTTTATTTCTGTTGAGAAATGAGGATTTCCATTAAAATTGGTGAAGGCTCATTTGGCACATTAATAAAATAAATTATTCTGCAATACTCTCTTTGGGGTGACTCAGGAGTGATATTTTCTGTACATTGGCTGCATGATTTGTGTGTGATGTTTTTGCTACCTGATTGACATTGTTGACTCACCCATTTCCTGTTTATTATACGTGTTGACACTGGAACACGGCATAGTATGTGAATCTTTTGAGAACGATTGCTGCACTAGTTTAGATTATGAATTGGGTTGTGGCCCTTATTACGGATAACACTCTTCTAGGTGATTGTGCCCCTCGGTTAGGCCATGTTGTCAAACAATAGGCGTTAGGGCATTATTACATTATCGAGAGTAGGAATGCCTTCAGGATGAGTCACATGTATGGAATATTCTGGATTGTTCAAGAGCTCCTAGGTTCGACCCATGTTTTTTTAGTGTTTAATTTTTTGAGGCGGATGTTTGAGAGGTTTAGTTCGGTTGTTGGCCCATGTGTGCCACTTTATTTCTATTTCCCTTAGTGTGTGTTGTTTGTTGTGTGTGGTTTTCCATTTGACTGACAACTGAAATTTGAATTTCTAAATTGTTCGTAGAAATGTTTTAAAATTAAATGCGCATGTTCCTTTCAAACCTTAAACTTGTTTTTAAATTAAAAAGTGTAATGGACTGTTACTTGTCATTGAAATGGAAGTGTGTGTGTGAAAACCCATATTTTGAATAATCTAGCTCAAACCTAGAATTAGTAAATTTCATTATCTAATGGTAGTGCATTAGAAATATTTAGTTGGGCACACCTACTGAATTTTAATACTGAAGCCTATATTGTTTTCCTGTTTTTAGTTTCGTTTCAGGTTTGGCTTGAGCTCTCTCACTATGGGTGAGAGTTAGTTGTGGACTGGTGAGAGACTCTAGGATTCGTGAGGAGTTTTGGTCATGGTCAGGTTAGTTTGCTGATGTTGGTTGTTCCTTTTTTGTGTCATTTATTTGCCTTGTATTACTCTACCTTTTTCCGTTTCATTAATTGTCTTTCATTTATGGGCCAAATCATTTTTTCTTGTTTAGTATTGATTCCCAACACATAATTTCCAGCCCATGGGGATCGGGAATAACCCTCGTGCCATGCCGCGGGCTGGCTCGGGTGACCAGTTCAGGGTCGACCCAGATTGGTTTGTGATAATATGGAATTAAGATGTAAAAACAAAGAAATATTTTTCAATGTTTTATCATGGAAAACAAATTTTCACATTCTGACATAGAGACAAATTTAAAATTAATTACTACAAATTATCGGTTTTTAATTTTTTAAAATTGATTCCATATTTGGAAATATTAGGTTTGAATTATTTAAATAGATTTATTTTATTTTTGATCATTCTGTATAACAAGTTCTGTAATTTTTATTAATATGGTAAAATGGTAAATCTGGAAATTAATGGTAAAATAATGTTATAAAATTACCATAACACTTGTAATAATTTAATTTGAAGAGTATTTTTGACCCATATAATCTTTGGGACAAATTTATTTTTGGAAGCCACATTGATGAAATTAGGAAATTAAATATATTTTATTTAATAAAATGTAAAATACACCTTTCTCAAATTTGAATAACTATTAAATTTTTAATAAAAGTCTATATACAAAGTAAACTATAATAAAAATACTAATTTCAAAGATAATATTCTTTTATTGAATATGGAAATTTATTTTTAATTATTAAGAAATAAATAATTACTTTAATAGCTTATACAATAATCAGGTAGAAATTGTCAAATTGATGATAAATCAATAGAATAATTATTATTATAATGATAATAACCATTTAAATAAAAGGACACTGAAAAAATTCATATTAGTCGAGTATATATCGATCATATTCATCCAAGGTTCTAGTTATTGACCATTTGGAGCTATATTGAAATGAATGTGACTCTTTTATTAATTAACTTAATGGGATGTTAATGTTGTCCCATTCATGTTTTAATAAATATTACATTTTTAATGTTTTAATTTCACAAGATATATTATAATATAATTATTAATAGGAATTATAGAGTATTAATCTTAATCATAAAATTTTATTTTAAATTTCTATTCAACAAATATGTATGTTAACAAATTACACCAAACTAATGTTGTAATTATTTTATTAATAGAGATAATAATGTAATATTTTTAAAAATATTAAAATAATTATAATTTGGGATAATTAATATATTAAAATAATTTTATTGATTACCATTAACTCTTATGTATATAATAAAACAATTGATTTTTACATAACAAGTTATCATTATATTTGTAATAATCCATTAGTTGTATAGTATTGAAATTGACACTATTGCTTGTTTATCAAAATAATGTATCATAAATTTTTTTAAAACCATATATTTTTTTTAAAAAAATATATTTTAATTATGTAATGGTTAAAAATGATCTAAATTGTTAATTTTTATTATATTTTACATCAAATAAGTAAATATTTCACCCTTTTCAATTTGAAAATTTTATTACCTTATTAAAAATTAAATAGAATTACTAAGTGTTAAATGAATATGGTAAGGATTAAATGGACATAAAAACATTTCTAAAAGTATTTTTGTGAGAAGACTACCACCTTTTATCATATCATATTCAAAACTAAGACATAGTGGGGTTTTCTGAGTGTTGTTTACGTTTGTTCTAAAATAATATTTTTGGAAATTATAATGGTTCTCCCAACCTCAACTATAAAATGGAATCTCCTCCCTCATTTTCTTATAACTCATTGAGATTTCTGGTTCATCCTTCCCATACCCATTTCCCCATAATATGATAAATAGAGGGAGATCACTGAAGAAATGTTAATCTCTTTTAATGAATCTCTCAAGATCATCTATTCTTATACATCCCCATCATTTCTTGTTTCCAAAATTAAGTTATAAATTAATTATCACTTTTATAATGGGATTTATTAATGTTATAAACAACTTATTCCACATTATATCCATCATACGAGAAATGAAATCATTACACGTGCATACGTATGGCTTACCATCTCTACATTGTAGTGTAATATGTTTTTCAACACCATACTATATGGATGTGAATAATGATTGTAATAAAAACATTATATGACTATTATAAATATATATCTATTATATAGAAATATATATACCATACACTTCTATAATGTTTCATAAATTACAATAATGACATCATCACTTATGCGTATGTGTGACCCACCATCTCCACGATGCGATGAGACTGATTCTACATGAAATCCATTAAAGAATAAATCATTTTAATGATTAAATATGATACTTATTATTTTAATATCATTCTCAAAATGATGTAACTATGAACTATATAGATGAATCTGAACTTATACGACATAACATTCATAAGAAAATGAAGTTGTTAACACCAATATAAAAAGAAATAATGAAATTTTATTAACACACAAGGAATTATATTACCATATTTGATATAAAAAAATTAATATGATTTGGGAATAAGTAAATGAATCTGTTTAAATATATATACGGGAGTTTTAGATACAAAAAGAGGATATCATATCTATGGTAAGGGATAATTTCACAATCTATATATTATCAAATACTGTTTACATGTCTTTACTGGGGTATATTTATCATCCAAATACATGTTTTTTAAATATTTAATATTATCTATATAATTGTAAAAAAAATTAAAGTCAATTTTAACCATTAAGAATTTTTTATTAAATGGTATGAACAAAATAATTTTTATTTTTTGGTATGAGCTAATTTTTGACTCATCTAGCCAATTTATATGAATATTTTATTTCATTTATATTATATGGCTTGATTGGATTTTAAAAATACATAATAATGTTTTTCCATGAATATTATTATAAAATATTTCATGGTTATTTTAAATTAAACTAAATTATTTTAATTTTTTTGTGGCATTTTGAGAATATAAAATGTTTTTAAATATGAAATGATATTTTACTCAGGAAATGTAACATGTATTTTATCAGAATTACTTTTCATATAAGATGACATTATTTAATAGGGTTATTTTTCTATCCCAATTATTAATGTTGTTTGGTTGGTTTTATTATTGAACACAATTTATAAAATCCATATGTTTTATATGGTTTATGATATGATGGAATGATGTTTATGAATCCAATTTTATTGCATTGGTAATGAGATGATGAATGATTTATGTTTTTGTAGAACACATATGAATGATTTCATTATGAGATTGGAGGGACCTATAACTCCCTCCAATGCATTGGGTAGAGTTTTACATATCATGAGATATACATGGATAGAATGAGAAATGATCTTGGGTAAGTAATACATGGATGAATGAGGAGTAAAATCTATTTTGTAATGGACTTTGTTAACTTTGATGGTCATGGAAATGATCCTTAACTAATATGAATTAATTTATATTCTTTTCTACATTCGAAAATATTTCATGTCTTGTGATTTGACATTTGGGATTATGATAATTTATTCTTATGAACTTTAATGATTTATTTCGTTGAATGATATCATAATATTTCATATGAAGGATATGATTTTCAAATTTTATATTATTGTGTGTTATGATTATGATATGATTTATATCTATCTATTTACCATTACTAATAATTAGATCTCAGCCTTTCTTATATTTTATTTTCCAAGGTCAGGAAGTAGGGAATCAAGTAAGATATTCCTTAATGGGGTCTAGTTAGGATGAAATAAGTATGAGAAAATATAGAGATCTTATGAAATAGTTGTTTAGGTTTTCCAATTTCAAAAGACACTAAACCTATATGATACTATTGTGGTTTTTTTATATTTTCATAATGAATACTATTAAACATTGAGTTAATATCTATGTGTGTAATGTTTGGGTCATTATAATTAGTATTATTGTAATGGTATAGTTAAACATTAAAAATTAGTTTGAGAAATAGTAGGAATAACACATGGATGCAACAAAGTATTGGTTACAATGCTAGTGTTATGTAAATGATGATGAATAAAATAGGTTAGAATATAGAATTTCCAAAAATGAATTTTTTTTTCTTATTACATGGCATTCACATTAAGTTTTTTGTTTTAATACGAATCTTCTTGGTTTTACCCAATTGATAGATCTTTTAGGAACCACAATAATGCTGAATGTGATAGAAAATACAATGATAGTCCTCATAAGAACCTGAATGATATGGAATCTAGAATTCATCCCCTTATTATTATTATTACAAAAATTTCCCAAGATATCAATCAATATGGACTTCATGAAGAATGCAGGAGGGATCAAAATTTTATTGATTCATTCAAGAAGCTGTGTCTACCTTAATTTAGTGGGTCTTCAAATCCACTATTGGATGAAGAATGTATCATTACAACAACAAAAATATTTTCAGTTATCCAATGTCCATAACATTATAAATTCATCTTGGGAGTCTGTCTTTTGGAAGGTGAAGTTGGTCAACGGTGGAATCTTATCAATAATATGAGGCAAATCGATGAAATTGAATCCATGTAATGGATGAGTTGAAGAACATATTGTTAAATACGTAAATCTTACATATTCATTGAAAAAATATGAAGACGGAGATCCAAGAATATGGGAAACATTATATTGAATATGATGTTACATATGATGAAAATTATACAAGACATGCTAGGTAAGCTTATGGAACTATTATACCAATGTGAGGTAAAATTTATCGATTATTTAGTGGCTTAAAACAATGTATCTGAAGAGAATTATCCATAAGGTATTTCAATATATATGTAGATATCATTATATTTTCTCCAAAGGTTGACATGGGGATTTCAGTAACCCATCAATCCTATGGGATTGATAAGAAAATAAAAATGGAATTTGATAGAAAATCTAATGATCACAGAAAAAATAAGACGTGTTTTCCAATGTTCTCATTGTTTGGATATAAACATGGTGTAAATTGGAATAAAGGTACGAGAAAATTATTTATGGTTGGGAGATATTTTCATTGGGAAAATTAATCTTGATGTAAAGGGAAAATGATGTATACTGTTTCGAATATTGGAACGTATACACAGAATGATCCACCTATACTTCAATTCCACAAGTGAAAGTGAATAGGAAATTGTTCCAATCAATGCACAAATCCAATGGTTAATGATGATGTATGATTACAAATAACTATCATGGAAAAAGACAATGGAATTTCACTTGTGATCACAATCAGTGATTTGTAATTTGATAATAAAGTGGTCAGAGATACACATAAAATCCGCTCTAATGTTGTAAATGTTTTTTTTGATTTTGGATACACCCACTCTTTTATTTATGAATAATTTTCTAAGGGTTTTGTCATATTACCCCAACAATAATATGTTGAGTTAGCTGTGACAACTCTTAATGTCACAATGGTCCCATCATAAGTTTATATTTAGTCTATAGTTGATTTTTTTGGGAAAATTCTTTTGGGAAATCATGTGATATTTACCTTACTAGAATTTCATTTGATTGTTAGAATGTATTTTGCTTCTATATATCAATCTCATAACGATTTCCATGTAATGGATTTCACATTTCATATTCCAGATCAATCTAGGATCATCTATCGTTGTAGGGATGAGTATGACCATCCAGTGAAAATTTATTCCCAATTATGGTTATAGATTCTTATAAATTATGTTTATATATATCAAATATTTTGGGAGAAACTCACCATTAATAATAAACCCATTATATACGATTTTTCTAATGGCTTTTGGGAATAATTTTCAGGTCTTCCATCAAATTAGGATGATGAGTTTTCAATTGAACTCATACTAGGAGTTATTCTTGTTTCAAAGATAGTATATATAATGTTCCCAATTGAGTTGCATGAATTGAAAAATAAACTCTAAGAGAATATTCACAAGAGATTCAT
The DNA here is from genome assembly GCA_963277665.1 of Viscum album. Taxonomy (NCBI): domain Eukaryota; kingdom Viridiplantae; phylum Streptophyta; class Magnoliopsida; order Santalales; family Viscaceae; genus Viscum; species Viscum album. Next base: position 903,600,646 of record OY728122.1, on the reverse strand, counting down.
ATACCCTAGTTCATCACCATTGGGTGCACTAGTTATATTTTTAAAGAAGAGTGATGGATCAATGAGACTCATCATGGATTATCACGAACATAATATTAACAATATGAAGAATAATATCCTCTTACCTATATGGATAAATTATTTGAAAACCTATATAAATACCAAAACATTTCAATTATTTATCATCATTTATCATATGATCAATTAATGGTAAATAATGAGGATATATGTCATGACCCATCATAGTGGGGTTCGTGCCACAACACCCCAACAATGCCTCTAATAGGCCTAGTGCTAATGACTAGCACTGAGTAGGAATATCAATAAGATGTGATACATTCCCTATGTACTTGTATACATTCACTCATCTCTGATCCCAAAAGTGCTAAAATGTAAAATCCACTATCCCAACCAATATAGTTCGACATAATGTAACGTTTTGTAATATAAACACTACCGAAATATAATCCAACCAAAAAGAGGAGTCTGTAAACTACACGATCTAACCTCTAAACAAAATATGTACTAGGAATGATTCGTGAAGTCATAGGAACACCTTGTCCTGTCCGAACTCAAAAATCTATGTCTTATCTTGGTCTATCCAAAGGCCACTCATCTACACAAGACACGACACGTGCGGGAAAATACCATTCATGGGCGATTACATAAATACTCAGTTGGACACTCTGAAACAAAAAAGAAATAAACAATGAACGAAACAACCATATCTATGTCGTATATGTCTATAACATATATAAAAGTAATATCAAGCCATACTCAATCAAATACATTTAGTCTAGAGGTATGTGACAACTGCCAATTACCAACACTGGGGATTCATTTCAATGATTCCATGATGCATTAATCAAGAAGAACACCCTACTACATCTGATTGCAAAAATGATGTATGTCTGAGAAGTATTGTTCTTGTGAAACCATCATGAGATAGAGAGAGAAATATGGAAATATATCTGAACAGAGAGATATGATACAATAGAAGAGGATCACAGCCATGGACACAAGGTGATACAAAGAACTCCATCTGATTAACCCTCTAATTAGATGATCAACATCTAGTATGATTGGTTACATCGATATTAAGGACTCTACATAGGTCATGAGGATGAATAGTGTATCTAGCACTCGGCCACTTGGTGGATTCCAACGACTCCATCTGGGAATTCCTACTGATGGAATGATACTTTTATGAGTAGGAAACGGTACCCACCATCCTTCAGTGAAGAGAAAATGGGAAAAAATCTTATCTAAAATTATTTATGATATGGTGGAAAAATGATTAAAACCAAGTTGAATGTGAGTACACAACATGTAGTAGGGTTACACAATGTGTCCCTTGACCTTGGGTACTACAAGTGTATTGTGGAACATGTTATTCAATGTTTTTATTGTGTTAGAAGGGTAGAAAACATGTATAAGGAGTCACATATCATGTACATCCATCCAGGGTCTGGTCACGTACTCTGGTCGTGTGCCAGTACATGGTGTTAGCCCATGTATCTCTTCTTGGGTACCTGTACATAGGGTACTTCAGGTATGTGGTGAATTCCAAGTTTTGTAGTGGCGTACATGTTGTGTACACAACCGGTGTACTCTATCCCTTGTTCATGTACTTCCAATGTACATTTTGAGTTATCATGGATAGAAAACATGATGTGTACAAAGTGTCTCACTCCTTTGGATTCTTATATCAAACCCAAAACCTTAGAAGCTGCTTAGGGGGGCCGACACACCGTGTAATCCCAGATGACATTCTATGTAGCTTGGGATTTTTTAGAATCATAGTATTGTACTCATGTTTTCTCCTCCACTTCAACAGCCAGCATTCAATACTTTCATTGCAAGGAAACTCAGGATCCAACCTGGTTCGGTCACTCCATCATCCGAGCAAAGTGTTTCGTCTTCCGATCCAGTTGCACAACAGATAAAAAATGTCATGTTTCATTATGCCAAAGAAATTCACAGAACACAGATTTGGGGATCCGCCATCATATGAATCCATCAGTGTCTATATTTAAACCTCCTTCATATCATGCTGAACCCAAATTTGAGATATCAAACATGTGTTCCTTGAATCGGGTGTGCAATGAACGATTTATAAGGATATGTCGAGTCATGATCCAAGAGAAGAACACCGGTGATGAATGATAAATAGAGAGGAAGCATAAATCAAACAGTATTAATAGATATTGAACAACATTCATGTTGATATTTGTTCATTTCCATTCGAAAGACAATGAAATTAGTGAAAAAATAATAAAAAGATCAAACTCCCAATATATGCTGTAGAAATTAAACTCATCCTATAAAGTTACTATCTAACTGCAGATCAACTTGTTCATTTTCAGGTCAGTTTTCATCATTTAATACAATAATAGAGAAATAAATCTTAAATAATTCATCCTACTTTGATATGGATTTCTTGCAGATGAAGTTTGGTCGCTGGGTCGTCATCATTGGTCATATATGTTAAGAACGACATTTTTCGATCGTCGATATGTGACTCTGTAGACTTTTTCAGGATAGGATTCTCCAATTATTTCAATAGAGAATAACCTACATTACCAGGGTTATGCGTTAACTAGGTGATTTCTAAATAAAAAAAATTTAATGGAAAACATTGCGTCAACAAAATATTTTTTTGATAAATTATTTAATGAAAATAACGTCATTTTTTTGTTTAACCACAGATGAACTATGCTGACTAATGTTAAGTCATTGCTTGGGAAAACAACACATTAAAAACTGAATTGTGGTTCATGATTTCCAATATGTTTCACCATTCATGAGTTATTATATTTTATAAAAAAATTATTTAATTATTTTATTTAAGGATACAACTTTGCTGTCTTTTTCTATAGATGAACCACACCCACCAATGTTATTTTTCTCCTCTGGTAAATCTGATACTCCTAACATAACCAAACCCATGGATTTCTAAAATGGGTATTTGTTTATTATTTATTCTACTTTTTATGGAATCATATTGGTAGATACTATTAAAAGATTAATATTTTTGAATAAATTGTTCTCGGAACACCAACCCTCGAAATCAATGGCCGTCTCAGAGCCTTACATTGAAATTATTCAATACAATATTAAAAAATTATTAATGGAAACATCTAGTTCATTACATTATCCTAAACCTTCTTTTTTATGACCATGAAAATCCAAAAAAATGCTACTAAAAAAGATGATGGTACTGAGAACGAATATGAGCTTTCCAATCCCAAGTGCCCTTATGGAGATTCCCATGCTACCATTGAAAATACACTAATGGAATCATTCAATATAAAGGATCCTCTCCAGCTAATACTAAATTTCCACCAGGTACTCAAAAAATGTTTCTCCATCATCAATCTCTATCGTTCCCCAACTGATGACGTGTAATGGGTCATGCACTTACCTCCTAAGTGGAGAAATATGGAAGACATCATCTACTCGATCCCACTTTAGGGGGTAGATCATAGTGGTAATCCACCTCACAAACTCTTAAAAATATACGAAATGGTCTAATAAACCATGAAGAAAACTTGACACCCTATCCAAATCTCTGTAATCCACAGCGAGGTGAAACCTGAAGGAATACAAGGTCAATGGAATCAAACTAAAAAGTCCATTGCCGCCTATTATAATAATAGTTTTCAAACCTCTAGGATGTCTTCATCAACTCCAGGAGGATCTAAGCCTTCCCAATTATATCTCACAAAAACATTGAGCCTATAAGTGTTGACTTCTCTAGGTCGATCCAGCAATGTGGTGACCTATAGGGTCATACGTACAAAGCCTAAAATGGTGACATATCAATGGTGGAATAGAAGATATTGTTGTACATGAACTACCCCAATGGTAGGTGATACTCTCAACTATGGTCAATGTCCAACATCAAATCACATATCATGTCCTCCAGAACCTAAATAGTCCATTCTGTTTGGCCATCCATCTATTGGTAAAATGATATGACCAATCAAAACAGGGTCCCAAATGCCTTTAGAAATCTATTTCAAAACTAGGATGTAAAGATAGCATCACAATCCAAAAGAATTTTAAATGGACATCCATGGAGATGAATTATCTATTTAATGTATAGGTTCCCAAATAACATTACTAAACTATACTCTCGAATAGCTAGAATATGTTCTGACATGGTGAATTGGTCAAAAATCTCCCAGATTGAATCATGTACCCTGGATATAGATGTTAAACCCATCATGAAATAATTTGATATCTCATCCCACAACAATCCTGGTAATGTAAGTGGTTGATCTAAACCCGCTTAAACCTAGTGCTCATCCATCACTTGTTGATATGTAAGGCATCAATAAATTTACTCTGCCACTTATTTCTTCATCAAATGCCACCAAAATGGAATTGGATGTCCTGGAACAATTCTTCCACACATATATGAAATTCCAGTGGGGACGTATGAAACTGTACCAGATCCTCCTCAAGCAATGCCACTGGTAAAACTATTCATCCCCTAAAAGGAATGAAATGCTCCCCACCTTTTGGATATCCATCAGGATCATACCCTATGGACATTTGATCACATAAGGTCTCGATGTCTGTATCTCTATGATACACCTCCCTAAATCATTCTAAGAGTGGAGGGGTGAAAACCATCTATTGTAGGGGTATTTCTCCATCTCCATCCATAGATAATAAATGTTACGAGGCTATCATCTCCAAAACCTCATTAAAAAATTATTAACATCATTTCCTACTTAGAGAATCTGCCACTAGGTTCCCATTCTCAAGAGTATAGACAATCTCATTTCCATTGTTCTTAATGAACTCTATCCATCACCTATGTCTCATGTTCAGATACTTCTTAGAAAAAGACATAATTTAGACTCTTATGATCTGAGTAGGTGATAAATCACTCTCCCATCAGGTAGCATCATCACATTTTCAATGTTAAGTCTACCACTGAAAACTCAAGATCATGTGTTCAATAGTTCTAGTCATGTGGTATCAATTGGAATTAACCATAGTCAACCACATCATGACTCTACATTAGTATACAACCAATTCTGATTCATGATGCATCACAAAACTATACATACTAGACACCATTCTCTGACAATATCAATATTTGACCTCTTATCAAGCTCTGCCTTGAATCCTGAAAGCATTGACCTGAGGTCAACCATATGAAACTATCGTGACCCACTCAACTGATCAATGTGGTCAACAATCCATTGTAGTGTACACGTGTTCTTCATGTTCACCTAGTCTGTTCTACTAAAATCTACACACAACCTAAATTTACATTCTACCCTTTTGTAAATCCATACTAGGGCTGCCCGTGGTGAAACATTGGGTCTCATGAAACCCATCCTATGAAAATCCTTAAATTGAATCCACAAAATGTGAAACTACATGGAGGGATCTGATATTTTTTTGCTGATATAAATGTCCTCATGGGGTGTAAATCAATACAAATGTATATCTCCTCTCATGTTGGTAATCTTATAATGTCTTGAAGGAAAATGCCCTCATACTCTACCACCACTACAGGAAATAGAAAACTCACAAAATCCACTACACCAAGGGCCAGGTAAGCTAACCGATAAGTAATCTACTACACCCTCTAATGCATGAGTTCATCCTGGGCTACCTAAATTCCCTTTCCACCATCAAATGAAAACTTTTTTTTCAGCAGTGCATACATAACACACTCTTCGCCTAAAATTTTCAATCATGGAATGGTCTGTGGATAAAAAATTCATTCCGTGAATAAAATCAGAAGGCCTCAATGTCCAAACAAATTGGATCCCTTAGAATTTATCACCTTCAAGGATTATATAACACTATAGGCATATATGTTTGATCAGCAAGTATTCTCTAGTAGATGTCTCCCAGCAATATGGTCAAGTCAATGGTTCAACCTAAATCTCTATGTCTCGAACAAGATATGTGTAATAAATGTAATGAAAATAACCTTTGTCTATTTATACAAAATCTAATGTCAAAAACACAAATATCATTCCAAAAATTCATCCCAGAACCCCTTGGTCATATTCCTCGACTGCTTGCAGATTTCCCTACACATGTACACCAGCTCTCTGAGATTAGAGTAGACCACATGGGTGTGGTGGTGGTAACATGTCAAAACATTGACCACCTTTTATTTCCCCCCATATCCTCTACCATGTCTGATACCTTTAGGATATTCTTAATCATCCCATTGTCTCTACCTCAGTGGTCAATCCATTTTATCTTCTTCAGCAACATGACGGGTTGGACAATCTCAAGTGATATGTCCCCTATTATCACATGAGTAACACCACCTTTCTCTAGGATGATTAGACCCACCATGTGGGCCCTTTAAATGTATTTCCATTGTCCTGGATCCCCTATTGAATAATCTAACATGCCCAGGTCTCTAAAACTTATGTTGGATACCTTCTATTAAGGCCACTTCTCCTACTTTCCCACTACTGACTACTACTGGCTGTATCTGCTCATCCATGGAACTCCCAACCGCTAAGTCACGTTCTATTACCCCAGCAAAGGTTAGAATGCACATAGGGGTTAACCTTATGTTATTATTTGAGACCTCTACTATGAAAGTATTCTCAAACTCATACCATGAAAGAGTCTCTCTATAGTAAAATCAGGTAACTATACTCCACCATCACCTCGTTGAGTCATAATGAATGCCCTCCAAAAGGAGATCCATCTGATCTATTGGTGTATTGTTTATATAAAAAACATGGGTCACCACCTCAAGACATTACCCAACATGTTGTGTGTCGGGCTCGCATAAATACCCGATGGGTCTCTGTAGCTAAAACGCTTGAAGCATGATCAACCTTTGAACCTCATCCAAAATTACATTAGGCACAATATGCCGCTCTGATGGTGGTGTTGAGGAAGGCACACGACCTGGATGTATCATCAGGGTAATTGGTCCTTATTTCTATACCTTTTATATGAAAGGTCCATCCTCATTATCAATATAATTATTCATTGCTGGTATTCATCTCAGAGAAATATTATAACAACACATGATGTACCATGATTAATGAGCTTATCTGGAGGGCTGACTCAAGAAGGACATGGAACCAAAAGACATTCTTATATGATGATTTTACCATTATCTTCCCTCTAACTAGAATTTTCATTTACCATGATAAAAATTATTTTTTAAAATCCTGTTGTATGGATAGGTCGATCTCCACACAAACACTGGGGTCCCTGGCATGAAATATGAACGTGGAACAGTTAACATTGTATCCTAGAAGAAATCTCAAAGACTCTTGATCCTAATGTAGAATCAACCACATCTGATACCACTCTGTCATGTCCCATCCTAGTGGTGTTTGTTTCATTATTCCCATACCTGCCTCCAATAGGCTAGGGGCAAGTGACTAGAACTAAGTACAAAAGTCACAAACAAGGGAGGAATTTCTTATGTTCTTGTATGAACACAAATATCTACATGACCACAAATAATTAAATCTCAAAAAATAATGAGAAAAAATGCATGAATATCACTATCCCGACCAACAGAGTACGATAGGATGTAATGTGAAGGTATGTAAAGTAGTTCAAAATATAATCCATCAAAAAAGAAATAGTATGTAAACTATAATAATAAACATTCAAAAAAATATATATTGGGATGACTACTAGAAGTCACAGGGACACCATGGAATGATTGAAATCACAATGCTTTTTTGGGTGTTGGTCGGTCTAATGGTAACTCATCGACACAAGGCATGAATTCTGTAGGAAAATGCCATGCATGGATGATTATAAAAATACAATGTAGGAAAACATGAATCCAAAAAGAAATTAACAAAAAAATATACCTACATATCTACATAAAATCTTTCTAAAACATATAAAACAAAAACATCTAGATAAACTCATACCAAGACATGAATTCGATAGGAAAGTCACAACTTCTACATTTCAACACTAGGGAATCCATTCAATGATTCCATGAAGCACTCATCTAAGATAACAAACTACTGATTCTGATAACACTGATGACGTCCACCCAAGATGTACAATACATTAGAAACCATCATTAGTGATAGAGATATATTGAAAGGTATGAAGAGAGAGACATGATTCAACGAATAAGGATAACAGCTAGGGCCATGGGGTGATACTAATAACACCAATGGGATTAACTTTATATGTGGATGATTGATGTACAATAAGATTGGTCACGTCAATACCATGCACTCTTCCTAGGTCATGATAATGAATATAGGATCACACAACATGCCACTTGGTGGATTCCTACGACTCTATCTAGGATATTCGACTGAACAGATCATACTCCTACAATTCACAAATGATACCCACTATCTATCAGGGAAGCAAAGAAGAGAAAAATGTTTACAAAACATGTCCATGATATGGTTTATAAGTTATTAAAACCATGATAAAAGGGGGTACATGATTTTTAGTTTGATCAGACTCCATGTCCCTTGACCCCGGGTGCTGCCAGTGTACAACAAACCATGTCATTCCAACTATGTCGTGTAATAGATGGGTACATGTTCTGTATTAGGAGTCACACACCATTTCATTCTATAAGGGGTCCACATGTGTACTTTGGTCATGTGACAATATATGGTGCCATCCTGTATATCTCTACATGTGTACCAGTACATGGGGTAGTCTATGTACTCTATCCATGCCAAGTCAAGTGGTTGGGAATATGCCTTATTGGAAACCCGTTTACACCACCCCATATCTATGTACTTCCCATGTACACACTGATTTCTCTGGGATAGACCACATTTCTTGTAGGTATATCCACATGACATGTGATACATATCTCATACCTGAAACCATAGAATCCACTCAGGGAGACCCATACACCTTGTAATCATAGATTACACGTCTTTGGGTCTGGGATTTTCAAAATCCTTGGTTCGCACGCATGCCATCTACTCTTTTAATCCATCCACCATTCTAGTAACACATTTTGTTGAAACATAAGATCCTGTATTTTTCTTTCATTCCATCACCGAAAATGCACATTTAGTCTTCTGATCCATTCTCATAATGATATTAAAATAGCCATTAATTGTTCAACTGAAAAATGTCAAAGAACACAGATTTGGGGATCCACCATATTATGAATAGCTCCATGTTTATCTTTACCCCTCTGTCATGTCACACCAATACCAGATCTATGATATAAAATAGGTGTGCCATGAATTGGGTGTGCAATGATTTATTTTTCTGGATATGTCGAGTCATGGGCCAAGTGATGAATTCCTCCAATGAACGATGAACTGAGGGGACACAAGCATATATCAAACATGAGAAAGAAACCTTGACCGATGTTCATGTAGATCTCAGTTCTTTTTGTTAGAATGAGAATTCAATTTGTCAATAAATAATAACACAACCAAACTCCAAATAAATAACACAGAAATAAAACCCATCCTATAATGTCACCATCAAAAAATGGGTCATCATGTTTGTTGGTTGGTACAAGTTCACCGTTGAATTCCTTAATTGTGAATAAAATATGAAATAAAACATCCTACATTTGATTTGGATCACTCATAGAAAAATTTCAATCACTATGTCACCATTTTTTGTGATATACATCAAGAATTGTGTTTGTTGATCATCGATCTGTGACTCCGTCACCGTTTTCATGAGAGGTTTCTCAAATTATCTCCCTAGTGTTTTTTCAGCATTCTCGTGGTTATATGGATAAACATAATATTTAGGAATACTGATATTTATAAAGGAAATCACTAAATATAAAAAATAATTATTATTTAAATTATTTAATGATGATTACATCCATTTCATGTTTTTCCACGAAAGACCCACACCGAATAAAGTTTTGTCACGCCTTGGGAAAAAACATAACAAAATCAATATTGGTCTCATGTTTCCAATAATAGTATCTATTAATTAGTTATTAGGATTTTAAAAATTCATCATAATTTTATTTAGGGATATGTCAAAGGTGAAGTTTTCTACAGATGAACCGCACAGATCATGGTTGGGTCGCACATAGGATTAATCGACCACTCCGAACTCAACAACGCCCTAAGATTTCTGATATTGTAATCCATTTATGATTTTTTCCAATTTTCCAAGAAAACTGAATGGTTTTTATATTAAAATATTAATATTTTTTAGTAATTTTTTTGGGCGCATCGGGCCTCAAAATCGCATGTTGTCTCTGTGAATATTTTCAAAAAAAATCAATATTGTATTTAAAAATAACCCATAGAAAAATCAAAACATTACAATATAAAAAATATAGAATTACATACAATGCATTTACACTATGAATTTATTATTATACCCTTTGGTCTTACTATGGAACACACTATCCTAATGAATATAGTGAATATATTCTTAAGAGAGTATCATGACAAATTTTTTTGGGTCATTATATATGATAATCTTGATTATTCAAAGATCAAAGAATTACATGAATACCATTTGAGAATTATATTGAGGGCCCTAATAATGAATTGGTGTTATGAAAAAATTACCATGTTTGAATTTTGGCATTATAAAGTTTCTTTTTTGGTCCACATGATTTCAAGAGAGGGGATATATGTGGATCCACCAAAAAACAAAGTAATTGAAATTCATCCTTGTCTTTCAACAGTAATTATGAACCTATGTTTTCTTGGTTTTGTGAGATATTATCGATGTTTTGTGAATAATTTTCCATGACTATCTAATCCACTCAATAATTTGACTAATAAATTAGTTTTTTTCATGTGTATGGAGAAATGTGGATATAATTTCAAAGAGAAGTAAACAAGTTAATCCAGTGCACATGTGCTCATAGTACCTTGTAGAGGATAAATTTTTAGGGTCAATAGTGATTCTTCCATGAAGTGGATGGGATTTGTTCTGATACAAAATTATATTGGGAGATCTTATTCCACACAACAATTGAATCTCCATGATAAAAATTCCACAACTCATGATTTGGAGTTAGGTATAGCTTTCTTTTATTAAAGAAATGGATGTATAATTTTTATAGTGAATTGTGTGATATTTACAGTGATTAAAAATTTGTAAAGTATATTCTCACCCCAAAGGTGTTTAATATTTTCCAATTATTATTTTTGGAGTTTATTAATTATTAAACATTCTCAATAAATTATCACCGTAGAAAAGTAGAATATATGGATGATGCTTTGAGTAAAAAAGACTATCCTAGCCTATCCAGGAAGAGAATCACAATAGTTACAATATTTATGGATTTGAGAATTATTGGTCTTGAAATTTAAAAGTAAGGGAGAAATATTATCCTTTTAAAAGTAATTTTCAACTATCTATACATGTGATGATTATGGAGGTGAAAAAAAGATGTGGAGTTTCAAAAAAATGCGGGGAATGTTCCTAAATTTAACAATGCTCATGATTGAATGAAATTGGATTTTGATGAATATGTATCTCAGTTTATGTTTTCTATGAAATTTAATGTAGAAAGATATATGTCTGATGGGATGTTACAACTATTTCCCATACCAGAATGGAAATGGGAAAAAATCACTATGAACTATTTCATCGAACATCAAAAAACATATAAATTCCATAATTCTATATGGGTTATTGTTGATCACCTTTAAAAATAGTCACACATCATTTATATTATAGAGGATTTATCTCTTGATCAGGATTCCATGTTTTATATAATGTATGTGGTAATATTTCAGGGAGTAACACATTCCATTATATCTTTTTGGGATCATAGGAATACCTCAATGTTCTGGAGAAGTCTTTAGTAGGCTCTGGATATAGTGGTATATTTTAATGCTAATTATCATCCATAGATAGATGGTCATTATAAAAGGATAATTCAAACTATAAAATACAGGTTGATAACATTCTCTATGTATTTCAAATTATTTTGGGATCACCACTAACTATTTTTAGAATTTTTTTACAACTATAGATCACACTCTAGTATTAAAATTGATCCTTATAAATCCACCTTTGTAATGAAGTGAAGGAATAAATATTTTTGGGATTATTTTGATGAAGAAAATATATTAGGACTATATTTTCGTGATGAAATGGAAGATAAGGACAGATCTATTCAACATCACATAAGAGCATCTAATAGTCTGAAAAACATTCATGCTGAAAATAGATGGAAATAACTAGAGTGTGAAGTGAGTGAAAAGGTGTTTCTAGAAATATTTCCATATATGGGAGGAATCATATTTCTAAATAATGGAAATTTTATCCCTTGGTATATAAGTCATTTTGAAATTATAAATCGTGTTGGGGAGTTAGATTATATATTGAAAATTTCATTGACTCCCTCTCAATTACATGTAGTGTTCTACGAATCACTCCTGAGAAAGTAAATACCACATACTTTACATGTACTATATTCTGATTTCATATTGCTGGATTAAGTTCTATCTTATTAAGAACAACCGATAGCAAATTTGGATCATAGTGAAAATGTACTGTCAAAGAAGACCACTCTCTTATTTAATGTTTTATTGAGGAAGCACTAATTTGTGGAAGATATGTGGGGACATAAGGATATTATTATTCAATGTTATCCTAATCTATTTGTGTCTATGTGAATAATTTCAAAGGAAAAATTTAGTTTAGAGGGGGTAGAATGTAACAATATGATGTTTTTATGAAGCATTTTACATAAATAATTTCAATTCTTCAATAACATTTATTATACATAATCATGAGTTTAAAAGAACCATGGGAAACCATTGGTATAATATTACCATTAAAACATATCAATTGAGTTAGTGGGAATAAATAACTAAATAATGAAAATGTCGGGTGAGTTATATGGTTACCAATTATTTATGAAAAATATAAACCAATTAAATATGTAATAAATATTTGTAGTTTAGTATTAAAAAATTATGACGATTACAGTTAGTAAATGAAATCATTGAACTATTATTGTTATATATTTAATAAAAAAATTTATATTAACCGAAATGATATGTTAGTCAAAGGTTATGAATAAACTCTATTTTATGTGAAAAACATATATTTTTCAAAAGATTAATTTTGCAGCCTTTTAATAGAGACCTATTTTTAAATTAATTTTTTTACACATTAATAATTTTTTTATATGGAATCATAAACCTATTATTAAATTAATGGTTTTGAGGAATTTAAAAAATATAAAAAAAATTAATTGAAAAAAACTTTTTCATAAAAATAAAATTAATGATTGAATTATATTATTGAACGGTTTTAACTAATGAATAGATTAATTTTCTTTAAATTAATATAATTTATGTAATTTTCAATAATTTTTCATTGATTTCAAATGAAAAAACCTTTCAATATTATGTAATATTTTAGCTTTTATAACTCATTTTATCATTCCAATAATGAGATGAATATCTAACTAATCACCTAAACATATTTGAATTTATTTTTCTAAAATTGAATAAATATTTAGAAACAGTAAATCCAAATTAATTAAATAGATTCCCTTTAATTTTTTTCATTTTGAATAAAAACATATGTAACTTTTATTAAAATGGTAAATGTGTAAATTTGGTAATTAAGGGTGACACTAATGTTGTAAAATTACCCTAACACTTGAACTAATATAACGGGATCAAAATTTTTACCTAATTCATCCTTGAGTCGAAATGGTATCCTTTGAAGCCACATGGATGAGATTAGAACATATAATTTATTTTATTTAAAAAAGATCAACATGTCATACTAAAATTTTAATTACTACATCCTTGTAATATAATATTTCACAGAATATAAATTAAACTAAAAATACTCATTTGAAATCTATTATATTTTTATTTGTCTCGGAAATTTATTTGTAATTTTATATGAAATAAATAATAACCTTATTATCTTATAGATTAATGATGCAGAAATTATTTAATTGATGTTAAATCAATTAAATAATGTTTTTTAATATTATAATAACCATTAAAATAAAAAAAACTTGAAACAAAAATTTATTTTTTGAGTATATGTCGACTATATTCATTTAATGTTCATGTTATTGACCATTTGGGGCCATATGTAAAATATTGTTGCGCTTATAATATTTTATTTAAAGTGATGTGAAAGTGGCGACATTCCAGTTTTAATGAATATAAAATTTTTAATGTAGGATTTTTCATGAATATATATTAGAATCTATGTATTCTTATGAAATATATTGGATTTATATTCATTATAGTATTTTATTTTTATGCTTTATTTAACATATATTTATGATAAAAAAATTCAGAAAACAAAGGTTGTAATTATTTTATTAATTGATATAATAAATAAAAAAGTCCAGTAACATTAAAATAAATATAATTTTGGATAATTAATATATTAAATTAATTTTATAGATTACCGTGACATTTTTTGAATATAATAAAAAAAATTATTTCTATAGTAACTTTTAATCTTTATATTTATAAAAATAAATTAATTCTATAGTATGAAATTTGGCACTCTTGATTGTTTTTCAAAAGAATGTATCATTAAATTATTAAAAAACATATCTCATTTAAAAAAATTAGAATAATAATGAAATGGTTTTAAAATTTATAAACTATTAATTTAGGGTCTAATTGGAATCAAATAATTAAATATTGCACACTATTAATATTGAAATTGGAATCATGTAATCTAAAATTAAATATAATAACTAATTGATAAATGAAAATGATAAGGTTTAAATGGAAAATACTCATAAATTATTGGTTGATGATATTGAAAATATATCTCATCTAATATTCATAACTATAGAATTTTTGTGGTTTTTTGGATGTGGTTTTAATTTGTTACAGTTTTTTGGGAAATTCAAAATGTAGCCCTATCCTCATATATAAATTGGAATCTCCTACCACATTTATTCATAACTCATTGTTACTTAATGTTAATCTATCCCCTGAAAATTTCCCTTCTCATCATCCATATTCACATTCTATAGGTTTTGGTCATCTCAGAAGACAATATTTAGTGCCTTTAATAGTAGATCTATAGGGAGCTCACTAAATAAAAGGTAATCTCTATTACCGACTCTCTTAAGATCAATTTTTCTTCAAATTCCACTTCCTTTTGTGTTTATATTATTATTTAATAAATAAAAAATCTATTATATAATGATATTTTATTTTGGTTATTGAACAACCTTATTTATCTTTACATCCATCCTATGAAGAAAAAAATCCCCACACGAGGATACATATAGTTTACCATCTCCACGTTGTGGTGTAATATTTTTTTAACCACCACTTTACATATATGGGTATAATGATGGTAATAATAACTATATATTATCATTACAACAAGATATTTATTCTACACCTATATATACACCATCCAGTTCATTACAATTTCATAATTAATGGAATGATATAATCAGTCATGCGTACATATGGCCTACCGTATACCCAATGCGATTCAATTAATTCTACATGATATAAATTATAGAATGAATATATAGAATGAATAAAAATGATATTAAATATATAATTCTAATTCTATAAATTATATAACTATATCGTATGAAGAATAATAATAACTTATTTGACCAAACTTTCATAAGAAAAATAAGATGTTTATACCAGAAAAACAATTAATAATGAAATGTTATTAAAAAAAGTAGTAATATGATTACATATGATATAAGAAATGAATATTATTCTAGAATAATATCATGACATAATATAAATCATTATACCTTAGGTTCAGATACATATATAGGATATCAGAACTAAGGTAAGGGATAATTTTACAGTTATATTATTATCCGAGAATATTTATACATTAGTATGTAATGTGGAATATTTATCAATAATTTCCATATTTCCTAAATATTTAATATTATTTTTATTCATCTTATATATTTTAAATTCAATTTTAAACATTGGGGATTTCTTTGACGGTATGAATGAAATATTCTATCATTTTTTGATACGAGGTACATTTTGAATTGTCTTCCTAATGTAAAAGAATAATGTTTTCTATTAAATTATACGACATAAAATGTTTTTATATTGTCATAAGATCATATTTCCATGAGTCTATCAGTAAAATATTTAATGGTTATTTTTATATAATTTATTATATTTTAGAGTTTTGTGGAATTTTGAGAAAATAAAATGTATTTAATGTAGATAGGATATTTTCCTCAAGAATTAATTTCATTTATTTTATCAAAATTACTTTCCATATAAGATGGAACTTTTTAATAGGGTTATTTTTCAATCACAATTATTCCTAGGATTTGATTGTGTTTATAATGGAATTCTATTTATGAAATCAAATTCCTTTATATGGATTATGTTATGATGGAATGATGATTAAGAAACCCAATGTATTCTGCTGGTTATGAAATAATGAATGATTTATGTTTTTTTGGAACACATAATATTGATTTTATAATTATATGGGAGGGACCTATGTCTCCATACCATTAATTGGGTAATGATTTATATCTCATGATATAGAAAGGGATTAAATTGGAAATGATCTTTGTTCAGTAATATAGGGTTGAACGAGGTGTGAACTGGGTTTAGTAACTCACATTGTCTTCTATGGTGGTCTTGGAAATGAGACATGAATAATATGAATGATTTTATATTCTTATGTGTGTGGCACAATATTTAATGTCTTAGGTTATGAATTTTGGGATTCATTTATTGGATTTTTATGAACATTTATGATTTATCCCATGGAATGACATGACGATCTTTCATATTAAGGATAACTTTCTAAAATTTTACGTTATTATGTGTTATGATTATGATATAATTGATATCTCCCTATTTACAATTACTAAACATCAAATATCAAAATTTATTATATTTTATTAATTAGTATACTTCAATTTTTAAGTAATATCTATATATTTAAATTATGGGTTTTTAGAGTTGGAATAAGAGGAATAGTATATTTATACTATGGATTCTAGGATGAGAAACACATTGGAGGAACTTGAAGGATATGATGATGTATTGGATACAATATTAGTGTTATTGAACTGATCATGAATAACTAAGGATAATACCTAAAATGTCCTAAATTAAAATTTTATTCTTTATTATATTGTTTTACAATTACGAATAGTGTATTTTATAATATTATTATTGGGTATAGCCAATGGATGAAACACTAAGGAACCACATTAATGCTGGATGAGATGTGAATTGCAATGACTATCCTCCTATGAAACTGAATTTTGTGGGTGTTGGAATGAAAAATATTGTTGGTATAATCAGAAAACATTATAAAGATATCCATCATGTAGGAAATTAAAATGATCAAAAGATAGAGAAACATTTGGTTGAGTCCTTAATGAGGTAGTTTCCACCTCCATTCAGTGGGTCTTCAGATCCACTAATTTATGAACAATGGATTACTACTAGTGGAATAATATTTTCAGTTCTCTAATGTTCAGAACATGATATTGTCATCTTGGTAGTATATCATTTGGAAATTGAATATGATTAATGGAATAATTTAATCAATAATGATAGGAAATTTGATGAAATTTAATTCATGGAATTAGATGAGTTCAAGAATGTATTTTTTAATAAGCACGTTCCTCATATTCGTAAAAAAAAAGGATAAGGAGTCCCTTGAAAATAATAAAATGGATGATGAATTTGTTGGTACCAATGAAGAAAATTTACAAGACTTGAATGTTATGCCTCTAGAATCATTATCGCACCTGAGTTTAAAATTGATTGATTTTTAGTGGATTAATACCATGTCTCTAAAGGCATTATCCATAAGGAACTTCAATAGTTATGAAGAAATAGTTCAATGTTCTATTAAGGTTGAGATGCATATTGGGATAACCCATCTATCCTATGGGTTTGATAAGATGAGTAAAATGGAATTCAAGGGGAAATCTAATGACCAAAATGAAAATAAGATTTTTTTTACGTTATGCTCATTGTGTGGAAAGAAACATTGAGGGAATTTTCTTAAAGGGACTGAAAAATGTTCTATTTTTGGGATATGAGGTCATTGGGTAGATGAATTATGATGTCATAGGGAAAATGTTTCTAATGATGTGAATTTTCAAAAGAATACATAGAATTAAAAACCTACACATATGTGATACAAGTGTAAGGAAATAGAGAATTTATCCAACCAATGCAGAAATCCCAGGTTTATTGTTGATGATCGATGGTAATAAAATCTTATGGACAATCATAAAGGCAGGACACCTGCGATCACTATTGATGTTGTGGATTACAATAATGAAGTGGTGAAAGGTACACATTCAATCCACTCCAAAGTAGAAAATATTGGTATTTGATTTTTGATCCACCCACTATTTTGTTTTTGAGAAATTTATTATGGGTATCATCATATTACCCCAATAATTAGATGTTGTGTTAGTTGTGGAAAATAATAATAGAACAATAGTCGCATCAAAAGTATATAATTATTCTCCTATTTATGATTTTTTTGGGAAATACTTCCTGGAAATATTATTATCCTGGTATTAGTCAATGTTTACATGATTCATGGCATGGAGTGGCTTTCTCTCTATGGGTCTCATATCAATTTTTTTTAATGTAAGTCACATTTTTTATTATAGATCAATGTATGAACATTTATCATAGCAAGTATGTGTATGAACTTCTAGGGAAAATATCTTCCATTTAGTGGGAAATTATTCCTATAAATGAGTGTTATCGATATCAATGTATGGGGAGAATCTCAGCATTTATAATACACCAATTTTACAGGAGTTTGATTATGTATTTCCAGGTGAATTTCTAGGTCTTCCAACAAATCATTATTTTTATTTTTTAATTTAACTCATACATAATTCAATGACTATTTTAATGACATCTTATAGAATGGACCTAATTGAGTTGTAGGAATTAAAGAAGCAACACAAAGAGAACACTAAAAATAGATTTGTATAATCTAGTGTGTCACATTGGAGTAAATCTCTTCATTTTCTAGAGAAGAAATATTGATCAATGATACTCAACATTGATTATCAATAATATAAAAATATAAATATCAAAAAAAAATCTTCTTCCCCTCTTTTATTACATAATCGACTAACTACATGGAGATCAATAATTTTCATAAGTTTATCTTTATTTAGACATGATAAATTATGGATCAATAAGGAGGATATACCAAAGATGGCATCCCATATAGGGTATGGACACAATTAATTTATAGTTATTATATTGGGACTTACTAATTCAATTTCTATATTTATGGATAAAATTAATTGATTCTTTAGAAACTATCTTGATCAAATGTTGGTATATTTTATTGATTATATTCTTGTTTACAAGAAGAGAAAGTATGATCATTAATATTGGTCAATAATTGTTCTAATGAACTTGATATAGAATAAGAATTTTGAACAATTTACCTATTTGTAATTTTGGCATTAGAATGTTTCTTTTTTTGGTTCATATAATCTCAAGAGAGGGGATATTTGTGGATCCAACCAAAATAGAAGTTACTAAAAGTTGTTCCATACTGACAACAATAACTGAGAACTGATGTTTTCTTGGGTTGGATGGATATTATCGATGTTTTTTGAATAATTTTTTATGACTATCTAATCCACTCAACATGTTTATTTGGAAATGATTTAACCTCATGATGAAGGAGGAATGTTAAGATAATTTAATGGAGCTAAAAATAATGTCATCCATTTCACATGTGCTCACAATGACTTTTAGGGGACAATGGTTTGTGATCTATATTGATTCATCCAGAAAGTGGCTATGATATTTCCTCTTGAAAAATGATTGGTGAAAATAAATACCTTAAAAAATTTAATATCCATGAGAATAGTTAACAGACTATTAATTTAGAGGTAGCTATGACAATTATTGCAGTAATGATATGGAGGAATTATCTTTATGGTAAATAGTGTGTTATTTGTATATATTTTAATTGTTTAATGTATATTTTCAAAATAGTGGAATTGAATATGATGTAAAGATAATTGTGGGATTTGTTTAAAAATTACAAATTATCAATACATTCCCATCATGGGATAGTGAACAAGGTGGCATATGCATTCAGTCGAAAGGACTATGCTAGCATGCTCATGATGGGGATAAAAAAGGATCCAATAATTTTGGATTTGAGAAGCATGGATCAGGAAATTTTAATGAAAGGGTATAAATATTATATTTCCCAAAATAATGTTCAAAAATATATATAAGTGAATATTATGAAGGTGTAGAATGAAGTTTTTGATCTATAAAAGAACATGAGACATGTTCCAGAATTAAAATATGATTGTGATAGAACAATAATAGTAAAGAATTTTGTTTTAATTCCACCAATTCCAAAACAAAAGAAGACATTGGATGAGGCTCGTAGTTCTTCATTCTCTATTCATCATCGAAGTATAAAGAAGTATCGTTACCTGAATGCATATTTCTATTGGGATGGAATGAAAATGGATATTGCATAATATGAATCTTAGTGCATGGTTTTTTAGAATGTTAAGGCCGACAAATAGATGTCGAATGGGATGTCACAATTGTTATCCATACCAAGATATAAATGTTTGAACATAACTATGAACATTCTCGTTGAAATCTCGAGAACATCTAATGTATATGCTATTTTGTGGCTTATATTTGATCGCATTACGAATTTAGAATACTTAATTTCTATTTGGGAGGATTTATCAATTAATCATCATTCCATTATATATATAAATAAAGTTGTAATATTTTACGGAGTTCAAAATTCCATTATATCATATTGGGATCCAAGGATTACCTTGTTGTTATGGAGAAGATTTTAGTAGGATATGGATACAGAGGTATGTTTCATCACTTCTTATCAACTTTATAATGAATATCCACATGAGAGGAAAATTAAAACATTAGAAGAAATATTGAGATATTTTTCTATTGATTTCAAAGGTGTTTGGGGTCAACACCGACCATTGGTGAAATTTTATTAGAACAATTGCTATCAGTCATGTATTCAAATAGAACCTTATGAAGTACTCTATGAAGATAAGTGAATAGCTCCAACTTGATGGGTTGGAGTTGGGGAAAAAGCTATTAGGATCAGATCATGTTGGTGAAATTGAAGATCTGGTCAGATATATTTAACAACACATAAGAGCAACTTAGGGTCAGTAAAAAAGTTATACAAAAAACTTATGGAAATTCCTAGAGTATGAAGTGGGTTGAGAGGTGTTTCAAAAAATATTTCCCTCGTAGAATGTAATGGGACTGGTAATGAAGGGAACGTTGAAGCCTAGGTATATTGGTCATTTTAAAATTTTGATAATGATGGGAAGTTATCTTACTGATTGGAACTTCCACCAAATCTCTCTCACATTCACATTTTGTTCCATGTATCCCTCCAAACAATGTATAAACCTATTCGTTGACATGTACTCGAATCTTAAGTCATACCACTGGAGCATGATCCTTTATATGAAGAAAAAATAGACATTCTATATCATAGAAAAAATGTTATGCGAAACAAAACCACTATATTTGGTAATGTTTTCTGGCAGAGCCAAAAATATGATGATGCTATTTGGGAAATTAGTGATGTGATTTGGAAATGGTTTCCACATCTATTTGTATCTATGTGACAAATTTTGAGGCAAAAATTCAATTTATAGGAGGTTTAAAATAACACACTGATGTTTTTATGAATCATTTTCATTAAATAATTATAATTATTCAATATCGTGAATTTTTGTATATATAAAGTCAATTAAACCATGATGTTTTTATAAAATAATGTTTTTATTTAGCTAAAAATTATTTAGTCAAAAAATAAACCTATTAATTGTAAATGAAATATTTTAATTGTTGTATCTATAAAATGAATGAAAATTAATAAATGAAATTAATGATATATACATTTTATAAATATTATAAAATATTTTTTATCATATCCCAATAGATATTCTATTCATAGTGTATAATAAACCCTATTTTATGTATAAAAACATTTATTTTTTAAAATGGTGATTTTCCCCCATTTTATGGGAGAACCCTTTTTTAATTAAACTTTTTACACATTAATAAATATAATATGAGAAACTATTCATTTTCTTTGGAATCGGGATATAAAAATTTACTTTGGATGAGTTTTTATGTTTTTCTAATATCATTTATGTTTTGATGAATAGTGAAAATATAATAAATTTTTATTGAAAACAAATTTTTACATAAAAATAATTTTTATGATTAAATTATACTATTAAATAGTTAAAATGTATAAATAGATTATATTTTTATCATGTAATATAATTTAAGTTTTTGGAATTATTTTTTCATTGAATTCATATGTAAAAACATTTCAATATTTTTCAATGTATTAAAATTTAAAACAGTTTTTTCCTTTCCAACAATGATATGAATCATATATGAATTAATTTTATGTATATGATTTTAATTTTGAAAAATTGATTCCTTTTGGGGAATCATTATTTCTATGTTATTAAAATATATTTAATTTGTTTTTGGGAATTATAAATATTATCTTCCGTAATTTTTATTATGGTGATAAAACGGTATATTAGGTAATAGAGGTTAAAAATAATTTTATAAAATTTCCCTAACACTTTTCCTAAAGTAATTTTATGACAGTGATTTGTGGAAAATCAACATTATGTCTAAATTTATCCATTTCCAACCACCTGGGTGAGATTCAGGGATATAATATAATTTATTTAATGAAAAGTTAAATATTTCGAATTCAAATTTTAATAAGTGTATCATTTTTAATATATTGTTACCTAGAAAAATAGTATACTATAAATACTCATTTGAAATATATGAATTTATTAATTGAAAATTAATTTTATTTCTAATTTTTATGAAATATATAATTTACTTTATATCTTATACATTAGTGATGTAGAAATTATTTAATTGATGAGAAATCGTTAAAATATTATTGGTTATAATGATAATAACCATTAAAAGATAATAACACATGACAAAATTTTATTAGACAGGTATATCTCGACCATATTCATCCATGGGTCATGTTATTGATGATTTGAAGTAATATTGAAAACATTATGACACTTATATTTTTGTATTTAAAGTGATTTTAATGATTTCACATTCATGTTTTAATAAATATAACCTTTTTAATATTGGATTTTTCATAAGATATAATCAATTATACATATTTTTATTAAATAATGGGTACATAACTTTAATGTAGTATTTTATTTTTATTTTTTATTCAAAAAATAAGTATGGTAATTAATTTCACAAAACTAATTTTTTAGTTATTATTTTAAGGGATATAATAAATAAATTTTATTACAAATATTTAAATGATTATTAATTTTCAAAATTAATATTTCCAAAGAATTTTTTATATGAACCAGACTTGTTTAAAATATATTAAATAATTTGGTTCAAATATATCATGTTATCTTCATATTTTTTGAAGTCAATTAGTCGTATAGTATAAAAATGGACATTATTGATTGTTTATCAAAATAAATTACCATTGAATTATTTAAAAATCATAAAACATTTTAAAAAAATGTAGAATAATTATGAAATTGTTTAAAATTTTATAAAATATTCATTTATGGTGTAATTTACATCAAATAAGAATATATTAAACAATTTTAATATTTAAATATTTATTACCATAGTAAAAATTGAATAGAATAACTAAGTGTTAAATGAAACTGATAAGGATTAAATGGAAATAAAAACATGTTAATATTTTTTTGATGCGATTTAAATATTATCTAATCTCATCATAGAAAATAATTTATTATGAAGTTTATTTCATGTGTATTTTATATATTATAAATTAATATTTCTTGAAATTATGATGGTGCCTCCAACCAGAACTATAAAAGGGAACCCCATACCTCATTTAATCATAACTCATTTAGCCTTAATGTTAGTAAATCCATAGAAACTTACACTTCTCAACTAACCTACTATAATTCTATTTGTTCAGGTATTCTATAGAGGCCATCTTTAGTGCCTTAATGTAGAGATCTAGAGGGAGCTCACTGAAGAGGAGGCAATCTCTTTTAACACATCCCTTAAGATAATTTTTTATTCTAATTCCACTTCCATTGTTGATTCAAATATTAATTAATAAATAAATTAACACCAATATATTGAGATATTTTTATGGGTATTGAAAAAACTTATTCAACCTTCTATTAATCCTAAGAAAAATGAAATCAACATGCCTACGTATGTAAGACTTACCGTCTCCATGTTCTGTAATAATATACCTTACACCACTATTTTACATCGATGAGTATAATAATGTAAATTATAACTATATATTATTATTATAACAATATATATATTGTATAAAAATATATATACCATACACATCCATACCATTTCATAATTAATAGAATAATATTGTCTCTCATGCCAATGTACAACATATTATCTCTACAATGAAATGTGATCCATTCTAAAAGATTTCTATCCAATAGTAAATATATATAATGTATAAATATGATATATATTATATTAATACCAATATAGAAATGATATAACTACAACATGTGAAGAATAATCAAAAATTATTTGAGAAAACATGAATAAGGAAATACACATGTTTATACCCGAATAACAAGTAATAATGAAATGTATTTAACGAATGGGTAATTATATGATCATATATGAAATAAAAAAAATGAAAATGATTATGGGAAAATCCAATGAATTATATAAATAATTAAAAAGAATGTTCAGATACACAAAGTGGATAACATACCTTTGGTAAGGGATAATTTTTCAATCTCATTATTATCAAAAATTGTTTATATGTAAGTATTTATTGGAGAATATTTATTATGAACATCATTGTTTCATAAATATGTTAAATTATTTACATTATTATACATCTTTTTAAATCCGATTTTACCCAATGTTTAATATTTATTAAATAATGTGAAATGAATATTTTTCTATTTTTTCAATATAAGGTACTTTTTGACTTATCCGACCAAAGCATGAAAAGTATTTTTTTTCTATTAACATATTTGACATGATGAGTGTTTAAATTTTAATAAAATATTATTTGAGAGAATATTCCAGTACAAGATTTGATATTAATTTAAAAACAATCATTAATTATTATATATCCTTTAAGAAAAGAAGTTGTTTTTTCAAGAAATAACATTTTCCTCAAGAAATAATTTCATATGTTTTGTGAAAATTATATTCCATCTAATATGAAATTATTTATTAGAGTTATGTTTCTATCCATATTATTCCTATAGTTTACTTGATATTATGAGGGAATTATATTTATGTGTTCTATTTTTATATGGATTATGTAATTAGGAAATGATGTTCGAGAAACACATTTTATTCTTTAGTTTATGTGATGATGTATGATTTATGTTTTTATTTCCCATGAAAGAATGAATTTATTATAAGATTGGTTGGACCTATATCTCCCTCCACTGAATTGGGTAAAATAATTTATATATCTAGAGATAGATATGGATATAATGGGAAATGATATTGGTTTAGTAATACTTGAATGGAATGAGGAGTGAGCTCAGTTCATTAATTCAATTTGTCCATTATGATGGTCATGGAATTGATCCTTGACTAATATTAATGATATTATATGCTTATGTGTATGCCACCAAATTTCATGTTTTATGATTTCAATTTTCGTATTTAATTCATTAATTCTTATAAATTTTTTATTTTACCCCAATGCATGATATCACCATCAGTCATATATATGATAATATTTTCAAATTCAATGTTCGTAAGTGTTATAATTATGACAGGATTGGAATATTATTATTTACCCTTAATGGGAAAGAGATGTAACCATTTATTATGTTTCTTTTCCCCAGGTAATGAAGACGGTAATTAAGTAAGATATTCTAAAAGGGGTCTAGTTTTGAAGAAATAATCAAAGAGACAATGTAGATGTCTTATAAAAATGTTGTTTGTGTTTCCCAATTTATAAAGACACTAAACCAATATAGTACTGTTTTTGTTTTTTTATATTTTAGTAATGAATATTCTTCAATTTTTAAGTAATATCTATGTATTTAAATTATTTTTCATTATAATATTCATGATTCATGGAATAATTATTGGCAGTTCAAAAGACATGAATCATATGGAAATAAAGAATATGGTCCAAAAAAACATGTCATTAACATTAGATAGAAATTATTAAATAAAAATAAAATTTTAAAATTATGAACATGGATAAATAGTTTAAGGTTTAATCATTCAATTATGGACATTAAATCAGACCCCTTCATAAACATATGGACAAGAAAACTAGGCCCACACATAATATTATAGAAATGAAAACCACGTCTGCTCATAAAATTGTTAACATGAAATGATGTTCATGAATAACATATAAACTTCATGACTTTTCCATATTTAACCAATGAATTGGGGGGATATATATGTCCCATACATCACATGATGAAAATCATATATATGTATTCCACATGAACATAAATCATTCTACATATCAGAACCCGTGGAATGAAATGGATTTCATAAACACCATTCCATATTAATAAATAACTATTCATCGAATGATTAATAATTAAAATAGTAAATCATAATCTCATTAAAAGATAAGTAACATAAAATAATGAATTGTTATATGAATTTTTTTTAAGATAACTGTTGAAAAAAAATCTCAAGGAAAATACACATTCTTCTTTGAAAACGATTACATTACGAGAAATGTCATGAAATTTTAAAATAAATAATTTTATTTAAAAATATAAATTTATTCTTTTAAGGTAAGATTCAAGTAAATAAGGTTTAATGGATGGGTTAAAACTGTTTATGTCATTTGTGTTAGAAAATAATTCTTCTTATACCATTTCCAAAAAAGTCAAAAACAACTTCGTTTTAAAAAAGGAAAAAATATTCATTACAAACTGTTTCATAAAATTACTTACATAGGTAAAAAGACTATATTTTTTTTTGAATATAGTAAATTTATTTTGAGAATTTATTTTATGAATCATTGACATGGATGGTAAATAATCCACAATGGATACTTACATTTAAACATACTCGAATAATAATGAGAATGTGAAATAATCCTTATTAATTTATAGTAAGTAGAATAATCTTCCACCAGAAATAATGAAAATTTTATGGATTTGAAAAATAACATAATATTAAGTCTATGATTCCAAAAATACATTTTTGTGATGTATATAAACCATGTAAGATAAATATGTCATGTGTGAGGCATGCATCTTACAGAAGTAATGGTGAGACAAAAATTTAAAGACCTAGATTTTCTGTGGAAATGTTTTTTCTTAAATACATGGGAATTTAACGACTCCGCAAAAAATGATGGCGCGTGATTCTGAGGCCCGATGTGCCTTTAACACCCCGAGATTTTATGAAAAATATTCTTTTTATTTTCATTAATGTCTTTTGTTGTACGCTACACCAAAAGAAGCTTTCACAAAATGCATCCTTGACTTGCCTTGCATTACACGCAATCGCGACCTTCCTCGATAGCGTGTGTATTACGCAATACCGAGTTTCACAAAACAACGATATGCTATTAAAATATTATTAAAACTAGCCGTTATGAATAGTAATAACCACTTTTTGAAATTTTGTAAATTTTATTTTCAAAATGGACTTCATTTTTGGATTCGGAATATCAAAATTACCTTAGGGTGAAATTTTGGTACTTTTCGGATAACTTTCATTTTCTAATGAATAGTGAAAATTACTAAATTTTAATGAAAAACAACATTTTTAATATAAATATTTAATAGTGATAAATTATTAATTTGAGTGGTTTTAAATTATATTTAGAGTATATTTTTACAATTTAATACAATGTTGGTCATTGGATGTAATTTCACATTTAAACCAGACATAAACGGGTGTCAATCTTTTGATAGTTATTATCTCTTAAGAACACGATATATGTTAATTTTTAAACTAATTAATGCAACTGATATTTTTTGAATTTGTTAAAATAGACATCATTTTTGAGTTCATAATATAAAATATAGCTTAGACCTAATTTTTGGTATATTTCTAGAAACTTTCATTTTTTGATGAATAGTGAAACCACTAAGTGGTAGTTAAAAAAATGAATATTTCATAAAACTTAATTTTACGACTTCTGTGAGTGGAATTTCAAAAATCCAAGAGACACGGTTGATGTCAATAAGTAAAATGTGGTTCAATGAGATGAAAATATTTTTTGGTGAATAGTAACTTTTTACTTTTTTTACCACTGTTAAAAGTAAATAGGGTAATTAAGGGTAAAAATGATATTATTATTACCCTAAAACATGTACTAATTTTATTGGATAAGTGTAATTAGACCAAAAACAACCTTAGGAATAATATATGATCATTTAGTCCCACTTGGATTAGATTATGACATTTATTATTAATTTATGTAAAGAAGGGTTAAAATAGTTAAAATCAAAGTTTAATAAGTAAATAATTCTTAATATAGGGTTATACATAAGATACATTCGCCTATAAATATTCATTAGAAAGATAAAAATATTTCCTACATAATGGTATTTTATTTCTAATTTTTAGACATTAAATAATTTAATTTATTTATGACACAATGATGATGCAGTAATTATCTTATTAATGAAATATTGACGTAATTGATGGTATAAATACCCAAATAAATGTAATTTGAGACTTTTTCTGAATTACACTAATTTTAAAGGTTAATATGACATATTATTATTGATTTAATTAACTTTTTTAGAACTAATAATTCTGTTATGATTTTTCAAAAATCAATTACTAAATAGTGTCAAAATTGACAAAAAATAGTTTTTTAAAAAATATTATATTATTAATTGTTATTTTATTTCTAAATATCTAATGTTAGGCCAAATTACTTAGATAAGGTTATATATATTAATAATAAACAACTTGGGGTTCATTTGTCTTGTTATAGTAAGTTTATTAACCTTATAGTGTAAGAACACAAAAAGACACGATAAAAGTAAAATTATATAACTTAAAGTTAAATATAAATGATAAGGTTAAAATAGGAACCTAAACTTGTCTAAATTCTATTTTATGAGAGGATTGAGACCCATACCCACCTTAGAATCTAAATAAATCAATTTGGAGCTATTTAAAACCGAATTTGGCTTTATAATAAAATAATAGTTTTAGTTATTCCAAAGGTGCCCCTCTCCTCCCTTATAAAAGGGCACCTCCTCCCTCTCTTCCTCACACAAAATTGAGCCTTCATGCTCGGCCAAACCCTGCCAAATTCTCTTCTAAACTTCCCTAGAAAAATCCTAGAGGTTCTGGTCTTCCTCAAAGACCAATTTTATTGCCCAAAAAGGAGATCTCAAAGAGGCGCTTCAAAGAAGAGGCAATGTCCGTTACCGATTATTTCAACTTTATTTCTTCTTCCACTTATTCTTCTTCGGTTGTTTCATTATGAAGTAATAAAATCCGTATCACTCATATAATGATATGTTATTATAAGTATGAAACAACCCTATTTCACCATCTATCCATCCTACGGAAAACGAAATCACCGCGCGTGCGTACGTACAGAATACCGTCTCCACGCCGTGGTGTAATCTATTTTCCACCACCACTTTACTTGGATGGGTATAATGGTGTACATAATAACTATATGTGATTATTGTAAAGTGATATTGATTATGAAATTGTATATATAAACTCCAATACAATTCCACGATCATGAGAACGATATCATCTCTCGTGCGTACGTACGGACTACCGTCTCCACGACGCGATGAGATTCATTCTCCACGTTAACCATTCAGGAATGATTATAAAGTATATATAATAAGTAATCATGAAATTTATGACATAATAATGATACTAGATTTATGTTTATATATATGTATGTCATCTACTTAATTCCATTCAACTCAATAAAGAAACGAAAACAACGTTCATGCGTACGTACGGCCTACCGTCTCTATGAACGGTGTATTTCTTTCCATTTACTGATTTATTATATATATATGTATATTCTGAATATATATTATATATAAATAATGTTTTATATTCTGGAATTAAGTAATAATGATCTATGTAATCATATGAATAATTACAAGTCAAAACACGGACGACAAATGAAACAAATTTACCCAAAACGCTCTTTAACATGGAATTTACAAAAGAACGTGCAAAATAAAGTAATAAGTGAACCATATATGATATCATAACAATGAGTATGATTCTGGAATAAGTCAATGACATTATTTAAATCATTATACAGGAGGTTCGGACACTTACAAAGCAAATCGAACCTAAGGTAAGGGAAATATCACAATCTCATTTTTATCCGAGATAGTTTATACATTGAAATTTACTAGGGTGTATTTTATCATACATATCCATGTTTCCTCAATATGTAATATTATTTCCATCCACCTACAATTGTTTAAATCCAATTTTACCCTTCGGTGAGTTTTTAGTAAAATATATGAAAGGAATATTTTGTCGTTTTTCGTATGAGGTACTTTTTGACTTTTCTGAAAAAAGTACGAAGAACGTTTTTTCTAACTTATACGACATGAATGGATTTTTAATACATTATTTACAAGAAGATTCCTTTACAAGTTTTAAAGTTTATTTTTAATCAACTTCTTTTAGTTTATAATTGTATGACATGTTAAGAAAGGAAAAGTGTTTTTGAAGTAGAAAGGATATTTTCCTCAAGAATGGAGTTCAAGTGTTTTATCAAAATTATTTTCCATATAAGATAATAAAGGGTTATGTTTATATCCCTATTTTTACATTGATTTGACTATGTTGTGATGGAATTATTTTTATGAATTCCTTTATCTTATATGAATTGTTTTATGATGTCACGATATTTAAGATTCCCATTTTTATTACATGGGTTATGCTATGATGTATGGTTTATGATTTTGTGGCACACATAAGAATGGTATCATTATGAGATGGGTGGGACCTATATCTCCCTCCAATGCATTGGGTAAAGATTTTATATCTCATGAGATAGACATGGCGGAAACGGCAGGTTAAACCGGTTCAGTGAAACAGGAATGAAACGAGGAGTGAACTCGGTTCAGAAATGGACTTTGTCCACTAAGATAGTCTTGGAAATGAGTCTTGACTAACAAGAAATGATTCTCTATGATTATGTGTGTATGCCACAAAGATTCATGTTTTATGTTATGATTATTGGGATTAAATTTCACTACTATGATTTAACCAATGATATGAAATTATGATTTATTTTGCAGGTTTAAGATTTCTAAAAGTTATGTTCTTATGTATATGATGTGATT
The DNA here is from genome assembly GCA_963277665.1 of Viscum album. Taxonomy (NCBI): domain Eukaryota; kingdom Viridiplantae; phylum Streptophyta; class Magnoliopsida; order Santalales; family Viscaceae; genus Viscum; species Viscum album. The sequence continues at coordinate 903,569,391 of OY728122.1, read as the reverse complement.
GATATTTATTCTGTTTAATCTTACTGAGAATTTGAGCTCACCCTTTTATGTTTTCTTTTCCCCAGGATATAAAGAAAGGTTTTAGGTAAAAAAATAGGATCTTTATAGGAGATGTTGAAGATCTTTCACCATGATTAGAAGATTATATTCCGAGTTTCCAAAGACACTAAACTATTATGGTCCTTGTGTGTGTGTGTTTTTGTTATGTACTAATTATTCCACAAAAGTAATGTAATGTCCATGTACGTTAAGCTTAGGGTCTCTACAGTTGGTGTCAGAGGAAAGGTTTAGTCAACCTTTGGAAACTAAGATGCGAGAACTTTATTGAGATTCCTAGAGATATTTCTAAGGTATGTCTAGGGATGTCCCTAAGGTTAAATATAAGTATAGGTTATAGTACTAGAATTATGGTAAGCCAAGATGTTAGATATTGAAGTTACTCCCCCTTTATTATATTGTTTTCCCTAGCATGATTTTTGCCTCTCACACTATCCTTTTTGGATTTTAGACGATGGATGGAACCCGAAGAAACAGTGTTGATCAATGCAGTGGACAATGCAATGATTGTACTCCTGAACAAACAAATGTTATGGGAGATGGAGTGAAAAATATTATTGCTATACTTAGAAAAGCTATGAATCATTCTGGACTTCCAAATGAGCAGAGAAGGTAACAATATTCTATTGAGTCCTTCATGAGGCAACGCCCACGTTCTTTCAGCGGGTCTTCTGATCCACTTGTTGCTGAACAATGGATCAGTACCACTGAAAAGATATTTTCAGTTCTTAAATGTTTTGAACATGATAAAGTCATCTTAGCAGTATATAGTTTGGAAGGTGAAGCTGATCAATGGTGGAATCCTATCAAGAATACGAGGAAAAGAGATGAAATTGAGTCCACGGAATGGGACGAGTTCAAGAACTTATTTTTCAATAAGTACTTCCCTAGTATTCTTCGAACAAAGATGGAGAAGTAGTTTATTGAACTGATGCAAAAGGATGATGAATCTGTTGGTATATACAAAGCGAATTTTACAAGGCTTGCAAGGTATGCATCTGGATTTATCATCCAACCTGAAAGTAAAGTTGATCGATTCTTCAGTGGCTTAAAACCAAATCTTTGAAGGGAATTAGCTATAAGAGACTTAAGTAGCTATGAAGAAATTGTGCATTGTGCTATCAAGGTATAAATGGAAGTTGTTGTTACTTATCCATCTCATAGTTTTGACAATAAACAAAAGATGGAGTTCAAGGAGAAATCTCAGAATAATGGTGAAAAGAAGTTGAATGTTTCCTTATTCTAAAAGTGTGGAAAGAAGCATGGTGGAGATTGTCTTAAAGGGACTAGAAAATGTTTTAAGTGTGGAAAAGAAGGCCATCAAGCAGCTGAGTGTCGAAGTAATGGAAAAAGGGTTTCTAATGATGTGAATAAAGAAAAGACTGTAGAGAATGCACCACCAACACTTCAATGATTCACGTGAAAGAAAATGGGGGCATTATGGTAATAAATTCCCTAATCCAAGGGTTATTAATGATAGACATGAGCAACCACATAAGGAAAAGGACAAAGGGAAGTCAAATGCGATCAATATTTCTGATGTTGAATATGAAAACAATGTGGTGGAATGAATAGGTGTTTATGTAATGGGATTCCAAAATAATGTTGTATATAGTATCGTGGAATATTGGAATATTTATGTATTGGTCTATTGTGGTTTTAAATGGTACCGGTAACCATAGAATGTGATTGAGATATTTTTGGAAAAAAAGATGACATGCACATAATGAAAGGAAAAGGGGAAAATGAAATGTTTGACCGTATTCATGAGCTCATCACTAATATAAGGAGAATGTTATATCATGGTTTTAGTATATAGAATTTTTGGATTTTGGTATGTGGAAAGAGTTAACTTTTAACTGCATTCATGTTTTCACTAAGGTTGAATGGATATTCATTTTTCAAGAGAATACATGATTAAGGCATTCGACTGTTTGGAATGTGACCAACAAGACATATCTTATGATATATGGGGATCAATGATGGTATTAAATCTCTGGTAATCCTTTTCACTATATTATGAGAGTGGACTGTAGTATTATGGATAATCCTAAAGATTGGAATGGATTATGTTGGACATAAGTTAGGATAGAACTTTTTTCTATATTATTTAAGGGATGATATAGTAATATAGCTTTAGAAAAAGGACAACCTGCAGGACGGGCGACAGCACATCGCGTCAGACAAGGCTATGGGAATCGAACCCACAACCGAAGTGCGACTGGCCTTTATCGCCTACCACTGGCCTACATGAAGTCCCTGTTTAGTAGAAACTAGTTTTATTATATTAAGTAGTATGATATATGAAGTATAAGTCCATTTTAGGAACCATATATGATTAATCTCACTATAGATAGACTTATGTATTTTTTTGATAACTTTTTTAACCTTTTGTTTGAAACAGATGGAATGACCCATCATTCTGTCACATGATCTATTAAAACTTCATGAATAACAAATTCAACTTCATTTCTTTAAGAGATGAAGTGGAAATTGTTCTAAATCACGAACAACAGTGAGATTGTACCAAAATAAAGTAAGTATTTATTCTAATTCAAAATCTTCAACTTTAGGGAAATGATCTTGAAAACCAAAAAATGTTGTCCTAGTGCCCTTATATCTGATGAATCAGATGGTACCCTAGATCATCACAAATTTATGGCTTTGTGATTGCTGGATTTTCCATAGCCATGTTCTCTACCACTCTCCATCAGAACACGATGATTAGATTTCTCTTCCATATCCATATTTTCACCTATGTGGAAACCCAGTGATTAGTTTATTTGGTTAACCCTTACGTTTCATACTTTTGTTTTTAAAGATTGGTTTTGGTATTCCTTTTTACTATGTGGGTTTCTATTAAATAAAATTTTGAGTAGTAAACCATTTATAACCCCGATGAATTTCGAGGGCGAAATTTATTTTAAGGGGGGTAGAATGTAACACCCTGAGATTTTATGAAAAATATTCATTTTAATTTCATTAATGTCTTGTGTTGTACGCTACACCAAAAGAAGATTGCACAACACGTATCCTTGACTTTCCTTGCATTACACGCAATCGCGACCTTCCTCGATAGCGTGTGTAGTACGTAATACCGAGTTTCAAAAAACAATGATATGCTATTAAAATATTATTAAAACTAGCCGTAATGAATAGTAATAACCACTTTTTGAATTTTTTTTATTTTTATTTTCAAAATGGACTTCATTTTTGGATTCGGAATATCAAAATTAGCTTAGGGGGAAATTTTGGTACTTTTCAGATAACTTTCATTTTCTGATGAATAGTGAAAATTACTAAATTTTAATTAAAAAAAACATTTTAATTGAAATAATTAATAGTGTTAAATTATTAATTTGAGTGGTTTTAAAGTATATTTAGAGTATACTTTTACAATTTAATACAATTTTGGTCATTGGATGTAATTTTACATTTAAACCAGACATAAACAAGTGTCAATCTTTTGATAGTTATTACCTCTTAAGAACACGCTATATGTTTTGAGGAAGGGAATTAATTATTAAATTAATTAATGCAACTTATATGTTTTGAATTTGTTAAAATATACATCATTTTTGAGTTCATAATATCAAATATAGCTTAGGCCTAATTTTTGGTATTTTTCTGGAAACTTTCATTTTTTGATGAATAGTGAAACCACTAAGTGGTAGTTAAAAAAATGAATTTTTCATAAAACTTAATTTTACTGCTTTTATGAGTGGAATTTCAAAAATCCGAGAGAAACGGTTGATGTGGGTAAGTAAATTGTGGTTCAATGAGATGAAAATAATTTTTGGTGAATAGTAACTTTTTACTTTTTTTCACCACGGTTAAAAGTAAATAGTGTAATTAAGGGTAAAAATGATATTATTATTACCCTAACACATGTCCTAATTCTATTGGATAAGTTTAATTCGACCAAAAACAACCTTAGGAATAAAATATGATCATTTAGGCCCACTTGGATTAGATTAGGACATTTATTATTAATTTATTTAAAGAAGGGTTAAAATAGTTAAAATCAATGTTTAATAAGTAAATCATTTTTAATATAGGTTAGAAAGCTAAAAATATTTCCTACATAAAGGTATTTTATTTTTAATTTTTAGACATTATATAATTTAATTTATTTATGAAAGAAAGTTGATGCAGTAATTATCTTATTAATGAAATATTGACGTAATTGATGTTATAAATACCCAAATAAATGTAATTTGAGAATTTTTATGAATTCCACTAATTTTCTAGGTTAATATGACATGTTAGTATTGATTTAATTAAATTTTTTCGAACTAATCATTCTGTTATGTTTTTTACAAAAATCAATTACTAAATAGTGTCAAAATTGACATAAAATAGTTTTTTAAAACGAATATTATATTATTAATTGTTATTTTATTTCTATAAATCTAATGTTCAGAAAAATGACTTAGATAAGGTTATATATATTAATAATAAACAACTTGGGGTTCATTTGGCTTGTTATAGTATGTTTATTAACCTTATAGTGTAAGAATACAAAAAGACACGATAAAAGTAAAATTATCTAACTTAAAGTTAAATATAAATGATAAGGCTAAAATAGGAACCTAAACTTGTATAAATTCTATTGGATGAGAGTATTTCGACCCATCCCCACCTTAGCATCGAAATAAATCAATTTGGAGCTATTTAAAACCGAATTTGGCTTTAAATAAAATAATATTTTTAGTTATTCCAAAGGTGCCCCTCTCCTCCCTTATAAAAGGGCACCTCCTCCCTCTCTTCCTCACACCACATTGAGCCTTCATGCTCGGGAAACCCCAAAAAAATTCTCTTCTCCACTTCCCTAGAAACATCCTAGAGGTTCTGGTCTTCCTCAAAGACCAATTTTAGTGCCCTAAAAGGAGATCTCAAAGAGGCGCTTCAAAGAAGAGGTAATGTCCGTTACCGATTCTTTCAACTTTATTTCTTCTTCCAATTCTTCTTCTTAGGTTGTTTCATTATGAAGTAATAACATCAGTATCACTCATATACTAATATTTTATTATAAGTATGAAACAACCCAATTTCACCATCCATCCATCCTACGGAAAACGAAATCACCGCGCATGCATACGTACGGAATACCGTCTCCACGTCGTGCTGTAATCTATTTTCCACCACCACCTTACTTGGATGGGTATAATGGTGTACATAATAACTATATATGATTATTTTAAAGTGATATTGATTCCTAAATAGAATATATACACTCTAATAAAATTCTACGATCATGAGAACAATATCATCGCTCGTGCGTACGTACGGACTACCGTCTCCACGACGCGATGAGATTCATTCTCCATGTTAACCATTCATGAATTATTATAAAGTATATATAATAAGTAATCAAGAAATATATGACATAATAATGATACTATATTTATGTGTATATATATGTATGTCATCTACTTAATCCATTCATCTCAATAAGGAAACGAAAACAGCGTTCATGCGTACGTACGACCTACCGTCTCCATGAACGGTGTATTTCTTTCCATTTAGTGATTTATTATATATATTTATATTCTGAATATATATTATATATAAATCATGTTTTATATTATGGAATTAATTAATAATGATCTAAGTAATCATATGAATAATTAAAATTCAAAACACGGACGACAAATGAAACAATTTTACCCAAACCGCTCTTTAACATGGAATTTACAAAATAACGGGTAAAATAAAGTCATAAGTGAACTATATATGATATCAAAAAAATGTGTATGATTCTTGAATAAGTCAATTACATTATTTAAATCATTATACGGGAGGTTTGGACACTTACAAAGCAAATCAGACGTAAGGTAAGGGAAATATCACAATCTCATTTTTATCCGAGATTGTTTATACATTGAAATTTACTAGGGTGTATTTTAACATCCACATCCATGTTTCCTCAATATTTAATATTTTTTTCCATCCACCTACAATTGTTTAAATCCAATTTTACCCTTCGGTGATTTTTTAGTAAAATATATGAAAGGAATATTTTTTCATTTTTCGTACGAGGTATTTTTTGACTTTTCCGACAAAAGTACGAAGAATGTTTTTTTAACTTATACGGCATGAATGGATTTTTAAAAAATTATTTCCAAGAAGCTTCCTTTACAAGTTTTAATGTTTATTTTTAATCAACTTCTTTTAGTTTATAACTGTATGACATGTTAAGAAAGGAAAAGTGTTTTTGAAGTAGAAAGGATATTTTCCTCAAGAATAGAGTTCAAGTGTTTTATCAAAATAATTTTCCATCTAAGATAATAAATGGTTCGGTTTATATCCCTATTTTTACATTGATTTGACTATGTTGTGATGGAATTATTTTTATGAATTCCTTTATCTTATATGAATTGTTACATGATGTCACGATGTTTAAGATTCCCATTTTTATTACATGGGTTATGCTATGATGTATGGTTTATGATTTTGTGGAACACATAAGAATGGTATCGTTATGAGATGGGTGGGACCTATATCTCCCTCCAATTCATTGGGTAAAGATTTTATATCTCATGAGATAGACATGGTGGGAACGGAAGGTTAAACCGGTTCAGTGAAACAGGACTGAAACGAGGACTGAACTCGGTTCAGAAATGGACTTTGTCCACTAAGATAGTCTTGTAAATGAGTCTTGACTAATAAGAAATGATTCTCTATGATTATGTGTGTATGCCACAAAGTTTCATGTTTTATGTTTTGATTATTGGGATTACATTTCACTACTATGATTTAACCCATGATATGAAATTATGATTTCTTTTGCAGGTTATGATTTCCAAAAGTTATGTTCTTATGTATATGATGTGATTAATATTTCTTTTGTTTACTCTTACTGAGCATTTGAGCTCACCCTTTTGTGTTTTCTTTTCCCCATGATATAAATAATGGTCTTAGGTAAAAAAAGAAGATCTTTATGGGAGATGTTGAAGATCTTTAACCACAATTAGAAGATTATATTCCGAGTTTCCAAAGACACCAAACTATTACGGTCCTTGTGTGTGTGTGTTTTTGTTATGTACTAAGTATTCCGCAAAAGTAATGTAATGTCCATGTACGTTAAGATTAGGGTCTCTACAGTTGATGTCAGAGGAAAGGTTTAGTCAACCTTTGGAAACTAGGATGTGAGAATTTTAGTGAGATCCCTAGAGATATTTCTAAGGTATGTCTAGGGATGTCCCTAAGGTTAAGTATATATATAGGTTATAGTACTAGAATTAGGGTAACCCAAGATGTTAGATATTGAAGTTACCCCCCCTTTATTATATTGTTTTCCCTAGCGTGTTTTTTGCCTCTCACACTATCCTTTTTGGGTTTTAGACGATGGATGGAACCCGAATGAACCATGTTGATCAATGCAATGGACAATGCAATGATTGTCCTCCTAAACAAACAAATGTTATGGGAGATGGAGTGAAAAATCTTATTCCTATACTTACACAAGCTATGAATCATTCTGGACTTCCAAATGAGCAGAGAAGGGAACGATATTCTATTGATTCCTTCATGAGGCAACGTCCACCTTCTTTCAGTGGGTCTTCTGATCCACTTGTTGCTGAACAATGGATCAGTACCACTGAAAAGATATTTTCAGTTCTTCAATGTTCTGAACATGATAAAGTCATCTTAACAGTATATCGTTTGAAAGGTGAAGTTGATCAATGGTGGAATCTTATCAAGAATACGATGCAAAGAGATGAAATTGAGTCCATGGAATGGGATGAGTTCAAGAACTTATTTTTCAATAAGTACTTCCCTCATATTCTTCGAACAAAGATGGAGAAGGAGTTTCTTGAACTAAAGAAAAAGGATGATGAATCTGTTGGTATATATGAAGAGAATTTTACAAGGCTTTCAAGGTATGCATCTGGATTTATCATCCAACCTGAAAGTAAAGTTGATCGATAGTTCAGTGGCTTAAAACCACATTTTCTAAGGGCATTAGATATAAGAGACTTTAGTAGTTACGATGAAATTGTGCGTTGTGCTATCAAGGTAGAAATGGATATTGGTGTTACTTATCCATCTCATAGTTTTGACAAGAAACGAAAGATGGATTTCAAGGAGAAATCTTAGAATAATGGGGAAAAGAATATGAATGTTTCCTTATGCTCAAAGTGTGTAAAGAATCATAGTAGAGATTGTCTTAAAGGGACTAGAAAATGTTTTAAGTGTGGAAAAGAAGGCCATCGAGCAGCTGAGTGTCTAAGTAATGGAAAAAGGTTTTCTAATGATGTGAATAAAGAAAAGACTACAGAGAACGCACCACCAACACTTCAATGCTTCAAGTGCAAGGAAAGGGGACATTATGCTAATAAATGCCCTAATCCAAGGGTTAGTGATGATCAACATGAGAAACCACTTAAGGCAAATGACAAAGGGAAGTCACATGCGATCACTATTGGCGATGTTGAATATGACAACAATGTGGTGGAATGATTAGGTGTTTATGTAATGGGATTCCAAATTAATGTTGTATATAGTATCATGGAATATTGGAATATTTATGTATTGGTCTATTTTGGTTTTCAATGGTACCGGTAACCATAGAATGTGATTGAGATATTTTTGGAAAAAAGGTGATATGCGCATAATGAAAGGAAAAGGAGAAAATGAAATGTTTGACCGTATTCATGAGCTCATGACTGATATAAGGAGAAGGTTATATCATGGTTTGAGTATATAGAATTTTTGGATTTTGGTATGTGGAAAGAGTTAAATTTTAACTGCATTCATGTTTTCACTAAGGTTCAATGGATATTCATTTTTCAAGAGAATACATGATTAAGGCCTTGGACTGTTTGGAATGTGACCAACAAGACATATCTTATGATATATGGGGATCAACGATGGTATTAAATCTCTGGTAATAATTTTAACTAACTTATGAGAGTGGACTGCAGTATTTTGGATAAGCCTAAAGATTGAAATGGATTATGTTGGACATACGTTAGGATAGAACCTTTTTCAATATTATTGATTGGATGTTATAGTAATATAGCTTTAGAAAAAGAAAAACCTGCAGGACGGGCGACATCCCATCGCGTCGGAAAAGGCTGTGGGAATCCAACCCACAACTGAAGTGCGACTGGCCTTTATCACCTACCACTGGCCTACAGGAAGTCCCTGTTTAGTAAAAACTAGTTTTATTATATTAAGCAGTATGATATATGAAGTATAAGTCCATTTTAGGAACCGTATATGATTAATCTCACTATAGATGGACTTATGTATTTTTTTTGATAACTTTTCTAACCTTTTGTTTGAAACAAATGGAATGACCCATAATTCTATCATAGGATCTATTAACAATTCTTGAATAACAAATTCAACTTCATTTATTTAAGAGATGAAGTGGAAATTGTTCAAATAACGAACAACAGTGAGATTGTACCAAAATAATGTAAGTATTTCTTCTAATTCAAAATCTTCAACTTTAGGGAAATGATCTTGAAAACCAAAAAATGTTTCTTAGTGCCCTTATATCCGATGAATCGGATGGTACCCTAGATCATCACAAATTTATGGCTTTGTGAATGCTGGATTTTCCATAGCCATGTTCTCTACCACTCTCCATCAAAACATGATGATTAGATTTCTCTTCCATATCCATATTTTCACCTATGTGGAAACCCAATGATTAGTTTATTTGGGTAACTGTTACATTTCATAATTTTGTTTTTAATGATTGGTTTTAGTATTCCTTTTTACGATGTGGGTTTCTATTAAATAAACTTTCGAGTATTAAACCATTTATAACCCCGACAAATTTCGAGGGAGAAATTCATTTTAAGGGGGGTAGAATGTAACACCGCGAGACTTTATGAAAAATATTCTTTTTAATTTCATTAATGTCTTGTGTTGTACGCTACACGAAAAGAAGCTTGCATAACACACATCCTTGACTTTCCTTGCATTACACGCAATCACGACCTTCCTCGATAGCATGTGTAGTACACAATACTGAGTTTCACAAAACAACGATATGATATTAAAATATTATTAAAACCAACCGTTATGAATAGTAATAACCACTTTTTGAAATTTTGTAAATTTTATTCTCAAAATGGACTTCATTTTTGGATTCGGAATATTGAAATTAGCTTAGGGTGAAATTTTGGTACTTTGCAGATAACTTTCATTTTCTGATGAATAGTGAAAATTACTAAATTTTAATTAAAAAAACAACCATTTTAATAGAAATAATTAATAGTGATAAATTTTTAATTTGAGTGGTTTTAAAGTATATGTAGAGTATATTTTTACAATTGAATACAATGTTGGTCATTGGAAGTAATTTCACATTTAAACCAGACATAAACAAGTGTCAATCTTTTGATAGTTATTATCTCTTAAGAACACGCTATATGTTTTGACGACGAGAATTAATATTTAAATTAATTAATGCAATTGATATGTTTTGAATTTGTTAAAATAGACGTCATTTTTGAGTTCATAATATCAAATATAGCTTAGGCCTAATTTTTGGAATTTTTCTGGAAACTTTCTTTTTTTTGATGAATAGTGAAACCACTAAGTGGTAGTTAAAAAAATGAATTTTTCATAAAACTTAATTTTACCACTTCTGTGAGTGGAATTTCAAAAATCCGAGAGACACGGTTGATGTCAGTAAGTAAAATGTGGTTCAATGAGATGAAAATAATTTTTGGTGAATAGTAACTTTTTACTTTTTTTTACCACGGTTAAAAGTAAATAGGGTAATTAAGGGTAAAAATGATATTATTATTACCTAACACATGTCCTAATTCAATTGGATAAGTGTAATTCGACCAAAAAAAACCTTAGGAATAAAATATGATCATTTAGGCCCACTTGGATTAGATTAGGACATTTATTATTAATTTATTTAAAGAAGGGTTAAAATAGTTAAAATCAAAGTTTAATAAGTAAATAATTCTTCATATAGGGATATACATAAGATAAATTAGACTATAAATATTAATTAGAAAGATAAAAATATTTCCTATATAATAGTATTTTATTTTTAATTTTTAGACATTAAATAATTTAATTTATTTATGACACAATGATGATGCAGTAATTATCTTATTAATGAATTATTGACATAATTGATGTTATAAATACCCAAATAAATGTAATTTGAGACTTTTTATCAATTACACTAATTTTATAGGTTAATATGACATGTTAGTATTTATTTAATTAAGTTTTTTTGAACTAATAATTCTATTATGATTTTTAAAAAAATCAATTACTAAATAGTGTCAAATTTGACATAAAATAATTTTTAAAAGAAATATTATATTATTAATTGTTATTTTATTTATAAAAATCTAATGTTAGTAAACATGACTTATATATGGTTATATATATTAATAATAAACAACTTGGTGTTAGTTTGGCTTGTTATAGTAAGTTTATTAACCTTATAGTGTAAGAACACAAAAAGACACGATAAAAGTAAAATTATCTAACTTAAAGTTAAATATAAATGATAAGGTTAAAATAGGAACCTAAACTTGTCTAAATTCTATTGGATGAGAGGATTTCGACCCATCCCCACCTTAGCATCAAAATAAATCAATTTGGAGCTATTTAAAGCCGAATTTGGCTTTATAATAAAATAATATTTTTAGTTATTCCAAAGGCGCCCCTCTCCTCCCTTATAATAGGGCACCTCCTCCCTCTCTTCCTCACACCACATTGAGCCTTCAATCTCGGCCAAACCCTGCCAAATTCTCTTCTACACTTCCCTAGAAACATCCTAGAGGTTTTGGTCTTCCTCAAAGACCAATTTTAGTTCCCTAAAAGGAGATATCAAAGAGGCGCTTTAAAGAAGAGGTAATGTCCGTTACCGATTCTTTCAACTTTATTTCTTTTTCCACTTCTTCTTCTTAGGTTGTTTAATTATGAAGTAATAACATCAGTATAACTAATATACTGATATGTTATTATAATTATGAAACAACCCTATTTCACCATCTATCCATCCTACGGAAAACAAAATCACCGCGCGTGCGTACATACAGAATACCATCTCCACGCCGTGGTGTAATCTATTTTCCACCACCACCTTACTTGGATGGGTACAATGGTGTACATAATAACTATATATGATTATTATAAAGTTATATTGATTCTGAAATAGTATATATATACTCCAATACAATTCCATGATCATGAGAATGATATCATCGCTCATGCGTACGTACGTACTACCGTCTCCACGACGCGATGAGATTCATTCTCCACATTAACCATTCATGAATGATTATAAAGTATATATAATAAGTAATCATGAAATATATGACATAATAATTATACTGGATTTATGTGTATATATATGTATGTCATCTACTTAATTCCATTCAACTCAATAAGGAAACGAAAACAGCGTTCATGTGTACGTACGACCTACCGTCTCTATGAATGATGTATTTCATTCCATTTACTGATTTATTATATATTTATATATTATGAATATATATTATTTATAAATCATGTTTTATATTATTTAATTAAGTAATAATTATCTAATTAATCATATGAATAATTACAAGTCAAGACACGAACGAAAATGAAACAATTTTACCCAAAACGCTCTTTAACATGGAATTTACAAAAGAACGGGTAAAATAAAGTCATAAGTGAACCATATATGATATCATAACAATTAGTATGATTCTGGAATAAGTCAATGACATTATTTAAATCCTTATACAGGAGGTTCGGACAATTACAAATTAAATCAGACCTAAGGTAAGGGAAATATCACAATCTAATTTTTATCCGAGATTGTTTATACTTTGAAATTTACTGGGGTGTATTTTATCCTCCAAGTCCATGTTTCCTCAATATGTAATATTAATTACATCCACCTAAAATTTTTTAAATCCAATTTTACCCTTTGTATAGTTTTTAGTAAAATATATGAAAATAATATTTTTTCGTTTTTCATACGAGGTATTTTTTGACTTTTCTGACAAAAGTACAAAGAATGATTTTTTTAAACATATATGGTATGAATGGATTTTTAAAAAATTATTTCCAAGAAGCATACTTTACAAGTTTTAATGTTTATTTTTAATCAAATTATTTTAGTTTATAATTGTATGACATGTTAAGAAAGGAAAAGTGTTTTTGAAGTAGAAAGGATATTTTCCTCAAAAATGGAGTTCAATTGTTTTATCAAAATTATTTTCCATATAAGAAAATAAGGGGTTATGTTTCTATCCCTATTTTTACATTGATTTGACTATGTTGTGATGGAATTAATTTTAGGAATTCCTTTATCTTATATGAATTGTTTTATGATGTCACGATGTTTAAGATTCCCATTTTTATTACATGGGTTAGCTATGACGTATGGTTTATGATTTTGTGGCACACATAAGAATGGTATCATTATGAGATGGGTGGGACCTATATCTCCCTCCAATGCATTGGGTAAAGATTTTATATCTCATGAGATAGACATGGCTGGAATGACAGGTTAAACCGGTTCAGTGAAACAGGACTGAAACGAGGAGTGAACTCGGTTCAGAAATGGACTTTGTCCACTAAGATAGTCTTGGTAATGAGTCGAGACTAATAAGAAATGAATCTCTATGATAATGTGTGTATGCCAAAAAGTTTCATGTTTTATGTTATGATTATTGGGATTACATTTCACAACTATTATTTAACCCATGATATGAAATTATGATTTCTTTTGCAGGTTAAGATTTCCAAAAGTTATGTTCTTATGTATATGATGTGATTGATATTTCTTTTGTTTACTCTTTCTGAGAATCTGAGCTCACCCTTTTATGTTTTCTTTTCCTCAGGATATAAATAAAGGTTTTGGGTAAAAAAAAGATCTTTATCGGAGATGTTGAAGATCTTTCACCACGATTAGAAGATTATATTCCGAGTTTCCAAAGACACTAAACTATTACGGTCCTTGTGTGTGTGTGTTTTTGTTATGTACTAAGTATTCCGCAAAAGTAATGTAATGTCCATGTACGTTAAGCTTAGGGTCTCTACAGTGCCTGGTATCAATTCCTAAAATTTTTTTAGGTACGTTCAGTAAACATACGATCGGGTTATTATAACTTTTGAACCAGTTCTTGGAATTGAAATCTAAGGGCAACGTTGAACTCGCAGCACTAGTATTCGCTTAAGGAGACATTCACTTCGACGACAGTGAGTCGAGAATAAAAGTTAGTTTTTGGTTTTTCATGGAAAGTAATAAAATAAAGTGAGCTTCACTTTATTTTTATTTGAGCTGCCATGTGGGTGTTTGGAGGTGGGTCCCACTAGATCTATAACCCCGTTGTGGAGGTTGGAAGTTAGAGGTGGGACCACCACACCTTAACCTCCCATGAGGGGTTATGGTGGTGGGGCCCACCCAAACCTAACCTCCCACGAGACGATACGACATGGGGACCACATGAGACTAAACCCCCTATTAATGGGAGGAGAGAAAAATATCTCAACTCCCTTCATTAATGAGGGTGAGCCCCTTAACCTCCTCTACCATTTATGGTGCCACCACCTCCCCTTTAATTATTTAAGCCAACACATAATTTATTATTCCAAATCCTTCACATTAATTAGGTGGAGCCAATTAAATTAATTCATCCAATTTGAATATTGTGCCAATGAATTAAAAATATATCACTCTCTCTTTTTATTTTGGTAGGAATTTCTCTTTTGGTAGGACATGGGAGAGTAGAGAAAATCTCCCAATGAAGAATGAAGAATGATGAATGAAAACCACCGGTGAGGAGCGACTTCGACTTCTTCCTTAGAGGGAACTGATAAGTGACGTCTTCGAAGACCGAATTCCCTCCTCATCGTCTTCAACGAACCGCCGCACGAGCTCGGGATTGAAAGTGTGTGGTGGACAGGACGATCGAAGATCTCCTCCGTTTTCTTCCCCATGACTCCATTGACAATCGACGATAAAGGTAGGGGTTAATTTGAGTGATATTTCCTTCCTTATTCTCCTCTTTGGTTGGAATGTAATCATTTTGGAGGTTATGAAACAATTGAAGTTCATATTTCTTACTCATTTATAATCCAAATGTTACCACCCTAAATGCAGAGGGTGTGGGCCAAAACAACATGGCCCGAACCCTCCACCGTTCTTGTTTATAACGATCTTCGTTATGTCGATGAAGAAATGAGGTGACGAAGGCGGCGAAGACAAAGGCCACACTACCCGACACCTTCGTGATCCGCACCAACCCTATGGCATTTCACACAGCCACCAGCCGAACCGGCCCCAACCGAGCCCCTGCCGGCTGTGCTGGTCGTCGAGCCGAGCCGTTACCCCGAGCCGGCCCGCACCCCTCCAGATTGCCCGGCCGCCTGTCGGCCTACCCAGACTCCTCCTTGCCTGCCCAACTGCACGCCGGCCCGCCTGGCGCCCCGCCCGACCCCCATCAGCCCGCCTCTCGGTCTGCCCGGCCGAACCGCACCGGCCCGCACGACCCACGCGCTCTGTATGACACATAACGACCGAGACGCACCCCTATTAGTTCTGGTCGTACCAATATCAGCTATCTAAGATGAGACGATGAGCTGCGCCCCACGTGCTCTGGGCCGAACAGGCCCCGAGCCCGGGCCGAAATGCCCACACGGCCTGCTGGGCTGGGCCCAGCGGGCCAGGCCGAACCGCCCACATGGCCTGCTGGACTAGGCCCAGTGGGCTGGGATGAACATAATAGGATGGCCTCCCTAATTGGTCGGGCCAAACCCAACAGGTCGGACCGGGTTCACCCAGATGGGGTCAGCCCAGACCTGGTCGGACCGGGTTGGACCGAACCCAATCCCACTACCGATCCTTTACATTCTTTGTCCATATCATTGGCACCAGAAGACCATTTGATGAACCATCAGTGGCAATGGTTTTCTTTGAGCACGATGGTCCCTTTGAGTATACCCTACTGGAGTTTAGGGTAATGTTGAGATACTATCAGGTTTGATCGTACACGAATCCAACCGGGACCGCAGGACTAAAAGGATAATGACTCACAGACTGGGCATTTAGTTGACACACCGTCTGTTGCGTTGAGACACATATGATGTGGCAGAACATTTAAATACTTCTACATGGGACATCGTGACTGTTGTTGTATCGACCTGTAGCTCGGAGAGCGGATCCTCCCGAAGACAAGCGAGCGTAGTGAGAAGTACCTCAGCAGCCCAAGGTTAGTGGGAAACACCTTGGTGACGTAGCATGCCCACTATACTTGATAGAGGAGGAGTTCTACAGCATCCGAGGTTTCGACAGTGTGACAAGGGATGTTACATGATACTACCCCTAGAATAAAATACTGGATTGAGATGAGTCAGTAAGTTTTTTGTTTACCTCATGATTGAGATGGATTACTTGATAACTTAGGAATATGTATGGGAATACACCTAAGTGGGGTTATTTATTGATTTAAAACTTTGTGGTTTATCTTTGCTGGATTTTATGATAGCTTGAGGGTCTCGGGGTCCCTAATGTGTATTGTTATACTCAACCCTACATGTGTTATGCCCGCACCTTGTTGTGTTGGTTGTAAACAACGGATGACGCTGACTGAGGCTGAGATTACCAGGACTGGACGGTACCCGGAGGTGGACCATACAACGTGTCGGTAAATGGAGGAGACCAATAGATGTGGAGTGCTGAGTAGGATATTTGTACCTACCCTATAGGTATGACCCGTGGTGGATGATCCAGGATCTACTTTTCACCTTTCAGTTGTTTTGTCCTTTCAGTTGAACATGTACTTTACAGTTGGGATTGTATTTCCGACCCCTTTACTTTTCAGCACTCTCTTGTTATACAGTTTTACATAGTGTTTTGTATCCAGTTGTGTGCTCTATTGTGTGTGTTTACAGTTATAATCGTAATGCCTTCCCAGTTTAGGGATTTACACCTTTGGTGCTAGTTGTCAGCCCCTAGCCTATGGAAGTTGGGCTTGGGGTAGTCACAACACGGGCCCCAGGGGACGGGTCGTGACAAATTGGTATCAGAGGGCGGTTCTACCGCAAAACATAGGACTCTGATCTATTCTGTGAAGAAATAGTGTTAAGGGTACTGAGTGTGGTTTTCAGTTCAGGGAGTCCAGTGTTGGTGTAATGGTTGACGTATCCATACACCAGGACCCTGACTACGGATTTCTGACTCTGTGCATGAAAACACTGATTGCGTGTGTGTTTTCAGAAGTTTTCATTAATTTAGCTCAACCATGACAGCTCACCAGGTATAATCTTTGACTGTGTCGCATCTTTTTCTTTCCAGATGCCTCCCCATGGATAACGAGCTAGATCCCACAGAATTGTACGCATATATTTCCCACCGAGCAATAAGGCCTTGGTGTAGGGCCCTCCTCCAGCAGAGGAACCAGTGGTATCACTACCCGTTTGGCCACCGATGCCACCAGCCCCAGCAGCAGACGATGCATGCCACTTGAGCACATTGAACGAGTTCCAGCACCAGAGGCTACCTAGGATCCGGGGAGAGATAGACCAGCATGCAGTAGAGGATTGGATGGAGGATGTGATTAGAGTCTTCAGACAGGTAGGGAAACCAGCCGACCTTATGGTGATCCTTGCCGCGAGTCTCCTTCAGTCAGCAATAGGCAGATGGTGGAGCCTGATGCTCCATGTGAATGATGAGGGGACACTACTCTGGGCACACTTCAAGAGCCTGTTATGGATAGAGTTTGTCCCATCCACCGTATGTGCAGTATGGATATTGGAGCTACTTCACCTGCGACAAGGTAGCATGACAGTGGCATAGTACTCAGCTCGGTTCACAAACATCTTGTGAAAATCCACAGATATGGTATCAAACCCATTATTCATGGCCTGGAACTTCATGCTGGGGTTTAGGCGAGAGATCCGAGCTTCGATGATCTCTATCGGCATCCCAATGCAAGTAGGGCTATTGGAGCGAGCCCTCTTAGTGGAGTGTTTCCTTGCTGAGAAATCTCCTGTAGCGAGACCCACAACTTGTCGAAATGCAACAGAGTCTTATGCAGCTGCCAGTATACAGATGTCTCATATTTTCAAGAGGACCAGACCCAAGGGTGTATGACCGCATGATTCAAGATCGGTTGTGGGGGAAGCCGGGGTAGAGACATAAATGCCAGGAGGAGGCTGTGTTTCACATGTCGTGGGCAGGGCCACATGGCTCGTGAATGTCCGACTCACCATTTGGATGATCAGCATACGGTTGACGGACTGCCCAGGCAGAGATATAGATTTGATCGAGGATGCCTGCAGGGAGTAGGTAGACGTGGTAGAGTGGCTGGCCATGCAACTGGTAGTGGATGATGTTTCGAGGTGTTACTGCCACCACCACCCGGAGGTCCACCCCGACCGCAGGGAGCAGGTGGACAGGCGAGATCTCAACTTCTGGCAGCTGAGTATTATGATCATGGTGCTCTGGAGATGATTTGAGGCATGGTCTATGTATACTCCTCCTTAGCTACAGTTCTTAGAGACACAAGTTCTAGTCACTCTTTCATTTCCACTGCCCTTGTTCAGAGCACACAGATTCTAACGGAGCCATTGCCTCGATACTTATATCCAGAGACTCCTACGAAAGCAGAATCAATGATTACACATTGGTTCTGGCAGTGTCAGCTTAATCTAGGAGGTGAGATCTTCGGCTAGAATCTCCTAGTAGCAGCATCGAGGCCTTACAACATCATCTTGGGTATGGACTGGTTATCTACAGTCCATACTCAGATCGATTGTATTAGGTGAAAAGTGATGTGTGTTCGCACAGATGGGACCATGTTTTCCTTCACCAGTGAGAAGGGTTCCTTTGCAGCATATGACATACTTACTCGGAGGAGGGTGCATCAGATTACTCATTAGTTGGCCTGCCTTAACCTCAGACCAGTTGATGTGGTGAGTTAGAGCTATCCTGTAGTGGTGGACAAGTACGCAGTTGTTTTCCCTGATGATATTCCAAGACTACCACCTCGCAGAGAGGTGGAATTCTACACTTACCTATACCCTAGGATGACACTGATATCTACACCAGCATATCGGAAGGCTCCTGCGGAGCTTCGCGAGCTGCGGGTATAGCTAGTGGACTTGCCGGAGAAGGGATTCAACCGACCCAGTGTTTCTCCCTAGGCAGCCCTGATTCTATTCGTCAAGAAGGAGGATGGGAGCTTGAGGTTTTTTGTTGACTACCATCACCAAAACCAGGTGACCATGAAGAACAAGTACCCTCTACTGAGGATTTACGACCACTTTGATCAGTTGAAGGTAGCACAGTGGTTCTTGAAGATAGAACTTAGATTAGGCTATCAACAGCACAGAATTCGAGATGAGGATGTGCAGAAGATGACATTAAGATGTTGGTATGGCCACTACAAGTTCTTGGTTATGCATTTCGGCCTAACCAATGCTCTATATGTGTTCATGGGACTCATAAACATGATTTTCCAGCCGTACCTCAATCACTTTTTTGAAGTCTTCATTGACGACATACTGATCTACTCGACTACTAAGGAGGAGCATGCCTACCATTTGTGGGTAGTACTGGACACACTCCGAGAGAACCAGCATTATGGTAAGCTATAAAAGTTCCAGTTTTGGATATGAGTGATTTAATTATTAGGACACGTTATATCAGAGGCTGGAGTTACAGTGGATCTAGTGAAGATTGAAGCGGTACATGTTTGGGATCCACCCAAGAGTGTGACAGAGGTACGGAGATTCTTGGGTTTGGTTGGTTACTACCGAAGGTTTGTTCTAGAATTCTCCAGAGTTGTAGTACCACGATCATCCTTGACAAAGAATGGGGAACCCTTCATGTGGTCAGAGAGATGCCGTCAGTGCTTTCTGGAGCTAAGGCAGAGGCTGAATAGTAACCCCATCTTGAGGCTTCTAGAGGAAGGCGTATGGTACGTAGTCTACTGCGACACATCAGGGACATGACTCAGGTGTGTCCTGATGTAGGAGGGAGTAGTGATAGCATATGGTTCTCGGCAGCTAAGACAACACGAGATGAACTACACTACCCATGACCCGAAGTTAGCAGCAGCGGTCTTCACCTTGATGATGTGGCCACACTATCTAATGGGTGAGAGTTTTACCATGTACTCTGATCATAAGTGTCTTGGGTATATCTTCTCTCATAAGGACCTGAACCTGAGACATCAACGTTGGATTGAGTTCCTCCAGGACTATGAATTCGAGATATTCTATACTACTGGAAAGGGGAACGTTGTAGCAAATGCACTCAGCAAGAGATCTGGTATACAACTGCTAGGTGAGGTGACAGAGCAACTAGTTTCCTTACAGATATCCTTTGTTGATAGAGAAAGAGCAACCTTTCTACAGTCTCTTACAACCACTAACCCAATTCTTTAGTGTGTCTGGGAGGCACAACATGGAGACGCTGACTGTGATACATGAAATGCTTAGATATCTACAGGGCAGGCACCTGATGGATTTTCTAAATTTGGGGAGCACATCATCCTTTTCAGAGGACGTTCTATGATACCAGTTCCACTTTAGGAGGAGGTGTTGAGGGAGTTCCACAAATCCCCTTTAGCGTTACATATAGGAGTGGCGAAAATGTACCTGGACCTTTGACGACAACATTGGTGGCCAGGTATGAAGAAGGCAGTAGCGGAGTCTGTCTCTCGATGCCTCATTTTTCAGCAAGTGAAGGCAGAGCACCAGGTACCAGCAGGATTGGTTTAGCCTTTAGAGGTGCTAGAGTGGAAATGGGATGGGATATCCATGGACTTCATGACAAGAAATTCACGTACATCTAGGGGTCATGGCTCGATTTGGGTGATCATTGATCGACTCACCATGTCGTCCCACTTCTTACTGATCAGAGAGTAGGGTTCAGTAGAGATCATGGGAGACCTCTATGTGAAGGAGATTGTGTGTATACATGGAGTACCTTCATCTATTGTCTCCAATCGTGACACATAGTTTACTTCTCGGCTGTGGAAGGGGTTGCAGGGGGCTTTCAGGACGCATCTTCGTCTGAGCACCACCTTCCATTTTCAGAAGGATATCCAGACTGAGCGGACCACTAAGACCCTCGAGGACATGCTGTGTTCTTGGGTCCTCAACTTCGGTCACAGCTGAGAGGATCACTTACCTTTGGAGAAGTTATCATACAAAAATAGTTATCACTCCACCATAGGGATGGCACCTTTTGAGGCGTTTTACGAGCGACCTTGCAGATCACTTTTGTGCCGGACTGACTCTGGGGAGTCTGCACTAGTGGGACTAGAGATGGTATGGGCTACCATGGAGAAGGTGCAGTTCTTCCAGGAGTGGATGAAGACTGCACAGAGCACACCAAAGTCATATGCTGACAGGAGATGGAGACCTCTGGAATTCGAGGATGGCGACCACATCTTTCTACAGGTCTCACCTCGATAGGGACTAAAAAGATTTGGATGGGGTGAAAAGTTATCTCTGAGATTCATCGAACCTTTTTAGATACTCATAAGATTTGGGGAGGTGGCTTACCGCTTAGATCTTCCACCTCAGTTTCATCGGATGCACGACGTCTTCCACAAATATCAGTTGAGGAGATACGTGCATGAACCTTCTCACATCATTGACCATGGAGAGTTGGACGTCGAAGATGGGCCGACATTCACGGAGTTTCCAGTGGAGATTGAGGATCAGAAAGATAAGGTCCTACGTGGACATTCGATACCTCTGGTGCGCATTCTCTAGTAGCACGGGAACCTCCAGAAGAGCACATGGGAGTAGGAGGCTCAGATGTGTGCTCAGTACCCCCACTTGTTCCCTTAGTTCGAGTTGTGGTTTACAGGGATGTTATTCCCTTAGGTGGGGAGTATGAATTGTGTTGTACATATAATAAATAGAACACATTTTGAAAAATTAATCTCTATTACACTTTCACACACACATGGAAAATTTCATAATTGGGATTAAATATTGTTGGGGTTAATAATAAGAAAATTCACATGGAACATTATTGTTTTCATAATCATAAAATTACCACATGTCAAAATAAAAAGTGAATTATTTTTATTTACATGTTATTTTATAAAAACAGTGATAAATAATGTATTATATTACTTATATTAAATAATTAGTATTTATTGATAAAATATCAAATGTCAATAATATCATTACCAATAATCCTTATATAAAAATATTACTCATTATTAATCAAAAAATTACTAATGATTATTAATTTTTACAATATAAATATCCTCATTATTCCCCAATATATAATAAAATATATTATAACAATCGAAAAGTAATTATAATGAAAATTATTTATTTGTAAATAAACTATAACATAAAAAAAAATATTTTTTTCAATAATGTGATTAGCATATATATTCCCATATATAATAAATTTAATTTGATGAAATTAAATTTATTTTTGAATTCATAATTTCAGAAAAAATAATATATATTGGGTATTTTACTTTGAAAAATAAATGGTTGGTTTTTTTTGTGAATAGTAAAATATACAAATTCTAAAAAGTCATAAAATTTTATGAAATTTAATTTATTTAATGAATGTAATGTTTATGAAAATTTTATTATTGAATAAAAATTAATTTATTATATAATATAAAATATATAATAGGATAATGATCCTCTTTAAAATATAGACATAACATTTTGAAAAACTAGGTAATCTTTGGTTTAAAATAATTGTGGTAAATGTTTTTTCCAATCAAAATAGTATTTATAATGTTCCATTCGTCATAGGACATGTTTAAAATAAAAAATAATTATCTAAATATCTATAATAATAAAAATAATTCAGTATCAATCATTGTGACCCTTTTGTTTGATGTAAAATGGTTTTCTCTTAGAACATGCATTTTTCTAAAAACTATCTTCATTCCATTTAAAAAAATTATATTAATATTAAAATATTCAACTTATAGTTTCTAAATTATTAAGATTTTAATCAATATTTATAATATAAATAATTAATATTGTGTCATAAGTGTAATTTTTTTTTCAATGTTTATAGTAATGTTGGTAACTATTTATCACACCTTTTTTGGGTAAAATAAGTTGAAAGTGTTAAATTAAAGGGTTAATGTATCCAAATAAAATATAAATCATTACTATAACTCATTGAATTGGTTTATATCAACCTCATCCTAATTATAGTTTAATCTATTTCAATTTTTATCCACTTGATGTGATTATAAAATAAGATATATAAAATAGTTACCCATTTTTACTTTATTACAACCCACCTATCATATAAAAGGAAAACCCCTTTCAACCAATATCAAAACTACTTGACCCACATTGAAAATCAAAGTATTAATTAATTAACAACCCATCATAGTTCCTCAAGTCTTGTCTTCCTTTTTTTATATAATCCATTACAATATTTTTTATTGAGTAAGAAAAAACTTGTTACTGAAAGAAGATGTATTTTCTCTAGAATATCTTTATCAGTATGCTTTTTTTAACCCTAAAAAAACCTAAAATTATCAAGATTAAATAATTGTATCATGATATTAACTATAAATAAAAGTTTTATTTTTAACATTACATCTATTTTATGTCTCCACTATGTTCTGTAGAAAACTAATGTAGCGCTCCGACATACGTACTCCCTATCATATCGACATAGAGATATAATTAATTTTACATAGATATTTTGAATTATTGATATTAATGTGGAAATAATCAATATATATTATATTTATGAAATAATAATTATTCCATGTATTGAGTATATAAACTACATTCTTAACTTTCAATCAAATAGATAATCTTAATGTTGGTCACGTGTGTGTGTGGGGAAAACCACATTCAAAATGGATTACGAGTCATTTTTCTATTACCACATTCCATAGATGATTATAAATAAACATATAATGAAAAAATTAATTCCTAAACAATTTATAATTTTTAATAGCATTGAACCATTTTAAAGTACTGCTAATATTTATAAATATAATGTGGTATTTTTAGAGAAATAAACATAATAACTGTTAATGGTTGAAGTAAGAAATTACTATTCTACGAATGAATTTATAATTATATTAAATATACCTTATAGAAATAAATATATGTGAATAATTTTCTTAATGAGGTATTTAATAAATTTTAATTGTCTATATAGGATTTTAGAACAACTATTATAAAGAATAATCTCAAGGTAATGTATTTCAGTTATAATTTCATTTTTTTGGATATATTTATTTTATAATATCCTCTTGAAGGATTATATAATATTAATATCATAAAAACATCGATATTTTTCAAATATTTTTTTTTTATATTTAAATGTTTATATTATTATTCATCATAACAGAATGTATGTTATTTTTAAATTGATTTATAAAATTATTATTAACTAATGTAATTGAAGAAGTTATTTCTAAAAATTTAATTCTACTATATTTTCAATATCCAAAGGAATTATTTTAATACTATAAATATATTTTATAATTAATATATGTCTTTTTTCATATATTAATGATTTCATGGTTTTGTGTTTTTTAATATTCCATCAGTCACGCATTATTAGACATTCTTTTCTCCTCAATGATAATAATACTTTTATAATAGATCATTTCCACATGTCTGATCTTAGTAGAACCGTATAACATTTTTATAAATTGATTCAATTAAATTTATATTACATACATAGTTATTTAATTTATGGGGAAAATATTTATGTTTCATTTTGGAAATTAAATATTTATAATTATTGACATATAACTAATTTTGAGAACTAATTTAATTAAACTTTCAGGATATGAGGAATTGATAGTACATGTATTTGATCGGAGGTAAATAATTATAGATTACACTAGATGAATTAAGAGGTATCATGAGACAAAAAAAATTTAATCTATTTTTCTTTTGTTTCTGGTCTACACATACCCATTTATTATGTATAATGAAATAGATTAGGTATTAACAGTAAGGAACATGATAAAATTGTTGAGACATAGATGGAATGACCATGATTTTTAGGATTTGATAAATATCATATTTATGAATTGAATTTTCATTATATTTGTGATATATATGTTTAAATTATTCATATATTTACTTTAAACTCAATTAGTTAATTGAATAAAATGTGTTTTTATTATCCACTCAACCATATTGATTATGTATTATTTATGCGTAATAGCTTCCAATATATGTTACCCTTAATAACCATGTGATATAACCCATTATTTATTTTTTTACCTCAATATATGTAAAAAGATATTTTAAATTATTTATAGAATTAAATAATGTTATTTATGGAATGAATTTTTTTATAATTTAATATTGTGAAAAATTATGTATCTTGTTTTCCATGATTTCTAAAACATTCGATACTTCCTAGTATGGTATTTGGTATCTTCAACCAATGTAGTAAAGTAAATAGTAACATTATGTTAATATGGATTTGTTTGTTACTATTACGTTTTATTAATGTTTAGTAGGACCATTGTGAACTATATTTTTAAGGAAATATATAATTTTAGAATTGTAATAATGTTTATTTTTTTGAGAATATTTATTATCATAGGAATTTTTAGATTATGGTTCAATATTCATGATGACTATGAGATATCATAGCATGTAAATTTTTTTATAGATAGAATCTAGAATATGTATGTAAATAAAAAATATTTTTAAATGAATGGATTACCCTATTAGGAAATAGAATATAATTGGGGCTGGTGATGAGAATTTCATGGAAGTATTAGGTCAATAGACATTGGTTGTGATGAAAAACATGCTGATATGGATTAATAGTTTATTCCATATCACCGTTCACATATGAACGATTTATCTTGGTGAATAATGAATTCATATATTTATGGAACATCTATTTTTTTAGATGAACAATTATTCATGTTCCTTGAAAATATATTTTTGTCCTTCATAAGTTATGAGTGTGAAATTGTTATTCATAGAGTGTATTACCTAAAGGGATATATTGATCAAATGGCGTTTTTATCTAAAATGCTTCATCGGGAGGTGTAATATATAGAAAAAATGTACAAATTAGACATTGATATCATTTAAGAAAATAATCTATGAAACGTAGAGATATAAATTGGATAGGATGTTCCTAACAATAATTTAGAATAATGAAAATCATGTTACAATGTATCAGGCTGACATTACATACATTACGCATACATGTTTTCAACCTCATACGTAATCTAGAAGATATATTAGTCATTTATTTGATGGTAATATGATGTGTATCCAAATAAGTATTTTTAAAATTATATTCAAAATATTATAATATAATATCAAGTGTTATTATGATAGATAATTTATTTTCTAGGTATTATATCACCAAGTTAAATAATTAAAAGAAATGGATGGATATGATCCATGAAAAAAAGAAAGTGTTCAAATAGTAGAAATTTGATCATGGGAATTTAAAGTTCTTATAATTGTGAAAAACTCATCTATATACATTGACAATAGTTACATGTGTCTATTTTATGATTATTAAAACAGGTCACAAGGCTCATGAATGAAATGGAATGAAACACACCACTAATATATAGTGAATTAATTGTGATGTGATGGGGAATAATTCAAACCAAAATCCCAATAATCAAGCCAACCTATCATAGAGGATGAAAAATTGAAAAGGCCATGCTAATGTGATTAATAAATCCAAGGTCAAATTTCATTAAGACTTGGTAGCATGCACACGGATTATAACAAGAACATTTAGAATAATATGTTTTTATTCTAAATCATCACACGCTTTTATATTATAATTGTTTTCCATGAAAAATTAATATTTCCTTATAAATATATAATTAATGTAGTTCATCAATAATCATTTTGAAAAATTCTCAAAAATATATATGTCAATTAGCTCCCAATATGACACATAGACATTTTTTATTTCTAAAATTGATTATTCTCATTATGTGTAAGTTATATATAATAATTTCCATTAATTGGATTTAAAATTATAATTTATTAATTTATTTACTAGAGTTAGAAATTTTTATTATAGATGTAGATATGGAATACCTTTAGTTAAGACGAGAGACTTAAATATCAAAATCATGTCATGAATAACTTTTAGAATCACTCCAAAACATATTTCATGTATAAGAAGTTATAGAAACTATGAATATTAATTGTCTTGTTAGAAAAGTGTATTTAAATATTTTTTTATAAAACATTGATCTGTTTATTTTGTAACTACATAGACATCCACCACATCTAGATGTTGAGTTTTTTTAGATCTCATCCCTAGAAAAAAATTATCTCGGACTACCAATAATATGACCAAATTAGAATTAGTTTGACTACAAAAACAACTATATGAGTTTCTTTATAAAGGATTTATACACCCCCTTATTTCTCAATGGGGGATTATTGGTTTTTTATAGAAGAATATTGGGTCGATGAGGTTGTTCATTGACTATTGAAATATCAATGATACTATAATTTGTATCCTCTAACATGAATTGATGAATAGTTTGATAAAATTTATGGATACCTATATATATCAATCATTTATAAATTTTCAGGGTATAATATATTTAGGTAATATAAGGAAGATATTATATTGAAGGAATTTTATACATGGTTTGAAAATTAAGAATTTTGACTTTTTCATATTAGACCAAATAGTGCTCCCACTATATTTGTTGTCTTGATGAATAATGTATTAAATGAATATCATGAAAATTTATGTTCGGTATATGTTGAAGATCTAAAGTAATAATTTAGAATATTTTTTTACCATAATATTCATTATCATTCATTATTTATAATAATAAAATTGAGTTATATACATATTTAGAAAATTTCAATTTTTTCATTTTGGAAGTTTATTTTATTGGCCATATTTTCAATAAGAACGGAATTTCAATTGATCATTAATAGAAAAAGTAAGTGAAAGGATTGAAAATAATAATGTAAATAACCAGGGTAAATAGTTTCCCTAGTTTATCATGTTACTATTAAGGATTCGTTAAAATATTTCACAATTTTTAAACCCCATACCTTTGTTTCCACATATTTAGGTTATATTCATATTGTTATAAAAAATGAAAAAAATTATTAATGAATTGAAAATGTGATTTGTTTTATAAACTGATATTAATTTATCATTAGTATGAGATGAAATTATGGTATATAATGATAAATAAAATAATTAATATAGATATATCCTTATATAAAATTTCAATGATTCTTACTATAAATCATGGTAGTTAAATATCCATTAATAGAAATAACTGAATGAAAAAAATGGTTAGTGACTATAATATTAGAAAATATTATATTAGGTTATTACTATAATGGAAAAATATGTTAAAAATACAAGGATAAACAAATTATATATATAATCATAGAAAGTAATCAACATGAGGTAATAGAAGTGTAAAGAACTACTCAAGGGTTATTAATTCTCATCATTCTAACACCAAAGTACAAAAAATATTTTGTATTATGAATAGTCTACAAAATATCATGGGGTTCTGAAAAAAAGGATGATTTTAAAATATCTTATATTAAAATAATTTGTAATGATTTATATATTAATCATTATGGGAGGATAAAAATTACATCCATTAAAAATGATTTCCATTCCATCCTTATTTGAGAAATTAAAATTTTCATATTTTGATGATAAGAATATAATAAATGAAAATATTTTCATGAATGATAGGAAGTTTATTGAAATTATCTGTAAATATGGTATATTGAAATTCCAAACTTATCAATATCCTACATCAATTATTGATCTAAATACGGATTTATTATATGAATATCGTATAATTTATTTATCTATAAAACCAACTATATGATACTTTTATCAAGTTATGGAGGAAAATTTTTAATGTGATAGTATCAAATGGTAAAATTAATGACAATTTATGACTATCACTATTTTTAATCATTTAAAGGCAAGGAGAAAAATACAAAGGGAATAATGAAAACACTTTATATTATTTTGTGTAAATCGGATTATATTACTATAGAATTTGACACTAAATTCTGAATAACACCTATACGGAATGATTTCGTATGGGTTCTTTTATGTCACCATACCATGTCCTAACATATACCTATTATAAGGGAAGATTACCACTTATGAACTGTGCATGGATATATATTATTGAAGTGGTCATACTTCATGGTATACCAAATCATTTTTATTTTATTCTTATTGGAATATTAAATTGATATTCTAGAGAATTTTTCAGATATATCTCCACATTACTCTACATTTTAGTATCACTTATCATTTTCAAACATTTGGTTATTGGGAAAAACATTTAACACTTTATATAACATTTTATGTTCATGATCACTCAAAATTCATTTTCTGTAGTTTCAATATTTACATTTATAATAATTTTCAACAGATAATTAATTTCATTCATGAATTAATATGATATTTTATAAAGATTTATATAAAAAAAATCCATAATAAAACTTTATTGGTTGAATTGGGTGAAATAAGGGTTTTCAAGACTATAATATTTTAATGAGAAAATGGAGAAGGCCAAAATAACTCTGAATTAAATCACATTGGTTCAAAATTACGAAACGGTAAATGCTGATAACTAATAGAAGGATTTATAATTTCAAGTGAGATATAATGTTTTTTGGATGGTATCTCTATTGACGTATGTTATAATTTATAATAAAAAAGGATACCAAGTCTTAGGAACACCACACCCTTTGAAATTCTGGAATGAATTGGAGCTATGGAATACAATTTAAAAATTTTCTTTATATTCTATTGTAAAAACCAAAAATTATATTCTATGTCTCTTTGATTAATTTTTTTGATATCTTACGATACACAGAACCTTGAGTATAAATGAACTGTAATATTATATTTCATTATATACTATCTATTAAAGTTGTGAAATAAAGGAATAAGTAAAAATAACCAAAATATATAGGTTCAATAAAAATATAATATATTGATAAATAAGTAATAAATTACTAATAAATTATTTATCTACTAAATCAATAAATTTTTCCTGAAAATTTATTTTTTATCTTTTCTAAAAAATGCTTATAATTAATGGTCTAAAATTTCAGAAAAACAACATAGAAAATTAACTTAATGGCTTACAAAAAATAATAGTATTTTCATAGTGTGTAAATTTGAAAATTTTATGAAAAGCATTATTTTTCATTGAATAGTAGAAAAATAATAGATTTTATTGGAAATAGTCCCATCATTTTTTGGAATTTATAAAGTGAAAATTTTATTTTAAATATTTTAAAATAAATAAAAATGTTACTAATATTTTGAATAATACAAATTAGTTCCCTAGAAAAAATTATATATTAAATTACAATACAGTATATTTTTATACATAAAATTTATTTTGGAAAATGTATTCATCCACTTTTTGGGATTTAATATAAAATTAAAATCATCCAATTCCATGAAAAGAAAATTATTAAATGGATTCCAAATTTTTAATAAAAAAATTTAAATTATCTAATTATTTCCACATTATTTTTTGTTAAATTGAATGGAAAAAATAAGGAAAATTTATTATTATGGTTAAGGTTAAAAATAGTTTAACAATACTGGTTATAAAAAAAGTAATAACATGAGGTTTTTTCATATAAAATATTCAATACCATATTTATAAACACATGTCATGTTTGTATTATAAAACCTTCAAATTTATTTCCAATTGTGAATATTTTCCCTTCAGTATGATTTTATTATATATTAATTTTTAAATAATAACAAGTGTGTCCTCTCCCACAATTATAAATGGAATACCTAATTTATGTTATTCAACACACATTTACCCATTATATATATGTTACAAAAAATTTTAAATTTTCTCATTACTACCCACATACATTAATT
Organism: Viscum album; assembly: GCA_963277665.1. Classification (NCBI taxonomy): domain Eukaryota; kingdom Viridiplantae; phylum Streptophyta; class Magnoliopsida; order Santalales; family Viscaceae; genus Viscum; species Viscum album. The sequence goes on along the minus strand of OY728122.1, from coordinate 903,538,487 downwards.
TGGGGTGATAAAATTGTGAAAAGAACATTGCATGGGTCTTTAGGGATGTATCTGAATGAGGCATATCAAAAAATGTGATCACCATTATTGACATAATTCAATTAATTTCATATTATAACTACTCTAAATAATATATATTAATGATAAAATAATTTAATCAGTAATATAATTATAATAAAATATTATTAGGATTGGGGAACCACCATTATGCACCCTCTATTAAATCAAAACAAAGGTTCAGGTGTTACTCATGCATATGAGCAGACAACCACCTCCACGTATTAAAAAAACCATTTTTCATCACCATAATTAATTGATTGTAATTAGGATAAATTTAATGTTTATATATTATATTTAGGGAAATATTTTCTTCATAGGGTTATTATATAATTTATACCTTCTTTCATTTCTATTAGTTGGGAAATGAAAACTTCATACGTGCGTATATATTGACTACCATAGTGACGAAGAGATGTGAGTAATTATTTATTTTTTAAAAATATTGATGTTTTAAGGAAATATTTAATTAATATATATGTTATATATATGAAATAATAAATAATATTTAATTTTTATATATTATTTACAATTTTTATGTACATCTTTCTAAAATATAAAACTGTGATCATGCATACGTATGACCTTCCATCTCATTGAATGGTGTAAATTGTTTTTATGTCTCTACATATTAATAATGAATCATAATATTATTTTAATGAATATAATATATGGAGATTTTGAATAAAAATACAAATATTTTGGATCCATTAGTAACATTCAATGATAGAAACTGCGGAGAAAAAACATACCTAAATAATGAGATTGTTGACACCTAAAAATGATGATTTATAAAAATACATTTTTTTATTAAATGTGTATGATATGTTATAAGAGGCTCATATATGATATTTTATGTTTTAAATGGTTCTATTTTTTATTTGTTATAAAATCATTTTTTATAACTAATTTTAAAAGATTTTATAAAGCATATCATACCTGAGATAAGGTTTATTTCACAATCATAAAATTATTCTGTATAATTTAGCATTATCTCTCTACTTACAAGATAATTTGATATTTATATCTTAAAAATATATTTTAATCAGTTAAGGTTATTTCTTTTAATTATAATTTTTAATTTCACTTTACTATATTTATAAATTCATGATACTGAATGATTTTTTTAATGATAACCATCTTTATTTATCTCATGGGTTAAAAATAATTTTTCTACCATATTGATGTATTATAAAATATATTCACTGATGTTATTAAATAAATAATATATTTTTATTTATATATATTCCCATTATTTAATTTTTTTTAATATTCCTATAATTTTTCAAATAATGCACATTTAACATTGTACAGAAAATGTGAAATGAGTTTTTTATCATACGTGACATGAAATGTTTTACACTATCATGACATCTAATTATTATTATTAATCAATTAATATATTAAAAAATTATTTTCCATGAAAATTATATTCATAATACTATATAATAGTTTAGAATTTCAATAAATTATTTCAAAATGAAAATGTGATTTTTTTCGTGAAATATTACAGTGATATATTAAAATTGTTTTCATCTTTTTCAAAATAATTAATTGAATATGATTATTTAATGAGGTTATAATATAAGGATACCAACCACTATAATTCTATATATGGAATATGATATGTATAGTTGAGGAAAATATTAACATTCCATATTGTATTTCTTATAATATGGGAGATTATTCATTATTAAGGCATGTTGAAAATGTTTTGCATTTTATTGATATGATTAATGAATTTGAATTACTAGGTGATAAGGGGAGACATGAATTAAGAATTCTCTCTATGATGCAGTAAGACTGATGTGAAAATGTTTTGGGGATTTTTTCATAGGACAATCCTAATTATGTTTAATTTCTTTTCTTAAAGTCTTAAAGGTCTATATAATATTTTCACCGTTATGAATTACATCATTATGAAATCATTTATTATTACAAATTTCATTATTTAAATTGTATGATTTCAATGGAAAACTTTCAAGATCAGATGTTTATTTATAAGGAATTAGATGATCATCATTTTTTCTATCATATTATTCATATCGTATTTATTCTGTGTTAGATTTCACTATATGATTTCAAATATTATGATTTGTATCTCACCCACTTGTAATACATCCATTCCTAAAAAATCTAAAATGTGAAAAATTAATGATATATGAGGAAATTTTTTAGAGTATAATGATTTTTCAATCGAATTTCTATTAGTATGTTATACTTTTAATTGTAATGTGAGATTCAAGTATGTATCTAGATTAACAACTCTACTAAACTAATATGTCCATTTAAATGTGATCTTTTTTTTTCAAGTGACAATGGAATAATTTAACCTTAATAATTGGTCTCCTAGGGTCTTGTTATGTATAGTTGGTATTTGATCATGGTTTGTTGAAACCTTTGAAATTAAATTTATGAATTTATTGTTTTTGAAACATAAATAGAATACATAAAATGACATTATATATATGTATAACTATAGAATAATATCAAAAACATTTCCCTAAGTTAATATTTGCGTGGTTTCGAAGTGATTAATCTATATATATATACTCAGGTGGATATGACCTTCTCATGGACCCATCTTGTGTTACTAAAATCAAAAGGGAGTTGTTTGAGGATATCTTGACCATAAATATATTTCACAATTAATGTGTCCATAATATGATACTATTCTGACTCTATAGAGGGATATTAATTACCTATTATTATTCTCTAGTAAACAATTATGAATGATTTTAAAATATATGATTGATATTAAAATGATACAAAATAATCAAATATTGAAATTTTGAGATTCGATATGCATATGTCTTCAAATTATGTTATGTGATTCACTAGTTTCAAAATTATACATTATGATTAATAATATTTGAATTTTATCATTCATATTTTAATGTTTAAAAATAGATCCCATTTAATGTAATGTGAACCATATTAATGAATTAAATCAACATAGGTATTCTCCTCTATGTAAAAAAATGATGTATGAGCTAGAACTGAAATATTTATATCAATTTTGGGGAACATAAATATGGTTACCTATAATAATGTAAAGACACAGAATTTCCATGGATTTTTTTCATAAATACATGGGAATTTTACGAGTCTGTGAAAACTAAGGGCGCATGATTCCGAGGCCTGGTGTGCCCGGAATCAATTTCTGATGTTTTCTTCGGATACGTTAATGAAACATACGAGTGGTTTTTATCATAACTTTTGAACCGATGCTCGGAATTGAAATCTGAGGGCACTATTGAACTCACAATGCCATTATTTGATTAAGGAGACTTTACATCGAAGGTAGTGAGTCGAGAATAAAAGTTAGTTTTTGGGTTTTCGTGGACAGTAATAAAATAAAGTGATCTTCACTTTATTTTTATTTGATCCACCATGTGGGTGTTTGGAGGTGGGTCCCACAAGATCTATAACCTCCTTGTGGAGGTTGGAAGTTGGAGGTGGGACAACCACACCTTAACCTCCCATGAGGGGTTATGGTGGTGGGGCCCTCCTGAACCTAACCACCCGCGAGAGGTTTTGATGTGGGGACCACACGGGACTAAACCCCCTATTAATGGGAGGAGAGGAAAATCTCTTAACTCCCCTCATTAATAAGGGGGAGCCCCATTACCTCCTCTACTATTTATGGTGCCACAACCTCCCCTTTAATTATTTGAACCAACGCCTAATTTATTATGCCAAATCCTTCACATTAATTAGGTGGATCAAATTAAATTAATTTATCCAATATTAATATTGTGCTGAAGAATTAAAAAGATATCATAATATTTAATTATTTTGGTTGGAATTGCTCTTTTGGTGAATCTTGGGAGAAGAAAGAAAACCTCTAAACGAAGAAAAAATAATGAAGAACGCCAGCGAGGAGCGACTTCGACTTCTTCCTCAGAGGCAACCGACGTGGGACTTCTTCGACGACCTACTTCCCACCTCATCATCATCAACTAACTGACGCGCAAGCTCAAGATTGTAGGTGTGTGGTGGACGCGACGAATGACGATATCCAACGTCTTCATCCCCACAACTCTTTCGATGAACAACAATCAAAGTAGGGGTTAATTTGAGTATAAATTCCTTCCTTATTCTTTTCATCAGTTGGAATTGAATTGCTATGGAAGTTGTGAAACAATTTAAGTTCATATTTCTTACTTCTTGATGAGCCAAATGATACCAACCTAAACGCGGACGGTGCGGGCCAAACCAACATGGTCGGACCCCTCCACCGTTCTTGTCTATGATGATATTTGGCACAATAATGAAGCAACGAGTCGACGAAGGTGGTGAAGATAAAGGCCGCGTAACTGGAAACCTATGTGATCCACGCCGCCCCCGCGACGTTTCGCACCGCCACTGGATGAACCGCCCCGACCGAGACCCTTCCGTTTGCACCGCTCGTAGAGCTTGGCCGCTACCACGGGCCGGAACGCACCCTGCCTGCATGCCCACCCACATACCGGCTACCTGCGAGCCTGCCCGGTCGCCTGCCGGACCGGCCGCCAGCCCACATAGTGCCCTCCTCGACTGCTCGACGGCCCGCCTAGCGCCCTGCCCGGCCGCCTGACGAACTGGCCGCGCCTTTCCCGACCTCTTAACAGCCCGCCTATTGGTCTTCCCGGCTTCCTGTAGGTCTGCATGGCTGCCTCCCGGCCTGGCTGCGCCCAGTCGGGTTGCCCGACTGCCTCATGTGCGCCCGACCAACCCGCGCCGGCCCGCACACCACAACCACCTGCGCGCCCCGTGCCACCCACGCCAAGCCCCACGTAGCGTTGGCCGAACCTGTCTTGGCCATCCGGGCCGAGGCACCGAGTAGCGCCCCCCGCACTTCGGGCCGAACCAGCCCCAAGACCGGGCCGAACCGCCTACGCGGCTTGTTGGGCTGGGCCCAGCGGGCTAGGCTGAACCTAACAGGCTGGCCAACCCAATAGACTGGGCTAGACCCAACATGTCTGACTGGGTTGACCCAGACAGGGTTACCCTATATAGGGTCAGACCTAGTTGGTCCGACCGGGTCAGACCGGACCCCGGGCCCACTACCGTCCCTTTACTTTGTTTGGCCATATCTTTGGCACCGGATGACCGTTTGGAAAACTGTTTACGACACTAGTTTTCTTCGAGTGCAACATTCCCTTTGAGTATACCCCCTGGAGTTTGGAGTAAATTTGAGATATGGTCAGGTTCTATCATGCACAAATCTAACTGGGCCCCTAGGACTAAAAGGCTAATAAATCACAAACTCGGCATCTGATTGACGTGACGTCTATTGCATTGAGACCCCTATGATGTGGCATACCTTTGAGATACTTCTACGTGGGACTTTGTTACAGTTGTATTATCGACCTATAACCCGTGGAGTAGATCCTCCCGTAGACGATCGAGTTTTGTGCAGTGACCTAGTAGCTGGCTGAAACCTGACGACTGTTGACCAATTCGACTTGGAGTGATTCAACTAGCCCATCGGGGAGTGCTGTGGAGTCGCAGAAGACCCACAATTAGGAGTGACATGGTGTTGTAGAAGAATCACGGTACTCGACAGGAGGAGTCTCTAAGCAGGATACGAGAGGGATCGCCTTGGTGATGCAGAATACCCATGGTGGGGAGCACCTTGGTGATGCAGCAGACCCATGATACTCAATAGGAGGAGTACCTCATTAGTGCAAGGTTAGTGGGAAGCACCTTGGTGACGCGACAGACCCATTGTACTCGAAAGAGGGGGAGTTCTCTTGCAGCCTAGGTTTCTACAGTGTGACTGGGGATGTTTCTCGATACTACCCCTAGAATAAAATCCTGGCTTGAGCTGAGTTAGAAACTTTTGTGTTTACCTCATGATTGAGATTGATTACTTGATAACTTAGATATATTTAGGGGCATGTACCTAAGTGGAGTTATCTGTTGATTTCATACTTTTTGGTTTATCCTTGTCGGATTTTGTGACACCTTGAGGGTCTAGGGGTGCCTACAGAGTATCGTTATACTTACCCATGCATGGGTTATGCCCGCACCTCGTTGTGTTGGTTGCAGACAGCGCTGACGGAGGCTGATAGTACTTGGACTGGACGGTACCCAGAGGTGGACCATACGACATGTCAGTACAAGGAGGAGATTGACATACATTGAGTGTTGAGAAGGCTATTTGTACTTACCCTATAGGTAGGATCCGTAGTGGACGATCTAGAAGATTCTTTTCATCTTTAAGTTGTCTTTTCCTTTTCAGTTGTACTTGTACTTTACAGTCTGGCATGTATTTCTAGCCCCTTTAAATTTCAGAAAACTCTTGTTATAAAGTTTTACAATATTTTTTGTACCCAGCTATGTGCTCTGTTTTGTGTGTTTACAGTTATAAATTCAATATCTTCCTAGTTTAGGGTTTATGCCTTTGGTTCTAGTCGCCAGCCCTTGGTCTATGGAAGGCAGGCTTGGGTTAGTCACACCATGGGCCCTCGGGGGACGGGTCGTGAAAAATTGGTATCAGAGGGGTTGGTTCTACCACAAAACATAGGACTCTGATCATTTCTATGAAGCTATAGTGTTAAGGGCACTATGTGTGGTTTTTAGTTCAGGGAGTCCATTGTTAGTGCGACGACCGACATATCAATACACCAGGACCCTGACTACTGATTTTCGACTCAATGCATGAAAACACTGATTGCTTTTGTGTATTAAAAAGTTATCTTTATGTCAGCTCAACCGGGTCAGCTAACCAAGTATAATATTTGACCATGTCACATCTGTTTCTTTCAGGATGCCTCCCCACGGATGACCAGGTAGAGCCCCGAGAGTTGTACGCGCAGATAGCCCACCGAGCGACGAGGCCTCAGTGTAGGCCCTCTTCCAGTGGAGGCACTAGTGGTACCACTACTTGTTTGGCCACCGATTCCACCAGCCCCAGCAACAGATGATGCATGTCGGTTGAGCGCTTTTCACGAGTTCTAGCACCAGATTCTACCCAGGTTCAGGGGGGAGACGGACCCATAGGCAACTGAGGATTGGCTGGAGGCTGTGGTGAGAGTCTTCATACTGGTAGGAACACCAGCCGTCCTTATAGTGATCCTTTCCATGAGTCTCTTTCAGGAATCAGCAGGCAAATGGTTGATCCTAATGCTCCAGGTTCATGACAAGGTAACACTACACTGGACAAACTTCGAGAGCCTATTTCGGGCAGAGTTTTTCCCAACCACCCTCCGTGTAGTGCAAATACAAGAGCTACTTCACCTACAGCTGGGCAGCATGACGGTGGAACAGTACTCAACAAGGTTCTCCAACCTCTCATGCTACTCCATAGATATGGTACGAGAACCATTCTTCAGGGCCCGAACCATCATGTTGGGGATCAGCGAGAGATCAGGGCGTTGATGATCTTCCTCAGCATCCCAACACAGGAAAGGGTATTGAAGCGAGCCCTCTTAATGGAGAGTTACCTTGCTAATCAGTCTTCAGTAGCGAGACCCACCACTAGTTGACATGCAACAGAGTCTTCTGCAGCTGCCAGTAGACAAGTGTTGCAGAGGTCTAAGAGAACCAAACCCTTGGGTTGACGACCACATGACTAAGGATCAGTTGTGTGGGGAACCAGGTGTAGAGACCTACATGCTAGGAGCGACAGTGTTTCACATGAGGCGGGCAGGGTCACATGGATCGTGACTGTCCGAACCACTATTCGTATGATAAACATAGGGTAAAAAGAACCACCGAGGGAGAGACATAGATTTGACCGAGGCTATCCATAGTGAGCAGGCAGATGTGGCAGAGGAGCTGTCCGTGCAGCTGGCGATGGATGACATTTTGAGGTGTTACCACCACCACCACCAGGAGGTCCACCCCAACCACAGGGAGCAGGTGGACAGGCGAGAGCTCATCTCCAATTAGCTAAGGCTTACGATCATGGTGCTCCATAGATTATTTGAGGTACAGTCTGTGTCTACTCCACCTTAGATGCAGTTCTTGTGGACACAGGTTCCAATCAGTCTTTTATTTCCACTGCCTTCGTTCGGATCTCGGAGATTCCGACGGAACCGTTGGCTTGATCCTTACGGCTAGAGACTCCTACAGAAGTAGACTCGACGATTATGCACTGGTTCCAGTAGTTTGAGATTACTAAAGGAGGTGAGAGCTTTGGCTGGAATCTCCTAGTAGCGGCGTCGAGGCCTTACGAAGTCATATTGGGTATGAACTGGTTATCTATAGTCCATGCTCAAGGATACTATATTTGAAAAAACGTGTGGTGTGTTTTCACAGATGGGACCAGTTTTACCTTCACTGGTGAGAAGTGAGCATTTTTAGAACATGACAGACTTACTCGGAGGAGGGTGCAACCGATCAATCATCATTTGTCCTACATTACCCTCATAGAAGTTGATGTTGAGAGTCTGAGCTATCCTGTAGTGGTGGACCAGTACGCGGATGTTTTCCCTGATGATGTTCCAGGACTACCACCTCGCAGAGAGGTGGACTTCTACATTGAACTATACCCCAGGACGACACCGATATCTACACCAATGTATCAGATGGCTCCCATGGATCTTCACAAGCTGCAGGTACAGCTAGAGGACATGCAAAATAAGGGATTCATCTGGCCCACTATTTATCCCTGGGCAGCCTCGATTCTGTTCGCGAAGAAGGCATATGGGTTCTTGAGGATTTTTTTTTCAACTACCGTCACCTATACCAGGTGACCTTGAAGAACAAGTAACCACTCTTGAGGATTGAGGACCTCTTTGATCAGTTGAAGGGAGTACGGTGGTTTTCAAAGTTAAAACTCAAATCAGGCTATCACCAGCTCAGAGTTTGAGACGAGGATGTGCAGAATACGGATTTATGATGTCAGTATGGCCACTACGAGTTTGTGGTTATGTATTTGGGCATATCCAATGCTCAGGCAGTGTTCATGGGACTCATGAACAAGATTTTCCAGCCATACCTCGATCAATTTGTCGTACTTTTCATCGACGACATATAGATCTACTTGAAAATAGAGGAGGAGCATGCTTACTATTTTCGGGTAATATTGGACACACTCCGAGAGCACTAGATTTATGGTAAGCTCTCGAAGTACCAGTTTTGGATCTGAGAGGTTCACTTATTCAGACACGTCATCTCGGAGGCGGGAATTGCAGTGGATCCTACAAAGATTTAGGTAGTACTTGCTTATGAGAAACCCAGAAGTGTGACGGAGGTACAAAGTCTCCTGGGTTTGGCTGGTTACTACTGGAGGTTCGTTCCAGACTTCTACAGAGTTACAACACCACTATCATCCTTCAAAAAGAAGGGGCAACCCTTCGTGTGGTCGGAGAGTTGCCAGTAGAGTTTTCAGGAGCAGAGGAAGAGGCTGACTAGTGCCCCCATATTGATGCTTCTAGAGGAATTCGTAGGGTACGTAGTCTACTACGACGCATTAGGGACCACACTCAGGTGTGTCCTAATGTAGGAGCGATTAGTGATCGTGTATGGTTCTCGATAGATGAGAGAGAACAAGAAGAACTAAACTAACCATGACCTAGGGTTAACATCAGTGGACTTAGCCATGATGATTTGGCGACACTATCTTATGGGTGAGTGTTTTACCATGTAATTTGATCACAAGAGTCTTAGGTATATCTTCTCATAGAAGGACATGAACCTGAGACAACGATAGTGTCTTGAGTTCCCCCAAGACAATGACTTCGATATAGTCTATACTCCTGGAAAGGGGAACGTTGTACCAGATGCACATAGAAGGAGATATGGTATAAAACTTCTAGGTGAGGTGATAGAGAAACTGGATGCCTTACAGATATCCTTTGTCGATAGAGATAGAGTATACTTTCTACAGTCTCTTACAGTCACTTCCCCAATTCTTCAGCAGTTAGGGAGGCACAACGTGGAGACGCTAACTGCAAGACACAACGTGCTTAGATATCCACATGGCATGCACTCAATTTATTTTCTGAAGGTGGGGAGCACATCATCTTCTTCAGAGGATGTACTATGGTACCGGTGTTACTTCAGGAGGAAGTGTTGAGGGAGTTCCACACATCCATTTTAGACGTAAATTAGAAGTGGAGAAGATGTACCAGGACTTTTGATGAAAGAAATGGTGTCTAGGTATGAAGAAGTCAGTAGCGGAGTTTATCTCTCGATACCTCACTTTTCAGCAAGTAAAGGCGGAGCACCAGGTACCATCAGGCATGGTTCAGTCTTTAGAGGTCCCATAGTTAATGTAGGATGGGATATACATGGATTTCGTGACAGGAATTCCACGTATATCCAAGGGTCACGACTCGATTTGGGTGATCGTTGATCGACTCACTAGGTCAGCCCACTTCCTACCGATCAGAGAGAAGGGTTCAGTAGAGAGATTGGGATGCCTATATATGCAGGAGATTGTGTGGCCACATGGAGTACCTTCATCTATTTTCTTCGATCATGACACATGATTTACTTTCTAGCTATGGAAGGGGTTATAGGAGGCTTTCAGGACACAGCTTCGTCTGAGCACCACCTTCCATCCTCAAACAGATGGCCAGACAGAGCGGACCATTCAGATCCTCAAGGACATGTTGCATGCCTTTGTCCTCAACATTGGTCACACCTAGGAGGATCACTTACCTTTGGTGGAGTTTTCAAACAACAACATCTATCACTCCACCAAAGGGATGGAACCTTTTGAGGCATTATACGGACGACCTAGTAGATCACCTTTGTACTAGAGTGACCCTGGGGAGTCAGAACTAGTGGGACCAGATATGGTATGGGCTACCATAGAGAAGGTGCAGATCATCCAGGTCTGGATGAAGATTGCACAGAGTAGATATATGTCATATGCTAACCGGAGATAGAGACCTCTGGAATTTGAGGATGGTTACCACATATTTCTATGGGTCTCACCTCGATGAGGACTATATAGATTTGGCCGAGGAGGCAAGTTATCTCTGACATTCAATGGAACTTTTCATGTCCTCAACATAGTTGGCGAGGTGTCTTACAGCTTAGCTTTTCGACATCAGTTGCACTGGGTGCATAAAATCTTCCACGTATCTCAGCTGAGAAGATACATTCATGACCCTTATCACATCATCGACCTTGGAGATCTAGAAATCATCGATGGGGCGAAATTCATGGGAGTTCCATTGGAGATTGAGGATCCACAAGAGGTGATCATACATGGATGGTCAATACCTCTTGTGCGCATTCGATGGAAGCACAAGAACCTCCATGAGAGAAAATGGGAGCGGGAGGCTCAGATGCGTGCTCAGTACCCCCACTTATTCCCTTAGTTCGAGTTGTAGTATATGAGGATAAAAGTCCCTGATGTGGGGAGAAGGTAAATAACCGGAATTTCAGTGGAATTTTTTTCTTAAATACATGGGATTTTATGAGTCCGCGATAACAGACGACACATGATTCCAAAGCCTAGTGTGCCTGGAATCAATTTATGAAGTTTTTTTCGGGTACATCCAGTAAATGTATGAGTGGGTGTTTATAACTTTTGGACTGGTGCTCGGAATTGAAATATGAGGGCACCATTGAACTCGCAGTGCCGATATTCGCTTAAGGACACTTTCACTTAGACGACAGTGAGTCGGGAGTAAAAGTTAGTTCAGTTTTCGTGGAAAGTAATAAAATAAAGTGATCTTCACTTTATTTTTATTTGAGCTGCCATGTGGTGGTTTGGAGGTGGGTCCCACTAGATCTATAACCTCCTAGTGGAGGTCGGAAGATGGATGTGGGACCACCACATTTTAACCTCCCATGAGGGGTTTTGGTGGTGGGGCCCACTGGAACCTATCCTCCCATGAGAGGTTATGAAGTGGGGACCACACGGTACTAATCCCCCTATTAATGGGAGGAGAGGAAATTCTCTCAACTCCCCTCATTAATGAGGGGGATCCCCTTGAACTCATTTACCATTTATGGTGCCACTACCTCCCCTTTAATTATTTGAGCCAATGCATAATTTATTATTCCAAATAATTCACATTAATTATGTGGATCCAATTAAATTAATTCATCCAATTTGAATATTGGGCCAAAGAATTAAAAAGATATCACAATATCTTATTATTTTTTTTTGGAATTTCTCTTTTGATGGAACCTGGAAGAAGAGAGAAAAGCTCCCTACGAAGGACGATGAATGAAGAACGCCGATGAAAAGCAACTTCAAATTCTTACTCGGAGGCAACTGACGTGGGATGTCTTTGACAACCGACTTACCTCATCACCGTCGTAAATGAACTGATGCACGATCTTAGGATTAAAAGTGTGTGTCAGATGCGACGAATTATGATCTCTTCCGTATTCTTCCCCGTGACTCCGTCGATGACCAACGATCAAGGTAGGGGGCTAATTTGAGTAATATTTCCTTCTGTATTCTCTTCTTCTTTTGGAAGTGAATCATTGCGGTGGTTGTGAAACAATTTATGTTCATCTTTCTTACTTCTTGATGATCCAAATGTTACCACCCTAAACGCAGAGGGTGCGGCCCAGACCAACATGGCATGACCCCTCCGTTGTTCTTTTTATGATGATCTTCGGCATGACGACGAAGCATCGAGGTGATGAAGGGGGTGAAGACAAAGGCCGCGCTACCCCTGACCTCCATGATTCGTACCACCCCCATGGCATTCCACACCACTGTCGGCCCAACCGGCCCCTGTCGTGTCCCCATCGGGCGCGCTATTCACGGAGGCGGGCTGCTGCCCCGAGCCGGCCTGCGCCCCATCGGCCTGCCCGGCCGCCTCCCGGCCGCCCGCCGGCGGACCCGGACGCCCGCCGCCCCACACCCTGCCCGGCCTCCCACCAGCCCGCCCGGCCTACTGCCCAGCCGCCCGCCGGCCCGCCTGCTGCCCTGCTCGGCCGCCCGCGGGCCTACCTGCCGGTCTGCCAGGCTGCCTATCGGCCGGGCTGCGCCCTGCCCGGCCGCCGGACATGCGCCCTGTAGAACAGCGCCAGCCCGCACACCCCATATTCCCCGTTCAGATGGAGTCACGCCCCTCGAGGCATTGGACGAACCAATCTCGACCATCTGTGCTGATACGATGAGCCGCACCCCATGCGGTCCGGGCTGAACAGGCCCCGAGCCCGGGTCGAACCGCCTACGTGGCCTGCCGAGTTTGGCCCAGCGGGCTGGGAATAACCAAACAGGTTGGCCTGGCAAATGGGTTGGGCCAGACCCAACAAGTCCCACGAGGTCGACCCAGACCGGGTCGGTCCGACCGGGTCGGACCGGACCCATGCCCACTACGGACACTTTACATTCATTGGCCATATCATTGGCACCAGATGACCGTTTGACAAACCGTCAGCAGTACTTTTTTTTCAAGCATGACGATCCCTTTGAGTATACTCCACTGGAGTTCAGGGTAATGTTGAGATACGGTCTGGTTGGATCGTGCATGAATCCAACGTGACCCCCAGAACTAAAATTCTAATCACACACAGACTGGGCATCCGATTGACCCGTCTTCTGTTGCGTTGAGACCCCTATGACATGGAGGATCTTTGAGATACTTCTACGCGGGACTTTGTGAAATTTTGAGTATCTAGCTATAGTTCCTGGAGTGGATCCTCATGGATATGAGCAAGCTCAGTGTGGAGACCTAGCAGATGGGCGAAACCTGACGACTGCTGACCGATTTGACTCAGAGTGAGTTGACTAGCCCATTAGGGAGCGCCATGGAGTCGTGGCAGACCCAAAGTGGGTAGATCCTTGGTGTCGCGGAAGAACCATGGTAGAGAGTGTCTTGGTGACACAACAGACCCACGGTACTCGATAGGAGGAGTACCTCAGCAGTCCAAGGTTAGTGGGAAGCGCCTTGGGGACTCGGCAAGCCCACTGTAATTGATAGAGGAGGAGTTCTCTAGTAGACGAGGTTTCGACAGTGTGATTAGGGATGTTACTTGATACTACCCCTAGAAAAATGTCCTGGTTTGATATGAGTCAGTAACTTTTTAGTTTACCTCATGATTGAGATATATTATTTGATAACTTAGTTATATGTATGGGTATATTCCGAAGTGGGGTTATCTATCGATTTCATACTTTGTGGTTTACCTTTCATGGATTTTGTGAGACCTTGAGGGTATTGGGGTCCCTATGGAGTATCGTTATACTCACCACTGCATAGGCTATTCCTGTACCTCGTCATGTTGGTTGTAGAGGCCAGACAGCGCTGATTGAGGCCGAGAGTACTCGGACTGGACGGTACCCTGAGGTGGACTATACAACATGTCGGTACACGGAGGAGACCGACAGACATGTCAGATTCTACCCTAGAGGTAGGATCCGTGGTTGGTGATCCAGGAGCTGACTTTCACCTTTTAGCAGTTTTTCATTTTCAATTGTAATTTTACTTTACAACTGGGCTTGTATTTTCAGCCCCTTTACTTTTCAACACTCTCTTTTTATACAGTTTACATAGTGTTTTATATCCATATGTGTGCTCTTTTGTGTGTGTTTACAGTTACAAAGGAAAAGCCTTCCCAGCTCAGGGATTTACACTTTTGGTGCTAGTCTCCATCCCCTGGCCTATGGTAGGCAGGAATGGGGTAGTAATGGCATGGGCCCCAGGGGATGGGTCATGATAGATAAAATTTCCGACATGGAGGAGCCTACATATATTCCATTTTCTTAACAATTTTTGACCATTTTAGGAAATAACATCCACTATAATTCAATGGAACCACAAATCCATTTACAGAAGAGAAATTGATAGGTTACATTGGAAATACATTTTACACATTTGGATTTAATGAATTGGAGAGGGTGGTATTTTTTTCATTACCTCATTTTGAATGACAAACAATAGTGCTAATTGATACATGAAAATAAGTATATGAGAATATAGAAGGACTAATTTCGAATGTTTTAAAGATACATTTACTCTATAAAAATTTTCCTCAGGAAAAATATAAGATATGGAATGAAAATCATGAAGCCTAGGATATAAGGAATTCAAAAATTATATTAATTATAATGGTACCTTTATGATTTCATTAATGAATGTATGGTAATATGTATGTAATACAAGGAGTATGATTGACAATTTCATTGTTGTAATACATCCAATCATTAAATGGGAAATATTCTCCCAATTACTCTTTTTATATGATGATATATTATGATGTGATATAATGAATGAGATATAATTAACCTTATCTTACGGATTCAAATTAAATTGTGAGAAGAATATTGTGAGAAGAATATTATGGATGATAAAAAAATATGAACTATTGTAGTGGATGATGGGGTATTTTCTAAAACGTGGTATTAGTGGATTGAAAAATTATCAAAAATTCATTAATATAAAAGTATTTTGATACATGTTTGGTGAAATATGTTCACAATTATATGAATAAGTGAGTATCAATGAAACAATAAAAATATAGTTATTTAACAATAAATAGATGTGACAATAACCAATAACCCAAATTTCAGGGGAACATGCCATAGAAAATTCTAAAGGGTGAATAATAAGAATATTCAATTACTATAGCTAATTTGGATGTTCCTAGTGACACGGTGAATGGTAAAAATATTATAAACCCTGAGAATTAATATTTGTTATTTGATTCAGGTTAAATCTACTATATCAAATATATGAAATTTAATACCGTTATGAAATCACCGCCAAAATGAATAGATGATAACATCATATTGAATCCTTCTCATTGTAGTGTGGCAGCATCACAAGTCTATATGTCATAATGTAATGATGATTGTGGGAATGTGTTTCTTGTAAATATTATTATTCTACATGTGTTTTTATTATATATATTTTTGGTTTTGTTTTTTCTCCCTTAGTATCGATCCCAAATCAATTATCAAAAATCCTATGTTACATTTAATACCTCAATTCAGCGTTCGATCATCGATCAATTAAAGAATTGACATGAACATCAAATTGAAATTATTTCCATAATATGGGGTTTAAAATATATTACTATGTGATATCTGTACAATATTTTGGGGGATCAACATTGGGTATTTTCCATTTGTATGGTTGGTTTTTCACCTCTTCTCTACGTAAACTTTTTAGTATTCTCTGAAATCAAGATGTTATGTTTTCAATAATACTCATACAACATCTTATTATTATTTTATTGTATAATTCTAGATTAGATCTAATTTTTTATAGTAATTAAAGAATAATATAGAATATAATCATTATTAGTGATTCATTAATCCTAGTTCATCACCATGGGGTGCTCCTTTTTTAAAATAAATATGGATGAATTCATTTTTTGCATTGATTTTTGGGTTCATAATAAGATCACTATTATGGAAAATTATCCTTTACCCTATATTGATGACAATTTTGATCATTTTCATGGAGATATATATTTTTTAAATATTTATCTTCAATCCTGATATCAGTAGATAAATGTAAAATTTTACATTATAATGAATTCATTAGTTATTGAAGGTTATGGTCATTTTGAATTTATAGTAATTGAGTTTCTAAATTCTAATTCTTCAAAAGTAATTATTATTTTTGGAAATTTAGTCTTTAGGGATTACCTTAATATTATTATGGTACACTTTATATTCTATATTTTCTACCTTCAATTAGAAGGGATGATCCTAATGAATAGTTGAGAATTGTTATAAGGACTATGAGGATGGGGATATTGTATCCTAATTATTAATACTATGAATTTTGGATTCAAAGTAATTCATTCATGGGACATATAATGTTATGTTAGGTATATCAGTTGATCTATCAAAGATATCTGTCATTATAAAATGTCCTATATGAACCATTGTAAACATGGTCAACAATAATAATTGTTGGGATAAATAAAACCAACACATTCTAATATATTTATTATGATTATATTATCCACTAATAATGTTAACTCATAAGGGGGTCATATTATTACGAATTGATGAACATGAAATTCATTTCGTACAGCTGATGAAAGTTCTAGTTTGAAGACATATGAATGCATTACTATGACTTGGATAAGGTTTTTTCATTTATAGTGACGCATCATAGAAGGGAGTGAAATGCAACCACATGATGAACAACATGGTGATAGACTATTCCTTTTACCATTTAATAATACATGTGAGAAATTATTCTAATCATTATTTTGAGATATTGGTGGTATTTTTTAAATTTATTATATGGATGAATTATTTATATGGTTAATTTTGTGATATATATGATGATCATAAATTTTTGTTTTATATGTTTACATAAAAAGTGTGGAATATTAACTTGATATTATAGTTGGAGGTGACGAAGTATTATGGTTTCTCTATATATTTCTTCCTTTAAAGGACTAATATGGTAGTTGATTCTAAAATATGTGAAGAACCCAAATGTTCATCAATTTAGAGGAATGAATCAGAAAAAATAATTATCGATTTTTATAAAATGGATATTGATATTAGGATTAAAGGGAAAAATATCAGATGAATGTTCAACAATAAATCAACAAGAGTATTAAGAAAACAAATAAGGATGATGTAAAATTCATGTAGAAGGAATGAAATATTGATAATTTAATCCATGATCATTATAGATTGATAATTTTTAAGAACTGATATGTGACCCATAAATAGCATTGTTGAAGATGGAGCTATTTGATGATTCTAATAGATCAAAATTTACTATTAATCCCCTAAGTATGAAGATGTACAAATATATGAATGTTATTTTATTCTTGAAAAAATTGAAATGGAGTATTATATATTATATATCCATATGGAAAGTATGTTAATATCTAATTAATGATAGATATATGTATAAGAATTTGTTACAGCCATTAACCACACCTGAATGGAAATGGGAAAAAAATTTCATGTATTCCACCATATGATTATTAAATTCATGTAAAGGGTAAAATGATATATGTGTTATATTTTTTCAACATTGAGAATCACTGAATTATTATCGATTTGGAATGGTTTTAATCTTGGTATACTTCCTTATTTATATAATTTAAACGTGGTAAGATTTCATAGATTACCTCCCTCAAATGGATCTGATTTGGTCCCTAAATTTACCTTGATGTTCATGAGATGTTTTCTTCATTCAATGGATTCATATTTATGTTTCAATACTAATTATCATTAAAAGAATTATGGATAGTTCCAGAGAACCATTAGATCTCTAGTGGACACATTATGTCCATGTTCTATGGATTTTTGAGGTTATTGGGATTGAGGCCTTAATTATGTTTTTTATACAAAAATAGGTTTCACATAAACATTGATATGGCTCCATATGAATCTATCTATTGAAAAAAGTGTAAAACACAAATTATTTGGGATACAATTAAATAATGAAATGAATTGATGCTATATTCAATTGACATAATCATAGATAATTCTAGTCAAGTTCCTTTGAACATTAAGTAAGCTCTATATTGACATAAAAGTTATATTAAAAATAATCATCCAAATTTGGAATTTTATGTTATCTAGAAGTAAATCCAATTAATTTCTCTATTAAAAAGGGTTATCTATTTTGGAAACATGCGAAAGATGATCCCTATGAATATTTTACCCATTGTGATTCATTATCAACATGTTGTGCTAATTTATCTTTTAATGCTTCCACTGATCCTCTATCATATTGATGGTGTGTTCCATATATCTCTCAGGAGAAGACATATTTCATCTCTTTCACATGAATTAAATATAGAAGTTGTATATCTAGATCATAATATTTCCCATGAAAAATGAAAACTAGAATTATTGGATCATATATAGAAAATTCAATGGGAAAAAACTAGTCACCTAGTTAATGTTCTTTGTTGGAATCAGAACTTTGAAGAAGCTATATGGAATCAATAATACGTGATGAAACATAGGTATCTATTTTTTTTGTAATTGTGTGACTAAATTCATGGGTATAAATTGAATTTAATGGGGTTATTCATTATCCAACCGATTTTATTATTCACCCCCCAATATCCAAAATATTTTCTATTAAATGTGTAGATAATGAGTCACTCAGGCATACATGTGGAAAACCACCTCCATTATGTGATAAAATAAATTTTTTAACCCTAATTATTTGATGTTTATTATGATATGTTAAATAATTATATAATAAATTTATCAAAAAAGTATTCTATTGGATTTATAATATAACCCCTTCCATCATACCTTTTGACCCTTTTAAAAATGGTAGTGTCACTTGTTCTTACGTGTAGACTACCACCTAAACAAAGCGATCCGATTCATTTAATGTTTCTACATAATGTTGAAGCTAATAATAATATATTATATTAGTATATATTATATATACTGTTTTATATTTTTTTAATGGTTAAATTTTATTTTCCTTTCTTTCATTCGATCAGTTGAAAAATGAAAATAACATTCAAGCATAAGTATTGGCTATCGTCTCTATGAATATTGTAAATATTTTTTTATATTAAAATTTTATGTTTGATTATAAATATTATTATAGAGAATATATAATATATTTATATAGTAATTAACATTATTTATAATATTTAACCATGACCAGAATCCAAAGATCAAAACTACCAAACAAGAATAAGAATGAAAAATGAGATAGTTAACACTTAGTGTCTATAACAACCTGATATTTTTATGATACAAATTATTTTAAATTTATATTATTCCTCTTCTTTAGAATAATCCAAGATTAAATTTCTCTAAATTCAATAATTTCTTATATTTTGTGTATGCAACACTATACTTGGATTATGGTACACATAATTTCGGGTTATTTTTATAGATTTTATTTTACACAGGACCATGTTTAAGAGAGCAACAAAATATTATTTTGAAACTGTATTAAGTGAGATATGAAAATATACTATACACATGTATATATAATTTATTATTTGGTGAGAAATTAAATATAAATGAGAAAAAAATATATTTAAATAAAAGGAAATGTTTTCCGTAAAAACCCATTAAACTACAAATAAGTGAGTTTTTAAAATAAAAAAACACTCTTCATTAACTTTATTAATGAAATATATATATTCAATATATTCAATATAATGTTTAAAATTCATCAGGTATTTTTTCTAAAAATTAAATACGAACAAAATCAATTATTTATATAAAATAAGTATTTAAAAAAATGTAATTTTTTATCCTTTTGATGGTTAACACATTTTAAAAATCATTTATAAACCCATTATATTTTCTACCTAACAAACTAAAATTCTTATTTAGAATATGGATATCAAATATTACTTTTGATGAATCTTTTATATTTTTATGATAAATACTACGTTTTGAATAATAGTAAAAATATATTCTTTTTTAATTGAGAACTTCATTTGTCATAGAAATAATATATATTGTGAAGTTATTTTATTTATTAGTTCTAAATTATAAATATTCAATATTTTTATCATTTAATATAATACTGGTCTTTGAAATTAATTTCACCATTAATTTATATGTAAAAATATTTCAAAATATAGTAATCTTTTAACTTTTAGTACCCATTTTTCATTCCTAATCCTGCAAATCATTTTTTATATTTTCTCCAAAGCCGGTTTAAGGAAAACAGGTAACCAGTCTTACAACCACAACTCCCCTTAATTTATTTTTTAAAAAAATTATTCCATATTTCGAATCATCAATCACTATTTATTATATATTTTTTATTTAATTTTATATATTACGAATAGTTATGTTAGTAATTTATATTAATATGGTAAAAATGTAAATAGGTTAATTAAGGGTAACTATAAAATTATAAAATTATCCTAAAAAATTTACTAATATAATAGGATGAGGGTTTTGTGGTGAAAATCATCCTTGCGTCGAAATTGTACCTTTTGGAATCCACTCGGATTTGATTATGATATTTCATAAAATATATTTAAAGAAAAGTTAAATATTTTTAACTCGAATTTTGAAAACTAAAATATGAAAATATAGGACATAGTATTATTATTAACTTATATCTAGACAAAAATAATCCATGTATAGAGTTATTGAGAATTTGGAGAAAATGAAATTGATTATGACACTTATAATATTTTATTTGAAGTGATATTAATGTTGTGACAATCATGTTATAATAAATGTAACATTTTAACATAGTATTTTCAATGAGATATATTTGAAAAAATGTATTCTTATGATATCTATCGGATTTATCTTCATAAATGTATTTTACTATTAATTTTTATTCAAATAAAATTATATTAAATAATTTCACAAAATTGATTTTAAAGTTATTATATTAATTGACATAACAAATAAATTTTATTATAAATATTAAATATATATAATTTATAACAATTAATATATCCAATGATTTATTATGAGAAATTTAGTCCTTAGTGATATAATAAAATATTTTTTTGATGGTTAACATGTTATCCTTATACGTTTAAAAATCTATGAAATGAATATTGTCAAAAAGGAAAATATTGATATTTTGTCAAAATAATGTTTTATTAAATTATATAAAAATTTTAATTTTTTAACACATATATAATAATTATTATATGGTAAAAATTATTCTAAATTATTAATTTATAGTCTAATGTACATCACATATGTAAATATTTTACCATATTGATATTGAAATATTTCTTACCTTAGATTAGAATTGAAGAAAATATCAATGTGTTTATTAAAAAGATATGGAATAACATGACAAAAAAGCATGAAAAAAATTTATTGGATGATGATATTATAAATTATTTCCACTAAAATTGAAAAAAATGAGTTTTTGGTGGATTTTGGATGTCTTATAATTTTATTATAAAATAATAATTTTGGCGATTCCAAATGTTCCTTTCACCTAAATTATATTAGGGAACATCCTCCCTCACAACATCATATAAAAATGAAGCTTCATTATTGGAACCACCCATTAAATTTCACTTATCGACTTACTCATTAAATGTATAAAGGTTTTTTCATCTCAAAAGACCAACTCAATTTTCTTTAATTGGTGACTTAGTGGAATATCATCAAAGAAGATGTAATATTTTCAACCAATTCCCTCAAACATATTTCTTATTGTACATCCTATTTATGAGCTGTTTAATCAATAATGTAAAAAATATAGTATCACATAATTGATTATATGTTATTATAGATATGTGACTACCATAGTGCACCTTCATTCTTTCCTACAAGATACAATATCACCACACGTGCATATGTACGACCTACCATCTCAATGCCATAGTGTAATCTGGTTTGCATCACCATTTTACATGGATGGGTGTAATGATGGAAATATTAAAAATATATAATTATTATAATATGATATTTATTCTGAAATATTATATTCACCATCCAATTCCATGTCATTTCACAATTATGGTAATGATATCATTGCTCATGTGTACGTATGACCTACCGTCTCCACGATGTGATGTGAATCATTATACATAATATCCATTAAATAATGAAATATATAAATGATTAAAATGAATAAATATGATATATATATATATATATTAATTTCATTTGATAAATTATATATATATATATAACCAGTGATGAAGAATCAGATCTTATTTGACAAAGAGTGCAAATAAAAAAGAATCACTTAACACACAAATAAAGCGTAATAATGAAATTTTATGAAAAATTACATAATGTGATAATATGAGATATAATAAATTTATATACAGTTCTAGACTAAGTTAATAATGTTTTATAATCTATTATATCATAGTTTCAGATATATATGACAGAACTGAGACCTAAGGTAATGTAAAATTTTAAAATCTCATTATTATCTGAGATTGTTTATAGATATTTGTTTTTTCCTTTTTATTTATCATACTTTTCCATGTACTATACTAATTCCTTCATAAAATGTATTAATATTATCAAATTTTATCACCCCAAGCTTCCACGATACACTTCTCTTGGAATAATACCACAGCGTGTGTTGTACGCAACTTCGAGTTCTAACACACCACAACCAATCAAACTAGCCATAATGAATAGTAATACCAAAATTTTGAAATATTATAAATTTTATCTTTAAAAATGGACATCAATTTTTGGATTCGGATAATTAAAATTATCTTAGGGTGAATTTTTTGTATTTTTCTGAAAACATTCAATTTTTGAGGAATATTGAAAAATAATGAGTTATAGTTTAAAACTTATTTTTTATTTAAATAATTATTTATTTTATATAAATTTATTTTATATCATCATATATACGTAATACCTATAGAAATTCAATGTAATTCATTTGAGTAAGTTTATAATAATTTTATATATTTAAAAATTTTATTGAACTTTCACCACCTTTTACACACCTCCAAGGAGAATTTGAAAATTCACATAAAACATAATTTTACCGCTTCTTCGAGTGGAATTTAAAAAATATAAGAGACTCGTTTGATATCATTATCAAAAATGTGGTTCAATAATATCAAAATAATTTTTTTGAATAGTAACTTTTTACTTTTATTTACCACGGTTAAAAGTAAATTGGGTATTTAAGAGTAAAAATGATATTATTATTACCCTAAAACATGTCCTAATTCTATTGGATCAGTATAATTCGACCAAAAACAACTTTAGGAATAAAATATGAACCTCTTTTTCCACATGGATTAGATTAGGACACTTATTGTTATTTTATTTTAAGAAGAGTTAAAAGAGTTAAAATCAATGTTTAATAACAAAAACATTTTTAATATAGGGTTAAACAAAAGATAAATTAGACTATAAAAATTCATTAGAAAGCTAAAAATATTTCCTAAATAATGGTATTTTATTTATATTTTTATAAATTAAATAATTTATTTTATTTTTCATGCAATGATGATGCAGTAATTACCTAATTAATGAAATATTAAAATAATTGATATTATAAATATCCAAATAAATGTAATTTGAGACTTTTTATGAATTACACTAATTTTTTAAGTTAATATAGTGACCCAAACCTATATAAAACCTATTGGTTGGCTGGTTTGCAACCCATCCCCACCATATCCTTTAAATAATACATTTTGAATCCATTAGAATTTGAAAATGATTTTATTATAAAATAATATTTCAATCTTTTCCTAAGGTTCCCCTCACCCCTCTAATAAAAGTACACTCCCCCTTCTATATAAGTCACACCTTCAAAGCCAATTATCTCGACCAACCCCTGCCCAAATACCATCTCAACAATCCTCACATTATCCTTGAGGCCTTCCTTTAGTCAGAAAGTTATCCTAAGAAGCCCTTTTGATCAAATCAAAATAAAAAACCCAAAGAAGAGGTAAATATTTCATCACCTCTTTCATGTTCCTTTCTTCTTCGACTTCATTTTTCTTTTTCTTTTCCATTATAAAATAATAACTCTAGTATCTTCTATATACTATGATTTTATTATAAATATGGTACATCTATATTCATTATTCAATCCATCCTTTGAATGACACATCACCATATGTGTGGATGTACGACTTACCGTCTCCACGTCATGGTGTAATTGTTATTCAATACATTATTATTTGGATAGGTATAGTAATGATGTGCAATTGATTTAAATAATAAATATAACATGATAATGATTCTTTATATATGATATAGCATAAAATTATATATTATTTTAATATCAAAATAATGATATTGTCGCTCGTGCATACATACGGATTACCGTCTCCTCGAACGTGATGAGATTCATTCCCCATCATATCCAATCAAGACTAATTTTCATTTGATGATTAAAAATAATGTTTAATGACTTTATATCATTCTGGATATGAATAATATACATCCCGTCCATAACAAATATGACTCACATAACAAATAATATAAAGGAAAACAAATATTTTAACACCCAAAATGATGATAGTACTATGATATTATTAACAATGAAATATTAAATGATAATATATGATATCATATTAATGTATAGTATTCATTTATAATTTAATAAAAATTATTTAACCATTATAAAGGAGGTTAACCTACCCTCGACCAAGGAAATATACAAGGTAAGGGTTAATTCTACAATCTCATCATTATTAGAGGTTGTTTATACGTAATTATCTACATGGACCTCTTTATCATCCAAATCCATGTTTCATAAATATGTATTTCAAAACATTCTTACTATTTTATAGTCTATGGGTTAAAGTAATTTATACCGTTGTTTGACTTTTATAAGATGTTTACAATGGAATCTTTCTACCGTTTTCAAAACAAGGTACTTTTTGACCCTTTTGAAAAATTTAAGGTAAGAATGTTTTTTAACTTATACGGCGAGTGCGGCTATTTTCTACCGCTATAACATCTTCTAAGAATCACTTACAAGATTATAAGAATATTTACAAATATAAATGTTTTCTTTTATAGTTACGTGATAATTAAATGATTTCATAATATAAAGAGATATTTCCCTAAAAGATTTTAATTTATTCTATGTCAACATCCTTTGATAGATTTTATGTTCGTTTGAAGTTTATTTATTATGATACAAATATTTCATATTGTATTGAAGGTTTTTTGACTATTGATGTGCTATTTCATACCATTCATGGTTTATGGATAATTTATTGACATTTTGTATGACAGTTTTAATACGAATATTTATGTTATGTTTAAACCTTTTCATATGAGGAATGCATTGGACATAGTAAGTGATGGGTGGAGCCCGCTATAGCTCCTCGATGCATCGGTAGGTCTCATGAGACAAACTAGTGTCTTGGAACAATACCTTGACAAAATCTTGTTTTTTTTCTTGGCACAAGGCCTTGACTATGTGGTTATGAAAGTCTGGCATTATGAATTCCATCATTATGAAAGTGGCTATTGATATTGCATGTGATTATTCAACTAGTAGAATATCCCTGTGACTAAGTAAATGGATTTTTTTATTTATATTTTCCATATTATGATGAAGTTTATATTAAAAATTATCTTCTTTAGTTTTATACATTGCCTTAAATTTTTATGCTTATGTATGAAAGTTTCTTCTATATTGTTATCCTTACTGAGAATCTTAGCTCACCCCATTATATGTTTTATTTTTCCCAGGATGTGTAGAAGTATATTATGACTGACCATCAGGGATAGTCTATAGGAACTCAGTGTTTTCTATTGAAACAATGTGGTTGTAGTTTTCTATTTTATGATGTAATGTACACCTTATGAATGTATCTAGTACTTCCAATGCTACTAAACTAATCGGTCTTTCAAGACTTGATCATTCGTGATCATGCCAATGAAACGTAATAATTCACTGAATCTGGGTAACTAGGGTTGGGGAATTACAAAAATGGTAGAGTAAGGTCATTTATACCCATTTTGACTTTTTTTTCAACACATTTTGAAAATAATCTTTCATTATTTTTCCAAACAAGGTACTTTTTTACATTTCTAGTATATGTACAATACTATTTTTTTATCTTATACATTATTAATGGTTGTTTAAACTTTTATAATTCCATATTTGGATGAATATTACATTACATGTTTTCTTGTTTATATTCAATGAAAATTTGTTTGTTAGTGTTTTTGGGCCTTTTAAGAAAAGAATATGTTTTTGAAGAAGAAAAAATATTTTCCACATGAATCTATATCATGTGTTTAATCAAAAATATTTTCCATATAAGATTATTTTTTTTAGTAATTATATTTTCTAAGTATAAAATACCTTTTTTTTCAAATGTTTTATTATGTTTAGGAAGGAAATATATTTATGAAATCAATTAACTTTATATGGATAATGTTATGGTAAAATAATGATTAAGATACCCATTTATTTCATAGTTTCTAATATGATGAATGATTTCTATTTTTGTTGATTACTTATGTATGATTTCATTATGAGATGGTTAAAACATATATATATCCATCCAATCCATTGAGTATGGATGGATAACTAATGATTTATGAATATTATTCTTGTACCTAATTACACGTTCAAAATTATATTTCTTGGCCTGGTTTTCTTGTCCATAATTTGATGAGTGGACCTTCTTTCCATCTACATATAATTATTCAAGGGAACGTTTTCATGTCCTTAATTAGTGAACCAGTTACAATTTTTACATTTTTACAAAGATAAAAGTTAATGTCTCATCCATAATTTCATAACTTATGTCAACTGTATGATCATATGGATTATGTTCCTTGATTTACTTATGATCCATGTTTACCTTTGATATGTTGTTCACGATATTCTAATTTTTTGATCACATTATCATACCCTTTATTCTCATGTTAATGGTTATATATCACCCATTTATAAACTTACTAATAATTTTATTACAATATTTGTTATTTTTTATTTTCCCCATCTTATAATGAATTCTTTTTGGTAGGAGTAAAAAATGGGATGATCTTTGTGGGAATCGTTTATGATATTTCACTAGAAAATAATATTTTTTTCCAAGCTTACAAAGGCACTACAGTAATATATTCTTTGAGCATCTATTTGTTAAATTTATTATGTACTATAAAAAATTAAATTAATGTCCACGTACGTCATTTTTTTATTGTTAGAGTTGCTATCAGAGCGAAGGATTAGTTATCCTTTAGAATCTCTGTTGAGAAAACATTACCAAGGTCCCTACAGATATTTATAATGACATTTATTGGGATTTACATTGTATATGTCTAATTATAATTTATAATAGTTTCTTATTGTTAATTATCATAAATAACCATGGATTAAACCTTATATATCTTAGCTTGAAATAGTTTAATAAATTTCCCATGGTTATGTGATTTTAATCTATGACAATTGTTTGTCACAATTTTCTGGTGTTTTTTAATAACCAAAACTAGATAGAAAATAGTTATCCTTGAAATTTTTATATTTGTAATGTATTGGAATTTTTAAAACAAATGTATTAAGTGAAAATATCATAATGATTATAATAGAGTATGTAAGAGTATTGGTTATACTAATCAGCATAAAGAGATTGTAAATGACATGGGGTATGAATGGGATATTCTAGCATTGTTTTTAAAATAAAAAACAATATGCTTGATTATATTATGGTTGAGGATCCTTATGAGATGATTCATATATCAGGAAAGTCTAATATGATTGATCCTGAGTAATGGTTTATGAAAAACGTTGGATGATTGAGTTGTATTTGTTTCAGAATTTAAATAATATATTTTTTGAATAATGAAACATATAACTATTTTTTATATAAGGTTTTAATTAAGGATTTTAATGTGATAAATAGTTAAAAAGACCGTGAAAATGGATTTAAGGGTAAGGTGATATATTTTTAGAACACATGAATAATGGAATGATAACCCTTAATATGTACCTCATATTGATATAATGTTATTTGTTAAATGATATATTGGATATAAATAATTAAATATGATGATACATTTTTCATGGGAACTAATTATGGATTTGTTTCCAATATGGTTATTCTATCATGTATGAAGTATAAAACTATTTTTGGCTTACGGAGTATATCCAATAATCCATGGATTAAGGAAATATGAATGTTTTCAATAATGATATATATTAATTCATGTATGACCACGAATCACTAGAATTCAGGATGAAGGTGTACACATGTCTGTAATGTGACTAACAACAATTATGTAATGATATATGATAAATAAATGTTTTGATTATTTACTTCACATCATTAAAAAGTTTTTGATTTTCATCTTTTATAAGGATTGAATGGTTATCAATTTAATTAATGAATATGTTAAACATTGAATGATGTTTTCCAAATTAATGTATTGACTTACTATATATAGAAATATGTGTATTCAATAACTTGATCCAACCTTTTTGTTGTGATGAATATGGATGGAATGACCATTGATACCACTAATGGGTATCATGATCTTAAAATTACTAAGGAATGAAAAATTCACCATCGTTTATTGGAATAATATATGAGGTATAAATTGATAAATGAACATGGAAGTGATTAGATAATGATTAATCATGTAGGTATTACTTTTCATTATTAAACTCTAGGGAATGGATCTTGAATTTGAAACTTTTATCCATGTACAATCATTTTTTATTATTCAAATTTCCCCTTAAATCATCGTAGATTAACGGATTTTATATTGTTAACTTTCTCATTACCTTGTTCTCTATTACTCTCCATGAAAACATTAATTTTGTATATAAATTCCATATTAATGTTTTCACTTTCAATAATGTTGTCATAAATAGAAGCCTAGTTGATAGTTACTTTGGGTACTATTATGTTTCTAAATTTCATTTTTAAAACAATGTTTCGGTCTTCATCTTTATAATGTGGGATTATATAAAAGAAACTTTTATGTATTAGTAATTTTATATCCTATTATAATTTCGAGGGTGAAATTAATTTTAAGGGGTGGGGGGATATGAAACCCCAATATTTTGAGGGCATAGATTCTTTTTAATTACATTGACGTCTTGTTTTGTATGTTACGCTAATATTATATTTCACTAACGCAACATCATCTTAGATTGTGGTGTATGAAACACTATTCTTGGATTGTGATACATGTAATTTCATGTTATTTTTATAAATTTTATTTCACACAAGATTGAGTTTAAGAGAACAAAAAATATTATTATGTTATAGTAGAATTTTATTTATGAAAATTGTAACGAACCTGGTGGGCCTAAAGCCCAACGACTCAGCCACGCCCGAGCCCAGCCCTCTGGTAGATAGCAGAACCCCACCCTCACGTAGATAATAGGACCCCCCTCAGACTGGCCGAGATAAAATGTGGTAGCAACTACCCCCTTCCTGGTGAGGATTTAATAGGCCTACCCCACAACTCGAACCCGTGACCACTTGCTAAAAGGCCAACCCAGAAGCTTTACGAGTACCAACTGAGCTACGACCCAGTTGGTACTCGTAACGCTTCCTGGTTGGCCTTTACGCCTGTGGTCACGGGTTCGAGTTGCGGGGGAGGGGTATTAAATCTTCTCCAGGAAGGTGACAGTTCCTTCCACGTGTTATCTGGCCCAGTCTGAGGTGGGGGGCCTATTATCCGCCTAAGGGTGGGGGTGTGCTATCTTCCAGAGGGCTGGGCTCGGGCGTGTCCTAGATCATTGGTCTTTAGGCCCACTGGGTTTGTTATATAAAAAGGTTCATTTTTATGTAATGAACCTGGTGGGCCTAAATCCCAATGAACTTGGCCATGCCCAAGACCAACCCTCTGGCAGATAGCAGACCCCCACCCTTAGGCAGATAACAGGCCCCCACCTCAGACTAGACTAGATAACAGATGGATGGAACTGTCCCCTACCTGGTGAAGATTTAATACGCCTCCCCCGCAACATGAACTCGTGACCATAGGCTTAAAGGCCAACTAGGAAGCGTTACGAGTACTAACTATTCCCTGCAAGATCCCACTGCACCCAAGGCAGCCAATCCCACCTCCAGCACTTCCCTCCTACCTTGATGCCCTCCTCCGGCTGCGCCGACCGACCGCGACGCCCTCCTCTTGGTGTGTCGACTGAACCTCTTTCCCTTTCTCCTCCATGTGTTGTCTGACCACAGCGGATCCTCCACTGCCTCTCGGCCTCCTCACTGTCTGCCCCGTCACAACCGGCACACCTCAGTGTGTCTCCCTCACACGACCTCTTTTGGTGCGCAGTAGGCTCCGAGCCAATCCCCCCCTCCTCAACGCGACCATGTACCCCTATTCTGATGCAGCACAACTATGACTTGCTCCAACCAGCTAATCCAATGACCCTCCTACATCTTTGTTCCGACTTGCTTGGCATGAGATAGACCAACTTGATCGCCAACCCGCAATCTATTTCGGTGCTTCCTGAACCCTATTACTTAGCGCCTCTGCCCAGCTCCGGCACGACCATGGTTCCCATCACAGTCAAACTACAGATTTTATCTCATTCTAATTTTGGTGTTTCATTTAATTTAACTATAACTTGATGTATAGTTTTTTATTTCACACTTTAATTTTGTGTCGTAGTTCAGTAAATAAGTCCTGATATTTTATTTGCAGTGCGGAAAATTATTTGGATGGGATCTCGGCTTGCTGCGTGTTTTCTAGGTTCTCCATCACCATCCTATGTGAGGGTTTTACTATCATGCACACTTTTGTTTTATTGTCGTTATCGCGTTTTTAATTATTTATATTTTAGTTTTAGTACGAATAATTATTTTGGTGTTGTTAAAGATATGTTTTACATGAATCTTGGTTTAGGCCTAGTATATGATGCCTTTGGTGTTTGTAAATTTTCCACTTGTTCATTTTGGGTGAGTTTTGATGTAAAATCCTTGAAGTGTTATTTGAAATTGTATGATAAACATTTATCTAGATTATTAAATATTATATATGGTGTTTTGGTTTAGTTTCATTAATCTTTTGGCGTGGATTGTTCAGTAGTGAACTCACTTTTTATTTAATAATTTGTTGGTTGGTTTTGCAAGTGATTGGTGATTCATTTTTTTGAAACATGTTTTGGTCTTAGAATTATAAACATGATGTTGAACATGGAAATTGAACTTCCTTGAGTGGACCTTTGGGTTTTGGTTTTTAAAGCGATCTGTGTATGGTTTCAAAAAGGATTTTTTTATGTATGATATATTTTATTAGGTTGTGCAATTAGTTTATTCAACTGTGAAAGTCATTTGTTTTTTGTTTGGATATGTTGGGGATTTGTGGTTGGTCATAAAAGAGGTTTTGAAGGGGTCTGTTTTGAGTGTGTAAATCCATGAGTCTCTTTGAATGTTATTTTATAAATTTTAAAACAGTTTAGTAAATAATATAGATGGTGTGAGGTGTGTTTTGAAAGTGTGTCGAGGTGGTGGTTGTGATGTATGTTTGTTTCATTTGTTTTGAGTCTGTGTTTATGCATTTTAGTTTTACGGTTGTTGCAGCGTATCGATGAGGAAGACCCACGATATTGCCGTCGTCAGCAAGTCACACATACTTGGGGTGCGAGTTTGAGACGTGCTGCGTCTTCATAACCGAGCTGCAAGTCAAGGTCGGTCCCCCACTGCACTCACCTTTAAATTAAGAGTTTATTAATTGCTTGATGTTTTATTAATTTTAATAAATAGAAAATAATATAAAATGATAAATTTTTAAATTATTATTTGGTGTAAAAAGAGCCATTTATTTTATACACGACTCTTGAAATATTTTCTTGGCGGGTCGACACCCAGTAGTGAATGATTTCCAATTTGGTCTTTAAACATAATTCTCGGAATTTCTAATGTGGTTATGGTCTGAAAGATAAATTATTTATTCTGAAAAAGTGTGTTGGGTGTTCTTGATAAACAAGATATTTCTTTAAAGTTAGTGAAGGCCCGTTTGATGCTTTAATAATAATAATTTATTTTGAAAAACTCGCATTGGGGTGACTCAGGGGTGATCTTTGGGGTATGTTGACTGCATCTATAGTGTGTGACTTTTGTGCTACTTGATTGAATTTGTTGGATCAACCCTTTCTTTTTATTGTAATTTTTGACATGGGAACCTTTCATTGCGAGTGAATCTTCTGAGAACGATTGATGCACTAGTTTAGATTACGCACTGGCTAGTGGACCCATAGTAGGGGATGTTGAGTTATTGCTTCTATGGGGATTGGGCCCCTCGGTTAGGCCATGTATGGCTATGCCGAGCATTAGGGAATTATGACATCATCAAGTTAGGGCATTACTTCAGGATGAGTCAGATGTATGGAATGTTCTAGATTTTTCATGATCTCCCAGGTTCGACCCATGTTTCCTTTAGTGTTTATTTTCATGTGGAAGACAATTGAGAGGTCTAGTTCGGTAGCTGGCCCTTGTGTGCCATTTTTTCCATTGCCCTTAGTGTGTGTTGAGTGTTTTGTGGTTTTACCTATTTACTAACAACTGAAAATTGAATTTCAAAATTGTTCGCAGAAATGTTTTAAAATGCAACGCTCCTATTCCTTTCAAACATTAAAAATTGTTTATTAATTAAAAAGGATAATGAACTTTTAATTGTTTTAGAAATTAAAGTGTGTGTGGAAACTAATATTTTATATAATTCAGTTCAAACATGGATTTGGTAAATTTATTTATTTAAAGGGATTTCATTGGGAATAGATATCGGGCTAGCCTTCTGACTTTTAATAATCACACCTATAGTTATTTTTTGTTTTTAGTGTTTTTGCATGCTACAACATGGGTGTGTTCTCCATGGGCGACGTTTGGTCATGAGTTGGAGGGTGACCCGCGAGGTCACACGGAGATAGTGGTTGTCCTTTTCGGTTAGTGTCATTTTCATTTGTTATTATTTAGTTACTTTATTTTGTTTATTTTTTTGCGCTACTCTATTTTATTCCTGCTACTTTATTTATTTTTTATAATTAGGAGAAATTGTTCCCACTGCCTCTGTTGATGCCCAAGCGCTTTTCTCCAGCATGGGAGGATCAGAAACTCCTCTCGGACCATGTCGCAGACCGGCTCGGGTGACAGGTTCAGGGTCGACCCAGGTTGGTTCATGAAAAAAAATTTATTTACACATGTATATATAATAAATTAATTGTTGAGAAATTAATTATAAATGAAAATAAAACACTTTCCAAACAAAATTAAATGTTCTTTTAAAAACTATTATAAGGAAAATAAATGAATTTATAAAAAAATAAAATCACTCTTTATGGATATTATTAATGAAATATATTTTTAATATATTTAATCATATGTTTAAAATTCATCTAACATGTTCTGAAAACATGATATAACAAACAAAATCAATTTTTCAAATAAAAGATGAATTTTTCAAAAAATGATATTTTCCTATATTTTGATGGCACAACCTTTTTAAATATAATTTTTACACTTTTATACTTTCTATTTGTAAAAGTAAACATCTTCTCTTAATTCAAGATATAAAAATTGTTTTGTTGAAATTTTTGATATTATTATGATAAGTTTCATGTTTTGATAACTAGTAAATATATTCTAATTATAATTGAAAATAATGGGTTACATCGAAAAAATCCATATGGTTAAATTATTTTATTTACTATTTTAAAAGTATAAATAGTATATATTTTTATTAGTTAACATAATATTGTTAGTTGACATTTATTTTACTATGAACATAGATTTAAAAAAAATTCAATCTTTTCCAATGTTTTTATTTTTAAAACACATTTTTTCATAAACAATATTAATTGTAAATTAATTACAACAACATATAAATTTTTTTTAGAAAAAATGATTCCATATCTGTAATCATAGCGTCCAAATTATGTAAATTTCATTCATTAATTTTTGGGTATTATGAATAGTACCTTCAATTATTTTTATTAATATGGTTAAATGGTAAATTGGGTAAATAGAGTTAACTATAATATTATATAATAACCTAAAACTATTCATAATATATGTGGATGTTTTATTTTCATCCTAAACATTCCATGGGTTGAAATGGTACCCTTGGAGAGCCATATTTATTAGATTAAGATATTAAATATATTTTATTTATTGAAATGTTAAATATATATTACTCATAGTTTGATAACTATATCATTTTTATTATATGTTTATATAGAAGATAATGTTGACTATAAATACTACTTTAAAGTATAAATTTATTATTATTTATAATGGTAATTTATTTGTAATTTGTTTGATATATATAATTTCCTTAATGTCTTATACATTAATGGTGGAATTTTTTTTAATTGACGAAAAATAAACAAAATAAGTTTTATTAATTTTATAATAACTGTTAAAGTATCAAATACATATGAAAAATTATTATTGTATAATTATATATCGACCACCACAATCCAATTTTAATTTTATTTACCATTTTAATGCAACTAGAAAAGATTATGTCACTTATAA
This sequence comes from Viscum album, assembly GCA_963277665.1. NCBI lineage: Eukaryota > Viridiplantae > Streptophyta > Magnoliopsida > Santalales > Viscaceae > Viscum > Viscum album. The sequence continues at coordinate 903,503,708 of OY728122.1, read as the reverse complement.
TATTTTATTTAAATTGATTTTAGTTTTGTGACATTCCTGAGTTCATAAATATAACATTTTTAATGTATGAATTTATAAGTTATATATGAAACTATATTAATTATTATAAAATATTAATTATTCATCTTTGTCAAAATAATTTATTTTTAATTATTAAAAATCAAAAATTTTATTAAATAAATTTAAATAAATATTTTTGTAATTTTTGTATTAATGGAGATAACCAATAAATGTTATCGAAAATATTAAAAATAAATATAATTTTGATAATTATTATTTTAAATAAATTTTAATGATAAAATTTGACTTTTAGTTATATAAAAAATATCTTTTTGAAGATAAAAAAATATCCTAATAAATTTAAAAAGCCATGCAATACATAGTTGTAAAATTTAAAATATTGATATTTTGTCAAAATAATTTTTTATTAAATAATGTAAAATTAATTGAATATTTATAAATATATATAATTATTATGATATGGTTTAAATTGTTATAAAATTTCATTTTATGGTATAATGTACATAAAATAATTAAATATTATTCCAATTTTATATTCAATATTTTTTTACATTATTTCAAAAATAAAAAACAACATTGTGATAATTAAAATGAATAGGATTAAATTGATAGAATAAATTGTATATAATTTATTTTTTGATGATATTAGGACCTTATCTCCTATTATATTCATCAATATGTCATTTTTAAGGTTTTGGATGGTGTTTTGATTTTATTATATTTTATTATTTTTGGATATTCCAAATGTTCCCCTCAATAAAATTTTAGAAGGGAACATCCTCCCTATAAATTCACATCACATTGATCTTTCAATATTAATAATCCCCTAGCTATTTCCCTTCTCAAATTCCATTGGTCTTCTCAATAGTCTGACTCTAGTTCCATTAAGAGTAGATCTACTGGGAGCCTATCGAAGTAGAGGAAATCTCTTCTACCGATTAGCTCAAAATTATTTCATCTTATACATCCTCTTAACAAGTTGATTTAGTTATAATGTGATAAATATAGTATCCATTATATTATGAGAATTTATTATTTTAATGTAATAACCATATTCTACCTTCAATCCACCCTATAAAATATGAAATCACCATGTGCACGTACATACAACTTAACGTCTCCACATCATGGTGTAATCTATTTTCAACACAATTTTTAAGGGATTTGTGTAGTGATGTAAATAATAAATATATATGATTATTATAAGTTGATATTTATTATGAAATATTATATAAAAAATCCACTTTTTTACCTATCATGACCTGCTTCCTCCAAGATGAGGGAAGGGACATCAAACTACTAGGCCATTCCTTCTTCATGTTGGAGTATATATAATGACCCCAGAGCCCTGCCTTCCGTAGGCCCCGAAGTGGGGACTAGAACCAATGGTATAAAATCTCACATAAAAGGGAAGGCATTACCCTTTTTAAAAAAAACATGTTTTTGAGATAAGATGGTAAATCCTAGTAACACCAAGAACTAAATATTATCTAAATCCAAAAAATAAATCCCCACATTCATGTCCTAAATATGTTGATACAATGTACAAGAAAATTTTGAAGGAATGTACAAAATGAAATAAAATCCATAAAGACAATTGTCCCAAATCTCGAACTAGTAAGGTCTCACATGGTTCTCAAAGACCTCATACAAACCTAAAAGCAGTTTTATATATACAGGGTGAGTATTCATGTATACTCAATAGGGAAGCTTAAAGATCTCATGCACAAGTGGGAAGACATTCTAATGGCCCATGAGAAATAGAGTTAACCAAAATACCTAGCAAGGAAAGCTATCCACCCAGCCCCACTGAGGGTAACTCCTCAGGTATCAGAATACATGCTAAGTAATAGTAAAGGCACATCGATATTTGGGTACCCCATACCAATTTTCCCTTGGTTATTTAGAACATCCTATGCATCCGACCTCACTCAAAAAACCAATTACAGTCCCATTTTTCCCCCAACAACAACACCATGGGCTATCCCTACTGCACGTCTATCTCGTCATCAATCACCTAGGTCACTACAACCACATGTATCCTCTCCGATAAATACCTAGGAATCCTCAACCATATATAACCATGCCAGCAGACACCCGGGCCACAACAACCACTACCACACCCGAATCCACCTGGGCCTAATCACAAAGACACATGGGAAATAAGCCTTCCTGCACACACTTGGGCCAAAACACCACAAAAAAACCTGCATGAAGTGTCCTGGGCCATAATGAACTTTAGGTGGTCATATATTTCATAAAAAATATCCTTCTACATGGGAAAGGGAGAAGAAATTAGCTAATAACCTACCAATCAAAGTAATGATAGGATAACACCCTCCCCCATGAAAAGGGGGTGTTTGGAAAGGAGTGCTCAACATGGTTGGGGTGTATATAAGAAACAAAATAACTAAAATTTATACATATAGGTAATCAATAACCCATCCCAGCCTAAGGGTACTGAAACCAACAACCATCCAGCACAAGACTACCCTCTCCACTACCCCTATAGTCATAAATACACAATAGCCCCAAACATATCATGACCCATTTCTATAAAATAGGTATTCATTGTACCTGTTCCCATTATCATTTTCATGTTATTACATTTAAACAAGCCTTCACTACCAAGCAACTAACTGGAAAGACTGAAATCCAAAACACTAACTTATTGAAAACATCCAAGCATTTGTTTAAGAATTTACTCTAGGTTATCGTGTATGTATCAACATCAAAATGGGATATTTGATCTCCCTCAAATACTAGAACCATTCAATGATCCAATATAACAGGTCTAGAACATTTAAAACCATATCCACAAGAACTAAAATTCCCAAACAAACAACCTCCCAACTAGTGATTTCATCCCCCATTTATCCACCCCATAATCATTAAACAAAACATCCATGAATATACAAAAAACAAATCAAAGAAGATTTCAGGTTTACCTAATCCCATTAATTAGGTTTCTTCCTTCCGTTTGGTTAAATAGGGTGATCACACAAGGGTTATTACCCATTAGGAATCTATGTAATCAACCATGTTTTTACGATTAATTAGTTTAAATGTTACATCAATTCAATATCATGATTATCTTGAAAACATGGCATCAATATTTTTCATGAAAGTATCAGCAATTGCCATGATTTTAAGTGGACATGATCCTATAAAATTCACAACATAGGTAAAACAAAAAAAACATCTTTATCCATCCCCTCCCCTTAATTATTTAAAATTCCATCAACATTGTAAAATCTGATATCATCTACATCTTGAGGTTATATCATTATACCAACCCCACATGATTCACAATAAATAGAGATAAAGGAAGAACCCTTACTTGTATGATAAAAATTCGATGTTTTCTCCATTCTCCAAGAACTGGGGTCATACAAAACTCCATTAAGAACCAAACTAGAGGGCTCCCATACAGGAATGACTCGTCTCTAGTAAAGGTACTCCAAGAGAACCAAGAGGGAATAAAATAGACTGAGGAAGAATTCCTCAGCACGGTAAAATGAACTGATCCTTGGGTTATTGGATATGCAATTTCGAAGTTCTTGAAATGTAGATCGTGGTTTGACCACACGACAGGGTGATTTCACTAGTTTGAATTTTTTAATATTTAATAATTTCCTCATAGATGGTTGAAATAGACCAGCGGATGGCTATGAGTTGATAAATTAACATTAATGAAGAAAACATGTAACATGGGAAAAATTGGGAGGACACGAGAGATTTGAAAATTCAGCAATGAATGGGACACTGATAAAAAGGCCATCTGTTTAGGGTACATCGAGGGTCGCCCAACTCTTAGGGGACATAAGATATCATTTATGGGATTAAAATTACCTTAATCAATTTTATAAGATGTAATAATTCTTAAAGAAGATGTTATCGCAAAACAGAGGAAAGAAACCTTACACTCTTATGTGGCACCGTTCGGGTGGGGCACCGATCGGTGACACACCCATCTGTGGCACCGAAAGGTGACACCATGGTGACACCATGCCACTGACATCCATGCCCTCCTGCCTTACTGATGGTGTTCAAGACATCACCAACACATGAATTTGGAAAATTAATGGTCCAGGATGGTCCCATCCATTAAATCAGGTACCTCTCAAACTATTCTTCCCCTTGAGAAATCAGGAGTATAACCGATTGAATGTTGTCTGAACAACCATCTCTTAAGATACCTTTCAAGAGTAAACGAACCTGGAGTTGAAAAATAGTTGGGGAAACCCTCATCATCTAAGGACACCTTTCTCATCTATCTTCTAAACAACTATTTAAATACTACGTAACCACACAAGCACAAAGGTCACACCATCTAGACATATGGATTATAGAGTCCCATCCTCCATTTCAAGATACTATCTTCTTAGGGTGGCACTGAATTTCCCACATGAGTTTAAATACATCCACATTAATGCACATTGATTAGGGATTAGGTTCTCCACTACCCATAGTCAGGACTTTTCACACACATTCATAGAACTTATAAAACAACGAGTGAGGTAAAACGATACATCATAATAAATTCACCACAAAATTATAAGATAAAAACAAATAAAAACTCTAGGTACTGAGCACACATCTATGACACCTATTCCCAAGTACTGTCCATGAGGCCACTAGGTCTCCACATCACATGAAACAATGGAATGGTCCATCCACGAAGCACATTCTCCTTGAAATCCTTGATTCTCACCAGTCACTGCACAAACATTTTTTCATCCTCAAAATCCTACTCTACTGAGTCTAGTATGTGTTATTCATATTGTATATACCAACGTAGATGAGATACATTAAAGAAATTTTGGATCATCTCTTACCGTGGTGGTAACTCTAGTAGATACCCCACGTTGCCAACTTGTCCCGACACTAAGAAGTGTCTAATGAACCTGAGAGAAAGCATTCTCCCCTACCAAACCTCCACTGCCCATATTGAGGTGTAACATTTATGAAAACATGATCTATAAAATCTATATCCAAGGGTCTCATCCTATTATTAGAATATGACTTTTTCCTATCTTGATTCGTCTTCATCCTCCCATGTAAAAGTTGATCCATCTCTGTCGAGCTCTGCACCAATCCTAGGCCAAGATCACCTACCTCCCCAACCTCAGTTCCACATAGGGGTTAACGACATAGTCTCACGTACAAGGCTTCAAATGGTTCCATGAAAATGGTAGAGATATAGTTATTATTTTAGGAAAAATCCAATAGGGGAAAGTGCCATACCCAAGGACCTCTAATGTCTAGAACACATGCTTGTTGTATATCGTACAATGTCTAGATTGTCCACTCTGTCTTCTCATCCGTATCAGGGTGGAAAGAAGTGCTCAGGCATATATGGGTTCCAAAATCTCATTTTAAACCTTTATATAATTGTGAATTAAAACATGTATCGCATATGAAATGATGGATATGGGAACTCCATGCAGCCACATGACATTACCCACATACTTTGGTGCTAAGGCATCCATTATACTCAACTATTTAACTACTAAGAAGTGTGCCGATTCCATCAATTGGACCAACACTACCCATATGGAATCAAAAAATCCCTCATACCTAGGTATTTCTATGAATAAATCCCTAGAGACGTCATCCCACTTCCACTCGATAATGATTAAGAGCTGTAGTAGACCACTGTGATTATAGTGTTCAGCCTTCACCTGCTGACACATGAGTCACTTTTCCAAAAACTCTTCCACATATCGCATCACTCCAGGACACCAAGAGTGACCTCTCAAGCCTTGGTACATCTTGGAGACTCTTTTATGTACTATTAGGGGTGAGTTATGGAACTCACTGAGATCTCCCACTCAGATCGCCACCGAGATAAACAACTTCCCTTGGAAAAACATCTGATTTTGACTATCTTTCGATGATCCCTCTAGACCATCACCCTAGATAACATGATCAGAAAAAACAATGGTATCTAAGTCTCCCCAAAAAACCACATCCACCTTCCACCCCAAGGAAGATAACACTGTCATCAGAAATAGACAACCAGTATTTCCCCCCACTCTCATGCCTCGATGTAAAGCAGGAAACACATCTATTTCCTTAGAAGCATATTATGACTCCCGAACAACATCCTTATGCGACTTTTTGCTCACAGAATCACCCACAACATTCCCATTTACTAAGGTATATCATATCTCGAAGTCATAATCCTAGAAAAACTCCATCAACCACTAATGTCACAGGTTCAGGTCTTGCTGGGAGAATATATACATTAGGAAACCTTGTAAATGGTGGCACTAACCTGAAGCATCACAAAACCCTTCAAATGTTACCCATCTCACTGGAATCCTCAGCACTGGGGCACTGACTAGCTTACCTTTCAGATATTTGTTGGCTAACTAGCGCTGTTTACTCTATATGGAAGTATGGTCTTTTGTGGTCAAAGCTATCAAAGGTGCTTCAACTCGAGAGAATTTGGATATGAACCTTCGGTAGTAAGCTTCCAGTCCGAGGAAACTACAAACATATACCAAGTTATTATGTACTAAATAAGAAAAAACCACATCGACCTTCAACAGGTCCATTACTTATTCCCTGCCGGGACCCCATGTGTCCAAGGAAGTGCACCTTTTGTTTTCTGAACTTGCACTTGGACAACTTCCCATAGATATGTTGGCGTCGGTGGACCTCCAAAATTGTCATCAGATGCTCTAAGTGATCCCCCTATAATCATCAAAAGATTTTTATGTATTTGATGAACATGACTATGAACCCCTCCAGATACTCGCTGAAAATATTGTTCATGATTTCCATGAACATAGCTGGTAAATTTGTAATGCCGAGTGACATGACCAAAACTCAAAATGCCAATATATAGTCCTGATGGATGTATCAAGGAAGTCAAACTCCTTGAACCCTAAATAGTTATATATAGACTACAGTTCGATCATAGAGAAACCACCTTTTCCCTTAAACTACTCAAAAAGGTCATCTATCCATGGGAGGGGGTAACCATTCTTGAACGTCACCAGATTTATTCTTTGGTAGTCTATGCATAGCCTGAGACCACAGTCTACCTTCTTTGCGAAAATTATAGGACCACCCCATGATGACATACTATTTTAGACGAACCACTTCTTGATTAGCTCATCAACCAGAATCTGCATCTCCGACAACCTATAAGGAACCATCTGATAGGGATCCATTGAAGTCATATGGGAATCGGGTTGTACATGTATCCCAAACTCAATATCCTATCGCGGGGGGGGGGGGGGGGGGGTACTATAACACCCCGAGATTTTATGAAAAATATTCTTTTTAATTTCATTAATGTCTTGTGTTGTACGCTACACCAAAAGAAGCTTTCACAAAACGCATCCTTGACTTGCCTTGCATTACACGCAATCACAACCTTCCTCGATAGCGTGTGTATTACGCAATACCGAGTTTCACAAAACAACGATATGCTATTAAAATATTATTAAAACTAGCCGTTATGAATAGTAATAACCACTTTTTGAAATTTTGTAAATTTTATTTTCAAAATGGACTTCATTTTTGGATTCGGAATATCGAAATTATCTTAGGGTGAAATTTTGGTACTTTTCAGATAAATTTCATTTTCTGATGAATAGTGAAAATTACGAAATTTTAATTAAAAACAACATATTTAATAGAAATAATTAATAGTGATAAATTATTAATTTGAGTGGTTTTAATGTATATTTAGAGTATATATTTACAATTTAATACAATGTTGGTCATTGGATGTAATTTCACATTTAAACCAGACATAAACAAGTGTCAATCTTTTGATAGTTATTATCTCTTAAAAATACGCTATATGTTTTGACGACATGAATTAATTTTTAAATTAATTAATGAAACTGATATGTTTTGAATTTGTTAAAATAGACATCATTTTTGAGTTCATAATATCAAATATAGCTTAGGCCTAATTTTTGGTATTTTTCTGGAAACTTTCATTTTTTGATGAATAGTGAAACCACTAAGTGGTAGTTAAAAAAATGAATTTTTCATAAAACTTAATTTTACTGCTTCTGTGAGTGGAATTTCAAACATCCAAGAGAAACGGTTGATGTCAGTAAGTAAAATGTGGTTCAATGAGATGAAAATAATTTTTGGTGAATAGTAACTTTTTACTTTTTTTTACCACGGTTAAAAGTAAATAGGGTAATTAAGGGTAAAAATGATATTATTATTACCCTAACACATGTCCTAATTCTATTGGATAAGTGTAATTCGACCAAAAATAATCTTAGGAATAAAATTGGATCATTTAGGACCACTTGGATTAGATTAGGACATTTATTATTAATTTATTTAAAGAAGGGTTAAAATAATTAAAATCAAAGATTAATAAGTAAATCATTTTTAATATAGGGTTATACGTAAGATAAATTTGACTATAAATATTCATTAGAAATATAATAATATTTCCTACATAATGGTATTTTATTTTTAATTTTTATACATTAAATAATTTAATTTATTTTTGACACAAAGATGATGCAGTAATTATCTTATTAATGAAATATTGACGTAATTGATGTTATAAATACCCAAATAAATGTAATTTGAGACTTTTTATGAATTAAACTAATTTTCTAGGTTAATATGACATTTTAGTATTTATTTAATTAACTTTTTTCGAACTAATAATTCTTTTATGATTGTTACAAAAATCAATTACTAAATAGTGTCAAAATTGACATAAAATAGTTTTTAAAACAAATATTATATTATCAATTGTTATTTTATTCCTAAAAATCTAATGTTCAGCCAAATGACTTAGATACGATTATATATATTAATAATAAACAACTTGGGATTCGATTGGCTTGTTATAGTAAGTTTATTAACCTTATAGTGTAAGAACACAAAAAGACACGGTAAAAGTAAAATTATCTAACTTAAAGTTAAATATAAATGATAAGGTTAAAATAGGAACCTAAACTTTTCTAAATTATATTGGATGAGAGGATTGCGACCCAGACCCACCTTAGCTTTGAAATAAATCAATTTGGAGCTATTTAAAACCGAATTTGGCTTTATAATAAAATAATATTTTTTGTTATTCCAAAGGTACCCCTCTCCTCCCTTATAAAAGGGCACCTCCTCCCTCTCTTCCTCACACCAATTTGAGCCTTCATGCTCCGCCAAACCCAGACAAATTATCTTCTCCACTTCCCTAGAAACATCCTAGAGGTCCTGGTCTTCTTCAAAGACCAATTTTAGTGCCCTAAAAGGAGGTCTCAAAGAGGCGCTTCAAAGAAGTGGTAATGTCCGTTACCGATTCGTTCAACTTTATTTCTTATTCCACTTCTTCTTCTTAGGTTTTTTCATTATGAAGTAATAACATCAGTATAACTCATATACTGATATGTTATTATAAGTTTGAAAAAAACCTATTTCACCATCTATCCATCCTACGGAAAACGAAATCAACGCTCGTGCGTACGTACAGAATACCGTCTCCACGCCGTGGTGTAATCTAGTTTCCACCACCACCTTACTTGTATGGGTATAATGGTGTACATAATAACTATATATGATTATTGTAAAGTGATATTGATTCTAAAATAGTATATATACACTCCAATACAATTCCACGATCATGAGAACGATATCATCGCTCGTGCGTACGTACGGACTACCATCTCCACGATGCGATGAGATTCATTCTCCACGTTAACCATTCATGAATGATTATAATGTATATATAATAAGTAATCATGAAATATATGAAATAATAATGATACTGGATTTATGTGTATATATATTTATGTCATCTACTTAATTCCATTCAACTCAATAAGGAAACGAAAATAGCGTTCATGCGTACGTACGGCCTATCGTCTCCATGAACGGTGTATTTCTTTCCATTTACTGATTTATTATATATATATATGTATATTCTGAATATATATTATATATAAATCATGTTTTATATTCTGTAATTAAGTAATAATTATCTATCTAATCATATGAATAATTACAAGTCAAAACACGGATGACAAATGAAACAATTTTACCCAAAATGATCTTTAACATGGAATTTATAAAAGAACGGGTAAAATAAAGTCATAAGTGAACCATATAAGATATCATAACAACGAGTATGATTCTGGAATAAGTCAATGACATTATATAAATCATTATACAGGAGGTTCAGACACATACGAAGCAAATCAGACCTAAGGTAATGGAAATATCACAATCTCATTTTTATCCGAGATTGTTTATACTTTGAAATTTACCGGGGTGTATTTTATCATCCACATCCATGTTTCCTCAAAATGTAATATTATTTCCATCCACCTAAAATTGTCTAAATCCAATTTTACCCTTCGGTGAGTTTTTAGTAAAATATATGATAGGAATATTTTGTCGTTTTTCGTACGATGTACTTTTTGACTTTTCCGAAAAAAGTATGAAGAATGTTTTTTAAATTATATGTTATGAATGTATTTTTAAAACATTATTTCCAAGAATATTCCTTTTGAAGTTTTCAAGTTTATTTTTAATCAACTTCTTTTAGTTTATAATTTTATGACATGTTAAGAAAGGAAAAGTGTTTTTGAAGTATAAAGGATATTTTCCTCAAGAATGGAGTTCAAGTGTTTTATCAAAATTATTTTCCATCTAAGATAATAAAGGGTTCTGTTTTTATTCCTATTATTACATTGATTTGACTATTTTGTGATGGAATTATTTTTATGAATTCCTTTATCTTATTTTCATGATGTTTAATATTCCCATTTTTATTACATGGGTTATGCTATGATGTATGGTTTATGATTTTGTGGCACACATAAGAATGGTATCATTATGAGATGGGTGGGACCTATATCTCCCTCCAATGAATTGGGTAAAGATTTTATATCTCATGAGATAGACATGGCTGGAACGGCAGGTTAAACCGGTTCAGTGAAATAGGACTGAAACGAGGAGTGAACTCAGTTCAGAAATGGAATTTGTCCACTATGATAGTCTTGTCAATGAGTCTTGACTAATAATAAATGATTCTCTATGATTATGTGTGTATTCCACAAAGTTTCATGTTTTTAGTAATGATTATTGGGATTACATTTCACTATTATGATTTAACCCATGATATGAAATTATGATTTCATTTGCAGGTTAAGATTTCCAAAAGTTATGTTCTTATGTATATGATGTGATTGATATTTCTTTTGTTTACTCTTACTGAGCATTTGAGCTCACCCTTTTATGTTTTCTTTTCCCCAGGATATAAAGAAAGGTTTTAGGTAAAAAAAGAAGATCTTTATGGGAGATGTTGAAGATCTTTCACCACGATTAGAAGATTATATTCCGAGTTTCCAAAGACACTAAACTATTATAGTCATGGTGTGTGTGTGTTTTTGTTATGTACTAAGTATTATGCAAAATTAATGTAATGTCCATGTACGTTAAGCTTAGGGTCTCTACAGTTGGTATCAGAGGAAAGGTTTAGTCAACCTTTGGAAACTAGGATGCGAGAACTTTAGTGAGATGCCTAGAGATATTTCTAAGGTATGTCTAGGGATGTCCCTAAGGTGAAGTATAAGTATATGTTATAGTACTAGAATTAAGGTAACCCAAGATGTTAGATATTGAAGTTACCCCCCCTTTATTATATTTTTTTCCCTAGTGTGATTTTTGCCTCTCACACTATCCTTTTTGGGTTTTAGACGATGGATGGAATCCGAAGGAACCGTGTTGATCAATGCAATGGACAATGCAATGATTTTCCTCCTGAATAAACAAATTTTATGGGAGATATAGTGAAAAATCTTATTTCTATACTTAAACAAGCTATGAATCATTCTAGGCTTCCAAATGAGAAGAGAAGGGAACAATATTCTATTGAGTCCTTCATGAGGCAACGACTACCTTCTTTCAGTGGGTATTCTGATCCACTTGTTGCTGAACAATGGATCAGTACCACTGAAAAGATATTTTCAATTCATTAATGTTCTGAACATGATAAAGTCATCTTAGAAGTATATCGTTTGGTAGGTGAAGCTAATCAATGGTGGAATCTTATCAAGAATACGAGGCAAATAAATGAAATTGAGTCCATGGAATGGGACGAGTTAAAGAACTTATTTATCAATAAGTACTACCCTCGTATTCTTTGAACAAAGACGGAGAAGGATTTTATTGAACAAAAGCAAAAGGATGTTGAATCTATTGGTATATACGAAGCGAATTTTACAAGGCTTGCAAGGTATGCATCTGGATTTATCATCCAAATTGAAAGTAAAGTTGATTGATTCTTCAGTGGCTTAAAACCAAATCTTTAAAGGGCATTAGCTATAAGAGACTTCAGTATCTATGAAGAAATTGTGCGTTGTGCTATCAAGGTAGAAATGGAAGTTGGTGTTACTTATCCATCTCATAGTTTGGACAAGAAACGAAAGATGGAGATCAAGGAGAAATACCAGAATAATGGTGAAAAGAAGATGAATGTTTCCTTATGCTCAAAGTGTGGATAGAAGAATGGTGGATATTGTCTTAAAGGGACTAGAAAATGTTTTAAGTGTGGAAGTGAAGGTCATCGAGCATCTGAGTGTCGAAGTAATGGAAAAAGGGTTTCTAATGATGTGAATAAAGAAAAGACTGCAGAGAACGCACCACCAACACTTTAATGCTTCAAGTGCAAGGAAATGGGGCATTATGCTAATAAATTCCATAGTCCAAGGGTTAGTGATGATCGACATGAGCAACCACTTAAGGAAAAGGACAAAGGGAAGTCACATGCGATCACTATTGGCGATGTTGAATATGACAACAATGTGGTGGAATGATTAGGTGTTTATGTAATTGGATTCCAAAATAATGTTGTATATAGTATCGTGGAGTATTGTAATATTTATGTATTGGTCTATTGTGATTTTCAATGGTACCGGTAACCATAGAATGTGATTGAGATATTTTTGGAAAAAAGATGATATGCGCATAATGAAAGGAAAAAGAGAAAATGAAATGTTTGACCGTATTCATGAGCTCATGACTGATATAAGGAGAAGGTTATATCATGGTTTGAGTATATAGAATTTTTGGATTTTGGTATGTGGAAAGAGTTAACTTTTAACTGCATTCATGTTTCCACTAAGGTTCAATGGATATTAATTTTTCAATAGAAAACATGATTAAGGCCTTCGACTGTTTGGAATGTGACCAACAAGACATATCTTATGAAATATGGGGATCAACGATGGTATTAAATCTCTGGTAATCGTTTTTACTATATTATGAGAGTGGACTGCAGTATTATGGATAAGCCTAAAGATTGGAATGGATTATGTTGGACATAAGTTAGGATAGAACTTTTTTCGATATTATTGATGGGATGTTATAGTAATATAGCTTTAGAAAAAGGACATCCTACAGGACGGGCGAAAACCCATCCTGTCAGACAAGGCTGTGGGAATCAAACCCACAACCGAAGTACGACTAGCCTTTAACGCCTACCACTGGCCTACAAAAAGTCCCTATTTAGCAGAAACTAGTTTTATTATATTAAGCAGTATGATATATGAAGTATAAGTCCATTTTAGGAACCATATATGATTAATCACACTATAGATGGACTTATGTATTTTTTTGATAACTTTTATAACCTTTTGTTTGAAACAGATGGAATGACCCATCATTCTATCACATGATCTATTAACACTTCATGAATAACAAATTCAACTTCATTTATTTAATAGATGATGTGTAAATTGTTCAAAGCACGAACAACAGTGATATTGTACCAAAATAAAGTATGTATTTATTCTAATTCGAAATCTTCAACTTTAGGGAAATGATCTTGAAAACCAAAAAATGTTGTCCTAGTGCCCTTATATCCGATGAATCAGATGGTACCCTAGATCATCACAAATTTATGGGTTTGTGATTGATGGATTTTACATAGAAATGTTCTCTACCACTCTCCATCAGAACATGATGATTATATTTCTCTTCTATATCCATATTTTCACCTATGTGGAAACCCAGTGATTAGTTTATTTGGGTAACCGTTACGTTTCATACTTTTGTTTTTAAAGAATGGTTTTGGTATTCCTTTTTTCGATGTGGGTTTCTATTAAAGAAACTTTCGAGTAGTAAACCATTTATAACCCTGACGAATTTCAAGGGAGAAATTCATTTTAAGGGGGGTAGAATGTAACACCCAGAGATTTTATGAAAAATGTTCTATTTAATTTCATTAATGTCTTGTGTTGTATGCTACAACAAAAGAAGCTTGCACAACATGCATCCTTTACTTGCCTTTCATTACACGCAATCACGACCTTCCATGATAGCGTGTGTAGTACAAAATACCGAGTTTCACAAAACAACGATATGCTATTAAAATATTATTAAAACTAGCCGTTATTAATAGTAATAACCACTTTTTGAAATTTTTGAAATTTTATTTTCAAAATGGACTTCATTTTTCGATTCGGAATATTGAAATTAGCATAGGGTGAAATTTTGGTACTTTTCGGATAACATTCATTTTCTGATGAATCGTGAAAATTACTAAATTTTAATTAAAAACAACCTTTTTAATAGAAATAATTAATAGTGATAAATTATTAATTTGAGTGGTTTTAAAGTATATTTAGATTATATTTTTACAATTTAATACAATGTTGGTCATCGGATGTAATTTCACATTTAAACCAGATATAAACAAGTGACAATCTTTTGATAGTTATTATCTCTTAAGAACACGCTATATGTTTTGACGACAGGAATTAATTTTTAAATTAATTAATGAAACTGATATGTTTTTAATTTTTTAAAATAGACATCATTTTTGAGTTCATAATATCAAATATATCTTAGGCCTAATGTTTGGTATTTTTCTGGAAACTTTCATTTTTTTGATGAATAGTGAAACCACTATGTGGTAGTTAAAAAAATGATTTTTTCATAAAACATAATTTTACCACTTCTATGAGTGGAATTTAAAAACACCGAGAGACACGGTTGATGTCAGTATGTAAAATTTGGTTCAATGAGATGAAAATAATTTTTGGTGAATAGTAACGTTTTACTTTTTTTTACCACGGTTAAAATTAAATAGGGTAATTAAGGGTAAAAATGATATTATTATTTCCCTAACACATGTCCTAATTCTATTGGATAAGTTTAATTAGACCAAAAACAACATTATGAATAAAATATGATCATTTAGGCCCACATGGATTAGATTAGGACATTTATTATTAATTTATTTAAAGAAGGGTTAAAATAGTTAAAATCAATATTTAATAAGTAAACCATTTTTAATATAGGGTTATACATAAGATAAATTCGACTATAAATATTCATTAGAAATATAAAAATATTTCCTACATAATGGTATTTTATTTCTAATTTTTAAAAATTACATAATTTAATTTATTTATGACACAAAGATGATGCAGTAATTATCTTATTAATGAAATATTGACGTAATTGATGTTATAAATACCCAAATAAATGTAATTTGAGACTTTTTATGAATTACACTAATTTTATAGGTTAATATGACATGTTATTATTAATTTAATTAACTTTATTCGAACTAATAATTCTGTTATGAGTTTTACAAAAATCAATTACTAAATAGTGTCAGAATTGACATAAAATATTTTTTAAAACAAATATTATATTATTAATTGTTATTTTATTCCTAAAAATCTAATTTTCGGCCAAATGACTTAGATAAGATTATATATATTAATAATAAATAACTTGGGGTTCTATTGTCTTGTTATAGTAAGTTTATTAACCTTATAGTGTAAGAACACAAAAAGACACGGAAAAAGTAAAATTATCTAACTTAAAGTTAAATATAAATGACAAGGTTAAAATAGGAACCTAAACATGTATAAATTATATTGGATGAGGGGATTTCGACCCATCCCCACCTTATCTTCGAAATAAATCAATTTGAAGCTATTTAAAACCGAATTTGGCTTTATAATAAAATAATATTTTTGTTATTCCAAAGGTGCCCCTCTCCTCCCTTATAAAAAGGCACCTCATCCCTCTCTTCCTCACACCAATTTGAGCCTTCATGCTCGGCCAAACCCTGCCAAATTCTCTTATACACTTCCCTAGAAACATCCTAGATGTCCTGGGCATCTTCAAAGACCAATGTTAGTGCCCTAAAAGGAGGTCTCAAAGAGGGGCTTCAAAGAAGAGGTAATGTCCGTTACCGATTCTTTCAACTTTATTTCTTCTTCCACTTCTTCTTCATATGTTGTTTCATTATGAAGTAATAACATAGGCATCACTCATATACTGATATGTTATTATATGTATGAAACAACCCTATTTCACCATCTATCCATCCTACGGAAAACCAAATCACCGCGCGTGCGTACGTACGGAATACCATCTCCACGCCGTGGTGTAATCTATTTTCCACCACCACCTTACTTGGATGAGTATAAT
This sequence comes from Viscum album, assembly GCA_963277665.1. NCBI lineage: Eukaryota > Viridiplantae > Streptophyta > Magnoliopsida > Santalales > Viscaceae > Viscum > Viscum album. Next base: position 903,487,241 of record OY728122.1, on the reverse strand, counting down.
GGTGTAAATAATAACTATATATGATTATTGTAAAGTGATATTGATTCTGAAATAGTATATATACACTCCAATACAATTCCATGATCATGAAAACGATATCATCGCTCGTGCGTACGTACGGACTACCGTCTCCACGACGCGATGAGATTCATTCTCCACGTTAACCATTCATGAATGATTATAATGTATATATAATAAGTAATCATGAAATATATGACATAATAATGATACTGGATTTCTGTGTATATATATTTATGTCATATACTTAATTCCATTCAACTCAATAAGGAAACGAAAACAGCGTTAATGCGTACGTACGGCCTACCGTCTCCATGAACAGTGCATTTCTTTCCATTTACTGATTTATTATATATATGTATATTATGAATATATATTATATATAAATCATGTTTTATATTCTAGAATTAATTAATAATAATCTAAGTAATCATATGAATAATTACAAGTCAAAACACGGACGACAAATGAAACAATTTTACCCAAAACGCTCTTTAACATGGAATTTACAAAAGAACGGGTAAAATAAAGTCATAAGTAAACCATATATGATATCATAACAATGAGTATGATTCTGGAATAAGTCAATGACATTATTTAAATCATTATAAAGGAGTTTCGGACACTTACGAAGCAAATCGTACCTAAGGTAAGGGAAATATCACAATCTCATTTTTATCTGAGATTGTTTATACTTTGAAATTTACTGGGGTGTATTTTATCATCCACATACATGTTTCCTCAATATGTAATATTATTTCCATCCAACTACAATTTTTTAAATCCAATTTTACCCTTCGGTGAGTTCTTAGTAAAATATATGAAAGGAATCTTTTGTCATTTTTCATACGAGGTACTTTTTGACTTTTCCGACAAAAGTACGAAGAATGTTTTTTTAGCTTATATGGCATGAATGGATTTTGAAAACATTATTTCCAAGAAGCTTCCTTTACAAGTATTCAAGTTAATTTTTAATCAACTTCTTTTAGTTTATAATTGTATGACATGTTAAGAAAGTAAAAGTGTTTTTGAAGTAGAAAGGATATTTTCCTCAAGAATGGAGTTCAAGTGTTTTATCAAAATTATTTTCCATATAAGATAATAAAGGGTTTTGTTTCTATTACTATTGTTACATTGATTTGACTATGTTGTGATGGAATTATTTTTATGAATTCCTTTATCTTATTGTCACGATGTTTAAGATTCCCATTTTTATTACATGGGTTATGCTATGATGTATGGTTTATTATTTTGTGGCACACATAAGAATGGTATCATTATGAGATGGGTGGGACCTATATATCCCTCCAATGCATTGGGTAAAGATTTTATATCTCATGAGATAGACATGGCTGGAATGGCAGGTTAAACCGGTTTAGTGAAACAGGACTGAAACGAGGAGTGAACTCGGTTCAGAAATGGACTTTCTCTACTAAGATAGTCTTGGCAATGAGTCTTGACTAATAAGAAATGATTCTCTATGATTATGTGTGTATGCCACAAAGTTTCATGTTTTAAGTTATGATTATTGGGATTACATTTTACTACTATGATTTAACCCATGATATGAAATTATGATTTCTTTTGCAGGTTAAGATTTCCGAAAGTTATGTTCTTATGTATATGATGTGATTGATATTTATTTTGTTTACTCTTACTGAGCATTTGAGCTCACCATTTTATGTTTTATTTTCCCCAGGATATAAAGAAAGGTTTTAGGTAAAAAAAATATGATCTTTATGGGAGATGTTGAAGATCTTTCACCATGATTAGAAGATTATATTCCGAGTTTCCAAAGACACTAAACTATTACGGTCCTTGTGTGTGTGTGTTTTTGTTATGTACTAAGTATTCCGTAAAAGTAATGTAATGTCCATGTACGTTAAGCTTAGGGTCTCTACAGGTACAATCACAACCTCTTTGGGGAAGATGTCCAGGAACTCACTAACAACCCCCAGAACATTCACCACCTCTGATTCTACTGATTCCACTAACAGATCATATAGCAATGAAAAAGTGTCTTCACAGGCTAGCTTCTATTTTGGAAATACTACTCGCCAACGAAAGCTACACATTGGATTCCCATATCTGAGAACATGACCCCTATCTATAAGAATTTGATAATAGTGTGAACATAAAATATCTAGTAGATGCCTATGATGACAACATATGGTAGCATTTTCAGCAGAAAGAGACCCCCACTGGATAGATGCGGCCCTAACATTAGTGTGCAACCTCAAAAAACATCAAAGATGTTGGTCTGACCTCAAAATACTGTACACAAAAATAGATGAAAGGAAATTATCTCTATTTCTAGACCCAAGACATGTTCTATACTAGGTTAAACAAAGGATTTTGAAGATCATGAATCAAACAAAGAACATTCTTATTTTCCAAATAGATATATCATTCCTCAAACAACATCTGGACCTACTGGAACTACTGACTCTACATTGTGCAATATCTGACGCCCTACTCCTCTTCCCCTCATCTATCACCCACCTCACTAACCAAACCCTGGTCGATGTCCCTAGGGAACGCTCAGTGGCCAGCTTCCTCCATCAACGTCCACCCCTGGTGGAGCTGGAGCTCACTGCCGCTACTTCTGCTGCTGAAAAGGTGTTGCCCGAAACTGTTGTTTCTGAGGTGGGCGTTGAACCATCCCACCAACACTGTACTATACTTGGAAAGGGCACTGATTCTGAATATTCCCATGGAATCCATAGATAAAGATCCTCGATCCAAGGCCCATGGATAAAGGGAAAGGATCGGGATATCATAATTGGAACAGTTGAGGCCTGCTCCCCGTCAACAGAAACCTTGAAGGCCATGGTGGTGGAGGTCTGCTACTGATGGCCTTCCCCTTTGAAAAACTCTACTAGATCCTCTCTGATGGAAGACCGCCTATTGTGTGCATCCTTTCAAATACACATCCTTCTTCTGAACTTCTATGTATTCAGGTAGATTGACGGGAGTAACATCATACTAAAGAGAATATCCAAGTGCCTCCTCTAAACATCTCGCACGAGACTCCTCATGTAGAAAGAAGTCAGGAGAAATGCACAAGAGATCCATGAACAAGATCCCAAACTATCTTATTGACATACTCTATTCTTAGAGGGAGGGAAGCACCAACCTTTTCTAGGACATTAACATAGAAGATAGGATTTCTTCCTCGAATTCCTTCTTAATGTCAGCCTATGAATCCTCAGTCTTTATCCTCTCATAGAGGTAGAGCATCCACCACAAACATGTTCCACCCCTCTTCTGACTAACTCTCAATGGAACCATGTAATTCCTTGGAGGACATGTCACGGTAAAGGTAATCACCAACTTCTCAAGCCAACCCTCTATCTCCTAGTTATAAACACTACCCTCAATCATCCAGAGGGTCTACTACTAGAAATAATAGAGTCTTCTGCCCCATAGAATCCTTTTCCTCTCAGTCAATCCTCCACTGATCGACCAAATCAACCTACTAGGCCCAAAATTCCCACACTACTCATGGACGTCATCTGGGTTCCATAAATACATGTTAAAGAAGGAATTCCTAATCCTGAGTAGTAAATAATATACATTGGGTTATATGTATTATTTATTTCTATTTTTTCCAATACACCCTAATTCCAGCAAGAACCCAAGTCATTATGATGCATGTACCCTTCCTTGGGTATGTACCTTGCAATTAGTGTAGCCTCACCTAGTCATGATGTTGGTCTAGAGTTCTTGCATCAGATCACGGGGGTCCTTAAATCCTATGTCTTAGCCATCCTTTCATTGAATATTTCATGCATCATGATTTTCGATCACTATTTCCCTACCATCCCATTCCATTATCACTGCGACTAACCACGAACTCCTTTCTATCTCTCAACTATCACCTCGGATAAAATTGTGTCAGGGCATACCATCTCCATGATTTGGGAAGGGACATCAAATTCCTAGACCCTTCTTTCCTCATGATGAAGGATAGAAAATGACCCCCGATTCCCTCCTTCAATAGGCCCAGAGTGGCGACTAGAACCAAGGGTATTGAATATCACGCATAGTAGAAGGAATTTAACTTTTTATAAAAACATTTTAGGGAGATAATATGGTATATCCCAACAAACACCAAGAACAAATAATAAATTAAAGAAAAAAATTCAATCCCCACATTCCTTTACTAAATAAATTGATACAATGTACATGAATGATATGAAACAATGTACCAAAATAAAGGAATATAGCAACAATAAGTGTCCCAATGCTTGAGCTAGTAAGGACCCACACAGTCTTCAAATTCCTCTAGGAAACTTGAATTTTGTTTTATATACGTAGGGTGTATATACATGTATACTCAGTTGGGAAACCAAAATCTCTCGTGTACATGTAGGGAGACATTCTAATTCCCTCTGAGAAATATATGTAACCAAAAAACCTAACATGGAAAACTATCCACCCAGTATCCCCAGGTGTACTCCCAAAATAACAAAATACAAGTAAAGTAATTGTAAAAGCACATCAGTATTTGGGTACAACAAAATGCATTCCAACTGGTTACATAGAACATCATATGCATCAAGCCTCCCCCAAAAAACCTAATTCAGTCCCATTACCGCCCCAACCACAACCCCATTGGCTATTCCAACCACACATTTATCTTTCCTTGAAACACATGGGCCACCAAAACCACACGTAACCACAAACGTAGAAACTTGGGCCACAAAAACCACACGTTACCATGCTTGTAGACACATGGGCCATAACAACCACTACCACACCCGAAGACACCAGGGCCTTATGTCGATGCCACTTGGGAAACAAACCATCCCCCAAAAACCATGGAATACTCATCACAACACACCTTTCGGGAAGAGTCTCCGTATATAATGAACCTTAAGCCCTCACATCCTTCCCAAAGATTCTTGGGCTACCTAGGGGAGGAAGCATAATGGAGAAAAAAAATCTACCACACATATGAATGTTGGGAAAACACCCTCCCTCATGAAATGATTTCATTGTTCCTGAGTTTACGAACATAGGCGGGGTGAATATAAGAAACACAATAACTAAAATTTATATGTATAGGTAATAAAGAACTCATCCCAAACTAAGTGTCTGAAAACCAACTACCATCCCACAAAAAATTACTCTCACTGCTACCCCTACATGCATAAGTACAAAACATCCACAATTAGACCACAACTCATTTTTGGAAAATAGTTCCCCATTAAACCCATTATCGATTTCATCTTCAAGTGATTCCATTTAAGAATCCATCCACAATCGAGAAGATAACATGTATTACAAAAATCAAAAACAAAAACTGAATGAAAGTAGAAAATTAGTCATTTATGCATTTACTACAGGTTCTCTTTTAAGTAACAACATTAAAATGGGATCTGTGAGATTCCACGAAGTACTATATTAAAACCAAGCCCCAACCTACCGGGTCCATAATGTTTACCCCTGGATCCACATGACCTCAGTTTAACAAACCAACAAAATCCCAAATAGTGATTTCATACCCCTATTAGTCACCCCACTAACCTTAAACAGAACAACCATGCATATCCCTAGAACAAGGTAAGGGGTTTTTTATGTTTAGCTAACACAATTCATTATGTTACTTCATTCCATTCAGTAAACTGAGGTGATCACACAAGGTTTCTTATCCATTAGATGTCCATTTAATCAACCATGTTTACATGGTAAGTCATTTTCCATGATACAACCATTCAATCATTAGATTATATAGAAAATATAGATTCATTAGTGAACAAGAAAGGACCACCAACGACCACGATTTTTAGTGGACATTATCCCATACAATTTGAAACTTAAAAGCGAAAGTAAAACATAATAACATCATCATCCATCCCAGCTCCTTCATTCATTAAAGAACTATTTACTTAGTTAAAGTTTTTTTCATGTACGTACCATGGTAAATCCTTCGTACCCACCCATCATGATACACATTAATGAGATAAGAAGAAAAAAATGCTAGTTGGATGATCAATGATCGATGTTTTATCATTACACAAATAACTATGGTTGGACAAAACTCTACAAAGAACCGAATTTGAGTTATCTCATGCATGCACGACTCATCTCGGAATGAGGGAATCCAAGGGAACCAAGAGGGGACAAAAGAGTATGAGGAAGTAGATCTGGATGAGAAAACAATCCATGATTATAGTGTAATGAAATAGACAATTTTGATCTTCTTGAAATGAAGATAGTGGTTTGAATATGATGTTTGGTGGTTTCCCACGTGGGAATTATTTATGATTTAATAATTTCCTCTGAGACTATTGATATAAACTAGTGGATGGATGTGAGTTGATAAATCAACATTAACGAAGAAAAAAAATAATGGGGGAAAATCAAAGATGACATGAGTGATTTGAAAACATGTAAAATACTAGGACACTGATTATAAGTCCACATGATTTGGTTATTTCAAGGATATCCCCACTCATATGGGATTTAAGATATCATTTATATGTTTAAAACGACATTAATCTATTTTAAATTATGTAATAAAACATAAAGGAGATTTTATAAGAAAAGTGGGAATGAAACCTGACACCCCACTGTAGAACCATTTAGGAGGGTCACCAATCAGTGAGACAATGAATGATGGGAAACCAATCGGTGGAACTGATCTATGGCATCAATCAGTGGCGTCGACATCTAACACCATAGTGACACCCTTACACCGACACTGACTCTCACCTGACTAACTAAGGGTGTCCAGGACACACAAAAAAATAGAATTTATAAATTTAATGGTCCAAGAAGGTCGGGGCCATTAAAATAAAATTTCAAAATTATGGGAATGATATTGTCTCTCATGCGTAAGTATGATCTACCGTATCCATGATGCGATTCGATTCATTCTACATAATATCCATTAACGGATTAATTATATAAATGTATAGAATGAGTAAATATGAATCAAATATATATATATATATATATTATAATATCATTCTAGAAATGATATAACTATAACCTATGACGATGAATCAAAACTTACTCGACAAAACATGCATAAGAAAAAGATTCACTTAACACCTAAAAGATGCATAATAATGAAATATTATTATACAAGTGATAATTTGAACAAATATGATACCATAAATTTATATATGTTTGTGGAATAAGTTAATAACATTATTTAATCCATTATAATAGAGTTTTAGATACATATAAAGGAACATAGACCTATGATAAGGGATAATATCGTAATCTCATAATTATCCAATATTGTTTATATGTATGTATTTATTGCGGAATATTTTTTATCCTTGTTTCTTATTCAAAAAAAATTTATAATTTTTTTTAATATTCTCATATAGATGTTTAAAGTCATTTTTACCCATTTATTACTTTTTACTAAATGTTTTGAAAATAATATTTCATTCATTTTCAAAATGAAATACTTTTTTTACTTTTACAGCATAAGAATGAGAAGAATGTTTTTATCATATATTGCTTGAATGGATTTTTTCACGTTTATAATTCCTTATTTACCTGAATAAATTCTTATATGTTTCTATGGATATCATCAATGAAATTATTTTCTTCTAAATATGTGTGTTGTTTATGAAAATAAAATGATTTGGAGAAGAAATGATATTTTCCATAATAATCAGTTGCAAGTATTTTATCAAAATTATATTCCATAACGATGAAAATATTTAATAAGTATACAATTCATGAATATTCAAACTATTATTAATATGATTTATTTTTATTATTATATAACGTTGTTTATGAGATCTATTTATTTTAAATGGATTAATTTCTTATGGAATGATGTTTGTGAAACCCATTTTATTTCATTGATTAAGATGGGTTGAATGATATTTATTGTGGCAGACTTACATAGGATTTCATTATGTGATGGGGGCCTATATATTCATCCAATCCACTATGAAAATATAGAATACACATGTAGTATGTATGTTAGGTATAAAACTAATTCCATGTAAATGATTTTATGCTTGGGAACATTTTTCAGGTCTATAATTTTATGAGTGAACTCGGTTTTTATGTCCATATGTTTATATAAGAGCTATATTACATGTGCCTAAAGAGAAAACATGATACTATTTATAGATTATACCAAAGTTAAATGTTTTTGTTTATTCAATTATATCCTACCTTATGTCAATTTTATTATCTTATGGATTATGTTATTTGATTTCCTTCTGATTCATGTTTACCATTGATATGTAGGGAATGATATTATAATGTTATGATACCATTATCATTCCCTTTATTCTCATGTTTATGTTCACATATCACTATTGATTGATATTATTAAAATATATGATCACCCTTTCTTGTGTTCTCTTTTCCACCTCTTTAAGTGAATTATTTAGGTAGGAGTACAAAATGGGGAATATCATTGTGGGAAACACTGATGATTTTTCACTAGACTAGATGTTACGTTTCAAATATTCCAATGGAACTACACTAATATGGTATTTTAGAATATATTTGTTTAATGTATTTAGTATTAAAAAAAATTAATGTAATGTACATGTATGTCAATATTGGGAATTCATTTTTGGTTAGTGGTTTTGAGAAATGGAAACTTTGGATTAAAAGGTTTTGATTGTTAAATGAGGAATGGTATGGTTTTGGTTTATGGTGTTCACAAGGGTGAGAACGTGCATTGGTTTATATCAGAATATGGATGGTTAATGGAATGACTAGATGAGTTTCAAGATGCATATGAGGTGGGTCTCTGGTGTATCATGTGAACATAAATGTGTGAGGGTCACGAGATACCATTGATAAATGCACAACCCACCAACACTATTTTATAAGAATTATTTTGAAGGAAATTTTTTTTTTGATAATGTATTATTGGGTGGTTTGGAATATGATTTTTTAGGATTGTTATTAAAAGATGTATCAATTTTAAGAACCCCTCTTTTTTTATTTATTATATGGGTTGGTGTTTCATCAATAAGTTGGAATTATGCATTTGTCAGTGGTCTCTTTTGAGGAAAATCTTGGGAGGCCAATGTGGTGGCACCCATCATGTGTTCAGTTCAGTTTTGTGCTATGCTGCGTCAAAATGACTAGATTAGTTGGGTTCTTTGTTTTTTCATTCTGTCTTGGGTAAACCCCTATAAAGAGTTAATTTATTATTTGGGTGTGGCCTATGGTGGTTCGTCGTTAGATGATCCTCCTGTTAATCAACATAATGAATTTCTTCTTGAGATTTGGAGATTGATTTTACCATTATTCTTTTTCAATATGGTGGATAATCTTATAGAGGGAGGGTGGTTGTGGTAGGTAGAAATATACCTTAGTTTATTTTGTTTCCCAAGTCATTAAAGGTGAATACTGTTCCGGGTTTTTAGTGTTGAATGATGTCTTAATGGTCCTTTGTGAAATTTCTCAGTTTCATCGAAGTAAGAGTTCTATTTTGGCCACCAGTGTAGAAAATATTTCCAAGAGTGGCTGTTATGGACACATGCTGGAATCGAGTGTTGTTTGGGACTCACCATAAGGTCCCTCTCCTTGTGTGTTTTTAGTCACAATGGTTATATATGGTGACTCCTTGTGATGTTGTGTGTTCATTTTAATATAAGGGTCAAGGTTGTGCAATATTATGGGAGTCCATGTTTTTTGGGATGCATGTCTTCCATCAGAAAATTCTTTAATACTATGTTCTAGAGGATGGTTTTCTATGTTTCCTTTCATTCTAACGTTCCCATCTGACGAAACAAGGGGTTAGGCGGGTGCTTCCTATAAGACCTTGTTTTGGTAAAATCATTGTCTTGGGTAAAGTGAGATTGATGTGTGTCATGTCTCATTGAGACCATCTGAGATCACAGGGTAATTGTTTGTGGCACTGGAAGAATATGTTCTATTTCATAGTTTCTAATGTCTGACTGCGAGGTAAGAGATGCTTCAATCATCTGAGCTCCTGCCATAAGTCTTAGAGTGTAGCTGGCTCATAGTCATGGGGAAATCATAGCGCCACTCAAACCATGGGTCAAATTCCTATCCTCGGTATGAATGAGGAGAATTGCTAAATCTCTGGTGTCATCGACTTCTTCCATTTTTTCACGTTCTGAGGTGGAGGTGAGAGGACCTCGTTTCCATGTTATAGAATGAGTTCATTTTATTCCCATGGGTTTACATTTAATTTTTAAAGAAAATGAGGAGATTTGGGATATGCATTTTGAATAGCACAGTTTGGACATGGTTAGTAGTAATCGTTCACCAACCTAGGAAACCGTGTGATAAGATATATAAGCTACCACACATTCTCTTCAAGGTTGTGCGCCTTTCCCAATGTAATTGCGCAAATAATTCCCTTTGGACATAATGATTTTCACAGTTATCATATAGTTTCCTAAACTGTGGGGACTAACCGTGTGGTCATTCCAACTAATTGAAATTTTTGGGTCTTTTCATGTCAGTTTTGGCTGGTCAGTTAACACGGTTGGTCCTTATGGTGGGGAGACCCATTATGGGTCTCACATAAGTTCTCTTGGAAAAAGTATAATGTTATTTTACCCATAATTAAGGGGAGACCGTTGGGGCCTCCACCAATCGGTGTCCTGATTTTGTACCAGGAATTAATTTGTTCCTTGTGTTGGGAAGTCCATTTGGGTCACCCCGTATCAGTGAATCCATTTTCTCCATGTTTTTTTATTGGTTGAAGGTAGTACCATTCGAGGATTACTCATGAAAAAATTCTTACTTGGGTAAATGAGGGATTGGAGAATTCCTAGTGGTTTGGTTTATGTATGGTTGTGGGATCGTTATTTGGGTTTGTTGTTTGTTTGAGGTGGATTTATTGAGTATCGTCGGGTAGTGATTGAGGTGTTTTGTTTTGGGATTTTGTTAGAATATGTTTGATCCTTTCAGGTAAGTGGTGTTAGGTTTGGGGTGGTTAGTTTATTCTCTTCATTTTATATCAATTAGATGTGTTTTGCCTTTTAGAGTTGGGTAAAAACGTGGAAAGGGTGTCTGTCTTGGTCTATCACTCATGATGTGTTTTTACAGATGGTGTGGTTGTGGATTTCTGATGGTGGAATGCATTGTGTTGGGAGAATTTTCACACCCAAATATTCAATTCCATGTTTTTTTCAATGTTCTCTTTTCGTTCTTAGCCTTAACTCTGTTTCCAGGCATTCCAGGTTTAATGATTTCATGCCTCTTGCAACCTTTATCATTGAAAATAGGCATTGGGTATTGTATGGTACTTGGCCTCTTCAATTTTCAATGGTATGGTATGAGGATGAGGTGGTTTGTAGTGGGATTTCTAACACTCCTAGTGGCACCACTTGTGGGGCATGATGTTGAAGTGGTTTGTACCATGTAGTTGGTGGAGTCATGGAATGAAAAGGTGGTCTTCGTTTATGTACTATTTCCCCCAATCATTGGAATATCATTACCCCTTGGATTTATACTTGTACCCCCTTGAAATTGGTGAAAAAACAATAGTTTTTGGGTGGACCAAACTGGCCGTACAATTTTGGCCGCACAGTTAACTAAACCGTGAAACCTAAATGTTCCGGTGACTGTCACATTAATTTTTTTTTGTAATTCCATTTTTTACCTCAAAAAATAATTCTCTTTCACCATTTTATTCCACCATTCGACCCTGAAATCCATGGGTGGTCTCCAAGATCCCTCAAGCTCCATTGGAACCTATCATTCAGGGGCATTTTTTAGAGAAACCTCAAGATCATTCATATAAGTGAATTCCTTCTGGGAATATTCCATCTTCATTTTATTTTAATTCCTATTTCCTGAAGTTTCTCATGTCCAGAAGTTAGGTTTCATACCTATGGTTTAACATTGATTGTTTTTTGTGTCTATTTTTTGGGCTTGGGATCTATTTATCATCGTTATGGGCTAAGGATCTATTTATGAAATCCTTTTGAAATAGCTTGTTGTTTTTATAAAATTTTAATATGTATCTCTTTTTATTATTTGGAAAAAATATGTTTTAGTGGTATTTGTGATGAAAAGGATGTTTAAGTTCCATTTTTATGTGAAATTGGTGGTTTTCATAGAAATATTTTACAGGATCATTTGTGGTTTCCCTATAACTAGTTAGTAGATTTTATTGAAATTTATTAGTTCTAAAAATCAGGTTTTTAATGTTTAACTCCATTTGTTTGGGCTATGAAAATTTTCTTTAATGGTTTTTGTGAAACATATAAACATTAAGTTCCATGTTTGTTTGTAAATGGAGGTTTCACAAAGATATCACAACATGGTTCATATGGGGATGCCCAATAATGTTTTTTTTGGATTTAATCGAAATATATGGGGATTCCATTTTTGTTTTTATGGCTTATAAGTGTGTACATGGTGTGAAAAGTGGGGATTTCAATGAGTTTTGGGTGAAAACCAATGCGATATTTGAGAAATTGTTTTATTGAAAATCAAAATGTTTTATTGTGTGTTTTAAGTGGTATAAAGTGTGTATAGATATTTTATTTTTGGTATATTTTTAGTAGTTGAATTTTTATATGAAAATGGATGCATTTAAATTTTTTTAAACTTCTTTAGAAAAAAGGGGTAAAGCAGGGTACCTAGGATGGTGGATATGTCCTAGAATGCTAGTTATCCAGAGCGGTTTTATCCCCATTTCACTTAGCATTTTGGATAAAAAAATTCTTAATAAAAAATATAGATGATGTTTGGGGACCACGAGGGTATGGGCATAGTCCATACTAGGGACTCGTTGATGGTAAATTATTGTGACATAGATATTTTACATGAGGAATGAGGTACATAGGGAATGAGACAATCTACTGCATAGGGGTGTTCCCGGTTTTTGTGATCATTGGATTTGTAGTATTTAACATTGTATTAGGATGTTTTTGGATTTACATTATAGTAGATAAAATTTCTTATTCAGATGTTTTAACATTATTTATGTTTTATTTTGTAAAATGATTAAAATTAGAAGTCACATTTCTTTGAAACATTTTCTGCTTATACTTCTATATTAAAACTACGTGATTTTTCACATTTTATTGCATAATATTTGTAATGTTTGGGTGGTATCATATTGGGATTAGTCTCACAGCCTACTTAAACCCCATGGGATTATGTATACATGTTCAATTTTGCATTAGGTAAAGTAATGGTTCAAGGTGATGGCGGTTCGTGGTGTTAGTCTGTATCCATGGTGCAGAGTTGTGGAGACGACTTGTGGGTGATGACCTCTTGTCGTGTGGAGTCCATGGTGTTATTTTTCAACTGTTTATATGAGTCTTTGCACCACTTTTATCATTTATAGACCTATGTATTCAGTTCGATATTTTTTATAAACCTCGTTTGGTATGATTTTTTCTAATTCAGTTTATCGAATATTTTTGATGTTTTATGTATCCATATTTGGGTAAATCACACCCAAACCAAAATAAATGATACTCAGGAACTTGTGGAAGCTCGTGGAGATAGGGAATTCCCTTAGGGCCTTGTCAGGGGATAAGTTTGGTGATGACCTTGAGGGTGACCAGATTTGTTTCTGGACATTGGACCCACTAATACCTAATATCAAATCCATTTTCAAACTCTTATACACCTAAATTGAAGTAAATAAATTAAAATAAATCTCCTTTTCAAAAAATAGAACACGTTTTAAAAGATAAAACAATGCAATAGATTGATATTTTTTGACATCTATATTCAATAGAAAATTAATTCAAATGACATAAATTATATGTAATTATAAAAATATATTATATTTATACTTTAAAAACATGAAATATTTTAATTTAACCATATGAATTTGTTAAAAAATGTTTTTTACTATAAAATTTACTATATTTTTAATAATCATCAAAACTTAAAATTTATTAGAAAAATATCAAAGAGTCATCCAATGTAAATTTTTATATCCGGATTAAAAATAAAGTGTTTATTTTTTCATATAAAAATTACTAATTTGTCAAAAATGTAATTTCAAAGGGGTTCTTCATTTAAAGGAAAAATATTACCATTTTAAAAAATAAAGCTTTTTATACATCAAATAGGGTTTATTCATATGATATGACTAAAATATCCATTAAATAAATATAGAAAATAATTTATTAAATATATAATTTATATATATATATCACATTTATTTCCTTACCAGTAGTAATTAACTCCAAAATAAAAATATCTAATTGATTTATATTTTTTATAAATAATTGATATCCAATGAATTAACAATGAATTTTATTACGTTACTTATACTTATTCCCAATATTCTAATAATTAGTCTATAATGAATACTTTATACTAAGGGTGTCTCGCAGATTGTTTAAACTCATGATTTATTGCAATTAAAGCGACATTAAATTAAATTATTTAAAGAATGCATTTCATAAAAAACATCTGTGTGATACATCTACACATCTTAAACTGAATTTATACATAAAAAATTGTCACATGGAAACAAAAATATGAGGATAACTATTTATCATCAAATCCTCAAGTTCCCATATAGCTTCCTCAAATTGGTGGTTCTAACATAAAAATTTAAACAAGTGAGTGGTCTTGTTTTGTTGAAATTTTTCACTACATTCCAGAATCTCTATAGGTTGCTCTTCATAATAAAGACCATTCTCCAGGGGTATGACATATTAGTTTAGTTAACGTGAAGGATTAGGAATGTACCTTCTTACTAGAGATAACTAGTACACATTATTAATATTAGAGATATTTGGTGGAAGCACAACTCGATAAGCTACCATCCCAAAAAGATCCAAAATTTTGAAAGGGATCGATATACCTTGGGATCATGTTTCCACTATTTAAAAATATCATTACTATCTTGTAGTGATATATCTGTTGAAACACATGATCACCCACTTTAAAAACTGTGAATATTTTTCTTTTTTCAGCGTAACTTTTTTGTTAACTCTCAAATTCTCTTATGTGTTATTGAATAGATCTGAAGTTTTCTGCCATTTCATCAACAATATCCAGTCCTAATATAATTTTTTCCACAAAAATATCCTAACATGTTGGTGTAATGAAATTCATTCCATAGTGTTATTCATAAGTATCCATCTGAATATTGGAGTGAAAGCTATTATTGTAAAAAAAATCCGCCTATGATTGGTGTTGATCCCAACCACATTTGAAATCCATAGAGCATGCTCAAAACATGAATTCTAGAGTTTGAATTATCCTCTCAAATTGACCATTTCTCACAGAATGATAATAATTTCTGAAACATAACTGTGTATCCAAGCATGGTGAAGACTTCGCTAGAACTTCGAGGGTAACCTCGAATCCTGTTCCAATATAATGTAATGTGGTACTCCATGAAATCATATAACTTCATTAATATATTTACTAGAAAAATGACCATGACATAAATTCTCTCTAATAGTAATGAAGTCTACTGAATTCGTACGAGAATCAACTATAACCCAGATTTCATTTTTTCCATTGGATATTTTTTGAAGTCCGAAGAAAAATTCCATAGTGATGTTTTATCATTTCTATTCTTGTATAATATTAGTAGTAACATCTAGTTAGAATTTTTCCTATAAGCCTTATAATTCTGACTAATAAATCATCAAGAGACAAATTCAACAACATCTCTATTCATTCCACCTCCACTGAGTCAAGTCCCTCTATGTCTTTGTTCTTACTGGGTGAATAGTGAATTAATAACTATGAGGCTCATTCAATAGATACATCATTAATTCTGGTCTGGGAGGAATACAAACCTGATACATGAAAATTATTATTCCATCACAATAAATATTGAGTTAAGGTACATTTATCACCTTCTTTATAGCTCTACATATTCCCCCTATACCTCTCTAATATTGACTTGTATAGATGGTTATCATTAATTTGACTAAGATATGATTTATCACTTTTCAAAATCCAGGATCCATCCATTAAAAATCTATAAATATTGGATCTTTTTTTATCCTCATCACAGATAGGCTAGCATGGTTTTTTTGACTCAAACCGTCTTCCACCTGGATCACTTTCATAGGGTGGAAATGTATTGAGTAGTCGTATTCTTTAACCCACTCCAACAATATTCTGTGGTGCTTGTTCATCTCCTTTTGTATGAAAATATAAATTAAACTTTTATGTTCAGTATAAATAACACACCTTTAACCATACTGATAATTTCTCTATATCATTAATGATAATATTAGGATAGATAACTCCAAATAATTATTTGTGTAATTTTTCTAATGGATTTTCAACTCATGTGAGGCATAAGCTATCAAAATATCTTTTTCCATTATAAAACATCCCATCCCCTTCATGGATGCATCACTATAGATCACAAACATTTTTCTACAACAAGGTAGTGTGAGCACATGTTCACTGACTAACATTTATTTATATCTTTGAAATTATCTTCCAATTCCTCCATCTATATGAAAATAACTCCTTTTTATATTAACATAGTGGGTGGATTATATAATCAAGAAAAATATATCACAAAAACATGATAATATCCATCCAAACCATGAAAACATCATAACTCATTTACCGTTTTTGGTCTTAGACAACATGCAACAACTACTATTTTTATGGATAAAAAATATCCCTTCTCTTAAGATTATGTGTCCCAAAAAATGAAAAATTACGAAGCCAAAACCACATTTGGTAAATAGGGCCTAATGACCCTCATTTCTAAGAGTCATTAATTCAATTCTGAAATGGTTATCATCTTCTTCCTTCCTATTCAAGGAGAAAATAATATCATCTATATGCACTACCAAAAATTGATCAAGATAGTCTCTAAATAATATATTCAATTGATCCATGAATATAAAATGGGAATTAGTATTAATAAAAGGAATCCTTATAAATTCATTGTGTCTGTACCTTGTACGGAATTACATCTATGGTATATACTCCTCCACGACCATTAATTAATGATTTCTTGAATGAAGATAAATATTGTAAAATAGTTGAGCTCCACATATTTGGTCGAATAAGTCATTAATATGGGGAAGATGATATTTATTTATGAGAGTGATCATATTATGTTCTTTATAATCACTTTAGAGTCTCATTGATCCACATTTCTTCTTACTAAACAGAATAGGTTCTCCCCATGATTACACAATATGGTATATTAATCATTATCAAGATCAATTGGAATTCCTTCTTCAATTACAAAAACTTAATTGGGGTTATTCTATAAGGTGTATTTGAAATATGCATAGAAAACGATATGAGTTCTATGGAAAACTAAACTTCATGATTTGGTGGAAGGCATTAAAATTCCTTGAAAAAGACATCATCAAACTCCCCTAAAATAGGTGTATACTTAATCATGTGTCTACACAACCCATTTGAGGTAAATGAAATTCATTTATAGGAATCAAGACCAACAATATGAAAGCAATTTATACTGTAATGTTATATTCATCCTTGCATCGATATATAGTCATAGATTGACCTAGAATATGTATTATGAATTCCCTTCCTTGGAAATTGATTTGATATCCTTATAGAGAATGAAAATACATGACAAGAATCACATAAAATTCCACTATAGGAAGGATCATAATATTTCCAAGAAGCACATTCCCACAAACATTGACCGAATAATAATTACAAACATTTGACATGACCGATGTTCCATTAAGAGATGTCATAGGTAACACAACATCTAATTGATGAGAATATATTATGATAACCTTAGAAAATTATTCTTGAATAAAATAGAGGGTGTATCCAAAATCATATAAAATAATTCTACATTAGAAGTGATTGTATGTGTACTATCCACCACATCATTATCATACTCCACTACACCGATATTGATTGCATGTGACGTTCCTTTTTCATTGACCTTAAGAGTTTTCTGACTTAGATCATCATCTATAACACATGGACTCGGAAATCGACAAGAATAATGCCTCGTTTCATTTCATTTGTAGCATTTAAGTGTAAGAGGTGAATTCTATATAGCCTTTTCTCTATTGGAATCACTAGACATCAATTTCCCATCACATCAAAGTTCAGCTACCCGATAAAAATCATTTCCACACGTAAATCATTTACTAGTCCATTGAACACAATTTCCTCCATGTTTCTATATTCACTTTTAGTATTAGGTAATACTCATCTTCTTTTCAGTTTTCACATTATATTTTCCATTAAATTACATTTTTCTCTTCTTATAAAATATATATGAACGATGGGTTCCTCAAATTTCTATATTAACCATGATATCACATGAAATGATTTCCATAGAACTATTAATATCCCTTATGGATAATATAGTTTAGAAATTCAGTTTTAATCCATTAACGAATTGATCAATTTTACTCTTAGGCTGGAAAATAATTACAAAAGAGTACCATGAAATTCATGTAAAATTAGATTTATTGGTTCTAATGGATTCATCATCCTTTTTATAATGTTCAATGAACACCATTACCATATTAGTTAGATGACTACAAGAAATCTAATTATTATAAACAATTCTTGATTTCATCCCATTCTACAGACTCAATTTCCTCTCTTTGCCTCATATTCTTGATAATATTTCACCATTGATAAGCTTATCCATCCAAATGATAGACTACTATGATAAATTTATCATATTCAGAACATTATAGTGTGGAAAATATATTTTTAGTGCTACCAAACAATTGTTCAGTCACTAATGGATCAGAAGTCCTACAGAAAGATGGTGGGAACTGCCACATGAAGTTCTCAATAGAATGCTGCTCCCGCCTTTGGTCATGTGGAATTCCTCCATTATTTATATTTTGAGATTGTTTTATGATCATCAATATATAATTTTTTATTCCATGTCCCATAAAAAGTGATTTCTCATGAGGACAATCATTTCATTTCCCATTCATATTTATAATTAATGTGGTTCTTTCAGGTTTTCGCCATTGACTAAAACCATGAAACATAGTGTCAGAAACACTAATCATAACTGGAAAACCACATAATCGTGAATAAAATTTCAATATAGGAGAATTTAGTTTTTTATAATAGGTTATTCATGGAAATTTATAAAACAATACGATTATAACCTATTCAATGACATTTGATTTTCTCTCTTTCTATAGATTTTCATCCAAGTTTCCAAAGGAAAACTATAACTATACACTAATACCAACTATAACAACCAATACATTAAATACATTTATATTAATTAAAAATATAAATATATTCATTAAAACATATAATAAAACTACAATTGGGCTGGATAAGTCTAGTTTCTTTAGAAACTATGTAACATAAATAACTTGTTCATAAAACATCTATGTTGTCTCACGATTATTTATTCAAAACTAGACTCTGTTTTGACATAACATACATAATACCCTTCTATATGATGTGAGGAATATAAAAATATCAATGTGTGAGCTTAAATTCTTAGTAAGAGTAAAAAAAATGAAATATCAATCATATCATTATCATAATACTTAAGAACATAACATTTGGAAGTCCTCTCCTACATATGAAAAATCATGATATCATGTCATGGGATAAAAGTTAATAAAAATTAATGAAAATAATCCCAAAAGATAAAATATCAAACATGATGTTTTTAGTATACACATAATATGGAATATCATTTTATATTATTCATGTCTCATTTCCATTTCCTTCATAGTTGAAAATTTCATTACTGAACCGAGTTTACTATCTATCCAATCCTTGTATTATTGAACCAACTATAATTGTTATTGCATTAATGTATATCTCATGAGATATAAATATTAACCCAATGCATCAGAGAGAGATACTGGTCTCACCCTCCTCATAATGAAATCATTCTTACATGTTCCACAAAAACACATACCTTTTATTATAATATTACCCACGGAACAAAAAATGGGTTTCTTAAGCATCATTCCATCATAATTCATATAAAATAAATGGATATAATAAAAACTTCCATCATAAACATAATAATATTAATTTCATAATAATAATATAAAAAAACCCTATGCCATTTTAGAAGGAAAATATTTCCCTAAAATACAGTAAATTAATTTCCGGGGATAATATCCTTTCTTCTTCAGAAAATTTTTCTATTCTCAAAATGAAGGTTATTTTTTTAAATAATTTATGTGAATATACACATGAAATATTGTAATGTAATCTTCATGAATATATTTAATTATGAAAGTGTAATATTCCATTCATGTCGTATAATTTATATAATCAATCTTCTTGAACGTTTGCCGAAAAGTCAAAAAATTACATTATATCGTATAACGAAAAAATATTCCTTTCATACTGTTTAGTAAAAATCCAAAAATGGGTAACATTGCCTTTAAAAATATTTAGAATAATATAAATAACATTATATATTTAGGAACATGGATATATATGTTAAATATACCCCAGTAAATAATTATGTATAACCATTCTCGGATAATAATGAGATTGCATAATTATCCCTTACTATAGGTTCGATATCCATTGTATGTATTCAAAACTCAAGTATAATGATTTAAATAATTTTGATGAATAATTACAGAATCATAATTGTTTTTATGATATCATATATGAATATATTATCATCATTTTTAGTAACATTTCATTCTTACTCATTATTCAGATATTAACTGCTTTATGTTCATATGAACATTTTCCAGATAATGTCATTTTACAATTAATTAGTCGTTGTATATAATTTAATTAATGATATTATTATCATATATATCATATCTATTATTTCCATTTATGTATATAATCGATGTTTAATGACGATTATGTATAAATAGTCACATATCATCATAGAGGCGGTAGACCGTATGTATACACGAGAGATGATATCATTAACTTAATGGTTAAATGGTAGGGATTTACAATGTATATTAATTATAAATAATTATTTTCATGTATTATTCAGTATTTAAATCCATTATATTTATCATTATTCTCATCCATAAAAATATTTGTCGAATAAAAAATTACCCCACGGTGTGGAGACGGTAAGTCATACGTACGCACACATTGTGGTATTGTTTTTCGTAGGATTGATAAAAGGAGGTATATGTTTTTTACATAATTATAATTAATTCTTAGAATTTATAAGATATTTTATTTAATACATTATTGTAGATTCATCATAATAAGTTTAAGTAAAAGAAGAAAATAATTTGTAAAGGGGTAATAATAGAATTTCTTCTTTTTCGAGTATCTCCTTTTGATTTTAACAGAAGGTACACATAAAAAGGATTTCATATAAAAGTGTTTTCACGACCCCCTCCCACCAAAGATGTCCCTCATGATCTGGCAATGGTGAAAGGAAGATAATGACCCCCCGAGTCCCGCCTCCAGTAGGCCCCGGGTTGGAGACTAGCACCAAGGGTATGAGTTTTCACAAATATGGGAGGCATTACCCTTTTTATTATTTTGGATCGGGAAATAGGACAAGTCAACCACCAAAAAGGGAAAAGAATAAGTGTATATAAATAAACCCAAACCAAGCCCACATGTATGTTTAAACAATTTTTATAACAAGGTACGAGTACAAGGAAGCTCAAAAGTACAATGCCAAAGAAAACAAGAGAACAACAACTGCAACAACGCCCGACTAGTAGGGTCCCGCACGGCCCTGGTAGTCCTCCTGGAAACCTGAAAGTAAACGTAGGGTGAGCATACAAGTATACTCAGTAGGGAAACCTAAAGCTCTCGTGCACAAGTGGGGAGACACCCTAAGGTCCCGTGAGAAAACAGAAGAACCAGAAACTAACAAGGAAAAACTATCCACCCAGCCTCACTGGTCACACTCACCAAGTAACACAAACAAGTTTAGTATATATATATAGAACAAAAGTATTGGGTAACCCGCACCATTTTCCACTTAATTATATGCTGCTCTTCCTAACGGCAAATGTCCTGACGCTACCACACTCTTCCCGCCCTCACACGCCTGGGCCAAACCACGCATCCCGCCCTCACACACCTGGGCCTCACAACCACGCATCTCGTCCGCACACACCTGGGCCACAACCACTAACCCGCCCGCAGACACCTGGGCCTCATCCTGAAGGTTCTTGGGAATGGTAAGCCTACCAGAAGAGTCTTGGGCTAAAGGTCGCCTCAAGCCATCACAGCCTCCGAGACCTACCCGAAGAGTCTTGGGTGTAAGGTCACCTCATGCCATCATAGCCTATGGAAGAAAGAGCAGGAAGGAGCTAGTAACTAAGGGGGAACACCCTCTCCCATAAAATGGGAGTGTTCGGAACTAGGTGCTTGACATGGGTGTGGTGCGACAAAACACAAAGATACAATTATATATATACATATACCAAACACACATCCCAACCTATGACTTCTTAATAAGAGAAACTGAGCATGTGCCTCGGCACTGCTACCACGAAGCATGAATCAACAACCAAACAATCATCCCCCAACCCCATTTAGGTTTTCATGTTTCATGCAATGGTTTAACAAATTATTTCTACTGGGCAACTAACATCCAGAAAAAACCTTTCACAAACATATCCCTGCCATCCACAACGAAGGTTAGGTAAAATGAAAGCAACCACATGCCATTTCATTTACAAGAGATTATCACAACCATACAACATTCCATCATTCATTTATTTCAAAGTTCCACACATAAAACCCTTTCCACACACAAAAAATTTCCGCATTTGAAAACACCTTTTAATTCAAAACACTTTTCATAATCAAAACACTTTTCATAAATAAAGTCATTTTCCACAAAACAACCAAACCACCAACATGTTCATTATTCCAACTTTGTTCAATCGGGGTGATCACACAAGGTTTTCATTCTCATTTAATCAGCCAGTCTTTACGTGCTTATCCATTTTACATGTTTTAACAAAACCAACCACAAACAATTCAGATATCAATTGCGCGCGCAAAGGCCACCAACGGCCTTGATTTTCAGTAGGCAAAGGCCTTTCAATCCAAAATCACAATCAGAAGATAAAGAAACTGGAAGGCAATAGAAACAGCACAAAACCCAAAACCCTTCTTTATCCGGTTATTATCTTTATTTAAAGTTCAACTACATCCCATGGAACAAAAGAAAAAATATCCCACCCCGCATGTTGCACCAAAAAGAGAGACGAAGGTAAACCCCTACCTCAAAAGGTCCCGATCACGTCGCTTCCGACGAAGTCCTTCGGTGTCCTCCGCCTTCGCCAAACCCGAAAACTGCCTCCTAGGATGGAATCTGGAGAAGGAAGGCCGGATGGAAAGGTGACAAGTCCGGGCTTAAAAGCTTCGTCTCGTCGCTACGATCCTGTGGCCGCTGACAGATCGACGATCGGAGTTCGGACAAAGAAGTTAGAGGAGGAAGACTTCTTGATCATCCAAGAGTGTCATCGTGCGAAGAAGAAGCGATTGGTCTGGAAATAATCCGCGCCCCCTTTCTTATATAGCCAACGATTAGGTAAAACAGTATGCAGCGTGTATTGATGAATAGATGGTGTGACTGTACACTCGTTACGTGTTTTGACTGGTCAACACACGACACGTCACGCGGTTTCCACGCGTTTTAAAAAAAACGTTAATTTTATTAATATGTGTGTTTCGTTGACCCGAGACATAACTCATAAAAAGGTATCCATCACTGGTCTTAAAATGACCGTCTTAATTACAGGATTACACTTCCGCTGACTGTTCGTCATTCCGACACCATATGAAGAAGTTATAGACTTTTTAAGTTTTGATCACCCAAAATAATAATAATATTATTTTATTATTATTACAATAATTTAATATTTTGATCAAAAGGGCTTGTGGAGTGAATCTCTCCCCTTACACCATGCGCACTCCCTTATTTTATTATTGTATTACTATTTTAATATATTAAATCAACATTATATAAAATATATGATATATTAAATCAAATTATATAAAAAAAATATGATTTATACAAGGGAAAGGGGGCATTCACGCCTCCCCTCCCCATCTCATGCGCATCCCCATAAATTTATTATAATTTATTAAATAAAACCATTTCCTTTTAATTGTATTATATTTATTATACGATCAATGTTATTAATTTCATAATTCAATTTTGGGAGAACCTATGCACAACCATTCCATGCGACTCAAAACCATTTCATTTAATTGAATTAAATGACAAAACAAAATTAATATAACATACATATTCAACCCCATTTTAATACATTTAATTTTATTAACCTCTCACATATAGTTTTACGCCATCATTTTTATTTATTGTTCTTCAATAACAATAACATTTCATCAACTTATTTTATTATCTCACCGACGTTATTGTTTTTAATAACAAAAAGATTTACACTCGTCGCATTGACCACGTTAAACCACCCTGTTGGATATCTGAATCCGACCATGCCATGTCAATGTCGCGTAACATCCATCAATTTAATTATTTTAATTCTATTTATTTTTATTTCACACTGATTAAATTGAAACCACATTTATTAAATAAAAACCATTCAATTTCATAAACCCAATATAACGAACTCACCTTTAATTTTTTTTTGAACGCACCACCGTGCTTCCACTTACATGTTCATTTAATTGTTTGAAATAAATACCATGACTCATTTCATCAATTTCTCATTATTATTATTATTATGAATAATATTAATAACACAACAGCCATAATTATTATTCAAATTTAATTTCAACAATTACTCAATTAATAAAAAGAACTGCATGTTTCATTTATCAACGTCTAATGGATCACACACCTTCCCACTTCACATCATTAATAATAATAACACCAATTAAATCATTTTATCATGATTATTCTTTTTAGTTTAATTAATCAACAATTTATGTCATCATCAATATTATTTAACATATTTTTACGTTATCATCAGTATTAAAATTATCATTATAACGCGCGTCGTGTTAACCACATCGATTTCAACAAAGGAATGGACCGGAGGGGTCCGGTCCATTACATCAGATACCTCTTAAAGCATTCTCGTCCTCGAGAATTAAAACCAACCAAGAAAAATAATGGATCCAAACAACCACTCTGCAAGATACCTCTTAGGGCTCTTGTCATAACAAGAAACAACCGACAACCCTAATTATGTGAGTTAGGAATTCCCTCTCCTATGTTGAGATATTATCAGCTTTAGGGGGAACTGACTCACCTGCATGGGTTTAATCGCATCCGCATTAATGCGTCTCGATTAAGGATTAGGTCTTCCCCTCACCACATGATAGGGCTCTTCACGTACATTTAAAGAAAAGCGGGAAACAACATAGCATTAAAAACTCAAAAAAACAAGGTCCAGGCCCAAAGAATGAGCAAAAGAGTTCCAACAATGGAGTGTAATGCTCCCAACAAAACATAAAGGAGATCATTCAAGAAAACCCAAACACATCTCTATAGATCCCGGGTCCTTCTAGAGATGCTGCCTCTGATGCATGCAACTATCCTCGCTGAGCTCCTCTGCCTCTCTGTTGACGTCCGCCTCCTCGACCACGTCCCGACTGGGATCCTTGAGGAACTCCTTGTGGATGGCCACCACCTGCTCCATCTCCCCTCAAAGGGACTGGAGCCTATTGCTGCTGGAAGGGTCTTGTCGGTGATTGGTGATGCTGAGGAGGGCGTTGAACCTGTCCATCTCCACCGTACTGAGCATGGGTCGGGCACCGACTCTGAACGTGCCCGAAACCTCCACAAGAAAAACACTTTGGTCCTGGGCTCGTGAAAAAGGGACGAGGACCTGAAGATCTAAACTGGAACTGCTGGGGCCTGCTCCCTACTGGCCTGAAACTGGAAGGTCCCGTCACAGGAGACCCGCTGCTGACTGCCTTCCCCTTCGACGAACTAGGCTGGATCCCCTCACGTGGTGCACCTCCCTGCGAGTGCATCCTTTCTATAACTTCCGCCTTCTTCTGTACGGCTAAGTATGTCGGAAGGGTGAAGGGGGTCACATCATACTAGAGCGAAGGACGAAGTGCCTCTTCCAAACGTCTCTCCCGAGACTCTTCATCCGGAAAGAGTTCCGGAGCAAAGCGTAGGAGATTCTTGAACTTAATCCCCAACTCTCGAGCAGTTATACTCCCCTGCTGAAGGGAGAGCAACTCCTGACACTTTTCCTCCTTGATCAAATAAGAAAGGAATTCCTCTCGGAACTCCTTTTCGAAGTCAGCCCATGGAATCTCTGCCTCCTTCCTCTCCCCGAGGTAGAGCATCCACCATTGGCGTGCCGTGCCTCTCAGCTGACTGACCGCTAGGGGGACCCAGTACTCCTTCGGAGCACGGATCAAGGTAAAAGTGATCCCTAGCTCTTCAAGCCACCCCTCCGTCTCCAGGTCCGAAGTACTTCCCTCGTACTTCTTGAGAGTCTGATGCTGGAAAGAACGGAGGGTCTTCTGCCACTGGCTGTCTTCCTCCTCTTGATCGATCCTCAGTTGATCGATTGGCTGAACCTGCTGGGCCTCAGCCATCTGAGCCACCCGGGGACGACGTCCAGGTGTCATAGATGTACGGTAAACAAGGATCGCCTAAGCCCAAGTAGTAAGGAAAAACTCAAAGTTTTAATTATCATTTTATTTCAATTTCTTTCCCAGAACACCCAAATCAAGTAAAACACAAACATGATGATGCATGTACCTTCCCTAGGGTCTCTACCCTGCAATCAATATAGTCTCACTTGGTCGTTCGGTAGGCTCAGAGTCCTTGCATCGGATCACGGGGAGCCCTAAAATCCCGTGTCCTAGCCGGTCTTCCCTGGCCTATGTCACGCACCATGATTAACGAACACTGTTGCCCTACCATCCCATGAAATCCTCACTGTGCCTAACTCCAGACTCCATCCTCTCTCTCAACCATCACCTTTGATACCATTCTGTCATGAACCCCTCCCACCAAAGATGTCCCTCCTGATCTGGCAACGGTGAAAGGAAGATAATGACCCCCCGAGTCCCGCCTCCAGTAGGCCCCGGGTTGGCGACTAACACCAAGGGTATGAGTTTTCACAAATATGGGAGGCATTACCCTTTTTATTATTTTGGATCGGGAAATAGGACAAGTCAACCACCAAAAAGGGAAAAGAACAAGTGTATATAAATAAACCCAAACCAAGCCCACATGTATGTTTAAACAATTTTTATAACAAGGTACAAGTACAAGGAAGCTCAAAAGTATAATGTCAAAGAAAACAAGAGAACAAAAACTGCAACAACTCCAACTGCCCGACTAGTAGGGTCCCGCACGGCCCTGGTAGTCCTCCTGGAAACCTGAAAGTAAACGTAGGGTGAGCATATAAGTATACTCAGTAGGGAAACCTAAAGCTCTCGTGCACAAGTGGGGAGACACCCTAAGGTCCCGTGAGAAAATGGAAGAACTAGAAACTAACAAGGAAAAACTATCCACCCAGCCTCACTGGTCACACTCACCAAGTAACACAAACAAGTTTAGTATATATATATAGAACAAAATTATTGGGTACCCAACACCATTTCCCACTTAATTAGATTCTTCTCTTCCTAACGGAAAACGTCCTGACGCTACCACACTCTTCCCGCCCGCACACACCTGGGCCAAACCACGCATCCCGCCCGTACACACCTGGGCCTCACAACCACGCATCTCGCCCGCACACACCTGGGCCACAACCACTAACCCGCCCGCAGACACCTGGGCCTCATCCCGAAGGTTCATGGGAACGGTAAGTCTGCCCGAAGAGTCTTGGGCTAAAGGTCGCCTCAAGCCATCACAACCTGTGAGACCTTCCCGAAGAGTCTTGGGTGTAAGGTCACCTCAAGCCATCATAGCCTATGGATGAAGGAGCAGGAAGGAGCTAGTAACTAAGGGGGAACACCCTCTCCCATAAAATAGGAGTGTTCGGCACTAGGTGCTTGACATGGGTGTGGTGCGACAAAACACAAAGATACAATTATATATATACATATACCAAACACACAGCCCAACCTATGGCTTCTTAAAAAGAGAAACTGAGCATGTGCCTCGGCACTGCTACCACGAAGCATGCATCAACAACCAAACAATCATCCCCCAACCCCATTTAGGTTTTCATGTTTCATGCAATGGTTTAACAAATTATTACTACTGGGCAACTAACATCCAGACAAAACCTTTCACAAACATATCCCTGCCATCCACAACCAAGGTTATGAAAAACGCAAGCAACCACATGCCATTTCATTTACAAGAGATTATCACAACCATACAACATTCCATCATTCATTTATTTCAAAGTTCCATAAAACCCTTTCCACACACAAAACATTTCCGCATTTGAAAAAACCTTTTACTTCAAAACACTTTTCATAATTAAAACACTTTTCATAAATAAAGGCATTTTCCACAAAACAACCAAACCACCAACATGTTCATTATTCCAACTTTGTTCAATCGGGGTGATCACACAAGGTTTTCATTCTCATTTAATCATCCAGTCTTTACGTGCTTATCCATTTTCCATGTTTTAACAAAACCAACCACAAACAATTCAGATATCAATTGCGCGCGCAAAGGCCACCAACGACCTTGATTTTCAGTAGGCAAAGGCCTTTCAATCCAAAATCACAATCAGAAGATAAAGAAACTGGAAGGCAATAGAAACAGCACAAAACCCCAAACCCTTCTTTATCCGGTTATTATCTTTATTTAAAGTTCAACTGCATCCCATGAAACAAAAGAAAAAATATCCCACCCCGCATGTTGCACCAAAAAGAGAGACGAAGGTAAACCCCTACCTCAAAAGGTCCCGATCACGTCGCTTCCAACGACGTCCTTCGGTGTCCTCCGCCTTCGCCAAACCCGACAAACGCCTCCTAGGATGGAAGCTGGAGAAGGAAGTCCAGAAGGAATGGTGACAAGTCCGGGCTTAGAAGCTTCGTCTCGTCGCTACGATCCTGTGGCCACTTACGGATCGACGATCGGAGTTCGGACAAAGAAGTTAGATGAGGAAGAATTCTTGATCATCCAAGAGTGTCGTCATGCGAAGAAGAAGCGATTGGTCTGGAAATAATCCACGCCCCCTTTCTTATATAGCCAACGAATAGGTAAAATAGTATGCAGCGTGTATTGATGAATACATGGTGTGACTGTACACCCGTTACGTGTTTTGACTGGTCAACACACGACACGTCACGCGGTTTCCACGCGTTTTAAAAAAACGTTAATTTTATTAATATGTGTGTTCCGTTGACCCGAGACATAACTCATAAAAAGGTATCCATCACTGGTCTTAAAATGACCGTCTTAATTACAGGATTACACTGCCGCTGACGGTTCGTCATTCCGACACCATATGAAGAAGTTATAGATTTTTTATGTTTTGATCACCCAAAATAATAATAATATTATTTTATTATTATTATAATAATTTAATATTTTGATCAAAAGGGCTTGTGGCATGAATCTCTCCCCTTACACCATGCGCACTCCCTTATTTTATTATTGTATTACTATTTTAATATATTAAATCAACATTATATAAAATATATGATATGTTAAATCAAATTATATAAAAAATATATGATTTATACAAGGGAAAGGGGGCATTCACGCCTCCCCTCCCCATCTCATGCGCATCCACATAAATTTATTATAATTTATTAAATAAAACCATTTTCCTTTTAATTGTATTATATTTATTATACGATCAATGTTATTAATTTCATAATTCAATTTTGGGAGAACCTATGCACAACCATTCCATGTGACTCAAAACCATTTCATTTAATTGAATTAAATGACAAAACAAAATTAATATAACATACATATTCAACCCCATTTTAATACATTTAATTTTATTAACCTATCACATATAGTTTTACGCCATCATTGTTATCTATTGTTCTTCAATAACGATAACATTTCATCAACTTATTTTATTAACTCACCGACGTTATTGTTTTTAATAACAAAAAGATTTACGCTCGTCGCATTGACCACGTTAAACCACCCTGTTGGATATCTGAATCTGAATATTCCACGTCAATGTCGCGTAACATCCATCAATTTAATTATTTTAATTCTATTTATTTTTATTTCACACTGATTAAATTGAAACTACATTTATTAAATAAAATCCATTCAATTTCATAAACCCAATATAACGAACTCACCTTTAATTTTTTTTTGAACGCACCACCGTGCTTCCACTTACATGTTCATTTAATTGTTTGCAATAAATACCATGACTCATTTCATCAATTTCTAATTATTATTAATATTATGAATAATATTAATAACACAACAACCATAATTATTATTCAAATTTAATTTCAACAATTACTCAATTAATAAAAAAACTACATGTTTCATTTATCAATGTCTAATGGATCACACACCTTCCCACTTCACATCATTAATAATAATAACACCAATTAAATCATTTTATCATGATTATTCTTTTTAGTTTAATTAATCAACAATTTATGACATCATCATTATTATTTAACATATTTTTACGTTATCATCAGTATTAAAATTATCATTATAACGTGCGTCGTGTTAACCACATCGATTTCAACAAAGGAATGGACCGGAGGGGTCCGGTCCATTACAAGTGTGGATTCTAGAATGATGTGAGGGATGTTTTGAGAGGAAATGGGAAGGTTATGGATGAGTAAAATGTCATTATAGGTTTGATTATAAGAGAAGGAGAGGATCCATTTTATAAGAGAGGGGATGGTCACCTTTGAAATACCAAAACTATTTAATAAATATATATGAATATTTAATATAAAAAAGAAAAAAAGTGAATTATAAATAATATAATATTATTATGGGTTGAAATAATCTTAATAAAAAACCATTTGACATGTATTGGATTTTATTTTAACCATTATAATTTTGATTTATCTTTATTTAATCTATTTAATCTCAATTGTGGTAATAAGATTCTAAATATTTAATTTGTATAAAAATTTACTGATATAGAGTCAATTGACCAAAAAATGATATTATATGAAATTTTAGATTTATAATTGTCACTTTTTATCTTTTAAATATTTTTTCTAATTTTTAAATAATTTAAGAAGATATTATTTTTATCAAATATCAGTTGTGTCAATTTTGAAACTATTCATTTATTTGATATAAAAACCACACATAAGATAAATTTGAAAAAAATCATTGTAAATTCTAAAAACATGATATAATAACCTTTAAAATTCTACGAGAATCATAATTAATTCAAATTATGTTTCTTTTAATATTTTTAAAATCATTTATATGATATTTCTATAAAAAATTAATTTCATCATCACTATTGTGTCATCCGTAATGGTAATTAATTAATCTTTAAATATTATAAATAAATTTATATTAAGTATTTAATTTTTATATATTTCTCGATACTACCTATAGTTGATGTTATTTCTAGTTTATCTATATATTATAATTAAAATACTTATATAAAAAGATATTATGATATTTTGTGACATTAATTGATTTTAATAATACTAATGTCATATTAAATTGAAAGTGTCCATTAAGTGATTATATTTCTAAAAATATATATTATGTTTCTAACTAAATAATCCAATTGGATTTTGATAGGTGTTAATGTAATTTTATAATATTACTTTTACCATTAATTAACTGATTTATCCAGAACATAGGAAACAAATATTCAAAAAGTTACTATTCATATAGTCCAAAAAGTAATAGTAACCTATTATCATAAATTGGACCAACCAATTAAAAATATTGAATCCATTTTTCAAAATTTTATTCATTGATGATGAAGTAATTAAATATAAATTAATCTCATTGTTGGAAAGAGAGAATGGGTTTTGAAAGAAAAAACATTGTAAATGATTGAAATGTGTTTACATCTGGAATCAATGAAAAATTAATTCTAATGAAATATATTATATTTAATTATAATAACATATTATATTTATTATTATAAAATGTTATGTTCTATATTTTATCCGTATAAATTATCTCAATTAAAAAAAATATGATTTTACATAAAATATAGTGCATTTTTTCTATTCATCAATACGTGAACGTTATCAGAAAAATTTATAAAATTAATCCAATGTAAATTTTTATATCATAATTTATAATAAAATGTTTATTTTTTCATATAAAAAATATTATTATGTCATAATATTCATTTAATAGGGGTTCTCCATTCAAAGGCGTAAAATTACTCTTTTAAAAAATATATGTTTTAATGCATCAAATAGTGTTTATTCCTCCCCTATGACTATAATATCCCATTGATGAATATGTGAAATATTAAATTAAGTATATAAATAAATATCATTATTTTCATTAAAATTTTAATTCAATCTAAAATAAAAATATCTAATTGATTTATATATTTCCTAACTAATTAATAGCCAATAAATTCACAATGACTTTTACTAAGTTAGTTATACCTATTTTCACTAACCTAAATACAAGGCTATAATTATAGATTTATAATATGGTAAAATTGAACTATTTTTAAACTCAGGATTTCATAGAATGAAATATATTGATGAATTAAAATTATTTTATAAAAAAATTTCATAAAAACATTGGAGTGTTACATAAAGACCCCATACTATTAGCACTTTGTTAGAAGAATTGATATATGCTGGTTTATTAGTGATTATTCATAGAACTGATAATGGTGTGGCCTTTATAAATGAATTATACAATATTAAATAAAAGTCCATATTTAATAATAATTTTTAAGACTGTTAATGACCCCATTAACAGTGCTACAAAAAAGTGTTGTTTGAGACCCCTTTTAACAATGTATTTTCTAGTGCTAAAAATATGGTTATTAAAATTACTTTTAGGGAGAACTGGGTAAGACCAATTTTTTTGTACTTCAATTTTTTGATTTAATTAATTATTGAATTTTGAAATTGTGAGATTTTGGGATTGGTAAATGAAAAAATTTGTTTGAAGATTAATTATAAGATTTTGAGATTTTTTTAAATTGGATAAATAATAAAGAGAATTAATTATTTAGCTATCGAGATAGTTGATCATGATAAATTAATTATGGAATTATTCTATAGTTATGGTTGGGATTATGAAATCGTGATTTTGGATAAATATGATTTGAATTAATTATGCCAAGATGCTTATTATTGACAATTAATAATTAAATAAAGAATTAAATACTATTGTAATGATGTTGTTGAATAGGGGTAATTAATTGTGGAATAAATTATTAGTGTTTTTATGTTTATTAAATTGATATAAATTTAACAATTAATTGATGAATTAATTGGGATTATTGATTTTTTATGTTGTGAATGATCAATTGTATAATTAATTAATTGGAGGAGTGTTATTATTTAATACATTATTAAAATAATCCTATTGAGTTAGATGAATTAATTTTGGACATTAATTAATGGAATAGACTTGGAAAATTAATTGAAGGGTTTTAGTTAGATTAATTAATAAATAAATTAATTGAGAGAGATTAATTGAATTATTTAATTGTGGAATTAATTAATAGATGTAATGTTATGATTTATGATTCAGATTAATCAATTGGTTTATCAATTAATGGGATTTTTTGTGACTATGTAATTAAAGGAAATAGATTAATTAAATGGTAAATTAATTAACGTGGAAGTTTTTTGGGATATTGAATTTATAGTATTGAATATTTAATTATTGTATTAATTATGGGAAAATAAAATTTTTATGTTGGATAAATAATTGTTGAATTAAATTTGAGATATTGAAATAGATTATTAGAGAAATATAATTGTAGAATTAATTATAATTTGTTTATATTTTAAATAGATAATTAATTTTTGAGTTGATTAATGGGATATATATGGTTAATTAATAGGTGAAATAATTAATTTGAATTGTAATGTTAATAATTCATGAATAAATTATCAGTAATTTTTTAATTTAATTATTGAAATAATAAATGTGATTGGATTAGTTAATTTTTTTAATTAGAATATTATTGTTGTATCTGGTGTTAGTCTTGATTATCAATGCCCATGACAATTATTTAAATGCATTTTTGGATAGATTAATCAAATGTAGAATTAATTTTATGATTTGGGATATACAATTTGAGATAATTAATTGGGGAATTAAATTTGGGATTTTGATGCCATGAAACGAATAATTACTTGGATATTTAATTATGGGTTACTTAATTAGTGTGTCTAAATAATTAATTGGTGAATTAATTATTAGAAATTGATTTTTTGAAACAATTAATTAATTGTCATGTAAATTAATGGACTAGGATTAATTATTTTATAAATAATTTAATGGATTTCATGAAGATTAGTAGTGAAATAAAGGTTATTGTGTTTAATATTTGTCAATTTGATAATGTGAAAAAATGTGATAATGGGATACTTGTGATGTTTTGACTAAAAATGATATACATGATTAATTAAAAATTGGGGTTGTAGAATTGATGTTTTGTGATGATGATTTTATACATGCATAATTGTAAAATGGGGGCTTGGCAATATCATTTGTGATAGAGAAGTATCTAACATGATATTGAATGAATATGGTGATAAACATGATGATCTACACATGTGATAGGTGAGAAGAAATAAGAATTGGGTTTTAGACATGATGATATACATTAGTAGTATGAATTCAGGATGAGAATTGTTAGGCTAGGTATCAAATTCTGTATCAATTATGATTTTTGAATGAACGAATGATAATAATGGTCATCTGGGATAATATGATTTCACTTTAAAATTCAGCAAGAGACAAATCAAGTATTGCGATATGATATCACTTTCGAATAATTCATGCTCTGACATGAGTGGAAGATGGTACTGAGATATCATCTTATCTAGGGAAACCCTCAGGCTCCCAAAGGAGCCGAATCTATTATTGAGGTATAGGTATACTCGGGTACCCTGGAAATAATGTAGTCAAATAAAGAATAAATGATAATGTAATATATATTTATTTATGAATTTTTTTATTTATAAAAATATATACACTATATAATTGTATTTGTTTTTGCTGATGTTGGTGGTGTCCTACTTAGTTGGACTGACAACCTACCTAGGCTGCATATTAGGTACCTGAATAGACATTTTGTTTTTTGTACTAGTTAAGGGGAAATTCCATTTGATATATTCTTATGTTGGTATGGAGCAAGTGTGAGGGATATATAAAATGATCAAGACCATCATGGGGGTATTTTGTTTCATTAAATTTTTGTTTTCAGTTATTACTTCACACATACATGGCATGGGATGTCTATTGATCAGTTTTGATTCTATATTTCTAGTTTTGGCCACCTTGTCTTATTGGTAATATTTATGATTATATATTATCCTTCTTCTAATTATTATTTTCAGTTAGTCTATTACTCTAATAAATGAAAAAAAGTGTATAGTCTCCCTATGATTGAATTACCAGACACTCTCTCTTGTGAAAAATCCACTATATTATTGGAAGATGCGCTTGAGGTTAGGTGACCAACCAGTTTTGGGAACCATTGTGTTGTACCCATTTTAGGATGTTAAAGAGTGGTATCCGAGCCTAGTTTTATATTCTTCTTCACTTTTCTTACATAATGGGAAAGTTAGATAGAAGACAGAGGAGATTCTGGGCATTTTTAATGGTTCGTACATGTGAGTATCTACCCCATGTATGGGGGAGAACACATGTGCCAGGGGTGGGATTTTTGTTATTGTTGATTTATATAGCAATTTAATATTATTTTACCTAGGGTGATGCCCATGTGTGGTGATGTGGTTTTTGATTATGATAATTTCTGAGAATGACTAGTGGCCCTGAATAGAATGAGAGTTGATTGTTCATGCATCTATATAGACACATATTATTATTTCATAACATGAATAATTTTAGTCACACAAAAGAAAAACAGGTTTTGGGTGATTTGATGAACATGAATTATGTCAAATTGAACTGAAAATGGATCCTTACAGTAATTTAGGAATTATTTTAAAATTATAAATGTTGATATTAAATGTGTGTGTAAATGAGAAACACAAATAATTAAAATGTTATTACTCTTTATAATAAAGACATTTATGAATGATGGTTAAGGGGAGTTATAGTTACTCGGTTTTAACCCTGTTATTGGAAAAAGGGGGAATGAATTGATATGGTTTTTTGAAAATACATTTTGGTGGAAATTTCATTGTGGTGAATTAATAAATCTTGGGGCTATTTATTTTACAATGATGTTGGTGGTTTTGGTATTGATAATTCCCTATTTCCAAATATATTTGTGGGTCGTGTCATGGACAGTATGGTTTTGTATTAGTATGGTGAAATGTTGGTTGGTATGGAGGCTTGAGACCTTCTACAGGATAAAATGTATCTATTATAGGAGGTAGCCTCGGTGATGGAGGACTGGTTGTGGTATTTATCGATGAATTATTAGTTTACATTTAATTGGTAATGATAATGTTTCCTACCTAGACATCATTCTAGATACGATGGAAAGCTATGGAATTACCCCAAATTGTCTTAATGTGTTTTGGTTGGATATAAGCCCCATTAGAGGTTTTATTATAGATAGTTTTATATGTGCACCTGTATAGTGAAAGAAACTCCATCAACAATTTGTTGTTGAAGATCGTAGGATGGATTAGAGTTTGATAAAAATCATGGTGGATGAGTTTCTGGAAAAATGGTTTTAACAATTATCCTAATATGGGGAGTTGAATGTCTGTATATGGTGTATGGAGCAATACAATAGGTTGGAAGTGGTTGCATCATAATTACAGTGAGGATCTCATAAGGTGCATGTTTAAATTTCTCGAAGAAATGCTAGGTGAGCCTTGGAGGTGGTGGATATATGTATTTTGTGGGTGGCTATTGATAGAATCACAGAGTCCATTAGTTGGATAGTATCATTTTCTATTTTGGTAAAGGTGAGTTGGGGATCATGTTAGGTTTTTTGGTTATGTTGATCTTGAGATCGATGCGTCCATTGAGGGAAATCCAATACATGTTTTGGAAAAAAGTGAGATTGTGTCGCATGGAATGTATATTTTGATAGATCATGTATTCTAGAAATATGGATGTGATTAAGAAGAAACATGGGAGAGAGAAATGGATACGATGGCTCAGTCACACGATCATTTTGAATCAGATTCTTGTAGAATCATAAGAGTATATCTTGAGGATGAACAGTTATAAAGTGGGTAGATTGTAGGAACCAGATGTTTCATAGAGGTATATGGGAGTACAACTAGATTTTGAGATATTCTAAGCTGGAGAGATTGTAGGATGTTGAAACTTTTGGAAAATATATCATTCTATTTGGGATATATTATTTTTATTCACTTTTGGTATAACATAATTGATCTTAACATTTGAGCATTTTTTTAAAATTGGACAGTTTTAGAAGGAGGACAGGGGTTACATGGTTTGCGCATTGTTTGTGCAGGTTTAAAAAAGTGTCCATCTTGATCACATGGTTTGGTCATGGTTTAAAAAGGAGTTCTACCAATGTTTTCAAGGGTTACATGATTTTCAATGGGCTAGTACATAACGTGTGACTACACACCACAAACAATGAAAATGAAAATAAAAGTTACGAAAATTGATTCTAAATTATCCGAAACACATGCATTAAACCCAGTTCAGCTGCACCTCCACCAAAATCAAATAATATAAATTTTTGAGGCTCCCAGAGGTCTCTCTGATTTCCTAAACATATTTTCTTGGTGATTTGATTCCTAGTTTTAATATATACATGTCTCTAGGTAGGTGGTCTATTCCATATTGATTTTCCTTCTTTCTTGGGTTCTCATATTCTTTTGCTGGGTCATCATACACAATTTTCTTTAGATCTATAGGTTGTTTTTTTAATATTGATTATGTTTTTTTGGATCAATATATAAGAGTATTGAATATAGATATAGGTTTTTTTTGATCTATATCTAGAATTAAGAGATCATGTTCATTTAAATCATTGATTTAAGAATTAAATCATGATATCATTCTTCATCGCATTCATGATTTTTCCTTATAAAATTGGGGATTTACATTTTGGTATTTTTCAACATCAAATTTAGGAATGGAATAATTATATCATTTGATTTCATCATTCCACTAAAATTGGTTTTTTATATTGGTGACTATTCTGTACCACCATTCTTTATGTAGGTAGTCCAAAATTCAAATCCTATTGTCGTGATTTTTATTTATGCCTATGAAATTTAAAGAATTTATAGATCTATTTATCAATTTGATTTCAAAATTAAATTAATTATGTTGGGGAATTAATTAATTATGGAATAGTCAAATTTAGATATTTAAGGGTCATTGAAAGAGAAAACTGATTGGTGGACTAATTATGTGATATTTTTATTGGTGAATATGATTATTAATTATTGGAATTAATTATGGAGTTATTGAGATAGTTGTCCATGATTAATAAAGATTAAAATTAATTAATGGGAGTAGATGGGATAATGAATTTTTGATTTGGGAGAAATAATTGTTGAATTAATTAGGGAAAGATAAGGCTTTTTTATATTGAATAATTAATTGGCTAAATAATTATTTTATTATTGATGATGTAGAATAAGGAAAACTAATTCGTGAATTAATTATTATAGTTATTATGGTTATTAAATTGATAAAAAGGAAAAATTAATTGAATAATTAATCGGGGTTATTGAATTTTTTAAGTTGGGACAACTTAATAAATGAAATAATTAATCGGGGAGTGTTGTTATTCAATTGTTGAATAAAATAATGGGATTTAGTTAGATTAATTAATTTTGGAAATTATTTAATGGAATTGACATGGATAATTAATTGGTGAATAAATTAATGGGTATGAGTTAGATTAATTAATTATCAAATTAATTAATGGAGATTAATTGGAGTAATTAATTGGGTAATTAATAATTAATTTTTATTTTATGATTTAAGATATTGATTAATTAATTCATGAATTAATTAATGGGGATTTAAAAAATTAGGAATTTGAAGGAATTATATTATTAAAATTTTAAATTAATTAAGGAGGCTTTTGGGGATATTGAATTGATAAGATTTATAAATTAATTGATGAATTATTAAAGGGAGAACAAAATTTTTAAGTTGGATAATTAATTGTTGAATTAATTAAGATATAATGAAATAGATGATTTGAGATGATTAATTATAGAATAATTTTGAGTTATTATGATTGTGAATGATATAATTAATTATTTATTTGATTAACAGAAGAGATGTGATTAATTAATGGGTGAATTAAAAAATAATAAAATAAGGTTAACTTAATTTGGAATAGGTTAATATGAATGGATGTTATTATTTAATTGTCAGACAAATTAATCGGATTATATTAATTAATTTATAAATTAGACACAGACTGAAAAATCTGGTGTTAGATATGATGATTTATTCCCATGATAATGATATAAATGCAGGGTTGGAATGAGTAATTAATTAGGGAATAAAATACGGGTATGAGTGATACAATCTGAGAAAATTAATTGGGGGAATTAATTTTGAGATATTGAAGAAATGAAATGAAAATTTTATTGGAGAATTAATTATGAGATTTTGAATTAGTGTTTCTGAATAATTAATTACTCACTAAATTATTGAATTTTGATTATTGGAAAATATTAATTAATTGTTGAATTAATTAATGGACTTGGATTAATTAATTTATGAATTAATAATACGAATTCATAGTGGTTAGTTGAAATATAAATTTCAACATGTTTAATAATAGTTATTTGGATTTTTTTAAAACCTTAGAAAATGGGATACATGGGAATTTGGGATGAAAAGTGATACACATGAATAATTTAGATCTGGGGTGCTATACATGATGATATTGAATGATAATAATATTCATTAATAGTTTTTGAGTACATGAATGATATGAAGTTCTATTCCATTTATATATCTATCGAGCTATAAAGGAATTTGGTACTAGACATGATTTTTTAAACTAGAGATAGGTGCACATAAATGAGAATCGCGTATGAGACATGATGATATACACCAATTGTATTTATAAAATTTGAGATTTGGATGGATAGTGATGATGTAATATGACCACAATAATTTTTGAACTGAAGAATGATAATAATAGTACTATGAGGTATGGACTCACATGAAAATACATTAAATTGTGGTATGATTATAATCAAGTGCATATATATAATATCACATTTGAATACTATGAGAACCTGCACAAGTCGATGCTTGTATTTAGATATCATATTACCTAGGAAAAACTTCGGGATCCAACATGAACTGAATCTAGTATTGAGGTATGAGTATCCTCGAGAACCCTCAAGATAATGTAGTTAAATAGAGAATAAATTATTATGTAATAATTGATTACTTATGAATTATAATTATTTATTTATAAACCTACATACACGGTCTGACTGGATTGGTATTTGATTCCATTGGTACTAGACTACTGAGTTGTATTCACACCCTAGTTAGGGTCCACGATTAATACCTAAATTGGCATTGGGTTTTAGTAAGTGTTTACGTGAAAATGTCATGTGTTACATTGTCGAGTTTGGATTGATAATGGATGAGAGAGCGAGATGTGTTTCAGGATCCTATTGGGAGTGTTCATTGTCTTTAAATTTGGGGATTCATTTGACTCATTCCACGTACATAGGATTAAATATCTACTATGTAGTTTTGATTATGTTTTTCTAGTTTTGGTCATCTTGTGATACTTTTAATTTTTATTATTATATATGATTCAACATATATTTATTATTTTCTAATTGTATATACTATGATAAGAGATAAAAATTAGGGTATAGTCACCCTAAGATCAATATACAAGACCCTCACTTCAAGTCAGTAGCCTCTAGCATATGGGGAGACACGCATGAGGACATGTGACTGACAAATTCATGGCATCGTTGAGTGGAACCCTGGACATGATGTTACAAATAATTTAAAATTTAATATAAATTGTGTTAAGATAACTTAGAATGGAATTAATATATTTATTAAGGTATAAATTCAATATTTATTTATTATATGTGATTTATTATGATTTTGTCTCCACTATGGGAACTAATTTATCATTATATATTTGACCCAATATATTTTCTTTTCTTCTATTTATTTTTTGAAATTAAACGATTCCCTTCTTTTTCATCCTTTTAATATATAATCAGGCAATAAGATTTATTTAATTGAAAACTGAAATTATTTCTCTCTTAAGAGAAAAAACATCTTTCCATCATTTTAATGTTTTCCAGAAAGATTATGATGGTTTTATAAAAAATCATCAATGAATTTTTAATGTATTTTTACCAATAATTGAATTTGTAAAAAAGATAAATGTAGTATTCTTGTTTTTTATATGAGTTAATTTTTTTCAATATAATGAAAATGTAAAAGTAATATTTATTTAAAATTCAAGTGATAAATGTTATTTTTCCCACCATGTACAATTGTTTTATGATTTCTTTAATTCTATCCTAGATCATTCAAAATAAGATTATTTTCCAAATATTTTAATCATATTTATATTTTTAATAATTTATATCAAAATTAAAATGGTATTTTTATCCTGAAATATTTCATTTATATTTATAAAGTATTTTCATGTATCTAAATTTTTTATGATTAATATAATTATTTAAAATGGTTATAATCTAATGATTCTATCCACTAAATTTCAATAGTTGGATTATGATCAGTTTTACTAGGGAATGTATTTACATTAAATATATTAGTTCATATATATAAAGTAATTATTAATTAAGAATGAATGTTGCTTTGGTTTTTTAATTAATATGATGAGTGAATTGGAATCATTATGTGAAAATTCGGTCATATAATTAGATATATCCTTGATGCCTCAGCAGGTATCATGAGAAAAAACATGTCTGTACTTTTTCCATTGAAAAAATACATCTATGTTACATTTCACGGCCTGATGAATCAATGGTTTGTTTAATATATTTGATATTATGAATTTCATCATTATGAACATTCTTATTAATATGAATGTTATTATTTTAATAGGTAAACTTTTGTAATCTCGGATGACATCCACGGTTTGTAGCCTTATTTTTAAAAAGAAAGATGGAATAATTATACCTATGGAAACGGTCTAGAAATGATGCTTTAGGACTATCATGATTAGCTTATATACATGGTTTCACCAAAAAATTTAGATAAGTTTCCATGATATTATAAAATATTACGAGAACCACCTAATAATTGTGAAAATTAGCATGAAAGGCATTTTTGAATGGATGGATAACTATTAAAATAGATATCACATATATCCAGGGTTTTAAGAAACTATAGAATTATACGAAACCTATTTTCATGTATTTATAAAACCATTTAAATAGGTATACATCCAGTCACCTATGACTACAAATTTAAAAATAATTATAATACATAACACATATTTCAATGGTTTTAGAAACCCGTGGAAATATGACTTAGGTCCAAATATAATATTTAATTGTTTTATTTAAAAAAATTATATCTATTTTTATCTATAAATATATATATATAATAATATATCTATTTATACATAAAAATGTGTATAACATAGTGGTAAATTGATATTAGTATTCCATAAGAGGACCACAGATCAAAATATGGATGTTAAATATTATTTTTTAAATGGTAATACCAAGGATTACGAATATACTATTGTAGGATTATACAGTCTGTCCAATATTCATAGTCCATGTGGATCATGGCCATTACATAACTATTTATATTGTTGAATTTTCCATATAAATAGGTCATGTTGGCATAGCCTATCAGAATAGTCCATATGGACCATGCCCGACTCTTTCATGAAGGAACGATCTAAATTTACATTCATAAGATGTAGAGTAATTAAAATTTACAACATAGATATAGTTTCAATAAACATGGCCATATCCATTGACCATAGATCTAGACATTATTTTCGTGGTTTTAAAACATGAAAATTTGTTAAATTTGAATATGTTTTCTCATTTGGTTGGATATGTTCAATTTCTTAATGATTATTTATAGGGAATTATTGGATCATAGTTTTTTACCCTATTATTATTTTTTAATTATTTATTCTATGTTATCATCCATTGTATGATTACCCTTACAATGAATCTGATCTTACACATTTCTTATGATTCCTTTACCGTGGATAATGGTAAGTGTAGTATGAATAATATACCAGGACACTATATAGAGAATGATGATGTTCTCCCTAAAAATAATATTTTGTATTTTATGTTAATAAAGAAAATTTATAACCCATATATATATCTAGTTTACTAATATTACAAAAATAATTATTCCTTTAGGATATAATCAGATGAATCCAGTTACTATTTCATAATGTAACTATAGACACTTAGAAATTAGTGTTGGGGTATTTACATCTATAATGTTCAAAATTTATTCTATAAATCATTATTGAGGATGTACATTCCAAACAAAATATGGTTCCCACATATAATGCAATATAATTTTATGTTGATATAAAATATTGTGAATATCTTCTATAGATTCATGACACTATATTGTAATAATTTTAGAATTAGGTCACTCGAATAGTAAATGTGAAATAATGAAATAATAAATTAAAAGAGGAAAAGTTGGAACCCAATGAAGGTAAAATTAATAACTACTAACATTTATCTATGATGCATCATTAAGGAAATTTTTTTGTGAATGTTTTTATGGATAGAAGAGTGTTACACCATTTTTTAACATATAATATGATTTATTTTCTTTCAATCGAATCTACAACAAATTTAATATATCATTATATAATATTTTTATTAAAACTAAAATTCCAGAATTTTAGAAATTTAATTTGATGATATTATTTTATAAAAACATTTAGAATATTTTATATTTTCAGTGAGTTAATTTTTAAGATTTTTCAGGAAAAGTTAATTGTTGGGTGAATAGTGAATCAAAATGATTTTATAAAATAAATTCACAATTATTACATTCTAATAATCTAAACAATTTATAATTTATGAAATCTGTATTCTAAAAGAAATATATATCTGTGAAGTAATATAATTTATATATATATATATATATTATTTCCAATATAAAAATTTTATGCATCGAAATTTTCAAATCTATGAAATACTTTTCATCAAATATTTATTGTTATTGTTCCTCTCTATCAATAAATTATTTAAAATATTTTATTATGTTTTGGTTTGTTTTTATTGTACAATATGAATCATTTTATATAATATAATCCAATAAATATCATATATGTTATCAATTTCCTTATTTATTTTAAAAATATTTCAGTTGTTAAAAATCCATTTTCTAAAAATGAACTTTGTTAAATATCATATAAATTCATAAATAGAAATTTTTACAACTTATAGGTGATGAATAATGTTAAATTATTTCCATATTTGGAGGTATTTCAATTTTTACTAGTACTAAGGTAAAATTAATGTTTATCCTCAATGAATTGTATCCATAAAAAATATTTATCATTTAGGTAAAGGGTAAAATGATATAAAATATTTAAAGGAAACAGATAAGGATTCATAAAAACCAAAAAAATATTAAAGTCCATTGAATGGTTTTCTTTTTACCATATCCATATCATATTAATTTACAAGATAATATAAAGATACATGACATGGGTAATAAATATAATATTAACTATTGTTTGATGAATTTAAGTAATATATACACACCTTATTCAAAAGACGAAATCCCCTCTCCTCTCATCACTATACTACATGAGAGAATTATCCTGAAAAATGAAAAAAATAACATCACAAAATCCCTCTTCATAATATAGATTTCATGGTACCACTAAAATACTAATTCATAGAGGATTCATTTTTAATCCAATAGAGGATACCAAAAGAGGACGTGTATATTTTTAAATAGTTCATTCAAGGTCATTTAATATTAAACATCCTCAAAACAATCAATAATGATTTTAAAATAATAAAAACATTTATTTACAATAATTTAAAATTTTTATATGATTTTTATATTAATTTTAAATCACCATTACAACATAAAAATTTTAATAAATAACTATTTCCTACATAAATATTTATTAAAT
The DNA here is from genome assembly GCA_963277665.1 of Viscum album. Classification (NCBI taxonomy): domain Eukaryota; kingdom Viridiplantae; phylum Streptophyta; class Magnoliopsida; order Santalales; family Viscaceae; genus Viscum; species Viscum album. The sequence goes on along the minus strand of OY728122.1, from coordinate 903,442,284 downwards.
ATCCAACTCAAATATATAATCTCTCACACAATCCATTATTGGTTATTTTTTATTAACGTAATATTAATAATTAATATTCCACATGTTGGAATAATATTTGTCTTGCACATTATATTCATATGAAATTTTACTCGCATTCCAAATACATTTATTATGTGACCATTTTCCCCCTTTCAAAATGAAATTAGGATAAACTGGCTATATTAAAAGGCATGCCTTTAACAATAAGATAAATATGTCTTAGAGAATGAAGTTAATTTCATAATGATATGTGACCACATGTGAATTTACACATGGTAAAATAGTCCCACTATATATGTAACTAAAATCATATAGGTTTCATGGTAATTCCATATTAATATATTCCATATACTTAAATCATTCGCCTTCAATAAATAATAATTCGAAAAAACTCTATCATGTGTATGGACTCAATATTGAAATTTTATTTTTTTAATAGTTATTAATTAATTTAAATAAATAATGTAATGTTACTGAGTAATATGTTCAAATATTAATCATTTCTACAATATCAATCCTATCCCACCAAAATTATTCTAAAACACGATGGGTATATGTCAAATATTTTTCATTAATACACGAAATACCAAAATTCTAGAACTAAATTAATAATAAATAAATATATATATATATATCATTACACACATCCTCATGTAGTAAAATGTAATGAAATATATAAACATGGAATTTGCATCAATGGTTTATGATCTCATAGTTTTTTGAACTGATGATTACCAATGATATTAAAATGAGAATTTTTATGGTATTATGAGTGTCCAACATTGATAAAAAATTACATTTAAGTATCATCAAGTGATATCATCTAGGTATAAAACATGTATTTAGGAATAATACCATTGTACATCTATGTTCTCATCATCGTAATGAATTAATATGTCTTTTTATTGTGACATGTACATATATGAAATTAACAAATAGTATCTAACACACAATAAAAATCATGTTTTGGAAATATAATTTATTAATATTTAAATATATTAATACAATTTATCATAACATAAATATTTTTGTTTCATTGTGGAAAAAATAAAATAGCCTAGAAATAAAACCCGAAAAAAACTAATAACAACATTTATTATGCTATCTATCCCATGAACCTTGTTATTTTAATATAATAAGACTATATTTTTATGGTATACCACGTTTTCTTATATGTAATCAATTCTAATAATGAAATCACTACTTAAAAAAATAACTCAATAGGTGGTATTTTTTGTGCCTCTTATTTGTTAGTAAATATGTCATTGTATTTTTTTCAAGATCCACCTCAATATTATTAAAACTATTCAATGTTAAAGGATATGTTCTACTATGAACCACATAATGATCCCAGATGATGTTCCAAAACAATGAGTTATTCATTGTATACGAAAGTGAACTACATATACACATACTTCACTATATAAACATTGAAAATTTATTTCATTAAACTTTTATATCCATAACTCTTCCATTATGACCTAACATATATAATGATTCTAAAACCAAGTCATTATGATCTATTTGGAATCTAGAATTTATATATCTATGAAGGAAAATATCCTCACAAAATCCACATATGAAAAAATATCATTATTATTTATCACGTACAAAATTACAACTCAAATTGATGAAATTGTTTTCTTTCTAACAAATATATTGATATCTAGATACCATGTTTAAAGAATATATAAAATTAAGATCATGTATAAAATGAAATATATGAGAGATTCTATCAAAGATGTATGGGTGGTCTTATTTATTATCATTTCCTTTATCGTCTTATTTCTGAGGATATATTTTCATGACACGGTGTATACAACAGTAAAATAAAAATAAAACCCTATTATATTGTTAGATACTATTCCACATTATATCTTGTCAATGTATATAATTAAACATAGTCTATAGAGACTTTTGGTTCTCTAATGAATGGTCTTGTTTACATGGACATATTCTACATCACCTAATTCATCCATATATAAGATGATGTTTTCAACTTCCTTAAATTATTTTAATATTGGTAATTTATTCATAATAAGAAAGATTTCAGCAACATATAATTCTAGGTGTTTTATCACTCCACCACTAAACAATGTGTAATCACATGAATCTAAATAATTCCTTATGAAACAAAAATCCCTTATAACTTCACTGAATCGGATGATCCAAGACCTAGATGCCATAGATTTCTCATAAATGGATATCTACACATACTATATAATATTTTTATTTCCTAGATTCTTAAAACATTCAGGATTTTTCATTTAGAGGTGTTTTTATTGGATTCAATTATGGAAATTTGAATTGAACTCAGTTTTCAAAATTTTATATTAATAGAATCAATATAGGGATAATATAATTCAGATAGAATAATGTAATGAAACATGTGGAATGGATCTGTCATATTTAATTCCTCAACAATGGTTAAACCATATAGCTAGTATCCATGTTTTATTGGTATATATGATACCTACTATATCTAATTTTTTTTGGAGAATAACCATTTAATCCCAACAAACATTACGTCATAAAAAGTATCAACATGATCCTAGAAATGGTAATTAAATATATATTACTTCTTAGAATTTATGGCTTCATTATATATTACTATATTTGATTAATTTTGAACCTTATATTAGTGGGTAATGTTAGTATTGTCTACTAATAATGATTTTCTATATTTAGTGATTATAATGTCATATTTTTATATATATCTGACCCCTATAAATATCTTATACAACAAATTTGATTTAATTAAAAAAATGTATGGCGACTTGTATAATCTATTTTAGTAATATGTATTGTGTATATGGAGTATCAATGTATTGACACCACCCTAGAATCCTAGATCCTCTACATTATTATATTAAATTGGGAATGATGCAGGATTCCAATCCCAAATAACAGTAAAAATTAATTTTTTAGAAAACTAGAATATATTCATGATACCCATAATTCATCAAGAAAAGAATATAAACCATAATTAAAATAAAATAACATCATCCTTGAAACATATTCCATGAATTAATCTTCACAACATGGGGAATGTAAAAAAATTAGGGTGATATCAAAATCCTAGTAAGTGTTATGAAAAGTGAAAGATATCTTGAATCATTAATCATAATCAATATTGAAATGTAAATAACTAAGAACACATTCTGTGATATCAATTAACTAATAAGGAAGTGTCTAAATAATATTGTAAGATAAATAGCAAAAAAAATGTGATTTAAATATCTAGGAAAGGCATATTCAATAAAATGATAATGAAATACAATCAATGATTTTTCTGTAGTGAAAATATAATGGATGATAATTATAATTGGATTCTAAATGTACTAAATTCTTCAATATTAGACCCCATTTAACCCAATAACATGTAACTGTTATCATCAAGATCATTTACCAGAGGATTTAAAACATAGTAGGTCAAAACCAATCATTTTTTCCAACAAATTTTTCCCATAAGACTACCAACACCTGGAGAGGATTACATTAAAGGTTAATTTATCCATGCCATAAAATTATTAATAATTCCTCAAATTTGATTCAATCTATTTAACTCCTAATTAATCTTTCTTATAAATTATAAATTTTGTTTTAAGGATTCATATTTATAAATATTTCAAATGTTTATCAAATAACAAAAGAATTAATTGTATTATGTAAAAAAGGTATAATGTTTATGAAGTAATCATATCAATTACACCAGATAATAGATTTTTAATATAAATTTAATTTCAAATGAAAATTCCTACAATAAATTTAAATTTTTATGGAAATTTAAAAGTCAAAAAATTAGACAACATTATGTATTTTAAAACATTTTTATTTTGAAGTCAAATCTACGTGGATTATATAATTCAAATTGAAAGATTAAATAATGTGAATAAAAATTTATTATTGGTATTACAATTCAATGGGTAATTATATACACCACAAAAAATTGTATGGGTTCATAATAACAACTATGTCTCAATAGAATATAAATTATGGCGAAAACCATACCTTCTACTTAATTTTGTTTTAATTACCTCTAACATATTATATATTTACAATAATAATATTATTGAATAATAATAAAAACAAAATAATTTTTATAATTTTTATTATTATATTATTATAAAATATTTATAAATGTTTATTAAAAATCATTCATTATCATTATTATGTTTGTTTGTGAATTGACTTCTTTTTCAAATTTGTTTTAACATGTTATTTAATTTATACTATTACATTGATTTTGGAATTATAATATACATAATTGTTTTTATGTTCCAAATATATAATATTTTCTTCAATATGTGTGTTTAGAGAAATCCATAAAATTTAGTTATAAGAAATGAAATGCTCTATTCATGGAGATGGTATGACGTACATAAACATGAATCCTGCTTCCAAGTTTGTATCATATTAAATAAATAAAATTAAATGATATATATGTATATTATCTACTATATATAATATTTATGTCATATATATTAAAATTTCTAATTCAATACAACCTCAATACATGTAATGTGTGAATGAGTCACATCGCTTCATGCTGTAGTAGTTTTTTACACACACAAATAGTGTTATCATACTCCCACAAAATGGAATGTATGAAGGTAGGTTTTTTATAATATTTATATAATAATTAATAAATAATAAATGTATAATATATCAAATATAAATATTATTTTCATGATTATTTTCATCATTTAATGGTGGTAATGGAGAAAAGAAAACATCTGTTTGTGAGGCCGTTGTCCGCTATACACAGGAATGATTATTTCTAAACAAATTTAATAGATGTGTGCGAGGTTTTATTATTAAACATTTAAATAAAAATATCAAATAATTTCTAATTTATTATATTTATTGTATAATTATTATATATGTAAATTGAAGGATAAGGATAATTTAGAAAAATAAAAAACATTTTTTGATAAAAATTGTATATTCTCTGTGAATCCACATTAGGTTTTCAATAAAACCTTACTAAGTTGGATTTATGACCACCATAATCAATATTGGATGACTTCAGGGACGTTTTTGAATAATTAGAGAGGATATTGTCAAATCCTAAATGTTTTTATGTTTTGAAATGGGGAGGAAAGAGGGTGGTCTTTCATAACTGGTGTGGGTTGAACCATGTAATTTTTTGAATGATTTAATTATACCCATGTTATTCTATTAAATGTGTGTTGAATAATTTAAAAAATATATAATATCTGAGTAAATTTATAAAAATTTCACTAAAATGAGTTTTATAAATGATAATAATTCCTTTGGGAACTCAGGTTAAATATTTATTTCCTTGGTAAACTCGTTTTTCAGTTATATGTGGTGATTCATTTTAACTCCATTAAATAATAGTTTTTTTAAATAGTGGTTACATTACTATTCTTTTTTAATTTTTTATATTTAAAATATTAATTTCATTTATTCAAACTCAAATAATATAACGGGATTAAATTAAATTAAAATTAATTTGTTGATGATATGAGCTAGACAGTTTTAATGTAAAGATTTTCAAAATATTACATTGTTTTTAAATGTCATTTCCAAATAAAAATTATTCTAATGACCTAAATTTGGATTAATATATTTATAATTTTTTTATTTTTCCTTCCTAAATAATTAAATATATAATTTTTATTTATATTCTACTTAGAAAAATGTACATTTTCATTTAATATTCAAGAATTTCACTATTCATCACAAAACTAGTATACATAGAAAGACCCAAAAATTAACTCTATGATAATGTTTTTATTAATCCTAAAATAATGAATATTATTTTTTAAAATAATAATCACCAATGATGAGAAAATTATTTCTAAATTAAGTGAGTCATTAGAAGGTGAAAAAACTGGCTTTTGAAAAATATAGCTTTTGATGCTTAAAATTGGCTTTATTCTTGTCCTATGACTAACAAATATATTATACGAATCTCAAAAAACTATTATTTAATATACTATATATATATATTTTATTATTATAATTCACTAATATTAATTGATTTAATTTATAAAAATTGTACTCTTTTCAGGGCGTAAATGTTATTTTATTAAAAACAATTTCTATTATATTTAATTTTATTTTATATTCATTTAGATTTTATTTGAAAAAAATAATTTAACCATATATTTTCATAATATATTAAATTAAATTCATAAAAATCAAATTAATTTTTATGAGAAAATTTTATTTGTAAATAATCATATTAAAAATATTTGGAAAAACTTGGTCTTCTGTGAAATGCAAGCCCCGGTGAAAGTAATTATTTTTTATAATAAAAACTAACAAATTGTTGTACGAATTTCAAGATACCAATAAAATTAAACACATTCTAAATGAATAATATTTTAATCTCTTGGGGCGTTACAATGTTCCATCCTATAAATATTTTGTTTCTCAAAATTTCAGTGGCATTACATTCTAAACATATGAGGGTAGTTCTTTTTCTGAATATCCTCTTGTTATCATTGTGATAAAAATTTTTTTTGATTAATTTATATTATAATTAGTAGGTGATTAATCTGGTTCCTCAATACATTGTTTTCGGTATCAAGAATATTTATGGATTCTTCATATTATGATAGTTTGGGTCCCAACTCTATTTCATCAGTGGTGAGAAAATGTGTTTGGTCTTTCATGTACATTGCATGAAATAATATATGAAACACATCATGTAATTTTTAAAGGATATGAATTATTTTAAAATAATAATAAACAAATATAATGCATTAAATAATTTTATAGGGTCCACTTTACTTGATTATCACCTTCCATTTCAAATAAAGCCTTATAACACCCCTATATGGAGATATATTCAAGAAAAAAATATTAGACATGGAATTCAAATTCAATGATCCTATTCTTGTATTAAGTATTTTTACAACATAGAGGTGAATTAATGTGATTCTGAATAGCCTTTATCTTTATTGTTCTCTCTTTAAATCTTTTTGGCATATACTTTTCCAATAACCAAATTCCTCCCATCATTTTGGATTGTGACATTTATTTTCATAAAATGATTCATATGATTATATTTGAATAATTTAATGGAAAATATTTTTATAAAAAAAATACAACATTGGAAAATATTGATCCCCCATACCTTGAATGTTGAGTGATAATGAATTTTACATGTCTCCAATTGTTCAAATTCCTCTTTCGAATTATCCATCAGTTTGATGGTGGTAGGAAGGTCTCAAAAGAAGCTCAATATCAAGAGACTTATTATAATCTTCCATAATACGTACACAAAATGAGAAAATTAATCTAAAATTATTTATATAGGGGAAAAATTATGTCATAATAATTCATTAATATAACGACTATCGAGGTTACTAAGAGATAAATCTTCTCTTATAGTGAGGAAAATATCTGATTTTGTTAGGTGATCAATGATAATAAATATTGCAACATCCATTAAAGGATTATATAGTAATCCAATGATATAGAATATATTAATGAAATACCATATTCCCATATAAATAGTAATAGTATTCATGAAACCTATTGGATGTTTCGTAGAAAAATTAATTTTTTGAAAATAATATTAGGACACATAACCATCAATCTTCCACTACATCATAACAAACACAAAATTTTATATCAAACACCTATACATAATTGTGAAAAGTAGGTTTATATAATAATTTGAGAAATAAATGTCATGAAAAAACACCCCTTTTATATCATTTATATATGTAAAAAATATATATTTTTTTAATATTTTAGAATTCTAACTCCAAAAAAAATTCTTCTTGTTTCCCGACATTCATGACATTAATATTATTCTCATTATTCTCATCGGTAGATTAATAATTCCTTATCTTCCCTAATAATTATGGTCTTGAAATCATTTGATAAATTATTCATGTCTCTCCTACCTTAGTACCTCCCATATGCATCTTTATTAGATAAATGAACAGAGGATCACTCTAAATAATTATTTGGGTCACAACCCCAAGATCCATCATACGCAATAAATATTTTTACCTTATTTTATTTTCCTAAGTGGTAGTTTGTTGAGAAATAATAGTCATTGAGTATCCCAAGAAATTTTCTTTGTCTATTTTTAAAAAATTATATTCAAATATGCATTTTATGGTATTTTGAACTGTATATGTCTCACATTATTTTCAATAGATGTATTTTTTCTATATAATCAATGTAATGTTTAAATATGCCAACTCAAGATCATGTGTTGGAAAGTTATTTTTGTGATTCTTTAATTTCCTTGATGGATATGAAATAAGACTATATTTTTTCATTGAAAACCCATTTCCATTGGTTTAAGAATCACTCTATATGAAAAACCCTATACTTTTATATTGTATAGTCAAAACTAGATCATTAACCAATATCCTCCATAGTTCAACAATAAATTCTCCACATTCCATTTTCGAGACAATAAAATCCCATTTTTTTCTATTCTCGGATAATGGGTTAGATAATAAAGAAAAATTCTCAATGAATCATTAAGAGTTACCAGACAAACCAATGAAACTACATACCTGAGTTTTGTTTCATAGTGTTGGGAATTCTCTAAATACCTTTGCCTTTTCATGATCATCTAACATTCCATTTTTAACAAAAATATAACCATGAAAACAAAATTATTTAATATTAAAATAAAACATAATAAATTTTCCACATAACACATTCCTTGAAATAGTTTTATAAATGATCCACATGTAATTCTTATGGTCATCATAGATTTTAGAAAACAATAGAAAATCATCAATGAAAACTATAATAAAATAATCAATAAAATAATTTAATACTATTTTCATTACATATATAAATACATATGGTCTATTATTTAATATAAAAATCATTAATATAAACTCATAATGTTCATACCCGATCAAAAAAATATTCCTTTGAAAAATCCTCCTTTACATTCAATTACTAATACATAGAACGAAGATAAATGATTGAAAAATATACGTCCATATTTTTTTTATGAAATACTCAATAAATTTTAAGAATATGATCCATGTTCTTTATCATAATATCATTGATATATCTATTTTCAATGGACATCCCAATAGATCAATCATTATTCTTAAGGAAGATAATTGGGGATCCCCATTGAGAAACACTTTGGGTAATAAATCTTTATTATCCAAATAATATATTTGTCTCTTAATATACATTAATTTAAGAGTTTTAATTCAATAGGGATTAATTGATTGTGGTCTTACATTGTGGATTCAATAAATTCCAAAGTCCCCTTCATACCTTAGGGGGGTTTGGTAAAATTTCCTTGTAAATACCTAAATTTACTCTTATATAATAGGTACATCCTAAATTTAAAGATTACCTTCATCATCACTATATTTTTTTATTCCTATCTAATAATTTAATCTATTTGAGCTACTAGGGGTAGATATAGATAACAATCAAAAGGAGAATTGATTACACTAATGAAAAATAATTCAAAATACTTTTCAAAAAATAATAATTTTGTTCTTTATGGACTAAATTTTCTCATCATATTTTGAAATAAACCCAATATGGATGATTATATCAATGTAAACAGTATTATGATGTAAATTTCTGAAAATAAATCATGTTTTTTCATAATGGCTACTACCTGATATATCATTGTTGCAAAGAGACCTGAAATATAATGTTTCACTAAAATAACCATTATCAAATCAAAAGGTGAATGAATTATTTTCTTCTAAAACTATGATGATATAAAATATATTGATGATATAGAAACAATAATTCAAGGCTTAAATTTGAATATATGATTATTGTAACTAGAACCACATATTTAGGTACATATACCTCAGATTTAGTTATCGCAAAAGGTTCACCATCTCCGCTTGGACACTTATATGGTAGATTAACATTATTCTTTTAGAATTATTCAACATTGTGAAACATCTTCATATAGTTATACCACAATATTTTTTATATCATAACCTTTAATTAATTATCATAATTTACCTTTTCCATGAACTTTTAACAAAATCCCAAACCCTTTAGGAATTTACTAGGGTGATTCAGTCCACAGTTATCTGGCTATGAGAAATTCTTTTTTATCATCTTCTTATTGGATGAAATTCCTTTTTCTTGGTGTTTGTATGACCTCTTATTCTATTGAATAAACATTGATATGTGGGATCTTGATTATTTAATCTCTTTATTGATGGTACATAAAACTAATTCATTCAATGATAAAGAATCTTTAGATAATAGTTACATATAGATACATTGGTTATAATATTAAATGAAAAGATGAATAATAACATAGTTATACTAATATAACCTATAGAATACATGGATATCCTCTTAAATATATATTTATTATCACTGAAACATTCTCCATCATATTTCTATACGATAAAGAAATTTCCATTAATGGAAAAAAATTTCACATCAGTGAAAATTTTATCAAAGAATCTATCCTCCAATTTTGTCCATTACGTCAGTTCTAATTCATATTCATCCCTTCTTTTCAGGAACCGTGTACAATATTGACCAGAATCAACATTGAAGTAATACATAGAAATTATAACCTTTTCCATGTCACCAAAACCTATGGACATAAATATAATATATAGTTACGTAATCTATTTCCTAGCTACAATGATATTAGTATTTCTACTAATTGATGGTGTTTTATATCATATATAGTGATCTAAAATAGAATATTAGCCCCATGTAATTGGTTTCTCTATTCGGGAAAGGTTATATTTGATAAGAAGATATTGTTTCCCCAATACAGTCATAGTTTCTTATTTTCCAATACTAGTTTTATTGGTTTCCTCTCACGAGAAATATCTACATTTTCACATAGTATTAATAAAATTATTCCTTCCAGGACCCATTTCAAAATAATGCAATACCTTGGGTTAGATCATATAATTATGAAACATTATTTATATTACCAAAAATAGTATATTACTTAAAATAAGCTAGAATAATTCTTCTCTTACAATATCATTATCATAAAATTTATTTATTTGGGTTGTTATTATATAATTATACCAAAATTATATCATATGTTTATATACTCTTGTATATTTTTTCCTAAATAAGTTTTCCATGGATTCTACAAAATATTATATGATACTAATTGAAACCACCACATCCTATGTATTGTAGATCCGGCTCCATATATTATTACATTTTCATAGATATTAAAATAAACTCTCAATGGATCAAATAGTTTTGATGTTATAGAAAACAATATTACATACACGATACCTATAATACATTAGGAAAATAAAATAATGATTAATTAACTTATAAAAACAAATTAGTTGAATCTAATTTAAAGAATTCATTTTCATATCATGGGGAAATGAAAAAAATATGGTTGATCTCAAATACCAAATAATGGTTATATACAATGGATTATATCGTGAATTGATAATCATAATAAACATGGAAATGTAAATATATGACCACAGAAAACATAAAATCAATAAACTAATGACAATTTCATAAATAATATGGAAAATATAAATGGTTGAAGACACATGTCATTTAAACAATTGGATAAAGATTAATTAATAAACAATGAATGAAATACATACATATTTTATTTCATATTGAAAAAATGATAGATTATAATTATAAATGAATATAAATTAATGAAATTTATTAAATATTATACAAAAATTTATTTATGGAACATGGAAACATTACCATCAACACCATTCACAATATGGTTAAAAAAAATTGGGATAAAAAGTAATCTGATTTGGAAAACTAATTTGTCCCATCATAATACTAATGAATCAACGATATTATATTAAATAGCCCCAAAAATATTTTATAATGTTTCAAATCATTCCTAATATATTGAATAAATGATTTTTTCTCAAAAAATTTAGTGTTTTGAGAATATGAATATTTAAATGAAATGTAATTTCTAATGAATAATGTATACTGTAAAGTGATTTTTTTAAGATAAAGTTAAAAATAAATAAATAAAGTGAGTCATATACTCACATTAACAACCAGTAATATTCATTCCAAATATACCTTAATGAGATAATTATAATTGAAATATACAATTACATAATGAAGAATGTATTCATTATATTACATGTCAAAAGGGAACTATATTAAACACATAAAATTGAATCGGTGCATAATTATAAATAAGTCTCAATGGAATGTAAATTGGAATGAATTATGAATAAAAAAAGAATAATTTTTTTGTTGAATTATCATTAAACTCCAATATAATGGCTTTAATCATGTTATTAAATTGTAAAATAAAGATAATAATATTTTTAATATAATTTATGATTTTATTGTCAAATATTATTTCTTGTTTTTATCAATCATTCATCATATTCATTATTTCAGGTGTTAATAGACTTCTTTTTTGAGAATGTTCTAACATGTTATTTCATTGATCCTCATATAACACTAATGATTTTATAATCTATTTAATTTAAATCATGATTTAAGTATAATATATATCCAATATATATGTAATTAAAGAAATCCCTAATATTTAGTGAATGGAAATTAAATTTTCAATTCATCGAGATGGTAGGTCATACATAGACAAGAACACAACATCCATATTATTTTCATATTAAATAGACAAAATTAATTGATAAATATGTATATCATTATTAAATTTTCAAAATTTGTTCATATATATTACATTTTCTAGAAAAAAATTATTTAATACATTACAAATAATGTTTGAATGAATGGGATGGATTTGCGAGTTGGTAGTATTCCGTACACTTGAACTATTCTAATTTATTACCTCAAAATGGAATGTATGAAGGTATGTATTATATAATAATTTAGAAATCATGAATAAATAATAAATAACCTAAATATCATATATAATTAGTATATCCATCTTTATTCCCAATAATTATAGGTGGTATTAGAGAAATACATAACATCGATTTGTAAGGCAGTTGTCTATCATACCCACAATTGACGAATTAATAACCAATTTGATGTAACTGTGTTATGTTATATTTCATAAAATTGTAATGAAAAAATTAATTATATTCAATATAATATGGTAATTATATAATATGATATAAAAATATTATAAATAGGTGTAGAAAGATATATTATAAAAACACTTTTAGAAAACCATTACCTCTTCTTTAGGTATCCTCTTTAGTTTTTCACTAATACATTTCTATGTTTTATGTATTCCCAATAAAATGAATATTTTATTGGGAGAAGGATGTAGGGGATTTAGCTTTTAAGGTTTTGTAAAATACTAAATGTTTAGAAGGTGTGAGGATGGGAGGATTGGGGGGGGGGGCTTTTATATGTGGTTTTGGTGAGAAACATGTAATTTTTTGAATGAATTAATGACACTTTTTTGTTCTCGATTTATGGTGGATAAAATACTGTACCAAAATGGATACTAAAAATGATAATGTATAAATATGTCCATCCCATGTGCTTTGTACATGTTTCTAAGTCATTTGGTCCCTTATGTATAAATAATTGTCACTTTGTAAACTCATTTTTCTCTTAATTGATGTAATTAATTGTTACTACATTAAATTATAATTTTGGTAATGAAATTTACCATTTTATAAATTATAAATTATGTTGACTAAAAATTTTGTATCCATTCATCCATATTAAACTTTCATAAGTTGCATAAGTTAATTTATATGTATTCTATAAAAGTTTTAAGAAAATGGGTTTTTAAAGTGAAAATGCTCAAAAGTTTTATAATTTTCTATATCTAATTTAAAGACAAAAAATATTACAATCATCTAAATTGAATTAATATAATTATAATTTACATATTTTTAATATAAAACTTTTTGAAAATATAATTTAACATTATAAATTATTTAGATGAAAGGTTAGTTTTTATTAATATTCAGTATTTTTAACAATTAATAAAAATTTAGAATTCCAATAAAAATAAAAAATGTAAACTATAATAAAATTTAGAAATTATGATTTAAATTTTTTTGATTAATTGTTCAATTTAAATTTATAATATTCTGATAATTTAGTTTTTAAACTAGTGCACCCCAATAAGGAGAAATAATTGTCTTTTGATAAATATAGCTTTTTATACGTAATATTGTGTTCATTATTATTTGATGCCTATAGAATATAATAGATGAATGTAGAAAAACATATTATTGAATATATAATGTATAAATTTCATTTATAACATTCACTAATATTAATTAATTTAATTTATTAGGGTAATAAATCATTTGGTATATAAAAATTATTTTTCAAAATCTATTCCATTACCATAAATTGGTTTTTATTTTAAATTAAAATTAATTTTAAACCATGTAATTTAACAATTTATCTTCTTAAGGTAGTAAATCATACTCATTACCGTAAATTTATTTTATAGGAATTAATTTTCATCTTAAATAATAATTTTATGAGTGCTCGATAAATATTGATATTGTGTGGAAGACAAGTTGTAAAAAAGCATTGTTATATTGACCCGAACATTCAAAAATTATTATTATATAAATTTTTTGGAATAAATAAAAATTATACAAACAGATTTTGAAATAATGTTGTTGGTATAATTTGTTTGGAAATATGGAAACAAAAACACTAACACATTTGTGTGCCACATTATCTCCTACTAGTTTTCTAAGGACTAACACCCCTCATAAACACATCAAACATAATACATATCTTCACAACCTGGGGAAGGAAAAAAAAGTGGGTTGAGCTCAATTTTTCATTAAGGGAACAAATGGAGAAATGCAAGTATATAATCAATATAAGGTTATGATAATGTGATTAGTATAATAAAATACCATAGCATACATATCAAATATCATATAAAAGTAATTTCTACTGAGACTATCTTAGTAGTACGGGTTCACTCCCCCAATCATCATAGTATTCCTGGTTCAATCCCATGGCCAAAATATTGACATGAGGTCACTCTTCATAGCATCATAGCAGTCCCAGTTCACTCCCATGGCCCTCATAGTAGACATTTTTCACTACCAAGACATTCTTAGATTATCTAATAAGATATAAAATATTACCCAATGAATTGGAGTTAGAAATAGTCCTCAATGGTCACATAATGAAATCATACATACATGTGCCACACGATCACAAATAATAGTATCAAAACCCATGAAATAAAATGGGTATCCTATATATGTAAACATATCATAAACTGTGGAAGTAGAAAGGCTTCATAATCATTTCATCATAAGCACAAACCATTAAATGATGTGGGTTTCAAAATCAATTAACCCGTGAAAGATATATAGGTATTATAATAATTATACCATAAAAACATTCATTCCAAAAAGAATATGAATATAAATATTGAAAAATTTCCCTATAAAGGCATGAGTAAAACCAATGGATGTTATCATATATGGGAAATTTTTTGAATGATCTTCTAAAAAAATTTCTTGTGAAAAATATCATTTTTCACTGAATATTGTATGTTATATAATAAAAACATTTTGAATCCTTTATCATTGAAAATATATTTGAAAACATATAAAGGATGATTTAAAAATAAAAAAAAAATTAAAATCTTTTTACCTTGAAAATTTTCTTCATGTGTATTTTGATATCATTTTCAAAACATGATTGATAACATTGTTTCTGAATATAATTGATTTCTAACCGAAGAGAAAGATTGTCATATTTTAAAAAAGTATATCTTAAGTAAAAAAGAGTGAAAAAATACTAATGAAAATATAGGATATCATGAGTAAACATGAGTTATGAAAACTATTGAATATTATGGAGATATGGATGATAATATTTCATCATAGGAAGAATAAACAAAAACAATCTCATAAACTGATGAGATTGTATAAATAACCAATTATAACTCGGTAACATGGGATAAAACTCTACATTAATATAATGAAAATTTATTAATTCTTAATATACCATGTAAATATGTACATTGATGATATGACATTTATAATGGGTGTATAAACACATCAAAAAAGAGTTTAGGTTCATAAAAAATAAGAATGTCAAAGATGGAAAATTGACACAAAACTGTACTTCCAATTTTATATCTTTTGAAAGATAAACCAAATTAAAGGATGAAGATAAAATTGATAATTCATTAAAAATAAATTTATCTATTACATTCATATAATTAATTATTGGTTAGTATAGAAACCACATTAATGTAAATATGGTGAACATAAAATGAATCTCAAAGAAAATAAAAGTGAAATGAAATTCTATTAACATTGTGTATTGAATCCATTCATACATGTACAAGACAAATATATAACAAATATATGATTATAATAAATATTTTATAGAAGAATATTCTTTTATATATACCAATTAATAGTTTTATTATGACTAAATATTACCCAAATGTTCATGATGATATGTTAATTTTCACTTCGGGTAATATTCACTTTGTTATTTGTGTCTGTCTTTATTTGTTATACCATTTTTCCTTATAATAATAACTTGATTAAAGAATTTATACCATGAAATAAATATAAGGTATATATATTATTTTTATATTATTATTATTTATAGTATAATATTTTACAAAATGGAATACATTGTTCATGGATACGTTATGTCATACGTACGCTTGAACACTGCTTATGTTTAATGTGTTGTATTGACTGAAAGTATGTAAACGAAAAATGTATAAATATTTATATATTTATCTATAAATCATCATTATATTAGAAATAATATATCCTATATATCCTATATTTTCATTAACCCCATCCTTAATTAATTCCATGGGTTTTATGGGCGAATCACATCGCTTGGAGAGGACGGTAGTCCACACATCCTCAAACGAGATTATCATTTAACACCAAATGGGAAGTAAAGATATGTGTGTTTTAAAAGTAATAATGAAACATAAATAAAAAAATAACATAATATATTAGATATATAATATATTTTTCTTTATAATGGACTGCATGATTTTTGGTAAAGGACAAATGAACATCTATCATTTCGTGAAGCAGTAGTTCACCGTACACAGAAACAGTATGTTCAAAATTAATTTTATTTATATGTGTGAATGTGTAGGACTAAACATTTTAATAACAAAATCCTATTATTATTATGTTTTTTTTGAAATAAGTTAACAAATAGAGAGGATGGGTTAATATAAAAATAAATTAATAGAGCTTGCGAGAAGATGCTACCTCTAACTCCTTTGGGTTTATGTAAAAAGGCTTCCTTGAGAAGATTTAAAACCAAAGGAAGGATTAAATATTGAAGAGATGATTTTTTGGAGGCTAATTGGAAATATATTTTACAAAAATAAATTGTTTTAGAGGTGTGAGAAATGGGTAGAGTTGGCAACATTTTATAGAGGAAGAGGGGTGGCACTCTTGTAAATATTTGAAGAGAGAATTCCACCCCCATTTTAATGATTAAAGTTGATCCAATAATGAAACATGTTAGTAATGAATGATTATAGTGTATAAATATTGACATTAAAATGTTTTTTACCTTTTAGCTGGTCAATTTGGTTTTTAAATTTAAGGTTTAGTACATTATTAGCCTAATTTTTCTCTTAATTGATTTAATTAATTTTAGTAACATTCAATAATATTATTGTTAAAAATAAATGTTTACCTTATTAGACATTATAAAATATTATTAATCCGAATATTTAATACTTTTTTTTTAAATTCTAATAACATTTTTTATGGGAGTTAATTTAAAATTAATCCTGCTATCGAAACGACGATACAAGTTTTTAAAGTAAAAATGATATGATGTGTACTTAGTATTTATATAGAATTTAATTGTAGAACTGGTTTCAATGACTATAATTGGATTAAATGTTAAAAATAGGTTCAAATAAAACTTTTAAATACAATTAAAATATATTTTTCCCCTATAAATAAATTTAATTAAAAATCTATTTTTAATTACAAATCCGTATTTTTCACAATTCATCAATAAATATGTTTGTTAGAAAAATCCCAAAAAATAATTCTAGCCAAATTTTGACATTATAAAAAAATTGTAGAAAATATTAGAAAATTAGTTATTTTTATTTTTATAAATTTATTTAATGTATTTGTTATTATTGTGTTATGTGAAAAATAAATTTTTTTTATAGAAACTCATGGTTCCTTGAATCGTATGCCAAATTAGTGTTGTGTGTATAGTTCCCAAACTATGTTTTTCATGTATCTTACACCAACTCAGTACTGTGTCTATTATATGACAAATAAATTTTGCATGTAACATATTAATATTTGATGTTTCATGTAATGTATGATATTTTGGATTACTATGAAGGTAATATTTGACTTAGTGCATTTCAAGATTATATATTTTATTCATTCGAAAAAAGGTTCCATAAACACATGGGGTGTTATATTCTACCTACCATAATATGAATTTCACCCTCAAAATTCACCACTCGGGTAATAAAAATGATTGTTATTATAATTCTTCAAATCATAAAGATCGCATATAACATCCCCTAACTGGTGATTTCTCAACAAAAGATTTTCATGGTGAGTGGTCTTATGTCATTTAAATATCTATAATCGATCAATAATTTCAACTAGATTCTCTTTGTAAAAATTATCTTGATGTAGTGGTATAAAAATTGAGTTTAGTACATATTAATGGTTAGGTATGTACTTCCTCTTTAGTGATACGTGGAACAGATCATTGAAATTAGATACTTTATATGATGCTCCAAGCGATAGGTTATCATCCAAATTTGATCCACAATTTTAAGGGGTTCAATATACCTAGGGATTTGTTTTCATTTCCCCTTGAATCTCATAAATTAATTCCATAGGGAGAATCAAAAAAATAACTCTTTAAATTACTTCAAATTATAGATCAACCCCATGGTTGTTAATATAAAATTTTTACCGACCATGAGCTGTAAAGATATGTTATTGAATAGTTGTAACATTCTCGACCATTTCTTTAGTGATATCTTGACCTAATTGATTTTCCCCCAAACACATCCCAGCATGTTAGAGCTCTACATTTATTCCCATTGAGGGATTTATAATGTTTCATCTAATTGCTTTAGTGAAGGTCATTGTTTTATTCCAAATTAAATAGATTATGGTGTGGATCCCAAACACCTTTGAAATCCATAGAACATGATATCAAACTATCATCTTGGGGTTTAATTGTTTTTTCAGAGTGATCAAATATTTGAGGATGACAAGTAGTTTTGAAACTACGTTCTATATCTACTAATTTATAATGACTTCTCCATAACATTCAGGTGAACCATATATCCAGATCTGATACAATAGAATATGGTACTCCATTTTACCTTAACAGTTCCACAAATATTATTTTTGAAAGATGATCAAGAGATAAATATTATCTAATATCAAAGATGTGTTCTAAATTAGTATGGTGATCTACTACAACCCTTATATAATTAAACCATTTAGAGGTTTTGGGTTTACCAATGATAAAATGTATAGTGATTATCTCCCATTTCCATTATGGTATGGGTAATGGTTGACACATCCCTTTATACATTTATCATTCAATGATGAATTTATGAAATAAAATATACTGAGATACAAACTATGTGATTTCTCTCATCATTACTTCCCACGAGAATTATTCTTTTATGTCCCAAAACATATTCATACTTTTGTAATTAATAGAGAATAAATAACATTGTTCTTCCTATAACCACTCCTTCAAATTTGGAATGGAAGATACACATACACTATTCCTGAACCTTATCATTTTATTCAGAACAATGTTAAACTCAGAAATTTTTCAATCCTTATTTTTTTAGTTCTAAATCTTCCTTCTATTCCTCTTTAAAATTCAATTATATAGTGGGTAGAAAAATTATTTTGTAATGATATGATTTCCCCCTTCCTCCAGGATTTATATATCTATCCTTTGAAAATATATATATATTAGATCATTTGTAATCCCCATCATAGAAAATGTAGAATTACCTTTTCGACTCAGAGCATTGGCCTCCTGGTTCACTTTCCCATAGTGGTACTTTATTGATCAGTCATAATACATTATTACTTCCAACCATCTTCTTTGGAAAATGTTCTACTCCTACTATGTGAATATATGTATATATATATATCCGACTATGATGATCTATATATATATATATATCACACTTACCAAATAAATATAATGCATCACATTAATTAAAAAATTACCGCTACTTACTCCAAATAATGATTTGGGTTATTTTCTCATGAATATTCAAGTGTAGCATGGAATAAGGAATAACCATGTAATTTTACATTATAAAACATCCCAATACCATTATGGATTCATCACTAAAAATTAAACCCCTTCTCCACTACATGGTATTGTTAGCGTAGTTACAATAATAATCTTTATCTTTAATTCCATGAAATTTTACTCAAATTAATCTTTCCAATATAACTTTACACTCTCACTAGTTAAATAGGACAGATGATTAGATATTCATGAAAAATTATCCCCAATTGATCGATAATATTTATCTAAACCATGGAATATATGGATATTAGTCCCCATGGCTGGGCTGGTCCATTTTTCAATAGACTCAGCCTTTGATGGATCTACTACTATATCATCTATTGAGATTATGTGACTAAAAATTTGAATCATTGTTATCCAAAATTAACATTTCATAATTTTTGATTATAATTTCTCCATTCATAGCATCTTCACTATAGTTATCATGTTACATCATGATCTTCCTTTCTCATTGAATAGATTAAAAGGTCAACTATAAGTAATACCAAAAACTAGCGGAGGTAATTTTTATAGATCCTATTCATTAAATCCATGAAGATAGAAGAATAATTATTAAGACCAAGTGGAATAACTTTATATTTATAGTGAAAATACCCTGTACAGAATTCCATCTTGTTTATATCCTTTTTCTTAATCATTAATTGATGATATCCTGAATTAAGGTAAATCATGGAAAAGTATTGATCTTGGTACATTTGATCCAAAAAATCAATGGATTGTAGGAAAGGATACTTGTTATTGATTGTGATCTTGTTCAACACCAAATAGTCATTACTGAGTCTCATTGATCCATATTTATTTTTCAAAAAATGAAACAGTGCACCCAATGGTCACACACATGGATGAATGAATCCCTTAGAAAGGTTTTCATGGAGTTTTTTATTTAATTCATACAACTCAATCATGGAATTTCTATAAAGAGAGATTGAAATTTTTGTGGAACCAGGTATATGTTATATCAATAACTCAACATAACCTTTTGGTGGATGTATTTGTAACACTTCTGGAAAGACAACCAAAAAATACCAAACAACAGGCATATCATCGATGTCGATCATCTCCCCATCCATTTGAGATAAACAACCATTTTAAATGGGAATTATGACCCGTATATTGGATTTAATTTCCACAGTAAGTTGAAACTTATCATCCCATTGATGGATAATCATAGGAGGTTTTGAAATATTGAATTTAACTTCCCTTTCTTGAAAATTGATGTTGTAAATATGAAAATAAATCTACTCCATGCCTTGAATGACGTAGAATTTGACAAATCGAAGAATGACATGATTTTTAGGAAGCACATTCCAAAAAACTTTAACCATAGGGGAATAATAGACTTGAAAATAAATAATCATAACATTAGGTGTTTTCACTATTAATTCAACCTCTAATTGTTTTGGATGAATCATTACACCCTTATAATATTCTTCAAATACGAAAGAGTGGGTATATTTAGAATTGAATATGACATTAAAAATAATATAGTGGATGTTATATATACCATTCATCATGTTGTTATCAAAACCCTCATTACATATTACGATTGAATAAAATTACCCTGTATCCCTCAGCTTAAGTGGTTGCTGATGTTGATCATCATCACCAACCCTTGGGTTTTGGAAGTATTCTCATAATGCCCATTCTCTTTAAAACAATAGCATTAAATCATTGGAGGTTAAATTTGTGAATCTCTAACACCATAGTATTTTCCAAGGTAATGCATAGATAAATTCTATTTAAATCCATTATAATGTTTGTGAAGATTTTTTGGATTCCCAAAGAATATCCCCCCTGGACTGTCAATTCAAGTGTTCCAAATGGCATGTTGTCGTGTACTAGATTACCCAGAGTCATGCCCGGATCATATTTTTAGGGTTGTTACCCCTAAGTAAAACTATTCCTTAGAAAAATAAACTTTTTATATCTAAACATATATATATTTCTAGGAAAATGACCACTCAATATATCATCAAAATTCCATCATAATTTCTTATACTTTTCATTATCTTTAGACTTATCTATTCGACATATTCTCTGGGTTATCACTATGGTTTTATAATACTAGATTATAGTTGACAATAATATCTTTATCTGATACCCAATATAGAAACCCACTCTCTTTAAACATTATCCTTACATAAAATTTGTGGAATACATAAATATTATAAAAAAATTCCTATAGACCGTAGTTGGTATAGTGAATTTGAAATTTTGGAATCAAAAAATATATACATATGTGAGAAACATTATCTTACAATAGGTTCTTCTTGACTAAAACCATTCTTAAAAACATCTAACATAATACACATGTTCCCAAACTTGGTACGGAAGAATAAAAATGGGTGATATCAGATGCTCTGTAAGGGTAAAAATGGGAGAAATGTAAGCATAAACATTAGCATAAGGGTATGAGAATGTGACATTGAGAATAGAATATCATACCCTATATATCAATGATAATATACATGATTCATGGAATAAATATAATATTTTCATATGAAATAAATAAAAAGGATGTAAAGGACATAAGCCAAGAAAGAATAATATAAGAGTAAGACATAGAATTGTGGGAAACAAATAAGTAGATAATTATTAAAATAGTATCATGGCATGGATTCCAAGACCATATTAGTAGTATGTGTTCACTCCCCATACCATCATAGTAGTCATGGTTCAGTCACATGGTCATCATAGCAGCATTAGCTCACTCCTCAAACAATCTTAGTATTCATTAATCACTCCCATGGGCATCATAGTTGTCACGGTTCACTCCCAAGACCATTTTAGTTTATCTAATGTAATATAAACATTTCCAAACACATCGAGGGACATATAGCTCCCAACATTCATGTAATGAAGTAATACTGACATGGGACACATGATCGTAAATAATTATATCAGAGACCATGACAAAATGGGTTTCATGAACATGTAAACATATCATAACCTATGGAAAGATAATAGTTTCATAATGATTTCATAATAATAACAAAACATGAAAAGAAGCGGTTTTCAAAAGAATATAACCCATGAAAGAAATAAATGCATCATAAGTATAATGCCATGAAAATATCCATTCATATAAATAATATGAATGGAAATATTGAATATTTTCCCCATAAATTATTTAGTAACACCATTGGATGTTATCATTGATATAAAATAATTTAGAATTATATTTTAAAATAATTTCTTGAGGAAAATAAACTTTCTTCTTTGAAATGATTTTTTATAACAAAAAACCTTCCAAAAAGAATTATTTTTAAATTATATTTAATAAATTTGAAGAAAAAATTTAAAAAATTATAAGATTCATAAAATACTTGATTTTGAAAATTTTCATAAAGGATGTTTTGAAATCATTTTGATTTTTTTTTGAAAAACATTGGTTTAGAATACAATATATTTCTGACAAAAGAGAGAGACAATAAGATTTTAAATGAAATACATTATCACTATTACCAATTAGTGGAAAAATTGTTCTGAAAATAGAGTGTATACAGAATAAAAATAGGGGAGGTATAATAATGAATATTCCTGAGAGAAGTATCTTAATATTTTATCAAGGTTAACATAAACATAAACAATCCCAAAAAGCGATGATATTGTCTCAAAATCATTTATAACTTGGTAACATGAGATAATACTCTCCATTTAAGAAAATTAAACTAAATTATTTTAATATGTCACTAAAATAAGTAGAATAATGATATAACATGTAAAATGGATGGATATACCCCTTTAAAATAGTCTAGGTGCATAAAAAACTAGAATCATAAACAAGGAAATTTGAGACAAAACTATTTTACGAATTTGTTAACATATGAATGTTAAAACATGTGAAATAAGGATCAAAAAATTGATATTTGAATAAAAATATATGTAAGTATAGGAAACATATAATTCAATTATATTTAGTAAAAATAGTACAAAAAATGAATGAGTGTTGAACATAACATGAATCTCGCAGAAATTAAAAGTAAAAAAATCCCCTTACATTGTGTATTGAGTCTCTCTATACACGAAAAATCCTCCTGTATTATAAATATAAGCTTATGATAAATATTTTAAAGAAGAATATTTTTATATCTATTAACATATATGGTGTGATAATGACTTTATATTACCCTATAGTTAACGAACATATGATAAAGATTCACATTACAAAATTTTCACTTTGTTCTTCGCATGTGTCTTAATTTTTTATACCATTTGTCCTTGTTATGATATCAGGATTACCATATTTATAACATGATATAAGTATCTGGTATATTCAGTATTTTTTATATTACAATAATATATATTATAATGATTTAGGATATGGAATACACCGTTCGTGGTGACAGTTTGTCGTACGTATGCATGAACAATGTTTCTGTTTTTTGTTATCTTATTGGATGAAAGTATGTAAATTGAATATGTATACATATATATAAATATATCAACATTAAATTAGAATTAATATATCCTATAAATATAAGTGTCATAAAATATCAATAACCCCACACTTAATACATTATATATACTGTGTGGCCAAATCACATTGCTTTGAGGGGGGGGGGGGGGGTGTAGTCCACACTTCCTGAATCAAGATTATCTTATTAACACCAAATTGAATGTAAAGATATGTGTTTTTTTAAAGTAATAAATAAGATTAAATAAATTATAAATATAATATATTAAATATATATTTAGAGTTTTCCTCTAAATTTCCACCATGATTGGTTGTAATGGAGAAATGAACAATCGTCATTTCACGAGGAAGTTGTTCATCGTACGGAGAAATTGTATGTTCAATATCAATTACATGGTTGTGTGTGAATTTTTTAGTCTGAATATTTGATAAAAAATACCTAATATATTTAGGTTATTTTATTCACAAATTAATTTAATAAATAGTGTGTAGGGGTGAAGTAGAAAAATAAAGTAACATAGGTTGAGAGAAGACATTACCTCTAACTCAAGTAACACCATTTGTTTTATGCCAAATGAATTCCATGGGAATATTTCTATCTGCATCATGGATTAAATTTATAAGGGATGATATTTTTTAAGGTAATTTTGAATATCATGGCTGATCATAGGAGGATTGAGTGGTGTAAGGATGGGTTAGTGGTGGTGGCCATTTATAGTCGAGGACGGGTGGCACTCTTGTAAATATCAGAATAGAGAAATACACCAACCATATTCATGTTGTATGTGTATCCAATAATGTAACAAGTTAGATAATTTTTTAGGATATAAATGTGGACATAAAATTGTTGTTTTAAAAGTGTCTTTTTGGTTTTGGGTCTTAAATTTGAGTTTTAGTACTTTATTAGCCTTATTTTTCTTGTAGGTGATGTACTTAATTTTAATCACTTTCACTCTTATTTTTTGTAAAAAAAACATTGACCTTATTATAAATTAAAAATAATGAAGAATCAAAATATGAAATCCTTTTTTTTAATTATAATCATAAATTTTATAGAAATTAAATTAAAAATAATTCTGTAGTAGAAACGACGTTTTGGGGTTTTAAAGTAAAAATGATCAAATGTTATCTTAGTCATTATGACCAATTTAGTTGTTGAAATGGTTCCAATTAAAAAAATTGGATTAATATGACAAAAATATTATATAATTAAACATTAAATAAAATTCATATATTTTTTATCCATATAAATAAATTATATTTAAAAATATGGTTTGAGTTAAAAATAAGTATGATTCACTATTCATCAGAAATTTGATGTTTGTTCATAAAAATCCCAAAAATTCAATGTATCATAATTTCGACATTATGAATTCAAAAATGAGGTTTTTTATCAATTTAAATTTATAAATGTGTATAAAATTAATTTTATTATAAGTATATTAAAAAAATTCCATACAAAGAAGGACTTCTCCAAAAATTATATATTTCAATCTCAATATGTTTTATTTATATAAATCAGTAGTAGAAAATATTTGAAAGGTAGATATTACTATTCATATAATAATGTTTAATGGATAGGTTATGATTATATTTTTTAAATAATAAATTATGTTTCATATAAACTTAGTGTTGTGCGTATCTTACGCCAACTTAGTG
This sequence comes from Viscum album, assembly GCA_963277665.1. NCBI lineage: Eukaryota > Viridiplantae > Streptophyta > Magnoliopsida > Santalales > Viscaceae > Viscum > Viscum album. The sequence continues at coordinate 903,415,973 of OY728122.1, read as the reverse complement.
TTGTGTGTATCATACACCAAATCAGTGTTGCGTGTATTGTGTAGTAACACAATGACGCATGTATCGTATGAAAAATCAGTGTTTCATGTAGTGTAATATATTTTTGTTTAGTGCGAAATGAATGTTTTACATAGTGTATTTCAAGATGATAATTTTAATTTATTCAAAAAAAATTCCACAAAAACTCAAGGTGTAACAATTTTTTCGTGTAATGCAAGAAAACTAAGTATTTCATGATTTTAATGATTCCATTAAATTTTGATTTATTCTAAAAATAATTTGTTTATTATCTAGGGGTGTTACATTATTGTTTCTTTCAAAAATATCATCACCCTAATTTTTGTTTTATTACCACATATACGGATGATGCTATCCTTATTTCATAATATAATCTAGTTAACATGTTTCTTCCTCAATTATTTGATTCCTCTAGAGTACCTTTGGAAGATGAGTCATACGATTCATCAAATATTTCTGATTAGTTTGAAGAATTTGGATGGATTGTCCATAGTATGATATATTAGGTTGGAACTCTATTTTTTCATACATGGGCACAATTAGTTGTTGTTGAATGTAATTTTTTTGAAAATATATGTGGAATGCATCACAAAATTTTGAATGGATTGTAGAAATTACAAAATTACAACCAAAAAAACAATTCATTAAATAATTTAAAAGGTTTTGTTTTACATTGGGCTTACAATACCTTTTTAATGGAACCATATAGCACTATTCCCTAGAGATACATTCATGAAAACTTGTTCTCCCACATGGAATTGAAAATCCCTACTCCAATTATCGGCATAAATATCCTTCCAACTTTTAACTACCTTAATATAAGCCTGAATAGACATTACCAATATTTTTGTTTCATCAATAAAATTTGGGGCAACAATTATCCTATCTATAAAATCATCCCAACATGTTGCAGTGTGAAATATATTTCCATGAAATGATTTATACTGTTCCCTTTACATACACGAATGTGAAATATTTTAATTGGAAAACCCAAAAAAATTATAAATATATCCCACCAACTAAGAAGGATTAGTGTTGATGTCCTCATCATGTCTTTCATTTATTGAATTATTCACTAATACTATCCATGATTTTGAGGGTGGTGGATTGTGCTCAAATAAATTTTAGTATCATGTTCCTTCTGATGACCACTGAATTATTTTTAGATAAAAATAAGATCTCATTAAAAATAAATTGATAGAAGTGTTCGATGATGTCGTGAAATCTTGTTAATATGCATCCTTGTGAGGATATCAAGTTGTAAATATTATATTATATAGAGTAAATGTTCATATTAGCATATGTGATCAATGATAACCTATATTGAATCATTCTTTCAGTGAGCCTTTGGATGTCCCACGAATATGAAAATCTTAATTCAATACCACTTACACAATTGAATTAGAAGAGGATTCTTGAATACTCTATGAGGCTTCCCCACAACATTGATGTGTTTAATAATCAATCATCAAGACACATAATCAACAATTTATTACATTATGTTAGGCCACTAAAATTGTTCATTCAAATTAAAATAAATCTTGGTGATAGAATGGTTTATATAGAAATTTGAGATATTAGATTCAATCTGCAATTTCATTTTTATATCATGTATAAATGTAATACATAATACCTTCCCAACTCTTATAATTCCATATCTATAAAATAAGTCTGTTAATTTCCCATCATTAATATAATTAATTTTAATTTAAAAATATAATCATGTAGAAGATATTTTTTATCTTCTCTAATATATATGGTCATGTAATAATTTAAATTTTTTTATGTGTCACTCTCCTTAGTAACTCCAATATTAATTTTCACCATATCCATTACCATATAAACCCTCTTAATCATAATTTGTTTTATAAAAACATGATCCATATTAATCAATGTTTCTTTAACCATATTTTCATTTCTTGGGTGGTAGTGTATTGAGAAATCACAAACATTTAGTATCTCTGTCAATCACCATTGAATGATGGTGATATTTTTATAGGAAATGATGTATTTCATTATTTTTTGATATATTTATATCTCTCCTTTCTCAATTTCTATAAATTCTGAATACCTTAAATAGAAATGTCATATCTCCCAACTAAAGAACATGGATCATATATTTCTATTCTTGAGTCATCAATCACCTTGATCCAAATGAATCAAAATTATCATTTGTCATTTGGAAACAAATATGTAACTTCTTCGATGAATTACTACATGTAAAAAATCTTGCACTTCAACATGTTATTTCCAAAAAGGATCATTGACCAAAATCCTTTATAGTTCATTGAAACTTACTTCACATTACTTTATCCAATCAAACATAACCCCATTACATGTAAGATTCAATAATTGGTTATCAAAATAAGATTATTTCTCATATAATCACCTGTAGTTACCTACCAACCCAATGTAACTAGGTTACTATGTTATTATTGTTAGTGTATTATATTCTCTGACTGTAATTCTCTTTGTAGGATAAACTAAGAATCAATTTTTGAGATAATATTTCCAAGAAATAGAACATCCTAGAGCAAGAAATTAGGATTAAAAAATTTCAAAAATAACTCACTCCTTACATTTGTCATAATAATGATCCAAATGTGATTTTCATTGTCTTCATAGCTTTTAGAATCCAAAAAAATATCATCAGTAATTACCACAAATAAAATCATCCAAACATTCTGTGAATACTCTATTTATTAGATCTATAAATATTGATGGTGAATTAGTAAATCCAAATTTCTTTACCATAAACATGTAATGTAGATACCTCATCTAAATTGATTTCTTCATAATTTCTACTTTAATTACTCATAATCAGTGACACCCATAATGAAGATACATCTTTGAATTTTTTTTGGCACTATAGACTTGATCATGTAGTTCCTAAATGTGGGTAGATGATATATCTAATTATCATAATATAATTGATTTAAATATATTCAATTAATAGCCACATGTATCTATTATTCTTCCCAATGATGATGAAAAGGGTTACACATAGACATAACATGCATGGATAAATCCATTATCACCCAAACCATTTAGTAAATTCTTCAGCTTTATTAATTTTATATAGGCTATTAAATTTATATTAATTTATAATTTGTCTTGCATAAGGGATTAAATCATTGTAAAAATCAAAATCATTCTCTTGGGGGAGTCCTAGATATTTATTCAAAAATAAATTAATTTATTTCTATAAAATAGGTTAATCATCAATTTGAAGTTTATATTATTTATCCCAAGATGTTGTTAACTCTGCATCCCCATGAATTTCATTTAGTAGATCTACTAGGGGAAGGATTAAAATAGAGTCAGATGATGAATATTATTCACTAAATATAAGGATTTATAAATCATGCTCAAATGCTATAATTTCCATTTACAGTCAATATATATCCACAGTAGATTTTTAAAGCTTCTCTATAACTATGATTTTTTTCAAAAGAATCCACTTGTATTATGATGAGGTTAGAAAAATAATACTATTAATGATTCATAATGTGTAACCCCAATATAAAATTATTTCAAGGGGACTTCCCTTTAGTTTATTGAATAACAAATCCATTTGATAAATGAAATCAAATGTATAACACGATTGAATAACTGGGTAGATATAAGAGTGAGACGATCCTAAATCAAATAAATCCATGACTGAATTTGAATATAATATTAATATAACATCCATCACACTTTTGGGTACTTTTAATCAGTTTTTGTGATCAGATAAGTATGGAAATCTTCCATTTCCCTGTACTGTGGTAGACTCCATTGAGGATTGGGGAATTAGTTTGAATAATGTCCCATCCCAATATTTTTTCAACCCTGAATAAAGGTTTTTCCTATATTAAAAATTCATTCATTAACTTGATGAACCTTTTCCCCACAAATATAGAGAACTCATATTCCCTTTATAAATTTCAAAGGGTGATTCATTCAAACATTCTCACATGGTGGGAATTTCATTGTCTTCTTCTTCGTTTTTGATGTATTTCAATTTTCACTATGTTGGGATGAAATATTATTTTATGGGATTCTATTAAATATATATGGTGTTGATAATTAATTATTTTTTTAGTTGAAAAAATATATATTACAAGATGAGATGAAACATTTTGAGAAACTATTTCCCTTTAGAGGGTTCTCTTTTTCCCTTCAAAGAAACACTCACTCATAAACTCTGTGGTGTGTATGAAATTCATAGAATACCTAGATATCATTTTAATTATTACATAATAAATAATATTATAAATTCTTTATTATTGTTCTTTATGATAAGATAAATTCAATTATTCTTCTTTTTTTCCCCATGAGGTAAATATTTCTTTAACAATTTATCATTAAAATTTCATTATATTTCTTCTTCCTCACAAAAATTCAGGATCAACGACCACCATTAATTTACATCACCTATATGTTAATATACTAAAATTGTAATGTCTACATATTCACCACATCACAAGGCTATAAATATCTTTTCCATAGTCTAAATACATTAATGAATTACCAATGGATTAGTAGTTCAATAAAATGATGGCTGACTCTATTGCATAAAGTGACACAATATAGGGGAATCTCACTGTGGAATATGTTTCTCAATCCTGGAAAGGATATATTTCATAACAGGATTATTCATCCAAAATATACAAATAATTCTTTCCATTATAATACCAACAATATTTTTTCCCCGTCTGGGGAATCTCTATATTGTACATGAGTATTTATACGTTTCAACAATCTTGGATCTTTTTATAAACTATTTTATACAATGGAATTGCTTATATCATTATGAAACATAATATGTAGTCTCAAAGAAGTAAAATACATAACAAAAATAGAAAAATTGATTCATATCTAATATCATAATAATAAATCTAGATTTGTTGGGATGTTCTTATATACATATCAGAAAATACTATCATAGTATTATTCTGTCTATTATAATATTTCTAAAATCCTTTTTATGGTATCTAGTAAACAATATCTCATAAAAAAATTAATGAACCTTACCGTAGTATCCATCAGTCATTTCCATTCCTTATTATGATTCCTCAAAATACAAGATTAAACTCATAATGGACCAAATATTATAGCAGTTTTGGAAAAAAATATTACATACATTATACCCATACTATATGGTAAAATTAAGAAAATCATAATGAAATAAAATCTCATCATCGTTGAAACTCATTTAGGAATTCTTCTTTATATCCAAAGGAATTGGAACAAAATAAGAGTGAGATAAAAAGAGTAGTAATGATTAAGTACAATGGAAGATATCAGCAATAATAATAATAATATAATTGGAAATGTACAAAATATAGAACACATGACATTCAATCAAAAAACGGATAAGGAATTGTATAAATAATAAAGAATGGTAAAAACATCAATCAAATGTATTTTAAAAAACTGGATATGGTATAATAAATAAATTGAGAATAAAATAAATAGATAGATTTTTTTTAGTTAAAATATTATGTAAAATAATAATAAGTGAATTATAAATAACTTAAACTATTATATACTAGACATCATGTTTCCTAGGGACATGGAACCATTATTGTCAGGACCTTTCACAATATAGTTTAAAACATCATGTGTAGAATACCATATGTTTTTTCAAACTGATTCTACTCATGATACTTCTAATTTTTTGAGGATATTGCATTAAATGGTCCCCAGAACATGAAATTAATGTCGATATAATTATTTATATGTCAAATAAATTCATTGAACTCATCAACATGATGCCTTATCAAAAATCTATATTGCGTAAAGGATAGAAATTTACTAATATTTCTATATTTATTCAAATAACATTCAATGTAAATACTATATGTCAAATTCAAATATAGTTTATCAAATAATCATATAAATTACAAAATAATATTGAAATAAAAGATAAATTTTATTTTCAATATATATATTATTATAATAATGTTGTTGTTTTATGATAAAGTTAATGATCAAAATATATAGTGAGATTGTATAATAAATTTTACCACTTTGTAAGTTTTATATGAAATCCCCTTAATGAGATAACTTATATTAAAACTTAAAATAACATTATGAATAAAAAATTCAATATATCACATGTAAAATGGGTTGTATATTAACCGCATAAATATTAATTCCTGAAAAATAACAAATAAGACTCAGTGGAATGTAAATTGAGATGAAATCACATGCCTTAAGTGTCCGTTCAATGAATAATCTATAAACTCATATATAATGTTTCTCAAAAAACTATTAACTTATAATATAATCATAATCATTTTTATAATATCATTTATAATCTTCTTATTACATATTATTATAGGGTTCATAATCACCTTTCTTTTTTTTCTTTTGTGGGTGTCCATTGGATTGTTTTTTGAGGATGTTATGACTTGGTATTTCATTTCTCCTCAAACATAGAAAATTATTTTATCATCTCCAAATTTTAAATCAAGATGTTAACATATTATATATATAGTATATAATAATTTATAGTATTCTATAATATTTTGTTCTAAAAAAGTAAATGCATCATTTAAGAGATGGTAGGTCATACATACGCATGAACGATTATTCTGTATTCTAGTCATATTAAAAATGAAAAGAAAATTATATTCATTTATATTATAAGTATAGAATCATATTTATCTCATAAATTTTACAAAACTTTTGTAAAAAAGTTTATAATATATTCCATGCGATTTTTATTGATTGACATTACATCGCGATGTTGGAGTCTTTCATTAACACGAACGAGGTTATTGTAGTTCCAAAAAATGGATTGTTTAAAGGAATGAAATATATAAAAACTAAATAAGAAATAAGTAATCATAAATATCTTATATATAAATAGTATTTCCTTAATTACTCCCAACATTTAAATTTTTCAATTGTGAAATGACTGACCCTAGTTCGTGAGGTGGTATTCCACAGTACACTCAAATGATGATTTTGTAATCCATTTTATGGAATTGTGATATTTTTTATTATTAACCTTAACATGATAACATATAAAAAGCTTTAAGATATTGAGGATATTATATAATCATTATATAAATATAATTTATGTATGTGATGAAAGAAATTAAATATAAATTCTTTTCGAACAATAATACCTCGTATTTTACAATCCTCTTTAGGCTTTAACTTATTCCCATAGAAGAGTGATTTTTATAAACATAAGGATTATTTTATTGTTTTTGAAAATATTTGGAGTGTTATCATAAGGTCATAGATAAACATAAATTATATGATGTTGTGAAGTCTGGAGGATATTGGGTTTCCTTTTATAAGTGGGGTGAGTGTAAAACATCTAAATTTATTAAATAGAGAATTCCACCAACAATTTTCCATAAACATTTGATCAAAAATTTTAATGTAATGAATATGATCAATATATTCACAAAAAGGGTATTAAAACGTTTTCTAGGTCATTTTTACCATTACATTTAATGTTCAGTCTCTTGGTACACTTATTTGTTTCATAACAATTATAATTATTTTTAACTTATTTCACTAATAAATAAGAAAAAATATAAATATTTACATAATATAATCTAAATATTATTCCAATTCCAAATTCTTGAATAATATTTGAAAATTTAAATCACACAAATTTAGGAAGTTATTTTAAAATTAATCTGTAGATGGGATGAGAAACCAGCTTTTTATTTTGAAAATGTTTAATATATTCATATTTTTTAATATCTAATTTCATTATAAAAGTGAATAAAACTAACTAAATTGAATTAATGTATGTTTAAGTGATCTATTTTTATTTAAAAATAATTAATAATATAATTTATCATATTAAATTAATATTATGAAATGTTTGTTTTAAATTAAAATTCATTATTTATCATTATTAATCAAAAGTTATGCCTTCAATTTTTTTTCAAAACTTAACTCAAAAATAATTTTGAGATTACAATTTAAAAAATTAAATTAAAATTTTAAAATTAAATTAATAAGTTTTTAAAATATTAGTTCTAAAAAAATTTCAATTAAATGGTGGTAAAACCTCCTTAATTAAAATACAATTTTTATTTATAAAATTGGATTTGTTATTATCCTGTGTTTTTAAAATATGTTGGATGAGTTAGTTAATTATTGAATATATAATATATCAATTTTATTATTGTCATTCACGAATTGTAATTTAAATATTTATTTGTTTAAAAGGACATTGGGTGATATAAAATTGTTTTTATAAAAAATATATACTTTATAATCAATTAGTTTATATTTTCATTTATAATTAAATGGTATCCGATGAATTCAAAAAAATATTTTCATATATAATGAAATAAAATTCATAAACATAAACTTAATGTTTGTGGTATAATTTTAATTTTATATAATAACAATAATAGTATTCTATAAAACACTTTTTTGTGTGTAACACAAGTCATCGATGAACGTCATTTTTGTGAGTAATGAAAGCTATGTTAGTATTTCATGATTTTCAGGCTATATGTAAAATTAATTCTATTCCAAAAAAATTAGTGTCTTTTGGTATTATAATAAACATAACCAATTTCATTCTTATACCTTATATCATTCTTGATGATGTGCACCGTATCATTTTAATTTTATTTTCATGTGATAATGACCATCTTGTTTGAGGTGATGTATATATAATATCCTCTTGAGTACTATGGATAGACTATAATGATGAAAATAATTAATTATGGTGATATATTGTTTCAAACAACTATCTTATCAAATCCCTCACAATCACATACCTAAAAATATGATGTAAAAGGTTTTCTTCCACTACAAAACACAAGAGGAATGGCATTTACCACATTAGTAGGAATAAGTATTAATTTTTTTTTTCATTTAGGGTATAATAAAAATCCCTAAAATTATAATATATGAAATTAATTTTTCATACTTTTCCTTACAATAACAATAATTTTACAATTACCTCATTCAATAAAACCATTCCACTATTCTGTATAAGAAGAAGTGAGTTAGGAATGAATCACATACTCTCGTAAAAATTAAATTTATAATTGGATATGATAATCACACTCATTATGAGAATATATTTTCATCAGATTTATATAGTATTGATTCTCTAAAATAATCATGTTTTTTTATTTCATAAAATATGTTGTCTTATAATTTAAAGAGTAAATATATCCATATTTATTTTATCCATCATTTAATGTAATGATATAAAAATACCCACCATTTTATTCAACAAAAAATTTTATTCACACATTAGTGTATAAAAATTTATTAGACTCTTTTTATCTTCCACCATTTTTTATTATAATCATGTGTTAAATTTTTCAGGTGGTTTAATCACAAATGTGTCATAGAAAATATCTTCGTAGTGCCTTGTCCAATGCATCTCATTTACATGTCTAAGATTCTAATTTCATAAATGTGTGTGAAATGAGTCATGAAAACATGATTAATTATCAATTTATAATTCTATTATTTCCTAATTTAATACATAAATAATTTAATTTAAATGTGTTATAACATAACAAAATTCATTCCTTATAAAATAAAAAACATTGTATTTATGAGAATGAAAATAAAAATATTTATTTCATGGTAGGATATATAATTATTTTTATTGGTAATAATTTTAATACAATAACTAAATAAACCTATGAAAATCCAAACTACAATGATAAATTATTCCCATTATTTAAAAAATACATCTAAAAAATAGTCACAATATCCAATGAATGAATGGTTTAGTGTCCAGTAAAATAACTTCATTAGAATATTATTTTTATACATTTTGAATACATTTATACACAATCATGTTCCACTATTCTGTTTCTACACATACAAGGTGATATAATCCTCTTCATAACATTGTTATTGGAAACATATTAATGGAGAGATTTCAAATTCATAGTAAGGTGTAACAAAACAATGGAAATAATGGATATATCATAACATTAAGAAAAATAACCAATGAGGAAACATATTTGATTTTAAATAAAATGAATACCATGTGTTAACCATAAGAATAAAATCTCAAAAGATAAAACTCGTAAAGTGGTACGAGAATATAAAAACTGAAGCATAAAACCTTCTCCATGAAATATAGGATAGAATTTAACAATATCATAAATAAAGGATTTCATATAATCTTGAATCAGGATACTTACTGACCTATTGAAATATAATGTTGTGAGTGTAGCTAAATTTCAAGATAGTCATACCATGTGAACCAACTAATTTATATGTTATGCACGTGTAATTTTTGTGCAGAGAAAAAATTTATCACACCATTGTTGAACTTGGATAATCATTAACCAATTAATATATAAAATTGTCAGTAGAGTTAAATTCTATTACAGTTAACAATTACCAACCAATATACTAACAAAACCATTCGTTTAAAAGTTATAAACTATTGGATATAATCCTTTATCCAAATAATTTGATGGACATATTATAAGGACACAACCATAAACACGAGAAAATATTTATTTTTAGTCATGAAAATTAATTTATTTCACATCTAGGATCTATTAAGTTTATAGTTATAGAAAATTAGGTGAAATATAAAAAATCTTTATCACACATTTCACGTGGATAAATATACTAAATATACATATTCTAAATAGGTAGTAGTCTTTAAAAGTAAAACATTCTTCATTCTTATCATTTGTTTTATAGTTTCCTCCTCCTTCTCATCATTGTCCATACCCTCCCTTAAAACATTTGAAGACATTTTAAATATATGGATGACTAAAAAAACATAGTAAAGGACATAAAAATAACCAAATAAAATATTAGTCCATGAATACATATAAACCCTTGAATCAATTTTCAAAATGATTTTATTTTAACCCATAAACATAATCTCATTGTCTTACTGCATGAAATAATATATTTCCAATTAAACTAAATTAAAAAAACATCCCATAATGTTATGTTGGTGTATAAATGTAAATAAAAAGATATATTTCATATACCTCTCATGTCTATCTATGAATTAACCTTCATGGATATATTTTAATATGCAACACATTATATTCTCTTAATCTTTTAAGAGAAACCATAGCAGTTAACTCTGTCTCATTACCAAACGTATTGGAGAGCTATAATGAACCCAACAACCATATGTTTATCACAAATCCACCTATACTCATAATCAATCAGATGAAGTGTATCATACTAATAACACATAAATCATCCATTAAAAAAATTCCACATTGAAATCAATTTTCATTATTACAAATACAGACATTCATAAATGAAAACACTTTATAGAAAAATTAATTTTATTGATGAAAAATAAGAAACAAAAAATCAAAGTGACTTGGTAGATAGATTTTTTTTTCATAATATATATGTTAAAAAAGTTTGAATATGATTTTGTAAAAAATATAAGAATGAGTATCTTTAAAGGTGGTTTTTAAAAGAAAACCCCATAAATGAAATTGAAAAAATATCACTTTATGAATTTTTTTGAGAGATTTTTTAAAATTCCCATTTTGAAATAATCATGTCCATATTATTGAATTCATAGAAAATATATTTAAAACATGTATATTAAAGATATATTTGTAAAATAATAAATAATTAAATCCTAAAAAATGATTCTTTATATAAAAATCCCCTACAAGGATCATTTTATTGATGTGAAAATTAATCCAATGAATTGATTATGCATATCACCTTTTAATCCACATAAATAAATTGGTAAAAAATATTATATTCAATATTTAATACACACATAATATTGTCATGAAAAAATATAAATGTATATGTTCAACCCAATGAATGGAAATCTGGTTATAAATTTCAATAATAAATTATAATATGTAGAATCATATGCTAGATTAATGAGTAAAATTTAGAAAAAATTATATAAATTAAGAATAAATAAATTGATGATATAACTTGTGAAATGGGACTTATATAAATCGTATAAAATAAAATAGTTTCATACCCGCATAATATTCCTTAACCAAGGGAAATAGAGATGAAGTCCCTTACATAGAGTCTGAATCATCACATACAATTATTATCTTAATGAATAATTAAAATTGGATAAATATTGAAATTATTTGGAAATATTTTAATGTATGTTGTTTTTTGTATATTAATTATTACCACATTATAAAAATTACATAATTATTTTTGTTTTTTTCCACCATTTCGACGATATTCTCTACATGTGGAAAAATGAATTTTAAATGATCTCAGTAGAAAAAGTTTTCATTCTTCCCCCATCTCAACAACAATATTCCTGAAATTTTCAAATTTTTATACATCAAATATAATTTTAAATAAAAAAATTAAATATAGTTATGAAAAATTATCTACATTATAATCATGGAGATGGTAATCTGTACATTCTCATTAGTAATATTTCAATTTGTAAGTGATAATTATGAAATAATGAATTTATTATTTTATAATTTTATAATGATCACAACATAAATATTATTATCATTAAAATTGAAATTTTTATATACTTATCATCCATGTGATGTGGTTATGAATAATTAATCACATCACTTCATAAATGTGATAGTTCCCACATACCCATAAACTATATTATAATTTTATTGGGCATGGAATGGTATGATTGTAAAAAATATATTATACATTAAAAATGAAAAAATATAATTTATGTTATATATAAAAATTGGATTTTAATTATAGCCACTCTGGATAGATGGTGAGGGTAAAGACCCATAAATTTCAAGGAAAATTGTTTCTTAACTTTGTAATTTTACGAGTCTGTGGTTTCTGACGGTACCTGATTCTGAGGCCTGGTGTGCATGGAATCAATTTTTGAAGTTTAGCTCGGGTACGTTCAGTAAACGATCGAGTGGGTTTTTCTATCTTTTTAATCGGTGCTCAGAATTGAAATCTGAGGGCAACGATGAACTCGTAGTGCCGATAATTTCTTAAGGGGACCATTTGCGTAGTTGAATTTTACGCGGATTGAGAATTAATTTTTGGGGATTTAGTTTTTATATATAAAAAAATATTGTTGAAGAATTTTATTTTTATATCTTGGAAGTTAAACATCCCATGTGAGGATAAATGAGAGGTGGGGCCCATGAAATCCCTATCCTCTCATCTCCCTTAACCCTCCTTAAACTCCTTTTTAAAGCTCCCTTTTTAAATTTTGATAACTCTCCAAGTATATATGGGACATCTTCACTTTCTCCTCTCCCATTAATTTATTACAAAATCTTAATTAATATATTGAATCCTTCAATTTAATTAATGAGGAGTTTTAATTTGAAATGGATGTGTTAATTAAAATATTAGCAAAGTCTAATATTTTATTAAGGGAGGAGCCTTTATATGGGAGGGGGATCCACTGGAGAACATTTTCTCATTCCTCCATTTTTGCGCCACCATCGAGGTTCCTTCTTCTTCGAAGAGACACCGACGAATGACTAGGGATCGGTAGCGTGGTGCGGGCGCAACGAACTACTTTGACTTCAACGTATCCCCTACGTCGGATCCAATGAACGATGATTGAGCCGAGATCGAAGGCACTTTACAAAAGTGACGAACAACAATGACCATCATCACCTTCATCTCTTACCTTGCGACGATGTCAACGAGCAGTCGTCCGCCCTTTTGCGACACCATCATACACGATGCTCGACTACCACAGATCTTTCTCAAGGTAGGGGGTTTTCGTATTTTGTGTACATGGGATTTATACCCTCGTGCATGGGTATTTAATTTCAGGGTGTTTGAATAATTTATTATGAATAAATTAAACCCTTGTCGTTGATGAATTATGGATTGAGCCTCTAATGCAGATGGATGGGCCAACGAACAAGTCAGACACTCTGTTGGTTGTTCTTTTGTGCGCAGATTGACGGGCGACGATGAAATGGGACCACAACAATGTTTGAAAGCCTTCACAGTAATGTTCGGGACCCGAGAAGACCGCCGGCGTAGATAGAAGCTAAAACGGACCACCGGAGCAACTCTGGTGGCCCGCGGAAGCTCCTGGTGGTGCGGGTCACCGGCGCGGTGGCGCCGGCGATCGGAGGTGGCAGCTGGAGCCGTCCGGCAGCCTGGAGGTGGCGGCGCCCCAACGCGCCGCCAGAGAAGACGCGCCATGGCGAAAGCCGCGGTAGTGCTACGTGGTGGATCCCGTGGCAGTGCGGGATCCCGGGATGACGGCGGGGCGGCGCTTTGTGCCGCCGGTGTCAATTAGCGCCCCCCCCCGCTCCGTGCATTTCGCTCGGCCAAGCTGGCCGAGCCAGCTCCCTCGGCCGCGCCGGGGCGGGCCACGCCTGTCGGGCTGTCCTGGTTGGGCCAGACCGCACCGGCTGGGCCGGGCCGCGCCCAACCGGTCTAGAACTGGACCCAAGTCGGGTCAACTCGGTTCGGACTGACCCAGGGGGTGTGGGGCCGGGTCGGACTGGCCCGAGACCCCCTATTTTCGGACCATTTTTGGGTAAACGGACATATCGTTAGCTACGGACCTCCGATCGATGCCCTATCTGTTGCGTAGGATTACTTGGATCGAGAAAGACGTTTTAGTATATTACAATCCAGAGTTTGGCGATGTTTGGGTATGGCCAAGTTGGTTAAAACCCGCTACTAACCGAGCCCTCGGAGCGAAAACGCTTATAACTTGAGCACCGGACGTCCGATTGACGTGCGATCGACATTGATGGATTCCAATTGATGATATGGTTCATTTGGAATACTTCACCTGTATTTTTGGTTTCATTTGGAGTAAGGTTGGGTTGGATTGTACCAAAAATCCAACCGGGCCCCTAGAACGGAAATACTATTAACTCTTAGACCGGACGTCCGTTTGACGAACCGTCAATGGTGTTGGTAATCACATTGAGACACGATTCCTTTGAGTATACCCATGCAAGTTCGGGGTATATTTGAGATATGGTCGGGTTGGTTCGTACACAGAACCAATCGGGCCCTCGGAACTAAAAGGCTAATAACTCACAGACCGGGCGTCTGATTGACGCGTCATCTGTTGCGTTGAGACCCCTATGATGAGGTAGCCATTTGAGATACTTCCACATGAGATTACATGACACTTGGAAGTATTGATCAGTATATCGTGGAGCAGACCCTCTCGGGAGACGATCGTACAGAGTACGAAGACCTTGTATTTGGATGAGACATGATGACTGCTTGTCCTATTCGAGTCAGAGTGACTTGTATAGCCCATTGGGGAGCACTAATGTGTTTGGGTGGCAGAACCATGACGGGGAGCACTACTGGGTTTGGGTGGTAGACCCACGGTACTCAACACAAGGAGTACCTCTGTAGGCTATTAGGGGGAGCACTACTATGTTGGGGTGGTAGACCCAAGGTGGGGAGCACTACTGTGTTTGGGTGGAAGACCCAAGGTACTCGATAGGAGGAGTACCTCAGCAATCTAAGGTTAGTGAGAAGTGCCTCGGAGTTGTGACAGGATCACTGTACTCGTTAGAGGAGGAGCTCTTCAGCAGTTGTGGTTTCGATATCATTAATGAAAATTCTAGTTTGAGCTGAGTCAATGTCCTTTGTGTTTACCTCATGATTGAGATGGGTTACTTGAAAACTTAGGTATATGTATGGGCATATACCTAAGTAGTGGTTATCCATTTATTTCATAACCTTTGTGTTTACTAATGATTGAGATGGGTTACCTGATAACTTAGGTATAAGTATGGGCTTATACCTAAGTAAGGGTTTTCTGTTGAGATCCTTCTTTGTGGTTATCCTTGTTGGATTTAGTGAGCCCTTGAGGGTCTCGAGATCCCTACTGAGTATTTTTATACTCACCCATGCACGGGCTATGCCCGCACCTCGTTGTGTTGGATGCAGATGACTGACAACGCTGAAAGAGACTGAGTGTACGAGGACTGGATGGTACTCGGAGGTGGACCTCATGACAAGTCTGTACCCGGAGGTGGACCTCATGATGAGTTAGTACCCGGAGGTGGACTTCACGATGAGACGGTACTCAGAGGAGGTTTTCGGGTGAGATTGTTGAGTAGGATATATTTACCTACCCTTCAGGTAAGATCTGAGGTGGATGACCCAGGAGCTACTTCTATCTTCGAGATGTTTGTTATTTCCGTTGTACATTCGTTTTGTTGTATATGTAATTTTCAGTTGGGTTGGTTTTCTGGCCCATTTAGTTTTCAGTAATATCTTTTGTACGTAGTGTATTACATCCTCTTTTACTCTGTTTGGATGTGTTTATGTTTTATAAAGGTAATGCCTTCCCAGTTATCGGTATTTACAAATTTGGTGCTAGTCGCCAGCCCCTGGCCTAGGGAAGGCGGGCTTTGGGTAGTCACGACACGGGCCCTGAGGACGGGTCGTGAAAAATTGGTATCAGATGAGTTGGTTATACTACAGAACTTAGGACTCTGATATTCTATTTTCTCTGAAGCAATAGTGTAAAGCGTACTGAGTGTGGTTTTCAGTTTAGGGAGTCTAGTGTTGGTACGGTGGCTGACGTATCCATATAACAGGACCCTGACTACTGATTTCCGACCCAGTGCACGAAAACACTGATTGCGTGTGTTTTTTCAAAAGTTTTCTTTATGTCATCTCAAACCAGTTCAGCTCACCCTATTTAAATCTTTTGACTGTGTCATATCTGTTCAGGATGTCTCCTCGCAGACAGTCAGTTGGAGTTCCTGAGAGAGTATACGATGATGGTCCACTGAGTGATGAGGCTCCGGTGTAGGACCCTCTTACTGTGATGGCACATTCGGGTGGTGTACCAGCAGCACTACCATCTGTTGGGTAGCAGATGCCACCAGCCATACTAGCGAACAGTGCACGCCGACAGAATGTGTCGCACGAGTTCCAGCAGTAGAGGCCTCTGAGTTTATGAGGAAAGAAAGATTTCGAGGCAACATTGGACTGACCGGAGGAGATTTCTAGAGTTCTACACCTAGTTCAGACTCTAGTATAGAAGATGGTGATATTAGCTACTGAGGTTTCCTAGTGAGTGACCATGAGGTTGGCCAACAAAGTAATGAGGCTTCGGTACGGGGACCGATGCCTGAGATAGTACCTACGGGTAGTGTGCCAGATATATCACTACCTGTTGGTCTGCAGTTACAACCGGTGGTACCGATAGATGACAAATATAGGCTTAGTACCTTGCATGTGTTTCAGCATCAGATACCTCTCAGGTTCTGAGGTGAGCCCGACTCACAGGCGGCTGAGGACTGTCTTGAGGAGGTGGTTGTGATTTTTTAGAGCATATATAGCTTCGGAAGGATGACATGGCGGTAGATGAGTAGTCATCAAGGCGTAACGATCATTCTTTTTTACTTTATGAATATGATACGATCAGTGATTTAGAGATCAGACCGCAGAGTGAGGTGTGTTTAAAGGACAAATGAATCTGTGGAGCAACAATGTGGAAGCAGAGAAAAGAGAGCAGCATGAGGTGGTGTACATTTCAAAATTTTACAACCACACGCCTTTGTAGTCCCCACCAGGCTAAGGGAGCATGGGGGAAGGGGAAGAGAGAAGATGCATGTGATCAAGGAGTGTGACCCAAGGTCTCTAGTAATGATTCGAAGTACAATCTGTGTCTACTACTAGCTTCCGTAACAACAGACATTGATACGAATCAACCCTTCCTTCCATGAATCTTGTCCCAGACCTAGAGTTTTTTGTTATGCCATTGAAATGACCCACACGTCTGGAGATACCTTTGGGAGGAGACTCAATAATCATGCTTACAAAGACGGTGTGATCTGAACCTTGAGGTGATAGTTTTTGTTGTAACCTCTTGGTGGCAGCGTCGAGGCCTTACGACGTTAGTTTGGGTATGGACTGGGCAACTACAGTTTATACACAGAGTGACTGTATTAGGAAATAAGGATGTGTTTTACCTACAACGTTGGGGTGGGTTTTCCTTGGTCGACGAAAAGGAAACCCCAAGCACCTCATGACGGAATCATGCATAAGAAGGTGCATTCGATCACTCAGGAGATGACAAAACTTACATTTATGCCATAATTATTTAGAGTTGCAGCACCACTTCCAGAAGAGCTTTCAGGAGATGAGGTATAGGTAGACCAGTGTTCCCATCTTGAGGGCATTGGTTAAATAGTTCTCTATGATGCATAAGGGACCAGACTCGGGTGTGTCCTGATGTAGAAGTGGGCAGTGATCACCTATGGTTCACGACAGTTGAGACTACATAGAAGAAGACTGAAGTCCTATGCTGATAGGAGATGGAGAACTCTGGAGTTCGAGGATGGCGACCATGTCTTTAAACGTTTCTCACATCGACGAGGTCTACGGAGATGTGGCCGAAGGGGAAAGATATCTATGAGGTTCATTGGACCCTTCTAGGTACTGAGCAGCATAGGCGAGGTGGTTTACCGCTTGGCCTTTCCACCACATTTGCACTGGGTGAATGATGTCTTCCACATATCTCGGCTAAAAAGATACGTACACGACCCATAACATATCATTGATCATGGGGAGTTGGACGTCGATGACAGGGCGACATTGATGGAGGTTTCAGTGGATATTGAGGATCGAAAGGAGCAGGTCCAACATGGATGGTTGATTCCTTTGGTGTGCATTAGCTGGCAGTACAAGAACCTCTAGAAGAGCACATGGGAGCGAAAGGCTCAAATGCATTCTCAATACCTTTTTTACCTAGTGTGTGCTGTAGCTTTACGGGGACGTAAATCCCTGAGGTAGGAGTAATGTAAATACCGATAAATTTCATGGAATTTTTTTTCTTAATTTATTTGTAATTTTACGTGTCTGTAGTTTCTGACGGAACATGATTCTGAGGCCTGGTGTGCCCGGAATCAATTTCCGAAGTTTAGATCGGGTATGTTTAGTAAAAGAACGAGCGGGTTTCTCTATATTTTGAACCGGTTCTTGGAATTGAAATCTAAGGGCACCAATGAACTCGTTGTGCCGGTAACTGCTTAAGGGAACCTTTAGCGCAGTTGCATTTTAAGCGGATTGAGAATTAATTTTTGGGGATTTAGTATTTCTATATATGTAAATTAAATTGTTGAACAATTTTATTTTTATATCTTCGAAGATAAACATCCCATGTGAAGAGAAATGAGAGGAGGGGTCCACACAAGCCCCAACCTCTCATCTTCCTTAATCCTCCTTAAACCCCTTTTTAAATCTCCCTTGTTAAATTTTTATTACTCTCCAAATATTTATGGGACTTCTTCAATTTCTCCTCTCCCATAAATTCATGAAAACATATTAATTAATAGTTTGAATCCTTAAATTTAATTAATGAGGTGTTTTAATTTGAAATGGATGTGTTAATAAAAATATTAGCCAAGTATAATATTTTATTAAGGGAGGAGCCTTTATATGGGAGGGGGATCCGTTACAGAACTTCCTCTGCTTCCTTCCCTCCCTCTCCTTCCTCCATTGTTGTACCACCACTGAGGTTCCTTCTTCTCCGATGAGACACCGACAAATGAGCAGGGATCAGTAGCATGGTGCGGGCGCAACGAACTACATTGACTTCGACATCTCCCCTGCATTGGATTCAACGAATGATGCTCGATCCGGGATCGAAGGAACTTTACGGAAGCGATGAATGCCAATGAACATCGTCACATTCATCTCTTACCTTGAGATGATGCCAACGAGCCGGCATCCGCCCTTTAGTGACACTGTCATCCTCGATGCTCGGCTACCGCGGATCTTTCTCGAGGTAGGGGTTTTCGTATTTTGTGTACATGTGATTTATAACCTCATGCATGGGTATTTAATTGTATGGTGTTTGAATAATTTATTATGAATAAATTAATCTCTTTTCATTTATGAATTATGGATTGAGCCTCTAATGCAGAGGACACGAGCTAACGAACAAGCTGGACACTCTGTTGTTTGTTCTTTTGTGCGCGGATTGACGGGAAATGATGAAATAGGGCCGAAATGGGGTTTTAAATTCTTCGCAGTAATGTTTGGGACCCTAGAAGATCGTCGGTGCAGAAGTAAGCTAAAATGGAATACCGGAGCAACTCCAGTGGCGTGCGGAAGCTCTTGGCGGCACGGGTCCCTGACGCCGCGGTGCCCCTGCATGCCGCCATAGAAGACCCGCCGCGACGACAGCCGCGGCGTTGCGATGCGGTTGATCCCTTGGCCGCGACGACAGCCGCGGCGTTGGGTGGAAGACCCACGGTACTAAATAGAAGGAGTACCTCTGGTGGCTTTTAGGAGGAGCATTACTGTGTTGGGGTGGCAGAACCATGGTGGGGAGCACTACAGTGTTTGGGTGGAAGACCCACGATACTCAACGGGAGGAGTACCTCAGCAATCTAAGGTTAGTGACCAACACCTTGAAGTTATGACATGATCACTATACTCATCACAGGAGGAGCTCTTCAGTAGTTGTGGTTTCAATATCATTACTGAAAATCCTGGTTTGAGCTGAGTCAATATCCTTTGGGTTTACCTCATGATTGAGACGAGTCACTTGATAACTTAGATATATGTATGGGAATATACCTACGTAATGGTTATCTGTTGATTTCATAACCTTTGTGTTTCCTCATGATTGAGATGGGTTATTTGATAACTTAGGTATAAGTATGGGCATATACCTATGTAAGGGTTATCTGTTGAGATCCTTATTTGTGGTTATCCTTGTTGGATTTAGTGAGACCATGAGGGTCTCGGGGTCCCTACTGAGTATCTTTATACTCACCCTTGCACGTTCTATGCCCGCACCTCGTTGTGTTGGATGCAGATGACGGACAACGCTGACAGAGACCGAGTGTACGAGGACTGGATGGTACCCATGAGTGGACCTCATGGCAAGTCAGTACCCGGAGGTGGACCTCATGAAGAGTCATTACCCGGACGTGGACTTCATGACAAGACGGTACTCGGAGGAGGTTGGCGAGAGAGAGCATTGAGGAGGCTATATGTACATACCTTTCAGGTAGGATCTGAGGTGGACGACCCACGAGCTGCTTCTATCGTCCAACTGTTTGTCTTTTCTGTTGTACTTTCATTTAGTTGTAGCTGTACTTTTCAGTTGGGTTTGTATTTTGGCCCATTTACTTTTTAGCACTATCATTTGTGCTTTGTTTATTACTTCTTCTTGTACTCTTGTTGGATGTGTTTATGTTTTATAAAGGCAATGCCTTCCCAGTTATTGGGATTTACGCCTTTGGTGCTAGTCGCCTACCCCTGGCCTATGGAATGCGGGGTTGCGGTAGTCACAACACGGGCCCTGAGGACGGGTCGTGATAAATTGGTATCAGAGGAGTCGGTTCCACCGCAGAACATAGGACTCTGATATTTTCTTTTCTGTGAAGCAATAGTGTTAAGCGTACCGAGTGTGGTTTTCAGTTCAGGGAGTCCAGTGTTGGTGCGGCAGCCGACATATCCATACACCAGGATCCTGACTATTGATTTCCGACCTAGTTCACGAAAACACTGATTGTGTGTGTGTTTCCAAAAGTTTTCATTAAGTCATCTCAAACCAGGTCAGCTCGCCATGTTTAAATCGTTTGACTGTTTCACATCTGTTCAGGATGAATCCTCTCAGATAGTCAGTTGGATTTCCTAAGAGAGTATACGATGATGGTCTACTAAGTGACGAGGATCCGGTGTAGGACCCTCTTATTGTGATGGCAGATTCTGGTGGTGTACTAGCAGCACTACCACCCATTGGGCAGCAGATGCCACCAGCCGTACTAGCGAATAGTGCACGCCGACAGAGCGCGTCGCACGAGTTCCAGTAGCAGAGGCCTATGTGGTTATGAGGCGGGACAGATTCCCAGGCAGTAGTGGACTAATTGGAGGCGATTGCTAGAGTTCTACACCTAGTTCAGACACTAGTAGAGCAGATGGTGATCTTAGCTACTGGTGTTTCCCAGTGAGTGACCAAGAGGTTGGTCTGCAGAGTAATGAGGCTTCAGTACGTGGACCGATGCCTAATATAGTACCTTAGGGTAGTGTTCCAGCTATATCACTATCTGTTGGTCATCAGTTACAACCGGAGGTACCAATAGATGACACATGTAGGCTTAGTACCTTACATGCGTTTCAGCATCAGATACCCCTTAGGTTCCGAGGTGATCCCGACTCACAGGCGGCTGAGGACTGGCTTGAGGAGGTGGATGAGAGTTTTATAGAACATATATAGCTTCGGTAGGACGGCATGTCGGTAGCTAAGTAGTCATCGAGGCGTACTGATCATTTTTCGTACTTGGAGAATACGATACGATCAGTGATTTAGAGATCGGACCTCAGAGTGAGGTGTGATTAATAGACAGATGAATCTGCGGAGCAGAAGACGTGGAAGCAGAGCAAGGAGAGCAGTATGAGTTGGTGTACATTTCAACATGTTACAACCACCCGCCTTTTTAGTCCCCGCTAGGATCGGGGAATAGGAGGGTAGAGGAAGGGAGTAGCAGCATATGGTCAAGGAGTGGGAACTAAGGGCTCTAGGAATGATTCTATGTACTGTTTGTGTCTACTACTAGCTGTCGTAACAACAGAAATTGAAACAAATCATCCCTTCCTTCCATGAATCTTGTCCCAGACATAGAGTTTTCGGTTAAGCTGTTGACTTGACCCTCACGTCGGGAGATAACTTTGGGAGGAGTCTCAACAATCATGCTTACATAAACGGTGTGATCTAACCCTTGAGGTGAGACTTTTGGTTGGAACCTCTTGGTGGTAACGTCGAGGCCTTACGACGTCAGTTTGGGAATGAACTGGGCAACTACAGTTCATACACATATTGACTGTATTAGGCAAAAATTTTGTGGTTTACCTACAACATTGCGGTGGGTTTTCCTTGGTCGATGAAAAGGAAACCCCAGCTATCATAGGATGGAATAATGCATAAGAAGGTGCATTCGATCTCTCAGGAGATGACCAAACACACCTTTGTGCTAGAATTTTCCAGAGTTGCAGCACCACTTCCAGTAGAGCTTTCAGGAGCTAAGGTATAGGTTGAACAGTGCGCCTATTGTGAGGGCGTTGGTTATATAGTTCTCTACAATGCATCAGGGACTGCACTCGGGTGTGTCTTGATGTAGAAGCTGGCAGTGATCACCTATGGGTCACGGCTGTTGAGATTGTATAGAGCAGACTCAAGTCCTATGCTGATAGGAGACGGAGACCTCTGGAGTTCGAGGATGGCGACCACGTCTTTATACGGGTCTCACCTCGACGTGGTCTATGGAGATGTGGCCGAAGAGCCATGTTATTTCCGAGGATCATCGGACCCTTCTAGGTCCTCAACAGGGTAGGCGAGGTGGTTTACAACTTGAACTTTCAACCACAGTTGCACTGGGTGCATGACGTCTTCCACATATCTCAGCTGAGGAGATACATGCACAACCCATCATGCATCATCAATCACAGGGAGTTGGACATCGATGATAGGGTGACATTCATGGAGGTTTCAGTGGAGATTGAGTATCGATAGGAGTAGGTCCTATAAGAATGGTTGATTCCTCCGATGCACATTCGCTAGAAGCACGAGAACCTCTAGAAGAGCACATGGGAGAAAAAAGCTCAGATGCGTGCTCAGTACCATATTTTGTTTCCCTAGTGTGTGATGTTTCTTTATAGGGACTTAAATCCCTATTGTGAGAGTAATTTAAAGACTTGAAAATTTCAAGGAAATTTTTTTCTAATTTTTTTTTTTGGAATTTTACATGTCTGTGGTTTTCGATGGCACCTGATTCCGAGGCCCGGTGTGCCTGGAATCAATTTCCGAAGATTAGCTCGGGCACGTTCAGTAAACGAATGAGCGGGTTTTTCAATCATTTGAACAAGTTCTCGGAATTGAAATATGAGGGCACTAATGAACTCGCAGCGCCGGTAGGTGCTTCAGGGGACCTTTAGCATAGTTGCGTTTTAAGAGGATTGAGAACTAATTTTTGGAGATTTTGTTTTCTTATATATATAAATAAAATTGTTGAACAATATTATTTTTATATCTTGGAAGTTAAACTTCCCATGTGAGGATAAGTGAGAGGTGGGGCCCACACGATCCCCAACCTCTCATCTCCCTTAACCCTCCTAAAACCCCTTTTTAAAGCTCCCTTGTTAAATTTTGATAACTCTCCAAATATTTATGGGACCTCTTCACTTTCTCCTCTCCCATTAATTCATGAAAACATCTTAATTAATAGACTGAATCCTAAAATTTAATTAATGAGGTGTTTGAATTTGAAATGGATGTGTTAATAACAATATTAGCCAAGTCTAATATTTTTTTAAGGGAGGATCCTTTAGATGGGAGGGGGATCTGCTGGAGAACTTCCTCTCCTTCCTTCCCTCCCTCTCCTTCCTCCATTGTTGCACCACCACCAAGGTTCTTTCTTCTCCGACGAGACACCGACGAATGAGCAGGGATCTGTAGCATGGTGAGGGCACACTGAACTAAGTTGACTTCTACTTCTCCCTTGCGTCAGATCCAACGAACGACGCTCGAGCTGGGATCAAAGGCACTTTACGGAAGCGACGAACGCCAATGACCATGATCACCTTCATCTCTTACCTTGAGATGACATCAATGAGCCAACTTTCGCCCTTTCGCGACACTGTTATCCACGATGATTGGCTACCATAGATATTTCTTGTGGTATGGGGTTTTCTTATTTTGTGTATATGTGATTTATACCTTCGTGCATGGGTATTTAATTGCAGGGTTTTTGAATAATTTATTATGAATAAATTAAAACCTTTTCATTGATGAATTATGTATTGAGCCTCTAATGCGGAGGGCATGGGATAACGAACTAGCCAGACCCTCCATTGGTTGTTCTTTTGTGTGAGGATTGATGGGCGATGATGAAATGAGGCATCAACGGTGTTTTAAAGCCTTCGTAGTAATGTTCGGGACCTGAGAAGACCGCTAGCATAGAAGGAAGCTAAAACGGACCCCCGGAGCAACTCCGATGGCCCTCAAAATTTCCTGGCGGCGTGGGTCGCCAGCGCGGCGGTGCCGTTGACCGGAGGTGGCGGTTGGAGCCGAACGACCGCCTAGAGGGGGCAGGCCTCAGCGCGCAGCTAGAGAAGACCCACCGCGGTGAGAGTCACGGTGGTGCGATGCGGTGGATCCTGCGGCCGCACGGGATTCCGGGACGATGGTGGGGCAGCGCTTTGCGCCACCGGTTTCAATTAGTGCCCCCCCCCGCTCCGCGCATTTCGCTCGGCCAAGCTGGCCGAGTTGGTTCGAACCCGAAACCAACCGGACCCTCGGAGTGAAAATGCTTATAACTTGAGCTCCAGACTTCCGATTGACGTGCCATTGACATTGTTGGATTCCTCTTGATGAGAAAATTATTTTTTGCATACTTCACCTGAGGTTTGGATGCAGTTGGAGTAAGACTAGGTTGGATTGTACCCGAAATCCAACCGGGCCCCTAGAACAGAAATACTAATAACTCTCAGACCGGACGTCCTTTTGACGAACCGTCAGCGGCGTTGGCAATCACTTTGAGAAACAGTTCCTTTGAGTATACACATGGGTGTTCGGGGTACCACTGTGATATGTCCGTGTTGGTTCATACACGAAACCAACCGAGCCCCTAGGACTAAAAGGCTAATAACTCACAGACATGACATCCGATTGACGCGCCGTCTGTTGCGTTGAGACCCATATGATGAGGCGGACCATTGAGATACTTTCACATGAGATTAAATGACACTTGGAAGTATCATCCAGTAGCTCGTGGAGCAGACCCTCCTGGAGAGGAGCGTACGGAGTTCGGAGACCTTGTAGCAAGTTGAGACCTGATGACTTCTTGTCCGATTCGAGTCGGAGTGACTTGTATAGCCCAGTGAGGAGCACTACCGTGTTTGGGTGGTAGACCCACGACAGGGAGCACTACTGTGTTTGGGTGGAAGACCCGCGGTATTGAACAGAAGGAGTACCTTTTTAGGCTATTAGGGTGAGCACTACTATTTTGGGGTGGCAGGACCATGGCAGGGAGCACTACTGTGTTTTGGTGGCAGACCTGTGGTACTCAATAGGATGAGTACCTCATAAGTCTAAGGTTAGTGAGAAGTGCCTTGGAGTTGTGACATGATCACTGTACTCGTCATAGGAGGAGCTCTTCAGCAGTTGTGGTTTCGATATCATTAATGAAAATCCTGGTTTGAGCAGAGTCAATGAACTTTGTGTTTACCTCATAATTGAGATGGGTCACTTGATAACTTAGGTATATGTATGGGCATATACTTAAGTAGTGGTTATCCGCTGATTTCATAACCTTTGTGTTTCCTCATGATTGAGATGGGTTACATGATTACTTAGGTTTAAGTATGGGCTTATACCTAAGTAAGGGTTATATATTGAGATCCTTTTTTGTGGTTATCCTTGTTGGATTTAGTGAGACCTAGAGGGTCTCGGGGTCCCTACTGAGTATCGTTATAATCACCCCTGCACGTGCTATGCCCACACCTCATTGTGTTGGATGCAGACGATAGACAACGCTGACAGAGACCGAGTGTACGAGGACTGGACGGTACCCAGAGGTGGTCCTCACAACAAGTCAGTACCCAGAGGTGGACCTCACGACAAGTCAATACCCGTATGTGGACTTCACGACGAGACGGTACTCAGAGGAGGTTGGTGGTCGAGAGAATTGAGGAGGCTATCTATACGTACACTTCAGGTGGGATCCGAGGTGGATGACCTAGGAGCTGCTTCTATCTTCTAGTTATTTGCCTTTTTTTATGTACTTTCATTTAGTTGTAGCTTTACTTTTTAGTTGGGTTTGTATTCTGGACCATTTACTTTTCAGCACTATCTTTTGTACTTAGTGTATTATATCCTCTTGTACTCTGGTTGGATGTGTTTATGTTTTATAAAGTCAATGCCTTCGCAGTTATTGGGATTTATGCCTTTGGTGATAGTCTCGAGCCCCTGGCCTGTGGAAGGAGGGTTTGGAGTAGTCACGACATGGGCCCTGAGGACGGGTCGTGACGGTGAGGGAAAATAAATTATATAAGGTCATAGGATGATATTTCACTGTACACATGAGTAATAAATTATTTTCCATATTTGATGAAAGTGAAGATGTACATTGGTGATTATATTAAGATAAAAAATATCATTATATTTAGGATACCTAATTCATTATATCATCATGGTGGATGAATATTTGAAAAAGTGGGGGAAGAAATAAAACCAAAATACATGATAAAAACAATGCATATTTTTTTCAGACGATCTCTATTTCATAAAAAAATAAGTCCATTGAGAGTAGTTTCATACCTAAAAAGGATCTCTATAATACAGGTGTGGATCGTGGGTTCGCATTATGAAATAAATTCTTTTGTAAAAAATAGGTTTTTAAATTAAAAAAAGTGGAGAAGTGGTTTTCTTTTATATAAAATGAGAGGGATAAATTTGGAATTATAAAAAAAATTAAATTAAAAGAAAATAATATTCCATTCCAAATGGATGAAAAGTGATATATTTAGAGGATCCGAAGATTATGGGATGAAATATTTTATTAATTGGAAATTATATAAATTTGATTATTTATTAATCATTATCATTTTATTTTAACCATTTTAAACCCTTTTTACTCTTAGCGTGATTTGATGTGATTAATATATTGAATGTTATATAATAACTATAAAATTGCATATGGCCATCAAACGAGTCATTGAAAAAAATTGAAAACCTATATTAATAGTTTTCCAAATTTTTTTTAATTTCATTTCATTCAATAAAATATAGTTTATTTTTTTATATATTTAATATTAATTTTGAAATATTTAATTATTTTTCTCATTAAAAAAAAGTCAATAAAAAAAGTCAAATTCAAAAAATGAATTCCATAACCTCAATAACATGTCCATTTAATATAAAAAAATATATTATCACATTGATTTTATCAAATTATATATATTTCAATATATTTAATAACATTGTTTTTTATATTTACAGTAATAGAAAAATTATTGTATCATCATTGTGGTAGCTTTTATTTTTATTATTTCTTACCAAAAAATTAAAAATAAAACATCATGAAAATATTAAATATTTTAATTTTTAAAATGAAATTATATTCAAACATATCCTTTGGATGATCTAAAATTAAAAATATTTTACCTTTCAAAAACAAGATTATGTAAAATTTAACATTTCATAATTTAAAATTCTATAATTGGATAGAAGTGATCCATGTTGATAAAAGAGGCCATAATATAATCCCAAGGATTAATGTTGTCAAAAATAAATCATAAAATATAATTATGAACAGTGTTTTGGTAATTTGACAATATCTATAATAATATAATTACCCTTAATTACCCGCATTACACAAAACTGTGGAAACCAAATGCACTAATGTAACTATTATTATTTTCCAAAAAAAAACTATTTAAAATATTTTGACCTTTTTATTTATAATATTGAATCCAATTTTTAGTATTCTAAAAATATAATTGTATCAAATTCATTTCAACTTAATCCCATTGATGTGGTGAGAAAAGTTGTTAATAAAGTAATATTACACAAATAATTAAAATGTTTTTATACCCTAACTAGATTTGAAATTGATTCCAATTTCTTAAATTTAAATTAATGATATAAAATTTCTTAAATTATTATTTGAGCCCAATAAAAATAAAATTTTGTTTTATAAATTGATTAGATGAAAAATATATTTTTAATTAAAATTATTTATTTTTCAATTTTAATAAAAACAAAACACTTGAAAAAAATAAAAACAATCATCCAAAAAAATTATGAAATTATTCATTAAATTACCAAGTTTATATTATAAATATAAATTTAATAAATTTTAAAAAATGTGATTTAAAACATGTTCACAATCAAATGATGGTAAAATAATCTTTTTAGATATAATACATCTTTTATATATAAAATTTAATTTTTTAATATATTTTTTCTAGGAAAATATATGATGAGATTTAAAAATTAAATTGAATATTATATATATATATCATTAATATAATCCAACAGGAGTTATTTTTTAATTTATTTGTTTAAAACTCACTTGTGCACATTTATTTAGTTTTTCAGAGTAAAATTTACAATTATTTTTAAAAGGAATTATTATAATTTATAATTAAATTTTCCACAATGAATTAATTATATACATATGTATGATAAAAAAATTACTAATTTTTTTTAATCCAATTCATACCCTCAATTGTAATGACTATGGGATAACTATCATATTAAATAATAATATGAAGTTTCTCATTTTTGAATGATGTGGAGTATGATGTATGGTATTGTCCATTTTGTTTCCTATTAAACTAATTGGATGTTATATTCTCCCTCTTTAATTAGTTGATCCCCTATAATATTAATTCAAAATCATGAACTATGGGATTGAATTGTCAATATACATTTATTGAAATCCCACATCAGAAAAAGGATTAATAAAAAATATATTTGAAAATAGATAATGGAATGTTTAAATGTCACATGAGATAACACATATGAGGATTAAATTTATCGATACATGTCAAAGTATAGGAAACAAAAAAAAATTATGTAGAGAGATAGAGAACATAGTCATTATTATTTTCTCCATCACAAAATAGTAAATATGTGACATGTTGAAAAGACATTGATTTCCCAGAATGAAAAGTAAACATATAAGTTTTTTTATTCAAGATATATTTCATAGAGTTGAGGAATTCCTTTTCTTCATAGACTAATAAAATAATTATGCATACTTACATCAAAAGTATAATATTATCCTTAACTCAATTTTCACAAAAAAATCATCATTATCTCTAAATGATGAGTATTTAAAATGAATTTTTCATTATTGAAGAATTATAACCAATATATAATGATTTTTAAAAATGATTAATTATCTATTTATCTAGTCATTAGGAATTAACCAAATAAAATTTAGAAGATTATATGACAATTTACAAAAAGTACTAATAATTTATTTGATGATAAAATAATTCAATCTCCAAAATTCAACAGTGAAATCCAATGATCAAAATTTATCATTTATTAAAGAAATATCCTGAAATATTCTCAAAATAAATCAGACTATGATTGTAACCCAATATTCAGACGGATTTGATTAAAAATATAATAATTATCTCCAAATAAAATCAATTACACTTTAAGTAAAATGCCAAAATGTAATTTACCTATTATTATTAATGATACACTATCCATATCCACACATAACATAAAACAGAAAAAGTCCACAATAAAATAAATTCTTATTCCAAAATATAATTACAAATATTATTTATTAAATAAAATACCATATAATTTTATTTAACTTCTGAAAATATGATTATAAAAATAGTGATAACCATCTGAAATAATATCAGTCCCTTTATCACAAAATCATTATCCAATCCAATGTTGATATGTTTTATTAATAATATTTTATGAAAATAAACTTATTCATAAATCTTAAAATCATATATCAAAAAATAAAATAAAAACTCATATGGAGTAGGGCCATGTGTAGTCCAGTGGTAGGTGATGAACCGTTGTCACCCTTCATTTGTGGGATCAAAACTAGGGCCTTTTATGATGCAAGAGTTATCACACAATATTCATGTTTTCCTTTTGCAAGATAATATTAATATGATCCTTACATAAAATATTCTAATATCAGAAAATTTTTCCAAAATTACAGTAATAATTTTTACCTTAAATGTTAATTTCCTACCTTTAATTTTTCATACCATAATGTAATAACCATAAATTACCTCAAAATGAGGGATTATATACACTATATAAGATAAATATAATATTAAACATTTTTCCATGAAAAGTAAAAGCATTATTCCTTAATTGACAATTTTTATTTTTCCTAATAATTACTCGGAATATGTGCTTTTGATTTATCAGTATAACCTAAAAATTAAATATGACCATAAATCCAGACATTAGGCACATAAGTTATGGAATTGATGTCCATTTTATCATTTACAATGTAGTAAAAATCTATATAATTTTAATAGTGAATTCCATGTTTTTATTCCTCTTGTAGAATAAAATTGATTAGTCTAGTATATGAAATTAAATAACAGAAATACCATGAATCATAGAAATATTTTAAAAATTAAAATGCTTTGGATTGATTAAATAATTACTTTCATGTGATTTGTATTCTTAAAAAGATTTCACTTTTATATAAATATTATTTTTCCATGATAGGGATGATTAAATCATATGGGAGGGATAATAAAGCCATGTAAGATCATTTTACTTCAATCTCAATAAATGATCCTTAATCAATAGATAATGAAAAACATAAAACATGAAATGAATTATTTCATTGTAAAATGAAGACTATACCCATACAATTAATATAAAACATTAACTAAAATAAAGTTCATAATGATGTGGATTACCGTTCTAAATCCAATATCCAAAAATAGCATTATTCACTTAAAAATGTGATAACATATATCCTAAAAAATGTTTTCTAAGTAACTGAACTTATGAACGATAAAAAAATTAAATCCCCATTGTTATACCCCATCACTAAAGAAAACAGATTAATTTCCAATGATGTTTAAACAAATATTTGATTCCATCATTAAGTATTTATCATTAAATATTACATAATAATATTTTTTAGTCAATAAAAATAATTTTATTCACATTGAGGTTGTTCTAAGATTAGAACATATTATAATTATTAAAATCTCTTAAAAATTTAGAGCATAACTTATTAGTGGACACTTATAATTGATATATATTTTCTAATAAAAAATACTTTAAAAATAAAACATGGTATATATTTATGAAAAAACATCATAGTTTTCTCCATTATATCTCCCTTGTCCAAAAAATTTCCCAATCCTAGTTAAAAACATTCAAAAAAAACATTTGATCACAAAATTTTCAGCATAGGACATATAAAGAAATTAAAATCCCATTATCCCATGAATACTTATAAACACTGGAAAACATTTTCACAATGAAGTAATTTTCTCCCATAAAACATAATGTCTTTATCTTATGACATGATATCATATATTTCTTATGACGATATATAGATTACATTAATAAGAATGCTAACATGTGGCATCAATTTCATTAAAATATCACATTTACTATATATATCCTGACTATATATGGAGTAACATTAATGGTTTATATTTGAGTACACATCAAGATATATTCCCTTATATTCTGAGGATAAACCCTAATAGTTAACTATCTCTCTGTAAATAATGAATTAGAGAGATATTACAGGTTTAATGAATTTTTATCATTAAACCAACAATCCCAATTAAAAAATTCCAAAGAACTATACCATAACATAACAAAAAAAATCATTAATACGAAATATATTTCCCATTTTAAATCACCTTTAATTTTTACCAATACACACACTAATAATGTATAGAAATATTTGAAAATAAATTTTTTGAAATTTTAAAGAATCTATAAAAAATTATAATATGTGAAATAGATAAATTATATTTATTAGTTATATATTAAAAAATAATAATTTAATGTTTTTATAAAATATTTTAATGATTTACATTAGAAGTGGTTTTTAAAGGAATTTCTTATACATAAAACCTAAGAAAATCCCTTTCTTAAAATTATTGAGATATATTCGAAAATTCCCATTTTAAAATATTTATGTCAATTAAAATAAATTTATATAATTCATGTTGAATACATTAATATTAATGAGAATTATTTAAACAAATAAATAGTTAAATAAATAACTGTGATATTATAGTTAAAGGATCCCTTATAATGATCATATTATTAAAGTGAGAATTAATAAAAATTAATGCATTATCTATATCTGTTTTAAATACATATAAAACAAATGAATAAAATCATTATATTTTCATAATTCATTTAACATATAATCTTATCATGACATAGTCAAGATGTTTATATTTAAACCAAATAATGGAAATTGGGTTATGAACTCCCCAACTATATTATAATCTAATGAATTTAATGCCACATTAAATTGTAAAATTTAAAATAACATTACATAAAAATATTATAAATTAATTAAAGTTATTATATGAAATACTTTATTTATATAAAAATTAGAAAATAACATTAGTTTATAAAATCAAAATACTACATAGCGAAGGATAATTTTGAGAAACTCCCTTACATTGAGTCTAAAACAACACATAAAATCATTATCTTCATAAATAATAAAATATATTATTTTTAACATTCCCAAATATCATTTTAATGATTAATATTCATTTTATATTACTTATTTCCATGATATAAAACTAACTTAGTTATTTATGTTCATGTAAAACATTTTGATGATATTTAGTACATCAGTTCAAATTGAATTTTGTATGATCTCAATAGTCAACGTGATCATTAGTCTATAGTTTTCATAATAATATTCAAATAGTTTATATCATTTATAGATATAAATATTAATTTTTAATAAAACCATTTTTTATTGTTCTAAAAAATGAACTATGTTATAATCATGGAGACAGTAGGTCATATATAAGCATAAGTAACATTTCTATTGTTAAATGATCATTATGGAGAGAATGATTATATTTACATAACTTTATATAATGATCAAAATTTAATTAATATCATATAAAAATTTATATAAACTTATATATATAATCCATGTGATGTGGTAATTAAAAACGAATCACATTTCTTCTTGGAGGTGATGGTTCAGATTTACGAACGAACTACATAACCATTTTAATCGTAGAATGGTATGAAAATAAATGATATAATATAATATAATAATGATAAATTTTCAAAAATATTAGTTGTAACCATAAATTTCATCACTGTAACCAGTATTTATAGAATGAGATGGAAAATGAATTAAATTGGTTCATGAGTATGTAGTCTTTTGTATATACAAAAAATGAATTGTTTTACATTTGATGAATGAGTATATTGATTAAAGAGATTATATTAACATAATAAAACATAAATATATTGAGAATATAGAATTTATTACTTCATCATGGATGATGAAGATTTGATGTATGTAGAAAAAGAAATAACATATCAATACATTATTAAAAAACACAAATTATTTAGAAAATATCATTTTTGACAACTTAAGACCACTAAGGGTTGTGTTTCCCCTAAAACAGTAGCTGTAGATTATGGGTAGTTATTATATGAATTTATAGGTCCGATGTTTTCAAATCTAAATATATTTTTTCGTATCTAATGAAATGATAATTAGAACATACCTTTTACAAGAGAAATAGGGAAACTGTTAGAATTATTGAATATTTTAAAATAATATAAATTTATTTTCTATTAAAAATTGATTAAAAGTTATTAATATTTAATATTTGAAGAAGAAGGGTCAAAATATATTAATACTATAAATAATTTACTAGTTGTGAATATTTTTTAATCCTTACCTTTTTAAGACATTTTAACCCTTTTAACTCATAGGGTGATATTATTTAATTTATATGTTAAGGGTTAATATAAATACTAAAAAATAAAAAATATCCATTTGATGAGTCATTTTGGATATTTTAAGACATAAACAAATTTTATGTTTTATGAAATTTTATATCATTCAATGAAATAATATTAATTTTGAAATATCATTAATGTCAATTTAGACACTATTCATTATTTTTCCTTTTTCCAGAATTAAGAAAAATAAAAATTATAACAAAGGCTTATAAAACATCAATACTGTTTTTATGTAGTGTAAAAACGTTATGGATGAAATAATTATTGAAAATTATATTTATTTTATTATTATTAATATCGTTTATTTCATATTTCAGTTAATAAATTAATCACTCCTTCATCTTGGTGTATTAATTTAATTAAATTTTTTCCTACCAAAAAATTGAAAATAATATATCATGATTCATATTAGTATTTTATATTTAAATATATTATTTATAGTCTATCATATCACTTAGATTTTATTATTTTAAAAATATTTTACCATTTAAATATAATATCATGATAATATTGACATTTCATAAATTAAAATAGTATAATGGTTTTATAGTCTTCTTAGTGGATCTATGAGGTCATAAAAATATCCATAAGATTGTTCTAGTTGAAAATCAGTCATATAATAAAATTGACACATGTGTTGGGGTAAATTAAAATTATTAATATTATTTTTCCCTTAATTACATGATTTACCCTTAATCATGAAAACAATATATACTTCATACAATTCAAATGGTTGAAAAAAGAAAAAAATTACTAAATTTTGAACTTATGATTTTCAATATATAATTAATTTTTAAAAATTCAGGGTACCTAAATTTATAAAATAAATTTACAATTAACATCGTTTACTCAGTAAGGAAACATGATATTAATGCAAT
Organism: Viscum album; assembly: GCA_963277665.1. Taxonomy (NCBI): domain Eukaryota; kingdom Viridiplantae; phylum Streptophyta; class Magnoliopsida; order Santalales; family Viscaceae; genus Viscum; species Viscum album. Next base: position 903,380,693 of record OY728122.1, on the reverse strand, counting down.
ATAACTCATATGATTGATAGGTTTTTATATCCAAATTCAACTTGAAATAGATTCCAATTACCTAATTGTGCAACATGTTATCAAATTGGATTAATTATACATGTATCCTAACAAAAATTATAATTTGTCATAAGAAAATATTTTTTAAGAAAATATGTTTTCAATTAAAATTCATAATTTTTTCTGATTTATAAAAACATGTAACTTAAAAGAAAATTACCAAAAATTCGGACAATGTAAATTTTTATATTAATATTGCAGATAATAAGTATATTTTTTCATATAAAATTTAGGAAATTTTAAAAAGAAGTATTTAAACTATGTAAACCATCAAAAGGTAAAAAAACTATTTTTTAGAAAAATAAATCATTTACAAGTAAAACTAAAATTTTTCATAAATCATGTATAGAAAAAAATAGTATTAATAATAAAAATTATATTTAAATGGTATATATATTAGTTGTGAAATAAATTATGGGTGATCAATTTAGTTATTTTTTTTAAAACACACTTGTGAAAATGTAAATACATTTTTCAAAAAAACATTTATTTTAATTTTAAAAAGATATTTATTTTAATTTATAATTAATAGGTCACAAAATAATTAATTTTATATACATGTGTAATCCATATTTTTCTAATTATGTTATTTATGTTAATACCCTATATTCTAAACACTATGTGACAACTTCCATAAAAAATAATAATATTTTTTTTATTTAATATCAATTTGGGGTATCATATACGCTATAGAACATAGACCTTCCTATAAAAAAGACCAAGGATATTAAAGATATAGATCACAAAAGAATCATAATATATATATATATTGTTTTGTCTGATTTGAGAAAAAAAAATTAAAACATAAAATAATCCATAATGTGAAAATTTGTTTCCTGACATTTTGAAAACATCATATACAGAAACCAAGGATAAATAAAAGGTTTAAGAAACCATCCTATAAACAAAATATAAATAACATTATAAATCATAAGATATATAAAATACCATTTTTAATGCCCTACCCCCAAAATCATTGAATCAGTGATTTAATTTTTAAATTGGCCTGATTAAAAAGTATAAAATCTGGAAGGATATATCATTTTAGAATTTTTGGTATTAAAAAATACATAAATTAAACCCCTAATCCTTAGGGATAATAATGAAATCAAAAAAATATAAAATCTCAACATCCATGATAATAATTCCAAGAATTCTTGTTCAAAACTTGTGAAAGGAAAACATAAATAATGTTGATCTAATATTCCAAGTAAGGGTATGTATAAATGTTGTAATAAGGGAGAAATGATAATAATTATTATGTAAATTTAAATAACTATGAAAAGAATATATTTATCTAACTATATAAGTAAAAATCAATATGTCTTGGAAACTAATATAAATCGACACAATTTAATCAATAAACTGATATTTAAATGAATATGTATTTAATTTTGAATAAAAAATATCAAGGATTATAAAAATAATTGCTGAAAAATATATAAATAAAATTTTTAAATGGTTGATTAAATGTTTCCTAGGTATATTTTAACTTTAATATAAATTATTTTCACAATAAAATTTAGCATATCTTGTAAAAACCAATAGGATTTGGCCAACTGATTCATGTCATGATACTGCTAATTCATAATGGGGATTAGATTAAATGGGCCCAATCACATGTCATAGTAGTCCAAATAATTAATCATATATCAAATAATAAATTTAATTCATAAAAATAATCTCCTTAACAAATATCTATATTTAGTAATGTATAATGATTTATCAATATTTCCCATATTAATCAAATAATATTGAATGTATTCAAGATATGTAAATATGGTATAAAATTTTTGGAATAATAATAGACAACAAATAAAATTAAGTATATTTAAAAATAATTAAATATCCCAAATAAATTTGGAATATGAAGTGATTGTTTCAAGATTATTTTAACAATATAAAAAAGAATAAGGTATTGAAAAGTTTACATTTAAACATGGATCTTTTCCAATAAAACCCCATAGATGAGTTAATTAAATATTAAACCTAAAATCACATTAATTATGAAAAAAATATTTATTTAAAATAAAAAATGGGAATTTAATTTACCACAATAAATTTATAAGTGTCCAATATGACATTTATCACATAGATGTAAAAAGTGATATGAAAATAACTTACTACATGGTACCATTTTAATTAGGAACCCCATGAAAGAAATAAATTCAAATGAAACACTAAATACAATAAATATATCTTTTATTAAGGATATAGAATTTTGAATGTGTAGTATTTTAACAGCCAAAATGAAATAAGTGGTGAAAATGGTGTTTTCCTCCAAGAAGAAAAAGTGAGATTAGAATCCCTTACCATACACTCCCTTTTGATTTATCTCTCATAAACCTCCTTCAATGTTGTTTAAAAAAAGGTTATAATTGTATACCGGAACCATTATCATATTTTTAATATCATATATGTTCCTATTATAATATCTTGATAATTTGGTTTTAGAATCATTCTATATTTTCATAGTTTTTTATATTAATTATCATATATTACGTGTATGTTTTCACGAGTTATTTCTGTTAATCATAAATAGATCATGATTTAATCATATAGAAGTTATAAAAAAGTGTTTAACATTATATATCTTTAGTGTATATTCATTTAGAAAAATCCTTATAATTTTTATATAGGAATGGAATTATAAGTTTCATAGAGATGGTAGACAGGGAAAATGAATGCACAATATTTTCATTTTCTTCCCACCTTAAAATAATTAAAATTAACAAATATATATATATTTATATGTGAATATTAATGTTAAATTATAATATTTATTTCATATAATGAGCATATTGTTTGTTAAAACCCTCCATAATACAATATTTGTAACTAATGAACAAAACATATTTCCTTAAAGCGGTGGTAGTCCATACGTCAACAAACGATGTTATCATATTCCCAAAAAAATGGAAATCATGAACTTATGAGTTATATAGTAATAAAATAATTTTATTTGAATTATAATTATAATATATATAACAAATTATATATAAATCCATCATTATTTATGGTTGTAATGGAATAATGAATGAAATATTTTCACAAGGCAGTTGTCCACTCTATAAAAGATTGATTATTTTATATCCCATTTGATGGAAGTGAAAACAATTTCGGTGAAAACTATCATATAAATTCATAATAGTATATTGAGTATATTTATATTGTTATATAGTCATTATATATGAATAATTTATGTCGTATATAATGAAATAAAACCAAGTTGATCGTTGAAAAATGTTTCCCCATATTCAGATAACTCCTTTTGATTTATAATAAAAGACATACGTGTATTTCATTATTCAAAAAAATTGTAATCTATGATGAGGTAATGAATGTTTTGAGATTATTTTATAATGTATTTGAGGATAAATATTTCTTTTGAGGTGTGAATAATTGCGAGGGGTGAGTGTCTTTGTATAGTGAAGGAGGAGTGGAATTATTTAAATATAAAAAATGTAAAACATATTAGGAGGCATCCATGACATAATGAGCTTCCAATAATGAAGAAAAGTTTTAGAAAAGGGATTATATGGTATATATATGGTAATAAACTAGTTTTTGTACATATTTATAGTTCATATTGGATGTATATTTTATGGTTTAACCACTAAGTAATCTCACATTCACCTCAATCAGTGTAAGTAATTTTAATTTCATTCACTAATAAATTTGGTCAAAAAATATGTTTAACATAACAGAGATTATAAATCATTATTATAATAAATATGGAATCCATTTTTCTAACTTCCAACAATAAAATTAGTTGATATTAATTTAATATTAATTCGACAAAGGGGATGGTTGGACATGTTTTTAACGAAAATATATTGTTATGTTTTTTTATAAAATACAAAGATAAAATTATTTAAAATTAAAAACAAAATTATTTGATTTATAAAATAACTTACTATACATTAAAACATAATAAAATGTATTCTTACTATATAAATAAATTAGATGAAAAGGATGTTTCAATTAAAATTCTGTATATTTCACAACTCATTATAAAATGAAACATATGAGAATAATAAATAAAATCACACATGGATAATTATGGCATTAATTTTTAAAAAATATGTTTAAATTTTCATATAAAATCATTAAAGTGTTAAAATTTAGTTTTATAATAATTTCATCCCTAAAAAGATGTAAAATAAAATTTAGAAAAATATATAAATTATATTTAAAATTGGATATGATCATATCCAATCCAATAAAATATGATGGATAAAAAATATTTTGTTGAATAAATTACATTTTTATTCAATTAATATCATTAAATAATATTATTTAATTAAAATTATTTAGATAAAACACAATTGGGCGTATTGAAATATCTTTTTATAAAAACAATTCCTTTATATTAAATAGGTTTTATATTTTATTTTTGATAAATTGATTACTAATGAATTAAATTAATATATCATTATGCCATTTGTTTCATAATTTACCTAATAATATTCCAAACTATAAAATTAAAATCTTTGTAGTAACTTATTGTATTAAATAATAATTTTATAATTATATATTGTTATTTTATAATAAACATTCATGTGTGTAATGAAAGCTATCAAACAATGTCATGTATGCATGTAAGGAAAATAAATCAATGATGCATGCATTTTACAAAATATATTATATTAAAATTATTTAAAAAATTATGTATTTCATAATGTCTCATGATATTATATTAATTTATACGATTGCTATTTATTGTCATAAACACTATCAAATAAAATGTTGTTACATTTAAATTTTGTGGTTTTACATTCTCCCAATGTTAAATAAATGATGTTCTTACAATTTAAACATGATCTTCATAATCTAGTTTTTTCTTTTTAAAAAATTAATTTGATGAAATACCACATCATCAGGATATATAATAAAATATCCCCTTATCAAGAGATAATGAGAATTACAAAGTTCATAAGGAATTACATATAAATAGGTCTTTAAGTAAGATAAAATTAGTAAAACTTGGAGATTTTTATATGAAGAATTAGCCTAAATATATATAGGTGGTTATTGAGGTAATAGATCTCAAATAGTTTAATAAATAATAGAATGTTTAGGGCCATAGTGACAAAATTATATGATGTATTTGTAGACTATTATTTCAATAAAAAATAATGTATTTCGATAATTTTATTTCAAATATCATTCTTATAACAATAATTAATTTATAGACATAACAAGAATATATGGATATATAAATTCATGATCTGTTTTAATTTCATAAGAACAGTTTCATATTTTTTTGTGATTTATTCAAATTCAAATTCAAATTCATCTCCTATTCCATGAGATGGATATCCTAAAATGAATTGTTTCTAGATGAACATAAATTAACTTTTTAAAATTATAATATCCAGAATACAAGTCTTTATTATTGTCTCTAACTATTTTCAAAAAATAATATTGTTAATAATTTAATCACAAAACATAAAAGAGTGATACCAGTGGTTCATTATTTTCATTTATTAATATTACGATTCAGCTAAAAGAAATATTACATTAACTAGGACATAAGATATGATGGGGGTAGGTGTGAAATCACTATCCTTTTTTGGTATTAGTTCAATTCCCACTTATGTATTGGATTTTATGGGTTTTCAGTTCAAATATAGGTTTCATTTTTAGTAAAAACATATTAATACAATTCCTATTAGGTTTTAAAAATTATTATTGACATCCTAGAACTGAAATTAATCATTAAATTATCTTTTTAATAATGTTTTCGATTTAACCCTAAGACATAAATACATAATCCATTTACTTCATAAAATTCCTTACTTGGTCTAACGTGTATTGTTTAGATTAGGTCATTTACTCTCATAGTACCCAATTTTCCCAGATTTAATGAAACAAATTATAAATGGATCCCTAGGATGATTTTTTATTTCATTCCATCGTACTCATAAATTTTCTTCTAAAATTATTTCCATTATGTTCTAATTTATCACACATAAATAATTTCCCTATTTTATTGATACATATTAATGGTGTATCCTTCCATATTTCTTGCATGGTGTTAATTGAACCATTTTTCCTCTATGGTATAAACTACTAAAACTCTTAAAAAACTCCATCCATATCATTTTCAGTGAGTCCATGATAAGTTTTGGTATTTGTAGATAATAATATTTTTAGAAAACTGATTATGAATTATCATGATATATTCACTCCTATAAAAATCCCATTTGGTTTCCCATTTCCTCCACCTTTTCCATTGTTTTAAATGTTATCACTATGCCTTTAGGTTAATACTATTGACTAAATAGAATAGTGTGAGAAAAAATTATCATAGCGGAAAAAACATATAATAATATTTATGTTGTATAAATAATGACACATTATAATAAATCTATTATACCAAAATATTTAAGTAGGTAATTAATTTTTATTATCTATTCAAATACCCCATAATAGTTTTTTAATGAAAATGATAGTTATCCTAATAATATCTTCATTAGTTTCAATACAGGTGCGTTATAAGGCATCAAGTTGTGTTACAATTTATTCACACAAAGAACAACAAAACCTTTTCGAGTGGTTACCCTTAGGTACATATGTTAGAGAGACACAACTAATTTTAGGGTCTAGAGAGAAATGTATTGCATGGAGAACCCATATAATCTCTACCTTTCCTAAATTATAAGATTTTATTTTTTACATATCCCAAATTCAATTAATTTATTATTTTCCCAAAAATATATTTTACTAAATCATTTTCCCAAGTGTTCTACTATACTATCTTTGATACCAAATGCAACATTACAACCCCATAAGCCTGGAGTCAATGCCATAATTTACTATATTTTTATGATTACAAGGAATAAAATCCTATATGACATATCATTTTAGTAGTTTTGGGAATCAATATTACATACATGATACCAATATTACATTGTGTATAGGATATAAATAATAAATAACGTAAAATCTCATGATCCGAAAAAATAATTGAATGAACTTATCTTCATTATGTGGGGAAAGGAAACAAAAATAACGGTGAGCTATAATACTATGAATGGCTAAGTACATCATAATTCATAATGAATAGATTAGAATAATAAATTTGAGAGGGTAAATAAAATAACACAAATTCCATTTATATGAATGGACATAGAATATTCAATTTGGAATGGTAAATAACAAAACACATTCCATTTAATCAATAAATAGGGAATAAAAACCATCATTAGATAATTTAAAGAATAAAATATAAGGTATAATAATAATAAAAATTGAGTTACCAATAATGTATATGATTAATTATTGGACTCCATGTTTCCTATGTACATGGATCTTTTAACATCAAGAGATTTTAGAAAACTGTTTAGAATATTAGGTAGAAACCTATCTAATTTTTCCAAATGCTTAATCATATTAGACTATCGATAAATCAAGGGTCTCACGTTAAACATTCCCTAAAACATATCATACCAATCCAATTAATTAATTACTTATTTAATAATGAATTTAATTTAATAAAAACGATCCTAAAAAATATTATTATTGAATAATGTATACAAATTTCTCAATATTTCGCATGTTAATCAAATAACATAAATTGTAGACTCCATATGTAAACATGGTATAAAATTTTGAAAATAATTATACCCATAAAATAAGATTATATATAATGACAATAAATTTAATTTCTATTGGAAAATTTTCATAAGGATGTTATTTTTCTACGAAATTGTTGACAACCAAAAAAGAACCTATGATTGGAATGATAAATATTACAAGTTATTTAATTTAAAGTCACACCACAGGGATGTAATCATTAAAAGAGAAAAATAAAATATAATGAATTAAAATTTAATCATGATATTAAATTTCAATGTGTTTTGAATATACAACATATAAAATAAATAAGTGCTGAATATGACATTTATCTGACAGATGTAAAACGGGGGATGGAAATCACTTAATACATGGTAACTATGGAATTATAACTCCCATGAATGAAATAGATTAAAAAAAATATAAATAATATTATGTTAAATTTATTAAATTTTAAAAACACAATATGATATTTATATAAATCACACAATAAACATAGATGGTGAAAATTGTGTATGCCTGATAAAAGAAAAAGTGAGATAAGAATACCTTAAATTATGCTCCCTTATGGTGGAATGAAAGTTAACCTCAATTATGGTCATTTAAAACATATTACCAACTTTCTAAATAACTACAATAATATTTTTAATATAATATATGTTAATATTAAAATTTATTATTACCCTATTGTTTATAATCATTCATTATTTTCATCATTTTGGGTGTTAATTATCATGTTTTTCTAGATTTTTTTACTTATTATTTAATTCTTATCACATAGAAAATGATTTACACATCTCTAGAATGTAATTTATTTTATATATCATAAATATTATTAGTATATGTATTAATTTTAATCTATACTGTTTTGATATTCGAAATGAATTACACCGTACCTGCAGATGTTAAACCATACATAGACATGAACACTATTTTTATTATCATTATTTATAAAATTAATGATAATTAAATGATATATATTTATAATATAATTATATTATAATATTAATATCATATATATCACATATTTTTATTCAACATATCCTTAATACATTTAGTGTAACATGTGAATGAATCACACCGCTTTGGGGATGTGATAGTCCACAAATCTATAAATGATTTTATTGTAATCCCACAGAAAGGAATGAATGATGGTATGTGTTTTATAATAATAAAATTAGAAAATATAAATGTTTAATATCATATATAACATATATAAACATTAAATATATCATTATTCGAAACCATTAATGGTGATAATGGATGAACGAATGATATCAGTTCGTGAGGCAACCGTCCACCGTACACATGAATGATGATTGTGTATCCCATTTGATGTATGTGGGTGATTTTATAGTCCATACCCATAATATAATAAAAAATTATATTTAGTAGTATTATTTTTTAATATAATAAATATATACGAAAAATTTAATTGGTGGATAATGAAATTAAAAAAAAAATTATCATTGAATAATGTCACCTCTTATTCGGGTAACTCCATTTGATTAATAAAAAAATGATTCCATTTATTTATTCAAAAATTTAGGATTCAAGAAGGACTAATGTTATTTTGGTAGCTTATATGGGAATGTTTTGGATAACATAATGGCTAGATAGAGGAAAATAAGTGGAATATGTTTTTTATTTTTTTATAGTGGATGAGGAGTGTTGTTCTTATAAATATAAAATGGTAAACACTATTGGGAGGTTTCCCATGCATCATTCTCTCTCAATAATGAAACAAATATAGAAAAGGGATAATATGGTCATTATTTTTCTATATAATATTAATGTAATATATTTCAAGATGATTTTGTCCCTTATAATTATGGATTAACCAGTAAGTGTACTTTTTTCAAATTGGGACTTGAATTGGATACCCAATTCATGACTAAATGAATTTATTAAAAATAAAAAGGCCCAGTATAATATTAATGTATGAAAATATCACACAATAATTTAATTTATGGAAATACAAACTTGAGAGACAAACAATCATTTAACGAAAACAAACTTGTCTGCAAAAACATTCCCCTGCGTGGAAGAAACACAACTTCAAAATTCCTCTATAGACAACAAGAGACAAAAATGATTGAGCAGGTCATTATATGAAAAATTAAAACCTTTATTTCAGCCTACCAATTAAGAGAAAAAGACTAGAAATTCCCAAATATACATTAACCACTTGAGAGAATTCACTGTTCCTCGTAAATACACAAACTAAAATTAATAACTAAAAGTAACAGACCATAAACAAGTTGTTGGAGAAAACTAGGATGGGGTTGTAGAAACACTAGACCAATATCATCAAATTTAGTAATGGAATTTTGTAATTAGAATTCAAGAGGAGGCCTCATGAGATAATTAAATCACCCAAATCATTAATTCACCTCAAACAACAACCAAGTATACTAACTTTCACCATAATCATTATAATGAATTTCAATTAGTTTCACTAATATTTTTGAAAAATAATAATTTTAACTGATTAGAAATTATTAATTATTATGATTATAAATATGGAATACATTTATCCAAATTACAATCTCATAATTGAATGAAATAATTTATAATTAATCTCAATGATGGAATGACAAAGAAGGTTTTAAAATAATTATTAAAAGATTGAATTGTTTTTTTCAAATATAAATGTTAAATTGATTCTAATGATTGAAATTTAATTACCTTTTTTATAATTGAGATAAAAATAATTTAAAAGAAAGTTAACATATAATTATAATACATTTATTAAATAGAAAAAAAACGTTTCAATTAAAAATCATTATTTTTTATTATTCATCAAAAATGAATTTTTTTTAAAATATTCAATAACATTCCTTCTAAATATTTTATCGTACTATATAAGAAATTAATATTATTTTTTCATATAATATTTATAAATTTTTTAAAATTTAGTTTCAAAATAGGCATGCCTTTAAAAGGTGGAAAAGCCTTCAGAAAAATATAGGTTTTGTGTACAAAATTTTATTTTTTTATATCCAATACCAAACAAATCATTTGGATGAAAAAAACAATTGAATAAATAAAATTAATATTTAATTAATATAATTTATTAATCATAATTAAATAAACTTTTTAGGGCAATAAATCATTGGGAATAAAATTATTTTTTATAGAAACAATTTCTTTATAATCAATTGTTTTTTTATTTTCATTTACAATATATTAATTTACAGTGAATTATTTTTTTATTATTGAAAAGCATATATTATCATTTGTTATTTAATCATATTAATAAAATACAAATAAAATATACGATTTTATCTTATATTATTAAAAAATAATACTTATATATTATATTATTATCGATTAAACAATGTCTTTTGTATAATATAATCTATTAGAGAGAGTCATTCATGTATTTATGAAAGACTAACCGAGTTTATGATGATTTGAAAGCTATAAAATTGATTTAATTTATTTACAACAGTAAATATTTCATATATTCTCTGGAATTTATATTCATTTATACATATGGTGTTGTGTGTCATACACGCTATCAAATACATTGTACTTACATTAAAATTTCATGGTGTTATATTTTTCAAAAAAATCATATCATTATAATATATATATATATATATATGGACATAAAAAATAAATTCATGAACGATAAATCCTGGGGGATAAATTAATGTTAAAATAATATATTATTCACAACTTTTTTTGATTCATTTTTGTGAAAATTAATATTATAACTATTTCACCAAAGGGAACAAAATGACATTTTAAAACACTAATATAATTTCTTTGAAATAAATATTCCTAAAAAGAGTTATAGGTAATAAAAATTTAAAATTGAAAATAAAATGAAAAATATATTTTTAATATAATATTTTTTAAATTAGGCATGGAAAATAAATAAATTCATCAAAAATTTAAGTTAAAATAATTTGAAAACATATATTTTTAAAATAAACTTTAAAAATTGATATTTGAAAAATAAATTATGTTCCAAAAATGAATGATAAAATAAGTATATAAAAATTATTACAATTAAATTAACATTTAATATTTGAACTTCATCAATTAAATCATTAATATCAGTAGAAGAGATAGAGTTCATGATATATCCTTTTATTGTTTCAAGATGATAACTTTTGGAACATATTTATGTAGCCTTTTTGAGAAAAATAATCATTAAAATGATCAAAAAAATGTTGTTTTAAAATGAATAATGTTGAGTTTGAGGAACATTACAGATTTAAAATATTATAGTTTCTATTATGCATGTGATAACATTAATCTGAGGTAAAACCAGTTATATAGAATACATAAATCCATTAAATGAAATAATAATGACAATTTAAAAAAAAATCATTAAAAAGAATCATTTATGTCATAATGTGAGATAATATTGGTGTGAAATATTAACATCATTTAATCGAAAGTAAAAATTATAAAAAATTCATCATTATATAATATAAAAATATTGAATTAATATAGTGAAAATATTTATTATGACCATTTCAAATATATGAGTCGCCAAAAAGATTTATGACTAATGTATCTTTTGAATTAAAAAAACAATTTATTAATAACATTAAATAAAAAATTTAATGTAATAATATAAATAATAATAATTATTAGATGATTATTATAGGGAAATATATTTTCCATTGAAAATGAAATGTGGTCTATAACAAAAACATGTCTAGAGAAACTCAAATTTGAGATATGGAAAACAATACAACATAATAAAAATTGAAATTAAAATAGAATATAAGAGAGTAAACATTATTTTTGAAGATAAAATAAAATAAATTGGAATAATAAGTTACCTTGAATACATAATTTTTACTATATAATACATTTTTAATAAATTAGGTTCATAAAACAATTTTCCCCCAAAGAACGAGCTTTTGAGAAGAAACCCTTACCTTGATTACTTGGAAGGTTGAAGTAACTATATTATCATATAATAAAATAACATATAAAAAATAATAATATATTTAATAACTATATCAACATATAATACCTTTTAAATCAATTATTTTTACCTATTGGTTGTGGATATATTTCTTTGTAATTTGTTTTCAATAATGAGCTGCTAATAACTATAATTTATTTCACATGATTCATAGTGTTGATATAATCGATATTATTGTTGACTAAATTAATAATTATTAAATAATTTATCATAAATTAATACATATATTTTTTTTAATTTAGTTATCCATCATATTATTTCATATTTTTTTGAGATGTGCTGTGTGAAAATGGGAGTGTTGTGGGATTATTTGACTAAATTAGATAAAGAGAAATGATAAATTGATAATAATAAGATAAATATTATATATAGTATTTCAATATCAATATAATTATTATTATTATAATGATATATTATAATAATATTAGTTTTCATGTCCATATATTCATCTATAATCATTTTAAGGAAGTGATCATATAGGTCTTTAAATTGACCCATACATGAACATGATTTATCTGGGTTAGTATGTATGGTTATTTATCCATTTTTTATAATAATATATTATCATAATAAAATTATGCTATGTTTAATGTTTTTATGGGGATTAATATTTTAATATTTTTTGATAAATATTGAAAAATAAATAACAATATTGAAAAAAAATTATTATGGTAGCAGCAATTTTCATTTTCAAATGATTAAAATTATTTATTTTCAATACATGGAAGGGATGAAGGATGATGTTAAATTAAAATTTACTAATTATAATTACAATATAAATACCTTAGGTATTATTCTGTTATAACCTTTTGACTATACATGAATGGGGAGATGAAAATATATTAAAGTGTTCTATGGAAGTGGTAGCCTTCACAACATACTATTGAGACTTTTGAATTGGTTAGTTGGTTTATAGGAATAGATAATACATATTCCATTTTTACATTAAAATATTTGTATAATAATGAAATTTGTATAATTATATTGTAATTGATAAAATACACTTTTAATATTAAAATTAAGAAGAAAATATTGTGAAGGATATAATAATTACGGTGGATACATGACCATTCCATGTAAAATTAAAATGGATTGAAGGTATTAGAAATATTATGTGTGAAAATGGTTTTATATATGTTGGAAATTAATAATTTGATTTTAAAGAAAAAATATTCAATGAGTAATTATAAGGAGTGGTTTGTGTATAAAGGGGTGTATCTGACCACCATTTAGATGAGTTTAAAAGGATACATTAGGAAAACTAGTTAAATATAGAATAATTACAGAACACTATTATAGGATTAATGGATAGTAACAGGGAAACAAATAGGTGTTTAATACATTATATATTTGAATATGATCCCATGGGGTAATTTTGAATCTTGTTTTATGAGTTTTTTTCAACTTCCATAAAGTAAAAATATATTCACCATTTTTACAATTTAATGGGTTTACTACATTTTAGCATTATTAATTTATTTTCATACATTAAATAAAAAATCACATTATTTCTAAATTTTATCATTTTCATTATATATTTCAAGATCATTTTATCAAATCAAATATAAAAATTCACTAAATTTTTTTAATATGATGACATTTTATTAAGATAATATATTTATATAAAAATCATTACAGCATTGACATTAGGTACCTAATGCTTTATTAATATATTTTTATATTAAAAATGATTAGTTTTTTTGGAGATATACGAGTGGTTTTTAATTTTTGTATGTTTTTTGGGAGGTTGGAAATTTAAATATAATTATTATAAACTGTTAACCCCTTTTAGGAAACCATGCATCTTATAGAAGAACTGATAGTAGCACTACATGATTACTATAATATTTGGTCAATCGATGTATATTCCAAGGCGAAACTATGTGATTTTATTATTATAGGAAGAGTAGCTCATTCATAGTTGGTTTATAGTGTGAAAAAATATACTCCCTAACCATTTGTGAGCTATTTTATATATAAAAATGTTGTTGAAATATTTTTAAAATCATGGGACCCCTATTAGATTAATAATCTATCTTGGAACCAAATTTCATTTTCGCCAAAATCATGATAAACTAAATTTTTTTCTGGGGGTGATTCTAAGGAGAATTAAGGGCCATTTTTTGTTGGATTTATAATTATGTAATAATTCATCAAGGTGAATTTTATATGTAGTATTTTTCTCTCTCTTGGAATAATAAATCTAATACACGGTGGATATATCAACATTATATAAAGAGAATATTTATGGATTATGATTTTTTTTGTTTAAAGGGGAGAATATATACAACTGTATCTATAGAATTTTAGTGTCATTAATTTTTTATCCACATTTTAGAGGCATGTGACTTCCCCTTATCTCCAATTTTCATAGAACATGTTGTATTATTTTAACCTGAATTATTTGATTGTAATAGTTTAAAATAATTTTCTGATTATTATTATTATAAAATATCACTTTTTATTATAGAATGAAAATATTAAAATGTGGATTGGATTTCAGAAAACTAAATTGAACATATTTTTAAAATGAAGATTTTAAAATTTTGGTTAGGTTTTGTTTCATTGTAGGTGTTTATTTAAATTATTTAATGAGGGGAATGGTTTTATGTGGAATGGTTTTGTATGGAAAATGGGTTTATAGTAATTTTCATGTCGTGATTTTCTCATGACCAATTTCTCATGTGTGGAGTGGGATAGATCATGGTTATGAAGTACCCTAATCAAAATTAAAATTGATTTTGGATGTGAAGTTCCACTATAAATAGTGAAACTAAGACTATTTGTGTGTGTGACTTGAATCATGGAATGGGTATGAATAATAAATGTTAATTTCATTAAGGAATAATGTGAATTCTATTTTGGTAATTTTTTTGACCTTGATATTAATGTTTTAAATTCCTTAAATTTCCTTACATAAAATTTACTAACTTGTTGTCTGATTCTCACGTTTTGGGATGTAATTGGGAAAATCATAATTATTCTAGAATCACCCCTTCTAGGATACTATTTTACATTTGTAGATTTTATGAATTAAGACACAAGTAAATGCATCATACAGTATTAATTTAGCGACTCTTCAAGATACCATGTGAAAGCTATGAGGCATTTCAATTTAGAGGAGTTTGGGCATTCCTTGTTGATGTCACATTGAACTTTTGGGTTTTATAGTCTCTTTTACTTTTTGAGTATGTATATCTGTTTCCTTATGAACTATGATATGGTCAATTAGATTAGTTATAGTGTGAGATTTACATTCTACTATTTTGAATTATATAGGATTGGTTTTTATTGTTTTTTAGATCTGTTGTACGACTTTAAAATGGGATTTTTTTCACAAATATTCATGAGACCAATAGTATTTATACCTGTTATTGGTTTGTTATGAATGCCTCTAAAGTCCTATAAACACCATATCATATTCTCAAGACAATTAGTAGGGGATTATTTCAAGAAATAATATCAGTTTTATCTTCCATGGAGTTAGAGATGTTATCGGTTTGTTCATCCATGAGTCAGAAATGGTATCACACTTTTCCATTATATATTAATTTTAAAAAATATAATGTCCTCTATGACTTTTTCTTGAGATAGTCTTGAAAAAATGAGATATGATATTCAAAACATTGAATTTATGCGATAAAAATATGAATCAATCGATTTTATAATAACCATCATGTTACACGTCAAATTGGGTAAAAAATGATTAGAGACGCTTATAGGTGTGTTCAATCCTCATTATTACAGGTATAGCCAATGATATTTCCATGAAATTCATTAATACTAAAACTTACCAAGATGACTATATTTCTAATTCCATATTTTATGTTTTATAATGTTGAAAAATGTTTTCAATTTTTAAAGATATAAAATTGGATAAATTTGAAATCAAGAGTTCTAGTATTTTCAAAAAATATATTTTTTTTAAAAAATGGTTGAGTTATGGAAAAATGTGTTTTTTATATGATTCTATTTAGAAAATTATAATTTAAAAATTGTTATGTCCTAATAAGTTGTAGAAAACATAGTATACATCTATATAAAGTGAATGGAACTGAGTTCGTGCCATAAAAATCAATCATAACGGGATGTTAAGAATGTTTAATCACATTAACAACAAATTTGAAACTCCAATTGTTGTAATTATTAGTTTAGAATAAATTCTATAGTGGCATGAAATTTTATTATTTTAATGATTTGGTTTAAAGTAAATTTTAACCTCACAAAATTCTGATTTGTTGAACAATAAAATTATTTTGTATTTAGCATGTGAACCTCATGGTAACATAATTTGTGGGTATATTAATGAAAATTGTATTTTTTTCTATCAGATATTGTGTGAAGTGCCTTTTTGAAGATACAAATTGTTTATATTGGGTTGAGGATGGATATGCATTGAATGTTTTCCCTTATATTTATTGTGGTTTATAGAGAAGAATAAAATAAATAAAATATGGATGAAATATATATCTTGGGAATCATGGTTAAAGGAAGTGTTTTTATACACAAGTGAACATATAAATAATCCAATGTTGGGAATCACCTAAATAGTTAAACATAGTTTTAGAGTTTTGGGACACCTCAGAATATGACCAATAGAATAGTAAATTTCCTCTATAACCCAACAATAATCCATGATTTTTTTACTATTTTCCACATGATAACATAAAAAGATATTGTACATAACCACCTAGAGAAATTCATAACTTCAATAAGGGGGACATAATCACCACTATTATTTCATTTATCCAATGTTGAGTTCTAGAGAAAAATATATTTTTTACATAGAATCATATTATTCTTATAATGTAGAATAACATTCTTCTTCAAAATTGAGCAAGAAAATGGTATTGTAGGAAAAACATGACACCCCCATCTATGAAACTACAATAGGTTAATAAAAATAAATGTACATTGAATAATAAATTGTATGGGGATTTGGAAGTGATCTTTGATGATCAATCATGGCCTTCAATGGTGAGAGGTACGATTATTTTCAACTAGGTCATTATTAAATAATTTTATGGTTTGGTCAAGGTACACTCATTAATTGATTATAATGGTTTTTATCATATGGTATTATTTAATGATAATAAACATTAAATTATGAAACAACAAAATCACAATGGAAAAAGATAATGCCAATCCTTTATGTGTAAAATGCTATCAATAACTATCAATGGGTTATAGTTACTTTTTTATTTCCATATTCTATAGTGGTATGATTATAACCTATTATGGGCATGCATTGGTGGAAATATTTTATGGATCACATTGATTTTTTTCAGAGAATGTTTAGTTTAACATCTATTCCAAGACATCAACTTCTGTTTAATGATGAGTAGGATGTAATGAATGTTATTGTAGGATTATTTTAAAATTATATTTAACTATTTAATATTAGATGTTAGTGAAAACATTAAAATATATGAATGAGAATTAAAATATGTATTTTTCCAATCATTATAGAAAAATTTCATGATGTTTTTCATGACTTAATTTTCTAGGTTCCCACTAAATATTGATGGGGAGAATAAAAATTTTTTAGTTATGGTGATCAATCCAATTTTACATCCCCCTATTAGTATTAAATTAAAATAATTTATGGAATTTAATGTTAATTTTAAATATTTAGAATGTTATTTGGTCTTTAGATCAGAAAAAAATTTGCGGTAACAACCAATTCTTTTGTGAAAAATGTCACTTAAATCATCTAATTTGTGTGGATTATCATATACTTAACCATATTGTAATAAAGAATTCGTATACACTAACATAAATCAATTAAACTTTTTATATATTAATTGGAGACAAGTAGATATCTGAAATTGACATATATCCAGGGTATCACTAATAAAGAGTATAAAATGAATATATTTGAAAATAGATTTCATAAGTATATATATTCATTAATAATTAAAAATTTATTCCTTTTGTTAATCCGAATTGACCAACCATATTTATGTAATTGATGTTTTGAATATTTCATAGGTATCTGGATTCCTTTATGGCGTTGTTTGTGGATGATATTCTAATATATTATATGAAAATAAATGATAATGAGAAATAAATAGATATAGTTATAGTTTTCTTAGAGGAAAATATTCTATATTATATTTTATCGTATATGATTTTTGGATTAAAGAGTTATTTTTCATTAGAATTGTAAATTTATGAGATGGAATTTCTTTGTAATCTGAAGTGATATAGGCTATTATTTCTCATAAAATGCTAATTAATTCCTTTGAGAAACATATATTATTTTTCTTAGGGGGGATACTATAGATTTTTTATATGTGATTTTCACATTTCTAATGAACGATGATAGAATTAACGATGAATGGAGTTACCTTTCATTTGAATGATGAATGGTATAATTTCATTCATTCACATATGGATATAATTACATTATCATCTATCCTCACACTTCTAATGTTAGAATAGAAAATTTATTCCCTTATGATGCATCAAGATTTGCACTGGGAATTATTCTAAAGTCTTTAAACCATGTTGTCTCTTACAGATCTCAGTTGTTATGGTTTCATTAGACGAATTATAGAACACAGAATTTGGAATTAGCTTCTATGGTCCCAATATTGAAGATGTTGTGTCATTATCTCTTTAGTGGAAAATCCATATTTTATATGAATAATATGAGTTTGAAATAAATTTTCAAAAAATAGATATGAATATATGGAACTATTGATGTATAAATATCTAAATATATTGGATATTGACTTGTGGTATAATCTAGGTAAAGGGAACACTATGGTGGATTCAATGAGTAGGCAGTCATATTGTTTTTTCAGAAAGAGTACTTAGTCTAGTGGAAAATAATTTTAGTCAAATCATATATGCATCTATATTATGCAGAACAATATAATTTTGTATTTTTCAATCCAATTTCTTTTTTTCCAAATTTGGACGATAATTTTATTGTTTCATAGACACCTGATCTAGATTGTTTTTCTATGAAATCAAAAGAAAATTTCAGGGATAACAATGACGGTTTGAATATATTTGAGAGTATAGTGTTGTGGTTTATAAATCAAATGGATAACCCATTAGAGAATATGGAAACACAATGTAAAGATAGATTTCCCATAAATAAATATAGATGATTTATATAGTATTGAAAGAACATCATTAGTTGGTTTGTGTAAATAATGTTTTGGAAGATTATGTCTTGAAACACCTCACCTCTCAGAAGGATGGAAAATATAATCAACAACCAAATATTATGATTCGATTATTATTGATTCCCATGTTGAAATGGTAGAAAATAGTCTTATATTTCCTTAAATTTATACCAATAATGGTTTGGAAAAATTATTGAATATGGGTGACTATATATCGAGGCCAAAAGACGGATCAATTCAACCATATTAAAGAAACTAATTTGGTGGAATATATTTACCGAATCAAGACTTTGTAAATTATATATATGAATAAAAACCATGTTTCTATTTTATCTTATTGAGGCAAACATTTTGTGTTTCATTTTTATAGAAATACTTATAGTAATCACATGGATCGTAGTTGACTATGAGTATGGAATAACATCCTCAGATTGATGGATAGTCTAAATTAACAATACTAATTCTGGAGGACATTACTTGGGATTTTGTATATTATTATTGTGGATGATGGGATGATCATTTCCTATTAGGGTATTCCCCATACAATAATATCTAGAAGGCCTTAATTCATATGAATCATGTTAAGGAATTCTATAGACATTCAATTCCTTCAAAATTTTTTTTTCCAAAACTACTGATACATCAACAATTGGAAAAAATATTTTATTGGGGGAAATCAAGTGGATTTAGTTGATCCGAAATATGATAATTATGGATCAGAGACAACAAAAATAAGTTTCATATCATCCTCAGGAATAGTTAACATTTAGGGTGTCAAATCATGTGTTATTGAGAATCTCTCAACATCATAATATGTTCCATTTTTTTCGAAGTGAATTTTATATATATGGTACACAAAACATTATTATATACATGAATAACATAGTGAGGTGGAATAACAGTTGTATTTTCAAAAAATATTTAATTTATGGCATAATGTGTTTCATGTGTCTCACTTAATGAAATATCACCCTAATATTGGCAATTTGATTCAATGGCATCACATTTTTTAAGTGTTGGATACTATGTTGATTCATGTCCTAGGTAAAATTAATGATTGACAATCAATGTTATTTGATAGGAATATAATTGGTCTTGTGTTTGTGTTGTGCAACATTGTTGATTTCAAGAAGAAACATGGACTCACGAAATTGATATGTCAGGATAGTTTACCAAACTCTATAAGTTCAATAATGGTTTTCTAAATTTTCACTATGTAATGACGGTTGGTGGGGAGAATTTAAAAGACATGATCTCAGTTACATGAGACATTATTTAATTTTTTCTATCATACATATGGATGGTGTTAAAATTCATCGAATTCAACATGCTTTTTTCATGCATTCGATGGTTCACTAATAGTTCTTGGTTTGAGAATGGTTAATATAAACAATAGAACCCATCTAGGACATTATGATACTTATTGACAGAGGAAAGGGATAACCACACAGTTGTTTCATTGGTTTTCAAGACATTTTGTATTCTTATGTGGAACCATATGATACTACTATCGTGATAATATATGTCCAGGAATGGTTAATACATTTCTTTCAAAACGATTAACCCTAAACATGCATCATTCATATTTAGATATGAAAATTGTTTATAAAATACATTTTAATTGTTGGTACCCATTATAGTTACATAATCTCTCTAAAAAATAATTCAATTTCCCCTTATCTTGATATAGTATCCCGTTTGATTTTAGATTTTTCCTTCGGTTAGTCAAATCACAATGGTGGTATGGATTCATCGATATGTCATCATTATTCGATTTTTGCATAGATATATCCTTCTTTATATATATATATATCAAAGTCATAGGAATAATCCATGGAGGGTTGATCGTTTTTATTTTATGGTATGCATGATGGATTATGTTTTTTTTGTTTAAAGGAAGATGTTCTAATCCCAGATCAAGAGAATTATAGTGTCGTTGTTTGTTTTATCTAGGTTTAGGAGGTAGGTGGGTTTCCTATCATCTCCATATGTCATAGAAAATTATGAAATAGTTTTATTTGAAGGGTTATCTTAATATATTTATAAATTCTTCTGTGATTTATATTGGAAAATCCAATTTTTTTAATTTTATATATATTTTGGATAGTGAATTTATTTTTCAGAAACCCAATTTCTTTTTAAAATACTAAATTCATTAATTTAAAATTACAGTTTTTATTCATATATTTTTTCAATTAAATTATTCAATGAATTAAAATGTTTTCAAGATAGTAGTTTGGTATAGAAATTTATTTTTTGTAATAGGCATGAATTTATTTTTCCATAAACAATTTGGTATGTTTGGAGTAGGATGGATCATGGTCATGAATTGACATAATTAATATTAATTCATATTGTGGACATGAAGTAACACCATAAATATTGAATATTTCTTATATGTTTGTGTGAAAACAATTTATTGTTTATACTGAATAAAAAATAAATGAATGTGTTTGAATAATTTTAGTCCATTGTGGGAATTTGATTATAGCTTTAATACAAATATTTTAATTTATTTAACCTAATTTATATATACTTTCATAACATTTTATTCTCCTAGTGGAATGGTTTTTTAATTAATTGGTCAAATACTAATGAATTTAGGCTCACCCCTAACTGGAAAATATTATCTATTTGGAGATGCCATCAATCGAGACATGAGTAATGTAATGACATGAATGTTTATCAGCGATGCATCTTGTTTCTGTTGGTATGGAATGTAGTGTTGGAGATCAGCTCAGGTAGGCTGTTTCTTATTTGTTCCACCAAGGTGTTTTGAGTTTTTTTAACTATTTTTTCTCTTTGGGTATGTCTTTTGGTTTCCTCATATACAGTAAAATAATTAAATTTTTGGATAAGGATCAAGTTGTTTTTTTATACATGCAACATGTAGAGGTTTGGTTGTCTATTTTAGTTTTTTATTATTATCATTAAAATAGAATAATAATATAAATATTAAAGATGATGGACTTGTAATTTTTTTCTATCTTTTGGTGTCTTACATATTTCACATAGGCCATAGTAGCACAATCACCTCTTCATAGGAAATATATGAGTCCGATGATGTTACCGTAATTATGTTTCAGATAATTAAATTTAATGTGCGACAAAATTATAATTATTAATGTTTTTCATAACATAAATTGATTTATTAACATTGCAAATAATGTTAAGACATGGAAATTCAGTGGAAGTTTTTTTTCTTAAATACATCTGAATTTTAACGAGTCTGCGAAAATTGACGGCGCATGATTCCGAGGCCTGGGGTGCCCAGAATCAATTTATGAAGTTTTTTTCAGGTACATTTAGTAAACGTATCAGAGGGTTTTTATAACTTTTGAACCTGTGCTCAGAATTGAAATCCAAGGGCACCGTTGAACTCGTAGCGCCGATATTCGCTTATGGAGACTTTCACATCGATGGTAGTGGGTCCAGAATAAAAGTTATTTTTGGGGTTTTTAGAGATTGGATTATAAAAAAATAAAGTGTGTTGTTTTATTTTTATTTGATGGTTAGAATCTCCTAATGGATGTTGGATGTGGGACCACCACACCATAACCTCCCATGAGAGGTTATGGTGGTGGAGCCCACCTGAACCTAACCTCCTGGGAGTGGTTATGACGTGGGTACCACACGGGGTTAAACTCCCTTGTTAATGGCGGGAGCAGAAAACCTCTCAACTCCCCTCATACATGAGGGAGAGTCTCTCCACACCCTCCCTCCTTTGTGGTTCTACCTTCCCTTTAATAAAATTGTGCCAAATCCACTAATTAACTTGTTCCAATCCTCCACATTAATTAGGTGGAGCCAATTAATTTATTTATCCTTTTGAATTTTGTGCCAAAGAAATAATAGATAAACTAATCTATTATTATTTTCTTTGGAATCTTGGTGGAAACTTGGGAGAGGAGGGAAGAACTATCCCAACAAAGAATGAAGAAAGGTGACCTTCTTCAACTTCTTCCTCGGAGCTTCTACCGACAAGGGACATCTTCAACCAACCTACCCTCCGCATCGTCGTCAACGAGCCGACGCAGCTCGGGGCCCGTGCTGTGACTACCCCAAGCACGCCTTCCATAGGCTGGGGGATGGAGACTAGAACCAAAGGCGTAAATCCCTAAACTGGGATGGAATTTCCTTTATAACTGTATACACACACAACAGAGCACACAAATGAATACAAAAAACTAAGTAAAACTTTACAATAAGAGAGTTCTTGAAATATAAAGGGGGCCGGAAATACAAGACCAACTGTAAAGTACAAGTACAACTGATAAGTGAAAAGATACTCCTGGATCTTCCACCACAAATCCTACCTAAAGGGTAGGTATATATAGCCTTCTCATCAATACACATTTGTCGGTCTCCTCCATGCACTGACATGTTGTATGGTCCACCTCCGGTTACCATCCAGTCCTGGTACTCTCAGCCTCAGTCAGCGCTGTCCGTCATCTACAACCAACACAATGAGATGCGGGCATATCCCATGCAGGGGTGAGTATAACGATACTCAATAGAGATCCCGAGACTCTCAAGGTCTCAAAAAATCCAACAAGGATAACCAAAAAGTTTGAAATAAAATGATAACCCCACTTAGTTATATGCCTATACATATACATAAGTTATCATGTAATACATCTCAATCATTTGTTAAATATAAAAGTTAATGACTGATCTCAAACCATGATTTTTATTATCAAAACCATGGCTGCTGGAGAACTCATTCTAAATCGAATACAGTGGTTCTTCCGCAACAGAAAGGCGCTTCCCAAAAACCTTGGACTGCTGAGGTACTTCTCCTGTTGAGTACCGTGGGTCTACTGCGTCACCAAGGCACTCCCCTCCGTGGGTCTGCCGCATCACCAAGGCACTTCCCTTTGTATCCTGGTGAGGTAATCCTCTTGTCAAGTACCGTGGGTCTGCCACAACACCAAGGAGCTCCCCTCTGCGGGTCTTCTGCAACACCATGGCGCCCCCCGATGGGCTAGTAGAGTCACTCCGAGTCAAAACGGTCATCAATCATCATGTCTCAGCCAGTTACTAAGTCTCCGCACTCTTCTCACTCGTCATAGGAAGGATCCACTCCAAGAGCTACTAGTCGATAATCCAACTATAATGAAGTACTGAGAAGAAGTATCTCAAAGGTCCGCAACGTCAAATGGGTCTCAACACAAAATACAGAGATCAAATAGGATGCCCAGTCTATGAGTAATTAGCCTTTTAGTCCCAGGGGCCCGGGATGGGCGCCAGGCGGGCCAACGGGGGGCTGGACAGGGCGCCAGGCGGGCCTGCCAGAGGATGGGTAGGGTGCGGCCTGGAGGGCCTGTAGGGAGAGAAGGCCAGGCTTGGAGGTAGTCGGGATTAGGGCGGCATGGGCCGACGGCGGTGCAGTTGGAGTGGCTCGGCTGGAGGGTCATGGTTCGGCCCGGAGCACCGTAGTGCCACAAGGGGAAGCGCAGTTTGCTGAGGTCGTGGGTAGCGCGACCTTTGTCTTCACCCCCTTCGTCGTTCCGTCTCTTAATCACCATGCCGAAGAACATCAAAAACAAGAACAGTGTAGGGGTCGGGCCATATTGGTTTGGCCCACACCCTCCGTATTTAGGGTTGTATCAATTGGCTCATCAATAAGTAAGAGGATGAACAACAACTCACCAGTAAACAATTCATTTCCAACCATTGAAGAAGATTCCAGGAAAGCATCAACATGTTAAAACCCCCTACCTTTGTTTGTCGTTCGTCATTTGTTAACGGAGTCACTAAAAGTAGAAGAATAAGATCATCGTTCATCGCATTCATTGCACGCTTCCAATCCCGAGCTACATCGGCTCGTTGATGACGATGGGAATGATAGTTTGGTTGAAGACATCCCACGTCGGTAGAAGCTCTGAGGAAGAAGTCAAAAAGGTCGGCATTCTTCGTTGTTCATTCGGAGAGTTCATCCCTCTTCTCCCAACTTTCCACCAAGATACCAAAGAAAATAATAATAGATAGGTTTATCTATTATTTCGTTGGCATAAAATTGAAATGGTGAAATAAATTAATTAGCTCCACTTAATTAATGCGGAGGATTGACACAAGATAATTAGGGGAGTTGGAAAATTTTAATTAAAGGGAAGGTGAAACCATAAAGGAGGGAGGGTGTGGAAAGAATCTCCCTCATTTATGAGGGGAGTTGAGAGGTTTTATTCTCCCTCCATTAAAAGGGGATTTTAGCCCCGTGTGGTCCCCAAGTCATAACCACTTGCGGGAGGTTAAATTCGGGTGGCCCCCACCACTATAACCACTAATGGGAGGTTAAGGTGTGGTGGTCCAACCTCAAACTTCCATGAGGAGATTTTAACCGTAAAAAAAAATTAAATTCACACACATTATTTGTATTTAATTCAATCTCTAAAATACCCATAAACTATCTTTTATTCTCAACCCACTACTGTCGAAGTGAAAGTATCCTTAAACGAATACCGGACTTGTGAGTTTAATTATTCCCTCAGATTTCAATTCTGAGCACCGGCTGAAAAGTTATAAAAACATGTTCGTACGTTTACTGAACGTACCTGAACAAAACTTCAGAAATTTATTCTGGGCACACCGGGCCTCGAAATCATGCGTCATTAATATTCATGGACTCATAAAATTCCCATGAATTTAAGAAAACAATTTCATGGAATTTATGGTTCATTACCTTCTCCCCACCTCAGGGACTTACATCCCCATACACTACAACTTGAACTAAGGGAACATGTGGGGGTACTGAGTACGCATCTAAGCCTGCCACCCCATGTTCTCTCATGGAGGTTCCCGTGCTGCCAGCGAATGCACACCGTAGGTATCGAACGTCCACATTGGACCCACTCATGATGATTCTCAATCTCCACTGGAACCTCTGTGAAAGTAACCCCATCATCGACATCCAGCTCTCCATGGTAGATGATGTGGGAAGGGTAATGCACATATCTTTTTAGCTGAGATACGTGGAAAATGGCGTGCTCCCAGTGCAACTGAGGTGGAAGAGTTAAGCGGTAAGCAACCTCACCAACTCTACTGATGACCTGGAATGGTCTGATGAATCTCGGAAATTACTTGCAGCCTTTTCCAAATCTCCATAAACCTCAACGAGGTGAGACACGTATAATGTTGTGTTTGCCATCCTCGAACTCTAGAGGTCTCCATATCCTGTAAGCATAAGAATTATGTCTATTATGTGCAGTCTTCATCCTATCCTGGATGATTTGCACCTTCTCCGTGGTTTCCCGTACCATCTTTGGTCCCACTAGTGCTGACTCCCTAGGGTTAGTCCAGCACAAGGGTGATCGGCAAGGTCGCCCGTAAAATGCCTCGAATGGTGCCATCCCAATGGTGGAGTGATAGATGATGTTTTATGAAAACTCCACCAAAGGTAAGTGATCATTCCAGCTGGGACTGAAGTCAAGGAAACATGCACCCAGTATGTCCTTGAGGGTCTGAATGATATGCTCAGTCTGGCCATTTATCTGAAGAAAAAAATGTGGTTCTTAGACGAATCTGCGTCCCGAAATCCTCCTTGAACCCCTTCCATAGCCGGGAAGTAAACTGTGCATCATGATCAGAGAAAATTGAAGAAGGTACTCCATGTAGCCGCCCAATCTCCATAACATAGAGGCATCCCAATCTCTCTACTTAAACCTGCTCTTTAATCGGTAGGAAGTGGGCCGATTTGGTGAGTCGGTCAACAATCACCCTAATCGAGTCGTGACCCCTGGAGTTTTGTGGAAGTCCTGTCATGAAGTCCATAGATATCCCATCTAACTTCCACTATGATCCCTCGGAAGGCTGAACCAAGCCTGCTGGTACCTGGTGCTCTGCCTTCACTTGCTGACACGTGAGGCATCGAGAGGCAACCTTCGTTACTGCCTTCTTCATACCTTGTCACCAGTTCTATCGTCGGAGATCCTGGTACATCTTCTCCACTCCTGGATGTACCACTAAAGGGGATGTGTGTAACTCCCTCAAAACATCCTCCTGAAGTTACACTAGCACCATAGTACAACCTCAGAAGAGGATGACGTACTCCCTACCTTAAAAAAATCCATCAGTTTCATGCCCTGTTGATATATGAGAATATCATATCTCGATGTCTGTGTCCCCACGATGTGCCTCCCGGACTCGCAGAAGAAGTGGGGGACTGACTGTAAGATACTATATAAAGGATGCTCCATCTCTATCCATAAAGGATATCTTTAAGGAAACCATCTACTCTGTCGCCTCACCTAGCAGCTGTATACTAGATCTCCTACTGAGTTCATCTACTACAACATTCACCTTTCTAGGATTACTGACTATCTCGAAGTCATAATCCTGGAGGAACTCAAGCCATCACTGATATCTCAGGTCCAGGTCCTTTCGAGAGAAGATATACATGAGACTCTTGTGATCAGATTACATGGTAAAATTTTCACCCATAATATAGGGTCGCCACATCTTCAAGGTCAATACCACTACTACTAACTCCTGATCATGGGTAGAGTAGTTCTGATCATTCTATCTCACCTTCCGAGAACCATACATGATCACTACTCGCTCTTGCATCAGGACACACCCAAGTTCAGTCCCTGATGCATTGTAGTAGACTACGTACACTACGCCTTCCTCCGGAAGCCTCAAGATGGGGGAACTATTCAGCCTCTGCCACATCTCTTGAAAGCTCTTCTGGATTCTCACCTTTCACATGAATGTTTTCACATTCTTCGTCAAGGCTGATAGTTTTTCTGCCACTCTGGAGATTCTTGGAACAAACCTCTGCTAGTAACCAGCCAAACCCAGGAAACTTCGTACCTTCATCACACTCTTGTGTGGCTCCCATGAATGTATCACTTCAATCATCACTGGATCCAATGCAAATCCAGCCTCCGAGATGACATGTCCCAGGAAGTGAACCTCTCGGATCCAAAATTGGCACTTCGAGTGCTTACCATAATGCTAGTGCTCTCGGTGACTGTCCAGTACTACCCACAAATGGTAGGCATGCTCCCTCTCAGTAGTCGAATAGATCAGTATTTCTTCGATGAAGACTATGATAAAGCGATCGAGGTAAGGCTGGAAAATCAAGTTCACGAGTCCCATGAACACTGATGGAGCATTCGATATTCCAAAAGGAATAACCAAGAACTCGTAGTGGTCGTACCGACATCTGAAGTTTGTCTTCTGCACATCCTCATATCGAACTCTGAGCTGGTGATAGCCTGATCTGAGGTTTATCTTCGAGAACCACTGTGCTCCCATCATCATATCAAAGAGGTTGTCAATCCTTGGATGTGGGTACTTGTTCTTCATGGTCACCGGGTTCAGGGGACGGTAGTCGACACAATGCCTCAAGCTTACATCTACCTTTTTGGCGAACAGAATCAGGACTGCCTAGGGAGAAACACTGGGCCGAAAGAATCCCTTCTCTTGAAAGTTCTCTAGCTATATCTGCAGCTCGTGAAGCTCCATGGGAGCCATCCAATATACTGGTGTAGATATCGGTGCCTTCTCAGGGGTATAGGTCAATGTTGAAGTCCACCAATCAGTGAGGAAGTAGTCATGTAACCTCATCAGGGAAAATATCTACATACTGATCCACCACTATATGATATTTCATATTTTCAACATCAATTGCTCTGAGGTTAAGGCAAGCCAACTAATTAGTGATCGGTTGGACCAACCTCTGAGTATGTCTGTCCTGTGCAGCAAAGGCTCCCTTCTAACCGGTGAAGGTAATCCTGGTCCCATCAATGCGGACACACCGAACATTGAGCCTAATACATCCAATATGAGCATGGATTGTAGATAACCAGTCCATACCCATGATGACGTTATAAGGCCTCAACGCCACTACTAGGAGATCCCACCCAAAGCTCTTGCCACCTAGATTAAGCTCACACTGCCGGCACCAGTGTGTAATCATCGAGTCTGCTCCCGTAAGAGTCTTCAGCCATACAGTTCGAGCCAACGGCTCCGCCGGAATCTCCAAGCTTCAAACAAGGGAAGTGGAAATTAATGAGTGACTGGAACCTGTGTCTCTAAGAACTAAAGTTATGGTGGAGTAGACACAGATCGTACCTCGAATCATCTTTGGAGTTCTGTGATCATAGGCCTCAGCTACCTGAAGCTGAGGTCTCCCCTATCCACCTGCTCCCTGTGGTCGGGGTGGACCTACTGGTAGTGGTGCCGATAACACCTCAAAACATCGTCCACCGCCAGGTGCACGGATAGCTCCTATTCCACGTCTGTCTGCTCCCTGCGGACCACCTCGATCAAATCTATGCCTCTGCATGAGTGATATTTAAACCATATACTAATCATCCGAATGGAGGGTCAGACAGTCACGGGAAATGGGACCCTACCCACCACATTAGAGACAATGCCCGCTCCTTGCATGTGTCTCTCTACTCTGGGTGCCCCGCACAACTGATCTTGAGCCATGATGTCATCATCCTTTGGGTCTAGTCCTCTTGTACCTCTGCGAAATCTATCTACTTCTAGCTGCAGGAGACTCTGGTGCATGTTGACTAGTGGTGGGTATCACTATTGGAGACTACCCAGCAAGGAAACTCTCCACTAAGAGGGATTTCTCCAACACCCCTGCCTGTGTCAGGATACTGAGGGAGATCACCGAAGCTCTGATCTCTCGCTTGAGTCCCTATATTAAGGTCCGGGAACTGAAGAATGGGTCACGTTCCATATATGTTGAGTAGCACGAGAGGTCGGTGAACCTCGCTGATAACTGAGCTACAATCATCCTCCCCTGCTGTAGATGAAGTAGCTCTTGTATGCGCATTGCGGGAAGAGTCGCTGGGACAAACTCTGCCTGAAACAGGCTCTCTAAGTCTGCCTAAAGATGAGTCATCTCCTCGTGAACCTAGAGCATGAAGCTCCACCATCTACCCACAACTGCATATAGAAGGCTGGAAGAAACAATCACCATGAGGTCGGCTGATGTCCCAACAAATCAGAAAACTCTCACCACAGTTTCCAGCCAATCCTCAGATGCTTGTGGGTCTGTCTCTCCTCTAAACCTAGGTGGCCTCGGGAACATGAACTCGTGAAATGTGCCCAAGCAGCGTGCATCACCTGCTGTTGGGGCTAGTGGCATCGGCGACCCAATGGTGTGTGGTACCGCTGGTTCCTCCAATGTGATAGGGCCCTGCACCGAGTCCTCGTTGCTCGATGGGATATTTGGGCTTACAACTCTCGAGCCTCTTCATGGTCGTCCACGGGGAGGCATCATAAAAGGAACATATGCGAAATGGACAAGGATTATACCTGGTGAGCTGACCTGGTTGAGCTGAGTTAAAGAAAACTTTGGAAAATACACACGCAATCAGTTTTTTCATGCACTGAGTCGGAAATCATAAGACTGTGTCCTAGTGTATGGATACGCCAGCTACCGCACCAACACTGGACTCCCTGAACTAAAAACCACACTCTGTACCCTTAACAATTTTGCTTCACAAAAAATACCTGAGTCCTAAGTTTTTCTATAGAACTGACTTCTCTGATACTAATTCGTCACCGCACGGTCCCTAGGGGACGAGTCATGACAAATAAAGTTATGATTTTTTTGGAAATATAATGTTTAATCTAGCCCCAAAAATATATCATTCAAATAGAAGACAGATTTTTATTATTAAACATTCATTTTTATTAATTTTCTAAATATGTGAATTATTATTTAAATTTTCCAATAAATATTATAATTCAGAATTTTATTTGATAGGTATATATTTTATAACATAAAATTCTTTTTATCTTATTGGACTTGATTACATAGTGAAAAAATTACCAATACCCTAT
Organism: Viscum album; assembly: GCA_963277665.1. Taxonomy (NCBI): domain Eukaryota; kingdom Viridiplantae; phylum Streptophyta; class Magnoliopsida; order Santalales; family Viscaceae; genus Viscum; species Viscum album. The sequence goes on along the minus strand of OY728122.1, from coordinate 903,349,148 downwards.
TTTTTGAAAAAAAATTATTTTTTTAGAATGAATTAAAAAATTAATAAAAATTAATAAAAATTACATTATTTTAAAATTTAAATATATATTTTCTTATTTAAATTAAAAAATGTTAAATTCTTTTTTAGATATAATGTACGATATAGAGAACAAATCATTTATTATTAATTTTTTCAATATTAACACATATTATTTATTTTTCATTATATGTATTATATAATTATGGTATACCATCAAATGAATTATTTTTAATTAATAATTAAGGTATTCTCAATATATATATATTTATGATTATATTTTTTCATTGAGAAATATTTATTCAATAATATATGTATTTAAAATTATTTCAAAATCATAGTTTTTCAAATTATATACCCCCTTAAATAAATTTTTTCATATAAATTTAATTAAAATTTACTAAAAAAATCATCCATTAAATTCATATGAAAATCAATTTGTGTTTTTTATATAGATATCCACCTTATTATGAAATATATGAAAAATATTATTTTTGTCCTAAATATGATTTTAGGTGTATATAAAGACATACCACTCACAAAATCATTTTCCGGATCCCATTTTCAACATAAAACTACCACAATGCATTTAATGATAATATCTAATAATTTGAGAATAAATGATCATATCAATATAGTATCTCAATAATATGAAGTCTTATATACTATAAAATATATCCTACAATATAATTATTCCAATTATTTTACCCTTCTTTCAATGTATAACTCTCTTGGTCTAACATAGGTTGCATTTAGGTTGTTTTATCTCATACATATCTCTCTAATTCCTAAATATAACAATGTAATAAATTATTCATAATGGATAGAAGTGTATATATGATCATCAAAATAGTATCCCTCGGTTGTGTCAAAACATGTGTATAGTTATTCCTCAATATGAAGTAGTATGTGATAATCGATTTAATACCAAATCATGCATTTTTTAAATTATTACCCCATGGTATATAAGTATCAGATCCCAAATTCACTTTCATTTTACATTTAGTGATATATTCCTTAAAAAAAGTACTCAAGTCTTTACAAAAATTAATAAATATGCCCATATAGACAGATTCACATCTAGGTGTTTTTAAAATGGATCTATAACCCAAATTCCAATGGTAAAAAAATAATCTACTAAAATAACTAAACCATGATCCTATTCGATTAATGTGATCCGATATTATCATGAATTAAAAAATACATTAATATAGTTTTTAAATAATAATTCTTAGAATACTTCGCAAAACCTAGTGATTAAGTGTTTTATTTTCATGGTCATTTTCAACACATAAAATATAATTTTACTAAACATGTTATCAGTTCAGTAAATTTATTCTCCTCCATAAAAATTTTGTACATCTCACAATATATAATCATCTTCATCACATAACAGATTGAGGTATAATAAAGGGGTGACTTCAAATTCTCAATAATGTATAACAGAACAAAGCACGTAATCACTAGATCATAATCATCAGTAGAATCATGAATAGGGATTCTTTAAAATGACAAAATACGTAAGTGTTAAAAATTATAATAACAAATAAAATGATTAATATCATACCTTAGAATGATTAAATAAGACATGAATCATATAATTTAGACCCACGATGATGAGGAATGTAACGATTCAACCTAGGTTTACCTCAAACCTGTGACCCGACCTAATTAATCACATACCTGAAGGGAATTCCAAATCCATATAGGCTGGCGACATGCACCTTCGAATCAAACGACAAACCCGAGGGAATGATTTCAGACAACCTAAAAACCCCAGAGAATATATGTATATATATACAAAGAAAGACGAAATAGATGAAATCCAAATGATATATTCAATACCTGTAAGAATGTAAATGGAGTAAAATTAATTTAAAAGTATCCAAAACTCCAACAGACAAGTCAAAATGTAAAATACCAAAACCAAATAGATACTCTATATGATTTCATGGACAAACTCCCACAATCTCCTCATCGGATTCCCAACTCATTTGACATTATACCTTTTCTCCTTAATGAATCACCTTCCCATAACCTACATTAGAAGATATACAATGGTAAACAAACCACATAAGAGGTGAAAAGGGTGTGATATAACATTCTCAAAAGGATCCCACTATGTTTTACCTAACAAGACTCTATATAACAATTCAAGTATGATAATTGTACATAAAACAAAGCATGATACGATATAAAGTTGTTTTAGAAAAAATATGATAAACATTTTCTATTTATCACATTTATAAAACAAAAGAAGGTAAATTAATTTCAAATAACACTTTAAATTTCATATTTCACAAGCATCAAAATTTACATCAATGATAAATCACTATAAATCCATGAAAAAAAAACAGCTGTAGAAGTACAAGAATAGAAACATCATGGAACCCAACATGTCAGGAAAGAGTATACTCATACCCAAAATTATAGGAAAAATGAATTATGGTACCAGAAGCCAATTATCTAGACTTCATAACCATGGAGAGACCCAAGAATGTGAAACCAAAAAACAATATGCACTTAAAGCTAATAATATCAACATTAAGACAAGAGGAACACCCTAGAACATGAACCCCCATAATGGATGCTGGTCATAATCTAAACCATCAACCAAGTACCCATGGTAACCCATTTAATCATTTTAACAATAAGTTCAATGGTCTGAAAATAATTTATAACCCATTTCCCAAAACATAATCAATATACTAAAAATACCTATTTTCTCTCCATTTATCAAAATCCAAGGAAAAACAATTTTATTGAAAATATTATTCCATCACACATAAATAATCATCCAGAATTCATAAATATTTATTTGTAAACATGTTTATAATAATTGAAAAATATGGATTATAAATAACATGAAATATATAGAACCATCTAATTCAAATCTTAGGTCTCAAAAGACTGCAATGGGATCCCCCAATATACAACTACCAATACTGAAAATAGGGGCCCTAGAATCCAATCCTCATAACAAGATTGATCCCATTTAGACTAAAAGGGTTGGTTGAAAGGAGGAAAAACACATACCTCAATAGAAAAATCCCACTACAACATGACCAACACTGGAATGCCCCCTAGAACGAAATAACAGAATATATCTAGAGGAATATATGATGTAATACCAACATTAAACAATAAGTATGATAATGCAAGGAAAGGGAACTACTACTATCAATGGAAATAGAGAAATGGAATTCCCTCTTACATAGAGAGACACACCACAACATCAATGAAGAACGAACATCAAACAGATCGATCTAGAAAGATTGGAGTGGCCCAGAATAACCTAGGAATTACCCAAGGTTGATAGAAAGAGAGTTTGGAAGAGGAACCAAAACCAAACCTGCTTCACAAATTTTTTAAAAACTATACCCGAGCCATTAAACATTATTTTACCTAGTTACATGATGTGTAACCACCACTGTCCCACATACACAAAAAAACCATATCACCTCATATTAAAAATCTATAATGTAAGTTACTAACAATGTGTAAAATGACTTCAAGTTGTGTAATACTTCACTGTATGAATCCTTTCTTGACATGCATCAAGTAACCCTTTCATAATGTATAACCTAGTTATACGACAAGAAATCCTCTGACACCCTATAGAAAAATTTGGTCAATGAAAATAGTCCAAAAAATCCTTAACTTCACCATTATAGGTATCTTCCAAATTTATTCCCACTATTATATGGATATTGAAAAAGTGAAAACCACAATGAGGTTATGGGAATATTTAACAGACTAATAAAATGGTTTTAAAAACTACCTACAATAATCAATTTCTGTCCCTAGGATGTCATGTGGAAGAAGAAATATAAGGAAAATATTAGGACACTACTCCCTCATCAATTACTCGCATTCCAAATTTTCCTGAGAATATGATCAGTGATTCCATGGTACTCTAACAAATGAGATGGACTTACCCCAAAAGACATTCACATGAGTTTCAATGATCTCAACAAATTTATAAAAAATTGAATCATCTGGTTCTATCCCAATTTATTCCCAAATCAATACTTAAGCGATATTAGGATGATATTTCATGAGAAGAGATATCCCAAAGACATCATTAACAACTATAATTTGAACCATATGTGCTTACTGATAAGTAACATGACTAAGACGTTCAATGTCATCAAATGAATATATATATCTTAGAGCCAATTTTTTCTCCTTCATAGGCCATTGATGACCCAAATGAGGAGAAACATTTAATAAAACCCAGTCACTGATTGAATACTAAAGAGGATGATTCCACTTATCTAAATATAATTTCTATCATATATGGGTTGTAAACAAACACAACTAGACACAATTAATCATTATTTATGTCTCCTAGAACAAAAATGGTACAACTAATGATACATCACCCACATCAACCCAACAAAGAGGCTATCTAAAGGGGTGACCATATAACACCTCTAAGTGATCCATTCATATTGATGAATGAAAACAGTTTTTGTAAAAAAAAACTCAACCATTACAAGATGGTTATTCTATAATCCACTAAAATATGATACACTATCACAATGAATGTCCTCAAGGATCTATATGGAACACTCTTTATGAAATTTTTTTTATTGATGGAAATCTAAGATCAACTTGACCAGAGTTCCCATTTACTCATAGAGACTCCTCAAGAACCTCCGGTAAACCAAGGATCTCAATCTAAAACAATTCCATGTGGACATACATGTAACATTACTATATCCTAAACATACAACACACCCAGATCGTCAACCATTGTGGTTTTCTTGATCAGAATGTAATGAGAAGACTTCTCCAACCGATCAACAAATACCCTGATAGAATTTTTTCTTTAGTGTTTTCATGGTAATATAAAAACAAAATACATTGATACATAATCCTATATGAAAACCATCACTAGAAGAGTTTGATCCAAACCATAGGCTTTAAAGTTCTATAAATCTATTCATATCTAGGTGTAATAGTGGGACACATAATATGCAATGTCGAACATCATACCCCACCACCAGAATTAACATAACATGTCATAAAACCTCATTATAGTGCCTATATGAACTGTCCATGAAGAGTTATGATTACTAAATTAGATTAAAGTTCTAACAGACTCATGGAAGAGAATATACATAATAGAGTTAAGCATCCATCTGAATAAAGAGACCATCATTAAATGTTATCCCACCATATAGGCTTTCTTAAATTTTATAAAACTCATAATTCCATTGTTTTCTCTACAAAACAGACTCTAGGAGAGACTATTATAACTAAACACTAGTCATCACCACACCAAAAATGTCCTCCTGAGAATCCCATTGTATCTAAGATAAAATTCAAATAAGGTTTCACACTTCTATTTATTCTAGATGATCATGTGACAATAGTTTTCTACAAAATAGAATCTACAAGAACATTATCCTTCACTAGGTTGTTAGTGATATCGATGTAAAATGTCTGAAGATATTCTACAAAACATATATATATGATATTCATGTATTTGAGAGAAAATATATAACTCAAGAACTTATGATCATAAGAAACCATAACCATTCCCCAAAAATACAGTTTATCTGGAATTTAGGCACATCCATAACTTTATAATTCTATAAATTGTTAGTAACGTAATTATCCTCATGCAGTAAAAGATGAAAACAATTTTTTTTCTACCACATGTTCATCTTTCAAAACACAAATCCATACACATTTACAAAAGCGTCACCAAACATTGAAAACCCCTTAACAGGATCATGTATTATCAGAATATGATATGATGTCAAAATTCATTTCAATTCATAGAAATATGGCTGTGAGATAACATCCCATGTGAATTTAACAACGTTATTTCTAAGAGAAGTAAATGGTGATGCTAACTTAGATACATCCTTAAAGAACCATTAATAATATCCCACAAGAACATGGGAGATATAAATTTCAATGAAACTTTGTGGTTCTATTAATTAAAAAACAACCATAACCATTTATGGATAAACTAATTTTCCAAGATCAAAAATATTGTTCCCTATGAAATTTACATCATGAATCCAGAAACAACAATTGGAAATCATTCCATATAGATGATTACTTCTCAAAATTTACAGAACCAAACTCTAATGGCGATCATGGTTAGGCTTAGATTATAAATAAACCAGAATATCAACTATAAACACTACCAAAAAAGGGTAATGATATTGATGGAATATAAAATTCATTAATGATATGAAGACTTCATGAGTGTTAGTCCGACCAGAAACAATAATAAGATATTCATAATGGTCATACCTACTCTTAAATGACATCCTTAGTATATCATATTCCCAAAATCTGAGCTGATGATTACCTGACCGACCAAAAATCTTTGAAAACTACTTTCCCCCATTGAACTGATGAAACAAATAATCCACACATAGAAAATGATATTTATTCTTTAATATTACCTTATTCATATTTCAATGGTCAACAAAAATCTGAAGTGAACCATCTACCTTCTTGGAATAGACCACATCTAATTCCAAAGTTGAAGCAATGGGTGTGAATAAAACCTTTTTCCAATAGGCCATCTAGTTGAATCATTAGATCCTTCATCTCCACTAGTTCCATACGATAAGTGGTTTTCGATATCAGCTGTATACCAGAGACCAGATCAATTTTAAACTCTACCACTCTCTATATTGGATGACTGGATAATTATTCTATGAAAACATTAGTAAAGGATATAATAATAATGAATAGGTCAACAATATGAGAGATAATATCGAAATCAACTAAAATAATATACAATAATCTCTTGTCCAGATGGAGGGAAGGCCCACCGTGGCCAGACCATAGATCCCACTCCACCTAAAACACATGAGTGCCCCCATTAGCTGCATGAAATAGAACATAAGGATAATAATAATAAACCATATCATGATGAGTGAAAAAAATCCATAATGATGATGAAATAAAACATATCTAGATCATGAATGATAAAATACCAGTACAACATTTCATCATCTATTTTTAATGAATAAGATGGACACTAAAACCCCTTTTATTTCCTCTTATTGAGATGTTTCACTAAATACATTACAAAGGAAATAGGTTTTCGTGGAAGTATAACAATATCAACAAAATTTGTAGATATAATTTATTGGGAGGCACCAATATCAAATAATTAAATTTCAAATGATGATGCAATAAGGATGATATCTCTCACTATTACCAGATCGACATTGACTTTAGTTAAACAATCATCTACTACATATAAGTTGTACACTCATGATATAAATGGCTAGAGCTCTATAGTCCTTCATTCATATGACTGTACTATAGTTTCCTTTGTATCCGATGAACCCTAAGCATAATTGGGCTTAGTTATAGTAAAAAAAAGTGTTAAAAATTAAAAATAGATCCCCATGTGTTGAATTTCTTCACGGGAATAGGGAAAAATATTATAGTGTGTCTTACGTCGTAACATTCATTGAAAATCATTGACACACTTCTACTTGTAGTAGATTGTGCAAAGGAAGTTTGATGTTGGGACCCACCACCAATACTTCTATGACGATCCTACCACTATCTCTTTTTCCCCTGAAAACCACATAAACATCCATTAAATGGAATTGAAGGGTCATGAAAACCATAAATCTCCCTATTATCCATCTCTTCCATCATTTCATTGTTTACCAACTCCAAAAATGTATATTGTTTCAGTATTAATACTCGGGATCCAATATCCTGTCATAAACCCTGTAGGTTCTTCTTAGTCTTCAGCTAGTTAGTCTTCACAACATCAAGAGAAAAAAAACAATGATAGAAAACCATTTTGTTTATGCTAAAACTGGATTCTCTCCCATTTTCAATTATATGAAATCCAATGAATTTTCCTACATCAGAGACTCTAGAGAAAAATACTCAATGAAAATTGTTTTGAAAATCTTCAAATCCCAGTCCATGTGTTTATCTACCTGGACCATAGAATCCCACCATCACATACTAGAACCCATAATCCTAATAATTGAACATTTAAACTTGACATTCTTAGGTTCCTCTAAGGGGTTTTAATATTTTATATGTCCTGTCTAGTTAACCCTATGCCTTATGAGGATCATTCATTAATTATTTAAATGTTTTCTTCTCTTATAATAATTCAATTGATCGATCTCTCTCTCCTCTAGATCCTTGATATATCTCAACAACTATATTCCAAACTCTTGTAAAATCATGGTAAATATAAAAACACTACACATATGATTGTTTTGATATGATTTTTATCCACTATAAAATTCCCTTGTGGAGTATTAGTTACAACATACTATGGAACATGTAAAAGATGTTACAGATGCATACTAATGCACACTGAAATTTATGGAATGACTATACAACATAGTACATCTCAGTTCAAACTAGAAAACTCATAACTATTAATTGATATCTAAAACAAATAACAACATGTAGAGATAGATATCTCAATATCCCATCGAAACAAGTGTCTTATCACGAAAAATTATGGAGATTTACTTATCGCAACATACCTCTCACGTTCTTAAAATAATATCTATAGTCTAACAGACATTGTAAGAAAAGTACACTTGAGGATAGAGATCTGTTGAAAAAAAATCAAAATGAACCATCTTGTGTTTCCCTAAAGCATGAAACCAGACCAAATTCATCACATATCTGAAGTGTATTCCTAATCCTCATTGGATAGAAAAAATCACCCAAGAATTGAATGAAAAATGTGGGGGAATTATTTCTCCCAACCTAAACAATGAATGGGGAATATATATACATGATGAAATAAGAAAAATCTAAAATCGAAATGATATATTCCGTAAGTGTAATTAAAAAATGAAAACAAACATTTGTAAACGTAGCTGAAAATCCAAAAATATAAGTCCACATGCAATAAAAAAACCAAACATCTAATCCATATAATGGCATGGATAAACTTCCACAATATCGCCACCCTTCAGCTATATCTACTGACATAAAACCTTGTTTCCCTACTGTGGCACCATGTATTTCCCTATATTGGATGACAATCAAAGTTATAAACTGTAATGAAAAGGTGTTATGGGTTTGAGATTACATGATCAATAAGATCCCATTGAGGTTTTCCATAAGATTTATTTGTATCAAAATTCGGGTATGATTATTTAATATAAAACATGGCAAGATAGGTAGTAAATTGTTTTTATATGAAACATGGTTATCATTTTCTAATTATCACTATTCTAAAAAAGTTGTTACACCAATTTGAAAACACATTTTCAATGACATATTTAAAAAGAATTTACATGATTATAAATGTAAAAATATTACAAAAGCATGTATTATAAAACAATAGAATCATTACATTAATCACAACACCATTTAATAAAATAGGATATGCAGCAGACTACTTGTGTCAAAATATCAATGAACAATGCAGAATGTTACCTGAATCCAATTACAGTCACTCCATGTATATGGAGACACTGAAAAAAGAAAAATAACAACATCATATATATACCTAGAGTCAGTAATATACACTCTAGGACAAGAGTAACATCCCATAATGTCAACTCCCACATTGGACGATGGCCTCAAGAAAAACCTTTAACCTAGTACCCAAGGAAACATGTGTGCTAATTTTCAAATTCAATTCAATTTTTCGAAAATCTTTTTAAAACCATTTTATATTTTTTTTAAATTCCTTTTTTATTTCCATTTATTAAAAACTAAGAATATAATTTTTTATAAAAAATATCATCAAAAAACACGCAAACAATCACTCCTTTTTCATACAAATTTATTTGTAATCCAATTTATATGAAGGGAACAAAATGTTTTATCGAACATAGGATATAGATGGAACCACCTACTTCTAAATGTTATTCATAGACGAAAACACTAGGATCCAAAAAATAAATAAATCCTAATGATGATAGAGATATACCTGTAATCCAATCATGATCATAAGATTTATCCAATTTAGAAATCAAGGGGTCGATGCAAACGAAGATACACACATAACTAAAGAAAAAATTTCCCTCTTCACCACAAACAACAATAGAACAGACTCTGGAACAAGATCACACAAAAGGTTTAGATATAGAGATTAGGAAACACTGACATAGGCCAATGGATTTGATAATCCAACCATAGGATACTACCATGATCAACGCCTTCAAATAACTGGAATGTTATCTTACCCAGAGACACACCCCAACAGTAAATGAGAAGGAAACTTGAATAGTTCAATCTAGAAGGAGAGGAGTCTCCAAAAATCACCTGGGAAATACCCTAGGTCTATAGAAATACATTATTGTGGGAGAACTGAAAACCATAATCCCCACACATGTTTTAAAAATAGTATTTTGGCTTCTACAAATCATGTAACCGCCAATATCCCACACATGTTGGTAAACCCAACTCCTTTGATTAACAATACCTTATTTAAATAACTCAAGTAGTGTAAAACCTCATGAAATCATGTTACCCTTCACCATGTGAATCCATTCATGACATTCATCTAACAACACTTAAAATATTTGTAACCAAGTTACACGGTGTGAAATCCTCCTACATCCTTCAAAAAAATGATAGATAAATCTATGTATCCCACAAATCCCTGACATCACCACTTTAGGTTTCCTTAAAATTCCTTGTCGATTCATAGTGAATGTGGATTCCTGATTATCCATATACTATTTAAATTGTAGGTAGATGTAAATTACAAAAAAAAAACACATCATTTTTGAAATTAGATACATACTAACATGTTATTTTTAATATATTTTGTTGTTCTTAATTCTGTAACACATGAATTCGAGGGGATAAATGCCCCATAAATCTCATAATCGATAAAATTCGATGCTTCCTTCAAAAATTATCATTGAATTGTCTTAAAAATTGAATTTTTTATTAATTATATTTTAAAATTATCATATAAGTAACTCTTGGTAATTTAATAATAATTTTAATCCATTCATAAACATCACATATGAAAAATATAAGAAAATATAAGATGTAAAAAACACACTTTTCAATTAGAATCATATAATAGTAACATATATTTGGTGATCAAAACATTAATTCTTAATATATAACCATTTATGTGTATATAGAAATTAAAATAAATAAAATTCACATTTATTATAAAATATTGAAGGGAAAATTATTTTCAAAAAAAAATTATCATAAAAAAGTTGGGAATTTTTAAAACAGTAATATAAAAATTCCAAATTAAAAATCATAAAAATTAAATAATTTTCATCAAAGAGTATAATCGAAAATAAACCAAAATCATGTACACAAAAAATTATATTTAATAAATCTTACATGAGAAGTACATAATGTCTTCAAAAAAATTATGTTAAAGTACTTTGTAAAATTTAGTTTTGAAATAATTTTTAATAAATGGGAATTGAAAAAGCCCTAATTTTTTAAAGACATTATGTGAAATTAAATGTTAATAAAGTACATATATAATACCTTTTCATTAAGTAAAAATAAAAATTATATAAATGTTATTCAGTGAAAATGTGGATTGAATCTTAAATTCATTTATTTAGAAAATGTGTAAAATCCATTTGAGCATTTTAATTTAATATTATTTAAATTCCACATTATTTAAATGATGATAAAAATATTGTGTTAAAATGAATAAATTGGTGAATAATCATAATTTCAGATATAATAAATTTTAGTTTCTGCTACATACGGTAGATCATTCAGAGAATGTAATAAAATATTTATGTTAGAAAAAATCCATTAAATGAAATTGGAATTATTCATAATTTTTTTTTTAAAAATAGACTCATAATGGAAGAATACATTAAAATGAATCAATATATTCATGGAATAGAAATAATAATTAACAAATAAAATCATTATTGTATATAATAGGAGAATTATGAATGAATTTAGTCAATGAAGTCTCATTGTGACCCAAAGAACATATTTGAATCATGAAAACCCCTTAATGTTTTTATGATATGAAAAAAACCCCATGATATGTATAAAATTAAATAGAAATTTGAATATAATGAAATTTAGGAAGATAAGTGTAGAAAATTATGATATGGTATTATTTACACCATTGAAAAAGAAATGAAGTGTTCAACTTATACCGGTCTCATGGGAATACAATTTGAGACAAAGAAACCCGCTAAGATTAAGAATCATTACCACTAAAATATCTAGAATGAGATAGATATTGATGTTGATGTCAAAATAAAAGGAATAGGAAGAATACATGATATTAGAGGTATAATGGATATGTATACACTAATTAAAATAAATTACATCCATTAAGGAACATCTGTCTCAGAAAAGAATTTTTTGAGAGAAAATCATTACCTTATTTCGTTTCCTAGATAATGATAATATAACATTAAATAAATTAAAAATAAAAACTGAAATAACATACTTAATAACCTTATTATTATATTATACCATTTATCTTATTTAGTTATAAATATTTTCAATATTAATTCGTTATTTGTGTCTTATTTCAACCATCTCGTGTTAATAACATAAAATGATTTCATATATTTTAAAATGTCGATGTCATTAGCCATAAATTTACATGCATGTCACAATTTAGATATATATATATATATATTTATTTATTATATTTAATGATGTTAAACCATTCTATATGTTTTTAGTTACACTAACTGAAAATGCAATAGGAATTGGCTTGTTTTGGTGATTTTAGAGAATGGAAAACATTTATTAATAACAAGATAAATAATTAATATAATATTTTAAAAAAAATATATTAATAATTTTTTTTTATTATTCTAGTATTATAATAATATATTTTTCTCATAATAATAAAAAATTATATCTTAAATAATTCATTATTTAGGTGGTTAATCATACATAAAATTTAACAAGATTTAACTTGGTTGGAGAGTATAGTTAACAAGGTTCTTATATTAATAAAATATCATTAATAAAAGATAATAATGATAATATTTATATTTTTGTATTATTTTTAAAATTTTTTGAATATTTTTAGAGATAGAATAGAAATATAATAATGAAATCATAAAATATTCAACGTGGTGGCGGTAATCTACACGTATGTATGACTATAAATTTTGTTTCTCAACGCGTGAGAGTATGAAAAAGTGGATATTAAATTTAAATTTCATATTATATAAATAAAATTTATCCATACTTTATATCCTTCTATTAAAATTAAATGGAAGTAATGGAATAGATAAATCATCACATTCTGTAGGTCGTAGTCAGCACAATGCACTAACGATGATTTTATTTTTCTTCGTCAATGGTGTTGAATAAATATTTTTTATTAAATATTTATAATAAAAAAATTGGAAAATAATTCTACTTAATTTATATTATTTTTTTTAAAATGTGATTTTTTAGATTAGGATTAAAAAGTAAAACATATGAAGAAGACAACACTTAGGTCGGAGGTGTCAAAATTATTTAGAAAATTCATTGCGAATAGGGGGATTTGTATTAATATGAGTGTCCATGGTAATATGTTCTTGGGATATATCTCTATTTTGTTATAGTTAATAGTTTAATGTTGGAGTTATATTTATATTATTGTATTTTAAATGGTTAAAGTAATACCATTTAATTAGAGATGAAAATGGAACTATTAGAGACATTCATCATATTACAATAATGCTAGGATTTTTCTCATGATTAGAATAAACTGGATGGTTTACATTATAAAGTAAGAAATAATATCACACAATAATTTTAAAACATGTTTTTGACATTTCAGTTACATTTTCTGATGCCAAAATCATTTTATTTTTTTCATTTTACAAGGGAAACTGATTTTAAACATATTAATTAATACTGACATATATAATTAAAATTTACCTTATTATCTAATTTTAAATGAAATTTTTTGTCATTTAATTTAATTTTATCATATCAAATTTACATGTGTGTGAATGTTTAGTTATATAATAAACACTCATAAATACATAATAATATTTTTTATAATAATGAAGGGTTTTAGATTTAAATTTATATAAAGGATGAAGTTAAGGTTACTATATATTTTTTTGGAAATAAATTGATTTACTAAAAGTAAAATTAAATTTGTAAAGGTTTTATTGAAAAAACAAAATATAACATCGATAATTATTCCTTCAATGACTATAATGAAAATATTTTTTTAATTTGTTTTATTTAGATATATAAATTTGGAACATTGTATTTATAGAATAAAATAATATATTAAAATTATAAATGTTATTCAATAATAATATATTTTGTTACACAAATTGTTTTTTAACTTATAATACATGCTTTCATTATGATAAAATCAATTAAAAAGTATTTTCGACTAAAAAATATTTTTTTCAGAGAAAATTCAATAACACATAAAAATTAATTTTTTTATGAGAGGAAATCAAAAATGATTTTCACGTTATTAAATTTAGGTTTTTGTTTTTTTTATTTTATTTTAAAATAATATACTATATAATGAAAATTGATTTTATTATAGCTTCATTCAATTTTAAACCAAATTATCTTTATTTTCAGTAAAGTTAATAGTTATTAATTGTCAAGGATCATTGTGTTTAATATAGATTTGTAAAAAATGTCTTCATAATTTATTGTGGTTTTTTAAAATTATATAGTGTGAAACGTGTGATGGAATGTTGTATTTGGTTTAATGGATTTCAAATTCTTATAAAGTTGTAATAATAATTTTAAAGGAATTATAATTTTAATTGGAAGGTGGTAGTCCCAAATTCCCATAGTAACAAACCTCAATCATTAAAATCCAAAAATAATAATCCCACCCTCTAGAAATTATTCAAAATATATATTTTTTTTATATTTGAATACATATATGAGCACCGAGATTTATATTAAACCTAATACATAGATATAGAAAACAATTTAGTGAAAAAAAATTCACTGAAGGATTCCCCTTAATTTATTAACATGGTATATTACTTCTTATTATTACCCCTACAATAACATGAAGTAAATAATTCATCCATTTCATTTTCAATTATGGGGATCATAAATTTCTTAGAAGGGCTATCTATTGGATCCTTAAACATGGAATGAGTATCTTACCCCATCACATGGTTCACCCTCTTTTGGACTAAAAGACTGTATATATTTCAACAAACATATAATTTTTTACCTGGAGAATCAATGAATGTAGTTAAAAAAAGACATATCAAAATGTTATATTATATGGTTAAAAATTATGTTATTTTTTCAAAGGGAATGAGAAAAAAAGTATATTTTCCAATATCGGATCAGGGATTTTGTGTTCTAATATTTATAACTATTCAATATGAAAAATCATCATTATTATATATAGCATAACATCATGAAAATATCTAATATTTCTTATAAACAATTCATTGGAAATATAAAATCTCCCTTTTCAATCATTTAATTAATAATGAATACATTGTTTTGTTTTGACGGTAATCATATCCACATCCTCATGTTAATTTAAAACATAAATGATATAGACGATATGATGAATAATTGATGATCAATGGGATCATATAAATATTTCATATAGCGGGAATTTTCTAACCGCTATTCTATTTTCCCAAATCCTAGGAAATATGGTTTTCCAAAACATATAATTTTAGTTTTTAATGTAGTATTACATGTTAATTCTAATACCATTTTATGAAATTTGAGTTTGTTATAATGTTTTAATTATAAATAATGGATCATAGTGATATAGTCAAATTAATATGGGATTCTATTTCTATAACATATTTTTTCATAATATTAATACCTTATATAGATTACATAATTGGACAATAAATTTTTAATACTTTAATCTATATTTATTTTTTTGAAAACAAATTGAACTTTCTTTAGATTATTAATATCCAATTTTAGTTAAATTAAATTAGAAGTTTTATTTATTCCTCTATTCATAACCAATAATTGGTCTTGGAATGTTATTTTAATGGTTTCTTGTATTTTTACCCTTCCATCAACATTAACATTTATCACCTTGTTCTATTGTGTGAAATCCATAGTTCTAAGATGCCAGAAATGAATTTCCTCAAAATTTTCCTTCTTTGTTACACCATCTACAACATGATAAGTCAAAACATTATTTTGAATATTTTTATTAAATCCAATAATGTGTGATAAAATTAATTAATATTTAAAATCACCCCAACATATGAAATTACTTATCATGAAACAATGGTTCCATTAATATTAAATTTATTCAATGTAGTACTGACGTAATGTGTTGTTGTATTTCTATATATATGTTTAAACTAATCATTTTAACATCTTAAATGTATGTTAATAATAAGTGGATTCTAAATAGGTTAATATCCATTTCTAGACAACTTTGGTTTTTCATATTATGATATTTATTTTAATTCTAGATTTCAAAAAAAAATTAAAATTATATATATTCAATAAATAAAGAATAAATAATTATAAATTATCATCTGAACCCAAAAAAATTTATTGTACAAGGAGTAGGGGAAACATCGATTGAAGATTTACTAAGACTAATTTCTTTTATAATAATGTAACAATACAATATGTAGATGGCGAAGAATCATACATCAGAATAAAATTAACAATAATATTAATTTGGATAAACCTTAAACTAAGAAGATATTCTATTTTAACATATAATTAATAATTGATATTTTTAATTAATGAATTTGTTTTTATAACTCATTCCTTAATATCAATGTATTCAAATAAAACTATTGGCACATCATTGTTTTATATTAGTAATCATGTTTATATTCAACTTACAGGTGATCCACAAAAGCTTCATGAATCTCCAATCTTCACTTCTGAATCGATGATTTTATTGTAAAGAAGAATATTTCACTTCTAATTATCATTTCTAATTTCATCCAAATCTTTCAAATAGAAGGAAATTTCTCTAGTTGAGGATATATAGTGATCACCATTAATCAAATGATTCTTGAGGATAAATATATATATATGGAATGAGAGAGTCCTTAATACAACATGTTGTGTAGAATTGAAAAATAAAAAACTTACAAGAATCGACTTTGAAATATTAATGACCAAGTACAAATATTGATATGGTAATATAATAATAATAACACAATCGAACATACAATTTTAATAATCCTTAGTGAAACACAAGTCTAAAGAGTAATTTTCATTATTATTATATATATAACATGTGATAAAAATTTAGTCCAATAATGTATTATTTATTAGGATAAAATAAATTAATATTAATTAAAATAATATTTCACATGATGTTTCTCATTGCACAATGAATATGAGTTCTTAAATCCTTAATATTATATATTAGTCCTTAATTTATTACTATATAATTTATTAAATAAATATTAATCCATGATTCACCAATAAATCATGAATATTTTCATATTAACAAAATTAGTGAATAAATATTTAGTATATAGTCTTATAAATGAGTAAACAATATATTATATTTCCAAATTAATAAATTATAGTAGATAAATATTATATATTCATGTAATTAAATAATTAATTAATTATTGAATGGATATTATATAATTATCTAACTCAAATTTATATATTTTATTTAATAGATATTGAATTAATATTTGATATCAAACTAACATAAAAATATCATAGGACCTTCATGTTTGATTGTAACACATTTAACTTTTAGAGATTATGGTGTTTCCAATTTCTCAAAAACTAATGCATTCTTCTTCAGCCAATCCTTAGACTCTTGAGGATAATCCGATTCTTTGGAAGATTGTAGTTTTTAAATATGAAACTCTTTATAATGATCACTATATTTTTCATAAAAGGATCACCTGTCAAATCATGAATTATAATAGGTGAAGGCACTATTCATATAGTCGTAATAACATGAACCATAATCATTATCTGATTTTTTTAATCTGAGGATTCTCCTCTAGAGGTCCACCATCAACTTCATCGAATGGCCTATTATAACATCCCCTAATAGGCATGATTCTATAAAACATCAATAATCAATACTAAACGAATAACTAAGGATAAAAAATTGTAAATTGAAAGAGGACATACTGGAATATATTTTCCATCTTGTATAATTAATGATTATAATTTCAACATAATCATATTTAATAAGTGAAATTTATATAAATTAGGTGAAAATAGTCATCAAGTAAAATTTTACCAAATCCCCTTTGGGACATAAGGATTATTATTGTGAGAGATATCTTGACACTCAATCAATACAACCTGTTTACTGTCATCAATCCATTATCCTAGCAGTGAGGAATATCCATATATAATGTGACATCATGAAATGGTGAACATCCAACATTTGATAATATTTTTTCATGAATGATCATATGATGCCCCACACTATTGATACACGATCATGATTTGACATAACTCGAACGGAGTTCCTAATCCACATTCCATGGTTAATGAAACCTTGAATCATATAAGAATAAAAATTAAATGATTTTACCAAACAACGGAGGATGATAAATGACACAACTCATTATTCTAAACACTCCAATATGTGAATGTACTAGAAGAAAATATGTAAAAAAGTACCCCAATAGTACATCATCAAAATATTGATCATCTTCCAATGAAAATCACAAAGAAACCATAAAACAAGTTGATTAATTCTCTCTTATCCACCCCTATCACTATTGATATCATAGACTAGAAACATCCCCAACAACCAAGTGGATCTTTCCCATAACATTGATCTAGAAAAAAATAAATTTATTTAAAGGGAATGGAAGGTTGTGATCAAAACATCCATTTTTGTTACCACCAAGTGATCCATAATCAATTTTATAACAATTAATAAAAATACTTATTCAATTAATATGTTAAAAGTAATATATTTGGATTACCATATTATCAACAGAATGTAATTTCATATTTAGAAGGATTGTATGTATTTCATAAAAAGTATTAAATTATCCTTTTACATATAAATATATATAAATAATTCATCATGAACAAAATTATTTCAAATTATCAATGTCATGTAATTGAAATTTCATGAATATCATTGAATGATGTGTTATGCCCTGAGGTATGGTAGTTTCTTGAAATAAGATCCTCCCAATAGTAAATCAGGGATCCCAAAACAATGGGTGCACACTTCCCTCAGCTCAAGCCATTAGGACTCAACTCCATATGAGGGAAAATAATTTGACAATAATTTTAGTTAATTTCTTTCAACATCAATCCATTACTATGGGGTCAGATACTATCATTATTATCCTAATTTCATATAAACGTCCTTGGCTCAAATTCTCTTCAATTAGTCAAACTATCAAGCAAGGGAAATTCCATCATTTCAAATAAATTCATATTAAAAATTCCCATGTTTTATTTTTCAATATTCCATTCAATTTTCAAAACCAAATAATAGTATTGCATCAGTTTTTCATTTTAAAATCTTTATTCAATTTATTTCATTTATCTCTCTGTTTGACCATATATAATTCCATCAAATCAATTTCAAAATCTATAAATCAACTTTTTTCCCCAAAACCACCATAGAATATAAATTACATTTAATGATGTTAATTTTTCAATTTCCACCAACTTTTCAGAAACAAAAATCAATCATTTCAAATCCAGGTATTTAAATCATTACTAATGATATTAAAATAAATCATGCAACTTAGGATTCATTTTTAACAAAAATTATAAGTTACCATGTACAATTAATTAACATGGAAATAAATTACTACAACATTAAATTATAAAAAATTGTGAAGGTGATGATGATAAAAAAACCTAGATCATAAATCATTAAGATCATACTTAGGTTCAATTCGTAAAAAAGTACCTACTGATGTCAAAATATGGAAATGAGGATTTAGAGATAACTATGCTGAGGGAAATCATCAGAGATAAAATCCCACACTAATAAATGTAAAATAAAAGGAATCCCATGAAAATTACCTGGTGTATCACATGCTATTTTAGATAATAGGATTTACATAGAATGAGATTTTTTAGGCTACAATGTATAAAAATTCACTGAGCATGGGGAAATAACTTTGTGAATCTTATTCATGATTTAAATATCCTAAGTGGTGTATATGATAATAAAATCATCAGCTAAATTATAAAAACTTGATCCTGACTATTTAATTTCATAAAATAATTTCATATCTAAAAAATCATTCATGTTATAAAGCAGGTTCGTGGATTCATCCAATAGATGGATTCATGTCTCTACTGATATTCACAATGTGAGTTTTGATTATGGATAATTCACTACTAGTTTATGTATGAACACTAAATAAAGACCTCCATCACAATCCAATACAAATGGTATGACTCAAAACCAATGGTACTTTTATACCTAGACTCTATTGCTTCTAAAAGAAAACAAGCATCACCAATATTTAGATCCAAACATGCCTAATTAAATACCTAAAATATAGAAAGTGGATGTTATAATGAATATGTGATATTATAATTTTAAACATATAAAAATTTAATAAATATCATATACATATATTAAATTATTAATTATATCTAACCATGTCATATAGTTTTGTAAATCAAGTTATATCGGTTCATGTGGTTATAAAACTTCGTAAAAATGATCGACTATTTCATTTCCCATTAAATTTTTGAGGGGCTAAATATACGTTATTACATTAAAATTATATTGTTTTTGTATATATAATAAAATAATTTAACTATATAATAATATTTGGAGTGGATTTGTAGGTTTTGGAATAATAATAAAAAACACATAGATTAGAATGATAACACTTCTTTGGAAACCCTCCATATATATGAAACAAAATCAATATTTAGACAAATCCAAATCAAAATAATCATTCTTTGAAGTGGGGATGGAAGTGATAAAAATATAATGTAGTGTATTGTCAAAGAAAAATGGTATTATCTGTGTGAAAAGGAGAGGATGGGGGTTCCCTTTTATATGTGGGGGATAAAAATGATTTGTTGTTTTTGATAAGAAAAATATATTCCCACATTTTAAACATGTCACAAAGATCAATATTTTTTTATTATAATTACATATTTGATATAAGTGTAATATATTTTCATCTAATAGTAAATAGTCATTTTAAGCTATCTTAACCCTTTTCAGTTTTGGAATACCCATGGTAAACCAATTTTAATACTAAGCATGATAATTAATTGTCACTATATTTAATATTCCTTAATAATAATATTTAAATTTAACATATTTTTCATTTTTAGTTATTATAATAAAAAATTGTTTATTCATTTTTGAAACTTCAATTAAAATAAAGGGAATAAGTTATTTAAAAAATAAAACTATGGATGTGAGGAAAAAAATATTTTTCAAAGAGGATATTTTCTTAATTATAAATAGTTTCAATATGAAAATCATTTTTAAAATAATTATAACTAAAATATAGGATCAATAATTACATAATTGAACTAAATTTTACCTCAATTATTTTTTAAATAAAATATAATAATTTTTTAATTGATTTACATGAAAATTATTTTGTCAAAAAACCCTTGTATTTTTAACAACTCACCAATAAAATAAATCATTTTTTAGACCTCCCAATAATTTACACAATGATAATTTTTACACTTAGATTTAAAAAATATTCATAATATTTTAAAATGAATTTTATATAATTTTATGACATAATATTTTAGAAAATTCTCACCAAAAGAAATATTTTTTTGAGATATTTATATTAATAATGTATATAAATACATTGTTAAAAATTATAAACATATTTATCAAATTATTCTATTTACAAAAATTATATATAATGGTATTTTTGAAATATTACATCCATGTTGAGGGGTAATATATAGTAATAAAATCAAAATGACATTTTCAAATTCAATCCATAGTACATATATCATTGGGGAGCCCAAGGCCACCTATATCCACCACACATGTCAAACGAGGCCATCATTCAACATCATGCTTCCCCATCCTTACTATTTATAGTCTAACTTCCACATCGTAGATGAATAGTCCCTAAACATAGCACCATGAATTAAAAAAATCATTTCTTTTGATACCACTAAATCACACCGACTACTTGAAAACATCATAGAGGTCCTCCAAAATAAAACATTCATGTTCCTCATAGGACAAATAACTAAATATTTTAAAAAAAACTATAAAAAAGAGAAAACCCATATCATGTAAAATATTCCATTCAATAATACCAAACATCATTAAGAATTAGGTGTCCACCATAAACAGAATAAATCCAAAATAAAAAATTAATTAAAAAAAATGGTAATATCATGATCTCGTTTAGATGATACAACATCTGGAAGGAGACAGAGATAATGCACCATATATAATGAACTGAATAAAATGATAGAATGATTACCAAGGTGAGAAACCTCCACATGATTAATTGCACATTTTATTACTCCCACCACCACAATCCAATCCATCCTGAATAGCCAACACCACTAACCCAGATGGGGTCTAATGTGAATGACTCGAACAACTGGGAAGGGTTGATATAAGAGGAACTTGGAAAAATTATCGATTTTAGAACAATAAAATAATTTTCATCATCACCGTCAGAAATCAAAAAACAGAGAGTCTCCATTGGAACCACCTGTTGCTATCTGGACACACAACCAACCATATGAATAAAATCTTATAACACTGTTAAACACATGAAAAAAACATAAAAAATATTAATTTAGGACAATTACATTTGACCAACCTAGGGAGATGTCATTGGAAGAGAATATAGGGTAAGGATGAATCTTCCCGAGGCATCCACAATGAGTTATGAACTTCACTAGACTATCAAAACCTTCATTAATCACTTCATTGATATATTGAAATCCACGCCTCTTGGAACACCACCTTAACATCATCTAACACCTACCAGGCCAACCTAAAAACCCAAAAATCCATACGAGGATCATAATGATGATCATGTGGAAATATCAGTTGATAAAACCATAACTTCTTCAACTAAAAGATATAGCTGCTTCCAAAAAAGAGAAAGAGAGAACATCACTATAGTGAGAGAACCCAATACTCATAGAGATAAAATATAAAGAGGATATTGGAAGATTAAATAATGAAAATGAGTTAGAGTTGTGAGGAGAAAACACCAGATTCAAGAAATTGTCATCGCTCTCCAGATCACTGACAGAGAGGAACCACAGGATGCATGCGCGGGATGAATTGTTTTGTTCATGTAAAACCATTTAATGTTTTTAAATTTTGGTTTTCTTATTCATACATCCATTTTAACAAAAATTACATAATTTGATTTTTTGAATACGAAAAATAATAGTATATAATGGTTCATTAGAACTCAGTGTTTCATATAAAACAATCTATAAAATTACATAAATGTATTATCTAACAAAATTCATTCTATCTGATTGATATATATTCTACACCCCTAAAATAATTTCCTCATTCATAATTCTATCACTCTAAAAAAATATATGAGTATATTTCATCGCAACCATATTGTAGTATTCCCATATAGCTTTATTATGTTGGTGTGTATTCAATAAAATATAACCATTTGATTAGTATGGTTTCATTTAAATTTCTCTCTATAATCAGGAGCCTCAATATGAAATTCCAAAAAAGATAGTCCATGTCCCAGCAATTAAACTTTTGAGTTTAGTTTATCTGAAGGATCCAAAATGTACTTTTTCTATAAGCATATATAGAACACACTGTGGAAAAAGAGGGGATTTTTAGAAGAACCATTACATAAGAAACCAAAAATACTCAATCAATAATATCAAAGGTTCCAATATAAAAAATAATTATCACTAACTTATTACAAAATCACAAAACCATATCCAATTTGAAAATTCATTGGGAAACCATCTCAGCAAATTCAACATCTAGATCATGCTGATGATTTTGAGAATACCATGTTTCTACACTATGAAATATTGATGAGTTGTTGAACTGTATAAAATTTCATCACCATTTACTTAGCTCACTAATGTCTTATGAAATTATTTTCCAAAATAATCCTAAAATATTGGCTTTCTACACTTCTTTCCAACCAGTTCTTCATAAAAATCCATCTATATTATTTAATGAAATATATTTTCAATTAAAACAGCACTTGTGGGATGTGTAGATCCAAACGACATTTTACATATATAGAATAACATATCAACATATCATCTATTTTTTGAATTTTTCTTTATGACTAACATTCTATCAAAGGGTGATATGAAGTGAGTAAAATCATCACCATATCAAGAGCTTATTGAAGAATTTTCCAAAACATCAAGGTAAACCTCAAATACCAATCAAGAATAATAGAACTTTGTACTCTATTAAATCATACAAACTCCTTTATATATATTTGGTATGCTGATCCAATCATAAATTGTGTCCGGTAGTTGTGATGTATGCTGGATTTATAAGGGGATCAAACACATTCCACATATCATTATTCCCTTTAGTTTTTTTGGGATTCCAATGAAAAATATATATATGGAGATTTTTTCCCATTTCCATTTAGGTACAATTAATGGTTGATAAATTAATATATAATTATTTCATATGGCCTTGGATTTCTAACATACAAATAAATGAGATACATATTTTATATTATCTCTCTTAATTCCACCGCACCATAATGTATCCATTATATCTCTATAATTATTCATACATCCGCAATTAATAAGGAACTATGAACATTGATCCTCATCTTGTATCTCGTTATTCGTATATACTATAGATAGAATAGATATATAGTTTCTAAACATAATAATTCAATCATAATAATTAATAACATCTAGAACATTTATCACTTTCTTCTTCACTTTTACATATTCATTTTTTCTGAACATTAATCTTTGCATGGATTTATAGTTATATATTAATTTCATACTGGCAATATTTGCCCGCTTCCAACTATATTTTAAGATATATCCTTTAAAAATCTTTAAATATTTAGTCATTTGTGATCCCAATCATGGAAAATATTTAACATTTCCGTTAAAAAATATATCCACAACCATGTTCTCAATTTGAGCATGTAAATTCATTAATAATTTATAATATTCCATTACCTAAAACCATTTTCTATATTTCATTCTTTACAATTTTTTTGAATATATATATTAAAATTATTTAATTATTAAATATATCATAACTTTTTCTATTATGAAAAATCCACCATATAATTAATTCAAAATATAATTTATATAATTCCAAATCATGAGTTGGAAATTTTTTGACATTAACCTTATTATATACATAGGCATTATATATCACCATGTAATATTTAAATTCTAATATTTTCTTATTGATAAATTTTTCCCAAAATAAAATAAATATTTATACCTCACATCATTTTAATTAAATATAATATTGAGAAAAATATTCATGTTTTTTAGTGGTAGATTATTCACCCTTTTTATCATTATGTTATGATTTCCATTCATGTGATGATCCTGGGTGAGACATGTATTCATTTTCATTAAAACTCTATTAATTTGTTTGTTATAATGTCCCAAGAAATATGCTGAGGAAACATAATCATCAATGTTCATGTAAACAATAAAGTTTATAAATTCCATTAAACTCTTCAAAAGATTATTCCTACACATATAATAACCCATCTAGATTCTAAGAGTTACATAAACCTTATTTTAAGAAAATTTATCCAAATATGTCATTAATCACATTAAAATCCCTTCACAATGAACTGAAAATTGGGTTACTAAGAATATAAACTTTTTGGAATACATAAAATCATATACCAATGATGGAATACATAACTCTTATTTAAAAAAACACTTGATGACATATATTTTCCCAAAATTAGCACAACCATTATATGTTTCATGATTCATATAAGAAAAATACCATTAGTAAAAATAATTCTAAATCATCATTCATGAATTCAAATAAAAAACATCTACCCTTTTACATCATTGATTTGAGATAACATATTTCCATCCCTATCCCGGGTTATTACCCATACTTTAGGGCCTTGATTTAGGTAATTCACATGTTCCACATAAATAAGAAAAAAGATTCATTGTAAATTCATTTCATTATGACTATTATTTCCACATTGAAATCATGTTCCCCCAAATTGATATATTATTATAGTTTATACTTGACATATTCTTGACATGTAGAAACATATATGTTATATTATTTCTATTCATTTCCACATAAACATTAAAAAATGTTTATTATACTCTTATTTGATTTTTCGGGACTCCCACCAATGTTTGTTTTGGTAATCACATATCATGATAACTGATTAGGAAAGAAAAAAATTTCAATATCTATCATCATCATCCTATTTCATTTTTTATGAACATAGAATTTTATTACAGATACAAGGTTATCCTAATTCTTCCTAGTTCAACCTAATGACTAAATCCAATGTGAAATGTCTGATACACAATAAACATATTCGTGATACTACATAATCACAAAAACTCATTCATTTCATGTATAAAGAATTAGAACATATTTTCACTTTAAGATTCTATAGGTTTTGTCGATTACATTCATGTTCAACATATATTCAAATACTACATGATGAATTATAAATACAATGAAAATTTAAAAAACATACCTCAAAGGAGTGTGAAAAGAACAATGTAGCATGGCTAATTGTCATACACGATGTGATTATCTTGTAAAATCCCAATGAGTCCTGTTCGAAGTTATTACTCCAAGGTAAATCTATTATAGAGCCACATGAACATGTAGTATTATAAAAGGGGTTTAATTTCCTTGAATCCACTTTCTCTTCCCTTTATCCAAATTCATGGGCATTTTCTTATACATTGAATTATCCTTATACATATTGATAAGAATATCATATGACATATCCCTATATATCTCACTAACATATTATTTTCCTACATTTCTAATGACAACTAATCCTTTATCTAATTCCCTATATAATGACCATACATATCATACATAGATATGTAATATTAATGTTTAAAAATTCATTTCATAACATTATGATTCATTCCACAATCATATTTGCATTTTCCCTTGTAAACGTCGATAAAAACAACTAGTTAATATATGAAGAATCTCATCCCCCAATATGTACATTAAATAATTACCCTTCTTAGACAATCATAAAAATATCATTCTTTACAACCAGTGGATAGGAAACACAAAAAAATGTAGAATAGATTATCAATAAATGTAAACAAGGGAGATATCAATATAACAAGAGAATAATGTTATGTGAACACTATAATGAAATTGGAAACAAAACCATTAATATCATATAACTAAAAATGGATTGATGGAATGAATATTGTAGGTTAAAATGTGTTGAATCATAAATGAATTAATGATAATTATCCATTAGATACAAACATTGGAATTACACATAGATTTTTTTACATTAACATAAGAATAAAAAAATAATTTCCTTGCTAGTCATGTCTCCTAGAAAATAATTATAGAGAAATAAGTTTACACCCTATACCATCACAATAGAAAATATTCACTCACAATGCTATCATAGTGGATTAGGTTCACTCCCCAAACCATTTTAGTATTCAAGCCTCACTCCCATGAATATCATAATGGAAAAATTATGTTATCCCCTTACCCTAGGATCGTATGAAACTAAATGGGTTCTTTGGAGAACAAACAACATCTACAAAATGGAAGGGATATATACTTAATACCATACCTCAATGTTTCTAAGAGAAATTATAAGAAGACCTAGTGGAAAATGGTCTATAGAGAGGAGGCCAGGAGAGGGGGTCGCACACCATGGCAGAAGAGTGGCAGTGTTGCTTCACGTGATTGGGGGGGAGGAAGGGTATGGTTATGTTTAAAGTATTATTTTTTAATTTAATAATATTTTAATTAATAAGCATTTTAAAGTAGTGTTTCATGAATTTTTTGGGCCTCATGGTTTGGAAAACCATGTTCCCTCCATTGGGCAC
Source organism: Viscum album (assembly GCA_963277665.1). NCBI lineage: Eukaryota > Viridiplantae > Streptophyta > Magnoliopsida > Santalales > Viscaceae > Viscum > Viscum album. The sequence continues at coordinate 903,321,267 of OY728122.1, read as the reverse complement.
AAGGTCTCCTTATATTGTTCCTCCTATACGGGCTTCATAACCCAATGAAATCCATGGAGTGAATATTGGAAAGGATTAACCTATTTAAACTACCCATTTAGGGTATATGCATATTTTGGAAGACCATACACAACCCATGTGAAATTAATCTTCCCCATAGTAGCAGGCTGCAATATTTCCTTCTGTGGGCCTCATGATTTTAAAAAAACCCTATGTCGAGTACATACATTTAAAAAATAACTATTTCAAGGTTCATCATTCCCAAAATTCATGTAGACAACAAGAAAACATGATGTATAATGACCCATACTTTACATACATTGTTAATACTTCAAAATTTAAGTACAATTTTTACAACATATAACAAAACCATGAAAGGACCATATAGGTATAATGTCTTTAGAAACTGGAAACATAAACAACTGGTTCATGAAAAATCTACGTTGTCTCCCATATATTTCATCATATCTAGAGTCCCTTTTTGGAATATTCTACTTAATAACCATCTTCCTAACATGGGGAAAGAAAAAATACAAAAGGGTGAGCTCAAATGCTCAGTAAGGATAAACAAAATAAATATCAATCACATCATATTCATAGGAACATATCATTTTGAAAATCCTAACCTGCAAAACAGATCATAATTTCATAACATGGGATAAAACATAGTTGTGAAATTTAATCCCAATAATCATAACCTCAAACATGAAACTTTTTTTCATACACACATAATCATAGAGAATCATTTATTAGTAGTCAAGACCCATTTCCAATACTATCTTAGCGGACAAAGTCCATTTATGAACCGAGTTCACTCCTTGTTTCAGTCCTGTTTCACTGAATCGGATTAACCTGCCGTTCCAGCCATGTATATCTCATTAGATATAAATCAATACCCAATGCATTGGAGGGAGATATAGGTCCCACCCATCACATAATGATACCACTCTTATGTGTGCCACAAAATCATAAATCATACATCATTGCATAACCCATGTAATAAAAATGGGATTCTTAAACATCGTGACATCATAAAACAATTCATATATGATAAAGGAATTCATAAAAATAATTCAATAACAACATAATCAAATCAATGTAATAATAGGGATAGAAACAGAACCCTATATTGTCTTAGATGGAAAATAATTTGGATAAAACACTTGAACTCCATTGTCAAGGAAAATATCCTTTCTACTTCAAAAAAATTTCATTTCTTAACATGTCATTCAATTTTAAACTAAAATAAGTTGATTAAAAATAAAACTGAAAACTTTTAAAGGAAGATTCTTGGAAATAATGTTTTCAAAATCCATTCATGCCGTATAAGTTAAAAGAAACATTCTTCTTGTACTTTTTTCAGAAAAGTCAAAAAAGTACCTTGTACGAAAAATGACCAAATATTTCTTTCATATCTTTTACTAAAAGCTCACCTAAGGGTAAAATTGTATTTAAACCATTGTAGGTGGATGGAAATAATATTAAATATTGAGGAAACATGGATGTGGATGATAAAATACACCCCAGTAAATACAAAAGTATAAACAATCTCGGATAAAAATGAGATTGTGATATTTTCCCTTACCTTAGGTCCGATTTGCTTCGTAAGTGTCTGAACCTCCTGTATAATGATTTAAATAATATCATTGACTTATTCCAGAATCATAATTATTTTTATGATATCATATATGGTCATATACTTAGCTTCTAATTAGTAATATTTCATTGCTACTTGTTATTCGAGTGTTTATTACTTTTTGTTCTTATGTGTGTTTTGTTGAATAAATTCTTATTCTTCTTTTTAGGTTATAGATACCTAATTTCCAGAATGGTATTAGTGTAATATATATCATATTCATTCATTCAATTCATTTATATAACCATTATGCAATGACGATCATGTAGAACGAGTCTCTTCACATCGTGGAGATGGTATTCCGTACGTACGCACGAGCGATGATATCGTTCCCATGATCGTGGAATTGTATTGGAGTGTATGTATACTATTTCAGAATCAATATAAAATTAAAAAAATAATATATATTTATTCATTACACTATTATACCCATCCAATTAAGGTGGTGGTGGAAAATAGATTACACCACAACGTGGATACGGTATTCTGTACGTACGCACGCGCGGTGATTTCGTTTTTCTTAGGATGGATAGATGGTGAAATATGGTTGTTTCATAATTATAATAACATATCAGTATATGAGTGATATTGATGTTATTACTTCATAATGAAAAAACTAATGAAGAAAAATTTGAAGAAGAAATAAATTTGAAAGAATCGGTAACGGACATTACCTCTTCTTTGAAGCGCCTCTTTGAGACCTCCTTTTAGGGAACTAAAATTGGTCTTTGAAAAAGACCAGGACCTATAGGATGTTTCTAGCGAAATGGAAAAGATAATTCGGCAGGGGTTGGCCAAGTTTGAAGGCTCAAAGTGGTGTGAGGAAGAGAGGGAGTAGGTTCCCTTTTATAAGGGAGGAGAGGGGCACTTTTGGAAAAACTAAAAATATTATTTTATTATACAGTCATATTCGGTTTTTAATAGCTCCAAATTGATTTATTTCGAAGCTAAGGTGGGGATGGGTCGAAATAATCTCATCCAATATAATTTAGAAAAGTTTAGATTTCTATTTTAAACTTATCATTTAGATTTAACTTTAAGTTAGATAATTTTACTTTTACCATGTCTTCTTGTTTTCATACACTATAAGGTTAACAAACATACAATAACAAGCCAAACGAACCCCAAGTTGCTCATTATTAATATATATAACCTTATCTAAGTTATTTTTCCGAAACATATATATTTAGGAATAAAATAACAATTAATAATATAATATTAGTTTTAAAAACTATTTTATGTCAATTTTGACACTATTTGGTAATTGATTTTTGTAAAAATCATAACAGAATGATTAGTTAGAAAAAATATAAATAAAGAAATAATAGCATGTCATATTAACATATAAAGTTATTGTAATTCATAAAAAGTCTCAAATTATATTATTTGTGTAATTATAACATTAATCATGTCAATATTTCATTAATAATATAATTATTACATCATCATTGTGTCATAAATAAATTAATTTATTTAAAGTCTAAAAATAAAAAATAAAATACAATTATGTATGAAATCTTTTTATCTTTATAATGAATATTTATAGTCTATTTTATCTTATGTATAACCCTATATTAAAAATGATTTAGTTATTAAACACTGATTTTAACTATATTAACCCTTCTTTAAATAAATTAATAATAAATGTCCTAATATAATCCAAGTGGCCCTAAGTGGTCATATTTTATTCCTAAGGTTGTTTTGGGTCGAATTACACTTATCTGATAGAATTAGTACATGTGTTATGGTAATAATAATTTCATTTTTACCCTTAATTACCCTATTTACTTTTAACCGTGGTAAAAAAAAAGTAAACAGTTACTATTGACCAAATATTATTTTCATCTCATTAAACTACATTTTTGACCTTGATATTAACTGGGTCCCTCGGATTTTCAAAATTCCACTCATAGATGTGGTAAAATTATGTTTATATGAATTTGGAAATTCTCCTAGGAGGTGGGTAAAAGACGATGAAAAGTTCAATAAAATTTTTATATATCTAAAATAATTATAAAATGACTCTAATGAATTAAATTGAACCTATATAGGTGTTATGTATCAATTTTGACCTGAAATAAATAATTAATTAAATAAAAAGTTGGTTTTTAAATAGTAACCCAGTGTTTTCACTATTCATCAAAAATTGAAAGTTTTCAGAAAAATACCAAAATTTCACCCTATGCTAATTTCGATATTCTAAATCCAAAAATGAAGTCCGTTTTAAAAAATAAAATTTCAAAAAGTGGGTATTACTATTCATAATGGCTAGTTTTAGTAATATTTTAATAACATGTCATTGTTTAGTGAAACTCGGTATTGCGTACAACGCAAGCTATCGAGGAAGGTAACGATTGCGTGTAAAGCTAGCCAAGCTAGTTTTTTGTGTAGTAAAATATTCCTTTGATGATTTATATAACATAAAAACAAAATATTTCTCATAAAAGTCTCAGGTGTTACATTCGACCCCCCTTAAAATGAATTTCGCCCTCAAAATTCATCACTTTGTGACAAACACATGAGGATAAATCTCCCTTATAATATCATCAAGCTCGTATGTAGCTTCATATAATTGGTGGTTCCCCCATAAAAAATTCACCAAGTGAGTGGTCTTGTTCCGTAGGACTTTTTCATTATGATCCAGAATCTCTATCATTTGTTCTTCATAAGAATGATCTTGTTCTAGCGGTACAACTTCTGAGCTGAGTACATGTGAAAGATCAGGTATGTACTTTCTTAGGAGAGATACATGGAACACATCGTGAACTTGAGAGAGATTCGGTGGAAGCGCCAAATGGTAAGCTACCTTCCCAACACGATCCAGTATTTCAAAAGGACTGATATACCTAGGGCTCAACTTTCCCTTCTTTCCAAATATCATTACTCTCTTCCAAGGAGATATTCTTAAGAACGCTTTCTCACTCACTTCAAACTCTAGGTCTTTTCTTCGGTTGTCAGCATAACTTTTTTTTCGACTATGATCTTCTCTTATGTGTTGTTTAATAGATCAGACCGTTTCTTCCATCTCATCCACAAGATCAGGTCCTAATAACTTTCTTTCCCCAACTTCATCCCAGCAAGTTGGAGTCCTTCATTTCTTTCTATAGAGAGCTTCATAAGGAGCCATCAGACTACTGGAGTGAAAGCTATTATTATAAGAAAATTCTACCAAAGGTAGGTGTTGATCCCAACCACCTTTGAAATCCATAGAGCAAGCTCTCAACTTATCTTTTAGAGTGTGAATTGTCCTCTCAGACTGACCGTCTGTCTGAGGATGATAAGCAGTGATGAAACTCAAGTCTGTATCCCGAGTATGCTGAAGACTTTTCCAGAACTTCGATATAAACCTCGGATCCTGATCAGATATAATGGAAAGTGGTACTCCATGAAATCATACCACTTTCTTTACATATATCCTGGCAAGCTGGCCTTGAGAGAAATCCTCTCTAATAGAAATGAAGTGTGCCCACTTTGTAAGATGATCAACTATGACCCAGATAACATTATTTCCTTTCAATGTTTTAGGATGTCCAGTGGAAAAGTACATAGTGATGTTTTCCCATTTCCATTCGGGTATGGGTAATGGTTGTAAGATCCCCTTATACTTTTGTCTCTCAGCTTTAACTTGTTGACAAACCAAGCATCGAGAGACATATTCAGCAACATCTCATTTCATGCTATCCCACCAAAAGTACTCTTTCAAGTCCCTATACATCTTCATGCTTCCAGGATGAATAGAGAATGATGAACTATGAGCCTCATCCAGCATCTCCTTCTTTAATTCTGGGATGGGAGGAACAAAAACCTGATTGCTGAACTTTATTATCCCATCACAATTAAGCTTGAATTTAGGAACATTTCTCACATTCTTTTGTAACTCTACATCTTCTTTATGTGCCTCTTTAATCATCACATGTATAGATGGTTGAGAATTCATTTGAGAAAGATAATATTTCTCCCCTTCCATTATAATTCCAAGATCCATCCTTTGTAAATCCATAAATATTGGATCTTTTGTGATCCTCATCATGGATAAGCTAGCATGGTCTTGTCGACTTAATGCATATTCCACCTTGTTTTCTTTCCCAGGGTGGGAATGAATTGAGCAGTCGTAATCCTTAATCAGCTCCAACCATCTTCTTTGGCGCATATTCAGCTCCTTTTGTGTAAAAATATACTTTAAACTTTTATGATCAGTATAAATATCACACCTTTCTCCATAAATATAATGCCTCTAAAAATTTAATGCAATGATTACTGCAGCTAATTCCAAATCATGAGTTGGGTAATTTTTCTCATGGATTTTCAACAGTCGTGAGGCATAAGCTATCACCATATCATTTTTCATAAGAAAACACCCCATACCCTTCATGGATGCATCACTGTAGATCACAAACAATTCTCCACTACAAGGAAGTGTGAGTACAGGTGCCTTGGATAACCTTCTTTTCAACTCCTTTAAATTCTCTTCACATTCCTCCGTCCAATTAAAATTAACTCCTTTCCGAGTCAACTTTGTGAGTGGATTAGATAATCGTGAAAAATATTTCACAAAACGTCGATAATATCCAGCCAAACCAAGAAAACTTCGGATCACAGTTACTGTTGTTGGTCTCGACCATCAATCAATAACCTATTTTTTTGCTGAATCTATAGATATCCCCTCTTTTGAGATTATGTGACCCAAAAATGAAACTTTTTGAAGCCAAAATTCACACTTGGTAAATTTGGCATAAAGATTCTCCTTTTTCAGGGTCATCAATATAATTCTCAAGTGATATTCATGTTCTTACTTTCTCTTTGAATATACAAGAATATCGTCTATAAAGACTTCCACAAACTGATCAAGATAGTCTCTAAAGACTCTATTCATTAGATCCATGAAGATAGAAGGGGAATTAGTAAGACCAAATGGCATCACTATAAATTCTTAGTGTCCATACCTTGTCTGGAAAGACGTCTTTGATATATCCTCCCTTTTGACCCTTAATTGATGACACCCTGAACGAAGATCAATGTAGAAAAAGTATTGAGCTCTGCGTAGTTGGTCAAATAAGTCATCAATGCATGGGAGATGATATATGTTTTTGATAGTGATCTTGTTAAGTTCATGATAATCAGTGTAGAGTCTCATTGATCCATCTCTCTTCTTAACAAACAGAATAGGTGCTCCCCAAGGTGACGCACTAGGGTGTATGAATCCCTTATCATAATTCTCTTAGAGTTGTTTCTTCAATTCCTACAACTCAATTGGGTCCATTCTATAAGGTGTCTTTGAAATAGGAAAAGCACCGAGTACGGGTTCTATTGAAAACTCAACTTCATGATTTGGTGGAATACCCGACAATTCCTCCAGAAAGAAATCATCAAACTCCCGTACAATGGGCATATTCTTAATCGTGAGTTTCTCACCATCCATTTGAGATAAATAACCTTCATTTAGTAGAATCAATACCCATAATATGGAAGAAATTTACACTAGAAGGTTATGTTCATCCTTGCATCGATAGACGATCATAGATTGATTTGGAATATGAAATGTGACTTCCCTTCTTTGGAAATTGATATGAGCACCATATAAAGAAAGCCAATCCATGCGAATAATCACATCAAATTCCACTATAGGAAGGATCACAAGATTTGTAGGAAACACTTTCCCACAAACATAAATTGGAGAAGAATTATAAACTTTTGATGCGACTGTTGTGCCATTAGGGGTTGTCACAACTAACTCAACATCTAATTTTTGAGGTAATACATCGATGCCCTTATAAATTTTTTCAGAAATAAAAGAGTGGGTGGATCCAGAATCAAATAAAACATTTTCTACTTTAGAGTGTATTATAAGTGTACCTTTCACCACTTCGTTATCGTACTCCACATTGCAGATAGAAATTGCATGTGACATTCCTTTGCCTTTTCCCTTAAGAGTTTGTTGACGTCGATCATCATCAAAAACCCTTGGATTAGGGAATTGATTGGTATAATGCCCCATTTACATGAACATGTAACATTGAAGTATAGGAGGTGCACACTAGGTATCCATTTCATTATTCGCATCACTAGACATCTTCTTCCCATCATTGCGGCATTCAAATGCTTGATGAACTTCCTTTCCACATTTGAAACATTTACTTGGCCCTTTAAGACAACTCCCTCCATGTTTACTTCCACACTTTGAGCAAAAGGGAAAACTCAACTTCTTTTTAGTGTGATCTTTAGATTTTCCTTTGAATTCCATTTTCCTCTTCTTATCAAATGCATATGACTGATGGGTTACTCCAATCTCCATCTCAACTTTGAGAGCACGTCGAATGATTTTCTCGTAGCTATTGAAGTCCATTATGGCTAACTCCCTTTGAAGACTTGGTTTTAAGCCACGAAAGAATCGATCGATCTCACTCTTAGGTTGGATAATATTCCTAGAAGCGTACCTTGCAAGTCATGTAAATTTATCTTCGTAGGTACCAACAGATTCATCATCCTTTTGCTTTAGTTCAAGAAACTCCTTCTCCATATTTGTTCGGAGAATACGAGGGAAGTACTTATTGAAAAATAAGTTCTTGAACTCGTCCCATTACATGGACTCAATTTCATCCCTCTGACTCGTATTCTTGATAAGATTCCACCATTGACCAGCTTCTCCTTCCAAGAGATAAACTACTAAGATGACTTTATCATGTTCAGAACATTGAAGAACTGAAAATATATATTTAGTGGTACTGATCCATTGTTCAGCCACTAATGGAGCAATAGACCCACTGAATGAGGGTGGATGGTGTCTCATGAAGGATTCAACAGAATGTTGCTCCTTCCTTTACTCATTTGGATGTCCCGCATGATTCATAGCTCGAGAAAGTTGTGTGAGCATAGCTACATGATTTTTCATTCCAGCTCCCATAATGATTGGTTGTTCAGGGGTACAATCATTGCATTTCCCGTCGCATTCCGCATTAACACGGTTCCTTTGGGTTCCAGCCATTGACTAAAACCAAGAAGAATAGTGTGAGAAACACTAATTATAATAGGAAAAACACATAATCAAGAATAAAATTTCACACTTAAGGTCTTATCATAGGTTTTTCATGGCCATTTCTAAAACACTAAGATTATGTTCTATGCTTAGACATATCCTTAGGTTTCTTACTAAGGCTTTCACATCATAGTTTCCAAAGGATGACTATACCTTTCCTCTGATACCAACTATAACGACCAATACTTTACATACATTGTTAATACTTGAAAATTGAAGTACACTTATTACAACATATAAAAAAACCATTAAAGGACCGTATAGGTATAGTGTATTTTGAAACTGGAAGCATAAACAACTAGTTCATAAATCATATACGTTATCTCCCATTAATTTCATCATATATAGAGTCCCTCTTTGGAATATCCTACTTAATAAACTTCTTCCTGACCTGGGGAAAGAAAACATACAAAAGGGTGAGCTCAAGTTCTCAGTAAGGGTAAACATAAGAAATATCAATCACATCATATTAATAAGAACATATCATTTTGGAAATCTAAACCTGCAAAAAAGATCATAATTTCAATACATGGGATAAATCATAGTAGTGAAACGTAATCCCTATAATCATAACATTAAACAAGAAACTTTGTGGCATTCACAAATAATCATAGAGAATAATTTCATAGTAGTAAAAACTCATTTCCAAGAGTATCTTAGCAGACAAAGTCCATTTCTGAACCGAGTTCACTCCTCATTTTAGTCCTGTTTCACTGAACCAGATTAACCTTCCATTCCAGCCATGTCTATCTCATGAGATATAAATCATTACCCAATGCATTGGAGGGAGATATAGGTCCCACTCATCTCATAATGATACCATTCTTAAGTGTGCCACAAAATCATAAATCATACATCATTGCATAACCCATGAAATAATAATGGGATTCTTAAACATCGTGACATCATAAAACAATTCATATAAGATAAAGGAATTCATAAAAATAATACCATCAAAACATAATCAAATCAATGTAATAATAGGAATATAAACATAACCCTATATTATCTTATATGGAAAATAATTTTCATAAAACACTTGAACTCCATTCTTGAGGAAAATATCCTTTCTACTTCAAAAACATTTTCTTTTCTTAACATGTCATAAAATTTTAAACTAAAAGAAGTTGATTAAAAATAAACATGAATACCTGTAAAGGAAGCTTCTTGGAAATAATGTTTTAAAAATCCATTCATGCCGTATAAGTTTAAAAACATTCTTCTCATACTTTTGTCCGAAAATAAAAAATGTACCTCATACAAAAAATGACAAAACATTCCTTTCATATCTTTTACTAAAAACACACCTAAGGGTAAAATTGGATTTAAAGAATTGTATGTGGATGTAAATAATATTACATATTGATGAAACATTTATTTGGATTATAAAATACACCCCCGTAAATACCAAATTATAAAAAAACTCGGATAAAAATGAGATTGTGATATTTTCCCTTACCTTAGGTCTGATTTGATTCGTAAGTATCCGAACCTCCTGTATAATGATTTAAATAATGTCATTGACTTATTACAGAATCATACTTATTTTTATGATATCATATATGATCATATTCTTAGATTCTTATTAGTAATATTTCATTGTTACTTGTTATTCGGGTGTTTATTAGGTTTTGTTCTTATGCGTGTTGTGTCGAATAAATTCTTATTCTTATTTTTAGGTTATAGATACCACATTTACAGAATTCTATTAGTGTAATAAATATCATATTCATTAATTCAATTTATTTATATAATCATTATGCAATGAAGATCATTTAGAACGAGTCACATCACATCGTGGAGACGGTATTCTGTACGTACGCACGAGCGATGATATCGTTCCCATGATCATGGAATTATATTGGAGTGTATGTATACTATTTCAGAATAAATATCACTTTAAAATAATCATATATATTTATTCTTTACACCATTATACCCATCCAAGTAAGGTGGTGGTGGAAAATAGATTACACCACGGCGTGGAGACAGTATTTCGTACGTACGCTCGCGCGGTGATTTCATTTTCCGTAGGATGGATAGATGGTGAAATTGTTTTGATTAATAATTATAATAATATATCAGTATATGAGTGATACGTATGTTATTACATCTTAATGAAACAACTAAAGAAGAAGAAGTGTAAGATGAAATAATGTTGAAAGAATCTGAAACTGACATAACCTCTACTTTGAAGCGCCTCTTTGAGACCTCCTTTTAGGGAACTACAGTTGGTATTTGAAGAATACCAGGACCTATAGGATGTTTCTAGGGAAATGAAAAAGAGTATTTGGCAGGGGTTGGCTGAGCATGAAGGCCCAATGTGGTGTGAGGAAGAGAGGGATGAGGTGCCCTTTTATAAGGGAGGAGAGGGGCACCTTTGGAAAAACTAAAAATATTATTTTATTATAAAGTTATATTTAGTTTTTAATAGCTCGAAATTGATTTATTTCAAAGCTAAGGTGGGGATGGGTCGCAATATTGTCATCCAATAGAATTTAGAAAAGATTAGATTTCTATTTTAACCTTATCATATATATTTAACTTTAAGTTAGATAATTTTACTTTTATCGTGTCTTCTTGTTTTCTTACACTATAAGGTTAATAAACTTACTATAACAACCCAAACAAACCCCAAGTTGTTTATTATTAATATTTATAACCTTATCTACGTTATTTTTCCGAAACATATATTTTTAAGAATAAAATAACAAATAATAATATAATATTTGTTTTAAAAACTATTTTATGTCAATTTTGACACTATTTGGTAATTGATTTTTTTTGAAAATCATAACATAATTATTAGTTCTAAAAAAGTTACTAAAATCAATACTAACATGTCATATTATCATAGAAAATTATTTTAATTCATAAAAAGACTCAAATTACATTTATTTGGGTATTTATAACATCAATTATGTCAATATTTCATTAATAATATATTTATTGAATCATCATTGTGTCATAAATAAATTAAATTATTTAAATTCTAAATATTAGAAATAAAATTCAATTATGTATTAATTATTTTTAGATTTCTAATTAATATTTATAGTCGAATTTATCTTATGTATAACCCTATATTAAAAATGATTTAGTTATAAAACTTCGATTTTAACTATTTTAACCCTTCTTTAAATAAATTAATAATAAATGTCCTAATCTAATCCATGTGGCCCTAAATGGTCATATTTTATTCCTAAGGTTGTTTTTGGTCGAATTACACTTATCTAATATAATTAGGACATGTTTTAGGGTATTAATAATATCATTTTTACCCTTAGTTACAGTATTTACTTTTAACCGTGGTAAAAAAAAGTAAAAAGTTACTATTCACCAAAATTTATTTTCATCTCATTGAACCACATTTTAGTCCTTCATATTAACCGTGTCTCTTAGACTTTCATAATTCCACTCACAGAAGATGTAAAATTACGTTTTACGTGAATTTAGAAATTCTCCTAGGAGGTGGGTAAAAGATAGTGAAAAGTTCAATAAAATTTTTATATATCTAAAATTATTATAAAATGACTCCAATGAATTACATTGAACTTATATACGAGTTATGTATCAATTTTGACCTAAAATAAATTGAAATAAAATAATTAATTAATTAAATAAAAACTTGGTTTTTAAATAGTAACCCAGTGTTTTCACTATTCATCAAAAATGGGAAGTTTTCAGAAAAATACCAAAAATTCACCCTAGGCTAATTTCGATATTCCGAATCCAAAAATGAAGTCCATTTTGAAAAATAAAATTTCAAAAATTGGGTATTACTATTCATAATGGCTATTTTTAATAATATTTTAATAGCATATCGTTGTTTAGGGAAACTCGGTATTGCGTACAACGCAAGCTATCGAGGAATGTCGCGATTATGTGTAAAACAAGCTAAGCTAGTGTTGTGTGTAGTGAAATATTCCTTTGATGATTTATATAACATAAAAAAATATTTCTCATAAAAGTCTCGGGTGTTACATGATGGGCCTATACCCAAAATTAAAAACATCACTATGAAGCATTCCAAATCACAGAATTTCACTATAAAGCTCAATTTTAAAAATGGCCCATTCAGTAAACACAAAAGTTCAAATTACCTAGTATTTTTTTATGATTCAAAAAAAGAGATATTGAAACTAGTTTATTTGAAATATATTACTGAAAATTAATAATATATATTATACCATATATAAATTATTTATTACATATTATTAACTATTTATTAACAACTTCCTTAATGAAATGATTTTTCTTATAATAACAAGATCCTTCATCATATATGATTCAGTTTGGTGTATTTAGTAATTTTTCATAGATCTACCTTTTATAATAGCCAAAACAATAAATATGATATAAATATAATATATATTAACTATATATTTTTATATTAATCCATTAAATATAGAAATATAAAAAAAATACACCATTCATGGAGATGATAGTTCATACATATTCATAAATGATGTTTTCATTTTCATGATGAATGGAACAAAATAATTGTAAATATTATTTTAAAATAAAAAAAATCATTAATATGTCACATATATCATTTAGATTCATTAAATTTTTACTTAATACCATTTATATAAATATAAAATGAAAATTGTGTCACATCACTTTATGGAAGCAGTAGTGTACATGTAGGCACAAACAATGTTATCATTTTGAAAAAAATCGAGGTAAAAGGTATATGTGACATTATATTTCTATAAGAATAATTTTGTCATTATTATCATATAAATATGTAAATTCCATCATTTTATTCTTCTGTTAGAGGAATTTATGGAAAACTAATTACATTGATTCACAAGGTTGTAGTAAACCATAAAAATGAATGATGGTTTTGTTTCCCATTTGACAGTTTATGAGATTGATATTGGTTATTAAATTAGCATACTAACATATCATTATATGTAGGAAAATTGTGTTTTTGTATTATAATATTATTATAAGATTTGTATGTATATTAAGAATAAATATTACCCGAATTTAATTTAGACAACAATATATACTATTTGGATCACCTCCTTAGATTTACACCAATAGCCTTAACTAGATGTTATTATAGTCAAAAGAAGGTCACTAAGAGGTGTGGTTGGAACGATAGAATATATTTTAGTCTGTCATGGAGAATAAAAAAGTAATTTTAATCATGAAGTTGATAGGATATGAGGTGAACATTTATATGTGGGGGAGAGGACATAATTGAAATTTTCACGAAGAAAAATATATACCCATATTTTACCCATAATAAAAGGATTTAAATTGAAAAATTATCAAAAATAAAAAATAAAAATGTATAAATACTGAAATATTATATGAATTGGATTGGGTTTAATTTTATTTTAAACTATATCTTTTCACTTTATCCCCTGGTAAACTTAGTTTAAGAAAAACCACTGTAATTAATTTTAACCACTGTGACTAATAATTATAACAAAAAAATTAAGTTGATGTTGTTATATATTATCAATTATTTAAATAACAATTTTGGGAATCATTTTCCCAAATTCTAAAAACATATTTTTATAATTTAAATTAATATATACCATGTAGACTTTATGAAGAATTGATTTTCCAAATTAGAAAATTTCTAATGTATAAAAAAATATTAATAAAACATTCATATATATATTTATTATAATAAAATAAATTGGATTAATTATTATAAATTTTCACTAGTCTTAATTTGAATCCATTTTTCTTAAAATATAAAAATGTACATGATTTATATTTTTAATGATATTTTCTATGAAAATATTTTATTTTTCACTATACATTAATTAATTAAAATTTTAAGAGAAATCCAAAAATTCAAAAAATAATAACTTTGAAATGATGATTATAATAATTATTTTCATTTTATACAATATATTTTATAAAATAGGAAATTATTTCAATTATTATTTGATCAAAAAATAATATTTTTTTTTGAAAAAAATGAATTCTCAATTAAAATAATGCCTTGAAAATTTATTAACATAATATTTGAAAATATATTTTATTTATCTAAAACATTCATATCATTTTTTTCATATTTTTTTCCCAATTCATGAGGCGAAATTTAATTAGTACTTTATAATTGTTTTTTAAGTAATAATATTAATAGTTAATCAAAGTGCATTAAAACTCACTGTTCGGCGTAACACATGATATCAAATAAATTAAATTTATTTTAAAAAATATTATATAATGTATTATACTACTACATTCATCCAAACATAAAATGAATTTTCCCATCAAAATACTATTTTTCTGATAAAAAAATGAGGGTATTTCAACATAATCAAATCTTCAGGTTCTAATGTGGCTTCCTCAATATCGTGGCTTCACCAGAAATCCTTGAACAAGTGTGTTTAATTGTTGCATAGAACATTCTAAGAAATAAAAAATCTATATTGGGTATTCATCGTACGGTAAAAATGACAACGTAGTATTAATTATGAGTATAATAAATTTTTTGGATCTAGTATGTACATTATTTTTAGTTATGTATGTAAGACATTGTGGACCTGGGATAGTTTTCGTTGAAGCTCCAAGAGATAACTGAATTTACCTATTCAATAATGGAGATTTAAGAGGATAATATTCTAAAGGATCAAATTCCAATTCATATAATGAAACATAACTTTATTAGCTGTGAAAATTGAGTGAAAAAACTTCTAACCATATTAAAAATATAGATCATGCTAAAGATTTTTAGCACAACTATTTTGTCAACTCTAAGCTACATTGATGTGTTGTTGAATTGATCTGAAATTATATACCAAATAAAAAACTATATTGGGAAAAAATATATTTCTTTCCCATATTTATCCCATCAGGATGGATATCTTCCTATATTTATAAATCAGGCTTCAAAAGGATCCATTTGAATCCTTTAATGGAAGCTATTATATTGTGATAATTGTAATAGATAGTGGTGTTGATCCAAGAATCAATTGAAATCATTAATAAATATTATCCTCAAATCTTTTAGGTTTTGAATTATAATTTTACACTTCCCATATTTATATGGACAAAACCTTAGGATAAAAATCAACATCATTTTCGGAGCCTACTGAAGTCATCTCGAACACTTCAGGGTAAGCCCCTGATCCAAATCAGAAATAATAGATGTAGTGTTCTGTACTACCTTATCACTTCATTATGTTTTTCCTAGAAATATGATACACATAAATTTTTTTGGTAGCCATGATGTGTTCTAAATTAGTATGAAGATCAACTGCCACATATATAACATTGTTACCATTAAGAAGATTAGGTATTTTGTTGAAAAAAATCAGTGATGATGATTTCAAATTTCTATTATAGTATGTGTAATGGATTTTAACATCATGTTACACTTCATTCCATCAGACATAACATTATTACATACCTTGAAATGATAAATAATATATTGAGTATCTCTATTTTTACCATCCATCTTCAAATACTCTTTCAAAACTCTATATATCTTTGTACTTACTGGATGAAAAGATAATGAAGAACTACAATCCTTCACTAAACACAACATCTTAAAATCTACTATATATGGAAGACATACATGGTTTCGAAACCATATTATTTCATCACATTCCATGTTAAACTCAACAATATTCCACATCATCATCAATATATTTCATTATCCATATATACCACTTCAATTCTAACTTTGTTGGGTAGTTGAATAATCATTTGAGGAAGTTATGATTTCTATACATCCTTGATGATTTTGGGATCCATATTTTGAAAATATAGTTATATTTGATAATTTTAATCCTAATAATAGAAAATATTGTATTATCATTTCAAATCAAGGAAGCAGCCACCATGTTCACATTCATATGGTGGTAATGTATTTAATATTCTTATTCTTTAATATACTCAAACAATATTCATGGTGGGTTGTTCAAATAATTCTATGTTAATATATAATTTAAAATCAAATAATCAGAATATATATAAATGAAATTATCTAGAATGATAATTCCACTATATTTTAAATTCATAAAATATGGGAGGTTACATGAAAACAAGAGTTTGGTAAATCCTCATAAGAACCTTCAATTTCAATGATCTATATGCTATCACAATTTCATTTCCAATTAGAATCGTTATATATATGTTGAGACATATTTTCCCAAAATAATTATATTCATTATTATTCATATGATCTGAAAATAGTTTTAACTGTCTATGGAAACACATATTTTAATTGAACGTTTTTCACCCTTATCACCTTCGAGTTTGGTATTAAATCCCTAGGGCCGAGTCATGTGTGACTAGTTTACTAAAACTATAATAATATAATTATCATAAAATCCACATATATATAATGAATGGCTAAATCAAATATCTTCATAAAAACCCTTATGGTCATCAATTCCATTAATAAAATGAATATTTAATTCCTCCTCAAATAATACATCATTTTTAACCCTAGAGTTAAAAATACCTTATTCCAATTAAACAGACCCCAAAATTATAGAAATCTCATTAAATTCCAGTAGAATATAACCTAAAACCATGTTGTTAATATATTGTACATATGATAATACATAAACTCATAAACCCATGATGGTATGAACAAATATTTTGATAATCATACATGAAGACCAATATTATTCAAAAAATAAAATAATTCCTTGGATATTTCATGAATCATGTAACCGTAATATAATTATTAAAAATAAATCAAAAAAACTATCAGGATTTTCGTTATATAAATACTCCATCCCATTTACATAGATTATTTTTTTTAAAATAGTTCATTCTTTATCTATGGGATAATGACTATATTTTGTAACATTATCGTATAATTCCAATTTTAGCCACATATATGTCATTGAATTACATGGAAATTAATTACCATATATCCTTCATTTTACATAGAGAAATTATTAAACATGGTTTTACATATTATTCTTAGTTCATCATCCAAACATCAAGACATGTTGGATGCCAAATTTTCATTATTTTGTGTTAAATAACTAATAAATTTTCATCATACTCATATTGATATTATTGGATTCTCACTGATGTTTATATTTTAAATCATATATCATTATATACGATATGATATAATCCAAATATTGTTCTATCTAGTATTAATTCAATTTGGTTACTTAAAATAAATGATTTTCCATCACTTTCATTGTTATCACGATTCCTCTAAGTTTCATTGATTGACCAATACCAAAAATAATAGTTTAATAAAAAAAATCATCATGGAAAAACTATATAATCATTAAAAAAAATTAATTTATGTCTCTACTGTGATACCTTCTTTTAAATATTTTAACCATTTGGTTTGATATATGTAATTCATGGTCATAATATATTAAAATCATTTTTTGTTTATAAATACTAGATGATTTTCAAAAAAATCCCAATGGACTATCAAATTGTGTTTGCAGCAATTCCTATTCTCAGGAACTAGGTGATGATCAATTTTAATACAAAAGAAACAATTTTAGAGATATTACCACTAGGTATATAAGTTATAGATACAAATATACTTATAGTGTCTACATAACGATTTGTTTTTTTGTAAACCACTCACTCTACCATTCATCCTAATTCAAGTAAATTTTACTATACGTTTTCTTATCCATAGATATATTATTTTATATATCATTATTAATATCCATATGCATATCACTAATGTATTCCCACCCTATTTTATAAATAGAATATAATCCATTCACCAATACGAATTATAATGACCCAAAAATCTAATAAATATATGTGAAATTTTATTAAATAAATAATCATTATTTACATAATGATCAATTCAAGAATCACATTTTTCTAGTTCCATTGTAATCAATGATACATGAAATAAATCATACAAAAGTAAACTATATCATCTCCCATTATGTTGATCATAAAAAGAATCATTAATATACATATCACCTAAAATATATTCCTTCATAAACTGGGAAAAGTAGACATGTAAATGGGTGATCATAGATGGTAAATAAAGGAAAACATGAGAGATATCCAAATAAAATCAATATTAGTTTAAAATAATATGATAAAAAAAATTAAAACCAAAAAATTTCGGGTATCAATCATAAAAACGAACCAAGGAATAAATCATGGTAGTTCATAATATATTACTCATGATAGAATCAAACAACAGGAGCCATGGGATCATAATCATGGAATTATATATTGATATTTATCATACACATAAGAATATAAAATCATTCCCATTTTAGAAATGGATCATGAAAAAAATATAATAATGGATTGGGTTCACTCCACGAACAATCATATTAATCATGGTCGAATCCATCGACTTGTATAATGGATTGGGTTCACTCTCCAAACTATCATAGTAGTAAGGCATTACTCCAAAAACTATCAAAGTGGAAAAATTAACTTATTGGATTATGTTTACTACCCATTTTATCCATTATTATCATATGAGATATAAATATTTATCGAATTAATTGGAGAGAGATATAGTGCCCACCCATCATATAATCCATACAGTTATATGCCACTTCACCACAACATATTAATCATTTCATAAGATAATAATAATAAATAGGTTTCATGAATATATCATAATATTTGGATGCATGGGAAATGATATTTTCATATTTTATATAACATCAATGTATTTCATCATAAATTGAATATGATTTTGAATGATCACTTATATAATTTTTTTTAGGAAAACATCCTTTCCACTTTTAAATATCAAATGTAAAATATTAATATATTACAAATAATTATAAACACAATTTCATTTAAATTTATATTTAATCATTTAAAGGTATCTTAAAATCATTTTTTAGTCACATAGGTAGATATTACTATTCATTACATATAAGTAAAAATAGATGATTTTATACCTAGTTTTGGTAAAAATTAATAATTTACATGTTCAAAATGTAACAAGAATATTTTTTTAAACAAATTTTGAGAAATTTAAAAAAATCAGAATTTATTTAATAATTCATTGGAAAATAGAAAAAATAATTTTAATTGTTTTTAAACCTGAAAATGAAATAAAATGATTTTCGACCAAAGTGAGTAATAACATTGATTTTGATACAAAATATTATTTTAGTATCATGACTACATAAATGATGGTTAATTAAAGGAAACATGTAACATAAATAATTTACTATAGGATAATAAAATAAATTTGTTTCAAAACATAAATTTCACAATATTTTATCCCCAAGACATAATCATAATAAATCATGACAAAAATGAGATTGTAGCATAAAACTGCTATCACATTGGTAACTTTGGAATCATAAGTTCCACGAATAGAAGAACAATATATATATATATATATAGATCTGGATAACAGTCATATGGATAATCATAAAACATATTAATGTTTATTATATAAAACACACAATGAAATAATATATTGAATAAGAAATTTTTCCCCCAAAACAAAAGAGAGACAAAATCCCTTAGCTCACATTTCAAATATTGGAATTTACATTCAGAATTTTTTTACAAATATAGGGTTATTATAAATACATTTCATAACCATAATCATATATATTATACAATATCTGAATTACCATTGGCCTTTTATTACCCATTTATTTGCAATTTCACTTTTACAATCATGATTGGGTTATTAAATACGTTGTTCTTCGTGAATTAATTGTCTTCTTATCATCACTAGATTTACATTGATCATGGTTTAATAATTTAAATAATGATATTTATGATATTAATATCATATATATTCATTAGATTTATTTATTTATAATAATCCATTCATAATAAATAGATAAAATTAGTTAAACCTATCATAAAGATAGTATGACATATGTTCACATGGTCTCTTCTTCCATTATCTAAAGGAATTGAATGAATGAAATGTAAGTAATACATCACTATTATAGAATAATTTATAAGCCATGTATATTAAGAATAGTAGTAAAGTATATCCTTATTAAAAACCATGTCAATGAAAAAGAAAATATTAATCACACCCCTTCTAATAGGCGATAGTCCACATGTACACATGACTTATTAAATTGTTTTCCTTTGTATTGTATTTTACTATGGTATTTTTTAAATTATATTTCTTTAACTTTATTTATACCATTTATTTGATATAAATATATTAAATCCATTATTTAATCAAATCATGAGGGTATGTGATGGGAATCAAATTACAACAGTTCATAAGGTGGTAGTCCCCCATACACATGATAAATTATTTCACACACCACTATTTTTAGGAGGATAAGTATATGTGTAACATATAGTGTCTTTTAAAGAAAAACATATAGTCGATAGAATATAAAATAATCCACATCGAGCCTAAAAGAACAAAAACATTTTAATATTTATGTGTGAGTCATTTGACCTAGTGGTTAATTTGGTGTGTAATAATATAAAATAATAAATTATAAACTATATATTTTTGAAATAATAAATAAATATAAATGTATTGATAAATTATTAAAAACATAATAAAATAATATTAGTGAAGTCATTTTATCTTCATAAATATGTTTTCTACAAACATTGAAATTATTTCTTTTTCTGGAAAATGTTATAATTATTTTCATGAAGTTTCATAAAGCTTATTTGAAAATATATGCATAATTTTATAAACCAGAATATCAAAATTAATATATGGTGAATTTTATAGAATATTTTGAAAATGATTTTTTTTTCTGTGAATAGAAAATAAATATCATTTTTGATATGGTACCTTTTGTGATATCATCATGATATAATTATGATATAAAAATTTATTAAAATTATTGTAATAATAAAGTATTATATAATAATATAAATATCATACATAAATAATTCATAACATCTTAAATAATTTCTTTTTTCATGATACATATGAAAATCATTTATTAGTTATGATGCAGTCCTTGCACTACACTAGAAGTCGAATATTTTGTTCCCAATAGCTAAAAATTGAGACGAATTAAGTCATTTAAAGACCATTCCATTAAATATAATGTATTAATTATTATTTTTTACTTCTAATTTCTAATATTGGAGTATTATTGAATTAATAATATTTAAATGTACTAAAAATTTCTGTGTAAGACAAAAAAAGTTAAATTATAAAATTAAATCAGTTTTCCTCAAATGGATTTTAGTAAATATGAATACTAATCTAATATAAAAGTTTATGTTGGACGTAATTAATTTATTTTTAGTTTTTATATATGATATAGGTACCTCCGTTTTATAAATTAACACACTTCTCATGCAAGTAGATGGAAATCAATGAAACGATTATATGTAAAATGATAAAAACCATTAAATGAGTAAGAAACATGAATAAATATTATTTTTTCAATATATCACAAAAATAATTATTCTAAGGTCAAAATAATGACCATTGACAATGACATGAATAATGTTATATATTTTAATTTATTTTAGTAATTGAAATGTCAATGATATCACACTCTAGTTTTTAGTACATTTTATATTTTTAATATGGGGTTGTCCAGAAAATATATTCAACAATAATTAGTATTTTTAATGATAAATGATTTACATTCATCATGCCAATTTAATTTAAATTTTTATTAAAGTAATATTTTCTTTAAAATAATTCCCAATGCCGACTCAATTATTATTTAATTGATTGAAAAAATTAATGAATGAAATTTATAATATTTAAATAAATATAATATGAGACAATTATTAATGCCTCTTATTTTATAATGTTTTATTTTTATAAATTAAATAGATAAATTCAGTGATTAATCTCTGAGGCAACGTATGTTTCTGAATCTTGATGTTCTAGGAAGAGTTCATGGAAAAATAATATGTTTTTAATAGAATGAATTAAATGGTTTTTTGAAAAATTATATTAAATCCTAAAAGGATTGCAGGAACAAAAATATAAGATCACTATTGTGTTCATAGAAATAAAATTACCTTAGGAGAGGCCTCACATCAACTAGAGTGGCATGACTGTTAAACGTAGTTTTCTTACATTAACATAAATAAAATAAATCGTATTTATTATATTTAACATTTTGTGATAACGTAACTGCAATTTCCCTTTTAATAAAACATTTTCAAGGAATTCAGTTTTATCATCATAACCCTGGAATTCCTCTGAGGAAGGGAGATGAAAACCTCTCTAATGAATAATGTTGAATATCAGTGGATCAATAATCAATGATGACACAATCCTCTATTCTCCATCAATAATTATTACAACCACCTGGTAGGATGTTGACCTCTTTGTGATTTCTTCTTCCCCTCATAGATTAAATGATTAACTCAGACCAACCACGAATAGGATTTTCCGTTCTTCGAATGTTCTTGTGGGAAAAATGATTGTAGTAGGGTTTAAAAAGGGGAGAAGGATATTTGTGATTTTCATATTGTTTTTATACATCAAACAATAAAACAGGAATGGGTCTTGGCTTATGAAAACATGTTCATGATCTATTCTTTTGGAATTCATGTTATTTATCGATTCCCCCTCAATCGATAACTTTATTTAGGGGTTATTATCTCTTTAAACACAAGTCTGAATGATCAATAATTTCTCCCCTGATCTATGGAACAATGATCCATGATCAAAAGACATAAACCTACTATGGTATAATAGATGTGAGATAGAAGGGTAGTTTGGTTTAGGTGGGGAAGCAATATATTGAGGAACAAGGACATAGTGGAAGGTAGGCCACTATCGGTGAGGGAATGATGGGTCCGATGGGGCCAGTCAGGTGGGCATCAGGTAGCAATGGGCTACCGACAGGGAGGCTTGCGGCGGAAGTAGGTCAGGGCCCGGGATGCATAATGTGTGAGGTTGTGCTGAATGATGTCTCAAGAAATAACTTGGGGTTGGGTTAGGAGGCCACAATAGAAATATGTGATGTAGATTGAAGCTGTTTCATATGAACCCTAGGCGGCAAGGCCATGAGTAATGTGGAACTGGTGTGCCGACGATGTGAAAAATAGAATGATGTTGCATTTACTGGGCTACATGGGGGAGCCACACATTTATGTTAAACCACATGTATATGAGGGGTGCAGGGAGGGAGTTCTGCATCTGATAGTTCAAACCGTCCTCATGTAGCAGAGTGAACTGGGGTGTTTGGTTTACTCTGGCAGCCTATCAGGATGGACCAAGTTTCACAACATGCTAGTTCTAGATGGCCCTGTGGGCCAGACCAGTTTTATCCTGATCATACCATACATGGATAGGTCAGCCAGACTGGGTCAGGTCAAGAACAACAAGTCTGGTCGGACCCAGAACAATACCGGGTCGTCATGTCTTATAAAAACATCCATATCATTCAAACAGTGTGTTCATTTGATGCGTCATTTATAGCATTGGGAACCATGCAATAAGTTGGTACTTTTGGAATAACCTATCTTAGTTTTTTTTTGATTTTGGAATATAGCCTCATGTCTTGAGAAGTAAATTATCCATTAATGAGTGTGTAGCATGTGGAATTGTGTGGCCTGTTGTGACATGGTGACTATGTGACTTGGGGGATGCATGAATCATAGATTTAACATGTGTTATTGACCCCCTATGTTTTATAAACAGTTAGGGTGCTATCGAAACTCCATGTGGTATCAACACTATCTGTCTTGTAGATACTTTGTGTGTTATTGACACTCTTTGTTTTATCGATAATTGGTTTTTTGTAGGCTTCAAATGATAATCTTTCTTTCGTGATTTAAACATATATTTGTGTGAGAAGACTACACATCATGTACTTTTCGTATGGTGCACCTAATTTATTTCATTTTTTAAAATCACAAGTGATTTTTAGTGGTATTAATTTGGGGTTCTGTGGTGTATTACGATGTATTACATTACTCACACTTATACGGGCTCTACCCAAATGTGTCATGTCTTGTGTAGACGATAAATACTTTAATAGATATCCTAATGTACCAAGACCCAGTGGTATGTATAGTTTTCTAATAGACTAGGTGTGATCCAACATCTTAGTGAACTTTTTTAAACCTACCCTTAGTGTATGGTTTTCTGTAGACATGATTCAATAACTTTTTCATTCAATTTTTTAGAAACTTTCTTAGGATGGGCTGGTATTCTAGTCATGTTTACATTCTAGTTACCTTGTATCATACTGTGTGGATGGTATCATAGTATATGAATTCATTTTTTTTAATTATTGTTTTTACATTTAAGAATTGTGTTCTTGGAGTTTTTTTCTTGGCTATAGAGGACTCATATCATCCAATACAAAGAGGGTGAGACTAGTTAATTGAAGAGTTATCTGTAGAACCCCGTTATGCATCAGTTAGTCCTATATTTCAGGTGTTTCCTTTTGAATGAAAATACAAAACATGTCCCATAACTATTGAAACACCACACACTATGCCTAAAACATTCAGTCTGGGCATAAACTGTAGATAACTAGTCTATACCATGAATGACGTCGTAAGGCTTCGACACCGCCACGGAGTGATCTGAACCAAAAATCTCATCCAATAGAGGAGCCATTATGGAAGTTGGATGGGATTAAATGGATATCTTAATGGGTTTACCATGTACACCCAGGGGGATGATACAATCTTGGTGATCTATGACTGACTCACCATGTCAGCCCTCTTTTTAGAAATTCGAGAGTAGAGTTCGATAGAGAGGTTGGGACGCCTCTATGTGCTGGAGATAGTTTGACTACATTGAGCGACTTATAAGATAGTATCAGATCCTAAATCTCTATTTATATCCCATTTATGGAGGGGATTGTAGGAGGTTTTTGTGACTCACTGGAACATTAGAACAACTTTTCACCCAATGACGGACAATGAGAAAGAGTAGACCATAGAAGATCTGGAGGATATGCTTTGGGATTCCATCCTTGATTTTGTTTGCAGCTGGTTGGATCACCTACCCTTTTAGTAGTTTTAATAAAACAATAACTACCACCCCACCATTAGTATGGAACTATTCGTGTCCTTCTACAAGAGACAACATAGGTCACAACTTTAATGGATGGACCCAGTAGAGTCATCACTTTCGGTGCTAGATATGGTGATGTTTACTATAGAGATTGCGTAAGTAATCCATGAGCTAATTGAGACTGCACATATCTTTTATAAGTATTATTTTAAAATTTGATATTATCCCTTGGAGTTCGCGGAGGGGTCCCATGTGTTCCTTCTGGTCTCTACGTGATGTGGGATACAGAGAATTGGCCAGGGTGGAAATCTATCACTGAGGATCCTCAGACATTTCTAGACACTACATATAGTTGGTGAGGTGGAGTATGGATCGGCTCTACCTCTATAGTTAGTGTGTTTTTACAACTTCTTCCATGTTTCTTAGTGAGAAGGTATTTTCATGACCCATTTCACAAAATTGACTGGAGTATCTGGGATAATCACGATGGGGTGATTTTCACGAAGTACATCATAGAGATCATGGATCAACTGGAGAAGATACTTTTTGGGTGGTTGATTCCTCGGGTGCACATTTAGTGGTAGTATGTCGTCCTCCATGAGATCACATGGGAGAAAGACACTATGTTTTGTGCCCAGTCCCCCAATTTTATTGTCTAGACTGGTTTTTTTATATTGGGTACATAAATCTCTAAGGTGGTGTTATTGTAATGACATGGATTTTCTACTAATTTTTTATTATAAATTATTTTGGAAAATTTTGATACTTGACTCAGAGAAGGCGTATGATTATAAGGCCTTCTGTACCCAAAACAATTCATTAATATATGTTATGTTTTTAATAGTTCACATGATAGAACTTCATGAAAAAAGTTAATAACTCTTAAATGGATACTCATATCATAAATCTAAGTACATATTTGTGTTCAGAGTAGTGAATTTAACTTAAAAATGTAATATCATTGACTGTTGTAGGTCAACTATGAAAAATTAGTTTTTGGACATTAAAATAAAGTAAATAAGTCATGATTATTTAATTAAAAATCATATGATGACGTAGTGGAAGTTTCCCTTATTAATAAGACTTTCAAATCATATTTAGGTTTATCGTCATAACACTTGTATTCCTCTAAGATAAGGAGACAAAAACCATTCCAAATAATGTTGATGATCACCGACAGATCAAGCATCGATAAAGACACTTACCTCCATTCATTATCAATGACTGATCCAATCTTGAGGTTGTATTATGATCTCATTTTGATTTCATCTAACCCTGTTATATTCAATAAATAATGCAGACCAACCAATGAATATGTTAAACTGTGGTTTAACCATTTTTATAGGATAAATAATTGTTGTTAGGTTTGAGAAGGGGAGACTAATCTCTGTGATTATCAGGTTGATGTTATTAGTTTAACATTCTAACATAAATAGATCAAGGATGACTTGGACAAGGCCAAGATCCATTAATTAGAAATCCACGTTCTTTATCTCTTCCACCTCAATCAATATCATTATTCTTGTGTTATTATACCTTGAAACCCATATGATATTAATCGACTGTTTCACCCCTAGTACATGATGCGACGATCCATTATTGAAGGATTTTTCCCCATGACATAATATTTTACTTATGACATAATCCTGGTATGGTTCTGGAGAGGCAGTAGCTTATAATATCACATGGATGCAGTGCATGGAAGGATGTGGGAAGGGTGGATGGTGGAGAGGTAATGATGCAGCCGATTCAGCTAGTCTAGTGGGGATCCAGAGTTGGAAATAGCCCATCGGCATCAACAATAGGTGGGATCATGTGGGATCCAACAGCTGTGAATGTCACGAGTGGTGACTGGGGGCTACGGGGAGAGCCAGGATGTAGCTCGGAGTCGTGAGGGAGTAACCCACATGAGTAAGGTCGTGGGGAATGTATAAGTTGCCATATTAACTTGTGAAAATGTATAAGATTCTCCTCGACAGTGTATCATGGGGGAACTATGCTGTTTGGGCAGACCATCTGGACCACGGGAGAACGACAATGGCGGGCCGCATCCGGCAACAAAAACCGGCATGCATGTATGAGGGCAGACTAGGGTTATAGGGACACTCTGGCGGCCTAGTAGGTTGGACCCAACCGACCAGCGTGCTATCTGAAGAAGGCCTAATGGGTGGGGTCGGCTCGATCTGGATAGGACTGTATCAGGTTGGGTCATCCAGACCGGGTTGGGTCAGAACATTTTATAAAAAATGGCCATATCATTCAATCCATGTGTCTATTTGAAAATATGTTTGTGATTTTGGGACCCCTACGATGAGACAATACATTTGGATAGTCTACATCAGTTTTTCTAGAAGTTAGCATATGAAATCATGGCTTGATGTGTAGATTCTCCCAAAATGAGCATGAAAATTGGGAAAACCTACGGATGGTTGGGTCATGGAGACTATGTGACTTGGGGGTTGTATTACTCATCAATTCTCTATGTGTTATCGAAACTAGATATGTTATCTTCACTCCATGTTTTATTGAAACTCCTTTTGTTACAAATACACTATGTGTTATCGACACTTGGTTTTTTATCGACACTCTCTATGTTATCGATGCTCAATGTTTTATAAAAAATGGGTGTCATATTGACTTGGAATGATAATCCTTATTCTGTGCTTTAGACTTATACATATGTGAGATGACTATACAACATTTAATTACCTTGTGTTGTAATTATTTTATTTATTTGGGGAATACTTTGTGTGTATCTTAATGGTATTACTTTGTGGTTATGGGTTATCATATTGAGTATTGTATTACTCACACCTACATGGGATCTTCCAACAGGTGTCTTTTCTTATGTAAATGATCAATGCATTGATAGAGTTCTGAGTGGACTAAGATTAGGTGGTTCATATTGTGTTTAGATATATGTGGTGTGCTCTTGTGGAATCATATAGATTTCATACACCTACCTATCAGGTAGGGTTTTCTATAGACGAGTATCTGGAACATGTGCATTCACTTTGACAGAATCATTCATTTTCATGTATTCTATTCTTGTCCTATATACATTCCGGTTTCTTACATTCATTAATTTTGGTTGTTATTTTAGTATATGAATTAATTTTTTACTTATTTTTGTTACATTTCAGAATTATTGGATTAGGGATTTGTTCAATTGTAAACATCCTTCGAAAAATTCCACATATTTGTGGGATATTCTTACTTGGTGCTATTCGCCAGACCAATGCCTATTTGAGGTGGGCATGGGGTAGGCACGACATACTCCCCTCTAGGATGGTTAGTGACATGATTAATGTGATACTTGAATTTTATAGATACCTTTTTAATATTTAGGATATAAGAAAACATTTTTATCAAATTCTTAATATTTTCTTGAGGTTTCTTATGTCATGTTAAAGAACAGTATCGAATTAATCAATAATGGTAATTTTAGAATTAATATTTCAATAAGTAAATAAAAAATAATATTTATAGTAAATAATAACAATGGTTTTAATATATTTTCTAAAATTTGGACCTTATAAATTTATATTCCATTTGGATTTCTCTGGATCCATAATAGTTTTATTATATTTAATTATTTTCAAAAATTCAAAGATCTCCCCTCCCCTCTCTAATAAAAGTTCACATATTATACTTACTTATTCACCCATCAAAATCAATTTAGATCATCCAATATCTACCAAAATACCTTCATAAAGACTCTACCCTTATTATAGAGGTATTCTTTTAAGAATAACACCAATCATGGTGGTCTTCATGTGTTATGTGAAACGGTTGTTAGAAGAAGATATATCATTTTTTAATCAAGCTTTTAGTTTTTTAACCACCCATATACATAAAACCCACCACTACCATGAGAAAATAATAATTCTAGTATCCTCTATATACATATATGTAATTATTTTGGTGGAATCCCCTATATATAACCCCATTTACATCAAATTGGAAACGAATTAATAATTTGTGTGCACATTGGACTATCTTATATCAAACTAATATATTTCATTTTCCATCACCATATTCATTAGATTAATTATTATTATTATCTAAATGTTTATATATGATACTGATGATGTTTTTATCATTATAAAAACTTAATAGACCATTTATGTTATAAGGATTCCATGAATATAAAAATGGTAATGTCGTCTGTGAGTATGTGTTGTTTACCTCCTCCACAAAATGATGTAATCCATTTTTCATCACCACATCACCTGAATGATATATATAAGTATATTCAAATAATTATTATAATATTTGTGATAATATTACAGTTCTATGATGATATTGTTAATCTTATCTTCATAACATAATAATCATTGAAATATTGAAGTGCCAATCATGCGTATGTACAACCTATCCTCTCCCTGATTATATCATATATCATTTTTCATAAACATATTTATTTTTTTTGATATAAAATTATACTTTTTGTGTAAATATGATAATTATGTAAGTATTATTGTACTTTATATGATGTAATTATTAATATTATTACCATAGTCAAATTACCAATGTTATTTTTCAGTTATGATATGAAAATAATCAAAACAACCATGGGGAAATAATAATTAAGTATTTTTTATAACATTGTAATAATTTATATTATAATAAAATTAAAAATTAAAAATGTTATCATGAATTTATAAAATTAACCTATGTTTATTTTTTTCGTAAGATAAATAACGTACATGGTTGAACAGACTCTATGTAAGGGACTCTTTAAATCGATAACCTCATTTTATATGTTTTAAGGATTTATTTTATAAATTAATATATTTCCAGAAAAATAATTTTAAATTAACTTTTGAATATATTTACAGGTATATAAACGTTTAAATAATGGAAATTTATGATTTAAAAGGTAATATTTTGATGTTTTATGGAAGATGATTTCTATTAAAATCAGTCATTAATCATTCTTATTTTTTTCAAGTCAAAAAGGAATTTTTTTAATCATATACAACTTGAGAGGATGTTATCACATTCATGAAGATTTAATTATTTTTTTTAAAATTTATTATAAGTCATTTTGAAAAAAATGGTTTCATTATTATGTGATTGATTTTTATAATTTAAAATAGGGTTTTTAAAAAAATGGTATTTTGATATGCGAAACTGTTTGGTTCATGGGATTAAATTTTTTTCAAGGTTTTTAATAAAGATGTTGTACTTGAACATAATTTATGATAGTTTCACCCAAATGAAGCCAGGTGATCCAATTATACATTATATGATGGATTCTTCTAGATAGCACTGGGTTAGCCCATTATAGATTATATGATAGGTACGCCCACTTAGAACTCCAATGCATTGTGTAATTATTTTTATCATGAAATATTAATGTAAAATACATTGTTATTTCATTTTTAATGGTTCTGTGAGGTTTGTAAAATGATTATTTGACAACCCTCTACAGTGGGCCCTGCGTCATGACTCCCCATGACCTCCTCCAGTAGATCATGAGATGGTGAGTAGCCCTGAGTAGGTATATCACTGACATTGGAGGAGTTAGCCCAATTTCATATGCACATGGACACACCTCCAATCCTAAATTTTTTTGAAATGAAAATAACTCAACTACCATTCATACATTCAACAAAATACCTTAGATAGAGTTTGAGAAGTCATCAAATAATGTTAACATCTCTGAAAACATGACCACCACAATGATTCTATAACACAATTATAAGATGAAACAAAAATGTACTGATGTCTGAAGCTGTAGGAACACACGATGGTCTATCTAGTCACACTATGCACAATCAGTTCTAGGTTTATCTATGAATCTATCAAAAGGTTGATCGTTTGTACTTGAATAGAAACATTTGGGTAAATCCCCTCTATGGGTGAGTAAAGAAATACTCACTAGTAAACCACGAAACCACTAAGAATACAACAATCTAAAGAAATTCATCTCTACCTAAATATATTTGTATAATACATATAATAAGAATATATAGATATAATCAATAAAGAAATGAATTATAAAAGATAATCACAAATTCAGTATACCTTTCCAAGGATTCCATATCAATTGACCCATTAAGCACTCATCAGATATAACACACTCATTAGTCTAATATCATTGTCGATGTCCATATTATTAGTACTACTCGTCAAGTCATTTCATGAGAAATAAAAAACTGATAATCCAA
The DNA here is from genome assembly GCA_963277665.1 of Viscum album. Classification (NCBI taxonomy): domain Eukaryota; kingdom Viridiplantae; phylum Streptophyta; class Magnoliopsida; order Santalales; family Viscaceae; genus Viscum; species Viscum album. Next base: position 903,289,567 of record OY728122.1, on the reverse strand, counting down.
GTAGAATATGATACACATATGAGGATCACTACCAAGGACATGGTGTGATACCAATAATCAATCTAGATTATCCCACTAATTAGATGATTGAAACCCAATTACTATTGGTCACAATGATACTAAGAACACCTCATAGTTCCTGAATATGGATAGAGGATCTCACTCTTTGCCTCCCGAATGGATTCTAATGACTCTATCTAGGTTTTCCTATTGGAGGGATCATAATCCAACTATTATCAAATGATTACATACCAATATTTAGGAAAAGGATAATGGAAAAAACACTAATAAAAATTTTATATGATGCGAAGGAGAAGATATAAATGACATGTATAATGGAGCAGACGGTGTGTAGTATGGGTCATACGTTGTGTCTCTTGACCCTGAATTCATCTCATTTAAATGTAAAATCACTCAAGAGTTGTATGTGTAGTCATAAACGATTTATAGGATTCTTGTTTAGTCTACTCATGTGTTAGTACATGGATCCCCCCAATGTACGACTGCCCATTTACTAGTGCATGAATTAGCATGTGTACCTCATCCAGGCCATGTAATTTAGGGGATTACACAATGTGTAGGCATCCCATGTATTCTACCATACGTCTATGTTTTATAAAAAGTGCATGATATGTATCTCAGGAGGGAACACATTATGTGTGGTCTAGGACACACACCATGTGATCTTTGACTCCATCGAGAAACTGTAGCAGCCACTCAGAGGGCCCTACACGATATGTAATCCCATATTACAATTTGTGAGTTTTTTATTTCCCTTTATCCCAAGAGCTTCACCTGTGAACCTCCTCTTCCTCCATCCCGTGATTATAAGACTTTTTCTCCATGAAAATAGATGAATCAAGATATCCAAAGAATTTATTTTGTCACGAAAATCATATCTTTTTTTATCTATATGGAAAATGGATCAAATAATTATTATTTATTACAAACAGAAGAACACTGTATAATGAGAATTTAGGTATCCTATGACATCTGAATTTCTATGACTCCATCATCAAATATTCTTCATGCTATACAATTCCCAGATCAGCGATATTGGATCACTGTCCAAGTAAATGTGTGCATAATGATTAATATATTGGGATAAGTAGATATGGAGGTTCAACAAAGAATTCATCTGATGAGTGATGAGTGGTGAGGGTGGCATGAAAAAATATTTTAGGAATTATCCTTTTTCAATATTCATGTCAATATCAAACATTCTTCAGTATTAATAAAATCTAATAATTCAAATCATGAAGATAAAACTAAATTCAAAACCTAGTAAAATAACCCCATCATGTTAGATGATCGAACCAGGGATTAATCACTTCATTGATTGACTCATGTTATTTGTATAAATCAAGATCTGAGGAAAAAACGCATTCAAAATCCCAATTTGGACCCATCTATGATGAATAAATATTCCACATCTTCTTCATTTAAAAGATCCTTCAAAATCTATTTTTGTCGACAGATGATCCACAATCATTTTTCGTTCATCTGTTAGATAATTCTCCAAGCTGTCTTCATGGATTCTCTATATGTTATAGGGTAATACTAAAACCTGAGAATTATTATCTAAAAATATATTTAAATATGTTTAACTTTTTTGCATCAAACCAAAATTAATAAAATATTTTATTCAATTATTTAATTCATTTTTGTGCCCATGAAGTCATTTTCATAAATGACCCACACTGACTTAAGTTATGTTATTTCTATGGTAAATATCAGGTATTGAACTTAATGGTTCCATCATATATATGGTACGAGAATCCTTTTATATAGAATTCAAAATTTTCTGGAAAAATTCATTCACGTTCTATTTAATATATTTCATATAATTAAACATTTTATTCCTGACACACCACACATTGGAATAGAACATTGTCTCAATTCATAGTCTTGAAAATAATTAGTATAATGTCCAAAAATGATACACATAAAATTTGAGATAAAAAATATTCCCTACCATGTTGATTTACATCCCAAAAAATCCAAATCATATCATACTCAAGGATATGTGGGTACTAATGATGAATCTAATCAAAACACTCGAAAGTTATATCATCGATATTCCCATCCTTTCAAGAGACAATAAATAAATTAATTGATCACCCAAATAAGAACCTCAACTGTTAATCTTCAATCTCTACCATATACTCTGCAAATGTCCCTCCCTCCTTGATGCCTATCTCACCCTAGTTGATAATGTATAATGGGTAATGAATGTACCTCCTCATTTGAGAAATGTGGAAGAGTTCGTGTTCCCATTCAAACTATGTCGATAGAACTAAGCGGTACTCCATGGTGGAAACTCTGTGTCATATTTGGAATGGGACACTGGACCTCAGTGATAGATTTCGACTATGGAAAAATATCTACAATCGATGTAATGGTGAAGACTATCGAATCACAAGGTTTCAATACTATAACTCCAATGGCCTCAGTGTTTTTTTGCATAAGACTTTAGATGTCTTTCTGTATCCATCATCTTCTCCCGGTGGATCTACAACATCAATGATGTAGCTCACACCAACATTGGGTACATGAGTTCAAACTATCCTGGGTCAATCCAGCAATGTAGTGACCTATAGTTTCACTCGTAAAATTACTAAAATGGTACCTTCGTTATGGGGGAATAGTAACTGTTGTTGGTTGAAAACTCCACCTATGGTAGGTGGTCCAACTTACTATGGCCAAGGACTAACATGCAATAACATATAATGACCTATAGAACCTGAATGTTTTTCATCAATAATGCTGTCAATTTGGGGGCGAAACACTATTATCATGTGTATCTACATCCCAATAGTCTATGTAAATTCCTATCACAACTGGGATGTAAATAGATAATGATGATCTGAAATAATGGTTGATGGAACTCCATGGAGTCTAACTATATCCATTATGTAGATGCGTGCTGGTATCTCTACTGAACATTATTCTAGGATTTCAAGGAAGTGGTCAGTGAAGGAAAGTCGTTCTATGATAACCTATATAGTATAGTGTCCCCTGGACAGACATGGTAATAATTTCATGAAGTCCATAGATATCTTATCCAACGTCCATTTTGGAAAATCAATGGGTTATGATAAACCCACTAAAACATGGTTCTCAACGATCGTTTTCCGACACATAAGTAATTGAGTGGAAATATTTTGAACTCCTTATATAATTCCTAGCCTTCAAAACACATGTTGGATGTCTTGGTAAATCATTTCCATAGAAGGATTTACCACAATAATAGATTATGAAACTATATTTTAACCTCCTCCCACAACATCACTGGTACCAAAATAGATCCTATGATAAGAATGATGTGTGCCCACCCATTAGAAAATCAATTAGGAATATGCCATGTGGATATCTGATCATGTAGGGACTCACAGGATGTTTACCTAAGTAGTGCCATTGAAACTCACTATAATAGTTGATGGTTGACATGTGTTGAATGGAGGTAAGATCCTCCATCACCATTTACAATGTATAACCCCATTGAGTCCAACTGATATTACACCTCATTTAGAAACATTGAAAAAATTTCTCCTCCGGAGAAAATTTTGAACAATGTTCCTCTTCTAAGAAGTACAAAAAATCTCAATGTAACAATAATGGTGGAAGTAAACAATTAGCTTTTATCTCATGATTATATATATGTAAGAGTTTCTATACATCAGCCACTTATGATAAGATTAGAGGATAAATCACTCTCCCATTTGGTTTTGTCACCACATCTCAAAAAATAGACTACCACTGTTAACTCTAGATCGTGGGTCACATAGTTTTATTCCTATGATATAAACCAACATGAACCATAGGTGATCATAAACTTCCTCTCCATCAAAACACAACAAAGACCGTTTTATAATGCATTGAAGAACACTACATACTCACACCATTCTCTGGTAATCTCAAGAAGGGATCACTCATCAAACTCCACCTCAACTATTGGGAAGCCTATTAGAACCACTCTATCCATACGAAGGGATTCCCCTATCCAGTAAAATATATTATGTGAGCTAATATTCTGGTGAAATTTTGTAGTAATATCCAATAATATCCTACAAACCCAAGGATTGTATATACCTCCATCACAAACAATTGTTCCTTCCAGGAAAACACTTCCTCAATCTTGGTTGGGTCCACTTCCCCACAATCCACAAATATTAGGTGTCTTAGAAAGGGTAATTCCTGATTCTAGAACTGAAACTTCAAGAGACTTCTATTTTTCAAGTGCTCTCATACTACACCCAAAACTATCCATAAGTATCCTTCATGACCCTCTCAGACACCTGGTGGATAATGATATCATCATTGAAGAATACCATGAATCATTGTAAATAATGTCGAATGATCAAATTCAAGAGTCCCATGAACAATGCTAAGGATTTAATTTTAAAGAATTCTTCAAAAAGTACTCATAATGACCATATAGATATTTGAATTTCATATTCAGTATATCCCCATCTTGTACTCACAGCTGGTGATACCCTGACCCATGGAAATCCATTCAGAACATTCACAACCCTATCAAATTTTCAAATTGGTCCTCGATAATTAGTGGTGGATAGATGCTTTTTTTGGCTACCATATTCAATGTCTAACAGTCCACACACAACCACAAGATCCCATTTTCCTCCTTGGGAATCAGAACTAGTGCTATCTAGGGTGAAAAACTAAGAATATTAAATCCCTTTATTCATAAAACCACCAAGTACACCATCAGTTCACATAGATTTGTGGGAGCCATCTGATATGCTAGTGCAGATATCAGTGCCATACTATTTCTAGATCAATTTATATGTCTACCTTTTTGTGTGGAGGTACACCTAGAAAATCATTGAGTAATACATCCCCATAATCATCCAAAACAGCAAGAAACAACAAACTCATAACATCCACTAAACTAAGGGTAAGGATATCCAAATGTTGTGTAATGAACTTCACAATCCTATGCATGAGTCGATCCTATGCGGTCCAGGTTTCTTTTCACTGAAAATGGTATTCTTTGTTCCGTCACTATGGACACAATACACCATTCGCCTAAAAAAGATACATGGTTAATGAATCTATGTAAAAATCTATTCGGTTAATTATTTATTATGGAATCAATGCTCATACCATGATATCAAAACAACAAATCTAACCTCCAAGAGTAAGGGAACACTATCAGCCTAAGTTCATCACCACTGAGTCTTCTCCAGTGAGAGTATCCATCTGTAACGGTCAAGTCAGTGGTTCTTCATGAATATATAAATATCGAATAGGATATATGATGATAAATTAATGAATATAACATGTGTCTATTTGTACTATTGATAAACCATAAAATATAAAGATCATACCTCAATTATTTTTAAGTGCCTCTAGATTGTTAGATATGATTGCCTATAATTTCAACCTCCCCAATAATCAAGGTCCCAAAGATATACATAGAAAATCTGGTGGCGGTGGTGGTTACTTGTCAAAGTTATGACCACCACCTACTTCTCTCCCAGCTCCTCTGCCATGCCCACCACCATGCTAACCTTCTTGATCCTTCTACAACTTCTGACTTGGCGACACATCTATTGTTTCTCTATCATCTATATGTAAGGTTAGACATTCTCAGGTGATATGTCCCCTTCCATTACATGACTATCACCACCTCTAACTGAGAGGACTTGACCAACCATGTGAGCCCAAAATTGAAGATCATATATCATGGGAACTCCTATAAATGATTCTCCCATGTGATGAACACTGAGACTAACATCGACTCCCAACTACTGAGGACTTTTCTACAGAATTACCACGGCTAGCAACCACATGTGGTATCTGATCCTCAAATAAAAGCTAAACCAACAATGATTTTTCTAGCACCCCATTATAAATACAATTGCACTGAGGGATAAAAATGGATTAGATGACTCTAAATATACATCACTCAATGGATGAAGCCCTAAAGCCCTAATCTCAAACTATATCAATTGAGAACATAGAGACCTTGTTAAAACTCAATGGATATTCATTCACTATCAAAACACACAACTATATAGGTAGATTATACTAGATATGTACATCCCTCAACATAGATGGTGAGAAATCCTCCCTAAAAATGATCTCTAACAGTATCATTAAATAGTCACCTCACTATATGTCTCGGTCATTAAACCCCACCATCGACCTTCTAATCCATGATGAAGTATCTCTTCTAAGAAATACATATGATTTGACTAGGTCTTATGATGATAGAAAAAATGAGTGATCATATCAAGACATTCAACAAACTCTTAGGGGTCGGTCATTCCCAAAAAACCATGGATGGTATTCTACTAAAACTCATGAAATTTAGAAAACATGTGCTCCTCATCTTTCAGTACTATGGGTACCACATGTTGATCTCCTTGTGGTTGTATGGTTGGTGAACCACCAAGAGGTAACATATCTGGAACAACTCCTTTAATCAATGACTTATCACTAAGGGAATCATCCTCGTGATCATGATGTGGAATTGTAGCTATTATACATCATGGGGCATACTGAAGGTAAACAAGATGCACTATGGTTTATGAGTATATTAATAGATTTTATGGAATACAGAAATGGAAACACTACCCATTACAATATGATACATGTACCATTATTTTCCTTGTAACCAATGATCTCTTATAATATAGGCGATTAGGGTGTTGGTGTATGAATATATTGGCCGCCACAACAATATGGAATTCTCTAGACTAAAATCTAAACACGAAACCCTTAAAATTATTTACCTAAACCAATCTCACAGACTCTTGGTCCTATGGTAGAACCCAAAACCTCTAATTCCACTTTTTCCTAACCTATCACAGTGGGGCACATTCCAAGACTCCGCAATCCTACCTCCAATAGACAACATGTTGGCGACTAGCATGGAGTAGGGAAACCATTAACAATGGAGGCATTAGCCTATGTACTTGTACATATTCACACATATCCAATACTATAATATAGTGAAATATAATCAACAAAAAACCATGAATTCATAAATATAAATACCATAACTAGAGTATGATTGCATGTTAATGATTGTAAATATGGACAAATAAAATCCCAATGTCTATCTGGTCTCATGTAGCATTGTATGGTTCTGGTCCATCTAGGACTCTGTCAAATGGTCAATAGTCATCAAAATACGCAACACATATGTGACATAACCATGAATGAGTGTATAAAAAATTACTCAGTTGGAAACAATAAAACAAAAATGAATAAAAGAAGGAAATAAATTAACCTCTATATTGGTATATATCTACAATACATATAATAGTATTATCAAGATATACTCAACCAAGACACACATAGTACTAGTATATCATAGCTATTGTGTAAAATCCTTTGATTCTATCTCAAAGTATTCACGAATAACTCATCTCGGAGAACCAACTCCTGAGTCTGATAGCACTAATGATGTCTGTCCGAGAGCTAAATATCATCATGTCCCAGCATGAAAATGAACACACTAATTGTCTGAAGAGAATATAATACGTAGTTGAGGATCAAATCCATGAACATGTTGTGATACCAACAACTCTATCTATATTAGAACACTAATTAGAGGATTAATTCCCACATAGTGTTGGTTGAAACAATACCAAAACCTGAACCTCGGACATGTAGATGAATCGAGGTTCACACTATGGGCATCTCAGATTGATTAAAATGACTCTATATAGGAACTGATAATAATGGGATTATAGTCCTAGTAGTAGGAAATGATTACATACCAACCTCCACAGAAAGAATATGGGAAAAAACCAACCAAATCATGTCCAATATATATATGAAAGAAAATATGATCCATGAATAATGGAGTAAACAATGTGTATTTGGGATCACAAACTATGTACCATGATGCTGAGTCATGCCCTTGTAAATAACTTGTGTCTCGAGATGTATCTGTGTAGTACTACACAATGGATAGTCTTACAATGTATTCTACCTATGTTCTAGTACCTGGATCTGACTCGTGTTTGGCTTCCCATGTACCAATACACATCTTACCCCATATACCTGGTCTAGGCTATGTCATATGGGGGAGTACACATCATGTTGGAGGCCAGTGTACTCCACCCTGTTTCCATGTTTCTGTATAAGTATACACCTAATATCTTAGGAGGGACCAAACACCTTGAGTGTAGTTTCACATACCGTCTAATATTTAAATCACTCCAAAAACTATAGACTCTTCTCATTGGTCCTTGTATGAGGTCTAATCACAAAATACATGATTCATGTATCAAAAGTTTCCAGATTCAAAGGAACTTATCACGCATGCTTCCTCTGATGTCAGACATCGACCCGGTGATCATTTCAGAATTAAAGAAAGAATATTTGAAAAAATATAAGCATTTAAATCATTAAAAAATTCATTTTATTTCTAGATCTACATGAAAAAAAGATCAAATCACCTTTCTTTGATGGGCACTGAAGAATGTGAATCCGGTTATCCTCCATCGTCTAAATTTTTGTTTCTCATTCTTTGTATCTCCATTATTCCATTATAATAACTGATCTATTATTTCAGATAATTTCTCCATGAATCACGAGAGAATGAATAAATCAATATGTAATAGTAGAGCCACTTTCGCAACAAATAATGCATGTGACGAATGATGAATGAAGGGATAGAAGAACAAGAATGGATTTTAGTATCAAACCTATATTAATGTTTTTTTCAACCCTGACTAATCACCATTAATATGAAAAATTATGAAATCAAATCACAACTATAAAACTATTGTTATGACCCTAGAAAATTATCGCATTCTAGAAGATGATCGAATAGAGGATCAATATGTTCCTTTATTCACCAAGGTTCATCATAGAATTCATAAATCGAAGATATATAATATTAACACATTCCATAACATAATTTGTATCTATCTCTAATGAATAATTCATCAGTGGCACAATCATTAGATAGAACCATCAAATTATATGCATGTCGATCGACGATCCACGATCTATCATCATTATATTGATAGTGAATCTTAGAAGCTCTAAAATTATGACCTAACAATATATATTATTATTTATAATATTATGCATCAACAAAAAACTAATAAAATAATTTTCTTAAAATATATATATTTTCTTGGAAGCTGTAAAATGATCTATCATCGTTTTCTAACCTTGATCTTTTATCGTATCTAACTTTTTTTATCTATTTTATATAGGATATAATGATGACTAGGGATGAGGATGGAATCACGATTTTTATTTTGAAGATTTATAATGAAAATAAGAATGTATTAATTTAAAAATAATTATTTGATGGTGGAAATCGATACTGAGTATTAGTACACACTTGTAATATATGGGATTACATAATAAAAGATTTTCATGATTATATAAAACTCTAAAGCTAAAAATTTCATCAAAATGTATTAAAATGAATTTTCAACTTAAAACTCAAGATTATGTGATGTTTAAGGCTGGGTCCATACAATTAGTATTAGAGGAGGGTTTATGAAACATTTGAGGGTAATATACTTTCATTAGATATTATCATAAGACGCAAAGATATCAAAATAGGTTTATAAATCATAGGATGACCATATGATAAATATTTAAAAACCCATTTTTTATCTTAATGTAATGAAATATTAAGGGGATTAATGATTTGTTTGGGAAATTATTTTTAATGTAATAATTGTTAAATAATTTTTTTATTAAAAATGAATGGAATGAGATAAATTTTGTAGTTCAGAAATATTATTTAATGTAGATTTAATTGAGGTTATCTTTATGGATTCTTATCTCATTTATGTTAATGTTGTATTTATTATATTAAAATGATATTGTAAAATGAAAAAAAAATTGATGAGTGATCAACCATCATTTCTAGTAAGGCGGCATGGATTCAACCGACAACTGATGGAGGATAAGGGATTATCTCTTTTGGCAAGCCTGTGTGATTTCCTACGTTGTATGAAATTTATTTATTTATATAATGATTTTATGGATAAAAATTACATTCATTTTGGTAATATATGTTTTATCATATATATAACCATGTGATTAGAGATTTACTAGATTATTAATGTTATTTGAGAAGAAATTCAAAAAAATTAGATCACTATATGATTAACATAAACTTTATAATATGATATTTGATTTAATGAATAACTTTTGAATTATATTTAAAAAACTATATTAATTTATTGGGGATTTTTAGGGATTTACGAAATTTATTGAATTTATTATTATATCTTCGAAATTATGTGAATTTGGAAATTATATTTTTGGAATGAGATGTTAAGATTATTTTATGTGATTTGGAGGTAAATGTTAAAATTAATCATTGGATACCTTGGGATAAAATAATTCATAAATTTTTTAATCAATAATTTTCTTTAAAGTATTTGATTAAATATTATTATATTTATTTCATTCATGATCTATGTTGATCTTTGGGAATTATATTTAAATATTTATTGATTGTTGATTTTCCCAAAATAATTGTTGATTAATTATGTGTTATTATTTTATGTTTTAATAACCATATAGGTTTTCGAAAGTTCATAAATACATAAGGAATTTACTTTTTCCCCTTTTTTTATAAATTTTGATCTATATAAGTTGATTACAGTGTTTAGTGATGAAAAATTCATACACATTATTTGGAGTAAAAGATGAGTTTGTAGTTGATGTTGTCTATATAATGAAATTATACTTTTAAATTATGTATATATATCTATTTTATTAGTATAGTTTGAAATGTAATTAATCAACTCTAGGAATTTTTTATGATATAATTCATTATCCGTTTGAATTTTTTACATATTATTTAGTGGTATTTTAAGACATCAGAGATTTAGGATTTGTTATGCATAACTTTGTCATGTCCATCTTCTCTACCACTATATATATGTATTTGTGAGTTAGTTTTACCCATTTTATCAATGTTATTACATTACAATTATTTTATACTATATATAAACTGAATATATGTCACCTCGTATCACCATCTTACCTTCTTTTATCACTTATCATGTTGATATTGTATTAATACATTTTATGTTGGTGGTTTTCAATGATCATATTTTGAAACGACAAACCTTATTACCAATAACGAGTTCAAATTTTCATGAATCAAACTTCTAATGTGTGGGGAGAAATTATATTCTGGATTTTTTAATTGAAATAATATATTCTATAGTGTACTAAATACATCACATAGATTTTAATGAACAATTATTATTTTTTTTTAATTGTGAGAATTAAAACATACATGTTAATTTTGAGAGTATGAAAATGTATAAAAAATTTATGAAATAAATATATAGGTCCTAAACAATAAAATATTATTGTTAAAATATTTTAAAAATAATAAAATAATTTTTAGTAATTTTTTTTAATCATTAGATATAAAATTTCAAAAAATTTATTTCTGTAAATTTTATGGTTGAATACTATAATTAACTATCCAGACATTTTAGATAATATATTTGATAAAATGATATATATTTTTAAAATCATATTATCAATATTAATCTATGATGAAATTTGGATTATTTTATAACAAAGATGATTTTTTTGTTAATAGTAAAAATATTCTTTTAAATAATATGATATCTTTTATGATATCATCAATAAAAAATATATGATATTATAATTTATTATACCTAAATAATGAATCATGTAATATATTTAATTATAAATATTATGCAAAAATAATTCATAATATTTTTTCATGATTAATATGAGAATAATTTTCAGTTCTTATGGAATGCCTGTTTAACACTAGAATAGTAAAGTCAAATATTTTGTAGAAAAATATGGGGATGTATTGTAAAGACCCAAAAATTACATGTAATTTCAGTTTTTAAATATATGGAAGTTTCTTGAGTCTGCGACAAATGACGGTGTGTGATTCTGAGGCCCGGTGTCCCTATAAAGAGTTAGTGAACATTTTTTTTGGTACGTTCAGCAAACATGTGAGCAGGTTTTTGTAACATTTGAACTATTGATCGTAATTGAAATCAAAGGACACCATTGAACTCACAACGCCAGTTTTCGTTTAAGGAGTCCTTCACCTCAACCACATTTGGTGGACGGTGAATGCTAGTTTTAGTGTTATTTGTGGAAATAAAAATGATATAAACATTTATTAAATTTTTCTAAACCTACCAATTAAAAGCTCAGTGGTGGGGTCCACCCAAGCTAGAATAACCCCCAATTCAAATCCATGGAGGTGGGGACCACCCGAACCCCTCTTAATGGGGGAACCACTCAACTCCCATTATTTTATTCTCCCATTTATTTGAGCCAATTAATTATGCCAACCGAATAAATTGTGAAAATTAATTTAATTAATATTGGAACCTCATTCCATTGATTAGATTGGTTGGTAAATGAGACTGGGGGATCATTTGGAGGAACATTCTCTTCAATGAAGAACACCTCCCAACGACGAATGCACCATCTTCTCCAATGAAGAAAGTGCCACCTCCAACATGGGACGTCTTCAACAATGACGAACTGACATCTGTCCTTCCGTCCTCACCGATGTCAAAAAACATTAAGGTAGGGGGTTTGTTGTTTTCGTGGTTTCAGGTTAATTAATCCTCTTGATCCTCCTTCTACTGAACTAAATTGGACCGTGCTGACCAAAAGAACACGGCCCGATCCCTCTATTGTTCTTCATGGTTGCAATAATCTTCGTGGCAGAGAAAGGTGGCGACTGCCTCCCGGGCTAGACGCTCGGAACTAGGGAGGCACTCTCTTATGCCACCGGTAGAGGAAGAGGGTTTGGGGAAGTTGGAGGATGGCTGGCTATTTCCGGCCAATGTGGTGGACAGAGGGAGGCTGGTGCTTCCGCTGGCAGTAGAAGCACGTGCGGCGCGACCACGAGCTGCCGTCAGAACATGTGGTTGCGGACCTCCTAGCTGCAGCAGATGGTTGAAGGAGGCTATTGTTCAGCTAGATGTAGAGGGGCGGCATACAACGCACTACCGAGAGGAGAAAGTGGCATATCATTTCGTCCATCCGAGCTATACCGAGCGGGACCCATGTGCAGGCTGGCGACCGAACGGCTTCAGCCGTTTGGTGATTGAAGGTGGGGGCACACGAATCCCCCCCCCCCCACATGCATCCAATCTAGGAAGACCAGGCCGGGACACCAAATGTGGGTCGGGCCCACTACGGCCAATCCTAACTAGGACATACCTCTGTCGGGTCTGGCCAGACCAGACCCGGGCCCAACTGGACCCAGAAACTCCTTATTAGCTCTATCTTTGGTACCAGGCATCCGTTTGATGAACCGTCTGCATTTCCAAAAACCTTGGAGAGTGATGGTAATTTTGGTATACCTCACATGAGATTTGGATATATTTGGGTTACGGTTGGGTTGGATCAAGCACGAATCCAATCGGGCCATCGGGACTAAAAGACTAATAACTTACAGACCTGGCATCTGATTAACCCACTGTATGTTGCGTTGAGACCCCTTTTACATGGTTGTCCATTGGGATACTTCTCCATGGGACATCATGGCAGTTGGATTATCGACCTATGGCTTGATGAGCAAATCTTCCTGGAATTAAAAGAACATAGAGCGGGAACCCTGTAGCTGGATGTAACATGAGAAAGGGATCTTTCATGGCTCTATGCTTGAAGGTCCCACATGGATCCTCTCTAATAATCCATGTGGGACTACTCTAGTATCATGTGTGGTTCTCTAGTACTAGGATCTTGTGTGGGTCTAAAGATTTTCTAGGATCATGTGTGGGTCCACTGTACTAGGATCCTTTGTGGGTCTGACGTTGTACTAGGATCTTGTGTGAGTCTGATGATTTAGGATCCTACGTGGGTCTGTCTCTTAATAGAGTAAGATGATTTAGTAGTTACATTTAATCATCCCTACTATTGTACCTATGTTATACCTGGTGTAAGCTGAGTCTTTACCTTTTGTGGTATTTTTTCGTGTGGTGTACCTGTGTGGTACTTACTTTCATGGTGATACATATATGGTATTTTTCTATGGGGTGTACCTGTGTGGTACTAACCATTGTGGTGATACCATTGTGGTATTATTCTGTGTTTCTACCTATGTGGTACTTACCTTCATAGAAATATTTCCTTCGTGGAAAAACTATAATTTTTCTTAGGATTTGGGCCTTGTGTTTTCTCATGAATGAGATGGGTAATTTTTGATAACTTAGGTATATGTATGTGCATATACCGATTTTGGGTAGTCATCGGATTACAAGACTTTTTGGTTATCCGGTGTCATTGTGGTGAGATGTTAAGGGTATCGGGTTCCCTACTGAGTATCGTTATGCTCACCACTGCATAGGTGTCGCCCACACCTTGTTGTGTTTGATGTAGACGACGGACATCGCTGATCGTGGCTGAGGGTACCCGGACTGGATGGTGCTCGGAGGTGGACCATATGGAGTGTCGGTACAGAGAGGAGACTGGTGGACGTGGAGGGCTGAGCAGAAGATCTGTACCTTTCCTTCAGGTAGGAACCTCGGAGGATAACCTAGTATCTGTCTCTCTCTTTCATCAGTTGTATTGTATTTTTAGTTGTACTTGTTCCTTTACTATTGATATTTTATTCTGGACTCTCTTACTATCATCATACTTTTTTCATTACAGTTTTCGTGTGTTCGTATAATTTTGTGTGCTTGGTGGAGTGTGATTACAGGATATAAAGGCATTGCCTTCCCGATTTTAGGGGATACGCCTTTCGGTGCTAGTCACCAGCCCCTGGCCTATGGAAGGAAGGATTGAGGTAGTTACGGCACGGGCCCCGGGGGAAAGGTCATGAAAAATTGGTAGTAGAGCAGAGGTTTCTACTATAGAACATAGGACACAAATAATGTTAGTAGCAATGGTGTTAAGTGTAGTGAGTATGGTTATCAGTTTAGAGAATCCAGTGTTGGTGCGGCGGCCGAAAAATCTATACACCACGACCCTGACTTCAAATTTCCGACTAAGTGCAAGAAAACATTGATTGCGTGAGTGTTTCAAAAATATTTCTTTGTTATCTATTTTAGATAGCTCACCCGTTATAACTTATTGACCGTGGGACACTTGTTTTCATTAGGATGCCTCCATGTAGGAAGTCAGCTAGGGTTCCAAGTGTAGTACGTAACGATGGCCCACCGAGTGATGAGGCCTCGGTGCATGGCCCTCTTTTAGTATAGGAACTAGCAATGTCACTAGCGGTACCAATACCTGTTGGGCCACCGATGCCACCATCCCCTGTAGCGGAGAGTGAACAACGCCTCAGCGCGTTGCATGAGTTCCAGTGCTAGAGGCCACCCAGGTTAAGGGGTGAGATGGACCCACATGCTACTGAGGATTTTTTGGAGGCCGTGGAGAGTGTCTTTCGACTAGTAGAGACAACAGATAATCTTCTGGTGATCCTTGCCACCAGTATTCTATAGGTAGCAGTAGGTAGATGGTGGGGCTTGATGCTCCAGGTTCACGATGTGGTGTCACTTCTCCTGGTAGACATTGAGAGCCTGTTTCATGTAGATTTTTTCCTAGTGACCCTTCGCATTGTTCACATACAATAGATTCTTCATCTTTAGTCGGGAAACCTGACAGTGGCTCAGTACTCACCGAGTTTCACCGACCTCTCATGCTACTCCACTGATATGGTGCATGACCCATTATTTAGGGCCCAGACCTTCGATTAGGTGATTAGGAAAGAGATCAGGGCTTCGTTGATTTCTCTCAGCATCCCGACATAGGAGGGGGTGTTATAGTGAGCCCACTTAGTGGAGAGTTTTCTTACTGAGTAGTCACGAGCAGCGAGACCCACCACCGGTCGTCACATAGCCGAGTATTCTAAAGCTAGTAGTAGAAAGATGTCACAGAGGTCCAAGAAGACCAGGCCTACAGGTGGAAGACCGTAGGATTCAGGGCATGTTGTGTGGGGTACTAGAGATAGATCAAATTACTTGTGGAACGGGAAGTGTTACAAATGCGGCAGGCAGGATCACATGGCTCATGACTGCCATACCCACCGTACGGATGATTAGTAGATGGTCAAAGGACCGCCCAGATAGAGACAGAGGTTTGACAAAGGTGGTATGTAGGGAGTAAGAGGACATGGACGAAGAGCATGCCGCGTAGCTGGTGGTGGGTGATGATTCGAGATGTTACCACCACCACCACCATGTGGTCCACCCCAACCTTAGGGAGCAGGTGGACAGGGGAAAGCGCATCTCCAGGCAGATGAGGACTATGACCATGGAGCTCTGGAGATGATATGAAGTATGATCTCTGTCAACTACACCTTAGGTACAATACTTATAGACACTGGAGGCGGTTATTATTTTATTTCCACTGCCCTTGTCTGGAGCTCGGAGATTCTGACAGAGCTGTTGGATCGATCCTTATGACTAAATACTCCCACAGGGGAGGATTCAACGATTACACACTAGTTCCGGCAGTGTGAGCATAATCTAGGATGCGAGAGCTTTGGATAGGATTTACTAGTAGCGGCTTTGAGGCCTTACGATGTCATCTTGGGTATGGACTGGTTATCTATAGTCCATGATCATAATGAATGTATTAGGCACAAATTGCGGGGTGTCTGCATGGATGGGACTAGGATTACCTTCATAGTCGAGAAGGGAGCCTTTACAGCACAGGATGGACTTACCCAGAAGAGAGTGAAGCCGATCACTCATCTAATGGCTAGCCTTACCCTCAAAGTGGTTGATGTGGAGAGTCTGAGCTATCCTGTAGTGGGTTCCTAGTACGAGGATGTCTTCCCTGATTGGGTTCTGGGTCTACCTCCTCATAGATAGGTGGACTTTTACATTGATTTGTACCCCTGGACGGCACCAATATCTACACCAGAGTATCAAATGGCTCACGTGGATCTTTGTGAGCTATGGGTATAGCTGTAGGACTTATAGAGGAAAGGGTTCATCCGGCCTAGTGTTTCTCCTTTGGTAGCCTTGATTTTGTTCAACAAGAAGGCAGATGGGAGATTTAGACTTTTTGTTGACTATCGGCGCATGAACCAGGTGACCATGAAGAACAAGTACCCACTCCCAAGGATTGATGACCAGTATTATCATCTGAAGGGAGCACGGTGGTTCTCAAAGATAGACCTTAGATTAGACTATCACCATATCAAAGTATGAGATGAGGATGTGCAGAAGATAGCATTCAGATGTCGGTACAACCATTATGAGTTTTTGGTCATGCCTTTAGGCATGGAAAACGCTCCAGCTGTGTACATAGAAATCATGAACATGATATTATAGCCATACCTTGATCTATTTGTAGTATTCTTCATCGAAAACATCTTGATCTACTCAGCTACTAAGGAGGAGCATGAATATTATCTGCAGATAGTTCTGGACACACTCCGAGAGAACCCGCTTTATGGTAATCTATCGAAGTTCCTTTTATGGATCACAGAGGTTCACTTTATGGGACACGTCATCTCAGGGGCTGGAGTAGTAGTGGATCTAGTGATGATCGAGCTGGTATATTCTTGGGAGCCACATAGAAGTGTGATGGAGGTATGAAGTTTCCTGTGTTTGGCCGGATACTACCGGTGGTTTGTTCCAGATTTCCACAGAGCTACACCACCTTTATCAGCATTGATGAAGAAGGGGGAAACCTTCATGTTGTCAGAGAGATGTCAACAGAGTTTTCAGGAGCTGAGGAAGAGGCTGACTACTGCCCCATATGGTGGATTCTAGAGAATGGTGTTGGGTACGTAGTCTACTGCGACATATCAGGGGTTGGAAACAGATGTGTCCTGATACAGGAGCGATTAGTGATCTCATATGGTTCTCAACAGATGAAACAACATGAGCAGAACTATGATGCCCTTGACATGGAGTTAGCATCATTGGTATTCTCCTTGATGATGTGGTGACATTACATCATGGGCGAACACTTTATAGTCTTCTCTGATCTCAAGAGTCGCAGGTATATCTTCTCTCAAAAGTACCCAATCTTGAGACAACGATGTTAGATTGAGTTACTCCAGGACTATGAATTCGAGATAGTCTATACTCATTGGAAGGGGAACGTTGAAGGAGATTCAATTATCAAGAGATATGGTATACAACTGCTAGGTGAGGCGACTGAGTAGCTTTCCAATTTGCAGATATCCTTTTGGGATCAAGATGGATCAGCTTTTCTTCAATCATTTACAGTCACTCCCCTACTTCTTCAGTGAGTTTTGGAGGTGAAACATGAGGACACAGACTACAAGGATTGAAGAGCTAAAATATCCATAGGACAGGCACCTCATGGATTTTCTTAAGGTGGAGAGCACACCATCCTCTTTAGAAGACATACTATAGTACCATTGTAACTTTGGGAGGACGTTTTGAGGGAGTTCTACACATCCCCTCTAGCGGTACATCATGGAGTGATGAAGATGTACCAAGATCTCTGAATATAGCACTGGTGTCTGGGAATGAAGACAGTAGTAGCATTGTTTGTCTCTCGGTGCCTCACATGTTAGCAAATGAAGGCAGAGAATCAGGTACCAGCAGGCATGGTTCAGCCTTTAGATGTCCCAGAGTGCAAGTGGGGCGGGATATACATGGAAATCATGATAGGACATCCACATACATCCTGGGGTCATGATTCAATCAGGGTGATCATCGACCGACTCACCAAGTCGTCCCACATCATACCGATCAGAGAGAAGGCTTCAGTAGAGAGCTTGGGATCCTCTATGTAACACCCCGAGATTTTATGAAAAATATTCTTTTTAATTTCATTAATGTCTTCTGTTGTACGCTACACCAAAATAAGCTTTCACAACACGCATCCTTGACTTTCCTTGCATTACATGCAATCTCGACCTTCCTCGATAGCGTGTGTAGTACGCAATACCGAGTTTCACAAAACAACGATATGCTATTAAAATATTATTAAAAGTAGCCGTTATGAATAGTAATAACCACTTTTTGAAATTTTGTAAATTTAATTTTCAAAATGGACTTCATTTTTGGATTCGGAATATCGAAATTAGCTTAAGGTGAAATTTTGTTACTTTTCGGATATCTTTCATTTTTTGATGAATAGTGAAAATTACTAAATTTTAATTAAAAACATCCTTTTTAATAGAAATAATTAATAGTGATAAATTATTAATTTGAGTTGTTTTAAAGAATATTTAGAGTATACTTTTACAATTTAATACAATGTTGGTCATTGGATGTAATTTCACATTTAAACCAGACATAAACAAGTGTCAATCTTTTGATAGTTTTTATCACTTAAGAACACGCTATATGTTTTGACGACGTGAATTAATTTTTAAATTAATTAATGCAACTCATATGTTTTGAATTTGTTAAAATAGACATCATTTTGGAGTTCATAATATCAAATATAGCTTAGGCCTAATTTTTGGTATTTTTCTGGAAACTTTCATTTTTTATGAATAGTGAAACCACTAAGTGGTAGTTAAAAAATGAATTTTTCATAAAACATAATTTTACCGATTCTGTGAGTGAAATTTCAAAAATACGAGAGACACGGTTTATGTCAGTAAGTAAAATGTGGTTCAATGAGATGAAAATAATTTTTGGTGAATAGTAACTTTTTCCTTTTTTTACCACGGTTAAAAGTATATAGTGTAATTAAGGGTAAAAATGATATTATTATTACCCTAACACATATCCTAATTCTATTGGATAAGTGTAATTAGAAAAAAAACAACCTTAGGAATAAAATATGATCATTTAGGCCCACTTGGATTACATTAGGACATTTATTATTAATTTATTTAAAGAAGGGTTAAAATAGTTAAAATCAAAGTTTAATAAGTAAATCATTTTTAATATAGGGTTATACATATGATAAATTCGACTATAATTATTTGATAGAATTAAAAAAAGTTTTCCTACATAATGGTATTTTATTTTTAATTTTTAGACATTAAATAATTTAATTTATTTATGACACAATGATGATGCAGTAATTATCTTATTAATGAAATATTGACGTAATTGATGTTATAAATACCCAAATAAATGTAATTTGAGACTTTTTATGGATTAAACTAATTTTATAGGTTAATATGACATGTTAGTATTGATTTAATTAACGTTTTTATAACTAATCATTCTGTTATGATTCTTAAACAAATCTATTACTAAATAGTGTCAAAATTGGCATAAAATAGTTTTTAAAAAAAATATTATATTATTAATGGTTATTTTATTCCTAAAAATCTAATGTTCGGAAAAATGACTTAGATAAGATTATATATATTATTAATAAACAACTTGGGGTTCGTTTGGCCTGTTATAGTATGTTTATTAACCTTATAGTGTAAGAACACAAAAAGACACGGTAAAAGTAAAATTATATAACTTAAAGTTAAATATAAATGATAAGGTTAAAATAGGAACCTAAACTAGTCTAAATTCTATTGGATGAGAGGATTTAGACCCATCCCCACCTAATCTTCTAAATAAATCAATTTGGGGCTATTTAAAACCGAATTTGGCTTTATAATAAAATAATATTTTTTGTTATTCCAAAGGTGCCCCTCTCCTCCCTTATAAAAGGGCACCTCCTCCCTCTTTTCCTCACACCAATTTGAGCATTCAAGCTCGGAAAAACCCTGCCATGTTCTCTTCTACACTTACCTAGAAACATCCTAGAGGTCCTGGTATTCTTCAAAGACCAATTTTAGTTCTCTAAAAGGAGGTCTCAAAGAGGCGCTTCAAAGAAGTGGTAATGTCAGTTACCGATTTTTTCAAATTTATTTCTTCTTACAATTATTCTTATTAGGTTGTATCATTATGAAGTAATAAAATTAGTATCACTCATATAATGATATGTTATTATAAGTATGAAACAACCTTATTTCACCATCAATCCATTCTACGGAAAACGAAATCACCGCGGGTGCATACGTACGGAATACCGTCTCCACGCCGTGGTGTAATCTATTTTCCACCACCACCTTACTTGGATGGGTATAATGGTGTAAATAATAACTATATATGATTATTTTAAAGTGATATTGATTCTGAAATAGTATATATACACTCCAATTCAATTCCATGATCATAAGAACGATATCATCGCTCGTGCGTATGTACGGACTACCGTCTCCACGACGCGATGAGATTCATTCTCCATGTTAACCATTCATGAATGATTATAAAGTATATATAATAAGTAATCATGAAATATATGACATAATAATTATAATGGATTTATGTGTATATATATGTATGTCATCTACTTAATTCCATTCAACTCAATAATTAAACGAAAACCGCGTTCATGCGTACGTACGGCTTACCGTCTCCATGAACGGTGTATTTCATTCCATTTACTAATTTATTATATATATGTATATTCTGAATATATATTATATATAAATCATGTTTTATATTCTGGAATTAATTAATAATTATCTAAGTAATCATATGAATAATTACAAGTCAAAACACGGACGACAAATGAAACAATTTTACCCAAAAAGCTCTTTAACATGGAATTTACAAAATAACGGGTAAAATAAAGTCATAAGTGAACCATATATGATATCATAACAATGAGTATGATTCAGGAATAATTCAATGACATTATTTAAATCATTATACAGGAGGTTTGGACACTTACGAAGCAAATCAGACCTAAGGTATGGGAAATATCACAATCTCATTTTTATCCGAGATTGTTTATACTTTGAAATTTACAGGGGTGTATTTTATCATCCACATCCATGTTTCCTCAATATGTAATATTATTTCCATCCACCTACAATTGTTTAAATCCAATTTTACCCTTCGGTGAGTTTTTAGTAAAATATATGAAAGGAATCTTTTGTCGTTTTTCGTACGAGGTACTTTTTGACGTTTCCGACAAAAGTACGAAGAATGTTCTTTTTAACATATACGACATGAATGGATTTTTAAAACATTATTTCCAAGAATATTCCTTTACAAGTTTTCAAGTTTATTTTTAATCAACTTCTTTTAGTTTATAATTGTATGACATTTTAAGAATGTAAAAGTGTTTTTGAAATAGAAAGGATATTTTCCTCAAGAATGTAGTTCAAGTGTTTTATCAAAATTATTTTCCATCTAAGCTAATAAAGGGTTATGTTTCTATTCCTATTATGACATTTATTTGACTATGTTGTGATGGAATTATTTTTATGAATTCCTTTATCTTATTGTCACGATGTTTAAGATTCCCATTTTTATTACATGGGTTATGCAATGATGTATGGTTTATGATTTTGTGGTACACATAAGAATGGTATCATTATGAGATGGGTGGGACCTATATCTCCATCCAATTCATTGGGTAATGATTTTATATCTCATGAGATAGACATGGTTGGAACGATAGGTTAAACCGGTTAAGTGAAACATGACTGAAAAGAGGAGTGAACTCGGTTCAAAAATGGACTTTGTCCACTAAGATAGTCTTGGAAATGAGTCTTGACTAATAAGAAATGATTCTCTATGATTATGTGTTTATGACACAAAGTTTCATGTTTTAAGTTATGATTATTTGGATTACATTTCAATACTATGATTTAACCCATGATATGAAATTATGATTTCTTTTGTAGGTTATGATTTCCAAAAGTTATGTTCTTATGTATATGATGTGATTGATATTTCTTTTGTTTACTCTTACTAAGCATTTGAGCTCACCCTTTTATGTTTTCTTTTCCCTAGGATATAACAAAAGGTTTTAGGTAAAAAAAGAAGATCATTATGGGTGATGTTGAAGATCTTTCACCATGATTAGAAGATTATAATCCGAGTTGCCAAAGACACTAAACTATTACGGTCCTTGTGTGTGTGTGTTTTTGTTATATACTATGTATTCCGCAAAAGTAATGTAATGTCCATGTACGTTAAGCTTAGGGTCTCTACAGTTGGTATCAGAGGAAAGGTTTAGTCAACCTTTGGAAACTATGATGCGAGAACTTTAGTGAGATCCCTAGAGATATTTCTAATCTATGTCTAGGGAGGTCCCTAAGTTTATGTATAAGTATAGTTTATAGTACTAGAATTACTGTAACCCAAGATGTTAGATATTGAAGTTACTCCCCCTTTATTATATTGTTTTCCCTAGCGTGATTTTTGCCTCTCACACTATCCTTTTTGGGGTTTAGATGATGGCTGGAACCCGAAGGAACCATGTTGATCAAGGCAATGGACAATGCAATGATTGTCCTCCTGAACAAACAAATGTTATGGGAGATGGAGTGAAAAATCTTATTGCTATACTTACACAAGCTATGAATCATTCTAGACTTCCAAATGAGTAGAGAAGGGAACAATATTCTATTGAGTACGTCATGAGGCAACGTCCACCTTATTTCAGTGGGTCTTCTGATCCACTTGTTGCTGAACAATGGATCAGTACCACTGAAAAGATATTTTCAGTTCTTCAATGTTCTGAACAAGATAAAGTCATCTTAGCAGTATATCATTTGGATGGTGAAGCTGATCAATGGTGGAATCTTATCAAGAATACGAGGCAAAGAAACGAAATTGAGTCCATGGAATGATACGAGTTCAAGAACTTATTTTTCAATAAGTACTTCCCTCGTATTCTTCGAACAAAGATGGAGAAGGAGTTTCTTGAACTAAAGTAAAAGGATGATGAATCTGTTGGTTTATATGAAGCGAATTTTACAAGGCTTGAAAGGTATGCATCTGGATTTATCATCCAACCTTAAAGTAAAGTTGATCGATTCTTCAGTGGCTTAAAACCAAATCATCGAAGGGAATTAGCTATAAGAGACTTCAGTAGCTATGAAGAAATTGTGTGTTGTGCTATCAAGGTAGAAATGTAAGTTGGTGTTACTTATCCATCTCATAGTTTTTACAAGAAACGAAATATGGAGTTCAAGGAGAAATATCAGAATAATGGTGAAAAGAAGATGAATGTTTCTTTAAGCACAAAGTGTGGAAAGAAGCATGGTGGAGATTTTCTTAAAGGGAATAGAAAATTTTTTAAGTGTGGAAAAGAAGGTCATCGAGGAGCTGAGTGTCGAAGTAATAGAAAAAGGGTTTCTAATGATGTGAATAAAGAAAAGACTGCAGAGAACGCACCACCAACACTTCAATGCTTCAAGTGCTAGGAAATGGGGCATTATGCTAATAAATGCCCTAATCCAAGGGTTAGTGATGATCGACATGAGCAACCACTTAAGCCAAAGGACAAAGGGAAGTCACATGAGATCACTATTGGAGATGTTGAATATGACAACAATGTGGGGGAATGATTAGGTGTTTATGTAATGGGATTCCAAAATAATGTTGTATATAGTATCGTGGAATATTGGAATATTTATGTATTGGTCTATTGTGGTTTTCAATGGTACCGGTAACCATAAAATGTGACTGAGATATTTTTGCAAAAAAGATGATATGTGCATAATAAAAGGAAAATGAGAAAATGAAATGTTTGACCGTATTCATGAGCTCATGACTGATATAAGGATAAGGTTATATCATGGTTTGAGTATATAGAATTTTTGGATTTTGGTATGTGGAAAGAGTTAACTTTTAACTGCATTCAAGTTTTCACTAAGGTTTAATGGATATTCATTTTCAAGAGAATACATGATTAAGGCCTTCGAATATTTGGAATGTGACCAAAAAGACATATCTTATGATATATAGGGATCAATGAGGGTATTAAATCTCTGGTAATTGTTTTCACTATATTATGACAGTGGACTGCAGTATTATGGATAATCCTAAATATTGGAATGGATTATATTGGACATCTGTTAGGATAGAACTTTTTTCGATATTATTGATGGGATTTTATAGTAATATAGCTTTAGAAAAAGGGAAACCTGCAGGACGGGCGACAGCCCATTGCGTCGGACAAGGCTGTGGGAATCGAACCCACAACCGAAGTGCGACTGGCCTTTATCGCCTACCACTGGCCTACAAGAAGTCTATTTTTAGTAGAAACTAGATTTATTATATTAAGCAGTATGATATATGAAGTATAAGTCCATTTTAGGAACCATATATGATTAATTTCACTATACACTGCTAGGAAAGAAGGGTATACCAACGGTTAAAAACCGTTGGTATAGCCTAGAAAACCGTTGGTATACCCTATACCAACGGTTTTCTAAACCGTTGGCTAGTAAGCCCTGAGGAAAGCCTTATACCAAAGGTTTGATCCAAACCATTGGTATATGGGTTATATAAATTTAACCTAATGTATACCAGTGGTTTATAACTGTTGGTAATGAATTTGAGGAAGTCTTATACAAACGGTTTAAAACCGTTGGTAATGTGATTTTCTGGAAAACCTATACCAACGGTTTATAACCGTTGGTATAGGTTTTCCAGCAACACCTATACCAATGGTTATAAACCATTGGTATTGGATTTCCAAAAATCCAGACACCTATACCAACGGTTTAAAACCTTTAGTATATGTTGTTCTAGAAATACAAAACACTTATACCAACGGTTTTAAACCGTTGGTATAGTGTTTTTCCAAAATCCCAGCACCCTTATACCAACAGTTTATAACCGTTGGTATAGAGTTTTTCCAGAACTTCACACAGCAGCCCCCCTCCCTCTAGTAGCCCCTCTACTATACACCTGCATACAGACTTGAAACAGACTTGAAAATTGATTTTTTAAGCTCATGTAAATGAAAAATCCATTTTCATGAAAACCCATTACAAAACCATCTCATGTTATGCAATTACATGAAAATGGATTTTTCAGCTCTCCCATGCACCAACATTTTTAAAACTAAAATGAACATGCTGTATTATCAATGCAAACTAATTTTAAAACCCAACTTAGTAAACTAAATGACAATGTAGAAACACACAACATCCAATATCTTATCACCTCAATAATACACCATAGCATGAAATATTGTATAATATAATTTTAATGTAATATTAACAAGTAATGATATATTGAATGTGAAAAACTAATTGATACAAGAAATAAAAGTCGGAACAAATAATTTACACATTATTAAAGATATTAACCTTCAGTTGAGGTCATTAGTAATGAGAAAATCTATAATCAAATGCATTATGAAGCTGAATAAAACCTGAATGTGCGAATATTATAATGTGAGACTGAATAAAACATGATAAAAAATCATTAGTTGGAGATTCCAATCCAAATAATGACTAAAAAGAGAGAAATAAAAAATTTGGCTTGCATCAGATCTATCATTGATCCGTTACATGGGACCGATGAAACATGAGGCTTTATTAAGATCGTAATGTGATATTAGACCACTAGATTGAAGAAACCAATGATTTTGGTGCTTGGTTGAGATAGAAACAAGATCCATGGTGTGATAATAAAACTGTAAGAACCCAATTCCCCATTTCCATGTATGGATTTTGTATTCGGGTTGCTTTGAGGAAAATGTAAAATTGGGGAATTTTGATGTACAAGCCATGTACTTCAGTGTAGAGACCATGAACATTGATGTTTTTTCCAGACCAGGTACAGGTCGTGTCTCAGCCATGTACCAAGTCATGTTGTGTCGTGGCCGTGCCTCTTAAGGTGAGGCCTAGTAAAAGCTTATACACATTGTGTATTGTTAAAGGAAATGTCATGTAATTTATTTTTTATTTAATATGAGGGAGATGGGTCATGTATCATTTACAGAATTAACTTCTTTTGACCTTGGTTCATCCATGTTCTGCCAGGAGGGACAATTATTCTCTAATCCACTGATTCTCCTATCAATGTCCAATCAGAACTCTGGAAGGTGCATTGGGATCCAACCAATGAGTTCTCCCTTCACCTTAATCCTATCATCCTAATTCCTCTCCTCATTTTATAGATATATATTTGATAATTTATGAATCTTTGTGGATTTTCAATGATCTAGGATGAATCAAGATCTGATATTCAACAATATTGTTCTCACGACTACAAGGTAGGTGGGTTGTGCCTAAATGTTGTTTTGTCAAGAATTATATGTGCCTAAATCTCATATACCCATGTTTTTGGTATACATGACTTGGAATTACACCGTGATTATCATATGATATTGGTTGATTCGGTTATTAAGGTTATTTCTTTGAGATAGGTAACCATAAGGTTGTGTTTCCCTTGATTAATTTGTTAGAGCTATTGGCCCATGACGCCTTAGATGCATACTGCTTTCCATGACTTTTTTGTTTAGGATGGATTATTGATTATTAAAAAGTGATGTGATTGTAATATTACATGAGGTGATTTGATTATTATTATGCCATGTAATACTTAGATTAGATGAGGTGCGTTGATAACAGTCTGCTATGTAATAATTTAAATTAAATGTGGTACTTATTTTTACCTATTAATATATTAATTAATTATGTTACATGTGGGTGAGATTTTGATATGTATGAGGGAGAGACTGTGATGCCTGAGGGAGAGGATGTGTTTTTTTCCTGAGGTCAATATAGTGACATGCATTTAGGAAAGATATTGATGTCTCCAAGGAATGTTTTATCTCTTCTTTACTTTAATATTTAATGGTTTTTGGTTTCTTTATACTATGTTTACTTTTGTACCTTGTTTTTATACATGTATATTAACTAAAATTTTGGCACAAATCATGTGGTGGATGCCTACTGGTATTATGTCTCACAACCTGTTTGGTTCATGCTTTGGGACAAAGTAGATTACACGGAAAAATCCATTTTTATATTCATGTAAATGAAAAATCCATTTTCATTTGTGACTCGTGCACGTCAAAAATGACCCATGGATTTTTTTCCTAATGTTTCAACAGAATCCGAATGCGTTTGGTCAGTTTTCCGTATGCCAGTAGTTGTTTTCACTTAAAATCATGTCCATTTTAAATAAAAGTGAGACTGTTTGAGTAGTAGCGGCCACACCATGCCTCAGATTGAGGCGGGGTTGACTCATACATGACAAAAATGTCCCATTGATACTTTTCCTAAAGTTTCAATAGAATCTGAATGCGTTTGGTCCATTTCCCGTATGTTAGTTGTTGTTTTTACTTAAACTGTTGTCCATTTCAAAGAAAAGTGAGACACTTTGAGTGGTTCCGACCACACCGCGCCTCGGATTGAGGCGGGGTTGACTCGTAGACGTCACAAATGACTCATGGATTGTTTTGCTAAAGTTTCAACAGAATCCAACTGTGTTTGGTCAGTTTTCCGTATGCCGGTAGTTTTTTTCACTTAAAATCATGTCCATCTCAAATAAATGTGAGACAGTTTGAGCGGTACCGGCCACACCGTATCTCAGATTGAGGCGGGGTTCACTTGTACTCGACACAAATGAACCATCGATACTTTTCCTAAAGTATCAACAGAATCCAAATGCGTTTGGTCTATTTCCCGTATGTCAGTTCTTGTTTTTACGTAAACTATTGCCCATTTCAAAGAAAAGTGAGACACTTTGAGTGGTGCCGGCCACACCGGCCCTCGGATTGAGGCCGGGTTGACTCATACACATCACAAATGACCCATGGATCATTTTCCTAAAGTTTCAACAGAATCCGAATGTGTTTGGTCAGTTTTTCGTATGTCGTATATTTTAATTAAAAGCGCATCCATTTTAAACAAAAGAAAGACATTTTTAGTGGTACCGGCCACACCGGCCCTCTGATTGAGGCGAGGTTTAGTTGTACATGTCACAAATGACCCATGGATCATTTTATCAAAGTTGCAACAGAATCTGAATGTGTTTGGTCGGTTTTCCGTATGCCGGTAGTTGTTTTCACTTAAAATCCTGTCCATTTCAAATAACAGTGAGACAGTTTGAGTGGTACGGGCCACACCGTGCCTCCGATTAAGGCGGGGTTGACTCGTACACGACAAAAATTACCCATGGATACTTGTCCTAATGTATCAACAGAATACGAATGCGTTTGGTCCATTTCCCGTATGTCAGTTGTTGTTTTTAATTAAACTGTTGTCCATTTCAAAGAAAAGTGAGACACTTTGAGTGGTTTCGGACACACCGCGCCTCGTATTGAGGTGGGGTTGACTCGTACACGTCACAAATGACACATGGATCGTTTTCCTAAAGTTTCAACAGAATCCAAATGCGTTTGGTTGGTTTTCCATATGCCGGTAGTTGTTTTCACTTAAAATCATTCCATTTCAAATAAAAGTGAGACAATTTGAGTGGTACTGGCCACACCATGCCTCAGATTGAGGCGGAGTTGACTCGTACACGAAAAAAATGACCGATGAATACTTGTCCTAAAGTATCAACAGAATCCGAATTCGTTTGGTCTATTTCCCGTATGTCAGTTGTTGTTTTTACTTAAACTGTTGTCCATTTCAAAGAAAAGTGAGGCACTTTGAGTGGTGTCGGCCACACCAGCCCTCAGATTGAGGTGGGGTTGACTCGTACAATTCCCAAATGACCCATAGATCGTTTTCCTAATGTTTCAACAGAATCCGAATGTGTTTGGTCGGTTTTTCGTATGTCGTTTATTTTAATTAAAAGCACATCCATTTCAAATAAAAGAAAGAAATTTTTATTGGTATCGGCCACACCGGCCCTCGGATTGAGGCGAGGTTGACTCATACACGTCAAAAATGACCCATGGATTGTTTTTCCTAATGTTTCAACATAATCCGAATGCGTTTAGTCGGTTTTCCGTATGCCGGTAGTTTTTTTCACTTAAAATCTTGTCCATTTCAAATAAGAGTGAGACAGTTTGATTGGTACCGGCCACACCGTGCCTCAGATTGAGGTGGTATTGACTCGTGCATGACACACATGACCCATGTATACTTGTCCTAAAGTATCAACAGAATCCAAATGTGTTTGGTCTGTTTCCCATTTGTCAGTTGTTTTTTTTACTTAAACTGTTGTCCATTTCAATGAAAAGTGAGACACTTTGAGTGTTTCCAGCCACACCGGCCTCCGATTGAGGCGGGGTTGACTCTTACATGTCACAAATGACCCATGGATCATTTTCTAAAGTTTCAACAGAATCCGAATGTGTTTGGTCGGCTTTCCGTATGCCGGTAGTTGTCTTCACTTAAAATCATGTCCCTTTCAATTAAAAGTTAGATAGTTTGAGTGGTAATGGCCACACTGTGCCTTAGATTGAGGCGGGGATGACTCGTACACGACACAAATGACCCATGGATACTTTTCCGAAAGTATCAACAGAATAAGAATGTGTTTGGTCCATTTCCCGTATGTCAGTTGTTGTTTTTACTTAAACTGTTGTCCATTTCAAAGAAAAGTGAGACACTTTGAGTGGTTCCGGCCACACCGGCCCTCGGATTGAGGCGAGGTTGACTCGTACACATCACAAATGACCCATGGATCGTTTTCCTAATGTTTCAACAGAATCCGAATGTGTTTGGTCAGTTTTCCGTATGTCGTTTATTTTAATTAACAGCGCATCCATTTTAAACAAAAGAATGACATTTTTAGTGGTACCGGCCACACCGGCCCTCGTATTGAGGCAGGGTTGACTCGTACACATCAAAAGTGACCCATGGATAGTTTTACTAAAGTTTCAAAAGATTCTGAATGTGTTTGGTCAGTTTTCTGTATGTCGGTAGTTGTTTTCACTTAAAATCCTGTCGATTTCAAATAAAAATGAGACAGTTTGAGTGGTACATGCCACAACGTGCCTCAGATTGAGGCGGGGTTGACTCGTACACGACAAAAATGACCCATGGATACTTTTCCTAAAGTATCAACAAAATCCGAATGCGTTTGGTTCGTTTCCCGTATGTCAGTTGTTGTTTTTTACTAAAACTGTTGTCCATTTCAAAGAAAAGTGAGACACTTTGAGTGGTTCCGACCACACCGTCCCTCGGATTGAGGCGGGGTTGACTCTTACACATCACAAATGACCGATGGATAGTTTTCCTAAATTTTCAACATAATCCGAATGTGTTTGGTCGGTTTTCCATATGTCGTTTATTTTAATTAAAAGCGCATCCATTTTAAACAAAAGAAAGACACTTTTAGTGGTACCGGCCACACCGGCCCTCATATTGAGGCGGGGTTGACTCGTACACGTCACAAATGACAATATAAAAATTTCTCAAAATTAATCAATTTAATACATATAAATATTATAAGTAATTGGATATTTTTTTATTGTAAATTATATTCCTAATCAATGAAAATATATAAAATAGAGAATAAAAATATTAAAAATAAATTTTTTAACCAATGAAATTAACCAATATTTCATTATCATTAAAATCCATTTATCAAAATCAAAAAGACACACACTTATTTATATTTTTTAACCAAGGGAATTCATCACCTAATAAATCATTTCCACCTCAAAACCCTCATTTTATTATTTTTAAAATGAACCCCCAATATTACTCATGGATCTAAAACACATAATTTCTCATGTCATGTACATAGGCCCTAAATATTACTTATGGAAGACCATAAGTCCTTAGGCCCTAGAACACCCATGACCCGACCCGACCCGACCCGGACCATGGACACCCCTAATTTCGAGTGATTGTTTTTTAATATTAAGATGTTCATATTAACTTATCAAACCAGATATCATACAGGGAATCACAGTACAAAGGAATACTAAAGGTCTAGGTAGTAGACTAATCATACAATAAGAATCAAGCGAAAAAAAAGATCTGATAACAACATCCCTATGAAGCAGAGGAAAACACTTGAGTGGAAATCCAGGTTAAAAAATAAAGAGTTATATAGAATTCAAAAATGAAATGGATCAATCTGCCCCTGATCACCATCATCATCACCACTATCATCATCGGCCTCATCCTCACCACCATCTCTGCCCTCATCATCATCCTCGTCATCATCCCCATGCTCATCGTCGGCCTAATCCTCATCCTCAGCCCCATCCTCACCCTCAGCCCCATCCTCACCCTTGGCCCCATCCCCACTGTCGTCCTCATCCTTATCCTCGCCCTCATCCTCTTCAGCATCCTTCTCATTTCCAGGAATGTCATGACCTCTATCGTCACCAGATCTATCGCTTGGTGCATTGGATAATGCACCCATCGACGATATAAATGTCTGACAAGCCGTGCTAGCCTCTGGTGTAAGTGACGAAGATAAATCTTTCATCAGTTTCATAAATTCTTTGTACCTCGTCTGAACTTGTACTTCCAACTCTGTGACCCTGTTATCAGATTGTCATGCTTTCTCTTTTACCTGTTCCAACTCAGTCGTACTAGAATGGATACCTGGAGAGGACCAATACCTCGTCGGGACTATATTTTTACCAGGTCGGCAGCTTACTTGACCAGAGTGCTCCTCTCCCAAAACCTGATATAAATGATCATGTGGCCCAAAATTGTCAGGATCCTGGCCATCAAGAGCCTCTAAAGCAGCCTGTTAAAAATATTAATAGATTAATAAATTTCAAAATAGATATTAAACTTTGAAATAAAAAAATTAAAACATACAATCTTTTCATGGGTTGATTTATTTACCGCAGTTCCATCTTTTTTTCTTCTACTTGAGCAAAACAATTTTGCTCGAGGGATACGTCCATCAATATTCAATTTTTTCTTCTGTAATGACATTGAAACAATATAAAGTCCAAGTATAATCATATATTCAATATTCAATAAATCGCATAATTTAAGTAGGAAATAATAAAAAGGGAATGTCCTAAAGAAAAATTATAAACAACTATATCGTACCAGATGCCTCTCATGATATGACATAGTTGTGCGCCCCAAAGTGTGGAGGTATTGCTTTGAATCAATGTTTTTTTGTTTTTCTCAGAAGATTCCTAAATAATGTTTAATAATAAATAAGATTATATTAATGCAAAATATGAAAACTCTGATTTAAATACCTCAAATGATATTAATACCTTAAATTTGGCAGTCGCCCAATGGGTAATCATTTGGCAATATTGCTCTATCGGGCAGTCATCCACAATAGGTAAAGTCTCTAAATCCGTGCCCACCCTATCACACCAGCCAACATACAGGTCATGCTTATAAGCTCTCCAAAGCTCTCCCAACTCTTTTAAATGCGCTGTTCGTGAACCTTCACCATCAGGGAAGTTAAACCGAATCTAAAACCCAGTAGATTAGTTCATATAAATACAAAAAATACTACATTAAATCCAATAGATTTTTTACCCATATTTGTGCCCACGCGTTATCTTTAACATCCTGTGGCAGTTGTCTCCAAGATAGAGGGCTGACCGTAATGATATCGGAGTATTTGTCTAGAATCGCCGAAAACCCCCGACATTCCTGCCCTGATTTCTCAATCATTTGTCCATCAGCATTATATTCATCCATCAACTGTGTCTGGCGGTTCCATACCACACGCAAGCGAGTACGCCCCCTCCCCCGCCTCCTATCTGTAGATGAATCTGTTATTAAAGAAAAATAATATCAGTGCAAGTTATAATAAAATACATTTTGGTATAAAAATTTGATAGAGTCAGATAAATATACCTATGGTAGTCGGATCAATGGGCGTCACTGGATGTGTAGAAGCTGAAAGAATATCTTGTATAGGTAGAGTGTCCCTCAGTGTACACTCCTTATCCGCATACTGTATCGCATCAGCAGTCGAAGAAGGTGGAATATAATAGCTCGGGAATAATGAACCAAAAGCAAAAGATGATCGCATAGACGTCTGACCAACTGGTAGTGTAAACATCGGAGGTCTAAATATCCCGTATGTCATTGGAGACACAACAGGATCAAAATGGGGTGAAGAAGATATGTTTGTGGTGGTGGATCATCTAACTCTCGCCCCATGAGCTCTCGTACCACCGACCTCAGTACCGGGCCCACTAGATGATCGTTCATCTCTGACACCACCCCCCCTCCTATCACTATCCACTCTACTGGGAGCAATATCAGGCTCCTTGTCAGATATCTCTCGTCTAGGGGGTCGATCCTGAAAAAAAGTTTAACACATAAGTAAAAACTTGATATTATAAGTTATTGAAATATTTATATTTTAAAAAATAATACTCCCAACAGGGATGAGTGGAGGAACACCCATCTGTATCATGCGACGATTATTATCTGTCATCTTTTTTCATCACCTCTCTTCAATGGGTGTCATTTCCTGCAAGGAAATAAAATATGGAAGTAACTAAAAATAGATAACTAATGTGTAACCCAAAAATATATATAGAAAAACCATTCTGATAAAAACATAAAGTAAACGAAGATTTATGGTGGTTTGAAGGTAAGTACAAGGATACACACTCTGAATGATGTAGGTGAAACATATAGGTGAGAACACGATTGTATGATTCTATATATTTCCCACCAAAACTTCAGGTTCACAATAAACTCAGACAATTGAGTTATTGGCGTCATTATAAGTAATAAACGGATTGCTTCCAATTGCAGTAGGGATAGTGTCAACTTCATCATCACCATCATCAAAAACATGTCTGGGATTTACTTCAATAATTACACCAAATTTAGGATGACGATGATCTTTGACAGAAAAAACTTGTTTCACCATTGATGCCAATACATATGGTTCATCGGTGGCAAGAGTGCGAGTCATTTTAATTACTCGAAATACACAATCATCAATAAAGGTTCCTTGCCTCTTCATTGAATCAAACCATTGAAATTTCATCATCGTGACTCGACCATGATAGTAATAATCCAAAATTATTATTTTCTCCACAACTCCATAATAAGCAACATTTTTAGAACGATGTCTAGTATCCAATAAACTGGCATAACAGTCTGTTGTGGCAGTTAGCATAACACCATTATGTTGTGTTCTCATGTTTCTTGCTCGTTCAGTGATAATAAATTTGTATCCATTGATCACAAGTGATTTAAAAGCACACACCATGGTATTAGGACCAAAAGCCAAAGCTCTTGTTTCCTCAGAAACAGAGTCAACAGGAAAACTCGATACCTGAAATATAAACAAATAGTAAACTTAATTAAAAATTATTTTTATTTAGTTATTACAGAAATATTTTTACCTTCAATTTCAACCAAGCAGAAAACCCTTTTCCATGCAAAGTCTCTTTCCTTCTCAAAGATAAAGAACAATGCTTTATATATATCAATTCTTTATGTTCTATGTAGATAAAAATAATAACAGTTTAACAAATATTTAAAATTACAAGAGATAAGATAAGAGATAAATGTACAATTTACTTACTTGATATACTCATCGAACAAATCACAATTGAACAACATTGTGCGATGTGCCATCTCTCTCTCTTCAAGGCATAATGTCATCAATGTATATGATCCCGGAATTCCTTTTGTCTGAAGAAGTGATGGAAAAATGGGTTCAATTTTCCATTACAGATCTTCTTCATTTCTCATTGGTCTGTTTACTCTCGTAGTAAGATCAGATAAATACATTTCACAGAAATCCATACATTCTTGAGCCAAGTAACCGTTCACAATAGAACCTACGGGATAATTTCTGTTCTGAACATATGATTTCAATGTGCACATGTTTCTTTCAGTTGGATACATCCAACGGAAAGCAACGGGTCCTCTAAGATGTATTTCTATCGGAAGATGGACAATCAGATGCAACATGCAGGTAAAAAATGATGGAGGGAATATTTTCTCTAACTCACACAAAATTAATAGTGTCTCTGCCAACAGTTTTTGCAAGAATGATTTGGATAGCCTCTTAGCACAAAGATCTCTAAACAAATTGCACAAACAAATAACTGAGACTCTAACATTATTGGACAAGAGATGACAGATTGCTATTGGAATCAACTCATGAAAAAGGACATGATAATCATGATTCTTCAAAGATTTCACCTTCAACTCTTTTCTGTTGACCCGTTTTGATATATTGCTTGAATAGCCATCAGGAACTTTAATATTCTCTAGTACTTCCAGAAATTGATTTTTTTCAGCTAGGTGTCATCACATAAGAAGCACATGGAACTTTCCATTTATTTTCACTGATACAAACAGGATGAAATTCTAGTCTGATCCCCCAATCTACCATGTCACGCCGAGATCGTAAATCTTCTTTTGTCTTCCCCTTGACATTTAGAAGAAGAGAAAGCATCATTTCACATATATTCTTTTCAATGTGAATTGCGTCTAAGAAATGACGTAACAAGTTGGTTGACCAATACAGCAACTCAAAGAATATAATTTTCTTCTTCCAATTGTAACAAGTATCATTGGAAACATTTTTCCTCTTTCTAGATTTCATTACACCCTTCCCAAATGAATAACTGAAATCTTTCAATTCATTATGCACATCCTTTCCAGACATACGCTAAGGTGGAGCATCATTCTCTATAGTATTTTAAAATCTTCGATGATTGTTTCTATATGGATGGTTCATTGGAAAGAATCGTTGATGTCCCATAAATGTAAAACTACGACGATATTTCAGTCTTCTCGGTCGAGTATTCTTCATACAAACAGGGCATGACAATTTTCCTTTAGTGCTCCATCCAGACATCATTTCATAAGCAGGAAAATCATTGATCGTCCACATAAGCGCAACACACATCTAAAATATGTCTTTCGAACATGCATCGTATGTGGGCACACCCACATCCCAAAGATGTTTCAACTCTTTTATTACATGTTGAATGTATACATATATATCATTTCCAGGATCATGAGGGCCAGATATTAGTATACTCAAGAAAGTGTATGGCTTTTTCATACACAACCAAGGGGGAAGGTTATAAATGTGTATGAAAACCGGCCATGTGCTGTTCAAAGTAAGCATCTGCCCGAATGGATTAAAACCGTCACATGAAAGACCAAGTCTCAAATTACTCACGTCGGCTGCAAATTCAGGATATCGAGCATCAAATCCCTGCCATGAAAATCCATCTGTAGGGTGAACCAACTCTTCATTATTCTTTTTTCTCTCAGTGTCATGTCATCACATTTTTTCGCATATTTCATTAGACATGAAAAGGTTCTGTAATCTGGGTATCAATGGAAAGTGCCACATTACTTTTTGTGGCACATGAGATGGTGATCCATCATCTTTTGGCTTTCATCGGGAGGTTCCACATTTGATACAATCATTTCTTTCAGCAGTTTCCTCCCAAAATAAGCTGCAATCATTCGATCAAGCATGATTTTTTTTTGAGAATCAATGTTCATCAACTAACTTCCATGCCATATAGTGGTTTGAGGGAATATCTACATCATCTGGAAGTAAGTCCTTCAAGAAGGTAAGAATGTAATCAATTAAAGTATTTGAAATCTCATACATAGTTTTCCCATGAAACAATCGGATTAAAAATTCATACTTTTTCATTTTACCACAATGCCGATATACTGGAGTCGTCGCAACATCATTCAATTTTTTTACCCTATCAACATCATCATTTTCATTGGACGCATCATGTGTGCTTGTATCAAAATCTTGTTGGCTGGACATCCTTTCCTTCTCATGATGCCGAATAAATTGAAACTGATCATATATCAAACTCTCCAATTCAGTCTTATCATTTGGATCATCAACATTTTGAGATTCCATTTTCTCTCCATTGTGATACCACACATAATAGTTTGTTTGGAAACCATATTTGGTTAAATGATAGATAACTACATCACGACTCAACCAAGGTCTTCCAACACAATTAAAACATGGGCAGTGTATGCGACCACTATCTGAAGCCTTGTCAAATGAAAAATCTAGAAAGCTGTTCAAATTATTTTGAAAATCGGTTGAAATCCGATCAGTTTCGTACAACCAACTTCTATCCATTTTCCAAAAACCCGCAATAATTCATTTCAAATAAATTCAATAATATTGAAGTATAATCAAAAAAACATTTAGGTAAATGACAATTGTTTACTTTATATAAAAGCATAACTGACACATTACTCTATATGAGAATCATATTAAGAAATACAACAAAATACAGTGTATATAAGATAATAAAATACATAATTTCTAATGCCTATATTCAAGGATTTCCCAGTAAGGGGTGCGGGGTGTCTAGGGGGGTGGGGCCATCCGGGGGGTCGGAGGTGTCCAGGGGCTCGGGGGGTGTCTAGGGCGGTTGGGGTATCCAGGTGGGCGGGCTGTCCATGGGGGTGGTTAGGCTATCCAATGGGGTAGGGGGAGTCCAGGGGGGTGGGCGGGCTATCCAAGGAGGTGAGAGGGGTGTCCAGGGGTTGGGTGGGGCTGTACGGGGGGGTACAGGGTGTCCAGGGGGTGGGTTGTCCAAGGAGGTGAGCGGGCTGTCCTGGGGGGGGTGGGGGCTGTCCAAGGTGGTGAGCAGGCTGTCCGGGGGGGGGGGGGGGTACAGGGTGTCTAAGGGGGGTGCGGGGTGTCCTGGGGGTGGGTGGGCTGTCCAAGGAGGTGAGCGGGGTGTACAGGGTGTGGGTGGGGCTGTACAATGAGGTGAGCGGGGTGTCCAGGGGGTGGGCTGTCCATGGAGGTGAGCGGGCTATCGGGGGGGGGGGGGGGGGGGGGGGCTGTCCAAGGAGGCGAGCGGGCTGTCTGGGGGGGGGTACAGGGTATCCAAGGGGGTGCAGGGTGTCCAGGGGGGGTGGGCGGGCTGTCCAAGGAGGGTACGGGGTGTCCAGGGGGTGGGCGGGCTGTCCAAGGTGGTGAGCGGGGTGTCCAGGGGGTGGGTGGGGTTGTCCGGGGGGTACAGGTGTCCAGGGGGTGGGCTGTCCAAGGAGGTGAGAGGGCTGTCGGGGGTGGACGAGCTGTCCAATGAGGTGAGTGGGCTGTCCGGGGGCGGTACATGGTGTTCAAATGGGGTGTGGGGTGTCCAGGGCGGGTGCGGGGTGTCTAGGGGGTGGTGGGGCCGTCCGGGGGGTTGGAGGTGTCCAGGGGGTCGGGGGGTGTCTAGGGGGTCGGGGTGTCCAGGTGGGCGGGCTGTCAGCGGGGGTGGTCAGGCTGTCCAATGGGGTAGGGGGAGTCCAGGGGGGTGGACGGGCTGTCCAAGGAGGTGAGAGGTTTGTCCAAGGGGTGGGGTCCCATTTAAATATAAATTTAGTGAAATATTAGTAGAAACATTTAAAATTAATTGTGAAATATGATTTAAAGTGTATAAGTTAAAATGAAATATCGAATAAA
Organism: Viscum album; assembly: GCA_963277665.1. NCBI lineage: Eukaryota > Viridiplantae > Streptophyta > Magnoliopsida > Santalales > Viscaceae > Viscum > Viscum album. The sequence continues at coordinate 903,250,586 of OY728122.1, read as the reverse complement.
AACAAATTGAATTTGAATATTGAATGTTTAAATTAAGTCTTAACCCATATTAATAGTTTTAGTGGGAAAAAACAAGTGTCAATAGTTATTTTTATGATTATATTCCATTATATCTCTAGTTTTAGGAGAAGTTTGTTTTTAATAACCTGGTTTAAAGTGTGAATGAAATGAATTATAATTTTGAGATACGAACTATGATATTTTTCATTTATGATGTGAGGTTTTGGAATTTTAAATACATGCAACTATAAGTGATTTTTGATCATGTTGTGGATGTGGTGGTTGTGGATGTGTCATCCATGCCATAATTACACTGGGAAATTAGTGTGTTCCTATTCCAAACAATGAGGTTTTATTACATGTCCATGGTTCATGAAATATCTATTATGTAAAACCTACCCACATGAAGAAGGGTGGAATATGATATATAGTGAGTGGTAAGATCAAAGTAGCATCTACTAGTAAATCCTCTCATTTTGATACTGATGCATCACATGGATTCATATCCTCACATGTGGTGAAAATCCTATGTCTCATTATACTGTCTTCAATGAGTGTAATGATTCTAGAAATCTAAAATCTGAAATATTAAATAATGAAGAAGAGGAACCTGAAGGAGGTCGAAGATCCAAACTGGTCCGGCAGAAGGAGCTCCAAAATTGCCTAAATCGGCTACTGCTGCTCCCGTTTAGGGTTCTGTATCCGAATGGGGGAGAGGACGGGCGGCTGGCAATTTGGGGGAAACTTATGCCAACGGTTTTTAAAAACCGTTGGTATATTCTTTCAGGGCAAACCTATACCAACGGTTCTAAAGAACTGTTGGGAAAAAGCTCCCCAACCACACCTATACCAACAGTTTAATAAACCGTTGGTAAAAACCTCCCCACAGCCATATTTTCCCCAACGGTTCTCATTGAACCGTTGGTAAAAATCCCCTTCAACACATCATTACCAACGGTTTACTATAACTGTTGGTAAAACCTTCTCTAAACCATCCTTTACCAATGGTTCTATGAAACCATTGGTATGTTAGTGTGGGGAAAAACCCACATTCCAGTAGTGATAGATGGACTTATGTATTTTTTTGATAACTTTTCTAACCTTTTGTTTTAAATAGATGGAATGGCATATCGTTCTATCACATGATCTATTAACACTTCATGAATAACAAATTCAACTTCATTTCTTTAAGAGATGAAGTGTAAATTGTTCAAAGCACGAACAACAGTGATATTGTACCAAAATAAAGTATGTATTTATTCTAATTCGAAATCTTCAACTTTAGGGAAGTGATCTTGAAAACCAAAAAATGTTGTCCTAGTACACTTATATCCGATGAATCAGATGGTACCCAAGATCATCACAAATTTATGGCTTTGTGATTGCTGGTTTTTCCATATCCATGTTCTCTACCACTCTCCATCAGAACATGATGATTAGATTTCTCTTCCATATCCATATTTTCACCTATGTGAAAACCCAGTGATTAGTTTATTTGGGAACCGTTACGTTTCATACTTTTGTTTTTAAAGATAGGTTTTGGTATTCCTTTTTATGATGTGGGTTTCTATTAAATAAACTTTAGATTAGTAAACCATTAATAACCCCGATGAATTTCGAGGGAGAAATTCATTTTAAGGGGGGTAGAATGTAACACCCCGAGATTTTATGAAAAATATTCTTTTTAATTTCATTAATGTCTTGTGTTGTCCGCTACATCAAAATAATCTTGCACAACACGCATCATTGAATTGCCTTGCATTACACGCAATCACGACCTTCCTCAATAGCATGTGTAGTACACAATACCGAGTTTCACAAAACAACGATATGCTATTAAAATATTATTAAAACTAGCCGTTATGAATAGTAATAATAGCTTATTGAAATTTTGTAAATTTTATTTTCAAAATGGACTTCATTTTTGGATTTAGAATATCAAAATTATCTTAGGGTGAAATTTTGGTACTTTTCGGATAACATTCATTTTCTGATGAATAGTGAAAATTACTAAATTTTAACTAAAAACAACCTTTTTAATAGAAATAATTAATAGTGATAAATTATTAATTTGAGTTGTTTTAAAGTATATTTAGAGTATATTTTTACAATTTAATACAATGTTGGTCATTGGATGTAATTTCACATTTAAACTAGACATAAACAAGTGTCAATCTTTTGATAGTTATTATCTCTTAAGAACAGGCTATATGTTCTGACGACATGAATTAATTTTTAAATTAATTAATGCAACTGATATGTTTTGAATTTGTTAAAATAGACATCATTTTTGAGTTCATAATATCAAATATATCTTAGGCCTAATTTTTGGTATTTTTCTGGAAACTTTCATTTTTTGATGAATAGTGAAACCACTAAGTGGTAGTTAAAAAAATGAATTTTTCATAAAACTTAATTTTACCGCTTATGTGAGTGGAATTTCAAAAATCTGAGAGACACGGTTGATGTCAGTAAGTAATATGTTGTTCAATGAAATGAAAATAATTTGTGGTGAATAGTAACTTTTTACTTTTTTTTACCACGATTAAAAGTAAATAGGGTAATTAAGGGTAAAAATGATATTATTATTAACATCACACATGTCCTAATTCTATTGGATAAGTTTAATTCGACCAAAAAAAACCTTAGGAATAAAATATGATCATTTAGGCCCACTTGGATTAGATTAGGAAATTTATTATTAATTTATTTAAAGAAGGGTTAAAATAGTTAAAATCAAATTTTAATAAGTAAATCATTTTTAATATAGGGTTATACATAAGATAAATTCTACTATAAATATTAATTAGAAAGAAAAACAAATTTCCTACATAATGGTATTTTATTTATAATTTTTAGACGTTAAATAATTTAATTTATTTATGACACAAATATGATGCAGTAATTATCTTATTAATGAAATATTGACGTAATTGATGTTATAAATACCCAAATAAATGTAATTTGAGACTTTTTATGAATTACACTAATTTTCTAGGTTAATATGACATGTTAGTATTTAGTTAATTAATGTTTTTCTAACTAATAATTCTTTTATGATTTTTACAAAAATCATTTACTAAATAGTGTCAAAATTGACATAAAATAGTTTTTAAAACAAATATTATATTATTAATTGTTATTTTATTCCTAAAAATCTAATGCTCGGAAAAATGACTTAGATTAGATTATAAATATTAATAATAAAAAACTTGGTGTTATTTTGTCTTGTTAGAGTAATTTTACTAACCTTATAGTGTAAGAACACAAAAAGACACGGTAAAAGTAAAATTATCTAACTTAAAGTTAAATATAAATGATATGGTTAAAATAGGAACCTAAACTTGTCTAAATTCTATTGGATGAGATTATTGCGACCCCTCCCCACCTTAGCTTCGAAATAAATCAATTTGAGGCTATTTAGAACCGAATTTGGCTTTATAATAAAATAATATTTTTAGTTATTTCAAAGGTGCCCCTCTCCTCTCTTATAAAACGGCACCTCCTCCCTCTCTTCCTCACACCAATTTGAGCCTTCATGCTCGGCCAAACCCTGCCAAATTCTCTTTTCCACTTCCCTAGAAACATCCTAGAGGTCCTGGTCTTCTTAAAAGACCAATTTTAGTGCCCTAAAAGGAGGTCTCAAAGAGGCGCTTCAAAGAAGAGGTAATGTCCCTTACCGATTATTTCAACTTTATTTTTTCTTCCACTTCTTCTTCATAGGCTGTTTCATTATGAAGTAATAACATCAGTATCACTCATATACTGATATGTTATTATAAGTATGAAAAAACCCTATTTCACCATCTATCCATCCTACGGAAAACGAAATCACCGCGCGTGCGTACGTACGGAATACCGTCTCCACGCCGTGGTGTAATCTATTTTCCACCAACACCTTACTTGGATGGGTATAATGGTGTAAATAATAACTATATATGATTATTTTAAAGTGGTATTGATTCTGAAATAGTATATATACATTCCAATATAATTCCACGATCATGAGAACGATATCATCACTCGTGCGTACGTACGGAGTACCGTCTCCACGACGCGATGAGATTCATTCTCCACGTTAACCATTCATTAATGATTATAAAGTATATATAATAAGTAATCATGAAATATATGACATAATAATGATACTGTATTTATGTTTATATATATGTATTTCATCTACTTAATTCCATTCAACTCAATAAGGAAACGAAAACAACGTTCATGCGTACGTATGGCCTACCGTCTCCATGAACGGTGTATTTCTTTCCATTTATTGATTTATTATATATATCTATATTCTGAATATATATAATATATAAATCATGTTTTATATTCTGGAATTAAGTAATAATGATCTATTTAATCATATGAATAATTACAAGTAAAAACACGGACGACAAATGAAACAATTTTACCCAAAATGCTCTTTAACATGGAATTTACAAAAGAAAGGGTAAAATAAAGTCATAAGTGAACCATATATGATATCATAACAATGAGTATGATTCTGGAATAAGTCAATGACCATATTTAAATCATTATACTGGAGGTTTGGACACTTACGAAGCAAATCGGACCTAAGGTAAGGGAAATATCACAATCTCATTTTTATCCGAGATTGTTTATACTTTGAAATTTACTGGGGTGTATTTTATCATCCACATCCATGTTTCCTCAATATGTAATATTTTTTCCATCCACCTAAAATTGTTTAAATCCAATTTTACACTTCGGTGAGTTTTTAGTAAAATATAAGAAAGGAATCTTTTGTCGTTTTTCGAACGAGGTACTTTTTGACTTTTCCGACAAAAGTACGAAGAATGTTTTTTTAACTTATACGACATGAATGGATTTTTAAAACATTATTTCCAAGAAGCTTCCTTTACAAGTTTTCAAGTTCATTTTTAATCAACTTCTTTTAGTTTATAATTTTATGACATGTTATGAAAGGAAAAGTGTTTTTGAAGTAGAAAGGATATTTTCCTCAAGAATGGAGTTCAAGTGTTTTATCAAAATTATTTTCCATCTAAGATAACAAAGGGTTCTGTTTCTATTCCTATTATTACATTGATTTGACTATGTTGTGATGGAATTATTTTTATGTATTCCTTTATCTTATTGTCACGATGTTTAAGATTCCCATTTTTATTACATGGGTTATTCTATGATGTATGGTTTATGATTTTGTGGGACACATAATAATGGTATAATTATGATATGGGTGGGACCTATATCTCCCTCCAATTCATTGGGTAAAGATTTTATATCTCATGACATAGACATGGATGGAATGGCAGGTTAAACCGGTTCAGTGAAATAGGACTGAAATGAGGAGTGAACTCAGTTCAGAAATGGACTTTGTCCACTAAGATAGTCTTGGAAATTAGTCTTGACTAATAAGAAATGATTCTCTATGATTATGTGTGTATGCCACAATGTTTCATGTTTTAAGTTATGATTGTTGGGATTATATTTCACTACTATGATTTAACCCATGATATGAAATTATGATTTCTTTTGCAGGTTAAGATTTACAAAAGTTATGTTCTTATATATATGATGTGATTGATATTTCTTTTGTTTACTCTTACTGAGAATTTGTGCTCACCCTTTTATGTTTTCTTTTCCCCAGGATATAAAGAAAAGTTTTAGGTAAAAAAAGAAGATCTTTATGGGAGATGTTGAAGATCTTTCACCATGATTAGAAGATTAGATTCCGAGTTTCGAAAGACACTAAACTATTATGGTCCTTGTGTGTGTGTGTTTTTGTTATATACTAAGTATTCCGCAAAAGTAATGTAATGTCCATGTATGTTATTCTTAGGGTCTATACACTCTATGTGAAGAATATTGTGTAGATACATGGAGTACCCTCGATGATTGTCTTTGTTCATGATTCACGTTTTACTTCCTGACTTTGGAAGGGGTTGCATGAGGCTTTTGGGACACAACTTCATTTAAGCACATACATCCATACTCATACGGATGGCCAAACTGAGCAAACCATTCTGACCCTTGAGGACATGCTGCGTGCTTGCATCCTTGTCTTTGGTTGCAACTAGGAGGATCACATTCCTTTGGTTATGTTTTCATACAACAACAGTTTCCACTCCACCATTGGGATGAATCCTTTCAAGGAATTGTATGGCTGACCTTACAAATCACCTTTCTGTGGGACTAACCCAGGGGAGTCAGCAATAGTGGGACCAGAGATGGTACGGGCTACCATGGAGAAGGTGAAGATCACCCAGGAGTGCATGAAGACTGCACAGAGTAGGAAGAAGTCTTATTCCAACAAGAGATGAACATATCTAGAGTTCAAGGATGGTGAACAAGCATTTAGATGAGTCTCACCTCGACGAGGTTTGCGGTGATTCGGTCGGGGCGAAACGTTATCTACAAGGTTCATTGGACCCTTTCAAGTCCTCAATAGAGTTGGAAAGGTGGATTACCACCAAACTCTTCCACCTCAGTTTCATCAGGTGCACAATGTTTTCTACGTATCACAACTGAGGAGATACTTGAATGACCCATCTCCCAGCATCGACTATATTAAGCTGGACATCGATGATGTGGTGATGTTTAAGGAGGATCTAGTAGACATTGAGGCTCGACAAGAGCGGGTACTTCAAAGGTAGTCGATTTCTTTTGTGCATGTATGGTGGTAGCATGGGATCCTCTAGGAGAGAACATGGGAGTGGGAGGCTCAGATAATTGCTCAGTACTGCCACTTGTTCCTTTATTTTGAGTTTTGGCTTATGGGGACGCAAAGCCCTGGGCTGGGAAAAATGTAATGACCCAAAAATTTCATGTAATTTTTTTAAAAATATATGGGAATTTTATGAGTCTACAAAAATTAATGGCACATGATTACAAGGCCCGGTGTCCACGGAATGAATTTCAGAACTTTTTTTCAGGTACGTTCAATAATTATGTGAGTGGGTTTTTGTATCTTGTGAACCGGTGTTCAGAATTGAGAACTGAGGAAATTGTTGAACTCGCTTTGCTAGTTTTTACCTAAGGAGACCTTCACCTTGACCATAGTGGGTTGAGGGTGAAGGTTAGTTTTTTTTGTTTTTTGTGGAAATAAAAATAAAATAAACTTTTAATTTATTTTTCTTAACCTACAAACTGAATGCTCTGTGGTGGGGACCAACCGAGCTAGAAAAACTCCCAATTAAAATCCATGGTGGTGGGGACCACCCGAACCCATCTTAATGGGGGGGGACCTCTCCAAACCCCATTATTTTATTCTCCCAATTATAGGAGCCAATTAATTGTTCATACAAATTAAATTTTGAAACATAATTTAAATTATATTGTCACCTCATTCCTTTGAGTGGATTGGATGGAAAAGGAGAAGGTGATAACTTGTGGAGGAACATTCTCTCCAATGAAGAACACCTCCCAACGAAGAACGTGCCATCTTATAAAAATTAAGAACACACCACTTCCAATGTGGGATGTCTTCAACAACGACGAACTGACGTCTGTACTTCCCTCCTCACCGATGTCAACAAAATTGGAGGTAGGGGATTTTTTTGTTTTTAGTGGTTTGAGATGAATTAATCATATTTATATTACTACTACCGATCTAATGCAGAGGGTACGGGCCAATCTAACATGGCCCGATCCCTCTGTTGTTCATCGTGGTTGATATACTCTTCGTGGTGGAGAAAGGTGGCGACTGCCTCCCGGGCTAGCCCAAGGGAACTATGGTAGCGTGCAACTGCACCACTGGTAGAGGAAGTGGGAATGTGGTGGAAGAATGGTGGTTAGCTATAGCCGAACATAGTGGTGGACAGAGGGTGTCTGTTCTTTAGCCGACTGCGAAAGCCCGGGCGGCGTGACCGAGCGCCGCTGTCGGAAAAAGTGGTTGCGGCCCGCCTGGCCGTGTAAGATGGTGGAAGGTGGCCAACATTTGGCCAGACGTGGAGTTTCGGTGCACAAATTTCTGCCGGGAAGATAAAAGGTCTGTACATTTTGGTAGGCCGAGCTGTACTTAGCAGGACCCGCAGTAGTTCCCGGGTACATGCTGGTGTCTAAACGACTTTGGCTGTTCTGTGATTGAAGGTGTGGGGCGCGTGACTCCCCCCCCCGTATGTGGCCAGGATGGACTGCCCAGCACGGGCTGGGCCCACCACATCCCAGCCAAACCGGGATGGGCCCAGGTCGGACTAGACCCGGGCCCAACTGGACACGAAAACACCTTATTGCCTATAACTTTGGCACCAGGTGTCCGTTTGACCAACCGTCTGCCGCGATAAAAACCTTGGAGCGATATGGCCCATTATAAATATTAAACATGATATTTGGATAATTTTGGGGTACGTTTGGGTTGGTTCGAGCACAAATCCAACCAGGCCATCAGGACTAAAAAGCTAATAACTTACAAACCAAGTGTCTGATTGATGCACTGTATGTTGCATAGAGACCCCTTTTACATGGTGGTCCTTTTGGAAACTTCTTCTTGAGACATCATGGTATTTGGAGTATCAACCTGAGGCATGAGGTGTGGATCCTCCAAGAGTCAAGAAAACATAGTGCGAGAACCATGTAACTGGATGTAACATGAGAAAGGGATCCTTCGTGGGTCTATGCTCGAGGATACCACATGGATATTCTCTAGGAATCCATTTGGGTCTACTCTAGGATCATGTGTGTGTCTGATATACTTGGATCCTATGTGGGTCTTATGACGTGCTAGGATCCTGTGTGTGTCTATTGTACTAGGATCATGTCTGGGTCTGCTGATGTACTAAGATCCTGTGTGGGTGTGATGATTTAGGATCCTACACGTGTATTCCTCTTAACAGATTAAGATGATTTATTAGTTACATATAATCATATCTACTAAAATACATAACTTATATATGGTGTGATATGATTCTTTACCTTTGTGGAATTTTCTGTGTGGCGTAACTATGTGTCACATACCATCGTGGTGACACCTATATGGTATTCTTCTATGTGGCGTACATGTGTGATACATTCCTTCATAGTGATAAATTTGTGGTATTATTCTGTGTCGAGTACCTGTGTGGTACATACCTTCATGTAAATCTTTATTACATGGAATAGGTGTACTTTGGCTAAGGAGTTGGACCTTGTGTTTTCTCCTGAATGAGATGGGTAATATTTGATAACATAGGTATATGTGTGGGAATATACCTATTTAGGGTTGTTATAGAGACCTAGTCTTTTATTACATTAATATTAAATCTTTTAAAAGATAATCAACATAATATTATTACACATAGAGAATCCAAAGGTTTAGTGTCTTGGGAAAACTATGACCGTGCATAACAATTACAACATCAAGCATAAACATTTATTTAATTTATTCTTCTCTAGATTCTTATTGGCACTTGTCCTCTCCTTATTACATGTAACCACATGAGGATATACATAAAAAGGGGTGAGATAAAAGCCCAATAAGAGGATATATTAGAATAATATAGCATGTGGTGTGCATAATCATGTCATAGGAAAAAGTTCATGAACATGAAAGGAGCATAAATAAATACTTGAAATGTGTCAATGTAAAAAATGAAACATCATGTCTTAGTGGTTATCTACCACACATACCTGTGAACCAAGCTAGAATCATTTTCACACATCATTTCTCATTTACAAATCATATTCATCACTTTACCCAATGCATTGGAGTGCTGTATAATTCCGAGCGCACCCGTCACTTTGAAACATTCATATTGCGCTATATAATTCTGGGCGCACCCATCACAACATGCCATTATCATTATCATACTTTCCACAAGGAACATACATCATAATTGAACATAACTAACCCATGGAAAAGAATGTGTTACATATCCTAAGAACACATTCATAAACTTTGGGTTATAAAAAGAAAGAGGGAATAACACACATGTTACAAGAACCGTCCAATTTGAGTGAGAAGTAAAAGCTGTGTTCTTAAAAGAAGAGTTATTTTGGGAAAAAATTTGTTTCACATAAAAACCATGGAAAAACATGTAAATCATTGAAAATGAAATAAAATGACGAATAAATGATCTTTAAGGAGTAACCATATCAAAAATTGAGTGAAATAGGGAGAACCCGAAGGACGAAAGTTGGGTTCGAGAATTTCCCCTTACCTTGTATACGAATGATTCCTTCTCTTTAATGTCCTATATAATGAAATTTTATTCATTAATTAGAAATCCAAAACCTTTTTTAAATTAATATCGTTCATTATGGTTTCATTAAATGATTTTATGTTCCTTTGGATGAGTTATTGAGTTTTGAAACATTGTTCAAGAAAGATTGTTATTAATAATATTACAGGAGTTTAAATGACCTTATAATGAATTATATTAGATCCATGTTGATGAATCATTAGATAAGAATTAACTAATGATTGTTTGGGTTAATTTGGGGGGTTTTTCGATCAAAACAAACTTGTTTTTATTTATTTCTTAGTAATATGGACATAAGTTATTTCCAAAACATAAAATAGGAAATTGTACATATATAAAATTCTGTTTCAACCATAAAAATGGTTTCATGACCATATTTGAATGTAGAAATGGAAGAATAAAGAATGTCCTTCTTGAAGGTGATAAATTAACACCTCACGAACAACGTTCTCTTTAATAAAATAAAAGGAAGAGGGAAAGGGTGTTGGTTGATATAATATCCCATTAGCATCATAACATTATATTAAATGTATAATACTAGAGTTAAAATAGAATTTGGATGAATATAGGAGTGGAGAGATCAAGAAATGAACTTGAACATGAAAGAAAATTAAAGGAGAAGAGGGAGAGAAATTACCACCTAAATCCTCCTCTTGAGATTCTCCATAAGGAATATAGGATTGGTCTTTTGATGAGACCAGATGATCTTGAACAAGCAATAGTGGCTACGTAAGATGTTTGAGAATATTTTGGAGAAGTCTTAGAGCTTGAGAGTTGTGGGGAAATGAGGGTGTGAAGGGTGGCATTATAGTGGAGGGGAGAGGGGGTTCCTTAATATAAAATTCATTAGTTTATTAATTTCCCCTACGAAAAGGAATAGTGAGTATTCGATGACAAAGAATAGTAATTTTATCATGTGATCCTGAACCAAGAGGGGTTAAATCTGCCGAACATCACACATGACTCTATAATTAGCATATTTAGCTTATTTTGTAAATTATTGTATTTCACTATTCATAAAAAATACAAGTATTTCAGAAAAATACCAAAAATTCACTCAACCATTTTTCGACGAGTATAATTCAAAAATGAAGTCCATTTTTCAAAAAAAAAATTATAAATATGATTAATTTAATATTTAAATAAAATTATGGTTTATTACTAAAAAATAGTTTTAAAACATTCATTTACATATTCTAAAAAATAGGTACCTCATACTTTCACTTGAATATATTTTGAATACTCTCATAGGTAAGGTTACTATTAATTATTGTATATCAGTATTCATAATGGTATGTTAATATTCATAAGTGTGCGTTACTATTCACCAAAAATTATTTTTGTTTCATTAGACTCCAAAAATCATCTTGAACACAACGGTGTATGTCAGATTTTGGAAATTCAAAACACAGAAGTGAAAAATTATTTTTCATGGAGACATAGCACTTAGTAGTTCATTATTTTTTATTTTCATGTGATTTCATGACATAATTATAAGAAGGTAATTTCCATTGAAATACCTTGGGTCGTTATATTCTTCCCCCCTTAAGAAATGCCACCGCAAAAATTTCACTTTACAGATACAGGTGATAGTGTTTCGACTTCATTGCCTCTTCTGGTTCCCAAGTTTCTTCCTCAAACATATGGTTCCTCCACAACACTTTAACAAGATGAGTTGTCTTGTTGCGTAGAACCATATCTCTCTAATCCAGAATCATTTCTGGCTACTCCTCATAGGAGAGATTATATTCCTACTGCACCACCTCTGAGTTTAGTACATCTGAGGGGTACGGTATGTACATACCTTGTAGTGATAAATGAAACACATCATGAACTTGAGACATATTTGGTGGAGGTGCAAGACGATAGCCCACAACTCCTATTTAGTCAAGGATCTCAGAGGGGCCAATATACCTTGGGAGTAGCTTCCCTTTCTTCCCAAATCGCATGACTCTCATCCATGGAGATATTCGAAGGAAGACATTATATCCAACGTCAAACTTCATGTCCCATCAACGGTTGTCAACATAGCTCTTTTTCCAACTTTGAGAAGCTTTGATGTGTCTCTGGATGACTTGATCCTTCTCTGTCATGTCTTGCACAAGATCAGGTCCAAGTACCTTTCTTTCTCCAACTTTATCCTAATAGGTTGGAGTTCATCATCGATTTTCATACTGAGAGCTTTATATGGATCCATATGAATACTCGAGTGGAAGCTATTGTTGTATAGAAACTCAACCAATGGGAGATGCTGATCCCATCCACCATTGATTTCAAGAGATCAGGCTCTTAGAATATATTCTAGTGTCTGAGTAGTCCTTTCTGATTTTCCATCAATTTGGTGGTTATAGGCCATGCTGAAATTTAATTCAGAACTCAAATCATATTGAAGGATCCTCTAGAATTTAGATGTGATCCTTGGATCACAATCAGAGACAATTGAGAGTGGAACACTGTGCAGTCTCACCACTTACTCCACATATATCATTGCATGTTGTTCAAGTGAGAGATCTTCCTGAATAGCAATAAAATGGGCAGTCTTGGTGAGTCGGTCAACCACAACCCATATCGCATTACTTCCCTTCGACGTATTTGGGAGACCCGTGAAAAATTCCAGAGCAACATTTTCCCACTTCCACATGGGTATAAGCAATGGATGCATCATACCTTTGGACTTTTGTCTCTCATCTTTAACTTGATGACATACCAAGAACCTTGATATATATTCTGAAATCTTATTCTTTATGTTATGCCACCAGAAGTGTTCTCAGAGATCACGGTACATCTTGGTACTCCCAGGATGGATAGAAAATGTTGAGCTATGTGCGTTATCCAATAGCTCCTTCTTTATCTCGGGTGATTAAGGAACACAAATCCTCATTCCAACCCGAATCATACCATCATCACCGATATGGAAATCTTCTAGCTTCCCTTCCTTTACAGCATAGAGCATCCGCAACCTTGTTCAGCTTTCCAGGATGATAGTGAATAGAGAAATCATAATCCTTGATTAGCTTCAAAACATCTCCATTAATTCATTTTGATCTCCATTTGTATGAATATATACATTAGGATCTTTTGGTCTGTGTATGTGTCACATTTCTCACCATAAAGGTAGTGCCGCCAGATTTTCATGGAAAAAATCACGGCTGCCAGCTCTAGATCATGTGTTGGGTAGTTGTACTCATGGATCTTAAACTGTCATGAGGCCTAGGCTATCACATTGTCATTTCTCATGAGTAAACAACCCAATCCTTTCATTCAAGCATCACTGTATATCACAAAACGTTCACTACATTTCGTTATTGTGAGTATAGGTGCAGTGATCAACCTTCTCTTTAGCTCCTTGAAGCTTCCCACATATTCTTCCGTCCAGACATACTTTACCCCTTTCCTTGTTAACATAGTCAGCAGGCTTGACAATCATGAGAAGTTCCTTAGAAAAAGTTTATAGTACCCATCTAATCAACAAAAAGTACGGATTTATGTGACACTAGAGAGCTTGGTCCATTGATCAATCGCCTTGGTCAGTGAAGGATCCATAGAAATTCCCTCACTTGTGATCACATGTGCCAAGAACGTGACTTGTTCCATCTAAAAGTCACACTTGATGAACTTGTCATGTATCTTATCCTTTCCCAATGTCTCCATCACAAGTCTAAGAAGTTATTAATGGTCCTCCTTGATCTTGGATTCGATGAGAATATCATCAATAAACACTACAAAAAATTTGTCGAGGTAATTTCTGGAGACTCTATTCATCAAACCCATGAAGATTATAGGGGAATTAGTAAGTCTGAAGGGCATATCCAAAAACTCATAGTGTCTATACCTTGTACGGAAGGCATTATTTTCAATATCTTCCTTCTTCACCATTACCTGATGATATCCATAACAAAGATCCACCTTTCAGAAGTATTGATCACCTCATAGCTGATCGAACAATTCATCAATCCTTCGAATAGAATATTTATTCATTATGGTGATGTTGAAGAGTTCCTGATAATCGATAAACAACCGCATTGTTCCATCCCTCTTCTTCACAAAGAGCACTGGTTCACCCCAAGGTGATGCACTAGGGCGTATGAACCCGTTTTCCAGATGCTCTTGCAGCTGCTTCTTTAACTCCTCCAGTTCAATAGGATCCATCCTATAGGGACACTTCGAGATAAGAGTAGCTCCAGGTATGAGTTCAATTGAGAACTCTACTTCACGATATGGGGTAATTCCCACTAACTCTTCTGGAAATACATCGATGTGTTCCCTCACGATGAGAATTTCCTCAAGGTTGGCACATTCCATTAACTCAACCATTTGGATGAGGTATGCTTCTTCATAGGTAATAAACACTTACACCATTGAAGGATTTTTCAAAGGAGATTCATGATATTCCTTTCATTTTTATAGAATCATGGGATGGTTCAAAATATGAAATGATATTTTATTTTCCTGATAGTTGTTATGTGATCTATATAACGAGAGCCAATCCATTCCCATTATAGCATCAAATTCCACCAAGGGAAGTATTACGAGATTTTCTAGAAGAATATTACCACATACACCTACATGAAAAGAGTCAAACACTTGGGTTTCAATGATTTCACCACTTGGTGTTTTTACAGATATCTCTACTTCAAAGTTTCGGGGCTTCGATTCAATAGTTTTAGAAAACTTGAAAGATATAAAATAATGGGTAGAACCAGAATCAAATAAGTCTTTTTCCATTCATGAGTTAATAGGAGGTGTACCTTATATGACTTCATTATCATGATCCACCTCCGCAGTAGTGATGGAATAATACTTCCCTTGTTCCATTGTCTTTGGTGGTTACTGACCTTGATTACCCTCGAGAACTTGAGGTTTAGTGAACTGACTTGCATAGTGCCCTAGCTCCCTACAGCTGTAGCATTGAACCCTGGGTGGTTCTCTCATTTCTTCTGCAACATTCTCCTTCCATTTGATGTATTTTAGACACTCTTGAGAATTGTGTCATTTCCCACACTTGAATCACTTCCCTATCCCTTTAAGGAATTTTCCATGGTTCAATTTTACACATTTTTGTTATATGGGTCATTGAGTTTTCTTCCCACTTTAGTCATTAGATCCTCTAGCTTGAATCTCCATCTTTTATTTCTTATCACCATAGCCATGGGACCATTCTCCAAACTCAATCTCAACTTTGAGGTCACATCGAACAACCTCTTCACAGCAACCAAAGTCTTGAATTAAAAGAGCCTTTCAAAGGTGTGGTTTTAATCCACTAAAGAATATATCAATTTTACTATCATTGTTGATAACAAAACCTGAAGCATACCTTTAAAGCCTTGTGAAATTCGACTAATAGGTTGCGACAGATTCTACTTATTTTTTCTTGAGCTCAATGAATTCTCATTCCATATTTGTATGAGGTGTTCGTGGGAAATACTTATTAAGATACATAATCTTAAATTCTTCCCATTCCATCTCTTAAATTTACTCCCTTGGCTTAGTGTTCTTAATAAAATTCCACCATTGATCGGCTTCTCAATCTAGATGATAAAAGACTAGAGTCACCTTATGAATCACAGAACATTGAAGAATAGAATAGATCTTCTCCATAGAGTTGACCCACTGTTCTGTAACTAGTGAATTGGAAGATCCACTAAACATTGGTGGTCGTTGCCGCATAAAACATTCGATAGCCGGTTGCACCCACTTTGGTGAAGGAGGAAGTTCCCCATTATTATGGTTATTGTTTATAACCTGAGATAATTGGGTAAGCATCTCCATGAAGTTTTGAACTCCACCTCCCAAAACATTGGGGATGTCATTCGGGAAATAGTTGCATTGGCCCCCGCACGAGTTGTTGGCCTCATTTCTCTTGGTTCCCACCATTTATAAAATAGAAAAGGTTAGAACAAAACATAAGTAAACAAGTCATGAATAATTTATTCATTTAAACAATTTCTACCAAAAACATATCATATGGGATCCCTATGTAAATATTATTGTGTGCATATTTTTACTTAGTCTGACGATATAGGTTTTCTCTAGGGTTCACTAATCCTAATTCCCAAATTAAATAAACCTTTCCTCTGATACCAACTATAGCGACCCAGCCATTTCTTACATTAATATAAATCATTTTAAATATAAACAACATAATATTATTACACATAGAGGATAAAAAGGTTTAGTGTCTTGGGAAGACTAGGACCATACATAACAATTAAAACATCAAGCATAAATATTTTTTAATTTCTTCTTCTCTAGATTCTTATTGGCACTTGTCCTCTCCTTAGTACTTGTACCCACCTAAGGATATAAGTAAAAAGGGGTGAGCTAAAATCCCAATAAGAGGATGGATTAGAAAAATATAGCATGGGGTGAGCATAATCATGACATAAGCAAAAGATCATGAACATGAGAGGAGCATAAATAAAATACATGAAATGTGGAAATTCATAAAATGAAACATCATTTATTAGTGGTTGACTACCGCACATACTGGTGAACTAATCTAGCATCCTGTTCAAACATCATTTCACATTTACTCATCTGATTCATCACTTTACCCATTGCATTGGAGCACTGTATAATTCAGGGCGCACCCATCACTTTGAAACATTCAAATTGTGCAATATAATTCCGGGTGCACCCGTCACATAATAACATTATCATTATCATTCTTTCGACATGGAAAATATATAAAAAGTGAACATAAATATCCAATGGAAATGAATGGGTTACATCTCATAAGAACACATTCATAAACATTGGGTTCCCAAAATAAAGTGGGAATAACATACATGTTACAAGAACCATCCACTTTGAGTGAGAAGTAAAAGGTGTGATCTTAAAAGAAGAGTTCTTTTGGAAAACAATTTTTTTAACATAAAAACCAAGGACAAAAATGTATATCATATAAAATGAATGAAAATGATGAAGAAATGTTATTTAAATAGTAACCATATCAGGAATGTAGTGAAAGAGGGAGAATCCGAAGGATGAAAGTTGGGTTCAAGAATTTCCCCTTACCTTGTATCCCAATAATTCCTTCTCTTCAATGTCATGTATAATGTCATTATATTAATTAATTAGAAATCCAGAACATTTATTACATTAATAGGGATCATTATGGTTTCATTAAATGATTTTATGTTCCATTGGATGAGTTATATAGTTTTAAAACATTGTTCGAGAATGTTTGTTTTTATAGTTTTCTTCAGTGGTTCACTTGTATTCTTAAATTGAAGTTTGGGTAGAACATGGGTAAACATCCTGAACATATATTACATGTTAGTAATGATATTACAGGAGTTTAAATTATATTATATTGAATTATATTAGATCCATGCGAATGAATCATTTGATAAGAATTATCTAATGATTGTTTGGGTTAATTAGGGTGGTTTTTCGATCACAACAAACTTGTTTTTATATATCACTTAGTAATATAGAAATAATGTATTTCCAGAACATTAAATAGGAAATAATACATATAAAAAATTATTGTTCAACCATAAAAATGGTTTCACGACCAGATCTGAAGGTAGAAATGGAAGAAGAATGCATGTCGTTCTTGAAGGTGATAAATTAACACCCCACAAACAACGTTCTCTTTAATAAAATAAAAAGAATAGGGAATGGGTGATGGATGATATAATATACCATTAGCATAATAAAATTACATTTCATGAATAATAATGGAGTTACAATAACATTTGTATGAAGATAGGTGGGGAGAGATCAAGAAATGAACTTGAACATGAAAGAAAATTAAAGGAGAAGAAGGAGAGAAATTACCTCCTAAATCCTCCTCTTGAGATTCTCCGTAACTAAGATAGCCTTGGTCTTTTGATGAGACCAGAATATCTTGAAAGTGGGAGAGGGGCTAGGTAATATGTTTGGGTATAGTTTAGAGAAGTCTTGGATCTTGAGAGGTGTGAGGAAATGAGGGTGTGAAGGGTGGTGTTTATAGTGTATGAGAGAGGGGTTTCCTTAATATAAAGTTCATTAGTATATTAATTTCCCCTATGACAAGGAATAGTGATTATTCCATGACCAAGAATAGTAATTTTCTCATGTGATCCCGAAAAAAGTTGTATTACCTCAGTAGATCTCCACACATGACTCTATAATTAGCTTATTTAGCTTATTTTGTAAATTATAGTATTTCACTATTGATAAAAAATTCAAGTATTTGATAAAAATACAAAAAATTCCCCCAACCATTTTTTGATGTGTAGAATAAAAAAATGAAGTCCATTTTTCAAAAATAATTTTCTTAATATGATTAATTTAATATTTAATTAAAATCATGGTTTATTACTAAAAACAGTTTTAAAACATTCATTTACTTATTCTAAAATATAGGTACTTCATACTTTCACTTGATTATTATTTTTATACTATCATAGGTAAGGTAACTATTAATTAGGGAATATCACTATTCATAATGGTATGCTACTATTAATAAGGGTACTTTACTATTCTCCAAATATTATTTTTGTTTCATTAGACTCCAAAAATAATGTTGAACACAACCGTGTATGTCGGGTTTTTGAAATTCAAAACACAGAAGTGAAAAATTTATGTTTAAAGGTCACTTTGAACTTAGTAGTTCATTATGTTGTGTTTTCATGTGATTTTATGACATAATTACAAGAAGGTAATTTCCATTTTAAAACATTGGGTCCATACAGGTGTCACTGGTTTACATGATTTGTGGTTATTAATTTGAGCATTTTTTGAGAACTTGAGGGTCTCGAGGTCCCTACTGAGTATCGGTATTCTCACTCCTGGACGGGCCTCACCCACAACTTATTTTGATTGGTGGAGACGACGGATAATGCTGATCAAGGCTGAGGGTACCCGGACTGCACGATGCCCATAGTTCGACCATACAACGTGTCGATACGTAGAGGATACGAGTGGACGTCAAGTGATGATGATGTGATCTATAAACACCCTTCAGGTAGGATCCTGGGAGGAAAACCTAGTAACCATCTCTCTCTTTCTTTAGTTGTATTGTATTTTCAAATATACTTGTAACTTTACTATTGGGGTTGTATTCCGACCCCTCTTGCATTCGACACCCTTTTTTCTATACAGTTACATGTGTTTGTATATTTTTGTGTGCGTGGTTGAGTGTGAATACTAGATATAAAGACAATGCTATCCCAGTTTTAGTGATTACGCATTTCGGTACTAGTCGACAGCCCCTGGCCTATGTAAGGCTGGCTTAGGGTTGTCCCGGCACGGGCCCCTGGAGACATGTCATGACATGTTAAAAGACATTATTTTTTTTAAATAAATCTAAAAATTATTATTTTGACCAAAAAATTATATTTTTGGAGTTATATTAAAAGAACCATATCCATATTATTGTGCAATGATAACGTAAGGAACGAAAAGTCAAATTGTCAAATTAAATATGTTTTTTGACATGGATATGAGTACATATAAATAATGAATGAATAAAAAAGATAATATTTAGAAATATAAATTTATTTTTGTAAAGGTAATTTAATTATATAATTTATATAAGAAATATGTACCTCAAACCCTTATGTAACACTAATTAGTTCATTGTGGGAGGAAAAAAATAAATCAATTGATTTTCATTAAAATGATTGTAATTATTAAATGGCTCAAAACCCTGAATACATACTATTAAATTGGTGTATATATACCAAATTCATAAAAATTTTATATTTGTAACCATTTAAACATAATTACATATGATTATGACAATTAAAGTATTTTATTTAATTAATGGTCAAATAAGGAACACTTTTATTTTTAATAGGTATGATAATATTAGAATCATGATATATAGAAGATATTGTAGACTATATATAGTATTCATTTTGATAATATATTTATATTAACCTTGTAAATTTATTTTACCATTTTAGTAAATAAAAAAATAAAAAAAATTCATCCAGAATGATAATTTAGTAATTATTTAAAATAATGGAGAAATAAAATAAATTATATTTAGAATATGTACTTATATGTAATATGAGATAATTAATGTTATAAAATAATTTAGTATATTATATATAAATTATTAGGATATAATAAAACTTTTTTTACAATTTTAATTATATTTCTCATGTTTTTATAGTCAAATTAATGAATAATAACAAATTTAATAATAATGATATTAAATGGGGGTAATATTTTATTAAATTATTTACCAATTATATTTTTTTTAAAATATAAAAAGGTCTAAAAAATCACATAAAATTTCATCTAATATTCTTTTATATGAATTTTTATGCCTTTGGATCTACAATAGTCTAATTTATTTTAAATATTTGGGATAACTACAATAGGGCCACTCGAAACTTTTATAAAAAGGAACCACTAATTTTCATTTAATAACAAATAGAAACACATTTTTCCTCGATAATGCATGATTAATATGTTCTTATAATACATTAAATAATTATGGTGGACTTGATTTAGGAAAAATAACAACCTTAATCATTGTAATGTGTTATGTAAAGTAGATTTTCTGAAAAAAGATATATTGTTTTTAATCACGAATAATTGTTTTGATCTCTAATAAACATCCGCAAATCAATATTAACCACAACAAAATAATAAATATAGTATAATTAATTTTATTATTTGTAATTATGGTCATTCCATTGAAAATATACACCCCCACATCGATCAAATGAGAAAAGAATTAATCATTCATGTGTACGGAGGACTAATGCCTCACGAAACAATGTAATTAATTTTCCATCATCATCAATAATGGTTGAATTATAATGATGAAATTAGTTTTTATATATTATATTAATGTAATATTTATCTATTTTAAAATATAATACATATTTTATTTTCAACCATTTCCATGTATTGAAAAATGATAATATCATTCGTGTCAATGTGTGGACTCCCACCTCTACGAATTGATGAGATTTGTTTTCATTAGAAAATAAAATATATTATATATATAAGTAAATTTAGGAAATTTATATTATATTTATGATAAAATTATCATTATTTTTATATAAAATAATTCTTATCTTTTTTCATAGTGATCATTGGGAATTAGAAACGTTACTCATGCGTATGTATGACCTATAATCTCTATGATTTTAATGTAGTTAATTTTTCATAACTATATAAAATATTTTTATTTAAAAGATTAATTTATATAGTTATAGGATTAAGATTTGAAGGTTATTATTCTACATGTGATTGAAGTATGACTTTTTTTACTATTGTGAAATTACAAATGTCATTTTTTACTTGTGAAATGAAAATAGTAAAAACATCCTAAGTGAACTAAAATAATTAACGAATTTTTATAAAATGGTGATAAGATATATAAATGAAATAATAAACACAAATATGGAAATTATGAATATAAATAATTAATAATTTTTTATTATTTAGGATGATAAATAATGATCACAATGGGTTAGTGTCAAGGTAATGGACTCTTTAAACAAAGAACATCGTTTTAAGTATATTAAAAAATTATTTTCTAATTTTTTTCCTTGTATTTCCATGTTTATAAAAAAATTAATTATATAATTTATATGGTAGTTAATGTACGTATAAGTTAATTATTATTTTCAAAATAAAATATTTACAATGTTTCATGATTGGGGTTTTCTTTTAAAATACAACTTATAGTGTTCCCAGTTCTTTTTTCCAAAAATCAAAATTAAATATTTGGAATCTTATAAGGCATGAAAATAATTTCATAACATAATGAAAAATTAATATTCTAATGATTAAATCATATGTTTTTATTTATTTTCATTGTACATGGATTCATTATTATCCGTGCATGATTTATATGTTAACATTTTTGTTTATGTAAAATCATATTATGATATTTGATAGTGTTTTTACATAGGATTAAATGAATTGTTCAGGGGTTTTATTAATGATATGTTATGATATTGATTAATTATAGTTTCCATAGATATATATGATACATCACATTACATTTTATATGATGATTACACTAATATAGTCTATTTGATCCTCTTATTTCTCATATGATGGATGTTCTTAGATATCACTCCAATGGATTGGGTAATATTTTTTTATTCTCATAATGGAAGTTGAAAATTTGGTTATTCAATGGGAAATGGATATGTAAGGGTGTTATGATGATGATTCCCCAAGGCACCAACAAGTATTTTCTATTCTGGCTAATGAATTTTTACAGAAATATCTGGTTTTGAAATGGTATGATAATTAAACTATTTTACAGAAAAATGATTATATTTTTTGATGGAAACATATATTTTTATGAATTATTTTTATTGGGTTTTCATGTTTTTCACTGTAAAAGTAATTTTGGGTAAATCTATTTCTCTTATTGAAATTTTTTCTATCCCATTTTTTAAAAAGGATTTTCACAGGTTTTATCTAGGAGTTTCGGAAAGGATTAGGTAATGGTGAAAATTTAGATGATTTATCTTCAATAGAAATTGTGTGATATTTTAAGAAGTGTTTTTAGTTGTAAAAATTGATGCTGATTATATCTGTGCAGTCATAATTTACGAGTTTACATTATATTAAATTTTAATAATTAATTAAATCTACAAACATGAATAAATCCTCAAATTGTATGAAAAATAATTCATGAAATAAAACACAAGATTATTTGATGTTTAACGATGGGTATTTAAAATATAGCATACGAAATAAACATATTAACATATCATTATAATAAATATAATAATTTTATTATATCTAATTTTTCCATAATATTTTTTATAGTTAGAGGAAGAACTAAAACTAAATTTTTAGATCAATTATGATACATATTCTTTAGAAAATCTCCCTATGTTTTCAAAAAAAATATGTTATTGGAGGGATTCATATTTAAACTAAGGACTATAAAATGTGGAGAGGGAATTAAAGATGAAATTTTTTCATTGACACAATTAATCAAAAGGCTTTGGATGTGTGAAGTGTTGTGGTGAGTGTGTTCCCTTATATATGCGGTGGAGAGGAGATGCATGGAATTTTTGAAATAAAAAAGAGTTCCCACAATTTAACCAAGAAAAATGTCTCCAAAATGAGTCATTATAGAACTATATTTGAGATAATATTGATATAGGGCCATTCAATAGGAAATATGAATATTTTCTATAATTTTTACCCTTATTGTTTTAGTTTACAATATGATAATACAGTTTTAACTATAGCGATAGTAATTATTTTTTTACATATTTTACTATTCATTATGAAAGATAATCATGTTTAAGTAAATATATATTGTTAATTAGGCTAATATAAAATAATTTATAAATATTTCCAAATTAATTTCATATAATTGTTACAAATAAATTTAAATTTATACACATAGAAATTTTGAAAAATTTATTTTCCATAGAGAATATTTTATTATGTATAAAAAATTTTAATATAAAAATTAGTTGACAAATGGGTTATAATTATTTAAGTTGTATTAATTAGAACATAATTGACCAAATTTTATTGTTAAAACATTTTAAACATTATTTAACAATGGACATAAATTAAACAAAAATTAAAATATCAATAAGAACAAAAAATTTTAAGAGTTAATTTAAAATGTATAAAATTACGAAGAATCCCAAAAATTAACCTTATGAGAATTATTACATTTTTATTTCAAATAAATTTTCTCAATTTTTAAATAATTTTTCTTAAATTGGAAATAATTATATTTATTTGTTATCCAATAAATAAATAAATATCTTTTTTATTATTAATTTATTTTAATGAATTCAAATGATATACCAAAAAATTAGTAATTATTTATCATCATATTTCATTTCCATAAATCATGCATAATTTATTTTTAAAAAATTTAGTTTTTCGTAAAAATATTACCATGGTTAAAATCTAGTTTAAAAAATTATATTTTAACTAATAATATTAATATAATATTGCGGTTTGTTAAAACACATTATTTGATGGACAAATTTTATCATTGAAATTTTATATATTTGAAAAAATTATTTCATAAATTCTTATGGTGTTATAACTTCTAAAAAACTATCATATCTCTAATATATGTTTTATTTCTATGATATATATTTCTTATTAATATTAGTTATGAAAATAAATTTTAACAATAATAAAATGAAGTTACTATTTTCCTAATTATTATTTTTATATACAATAATAATTTTTTTATTTTCCATCCATGTAGAAAAACAAAATGTCATCCTTAGTGTGATGTGTGAACTACCACCTCTCTGAAGAGATATCATTATATTTTATTCATTACAAAAACCCATTGATTATAATAATGGTTTCAGTGATTAATAAATATAATATATCTCATATAACTAGGATTCTAAAGTATAAATTTAATATCCACCTTCCTAACATCTCAAGCAATGATATATAGTATGGTAATCATTTATACAAGAGGATTGACCTATCCATGATAAATTGTTTTTCATCTAAATTTTCATAAATTAATTAAACATCCATAAATGTAGTTGAATGTCATAAATTCATAAAAATATCATTATAAGTCCTATATATTTATGTTTTTTGAAATTAAACTCCACCGTAACCAAACTACAAAAATCATGTTCACTAATGACGATGTTTTGGTAGATTTAACCCCCTATATGAACAATTCTTTAGAATCTTATTATAGATGCAAGTGGAAATATAAATAATTATTTTAAATATTATCTATTATGGTAATTATTATTATAACATATTTTACGAATTTGTATATTATGTATTGAACATATTGTTAATGTTAAAAAATTTGATATGATTACTAAAATAAAAAGTGATTGATAAAAGTTTCACCCAAATGTAATGGGATATATATATGATAAATTCATATGATATGAAATAAATGGCCTTTATAGAATTAATTATATATGTATAGGGTTTCTAAAAATTCAACAAATAGTAATAGAATGGTCATTCTTGATGTTATGTTCCTATAAATAATGAATCATGACCATGTAAGATATTTCATCCCAATATCCCATCATTGATATATTGTTTTCTTTTCACAAAAATTGTATTTTTCCTTTTTTATATACAACTATTATGAGTTCAAATTTTATTAATAATATCACACTCCTGTAATTTGACATTGGCTTCTATTATCTCAATTTCATGGTGTTTGTGATAGAATATTTACACGAGTCATAAGGGTTTCACCAAAAAATTCATTCATCGAGACAAATTTTCTATTTTTATCAAAATTCAATTTATTATTTGTATGTACATTCTATGTTATACATAATATAATGAATTATGTTATATTAATGATAAAATAATTTTTATTTTAATACCACTCTTTTATGATTATTTTATATAAATTATTTTATTTTTTATGATGTTTTTATGACTCAAATCACATCCTCAGATCATAATCACTCTTATTATAATATTATCATTCATAGTAAAAAAATTATAACCAATGATAATTTTATCTTCTAATAAAACATTATTTTGTAGGGAAATATCCTTTCAAACCTATGTATTTTTTTCTGAAGATTTTATATTACAATGAAAATGAGTTTTATTAAAAATAATTATCATTTATTTTAATTGGTTTATCAGAAATGTCCATTTTTATACATACCCTGATGATAACCATTTATAGGTGGAGAATATAATTTCATTATATATAATGTAGTTTTCCAACCACATAATCATTTAAATTTTTATGTCATCTTCTTAATAATGTGGGTGTTCAAAAGAGTTTTTTTAAGCATAAAAGGGTTTTCCAACCTCTATGAAATAAATTATTAATCATCCACTCCCCATTATTCATTGATACATTGTATGTGTTCTTATAGTATCAATAATTAATTATATTTTCTTAAAATATATTTTTCTAATTTTTGAAATTCAATTTGGAAGAAATTATGGGTTTTCAAGTATATTTTATTAATGATTATTTTGAAAATTAATTGGATCCAATATATTTTAACATTAATTTTTAATGAAAAAACTTAATTCAATGCCTCAATTATCAGATATTATTTTAATACTACGTTTTTTTCAATGTTTCCTCAGTTATCATTTTTAAACCCATTCAATATTCAAAAATATATTCTCTTTTGAAAATTTTTTATTATGCTTTTAAGAAATATTCTATATCCCATTCAAATAACTTTTTTTAATTTAATTTATTCCAAAAAATATTAAAATGTGTTTTAAACCCCTTCTATATTTCAGTTTAATTTACCATAGAAGGTTTGTATATTATAATCTGATCCTTTTAAGATAGTCTATATGTTATTATGATATTATTTATTTTGGATAATTAGATATTTAATGTCCTATTATTTGATTAGTTCATGATATGTGATTTTTCGGGATCATGTAATATGGTTAAAGATATTTATTTTGTGATGTTATTTTATATCATATGATTGTTTTATGAAAGTAATTTTATTCACAATGGTTCATTATGAAATGTCAATTATTTATTTTATCTAGTTTATTAGTCCTATTATTCCCCCAATGATTAATTATCATATATTTAGTAATGAATTTTTTAATGGAACATGTATGTATGGATGATAATGGGTGGGGTCCTATATGTTAATAAAACGTTTTAGATTATGTTTATCTTTTTTGGTATAAAAATTGTTCAAATGTGGATTTATTCAAAGTTGAAAATTAAAAATTAATATCTATGGTAATCCAATGAGTTACACAAGAGGTTTTATCCCTATAAAAATGTTACATAAGAGGAATTCTCATAAGAAAAAGAGTTACACGAGATGATTTTTTCCTAGAAAAAATGATTATGTGGTGATTAATACCCATGGAAATTAGATACATAGGTTGTTTTATCTCCCATAAAAAGAGTAAATAAGTGGAACATCCAAATACAAATAAAGCAAAAATATGTTTGTATAGTTTTCCAATTCTTATGGTTGATCCACATCATGATTTTTTCATCAATGTATATAATTTTTCTTATTGCATTACATTTCTAGGATGTAAGAAATTTTCCTAATAATTTATTATGTTTAATTTATTAAATAATTTCATTTCATTGGGTCATATATAATGATTATTGAGACATTTTTGAGTAGTATCACATATTTTATTCTTCCTTGATTAAGTTTATATGATATTATGTTAGTCTAACATGATCTATAATTATCATATATGATCTTCTCATATTTTTAATGAAATTTATTTATTCATCATTTTCACAACTATATATATTAACTCTTAAAATTATGGCATTCTTATCATAAATTGTGTTTTAATTCATCCATAAATACTTACCTATTACATATTTTTGTGTTTATTATTAAATAGTTGAATATATAATGAAATATTTTATTTTTGAGAAAATTAATCTTTTTATGATCTTATGAATATTTATTATTATAATATAAAATTGTTAAATATTTTATGTAGTGAAATATTTATTCAATTAATTACATTATTAATTGGAATTGAGATTCAAGGTAACCTGATGTGGAACCAACTTTTTTTTAACTAGTAATGGGTTCTTTATTTCTCATCTTATAGTCATCATGGACATATTTTGCACTATAGTAGGCATGGTTTGATGGGGAATCCTTAAATGGACCTCATTTTTGGGTCTTTGGGTTAGGGGTAGTCTCTGTAGGATATTAGAAGGTATGAATAGACCCCCTTGGAGGATGTCACACCATTTAACTCCCTTGATGTGAAATCTCTGGGAACCAGTAAGGATTAATGCAATTGAGAGGCCCATAAATCCTATATTAAGGATCGGTTCACGCAGATCTCACTTTCACCAATGCAGAATCAATTGGGTGTAAGGCAAGGGATTTATTCGAGCACAATGAAGGGTAAAACCTAAAGTTTTATATCGAGGGGTCTTAGAGGTTTTGGCCCATTTTAGGTGTGATATAAGTGTATTCCCCTTTTCTATAAGTTCAAGGAAGGATTCACAGGACTATGAGTTACAAATGTTGACCTCCTCTTCAAATGAAGATGTAGGACATGCGTTCAGGATCCCACCCTTGGTTGTGGACCCGACCATGCATACTTCATCATCCTTTCCAACTAAGGATTATACGGTGATCATGGATGTCTAAAATACACTAGGGGTTGGTATACCTCAACAATTTGTTTTGGATAACACAAACAAGTTCCCCAAATTTATGGTATGCGGATTTGTGCAACATAGAGGTTCAGATCTGTCAAAGCAGGACCAACTGGAATAACCATCCTATACTGATATGGTGAAGTTTTGAAGAATGCTTATTCGTTATCAAAATCAATATGCTGTTTTGGGAGAGGAGTGTTATGATCCCTAGGAAGGGGACGATGAGGAGAATTTTAGGTTAATAAGGATTATGATTTGGACTCCCATATTGTGTCCAAAGAATTGGACATTTTTTAGGACTATATTATATCCAATTAATGTAGGGGAAATAATACAATCATTGAATCAGTTGTGTTTCTTAAGAACACTAGAGGCCGCATATGAGGAATGTTTATTCATTCTTACAAATCCCACAAGTTACTATATACTCAATAAAAGGTATGATTCCTTCAAAGGTTACCATGGGTGTGAAGTAATAGACTAGTAAGGATTATGATCCACTTGTAGGGGAATATTTTTTCATTAACCAAAAACATGGTGGAAAGGAGACTACTGAATCAGATTTCGCCCATAATGTGAGGGAACTAATATTATTTTATGAGTGGGAAACCATCATAGATGACAATTAATAATTATCCAATAAATGATTAAAGGTCACCACTATGATATAGAAGTTTGACAAGAATGTTGGGAGGCATCATCAGGGTATCCTTAAGATGGAGCAACATGACAGATCCCAAATAAAATGGAATACTACCTCATGGATTAAATGGGAAGAATATATCTACGGAAGAGACCATTCAAACCTAGGAAACTATGGTATACTATTTGTAAAACCAACACAAAGAGTATCCAGATGAGAAGGCTACCATTATTCAATGGAGTCTTCCCAGAGGTATGATCTTTAACAAGCATAAATTGCAAATATTATATTCTTCTATGATAAATCATGCTAATTTATGGTCTTTTGTACTTAATGGGTGTCCCAATCTTCATTAAATGTTTATATTAATAAAAAAAATATTTTGAGGTTCATATAGGTTCCTTTTGATATCATCTACAGAAAACACATAATGAACACTTACAAATATGAAAAAATATACATCCAATTACAAAAATATTTCTCTGTAGAACATAATCATTAAAAAAAATTTAGATCTAAAATGTGAATCACCCATCATAGCATGAGATATAATTTGGAACATCCCATCATATCCTAAGAAATATCGTGTGTCAACCTGTCATATATCTATATATAATGTTGTACAACCCATATTATAACCTATAATGGGGTAAAGTTATTTCATTAAAAATATACCTAGACCATACTGTTAACAAATCATATCAACCATTTTTCATTCTATCAAAAACCTATTTAAAAAATCATTTAAACTCATGTCCAAAAAACATTGTCAGATAAATAAATACCCTTTTATTTTAAAAATCTATTTCAATTACCAAAATACCTAGAATAAGGGAAAATATTATTTTCATTTAATAAAAAATAAATAAAATTTTAATTTAATAATGAAATAAAATAACATTTATAGGGTTTGGAATAGTTTTTCTCACAATACATGTTAAAATAGAAGATTTATTTTTTCTTCTGTTGTGATAGTAAAACATACCATAAAAATAATCCTTTTAAAACCCATTTTTATAATTAAATAAATGAAATAAGAATTTATGTTATATTTCATTTATGTCACTATAAAATAATTCATAATATAAATTTTAAAATATATACATTGATGTATAATCATTTTAAGAAAAATATTAAATGATAGTTTTTTATAAAAACAAATCCCCGTACAAGAATCCATAGGCATATTACTTTTTAAAACACATTATAATGACACTGAAGTTTGGTTAAAATTAAATTTTTCAATAATTTGAGACTAAATAATTACTTTTTTGAAACAATTATTATACCGTGACTACCCCATTCCCGCCTTCAATTGGCCAGGTGCGGACGACTAGCAGCAAAGGCGTAAATCCCGGTAAAAGGGAAGAAATTTCCTTTATATAAGTAAAAAAACACAACAGGGTACGCAAGCTAGGGTACACACAAATTATAATGAGTACAAAAGTGAGTGATGGAAAGTAAATGGGCCAGTATACAAACCCAACTGAAAGTACAGTACAACTGAGAGAGAAAGTACAACAGCTGAAATGTAAAGCAGCAACCACTGAGTCGTCCCCCAGAAATCCCACATGAAGGGTGGGTACAGATAGTCTCGTCGGTACCTCGGGTCTATTCGTCCGCTCCGTGTATGTCCCGCCTGGTGGTCCATCTCCGGATACCGTCCAGCTCCACAAGCCTCGACCACAATCAGGTATGTCCGTCATCTTCTACCAGCACAACGTAGTGCGAGAAATGCCCATGCAGGGGTGAGTATAACGATACTCAGTAGGGACCCCAAGACCCCCGATGGTCTCACAAAATCCACAAAGGTTAAACCACAAAGGAAATATAGAAACACTAAGTATCAACCATCTCTAATTAGGTATATGCCCATACATACACCTAAGTCATCAATCTCAGTACGACTCCATCATTCGAGCCCAAGCACAACTAGTCCACACAAGAAAGAAGTCAATCATACCAATGATAATGATTGAAAGTCAAGACTCAGCTCACACAGGTATACAACTCGCGAAGAGGAGTGGAGATGATTAGATATAGCTTCTGAATCATCTCCTCTGCCGAACCCACGTAGGATCCAAGTACAGAAGTCGTCGCTGTCAAACCCACGTAGGATCCAAGTACAGTAATAATTGCTTCCAAAACCACGTAGGATCCTAGTATAGTCGTCATCACTGCTGAACCCACGGAGGATCCAAGTACAGTCATCCTCACTGCCGAACCCACGTAGAATCCAAGTACAGTCGTCATCATCGTCGTAGTCGCAGCCAGCTCTAGGGTTTCCCCACACAGCGTACTCGATTCCGGGAGGTTCCTCTCCATGAGTAAAAAGGGGGAGATACATCAACTGTCAGAAATTCCAGAGTTGATGTATCCCAAAGTTCCGTTTTGTCAAAAGGAACTCAACACGATAGATGGCGCGTCAAACGGACGCCGAATCTGAGAGATATTGGCCTTTTCATTCCAGGGGCCCGGTTGGAAATATGCTCATTCCAAACTTGTCTATTTACCAAAGTTGTCCAAAAATCATTTAGAGTATCAAAAAATGTATGTCTCATCGAAAGAATCCCTATGTTGTAGACGGTGCGTCGATCGGACGCGCAGTCTTTAAGATATTCACGTTTAAGTGAGTAAAGGGCCCAACCTGTTTAGCCCAGTGGGTCGACGGGTCGGTTAACCCAGTTTTATGGGTCCGACCTGGAAGGGGTGTCAGACCAGTTCAAAGTAAAATGCAACTCAGCCCGTAGAGGCGTGGCCTGGCACGAAGGGGCGCAGACCGGCCCGATGTGGCACGACGCGGCGCGGCTAGCGCGGCCGAAGGCAGAGCAGTTCAAAGGGGTGGGGGGGGGAGCCCCCCGGTTGTTCGAAACGACAGCGCTGCCCTTCCCACATTGGCCGGCATTCTAGTGCAAGAGGACCGTATGACGGGCCATGTTTTTTTCAGCCTGCCATCCTCCTCGCGCCGCGGTCAGTCTCTGCTCGGCCGACCGGTTTTCTAGCACAGCGCCCTCCTGGCGCAGCGACTCCTCTTCGCCCGGACGGCCGACGGTCCAACCGGTTCTTCCACCGAAGCGGCCCTCCCTATGCGGGCCGCGGTTTGCGCAGCATGGTGTTGTGGGGCACCACGGTTCATTCCTTCAGCCCTGACTCTTTCATTGGTCGAGCAGCTCGTGGTTGCGGGCCACGGTTCCTCCCTGTCCGTCCGGCGCTCGGTTTCTGCCTTTCTTCATCACCGATTCCCTATTCCAAAAAATGCAAGGAACAATGGAGGGTCATCGGGCCATGTTTTTTTGGCCCACTCCCTCTGCGTAAGACATTAAAAATCTTCCAAGATGTTCGCTCGAATAAAACTAGATCGATGGAGTAATTTATTTTAAATAAATTAATCAAACCCCCTAACTCATTAATTGATGTCATACGTCAGGGGTCGCGGAAGACGGCTTCACGAGGTGAGGTTTTGTAGATGACATCAGCGTGCATCATCATTCTTCGTGGAAGTGGAGTTCTTCATTGAAGAGGCATCGTTCTTCGTCAGAGGGATGTTCTATTCTTCTTCACACAAGAGTTCTCTCAAAATAATTCAAGAACTTCACCAAAGTTTCTCCACACACCAAAATCACTAACTCAAAAAAATATATCATGATGTTATTTTTATTCACATCACAAAGATTTTAAAATTTAAAATCAAACCACTTAATTAATTAAATGAAGTGACTCATCTCATTAATTAGGGCATGTTGGAAAGAATTTAAGAGGGACAGAGGAGGAGGTGAGAGGTCTCACAAATGGGAGAGTTCTCAACATTAACATGGGAGTTTAAAGAGGGTTAAGGTGTTTAGGAGAAGGTGGAAGTTTAGGGCTCGTGTGGGCCCCACCTTTCAATTATCCACAAATGGGAAGTTAGGTGGTTGTGGGCCCCACCAACAACTTCGCATGGGAGGAACTAACCTCCTTATATATAGATTAAAATTGTACAACAATTTTATTTACATATTTAATTAAACCCCAATAAATAACTTCTCCCCCCATGCAAACGTGACTACGGTAAAGGTTCCCTTAAGCAATTACCAGTGTTGCGAGTTCATCAGTGCCCTCGAATTTCAATTCTGAGCACCGTTTCAAAAGATAGAAAAACCTGCTCGTTCCTTTACTAAACGTACCCGAGATGAACATCAGAAATTGATTCTGGGCACACCGGGCCTCGGGATTAAGTGCCATTAGAAGCCACAAACTCGTAAAATTCCAAAGTATATAAGAAAAAAATTTCCTTGAGATTTCCGGGACTTTACACACACACACATATATATATTTATTTTAAATCATGAATAAAATTCTATAGATGATGGACATTTGACCTCATGGAAAATTTATTTCAAAACAAGGTCATTTTGACTCATGTACCGAATATCGACAAAACACTCGATTTAAACATTAATAGTAACATAATTTTTATAATAGGATAATAAGGGATATAAAAATAAAAATAATAATGAAAATTGTTCTCATGAAAGTATAAATTAAACTATGTTTGTCATGCAGGAATATAAATGACTTATTAGACTATTAGGACTAAAGTTAAGGGAAATATTAACTCAATCTATATTAATTTAGTTAAATATCCATGTCATTGGATTTTTTTAGCCAAGAATATATATGAATAAAATATGATGGTTTTACATGGAATAAACACTTATATTAAGTGTATTTATGTTTTCACAAAAAATTATGTTATTGATATATCCTTAATTTAATTATACGATCTTTGCTATGGGGTTTATCTCAAACTCCTTTCATTAAGGTGTATCTTGATGTTATTCGCCATTATAATACTTAAGGTGAATATATAACCCTTTTGACACATTATATCATGAATTTTTATATTCTCATGATATTTAATTTTTTTTAACGTTAGTCATTAATGATTATATTCATTTGTTTCTCATATTTCTAGTGATGGTTTAACTAAAACATCATTTTAAATGTTTTATATATGTATTCTTATAATACCATCAATTTCATGTCCATGTATCCAAAATAGTATTTTAAATTTATATGGAGGTGCTCATTTTATAAAATCCAAAATTTTCAATGTGGTAACTAATAGGTTGTTTCCAAATTCATTTTATTAAATGTTTTAAATGGGTTTTTAAATGGATTTAATATTTCAATATCATGAAATTATTTATTGTACGTGAAAATGAAATATTATGAGTTAAATGTTGATAATTTCAATATTGGATGTGTTATTGTTATATAATGGTACATGGAAATTATAGGGGTGGTTTCGTGATAAATGAATGTTGGATGGTTATTTCATAATACAAAGATGGATGGTTCCATAATAATCCATGGACGGGTGGTAACATTATGATCTCTAATGAATTGGATTTGGAAGTTGGTCGTATGGCTATTCCATTTAGTGAAATATGTTGAAGTAAAATGTATGGTTATACAATTTAGGTATGTTTATGTCTCATGTTTTATATATATTCTATATTCTTATTTTTATGGGCTTTATGGTAGAATTTTGTTTACAACAATGGATAGAAATGAGAATATATTCAAGGAAGTATATTTAGTACATCTTAAAGGTCAAAAGTATTACTTCATGAAAATGTATTCAGGGTTTACATGTATTCACTAGACTAATAGTTTTACTTATTTATTTATTACATAATGAAAATTTTATGCTCATCCTATGTTTTGAAATGATTTCCATAGTACTTAAAGAAGAATATAGTCAAGGATGGGAAAAAAATTCATACAACTTAAAATGAAATGAACCATGTTTCTTTATAAAATAATTATGTTTTATGAAAAAAATGGATAATTAGTATAAGTATCTAAATATAATATTAATGTTATTATTATATGATATATGACCTAATTTTTTAATTCTCTAAACCTAAAAATATAATCATAGTGATTTAAATTCCATTTTTGGACTTATCAAAATATTATAAAACATTTAATGTTGGGGTCATATATGTGTAACCAGAATCCACCTAATTGGGAATCTCTATTAGCTTTGTGAACATTAATCACACCTCACTGGTCTAATATTCCTTGATGAACAAGAGCATTGATGTATCTTCTCAAGGGTTCATGAATTATAAACATTTGGAAGAGAGATGTAAGACCGAGTTTTTCACAATACCATCAATTGATAATGCATAATTCTATATATTCCAAACTAAAAAGTTATCTTTTAATGGATTTTCATTTCACCAGAGAGTGTCACACCAAATGTCCCAAAAAGTGCGAGGATATTGAAAAAATAAGTAATCCCTTTTAGAAAAGGTTCCCAACAACATTCCAATGAAAATAGAGTTTTCCGAGTCTGATGTTATATCAATTAGATAAATCAATGTGGGTTTATTTACACCCAATACTAGTTGGGAGAAGTTCATATGATTAATGGATTGATTTAAATACATATCAGATGTCAGGATTCCCATAATACAATGTGTGACACCTAACCAGTTGTGATGATAGATGGATATGTTTTCTCTTACAATGATCCATTGAAAATTATGGTGAAGGATATGAAGGTGGGGTTGAATCATAGAGCATTGTAACACATTTTTATTTTTTGGGAAGTTAAGGATACTCCCAAAATTTTTTACTATGATTTTCCCCATAATGTGAGCTCTTTGACCAACTAGAATTTACAGTAATGGGTATTAACCTTCATGAACAGATAATTCCTTTATTGGGGATTCAAATGTATTTTTTACAAACTCCATTATTAGGGAATAAAAATTTATTATTACTAATTTTTTTATAATCTATGTGGAGATTATATGAATGAAAATGAAATTAATATGACTGGTGCGTCTAGAATTATATACCTCTCCAATTCATTGAGGAATGTTTTAGTCTTCTGATATGTCATGTAAACGATTAATTAGTGAACGTAATCCATCATGGGAATTTTTCCGTCATGATTTCTTGTCATATACCCTAGTCATGGGTTTATAATGAAATGATTTAAGTTGATTCCACTTTTCCATGTAACCATGGTGATTATCATTCTATATGAGGCCTTATTTTCCATGTTTATGACTATCTTCAGCTTTCTGTGTCATGGATATAGCTATAGTATAACATATTATAAATTCATCAGTTATACAATGTTTAATCCTTTACTAAGATTTATATATCACCCCATTATTATGAATGTACCCAGGTTATCCCATGAAGTTTTATCTAAGATGGAATAAAATGTGCATGTCATGGATGTTTTTATTTCTATTTTTCTATCACTTGTTTTTGTCCATTTAATGTACCATTTCCCAAATACATTAAATTTTTATATCTTCTAGGTTGTATTAATTTTAATATTATGTAATAATTCATGATATATTGTGTAATAAATAGAAGGGTTGACATAATTTGTATCAAATAAAATATTTATCAATTTTTGGTATTATGATTAGAAAACTATTTTGAATGTATTATCGATAAGAATAATCATTGGAAAATGTCATAAAATTTTGGTATAGTATTTACTATGTTGTTTCCTTGAAAAAATAATATTATGTACACTACAAGTGGATGTGGCTCCGGAACAAAATTAACAAGTGGTAAAACCCATACACCCCTCATTAAGATGGACATTATCATGAATTTTAAATGAAAACGACATGATCAAAACCTTTTAATTGTCTTGATATGAATAAGAATGGATAATTTTCAGTTTGATAGATATCAATGATTCTAAAGGAAATTGGTAAATTCCTTGGGAAAATATAATATTGGAGGAATATTTTCCAATTTGAATATGAAAATTCCAAACAAAGAATACCACAACCAAACCACTATAAGATTCAATATAAAATTTTATAAAACTCAATGTAATTTCAAAAGAAAAAAATTCTAAAATACACTATAACCCAAATAATTGTACCATAGAGGAAGATTATACTATCAAAACTCAAATACTATAATGGAACCAACTCCATAACTCTCAACATGTTCCATGTTTCAACTCTGCAAGACATACACAAGTTATCATGATGAATCACTAAATAATTTTGATAAATTTCCTTAAATTGCGTCAGGATAAAAAACATCTTCAAGGGTTCCAATTTTCCAAAGTAGGGGTTGTATAATGAAAAAGAGAAGGATTTACCTAGATGGTTTTCCTAATCACGCCACTAGGATTGGACATGTTAGCTCAATTTTTTTATTAAAATCATATAAAACACATTAAAATATTTTATAATAAGACATAGAATTATAAGAAAATAATTTACATAGAGAATATTGAAACCATTGGTTAAAACTACATCAAAAATTCATTTGGTATATCCCACTCCATTCCACATATCAACATATCCACAAATGCATGACTAGTTTTTAGTTCCATGTCCAGGAGAGGTCACTCAACCAACCAATATGTTTTTATTGGGTTTTCATTCTCATTGTTCCCATATATATCTCACCCCCTATCAAGGGTCAAGACACTTGAACCCTAATGGTATGTTCCACTTATTCAAGGCCACATTGAAATCGTGAACTCACACCAACCCATGTATTCCAAAACCAAGTCAAAAAACCATTACAATCAATTATAATAAAACAAAATATTTATTAAAATGTAATCCATGGAAACCATTTTCCATAAATCAATCTAATTTCCTATTTTTAATCAGAATTTTGAACCCATAAATCAAATACTTTACAGAACAACCAATTTACAAAAAACCAAATATAGTCACTTAAGAGAGGTTCTATCATTTTTTTCTCAAACTTTTTACAATAAATTTCTTGTCATTCAATAAATTGGAAATTGGTTATTCATGTTATAATAGGAGTTGTATAGAGTTATTCTCTTAACCACTAAATCTATGGATAAAATGATGCATGCCAAAAATTATTCTACAAAACCGATTTTAATCTCATAAAACCCACACTAGAACATTTAACAAAACATAAACAAAACAAAATTATATCATTATTGAAACCAATTATCAATGATCTACCCCCAATAGACTACATTATTGAATCCATGATTGTGAGTAGTATTTTATATATATATAACTACTAATATCGAATTCTTGATAATGGAATTAGGCTTCAACAGACCATGATTTTTCATCAATTCACTCCCAAATCAAGTGGGAATGTCTCAAAATCCTTTGGTAGGATGGAGAACTATGTTAGGGTCCAAATAGTGAAACAAGAAATGATTAGTGGTATAAAGGAGTGAGATGCACTTTTTAGGATCTAAGATCATACAACACATGGTTGTCTTGGATGATTGAGAAAAATGTGTGCCAACTGTTCATTAGCCACTTTTTCTAGGAGAACCTATCATAATTGGTTTTCATGGATAGGAAAACCATGAACCTACCATTATAATTTCCTCTACCTCACAATGATACGTTAATCGTAGGTGACCATATTGTTGGGAAAACACATTCTCATAACTTTGTGCCTAGATGGAATCCCTTGTTTCACCTTGAACAGTTTCTAGTAGGGGTTTCATGGTTTCTAGTAAACATGATCAAACTGTGATACTACAAAAAATATCTATTTTGTTTCCCCAATGTTCTCTACAACTACCCCAAAATCACTCATATAATTTACATTCATCAAATACATAAACATTTTCATACATAATTATTACTCGATGTTCTATATTATCCCCATAATTTTACTTTAAATCCTATAAATGTAGAAAACACCATTTTATTGAATGTTTTTCACCCATTGCTTAACCATTTCTTTCTACAATTAATAAGAATCTTATAAAATTTAACCATGTATCCACAAAGCATCTCTAGCCTGATTTTTTTTCACATCCATGATGTTCTGTTTCCTATACACAATTTTTAATAGTACATGCACTAATGAAGCATTCAAATATAGGCAATCACAGTCCCATCAAATCATATTGTCCTGATCAGGTTGATAGTTTTTTCAACTATAATTCATGAAAAAAACATGAACTACATTAAACCATGGGGGGAAATCAAACTGATATTCCAAATCATCATCATGTTCATATATATTAAAAGGCCCTATATATTGTGAAGAAAACATTCCCTTCTTCCCATAATGAATATTCCCATAAAATGGAGTGATTTCCAAGAACACTTGATATCACATCTTGGAAAATAGATCTCAACAATGATCCCCATATGATTTCTGATGACACTAAGTTATCTCTATTCACTACCTGATCAAATGAGTCTTCTATGTTTTCTCTAGGACAAAGCTCCTCCCAAGTAGTGAACTGTCATTGATTTCCAACCATCGATATGGATAATTACAAGGAAACTCCTATAAAGATTCAAATTGAGCCATATGTATCAATTATTGATAATATTTGTTATATAAAAACTCCATGAATGGTATGTGAAACTACCGTGGGCCACAAAAATCATTTACACAATCCAATATCATGTCTTCTAATGTTTGTTTCATTAGTTTAGATTATTCAACCATCTGAGGATGATACACTATACTCATTGTAAACTAATCCCCATGGTGTACAATATGGATTTCATGATATAAGATGTAAACCATAGATATCGTTCTTATTGTATCGAGACATGTACTCCTTTCCACTTTTCCACTTCTCAGAAATAGATTTTTGAAAAATCCACCAACATATGAAATTCATGAATAAGGTTGAAATTAGAAAACATTTTGAACAACTCTACAATCACCCATATGGAATCATTCCTTCAGTCCATTATTGGGATACCTGTATAAAAATTCAATATATTCTACTATCATTTACATTCATGAATAGTTAAACACTTCAACATACCCATTGGTTAGTGATTATTTGATTTAATACATTGGCATGTTATATATCTTGAAAAAAATCAACCATCATTCTTTTCATTCTGACCGACCAAAAAAATTAATTCAAAACCTTTTATATATTCTATTTTCCAAAATAAGAATGTTATCTCGAATGGTGTTATGTAAGAAGAAATTGTTCCTAATAAGCCATAGGTATGACTATCCGAAATTGAACCCACTTCAGTGAACCCCCAACCATCTTCCATACCCAAATTTTCTCCCTACCATTGAGTTTTTACTGTATATAATCACAATTTAAATTATATGTATGCACCTATTTATCCATTTTAACCAATTCATGGATGAATTAAATTGGGATGGAAAATACTGCACTACCTAGGTCTTCACAATTTATGTTCGTGGTGGCTATCACCAACATCAACTTCCACTGATCTAAAGTTTCTATTTGCAACTAAGAATATTACATTATTCATAATGAATCAATTAAAAAAATTCCATTACCTAGTGTATAGAACAAGCCAATGTAAAAAATTTGGAGATACTGAATCCATTATTATTTTATCATATTCAAATAACACTGTGATAAAATTTATTTTAAGAAATTATGATCCATAAAAAATATAAATTTCACACCAAAGAGGTAATTTCATCAAGCCTTCAAATATTTGAATACAGTAGATTAATCCAAATAATTTTTCAGGAAATTATTCCCATGCATCCCTTAATACCACATTATTTCCCTACATGAGAACACATCCAAACACTTAACATGAAGAATCATAACAAAAAAAAATTGGCATGATTATAGAAATATCATGATCGTTGTCAATGAATGGAAAACATTTAGCTATTTGAATGATTAATAACATTCATTATTCAATTTGAATGTAAAATTATCCCATACCTAAGCTATTATAGGTACTAATAGTTGTGAGAAATCATGAAAAATTTCAATAATAAAAAACTAGATTTATAAATCTACATAATTTATTGACATTAATTTTTATTTTCCAGGAGATAATAGCCTTTACAATTTATAAATAAACAAAACACCTCTATCAAAGATTTAATAGCCATAAAAACATAATTTTTTTACCAATAAAATAACACTTTGATAATTTCTCCAATATAATGGCACTAAAGATTCAAAAAATTGTATCCAGGTGTTGAATGTGATCATACCTTATTGATGAATACACCAATATGCCATCTACAAACACAACAATAAATGAATCTTAATACCACTAAGATATCTGATTCATAAATTACTTAAACAATGTTTGTGAATTTTTAAGTCCAAAAGGCATGAACACATACTCATAATGGACATATTTACTTATCAAATATGTCATTGTAGTATTCCATTTTCAAACCCAAAAATTAGTGATATATTTTTCAAAAATAAATTTTTGAGAACCACTTAGCTCTCCTGAATTTATAAAATTGGTCATCAATTGATGGAAGTGGATGCCGATTCTTCATTTTATCTTGGTTATTATTTAAATAATCCCCACACAACAATATGGTTCCATCCAAATTTTTGTAAAACAAGAATAATGCCTCCTATAGAGACAAGATAGGCTGAATGAAGCATTATCATTCTAACTAACCACACCTTAAATTCAATTAACTCTATTGGTTACATCCAATAAGATAGAAGATAAATATTACTAGTTTGTTTAAAGAGACTAATCATAATATACATTTATCTTATGGGTGTATAACCTATGAATGTATTGGGAAATACATACTAAAAATGATCAACAATTAATAATTATTTTATACTCCTTATTTATTCCCTTGGGGCCAAGGTCATCACTTCTAACTATTGTGATATTGTTCGAAATATTTGTTCCAAAATTCATTTTTCACCAAAATGTACATTATGATATCCTTAAAATAGATGCTCAATTCCATCATTAGACGTAAAACTAACATTCTACATATATCTATTATTTTGATCTAGGATCATTGTCAACCAATCTGTATATTGGGTTATGTCCTATACATTCCTCTCAACGGTACATAAATACCATATCATCATAGCTGCATTAAGAGTTATATTACATGTTCTACAAATAAATTCTCAACATTTACATTGTCCAAGATGAGTTTGAAGTTTAAAAATAGAAGGTATAATCAAGACATTTAAACCTATTAAATCAAAAAGATAAGATGAAATAAATTAATGTGATTAATTTGTATGAATTTCATCTGGAATAGGGGTATAATTAAATTGAATTTTACAACTCATTGTTGATGGTCGAGATTGATCATCCAAAATAACATTATTATATCCATAAACTATATCGTCATTACACTATCATCATTGTTTCCCATGAAATATTTCTCTTTATGAGGAGTAATAATATTCTTAGTACAATGGTCCAGCTTAGTTCAACTAATGATGATTTTTATGATTCCCTCATCTAGTTAAATCAAACATCGTCGATTACACATGAGATGTTTTCTAAAAAAAGGACAATAATGAATTCTGAAAAAACCAATGATGAGTCACCATTTGTTAGTAATTTTTTCATTCCCTTGTTGGTGTCATACACTATCACATCATGTGGTCGAATTAAGAACAATGGGATCATCCATCATTATTCATGAGAAATTGAGGAAGATTCACTGATCTAGCCACATGATTCAAAATCATCAAATAACCTTGTAAATATTTGTCCCTCTTCCACTTGTTCTCAACATTATAGTTCACACCACATCCCATATGTATAAACATGGTCCCTGCACCCAAAGCTATGGATATGTTCATTCCTTCCACTTACTATCTATTGATCTTATCATAATTATTTATAATGCAATGCATGAATATCATCAAACTAACCCCTTTTAAAATCTAAAATTCAACAAATTGTTCCTTTAATGATGCACATGAAAAAATTCTTTGTGGATAGTGGAACAAATTGATAAATATATCCACGTACTATGTAATTGTTAGATTCTCCTCCCTCATGATTTAAAATAATCTCTTTCCTGAAATCATGAATCTGTGATGGTGGATTTTTTTATTAAAAAATTATTCAAAATCCTCTCACGTAATGCATTGGTCTAATTTCACAAGAACATATAAATCCTACCCTTGTCACAAATGATCTTCCAGAATATACATTTCATACATGAGATTGTTCTCTGGTGGGTTTCAAGGGTAATTGATTCTTATATTATTTCTATTCATCCACACCATAGACTTATTTGGT
Organism: Viscum album; assembly: GCA_963277665.1. Taxonomy (NCBI): domain Eukaryota; kingdom Viridiplantae; phylum Streptophyta; class Magnoliopsida; order Santalales; family Viscaceae; genus Viscum; species Viscum album. Next base: position 903,207,716 of record OY728122.1, on the reverse strand, counting down.
TCAAAATCACAGAAAAATTTTGATGGATTCTTCTTATGGAATTGAACACAATAATCCACATTATTTGGTTTATGTATTTGGTTTCATCTATCAACAGTCTGAAAATATTAGACTATACTATGATGAAAATTTTGGTTCACCTATGGCTCTGGTGCAGCCACATTCTCAGTGGTCTCCTCTGGTTGTTTTCCCCGATTCCTACCAGGTTCTATTTTTTATAACCAAAAAAATTCTATAATTCTCACTCTCTAGAAAATTTATTCATAAAAATATCAATGTATAAAACATAATAGATCCCAAAATTAATTTTAAAATTAATTTTATTTTCGATTTCATACATTTTTTTTGAAATCTATTCATTCAATCGAAATTAAAAAAAATTAAAAAATATACATATCATGTCTTTTCAAAATCACACATTTGAAAACAATTTCAACTCCATTTAAAATGGAAATTTTTTCACATAAAAAAAAGCTATTACACAAAATGGAATATCCAATCCCAGTGGGATGTAATTTATAAAATTCATATCCTTCTGTTATCCTTGGGTAAACCCATGATAATGTTGTTCTGAATCCTATAAGTATCTCCAAAAACATATGTAACCCACTCCTTGGTAACATGACTCATATCATAAAAAGGTTAGATGTGTATTTTTATGATCTAAATATCATTTTTGACAATCCAACTCCTTTGTATTATCCCTACTCAAGGAATAACCCATAATAAATTTCAAATCCATGACCAAATACCAATTCCATTTGTCCCAACATGAATGAAGGACTAAAAAATACTTATAGAAATTATATGTGAAGAACGTAACTAGTTGATAACAAATGTAACATCATTCACCTATTTGAATTGAGAAAATGTATAATTTACCCTTGGTATTAGAGGAAAACCACATGATTCCAATGGCTAAAAATAAATGTCATTAGATTCAACAAATTTGGGGGATTATTTACATTTGGAAATTAAACCAACAATACAAAGCATAAAAAAATCAATTCCATTTTATTATGCTTGGTAGGAATATAACACATATTAATGTAATTTCAAAATATTACAATAAAAAACTAAATCATAACAAAAATCTTATTTCCGATGGGGAAGGTAACTCTAAAAAAACTAAAATACTCAAACTTAACTAACTCCAAAAATCCCATCATGCTCTAAGATCCAACTCCACGTGGCATACAGAACATATCACGATGCATCAATAAAAAAATTTGATACCTTTAAATTACTTATGTCTCCATGGACATAATCTGTAAAAGAACTGACATACCATAGAAGTGGATGAGTAATGATACTCTGCATGATTTCAAAAAAAGGTCTTCCAACTCATACCACTAGGATTAAACATGTAAGAAAATTTATACAGTCAAATTTATATAAAACACATTAATAGAGTTTATATCAAGATGTACAATTATCATAAAAAAATTCCATTGATAAAAATCCAATCATGTATTTTAACCCATTTCAAAAATTCATTCAGCATAACACATTTATTTCCACATATCCAAATATATAGACAAGCATCCCTAGGTGAAAATCCCATTCACTTGAGTGGACTATCATACATCCACTGAGTCATCAGTAAATAGAAAATATCCATGTTCCCCAATAGAACAAACACCTTATCGAGGGAAATATCCCTTATAACCTAATGTTACACACCCCATATTCACAGTCACATCAAAACAATAAACTCACATCAACATGTGTCTTCCAAAAAATTTCAAAAATCCATTTCAAACCATTGATATAAACAAAACAATATAAAAAACATTACCATAAACCATTTTCCATTATTCATATGAAATCCATTTTCTAAAACATCATTTTAAATCACTAAAACATAAACTTGACAAAACTTCCTATTTACACAATACATCAAACCATCACTAAGGAAGTATTATAGCATGATATTCATGAAAAATTAAAAATATTTTTGATGAATTTAAATCAATTTTAAATTAATATTTCATGATCTATTAATTTTTTCTGGTAATAAAGAATCCTTCAACTGAATTTAAGGTGAAATGACAAAAGACGAGAATTCGTTAACAAAACCGAGTTGAATCTCTACTAAATAGACCATTGATATCATTCCCTAAAATCAACACTTCCAAAAATCACCATGATAGGCATCCAATATCATATATCAATCCCCAAAAAACTATATTAACGAATAAATGATTGGGATGAGAAGTATATATAGGGAGTATTACAAAAAATGAAGAGTCACTAAGGGAATTGGGCTTCATCCTACAACGATTTTCCAAAGGTTGACTCATAGATTGAGGGGGAAAGTCTCTATGACCCTTTGGGAGGAAGGAAAACCATGTTATGGTTGAAAATACTAAAAAATGGGATCCTTAGAGGTGAAAATGAAAGCAATCCAATTTATTTGGATCTGAAAACTAACTGTGAATGGTTGGATCAAACGTTTTGAAAACCATGCCACAAAAATATGTCACCCAATACCTCAAGAAGTACCATGTTTGGTTTGTTTTCACTATTAGACAAACTGTGGACCATCCATGAAAAATCCAACTACATCACAATGCATGATTACTCCTAGGAGGCCTCATGATTTTAAAAATCACTGGCTTAACTGTGATCCTTCCTAAAATTGACTATTTCGAGATTCACGGTTTCTTGTTGGTGTTTCATGGTTTTAACTAACCATTATCAAACTGCACACCTCCATAAAATCACCAATCATATTCTAAAATTCATCCAAACCATCCCAGACATCACCAAAACAATTAAGATTCTTCCAATACATAAATAAAGGGTTTCATAAATGAAATTGATGGGTGCTACAATAATGGGACACACTGCACAACTGGTTTGACACTCCTTGGAGAAATTCAATGGTAAAATCACAGTATCATTACAAACTATTATTAATTGAATAAGGAATCCTATAAGAGTATATTATAGTAAATATATAATGGATAAAATAAATTGAATCCCTGACATTAAAAATTAATATAAACGAAATTAATTTATAAGTTATCCCATTAATATTATTTGGATTCTAATTTATTTGTTAAATAGTATAAACTTACTAAATAATAATTTTCCCTTTATTCTATCCAATTACTGGAAGTAGAGATAATCGAGTCAACAAATTTTTTTTAAGGAAATGTTATGACTGCCAATATTATATAGTATTTGTAATTCAGAAATATGTAGTTGATGTAATATATCAGTGAAATTGTGGATATAATATTCATTAAAGGTATAAAGACTAATCCACTTTCTTTTTTGTATTTTAAAATATATTTTTAACAGTACTAATAACCTATAAATGTGATGTAATAATATTGTGATATTTTATTAAACACATGATTGAAGGTCTGAAAATACTTAATAGATGTTTGAGTTCGGGATAATCCCAAGGATCCCCGAAGTGATATGTTAAAGCCTAATCATTAAAATCATTTATACAACCATTGAATAATTATTTTATGTATTCTTAACTTGATGTTTTGGAAGACATTATATATGATCAAATATTTTGGATTTATATGTGATTATGGATATTTTTTGAGATTTTTTATTTGTACAGAGGAGTACATACCCATTAGGATCATGTGTAATGAATTATCTCTTGTTATGTGTAATATAATGGGTATGAGACAACATTTAACATTAAATCATTATTTAAAATTTATAACTTATTAATTATATATATTGGTATTTATTTAAAGAATAATATACATTAAATTGTTGGGATTGCTTGTGGAATATTGGTGATTAATGTGTTATGAAATCATTTTAATTTATGCTAACCATTTGGGATCGCGTAATGATAGGATTAATACCTTTTTATTATTTGGTGTATCATGGGATCCATTATATTTGTATTCAAGTTCATCCATCATTAAAAAAATATTCTTCATGAGTAATCATTATTTAAAGAATAATATGATATTTTAGTTGAAATTTATTATACAATTCATAAAATATTATTCCTTGTGTTCCAATTATATATGATAAAATAATTACCTAACTATAGAGAAGAAAAAATGAATAAATTTTTTTTTCATAGTGTGATAATTTTTGATGAATTGATAGCCTAGTCACCCATTGTAGATTTATTTTCTATGGTCATTGAAATTATCCATAACATGTTCTCTATAACAGTATATTAGTTAGTTGGTGTCTTTATTACCATCCATTTCTATGATTTCATTTCCAACTAATCTTATTTTACATGTAATTTATGTTATGTTATTACCTTCAACATCTCATTCTCTAATTTCATGGTTATAATTTATGAAAACTTCTTAAGATTTTAGTTTTCAATTAATATATATTCAAGTTTATAAACAATTAATACCAGGTAAAATATTAAATTGAGAGGATATGGTTAATTAATGGGGGAATAATTTAGTTCCCTTGGTTTTTTACAAGAAAACTATTTTTGATGGCATATGCAATACACACAACTGAACCCAAAAACAATAATTTATTAAAATATGACAATTGGAAATTTCAATTAAATTTAAGGATATTATTCGGACTAAATACATAATGAAATATATGTATATTTATATATCATTAATATATTGATTAATCCTCACTATCTAATTAATCAGATTTTTGAAATTAATTTTTTTCATAAAAATATGTTTTCAAGAAAAGTTATTTTTGTTTATTATAAATAAATTATAGAATATATATATAATTTTTTTTTATAAAATTAATTCAATTTTTGAAATAATAACACCATAATTATATTATTGTACAATATTGCGATTTTTTTCGAAAAATATTGATTTTTCATTGAATTTTTAAAATACCAGTTTTAAGAAAATGATCATTTCTTTTAATAAATTACGTAATTTAAAATTCCAAAATTTATATGTATTTTTTCTCAGGGTTACAAATTTAGAATTTAGTTTTATTTATTTATATTAATTACACTATAATAATATTTATAATTAATTTTAGATTTAGTTTATTTTCAGGATTAAAGGTGAACTTTTTTAGAATACTACATTAAAATTCATAATGTTCCACCATTTTACTTAATTTACATAACTCATAATGAAGAATGATATAAATTAAATTTTTATATGAACTATAATTGTTTATAAAATCAAATTATTATAGTTGACATTTATCATTAGGTATTTGATGTAAAATCATATCCTCCTTAAGAAAATTTTAAATTCAGAAAATAAATATCCATAATACTTAAAGGATTTATATTATATAACATTGTTTAAAATATATGATTTTTTTATAAAATGGATTCCATTTATTTAATGATAATATTTAATATTGGTTAATAATTATAACTTAATTTTTGAATTATTTGAATAGTAACTCTATTAAATATTTTTTCCACAATTAAAGAAAAATAGGGTAAATATCGGTAAACTATAATTTAACAAAGAATTTTAAAAAATTATACATAATAGTATTAATATAAATATTTCATTTTCATTATGATAATTATATTAATTCATTATTTTTTAATTTTATAAATGATGATGTAATCAATTTGATAAAAATAATATTTTGGTATGATAAAACAAAAATTTTATTTTATTATGTAACATGAAATTTCAATTAAGTCATTTAAATTATTTATTAATGGATTTTCAAATTAAATAATATTTAAAAAAAATTAATAAATTATTGTTGATATGTGTAATTGATAATTAAATTTTTAGGGTGAGAATTTTAAATCTTTATAATGGTAAAAAAATTGTTATTGAAAAAAAACATAACATTTCCCAATAATAGAAAATTTTACATTAAAACTAAATATTAATATATATAGAAAATTTATTATATAAAATAAATATTATTTTTTGAATATTAACTTTGAAAATATCTAATGGTTAGTCTCTTATAATTTTATGATATACTTAACTTTTTGGGTAAAATTAAATATGGTATAAATATACGACGTGTATTATGACATCATAATGACACAAAAATTATGAAATAAATATAATAAAGGTTATTTAAAACAAAATAAATTTGTTCACCTTAAAATAATTTAATTTTTTGTTTATTTTAGTAATTTTATAAAGTATTTATCAACCCAACAAAATGTATAATATATTTTAATGGTTTAAAATCATTTCTATAAGGGCATGACCATCTTCCACATCATAAAGGGTATAATTTTAATATGTTCAGTCCTTTGAATAATTAAATAATTAAGATCATTCCACATTTTCTAGAACTGTAGGAATGATCCACATGATTGTTTGTCGTTTTGGTTACATTATTATATAGAGTCTGAAACCTATGTTTGAAAAATGATAAATAATTCCCAAATAGTTTATTATTTCAAACCACACAAGATTGAATTTATCCTCACTAAGATACGTGGGAGAAAATCTTTAATATGAAATCCCCTATAAAAATAAATCTTATCATTCTCCAATTCTCTAAAGAAATGCATCCCATGAATTTGGAATCACCCACTAAATTAAAGGGAACTTCCACTCTCTATTTAATTAAAGATTTTTTTTATATTTCCTCTTAATTTCATTTTTATCATATTATGATATGTTCTTACATATCCCCCGTAATATCAATTTGATGTATTAATTAATAGTTTCTATATTTCACTCATATTAATCCCTCCCATTATTCATTGTCTAGAAATGTTACCATTCTTTTCTTTAGTAGGGGATCATACCCTTATTATATTAAATCAAGATTCTTCTTTATGTTATTTATTTTATGAAAATTAATAATTATGGGATATGTTATTACGTACCCCCTTACTGTCTATATTATTTATAAATTGACATAGATCATTCTCTATCTCTTTAAACTCTTCTATAAATTTTTGTAAACACCTGTTATGCTGCCAAATTTTCACTGCAATTTAACAATGCTAACGAAATTTGTATAGAATACCCATTCCCATTTCCTATCATGGGGTTTTAACATTATGAAATTATACAAATTTTATTGGGTACATAAATTTATGTCTCCAAAACTCATTTATCATTGAATAAAGTAATATGATAAATAATTACATGTTTTATTATCTATGTGGAATACTTACGAATGAGGATGTAATGAAACTGATGGGTGTGGCATGAATTATATACTACTCCAATGCATTGTGTAATGATTTAATATCACAAGATGTCATGACAAGGAATAGGGAGTTAACCTAATCCATCATGATAATTATTACGTTATTATTTCTTTGAAGTAAATATTAAAATATGATTACTAATAAATATTTTATGTTGTTTCCACATATCAATGTTCCATTTATTATTATTATCATGATTTATCATACCTCATTGTTCATGTTTATGGTTATCAAAACCAATATAAATCTATTTTTTCGATGAACACATTATTACCAAAAAGAGAATAATAATTTATGTAATAATATCAATATAATACATTTTAAAATAAATAAATTTATATGAAATGAATAAGAAAACATAGAAATTTTATAGAAGGAAACTTGGGATATCATTTACATAGAACCCTATCATAACCCATAGAGAACATTACTTTTTTCTATTGTAAATAATGTAATAAATTTTGCAAAAATATTACTTTTTCATAACCAATGACTGATATTTAAAATAAAAAATAATTTTTATATCATCATATTACATAATAAAACAAATGTAAATTAATATTTCAAATATTATCATGGTATAGAATTAGATTGAATGGAAATACAAAAAGATGGTTTTATAAAGACAATATCCTTCTGTAAAACTATACAAATATTTCATTATACAATATATTATTATATATCTAAAAATATTCCTTAGAATTTACATTATCATCCATTTAGGTATATAGAATATTTTTCCTCAAATTTTTTTTCCAACATGTACATCGAAGATAAATATTTATAAAATTGATTATTAAAACATTTAAAATGATATTTTATGTTAATGTGTCCCTTATATTGTGTCCGAATCATATCGTACATTTATTATCATCATAAATAATAAAAATAATTAGGGTATTAATGTTCTTGAAAACATTTTTATGTTATTATTAATTTTAATTAATCTATTATAAATATATAAATTGTTTATAATCATTTCTGTTCAAATAAAATATTTTCTGGGTATTCAAATAATTTATCAAAAATATCTTCGGTTGTAAGAGTATTGACATGGAGTTCATCGTTGTAAATACTCCATAATAATAATAATAATAATGACAAATAAATAATTATCATCTTTATACATCAACTGTATTTTTAAAATAAGTAATGATTTACGGTTACGAAAAATGGATTGTGTTATGATAATGTCAATAATAAGTTATATGTATGAGTAGCATTTAAATTTTTCAACCATCACTATTGAATGATATTATGTAAATTTTAAAATATCATAAAATATTATAATATAAATAATATTAGTATATCTTTAAATATAAGTATATATTACATCCATGTGATGTGGTGATGAAAATAACAATCACAAAGCTTCATCAACGTGGTTGTCCCCAAATACACACAAACAATGTTATCATTTTTTAGGGACTGGAAAGTTATGAAATCAAAAGATAAATGATATTAAAAAAATGATAGATATGTAATGAATATCATATATATATATATATATATATATAAGAATCTATAATTCAGACCCTCTATATGTGGTGATGATGGAAAACAAATTAAATCAGTTCCTAAGGTGGAGGTTTTTAGAACAACTGAATGACTGTTTCCTTCCCCATTTAATGGAATAAGATATAGATTTAGGTTTTGAAAATAACATAATAAAATAAAATTTTATGGCATGTTATTGTTTTAATATATCATGAATGTTTATTTTTGTCATATGGAGGAAGAATAAAATCACTATTTTAATAAAGATACCTCTTATTCAGAAAACCTCAATAGGATTATACATTATTTATAAATAGATTTTCATTAATGAAAATAAAAGGCCATTTTTTCATGGTGATGTATTTATAGATGGTATTTTTTTCAGTATTTTTGATCCAAAAGTATTTTTTTCTAATGTGGGGAGGAGAGTGGGTGGCCATCAATAAGTGGGGGTGAATATAAACATGAATTTTTTGAAATTAATAATTTACACCGATATTTTAATCATTAAAAAAGCATAAAAGGATGACCTTTATCAATTAATAGATGATTTATTTTTTAATAATGTCCAAAAAAATATATTTTTTCTAAAAAAAATAGGTTTTTTTATCACTTATCATTCTAGAATGGACCCTAGTAAAACAGTATCTACCTTAAACATGATCAAATATATTTATTATTTTTAATTCTCAATATGAAATAAAGTTAAGTTAAACATATTATAAAATATATATTATTCATAATAAAAAATTTCACACATTATATGATAAGTTATTTTAAGAAGTGAAATTGTTTAATTGAAACTGAAACTAGTAAACTTGATTGAAAATTAGAATATCATAAAATGTATTTTCATGCATAGGATTATATTATTTAAACTCAATGACATGTAGTCATAATAAAATATATTCTAATTAATATATATATAATCTATACTATTATTTTAAATAATTCATCATAAGCATTTTTTTAATTAATTAAAATAGATATTAATTATTTATTTTAAGCGAGTTATCGCAATTTTTTATTTCAAAACAAAAAATAATCCTAAACTAAAATAATTTATAATGAAGATTAAAATTTAAATAATTGGTTCAAATATAAGTAATTAATAATTTTTTAGATGAATTAAAATTTATATTATAATTTTAATGTTTATATACATAATTTATTAAATACATATTTTAGCCATACTAAAATTTGCATCAAAAAATTTCACTGATAAATCACTATTTTCTTAAAAAAATATCTATGTTTTAAAATTTTATGGTTTTTATAAATTCATTTAAAAAATTATATTATTTTTTTCCAAAATAAAATTCAATTATTTATAAATTATATATTTTTTTCATAAAAAAATATAAGAAAAGAGTTCAAATAAAATTGTTTCCATTATAATTAAAAAATGACTTATTATTTTTATAAATAATATAAATATATAATTAATAAACATTAATTTTAATGAAAATTATTTATTCCACCATTACATAGGTTTTTATACATTCCTTCTCTCAAATTGAATATATTAGAGGAGGTTTGACCATGTCCTTCCTTAAACACAATGTTTTCCTAATTTTGATTCATTGATTTAGTTTGAACCTATATCTTATTTTCAGGTTTGGTTTTATCTTTTCTGGTGTTTTTGAGAAAAATATGCATTTTTTTAAATTTTTGAAGTACATGTCGTGAAATTATATGCAAACGTCGTTTACTCAGTTGCCACACGTAGCCGTGTGATGGCCATGTAACGGCCGAGCACATAGCCGTGTGTGGTGACTAGGAGACCTTCTATTGTGGGGGTAGTAAGGTCAAGTACAGACTACGTACTTGTATGCTACACGCTGTGTACATTTTATTTTTCATTAAATGGACCTGGGTCGCATCTAATTGGAAAAAGTGTCTTCTTCTTTGCCTTCTTCGACCGAGAGCATTCGTACAACGCCAATGTTTCCACAAGCCCCCAATCGAGCATCTGTTCTTCGTTTTGACCGCCTTTTATTGTGTTGGGATCTGCATGATATGATATTTCTTCTTCTATTGCTTCATTTCCAGATTCATCTTCTTTGAAGAGTTATCCATGGTTGATAGTTTATAGCATTTTTATATATCTATTCTGTTTTTGGAGATGCGAGGCTTGAGTTTCATGTAAAGAGATCCTACAACACCGAGGTAGTCGGTATCATCCTTTCCGTAGATAGTCATGTGTTTAATGTGCCAAAGTGCCCAATAACCTTGATCGGGGTAATGCGTGTTTATGGTTTTGACCCAGTTAATTCCTTCTATGAATACAATGCATGAGTAGAGGTTAATTATTGTGAATATGGTTGTATACCATGTCATGGATGTGTTTTCCCATGCTTGTACCATTTAGGAGTGTTTTTATAGCTTTCCCGGTTAGGTTATTACTTTGCTCTCCATTCCTAGTATTGTTGGATGAAGTGATTGTATTCTGACATGGTGTAATATTGTAGACTATTTTTCCAAGTAGTTCTTCAGGTTTAACATGGCCGCTATAAAGTTTTGTGCCCAATTGAATTACATAGGGCCATGAGAACCTGGTGTAGTAGACCATATGGAGAATGGACGTGGAGGGCTTCTATAGAGTGTTTTTTTCAGTTTCGATGTGAGAACATATGGAGAATTGACGTATGTTCTTTCTCAGAGTATCTTTAGTTCTTCAATGTGCACCTCAAGGGGGAATGGGACATTGAGGTCTTCCCCAGAGAAACTTTTAGTTACTAATAAGATACTAGAGAGTGAATTGATGGTGAGTGCTTACTCACAGAGTCTATGCTTAAGCTAAACCTGAGGGGTTAGACTATGTGTACTCCCCAGAGGGTTGCTTGTTCTTGTTTTGTTGAACTAGAGGGGTTAGGCTGTGATTCCTCCCAGAGGGTTACCTGCTTTATTTTGATGCTTGTTTGATATATTAAATTGAATGCATTTGAATAGTAGGATTGTTTACTTTTAAGTATTTGTTTACTCCTCCATCTTGATTATTGCCTAAAATATAAATTCACTGACGGTTAGGCACAAATCTTTAGATGGTTACCTACTGGGATTAATCTCACACCCTTTTTGGGCAATGAATTTAGTTATAAGTAGATTATATTTTTTCAGGTATAGATAAGGGCAAGCACGCTTACACATCAGGTACTTGATTGCTGAGGAATTCGAGATCATGAGACCTAGTTGAGGCTTGCGATGCTGTTGGATTTTATTTGTTTCATTTCTACTTTGGTTATTTATGTATTCCAGATTTGTGATTTGTTTGGAACCTTTCCTAGACATACATATCTTGAATCATCATTATATATATGTTCCTCAATTTATTCTTTCAGTCTCTCACTGTTTACTAATGTATGATATTATTACTTATTATTCTATTGTATATACGTTTATATCTTCTATGCTACTCTACCTATTAGGGAATTGTTTCCCCACTATTACACCAAATTCCCACACTACTAGTCGGAAACCTCTGGTGTTTGGAGAAATTCTCTTGAGGCCATGTGACCAACCGGGTATGGGGAAACTCTGGGCAGCTTCCAGAACTGTGACACTAGAAAGTGTTATCAGAAGGTTCTTTTCTTCTTGACTTACTGTTTGGATCCTATAGTCAATGAAATGATAGAATAGGTACTTGGTAATAATTTGGGCCTGGGAGTACCTAACCCGTGTATAGGAAAATCCATTTTACCTCGTTTATATCAATTTTTCTGGTTTTTCAATTTTACAGTTTATTTGATTTTCACCATTGGGTGATTCACATGTATTGGGTTGTTATTGATGATTTTATTGAGGTTATACTTATTTTTCAACCCGATGAGATGAGGGTATAACATCTAATGCATCATAGGCACTTTCTAGAAATCACATGCCATTCATTTTTTCCAGGAAATTTACGGTGCATTAGTAAATTGGATGTTTTTGTCATAGATGTTGTACTAGATATGAATGCTGTTGTGATAGATACCTTGATAAAATAACTTATTTTGATAGGATATTTCATTGAGTAAGGATTTCGTTGAATGAATTACAAACATGGGTTCTTGAGGTGTTATAGGCCCTCATGGACTAGAATTTTTTGGATCATTGCCATGTTTTCCTTTTATATAATATGTATAAGATGCCCAGATTTGATTCTCATGGATTATAGGCCCTCATAGATCGGAATTTGGCACTATATTATTTGTTCTAGTGTTTTTATAGGTTTTGGAGAAGTTTCAGGTGATTAGTGTCCGAAAAAACCAAGAATACATGGATTGTAATGATGAATACATGCCATGTGTTCTTCTATTCTAGAAGAAACTGTTTTTCTTAAGTACACATCAGTTACAATATACACACGTCGTGTAGTCTCTAAACATGTCATAGAATGTGGGGGCAGAGACCAGGGGTTGTGAAATCTTTGGTAGGACTTGTTGTGAAATGGGTGTACCCACCGTGTTGTAGAGCCGTATAACCGACCGTGTGACTAACAACACAGGTCAGTTTTGTATTTTCTAATACACGACATGTCCTTCTGGAACACGCCGTGTCGTGTAAAGAGTGTATCCGGTCATTTCATGAACAAAACGATACGGTGAAATATCATAGTAAACATTCTTTCTGGAAGAAACACAACATGTAGAGTCAGTCGTTTATCCGACCTTGTCACTAACAATACGGGTTGATGAAGCTCCTCTAGTACACATTGTCTTTGGAAAGAACACGTCGTGTAATATTTTTTTAGGGGAACCATGTGGGTCATTCATGTAGAAGATCTCTGGTAGGGAATGAGGATTCAAGTACATGTTGTTTTTTAGGAAAACACACCGTGTGTATGGGGTGTTACATGACTTGGGTTGGAAGAATTACCCGCCCATGTGAAGGCTTAAGGGAATACACCGTGTAGGCATTATACATGTAGTGTACCCAGGTTTTGAAAAACGTGAGTGCTTTCGTTCTATTGTTCCTTTCATAAACATATAGATTACTGTCCTTAACGATCTTTCTCTTTGGTGTGCACTTAAACATCAAGAGTTGTGCCACCGAGACGTCCTTCGGTTGTCCACTAGTTACTAGGAAGTGATCTAATGTTAGGCATGGATAATTAGTGACTACCAGAAGATCTTCCATTGGTGCCACTCTTGGAACTGGCCGTTATTCTGGATACAGGTGTAGATGTATAGTTCCAAGGGGGCTTTATAAGGATCATGCATACCTTCTGAGGAGTACATCATCCTTCCCCTTCTACGGAAGAGTTGACGTGGGTTTTCCAATAGCTGCAACCTCCCACCTTCATAGGGGAAAAAGAACATCAGGATACAATTTCATGGTTATAAGACATGATTTCTACATTCAAGCATCTAGAGATGAATGCAGAGATGAGATTGATGATCTTTATGTACATGCTTCGAAATTCTGACAAGATATGGTGCGATGTGATATCACAGGTAGGACGCTAGAAGGTTATGGATTTGGCTGAGTTCCAGCATTCCTTCTATGACTAATTCTAAAAGGAGTCAATATGGGCCGATCGAGCCTGAGAATTCATGAGTCTGGAGCTGGTTACTCTTTCTGTTATGCATAATTCTTCTCGCTTCATGGGGCGGCTGCGCTTTATGCCCTTCCGAGGAGGTGATTTGTTATTAATGGAAAGGAAGTTTGAAGATGGTCTCTGGAATGACATATTATCTCATGTGAACATCTTCAGGATTACATCCTTCACTTCTATAGTCATCTAGGAGAAAATCATAGAGCGCAATCTGAGAGATTTTGGTGTTGTGAGTCCCAACGGCTAAACATATAGAGTTGGCATCCCTCCTACTAACTGCAGAAAGCGCCATAGAGAGTGTACACATGGAGATCCTACGAGGCGGGACACATCTTCAGAAGGCCAGGTGGTGTGCTACAGTGCAGGAAGAGCAGGCATACGAGGCCACATTTCCCGAGAGGCAGATTGGAGTGGCAACAATGGGTCAATATGGTCCATCCTCAGCGTTTCTGTCTGTTTTTCTCACCGGAAGCTGAATACAGGGTTTCATCTATGACTTCTCATTCAGGAGCATCACAACCACTTTCTCACCATTTTGGGAACTAGAGTTCTTCCTACCATTCAGGCCGAGGTGGAGGTTGTGGCCATGGTATCAAGTCTTCAGGCTTTCAGAGACAACAGTGTGTGTCAGCAAATAGTAGTCAGGATGGGTCACAAGGCTGCACTGCAGGTCAGACTTTTATAGTGGAGCAGACCCAACAGAAGTAGGCTCCCAGACCCTCTACAGTTCTAGGTACGATCCTAGTTGCCTCAGTTTTATATTCTTCTTTTTTCTATATGGGGTATTCCCATAGATTTTTATATTTTTATGTCGTGGATAGCCTTGTATTTTTTATGATCTCTTCTGTGAATATCTTGATTCAAGACACACCGTTGGGGAAAAGAACGACTATTGTGCGGTAGTTCAAGGAGTTACCTCTTGATTTTGGTGGGTGTCACTTTTTATGGGACCTTTATATATTATAGATAACAGGCTATGAATTGTTTCATGTAATGGATTGTTTGGTTCCCTTCCCAGAAGTTTTCAATTGCTATCGACGTATGGTGAGTTTCACGTCACCTGAGGGAGGATCATTTCTTCATTAGGGAGAATGGGATATCCTGTTTAGTAGAGAGGGACCCGAGAATCATGGTATGGGAGGAGTTATAACCCAGATTGATAGTCTATATCTAGATGACCATGGGACTTCACATATGTACATTCCTCTTGTGGTGGGTCATTTCAGTGACGTCATTATAGATGACTTTTCAGGTTTGCTTCTGAAGGGAGTGGTGTATTTTTTATTTATCTTTTAAAAGAAGTTTAATCAGTGTCCATACATTTTTATAGGATTGCTACACCTACTTTGTAGGATCTCAAGAAGCTGTTGGAGGAGTTGCAAGCAAAGGGTTTCATCTGACCCAGTACATATCCTTGGGGTTCGCCTATCCTATTTACAAATAAGACAGACATTACCTGCATACATTGTGTGGATTATTGGAAGCTGAACTAGTTGACGGTCAAGAACTATTAACCCTTTTTGAGGATTGATGATCTATTTGATCAGATTCTAGGGGCCTGGCTGTTCTCAAATATCGACTTGAGGTCTGGTTACCATCAGTTGCACATTAGACCATCTGATATACCCCTTACAGCCTTCTGGAATAGGTTTGGTCTATATTAGTATGTTGTTAAGTTGTTAGGTCTCTTAAACGAGCATGCTATCTTCATGGAGCTGATGAACCGAGTGTTCCATCCATACTTGGATTCTTTCATGGTAGTATTCGTGGATGATAATTTTTTGTACTCGCACACTCTACACGACAATTCCTCGCTTCTTGATATAATTTTGAGTACACTAAGAGAGCATCAGTTATACACTATGCTCTCAAAATGCCACTTTTGGATGAACCAAATTCACTTCATGGGTCATGTTATATCAGAGGTAGGAGTATGAGTAGACCCAAAGAAAGTGAGATCAGTAGCTTCATGGGAGTATCCAAATATTGTCGTTTAGTTATGGAGTTTTCTAGGGCTAGCTGGTTACTATAGACGTTTCATACAAGAAATTTCACTCTTAGAAGCACTACTGACAGTTCTGACTGAGAAGGGTAAAAAATTCATGCATTTTTTTGTGAGTCTTCCTTTTAAGAGCTAAAAGGGAGGTTGACATCAGCACTGATAGTAGTATTACTATAGTCGGGAATCAACTATACTATTTTCTATGATGCTTCAGGTATCTGGCTAGGAGATGTGCATATGCAGGGAGAAGGAGTCATTGTGTATGAGTCTTGGTAGTTGAGTCCACATGAGAAGAACTACCCGATGCACGATCTTGAGATAGCTGCAGTTGTTCATGCTTTATGTTGTTAGATACATTATCTTCTGGGAGATCATTTTGTGGTTTTCACCAACCAAAAAAATATCATGTACATATTCACTCAATATGACTTAAATTTGAGACAATGAGGCTGGGTTGAGTTACATCAGTCCTATGACATTGAGCATGCCAATACACCTAGGAAAGGCAATGCAGTGGCTGATGCGCTGAGTAGGAGGACCCAAATACAAGCAGTTCTGGAGGCCAACAGTGAGTGGAAGCTTATGGCTTGGTTCTCTGAGATGAATTTGGAGGTGCATGATAGATAGGGGAAGAAATTTCTATATTTTGTAGTTGTTACCTCTACTCTTCTTGATCAACTAAGAATGAGGAAGCTATCATATTCGAATGGGATAGTCATATGGGAAAGAATGTTAGTAGAAGACCCTATTCATGGATGGACTGTTGTTGAGGATGTGATCTTTCATTTTTCATGGGCACATAAGGGTGTCAGCAGACATACCCGAGGAGCTGATGCGAGACATTCATTCCTCAGTTTGGGAAGATCATCCTGGTTTCACCATGATGTATCGTGATCTACACCGTCAGTATTGGTGGCCAGGTGTGAAGAGGGATGTTTCTGGATTCATCATGACATATTCCACCTATCAGCAGGTGATGGCGGAACATCAGCAACCTGCATGGCTTTTGCAGCAGTTGCCCATTCTTGAGTGGAAATGGAATGATGTTGCGATAGTCTTCGTGATAGGTTTTTCGATGTCTCCTTTAGGGAATGATGTAGTTTGGGTTTTCATTGACAAACTCATGAAGGTTTCACACTTTTTTTCCAATCAAGGATACCTTCTGTGTGAATGAGCTTGGATGGCTGTACATCCAAGAGATTGTAGGTCTACATAGGGTTCTACAAACCATTTTTTCAGATTGGGACACTCATTTTACTTCATGGTTCAAGCAAGGACTTCAAAAGGCTTTGGGTACACATGTACATTTGAGTACATCTTACCATCCCCAAATAGATGGCTACTCTGAGTGTATGATTCATTTGCGTAAAGATATGCTCTGAGCATGCATCTTATATTTTGGAGGTTCATGGGAGAAGTACATACCTATTGTGGTGTTTTCCAACAATAATAGTTTTCATGAATCTATTCATATGGCACCTTATGTGGATTTGTATGGTAGGTCATGCTGATCACTTTTAAGCTGGCTGGAGGAAGGAGAGGCATCTACGATGTGACCATGACTTGTCCTCGAGACCATAGAGTAGATAGAGTTGAATCAGTAGAGGATGGATACTGCACAATCACGACAAAAGTCTTATGCTTATTAAGGGAGAAAACCTATGGAGTTTGAGTTTGGAGATCTGGTTTTCCTATGTGTCACATTGAGGATGGGACAAATGAGGATTAGGAGGTAGGGTAAACATTCACCGAGGTGCCTCAGGACATTTGAGGTGCTTGAGAGAGTAAGGTTGGTTGCCTATCAGTTTTAGTTACCTCAAATATACAGAGATATGCATGATGTCTTCCACATTTCTCAACATCGACGTTACTTATCAGATTTGTCTAATGTTTCTCAACCCGAAGAGGTTCAGTTAGAGGTGGACACCTCATTCGAGGAGTATCCTATCAGGATTGTTGATTGATGTGCAAAGGTTCACTGTGGCCGGTCTATTCCTATGGTACTAGTGCTGTGGTGCACAGGCGAGTACCGGACAAGACATGGGAGATGGAGGCCGATGTACGATCATAATGGCCAGAGCTGTTCGAGGATTCCGCTTCTACTCCACCTTGATATTGAAATTCATGGATGAATTTCATTATGGGGGGAAGTTTGTAAGATCCCATATCTTCATTCTAGGTAATGTTTTCTATTTTATGTTGTTTTTTAGAATTATAGGAGTTTCTAGATATTTTTGATGTACATGTTTTTTACTTCAATGTACATGACGTGTACTCAGTTACAATAGGTAGACGTGTGTTGTCCATATAATGGCTGAGCACACAGCCATGTGTGGTGACCTGGAGACCACCTAATGTGGGGGTGGGTAAGGGAAAGTACATTCCATGTACTTATAAAGTACACGTCGTGTACTTTATTTTTTTATTAAATGGGTCGGGGTTTCATCTAATTTGCAGAAGAATCATCTTCTTCGCCTTCTTCAACTGAGAGCATTCGTACAATGCTGATCTTTCCATGAACCCCCAATTGATCATCTGTTCTCTGATTCGACTGCTATCAATTTCATTAGGATCACCACAGTATGCTCTTCCTTCTTCTACAGCCTCGTTTCAAGATTTATATTCGTTCACTAGTAATCCTGAGTTGAGAGGTTTTAGCGTTTTTGTACATCTATGGTTTTCATAGGTTATTCAAGTATTGAGGTTCACATATAGTGATCATAAAACATTGAGGTAGCTGGTTTGTGCCTTTCCATATATTGTCTTGAGTTATATGTTCAAAAGTGACCAATACCCTTGAACAAGGAATTGCGTGTTTGGGGTTTTGACCTAGGTAAGGCCTATTATGCAAAGAATGATTGAGTAGTGGTTAACTATTGCGAATAAGGTTATTTACCTTGTTATGGATGTGATTTCCCATGCTTGTAATGTTTATGATCATTTGGTCTAGCTTTTCATGTTTGGATATTTCATTACATTCCATGCCTAGTACTGTAGGATAAAGTGATTGTATTCTGACATTTTATTATTCAATAATCTGTTTAGAAATGTAGTTCTTGAGGTTTACATTGGATACATTGCATTTTTGTTCTCGATTGACTTAAATAGGGCCGTGCGAACCTCGTGTAGTATAAAATAGGGAGAATGGATGTTGAGGGATTCTCCAGAGTGCTTGTTTACTGTTATGATGCGAGACCATAGGGGGAACTTATGTAAGTGATTCATCAGAGTATGTATAACCTCGATGTGGGCCACAGGGGGAATGGGACTTTGAGTGCTTCTATAGAGTGACTTTTATTTATAGATAAAAGGCATGAGGGGGAATTGACGGTATGTGCTTCATCAGATATTATATGCTTATGCTGGACCAAGTGGATTACATTCTATGTACTCTCTAGAGGGTTGCTCGTTCCTGTTTGGTTGAACAATAGGGGTTACGATGTGAGTACTCCAAGAGGTTTACCTGCTTTGTTTAGAAGCTTATTTGATATATGAAATGGTATTCATTCTAACTATTGGATTTTTTAGTTTTGAGTACTTCCTTTTATACCGATCCATCTTGATTATTGCCCGCCATATATATTCACTGATAGTTAGGTACATATCTTTGGTTGTTTTTTACTGATATTTAATCTCACACCCTTTTTGGGCCATTTGTTTGGGCCCAAATAAATTTTTTTGCTACATGTATAGATTTGGGAAAGTACCCTTCTACATTAGGTACTTGATTTCCAAGGAGATTGAGAGCATGAGACCAAGCTAATGCTTGCGATGTTGTTGGAGTATATGTGTTTCTTTTGTAGTTTAGTTATTTCTGTATTCCATCATTTTCATTTGTATGGATGATTTCCTAGAAATATGTATCATGAATCATCATTATATATTTTTGAATCAGTTTATTCTTTCATTATTCCACTATTTACTAATGTATGATATTGTTACTACTTCCTCTATTGTGTATCTTTTTTACTTCAGCTTTGTTACTCTACCAATCAGGGCATAGTTTCCCCACTATCACATCCAAAGCCATCACTGCTAGTCGGCAGCCACTGGAATTCCAAAAAATGTGCTAGAGGCTATGTGACCAACCTGGTATGGGGCACCTCTAAGTGACTTCTGGTACAAGGACATTACAGATCCTTTAATTTTGTGAGGAAATTATTAAACAATTAATTGCACTACCAAAGGTGTGACTTTTCTCATCTTAAATTTTACTACTAGTTCATCCCTTCATGGATGAAATTTAAATTTGATATCCTCAATGAGACTATGAACATTTACTCTCCCTATAAATTATCTAAGAAACATAACCCCCTAATATCATATTTAGCATTATTCTATAAATTTTAAGTAAAAATCAATGGAATGATAAACCCTTTAACTAATTTACTATATCATTCATATAATGTTATTGTTAATCATATTTATTAAAATATTTTATAACCATAAAATTATGAAGACTTCTGTATCATTATTAGAATTAGTTGATGATATTACAATTGAACAAACATTATTTATTTATTATAATTTAATATAGAACAACATTATAAGGTAATTAGTGATTTTCATAGACTACAACCTCCATGTAGTGAGATTTTTTATTTTTTATTTACCACCGATCATAGATGGTGTTATTTTTGGTGATATTTGTAAAATATTATAAATATCACTAAATAGCAATTCATATATTTCTATTGGATATATTTATTAACCCTAATCATTCATTATTAAATTTTAACACTTGGAATACATAAGTGTCGACTCCCTTGACTTCCATAAAGATTCGTTTGTTTTGGTATTCTCGATTTTCATAAATTAAATATAAATATTCAAATATGGTTCAATATGATAAATAGATAAAAATAAAATCATTATACTTCATTAATAATGATATAAGGCCAAATAAACACCACTATAGGAAATACTCACCGATCATGTAAATGCATGTCCTTATTTGGATTGATTGAACCTCCTAAGATAACAGTGCTTTAAAATATGATTATCTATGACTATGGAAATAATAAAAACCAATTTTAGTATAATATATTTTAAAAACCATTTTTAATATATAATAATTGAATTATTATATTATATATTTATCGTATTATAAACCTAAATTTTTTAATTAATAATATTACTAAAATAATCCATCACATATAAAATTTTTAAGAAAAAAATTGGGGGAACTAAATAAAAAATAAGCAAAATATTTTAAAATATTTTTAAAATAAAAATAAATATTATTTATTATTTTTATAAAGAATGTATCTAACAATCATTAATTACTTATTTTGGATGATAATCACATGGGTAGAATGAATCTTGATCAAGGTGGATGAATTCATCTAAATTTTAATTCATCTGAACATTGTTTAGAATTATGAAAGTACATCTAGTTATGCAATTTTTATACTTACTAATTGATATATTATTTTATTACTTACTTTTTAGTAATTTTTATTTTATGTTTAATTCCATATTATCTATTTGATGGGGGGTTTGATTGAATTATTATCATGTTTATAAGGTTTAATCTCAACATATCCGTCATTATTCCAAATTACAATATATCCATATAATTCCATATATTTTTTGTAGAAAATATTTATTTAGGAAATTATACAATGAATAAATTTTTATTCATAGTAAAATAAGTTGAATTTTATTCTATCACTTTCATGATGATTTAATATATATTCTTTTCAAGATGTATGATTGTTTTACACAAATAAATTTCAAGGTCCATAATATAACTTGTTTCACTATTTTTATTCATGATAAATCTATTATTATGTATCAATATGTTATGTTTATTTTTATATCCCACATTTTCTACTTGCTGTAGTGAAAAATCAACTTTATTCCAAGGAACTGCTTTTATTTTTAAGCAATTTTAGAAAAAAGATTCATTGTATATTTAACAATGTGGTATTATTATAATATTATTTAAAATTGATCAAAATGTTATTCGATCACTTATAAATTAATGTATTTATCAACCAATCATATTTTGATTAATTTTAAATATTTTTAAAGATTTCATTTTTTACAATTATTTTAAAAAATAAATGAATTCAATATGTTTTTATTTAATATTTAGAAGGAGTTTTGATTTATTCTGTGTTTCTATTATTAATTATTATTATTTATTATAAATTTTATAAATTATATTCCAATTATTTTTACAACAATATTTTCTTTTGATTTCCCTGTAGTTAATTTTTTTAAAAACAATGTTTTTCAATTTATATTCTATTAATTTTTTTAAATCATTATATATTTTTAAATATCTATTAAATATAACTTATTATATTATTGTTTTCAAAAAAACACTCTTAACATTATCAAAAATATTTTTTAATGCGATTAAAATATTAATGTTTAAAGGAAATTTGAAAACCAATTTATTTTATCTTAGATTATACTATAAAAGATTATCAATTATGAAGTGATATTGTAGTCACTAATATATGTTATTAAGTGATGTTTTTTATTTTAAAATTATTTTGTTAATGTACTATAGTATATTTAGTACTTCTTATGAGATATCGTTGGATTATAATTTTTTTAGTTTAAAAATATTTAATTTATAATGTAATTTTATACCATTTCAATGTCATATGAAACATATGTATTCATGGATTAACTACAAAATATAAATGATTTATATTTTTATATTTAAGAACTACATTATTTTTATATCGGATAATTAATATATATTTTTGATAGATTTAGTGTGGAACACTTATGTATGGATGATGATTGTTAGTACCAAATCTCCCTCCAATAGATTTGGTTGACTATATGTCTAATGAGATCAAAACGGTACATGAGATGATGTATTCATTATTAATAATATAAATTAGAGTACTTATATTATTCCAATGAGGTAGAAAATATGATTTTCCCATGAAAATGGGTGAACTAGATGATTAATATGAATCGAATGATGTAAAGTATTTGAATTATCCGATGAAAAAGAGTTCACCACAGTATTTATGCCTAATTTAATGTAGAATATGGGAGTTTCCATCCCATGAAAAATGGTATATAATGGTATTATCTCATTCACAATAATTTTCATGGAATTTGATGTCAATAATTTTCCTATGGATTTAGTTGTTTCAAATTTCCATGTTATTCATCAAAATATTATAAAATTTCTCGATGTATTTTAATTAAATTAGATTTCATGTTTTCATGATTATGAAAAATTAATTAGTTTATCTTAACATTTATTTCATGATCACATTTTATATGATTAGTGATATGTATTTGATCCTTTTCACATGTAAGGAAATGGAATTAATTATTACATAATCTTTATTTTTAGTTGATAAATTACTTTAATTGACATTGAGGATTATTTTATTTTTGAGTATTTGAGAATTTGAAAAAGCTCAATCAATTTAAATATATATATTTAAAGTGGAATTATACAAAATATACATTTTCTCCATCAATGTAATCTATTTTATAAAAAACATGATTTCTTTTTCATTACATATCTACAACACTTTAATTATGAAATATTCTTTTTTTTCTTTTCAATAATTATGCTATGTGTATTTTTTTAATCATGGGATGAGTAAAAAATACATAGTAAGGGATATAAAAATAATGATGATCATTAGTCTAGTGAATAACATGATAAACAATTAAATTTTATATAAATGAATGATAAGTAACATTTTCACTTGAAAAAGACAGACACATTTTTCTTAAATAAATCCTTTAAAAATTATAACAAGAAATTAAAACATCTTTTGATGACCTAGAGAATGAAATTCTTAAATCCATTTGAAACCCATTTTTAATTGGAAAAACCATATGGCCAAATTACTATATAATAACTAACCATATGAATAGGAGATATATAATGGGAATATTTATATTTTGAATTTATATATAGTCTCTCATGTGTTACAATAGTGCTCAACCATTCATATGTGCTATCATGGAGTCACCCATGAGAAATTATGGGGTTAATCAAATTCATATAAGCTATATCAGGCTCACCTGTGGGATATAACAGGGCAAAAACTATCTTATAGAAGGAGTAAACAATATGAAAATTCACCAACTCTAGAATACCAAATTCGTTGTTGGTTATGATGAAAAAAACCATTCATATTCTATCACATAACCACACATCATTAGTTTACCATATAAACTCCCATCATAGAATTATCTCTATCATTAAAAAATTCAAATAAACATATCATGATCTTAAAACATGAATTCTTATATCATGAATATATTCTAAAGGAAAATAACATTATCATTTTTATATAACATATTTTTATAAAATCTACACACATACAATGGAAATCTATTTTTGTGAAATTTTCCATATAAAAATGTAAATAGGGATTCAAAATATTAAAGAAACATGAAATTGGTCCATTTGGTTCATTTCATGTATTTTATAAAAACATGTATTTTTTAACAATTGTAGAATAAGGAGAATGTAGATCCTTAAAATGTGTTTAAAAGATATTATGTTATATAAATCCTTGGAAGGATTAATTTTTGAAAACATATGATAAGAATTCTAAAATTACATTTAATAAAATGCATGGTCATATAAATATATTTATAAGAATAATTTTGAAAACATGTAAATGATATATATTTATTTAGAAGTATAAATCATTTAAACATTTAAAAACTGTATTTTTTATTTAATGAGTCTCTTACCATGACTCTTACTCAGCACATACATTCATTATCATCCAAAATAATAATAAGAGTGTAACTTATTTCGTATTTATAAACTTTTAATGGTTTATTATTCTATTTATATTATCCATATTTGAGTTATATAGAATTACTTGTTAATTTATTTTTATATCAAACATGATGATTGTATTCATTACCCATGTCTAACATTGATTTAGCAAGTCCACTATGGTAAAATAATTCATCATTCCACAATTTCCAAAATAATATTCCAGATTTTTTATAATCCCTTATTTATTTTAATAAAAGAAATATATATTGTTATAAAAAATGAACTATGTTGTAATAATGGAGATGTGTGTCATGCATATAATGAGTATCATCTTCACATTTCAATGATCATTATGGAGAAAATGTAATTAAAAATTTATCTTCCAATATTTATATTTATATTATTTATTTCATATTAATTCTGTAAATATACATATATATATATATTGTGTTGTGGTGATTAAAAACAAATCACATCGCTCAATGGACATGATAATTCACACGTATGCACGAATGAAGTTATCATTATTATGTGCCTGGAATAGAAATAATAAAAATAAAATATTAAAATTTTACAAAGAAATTGATTTAATTAATATAATATATAGGAATTAATTCCATCATTACAAATAGTATTTAGAGACGGTGATGGAAAATGAGTTATATCAGTTCAAAAGGAGGTAGTCCACTATAGATATAAATGATGATTTATTTTATAATTTTTGGAAAAAGGGATTTATAAAAGTCCTAAAATATTCTTAACAACATATCAGTATATATATTCTAGTGGTTAATTAATTATTCATGTTTGAAGAATATTTAAATGAGGAGGGAGTTGAAAAAAAAACAAAAATACATGTTTAAAAACAATACATCTTTCTCGGGTGATCTCCTCTGATTAAGACCTTAAGTCCTACAAGGTGATTATTCTACATAAAATAAGGCCAATATAATGTGAGAAGGTATTATATGGGGAAATATTGGAAGTTATTTGAAAAAAAATCATATTTTTGAAGTGTGAATAAAACATAAGAAAACGAGTACTTTTATAGGAAAGGGGATGACACTATAGGAATTTCTTAAAAATTAAAATTAATATAGGTTAAAATTGAATAAAAAATGGTTCCAAAGTGATTTATTTAGAATATAAGATTTTTATGGGTGTAAATACACTTATAGAATTATTTTTATACATTTTAATGTCCCATTATTAAAAAAAATGTATCCAATGTTCAATCCCTCTAATTCTTATCATGAAAAAATGAATTTTTAAACATTGATGGTTAATATAGTTACAATTAAAATAAAAAACACCCATAAAATGAAAATTAATGAACATTTAAACCATATTCCATAAATTTGGACGCATTTTAAATTTAAGTAATTTTATATCATCTAATATATTATTATTTCTTTTAAAAAATTATTATTATTAATTATGAGTATATTCAATACACTGAATTTTAAAAATTATAAAGAAGAATAGATATGATCAATACTAATAATTTCATAAATCCCAAAATATTAAAATTAATATATAAAATTATCCTATCATACAAATTATAACAAAATATATTTATTATAATATCCTTAATGTCATTTGTTTGATACTTCCTTTATAAAAATAATTATTACATAATTGTTGTGAAATAAGTAATGTAATTATTTCTTCACTAAAATTTACCATTTATCTTGGTAACAACAAATTACTGATGTTACTATTAATAATGCCCCAAAATATTGGTGTCTTAATTAAATTTTTTACCTTTTTATTCATAATATTAAATCGATTATTAATAATTCAATTCAAAGATGATTCAAAAACATATTAAAAATTAATCTCAAAGATGGTAATATACTAAAAAATTTTATTGTTTAAATTTTTTGAAAGATTGAAATGTATTTATATAAAATTTCATTGTAAAAATGATTACAATGAAATAAATTGGATTAATTGATATATAATTTAACAATTTTATCATAAAAATAAATTTTTAATATAATCTATCTATATAAATAAATTAGAATAATATGTAGTTTTAAATTGAAATAATGTTTTTTTCACTAATCATCCAAAAATGAAACATACCAGAAAAACTCAAAAAATATTATCCAATGTTATTTTTTATATTATAGTTTCAAAAATAAAATTTTTAAAATAAAATTTATAAATGTTTTAAAATGTAATTTTAATGCTAGTACACCATCCAAAAGAATTCAAACCACCATTTTGAAAAATATAGTTTTTTATTATATAACATGATTTACTCATATCGTATGACTATAAAATATATTTGATGCATGTATAAATTAAATCATGTTCGGTAAAAATATTATAGATACCCTTATTCATACCATCGAATATAATCGGTAGGTGATATCTTCTATAATTAATAAGATAATTTGTTTATGTTTTAATCTCAATGTAGTGCATCATTAACACTATATAACATAGTTTTTCCTTTAGAATATACATTGTTATTACATTATCACACCACATTGACATATTATGTAACATCTCATAAAAATGAAGAATAAGACATATTTCATATTTATTAATATTTGTTAATTAAATATTAATTTTACTTTAAAAGAGTTTCTATGTTCGATAGCATACCTGATACGCATCAACAGGTTTCTTTGGAATCATACGTTGCACACTAATAATATAATATTATTATTGTAAATGGTAGATAACTCCTAGTCATTGTATTAGATTAAATGAACAAAACTAACTACAATATGATTACAAATTTTTGTAAAATGTATTTACATTTATCCAATAAAATTTAGAGGCTGAAAATGTGAATGATTCTAATTTTAAGCATAATTTTCATTAAAAGGACGATTTACCACCTTTTAATGGAGAACCCTTTTTAAATATAGTTTTTGTAACTTTAATAAATTCTATATGAACAAATAAAATCTTTCTTTAGAATGGGGACATCAAAATTTACTTTGTGTAAAATTTTGGAATTGTTCCGATAAAGTTCTTTTTTTAATGAATAGTGAAAAATATTGTATTTTAATTCAAAAGTGGCTTTTAATATAATTTATTTATATGTTTATATTATCTTTTTAATTGTTTTTAAAGTGAAATTAAAATATATTTTTACCATTTAATCTAGTTTTGGTCATTGAAATTAATTTCACTTTAAAATTGGACAAAAACAAGTATCAACATTTTGATAGTTATTGTTTCTTAAAAACACGCTATATGTTTTAACAATGGGAATTAATGTTAAAATTAATTAATTCCACTTCTATGTTTTGAATTTATAAAAATAGACATCAATTTTGAATTCAGAATATCAAATATAGCTTAGGATGAATTTTTGGTATTTTTCAAAAAAACTTCAATTTTTGATGAATAGTGAAACAACACAGTGATATTTTCATTAAATTTTACAACTTCTGTGAATTAAATTTTGAAGATACAACATAAATGGTTGTTATTAAGATGTAAAATTTTGTTCAATAAGATGAAAATAATTTTTTGTGAATAGTAAATTTTTACTTTTATTTACCGCGGTTAAAGGTAAATAGGGCAATTCAAGGTTAAAAGATTATTATAATAATTAAAAATTACCTTAACACAGGTCCAAAACTTATTGGATGAGTCATTTACCACCATGGTCATATTTGGGTAGATTTTTGGACCCCATTAATCCACTTGTAAGTGAAAATGAAAATTTAGATTAATTAATTTAATGTAAAGGAAAAATTGACATTAACAAAAATCTTTTAGTAATTAATTTTTATATGGTGTTATATAGATCCTATTTTCGACTATAAATATTAATTGGAAGGATAAAAATATTTCCTAGAAGATAGTATTTTTTTATAATTTTTATACCTCGAATAAATTAAATAATTAATGACACAATAATGATGTAGTATTTACCTCATTAATAAATGATTAAAATAAATAAGATTACAACGAATAAAATATTATCCCAAACATGCCCAATTTTGATTGTAAGATTTTTATTTCAATTATGAGTAATATTATATTTGACCTTAATGATTTTTGGTCCATTAGAAACTGAATATCATTATATAATAAAATAATGTTTTCGCAATTCTTAAAGAGCCCCTACTCTCCCTTATAAAAGAAGACCATTTCCATCCAATTTATCACACCTCTCAAGACATTGTTCTTGTCCAAAATCATCCCAATTAAGCTCCCTAAATCCCTCTACTCCTCCTAGAAGCCTTAACATAGGCATAAGGAATTTCAAGAAGTCATTTGGTTCAAACCAGAGAGAGTTACCCAAATTAAAGGTAACAGTTTCTCTTAAATTGTTTTCTTTTATTTTACATCTCCAACCCATAAACTCTTTTTATTTACTTTATTTTGTAACAACACCAGAATAATAAATATACTAGGATTTTTTTATGATAATTATTCGAGCTACACATACAAACACCTCCATCTAATGTATAAAGACCATAATGTTTCTTTGGATGGAAAACTAACGCCCCACGAAACAATGATTGTTCAATTACATCTGACCGCCTCTCATGGTGGCCATTATGATGGAACTATATTTATATATGATATATATTATGTTTATGTTTTCCTTATGCTTTTGTACTTCCCAGTTATATCAATCCTTTATGGTTTCCATAGTGGGTAAATATGATAATCTCATTAGAGGAAGTGCGTACTACTGCCCCCTCAAAGTGATTTGATTCGTTAATTCCTTATGTGGGATGTATAAAGGATGGATTTAATGATATTATATATGATATTATTATGGAATTATAATATACCTATGTATAATTTTGTTTTACTTCCATTAAAATAAGAAATAGAAATAAAAGTAGAGTTTATGCGTACGTACGGCTTACCGTCTCGATGAAAGGTGAATTTCATTTCATACCTCTAAATGTTATGTACTATTATAAAAACATGTATATACTGGATACATATGATATATATGATATCGAAATCATGAATATCATTCTGGATATAATGAACTATTGACCACATGGACAACTTGTAAGTATAATGTGTTCATTTTGACTCAAGTACCAAATAATGACAAAATGAACGTTATTAACTTAAATGATTTCATATTGTTTATAACATGGTAATAAATGATATAAAAGGAATAATAAACTTGAAAAATGTTCTTAAGAAAGTATAAATTAACTTTAGTCTATTATTCAGGATATTAAAGAACGATCGAGTCAAGTCGGACACAATGTAATGGATCCGACCTCTCTCTTTCTTTTCGTGTACTCACTTTTTTGTCATTTCATTTATGCTCCATGTTCTTATGTTGGAGGATGTTGTTTTATATTCACCATACTGTAATTTTTATTTTCATCTGATGAGAGACCCTCTCTTACTCTCATCAATTCATTTTAAGAATTTTTAATTGGCGTCGTTAGGCCGCCGGATTTTTCGTAAGGGATTTTCTTATCACACTTTTAATTCTGTGATATTTCCATTGTTCGCCACTTATTTATTACATGTGGTGTAATGTGTACTAACACTGATGTATATTACAATGATTAGATTTATATTCATGGTATTCTGTGATTCATTTTTTGGTGATTAACTTTTGGTCATACTATTGAATTTGAATACAATGAAGTAAGGCTTTTTCATCTCACTTTTTATTCCAGTGAGATTCATGCTATATTGGACACTATTTCGTTTTGTGTGACATATGTACTTTCCGTTTTTGTACTCTTTGTTTAATATAATTTCATTTATGAGTATTTATATCTTCATTATATGATCCTTCTTTCATGTGGTGTATGTTTTGTAAATTTCCAAATCGGTAAGGGAACCATTCACCCTCCTCTTTATGAAAGACTTATTTTTTTGTTATGTATTTTCATTTACATCTTATTATGTTGGGATATGTTATAATATATCCTTATTGATGTAAAATTTATATCCAGGTGATGATATTACCTTTTTTCTCATCAACTCATTTTCTGAATTTTAAAGTGACGTTGTTAGGCTGTCGAATTTTTACAAGGGAACCTCTTAACCAAATTTCAATTCTTTGGGTTCAACATGTACACATTGAATATGTCATCCAATGAATATGTGTGAATGAACTCTAATTGTTTTACACTTAACATCCAATTATATTGGGTGTGTTTATATTTGTCACACATAATTATGTGATTGATTTATCCTTAATTTAAGGATACCATCTTTATAAGGGATTTCGTCTCAATTTACATTTCCATTGAGACTTAATTGTTGTTATGCACCAATTCACTCTTATATGGTGTATATATTGTAATTTGACCTATTATATCATGAATCACATTATTTTCATGTTATTATAAAGTTTTGATTAAATTTTATTCCTCAATTATTTGTATTAAAGTGTTTCACTCTTTTTGTTAAAAAAACTCTTTAACTAAAATATCGTTTTAAATGTTTGAAAGATTTATGCTTCTAAATATTTCTCATTAATGTCCATGTTTTAAAAATGGGTTTTAGGATTTATTTATATGGACAATAATTTTTTCAAATGATGATTCATTTAAAAGTTTCAAAGTGTTATGGGACACATTGATTCAAAAATCTCTTTTTAAAAGGTTTTGAAAATGATTGGATTAAACATTGTTTGTTTCAATATCTTGATTTGATATTTTGGAATGTGGAGATGTTATATTTCATTTATACATGTGTTATATGTTATGATTATGTTATGGTTATTGGGAATTGTTTATGTATACGGGTGGTTCTATGATAAACCTAGGGAAGGTGAGAACGAGATAGCTCTCCAATGCATTGGGTAACGTTATGGAGGAAAACGTGAATGTTTCTCCTAAGATATTTAGCGAATATACAGTGAAGGGTATTCCAAAATAACTCTCTATGTAGATGTGATATCTATAATGTAATTTTGATATGGATGCCACAAGTTACCTTTATGATTTATGATTTCTATGTGTCTTTCATAAATCTTATGATTTCACGAGGTAAGTAAAAGATTTCATGATTTGTATGTATTTATGAAAAAATTATTTCATTCTTTGTTTTATAAATCTTACTGAGCATTTCATTCTCATCCCGAGTTTTGAAATGTTTTCACAGGACTTAAAGATGAATAGGTTCAAGGATGGGATCAAGGAAAAGAAATGTTGTCTAAAACATGGAACTAGACATGACTCTTTTTTTCAAGAGTTTTTATTTTAGGAAAAAAATTGAAATCTATATCGAAATGTCTACCATGTAATATTTTGAGATGTACTAGTTATGTCCTAATTCTCTAAAACTCTAAACCTGAAAAGATCCTCAATGTGAATTATTCATTTAATTCAGTATTATGTAATGTTTAAGGCCGGGTCCTTATAGTTTGTATCAAAGTTAGGTTTAGACAACTTTAGGGATTAGGAATTTTCGTTAGACATACGGTTAGTCCCTATCTATTATTTTAGTTAAATCCATGTTCATAACTTTTCAGATCAAGGAAGGTTAGTTACAAATGGAAGGAGGAGGATCTCAAACGACATTCCTATCTCTTCCTGATGACATGCTTGCAATAATTATTGCATAGTCGTGATTGGATGATTGTGAAACTTTCTCCTACATACAACTCACTTTCAAGTAGCTGTTTGAGATATCAACCACCTCCACTATACCTCGTTATCATCGTGGTTCAAGGGTTGTATTTAGGAAAATCCTATTTTTCCAATATTCTCATATTTTCAAGAAAGGTAACTATTATCAAGGCATTTTCAAATATTTTACCTTATCACAAGATTTTGATGCATATTATGATTTTAAAAAAGGTGCTGAAGAAGGAGACCCTTGCACAACCTATTTATTTTTGATTTTAAAATATAGTCAATCAGCACATACTTATAGTGTTTTAAAAGGACCATTAATTTAATGTTTCAACCCAAATTTGGTTCGACCGTCTTATAGAAATCATGTTTTATCAGATGTTTCGAAATTATATGTCATACATGATTAAATTCCAAAACTATATTTCTGTGAACACCCATATAACCCATGTTGTACAAGGTGTATTTGGAAGGGGGAAGCAAATGATTTTGAAGGATATATGAATCATTGTTGCAATGCATGGACCTTCTAACTATGTGAACAAAATGACGATGAAACCAAATGGACACCATGATCAAGGTATGATGTTCTTTTTTTGGGGATTGTTTTAGTTTGTCATATGGTGGTGAAATAAGACATCAAGAATTAAGATGTTGAGATCATAATGAATTTGGTTGAATATGAGAGTTATAAGGAAACCTTTGAGGTTAAAACCAGTTAGGGTTATTTTTGAGATTTATAAAAATGACAACCCATAGGATGGGTGACAACCCGTCGCATCCGGCAAGGCTGAAGGAATCGAACCCACAACCGAAGGGTGAAAAGGGCACATCACCTACCACTAGCCTACATGAATTCCCTGGTTATTATGACTTATAATTTTAGTAAATTGTTTTATGGAATAAGAATAATTTGATTTTAGGAACTTAGGTTTTATAAAATGGATATACATAGTATAGAAAAATTATTTAGTGATAAAGTGATAAAAGGTTGTTGTGGAGGACGTTCTCTCTTTTGAGGAAACACTATATGCCTAAGGAATATAGAATACTATGGGATTTCAATTGTCGAATAATGGTTAAATTTTAGTTTGGAAGAATCTATGTTTTTATAATGAACACATGATGATTTTAATTATTTATGAAAATGATTAACCGATTATAGAACTTTTAATGTAAACAAGTCATCCTGAATACTCATCATATAGAGGAAATGTGAGTTCTTGTTAGAAATATAGTGAAGGATAAAAGTCTAAATGAAAATTAATTGGGTTTCATTATTTTTTTAGTTAAGCTCAAAAAAAATAATTCAATGAAAATTAACTTAAAACAAAAACCTTGTGTGTTATATTTTCCTATTGGGAAATCAAATACTATTTAACCCATCATATGTTTGTGATTTTATGGTTGTTAACTTTCACCTAAACATGTTTTCTATCACTCTACATTAGAACGTGATGGTTGTTTTCTCCCCCATATCAATGTTTTCATGGAATCCTAGTATCTGTTATATCGGGTAACTTTTTTGCTTCTCTTCCATTATTTTAAAGTGATAGTTTTATTGACTCTTTTTCCAATGTGGGGATTTTAATGAAGTTTCCAAGCCGAGTATTAAAATTGTGAGGACGCAATTCCCAAAAGGGGGGAAGGATTAAACATCCTAGATAAATGAATAATAAGACATTTTTCATATTTATTAATATTTGTGAATTAAATATTAATTTTACTTTAAAGGGTTTGGTATGTTCGATAGCGCACCTGATACGCAACAACGGGTTTTTTTGGAATCTTATGTTGCACACTAATAATATAATATTATTATTTTAAATGGCAGTTAACTCCTAGTCGTTGTATTGGAGGGAATTAAAAAAACTAAATACAATATTATTATACATGTTTGTTAAATGTATTTACATTTATCCAATAAAATTTAGAGGCTTAAAATGTGAATGAATCTAATTTTAAGCATAATTTCCATTAAAAGGGAGATTTAGCGCCTTGTATTGGAGAACCCATTTTAAATCTAGTTTTGGTCACTTTAATACATTCTATATAACCAAATAAAATCCTTCTTTAGAATTGGGACATCACAATTTACTTTGTGTAAATTTTTGGATTTTTTCCAATAAAGTTCATTTTTTAATGAATAGTAAAAAATATTGTATTTTAATTCAAAAGTGCCTTTTAATATAATTTATTTATTTGGTTTGATTTTGTTTTTAATTTTTATTAAAGTGGAATTAAAATATATTTTTACCATTTAATCCAATGTTGGTCATTGAAACTAATTTCACTTGGAAATTGGAGAAAAACAAGTATCTATCGTTTGATAGTTATTGTTTTTTAAAAACATGCTATTTGTTTTACCAACGGGAATTAATTTTAAAATTAATTAATGAAACTTATATGTTTTGAATTTTAAAAAATAGGCATCAATTTGGAATTTGGAATTTCAAATATAGCTTAGGATGATGTTTTGTTATTTTTCAGAAAAACAACAGTTTTTTATGAATAGTGAAACCACTTAGTGGTAGTTAAAAAACTAATATTTTCAAAACAAATGACCACTTCTGTGAATTGAATTTTGAAAATCTTACATACATGGTTCTTATTAAGAAGTAAAATTTTGTTCAATAAGATTAAAATAATTTTTGGTGAATAGTAACTTTTGACTTTTATTGTCGCGGTTAAAGGTAAATAGGGTAATTCAAGATTAAATGATTATTATAATAATTCAGAATTACCTTAACACTAGTCCAAACCTTATTTGTTGAGTCATTTTAGACCATGGGCATCTTGGGGTAGATTTTGGGACCCCATTGATCCACTTGGGAGTGAAAATAACAATTTAGATTAATTAATTTAATGTAAAGACAAAATTGACATTAACAAAAATCTTTTAGTAATTATTTTTTATATGATGTTATATAAGTCATATTTTCAACTATAAATATTTATTGGAAATATTAAACGATATCCTATAAGGTATTACTTATTTTATTTCTATTATGAGTCATCCTCTCTTCAACCTTAATGATTTTTGGACCATTAGAAACCGAATATAATTATATAATAAAATACTATTTTCACACATTCCTAAAGAGCCCCTCCTATCCCTTATAAAAGGAGACCATTTCCATCCAATTCCTCACACCTCTCAAGCCATTTGGCTCTTCCAAACTCTGCTAAATTAATCTCCCTACATCCCTAGCCTCCTCCTAGAAGCCTTAATATAGGCAGAATACATTTCAAGAAAGTCATTTGGTTCAAACCAAATAGAGTTACCCAAATTAAAGGTAACATTTTCTCTTAAATTGTTTTCTTTTTATTTTACTTCTCCAACTCCTAAAATGTTTTTATTTACTTTATTTTGTAACAACACCAGTATCCCCAATATACTTGGATGTCGTTATGAGAAGGATTCGAGATACACTTACACACACCTCCATCAAATGGATGAAGAACATAATGTTTCTGTGGATGGCCAACTAACGCCTCACGAAACGATGATTGTTCAATTACATCTTACCGCCTCTCATGGTGGCCATTATGATGGAAATTTATTTATATAAGATATATATTATTTTTATGTTTTCCTTATACTTCTGTACTATCCAATTAAATCAAGCCTTTATTGTTTCCATAGTGGGTAAATATGATAATCTCATTAGAGGAAGTGCGGACTACCGCCCCCTCAATGTGATTTGATTCGTTAATGCCTTATGTGGGATGTATAAAGGATGGAGTTAACGATATTATATATGATATTATACTAGAATTATAATATAAATAAGTATAATTATGTTTTATTTCCATTAAAATAAGAAATAGAAATTAAAGTATCGTTCATTCGTACGTACGGCTTATAGTCTCCATAAACGGTGCATTTAATTTCTTACCTCTAAATGTTATGTACTATTATAAAAACAAATATATACTGGATATATATGATATATATGATATAAAAATCATGAATATCATTCTGGATATAATGAACTATTGACCACATGGACAACTTGTAAATATAAGGTGTTCCTTTTGACTCAAGTACCAAATATAGACAAAATGAACGTTATTAACATAAATGATTACATAATGTTTATAACATGGTAATAAGTGATATAAAAGGAATAATAAACTTGAAAAATCTTCTTATGAAAGTATAAATTATATTTAGTTTATTATTCAGGATATTAAAGAATGATCGAGTCAAGTCAGACACAAGGTAAGGGATCGGACCTCTCTCTTTCTTTTCAAGTACTCTCTTTTATGTTATTTCATTTATGCTCCATGTTCTTATGTTGGAGTATGTTATTTTATATTCACCATACTGTAATTTGTATTTTCATATGATGATAGACCCTCTCTTACTCTCATCAATTCATTTTATGAATTTTTAAGTGGCGCCATTAGGCTTCCGAATTTTTGTAAGGGATTTTCTTTTCTCACTTTTAATATCGCGAGATTTCCATTGTTCTCCACGTTTTTATTACATGTGGTGTAATGTGTACTTCCATTGATGTATATTATCATGATTAGATTTATATTCATGGTATTCTATGATTAATTTTGTGGTCATTAACTTTTGGTCATACGATTCAATTTGAATACAATGAAGTAAGGGTTTTTCATCTCACTTTTTATTCCCATGAGATTCAAGCTATATTGGCCAATATTTCCTTTTGTGTGGAATATGTAATGTCCATGATTGTACTATTTGTTTAATATACTTTCATTTATTAGTATTTACATCTTCATTGTTTTATCCTTATTTCATTTGGCGTATGTTTTGTAAATTACCAAATCGGTAAGGGAACCATTCACCCTCCTCTTTATAAAAGACTTCTTTTTTGTTATGTCTTTTAATTTACATATTATTATGTTGGGATATGTTATAATATATCCTTATTTATGTAAAAATTATATCCAGGTGATGATATTTCCTTTTTTATCTCATCAACTCATTTTATGATTTTTAATGTGATGCTGTTAGGCTGTCGAATTTTTACAAGGGAACCTCTTAACCCAATTTCAATTCTTCGGTTTCAACTTGTACTCATTGAATATGTCATCCAATGAATATGTGTGAATGTCATATAATTGTTTTACAATTAATATCCACTTATATTGGGTGTGTTTATATTTTTCACACATAATCATGTGATTGATTAAAACTTAATTTAAGGATACCATCTTTATAAGGGATTTCGTCTCAATTTAAATTTCCATTGAGACTTCATTGTTGTTATGCACCAATTCACTCTTATATGGTGTATATACTGTACTTTGAAATATTATATCATGAATACCATTATTCTAATGATATTATAAAGTTTTTATTAAATGTTATTCCTCAATTATTTGTATTCATGTGTCTCTCTCTTTTTGTTAAAAAACTATTTAACTAAAATATCGTTTTAAATGTTTTAATGATTTATTATTATAAATATTTCTCATTAATGTCCATATTTTCAAAATGTGTTTTAGGATTTATTTATATGGACATTAAGATTTTCAAATGATAATTTATTTAAAAGCTTCAATGTGGTATGGGACACTTTGAATCAAGAATCACTTTTTAAAAGGTTTTGAAAATGATTTGATTAATCATTGTTTATTTCAATATATTGATTTGATATATTTGAATGTGGAAATGTTATTATTCCTTTATAAATGTGTTTTATGTTATGATTATGTTATGGTTATTGGACATTGTTTATGTATACGGGTGGTTCCGTGATAAACTTAGGGCGGGTGAGCCCGAGATAGCTCTCTGATGCATTGGGTAATGTGACAGAGGTAAATGTGAATGTTTCTCATAAGAGATTTAGGGAATATAATGTGATGGGTATTCCAAAGTAACTCCCTATGATGTTGTGATAGGTACAATGTATGTTTGATATGGATGCCACCTGTTACCTTTATGATTAATGATTTATATATGTCTTTCATAAATCTTATAATTTCACGAGGTATGTAAAAGATTTCATGTTTTGTATGTATTTATGAAAAAATTATTTCATTCTTTGTTTTATAACCCTTACTGACCCTTTTATTCTCATCCCAAGTTTTGAAATGTTTTCACATGACTTAAAGATGAATAGTGTCAAGGATGGGATCAAGGAAAAGTCATGCTGCCTAAAACATGGAACTAGACATGACCCATTTTTTCAAGAGTTTTTATTTTATGAAAAAATGGAATTCTATGTAGAAATGTCTACCTTGTAATTTTTTCAGATGTAATAGTTATGTGCTAATTCTCTAAAACTCTAAACCTGAAAAGATCCTCAATGTAAATTATTCATTTAATTCAATATTATATAATGTTTAAGGCCATGTCCTTCTATATTACGTCCATATAATTTGATTTTGTGAATGTTAAATAGGTTAGTCTACTCCAAATACAATTATTCAAATCCAATATCGGAATAAGGTTCAATAAAACTACCATTTGAAAAACCAAAATGAAAGCTATGAAGTTCACCTGATATAAAAAATATAAGGGTAACATGTTGAAAATCATGTACATTAAAGGGAATACTAACTACGTAGTTTTGAGGTAGAGTGATAGAGATCATGGTAATGAGGAATTTGACCATCAAAGAACCACAAATCAGTAAATTTTAAATGGGCATTGATTTCATAGTAAGAAATGTATATAGATAATGTTTTTGTTTCAAATAATTTTTCATAATGACAATGAATTCATTTACTTACTAGAGTATGAACATAATTAAATATACATACATCACAAATATAGTTTTATCATTTAATCAATTCACACAAAAATCTCACATTTTCTCCAAATGATGGGTATTTAAGATGAATATATCAGACCATACACATTGGAATCACCATCTTGAGAGTCGCATAATCCAAAAAAATATTAAATATCATTTCTTATTGTATTTAATAAATACACAAAAAATATTTCATTACCCCGAAAATTATTGAAACATCAAAAAAATTAAAATATCTTTTATTATCCAAAATTAAACAGTAATATCTAATGTTTAACTATGATCATTTGACAAATAACTGTCATTAAAATTGATCAAAATTGTCCAAAATAATATTGAAAAAAAAATTTAGATGGATTTTATCACAGAAATATCTAATATAAAATTTATAAATTATCTCCAAAGGACATAAATAATTCTTAGTCTCATTTGACATTGTATATTACACAATCATATAATCATCATTTTATGACAACCATATCCATAAATAACCTAAATCATCATAATTAAAAAAAATTTATTCCAAATGAAAAATCACCATATATTCATAAAAAACATATAATTCAATTTACCATAATCATATTGGATTCCAAAATATTGATCATCATCTGAAATAACAACAATATCTTAAGCACCAAATCATTTTCTAATACCATGTAAATATATTTGATAAAACATATGTTACCAAAATAAACATATTCTTCATCCAAAAATTATATTAACTAAAATTCAAAATTCATACTACATGTGACATCACATATTCCATTGGTAGTTGATTCACCATTTTCACTCTTCACTTGTGGGTTCAATCCCCGTGGCCTTTGAACACAACATGGGTTGTTACTGGATCTACGAGTTCTCTTTTTAACAAAAAATTAATATAATAGTTATAATATACTAAAAATATGAGAAACATCTGAAAAAATAAGATTAATATTTTTTAAACTCAATTATTATCCCATGCCTTTCACCTTTCATAAAAAATAGTAATATCCAATAACTACCTCAAAAAATTATTGTCTTCAACGATACCATTATTATACTAAAAATTTCATTACTTAATCCCTTAAAAGGTGGTTTTAGGACCCATATCATATGATAAAACATAAAATTAACAACCCACCATGATATAAGAAAACATAATTATCTCCAGAGTTATCTAAACCGTCCTAAGATATCAACAGTAGGGATCTATACGGAATCATTATCTAATCATTAGTTTTACTAATGAAGCTATATTCAGTCACACTGATGATTTTTAATGTTACAGTTTTCAAAATTATGAAAAATTATAAACTTTATACAAATTAATTATAGTTCTACATACTCTCATTCTAGTTTATTCACCAAAGGAAACCCTTTTAAAATGAAACTTGTTTTTGTTTCATCAATCATCTTCTATACATTAACTGTGAAATTTTCTTTGTACTTTCCAATATTTAAGAACTATGAAATGTATTTTCAAACATTTAATGAGTACAAAAATATAAATATATAAATATAATAATAATGAACACACTTTTCTAGTTAAAAAATTAATATCCAGTACAGTTTCTTTGAGTTAAATAATGAAAACATTTTAACATGAAAAAGGACACATATTTTACTCAATGAAATCCATTAAATCAATATAATGAAATTAAAACCAATTTTCATGACATAGAGCATACAATTCATAAAAACATTAAAAAACTTTTTAATTGGAATAACCAAATATCTAACATCCTATATAAACTCTACCTAATGAATTATGGTTCTATAATGGGGATCACGACTCGTATAAGGTATATCAGGATCTCTTGTGAGCTATAATGGGGAAAACTCCATAGTATATGCTATATCGGGCTCACTCATGCTATTTAATGGGGATCAACCCTTCAAATATGCTATATGAGGCTCACCCATTTGGTCTAAGTGGATCACTTCTTCATATAAATAGAGTATCTAAAATGTAAACCCACCAACTCTGGAGTACCGAATGCATTTGAAGTTATAATGTAACCAATCATATTCATTTTATCACCTAACCACCTATAATTACTTTATCGCATGATGAACCACTATTAGTTAATCCTCGATCCAACCATCATTAATAACAATTCCAATGAAAATTATCACAATACTAAAATATGAATGCATTCATCTTAGAAATTTTCTTAAGGAGACACATTTTAATTCTATAGAAACATATTTTTAAAAAATATATGCACATAAAATGGAAAATATTTTCAATGAAAGTAATCATATTAAATTTTATTGAAATATTCAAAATATTTTGTTGTCACGAAATTATGATATTAGGTTAATGTATCATATTTAATAAAAACATTTCATTATAATATTATTAAAAAGATTTAAAATAGGATCACTAAAAAAACATTTAAAATAATTTTCTTTTCTATAAAACCTTTAAAAAATTCCTTTCAATATTTTTTTTGAGGAAAATTAAAAAATGAAAATATTTAAACATTCAGTTATATATAAATAACATCATAAATAAATGTTTTAAAACATGTACATGTATAAGAAATAATTATTAGAATAAATAATTAAAATAATTAACAACAATACTTTTTAGTTAAAGAGTCTATCACCTTGAGTCTAAATCATAACATAACCTCTCTCCCTTAAAAATGAAGGTTAATTTATAATTGGTTTATATCCCATTAACTTTTAATTATTCCTCTTAAATAACTCATTTCAATGTTTAATTGGATTAGTTATTCATTTATTATATTATAGGACGTTTTCCCCATATTCGATACCTAATTTCGAAATGGATTCTGATTTTCACTATGTTAAAAAATGTATTAATTTTATCAAATAAATAATAATATTCATTACATAATTATAATTCAAAAAATAATATAAAAATTTAAATCAATCCATCAAATATGGTTATGAATATGAACAACATTTTAATAATTAAATTGGTATATAGTACGTACAATGAGAAACGTCTTCATTTTTCAATGATGATTATTTAAAGAATGTAATTATAATTTTAAATTTAAATAATGATAAAAATAGAATAAATGTTTTATTAATTTTATAACTTTTCTTATATATATTATTCATTTATTTTGGTGATTAATAATGAATAACATAGATTCGTGGAGGATATATTTCACACATATTCACCAACAACGTTATCATTTATCTATGCATTGAAAGGTAATAATGAAAATAACATATTACCAATTAATAATGATAAATATGAAGTTAGTATCATATAAAAATATTATTTATTTCATTTTAAATATTTTTGATATATGGTGATGGAAATCAAATTACAGAGGTTCACGAGACAGTAGTACTCCTTAAACTAGAATTGTGAATTTCTTCAAATTTTATGGAAGATGATATGGATACTGGTAATGAAAAAAACATAATAAAATCATAGTAAATATGGATTAAAATTGTTGTTATTTTAACTGGTTTGAATAATATTTTAAGGAGGTGGATTTATAAATAAAACTGAAATTCATGATCAGAGATGCTACCAATTCTTCAGAAGATCCCATTTTCATAGAACCTTAATAACTATTTGGTGATAGGTCTATGTAAAATAAGAAATTTATTATATGATTCGGGATTATAAAATGTGATTTTTTAGAGAATTCCAAATTTAAAAAGGTTTTGCACTGAGACTAAAATAGAAGCAAATGAGTCATTCTAAATGTGTTGGGGCACTCATGAAATTTATAAAAAATTTAAATTATGATAAATTGATATTCAATTTCTTATCGCTCCAATGTGAGTTATTTATAATATTGGATGATCATGGATCTAAATAATTTCATATAATATTTTTAGAAATGTCTAGGTCGCATTCGTACAACTATATTTTGGTTTTAAACATTATTTAATCCCATTATATTTTATCTTAAAAACATTGTGTTTTACCCTATGATGGTAAATATTGTTACTAAAAATTTACGGACGACCCCTAAATGGAGTATTTATGAAGTAATTTTTTTATAATATAATTTTACTAAAACTAATATTTTTTTAAATTTTAATATCATTGAATAATTTTTTTTATTTTATTAAATCTATAATAACAATTTTTAGTTTACTCAATACATTGAATTTTAAAAATTAAATAGAAAGAAACATTACTTCTGAAAAATAATTTAATATAGAAATAACAAGACAATGTAATCTATAAATTTATCA
This sequence comes from Viscum album, assembly GCA_963277665.1. Lineage (NCBI taxonomy): Eukaryota > Viridiplantae > Streptophyta > Magnoliopsida > Santalales > Viscaceae > Viscum > Viscum album. The sequence continues at coordinate 903,164,382 of OY728122.1, read as the reverse complement.
AATAACATTAATTATGTAAAAATATATTTATTATAATATTTTTAATATAAATTTTATGATAATTCCATTAATTAAATAATCATTGCATCATTTTTCCTCAAGCAGTCAATGTAATTATTTTTTCACAAAAAAATAATAAAATTCCATGATGAAGATAATTATTTTTAAATTGGTAAGAAAATAATTGTAATCCATAGAATTTTATAACCACTAATTAGATATATTTAGGTTTTTATGAATATAATGGTGAAATATTTTTATTTTTTAAAATAAAATATTATAAATATCATTATAACTTTAAATTGGTATAAAAAACACAAAACTTCAAAACATGAGTTCTTATGACCTAAATTTGAAAAAAAAATGTGAAAAATTTGTTTAGATAGATTTATAATTATTATCATAATATTATTAACATTTTATTATTTTATTTTTATACGGATTACCCATTACAGTGTTAACAAAAAATACCAATGATTCTATTCATATAATACAAAATTAAAAGAAAAAATATTTAAAAATGTTTTTATTTATTATTAAAATTAATTAATAAATATTTTCAAATTCAAATAAAATAATTTCATAAAATAAATAATAAATGATATTTTTGATGGGACAAAACATCATGTTTTCAATGAAAAAATAATTTTCAAAAGTTTGAAATTTGTATATATGATATATCAGTGAGAAATTGAATCCAATGTACTAAATTGGACGAATTGAAGAATAATTGAACTATTTATACACTAAATAAATTGTAAAATATTATATAACAACATAAATAAATTTTATGAAAAAATAAAATTTCTCTTAAAATTTTATATTTTTCACAATTCATTAATAAATTGAAATTATCAGAAAAATAAAAAAATTAATACAAAGTAAATTTAATATTAATGTTTAAAAAATGAAATTTATTTTCTGAAATATAAATTATAATATTTAAAATTTTAGATTTAAAAAAATGTGACATTACACAGCTGTAAATCAACTTCATAGAAAAATATTGTTTTAAAGTGTAAAAAGGGATTTAATTTTATCATTTTCCAATCAAATCTATTGGTTTAATGTAAAAAAATTTAATAAAATTTTGTAAAAATAATAAAATTATTCACATTCATACAAACCACCGTAACATGTAGGTGACATCATCAATATTAAGTAGTAATATTTACTTGTTCAGTTATACTCAATGTGATGTACAATGTATACTAGTAAACATAATGTTTCCTTAATAAAATTTATGGATGGTACATCATATATTTAATGCATTAATTTTTTTATTTTTACATTATTATTTTAATATAAATTTTATTATGATTATCATATAAGGAAATTTGATATTTTTTATGACAATAATGAGTTCCCCATGTTCTCCTCTATTGTTATGATATATTAATATATGACTTTTTTCCATTTTTGTCCATTTGAGCTCACCACATATTTTTTTTACATCAATGTTTCAGTAAATGATTAATTCACGTGATATATCAAAAAAATTATCTAGATGATAATAATTATATGTAAAAATAAACAGGTGTAACAAAATTAGATGCTTAGTAACCAATATCTTTGACACTAGACATATCAATCACCAAGTTCAACGACTAATTGTGTGAAGTAATAATTAAAATAGTGTATCAATATATTTTTATGTATGTTATTCTTGGTTCCCTATATATCATCTATCTATTGTAAATATACCTAATAAAACTATCACGAAACATCTAGGTACCTATCATAGTAGGTAAATTTTATGACCATTTAGTTTGTTATGTTCAAAATGGAAATTATCACATACTTTGTCATGTAGAATAATATGCATGATTTGATAATATTTTTTTATATTTTTATACATGAATACATGTAATAATAATGTAATTATAATTTCTTGAGGAATTTACAACAAAAAATATAATAAATATTTAATTCCTTGAATTTTTCAGTTGATTATTTAATCTCAAAATCTTGATTTATGATTTCCATACCATTATACACCTAGTTCCAACACATTATAAAGAGTCAATAAGCCAATAATTCCAACAAGGATATATAATCCCGTAGCTTTTTTATAACTCCAAAATAATTTGGAGAACGCTGAAAAAGTGTTTCTTGATTTACAATTTCATTGATGTATTTTTATATTATACATAAATATCATTCATTTTATCCATGGATAAAAATTTTCTATTTATGTTAATTAAAGGTAATTAATTTTCCATTTCATAATACTATTTTTTTATAATCTATGTATTTCACTAAATCTACAATTTTTTATCACTTACATATATTATGTCATTTTTTTAAAAAAAAAAAAAATTATTAACCATGCAATTTATATAAATAAAATGAATATATGTCATGATTATGAAATATATTGATAATAATTTTATTAAACTGATGATAACTCAAATTATGATCCTAGTAGGAGGACTACTTGGGTTATTCATGATTTGAGTTTTAGAAATCCAATATCAACATTTGTATCAAATTTTTTAATTTCACCATGGATCTATCATGACGAGAGTACTATCAGTGGGTAGGTTCTAACATTATACACTCTTAATAACATATAAGGGTGGGGAACAATGTCTACGATGATGCAAAATTGAATAAATGGGTTTAAAGAGACACACTTAATTTGGAGGACCAGATTGTTCATAGATAATCAATAAAACATAATAATAAATTTAAAAATCTAACTTTATAATATCTGAAAAATAATAATCCAAACACATACATTTTGTAGATAATTGTAATGATTATACATGTGTAAAACCAAAAATCATTTAAATCAAGCATGAAATCATTTAAGTCTTTTTATTATTGAAGTTATATTTTTTAAAATTAATAAATTCATAATCTTAATATTTAATTATATATTGTATCATAATTATAAATCTAAACATTCTTTACGATTCATATAGTATATAATTTTTGATAAATTAAATAGATTTATTTAATATAAATGTAGTTAAAATACATTGTGTACTGATATGGCATATGATGTGTACCATGTATGTTATTCTTTATTTCTGTTTCTAATTATACTCAAGATATATTGGTGGAAACCTATCATCACCCTATCAAATAATTAAAAACTATCACCCAAAATGTTAGTTACTATGATATACACGGCCAGTGTTTTTTACTATGTGCTACCATGAAATGAAACTTACATGATATAATGATAATAAATTGACAAAAGTTCTATGGGTAAATAAATGTAGTCAACATAACATTTATATCTAAAGGAATTGAAAATAATATACGATGTCTGAATTGATTGAAATTATTTTGTGTAAAAAACATAGATTATTTTAATACATATCATGTATTTCTAAAATAACACATAAAACATTCAATTTAAGAATTCAATTTACAAAACACTATCATAAAACATGCAAACCAACTACATATTATATAGTTTGTTTTAATGAATATAATTATGATTTATTCAACTGAATTAATTCAAATGGTATAGTATAGAACATTGTGTACATTCTATTGTTGTGTATATGATATATGAATTGTTCACCCTTTTATATTTATCATAGAATATTCTTTGAGAATCCACATCACATTACAAGGGACTCTATATGAGTAATGTACCTGTATTATTATGTTACATGAATTCTAAACCATCTTCATGAATTGTAGTCAAAGTGTTCCAAATAATATTGGTTTTCAACTAACATAATACTTTTAATAAATACATATTTCATCCCACATGAATTCACTAATGAAAAAAATGAAATTTATCGTTACATTCCAAATAATCTATTTGATTAGTTCCTTATGATAAAAAATATTAAATAGACATTATAATAACCAATATTTTCTAAGAGAGGATCATTTCACATATCAAGTATAACTCCCTTATTTAAATAATAATTACCTTCTTTTAAAAGTAATTATTTTTTAAAAAATGAAATGAACAATTTTGTCATATGATCATTAGGATGATGTTTCCTAGGGTATAATCCCACTATTATTAGGAAAGAAATATACATATACCACATTAAATTGTCCTGTGTTCACATTATTCTCGTAGAGGTACTAAAAAATCTAATACATTGTTTTTTGTTGATCAAAAATGGAAATTATTAAAATCCTAATCAATTAAATCTAGTTTTCCCTATCATATGGGAAATGAAGAGAATTTATTTTTTTCCATTATAGAGATAATTCTGTATTAGTTTTATTTTAACATTAGTATATTATAAAAATATAATTTTGGAGTTAACTAATAAAATATCAAAAAAATACATTATTCAGGTTATATACATAGTTCGTAGATTTTACTTCTTCACATATGTGTTTAAAAATATCAAAAAATATATATCACACCAAAATAAATTATAATAACAAAATTAAATTTACATGAAATAAATTCAGGTATATATAATTAAGAATATTTTTAATATGTATAACATATCTGAATAATTCATCTAATCAGTTGTTGAATATTTATTAATAATAATTCAGATGAATAAATATATATTGATAAAATATATTCATAATATATATTTATAAAATTTCATTGATGTATTTTTATATTATACATAAATATTATTAATTTTATTCTTGGATAATAATTTTCTATTTATGTTAATTAAAGGTATTTAATTTTCCTTTTCATAATACTATTTTTTAATAATCTATGTATTTCACTCAATCTACAATTTTTTATCAATTATATATATTATGTTATTTTTTTAAAAAATTAAATAAAAAATAAGTATTAACAATGAAATTTATATAAATAAAATGATTATATGTCATGATTGTGAAATATATTGATAATAATTTTATTTAGTCGATGATAACCCAAATTATGATCCTAGTAGGGGGACCACTTGGGCTATTCATGATTTGTGTTTTAGAAATCCAATATCAACATATGTATAAAATTTTTACATTTCACCTTGGATCTATCTTAACGAGTATACTATCAGTGGGTAGGTTATATCTTTATACACTCATAATAACGTTTAATTGTGGGGAACAATGTCTACGATGCTGCATAATTTTATTAATGGGACTAAAGAGCCACACTTAATTTGGAGGACCAGATTGTTCATAGATAATCAATAAAACATAATAAAAAATATAAATATCGAATTTTTTAATATATGAAAAATAATAATCCAAACACATAAATTTTATAGATAATAGTAATGATTACACATGTGTAAAACCAAAAATAATTTAAATCAATCACAAAATCATTTTAGATTATTTATTATTGAAGTTATATTTTTTAATTAATAAATTCATAATCTTAATAATTAACTATATATTTTATCATAATTACAAATATAATCATTCCTTATGATTCATATAGTTTATGATTGTAGATAAATTGAATAGATTGATTTAATATAAATGTAATTAAAATAAATTGTGTACTGATAGGGCATATGAAGTGTACCCAGTATGTCATTATTTATTTATGTTTCTAATTATACTCATGATGTATTGGTGGAAACCTGTCATCACCCTATTAAATAATTAATAACTATCACCCAACATGTTCGTGACTATGATAAATATGGCCATTGTTTTGTACTATGTAATACCATGAAATGCAACATACATGATATACTGATAATAAATTGACAAAAGTTCTATTGGTAAATAAATGTAGTCAACAAAACATTTATATCTAAAGGAATTGAAATTAATATACGATGTCTAAATTGTTGGAATTTTTTTTGTAAAAAACATAGATGATTTTAATACATATCATGTATTTCTTTAATAAAACATAAAGAAATCAATTTAAGAATTCAATTTACAAAACACTATCATAAAACATGCACACCAACTACATATTATATAGTTGCTTTTAATGAATATAATTATGATTTATTCAACTGAATTAGTTCAAATGGAATAGTCTAGAACATTGTGTACATTCTATTGTTGTGTATACGATATATTAATTGTTCACCCATCTATATTTCTCATAGAATATTTATTGAGAATCCACATCACATTCCATGAGACTCTATATGAATAATGTACCTGTATTATTATGTTACATGAATTTTAACCAATCTTCATGAATTGTAGTCAATGTTTTCTAATTTTTATTAGTTTTCAACTAACAGAATACTTTTAATAAACGCATATTTCATCCCACATGAATGATCTATGGAAAAAAATGATTTTTTTGGAACATTCCAAATAATCTATTTGATCAGTTCCTTATGATATAAAATTGTAAATAGTCATTATAATCACCAATATTATCAAAGAGAGGATCATTTCACATATCCAATATAACTACCTTATTTAAATAATAATTACCTTATTTTTAAAGTAATTAATTATTTTAAAAAGAAATTACAAATGTTGTCATATGATCATTAGGATGATGTTTCCTAGGGTATAATCAAACTATTATTAGGAAAAATATATCCGTATACCAAATTAAATTTTCCAGAGTTCACATTTTTCTCGTAGAGGTACTAAAAAATCTAATATATTGTTTTTCATTGATCAAAACTGGAAATTATTCAAATCCTAATCAATTAAATCTAGTTTTTTCTATCATATGGGAAATCAACAAAATTTAATTTTTTCCATTATAGAGATAATTATATATTTAGTTTTATTTTAATATCAGTAGATTATAAAAATATAATTGTGGAGTTAACTAATTCAAATTCAAAAAATTACATTATTCAGGTTTTATATATAGTCTGTAGATTTTATTTCTCCACATAGGCCTTTAAAAATATCATAAAATATATATCACACCAAAATAAATTATAATAATAACATTAAATTTACATGAAATAAATTCAAGAATACATAATTAAGAATATTTTTTAGATGCATAACTTATCCGAAGAATTCATCTAATCACTTGTTTAATATTTATTAATAATAATTTACATGAAGAAATATATATTGCTAAATTATATTCATAATATCTAATTATACAATTTCATTGATGTATTTTTATATTATACATAAATATTATTCATTTTATTCATGGATAAAATTTTTCTATTTAAGTTATTTAAAGGTAATTATTTTTCCTTTTCATAATACTATTTTTTTTTTATAATCTATGTATTTCACTCAATCTACAATTTTTTTATCACTTATATATATTGTGTTATTTTTTTAAATTTTAAATAAAAAATAATTATTAGACATGGAATTTATATAAATAAAATTATTATATGTCATGGTTATGGAATATATTGATAATAATTTTATTAAGCTGATGATAACCCAAATTATGATACTATTAGGAGGACTACTTGGGCTATGCATGACTTGAGTTTTAGTAATCCAATATCAACCTATGTATCAAATTTTTTAATTTCACCTTGTATCTATCTTGATGAGTATACTATCAGTGGGTAGGTTCTAACTTTATACACTCTTAATAACATATAAGGGTGGGGAACAATGTCTATGAGGATGCATAATTGAATAAATGGGCCTAAAAAGACACACTTAATTTGGAGGACCAGATTGTTCAAATATAATCAATAAAACATAATAAAAAATATAAAAATATAATTTTATAATATTTGAAAAATAAAAATCCAAAAACATACATTATGTAGATAATAGTAGTGATTATACATTTTTGAAACCATAAATCATTTAAATCAAGAATGGAATCATTTTAGTTTATTTATTATTGAAGTTATATTTTTTAATTAATAAATTCATAATCTTAATAATTAATTATATATTGTATTATAATTATAAATCTAAACATTCCTTACGATTCATATATTTTATAATTTTAGGTAAATTAAATAGATTGATTTAATATAAATGTAAATTAAATACATAGTATACTGATAGGGCATATGATGTGTACCCAGTATGTTATTCTTTATTTAGGTTTCTAATTATAATCATGATGTATTGGTTGAAACCTATAATCACCCTATCAAATAATTAATAACTATCACCCAACATGTTCGTGACTATGATATATATGGCCATTATTTTGTACTATGTACTACCATGAAATGAAATTTACAAGATATATTGATAATAAAATGAAAAATGTTCTATGGGTAAATAAATGTAGTCAACCGAACTTTTATAACTAAAGGAATTGAAATTAATATACAATGTCTGAATTTATGGAAATTATTTTGTGTAAATAACATAGATGATTTAAAGAAATTTCCTGTATTTCTAAAATAACACATAAAACAACCAATTTAAGAATTCAATTTTCAAAACACTATCAGAAAACATGCACACCATCTACATATTATATAGCTGGATTTAATGCATATAATTATTATTTATTCAACTGAATTGATTCAAATGGAATAGTCTAGAACATTGTGTACATTCTATTGTCGTGTATATGATATATCAATTTTTCACCCTTATATATTATTCACAGAATATTCTTTGAGAATCCACATCACATTCCAAGGGACTATATATGAATAATGTACATGTATTATTATGTTACATGAATTTTAAACCATCTTCATGAATTGTAGTCATAGTGTTCCAATTTATATTGGTTTTAAACTAACAAAATACTTTTAATAAATACATATTTCATCCCACATGAATGCTCTGAGGAAAAAATGAAATTTTTCGGAACATTTCAAATAATCTATTTGATCTGTTCCTTATGATAAAAAATTGTAAATAGACATTATAATCACCAATATTTTCTAAGAGAGGATCATTTCACATATCAAATATAACTACCTTAATTAAATAATAATTATCATCTTTTTAAAGTCATTATTGTTTTTTTTTTAAAAATTAACCAATGTTGATCAATAAGATAATGTTTTCAACAGTATAATCCCACTATGATTAGGGAAAAAATATACATATACCACATTAAATTGTCATCAGTTCACATTATTCTGGTAGAGGTACTAAAAAATATAATACATTGGTTTTCATTGATCAAAACTCGAAATTTTTCAAATCCTAATCAATTTAATATAGTTTTCTCTATCATATGGGAAATGAAGAGAAATTAATTTTTTTCCTTTATAGACATAATTCTATATTTATTTTTATTTTAACATGAGTAGATTATAAAAATATAATCGTGGAGTTAACAAATTCAATATCAAAAAATTACATTTTTCAGGTTATATACATAGTCCGTAGATATTACTTCTTCACATATGCATTTAAAAATATCATAAAATATATATCACCCAAAAATAAATTATAATAATAACATTAAATTTACATGAAATAAATTCAAATATATATAATTAAGAATATTTTTTAGACGCATAACTTATCCGAAGAATTCATCTACTCACTTATTGAATATTTATTAATAATAATTTACATGTATAAATATATATTGCTAAATTATATTCATAATATCTATTTATATAATTTCATTGATGTATTTTTATATTATACATAAATATTATTCATTTTATCCTTGGATAAAATTTATTTATTTATGTTAATTAAAGGTAATTAATTTTCTTTTTCATAACTCTGTTTTTTATAATCTAAGTATTTCACTCAATCTATAATTTTTTATCACTTATATATATTATGTTATTTTTTAAAAAAATTAAATAAAAAAATTATTAATTATGATATTTATATAAATAAATTGATTATATGTAACACCCGATACTTTTATGAGAAATATTTTGTTTTTATATAAATCATCAAATAAATATTTCACTACACACAACACTAGCTTGCCTTGCTTTACACACAATCGTAACCTTCTTCGATAGCTCGCCTCGTACGCAATACCGAGTTTCACTAAACAACAATATGCTATTAAAATATTATTAAAACTAGCCGTTATGAATAGTAATACCCACTTTTTGAAATTTTTTAAATTTTATTTTTCAAAATGGACTTCATTTTTTGATTCGGAATTTCGAAATTAGCCTAGGGTGAAATTTTGGTATTTTTCTGAAAACTTTAAATTTTTGATGAATAGTGAAAACACTGGGTTACTATTTAAAAACCAAATTTTTATTTAAATAATTATTTATTTTATTTAAATTTTTTTACGTCAAAATTGATACATAATACCTATATAAGTCCATTGCAATTCATTGGAGTAATTTTATAATAATTTTAGATATATTAAAATTTTGTTGAACTTTTCACCATCTTTTACCCACCTCCATGGAGAATTTCCAATTTCACATAAAACTAAATTTTACCACTTCTGTGAGTGAAATTTTGAAAATCTGAGAGACACGGTTAATATCAAGGGCTAAAATGTGGTTCAATGAGATGAAAATAATTTTTGGTGAATAGTAACTTTTTTCTTTTTTACCACTGTTAAAAGTAAATAGGGTAATTAAGGGTAAAAATTATATGATTATTACCCTAACACATGTACTAATTATATCAAATAAGTATAATTCGACAAAAAACAACCATAGGAAAAATATATGTCTATTTAGGCCCACTTGGATTAGATTAGGACATTTATTATTAATTTATTTAAAGAAGGGATAAAATAGTTAAAATCAAAGTTTAATAACTAAATCATTTTTAATATAGGGTTATACATAAGATAAATTCGACTATAAATAATAATTATAAAGCTAAAAATATTTCCTACATAATGGTATTTTATTTGTAATTTTTAGACATTAAATAATTTAATTTATTTATGACACAATGATGATGCAGTAATTATATTATTAAAGAAATATTGACATAATTGATGTTATAAATACCCCAATAAATGTAATTTAAGACTTTTTATGAATTCCCGTAATTTTCTATGTTAATATGACATGTCAGCATTGGGACCTGAAAGAGTACTTCTGGTGGGATGGCATGAAAAGAGATGTTGCTGAATATGTCTCTCGATGCTTGGTTTGTCAGCAAGTTAAAGTTGAGAGAAAAAAGGCTAAGGGAATGTTACAACCATTACCCATACAAGAATGGAAATGGGAAAACATCAATATGGTCTTTTTCAACAGACATCCTAAAACATCCAAAGTCAATAATTCTATCTGGGTCATAGTTGATCGTCTTACATAGTTGGCACACTTCATTGCTATTAGAGAGGATTTCTCTCCGGATCAGCTTGTGAGGATATATGTGAAGTGGTAAGATTGCATGGAGTATGAAATAACTGGGTCCCAGTGACAGCACAAACACCCCGCCTTAACATGGCCGTCGGGTCCTGGCCCACCAGGTACCACCAGTTGCCCCGCAGACACGTGGGGCCCACCCCAGGGTCCACCCACATGCCTAAACGGGTCATCTGACTAATGATTTTCCCCACATGCCAACACATGTCCTTTCGAGTGTGCTTTGTCCTCACTCTCACACACCCTGGGAAACTTCCCAGGAAGTCACCCATCCTTATCACTACTCCAGGCCAACCACGCTTAACTGTGGAGTTGTAATCAGACAAGCTCCCGAAAAGGAAGGTGCAGCTTGTTGACATGAGTCATATCATTTAGTCATTTAACCCTATAAAATTTGGGGGTGTTACAATCACCCCCCCTTTAGAGCACAACGCCCCCGTTGTGAGCCCTACATATCAACCCAGGCAGTGCACCATGCACTTAAGGTTGAGTTCATCCTTTGATACCAAATGTGACAACTGGGTCCCAGTGATAGCACAAACACCCCGCCTTAACATGGCCGTCGGGTCCTGGCCCACCAGGTACCACAAGTTGCCCCGCATACACGTGGGCCCACCCCAGGGTCCACCCACATGCCTGAACGGGTCATCTGACTAATGTTTTTCCCCACATGCCAACACATGTCCTTTCTAGTGTGCTTTGTCGTCACTCACACACACCCTGGGAAACATCCCAGGAGGTCACCCATCCTTATCACTACTGCAGGCCAAGCACGCTTAACTGTGTAGTTCTAATCAGATAGGCTCCCGAAAAGGAAGGTGCACCTTGTTGACATGAGTCATATCATTTAGTCATTTAACCCTTTATCATTTGGGGGTGTTACAGAGTACTACCTTCTATTATTTCTGATCGGGATCCGAGGTTTAACTCGATGTTCTGGCGATGTCTTTAGCATACTCTGGATACCTAGTTGAGTTTCAGCACTGCTTATCATCCTCAGACAGACGATTAGTCTGAGAGAACAATTCAAACTCTAGAAGATACGTTGAGAGCTTTCTCTATGGATTTCAAAGGTGGATGGGATTAACACCTACCATTGGTGGAATTTTCTTATAATAATAGCCTTCCCTCCAGCATTCAGATGGATCCTTATGAAGCTCTCTATGGAATGAAATCCAGGACTCCAACTTGTTGGGATGAAGTTGGGGAAAGAAAGCTATTTGGACCTGATCTTGTTGATGAGATAGCAGAAAAGGTCAGATCTATTCAACAACACATTAGATCTGCTCAGAGTCGACAAAAAATTTATGCCAACTACCAATGAAAAGACATAGAGTTTGATGTGGGTGATAAAGTGTTTTTACGAATATCTACTTGGAAGAGAGTAATGAGATTTGGAAAGAATGGAAAGCTGAGCCCTAGATATATCGGTCCTTTAGAAATACTGGATCGTGTTGGGAAGGTATCATACCGATTGATTCTTCCCCCAAATCTTTCTCAAGTTCACGATGTGTTCCATGTATCTCTCCTGAGAATGTATATACCTGATCCTTCACATGTAGTCAGTTCAGAAGTTGTACCGGTGGAGCAAGATCTTTCTTATGAAGAACAGCTGATAGAGATTCTCAATCGTAGTGAAGAAGTCCTACAGAACAAGACCACTCGCTTGGTGAAAGTTTTATGGAGGAACCACCAATTAGAAGAAGCTACATGGGAGCTTTAGGATATTATAAGAGAGATTTATCCTCATCTGATTGTTACAAAGTGACGAATTTTGAGGGCGATATTCCTTTTAAGGGGGGTAGAATGTAACACCCGAGACTTTTATGAGAAAAATTTTGTTTTTATATAAATCATCAAAGGAATCTTTCACTACACACAACACTAGCTTGGCTTTCCTTACACACAATCTTGACCTTCCTCGATAGCTTACGTCATACGCAATACCGAGTTTCACTAAACAATGATATGCTATTAAAATATTATTAAAATTAGCTGTTATGAATAGTAATAGCCACTTTCTGAAATTTTGAAAATTTTATTTTTCAAAATGGACTTCATTTTTGGATTCAGAATATCGAAATTAGCCTAGGGTGTAATTTTGATATTTTTCTGAAAACTTTCAATTTTTGATGAATAGTGAAAACACAGGGTTACTATTTAAAAACCGACATTTTATTTAAATAATTATTTATTTTATTTAAATTTATTTTAGGTCAAATTTTATACATAATACCTATATAAGTTCAATTCAATTCATTGGAGTCATTTTATAATAATTTTAGATATATAAAAATTTTATTGAACTTTTCACCCTCTCTTACCCACCTCTTAGGAGAATTTCAAAATTCACATAAAACTTAATTTTACCACTTCCTTGAGTGTAATTTTGAAAATCCAAGAGACACGGTTAATATCAAGGACTAAAATGTGGTTCAATGAGATGAAAATAATTTTTTGTGAATAGTAACTTTTTACATTTTTTTACCATGGTTAAAAGTAAATAGGGGAATTAAGTATAAAAATGATATTATTATTACCCTAACACATGTCCTAATTCAATTGGATAAGTGTAATTCGACCGAAACAACCTTAGAAATAAAATATGACCATTTAGGCCCACTTGGATTAGATTAGGACATTTATTATTAATTTATTTAAAGAAAGGTTAAAATAGTTAAAATCATGGTTTAGTAACTAAATCATTATTAATATAGGGTTATACATAAGATAAATTAGATTATAAATATTAATTATAAATCTAAAAATATTTTCTACATAATGGTATTTTATTTGTAGTTTTTAGACTTTAAATAATTTAATTTATTTTTGACACAATGATGATGCAATAATTATATTATTAATGAAATATTGACATATTTGATGTTATAAATACACAAATAAATGTAATTGAAGACTTTTTATGAATTAAAATAATTTTTTATGTTAATATGAAATGTTAGTATTGATTTAATTAACGTTTTTAAAACTAATCATTCTGTTATGATTTTCACAAAAAACAATTACCAAATAGTGTCAAAATTGACATAAAATAGTTTTTTAAAAAATATTATATTATTAATTTTTATTTTATTCCTAAAAATCTAAGGTTCGGCCAAATGACTTAGATAAGGTTATATATATTAATAGTAAACAACTTGGGGTTCTTTTGGCTTCTTATAGTATGTTTATTAACCTTATAGTGTAATAAAACAAGAAGACACAGTAAAAGTTAAATTATCAAACTTAAAGTTAAATCTAAATGATAAGGTTAAAATAGAAATATAAACTTGTATAAATTCTATTTGATGAGAGTTTTTCGACCCATCCCCACCTTAGCTTAGAAATAAATCAATATGGAGATATTAAAAACCGAATATGACTTTATTATAAAATAATTTTTTTAGTTTTTCCAAAGGTGCCCCTTTACTCTCTTATAAATGGGCACCCCCTCCCTCTCTTTCTCACACCACGTTGAGCCTTCAAGCTCGGCCAAACCATGCCAAATTCTCTTCTCCATTTCCCTAGAAACATCCTAGTGGTCCTGGTCTTCTTGAATGTCAAATTTTAGTTCCCTAAAAGGAGGTCTCAAAGAGGCGCTTCAAAGAAGAGCTAATGACTGTTACCAATTCTTTCAACATTATTTATTCTTCCACTTCTTCATATTTAGTTGTTTCATTATGAAGTAATAACATCTGTATCACTCATATACTGATATGTTATTATAAGTATGAAACAGACCTATTTCACCATCTATCCATCCTACAGAAAATGAAATCACCGCCCGTGCGTACATACGGAATACCGTCTCCACGCCATGGTGTAATCTATTTCCCACCAGCACCATACATGGATGGGTATAATGGTGTAAAGAATAAATATATATGATTATTGTAAAGTGATATTGATTCTTAAATTGTATACATACTCTTAAATACAATTCCACGATCATGGGAACGATATCATCGCTCGTGCGTACGTACGGAATACCGTCTCCACGATGTGATGCAACTCATTATAAATGATCTTCATTGCATAATGATTATATAAATGAATTTAATGAATGGATATGATATATATTACACTAATAAAATTCTGGAAATGAGGTATCTATAACCTAAAAAGAAGAATAAGAATTTATTCGACAAAACACACAAAAGAACAAAAAGTAATAAACACCTGAATAAAAAGTAGCAATGAAATATTACTAATAAGAAGCTAAGAATATGACCATATATGATTTTATAAAAATATTTATGATTCTCGAATAAGTCCATTCCATTATTTAAATCATTATACAGGAGGTTCGGACACTTACGAAGAAAATCTGATCTAAGGTAAGGGAAAATCTCGCAATCTAAATTTTTATCAGAGATTGTTTATATTTTAGAATTTACTGGGGAATTTTTATCATCCAGATCCTTGTTTCTTAAATATGTAATATTATTTATATCCTCCTACAATTTTTTAAATCCAATTTTACCCTTCGGTCAGTTTTTAGTAAAAGATTTGAAAGGAATCTTTTGTCATTTTTCATTAGTGGTACATTTTGACTTTTCCGTCCAAAGTACGAGAAGAATGTTTTTTTAACTTAGATGACATGAATGGATTTTTAGAACATTATTTCCATGAAACATTATTTACAAATTTTGATGTTTATTTTTAATCAACTTCTTTTAGTTCAAAATTCTATGACATGTTAAGAAAGGAAAATGTTTTTGATGTAGAAAGGATATTTTCCTCAAGAATTGAGTTCAAGTGTTTTATCAAAATTATTTTCCATCAAAGGTAATATAGGGCTCTGTTTCTATCCCTATTTTTACATTGTTTTGATTATGTTATGATGGAATTATTTTTATGATGTCCTATTATCTTATATGGATTATGTTATGATGGCATGATGATATATAATCCCATTTTTATTACATAGGTTATGCTATGATGTATGATTTATGATTTGTGGCACACATAAGAATGGTATCATTATGAGATGGGTGGGACCTATATCTCCCTCCAATGCATTGGGTAATGATTTATATCTCATGAGATAGACATGGTTGGAATGATAGGTTAATCCAGATCAGTGAAACAGGACTGAAACGAGGAGTGAGCTCGGTTCAGAAATGGACATTGTCCGCTAAGATAGTCTTGGAAATGAGTCTTGACTACTAAGAAATGATTCTCTATGATTATGTGTGTATGAAAAAAAGTTTCATGTTTTATGTTATGATTATTGGGATTACATTTCACTACTTTGATTTATCCCATGTTATGAAATTATGATCTGTTTTTCAGTTTAAGATTTCCAAAATGATATGTTCGTATGAATATGATGTGATTGATATTTCTTTTGTTTACCCTTACTGAGAATTTGAGCTCAACCTTTTGTATACTTTCTTTCCCCAGGTAAGGAAGAAGGTTATTAAGTAGGATATGCCAAAAGGGACTCTAGATATGATGAAATAAATTGGATACAATGTAGATGATTTATGAACCAGTTGTTTATGTTTCTTAGTTTCTAAAGACAATATACCGATACGGTCCATTCATGGATTTTTTATATGTTGTAATAAGTGTATTTCAATTTTGAAGTATTAACAATGTATGTAAAGTATGGGTCATTATAGTTGGTATCAGAGTAAAGGTATAGTAATCCTTTGGAAACTAGGATGTGAAAGCCTTAGTAAGAAACCTAAGGATATGTCTAAGCACAGAACACAATCTTAGTGTTTTAGATATGGCCACGAACAACCTATGATAAGACCTTAAGTGTGAAATTTTATTCTTGATTATGTGTTTTTCCTATTATAATTATTGTTTCTCACACTATTCTTCTTGGTTTTAGTCAATGGATGGAACCCGAAGGAACAGTGTTAATGCGGAATGCGATGGACAATGCAATGATTGCCCCCCTAAGAAACCAAACATTATGGGAGGTGGAATGAAAAATCATTTATCCATGCTCACACAACTTTCTAAAGCAATGAATCATGCAGGACTTCCACACGACCAAAGTAAGGAGAACATTCTGTCGAATCCTTCATGCGGCAGCGTCAACCCTCATTCAGCGGGTCAACTGATCCATTAGTGGCTGAACAATGGATCATTACTACTGAAAATATATTTTTAGTTCTTCAATGTTCTGAATATGATAATGTCATCTTATCAGTTTTTCGTTTGGAAGGTGAAAATGGTGGAATCTTATCAAAAATACGAGGTAGAGGGATGAAATTGAGTCCATGGAATGGGGCGAGTTCAAGAACTTATTTTTCAAAAAGTACTTCCCTCGTATTCTCCGAACAAATATGGAGAAGGGGTTTCTTTAACTAAAGCAAATGGATGATAAATCCATTGGTTCCTACGAAGAAAATTTTACAAGACTTGCAAGGTACACTTCCGGAATTATTATCCAACCTGAGATTAAGATCGATCGATTCTTTAGTGGCTTAAAACCATGTCTTTGAAGGGATTTAGCCATAAGAGACTTCAATAGATATGAAGAAATTGTTCTATGTGCTCTCAAGGTTGAGATGGAGATTAGAGTAACCCATCAGTCATATGGGTTTGATAAGAAGAGGAAAATGGAATTCGAAGGAATATCTAAAGAGCACATTGAAAATAAGATGATTTTTTCCTTATGCTCAAAGTGTGGAAAGAAACATGGAGGGAGTTTTCATAATGGGACAAGTAAATGTTTCAAATGTGGAAAGGAAGGTCATCGGGCATTTGACTGCCGCAATGATGGGAAGAAGATGTCTAGTGATGCGAACAATGAAAAGGCTACACAGAGTGAACCTCCTACACTTCAATCTTAAAAGTGAAAGTAAATTGGGCATTATGATAATAAATGCCCAAATACAAGGGTTTTTGATGATGATCGACATCAACAAACTCTTAAGGCTAAAGACAAAGGAATGTCACATGCAATTTCTATCAGCGATGTGGAGTACGGTAATGAAGGGGTGAAAGGTACACTTACCTTCCACTCTAAAGTAGAAAATGTTTTATTTGATTTTGGATCCACCGACTCTTTTTTATCTGATGATTTTTCTAAGGGTATCGCCAAATTACCTCAACAATTGGATGTTGAGTTAGTTGTGACAACCCCTAATGGCACAACAGTCGCATCAAAAGTTTATAATTCTTCACTGATTGAAGTTTGTTGTAATGTGCTTCCTGCAAATCTTGTGATCCTTCCTATAGTGGAATTTGATGTTATTCTTGGCCTGGATTGGATTTTTTTTATATGGAACTCATATCAATTTCCAAAAAAGGGAAGCCACATTTTATATTCCAAATCAATCTATGATAGTCTATCGATTCAAGGATGAACATAACCTTCCAGTGGAAATTTCTTCCATCTTATGGGTCTTGATTCCACTAAATGAATGTTATTTATCTCAAATGGTTGGTGACAAACTCACGATTAAGAATATGCCCATTGTACGGGAGTTTGGTGATGTCTTTCCGGAGGAATTACCGGGTCTTCCACCAAATCGTGAAGTTGAGTTTTCAATAGAACTCATAGCATGTTCTTTACCTATTTCAAAGACACCTTATAGAATGGCCCAAATTGAGTTGCAGGAATTGAAGAAGCAACTCCAAGAGAATCTTGATAAGGGACTCATATGCCCTTGTGCATCACATTGGGGAGAACATGTTCTGTTTGTTAAGAAGAAATATGTATCAATGAGACTCTGCATTGATTATCAAGAACATAACAGGATCGCTACCAAGAAAAAATATCCTCTCCCATGCATTGATGACTTATTTGACCAACTATGCGGAGCTCAATACTTTTCCAAGATTGATCTTCGTTCAGGGTATCATCAATTAAGGGTAAAAAGGGAGGATATACCTAAGACAAATTTCCATTCAAGGTCTGGACATTATTAATTTTGTTGGGAAAAAATCCCTCAAGGTATCATTGAAGCATTTTTGAGGTGATTGTGTTTGTTGACAAAGCAGACATCTATGTTGTGTTTGTTGACAAATCAAACCATGGTGAATGAGTGTGTTGACAAAGGGGGTTTAAATGGTGATTTTTCGGGTTCAAGGTATTCTTTCAATGCATTCAACAATCCATGATTGATTGAAGAACCTTGACAAAGGAATGGATGATCTGGAGGCGGTACAAAAAGAGCAAATACAAGGTGGCGCCGTTTTCTAGTGTTTGCCAAATTTATGGTCCTGAAAATCGCCAATGGAAAATGGAGTGATATGTTTTTGGAAAAGGTTGAGGAGAGAGAAATTAAAGAGGTGCGCGGAAAAATTAAGCGTGGCGTGCAAAATTAGCGGGTTGCGTGAAATCTTGAAGTGTGGCACGCAAAACAGCGGGTTGCGCGAAATTGTATTTTGTGCAAAAGATGTTACAAGGCCGAAAGCTTGGAAATCGGTAAAGGCATGAGGCGCGTGAAATTTTGGAGGCGTGCACGAAAAAATTGAAGTGGCGCGTGAAATAGTGGATGAAGTATTTCACGCAAAAGATGTTTCAAGGCCGGAAGCTTGAAAATCGGCAAAGGCATTAGGCGCGCGCAATTTTGGAGACCTGCGCGAAATAATTACGCGGTGCGCGAAATTCGTGCGGATTGCGTGAAATAAAGGGATGAAGTTTTTCACGCAAGAGGTGTTTTGAGGTCTGAAGCTTGGAAAATGGAAAAGGCGTGACGTGCGCGAAATTATGGAGCAGTGCGCGGAAAATGGTTGTGCGCGGAAGATTTGTATTTCGCGATCAAAGCGGATTACACGCTCAAGGAGGGTTTTTCGCGTGGGGTCGATCTTGCCTATAAATATGAAGTGACCCTCCTCCATTTAGTAGAGTTCAAGACATAGAAAATACCCGAGCTCTGGTGTGCGAAATTGAAGTTAGAAAGGGTGTTGCACGTAAACCTAAAGTTTGCGCATAAAGTCAGCTGTTGCGCGAAAAGCTAAGGCTGTGCAGAAAGTTGGTGTTGGCGCGTAAAAGGAAGGTTGCGCGAAAAGTAGATATCGGGCAAAAGCAGTGAATTGCGCGCAAGGCAGTTTCTAGGCAGTGCGTTATATTTGGAGGTTGCGTGATAAAGGAATTTCGCGCAAATCATAGAAATTGCGCGCAACACACCGTAAGGGTTGCGCGTAAAAATTGAGGTTGCCCGGTACATCCAGTGCAAAGTGAGATTCATCTGCGGGTGAAAGTTGGACTTCAACAGAGCATCTACATATAGAGGAAGATGCATTCCATCATGAAAATGAAGAGACCTACAGGTCTATAAACTGTGATTGAATCCCTTCTGGAGCAGTGAGCTTAGGAAGAGGAAGAAGGTGACCCTCTCCACCGGTAGTGAGCCAGAGAGAGAGAGAAACAGGGAGTGACCCTTGGGAAAGCAGTGAGCTGACCCTAAACTGTGTATAGGCAGTGAGCCTGGGCATAGAAGTGATCTAGCCCGAACATTGTAATCCGCATCTAGTGAAGTCTAGTGGAATTTGGTAAGAACCGGCAACTTGTTGGCGTATACTCCTTGGACGTAGCCCTTAGCGGTGAACCAAGTAAAATCTATGTGTCTGCCTACTTACTTCCATGCATTGCATTCAAAGCATCATCATCAGGTAAAGGAGACAAGTGATCATAGTAACCACACAAGTGCAAACAAAGTGACCCTTGTAACAAAGAGGTCAAGATCCAGTGGGGCAGGAAGAACTTTGAAAAAGAATATCCAAACCCTGATTCACCCCCCCTCTTAGGGTATATAGGCCCCTATTGTCCCTAACAATTGGTATCAGAGGGATAGGTTGCTTTTAACAGATTTGTTTTCTCCGACTTGGTGTAGTCGCTCTTTGTGTTTAAAGAATCTGTTTGCTCTTATCTCGGTGAGCCATGAAAAAAGGAAAAACATCCAAGAAGAAGAAAAAGTCGGGTGGTATTCCTCAGTGTGGAAGTGTGTATGGAAAAAGTGTAATTCAATTAAAATAATCAAACAGTTTGCTGAAGGAAGGTCTGGATGAATCTGACCGGGAAAAGATTGATTCACTCAATCATGATGTTGGAATGAGTGAAGTACAAGAGCATCAGAGCGATGCTGAAACAGAAGAATAAATTGAAGGATGAATAGATATGCGAGCTGAGTTGGAGGCTGCTCTTGAGGAGATAGATGTTTGGAGAGAAAAAACAATGAAATCCAACAAAGTTGTTCATGATGCCAAACTCTATATGCAGCAGCAGGAAGAAGAGAAGTCTGAGTTGATGGAAGAAATTGAGAAACTCAGGTTATCAACACGAGAGAACTCAAAATCAGTTAGTGAGTATAAAACTAAGATTGAAGAACAGAAAAGAGAGATCGATGGCTTGAATAGAAAAGTGAAAGATCAATTCAAAATCATCAAAGAACCTAATATTCCAAGTGACGTTGGAAACACTGATGATTCCAAATCTAAAGATATCCGGATCAAGGGATTGGAGATTGAGGTCAACAAGCTAAAAGGCTTAAATCAAAGGCTTATTGATATAGTTACTGACCTAACAGAGAAGAATGATTCTCAAGGTGAGGAACTACAGAATATGGCTAAAGGAAAAGGAAATCAAAAGGCTGGTTAGTGTGAAGAGAATCAAGAGTCCGATGATGTTCGGAATCTGAAAGCCAAGAATGATGATCTAGCTACACAGCTATCTGAGTTAGTTCAAAAGAATCAAAGGCTACAACAAGAGAATGCATGTTTCTCTGACTCTGTAGCTCAAGAAAAATTGAAGTTAAAGGAGAAAAATGACATGGTTGATAAGCTAAAGCATGAACTGGATGATGAGGTGAGTAGAGGGAAGCTTCTCAAGAGAGAACATGATGTCCAACTTGAATCAAGGGAGACAGAGATTCAAATGTTGGAAGAAGAGCTAGAATCAGTTAAGAAGGAATTAGAGAGTTCCAATGATAGAGGAAAGCCTAAAATGAAGGATGCCTTGCATTTACTATTTGATCATCCTTCAACAAGTGATGATAAAATGAAGAACATATATGCTATTTTTGAAGAGAAACAACAGAATATTTTCTCATCTCAAAGACCAGCATGTTTCGGAAAAGCTGGTATTGGATTTGATGAATCACATCATGTGCATGACAGAATGAGATCCGTGAACAATTCTAGAAATGGAAAAGATCATGCAGGTGCTGGAGATAGGCCTAAAAGGAAAATTACAAAAAGAAGTGATGACATGTGATATTTCTGCGGGATTCACAGCCACACATCAAGCTTCTGTTTAGAGGCTCATGAATACATATCAGGCTGTGAAAATAGAAACTTTGCTGAATCCCAGAATAAGAAGAAGCATCCGGAGAAATCAGAGAGTAGAGTCTCTCAAAGGAAAGCATTTATAAAATGCTATTACTGTGGAAGAATGGGATACACCATGAGTATGTGTCAGGAAGCTCAAGAGATCGATGCCAGAAGAAGAAAACAAGTTTCATCAACATATCAGCAGAGAAGTGATGAAATGAGGTATGCCTTTAATAGAAAATGTTTCATATGTTCTGATCATGGGCATTTGGCCAGACAGTGCAGCAAGAAGAAAGCGGGGAAGGAAAAAGACTCGAGAAAGAGATTACCAACTCCAGTGGTACATAATGAGAAATTACACACTGGGAGACAAAGTGGTAAGTTGAAAAATAGGCTTAGAGCCTCAGGGGAATCACATGGAGCTGAACGAAAGGTGTGTCAGTCACCTCCACTGTCATACTCACAACCACTCTCAAAGAGAGAATTTGAACAAACCTAGAAGATTAAGGGAAGATCTACTCCAGCTGTGATAAAGAAGAAGAATGAACGTTCAATGGAGGACTCACCACCAGTGAAAAGGAGTGTGGTGACTCAGACATCTGATAAAATAAAGATGAACAATGAATGTGACAAAAAATTCACAGGACGTATTCCACAGTGAAAACTGAAAGAAGAAGCAAGATCCTTGCAGTGGTGGAAGAAGCATGGGAAGATGGAAAGAAGATATGTTCCTGCTCTGAGAAATAATCAAGGAAAATGGATTTTTGGGAGAACCTCAAAGAAGGAAATGTGTAATAGTGGGTTTATACCCCAAGCAGTGAGACAGGCCGAGCCTACCAAATCTACGTATCAGAAAAAGGCTCAAAATGTGGGCAAAGAATGCCTGGTCATATGGCCAGAACAGTTGAAGTTGGCTAGGCAGTTGGAGGAAGCAAGAAAGGAGTGTGATGCCCTACAAGAAAGAATCAAAGGGTTGACCCATCAGGATCAACCACAATCCTCATCTTGAGGAGTCCAGAAGAAGAACCCCCTCTCCCTATGTATAAAAATGCTATTAACTGATGATGCATGTGTTTCAGGTTCTAGGGAGATACGATCCAAGGGGAAGTGGAATCTAAGGATGCGAAGTGGAGAAGAATGGTTATGGGTCTCTACTATTGGGCCTACTAGATAGAAGTGTTGTGTAACACATGGGGAGAATTCTAAATCCAAATCAGATTCCAGAGCCATCAATGCAATAATTGGATGACTCAGCTCAAGTGTTTCCTATTGAGGGAAGAAAGAAACACAGGGAGAAGTAGCAGTAACAATGCATTTCATGCTTATCTATTTGCTCTAACAATATGGTGTCTGCTGACTGTTTTCAGGATACCATGAATATGCAAGAGATAATCAAAGGCGTCTCAAAAAAAATCTGAGAAACGTAGCTGAAACAAATGAAGCCACTGAAAAATGAGTCAGTGAACAATTTCCGGATGAAAGTGTTGAGGAAGAAAGCAACACAGGGGGAGAAGAAGTGGATGATGCTAATTTAGAAGAAGACATTGATGATTAACATGAAAGTTTTAATTGTGTGTCTACAAGGATGCCAAAGAGATGAGCTGAAATTGATAGACCGAATGGATCTTTCGGGACTAAATGGATCTTTCGTATCAAGATGAACGAAGATGACATAGTGATTCGAAACAAAGAACAACTGGTGTGCAAATGATACTCTCAGATAGAGGGAATTGATGTTGAAGAGACATTTTTCACTGGCTTCAAGTATGGAGACAATCAGATTATTCCTAGCCATTGTAGTGCAATGAAAGTTCAAAGTATTCCAGATGGACATCAAATCATAATTCTTGAATGGGATTCTGGAGGAAGAAGTGCATATCGAGCAGCCAAATGGTTTTCTCATTCATAAAGATTAGAATAAGGTTTTTCGGCTGAAGAATACCTTTTTTGGGCTGAAACAAGCACCGAGAAAATGACATTCAATGCGGAATCAATATTTGCAGAATCTGTGATTCAAATGAAGCATAGTAAAGGTGTCTTTCAGAAATATGAAAAGAAGGTTCTGATGCAAGATATCAAAGCAATACCAAAGAAAGCCACATGCTTGCAGTGAAAAGAATACTTAAGTATATCAAGAGAACAGTGGACTTCATCTTGATATATAATGGAAAATATCAGTTGGAATTATTGGGATATACTGATGCAGATTGGGCCGGTTCAGCGGATGATAGAAAATCAACGTCAGGTGGTGCATTCTATCTTGGTGGATTGTGTATTTCTTGGCTAAGTAAGAAGCAAGATTTCATTTCGTTGAGCACCGCAGAAGCTAAGTATATTGCGGCCACTCAAGCGTGCACACAATTATTATGGATGAAGCAGCAGCTTGAAGATATGGGAGTTGAAGTGAAGTCTCCGATCAGAATCAAGTATGGTAACTCAAGTGCTATCAATCTCGGCAAAAATCTCGTCCATCACTCAAGAAAAAAAAGGCACATTGAGATCAGATAACATTTTGTCAAGGAGAAAGTGGAGCAAGGGATTGTGAAGTTGGAGTATGTGCCTATAGAGCTACAGGTTGTATACATTCTGACAAAGGCCTTACCCAAGGAATCTTTTGAGATCCATCGACTGGCTCTGGGAGTTCAGTCGACTCCCTGCATTGAAAAAGTGTGGATGTGGGATGCCCCCCCCTCTCCCCGAGGTATGGTTTGTTTTCCCTAATGTGCTAATGTGTTCTCTACCATGTTACAGACTTCAACGGAGTTCCCTTTGGGTTCATTGACAAAGGGGGAGAAAAGTGTTTTTTAATGGGGGAGAAAATAGTTATTGTTCAAGGGGGAGGCAGTGCGGAGATTTGATAAATCATAATTGATACGGGGAGAAGCTGACAGGTGGACAAGCCAGAAAGGGGGAGCAATAAGAAAGGGGGAGAGAATTTTAAATCTGACGATGCTAGAAGTGATCGATCAAAGCATAGATATCACGACAGCTGTGGATCGTGATAAAAGCAGAACAGTGGTGTTGGAATGGTGTGAGACGGTGTCCAGCTATCAACAATTGGTATCAAATTAAGAATTCACCAATTGGTATCAGTGTGGTTCAACAACTGGTTTTATTTTAAGAATTGGTATTAGGGTGGAATCGAAAATTGGGGTCTGACATGAAGTGATTCATTGATGAACTTTTCATACTACTCTTGTTTCTCACGCCGAGAATTGCTCATGTGGGCTTAGAGTACGTGTTATGTGACTCCTTGAACGCTATCAAAATCACAAGAGGTGAATGGTGGTAGCGGCTGGAAGAAGACTCGGTGAGGTATCAAAGTGCAGAAAATCATCCTGAGCAGAGTTGTGAAGATTGTAAACAAACCCAAAGGGGGAGATTGTTGGGAAAAAATTCCTCAAGGTATCATTGAAGCATTTTTTAGGTGATTGTGTTTGTTGACAAAGCAGACATCTATGTTGTGTTTGTTGACAAAGC
This sequence comes from Viscum album, assembly GCA_963277665.1. Lineage (NCBI taxonomy): Eukaryota > Viridiplantae > Streptophyta > Magnoliopsida > Santalales > Viscaceae > Viscum > Viscum album. The sequence goes on along the minus strand of OY728122.1, from coordinate 903,138,598 downwards.
AAACCATGGTGAATGAGTGTGTTGACAAAGGGGGTTTAAATGGTGATTTTTCGGGTTCAAGGGATGCTTTCAATGCTTTCAACAATCCATGATTGATTGATGAACCTTGACAAAGGAATGAATGATCTGGAGGCGGTACAAAAAGAGCAGATACAAGGTGGCGCCCTTTTCCAGTGTTTGCCAAATTTATGGGCCTAAAAATCGTCAATGGAAAATGGAGTGATATGTTTTTGGAAAATGTTAAGGAGAGAGAAATGAAAGAGGTGCGTGAAAAAATTAAGCATGGCGTGCAAAATTAGTGGGTTGCGCGAAATCTTGAAGTGTGGCGCGCAAAACAGCGGGTTGCGCGAAATTGTATTTCGCGCAAAAGATGTTATAAGGCCGAAAGCTTGAAAATCGGTAAAGGCATGAGGGGCGCGAAATTTTGGAGGCGTGCGTGAAAAATTGAATTGGAATGCGAAATAGTGGATGAATTATTTCGCGCAAAAGATGTTTCAAGGCCGGAAGCTTGAAAATCGGCAAAGGCATTATGCGCGCGCAATTTTGGAGACCTGCGCGAAATAATTACGCGGTGCACGAAATTCGTGCGGATTGCGCGAAATAAAGGGATGAAGTTTTTCGCGCAAGCGGTGTTTTGAGGTCCGAAGCTTGGAAAATGGAAAAGGCATGAGGTGCGCGAAATTATGGAGCAGTGCGCGGAAAATGGTTGTGCGCGGAAGATTTGTATTTCGCGATCAAAGCGGATTACGCGCTCAAGGAGGGTTTTTCGCACGGGGTCGATCTTGCCTATAAATATGAAGTGACCCTCCTCCATTCAGTAGAGTTCAAGACATAGAAAATACCCGATCTCTAGTGCGCGAAATTGAAGTTAGAAAGGGTGTTGCGCGTAAACTTAAAGTTTGCGCGTAAAGTCAGCTGTTGCGCGAAAAGCTAAGGCTACGCAGAAAGTTGGTGTTGGCACATAAAAGGAAGGTTGCGTGAAAAGTGGATATCGCGCAAAAGTAGTGAATTGCGCACAAGGCAGTTTCCAGGCTGCGCGTAATATTTGGAGGTTGCGCGAAAAAGGAATTTCCCGCAAATCATAGAAATTGCGCGCAACACACCGTAAGGGTTGCGCGTAAAAATTGAGGTTGCCCGGTACATCCGGTGCAAAGTGAGATTCATCTGTGGGTGAAATTTGGACTTCAACAGAGCATCTACATATAGAAGAAGATGCATTCCTTCATGAAAATGAAGAGACCTACAGGTCTATAAACTGTGATTGAATCCCTTCTGGAGCAATGAGCTTAGGAAGAGGAACAAGGTGATCCTCTCCACTGGCAGTGAGCCAGAGAGAGAGAAACAGGGAGTGACCCTTGGGAAAGCAGTGAGCTGACCCTAAACCTTGTATAGGCAGTGAGCCTGGGCATAGAAGTGATCTAGCCTGAACATTGTAATCCACAGCTAGTGAAGTCTAGTGGAATTTGGTACGAACCGGCAACTTGTCGGCGTATACTCCTTCGACGTACCCTTAGCGGTGAACCAAGTAAAATCTCTGTGTCTCCCTGCTTACTTCCATGCATTGCATTCAAAGCATCATAATCAGGTAAAGGAGACAAGTGATCATAGTAACCACAGAAGTGCAAACAAAGTGACCCTTGTAACAAAGAGGTCAAGATCCAGTGGGGCAGGAAGAACTTTTAAAAAGAATATCCATACCCTGATTCACCCCCCTCTCAGGGTATATAGGCCCCTATTGGCCCTAAAAAATTTATAGTGATGCCATTTGGTCTTACTAATTCCCCTGCTATTTTCATGGATCTGATGAATGTAGTCTATAGAGACTATCTTGATCAGTTTGTGGTAGTCTTTATAGACGATATTCTTGTATATTCAAAGAGCAAGGAAGGACATGACGATCACTTAATAATTATATTGAAGACCCTCAGAAAGGAGAAGCTTTATGCCAAATTTAAAAAGTCTGAATTTTGGTTTCAATAATTTTCATTTTTGGGTCACATAATCTCAAAAGAGGGGATATCTGTGGAACCAGCAAAAACAGAGGTTATCGAATGATGGTCGAGACCAACAATAGTAACCGAGATCTGATGTTTTCTTGGTTTGGCTGGATATTATCGACGTTTTGTGAAAGATTTTTCACGATTTTCTAATCTACTCACCAAGTTGACTCAGAAAGGAGTTAAGTTTGTTTGGATGGAGGAATGTGAAGAGAATTTCAAGGAGTTGAAAAGAATGTTTTCTAGTGCACCTGTACTCACACTTCCTTGTAGTGGAGAAAGGTTTGTGATCTACAATGATGCATCCAAGAAGGGGCTGGGGTGTGTTCTTATGAAAAATGATATGGTGATAGCTTATGCCTCATGACAGTTGAAAATCCATGAGCAAAATTACCCAACTCATGATTTAGAGTTAGCTATGATAATCTTTTCATTAAAGATTTGGAGGCATTTTCTTTATGGAGAAAGGTGTGATATTTATACTGATCATAAAATATTAAAGTATATTTTCACACAAAAGGATCTGAATATGCGCCAAAAAAGATGGTTGGAGATGATTAAGGATTACGACTGCTCAATTCATTACCACCTTGGGAAAGCAAACAAGGTGGCAGATGCATTAAGTCGACAAGACCATGCTAGCTTATCCATGATGAGGATCACAAAAGATCCAATATTTATGGATTTACAAGGGATGGAAATTGGAATTATAATGGAAGGGGAAAATTTTTATCTTTCTCAAATGAATGTTCAACCATCTATACATGTGAATATTAAAGAGTCACAGAAAGAAGATGTAGAGTTACAAAAGAAGGTGAGAAATGTTCCTGAATTTAACCTTGATTGTGATGGGATAATAATGTTTAGGAATCGGGTTTGTGTTCCTCCCATCCCAGAATTAATGAAGGAGCTGCTGGATGAGGCTCATAGTTCTCCATTCCCTATCCATCCTGGAAGCACGATGATGTATAGGGACCTGATAGAGTACTTCAGGTGGGATGGCATGAAAAGATATGTTGCTGAATGTGTCTCTTGATGCTTGGTTTGTCAGCAAGTTAATACTGAGAGACAAAAGTCTAATGGGATGTTACAACCATTACCCACACCAGAATGGAAATGGGAAAACATCACTATAGACTTTGTCACCAGACTTCCTAAAACATCCAAACACAATAATGATATCTGGGTCATAATTGATCGTCTTACAAAGTCGGCACACTTCATTGCTATTAGAGAGGATTTCTCTATGGATCAGCTTTCCAGGACATATGTGAAGGAAGTGGTAAGATTTCATGGATTATCACTTTCTATTATATCTGATTGGGATCCAAGGTTTACCTCGATGTTCTAGAAAATTCTTCAGCATACTCTGGATACAGAGTTGAGTTTCAGCACTGCTTATCATCCTCAGACAGATGGTCAGTCTGAGAGAACAATTCAAACTCTAGAAGATATGTTGAGATCTTGCTCTATGGATTTCAAAGGTGGTTGGGATCAACACCTACCTTTGGTGAAATTTTCTTATAATAATAGCTTTCACTCTAGTATTCAGATGGATCCTTATGAAGATCTCTATGGAATGAAATACAGGACTCCAACTTGCTGGGATTAAGTTGAGGAAAGAAAGTTATTAGGACCTGATCTTGTTGATAAGATGGAAGAAAAGGTCATATCTATTCAACAACACATTAGAGCTTCTCAGAGTCAACAAAAATTTTATACCGACAACCGAAGAAAAGAACTAGAGTTAAAGTGGGTGATAAAGTGTTCTTACGAATATCTCCTTGGAAGAGAGTAATGAGATTTGGACAGAAGGGAAAACTGAGCCCTAGATATATGGGTCCTTTCAAAATACTGGATCGTGTTGGGAAGGTAGCTTACCGATTGGCGCTTCCACCGAATCTCTCTCATGTTCACGATATCTTCCATGTATCTCTCCTAAGAAAGTACATACCTGATCCTTTACATGTACTCAGCTCAGAAGTTGTACCGCTGGAGCAAGATCTTTCTTATGAAGAACAACCGATAGAGATTCTCGATCGTAGTGAAAAAGTCTTACGGAACAAGACCACTCGCTTGGTGAAAGATTTATGGAGGAACCACCAATTAGAAGAAGCTACATAGGAGCTGGAAGATATGATAAGGGACAGTTATGCTCATCTGTTTGTTACAAAGTGACGAATTTCGGGGGAGAAATTCATTTTAAAGGGGGTAGAATATAACACCCGAGACTTTTATGAGAAATATTTTGTTTTTATATAAATCATCAAATGAATCTTTCACTACAAACAACACTAGCTTGGCTTGCTTTACACACAATCGCGACCTTCCTCGATAGCTTGCGTCGTACGCAATACCGAGTTTCACTAAACAATGATATGCTATTAAAATATTATTAAAACTAGCCGTTATGAATAGTAATACCCACTTTTTGAAATTTTGAAAATTTTATTTTTCAAAATGGACTTCATTTTTGGATTCGTAATATCGAAATTATCCTAGGGTGTAATTTTGGTATTTTTCTGAAAACTTTCAATTTTTGATGAATAGTGAAAACACTGGGTTACTATTTAAAAACCAACTTTTTATTTAAATAATTATTTATTTCATATAAATTTATTTTATTTAAAAATTGATATATAATACCTATATAATTTCAATGCAATTCATTGGTGTCATTTTATAATAATTTTACATAAATAAAAATTTTATTGAACTTTTCACCGTCTTTTACCCACCTCTTAAGAGAATTTCCAAATTCACATAAAACATAATTTTAACACTTCTGTGAGTGGAATTTAGAAAATCTGAGAGACACGGTTAATATCAAGGACTAGAATGTGGTTCAATTAGATGAATATAATTTTTTTGAATAGTAACTTTTTACTTTTTTTTACCACTGTTAAAAGTAAATAGGTTAATTAAGGTTAAAAATGATATTATTATTACCCTAACAAATGTACTAATTCTATTGGATAAGTTTAATTTGACCAAAACAACATTAGAAATTAAATATGACCATTTAGGCCGACTTGGATTAGACTAGGACATTTATTATTAATTTATTTAAAGAAGGGTTAAAATAGTTAAAATCATTGTTTAATAAATAAATAATTTTCACTATAGGGTTATACATATGATAAATTCGACTATAAACATTCATTATAAATCTAAAAAGATTTCCTACATAATTTTATTTTATTTGTAATTTTTATACTTACAATAATTTAATTTATTTATGACACAATAATGATGCAGTAATTATATTATTAATGAAATATTGACATAATTGATGTTATAAATACCCAAATAAAAGTAATTTAATACTTTTTATGAATTACAATAATTTTATATGTTAATATGATATGTTATTATTGATTTAATTTACTTTTTTCGAACTAAGATTTCTGTTATGAGTTTCACAAAAATCAATTACCATATAGTGTCAAAATTGACATAAAATAGTCTTTAAAACAAATATTATATTATTAATTGTTATTTTATTCCTAAAAATCTATGGTTCGTCCAAATGACATAGATAAGGTTATATATATTAATAATAAACAACTTGGGGTTCTTTTGGCTTGTTATTGTATGTTTAGTAACCTTATAGTGTAATAAAACAAGAAGACACGGTAAAAGTTAAATTATCTAACCTAAAGTTAAATCTAAATGATAAGGTTAAAATAGAAATCTAAACTTATCTAAATTCTATTGGATGAGAGGCTATAGACCCATCCCCACCTTAGATTTGAAATAAATCAATTTGGAGCTATTAAAAACCGAATATGACTTTATAATAAAATAATATTTTTAGTTTTTCCAAAAGTGCCCCTCTCCTCTCTTATAAAAGGGAACCTCCTACCTCTCTTCCTCACACCACTTTGAGCTTTCAAGATCGGCCAACCCCTGCAAAATTATCTTCTCCATTTCCCTAGAAACATCTTAGAGGTCCTGGTCTTCTTCAAAGACCAATTTTAGTGCCCTAAAAGGAGGTCTCAAAGAGGCGCTTCAAAGAAGAGGTAATGTCCATTGCAGATTCATTCAACATTATTTCTTCTTCCACTTATTCTTCTTTAGTTGTTTCATTATGAAGTAATAACATCAGTATCAATCATATACTGATATTTTATTATAATTATGAAACAAACATATTTCACCATCTATCCATCCTACGGAAAATGAAATCACCGTGCATGCATATGTACGGAATACCGTCTCCACGCTGTGGTGTTATCTATTTTCCACCACCACCATACTTGGATGGGTATAATGGTGTAAAGAATAAATATATATGATTATTTTAAAGTGATATTTATTCATAAATAGTATACAGACACTCCAATACAATTTCACGATCATGAGACTGATATCATCGCTTGTGCATACGTACGGAATACTGTCTCCACGATGTGATGTGACTCGTTCTACATGATCTTCATTTCATAATGAGTATATAAATGAATTGAATGAAATAATATGATATATATTACACTAATAAAATTCTGGAAATGGGGTATCTATAACCTAAAAAGACGAATTAGAATTTATTCGACAAAACACGCATAAGAACAAAAAGTAATAAACACCCGAATAACAAGTAGCAATGAAATATTACTAATAAGAAGCTAAGAATATGACCATATATGATATAATAAAAATAAGTATTAATATGGAATAATTCAATGAAATTATTTAAATCATTATACAAGAGGTTCAGACACTTACGAAGCAAATCAGACCTAAGGTAAGGGAAAATCTCCCAATCTCAATTTTTATCTGAGATTGTTTATATTTCAGAATTTACTGGGGAATATTTATCATCCACATCCATGTTTCTTCAATATGTACTACTATTGTTATCCTCCTACTAATTTTTAAATACAATTTTACCCTTCAGTCAGTTTTTAGTAAAAGATATGAAAGGAATCTTTTCTCATTTTTCGTACGAGGTGCTTTTTGACTTTTCTGGCCAAAGTACGAGAAGAATGTTTTTTTTAATTATATGGAATGAATGGATTTTTATAAAATTATTTCCATGAAGATTCCTTTACATGTTTTCATGTTTATTTTTAATCAACTTCATTTATTTCAAAATTATATGACATGTTAAGAAAGGAAAATGTTTTTGAAGTAGAAAGGATATTTTCCTCAACAATGAAGTTCAAGTGTTTTATCAAAATTATTTTCCATCTAAGATAATACAGGGTTCTGTTTCTATCCCTATTTTTACATTGTTTTGATTATGTTATAATGCAATTATTTTTATGATGTATTTTTATCTTATATCGATTATGTTATGATGGCATGATGATTAAGAATCCCATTTTTATTACATGGGTTATGCTATGATGTATGATTTATGATTTGTGGTACAGATAAGAATGGTATCATTATGAGATGGGTGGGACCTATATCCCCCTACAATGCATTTTGTAATGATTTATATCTCATGAGATAGACATGGCTAGAATGGCCGATTAATCTGGTTCAGTGAAACGGGACTGAAACGAGGAGTGAACTCAATTCAGAAATGGAATTTGTCCGCTAAGATAGTCCTGGAAATGAGTCTTGACTACTAAGAAATGATTCTCTATGATTATGTGTGAATACCACAAAGTTTCATGTTTTAAGTTATGCTTATTGGGATTACATTTCACTACTATGATTTATCCCATGTTATGAAATTATGATCTCTTTTGTAGGTTATGATTTCCAAAATGATATGTTCTAATGAATATGATGTGATTGATATTTCTTTTTTTTACCCTTACTGAGCATTTGAGCTCACCCTTTTGTATGTTTTCTTTCCCTAGGTCAGGAAGAAGGTTATTAAGTAGGATATTCCAAAAAGGGACTCCATATATGATGAAATAAGTGGGAGACCACGTAGATGATTTATGAACAAGATGTTTATGTTTCCCAGTTTCTAAAAACACCATACCTATACGGTCCATTCATGTTTTTGATATATTTTACAATAAGTCTACTTCAATTTTGATGTATTAACAATGTATGTAATGTATGGGTCGTTGTATTATTTTTCATGATTATGAAATATATTGATAATAATTTTATTAAGCTGATAATAACCCAAATTCTAATCCTAGTAAGAGGACTACTTGGGCTATGCATGATTTGAGTTTTAGAAATCCAATATCAACATATTTATCAAATTATTTAATTACACCTTGGATCTATCTTGATGAGTATACTATTAGTGGGTAGGTTTTAACTTTATACACTCTTAATAACATATAAGTGTGGGGAACAATTTCTACAAGGATGCGTAATTTAATAAATTGTCCTAAAGAGCCAAACATAATTTAGAGGACCAGATTTTTCATAGATAATAAATAAAACATAATAAAAAATATAAAAATCTAATTTTATAATTTCTGAAAAATAGTAATCCAAACACATACATTTTTTAGACAATATAATGACTATACACGTGTGAAACCAAAAGTCTTTTAAATCAAGCATGATATCATTTTAGTTTATTTACTATTGAAGTTATATTTTTTAATTAATAAATTCATAATCTTAATAATTAATTATATATTGTATCATAATTATAAATCTAAACATTCCTTATAATTCATATAGTTTATAATTCTAGATAAATTAAATAGATTGATTAAATATAAATTTAATTAAAATACATTGTGTATTGATATGGCATATGATGTGTACCCTGTATGTTATTATTTATTTATGTTCCTAATTATACTCAAGATGTATTGGTGGAAACCTGTCATCACCCTATCAAATAATTAATAACTATCACCCAACATGTTCGTGACTATGATATATATGGCCATTGTTTTGTACTATGTACTACTATGAAATGCAACTTACATGATATATTGATAATAAATTGATAAAAGTTCTATGGGTAAATAAATGTAGTAAACAAAACATATATATCTAAAGGAATTGAAATTAATATACGATGTCTAAATTGATGGTAATTATTTAGTGTAAAAATCATATATGATTTTAATACATGTCATGTATTTCTAAAATAACCCATAAAACAGTAAATTTAAGAATTCAATTTACAAAATACTATCGTAAAACATGCACACCTACTACATATTATATAGTTGGTTTTAATGCATATAATTTTGATTTATTCAAATGAATTAATTCAAATGGTATAGTCTAGAACATTGGGTACATTCTATTGTTGTGTATACGATATAAGAATTGTTCACCCTTCTATATTTCTCATAGAATATTCTTTGATAATCCACATCAAATTCCAAGGGACTCTATATGAATAATGTACCTATATTATTTTGTTACATGAATTTTAAACCATCTTCATGAATTTTAGTCACAGTGTTCCAATTTATATTGGTTTTCAACTAAGAAAATTCTTTTAATAAATACATATTTCATCCCACATGAATGCTCGGAGGAAAAAATGAAATTTTTTGGATCATTCCAAATAATCTATTTGATTAGTTCCTGATGATTCAAAATTTTAAATAGACAATATAATCACCAATATTTTGTAAGAGATGATCATTTCACATATCAAATATAACTACCTTATATTAATAATAATTACCTTCTTTTTAATGTCATTATTTTTTTAAAAAAAATTGACCAATGTTGTCAAATGATGACTAGGACGATGTTTACTAGGGTATAATCCCACTATTATCTGGAAAAAAATATCCATATACCACATTAAATTGTCCTCAGTTCACATTATTCTCGTAGATGTACTAAAAAATATAATACATTGTTTTTAGTTGATCAAAACTGGAAATTTTTCAAATCCTAATCAATTAAATATAGTTTTTCTATCATAAGGGTAATGAAAAGAATTTAATTTTTTTCAAATATATTGATAATTATATATTTAGTTTTATTTTAACATCAGTAGATTATAAAAATATAATTTTTGATTTAACTAATTCAATATCAAAAAATAACATTATTCAGGTTATATACATAGTCCGTCGATTTTACTTCTTCACATAGGCATTTGAAAATATCATAAAATATATATCACCCCAAAATAAATTATAATAATAACATTAAATTTACATGTAATAAATTCAAGTATATATAATTAAGAATATTTTTTAGATGCATAACTTATCCGAAGAATTAATCTAATAACTATTTGAATATTTATTAATAATAATTTACATGAATAAATATATAATGCAAAATTATATTCATAATATCTATTGATACAATCTATTACTCATTCTTAGTTGAATTAGTAAACCATTCATAAATATAAGGATTAAAGTCTAAGAATAAATCAAGTAAACAATAAATAAATAAATTTGTGTAATAATGAAACAACCTTATACAGATACTCCTTGTATAAAATAATCCATTTTTAATATATCATAATGATGGTTTCATGCAATTTCCATCTAATAATGTGCTAGGTATATCATTTTAAAACATTACTTAAATGATTTCATTAATAAAATAACTATATAAATAGTATTAATTGAAATGTTACATATAAATAAATGGAACTAATATATCAATTATAATTATCTAATAATAGGAAAATAATTTAATGTCTAAATAATTAATGTGATGGAAATTATTATTCACCAATGGTATGCTTCATTACTAAGTTCATTTATCATTATAGTTTTTTGTTACATAATGTTAAACGATTCATGTCATACATGAATTATAATATAATTTATAAGTGATGGTATGGAAATCCATTGATAGTATTGTCTAATGAGACAAATAACAAGTGAAATTTCAACATGTATTCATGTTATAATAGCCTTATATATTGGAGAGAACTATGAGCGAACAAAATGTGATGAAATCTCAATTTTTTATAAGCCTAAAAATATGATAGGATATATAATATGTATAATTGAAGATAGAGTTCATCATTAGTAGAACATATATTTACGAATTCAAATATATCACTTTATATTTCTCATCATAGTAGGGAACTAATATAGTATTTATGTTTCATTGATACAATAATTTAATTATCATACTATTGTAACAAAGAATGAAACTCCTCATATGAGAATTTATTTATTAATATTAAATTCCTTTAATATAAAACTAATTAGAATAATAATGTTAAAAGTATTATGGAACCTAATATTTTATTTCACCTAAACTTCCAATATTTTATGATGTTATTTGAGTTGTAATGGATTTATTTTTTATGCCCATCAAATTATTATTGAATAAGAAGAAAATCATGTTATATAGATTTTAAAAGATTTATATAAGATAAGTAGTGATGTTTCATGATATTTTATGATTGATCATTTCATACTATAGAGCTTGATTCCCATCCTAGATAATTATAAAATGATTTTTAAAAACAATTTATATTATAATGAGAGATTATCTTCATAAGGATGGTACTACAAAAACTGTGATGAAAAAAATTTACGATGTTGATGATTAATTATTATATTCATTGCATAATATATTGTTGTTTATAATTACCGATTTAGTATAATACAAATCAAGTATATTCACCCCGTAACAAATATTATGATTTTATATTTTATAAATATATAATAATATAAATATTTAATAAAAACATTATTGAAATATAAAAATTATACAATTTGAAAATAAGAACTAATTAATACCTCATTTAGAGTTAAATAACCCATAAAGACATTATCTTCAATAAAGATAAATCCTAAGAACAATATTTTAAAAATAAATTAAAAAGTTAAATATTGAATTATATTTTCGTAATGGATTTTCAAGAGATTGAAGGAAAAAATGATGAAAGATGAATAAATAAAATAATTGGAACATGTTGGATATATAAAGACAATATTACCATAACAATAGTAACCTAACAATTAACATAGTAATATGAAAATTAGAATAATAACATGACCATTGGAGTTACATACATTTATATACATAATATTTACATAAGATATAATAGGTATATTAAAATATCTATATAATAAAATGTAATTCAGGTAACTCAAATAATGTATAAATGTATACTTTTATTAAGGTGTGATTTATCAAATTTAAAAGATTACTTAATTTGTTATATATATATATATATTATATATGATTGGAAATAATTTCTAAAAAATTAAAATCATTCATTTAAATATCATGTCATGTTTATAATTGATTTATTATTTTTTTGTGTATCATTGATTTTTGAGTGAAGGGAAAAAAATCATCTGCGACAATAATATGTTTTATGGAAAAAATATCTTTAATAATTGATTAATATATTTTATAATGGTATTATAAAAGAAAATTAGATTAAAAATTATATAATATGTATATATAATATATGATATTTCAAAAAATTAATTTTATTTTCATATACTTAAATAGATTATGTATCAATCAAAAATTACATTTGATTTATTTTTGACTTTTCTTGAATAATTAGTAGTTAATATATAATTACTATTTTCAAAGTGATTTAGTGTAATCAATATTTTTACAAGATTATAATATGTAGACTCATATGTGACAATGATAATATATATTGGTCATAAAAAAATTATATTCTTTATTTTATTAGAAATGCCCATACATAATATTTAATAATACACCCTTTTTAATGTTAAATCCATGGTCAAAGACCAAGACCCAGTTTATTAAATAGAACGATAGAACTAATAAATTTGGAAGGAGGAGATCTTATTATAGCCTTTTTCAAATAAGTAATGAAGATCAACCGGTAACTCATCTCGCCAGGTAATAATTTGGCTGATCCCTTTGTTGGGTAGACCAACAACAACCATGTTTTCTTTGTGGTAGGCTTGAGTAGCAATGTATCTGATCTCCAGGAGTGAAGATAGGAAATTCAACCAACGAGTAGTGAGCGCCCATAAAAGGTGGACCACGTCATTCCATATAGCATAGATAATGGTAGTCAAGTCGCTTTCGATCCAAATATTGTTCCAGCTCTTTTGTTTAGCAAAATCAATATCATGAATCACACCCTCCATCTTAGATTCAATGGAAGTGGAAATATTTTATCCTCGGTAGAAGCAGCCAAGACAGTGCCCAATCCAGTCTTCGAAGATGGCCCCACATCCGACAGGACCCAGGTTCCCTTTGGAGGCTCCATCAATATTGACATTGATCCAACCTAAAAATGGGGATTGTCAGAACTCCTCCAAAGTGTGTCTCAGAGGTCTGTAGAGTCCCTCAATACGGAGCTGATGAAGAATCTCAGTGTCTCCAACCGAGTTGTCACAATGTGATTTCTATAGTGAGGCCTCTTCCTTAATGGAAATGAGAGTTATCATCAGACCTACAGTGAGCTTAAATGATGATTTTTTGTGAATAATAGAGACACAATCATACCAGATGATGTGAAGGAGCTCATCCACCAAATTCAGATTATGATTCTTCATTTTATTCAATGTGTCAAGCTCAACACAATTTTTAGCAACTCGAAAATAGAGTTAGAGAAAAAAAATTTGCAATTACAAATGCCACTGATAAAATTCCATAGAGAAGAAGTTGTGGCACAGGACAAAAATAAATGATTCGTGTCATCTGTATGTTGATGACAAAAATGGAATTTGTAGAAAAGTTGGATACCAAAGATCTGGTGAAAACCTTATTAGGAATATAGTTGTGTGCAATGCGCAAAAGAATATTGAGCCTTGAGGGTTTAATATAGGGCTTATCATAATGCTTTAACATGTAAAAAAATAGGATCCAATGTAGAGAAGTTGTTATTGTAAATGAATTTAAACTCAATAACAACATTGTGGGCAGGATCCCTAACTAGGAAGTCCTTTGAGATAGAGAGGTGTAGTTATCAACAACATGAATGATGTTACTGAGAATATTATGGAGAGATTGGAGATCCTCTATAATAGTGTCATTGGGATTTCCATGAGAAGAATTGGGTAGAAGCATAGATATAAGGGGAGAACTAGTATAATTTGAATTCCATAAGCGAAAGAAAGAATCAATTTGATCCATCCATCTATCCTTACTCATAATATTGTAAAAGGAGTTTTTGATGGAAGGATAGATCGATGAGTTAATATGGTGCAGAATTTCTTTTTTTAACCTTGTAAGGAATTTGTTTTTATGAAAATCAGCTAATTCTGAGGGATTTTTGATCAGCCTCCACGTGAGCCTAGCTTGGAGGGCCTCATTGAAATGTTTAATATTTTTAACACCAAGACCACCCAGCTCATAGGATTTTCAACTGGTGGACCAGGGGATAGTAACATGTTTTCTCTCCAGAATGCTACTAGGCCAAAAAAAATTAATGTAAGTATTCATGTTTTTAAGGAGACCAATGGGCCATTTATATACCATCATCTAGTAAGCCATTTGTGAGATAATGGTGGACTTCATGAGACAAATCATTCCAACCATTAAAACCACCCATTAATTATTACACATTTAGACCATATTAAGGAATATATGATATATATATATATATATATTCTATTCTAAATCCAATAATCCAAGGCATGGAGTCATTTGAAATAGTGAAAACATCAGGAATTTGGTAACATACATTTACCTTCTATTTAATTTTTTTTATACAAAAATCTATTTTAATTTCAATTCTAAGAAATTGATGAAAAAATGTGTTGTAAAAATAATAGTATATCATTAATAAAATTATTATAATGTAAACATTTTCTATCATATATATATATATATATATATTATTTCACTTTCATTTAGACATGTTATACTAATGTTAATCTTAAAGTCCTCAGTATAAATTTATTTTCATTGTCTATCACCACTATCCTAAAGTGTTATAATATCATATATATATATAGAATGTGAGTGTGTATTTGTATATTTTGGGGTACATTAATTTATATTTAAGTTCATATGACTAATTTTATTTGATAATTAAAAAAATTGAAAAAAGGAATCATTGAATTGAAAAAGGGAATATTTCAAACATTGAGGTCATCAAAATATTTAATCATTAAGATAAGAATAAAAAATTCATTTAATGATTATAGTTAATGAATTAAAATATAAATAAATTTAATATACATAATGATTAATATACAATAATAGAATGGTTATTATACAATAGATAATCATTTTACCTAAAAATGGGTTCAAAGGTATGAGGAATCCAAAACATTATCCTGTCCTTTTTGTTTTGTTCACCCTATTTCTATTTCATTTCCCAAATATTATAATATATTTTACATATATTTTTATGGTTCATTATTTCATCTTTCCAATATTTCATGGGTGTTATGACAGTTATTATTTCCATGGATGAATTCTAAATGACTTTTATTGAATTTTACAAATATATAATTCTTCAAAACTCTCCCTGAATTTTTTAGTCTGTATTCCTATTATATTCATGGAATATAAATTAATTATATATTTATGATACCCTTTAACATCGATTATAATTCATTTGCATCATCTTCTAGGTGTATCCTTAGTCATTCATCAACAAAAACATTATAATATATTTAGTAAAATGAATATCATATCATGGGGTTTTTATGTTTTTAGATGTTTATTATATCTTTTGTGTGATGAAAACATTTTTTTAAACATATTATGATGTTACTGTAGATCCTCTAATTATAAAAATATCTAATGAATTTTCTGATTAATTATTTTTCTTGTTATTATCTCTAAATAAGAATCTATTACCATTCTTTCAATTCATATTCATATAAATGATTCTATCATATTTCTACATATTTTTTTGATGTCATGGATTTGGTCCATAAATTATGTTTTCTAATTAGTAGTCATCATTTACATTACATTCATACTTTATAAGGTTTATATGATTATTCACTTAATGTTATAATGTTATACTGATTTTTACCAACCCACATCATCATGTTGATGTATACTTCCTATTAATTCCTATTACCACCTCTGTCAATATTATTATCTCAGAGTGTCAATTATATGTGCCCCTAGATTAAAAAATTCATTATGAATATTGTGATATAATATTGGATGAATATTTTGACGTATTTAAATAAACATTAATTTTATTATTTTTATTATTGTTATATTTAAATAATTTTATATGATTCTATATCTATCAATTATTTTTGATGTAATATTTTAATTGTTAATTAAATATAAATTAATAATAAAATATTTAAGTTAATTTAAGCTATAATTCTATTTTAGAAACAATATTTTAAAATAAAAATATTACGAAATTGAAAAATTATTTACAAATTAATTTAGAAATTGTCAATATTTAAAACTGTAGAATTGATTTTCACATGTGAATAATGTTTTTATAGATGAATTACATTATTATAGTTTGTTATAAAAAATTTTATTTTAGAAAATTATTTGTAACTATAAAATACATAAACACCACTTATGTGGTTAGAATGCAATTATTATCTAAATTATATTCGTAGTAATGTGATAGATTTATTTCAAGTTTTCATTAATGAACTTAACCATGTATCCATGGTTATAAATGAATATCCTCTCCTTAGTATGACCAATGTATCGCAATGAGAAATTTTTCCTTGTTTCCATAATATATTATTAACCTTCACTATTTTCATGATAATTAGATATACATATTGTGGAACAATATAAACATGACGTTATAATGATATTTCATAAGAATCATTCTATGAAGAAAGAGATGTTTGATCTGTCCCTATGACATTTAAAAGTAGAATCTATTGAATGATGTAAATTTTCCATTAATAAAAAATTATATGGTCAATTTTTAATTAATTGATTAGGAAGACTACAAGAAGATATTAAATGTTTTGAACATTATCTAAAATTCTATAGTGATGGTATGTGATTGATGGAGAAAAAACCTAATTCATAATATAAATGATATATGTTATCCAAATGGATTTTCACTAACATAAATGTTTTTAATATTATATTTCATGTTCTTTCTATTCTTTCTTTTCTTGTGGGGGTTTTCCTTTCATTTTTAGAGAAACAGGTGTTTTTTTCATGATTTGGGTCAAACCATGAGTCCAGTTCTAGAAATAAAAACACTATTTGTTTCTTTTAATAATATTTCATTTATCTAAATTTTAAACCATTACACATCCCACTTGTCCTCTCATGACCTATTTAAACCATCATATCTATTTGGACACCTTAGGAACTCATAATCATGGTGGATTTGGGTGATTTATTCAAACATTGGGAAAACATGTGTGCCCATTTCCATATTTATGGATATAATTTATTTCTTTTATATGTTATTCAGTTTTTTACATTTTTGGTCATTATGTTTCCCATTCAAGCCCAAAAACCATAGGTGCACCCCCATGATCAATTTTCTCTCTTTGGAGCTCATATTAATCGTGGCTTAGGGGCAATTTCTTGAAGGATTCTCAATTCATCTATATTTGCAAAGGGATTTTGTTTCTTTCATCAATCACACATTTTTTACTCTTTCTCCCCCATTTCAGTCCCCAATCTACCTCTTCTGTCTTATATGAATCTACATTTAAATTTTAGTTGCATTGATACCGAACTATAGGTTTGATAGGGGAGATTTTTTCATTGTTTCTCAAGTATGAGATTTCATCTATTATTCCTTCCATTTCCTTAGGGTTTCTCCCCAGATTCTTGAAGTTCCAAATGTCATACATGTTTGGTTTCAGACATAGGGTTTTTATTGAGTTTCATGATTTAATATTTTGGTATTAGGATCATTTAAACTCCCATGTGGTGTGGCGATGATGATATTGAATTATCTCTTAAGGATTTGAGGGTATTAACAGATTTGGTAGGTTATTCCATGTGTAAAAATGTATAATGAGTAAGATTGATGGATTTAAATTTTTACCACGTTAATATTTCATTGTGTTTAGTGAAATAACTATTGTTGGTATCATTGGTTCCACGATTGATTTTTAAATGCCATTACTGTGTGAAAATGAGTGTTTTTCATGTGAAATCCGTGTTTCACCAATTGGGGATGTTATAAAACAAATGGAAGGGTTTTATTAAAAAAAATTATGCTTAATATTATGGTTTGGTGTATTATTTATTTCCATGTGTTTTTAAAAGAGGGGATTTATGTATATTTTATGCACAATGTTGTGCTATACTTAGTAAAATTGATTTATGGAAATTTTTAGTGTTTATTCGACTTATATGAGTTGTGAAAGGAATATTTTGATACTAATTTGGGTTTCAATGACCAGAACCAGTATTTTTATATGTTAATGACATTTTATAGTGTGTGGAACATGTTTGAACACAAAGAGGGAATCCCTAGTATCTTGGTGGGCCGACATGTACAAGTATGCTAGTGATACAGAATGGTCTTGTCCCTGTTTCAGATAGAATGATTGGAATTGACAACAAAAACATAACTATAATGATGAATATTTGGGATCACTAGGTTATGGGTATGTTCCTTACTAGTGGATGGTTCAGTAGAATAGATATTTATACAGTTACATTGACACTAAGATACGAGTTAACTGGGGCTCACGACTAAATAGTTCCTAGGGGTGTTTCTGTGTTTATTTCTCATTTAATACATAGTATTTCCCATTATATTACTATGCATTTGGCTCAAAATTATTTTTTCTTGAATATTTTATTTAAATGCGTTCATTCATTAATGTTACCCCTTGAAAACGTTTTTCATTTGAATGTTATAGAAATCACTGCTACCATTTATTGTTATGAAGACTAGGAATATTTTTATCTTATGTAGTTTATCACATGTAATATATTTGGGTGGTATTAAATTGTGTTTAGTATCATCCCTTACCAAAATCATTGGGTTTATGTAGACTTTATTATGATTGAAATAGGTATGGGCCCTTCCTTTGGAGATGGCGGTTCGGGATGTTAGATGCTTATGTGGTGTGCTGTTGTGGAGACCGCTTGGGGTTGATGACCCCTTTTCACAAGGAAGCCTTTGGGAAGTTTTATCGATACTTTTGAATTTTTTGACCTCCTGTGTATTATTAAAACCCTTGAATTCTATTCTGAATTATAGCTAGGATTGTAAGGCATTATTTTTATGATTGGGTATATTCTTCGTTATTGGTTGTTTTATGTATCCTAGCATAGGAAAACCATTCATAAAACTTTGTTTATGATTCATGATCACTTATTCCAACCCGGGGTGATAGGGTACACCCTACATGCCATGGAACGGGATGTGTGGGGTGTTAGTTTTTATGGATACCAGATTCGGTTCATTACAAAATGGTATCAATGGGGGGTTTTCTTTTGGGTTATAATATTGTATTGGGATGATTATGATTATACAAGAACTAGGACTATTGTGGATTGTATATCATGACACAAGTATGTTGTATAGAATTCAATTCTCATAACAGACCTTGAGTCACCATGGTATGTTATGATATTTTGTTTTACTTCTCTTTTAAATGGTATGTGCGGGCTGCACACGACATGTGGACATTGAGTGGGAGTGAAGTGGTTGATTATTCTATTATTATGATGCGTATTATTTATTTATATTTGATTTTATTTCTGGTTTTTTTCATGAACTTTTACAATAATGATTTTTATTGTGACCGTTATGTTTTTTTGCAACATGCCTCCACATGAAGCTGGCATGCTTCCACATGAGAAAGATGGAGAGAGTTCTCCATCACTGCTTGATCAGAGGCTGGTGGAAGATGTAGTTTAGGTTCTCAAAGCACCAGGACAAGGATAATCTACTATTACTGCTCTAGTTATAGATGATGAACCTGTTCTCTATAAGTTTAAAGACCACGAGTTTCTAAAAAACAATCTTCTTTCTTTTTATTATAGCACAGAACCCCAAGAAGCTAAGGAATGGCTCAAAATTATTTAGCGCATGTTTGAGTTCATTGACACTCTTGAAGTGGTCATATTGAAATGTGACTATTTTAATTAAGATTTTACTAGCTACCAATGGTGGGAATCAGTGCTTCAAGATGGGAAGTATGAACTAACGAGTTGTAAGGACTTCATGGTTACCTTAAACGACTAGTACCGCCCTGATGTCTTGGAATATTCTAGATACTTAGAGTTTATGGAGATTGTTTAGGGGGGACTTTCAGTGATGTAGTATGCTAGTCATTTTACCGATCTCGTCTGGTATGATCTGAAAATTATCTCAAATGAGCAAATGAATTCTTAGAAGTTTGAGAGGGGTTTTAAGCGAGAGATCTATTCCCAGGTCGTTATGTTCATGTTGAAGACGTATGCTAAGGTGGTTGATTGGTCTTGTATGATAGAGATTAACCACAGTGGTATGTCTGGCTTCTCTAGAGGAGATTCATTTATGGGTAGTGAACATTATTCTAACATGAAAAGGAAGCGATTGGAGATGGGGAATAATGGAGGTGGTAGTTTATGTCACCCTTCTAGGCAGTTTTTGTCAGTGTCTTATAATGAATGGTTCATTGTGTTCCACCAATGTGGAAGGGAAGTGGAACAACCAACCAACATGAACATATGACCTGAATCACTGCTATTAGTGTCTAATTATGGAAAACATGTATCATTTTTTCAACATGGCAAGTCCACTCCAAGGATGAGAGGCTTTTAGAGGTGTTCCAGCTATGTTAGGTCCATTGAGGATGGGGGAACTCAGTGTGGTGGACAGAGTGGTAGTGCCATATTATCTTCAAGGTATGACCAATTTTGGGAAGAGACATGGTTGGGCATCCGTTCTTAGCTATATATTTTTCATCTTCATGAGGTGGAGAAGGCACCAGCAAGATTGGATGTGGGGTCTTCGATAGTTCGATGTACCGTCCTGATTGGATCTTCTATAGTAGATTCTCTTCTCAAAAATGGTTCTTCTATTTCTTTTATCTCATCCCATTTTGTAAACATAATAAATTTTTGAACTGCATTTTTAACCATTGTGATGGGGATGGTGACATTGTTGGGTAAGAAGAAGGATTAGGGTATCAGGTGCCCATCGTATGCACTTATTATGTCTAGGGTGGAAATAATGTGGAAAAAACATGGTTTGGATATATATCATTTTTACATAATCCATAGCATGGATATGTTAGTGAACTTTTAGGCTCACATCGATTTCTATATGTAGTGGGTGGGTTTCATGACACCTAATGGAAGCCCTTAGGGGTTTCATGTGCATTTGGATCATAGGACAGGTTGTGGAGATCCTCCACTCCAAGAGTTGGGAAATATTTTCTTCCAGTTGCCATCACTCGTACTAGATGATTATGGTTGTCCTATTGAGGATTGGTTACCCCATGTAGTGGATGATTTCTTTGAGGTATTTGCTGATGATTTATCTGGATTTCGCTCAAATATGAATGTGGAGTTATTGATGGATTCTCTACTAGGAACATTACTAATATCTCTTCCCCCATATCATATATACCCCCTGATATTTGGGAATTTAAGATACTACTGGATGATTTATAATAAAATGGATTACTTTTCCTGAGTATCTATCCTTGGGACGCTCTTATTCAGTGTTTGAAGAATGATGACATATCACTCTAGTGTAGAATTGATTACTGGAAGCTGAACAAGGTAACCGTAAATAAAAAATATCTTTTTCCCTGAATAAATTACTTTTTTTATTAGTTGAAGGGGGAAAGTGGTTTTCTAAAATAGACTAGCATTTTTGTTACCACCAACATAGTGTGAAAGAGGTAGATTTCCCAAAGTCGTACTTATGAATAATGTACATCCACTTTGAGTACCTGGTTATTCGTTTCTGATTGACCAATGATCCATAAATCTTTATGGCACTCATGAATAGTGTGCTCCACTGATATCTCAACCATTTTTTGTTGAATTCATGTACGACACCCTTTTTTACTCTATATCCGAGGAAGAGCATGAGAATAATTTGAAGAGAATGTTGGACACTTTGAGGGATCACCACCTTTATGCAATGTTGTACATGTTCAACTTTTGGATCAGGGAGGAGATGTTTATGGGGCTTGTGGTCTCAGATTAGGGAGTTTTTGTAGATCCTGAGATGATCGATGTAGTGATTTCAAGGGAGTAGCCAAATAACATGGTTTAGATCAGGAGTATCCTTATCTTGGTAGGATACTACATACGGTTTGTTTGAGATTTCTCTTGCCTTGCTTCTCCCCTGACTGTGCTCATCCTGAAAGGGGTGATGTTTGTCTGGGGCACAAAATGACAGGAATCCTTCAAGGAACTGATTGGGTGGTTAAATAATGCCCCCATGTTTATCTTTCTAGATATAGGAAAGGGCTATGTGGTGTATTATGATTGTTCACATATGGGTATCAGGTGAATTCTTATGTTGGGTGATCATGTAGTGGTGTTTGGCTCCTCTAACTCCGACCACGTGTAATTAATTACCCAACAGTTGTCTTCTAACTAGAAGATAGGATTCCCACATTAATGACATGGCATTACTAACTATTTGGGGAGAATTTTTTGGTCTATTCTAGTCACAATTGCTTAGCCAACATCTTTTTTCATAAGGATCTTAACCTAAGGCTGCAGTGTTTGATTGAGTACTTGCAGGGGTTCAACTACGATATAATATACAACCTTAGGAAGGGTAATGTGGTGGTCGATTCCTTGAGAAGAAGATTATTAGTACAGGCTTTGAGTATGTTTTGTGATTAGGGGACTCTAATGGTGTTTTTTGGTCAAATGCATGTGGTGACCAAGGAGCACGATGGAGGTGCATTTTTTAGAGCATTCAGTTTACCCAATCTCATGTGGATCAGATTTCGCGGTAGAATCCTGGTGATGAGCTATGTTAGTGGTAGAGGATGATTCTTCATGGTGAGGAGATTTATTATAATTTGTCTACATCCCCAGATGGTATCATTGTTCTTCAAGTGCCTCTTAGTGGTGCCTTGGTCTCTATTGAAGGTGGTGGTGTAAGATATAAACCAGTCTCAATGGGTATTCCATTATAGTGCCACCAAGATTTATTCTGATGTTCATTACCAGTTCTAGTGGAAAAGGAATGGGATGGTACATTTATGTCTTCGTTTCATGATTCTATACTTGTCAGTTTGTGAAATAAATGAATTAATTACCCACATGTTTGATTCCATAGTTACCCATTCCTACATAGAATTGGGACAATGTTTCCATGGATTTCATATTTTTCTTCCCTCTACAACCTAATAGAAAGAATGATATTTGTGTGGTGACTGATCCTATTACTAAATCATCCCATTTCATTGCAATCACTGACTTGACCAAAGTGGAGGAATTGGGATTGTTTTATGTGTTGGAATTTTGATGCCCCATGGTGTTCCATTGGCCATATTTTTAGATAATTACCAACCTTTTACATATTGGTTTTGGAGTGTCCTTCTAATGGCATTAGGGTCTCATATTAGGTTGGGTACGACATACTACCCTCAAACATATGGTCAGACATAAAGGGATAATTATATTTTGTAAGACATGCTTCATCTAAGTGTGTAAGATTTCATTAGTTCATGGGATTTCCAATTGGGATTATTATTGTCTTCCTATAATAATATCTACCCATCCTCAATCAATATGGTACCATTCAAAGCACATTATGGTTGGTCGTGTCGATTTCCTTTATGTTGAGTGGATATTGGGGAGATCTCGCTTCAAGGTCCATGTATTTTGAAGGAGATGATAGGCATGGTTCATTTTATTAGACAACAGTTGTAGATTACCCAACATAGATACAATTCATATTCTATTAAGAGGAATCGAGCAATGGAGTATTTCATGGGAGATCTGGTTTCATGGAAGTGGCACCTCGCTTGGGTCATCACTGTCCTGGTTAGAAAAGGGATGTTAACCCCATGGTATGTGAGACCTTTTTAAATAATTGATAGAATTTTTAAGGTTTGAATACCAGTTTTATTTTCACTCTCAGTTAAAATCTATATATTATGTGTTCTATATCTCCCAGATAAAAAATACATTCCAGACTCATCCAATTTTTTGAGTTGGGAAGAGTTAGATTTGGATCCATATCAATCTGCTGTTTACAGGCCAGTGTGATATTTTACACTCCAAAAAAGGTGTTCTTCATGGGAAGATTTTTCCTTTATTCTGAGTCCTCTCGAAGCACCAGACGAATGGGTATGAGATATGGGATCATATTTCTTTGGTTGAAGTGCATTTTTTTGTCTCTTATCAAATCAGGCTTTAAAATGACTTTCCAAGGGCGACATGTTTTTAAAATTGGTTGAATAATCAGATACATGACTTAATTTAAAGTTATTTTCATTTAATTTATATTATTTCTTTTTTTGAAGGATTAATTGGCATTAATTGGATAAAATGGTGGTTTATTTATGATTTTTGCCAAACTGTGAGCCAGTTTCTGGATTTAATAAAAATTATTTCTTTTATAACTCATTGTATTTTCAGAATTTATCACCAATTAAAGTTCCAAAACGGCCTCCCATGATGTATTTAAACCACCATATCCATTTGGACACCATATGAACTCATTATCAAGGTGGATTTGGGTTATATAATCAAGAATTTGGTCAACCTATTTGACGATTTCCAAATATACGGAAATAATTTATTTCTTTTACATCTCATTCATTTTAAACATTTTTTAGTCACTCCACCTCTAACCCAAGCTAAAAACCCCTACTCACATCCCTATTGGATATTTTACCTCTATGGATATCATATTTATCGTGGAATAAAGAAAAATTATTCATGGTTTCTCAAATCATATATTTTTTAAAAGGGATTTTGGTTATTTCATAAATCAATCATTTTTTACACATTTTCCAAAATTTCAATCCTCAAATAACCTAATCAGCCTTATTAGAACCTCCCATACAATTTTTGTGGAATGAAGAATCATCTATTGGTGTATTTGGTGCAATTTCATCAATGTTCTTTAAGTATGTGATTTCATCTCTTGTTCTTACCATTTCAATAGAGTTTTGACCCTGCTTATTGAAGTTCCAAATGCCTAGAAACTAAGGTTTCGTACCTTGGGGTTTTTTAAATTTATTTTTCCAATTTTTTAGTTTTATGTACATTTATCCTACTTTTTGGTGTGGTGGTGGTTTGATTGATGTTTCACACTAGGTTTTGAGGGTTTATACACATTTGGTAGGTGATTCCATGTGTAAGCATTGTATAATGTGTTAGATTCTATGATTTATATTTATATCTTGTTTATATTTCATTCTTTTCGGTGCTAAAACTATTTATGGAAGCATTTGTTAATCGATGAATTATTAAATACCATTTTTTGTTAAAATGTATATTTTTCTAGTGCAATCCAAGTTGCACTAATTGGGTTGGATCTAAAATTCAGGGAATAGTATTATTAAAATTATTTAGTGCTTAAAATTATTTATTAGAGTATTATTTGTATGAATTTGGTTTTAAAAGCTTTATTTTAGTCTATTTTATGTAAAAAAAATGTATTATACTTTGTGAATGTTTTTTATGGAAATTAAATGTGGTTATTTGATTTATACAGATAGTAAATGGAATTTTTACATAATATTATGAGTTTGTAAGACCATAAGTGGAATTTTAATATTTAAATGAAGTTATACAACATGTTTATATTGATTGGGAACTATGGGGGAACCCCATGTTTCTAGGTGGGTGGATGTGTACATGTATGCTAGTGATCAAAAGTTGTTTTGTCCCTATTTCTCTTAGCAAGTTTGATATTGAAAAAACTAAAAAAAACTATAATGATGTTGATTTTGGACTAGTAGGTAATGGGTATGATCATTAATAGTGTATCATTCATGCAAACATGTATCAATATTGTTATATAGACATAGAGATGCGAGGTACATGGGGAAAAAACTAACTAGTGCCTAGGGGTGATCTTGTTTTTAGTAATAATTGAATACATGGTATTTTACACTGGGTTATGGTGTGAATGGAAAAAAAATTAATTATCTTTATAGTATTATTTAAAAAAATTAATTCCTTAATGTTACCCATTGAAAATTAGTTTCATTTAATGGTTACATTCTTTAGAAATCATTGCTACCATTTTTTGATATAAAAATTGTCATGATTTTTATATTATAATTCTTATTAGAAGGAATATATTTTGGTGTTATTATATTTGGATTAGGAAGACACCCTTAATAAAACTTTTGTTGTATGTAGACTTAATTATTTTTGACACATTTAAGTGGAAGGAATTTTGAGACGGTAGTTATGGTTGTTAGTTTCTTCTATGGTGTGATGTTGTGGAGACAGCTTGTGGGTGATAAAACCTTGTCGTGTGGCTATATTTGGGCTGTTTTTTGCTACTTTTGTAGTTTGGTACCTTCTGTTCCATGTTAATAACCATTTATTTAGTATGTAATTTTAGTTATGGCTTGTTTGGAATGAATTTCAAAAAAAAAATTTATTCTTTGTTATTATTTTTTTATGTATCCTAACTTAGGTAAATCATTCCTAAACTGTTGTTCATGATACCCGGACACTTGTTCCATCTCTTGGGGATAAGGAACGCACATCAGGCCATTCCATGGGCTGGTTGGGGTTCTGGTTTGATGGTGATAATATTCAGTTTGTGACATGGATATAGTATAATATTTGGATATTATGTGTGAAATTATAGTTGGAATATGCCACACATAGTTATATGCTTTAATATTAGTTGGTGATATTGTAATATGTGATATAATAGAAATCATGCTAGTACCCATATATATTGTAATTAATGATATAATTATATCAAATGTATTTTGATATAGATCACACTTATTTTATGAATAACGATTTAACTAAATGATAAATTTTTATGTTAAAAAAATTATATATTCTTAATATCATTAATTAAGATAATTTTTTTGTATACTAATGAGGAATTTTTGAAACAAATGAATGTAATGGAGAATGAAATAAATCATAAATAATATAATGTATTATTGAATACTTTAATAATAGGAAATTTAATTAAGACTATATAAGGTGGTAGTCATCATGATATGGTTTTTATGGATCCTTATTATTTCTCACATATATTTAGAAAAATCTATCTCATAGTACTTCATTTTGGTGCACATTACAAATATATATATATATATATATCAAACTTTAGTTTTTCCCGGTCCATTAAATGGGTGGTATAAACCATCATATGGATAGACCATATATTATGGGGTCTATTGGTTATTGAATAGGGATACTTTTAAAGAATATGACTTAATAATATTAATACCACTATATTTAATGAAATGTACGTGAATTTTCAGATATTTTTATTTCCATTATTTTTGAATGATTTTTTGATGGATCTTGGTGTGTTGGGTATTAAATTACTTACACTTTATAGAATGGTCATTTTTTGGCTCATAAAAACCATTCGGTTATATTATAGCATTACAATTTAATTTGACTCTAAAAATAATTTTGTAAAATCATAAAAATAAAATATCATATCACTATCATAAATGATATCATGTAAAATAATTTTATTTTTGAAATACATGTGATATTATAATATATTAAATCATAAGGAATAATAAGATCATCATGTATTATATGTGATATTATTATGAGAAAAAAAATATATTCTATTTCAATTTTTTTGGAACATAGTACATGGTAAATCATAACCTGAGATAGTGATGTCCCACAGTAGAAAAATAGAGTATCATATATTTATAATGATATCAATACATACAATACAGTATCAGTTCCAAAATATCAATGGGGTAATAATAGAAATATTATATTTTAACATATAAGAAAAAGTATGCATCCTAAGTTAGTATTATAGAGGTACATCAACTTATTGTTATGTATAATTATCCATAACAGAATATGATATATATCCCTAGGGTGTTTATTTCATTTTGAATTATAAAATGGTAGATAAAACATGAGATATTTTATAAATAAGGTTGTGGTGTTTTTATTATTATTCTAAATTATGAATATATTTTTATATTATAATTTCTTATGTTATGGAAGATGGGTTTAAAAATATTTACATAACTTTTAAAATGATTAAAATTTTATTATTCATATTTTTTTTAATTAGTTATTAAAACTAAATGTATTATTTAATAAATAGTTACTCCATATTAATAATTGTTAATATGAAATTAATTTTATCACTATGTTTCACTATTTACAATAGTTATATAAAATGTTTTTATAAAAATTATATGTTTAATTCAACCCTTTTTATAAAATGAATAATTTTATTTAAATATATTGAAATTTATATTTAATATAATAAATAATATCTATTAAGTAATATTATATTTACTAAATTGAGGGATTTATATGTAAATCTATTTAAACCATATAACATATTTTTTGATAATTAATATGAACATGTTTTAAATAAACTTCTTTATGTGAAATCATAATAAATAAACTATTTTCATAATTTGAATATTAAATGTATATATTTATCTAAAAATTTATAGGGAAAAGGTAATTCTCCAGGCCATTTATTATTGAAGAAGAAATATATTAACAGTACGAATGAATATCAGCAGGTTCATAAAAAGAGATATTACCTTATATATAATGAGAAATATTGATCATGATAATCAATATAATAAACATAATCATAATCATAATTATCATCATCATCAGTCATTTTACTCTAAGACATAGAATTTATTTTATTGGGGATCCAAAGGATCCTCTCCTTGGACTGTTCCTACTTCAGAGTGGGCTAGATCATTGATGAGTTGGAGGATGGCCTATTATCCCCATTTCTAGGAATATTGGATTAATCCCCCAATAAACGTCTATTTTGATGGGTTAGAGAAACACTTTAAATATTGTCCATGTTAACCATAAAATGTAGAACAATACCATTAATAGATATTTGATCACCATTTCCCAAATATCATAAAGGAGTAGTGTTATATAGAACTATCCACTTATCCTTTTCACATCTAGACTCCAAAACATTTCATTATCTACCAGAAATTCCTCAAGTTGTGAAGACATTCTTAATATTTTGAAGAAAATTTGTGCTCTTCTGGACATCAGATTGCCTAGTCCCATCACCTTGTAGAACCAATCATTTATAGTTTTCATCTATTGGTTTCCCAATGCATCCTTGATCATATTTGAAAATGTGAACACACATTCACATAACAAACATCCTTAGTAATTACATCACAACCGTTGAATTGTGAGACAATAAAATTAAGAATTCCAATATTTTAAATATGTTTCATTAGAAAACATATTAATTAGAAATGTGTTTCCTCATTTCAAGTATAAGGCTCACTGATTACATTACCAACTCGATTATTTCCATCCTAGTGCATGAAAAAACCATATTTTTTCAAGCATAAAAATAATTTTTTTCCATATATCGATTCATCAAAAAAAAATTATACATGGACATTGCAACCACATGGGGAGATATTTAATCATGGTAATCCACTTGATGATTCTTATGGTAACTAGGTATGGACAACCCTTTCAATCAAGCTAAAATCTCCAAACCATTATCACCACATCCCTTTGATGGATGACCCTTCTATCTTTTCTTGTCTAGATGCCCAAATTTTTTTATGTATTAATAAAATTAGTACAATAATAATAATCGAAAATAATTTTTATTTCATCAATAGGACTAGTGAGAGTTAAATTACTAATTAGAGTGTATCTCAGCTAAATTTAAACCATCATTCTACTAATGTAACCAAACCTGAGACGATTTTCTACTCATCTAGATGAATAAGAATCCCAACAGTAGTAGAAATTTCATGATAGAATTAGGGATAAAATAAAATCTAGTGGAGGATATGAAACTAGATCCATACATATGAATAAGTATTTTGACCCTTAAAGCAATAAAATCCATCATCCATTCATGAAGAAGAAGTGTTCCCAATATCAAAATTACTAATAAAAAGGATTAAGAGCATATTATAGGTTAATTAGTGTAATCATAATGTGAAATAAACCACTTGAAAATAATATACCCTTCAAATCTAAAAATCCCCATAGGAATCAGATCCTGTGAAGAAGATATTTATGCTGAAATCTCTTCAATATTTTGGAAAGAATAGACCTACCAAATAATTAGTTCATACAAAAAATCAGATGCTCTGAGAATGCATCATGACCAGCTTTAACATGGGATAATGATCATTTCATGAGGATTATACCAGAAGAGTAAATCATAAATTTCACTACTAGGTATGAAATTGAAACATCTCATCAGTCAGGTACATCACCTGAATTTCATCCTGTAACTGAAACCCGATAGATCCCACATTAAGTAAACACTTATGTAACCACATGAGCCTCATTATTCATCATTGTAGCATCAGAAACTGGAAAATAATACAACACGCCACTAGAAGAAGTCGACATCCCAACCGAAGAACATAACGAATTCAATATACGAACATCCACATGTCAATTAGAAAGAATATCCAATGTTTCTACCGTAGATCAATAAAACTAAATCACACCATTTGAAATAGTCTGAGCCCCCCGATTTCCATCAATCACATAAACATCAGTATAGTGTCACTGAGTAGAGGGGAATTAGGATAGACTACCCACTATCCTATATTATTATAAATTTTCATGAAAATAGGGGGTCAAATATTTATCAATATAATATTTTTTATTGGTTGTTTTTTATTTCACATGTTTGATAAATTTTTCATGAAATGTATTCAAATACTATATGAAAGAGAAGAATTCAGAAATTTACAAATAATGTTGGATTTAGGTTTAGAACACAGACACAATATATGAGTTCTGTAAGTATTCAAAAATCAATATGGATCATAAATTTTGATTTGGAATAAAGAATCCAATTTAGAATATAATCCTTAGAAACATGTATACCTATAAATGGAATATATTATATTACATGCTTAGGATAAATTCATTTTATTGTATTATGGGTAATATTCCTTATATATTGAATAACTATCAATAACATAATTACACAAAAATGTCAACCAATCTATAGCTTTATTCCCCATGATATATTTTATCATTCAAACAATGTAATAACGTGAGGCTAATGATATGTGCCTTAAATATTATTTGGGATTAACATATCATTAAATAACTAAAAATTTAGATATGATAATAATAAAAATTATATAATCATTATGATATATTTGGAATGGAGTTTTCGAGTTAAATACCCAAGAGTCTTATTCAATTTACTAACAATATTTCATACTAGATATATCCTTGTATTGTGTTTAGTGGACAGATAGGTTTATTCATGAATAAAAATGGAAATTATACCGCTAATTAATATATTTGGTTTAAGAGGATATTAAATTTGGTGTAAGAAAATTTTATATAATTTCATATTAAATGAATGTAATACACAAACCTCATTGAATAATGTATTATTTTATAGATATAAATGATACCATAATCTTATAACATGTCTTTTAGAACTATAGTAAAAAAATAATGTATTGAATACATAGACTATTATAATATTGGATAAATGTCTGTAATTGTATATTAATATTCAATAATGTAGATAAATATCATCTTATGTAACCTAGTGTTGAATTAGTTCAAAAAGTTTTTCTAGATGTTTATATTAGCAACAAATAAATTAATATATGGGTTTAACAGAATTAGTATAAATGTGAAAATATGAACCTTAGTCACTAGTCATGTATTAAATATGATAATATATGTAAATAAATTATTTCATGACATTTTTGGAATATTTTCTCAATAATGATGGGGATAAATTAGTAAGAGATGTAATTTCTAGGCCCTATTGGCTTATAGATAGTATATGTTTGTAACATGTCTAGTCCTGGTTAAAAAATTATATATTATAGGCTTTAAAATATTTATTTGTGTAATTATATAATGTCATTTAAATTTATATAGTTATTCATGAATGACGGGGAATGATTAAATATATTATGAATTTATTAATATACTTATCTGGTTTGACACAAAACATGGAATTTCCATTCCTAGAATATGTATTATAAAACAATTATATGATTTTGGTTGATTTATTACAAATTTTGTTAATATACATGAGTTCAATGACATTTAATTATTTTCTATAGATTTTATTTTCCATTAAAACAATGATAAATATTTTTTTGAATAATATATTTCAATTTAAAATTTATCACACTAAACTGGATTTCCAAAATGATTTGTACTTTCATATTTTTCCAATTTTGTAATAAATAAGGATTTTTATAAAATAACTGTTTCTGATCATATTGAGGTGATATATTGAATAAAAATGTTTTATAATTCATAAAACTAAATTATAAATAAGATTACAGCATAAGGATAATAATATTTAATTTGTGGAAAATGTGTTTTTGAAAATATTCTTTAAAATATGAGTATTATGATTCCACCAATATTCAGTTGAATATTTAAATAAATAATATATTAGTTATTGATATATGCACCCATAAAAATTATTTTATCATATGGATACAATAGTTTTAATGATAAATATTCAATTTAATAAAAAAAATATTTATTTTGGATGAGGGATTAGTTTCTAGTCAATTGAATGATAGTACATATTTAATAATACTTCTAAGAAGATTTCCAGAGTCTATTGGAACATGAATAAAAATAATGTTAATAAATAAAACATAATTTTAGTCAATAAACTATATGATTATCACTGAATAAGTAACATCCCACATTCATTAGATGTTAACATTATGTTTGATAGTGGGAAAGATACAGAACACCGAACATAAATGAAAAACTAAATATTTTATTTATTATGTCATTCTAAAATATCTATAAAATTAGGGGAGATAAATAATATTAACTAAATTATGAAACATAATATGGTCCTTGTAAATAATAAATTATGAATTAATTGATATAAAATTTAGAGAATAATTTTAGTAAATCTATTTTATTTATAAAATAAAATTTCATCTAGAATGATTTTAAACTTCATTTTTGAGAGAACAATATAGTTATTTTTGGAACATTTATAAATATAATTTATGTAAACAAACATAACATTTGAAATAATCATATCTGCATTATCTTGTAGTGAAATTATTTTTATTTTCTAAAAATATTGATATTTCAATTATTAGTAAAAATTACTATTTCTATTGAAAATTGAAATTTTTTCATGTATTTAAATAATAATGTCATTATATAGATTATTTTTAAAATTATTTTGTTCATTTTTATATAAAATAAAAAAATAATTAATATTTACATGTTTTCTATAATTAAATCTAGTATAAAAACATTTTAAATTCAAGAAGTTATTTAAAAAAACTATTTCTTTTTGTGTTTATCAATTTAATATTAATATTAATGATTCAAATTAATTTTTAAAATTATTAAAAAATGATTCCATATAATGAAAAAGAATTCTAAAATTTGTTAAATATTCCACTTTTATTTTTTAACATTATGATCAATAACATTAATAATTATTCTTACCAAAGTATATGGTAATTTAGGTAATTGATGAGGAAAATAAAATGATGTGGAATATAAAATTACACTATTATTTTAATAAATTCTATTTTATAAGTAATATTTTTCTATAATCGTTATTGGTTCTATTATATGACCATTAATGGGTACATGGATTAGATTATGATAATTTTAATATTTTATTTAAAAACAATATAAATATAACACATTATTGTTTCTAATATGTGTTATGTTTTAATAATAGAGTTATCAAAAATATCTTATTAACTATAAAAATAATTTTTAAATATAATATACTTATATACAACATACTAAATTTATCATTAATTTTCATTGATGAAATTAATTACAAAAAATTCATTCATAACAATGATATAGTTATTATTTAGACAATGGAAGGAAACATATATTAGAGAATTAACATCAATAAAAAAATTTCATTATATAATTGAAATTTTAAATATGTATTAAAATATTGTTTTTGATTTCAAATTGTATTCTTGATATATTTAAATGTCCATGTATTGAATAGTGTTTAAAATTTTGTTCATGATATTTTAAAATAACTAAGATTTTAATAAATGAAAAAAAACAAAAAAATGAAACATTTGTCCTTATAATTGTTTAACCATTAAAAGATAAAAAAATATGAACTATTTGAACTTTGGAATTTTATATTAATATATTGTCCCTCAGAGAGTAAAAACTAATTTTGCCATGGTAAGAGTAAAATTGGTTCGATAAGTGTAAAAACTAAATGATAAGGTAAATAAACTATGATAAGAATTTCAGAAAAAAAATATTAATATATTCATTGTGATCTAAAATAATATTATCTTCTAAATTTATCATTTTTTCTATACCTAATTTATAATTAATTTAAATAGATTTAATATATTCATAAATTCTAAAAGGTTTCCTCCCTTATCCTATAAGAGTGCACCAATTATTCACATTTTTATACAAATAAAAAACCTTTTGTTATTGAAATTATCTTCATGAATAAATTCTTATGTTTCTCCCCTTATAATATAGGCCATTTATTTGGAACAACACCTTCCATTGTGGTATTAATGTGTAAAGTAAAGAAGGTTGTACAAAGATGATGTACAATTTTAATCAGGTGTTTCAATTTTATATCTTCATCCACCTCCTTAAATTATTCTTAAACAGTGACAACATAATAAAATATTTATGATATATACACTAATATATTATTATGTTTTTGTGAGTACACATATTCATATCCCCTTTTATCAATTATGAAAAGAACTGATTATCCATGTGTGTGGTGGACAAATGCCTCATGGATTGTTGCAATTATTTTTCAAAAATCTTATCTCAATAAATGTTATAATTATGAAATTAATTTTTTATATACCAATCAGGTAATATTTAATAATATTCTAATTTAATCTATCATTAAAAGTTTCAAATTTACATGTAAAAAATTGATAATTTCTTTTGTGTGTACGTGTGTACTACAAACTTTAGGATGCAATGTGACTCATTTTTTTCACCACATAACATGAAATGATACATATAAGTAAATATATAGTGATTATATAAAATATATTTCATTAATAACACTCTTAGAATATAATATAATACTTAACATCTTTCCTTAATGAACATTGAAAATTTAAATCGCTACCAAAGCGTACAAATGGCCTATCATCTACCAGATTGTAATGTAGTTCATTTTTCAAAAATATATTTAATGGGTAGATTTAAAATTATAATTCAACAATAAAAATGAAAAAATTTAATTATTAATATTTTTTAGATTACATATAAATGCCCACTATGACTTTTGTCAATCCAACAATGCCATTTTTGGACATAGGTATTGAATATGGTCAAATCATCCAATGTGGAATTAACTAAATATGTAGTTCTATATAACATATATATTATTGATATAAAAGTAAAAATAAATATGAATATATTGTCAATAATGAATAAATTAAAATAATTTTATTATTCATGATGATAAATAATGTACATGTTGATTTGGACTCATTGTGAGAGAATCTAAAAATAAAAAATACTACATTAACTGATTTATTGATTTTTTATCTAATAATTATCATTCAAGTCCATTTTTTTAATATTACATTCATGATTGTATTTATATGGAAAATAATGTTTTAGAAATTTAATTTTATATTTTTTGATAAATAATTTAAAAGAAATAGTTTTATTGTTGTATGTAAGTGGCATTTTTTTAAAAAAATCTTCTTTTAATGTTTCTTATTTTAAAATTCAATAGAAAAGTTCTTTTAACTAATACTGAATGAATGGAATTTATCAAATTTATGAAACATTAACGTTTTATTATTAATATACATTATTAAATTTTTATTCTTAAGGAAAATGATTTCTTTTTAATAGAATCATTTTTTAATAAAAATATGTGTTTTAAAAATGAAAAGGTTATTTTTTATGAATATTATTATATTGTAATAAATCATGTTTTATGATTCAGTTGTGGTTCGTGTGAATTTTTTATGATAACATATATTTCTATTATAAAAATATTACATTTGGATCCTTGATAAACTAGGGATTGGTGATTAAATTATTAACCAATAAATCAACTTCCATGATAATCAAATGAATAGTGTTTATGATATAACCTACCATGCATTGGGTACTTCGTAGTTGGTGGTTGAACATATTGGTTACTCCATTTGAATTACTGATATAAAAAATTTATACCATATTACATACATAACATTTTAAATTATTTTTAATTATTTTTCTTATAAATAATTAGCTTTTAATAAATATTAGTTAATGATATTTTAGAAAAGAAGATATTTTTTCATGATAAAAGTTTTCTTTTCAAGAAATATCTTTTTTTTCACTCGAATAATAGTTTTCTTTTATTTATTTCTATTAATGTTCTTGTTGTTTTTACCGCATGATATTCGAATGTTTTCATATGTTTTATAGGAATCAATGGGAAATAATGAGCTTAAGAAAAAAAAATTAATGATTTATTAGGAAAATAAATGATGTTTTTTAAATACATTTATTTTTTATAAAAAAAGGATACATTATAGTACTGTCCACTCGTAATATATGGGTACACATTTTATAAGATTTTTATTATTCATTAAAAATATAAATATAAAATATCCTTTAGAAAAATAAGTTATTTGAAGTTTTAAAATAAATAGATTATATATTGTTCAATGTCGGGTAATTGAAGTTAGTATTAGAGTATATTTAAGAAAAAATGTATATTATGATGTTTTCATGTGAGGTAATCTTAAGAGATATAGATACTATCATGGGTGTAAAATATTACTGTTTATTATAATATCAATGTATATTAATCCCCTCTTGGTGATTTATGTTATGAAATATTAATATTAGAATTGATATTATAGGAGGAATTTATTTTTTGTAGGTGAATATAGGATAATACATTTGGGATGAAAAATTAAAATTATGAATGAAATTTTAAGGATAAAAATTTTATTTTATTATGAATATATTAATGTTATTTTGAGCATTATATCATATTTTTTGAAATTTTAAAATAATTATATTTTTTAAAAAAATGGAAACACCATGTGACTACACATCACATCTAGTAGGGCCATATGGTTTAAAACCATAACTGAAGGGTGAAAAGGGTGTATCGCCCACCACCGACCTGCAATAATTACTAGTTATATTGAAATTTAACTTTTAGTCAAATTAATATATTGAGGATTAATATGTTTATTTCGAAAACTTATATATTATCTTATAGAATACC
The DNA here is from genome assembly GCA_963277665.1 of Viscum album. Taxonomy (NCBI): domain Eukaryota; kingdom Viridiplantae; phylum Streptophyta; class Magnoliopsida; order Santalales; family Viscaceae; genus Viscum; species Viscum album. Next base: position 903,101,515 of record OY728122.1, on the reverse strand, counting down.
ATGTGATTGAAATGGTATTTAGTGATTAAGTGATTAATATTTTTCCGATGAAGATCTCTATAATTATTGGAAACATAATATGAATATAGTCCATCGTGTACTATGATATTATATTTTATGATGAATAGTTTATTTTTTTATTTAGGAAATATAGAAATGGTTAACATATCTTTGATATTACAATATTTTGGTATATAATATTTTGTTTGAGATCAATTAATGTTACATAGAGATAAATTTTAAATTTTATATTCATAGATTATTCAATAAATATTTTCGGATTTTTTGGTTTCAATATCAATATATAATATTTTTTTGTAGATTTATGTACAATTATTAAATGAATGATTTGTGATGAACATTGGATATAACTAGAGAATTTTTTAATTTAAGGGAATTTTTCATTATTTAATAATTAATACTTTTTATGGAATTATTATATATGTTCTTTAAAATTCTATTTAATTTATAATGATAATTGAAATATATTGTCATCTATTTAGATTTTTTGACCCATATAAATTGAATGTAATTATTAATTAAAAAATAATTAATCTTAATTAATAATCATTTCAGAATAATACGACGTCGTGTTGGAAATTTATTAGAGGATAAAAATCTACTAGTCAGGTTTTAATATTTATATTTGTTCTTATATAGGTATGTATATTAATTCCTAAACTCCATGAAATTGATATTGAAATTAAAATTTTATTTATTAACTTTTATTACTGGGAAAGCAATGACCTTTTATCACATTAGTGATTTATGGTATTTTTTATTGTTCAATTTCTCATGAACATGTTCTTTGTAAATCTCTATCATTATTTTCGAGTTTTATTTTCACTTACATTTCCATTTTTCCTATGTGGAAATGTAGTTATTCTTTATTCTAATTGACAGTCTTAATTCTTTATCTTACATTTAATTTCAAAATTTTATTATCCATTTTTCTACTCATGGATATCAACAAAGGTAATTTAAAAATCCAAAACATTGTAACAAATATGTAATTTAAAATTGTGAGGAATTAATTTCCCAAATTAGTAGATAATTTTACACCATGATTTTTTGTAAGGGAATACTATGTTAGATTAAAAAAGAGATACACAATATTGGGCTTAAATGAATAAATATATATTATTATCATGACATAATTATAAACTATAAATTAAATTGGTATATATTAATAATATTAATGGTGTGAAGAAGTATAAAATGGTTATATTAATTAATGAGGTGATAAAACATTCCTCTAAAATCATGAAATTAATTTTCCAATATTTTTTAACTTAAAATACAATGTCTCCAAGAATGATTTTTATTGATTTTGTGATAGAAATATATAAAACATTTTTAGTAATTCTAGAAATTTCCTTTAACGATATAAATATAAATTTTGAAATCATTATTTCAAAATTATCTTATTGGAAAATTTCTCTAATTTTATAAAAAATATTTATTTATTATTTCTTTTTTAAAAAATCATAATAGTTTGAAAATTGATTTTTTGTACAGTATTTTAAAATTTTATTAGATTTTAGAATATTTATAAAATTTAACCTTTTTATTTTTATTTAAAAACAAAAAAATAGTTTTAAAAAAATATTTTACAGAATAATTTAGTGGGGAAACTGTTAATTTATAAAAGTTACATTTTTCTGAAAAATTAATTTTCTTTCTATTATACCGATTTAATTTAAAATTAAATATTAAAAAATTAGTTTATAGAATTTGGATAATTAGATTTAATAATTGGAATAAAGAGGTAAAATTTTAATTAATATGTCACTTTTAATTGTTGAAAAAATGATTAGTAACCTTAGACATTTTTTTTCAACTATAAACTGTATATCGTGTAATATATTTATCTTCAATGAATAAATTTATGGGTATATTATGATTATATGATCAATTATAAATATTATTTTTAATTATAATAGTTATATCTTGAAATTGGATGTTAATCATCAATTATTAGTGATGTAACAGTTAGCCTAAATGATAAAATAACAATGAGGTAGAAATGAATTAAATAATTGAAAAATCAAATAAATGTTCTAAAATCATTAACAAATTTTTAAAATTAGTATATTAATGATATCAATGAATTTTATATATTAATATGACAATTCAGTCATGTATTAATATATTTGGATTAATTTTATCATTTTATATTCTTATATCAAAAATTCATGTTGATGAATACTTTCAAAAATGACATCAATGAAATTTTAATATAATTAATATTTTTTAAAATGATTTTAAATTCCTAATAATATAAAATTTGTCCAAATGGTTATGAAAAGGTAAAAAATGTCACCAATGATCAAACAATGGTACATTGGATAATTTACTATAATAATATTGATCCTGATGGAGTAGAAATCATTGTTGTCTAAGACAAAAAATATTGATATATAATGGTTAAAAATATCTACGTGTAATTAAGTGAACAAAAATTTTATAAAAAATATTTCATTTCATTATATCGACCAATATTTATCTTATCATATAAATAACTCACTTTTTTACATGTATTTGAATATTAATTTATATTAATTTTATATTTTATGATATTCCAAGAGTTACCCACCCAACTCTTATAAAAGGTAACATATTATTATCATTTCTATAATCATATATACCCAATTGAATAATGAAATTTCATATTAATTACCTTCCCATAATCTCTAAGATTATTAATGATGCTTTATTATAGTAATAACCCTATACTTATGTGTATAATTGTTTTATAAAAAGGTGGATGTCCAAAGAAAATGTATCATTTTAATCATGTGTTTCTGTTTAATTTTTTCTTCCAGCTAATTGAATTATTATTGATCTAGTATTGAATAAAAACACCAATATACACTATATAATTATTTTTAATTAGGTTTATGTCAAGAACCAAATTCACAACTACCTCAATCTAAAATTAAAATAATCCATTATCCATGCGTATGGAGGACAAATTCCACAAAAACTAATGCACTTGGTTATCCTTCACAGTCCTTCAAGAATAGTTAAAAACATTTAATTAATGTTTATATATTATTATCATAAAAATATTACCATATTTAAAAATTAATCTATAGTTTACATTTTATCCTTTCTGTGAACCGAAAATTGTAAATGTAATTTTTCCAAACATGTGGACTAACACCTCCATGAAGTAATGTGATTATTTTTCATCACCACATCATAATGTAATAAAATATTTAAATAAATTGAAATATGTTACATGATTTCAATGATATTATTATTATTTTTTAATGATTAAATAATTAATATATTCTCTTTATAATGATCATTTAAAAATGAAAAAATTAATCATTCATGTTTATGGCCTTCCACTTACATTATTGTTTCAATGTTAGATTTTATTAAATATATTTATTGGGTGGAATTAAAAATATCATTTATTTATAAAAAATATAATTATGTAATTATTATTACTCTGTAGATGATGTAAAAAAATTTCTACATTTACCATAGTCAGCGGACTAAAATGATTTCTTAATTTAGGTACTGAATAACGTCAAACAACATTTCTAAACAAATATTATTATGTTATTGTACATAACATATACATTTGTTATATTAGAGGAATAATAAACATTAAAACATTCTTATAATCTTATAAAGTATTCAATGATTATTATTTAGGGACATAAATAATATACGTAATGAGTCCGACTCAAGATAAGAGACTCACTAATAAAAAATGAATATATAAAATTTTTAAATATTTAATTTATATATATTTATATTTAATTATATTATTTTAAAAATGATAGTTATTAATTTAATTATAACTAAATTATTGTTTTAAAATGATTATATTTTAATTTATTTATATTTTTTTAAAAATGAATCATTTCATGGTTTTTTTGTATGGGAAATTTTAAAAAAAACATCTTTCAATACTTCTATATCGAATATAAAAAAGGAATTTTTTTTACTAATACGACATGATTATATTTTCAATCCTTCGTGATTCTTTAATGTTTTGTGATTTATTTAAAATATTACAATTTATCTTATATAATTTTTTCTGTTATTGGTGTTCAGTTATTCTAAAAATATGTTATTTAAAAATGAAAAAGTTGTTTTACATAAGAATATTTTATGATTCAATAATTAATGTTTTATTATTATGATATATTTCATGATATTTGATAATTATGAAGGGTGGTTCTTTTATAACCTAATGAAGGTTGGTTCAATGATAATCTATGGATGGGTTGTTATGTTATAAACTAATTGTAACATCCCAGGTAAATAAATAAATAAATAAATAATACATTTTCATTTTAATTAATATTTCGTGAATTATATATTAATTTTACTTTAATGTGTTTTTTATGTTCGATGGTGTACCAAATACTTAACAATAGGCTTCTTTGAAATCTTATGTTGCAGAATAATAATATAATATTATTATTTTAAGTGGTAGTTAACACCTAGTAGTTTTATTGGCTAGAATGAACAAAACTAACAACAATATGATTATACATGTTTGTTTAATGTTTTTTCATTTATCTAATAAAATTTATTGGTTTAAAATGTGAATGAATCTAATTTTAAGCATAATTAACTCTAAAATGTTCATATACCGCCTTTTGATGGAGAACCATCATTAAATCTAGTTTTGGTCACTTTTATATGTTCTATTTGACTATATAAAAATATTCATTAGAATCGGGACATCCAAATTCACTTTGGGTAAAATTTTGTTATTTGTCTGATAAAATTCAATTTTTGATGAATATCAGAAGATACTATATTTTAATTCAAAATTTCTATTTAATAGAATTTATTTTTAATGTTAGATTATTTTTTAATTGGTCTAAATGTTAAATTAGATTATTTTTTTTATATTTAATCAAATGTTTTTCATTATTATTTATTTCACTTTGAAATTGCACAGAGACAAGTGTCAATCGTTTGATAGTTAATATTTCATAAAAACATGCTTTTTGTTTTGACAATGGGGAATAATTTTAAATTAACTAATCCAAAATCTATGTTTTGAATTTGTTATAATACACATTTATTTTTTATTTTTAATATCAAATATATATTAGGCCGAACTTTTGGTATTTTTCTAAAAAAACATCATTTTTTCATGAATAGTGAAATAACATGGTAGTAGTTAACAACTGAATTTTTGATTTAAATTAAATTTTACAACATCATTGAATTGAATTTAGAAAATCTGATATAAATGGTTATTATTATTAAGTAATATATGGTTCAATAAGATGATTTTTTTGAATAGTAACTTTTGTCTTTTCTTTACCGCGATTAACGGTAAATAGGGTATTTTTTGGTTTAAAATATCATAATAATAGGTAATTACCTTTATAGTTGTCCTAACCTCATTAGATGGGTCATTTCAGACCATGGGCATCCTTCGGCCTATTTTGGGACCACATAGATCCACTTAAGAGTGATAATGAAACATTATTTTAATTAACATAAAGTAAAGGCAAAAACGACAAAAACAAATATCTTTTAGTAAATTAATTTTTACATAGGGTTATATAAGTTATATTCTCGAATATAAATATTATTTGGAAATATAAATCTATTTCCTACATCATTTTATTTCTTTTATGATTTTTAGACATCATATAAAATAACATATTTATGACACGATAATGATGCAGTGTTTACCTCATGGAAATATTATTTACAAAAATAATATTATATTGATTAAAAAAATATCTAAAATCTATCCGATTGTAATTGGTTGATTTAATTTTGACCATGAGTCTTCATATATTTGATTTTAATTTGTATTGTACCTTTAGAAACCGAATATCATTATATAATAATATAATATTTTCACACTTTCATAATGAGCCCCTCCTCCCCCTTATAAAAATCCTTCAACTCTAACCCATTCCTGACACATCTCAATACCCTTGTCTTGCTCAATACCTACCCATATAAGCTGTCAATATATTTCTTTTTCTCCTAGAGGACTTACATTAGACAGAAGGCACTTCAAGAAGTCTTTTTGGTTCAAACCAAAGAGATTTTCCCGAATTAAAGGTACATGTTTCTCTTAAATTATATTCATTTATTTTATTTCTCCAGCCCCTAAACACTATTTATTTAATTCATTATTAACAAAACCAATATCTTCAATATACATGGATTTTTTTATGAGAAATATTCTAACTACACATTCACACACCTCCATCCAATGGGTAATAAACATACTGTTTATGTGGATGGGAAACTAACGTCTCAAGAAACGATGATTGTTCAATTATCTCCTATCGCCTCTCCTGGTGGACATTATTAAGGAACTATATTTATATATGATATATATTATGTTTATGTTTATTTATGCTTCTTTATTTTCCATTTATAACATACCTTTATGGATTCCATAATGGGTAAACGTGATAATTTTATTTGAGGATGTGCGGACTACGCCCCCTCAAAGTGATATGACTCGTTCATGCCATACATGGAACATATAAAGGATGGAGTTACTGAGATTATATATATTATATTATACTATAATTATAATATAACTATGTTTCATTATTTTTTCATTCCATTAAATATGAAATTGAAATGAAAATAGTGTTAATGTGTACATACGAATTACCATCTCCATGAAGGGTGCGTTTCATTTCATACCTCCAAATGTTACGTGTTGTTATAAATACATATATATAATGGTTATATAAGATATATATGATATATAAATAATTAATATCTTTCTAGAGATAATGGTCTTTTGACCACATAGATAACTTGTAAATACAAGAAGTTCATTTTTGACTCAAGTACCAAATATCGACAAAACGACCATTATTAACATAAATTAATACATAATTATTATAACATGGTAATAAGTTATTTAAAAAGAATTATAAACATGAAAAAGTATATTAAGAAAGAATAAATTAAATTTAGTCTAATATTCAAGATATTAAATAACAAACAGGTCATGTCGGACACGAGGTAGGGGACATCCTCTCAATCTCCTTTCATTGAGGCATATTTTGTTTTAATACACAAAATTATTTTATACACTGTATTAACACCTTTGAAATTTTATTTCATCCAAATGTTACCTTTCTCTATGAGGTGTTTTACTGAATGACAAAAAATAATGTTTCTTTTTAACAAAAGCGGTGACAACGACCTTCCCACCGCCGCGAGTATGATTTGATTTTTGGATCCCTTAACAAGCATAATGATTTTAAAATTAAAATAAATACCATATACTCTTTTAATTATTTTGGTATTGAAAATGGTTTTGATAATTGATTTGTTTTGTCAATATATTTAAATGATATATAGTTATTGAAATGTGGAAATGTTATCTTTCCGTTATGTTTTATTATGTGTTATGAATACGTTATAGTTATTGGGAATAGTTTACGTATATGGGGGGTTCCATGCTAAACATAGGGTATGTGAGCCTGAGACAACACTCCAATTCATTGGGTAACGTGACAGAGGTAAACGTAAATATTTCTCCTGAGAGATTTAGGGAATATACTGTGATAGGTATTCCAAATGTAAATACCAACGTAGCTAAGTAAGCTACAATGTAAGTATGTTATAGATGCCACAAGTTACCTTTAAATCACCACAAACCATTTTTTTATTTTATTGAAAATACACTTCGATGGGTAAGTGGGAACCTACAAGAGATCCCCCATAAACAAGTCACACCCTAACAAAACACACATTACATAGTTCAAAGTTCAAAATATAATACATAGGCCTTCACCACCCCAAGATAGACTGTTTCAAAATTCAAAATAACCATCCTCATAGGAAATACCACAAATCCTGCGAGCTGACCAACTACTTCAGCCACTGCTTCACCCAAGAAACCAACCATTGAAACATTCCAAATTTCAAAATTCAAAAGGCACTTCTCAGACAATGAGCCATCCGGAGTCATTCATACGCCATAAATTGCATCACTACCAACCATCATCATCATCAAATCCAAATCTGAACTTCTCCTCACCCACACCTGACGAATCGCAACACACCGATAGTCATCGCCAGAAGAACAACAACGGTATTGTCGCTAGAGAAAAACCACATATCCGACCGGGATACCAAGAAACAGGGAAACGAAAACCAGAAAAAAAATGAAAAAATCAGTCCTTAAAAATGACATCCTCGTCGTAACACAAGCTCTAGACAAATCCATCACCACATCACCATAAAACTCCAACATCAAACCAGCTACTTAAGAATAGAACAGAAAGAAGACAAAAAACCCCTCAGCAGAAAACAACCCAAAACCACCGAGTTCGATAAAGAAGAAACGAGATTGGACGCATGTATGAACCATAGAAATGAAAATAAAAAAAGTAATTTTATGGGATGAAATTCTAGAAATAGACCGGGGGATGAAACCCTAAAAGAAGAAGAACTGAGACGCCGAGAAGACCCTTAATCGCCAAACCAGTAGCCCAAAGTCTCGGTGTTCCCATCGCTCCAGATACGACCTGGAGAGGATCGGAGGAGCTCAAGGCCAGAGCACAGAAAGTCTTCCGGAAAGGTCATCACGGATCTTGGAAATGCGAAATAGGGAGAGGATATCGGAATTTCGAGAGAGAAAGAAGAGAGGTCCTGGAGAAAATGAATCCTAGCCAACCGAGCATAGAGAAGAGAGAACCAGGGAAATCGAAGCAGAAGGAGATGACACCGAGGAGAGAAAACCCAAGGAAAGAAGCTGAGCTGAGAGCCAGGGAGCGCCCTGGAGAGTGAGGCGCCATTTCACAAGTTAAATTTATGATTTCTGTTTAATACGTGAATATTATGATTTCATGAGGTAATTTAATGAGATTATTTTATGTATGTACTGATGAATTAAGGTTTTAATTCATTATTTTATAACCCTTATTGAGATTTTTTTGTCCATCCAAGGTTTTGAAATGTTTTTCATAAGACATAAATATTAATATGGTCAAGGAAGGATCAAGAAAAATTCATGTTTCCTAAAAAAAGGGACTACACATGACTCTATTTTTTGATGAGTTTTTTATGAAAAAATGGAAACTGAATAGAAGTGTCTACCTTGTAATTTTTTAGATGTAATGAAATAGTTATGGACTTATTATCTAAAACTCTAAACCCAAAAATATCTACAATGTGAATTATTCATTTAATACAAGATTTTGTAATTTTTAAGTATGAGTCCTTATAGTTTTTATCATAGGTCAGTTTAGACAACATTAGATGTTATAATATTGTTAAAATAATTTATGGTGATATTAAAGTGACATATCAAATACCAATTACTAGGTTTCTTCGCCTATGATATTTTTGTGTTCAGAATAGTTTTCCACATATGAAATAGGGACACTATGTTGGGACGACATTAAGAAGAAGAAAACCTTCTAAATCAGCAACATGAGATGGTCGGAATCATAACTGAAACGTTTGTTGCAGTGATGGCATAGTTGACTCAGGCTATAAATGGTGGGGGTATCCATGTACGTGATCATTCAGAACCACCAATATTTAAGAAGTCAGTAGTGGAGAATTTCATGGGGCAACATCCCCCATATTTCTGAGGAGCCTCTGACAATGTGCTAGAATAAGGGTGCATTAATGCACTGGAGAAGATTTTAGATGTCATGGTGTGATCGGACCATCAAAATGATAGTCTCACTATTTACATTTTTGAAGGTGGATATGATCAGTGGTTGTCGATGGTGAAAAATATCAGGGATAGTGAGGAGATTACTGCCCTTGATTGGGATGAGTTCAACAGTATGTTCCATGAAAAATACCTTCACAAGGTGGTTCATCTTAGGATGGAAAACCAATTCATGGAATTGAGGTAGGAGAATGACTCAATGGATTCTTATGAAGCAAAATTCACTCGACTTAAAAGGTATATTCAAAATTTCATACGATATCAGGATAGTAAAACCAACAATTTTTACTCAGGATTTAAGCTCAAGTATCGAAGGGCATTAGATTCTGATGAGTTAAAATGTTATGAAAAACATGTTCGATGTGTGGAGAAGGTGGAAATGGTGTTTACTGATGATCATTTGTTCTTTGAAAAACAATAGAATAAGAGTCCATGGTGGGAGGTAAAAGGGAATAAATCTAAGAAAAAGTTAGATGGTAAGAAATATAAGTTTACATTTTGTGAAAACTGGGGTAAAAATCTTGTTAGGGATTGTCTTTTGGATTCTGTTAAATAATACTTATGTGGTAAAATGGGACATAAATCTCATAATTTCACTAAAAAAGATCGGGTTAATGATAAGTCAAAATATGATTTATAGTCAGTAAAATGTTTTAAGTGAAATGAAATGGGTCATTGTGCAAATGAGTGTCCAATGAAAAACTCAATTGATGGAAAGCAGCTGGAAGTCATGAAGAAAAGGGTGGGGAAATCCTTGGAAACTACTTTAGTATATGTTGGGCCATCAAATGAACTAGTATCAGTTACACTGTTTGTTTGTTCTGATTATACCAATATGATGTTTGATTCAGGGTCTACACATTCATTCATTTCTAATAAGTTTTCTAGTAAATTAGGAATTCCATAACAAGACATGAATCCTGACTTTATGGTAAAAACACACGGGGGAAATGTAGAGACAAAAAAATAACCTTCTATCATTCTATGTGGAAATAATTGTAGAGACCCTAAGCTTAACGTCCATGGACATTACATTACTTTTGCGTAATACTTAGTACATAAAACAAAACACACACACACAAGGACCGTAATAGTTTAGTGTCTTTGGAAACTCGAAATAAAATCTTCTAATCGTGGTGAAAGATATTCAAAATCTCCCATAAAGATCTTCTTTTTTTACCTGAAACCTTTATTTATATCCTGAGGAAAAGAAAACAGAAAATGGTGAGCTCAAATTCTTAGTAAGAGTAAAAAAAAGAAATATCAATCACATCATATACATAAGAACAAAACTTTTGGAAATCTTAACCTGCAAAAGAAATCATAATTTCATATCATGGGTTAAATCATAGTATTGAAATGTAATCCCAATAATCATAACTTAAAACATGAAACTTTATGGCATACACACATAATCATAGAGAATCATTTCTTATTAGTTAAGACTCATTGCTAAGACTATCTTAGTGGACAAAGTCCATTTCTGAACTGAGTTCACTCCTCGTTTCAGTCCTGTTTTACTGAACCAGTTTAACTTGCCGTTCCAGCCATGTATATCTCATGAGATATAAAATATTTACCCAATGCATTGGAGGGAGATATAGGTCCCACCCATCTCATTATGATACCATTCTTATGTGTGCCACAAAATCATAAACCATACATCATAGCATAACCCATGAAATAAAAATGGGATTCTTAAACATCATGAAATCATAAAACAATTCATATAAGATAAAGGAATTCATAAAAATAATTCCATCACAACATAATCAAATAAATGTAATAATATGTATAGAAACAGAATCCTTTATTATCATAGATGGAAAATAATTTTGATAAAACACTTGAACTCCATTTTTGAGGAAAATATCATTTCTACTTCAAAAACACTTATCCTTTATTAACATATTATACAATTCTAAACTAAAAGAAGTTGATTAAAAATAAACTTGAAAACTTTTAAAGGAATCTTCTTGGAAATAATGTTTAAAAAAATCCATTCATGCCTTATAAGTAAAAAAAACATTCTTCTCGTACTTTTGTCAGAAATGTCAAAAAGTACCTCGTCCAAAAAATGACAAAAGATTCCTTTCGTATCATTTACTAAAAACTCACAGAAGGGTAAAATTGGATATAAACTATTGTAGAATGATGTAAATATTACATATTGAGGAAACATGGATGTGGATGATAAAATTCACCCCAGAAAATTCCAAAGTATAAACAATCTCAGATAAAAATGAGATTGTGATATTTCCATTACCGTAGGTTCGATTTGCTTCGTAAGTTTCCGAACCACCTGTATAATGATTTAAATAATGTCATTGACTTATTCCAGAATCATAATCATTGTTATTATATCATATATGGTTCACTTATGACTTTATTTTACCCGTTCTTTTGTAAATTCCATGTTAAAAAGTGCTTCGTGTAAAATCGTTTCATTTGTCGTCCGTGTTTTGAATTGTAATTATTCATATGATTACTTAGATCATGATTACTTAATTCCAAAATATAAAACATGATTTATATATAATATATAATCAAAATATACATATATATAATAGATCAGTAAATGGAAAGAAATACACCGTTCATGGAGAAGGTAGGTCGTACGTACGCATGAACGCTATTTTCGTTTCCTTATTGAGTTGAATGGAGTTAAGTAGATAACATAAATATATATACAAATAAATCCAGTATCATTATTATGTCATATATTTCACGATTAATTATTATATATACTTTATAATCATTCATGAATGGTTAACGTGGAGAATGAATCTCATCGCGTCGTGGAGATGGTAGTCCGTACGTACGCACGAGCGATGATATCGTTCTCATGATCATGGAATTGTATTGGAATGTATGTATACTATTTCAGAATCAATATCACTTTACAATAATCATATATAGTTATTATGTACACCATTATACCCATCCAAGTAAGGTGGTGGTGGAAAATAGATTACACCACGGCGTGGAGACGGTATTCCATACGTACGCACGCGCGAGGATATCGTTTTCCATAGGATGGATAGATGGTGAAATAGAGTTATTTCATACATATAAAAACATATCATTATATGAGTGATAATGATGCTATTAAATAATAATTAAGAAACCTAAGAAGAAGAAGTGGTAGAAGAAATAAAGTTGAAAGAATCGGTAATGGACATTACCTCTTCTTTGAAGCGCCTCTTTGAGATCTATTTTTAGGGAACTGAAATTGGTATTTCAGGAAGACCATAACCTCTTGGATGTGGCTAGGGAAGTGGAGAAGAGAATTTGGCAGGGGTTGTCCGATCATGAAGGCTCAATGTGGTGTGAGGAAGAGAGGGAGGAGGTTCCCTTTTATAAGGGAGGAGAGGGGCACCTTTGGAATAACTAAAAAAATCATTTTATTATAAAGCCAAATTCGGTTTTAAATAGCTCCAAATTGATTTATTTAGAAGCTAAGGTGTGGATGGGTCGAAATAATCTCATCCAATAGAATTTAGACAAGTTTAGGTTCATATTTTAACCTTATTATTTATATTTAACTTTAAGTTAGATAATTTTACTTTTACCGTGTTTTTTTGTGTTCTTACACTATAAGGTTAATAAACATACTATAACAAGCCAAACGAACCCCAAGTTGTTTATTATTAATATATATAATCTTATCTAAGTCATTTGGCCGAACAGTAGATTTTTAGGAATAAAATAACAATTAATAATATAATATTTTTTTTAAAAACTATTTTATGTCAATTTTGATACTATTTTGTAATTGATTTTTGTCAAACTCCTAACATAATTATTAGTTAGAAAAAAGTTAATTAAATCAATACTAACATGTCATATTAACCTAGAAAATTAGTGGAATTCATAAAAAGTCTCAAATTACATTTATTTGGGTATTTATATCATCAATTACGTCAATATTTCATTAATAAGATAATTACTGCATCATCTTTGTGTCATAAATAAATTAAATAATTTAATGTCTAAAAATTACAAATAAAATACCATTATGTAGGAAAGCTTTTTAGATTTCTAATTAATATTTATAGTCGAATTTATCTTATCTATAACCCTATATTAAAAATTATTTTCTTATTAATGTTTGATTTTAACTATTTTAACCCTTTATTAAATAAATTAATAATAAATGCCCTAATCTAATCCATGTGGGCCTAAATGGTCATATGTTATTCCTAAGGTTGTTTTTGGTCTAATTAAACTTATCAAATAGAATTAGGACATGTGTTTGGGTAATAATAATATCATTTTTACCCTTAATTAACTTATTTACTTTTAACCGTGGTAAAAAAAGTAAAAAGTTACTATTCACCAAAAATTATTTTCATCTCAATGAACCACATTATACTTAATGACATCAACTGTGTCTCTCGGATTTTTGAAATTCCACTCACAGAAGCAGTAAAATTATGTTTTATGAAAAATTCATTTTTTTAACTACCACTTAGTGGTTTCACTATTCATAAAAAAATGAAAGTTTCCAGAAAAATACAAAAAATTAGGCCTCAGCTATATTTGATAATATAAATTCAAAAATGATGTCTATTTTATCAAATTCAAAACATATCATTTGCAATAAGTAATTTAAAAATTAATTCCCGTCGTCAAAACATATAGCGTGTTCTTAAGAGATAATAACTATCAAAAGATTGACAATTGTTTATGTCTGGTTTAAATGTGAAATTACATCCAATGAGCAACATTGTATTAAATTGTAAAAATATACTCTAAATATACTTTAAAACCACTCAAATTAATAATTTATCACTATTAATTATTTCTATTAAAAAGGTTGTTTTTAATTAAAATTTTGTAATTTTCACTATTCATCAGAAAATGAAAGTTATCCGAAAAGTACCAAAATTTCACCCCAAGCTAATTTTGATATTCCGAATATAAAAATAGAGTCCATTTTGAAAATAAAATTTACAAAATTTCAAAAAGTGGTTATTACTATTCATAACGGCTAGTTGTAATAATGTTTTAATAGCATATCGTTGTTTTGTGAAACTCGGTATTGCGTCCTACACGCGCTATCGAGGAAGGTCGTGATTGCGTGTAATGCAAGGAAAGTCAAGGATGCATGTTTTGAAAGCTTCTTTTGGTGTACCGTACAACACAAGACATTAATGAAATTAAAAAGAATATTTTTCATAAAATCACGGGGTGTTACATTCTACCCCCCTTAAAATGAATTTCGCCCTCGAAATTCGTCAGGGTTATAAATGGTTTACTACTCAAAAGTTTCTTTTATAGAAACCCACATCGTAAAAAGGAATACCAAAACCAATCTTTAAAAACAAAAGTATGAAACGTAACGGTTACCCAAATAAACTAATCACTGGGTTTCCACATAGGTGAAAATATGGATATGGAAGAGAAATATAATCATCATGTTCTGATGGAGAGTGGTAGAGAACATGGCTATGGAAAATCCAGAAATCACAAAGCCATAAATTTGCGATGATCTAGGGTACCATCTGATTCATCGGATATAAGGGCACTAGGACAACATTTATTGGTTTTCAAGATCATTTCCCTAAAGTTGAAGATTTCGATTTAGAATAAATACTTACTTTATTTTGGTACAATCTGACTGTTGTTCGGGCTTTGAACAATTTACACTTCATCTCTTAAAGAAATGAAGTTGAATTTGTTATTTATGAAGTGTTAATAGATCATGTGATAGAATGATGGGTCATTCCATCTATTTCAAACAAAATGTTAGAAAAGTTATAAAAAAAATACATCAGTCCATCTATAGTATGATTAATCATATATGGTTCCTAAAATGGACATATACTTCCTATATCATACTACATTATATAATAAAACTAGTTTCTACTAAACAAGGACTTCATGTAGGCCAGTGGTAGGCAATAAAGTCCAGTCGCACTTCGGTTGTGGGTTCGATTCCCACAGCCTTGTCCGACGCGACGGGTTGTCACCCGTCCTGCAGGTTGTCCTTTTTCTAAAGCAATATTACTATAACATCCCATCAATAATATCGAAAAAAGTTCTATCCTAACTTATGTCCATCATAATCCATTCCAATCTTTAGGCTTATCTATAATACTGCAGTCCACTCTCATAATATAGTGAAAATGATTACCAGAGATTTAATACCATCGTTGATCCCCATATATCATAAGATATGTCATGTTGGTCACATTCCAAACAGTCGAAGGCCTTAGTCATGTATTCTCTTGAAAAATGAATATCCATTGAACCTTAGTGAAAACATGAATGCAGTTAAAATTTAACTCTTTCCACATACCAAAATCCAAAAATTCTATATACTCAAACCATGATATAACCTTCTCCTTATATCAGTCATGAGCTCATGAATACGGTCAAACATTTCATTTTCTCGTTTTCCTTTCATTATGCGCATATCAACTTTTTCCTAAAAATATCTCAATCACATTCTATGGTTACCGGTACCATTGAAAACCACAATAGACCAATACATAAATATTCCAATATTCCATGATACTATATACAACATTATTTTGGAATCCCATTACATAAACACCTAATCATTCCACCACATTGTTGTCATATTCAATATCTCCAATAGTGATCGCATGTGACTTCCCTTTTTCCTTTTCCTTAAGTGGTTGCTCATGTTGATCATCACTAACCCTTGGATTAGGGCATTTATTATCATAATGCCCCATTTCCTTGCACTTGAAGCATTGGAGTGTTGGTGGTGCGTTCTCTGCAGTCTTTTCTTTATTCACATCATTAGATGCCCTTTTTCCACTACTTCGACACTCAGCTGCTCAATGACCTTCTTTTCCACACTTAAAACATTTTCTAGTCCCTTTAAGACAATCTCCACCACGCTTCTTTCCAAACTTTTAGCATAAAGAAACATTCATCTTCTTTTCACCATTATTATGAGATTTCTCCTTGAACTCCATCTTTCGTTTCTTGTCAAAACAATGAGATGGATAAGTAACACCAACTTCCATTTCTACCTTGATAGCACAACGCACAATTTCTTCATAGCTACTGAAGTCTCTTATAGCTAATGCCCTTCGAATATTTGGTTTTAAGCCACTGAAGAATCGATCAACTTTACTTTCAGGTTGGATGATAAATCCCGATGCATACCTTGAAAGCCTTGTAAAATTCTCTTCGTATATACCAACAGATTCATAATCCTTTTGCTTTAGTTCAAGAAACTCCTTCTCCATCTCTTTTCGAAGAATACTAGGGAAGTACTTATTGAAAAATAAGTTCTTGAACTCGTCCTATTCCATGGAATCAATTTTATCTCTTTGCCTCGTATTCTTGAAAAGATTCCACCATTGATCAGCTTCACCTTCCAAATGATATACTGCTAAGATGACTATATCATGTTCAGAACATTGAAGAACTGAAAATATCTTTTTAGTGGTACTGATCCACTATTCAGCAACAAGTGGATCAGAAGACCCGTTGAAAGAAGGTGGATGTTTCCTCATGAAGGACTCAATAGAATATTGTTCCCTTATCTGCTCATTTGGAAGTCCATAATGATTCATAGCTTGTGTAAGTATAACAATAAGATTTTTCACTCCATCTCCCATAACATTTGATTGTTCAGGAGGACAATCATTACATTGTCCATTGCATTGATCAACATGGTTCCTTCGGGTTCTAGCCATCATCTAAAAGCCAAAAAGGATAGTGTGAGAGTCAAAAATCACGCTAGGGAAAACAATATAATAAAGGGGGTGTAACTTCAATATCTAACATCTTGGGATACTGTAATTCTAGGGAAAACAATATAATCGTGGTGAAAGATCTTCAACATCTCTTATAAAGATCTTCATTTTTTTACCTAAAACCTTTATTTATATCCTGGGGAAAAGAAAACATAAAAGGGTGAGCTCAAATGCTCAGTAAGAGTAAACAACAGAAATATCAATCACATCATATACATAAGAACATAACTTTTGGAAATCTTAACCAGCAAAAAAATCATAATTTCATATCATGGGTTAAATCATAGTTGTGAAATGTAATCCCAATAATCATAACATAAAACATGAAACTTTGTGACATACACACATAATCATAGAGAATCATTTCTTATTAGTCAAGACTCATTACCAAGACTATCTTAGTGGACAAAGTCCATTTTTGAACCGAGTTCACTCCTCATTTCAGTCCTGCTTTACTGAACTGGTTTAACATGCCATTCCATCCATGTCTATCTCATGAGATATAAAATCATTACCCAATGCATTGGGGGGAGATATAGGTCCCACCCATCTCATAATGATACCATTCTTATGTGTGCCACAAAATCATTAACCATACATCATAGCATAACCCATGTAATAAAAATGGGATTCTTAAACATCATGAAATCATAAAACAATTCATATAAGATAAAGGAATGCATAAAAATAATTCCATCACAACATAATCAAATCAATGTAATAATGGGTATAGAAATATAATCCTTTATTATCATAGATGGAAAATAATTTTGATAAAACACTTGAACTCCATTCTTGGGGAAAATATCCTTTCTACTTCAAAAACACATTTCTATTCTTAACATGTCATACAATTCTAAACTAAAAGAAGTTGATTAAAAATAAACTTGAAAACTTGTAAAGGAAGCTTCTTGGAAATAATGTTTTAAAAAAATCCATTCATGCCATATAAGTTAAAAAACATTCTTCTCATACTTTTGTCGGAAAAGTCAAAAAGTACCTCGTACGAAAAACGACAAATGATTCCTTTCGTATCATTTACTAAAAACTCACCAAAGGGTAAAATTGGATATAAACTATTGTATAATGATTTAAATATTACATATTGGGGAAACATGGATGTGGATGATAAAATGCACCCTAGTAAATTCCAAAGTATAAACAATCTCGGATAAAAATGAGATTGTGATATTTCCCTTACCTTAGTTCCGATTTGATTCATAAGTGTCCGAACCTCCTGTATAATGATTTAAATAATTTCATTGACTTATTCCAGAATCATACTCATTGTTATGATATCATATATGGTTCAATTATGACTTTATTTTACCCGTTATTTTGTAAATTCCATGTTAAAGAGCATTTTGGGTAAATCGTTTCATTTGTCGTCCGTGTTTTGAATTGTAATTATTCATATGATTACTTAGATCATGATTACATAATTACAGAATAAAAAACATTATTTATATATAATATATATTCACAATATACATATATATAATAGATTAGTAAATGTAACGAAATACAGCGTTCATGGAGACGGTAGGCCGTACGTATGCATGAACGCTGTTTTCGTTTCCTTATTGAGTTGAATGGAATTAAGTAGATGACATACACATATATACACATAAATCCAGTATCATTATTATGTCATATATTTCATTATTACTTATTATATATACTTTATAATCATTCGTGAATGGTTAACGTGGAGAATGAATCTCATCGCGTCGTGGAGACGGTAGTCTGTACGTACACACGAGTGATGATATCGTTCTCATGTTCGTGGAATTTTATTGGAGTGTATTTATACTATTTCAGAATCAATATCACATTACAATAATCATATATAGTTATTATTTACACCATTATACCCATCCAAGTAAGGTGGTGGTGGAAAATAGATTACACCACAGCGTGGAGACGATATTTCGTACGTACGCACGTGCGGTGATTTCGTTTTCCGTAGGATGGATAGATGGTAAAATAGGGTTGTTTCATACTTATAATAACATATCAGTATATGAGTGATACTTATGTTATTATTTCATAATGAAACAACCTAAGAAGAAGATGTGGAAGAAGAAATAAAGTTGAATGAATCGGTAACGGACATTACCTCTTCTTTGAAGCGCCTCTTTGATATATCCTTTTAGGGCACTAAAATTTGGCTTTGAGGAAGACCAGAACCTCTAGGATGTTTCTAGGGAAGTGGAGAAGAGAATTTGGCAGGGTTTGGCCGAGATGGAAGGCTCAATGTGGTGTGAGGAAGAGAGGGAGGAGGTGCCCTTTTATAAGGGAAGAGAGGGGCCTCTTTGGAATAACTAAAAAAGTTATTTTATTATAAAGCCAAATTCGGTTTTAAATAGCTCCAAATTGATTTATTTCTAAGCTAAGGTGGGGATTGGTCTAAATCCTCTCATCCAATAGAATTTATACAAGTTTAGGTTCCTATTTTAACCTTATCATTTATATTTAACTTTAAGTTAGATAATTTTACTTTTACCGTGTCTTTTTGTTTTCTTGCACTATAAGGTTAATAAAATTACTATAACAAGCAAAAAGAACCCCAAGTTGTTTATTATTAATATATATAATCTTATCTAAATAATTTGGCCGGACATTAGATTTTTAGGAATAAAATAACAATTAGTAATATAATATTTGTTTTAAAACCTATTTTATGTCAATTTTGAAACTATTTTGTAATTGATTTTTGTAAAACTCATAACATAATGATTAGTTCCAAAAACGTTAATTAAATCAATACTAACATGTCATATTAACCTAGTAAATTAGTGTAATTCATAAAAAGTCTCAAATTACATTTATTTGGGTATTTATAATATCAATTACGTCAATATTTCATTAATAAGATAATTACTGCATCATCGTTGTGTCATAAATAAATTAAATTATTTAATGTCTAAAAATTACAAATAAATTACCATTATGTAGGAAATCCTTTTATATTTCTAATGAAAATTTATAGACGAATTTATCTTACGTATAACCCTATATTAAAAATTATTTTCTTATTAAACATTGATTTTAACTATTTTAACCCTTCTTTAAATAAATTAATAATAAATGTCCCAATCTAATCCAAGTGAGCCTAAATGGTCATATTTTATTCCTAAGGTTGTTTTTGGTCGAATTAATCTTATCCAATAGAATTAGGACATGTGTTAGGGTAATAATAATATCATTTTTACCCTTAATTACCCTATTTACTTTTTACCGTGGTAAAAAAAAGTAAAAAGTTACTATTCACCAAAAATTATTTTTATCTCATTGAACAACATTTTACTTATTGACATTAACAATGTCTCTTGGATTTTTGAAATTCCACTCACAGAAGCGGTAAAATTATGTTTTATGAAAAATTCATTTTTTTTAACTTCCACTTAGTGGTTTCACTATTCATCAAAAAATGAATGTTTCCAGAAAAATACAAAAATTTAGGCCTAATCTATATTTGATATTATAAATTAAAAAATGATGTCTATTTTAACAAATTGGAAACATATCAGTTGCATTAATTAATTTAAAAACTATTTCCCATCGTCGGAACATATAGTGTGTTCTTAAGAGATAATAACTATCAAAAGATTGACACTTGTTTATGTCTGGTTTAAAAGTGAAATTACATCCAATGACCAACATTGTATTAAATTTTAAAAATATACTCTAAATATACTTTAAAACCACTCAAATTAATAATTTATCACTATTAATTATTTCTATTAAAAAGGATGTTTTTAATTAAAATTTAGTAATTTTCACTATTCATTGGAAAATGAAAGTTATCCGAAAAGTACCAAAATTTCACGCTAAGCTAATTTCGATATTCCGAATCCAAAAATGAAGTCCATTTTGAATGTAAAATTTAAAAAATTTCAAAAAGTGGTTATTACTATTCATAACGGCTAGTTTTAATAATGTTTTAATAGCATATCGTTGTTTTGTGAAACTCGGTATTGCGTACTGCACACGCTGTCGAGGAAGGGCGTGATTGCGTGTAATGCAAGGAAAGTCAACGTTTCATGTTGTGCAAGCTTTTTTTAGTGTAGATTACAACACAGGACATTAATGAAATTAAAAAATATATTTTTCATAAAATCTCAGGGTGTTACATTCTACCCCCCTTAAAATGAATTTCGCCCTCGAAATTCGTCGAGGTTATAAATGGTTTACTACTCGAATGTTTCTGTAATAGAAACCCACATCGTAAAAAGGAATACCAAAACCAATCTTTAAAAACAAAAGTATGAAACATAACGGTCACCCAAATAAACTAATCACTAGGTTTCCACATAGGTGAAAATATGGATATCGAAGAGAAATCTAATCATCATGTTCTAATAGAGAGTGGTAGAGAACATGGCTATGGAAAAGCCAGCAATCAAAAAGCCATAAATTTGTGATGATCTAGGGTACCATCTGATTCATCAGATATAAGGGCACTAGGACAACATTTTTTGGTTTTCAAGATCATTTCCTTAAAGTTGAAGATTTCGAATTAGAAAAAATACTTACTTTATTTTGGTACAATCTCACTGTTGTTCGTGATTTGAACAATTTCCACTACATATCTTAATGAAATGAAGTTTAATTTGTTATTGATGAAGTGTTAATATATCATGTGATAGAATTATGGGTCATTCCATCTGTTTCAAATAAAAGGTAAGAAAAGTTATAAAAATAACATAAGTCCATGTATCGTAAGATTAACCATATATGGTTCCTAAAATGGACTTATACTTCATATATCATACTAATTAATATAGTAAAACTAGTTTCTACTAAACAGAGACTTCTTGTTGGCCAGTGGTAGGCGATAATGGCCAGTCGCACTTTGGTTGTGGGTTCGATTCCCACAGCCTTGTTCGACGCGATGGGTTGCCGCCCGTCCTGCATGTTGTCCTTTTTCTAAAGCTATATTACTAGAACATCCCATCAATAATATCAAAAAAAGTTCTATCCTAACTTATGTCCAAAATAATCCATTCCAATATTTAGGCTTATCCATAATACTGCAGTCCACTCTTATAATATAGTGAAAATGATTAACAGAGATTTAATACCATCATTGATCCCCATATATCATAAGATATGTCTTGTCGGTCACATTCCAAACAGTCGAAGGCCTTAATCATGTATTCTCTTGAAAAATGAATATCCATTGAACCTTAGTGAAAACATGAATGCAGTTAAAAGTTAACTCTTTCCACATACCAAAATCCAAAAATTCTATATACTCAAACCATGATATAACCTTCTCCTTATATCAGTCATGAGCTCATGAATACGGTCAAACATTTGATTTTCTTGTTTTCCTTTCATTATGCGCATGTCATCTTTTTTCCAAAAATATCTCAATCACATTCTATGGTTACCGGTACCATTGAAAACCACAATAGACCAATACATAAATATTCCAATATTCCACGATACTATATACAACATTATTTTGGAATCCCATTACATAAACACCTAATCATTCCACCACATTGTTGTCATATTCAACATCACCAATAGTGATCGCATGTGACTTCTCTTTGTCCTTTTCCTTAAGTGGTTTCTCATGTCGATCATCACTAACCCTTGGATTAGGGCATTTATTAGCATAATGCCCCATTTCCTTTCACTTTAAGCATTGAAGTGTTGGTGGTGCGTTCTCTGCTGTCTTTTATTTATTCACATCATTAGAAACCCTTTTTCCATTACTTCGACACTCAGCTGCTCGATGACCTTCTTTTCCACACTTAAAACATTTTATATTCCCTTTAAGACAATCTACACCATGCTTATTTACACACTTTTAGAATAAGGAAACATTCATCTTATTT
Source organism: Viscum album (assembly GCA_963277665.1). Taxonomy (NCBI): domain Eukaryota; kingdom Viridiplantae; phylum Streptophyta; class Magnoliopsida; order Santalales; family Viscaceae; genus Viscum; species Viscum album. Next base: position 903,078,260 of record OY728122.1, on the reverse strand, counting down.
TCACCATTATTCTGAGATTTCTCCTCGAACTCCATCTTTTGATTATTGTCAAAACTATGAGATGGATAAGTAACACCAACTTCCATTTCTACCTTGATAGCACAACACACAATTTCTTCATAGCTACTGAAGTCTCTTATATCTAACGCCCTTCAAAGATTTGTTTCTAAGCCATTGAAGAATCGATCAACTTTACTTTCAGTTTGGATGATAAATCCAGATGCTTACCTTGCAAGACTTGTAAAATTCGCTTCATATATACCAACAGATTCATCATCCTTTTTCTTTAGTTCAAGAAACTGCTTCTCCATATTTTTTCAAAGAATACGAGGGATGTACTTATTGAAAAATAAGTTCTTGAACTCGTCCCATTCCATGGACTCAATTTCATCTCTTTGCCTCGTATTCTTGATAATATTGCACCATTGATCAGCTTCACCTTCCAAACTATATACTGCTAAGATGAATTTATCATGTTCAGAACATTGAATAACTGAAAATATCTTATCAGTGGTACAGATCCATTATTCAGCAACAAGTGGATCAGAAGACCCACTGAAAGAAGGTGGACGTTGCCTCATGAAGGAATCAATAGAATATTGTTCCCCTCTCTGCTCATTTGGAAGTCCAGAATGATTCAAAGCTTGTGTAAGTATAACAATAAGATTTTTCACTCCATCTCCAATAACATTTGTTTGTTCAGGAGGAAAATCATTGCATTTTCCATTGCATTGATCAACATGGTTTCTTCGGGTTCCAGCCATCGTCTAAAACCCAAAAAGGATGGCGTGAGAGGCAAAAATCACTCTAGGGAAAACAATATAATAAAGGGGGAGTAACTTCAATATCTAACATCTTGGGTTACCATAATTCTAGTACTATAACCTATACTTATACTCAACCTTATGGACATCCATAGACATACCTTAGAAATATCTCTAGGGATCTCACTAAAGTTCTCGCATCCTAGTTTCCAAAGGTTGACTAATCCTTTCCTCTGATACCAACTGTAGAGACCCTAAGCTTAACGTATATGGACATTACATTACATTTGCGGAGTACTTAGTATATATCAAAAACACTCACACACAAGGACCGTAATAGTTTAGTGTCTTTGGAAACTCGGAATATAATATTCTAATCATGGTGAAAGATCTTCAACATCTCCCATAAAGATCTTTTTTTACCTAAAAACTTTCTTTATATCCAGGGGAAAAGAAAACATAAATGGGTGAGCTCAAATGCTCAGTAATAGTAAACAAACGAAATATCAATCACATCATATACATATGAACATAACTTTTGGAAATCTTAACCTGCAAAAGAAATCATAATTTCATATCATGGGTTAAATCATAGTAGTGAAATGTAATCCCAATAATCATAACTTAAAACATGAAACTTTATGGAATACACACATAATCATAGATAATAATTTCTTATTATTCAAGACTCATTTCCAAGACTATCTTAGTGGAAAAAGTCCATTTCTGAACCGAGTTCACTCCTCGTTTCAGTCCTGTTTTACTGAACCGGTTTAACCTGCCGTTCCAGCCATGTCTATCTCTTGAGATATAAAATCTTTTCCCAATGAATTGGAGGGAGATATAGGTCCCACCCATCTCATAATGATATGATTCTTATGTGTGACACAAAATCATAAACCATACATCATAGCATAACCCATGTAATAAAAATGGGATTCTTAAACATCATGAAATCATAAAACAATTCATATAAGATAAAGGAATTCATAAAAATAATTCCGTCACAATATAATAAAATCAATGTAATAATAGGTATAGAAACAGAATCCTTTATTATGATATATGGAAAATAATTTTGATAAAACACTTGAACTCCATTATTGAGGAAAATATCCTTTCTACTTCAAAAACACTTTTCCTTTCTTAACATGTCATACAATTCTAAACTAAAAGAAGTTGATTAAAAATAAACTTGAAAACTTGTAAAGGAAGCTTCTTGGAAATAATGTTTTAAAAAAAATCCATTCATGCCGTATAAGTTAAAAAACATTCTTCTCGTTCTTTTGTCGGAAAAGTCAAAAAGTACCCCGTACGAAAAATGACAAAAGATTCCTTTCGTATATTTTACTAAAAACTCACCAAAGGTTAAAATTGGAAATAAACTATTGTAGAATGATGTAAATATTACATATTGAGGAAACATGGATGTGTATGATAAAATTCACCCCAGAAAATTCCAAAGTATAAAAAATCTCAGATAAAAATGAGATTGTGATATTTCCCTTACCTTAGGTCCTATTTGCTTCGTAAGTGTCCAATCCTCCTATATAATGATTTAAATAATGTCATTTACTTATTACAGAATCATACTCATTGTTATGATTTCATATATGGTTCACTTATGACTTTATTTTACCCGTTTTTTTGTAAATTCCATGTTAAAGAGCGTTTTGGGTAAAATCATTTCATTTGTCATCCATGTTTTGAATTGTAATTATTCATATGATTACATAGATCATGATTACTTAATTACAGAATATAAAACATGATTTATATATAATATATATTCAGAATATACATATATATAATAAATCTGTAAATGGAAAGAAATACACCGTTCATGGAGACGGTAGGCCGTATGTACGCATGAATGCTGTTTTCATTTCCTTATTGAGTTGATTGGAATTAAGTAGATGACATACATATATATACACATAAATACAGTATCATTATTATGTCATATATTTCTTTATTACTTATTATATATACTTTATAATCATTCATGAATGGTTAACGTGGAGAATTAATCTCATCGCATCGTGGGGACGGTAGTCCGTACGTACGCATGAGCGATGATATCGTTCTCATGATCAAGGAATTATATTGGAGTGTATGTATACTATTTCAGAATCAATATCACTTTACAATAATCATATATAGTTATTATTTAAACCATTATACTCATCCAAGTAAGGTGGTGGTGGAAAATAGATTACACCACGGCGTGGTATTCCGTACGTACGCACGTGCGGTGATTTTGTTTTCCGTAGGATGGATAGATGGTGAAATAGGGTTGTTTCATACTTATAATAACATATCAGTATATTAGTGATACTTATTTTATTACTTCATAATGAAACAACCTAAGAAGAAGAAGTGGAAGTAGAAATAAAGTTGAAATAATCGGTAACAGACATTACCTCTTCTTTGAAGCGCCTCTTTGAGATCTCCTTTTAGGGCACTAAAATTTGTCATTGAGGAAGAGAAGAACCTCTAGGATGTTTCTAGGGAAGTGGAGAAGAGAATTTGGTAGGGTTTGGCCGAGCATGAAGGCTCAATGTGGTGTGAGGAAGAGAGGGAGGAGGTGCCCTTTTATAAGGGAGGAGAGGGGCACTTTTGGAATAACTAAAAAAAGTATTTTATTATAAAGACAAATTCGGTTTTAAATAGCTCCAAATTGATTTATTTAGAAGCTAAGGTGGGTATGGGTGGAAATACTCTCATCCAATAGAATTTAGACAAGTTCGGGTTCCTATTTTAACCTTATCATTTATATTTAACTTTAAGATAGATAATTTTACTTTTATCGTGTCTTTTTGTGTTATTACACTATAAGGTTAATAAACTTACTATAACAAGCCAAACGAACCCCCAGTTGTTTATTATTAATATATATAATCTTAGCTAAGTCCTTTGGCTGAACATTAGATTTTTAGGAATAAAATAACAATTAATAATATAATATTTGTTTTAAAAAATATTTTATGTCAATTTTGACACTATTTAGTAATTGATTTTTGTAAAAAACATCACAGAATGATTAGTTCGAAAAAGGTTAATTAAATCAATACTAACATTTCATATTAACCTAGAAATTAGTGGAATTCATAAAAAGTCTCAAATTAAATTTATTTGGGTATTTATAGCATCAATTACGTCAATATTTCATTAATAAGATAATTACTGCATCATCTTTCGGTCACAAATAAATCAAATTATTTAATGTCTAAAAATTACAAATAAAATACCATTATGTAGGAAATCTTTTTATCTTTCTAATTAATATTTATAGTCGAATTTATTTTATGTATAACCCTATATTAATAATGATTTTCTTATTAAACTTTTATTTTAACTATTTTAACCCTTCTTTAAATAAATTAATAATAAATGTCCTAATCGAATCCATGTGGGCCTAAATGGTAATATTTTATTACTAAGGTTTATTTTGGTCGAATTACACTTATCCAATAGAATTAGGACATGTGTTAGGGTAATAATAATATCATTTTACCCTTATTTACCCTATTTACTTTTAACCGTGGTAAAAAAAAGTAAAAATTTACTATTCACCAAAAATTATTTTCATCTCATTGAACCACATTTTACTTACTGACATCAACCGTGTGTCTCAGATTTTTGAAATTCCACTCACAGAAGCGGTAAAATTAAGTTTTGTGAAATATTCATTTTTTAACTACCACTTAGTGGTTTCACTATTCATCAAAAAATGAAAGTTTCTAGAAAAATACCAAAAATTAGGCATAAGCTATATTTTATATTATAAATTCAAAAATGATTTCTATTGTAACAAATTCAAAACATATCAGTTGCATTAATTAATTTAAAAATTAATTCCCGTCGTCAAAACATATAGCGTGTTCTTAAGAGATAATAACTATCAAAATATTTACACTTGTTTATGTCTGGTTAAAATGTGAAATTATATCCAATGACCAACATTGTATTAAATTGTAAAAATATACTCTAAATATACTTTAAAACCACTCAAATTAATAATTTATCACTATTAATTATTTCTATTAAAAAGGTTGTTTTTAATTAAAATTTAGTAATTTTCACTATTCATCAAAAAATGAAAGTTATCCGAAACGTACCAAATTTTCACCATAAGCTAATTTCGATATTCCGAATCCAAAAATGAAGTCCATTTTTAAAATAAAATTTATAAAATTTCAAAAATTTGTTATAACTATTCATAACGGCTAGTTTTAATAATATTTTAATAGCATATCGTTGTTTTGTAAAACTCGGTATTGCGTACTACACACGCTATCGAGGAAGGTCGTGATTGTGTGTAATGAAAGGCAAGTCAAGGATTCATGTTGTGAAAGCTTATTTTGTTGTAGCATATAACACAATACATTAATGAAATTAAAAAGAATATTTTTCATAAAATCTCGGGGTGTTACAATAATCTACCTTCAAACCATATTATTTCCCCACTAGTAGTGTTTGATGTTATTTTTGGCATGGATTGGTTTTCTGTTTATCATGTTAAGATTGACTGCATAGCTAAAGATGTTTCTTTTTAGATATATTTTATGTTAGTTTACAAGAATGAAGCCTTAACTTTGATAACATATCAGGAAGCTAAGAAACTAGTAAAAGATGGAAATGAATGTTACCTTGCACATATTGTTGAAACTAAAAGAACTATTTAGATTATTGATGTGCTAGTGGTATATGAGTACCTTAATATTTTTACAAATGAATTTCCTAGTATTTTACCTAATCGGGAAGTTGAATTAATGTTTACATAGTTCCTGATTCTAAGCCAATTTGAAGACCCCCTTATAAAATGGCTCAAATTGAACTTTTAGTGTGAAATAAGCAAAGGAATGAGTTATAGGAAAATGTTTCATTCGACCTAGAACATCTCCCTAGGGTCCTCCAATCATATATGTTAAAAAGAATGATGGTTCAATTAGATTTTTCATTGATTATAGAGAATTAAATAGCATCACTGTTAAGAACACGTATCCTTTTCCACATATCAATGATTTGTTTGATCAGCTCTAGGTCGCTCAGTATATTTCGATGATGGACTTGAGGTCGGGTGCCATCAGTTGAATGTAAAGGAATCAGACACTCCATAGACCGTGTTTTGTACTAGATATATCCATTATGAATTTTTAGTTATGCCTTTTGGTTTAACCAATGCACTTTGTGTATTCATGGATCTTATGAAAAGAATTTTCTGTGAGTTCTTAGATAAGTTTGTGGTTGTATTAATTGATGATAATTTAGTTTATTCTAAAATTAAGGAGGAACAAGATAGTTATTTAAGTCATTTCTTTCAAACCTTAAAAGAAAAGAAACTGTTTGGGAAATTCAGAAAGTATGAGTTTTGGTTACAACAAATTTCATTTTTTCGTAAAATTGTTTTAAAAAATGGAAATACTTTTGATACAGCTAAAAAAGTTGTTGAATAATAGCCATGACCCACAAATATAACCAAGATATGTAGTTTTATAGGTTTGGTAGGTTATTACTAGAATTTTGTTGAGAATTTGTCACTATTATCTGGCCCACTGACTAAGTTAACTCGAAAAGTTGTTATGTTCATCTGGAAAAAATAATGTGATGATTATTTTCAGGAATTGAAATGATGATTGGTGGATGCTCGAGTTTTGGAACTACCTTCAAAAAATGGTTGGTTTGTAATTTAAAGTTATGAATTGTTGTGACCTTATGCAGAATAATCAGGTAATTTTTTATGCTTCACATTTGTTGATACCTCATGTGTAAAATTACCCTACACATGATTTGAAATTAACTGCTGTTTTTTTGCTTTAAAAATTTGGAAGCATCATTTGTATGGAGTAAATTGTGAAATATATACTTACCAGAAAATTTATATATATATATATATCTTCACTAAAAAATAATTGAACATGATACAGAGGAGATGGATGGAATTAATCAAGGATTATGATTGTACAATCCATTACTATCCGAGAAAAGCAATTAAAGTGGTTGATGCTTTGAGTCTAAAATGTTTTGATTCATTAACCATGCTATGTTTGGAACAAGATCCTTTGGTTTTTGATTTGATTATATTTGGTATAGATGTTGTTGGTTCAGGAAATTATTCTATTTTGTTTCAGGTGTTAGTGAAATCATCTTTATCAGACAAAATAAAGCAAGCGCAAAAGGAAGACAATGTGTTGTTGAAAAAGGTAGAGTTGGTTCAGAAGGGTATGTTTCATGAATTTGACATTGATAATGACCATGTTTTGAAATTTGGAAATAGATTATGTGTGATTTGTGATTCAAAGTTGAAGAATGAGTTTTTATGTGAAACTCATAGTTCCCCATTTTCAGTTCTTCCTGGAAGTACTAAGAATTATAGAGACCATTATGAGTGTTACTGGTAGGGTGGAATGAAAAGAGATATTGTTGACATTATTGTGATGTCTTTGAAATGTCAAAATGCTAAAGCAGAGCATATGATACCAAATGGATTCTTCAGTCATTACCTGTTCTAGAGTGGTAATGGAACTATATATCCATGGACATCTTTGTGGGATTACTGAATACATCTCGAGGTAATAATGCAATCTGGGTTATTGTAGATTGATGACAAAATATACTCTTTTCCTTTCAATTCTCTGTACATGGCCTCTAGATCAACATTCTCAGTTGTATGTTAAATATATAGTCAAGTTTCATGGTGTTCCTCTCTCAATTGTATCTGATCATTATCCCAGGTTTACTTCTACCATTTGGAAAGGTCTTCATAAGTCATTAGGTACTGAATTAAATTTTAGTAGTTCTTTTCCTCTTCAATTATATAGGTAGTTAGAACAAACAATTCAGTCCTTGGAGGATATTCTACGTTCTTGTTCACTAGATTACATATGATGTTGGTACCAACATATTTCTTTGGTTTAATTTCCATATAATAACAATTTCTATTCTAGTATATAGATGGATCCATTTGAGGCATTATACAGAAAGCGTTTTCGAAATCCATCTTTTTGGGATGAATTAGCTGAAAGGAATCTAATGGGACGAGAATTGGTAGAAGAGAAGGAAAAAAATATCATATGATTCAAAAACATATGAGAACCTCTCAAAGAAGGAAAAAAAGTTAATCAGATAACTAGAGGAATGATCTTTTTTGAGGTAGTTGGTCATGTCTTTCTGAAAGTTTCTCCACTTAAAAGTGATATGTGTTTTGGTAAGAAGATAATGTAGAGTCTGAGGCTCATAAGACCTTATGAAATCCTAGAGAAAGTTGGATCGGTTGCGTATAAAGTGGCTTTACCTGCATTTTTATCCCAGGTACAAATTTTTTTTCAGGTTTCAATGTCGAGAATTTTTATTCCAGATCCATCTCATCACATGGTTTAAGTCCATAGGTAGTTCAGTTGGAAAAGAAACTCTATTATGAGGATCAACCATTCCAAATTTTGACCTTAGAGAGAAAGTGTTGTGGAATAAGGTAATTCACCAGGTAAAGATTTTTTGGAAAACCCATATGGTTCAATAGGAAACGTGTGAATTTGAAAATTCTACGAGGGATAAATACCACCATTTATTTGATAAGTGAATAAAATTTTTAGGACACAATTTCCAAAAGGGGGGATGGATGTAACATCACATTAAAATAAAGAAATAATACATTTACATTTTAATTAATAAATTGATAATTTAATATTAATTTTACTTTAAATGGGTTTCTATGATCGATGGCATACCCGATATGCAATAACGGGTTTCATTGAAATCTTACGTTGCATAATAATAATATAATATTATTATTTAAAAAGATATTTAATGCCTAAAATTTTTATTGTTGGGAATTAAAATAAATAACTACAATATGATTATACATGTTTCTTAAAAGTTTTTTCATTTATCCAATAAAATTTAGTGGCTTAAAATGTGAATGATTCTAACTTTTCGCTAAATTTACTTTAAAAGGTTGATTTATCGCCTTTTGATGGAGAACCCTCATTAAATATAGTTTTGGACACTTTTATATGTTCTATTTTTCAAAATAAATTTTTTTAGAACCGAGACATCGAAATATACTTTGGGGAAAATTTTTCTATTTTCCTATAATAAAATTCAATTTTTGATGAATAGTGGAAAATACAGTATTTTAAAAACTGATTTTTAATATAATTTATTTATATAGTTAGGTTATCATTATAGTTGGTTTTAAAGTTTAATTAGATTATATTTTTACCATTTCATCTAATTTTGGTCATTGTAATTAATTTTACATTGAAATTGTACATAAACAAGTGTCAATATTTTGATAGTTAATTTTTATTAAAACACGCTTTTTGTTTTGAAAAAAGGAATTATTTTAAATTTATTGATAAAACACTTATGTTTTGAATTTGGTAAAACAGAAATCATTTTTTAATTCGGAATATCAAATATATCTTATGGTAATTTTTTGGTATTCTTCTGAAAAACATCAATTTTTTATGAATAGTAAAACCACTGAGTTGTATTTAAAGACTGATTTTTTTAAATGAAAATTTTCTACTTATATGAATTGAATTTCCAAAATACGACATATATGGTTTTTATTAGTAAGTATAATGTGTTTCAATACAATGAAAATAATTTTTGGTGATTTATACCCTTTGACTTTTATTTACCACAGTTAAAGGTAAATTTGGGTAATGCAAGGTAAAATGAATATCATAATAATATAAAATTACCTTAACACATGTCCTAACCATATTGGATGAGACATGGTTGAACATGGGAATTCTTGGGTCTATTTTTGACCACAAAAAGCCACTTAAGAGTTATAATGACACTTTATTTAAATTGACTTAATGTAAAGGAAAAAATGACAAAACCAAATATATTTTAGTAAATTAAATTCTACATAGGGTTATTTAAGTTTATGTTTTGACTATAAACATTCATTGAAAATATAAAAATATTTCATACATCATGGTATTTTTTTATATTTTTTTGACATCAAAAAAATTAAATTATTTATGACACCATAAAGATGCAGTGTTTACATATTTAATAAAAGATATAAAACAATAATATTATAAAGATTAAAACAATATCCAAAACACTTCCAATTATAATTGGATTATTTTATGTTGCCCATGACTCATCGTATCATTGAATTTAATTAGTTTTGGACCTTTGGAAATGGAATATTATTATATAATAAAATAATATTTTCACACTTTCCTGAAGACCCCCTCTTCCCCATATTAAAAGACCTCACCTTTATCCCATTACTCACACCTCTCAATCCACTTATCTCATGCATCCTTTCCAAAATAATCATTAAAGATAATTATCTTCCTCCAAGAAGTCTTATATTTGGTAGAAGGCACTTCAGGAAGTCCTTTTAGTTCAAACCAATGGGAGTTACCTTAATTAAAGATAATGATTTCTCTTAAATTCAATTCTTTTATTTTAATTCACCATCCCATCAACTCATTTTATTCATTTCATTAATAACAACAATAGTATCCTAAATATACTAGGATTTTTTTATAATAAGGATTAGAACTACATTTTCACACACCTCCATCTAATAGGTAAGAACATATTTTTTTTGGATGGAAAACTAACGCTTCACAAAACGATGATTGTTAAATTATCTTCTACCACCTCACATGGTGGACATTATGATGGCACTATATTTATATATGATAAATATCATGTCTATGTTTTCTTTATGCTTTAGTATTTTCCCTTTATATCATACCTTTACAGTTTCTATTCTTGGTAAACAAGATAATTTAATTTGAGGAAGTCCAGACTACCGCCCCCTCAAAGTGATATGACTCCTCATGCCATATGTGGAACGTTTAAAGGATAGTGTTACTGAAATTATATAAATTATATTATACTGGAATTATAATATACATATGTATCATTATGTTTTCATTCCATTAAATATGAAATAGAAATGAATGTGGTGTTCATGCGTATGTACGGCTTACCGTCTCCATGAATGGTGCATTTCATTTCTTACCTCCAAATGTTATGTACTATTATAAATAGATTTATGTTCGAGATATATAAGATATATATGAAATATAAATCATTTGTATCATTCTTGAGATATTGTACTCTTGACCACATAGAAAACATGTAAATATAAGATGTTCATTTCCAACTCAAGTACCAAATATCAACAAAACGACCATTATTTACATAAATGATTAAATCATGTTTATAACATTGTAATAAGTGATTTAAAAAAAATTATTAACATGAAAAGGGTTCTTAATCAAGTATAAATTAACATTATTTTATTATTCAAAAGATTAAAGAATGAACTGGTCATATCGGACATGAGGTAAGGACTCCATCTCAATATCTTTTCATTAAAGCATATTTTGTTTTAATACATAACTTTCATTTATATGGTGTTTAGAAACCGTTGAAATTTCATTTTATTCAAAGGGAATATTTTTCAATGAGGCATTTTACTAGAGAACAAAAATAATTTTTCCTTTTAACAAAAGAGGTGACAACGAACTTTCCATCGCCGTGAGTATTATTTGACCTTTAGCCTCCTTAACAAGCAAAAAAAATTTTAAAAGGAAAAAATACCATATTATCTTTTACGTATTTTGGTACTGAGAACAGTTTCAATAATGGATATGTTATGTCAATATATTTAAATGATATATTGTGATTTAAATGTGGAAATGTTATCTTTTCTTTATTTTTGTTTTATGTCTTATGAATATGTTATGATTCTTGGGAATTGTTTACGTATACGGGTGGTTCCATGATAATCTGAGGGCGGGTGAGCCCAAAATTTCTCTCCAATTCATTGGGTTACATGGAAGAGGTAAACATTAATGTTTCTTTTGAGAGATTTTGGGAATATACTGTGATGGGTATTCCAAATGTAACTCCCTATGTATATTTTAATGCTACAACATATGTATGTTATGGATGCCACATTTTACTTTTATGACTTGTGTTTACTATATAAATCTATGATTTTAAGAGGTCTGTTAAAGAGATTATGTTATGTATGTATTAATGAACTAATGTCATCTTTCTTTGTTTTATAACCCTTACTGTGCATTTTATGCTAGTCCCAATTTTGGATATGTTTTTCACATGACATAAAGATGAATAGGGTCAAAGATGGGATCAAGGAAAAGAAATGTTGTCTAAAACATGAGAGTATACATGACTCTTTTTTCAAGAGTTTTTATTTAATGAAAAAAATAGAAACTTAGTAGAAGTGTCTACCTTGATATTTTTGAGATGTAATGAAATTTTTTTATCCTAATTCTCTAAATATCTAAATCTGAAAAGATCCTCAGTGTGAATTATTCATTTAATTCAAGATTATGTGATGTTTAAGGTTGGGTCATTATACTAAGGATGGATTTTTCCAAAATAATCCATGGAAGGGTGGTCACATTATAAACTCTAATACATTTGGCGATATGGATTTGGGGGATAACCATATTTGTTAATACATTTATAATAGTGATTTGTAAAATTATGTCTCATGTACTCATTATTATCTTTTATTTTATTTTTTATGATTTACAATGAAATAATTTTATTTAAAAAAGTCATGAAATTGAAAATTTTGAGACGATCATTCCTTATTATTTTAAATAGTATGTAATAAAGAAAATTTTTAATGGTTTTAACTGAATTAGTGGATTTTTTTATGTTATATATCATAATAATATTTTTTTGTCCCCATAATGTTTTGAAAAATATTTGGGTTTAAGGGAATATTGGGACAATGATGAGTTTAATAAGAAAATATTGAAAACTTATTAGGAAAAGGAACCATGTTTTCTTTTAAATAAATTTGTTTTATGGAATAAATGGATATTTTATAGATGTTTGAACTGGTGATATATGGGTTTAAATTGTAAATATTTTTTTATATTTCTGCAAATATATAATCCTATAATATATTTGGGGAATGGAGGTGATTTTTAGTTTTCAAATAATTAGAATTTGTATAGTTTATGGTTGGGTTCTTACAAAATACCCCTGATAGATTATGGTATACTGTATAAATATTTATATATTTAGTTGAAATATATATAAAAATATTTAATGGAACTATTTTATGATTTGTTTTATTAAAATTATTATGAACATGAAAAAAAATTGTCTTTAGTGGACAACCAAATTGATTAACATCATGAAATTTTATTCTTTTTTGTTAAGATGTTTGGATACCTTATTGAAACTATCAATAAATTTTTAGATGGATTAAAAAAAATTAAATTATTCAAAAATTAATACAAGATATATGTTACTAAATTATTTGTTTAGTGGGAGTAGTGTATTAGAAGGTCACAACCATATATAATCGAAATTAAATATATATGTATTGAGTTTATCAAATAAATGTGCTATAATATAATATGGGAATGTGTCTGTATCATTTTTCAAATAATGAAATATTAACTTATGTATATTATAAATAAATTTTTTAATAAAATTTGTACATGTAAAAATATTAATATTATGTAAATGAAAATCTACAAGTTATAATTATTTTCTATTAGAATCATATAATCATGATGAAAATGGAAACTAAACTTTTATTTTTTAGATTTAGTTATACATAATTGATACTTATCAATATGTATTATAGTTGGTTATAAATACCAAGGTTATCATGGGTTATATTTCAAATAGAGATACAAAATATTCTTACTCAAAACCAAATGTTTTTTCATTCGTTAAAATATGATGTATAACCATGGAGTGTCACACACTAGAACCAAAATATATTCATTGATTATGTGACAAAATTTTTATTTCTAAAAAATGGAGAATGGTGAGATAAAATAAAATTGAACAAGCATACTTATATAAGTTTTTTTATAATAAAAAATTCTTTTTACATGAAGGGAATGTTAATTATCTTAATAACAATTACAGTAGGTAGTGCATGATAAATATTTCATGTACTCTATCACATGTATAATAATAAATATCATTCCTATATTGTTATATATTGTTACATTTTATTTATTTACCTAGATAATTCAAATGAAGAATTTATTTATTAGATGTTAGTTTTTAGATGATACCAACAAAAAGGATTAATGACAAGTGATATATTTATAGAAACTAGAAAATTAGTAACTAGAAAAAAATTTCATATTAATAGTTACATGAGGGTATATTGAATGTGGTATACGTTGTAGTGGGAATGAAACTATAATGTAAAAATATCTTCATATTTCTATATTACATAGATATACTCTCCAAAATCTACACATGTTAATTAGACCCAATAATCCCATGACCACTAATATGTGATATTACCTCATTGAAAAATATCCCACTCTTTAGTCATGTTTAGAGGTATTTATATAATAAAAATATGGAAAATTTGTGATTAATGTTTGGGTGAGTGTTTAGAAGTTGATTCCATACTACTCACCACCATGGAGAGATTTTGTAGAATATATAATTCTTCATTGTAATTATCTATCAGAACATTGATTGGATTGGAAAGGACATTCCATACGTATGTTAGCGAGCATAATATAAAATCTACTATGAAATAATGTATGGTTTTTTGTATTAACAAGTCATCAAATAGTAAAAATCCATATAATTGAGTGATTTAGATTGTGGATAATTCCTCCTATATTAGATAAGACATCCTTTCAACATCATTGTATTCAATAAATTATCTCACTTAGTATAAATCTATAGTAATATACAATATCCTTGTTTATTATAATGAAATCATAACCTGGTCACAAAGTTCTGTCAGATGCTTGATTTAACAATAGGAAATACTTAAAATCACATGTCACAGAATATTGGTACATCCAAAACAACTTTTTCATATATCCCTTTTCATGCATAATTATAATTTCATTAGGAAACTAGTTTTCACTGACCCATTACACATATTAATGTTGAGAATGTAAATTTCAATGTAAAATATTTCAGGATGATTACCCAATTGGTGGGATTTTTTAATAAATAAGACATTATAATGATCGATGAAAATTTATGGAATCTACATAGCCATTGTAAATTCATATACCCTTACACAACCATTAATAAATAGAGCTTATCCATGCTCAACATATAGACTACCAATACGCCACATTTTAATAAGGGATGTCTCTCATATAGAATCATTGAATATGAATCATATCATTTTTAAATTCATAGTAGTTAACATTAATCATAAAATTGAGATACCATTCTATTGATTAATATCTCTATTATTTCCCAAATATAATACATTTAAATTTGGTATTACCCTTACACATCCTATGGTAACCGTTATGGAGTTCATATCTACCATAATATATATTATATTTATCCATAACAAAATTAATCAACTAATGGAAATTTATATATACGATAATGAAACCCATAAAAATAAAGAGTTACCCTTATTTAAACACTAATAGAATGGTGAAAATTATTCAATAATCATAAATAATACATTCAAATTAAATCAAAATTTTATTTTATTTTTTTATAATCATAGGGGTTTCAAATAAATTATTTCTATGATAATTGTAAAATTATAGGGGGATTTAATATAATATTTCCCTTGTTGTGGATTCATGGAAGTATCAAATAAGATTAATTAATAAATGAGGATAATGGGTTTGTGTTGGAATGAGATATTTTTTGTTTTTAATTAAATACATATATGTAAAATGGATGGAAATAAATTGATTACTGTAGAAAATGTGACACAAATGAAGAAATATATTGATAAATTATGGGAATAAATATGATTGGTGTCATATAATATGTAGTCTTTGAATATGAGAATTAAATTTACAATAATAATAAATTTCATTAGAGAATGGATATAATTAATTGGGAGATAGAATTAATAAAAGTGGTGTAGATAATGGTTGTAATACATATTTTCTTTGGTTATTGGATGATTGGTGTTATAGATGTAGTGATGGTCACGGATAACAGTGTTTCTCAATTTATGAAATAAATGAATAATTATATAGATAACTCCCACCTCATCCACTCTCTCAATTTAGTAGTATATATTCAATGATATCATGAAATTTTTATAATAATTAATGTTACTAGAGTGTCATATATTGTACTCCATAATGTTGTGTTTATTTGATTTTGGATACATGGTGGGGGTTGTTCATATTAGGATAAATGTATATAGTTGATGAATGTCATGTTTATGATACCGTACTTCTATGAATTTATGTTGTGACGGATGTGGTATGATGTTAATGGAGTGGTTATGGTTCCAAACATTAGATCTATCTCTAATATAAAAATGAGTTGTTAGACCTAGAAATAGTTGGTGTATATTGGTTTTCAACCCAAACTATCACAAACTAGGTCGGGATTCCATTTGATCGGACACTTGACATAGCCTGAGACAAGGAATGAATGGTGTTCTCAATCCCAACATACTGGAAACTAGTGTTGGGCATCAAAATAATACAATAAAAATGATTTATCCAAATAAGTTACCATGATCCAAATGCCAGAATGAATCATGTTGCAAACCCAACAAATGGACATCATTAAATATACAAATGATTCCTGAAAAAAATAGATGAAAAAATGGAAACTGAATACAAAACTATATCCAAATACACCAACATGATATCTACAAGATCTATAGGTCTCCAAAAACAACAAAACCAATAGGTTCCAATGGATAACTGAAATAGAAATAGAAGTCAACAAAAAAGATCATTTATAATGTAGCTGAGTGGTTCAAGTATGTAGGGATCATAAAACAGGTATGTAGGCAATCAACATGGAGACTATTTATTTCATTTCATGAAATATTCTAGAAACACTATTTTGAAATACATATAGAAAAAAGGTTTTTAATTAGTTTATAAAACTTAACACATATTCCCCAATGTTTACTTTTTAAAATGACACACACAACTTTCAACCATTTAAAATGGTTCAACGCACCAAAAAAATGTTAAAAAACAAGTCCCCATTAAAAATCCATATCTTATAACCAAAATGATACCATGTTGAATGTAATGGAATGAAAAAAAGAAATCATAGAGTATCAGGGATAATATCTAATGTGATGAATAAATAATCCTATCATACATATAGTAATTCAGGGGAACATGCTCGAAATATCTAGAGGCAATCCATGGATGTACATAGTTCAGACACACCTAACAGAATTTGGGGAAGCTAGATAGTTGATAACCAATTTAATGCACTAAACTAAAAAATCTAGTGGAATTCCCACTTGGCCTATCCGAAAATCCAGTTGGAACAAACCTGTCTTATTGAGGACGACAAGAATCATTCGCTCAGCCCTCAAGATGACTCCACGAAATGTAATGATAATAAGATGCATTGTAATGGCCCGGACCTCTCCGGCCCATTACTTTGTCAAAAATAAGGTCGCGAAGTGTTATGGAGGGTAAACTGGACTTTATCCACACTCTCCAGAATTTTGTAAGTACATGCCGTATAGTGTGAGTACACACCTTGTACCACATTTCCGGGTATACCCCATGTTGAAGGCTGTTTTCTTTTATGTGTGAAATAAATGTGTACACGCCATGTATCCAATACTACACGTCGTGTAGTCCCTCCGCACGTATGAGTTACCATGTGTTGACAAGTCAATGGTCATGTGCTGTGTTGGAGTCGTGTCCATGTCGTGTGAAATAAATGGGTACATGCCATGTAACCAATACTAAACGCTGTGAAGTCCCTCCCTGCGTATGCGTTACCCTCAAGCTGTGTGTTGACCAGTCAACGGTCGCGGAGCCGTGTTGGAAGCCGCGTGGTGACCAAGTGAAATGGCCGAGTACATGCCATGTACCATAAAATACACACCGTGTACTTTTTATTTTCTCGCCTATATAAGGAGTGGTCCCCTCCTCCTTTTCAACTCACACCTCTCCTCCCCATTCCTATGAGCAGAGCTCTCACAAGAGACTCGAACGATCCTTTTCTTCCATAACTTCTTCATCTGAGCTCCGATTTACGATCCGTCAGCGGCCATGGGATCGTAACGACAAGGTGGTACTTCTGAGCATGGATCCATTGTATTTTCTTTGGCCTTTCCTTTCCAACATCCATCCAAGTTGGTTTTTCCAGGACTAGACAGAAGTGATGGACACCGACAGACATCTTCTAAAGTTGATCCAGGGGAGCGTTGTGATCAGAACCTGTTGAAGTAGGGATATTACCTTTTTCTCTCAAAATTGTGAATCATGTGGGGTGGGTATTCTCTTTTTTTCATGAGAAATAGTTGAACCATTAAATAAATATAATAACTGGTTAAAGAATGGGGATGGGGAAGTTGTTATGTTTATCTTATATCCTATGATATTTTTATCTTTTGAATTGAATAAGCATGTGCCTACTGAAAATCACTGTCATTGGGGGACTTTTCTTGCACAACTAAATGTTTCCCTATCATCTAGACCGTTTTTGTGAATGGAACCTTGTGGAATGTGGAATGTGTTTAATCACTTAAAGTTGGATGATTAAAATCTGGAACCCTTGTGTGATCACCCAGGTTAGACAAAATGGAATAATGATCATGTGGGTGTTGGCTTGGATATGTGGAATGTGATTTGGGTGTTTTGTGGGATTGTTGTGGATCGGGTGAGCAGTGGGGTCACTGTTGACTTGGTTGTGGGTTTTTGTGAATGTTATGTTGGTGATGGGAAGTGGGGCTATGATAAATGGTATCAAAGGGATGATGATGTATGGGTTTCAGTGTGTTTGTCGTTATGGTGGTTGGAAATGGGGCTGTAGGGATTGGTTAGAATGTGAACGGACCATGGGTTGTGATTAATAAATAAAAAGTGGAAGAGTTAATGAATGGTGGGTCATGGTAATGGAATGAGATTAAATAATCGACTGGTTGATGGTTAATAAGGAAGGTTTTGTTGTGCTACTTGTGTTTTCCTAACTTGATTTGTGGATGGAAAGGATATGTTTTACAAATGATCGATGTGGTTGGTTGTGGATAGTTGCCCAGTAGCTATGGAACTAATAAACTAATTCTGCTGAAACGTGAAAACATAAATGGGGTTCTGGTTGTTTATTGTATGCATGCTTCGTAGTAGCAGTGCTGAGGCACGTACTCAGTTTCTCTATTTAGAAGCCATATGTTCGGCTGTGTGTTTGGTATACATACATACATATATATATATATATATATCTTTTGTGTTTTATCGCACTCCATCCATTTTGAGCACTTAGTGCCGAACACTCCCATTTCATGGGAGAGGGTGTTTCCCCCTTAGTTACTAGCTCCTTCCTACTCCTTCTTCCCTAGGCTATGATGGCTTGAGGAGACCTTAAACCTATGACCCTTCAGGTACGTTTCGATTGGGGAGGATTTAGCCCAAGACTCTTTGGGTAGGTTTTACTACTTCCCAAGAATCTTCAGGATGAGGCCCAGGTGTGTGCGGGCGGGATACGTGGTTGTGAGGCCCAGGTGTGTGCAGGCGGGATACGTGGTTGTGAGGCCCAGGTGTGTGCGGGTGGGATACGTGGTTGTGAGGACCAGGTGTGTGTGGGTGGGATGTGTGTTTTGTGAGGCCCAGGTGTGTGCGGGCGGGGAGAGTGTGGCATCGTCAGGACATTCGCCGTTAAGAAGAGCAGCTAACTAATGGGGAATGGTGCGGGTTACCCAATACTCTTGTTCTTAAATACTAATACCTGTTGTGATTGTGTTTTTTTAGTGAGTGTGGCTGGTGAGGTTAGGTGGATAGATTTCCTAGTTGGGTTTCTTCTGTTGTTCTCACAGGACATTAGGATGTCTCCCCACATGTGCATGAGGGATTTAGGTTTCCCTACTGAGTATACCTGTATGCTCACCCTACGTTTACTTTCAGGTTTCTATGAGGACTACCAGGGTCGTGTGGGACCCTATTTGTCCGGACAGTTGGCGTTTTTGGAGTTTCTGTACACTTATTTCTTTTGTTATTGTTCTTTTGAGATTTCTTTTACCTGTACCTGGATTCAGACCAATTTAAACATGCATATGGGATTGGTTTGGGTTTATTTCTATACACTTGTTCTTTTCCTTTTTGGTGGTGGACTTGTCCTATTTCCCGATCTTAAAACTATAAAGGGTAATGCCTCCCATATTTGTGAAAACTAATACCCTTGGTGCCCATCGCCACCTTGGGTCCTACTGGAGGCGGGACTCCGGGGTCATTATCGCCCTTTCACCATTGCCAGCTCCGGAGGGGCATCTTTGGTGGGAGGGGGTTGTGACAGAATGGTATCAGAGGCGATGGTTGAGATATAGGATGGAGTCGGGAGTTAGGCATGGAAAGGATTTCATGGGATGGTAGGGCAACATTGTTGGTTAATCATGGTGCTTGACATAGGCCAGGGAAGATCGGCTTGGACACAGGTTTTAGGGCCCCCGTGATCCGATGCAATGAATCTGAGCCTACCGAACAACCAAGTGAGACTACATTGATTGCAGGGTAGAGACCCTAGGGAAGGTACATGCATCATCATGATTATTTTTTACATCATTTGGGTGTTATGGGAATGAAATTTAAATAAAATGATAAAATAGAACATTGAGAAATTTCCTTACTACTTGGGCTTAGGTGATCTTTGTTTACCATACAGCTATGGCACCAGGACGTCCTCCCCGGGTGGCTCAGATGACCGAGGCCCAGCAAATTTAGCTGGTCGATCAGTTGAGGATTGACCGAGTAGAGGAAGATGACCAGTGGCAGAGGACTCTCCGTTCTTTCCATCGATAGACCCTCAAGAAATACGAGGGTAGTACTTCAGATACGGAGACGGAGTGATGGATTGAGGAGATAGGGATCGCTTTTACCTTGATTCGTGCTCTGAGGGAGTACGGGGTTCCCTTAGCAGTCAGTCAGCTGAGAGGTGTGGCGTGACAATGGTGGACGCTCTACCTCGGAGAGAGGAGAGAGACACAGGTTCCATGGGCTGACATTGAGAAGGAATTATGAGAGGAATTCCTTTCTTCCATGATCAAGGCAGAGAAGTGGCAGTAGTTACACTCCCTTCAGCAGGGGAGTATGTTAGTACGAGAGTTGGGGATTAAGTTCAAGGATCTCCTGCGCTTTTATTCGGATCCCTTTCCATATGAGGAGTCTCAGGAGAAACGTTTGGAGGAGGCGCTTCGTCCTTTGCTCCAGTATGTTGTCACCCCCTTCACCCTTCCGACGTACTTGGTAGTATAGAAGAAGTCAGAGGTTGTAGAGAGGATGCACTCGCAGGGAGGTGCACCATGTGAGGGGATCCAGCCAAGTTCGTCGAAGGGGAAGGCAGTCAGCAGCAGGTCTCCTACGATGGGACCTTTCAGGATCAGGCTAGTGGGGAGCAGGCCCCAGCAGTTCCAGTTCAGATCTTCAAGTAATCGTCCCTTTTTCACGATCCCAAGACTGAAGTGTTTTTCTTGTGGAGGTTCAGGCACATTCAGAGTCGGTGCCCGACCCGAGCTTAGTACAGTGGAGGTGGGCAAGTTTAGCGCCCACCTCAACAGCACCAGTTGTCGGCGAGGCCCTTCCAACAGCAGTAGGACCATGCTCCTCCGAGGGAAGACTTTGAGGGAGGAGGAAGACCTCAGGGTGATCCTTAGGGACCTCGACCAGGGCATGTTCAGGGAGGTGGATGACATCAGAGAGGCAGAGGAGCTGGGCGTGGACAGTTGCACATAGTAGAGTAGACAGCTCTAGCAGGACTAGAGGTGGTGCGAGATATGATTTGTTTGTTCAACACTCTCATTTTATCTTTTTTGGATTCAGGAGCTTCACACTCCTTTGTTGCACCTGGTCTAGCCCATTATTTGGGACTATATGTAGAGAGACATTCCATACCTGGTGCTGAGAACACCAGTTGGAGGCCAGAACATCATATCTTGTGTTTTCCGGGGATGTGGGCTGATGTTGGGACCACATCGATCTAATGGGGACCTTCTTCTGTTACAGATGTAGCCATACGACGTCATCATAGGCATCGACTGGTTGTTTTATGTTATTGCTGTTATCGATTGATTCCGAAGAAGAGTCGTGTTATCTAACGTGGACGGGAACCGTGTAGCTTTTGTTGGTGAGAGGAGCTATCAGGTGGGAATTCGGTGTGTGGAGCCTCTCCTTTCCATGTTAGGAGGGCTATCGGTGGTTCCAGCTGATACTGAGATGATGGATGTCCCGGAGGTTGTTGGGGAGTTCCTCGATGTTTTTCCTGAAGAGGTTGTGACTCTACCCCCCGACGTGACGTTGAGTTTGGGATAGACTTACATCCTGGTGCCCGTCCGATTTAGATGGCCCCTTATCGGATGGCACCTTCGGAGCTGCGGGAGTTGCGGATTCAAATTGATGATCTGATGAAGAAGGGTTTTGTTCGACCCAGTCTATTGCCATGGGGTGCTCCAGTTTTGTTCGTGAAGAAGGAAGATGGTGGTATCAGGATATGCATAGACTACTGAAGGTTGAACCAGGTAACGATCAAGAACCGTTACCCCCTTCCAAGGATATATGATCTCTTCGACCAACTGAGGGGATCTGGTAGGTTTTCCAAGATTGATCTTCAATCTGCACATCATCAGTTGAGGGTAAAGGACAGTGGCATCTCGAAGATGGATTTCAGGCGCAGGTATGGGAACTTCGAGTTTATAGTGATGCCATTTTGAGTTACAAATGCACCGGTCGTGTTCATGGGACTTATGATTTTTGTCTTCCAAGAGTTTCTTGACCGGTTCGTCGTTGTGTTTATCGATGAAATCCTGATCTACTCAAGTTCAGAGGAGGAGCACGTTGAGCATCTTAGTGCAGTCTTGGAAGTCCTTCGACACCACCATCTTTATGGGAAATTTTAGAAGTGTAAGTTCTCGACACAAGAAGTACACTTCCTTGGGCACGTAGTGTCTCAGCATGAAGTGTCAGTGGACCCGTCGATGGTGGAAGCAGTTGTTTCTTGGTCATCACCCAATAGCATGGAAGAAGTTTGTAGTTTCTTAGGTTTAGAAGGTTACTATCAGAGGTTCATTTCAGACTTCTCTTGAGTTGATGCACTATTGACATCTTTGACTAGGAAGAACCAGGTCTTCCTATGGAGCGAGCAGTGCCAGAAATCTTTCTACTACATGAAGGAGAAGTTGGTCAGTGCTCCCGTGCTGAAGTTTCCAGAGGAAGGGTTGTTGTATGATGTGTTTTGTGATGCTTCTGGCCTTGGTCTGGGGTGCGTTCTGATGCAGAATAAGGGTGTGATCTATTATGGGTCTAGGAAGTTGCGCCCTCACGAGCGTAACTATGCCACCCATGACCTAGAGCATGCAGCAGTAGTGTTTTCACTGAAGGTGTGGCGACATTACCTCCTTAGGGAGCGCTCTATGGTCTTCTCAGATCATAATAGCTTGCGTTATATCTTCTCTCAGCGTGAACTGAACTTATAGAAGCGGAGATGGGTCGAGTTTCTCCAAGACTATGACTTCGAGATCTCTTACACTGAAGGTAAGGGAAACGTTGTGGCTGATGCCCTGAGTTGGAAGTCACATAAGGAAGTGGTTCGGGAATCCACCGATTCTTGGAAAGCGATGGGAGAGTTGGCCCCCTTACACTTGGATGTGAGGGTAGAAGGTGTTAGAGGCTGTTGTTTCAGATGACGGTGCATTCCTCCTTGTTGTAGCAAGTGGAAGAGTCTCAGTGGGGGTACTCCGAGGCAGAAGTGATGCGGGATCATATGGATCAGGGAAACGCTCCAGATGGATGGTCAGAGGACAACTGACATCGAATGCTTTTCCCTGGAAGGTTGTTTGTTCCGAAGGCGATGCATGATGAAGTTATCCGTGACTTCCATAGCTCTTCCTTGGCGTTACATCCACAAATTTAAAAAATGCACCAAGGCCTGAGGGAACAGTTTTGGTGGCCCGGGGTGAAACGGGCAGTGACAGAGTTTGTGGCTAAATACTTAGTGTGTTAGTAAGTGAAGGTTGAACACCATTTTCATAGTGGTTTGTTGCATCCTTTAGATGTCCCCGAGTGGAAGTGGGATGACATATCAATGGACTTCATCACAGGACTACCCAGAGCTCAGGGTGGTTATGATGCTACCTGGGTAGTGGTGGATTAATGGACGAAATCAGCTCACTTCTTAGCAATTAACCAGTTAGGCCCGGTGAGTACCTTATCACAGAGGTACATAGACGAGTTGGTGTGTTTTAATGGAGTTCCGAAGACTATCATCTCAGATTGAGATACTTGGTTTACCTCACGAGTCTGGAGGGGGTTACACCATGCTTTTTTCACCAAGCTACGCCTTAGAACTTCTTTCCACCCCCAGACCGATGGGTAGACAGAGCAGACTATCCAGACGTTGGAGGGCATGCTGCGAGCATGTGTTCTCGATTCTAGAGGATCATGGGTACAAAACTTTCCTTTAGTAGAGTTTTCCTACAAAACCAGCTTCCACTCTATTATTGGCATGGAATCGTTTGAGGATTTGTATGGAAGAACATGTCATTCACCCATTTGCTGGGAAGAGGTTGGTGAGATAGGTTCTCCTGGTCCAGAGGTAGTGTAGAGCACCACAGAGAAAGTCCAGCTTGTATGTGAGAGGATGAAAGTGGCTCAGGACCGACAGATGTCTTGTGTTGATCATTGGAGGAGGCCCTTGGAGTTCGAGGTGGAAGATCATGTGTTCTTGAAAGTTTCACCTCGATGGGGGTAGCAAGGTTCAGGAAGGGGAGTAAGCTCTCCCCTAGGATCATCGGACCTTTCGAGGTGCTGAGGCGAGTCGGCGAGGTGGCATATTAGTTGGACCTACCACCTCAGTTCGAGAAGGTTCATGATGTCTTCCACGTCTCCCAGCTACGTCGATACTTACACGAATACCCCCACGTTATCGACTGGGGAGAGTCAGATATGGGAGACGACATGACCTTCGAGGAACGGCCAGTCAGAATCGAGGATCGTAAGAAATAGGTGCTCCATTGATGAACCATTCCATTGGTTCGTGTGTTGTGGAGGCATGACGGCCTCAAGGAGAGAACTTGGGAGCGGGAGGCCCAGATGCACGTTCAGTACCCAGAGTTGTTTTGACTTCTGTTTTTCCTTATTCTTCAGTGCTTTGTGTTGATGTTATACTATGTACCTTTGATATATGGAATGCTTGGCATGTCGGTTGTGAGGAGTTTTGTTTTCCTTGTTCTCTGGAAGTGTGTAGCATGTCCGGATATGTGGAGAAAAGGGAAAACCCAATCCTTAATCGGGATGCATTAATGTGGATGCGATTGAACCCGTGCGGGCAAGTCATTGCCTCCTAAAGCAGATAATATCTCGACATGGGAGAAGGAATTCCCCAAGCCACGTGTTCGGGCAGTGTGTGGGTTATACGGTGTTGGGGGTAGTGTAAGTTGGAAAATCCTAATATATAGAAGTGGGAAGACCCAATACTTAATCGAGACGCATTAATGAGGATGCGATTAAACCCGTGCAGGTGAGTCTGTGCCGCCTAAATAGAATAATATCTTGACATAGGAGATGGAATTCCTAACACCTATGACTAGGGTTGTTTGTTGGGTTCCTGTTATAACGAGAACCCTAAGAGGTATGTTGTTGGGTTCCTCTGGGTTGGTTTTTGAATTCTTGGGGACGATAATGCTTTAAGAGGTATATGATATAATGGCCTGGCCCTCTCCGGCCAATTCCTTTGTCAAAAAGAAGGCCAAGAAGTGTTCTGGAGGGTAAAATGGACTTTTTCCACACATTCCAGAATTTTGTAAGTACATGTCGTGTAGTGTGAGTACACTTCGTGTACCACCTTGCTGGGTATACCCCGTGTCGAAGGTCGTGTCCTTATCATGTTAAATAAATGAGTACAGGCCGTGTATCCAATACTACATGCCGTGTAGTCCCTCCCAGTGTACGTGTTACTGTGTGTTGAACAGTTAGTGGCCATGTGTCGTGTTGGAGCTGTTTCCTTGCCGTGTGAAATAAATGGGTACATGCCTTGTACCCAATACTACATGCCGTGTAGTCCTTCCCTGCGTATTCATTACCCTCAAGCCGTGTGTTGACCGGTCAACAGCCACTGAGCCGTATGGGAAGCCGTGTGGTGACCGTGTGAAATGGCCGAGTACACGCGGTGTACCATAATGTACACGCAGTGTAATTTTTCTTTTCATTCCTATTAAAGGAGGGGGTCCCATCCTCCTTTTCAACTCACCCCTCTCCTCCCCATTCATCTGAGCAGAGCTCTCCCAAGAGACTCAAAGGCTCCTTTTCTTCCATAACTTCTTCGTCTGAGCTCCGATTTACGATCTGTCAGCGGCCATGGGATCGTAACAATGAGGCGAATCTTCTAAGCTTGGATCCATTGTCTTTCCTTCAGCCTTTCCTTTCCAACTTCCACCAGAGGAGGTTTTTCCGGGACTTGATAAAAGTGACGGACGCCGACAGACGTCTTCTAAAGTTGATCCGGGGGAGCATTGTGATCAAAACCTATTGAGGTAGGGATCTTACCTTTATCTCTCTAAATTTTGCATCATGCGGGGTGGGCATCCTCTTGTTTTCATGAGAAATAGTTGAACCATTAAATAAATATAATAACTAGTTAAAAATGGGGATGGGGAAGTTTTTATGTTTATCTTATATCCTGTGATTTTTTTATCTTGTGAATTGAATAGGATTATGCCTACTAAAAATCACGGTCATTGGGGTCCTTTTCTTACGCGATTAAATGTTTCCCTATCTTCTAGTCCATTTTTGTGAATGGAACCTTGTGGAATGTGTAACTTGGTTAATCACGTAAAGTTGGCTGATTAAAATCTGGAACACTTATGCGATCACCTCGGTTAAACAAAATGGAATAATGAACATGTGGGTGTTGGCTTGGATACGTGGCATGTGATGTGGGTGTTTGTGGGATTTTTGTGGATCGGGTGAGCAGTGGGGCCATGGTTGACATTGTTGTGGGTTAGTGTGAATGTTATGCTAGTGATGGGAAGTGGGGCTGGGAGAAATGTTATCAAAGGGATGATGATGTACGGGTTTCGGTGTGTTTGTGGTTATGGTGGTTGGCAGCGGGGCTGCAGGGATGGGTTGGAATGTGAACGGACTATGGGTTGTGATTAATAAATAAAAAGTGGAAGAGATAATGAATGGTGGGTCATGGTAATGGAACGAGATTAAATAATCAATGGGTTTGTTGGTTAATAAGGAAGGATTTGTTGTGCTACTTGTGTTTTCCTAACTTGATTTGAGGATGGCAGGGATATGTTTTACGAACGATCGATGTGTTCGGTTGTTGATAGTTGCCCAGTAGCTAAGGAAATAATAAACTAATTCCGCTGAAATGTGAAAACTTAAATGTGGTTAGGTTTGTTTATTGTTTGCATGCTTCGTAGTAGCAGTGCCGAGGTACGTACTCAGTTTCTCTTTTTATAAGCCACAGGTTGGGCTGTGTGTTTGGTATACATATATATATCTGTATCTTTTGTGTTTTATCGCACCCCACCCATGATGAGAACATAGTGTCGAACACTCCAATTTCATGGGAGAGGGTGTTTTCCCCTTAGTTACTAGCTCCTTCCTGCTCCTTCTTCCCTAGGCTGTGATGGATTGAGACGACCTTACACCTAAGACCCTTTAGGTAGCTTTCGATTGGGGAGGTTTTAGCCCAAGACTCATCGAGCAGGTTTTACTGTTTCCCAAGAATCTTTGGGATGAGGCCCAGGTGTGTGCGGGCAGGATACGTGGTTGTGAGGCCCAGGTGTGTGCGGGCGGGATACGTGGTTGTGAGGCCCAGGTGTGTGTGGGTGGGATACATGGTTGTGAGGCCCAGGTGTGTGCGGGCAGGATGTGTGGTTTGTGAGGCCCAGGTGTGTGTGGGCGGGGAGAGTGTGGCAGCGTTAGGACTTTCGCCGTTAGGAAGAGCAGATAACTAATGGGGAATGGTGCGGGGTGCCCAATACTCCTTTTCTTATATACTACTACCTGTTGTGATTGTGGTTTTTTTGGTGAGTGTGGCTGGTGATGTTGGGTGGATAGATTTCCTTGTTAGGTTTCTTCTGTTGTTCTCACGGGACATTAGGATGTATCCCCACTTGTGCATGAGAGCATTAGGTTTCCCAACTGAGTATACTTGTATTCTCATCCTACGTTTACATTCAGGTTTTCAGGAGGACTACCAGGGCCGTGCGGGACCCTACTAGTCAGGACAGATGGAGTTGTTGTAGTTTTTGTACAATTGTTTCTTTTGGTATTGTACTTTTGAGCTTTCTTTTACATGTACCTTGTTTCAGAACTATTTAAACATGCATGTGGGATTGGTTGGGGTTTATTTCTATACACATGTTCTTTTCCATTTTGGTGGTTGACTTGTCCTATTTACCGATCTTAAAAATATAAAGGGTAATGCCTCCCATATTTGTGAAAACTCATACCCTTGGTGCTAGTCGCCACCCCAGGGTCTACTGGAGGTGGGAATCGAGGTTCATTATCTCCCTTTCACCATTTCCAGCTCCGGAGGGTCATCTATGGTGGGACGGGGTCGTGACATGCATTGAATCAAAAGATCCTCACATGTGTGGTTTAACTAAAAAACTCAACAACCATGATTTACTAGCCCAAACACAAATGAAACCAATTTGATCCTCCCACACCTATGAGGATCCATCATAGATGTACCCATATCCCATGTCATGCCATAGAAAAGTGCCAACTAGGAAGACACATCATTTAATTTTTCAAACTAATTTAATAAAAATTATAAAATACCATCCACGAATTCATGCCACCCACATATTCAATATGTTATCCAAAAAATGCCAAGATTCCTATTAGGACATCATTTCATATAAACATCCAAATCATTTTTTGAACCATTGTGATACACAAACTGAGCCCCACATCACATCAGATCAAAAACATCTTTCCCAAGGAAATATATAGTACAAACTAAGCCTTTAACATTTTCAATCTAATAAATTTTAAAACCCATTTCCAAATTCAATATGTATCACCACATGCATGTGAAAAATTACAAACATTCTTTTTTTATTTCAAATCAAAAACCATTTCCATGAAAATGTGAAAACATGAAATAACACAAAAAGTTCTTAATGGTTCCTTATAAAATTGTTTCACCAAAATAGAAATAAAGATTCAATGTCATGAAATTTTTATAGAACACATTTGGAATCATATTTATTGTCACATTAAGAACAAAATTCACCATCCTTACATCAAAAATCTATTTTAGTAAAAAGAAAGAGGTAACGGACAATGAGCCTCTGAAATCCTATGTCTCATGGAAATGCCATTCCCAAGGGCTATTATAATTTTTAACATTCCAATGTGAACTCTATACACGTATATATGCTCCAATATCAAATGATACTCTCTAGGAATTGATGAATCTACAATAAAATTTATTTTATAAAAACATCACATTCTAATGAATTATCACTAAATTCACACATTAGTATCAATAAATAAACGTATCTAATTTCCACATACAAAAGCCAACTCCATCCCAAACATATTTCAAAAAAAAATACCAAGGGAATACACCACCAAAATCACAAAATTTCACTTTAAATTAAAAAATTACATTTCAGCAAACACCTAGAGTTCATTTACATATCATAATAATTAAATAACCCACATAGAAACAATTTTCACCCATTTACCATTATGAAATCAAGAAAAAAATTACTAACACACCAAATGAATGATTTGACCTTATATAAATGAGTAATGGATATATCAATCCTAAAATTTATCTTATGAAAATGAAATAGATGGAATCACACAACTAAATGACATGTGAATACAACGAAACATTTGGATAAGTAATAATACATAACCAATATAAAACCTGCACACACTAACGTCACTGAACATGAACAAACAATCAACCAAAACCCATAAGTGTTGGAAGAGATATAGAGAACCATGAAAATTGTACAAAACCAATATAAGAGAGAGAAAAAATGGAATAAAACTAAATAATAAAGATAATAAATCATTAACCTTTCAATCTGGGTGATAGATCACCAAGAAACCACCTTGAAATACACATAGAGGGGTTTTAGGAGCTAAAATACTTTATTTCAGGTTTCCATGATTGGGGAATCCAGGTGGACTGCCCATGTGAATAAACCCCACATAAAAATAAGGATAAATTCCAAATATACCATTCTTCGGGTGGGTTTTTTGATTATCATTCAATGTTAAACAAACCATGTGCACACTGTGCAATTCCCCACTATCAAGAGTTACACAGGCTTCAAAAATAGGAAGCATGGTTATATAAATAGTGTTCCTTAATAATGAAACTTATTCACACATAGGCTTCATGTTTAAAAAAAATTTCACCTTAACTATTCCACCTTTAAAATGTCCACTTCATTCACCATTTTCTCCCCAAAACCCATCTAATTCAATGGGGAAATCGAGCCAAAAAATACACCCTATAAAAAGTGGCACTAATTGTGTCAATGACTCCCCTATAATGCCATTTTCTCTTCATACCTCTCACACAAGCTGTCAATATATACAAAGAAGAAACAAAAACCCTTAAAACAAAAAATTCAATCCAGGAACTAAAAAACAAACATCATCAAAAAGAATAAAAAGGCAATAAAAGGGTAAAAAAATAATTATAAGAAAAGGGAGTGAGAATTATCCCACCCAAACACATTTATCCCATATAATCTCTCCCATTCACATGAAAATTAAATATGCATCCAAAACCTGAACGAATATGAAGGGATGCAAAATCATTGTGGTGACCTTTCACCGTACTAGTCACACCCAATCAACACTCACATAAAAAATGTAATGAACTGTGAAAATTAAAAGGGTTATCCCCTCCACATGATCCCATATTGCATATAAAACATTGATACTCCCATTAACACAACCCTATGTCATCAAACAAAGCTACTCCCAACATGAATTTGTCCAAAATTCTCTGCTCAAACTAAACAACACTTCCTTATTAAATGGAAAATATCGACCTAAAAAAGACCTCCCATACTAATGGGAAATTAATAGAATATATCATGTAAAATAATAAAATATCACCATAATTCTTCAACTCCAAAACACTCGAGAATCTGCAAAGTGTGAATGAACCTAAATTGGTAAAAATCGATAAAAATCTAAGGAGACACAAGAAAGAATTACTAATAAAAGGATTTAATTTAAAAGGACAAAAAAATATAAGTATAAAATAATGAACAAACTAGTTTTGTAAAAAATAGGTAACATATAACAACATAGGAAACTATGAAAATCAATTAAATTATCTCCACTTCAATCATTGTGAAAAAATATTGGACAAAGATTCCTCCACAAGTTGGTTTTTGTACAATATGATATGATTTAGTATGGGGCCTATGGATGGAGCCCCACTGTCTTGATGCATCTGCTTCCCCATATTTGTGTGATGGAACCCATCGATATAGTACCCTTCTACAACAAATATTATTACAAAACATTCCTAGATGTACCAAATTGAAAAAAATGGTACACTCATGGGGGATTGTGAGTAGGAAACTTTGAATGTCCAAACCAGCAACACAAGAAGAACATAAGTGAATAGATTGAAAAAATGGAAGCCCAAAAAATTAAATAGCCATTTCAGAAACAAGTTCATCTAGATCCCACCTCTCTCCATAAGGGGAACCTTCTGGAGAGGTAAGATATACCGTATTTCCAACTACCGATTCTCTAGAAAAAACACATATTAAAAATTTAATCCACCAATATCTCAAAATGAAGTTCCTAGGAGAATAGTGATGAATTCTTGATCAATGGGAGAATACCCCAATAGAAAATTGGTGAATTAATTAGATCCTAATGCTAGATCTAGGTAAAAGGAAACCATATCCTCCATTTTGTAAATAATGGCCTTCACAAACTCCAAGACTTGGGGAATACTCTTGATATCTTAAACTTCAATTATCATTACCTCCTCAAGAACAAAACAATGGATGGAAGTTGTATTAATCACTTACCAATAAAATAAAACGTGAAATGATGATAGAATAATTACCCTCTACTTTTCTAAACATATACCTTAAAATAATACTAGAATAGAATGTAGTATCACACCATTATGAGTTCATAATGTTCCAAAAAATGTATCAAATTCCTTGATGGAATTCAGTAGCATATAACGGACCTTGATCACTAATAAAGACATGAAATAACTAGTAAAAACTCTATACCATATGTGACACACTATAATAATTAGGTGAATTTCTAGGTGGTATATTATTAACATAATTACAACATAGAACACATATAAACATACACAAAAAATATATCCAAAAAATTTACATCTCATGAAAAACCAACAAGCTTACAAGCCAAACATAAAAAATAAAACCAGAAACAATGTTTTAACTAACAAAATTTATATTTATAAATTACAAAATACCTTCTTATAAGGCCACATTCCAATGAAGTTTCCAAATTACCAAAACCAAATAAATAATAAAGTTAAAAATTTATAACAAAACCCATGAAAATATATTATTTTCTATTTGGAAAATTGTTATCCCAAAAACATTTCCCTTTTCAAATACAAGTGCCTCTATGATGTCCCAAAATTGAGCCATGGATGAACATTGTCAGAAATATCATATCCAATAGGGTTAGGAAACATGTTAGGGTAATTATTATTATTATAATATTAATTGTTTACCATTATTTACTAGATTTACTCTTTAACCATGGTAAATAAAATATTTACTAAAGTTACTATTTATAATTCGAAAAAATAAAAGTCACCTATTTACACAATTTGGAAGTAAAAATTCCAAATAAGGAATCAATTGTTCCTAATTTATAACAGAGAAGTTAAAAAATTTAATTAAAATTAATTCATGTTGTCAATACCATAAACCATGTTTTTAAAAGTTAAAACACCCAAAATATTGAAATGTGTTTATGTCCAATTTCAATGTCAAATTACATTATATTACTAACACTAGAATAAATGATAAAAATATATTATAATTACACTTTAAATTGATTTAAATAAAAGTCTAATCCGAGAAATTTATTAAATTAAAAGGCAGTTTTGAATTATAATGCAGCATTTTTCACTATTCATCAAAAATGAACTTTATCATAAAAATACCAAAAATTTAGCCAATGTAAATTATGATTTCCCACTTCTAAATAAGAATTATATTTTGTCAAATGGAGAAAATAAAATTGAAAAAAACAATATTTAAAAGGATTCACTGTTAAAAGGTAGTAAATCGACTATTTAAATAATATTACTGTATTTCATGCTTAAAATCTCATATATTATTATTTTAAGAAACTAATATTTATGGGAGAAAAGTTAAAAACTTTTAAACAAAATTTAATCATATTTTATTTTGTTATATTCATTCCCTAAAATATAATGGCTAAGCGTTAAATACTATTTTAAATAGTAATAATTTTATATTATTTTTCAGTATAACTCAAAGTTGTGTAAAACGTAAGATTTCAAAGAAACATGTTATTGCGTGTTAAGTATTATATTTGACATAACATCTCTTTTAAAGTAATATAAATATTTAATTTACAAGTGTTAATAAATAAGAAAATGTGATATACATTATTTACCCAGGATGTTACATTCAATATCAAAATATCCCTAGAACATCCCTCCCAGATTCCTTCCAATCATATTTTCCCCATACTCCTCTTTAATGACGGATCAATCAAGGATTAATGTGTAAGCTAATTATGGTATCTCAAATAGGAGGTAAAAATCCTTACCTTGTTATTTCATTTTTATTTCATCATCAGTATTCTCTATACAATTTGAAATAGTAAAAAATAGTGAATTATGTATCATTAATATAGCATGTTTTTGTGATGATTATGATACAACCATTTCACAACTCTTCTTGATAGAATAATAAAATGAAGTATCCATCGTTCAAACTAGTTGAGTACCATATTTAGGTATTGTTATGAATTATTATCCAACCCCATCTATAATGGTTCATTTTTATTATTTAGTTAATGAATATATGTTATATTTA
Organism: Viscum album; assembly: GCA_963277665.1. NCBI lineage: Eukaryota > Viridiplantae > Streptophyta > Magnoliopsida > Santalales > Viscaceae > Viscum > Viscum album. Next base: position 903,044,489 of record OY728122.1, on the reverse strand, counting down.
TTATAAAATAATGATAATATAAAGTTAAATTGTTATTAAAAATAATTTCGTTCTATCCCAAAAATGTGAAAATCATCACTATTAAATATGTACATACTTCCACCTAAATAAGTATTATAAATAAATTATCATTACTCCTTTATACGAATAGTTAGAATAGTTTAAATAAATTTTAATTTTTATACATTTTACAATAATATGTTAATGTATTTTAGTAAACAAGATCATTGGAAAATGTAAAAATCCATTGAAATAAAACATATTAGAAAAACAACATAAATAAAAATTGGAATTGACTATATGAATAATAAATTATTAGTAAATCAGTTGTAAAATTTTATAAGTTGAATACATCTAGAATTATAACTATTAATATAGTTATGCATAAAATTTAAAATAAATTTATATATTTTTATATTGGTGTCTTGAATTCTTGAGATTATAATTGAAAATTACATAATGGTTTTTCATTATAATCACATTTATATTAGTATTTTTGTATGCTAAAAATTTTATAATTATGAAATTATGTAATCATTATCTAAAAATTTATATGTAACTTTATGACTTATGTTTATTTATAAGGTTAATATGTTTCCCATTCAATTCTATCTCTCTATGAACTCAACCGTCATATATAATATTTTTATGGAAAAGGGGCATTAATTTCTCTTCTCTTCTGAATAATTTCATTTACTTCCATATATTATTTAGATTTATTTAGTCAATGTTATTACTATTCTCATTTATATTATAAATTAATTTGTACCAATTTATTCAATATTATAATTATTTTAATGGAATCAGCTTATAGATTTCTAATTGAGGCACTTTTTTATTTTTACCAAAAATGTTTATGGCCTATTTTTTAGAATATTACATAGGAATTGATTTTCTCACTTTTATGATATTCCATTAAATTTAATTATCTATTATTTTTTCATATTATTTTTTAAAATAAATTGATTCCTTTAATATTTTTTATATTTTTGGAACTTAATAGGGTGATATAAAAATTATAACGATTTATTCCCTAAGAAATTTCCATGTGATATTTTCAGGATATTTTCAAAAATATAAAAAAGATATGATATTTAAGGTGATTTATAAGTATATTATTGTTCAATCTAGATACATCCATCATTATGTGGGTGTTATGAATGTTGATCCTCTCTCAAGACATCTATTTTCCAATTTTAATGATTATATGAGAAGATACATAAAATAGACTCATCAAATTGGATTATAAAAATAAATGATGGTTGATATCAAGCTATTAATTCCCCCACACAACATTTATACTGAAGATGTCATTTTTCCTAAATAATCATACATGAAAACTACATCATTCATCTATGAATAATTTTCTCACAATAATAGAGTATCATGTAAATATATCAACATCGATAAATCGCTTATTTCTATTGGGGATATAAATATTGTTTTCATGAAAAATAAAATCACAAGATCACTTGGAGTGAAGACATTTTTGATAACCTAGATCTACTTTGGTGTCCCACTAAGCTATTGGAATATTATAGATACAATATTTAGTTTATCTTCTAAAAAATATCTTACGTATTGTATATATGGAATCAAAAGAGTGTCCAACAAGATGAATGAGTTTTCTTGTTCATGTTGATGATCACCATAAAATATATATATTTATCCGTTATATATAAATAAAAAATAATTATCATTAATTATGATCAACATATTACCAGGGAAATTATATCGACCATATATGGAAATGAATGGAAAATAATAACAATTGCATTGAATCAATGTGCCTAGTACAATTGAATGGGAAGAGTATACATTAAAGTTCTCATGATTTTTAACGATTCCCTTCTTAAAAATATAATAGGTAATATTATAATGTAAACTAATTTTTATCTGAAATTTCATTCAAATAGGTTCAGTATAATGTTTCTATATATATAACCCAACCCACCTAATTATTTTGTATTGTATTCCAAATTACACTAATTCAATGATCATAAAAATTTCAAAAAATGGGGTTTCTGCATGCAATCCAACATCAACCATTATATGACTCATTGGTTCACTAGGCCCCCAGAATACATCCTTGATATCCCTCCAAATTGTTATCAAATATCCATTTATGAATTAATTATCCACAAAAATTCAATGATGTGATTATTCCACCTTAGATATACATTATCCTAAAAATATACACCTTTATGGTGAAATAATATCTCATCACAAATTAAAATATAAATATCCATTTATATGAAACATAATACTATTGAAAAAACATTAATGTATCTACAAATATCCCCTCATGAATAATCACATTTAAAACCCCTTTCACCCATATTACAAGGATACTAATACTCCAGAAAATATGTAGAGTCTAGATTCAAACTAACATAATACAACAATGAACAATCCTATATATGTCATTATATATCAAAATATTTCTAAGAGCTGAGGAGGACATACATTACATATTAAGTTACAGAATCATTCCCAAAAAACTGATATTACATATTAGTGATTTTTGAAATAGAAATCTGAAATAAAATTTCATTGGAAGGATTATTTCATCAATTACTAATGTTTTTAAGATTGAATAGTTTTAAAAACACATCCATGTTTTCACTACTAATTCCATTTCATTCATCTAGAGTTTATCGAGTGCACTATTTTTTTACATCTACGATCCCTCTCTATATTTTAGTATCCTTATCGTGAATATTAATATCTTTACTTCCTCCAAACAAAATCATCTGACATGGTAACAATTAAAATATAATCCTTAGATTTTATTCTATGTGTGTTTTAATTAAATGAGAAAAAATGAGACTTGTCATGAATTCAATTCACGAGATTTCCCTGATCCTTCATGGATCCTGGTGCTTGTTCATGGTGTTGAATTTAGAATTCATGGACCACTAAGCTATAGAGTTTTATTCTTCACAAAAAATGTCCCCATAAATGGAATATTCAACCATTATATTGATATTATAATATAATATAAGGCTAAAATAGGGCCCATTATTTTCACCAGCATGCAGGTAGTCCATCCTGAACTTAAATCACTATGAATTGAGTCTGATTATGAATATTCATCCCAAATTAATAAAAAATGAATATTCATTAGAATTATATAACATATTTTATTGAATTTCAAAAATCCATTATTCATATTAATGTGAAAAATATCTAATTCTATCTTGAGTTCAATCTAGTAGTGGATTCCATATCAAAAAAGTGATTAAGGATATGATCTTGATGTGGTCCTTCTAGATAATAGATTATATCACACCCTCTGTGGATGAAGATAAATTATATTATAATCACAAACTTCATGGATATACAATGTATAATATATGAAATTATTCATTGTGACTTCAATAAAAAATTGGATCATGATTAGTCAAATGTCGAACCACTTGGAGTATTAGGGATACGATTTAATGGCATCATTCATATTCTATATCTGGATGAATTATGTTTATGTTGATGGAATATATATTTTTTAACCTAAGAATTAATTTATGAGGAAATCATAAATATTTTAATTATATTTTGTTATATATATGAAAGGATTTTGATTATGTGTTGTGTGGGTCTAATATGGACCAACAATTCATAGTGTAATCAATGTTGTTTTATGAGCTCAATGGGTATATATGAGAATATATAATGGCCCATAGTGCTCACATGAGATGATATACTATGTTTAATGGTTTTATATTTGGGTTTATCACGTGACTATCATGTGAAGCATATTTTATTCGGTTTCTATGACTTAATATTTCATATATTGTGATTATCCCACACTTTTCCCATCATTATAAAATATTATCATCTTCAAATTTTATTTTATCATGGATAGTGTTTATTTAATCTATTTGGATTCATGTATTATGAATACAAATTATTTATTACTTAAATAATTATTATTATATTTGATTTTTTGGTTTATATCTTCATATTTAAGGTACATACTCTAATACCTTTGTTCTCCTGTTATGATAAAAAATGTAAACTGATTTATATCACTCTTTATTTCCATTAAAAATCCCCATATATCCCCATTAATTAAGTTATTTCACTAGGAAATGAAGAAATGATTTATGTATGAGACAACTAATAATTGGTATATCTATATAGAACCTACTTTTTCTAAAATTATTATTACATAATATTAATTATAAATAACATAAAAGAATTACACATCCAGGATCCAATGTTTTTTGGTCTTCGGAAGATTATGACCATACACAAAAATTAAAAAATACAACATAAAAATTTATTTAATTCATTTTTATCAATCTTCATAGTTGTCCTTATTTTCTCATTAGTACAATTAATCACCCGAGGATATACATCCAATAATGGGGGGATATAAAATCCCAATAAGAGGATAGATAAGATCATGGATATATATAAAATGGGGTGAGTAGAATCATCATTGTTATCAAATAAACATGGTATCATCATAATAATCATCTTTGGAAGAATTATATAAAGGCATAGAATGTGGAAATATAAAAAAATGATGCATCATTTCTTATTAGTTAGATACCACACATAGTTGTGAGAAAATTTGGCAACATGTTAACATATATTTCTTTTTGTCCCATGAGATACATAAAATTACATAATTAATTATATTTTAATATAATTTTTTTCACATCCATAGCATTATAACATTTACATTCGATATATAATCATAATCACACATGTCACATCAAAACATTTACATTATTATTATGTCCACATAGACCATAAGTCAATATGGGGAATATAATTACACATGGAAGGGAATGTGTTACATTTAATGATGAATACATTAATGAATAAACATTAGGGTTCCCAAAATAATATGGATATAACATACTTAGTAAAGTAGTAAACATTTTATAGTGATGAATAAACAATCTCAAGAGAAGTGAAGGATTAATTTTTGGAAACAATAGTTATTTTGGAAAAATCAATTCATTTTTCAAAAACTAGAGGGAAAACATGTTTATAATAGAAAATAAATTGTAAAAAACATAAGTGATATTTAATGAACATTAATGTAACATAGTTTCATCAAATGGAGTGAAATATGTTTAACCCAATGAAATATAGTTGGGATCAAGAATCCCTTACATTATGTGTGAGTGCATTCTTCACATTAATATCCTGGATAATCGAATTAAATTAATTAATTAAAAAATGAAAAATGTATTTTATAAATATATGATTTATTATATATTTATTAAGTTCGTTTACATCTTTCAGATGAGTTATAGTGTTCAGTTCCATTTTTGGGGAGTGTTCATTTTCATTGATTTTATGTCCTCTTAAGTTGAATTTGAGTATACATGTTTATATAGAATGGGTATAATTATCCAAAATTAAAATTATATATTCATAATTAAAATATAGTTTCATAAATGGTAAAATAAATCATTTGGAAAAATATTTTGAGTATTAATCCTTAGATAAATTATTAGAAATATTCATTTACATTTTTTTGTTTGTTTTTCTTACATTAAAAACTTGTCTTCTTCAATTATTTATTATTTTGTATGTAATATAGTTTTAGAAAATAAAAACATTTATTAATAAAATTTAATTAATGTAGAAACCATTATAGACGATTTTTTATAGACTTACAGGTGCTAAATGTAAATGAAAATGTGGCGTCTATGTGTTTGTAAAATGATATATCACAGGCGATGAATTAATTTATAAAATAAAATTGAAAGAGAAAAGAGTTTTATTACATATCATCCATTGACAATATATAAATACACTATATAAAATATATAGTAAATTTTTTTCAAATTTTCATAGTGTAAGTGAAGATAGAATAAAAATTTAATTAAATTGAAAATAAAATTCAATGGAAAGGAAAGAGGATTTTTTCCTCTTTATTTTTTCCTCCTAGAGAACATCTTTAAGAAAAGGGGTTTGGCCTCTTCATGAAAACATGATCTCTAAGACATGTGGGAGGGTCATGGGAAGATATTTGGAAATATTTTGGGAGATTCAAATTGCTTGGACGGTGTATGCCTATGAGGTGGCAAGGGGTTGTATTTTAACGGGTGGAGATGAGTGTTTTCACATTATTTTATTCATTATCTTCTTATTTCGGATCAAGACTATCAATAATATTATAACTATCAATCAATTTAGGGAATTAATTAAGGATAGTTCTAGACTATGTTGATTATATTATAAATGACTCACATAATATTTTATTTAAGTTATAATGTATATATACCGTAAATTACCATATTTCACTATTTATAAACAAATTACACAATTATAGAAAAATACAAAAAATTGTCCTTATCCATTTTTATGTGTACAATTTATAAATAAACACCATATTATTAATAAGGTTTTCTATATGTGGGAAATTTAATTTTTAATTTCAATAATAATTTATCATAAAATACCAATTTTAAAATTATAACTCATTTTGTGACACTTTCCAAAATTAACTATTGTCTCATAAAATTATCTTATAATAATATGAAAAAATATTAACATATGATATATTTATTGAAAATAAATTTTATTTTATATATGTTCATTACTTAAAACATTTTAGATATATATTTATGACTTATTAAAATATTGATACTTAATTGATCGTTTTTAAAATAACCATTAACATTTTCTTCATATAATCATAATCTTTTCTGATTATTATGATACATATATTTTATTAATACATTCAATGGGATCTTACAATTATATTGGAAAAATTATTATACATATGGGTCATGTAACTATTTTAAATTTAATGTTAGAATTCCATCATTATAGGTTCTTTAATTTTTAAAATAGACTCTATTTTATTTTATTATTAATTTATTATTTTTAGATTTCCACCTTTGTGTGATTTTATGTGATTTATACTTTATTAAATAATAATTAGTAAGTAGATATTCAATAGATACATTTTTTAGTCATCTCAGTGTTTCCCCTTTTTAAAATTTCTCCATCTAAATTTAGTTTTACATAATGAGGTGAGGGCACTCCTACTTCGTCACCTCATCCAGTTCCCAATTAACTTATTCATTCATATTGTTCCTACAAAATAGTACGACCAAATGGGTTTCCATGTTGTATAAAACCATATCTCTTAGGTCCAGAATCGTTACTAGCTACAACTCAAAAAATAGATCATATTCCACCTATAATACCTCTAAGGTTTGTATATGTAAGGGATCTGGTATCTATTTATTCATGAGAGATACATAGAACAGATCATGAATTTGAGACATAGCTGGTGGAAGTGAAAGCTGATAGGCCAGTTCTACAATGCGACAATGGATATCAAAGGGGGAAATGAACCATTGGATGAACATCCCTCTCGTTCCAAACTACATGAATATATTCCATGGTGATATTTAATGAAAAACAATATCACCAATAGAGAAATACATGTCCCATAGATGGTTTTCAGCACATATATATTTCAAACTCTGAGATGGTTTGATATGTTTCAGATGGAATGATGCTTCTCTGTAAAGTCCCGTAAATTTCAAGGAAATTTTTTTTCTTAATTTTCTTTGGAATTTTACAAGAACGCAGTTTCTGACGGTGCCTGATTCCGAGGCCCGGTGTGCCCAAAATCATTTTCTAAAGTTTGGCTCGGGTACGTTCAGTGAACGAACGGGCGGGTTTTTCTAACTTTTGTACTAGTGCCCGGAATTGAATTCTGAGGGAACCGAGGAAATCGCAGTGCCGGTATTTGCTTAGAAACGCCTCTTCCAGAGTTGCGTTTGCTCGGGTGTGGTTTTTAATTTTCGGGCTTAAAGTTAAGAAATAAAATAATTTTGCGATAACTTTATTTTATTTCACTTAAGCCACATGGAAGCCACTTGAAGCCACTTAATGGCGGCTTGAACTGAGTTTAACCGGATAGGATGATATCCTGAAATATCCTACCCCCTTGGTAGGATATTTGTGAGGTGGGCCCCGCATGAGCCCCGCCGTTTCTTTCCGCTAAGAAACGCACCCGTGAAAACCCGTCTTTATGAAAGTCAACTGACGCGTTTCTTAAAATCATAACAGACCATTTAATTGGGCGGTTTATTTCGTGAATTAAATGGGTTGTTTCTTTCATTGAATTAATTCAACGAATTGATTAGTCGTTTCTTAACCAGTTTTCAAATTCGTTGGCGTAATAATAAAACAAGGCCAATGCACGACCTCTGGTTATTTGCGCGTTGAGATGATTTGAGAGGACCCTTGTATCTTCTTCTCCCTTGCGAAGAACGCGAAGAACACGAAGAACGCGAAGAACGTGAAAAACGCTGAACCCGGAAATCGACGACGCTTCCGTCCGAGACGTTCTTCCTCGCTCCGATCTCCGATCACCAACCGTTTGAGGTGAGTGATTTCGGATTTCCTCTCAAGGTTCTTTTTTTTGGTTTTAAGCAAAACACAGATTTAATTATTTATAATTTAAATCTGTTGTTCTTGGTCCGTTGAGCTCGCCGACTAAACTCCGGATTCCGCGACGACACGACGACCCGACGATCCCCCTCTTCCGCGACGAGATTTTCCGCAAAGAACGCCCGCGCACGACGACCAATGAGGTAGGGATTTATTTTGGGAATTACCCACTTTTTATTATTCCCGTTTATGAAAAAAAATTTCATTAAGAATTGTTTCGGATATGCGTTCATGTGTTGAACTCTAATTTCTCCCGTTTGTTTATCTCTAACGCGGAGGGTGTGGGCCAAACGAACACGGCCCGACGACCCTCCGCCGTTCTTCGTTTTGTGCGGATTTGATGGGCGACGACGGAACGTGCCGCAACGGATGTTTGACGATCCCGCAGTGAAGAACGAGTCCCGGGAGGAGCCATGGCGCAGACGGGAAGAGAATCGGACCAGCAGAATGATTCCGGTGGCCCGCGGAACTCGCCGGCGGCGCCCTGGCGTGCCGCCGGACAGGCCGCCGCGGGTCTAGTGCCCTTGGATGCGGCTGAAGCCGCATCCATGACTTAGCGCGGCCCCACGCGGGGGGCCACGACACCACCAGGCCGCAGGGGCGGCGCCCCGCGCGCCTCGGCTGTTCGGCCGCTCGGCCGAACCGGGCCCGGCCGGTCTGACCGGTCGGGCCACGCCCCAGCCGGACTGGACCGGGTCGACCCGGTTCGGCCGACTCCCGGGGGGGTCGGCCCGGGCCCGTACCCCCCGTCTTCGGACAGTTTTCGTTCAAATGGCTGTATCTTGGGCTACGTGCCTCCAAACGACTCGCCGTCAGCGGAAACACGATCCGTGGATCGATACGGTCGTTTCGGTATATCGCACTCAAGGTTTCGGAATAATTTGGGTTTTTCCGGGTTGGTTCGTACACGAAACCAACCGGGCCTTCGGAGCGGAAACGCTCATATCTTGAGCCACGGACGTCCGATTGACGTGCCGTCAGCTTTGTTGAATTCCTCTTTGTGAGATGGATCTTTTGGCATACTCCGCCCAAGGTTTTGACGCAGGTGGAGTACGGTCGGGTTGGTTTTTCCTTAAAACCCAACCGGGCCCCTAGGACGAAAAGGCCAATAACTCTCAGACCGGGCGTCCGATTGACGCGCCGTCTGCGACGTTGAGTTCCTGTTGACGATACGGAACTTTTGGATACATCAACTTCGGACTTCGTGTCAGTTGATGTATCGGCCTCTCGGCTCGTGGAGCGGACCCTCCCGAACGAGCTTGCTGTGTGCGGGAACCCTAGAGCTGGCTGCGACTGCTTCCTCGACAGCGACGAATGTGCAGAGATCCTCCGTGGAATCCAACGACGACCGTGTAGAGATCCTCAGTGGACTGCAACGACAACTGTGCAGAGATCCTCTGTGGACTCCGACGACGACCGTGCAGAGATCCTCAGTGGACTGCGGCGACGACTGTGCAGAGATCCTCAGTGGACTACAACGACTATTGCACTCAGCGATCCTGCGTGGATCAGTGCTCTAGGTCCTGTGTGGGCCCGGTCCTGTGTGGGCCCGATCATGTGTGTTTCTGATCATGTGTGGGTCCGCGCTCAGCGGTTCTGTGTGAGCCAGCGCCTACAGGTCCTGTGTCGGCCCGATCCTGTGTGGGTCATTGCAGGGGTTAGTTACCTATCGATCCTTCGTGGGTCCGACGACTTAGATGGATCAGTGATCGTCTTTATCGTCATCCGAAGAAGTATAACTGTGTGAGCTGAATCTTGTGTTGAGCTATCCTGTGTGGATTTACTGTTTACTCTCCTTTGTGGATTGTGTTGAGCTATCCTGTGTGGATTTACTGTTTACTCTCTTTTGTGGATTGTGTTGAGCTATCCTGTGTGGATTTACTGTTTACTCTCCTTTGTGGATTGGGTTGTTCTATTCTATGTGGGTATACGTTTTCTTTCCTGTGTGGACTGGGTTGTGCTTGGGCTCAGACGTTGGAGTCGAACGGGAATTGAAGACATAGGTATATGTATGGGCATATATCTAAGCCGTGTCAGATGTTACTTCGTGATTGTATCTTTCCTTTGTGGAATATCCTTTGTGGATTTCAGGAGACCTTCGGGGGTCTCGGGGTCCCTACTGAGTAGCTTATACTCACCCCTGCATGGGCTTTGCCCGCACTACGTTGTGCTGGTTGCAGACGACGGACAGCGCTGATCGTGGTGGAGGCGTGCGGAGCAGGACGGTACCTGGAGGTGGACCACTGGGCGGGACATACTCGGAGCGGTCATGTGGACCCGAGGAGCAGTGGAGGCTATCTATACCCACCCTTCAGGTGGGACTTCCAGAGGACGGCTCGACACTACGGCTTTTCCTTTCAGTTGCTGTTTTTCCTTTCAGTTGTACTTTATAGTTGGGCTTTTATTTCCGGCCCCTTTTACTTTCAACACAGCTTCTACAGTTTTTACTTAGTGTTTACTTTTCCTCTTGCTTACTCTGTGGTGCTTTTTTAATTTTCAAAGGCAATGCCTTCCCTTTTTGTTGGTATTTACGCCTTGGTGCTAGTCGCCAGCCCCTGGCCTATGGAAGGCGGGCTTGGGGTAGTCACGACACGGGCCCCGAGGATGGGTCGTGACAAATTGGTATCAGAGGTGGTCGGTTCTACCGCAGACTCTGATCTTTCTTCTATGTAAAGCAATAGTGTTTAGCGTATTGGGTGTGGTTATCAGTCTAGGGAGTCCAGTGTTGGTGCGGCGGTCGACGTATCCATACACCAGGACCCTGACTTCTGATTTCCGACTTAATGCATGAAAACTTTGATTGCATGTGTGTTTCAAGTTTTCTCTGTGATTACTTGTGTCAGCTCACCAGGTATACTGTTCTGACCGTGGCATACTTGGTTCTTTTCAGGATGGCACGACGACAGCAGCCAGCTAGGGTTCCTAGAGTAGAGCGCGACGACAGCCCGCCGAGCGAAGAGGCCTCGGTACAGGGCCTGTTGACAGTAGAGGCACCGGCGGTACCTTTACCCGCCGAGCCCCCGATGCTTCCAGCACTTGCAGCTGACGACGTACGACGCCTCGGAGCTCTGCACGAGTTCCAGCTCCAGCGACCACCTTGGTTCCGTGGGGAGTCGGACCCCCAGGTAGCCGAGGACTGGCTGGAGGCGGTCGTCCGAGTTTTGAGGCTAGTGAGGACACCAGCAGACCTCATGGTGATCCTCGCGGCGAGCCTACTGCACGCAGCAGCAGGGCGATGGTGGAGCCTGATGCTCCAAGTGCACGATGAGGCCTCCCTCATCTGGACGGACTTCGAGAGCCTCTTCCGCTCAGAGTTCGTCCTGGCCACCCTCCGTGCGGTGCGCATCCAAGAGCTTCTTCAGCTGCGGCAGGGCATCTTGACGGTCGCCCAGTACGCGGCGAGGTTCACTGACCTTTCTCGATACTCAACAGACATGGTACGGGACCCCTTCTTCCGGGCCCGGACCTTCGAGAAGGGATTGAGACACGAGATCAGGGCATCGTTGATCTCCCTCAGCATCCCGACCCAGGAAGGAGTGCTAGAGCGAGCCCTTCTGATCGAGAGCTTCCTGGCTGAGTCCACAGCGAGACCTACCACAGGGTGGCAGATAGCGGAGTCTTCGGCAGCATGTAGCCGACGGATGACTCAGGGTTCCAGGCGGACCAGACCTTCTGGCAGACGACCTCAGGACACTGGCTCAGCAGTGCAGGGCACTCAGCGCGGAGCCAGTCTTCCGAGAGGCAGGCAGTGCTACGAGTGCGGCAGGCAGGGCCACATGGCTCGTGACTGCCCGACCCGCCGTACCGAGGGGCAACAGACGGTTGAGGGGCCACCCAGGCAGAGGCAGAGGGTCGACCGTGGCGGTCCGCAGGGAGGAGTCGGATGGGGAAGAGGAGCTGGCCGAGCAGCAGGTGGTGGGCGACGCTTTGAGGCTCTGCCACCACCGCCACCAGGAGGCCCTCCCCGACCACAGGGAGCTGGCTGGAAGAGACAGGCGCAGCTCCAGGTAGCAGAGGCCTACGACCACGGCGCGCCAGAGATGATTCGAGGTACGATCTGTGTCTATTCCACCCTTGCTGCAGTTCTGATAGACACAGGAGGGAGTCACTCTTTCATAGCTGCTTCCCTTGTTCGGAGCTCGGAGATTCCGACAGAGCCGTGGGCTCGATCATTACGGCTAGAGACTCCTACGGGAGTAGACTCGACGATTACGCACTGGTGCCGGTAGTGTGAGCTTACTCTAGGAGGCGAGAGCTTCAGCTGGGATCTTCTTGTAGCGGCGTCGAGGCCTTACGACGTCATCTTGGGCATGGATTGGTTATCTACGGTCCATGCTCAGATTGACTGCTTTAGGCGCAAGGTTCGATGTGTGCGCACCGACGGGAGCAGGTTCACCTTCACCGGCGAGAAGGGAGCCTTAGCAGCACAGGATGGACTCACGCAGAGGATAGGTCAGCCCATCACTCATCAGTTGGCTAGTCTCATCCTGGGAGCAGTTGACGTGCAGAGTCTTAGTTTTCCTGCAGTGGTGGATCAGTACGCGGACGTCTTTCCCGACGACGTTCCAGGACTACCTCCTCGTAGAGAGGTAGGATTTTATATTGACCTGTACCTCGGGACAACCCCGATATCCACTCCAGCATATCGGATGGCCCCTCCTGAGCTTCGAGAGCTACGGGTACAGTTGGAGGACTTACAGGGCAAGGGGTTCATCCGACCCAGTGTTTCACCCTGGGCTTCCCCGATATTGTTCGCCAAGAAGGCGGATGGGAGCTTGCGACTGTGTGTCGATTATCGTCGCCTGAACCAGGTGACAGTGAGGAACAAGTATCCACTACCTAGGATTGATGACCTCTTCGATCAGCTCAAGGGAGCATGATGGTTCTCGAAGATAGACCTCAGGTCAGGCTATCATCAGCTCAGAGTTCGAGACGAGGATGTGTAGAAGACGGCCTTCAGGTGTCGGTATGGCCAATACGAGTTCTTGGTTATGCCTTTCGGCGTAACCAACTCTCCAGCAGTGTTCATGAGCCTCATGAACTGGATCTTCCAGCCATACCTCGATCGATTTTTCATAGTCTTCATCGACGACATCTTGGTTTACTCGACCACGGGGGAGGAGCATGCTTACCACTTGCGTGTTGTACTAGACACACTCTGAGAGCACCAGATTTATGGCAAGCTCTCGAAGTGTCAGTTCTGGTTATGTGAGGTCCACTTCTTGGGGCACGTCATTTCTGAGGTGGGAGTTGCAGTGGATCCCACGAAGATCGAGGCAGTGCTAGCTTGGGAGCCACCCAAGAGAGTGACAGAGGTGCGGAGTTTCTTGGGCCTAGCCGGATACTATCAGAGATTTTTGACGGACTTCTCCAGAGTTGCGGCCCCACTCTCAGCGTTGACGAAGAAGGGGAAACCCTTCGTGTGGTCAGACAGATGTCAGCAGAGCTTCCAGGAGATGAGGCAGAGGTTGACCAGCGCACCTATCTTGAGGTTGCCTGAGGAGGGACTTGGATACGTAGTCTACTGCGATGCATCAGGGACCGGACTCGGGTGTGTCTTGATGCAGGAGCGGGCCGTGATTGCCTACGGATCACGTCAGTTGAGGCCACATGAGCAGAAATATGCTACCCATGACTTGGAGTTGGCAGCAGTGGTCTTCGCCCTGAATACATGGCAGCACTATCTGATGGGCGAGCACTTCACAGTCTTTTCTGACCACCAGAGTCTCAGGTACATCTTCTCTCAGAAGGACTTGAACCTGAGACAGCGGCGATGGCTCGAGTTCCTCTAGGTATATGACATTGAGATAGTCTATACTCCTGGGAAGGGGAACATGGTAGCCGATGCCCTCAGCAGGAGGACAGGCATCCAGCTGCTTGAGGAGGCGACAGAGCAGCTACCCGCCTTGCAGATATCCTTTGTGGATAGAGACAGAGCAGCCTTCCTTTAGTCTTTCACAGTCTCTCCTCCACTTCTACAGCGGGTCAGAGAGGCACAGCGTGGGGACGCTGACTGTGAGACACGGCGTGCACAGATATCCTCGGGAAAGGCACCTGATGATTTCCCCCTTGGATCAGAGCCCGAGGTCCTTTTTAGAGGACGTACCTTGGTACCAATCGCTTTACAAGAGGAGGTTCTGAGAGAGTTCCACACTTCTCCTTTGGCGGTACATCCTGGAGTGGCGAAGATGTACCAGGATCTCAGACGTTAGCACTGGTGGCCGGGCATGAAGAAGGATGTGGCAGAGTTCGTTTCGCGGTGCCTCACCTGCCAGTAGGTGAAGGCAGAGCACCAGGTACCAGCAGGCTTGGTATAGCCCTTGGAGGTCCCGGAGTGGAAGTGGGACGACATATCTATGGACTTCGTGACTAGACATCCACGCACTTCCAGAGGTCACGACTCCATTTGGGTGACTGTTGACCGACTCACCATGTCGGCACACTTCTTACCCATCCGAGAGCAGGGCTCAGTGGAGAGATTGGGACGTCTCTACGTTAAGGATATTGTACGGCTTCATGGTGTGCCATCGACTATCGTCTCCGATCGGGACGCTCGCTTTACTTCCCGGATTTGGAAGGGATTGCAGGAGGCGTTCGGGACGCAGCTACGTCTGAGCACCGCCTTTCACCCTCAGACGGATGGTTAGATGGAG
Organism: Viscum album; assembly: GCA_963277665.1. NCBI lineage: Eukaryota > Viridiplantae > Streptophyta > Magnoliopsida > Santalales > Viscaceae > Viscum > Viscum album. Next base: position 903,029,397 of record OY728122.1, on the reverse strand, counting down.
AGGAGCATTCAGACTCTCGAGGACATGCTCTGTGCATGTGTCCTTAACTTTGGTCGCAGCTGGGAGGACCACCTACCCTTGGTGGAGTTCACGTACAACAACAGCTACCACTCCACCATCGGGATGGCACCCTATGAGGCGTTGTACGGCAGGCCTTGCAGATCTCCTTTGTGCTGGACAGACCCTGGGGAGTCAGCACTTGTGGGACCAGAGATGGTCCGGGCCACGACAGAGAAGGTCCAGGTCATCCAGGAGCAGATGAGGATAGCACAGAGCCGGCAGAAGTCATATGATGACAGGAGGCGGAGGCCACTAGAGTTCGAGGATGGTGACCACGTCTGCTTGCGTGTCTCACCTCGACGTGGTTTGCGGAGATTTGGCCGAGGCGGCAAGTTGTCTCCACGCTTCATCGGGCCTTTCCAGGTCCTCAGAAGGATTGGCGAGGTGGCTTATCGCCTTGCTCTACCACCTCAGTTTCACCGAGTGCACGACGTCTTCCACGTATCCCAGCTGAGGAGATAGGTGCACGACCCGACGCACATCATTGACTATGGGGAGCTAGACGTGGATGATGGGGTGACTTTTTCAGAGGTCCTAGTGGAGATAGAGGATCGACAGGAGCGGGTCCTACGTGGGCGATCGATTCCTCTTGTGCGCATCATATGGCAGCATGGGAACCTCCAGGAGAGCACTTGGGAGTGGGAGGCTCAGATGCGTGATCAGTACCCACATTTGTTTCCCTAGTTTTTGATGTATCGTTACTGGGACGTAAAGTCCTGAGGTGGGAGTAATGTAAGAACCCGTAAATTTCAAGGAAATTTTTTTTCTTAATTTTCTTTGGAATTTTACAAAAACGCAGTTTCTGACAGCGCCTGATTCCGAGGCCCGGTGTGCCCGAAATAATTTTCTGAAGTTTGGCTCGGGTACGTTCAGTGAACGGACGAGCGGGTTTTTCTAACTTTTGAACCGGTGCCCGGAATCGAATTCTGAGGGCACCGATGAAATCGCAGTGCCGGTATTCACTTAGAAACGCCTCTTCCGGAGTTGCGTTTGCTCGGGTGTGGTTTTTAATTTTCGGGCTTAAAGTTAAGAAATAAAATAATTTTGCGACAACTTTATTTTATTTCACATAAGCCACTGGGAAGCCACTTGAAGCCACTTAAAGGAGGCTTGAACTGAGTTTAACTGGATAGGATGCTATCCAGAAATATCCTACCCACTTGGTAGTATATTTGTGAGGTGGTGCCCGCACGAGCCCCGCCGTTTCTTTCTGGTAAGAAACGCACCCACGAAAACCCGTCTTTATTAAAGTCAACTGACGCGTTTCTTAAAATCTTAACAGACCATTTAATTGGGCGGTTTATTTCGTGAATTAAATGGGCTGTTTCTTTCGTTGAATTAATTCAACGAATTGATTAGTCGTTTCTTAACCAGTTTTCAAATTCGTTGGCGTAATAATAAAATAAGGCCAATGCACGACCTTTGGTTATATGCGCATTGAGAAGATTTGAGAGGACCCTTGTATCTTCTTCTCCCTTGCGAAGAACGCGAAGAACGCGAAGAACACAAAGAACACCGAACCCGGAAATCGACGACGCTTCCGTCCGAGACGTTCTTCCCCGCTCCGATCTCCGATCACCAACCGTTTGAGGTGAGTGATTTCGGATTTCCTCTCAAGGTTCTTTTTTTTTGTTTTAAGCGAAATGCAGATTTAATTATTTATAATTTAAATCTGTTGTTCTTGGTCCGTTGAGCTCGTCGACTCAACACCGGATTCCGCGACGACGCGACGCCTCCCCGCGACGACGCGACGATCCCCCTCTTCTACGACGAGCTTTTCCGCGAAGAACACTTGCGCACGACGACCAACGAGGTAGGGATTTATTTTGGGAATTACCCCATTTTAATTATTCCCGTTTATGAAACAATTTTTCATTAAGAATTTTTTCGGATATGCGTTCATTTGTTGAACTTAAATTTCTCCCGTTTGTTTATCTCTAACGCGGAGGGTGCGGGCCAAACGAACACGGCCCGATGACCCTCCGCCGTTCTTCATTTTGTGCGGATTTGACGGGCAACAACGGAACATGCCGCAACGGATGTTTGACGTTCCCGCAGTGAACAACGAGTCCCGAGAGGAGCCATGGCGCAGACGGGAAGAGAATCGGACCACCGGAACGATCCCGGTGGCCCGCGGAACTCGCCGGCGGTGTGGGTCACCGGTGCGGCGGCACCGGCAGCTGGGAGCGGCGGCGCCCCAGCGCGCCGCCGGACAGGCCACCGCGGCTGAAGCCGCGGCGGCGGCAGCTCCCGCGGACCCACGGCCGCGCGGGTCTGGTGCCCTCGGACGCGGCTGAAGCCGCGTCCATGACTCAGCGCGGCCCCACGCGAGGGGCCGCGGCACCACCAGGCCGCGGGGGCGGCGCCCCGCGCGCCTCGGCCGTTCGGCCGCTCGGCCGAACCGGGCCAGGCCGGTCCGACCGGCCGGGCCGCGCCCCAGCTGGACCAGAGCGGGTCGGGTCGACCCGGTTCGGCCGACTCCCGGGGGGGGGGGGGGTCGGGCCAGGTCGGCCCGGGCCCGTACCCCCCATCTTCGGACGGTTTTCGTTCAAATGGCCGTATCTTGGGTTACGGGCCTCCAAACGACTCGCCGTCAGGGGCAATGCGATCCTTGGATCGAGGCGGTGGTTTCGGTATATTGCACTCAAGGTTTCGGAATACTTTGGGTTCGGCCGGGTTAGTTCGTACACGAAACCAACTGGGCCTTCGGAGCGGAAACACTCATATCTTGAGCCACAGACGTCCGATTGACGTGTCGTCAGCTTTGTTGAATTCCTCTTTGTGAGACGGATCTTTTGGCATACTCCACCCGACGTATGAACGTAGGTGTAGAACAGTCGGGGATGGTTTTGCCTTAAAAACCAACCGGGCCCCTGGGATGAAAAGGCCAATAACTCTCAGACCGGGCGTCTGATTGACGCGCCGTCTGCGACGTTGAGTTCCTGTTGACGATACAGAACTTTTGGATACATCACCTTCGGACTTCGTGTCAGTTGATGTATCGGCCTCTCGGCTCGTGGAGCGGATCCTCCCGAACGATCTTGTTGTGTGCGTGAACCCTAGAGCGGGCTGCAACTGCTTCCTCGACAGCGACGATTGTGCAGAGATCCTCCCTGGACTCCAACGACGATCGGGAAGAGATCCTCAGTGGACTGCAGCGACGACTGTGCTGAGATCCTCCGTGGACTCCGACGACGACCGTGCAGAGATCCTCAGTGGACTGTGGCGACGACTGTGCAGAGATCCTCAGTGGACTGCGATGACTACTGCACTCAGCGATCCTACGTGGATCAGTGCTCCAGGTCCTGTGTGGGCCCGGTCCTGTGTGGGCCCGATCCTATGTGGGTCTGATCCTGTGTGGGTCCGCGCTCAGCGGTTCTATGTGAGCCAACGCCTACAGGTCCTGTGTGGGCCCGATCCTGTGTGGGTCATTGCGGGGGTTAGTTACCTATTGATCCTTCGTGGGTCCGACGACTTAGATGGATCAGTGATCGTCTTTATCATCATCCAAAAAAGTATACCTGTGTGAGCTGAATCTTGTGTTGAGCTATCCTGTGTGGATTTACTATTTACTCCCCTTTGTGGATTGTGTTGAGCTATCCTGTGTGGGCCCGGTCCTGTGTGGGCCCGATCCAGTGTGGGTCTGATCCTGTGTGGGTCCGCGCTCAGTGGTTCTATGTGAGCCAGCGCCTACAGGTCCTGTGTGGGCCTGATCCTGTGTGGGTCATTGCGGGGGTTAGTTACCTATCGATCCTTCGTGGGTCCGACGACTTATATGGATCAGTGATCGTCTTTATCGTCATCCGAAAAAGTATACCTATGTGAGATGAATCTTGTGTTGAGCTATCCTGTGTGGATTTACTGTTTACTTCCCTTTGTGGATTATGTTGAGCTATCCTGCGTGGATTTACTGTTTACTCTCCTTTGTGGATTGTGTTGAGCTATCCTGTGTGGATTTACTATTTACTCTCCTTTGTGGATTGTGTTGTTCTATCCTGTGTGGGTATACGTTTGCTTTCCTATGTGGACTGGGTTGTGCATGGGCTCAGACGTTGGAGCCGAACAGGAATTGAAGACTTAGGTATATGTATGGGCATATACCTAAGACGTGTCAGATGTTACTTCGTGATTGTATCTTTCCTTTGTGGAATATCCTTTGTGGATTTCGGGAGACCTTCGTGGGTCTCGGGGTCCCTACTGAGTAACTTATAATCACCCCTGCACGGGCTTTGCCCGCACTATGTTGTGTTGGTTGCAGACGACGGACAGCGCTGATCGTGGTGGAGGCGTGCGGAGCAGGATGGTACCTGGAGGTGGACCACTAGGCCGGATGTACTCGGAGCGGTCAGGTGGACCCGAGGAGCAGTGGAGGCTATCTGTACCCACCCTTCAGGTGGGACTTCTAGAGGACGGCTCGATGCTGCGACTTTTCCTTTCAGTTGCTGTTTTTCCTTTCAGTTGTACTTTACAGTTGGGCTTGTATTTCCGGCCCCTTTTACTTTCAGCACAGCTTGTACAGTTTTTACTTAGTGTTTACATTTCCTCTTGCTTACTCTGTGGTGCTTTTTTACTTTTCAAAGGCAATGGCTTCCCTTTTTGTTGGAATTTATGCCTTGGTGCTAGTCGCCAGCCCCTGGCCTATGGAAGGCGGGCTTGGGGTAGTCACGGCACGGGCCCCGAGGACGGGTCGTGACATTCTCTATCTACCCATTCCCAATATCAGGTCCAAGAGTTTTTCATCCAACAAATTCATCACAACAGGTTGGAGTTCTAAATCAATATTCATACAGAGCATCAAATTCATCCATCTAAATACTTGAGTGGAATCTCTTATTGTATAAGAACTCAACCAATGGAAGATTCAAACCCCATCAAACTATAAATTCCTTTTATTAGGATCATAGCATGTCCTTGAATGTATGAATATCCCATTAATATTGTCAATTTGTTTTTGGTTGATAGGCCATTCATAAATTCAATTATGTACTGAAAAGTTATTTAATATTCCACCAGAATATAGATGCGAACCTAGGATTATGATTAGATATGATCTAAAATTGAACCTGATGCTACTATATACACATCTTTTTCATATATCATCGTATTTTTTTCAAGTGTCAGATCTTCTAGAATAGTTATTAAGTGGGATGTCATTGTGAGTCTTTCCAACACAACCCACATCGCATTGTTTTCCATGGGTTTGTACAGGTGACCAGTGATAAGTCCATAGTGACACTATCCCATTTCCACATGGGATTAGTAAATTTTTTCATCATAATGTTGAACTTCTATTAATCTTCTTTAAATTTTTGACAAATCATGAACCTTTATATATACTCAATAATGTTAATCTTAATTTTATCACACAATAATATTTATCGAATATCACAATACATCTTCGTACTCTGAGGATGTAGAGAGAATGTGGAGCTATGTGAATTATCCAATAGCTCCTTATTTATCCAAAGTTATCATGGAACATAAATCCCCATTCTAAAATAAATCACAATATCTTCTTCAATAAATAACTCATTTTACTTCCCTTCCTTTAGTGCATTCAAATTACTTTGTAACTCTACATCACCCTTTTTTGCCTACTTAATTTTCACTATGAATAATGGTTGAGAAATAATTTTGAAAAGGAATTACTTATTCCCATCCTCTATTATTTCTAAATTTATCCTTTCCATATCCATTAAGATATGGTATTTTTAAATCCACAATATAGACATAGTGGCAAGTTATTTTCTGTTATGATCATCAACTACCTTCTATCCCTTCCCATGATGAAATTGATTTGAGAAATCATAGTATACGACTAGATATTTACTTCTCCCTTTACACATTTTGAGATCCTTTTTGTGAATATATACTTTAGACAAATGTGATTGGTTTTAATGTCACAATTCTCACCATAGAGGGAGTACCAACATATTTTCAAGGATAAAATCATAGCTTCTATCTCTAAATCATGTGTTGGGTAGTTTTCCTCATGGATTTACAAATGTCATGAGTTTTAAGAAATCACATTATTAGTTCTTAGTTGTATGAAAACAAATACATTCCATGAATCATTATTTCATTTTTGAAAAAATTATCCACATTTTAGTAATGTTTTTACATGTGTAGTGATTAACATCTTCCTTTTCTCCATGACTAATTCCTTTCTTTCTTCTATCCAAACATACATTACACCTTTCCTTGTTAAATTGATTACTCTGAAATACAATCATTACAAATTAATTGAAAAATGTCAATATTTCCCTAATAATTCAAGAAAAATATGGATTTCTGTGACACTAGTGGTTTTGTGGCATTCATCAGTTGCATTTTGTTAGAGGTATATAGAAATCCCCTCACATGTGATCACTTGTCCCAAGAATGTGACGTGAAACAATTAGAAATCACACATTCCATACATTCAATAAATTGTCTCCTTATTTAATTTATCCATAAAATCCTAATAAGTTCTTCATTTCCATCCATTATCATAGGGTAAATGATAAAATCATATATTAATAATACCGTAAAAAAATCAATGATGTTTCTAAAGACTATAATAATGAAATACACTAATATCATAGGGGAAAAATAATTTCTGAATGGAATTTCAATAAACTCATATTTCCCCTATCATATAATTAAGGGAGTATTCTATATATATTCCTTATTAACAATTAGCTGATTATATCCAGAACAAAAATCCACCTTAAAAATTTAAGGTCCTCCTCATATTTTGTTTAAAAACTAATCAATCATTGTTAGACGATCCTTATTCATTATGGTGAACATGTTGAGTTCTTGAAAATCGATACACAACCACTTTGATTTATCCTTATTTATGAAATATAGCATTAGATAACAACAAAGTGATGGTGAATGAGACAATTGTCCATATTATCTTGTAGCTACTTCATTAACTCATACAGTTCGATCAGGGCCATCCTATAGGTTCGTTTTTATATAAGAGTAGTTATGTCTATGAGTCCTTTTGGAAACTACAACTCTAAATATAGGGGTACTCCCTGTAACTATTCCGTAAATAAATAATAGTATTACCCAACAATTAGTATTTTCCCTAGGTTGAAACCATCCTTTGACGCACCCATTTTAGCTAGATATGATTCTTTACAATGAATGAACACCGACATCAGGGAATTATTTTCCTTTGGAGATTAAATATCTTCCGTGCATTTTTTAGAGGATCAAGGGATAGACATAACATGAAAATATATTTATTTTTAGAAACCATTGAGGTATTATATATAAAATTAGAGCCAATCAATCCTTAGAATAAAATTTGATTCCAACAATGGATGTATTATAATATTTTCTAGGAGAATATCCCCACATATTCCATAAGTGTAAGAGTCCAACACTTGGGTGTAAATGATCGTACCACTATGGGTTTTTTGGGATATATCTACATATATGTTTTATGGAATTAATTCAATGGTTCTATAAAACATTCAAAATTTAATTGAATGTATAGATGGAAAATAAAATAATAAAGTTATCATTCTTGAGTGAATAGGATGTTTACCTTGAACAACTTCATTTTAATAATCCACATCGGCAGTAGTGATGGAATAAGGCTTCCCATGCTGATTCGGATTGGGTAGAGGATGACACTGATTTCTCTATAGGACTTGAGGTTTAGTGAACATACTTTCATACTGCCCTTTCCACCTACCATTTTAGTATTGGTCTCTGATTGGTGATCTCCATTCCTCCATTTTATCATCTGGTTTCTTTATGTATCCTCATAATTCATGGGACTGGTGGACTTATCTCCAATAGTTATAACATTTCCTTTCCCCATTAAGGGAGTTCGCAGGATTCATATTCCCACATTACAGACATGTGAGAGGTTTTTAATTTATTCAACCTTTCACATTATATCCCCCATAATGAAACTCCATCATTCATTTCATATCACCAAATCAATGTGACCATTCTCCACACTCCATCTCCACAATGATAGAATCTTGAACATCTTTTCATAACAGCCAACGTCTCAAATTTAAATATCATTTTGTTGGTGTGGGTTTAAACCAGTAATGAATTTATCACTTTTTCTATCATATTTTCTAACAAATCTCAAATCATACCTTGAATTCCTTGTGATGTTTGCTTCGTAGGTCATGAAAATTCACATTAATTTTTCATCACTAATTTGAATTCTATATCCATCATTTTATGAATAATTTTAGGGGTATAATTGTTATAACCCATTATCTTAATGCCTTCCCACTCCATGTCATCAATGTTTTCCACCGGAATGGTGTTCGCAATCAATGACCAGCATTGGTTGGCCTCTCTATATGGAGGAAAAATTTATAGAGTCACCTTAACTATCTCATAATGATGAGAAATTGAAAATATCTTCTCCATTGATTTAAACCAAATTATAATACTTGGGCATTAGAAGATCCCAAAAAATTTGGATTTTATTACAATACATTGGGCTCAATAATGAGTTTCTACCTTAAATGTGAAAGAGTATGAAACACACTATTTAATAATTTATAATTTTTTATTTTAGTCTCTATGTTATGTTTTGTGATTTATATTACATGAAATAACTATAAGATTGAATAAATTCAATTGATAAAATTGTGTTTCATTACTATAGTGATGAATAATTAATGGGAGATGATATAGATATTTAATTTACTTATTCATTATGTATCATTGATTCCAAATACACTAAACAATTATTTTTCTATCATGAATCTTGATTCTATTTAATTCACATTCCTCTAATAATATTTTTCATTTTAGGTATGTAATTATAGGGTCTCCATAGTTTCTATCAAAAAATTGTTTTCATGTGTATTTAAACTATGATAAGAAACAGTTATAATGAAACCTTATGAGAAGGATAATTATAAGATAACATTATATGTTATGATAGGGAATAGAGTATAGTTTTCATAGAAAATAAATATCATTATATATAATAGTAATATGATGTACATATTATACTAAATCACATAAGGGTAAGAACGCTGAAAGGGGAGAACTCAAGATTATCTTGAAAATCACCAGTGAATGATGATAGAACCGATGACTACACAAAAAAGTTGATACTTCTAGGGGATGTACATTGTATACATAAAATTTTCATTATGATCCTTTACGATTGATTTAAATGACAAGGACAATGGTTTTCCTTGTTTTATCAAATGTTGTTGTAGATAAAAAATTGTGTAAATATCTATAAACCCATTGAATAATATCAAAAATTATATGATATACCATTCCAGTTAATGATTTTTAATTAACATTATATACATTTTTTAAGGTATAACTGATAAATTATTTATGTTATCGTGGAAATAGATGTGATAAAAATATTTTTGTAACCAATTATTTATTAGTTACATAATTTCATTATAATAATGAACAGAATCATGGAATTTAACTTTTTGTTCACAATGATTTGATATTATATTATCAACAAAAAAACAAAATGTTATTATTTTCTCCTCACAAGTCTAGGAAATTTACATATTTTTTTAATGGAATATACTTCATTGAATTCATGTTATTCTCTCCCTAATTAAATCTGATCTGATTCTTTTCAAGAATTATATCTATTTTTATGCAGAACATACTAGTTATCGATAAAGCAATGAAATGTTTTCTATTGTTATCCTACCAAATATTGTCCATCGGTGTGAGGAAAAATATGAATTTTTTGATGAAATAACAACCATTATATGGGTTTTTATTCATTTTAAATCATGGGAAATATATCATATGATTTGGGAGAAATCAATATTAAGGATATACCATATTTATGGTGGTTTGGATATTTATTTTTTATTGATTATACACATATTCCTATGAATTGTAATGTGGGTTTTCAATATAACTCATACATGCTTCTACTAATATTAATATACAATATATTTAATGTCTTGAACTTAATTATAGGATGTAAATAAGAATATATATGAGAATCTTGTTATGGAATTGATTTGGTTATGTGTGTCGCATTGGGGTGAACCAATTCATTGATTGAAAAAGAAAATTGTATCAATGTGACTCTGTAATGGTAATCAAGAATTTATAATGGCGGGGATAACTGATAAATATCATATAACATCCATTCATGACATTCAAAACTGATCATAAGACATGAATATTCTTCCCAAATGTTATTATTTTTGTGAAGAAGCCATGCCAACCACTTCCAGAATCTTTATTCAAAGTTATTTAGTCCAATACAACCTCGTATAAATGAAAACCTTAAACTCACATCCGCACCCTTCAACACATCTCAGCACAAACATTTTCAGTAGCCCTAATTCAAAACCACACAACACCCATCACAACCATCAACATAATCATAGCACAACCCGATCATAGACCGATTGTGAGACACTAGCCATCCATTCCACAATCTATCAATATCTCAAAAATAAAAACCATTAAACCTTCTCAACCAACCCACAACACAGTATGATTCTCAACATAGTACACCCACAACAAAAAAATATTGATTTTTAACAATTATTTCATTATTTAATTACACATGTAAACATATGGGGTTAACGTAAAATGCAAGATCCAAGGGAATACATTATATAAATGGGTACATGATGCTATAAAATTTTATATATAACTATTCAAAAAGAATATAATTCATTCAAATGTCCACCCCTGGTGAACACAGAGATCCACATCTTCCATGATTTTACTTTGGGAGTTTAGCATGTATAATCAATAACAAAAATCAAGGAAAAATAATAAGAATATAATATGTCACCATTCCCTAGCCCATGGTTACTGATATTAAGTAGATTCAATTATTGATATTTAGTTTGGATAAAATTATCTTCACATCAAAACATTCTTACACCCACCCTAAATGATACAAAATTAAAATTTAAGAAATACTCATATTTTAGAGAAGATATGATTACCACATCATGGTTTCACCAAAGTAGGGGGAGTGTGTGAATCTAAAAGATCATCCAAGGAAAAAATGGTCCAAATGATACAAAACAATTCCATGAATATTCGGGGGGGAGAAAGGTTTGAGTTATCTCACACCAAGAGAAAGGGAAAAACATAAGGAAGATAATATATCATCTTTAGAAATAACTGATCCTAAATCAACAATAGAATCTATTTTTAAAATCCATTAAAGGTGGATCTTGATCAAGACCATGTTGTTTGGATGTCAAATAAAGAATTAGGTTATTAAAAGATAGATTTTATTAAAAACAGATCAAGAAACCCTTAAATATGGTATTATACTCATTTAATGTAAATGATATCAATAAAGGGGTGAGACTATAGGAATTTGGAAACAGTATTCAATACTCACCATTGGAATGATAAAATGTTGGACAATCTATCACTGGATGAAACAATTTTTGGCGACTCACCATTGGATTAATAACTATTGGATGAGGTAACATTAAATGAGTCACCTTCGTGATATTCTATCACAATATACTGTCATGACTCCCCATTTAGACTCACTTTCATGATCTATCCTTTACAACCTACCGCTGGAGACCGTAAAAAACTAGATATTTTAATTTTTTTTTCAATATGTCACCTTGACCTCCTGGAACACATTAAAAACATGATTCTCACAATGTAATGGACCGTAGAGACCGGGGAAAAAACATGTTATACCTCTCAATATATTCATCACCTTAAGAATCCAAAAACAACCATATAAGGAAAGGAGGGGTCCAAAAAACCACCCTATTAGATACCTCTCTTAGATCTCTCTATGATCGAAACACCACTATCGACATCAAAATTCAACAATAATCCACCCTATATTTTTTGAAAGATAGATTAAAACCTTGAAATCCAATGACACCGCCTCTAACATTCTCTGAACGAACCTACTAAAAGACACAAATCATAAGAATAAAAATCATTAAATCCCAAACACATGAATGCAGGAATTCCATTTTCCATGTTAAGATACTATCTGCTATGGGAAACACCAATACGCCCACATAGTTTTAATCACATTGCATTTAATGTGACTTGACTTGGAATCATGTTGTTGCCTTTTCACATTTCATGAATTTATCAGGCATTTCACCAAACACATACCAACCCAAGGGAAAATAAATCATTCCATAAAACAAGTTCAAAAAATAAATATTGAATTATAAAATCCAAAACTCTAAACAAATCTTGGAATTGGGAACATATTTTTTTCCTTCTCCTAATTTCCATTATATAGGACACCATGCCTCCAAGACTTGTGAACCAATATAATGGACCCCCCATGTAACACATTATCTGAGTGATCCGGGATCTCTACTGGGCACTCCATATATGTCATGTTGTCTTTGAAATCCATATATCCCCAGTCTATGAAATTTTAGTCATAATGAAGATAGAAATGTGGTGGAGAGACATGGACTGTGTTGTGAATCCTTCCCTACTAATTTGGTAGAAACAACCAGTATTCCTCAATCCCAACACACCGTAACAACTCGAATGGCCCAACAAACATTGGATAAAGCATTCTCCATCTGAGAACATCGTCTACCCACGTCGAGGGGAAGCATTCAAGAACATGTTTCCCCCAACATCAAACACAAACGTCATTCTCTTAGGATTGATATAGGAGTTATATCGGTATAATGCCTCTCTCATCCTATCATTAACATGGTGAACCTTATCTGCCATTCTATTCACTACATTAGGTCCACGAACAGCTATCTCCCCATCTTATGTCTAGCACAATGGTGTATGACACTGCCTTCAATAAAATTATTCAATTAGATCCATGCCAATGGAAATGGGATAAATATAATTTTTTGAGATCTCCATAAAGGGAATGTGCAACACCAATGATCTACCAATGTTATAGATGCATGATCACAAAATTTCCACCAATGATTGAAAATTATGTTTTGTATGTCCATCTGTTTTATAGTGGAAAGGAGTAATACGGTGTAGGTGGGTTCCAAAAGAATGACGTAATCTCCTGTTGAGTCATGAGTTAAAAATTATTTCCCATTCATACACTATAGTCCTCCAAACTCCATGAAACTGCACATCATTATCAACATACCTCTCGGATAAAGAATCCATGGTGCCTGACACCTTGATCCCTAAGAAGTAATCTGATTTCATCTATCGAGCCAATATTAACCATATAACATCACAACCTCCATAATATCTTGGTAAACCTATTATAAAATCCATTTAAATTTCATCCAAAATCCTCTTGGGGACATATAAGAGATGGAAAAAACTACTAGGAAAATGGTTCACAGCATTAACGAGGTGGGACACAATTCACATCGCCACAAACTCTTCCTTTTCATGTTTGATCCCGGGATGCCAAAACTAAATCCTCGTGCCATAGTAAATCATTGAAAATTATAGGTGTACCTCTGAATGATAGATAGGTAACTCATGTTGATCTACCACATTCATTTATACCGGAGAAAAAATCTCCCATGAAACAACATCCAATTCTAACCATCCTCCGACTACCCCTCCATAGCATCTCCATAACAAACACGAGTGTGCAACACAACATCCTATGGGTCCCCCAGTGGGAATCCTCCACTAGCTACTTCTGATAATACTTCACTGTAATCTATAAAAAACAACATCTACAACCATCCACCAGTTTTTCCAGGTGAAAGGCATCAGAATCCTCCATTTCCTTCCAAGTGTTCACATATTTCTGATCAAACTCTTTTTGCGACATCCTGGTCAAAGCATCATACATGACATTCACCTTTCATGAGTATTATTATATATCAAAATCATAGAATAGATGAATATCTATCCACCTCCACTATTTTATATTCATATGTCACTGGAAAATGTATACCTCAAACGCTTGTGATCCATAAAGACCAAGAAGAACTCACCAATGAGGTAAGTCTGTAACAACATCTGCACAAACACAAATGATACTAGTTCCAGATCATGGGTGGAATTGTTACATTTTTTGTGATGTAATGGACTGTACACATAATTTATCGCTGCCTATTGCTGCATCCAAATACATCCCATGACCATATTGGAAGCATCAGAAAACACATTGTACATCACCCCTTTTAAAGGAAACTGGACCACTGGACAACTGACCCACATGAAATTAATATTGCAAAACAATTATTACCACTACTCACTCCATGAATATCCTTGTATATTCTTGTTATATCTCTCAATGGAGCTATAAATCAAGATAAATTGCATACAAACATCTGATAATATCCAAAGAGACCAAGAAAACAGTGAACTTCTTTCACATTATTGGGTGCTTCCCATGAAACTACCACATCATCCTTTTATGGGTCAACTAGAACTCCATTATAGGACACCATATTCCCTAGTAAACACACCTATTATGTCTAGAATATAATCTTAGAAATTATTCCATTGAGATATTTTTGTCAAAGAACATGTAGGATAGTTCAATGATACTCGACATGCTCCTCCTCTAACATCGAGTAGATCAAGATATCATTGATGTATAAGACGATGAAACAATGTAATATATTATGAAATATGGATTTCATTATCCCCAGGAATACGTATGTTGTAGTTTTTACATCAAATCACGTGACTAATAACTATATGTGCCCATACCTTAATTTGAAATTAGTCATTAGGACATCTCCATAATTCACCCTCAACTTGTGATATTTAGAACACATATTGATATTAGATAACCAAATTGCCTCTATCAGCTGGGATAAAATTTCATCCATTATCATGATAGGGTAGTGATTCATAGTAATCACATGATTGAACCTATAGTATTCTATACACAAACTCAGATCAACATATTTATTTTTTGTTAAAGACACTAGAGAACCAAGCAGTGACACACTAGGCCGAATGAAGGCCTTATTTATTTGATCAACAATTTGAATCCTCAACACCCATGAGATAGAAGTTTCCATCTGATAAGGATCCATCAAAATCGAGGAAGCACCGATCCTCATGCCTTCCCTAACTCAATGTTATGTCGAGGCGGGTAGAGTCACAACCTCTTTGGTAAAAACATCCAGGAACACCCCCAAAATGTTAGGGACACTATAACATCCCAACATATACTGATCCCACTAATAACTAATCCAACAAAGAAATAGTGGATATATATTCCTACAACCAACCAGACAGGTCTGCTCACCAAATAAACCCACATTCCTGCTATCAACATCGGAAAAAACAACTCTTCTCCTGAAGTAGTTGATAACAACATATATGAAATAAAACTAGTCTATGCCAAGAATGGCATCATATGGTTGCATCTACAGAAAGAATATACCCCCAATATACTATTACAGTCCCATTGTTAATCTAAATCCTTAAAACACATCAAAAATACTATTCAAAACTCTAAAGGGAATAATGAACAGCAAGGTCTGAGATTATTATCTATGATCAGTCGCACATCACAAGCTTTTATGGGTGCAACCATGCAGTTTGAAGCTCATCGAACAAACAAAGCATAAGTAAGGGTACCAAACAATCTAATTGTACCACTAAAAATCACTAGTCTTACCATAATTGTAACATCCCAAATAAATGAAGAATAATACATATTTCATATTTATTAATATTTGTGAATTAAATATTAATTTTACTTTAAAGGGGTTTCTATGTTCGATAGCATACCAAATACGCAACAACAGGTTTATTTGTAATCTTAAGTTGCACACAAATAATATAATATTATCATTTTAAATGGTAGTTAACTCCAAGTATTTTTATTGGAGGTAATGAACATAACTAACTACAATATGATTATACATGTTTTTTAAATGTATTTACATATATCCAATAAATGTTAGAGGATTAAAATTAGAATGAATCTAATTTTAAGCATAATTTACATTAAAAGGCCGATTTACCGACTTTTAATGGAGAACCCTTTTTAAATCTATTTTTGGTCACTTTAATACATTATATATGACCAAAAAAATCCTTCTTTAGAATGGGGACATCAAAATTTACTTTGTGTAAATTTTTTGAATTTTTCCGATAAAGATCATTGTTAATGAATAGTGAAAAATATTGTATTTTAATTCAAATGTGCCTTTTAATATAATTTATTTATATGGTTATATTATCTTTTTAATTTTTTTAAAGAGAAATTAAAATCTATTTTTACCATTTAATCCATTGTTGTTCATTGGAATTAATTTCACTTTGAAATTGGACAAAAACCAGTAACAATCTTTTGATAGTTATTGTTTCTTAAAAACACACTATTTGTTTTAACAACAGGAATTAATTTTAAAATTAATTAATTGAACATATATTTTTAGAATTTTGAAAAGTAGACATTAATTTTGAATTCAGATTATCAAATATAGCTTAGGCTGAATTTTTGGTATTTTTCAGAAAATCTTCAATTTTTGATAAATAGAGAAACCACTTAGTGGTAGTTAAAAAAACTGATATTTTCATTTTAATAAAATTTTACCACATCTCTAAATTTAATTTCAAAAATCTGACATACATGGTTGTTATTAAGAATTAAAATTTGGTTCAATAAGATGAAAATAATTTATGGTGAATAGTAACTTTTGAGTTTTATTTACCACGGTTAATGGTAGTAGGGTAATTCAAGGATAAAAGATTATTATAATAATTAAAAATTCCCTTAACACTTGTCTCAACCTTATTTGTTGAGTCATTTACGACAATGGGACTCTTTGACTAGATTTTGGGACCCCATTGATCCACATGGGAGTGAAAATGACAAATTAGATTAATTAATTTAATGTAAAGACAAAATTGACATTAAAAAAACTCTTTTAGTAATTAATTTTTATATGGTGTTATATTAGTATTATTTTCGACTATAAATATTCATTGGAAAGATAAAATTATTTCCTACAAGATATGATTTTTTTATAATTTTTATACATCTAATAAATTAAATTATTTATGACAGAATAATGATGCAGTATTTATCTCATTAAAAAATGATTAAAATAAATAAGATTATAATGATTAAAATATTATACAAAACATGTCCAATTATGATTGGATGATTTTATTTCTATTATGAGTCATCTAATATTTGACCATAATGATTTTTGGACCATTAAAAACCTAATATCATTATATAATAAAATAATGTTTTCCCACATTCCTAAAGAGCCCCTCCTCTCCCTTATAAAAGGAGACCATTTCCATCAAATTCCTCACACATCTCAAGCCATTTGGATCGTCCAAACTCTGGCCATTCAATATCCCTACATCCCTCTCCTCCTCATAGAATCCTTAACTTAGGAAGAAGGCAATTCCAAAAGTCCTTTGGTTCAAACCCAAGAGAGTTAGCCAAATTAAAGGTAACTGTTTCTCTTAAATTGTTTTCTTTTATTTTACTTCTCCAACCCCTAAAATCATTTTATTTCCTTTATATTGTAAAAACACCAATATAATAAATATTATAGGATGTTTTTATGAGAAGGATTCGAGATACACTTACACCCACCTCCATCTAATTGATGAAGAACAAAATGTTTCTGTGGATGGCAAGCTAAAGCCTCACGAAACAATGATTGTTCAATTACATTTTACCACGTCTCATGGTGGACATTATGATGGAAGTGTATTTTTATATGATATATATTATGTTTATGTTTTTCTAATTCTTCTATACTTACCAATTATATCATGCCTTTATGGTTTCCATAGTGGGTAAATACGATTATCTCATTAGAGGATGTGCGGACTACCGCCCCCTCAAAGTGATTTGATACATTAATGCCTTATGTTAGAAGTATAAAGGATGGAGTTAACGATATTATATATGATATTATACTGGAATTATAATATATATTTGTATAATTATGTTTTATTTCCATTAAAAAAAGAAATAGAAGTGAAAGTAGCGTTCATGCGTACGTACAGCTTACCGTCTCCATGAACGGTGCATTTCATTTCTTACCTCTAAATGTTATGTACTACTATAAAAACATGTATATACTGGATATATATGATATATATGGTATCAAAATCATGAATATAATTCTGGATATAATGAAATATTTACCACATGGACAACTTGTAAATATAAGGTGTTCATTTTGACTCAAGTTCCAAATATCGACAAAATGAACGTTATTAACTAAAATGATTAAATAATGTTTATAACATGGTAATATGTGATATAAAAGGAATAATAAACTTGAAAAAGGTTCTTAAGAAATTTGAAATTAACATTAGTTTATTTATCATGATATGAAAGAACGATCGAGTCAAGTCGGACAGGCGGTAAGGGATCAGGCCTCTCTCTTTCTTTTCAAGTACACTTATTTATGTCATTTAATTTATACTCCATGTTCTTATGTTGGAGGATGTTATTTTATATTCAACATACTGTAATTTTTATTTTCATACGATGAGATACCCTCTCCTACTCTCATAAATTCATTTTATGAATTTTTAAGTGGCGTCGTTAGGCTGCCGAAGTTTTGTAAGGGATTTTCTTATCTCGCTTTTAATTACGTGAGATTTCTATTGTTCGCCGCTTATTTATTACATATGGTGTAATGTGTACTTACATTGATTTATATTACCATGATTAGATTTATATTCATGGTATTCTGTGATTCATTTTGAGTTTATTAACTTTTGGTCATATGATTCAATTTGAATACAATGAAGTATGGGTTTTTCATCTCACTTTTTATTCCCGTGAGATTCATGTTATATTGGCCACTATTTCATTTTGTGTGGAATATGTACTATCCATGATTGTAATATTTGTTTAATATACTTTCATTTATGATTATTTAAATCTTAGTGGTATGATCCTTCTTTCATGTGGCTTATGTTTTGTAAATTACCAAATCGGTAAGCAAACCACTCACCCTCCACTTTATAAAAGACTTATTTTTTTGTTATGTCTTTTAATTTACATATTATTATGTTGGGATATGTTCTATTATATCCTTATTTATGTAAAATTTATATCCTGGTAATGATGTTCCCTTTTTTATCTCATCAACTCATTTTCTGAATTTTAATGTGACGCCGTTAGACTGTCGAATTTTTACAAGGGAACCTCTTAACCCAATTTCAATTCTTCGGGTTCAACTTGTACTCATTGAATATGTCATCCAATGAATATGTGTGAATTACCTATGATTGTTTTACAATTAATGTCCAATTATATTGTGTGTGTTTATATTTGTCACACATAATTATGTGGTTGATTTATCTTTAAATTAAGGATACCATCTTTATAAGGGATTTTGTCTCAATTTACATTTCCATTGAGACATCATTGTTGTTATGCACCAATTCATTCTTATATGGTGTATATACTGTACTTTGACATATTATATCATGAATCCCTTTATTCTCATGATATTATAAAGTTTTTATTAAATGTTATTCCTATGTTATTTTTATCCCACTGTATCTCTCTTTTTGGTAAAAAAACTCTATAACTAAAATATCTTTTTAAATTTTTTAAAGATTTATTCTTCTAAATATTTTTCATTAATGTCCATGTTTTCAAAATGGGTATTAGGATTTATTTATATGGAAATTAATGCGTTAAAATGATAATTCATTTAAAATCATCAAAGTGGTATGGGACACTTTAATTCAAAAATCTCTTTTTAAAAGGTTTTAAAAATGATTTTATTGAACATTGTTTATTTCAATATCTTGATTTGATATATTGGAATGTTGAAATGTAATATTTACTTTATACATGTGTTATATGTTATGATTATGTTATGGTTATTGGGCATTGTTTACTTATACGGGTGGTTCCGTGATAAAACTAGCGCATGTGAGCCTGGGATAGCTCTCCAATGCATTGGGTAACGTGACAGAGGTAAACGTGAATGTTTCTCCAAAGAGATTTAGGGAATATACTATGATGGGTATTCCAAAGTAACTCCCTATTTAGTTGAGATAGCTACAATGTAAGTTTTATATGTATTCCACAAGTTACCTTTAAGATTTATGATTTCTATGTGTCTTTCATAAATCTTATGATTTCACAAGGTATGTAAAAGATTTAATGTTTTGTATGTATTTATGAAACAAAAATCATTATTTTTTTTATAACCCTTAATGAGACTTTTAAGCTCATCCCAGGTTTTGAAATGTTTTCACAAGACTTAAAGATGAATAGGTTCAAGGATGAGATCAAGGAAAATTTATGCTGTCTAAAACATGAAACTAGGCATGACAATTTTTTTCAAGAGTTTTTATTTTATGAAAAAATGGAAATCTGTGTAGAAATTTCTACCTTGTAATCTTTTTAGATGTAATAGTTTTGTCCAAATTCTATAATACTCTAAACCTGAAAAGATCCTCAATTTTAATTATTCATTTAATTCAATATTATGTAATGTTTAATGCCAGGTCCTTATAGTTGGCATCAGAGGTCAGTTTAGACAACTTTAGGGATTAGGAATTTTTATTAGACATATGGTTAGTCCCTATCTATTATTTCAGTTAAATCCTTGTTTTATAACTTTTCAGATCAAGGAAAGTAAGTTAAAAATGGAAGGAGGAGGATCTCAAACGACATTCCAATCTCTTCATGATGACATGCTTGCAATAATTATTTCAAAGTCATGTTCAGATGATTGTGAAACATTTTCTAGCATACAACTCACTTGCAAGCAGTTGTTTGAGATATCAAACACCTCCACTATACCTCGTTATCATTGTGGTTCACGGGTTGTATTTAGGAAAATCCTATTTTCACAATATTCTCATATTTTCAAAAAAGGTAAATATTATCAAGGCATTTTCAAATATTTTACCTTATTAGAAGATTTTGAAGCATATTATGATTTTAAAAAATGTGCTGAAGAAGCAGACCCTTGCGCAACCTATTTATATTTGATTTTAAAATATAGTCTCTCAGCGCATACTTATGTTATTTTAAAAGGACTATTAATTTAATGTTTCAACTCAAATTCGGTTTGACTGTTTTATAGAAATCATATTTTATCTGATGTTTTGAAATTATATGTCATACATGATTATTTTAGAAAACTGTTTTTCTATGAAAACCCATATGACCCATGTTGTAAAAGGTGTATTTTGATGGAGGAAGCAAATGATATTGAAGGATCTCTAAATCATTGTTTCAATTCATGGACCTTCTACCTACGTGAACAAAATGACGATGAAACCAAATGGACACCATGATCAAGTTATGATGTTCTTCATTTTGGGGATTGTTTTATTTTATCGTATGGTGGTGAAATATGACTTCAAGAATTAAGATGGTGAGATCATAATTAATTTGGCTGAAGATGAGAGGTATCAGGAAACCTTAGAGGTTAAAACATGTTAGGGTCATTTTTGAGTTTTATAAAAAGTAAAACCCATAGGATGGGTGACAACCCGTCGCATCTGGCAAGGCTGTTGGAATCGAACCCACAACCAAAGTGCGACAAGGGCGCATCACCTACCACTAGCCTACTTGAAGTCCCTGGTTAGTATGACTTATAATTTTAGTAAATCGTTTTTATGGAATAAGAATAAGTTTATTTTTGGATCTTATGTTTTATCAAATGGATATACTTAGTATGGAAAAATGTTTTAGTGATAATGTGATAAAAGGTAGTTGTCGAAGACGTTCTCTATTTTGAGGAAACACTATATGCCTAAGAAAGATATAATACTATTGGATTTCATTTGTGGAATAATGGTTGAAATTATAGTTTGGAAGAATCTATGTTTTTATTATGGACACATAAAGATTTTAATTATTTATGAAAATGATTAACCTATCATGGAGAATATGTGATTAGGTTAATTACTTTTCAATATGAGACTTTATGAGAAACTGGTGTTACATGGAGATAAATGTTAAGATGTATCTTGGAAGTCTATGTAATTAAATCCTTATGATATTTGGCGAACAATCAATGTTTGGATTACTGTTGAAGAATTTAGGGACAATTGTTTATTGAATGGTCTTTTTTGAACTTTGGGTTTCGTTAAGAGAAATTTTGGAGATGAAAAGTAGTTTCCCTTTATGTAAAAGTTTATCCTTTTTGGGGATTATCTGATCTTGTACTAAACATTTTGGTTTTAGTTAATATCTAAAGGCAAGGGAAATATATAGTTCATATTTTTTGGATTATTTGATTCTCTCGATGTTGATTATAGCACTTTTAATGTAAACAAGTTATCATAAATACTCATCGTATGGAGGAAATATGTGTTTGTGTTAGAAATCTAGTGAAGGATAAAAGTCTAAATGAAAAGTAATTGTGTTTCTTTATTTTTTTAGTTAAGCTCAAAAATAAATTCCACAATGAAAATTAACTTAAAACAAAAATATTGTATGTTAACTTTTCCTTCTGGGAAATGAAAGACTGTTTAACCCATCACATGTTTGTGATTTTATGGTGGTTAACTTTCTCCTAAACATGTATTCTATCACTCTCCATCAGAACATGATGGTTTTTTTCTCCTCCATATTCATGTTGTCATTGAATCCTAGTAACTTTTGTCTCGGGTAACCTCTGCACATCTCATCCTTTATTCTAAAGTGATAGTTTTATTTACTCTTTTTCAAATGCGGGGCTTTTAATGATGTTTCCAAGCCCAGTTTTAAAATTGTGAGGACGCAATTCCCAAATGGGGGGAAGGATGTAACATTCCACATAAATGAAGAATAAGACATATTTTATATTTATTTATATTTGTGAATTGAATATTATTTTTACTTTAATGGGGGTTCTATGATTGATAGCATACCCGATACGCAACAACGAGTTTCTTTGGAATCTTACATTGCACACTAATAATATAATATTATTATTTTAAATGGTAGTTAACTCCAAGCCGTTGTATTGCCAGGAAAGAACAAAACTAACTACAATATGATTATATATGTTTTTTAAATGTATTTACATTTATCCAATAAAATTTAGTGGCTTAAAATGTGAAGGAATCTAATTTTAATAATAATTTACATTAAAAGGCCGATTTACCACCTTTTAATGGAGAACCCTTTTTAAATCTAGTTTTGGTCACTTTAATAAATTCTATGTGACTAAATAAAATCCTTCTTTAGAATGGGGACATCAAAATTTAATTTGTGTAAATTTTTGGAATTCTTCCGATAAAGTTCATTTTTTAATGAATAGTGAAAAATATTGTATTTTAAATCAAAAGTGACTTTTAATATAATTTATTTATATGGTTAGATTGTCTTTTTAATTGTTTTTAAAGTGAAATTAAAATATATTTTTTCCATTTAATCCAATTTTGGTCATTATAGTTAATTTTCACGTTGAAATTGGACAAAAACAAGTATAAATCTTTTGATAGTTATTGTTTCTTAAAAAAACGCTATTTGTTTTAACGATAGGAATTTATTTTCAAATTAATTAATGACACTTCTATGTTTTGAATTTGGAAAAATAGGCATCAATTTTTAATTTTCAATATCAAATAGAGCTTATGCTGAATTTTTTGTATTTTTCAGAAAAAATTCTATTTTTGATGAATAGTGAAACCACTTAGTGGTTGTTAAAAAAACTGATAGTTTCATTTAAATAAAATTTTACCACTTCTGTGAATTTAATTTCGAAAATAAAAAATACATGGTTTTTATTAAGAAGTAATATGTGGTTCAATAAAATGAAAATAATTTTTGTTTAATAGTATCTTTTGACTTTTATATATCGCAGTTAAAGGTAAATAGGGTAATTCAAGGTTAAAAGATTATTATAATAATTCAAAATTACCTTAACACTTGTCCAATACTTATTTTTTGAGTCATTTATGACCATGGACATATTTGGGTCGATTTTGGGACCCCATTGATCCACATGGGAGTGAAAATGACAATTTAGATTAATTAATTTAATGTAAAGACAAAATTGACATTAACAAAGATCTTTTCGTAATTAAATTTTATATGGTGTTATGTAAGCTCTATTTTGGAATATAAATATTAATTAGAAAGCTAAAACGATTTCCTACAACATAGTATTTTTTTATAATTTTTAGACATAAAAAAATTAAATTATTTATGACACAATAATGATACAGTATTTACCTATTTAATAAATGATTAAAATAAATAAGATTATAATGATTAAAATATTATCCAAAACATGTCCGATTCTGATTGGATGATTTTATTTCGATTATGAGTCATCGTATCACTGACCCTAATGATTCATGGACTATTAGAAACCGAATATCATTATATAATAAAATAATGTTTTCACACATTCCTAAAGAGCCCCTCCTCTCCCTTATAAAAGGAGACCATTTACATCAAATTCAACAGACCTCTCAAGCCATTTGGATGGTCCAAACTCTGAAAAATTAAGCTCCCTACATCCCTCTCCTCCTCTAAGAAGACTTAACTTATGCAGAAGTCATTTCAAGAAGTCCTTTGGTTCAAACCAAAGAGAGTTACCAAAATTAAAGGTAACAGTTTCTCTTAAATTGTTTTCATTTATTTTACTTCTCTAACCCCTAAAATCTTTTTATTTACTTTATTTTGTAACAACAACAGTATCCTCAATATAATAGGATGTTTTTATGTGGAGGATTGTAGCTAAACATACACACACCTCCATCTAATGGATAATGAACATAATGTTTTTGTGGTGGCAGACTAATGCCTAACAAAACGATGATTGTTCAATTACATCTTACCGCCTCTCATGGTTGAAATTATTATGGAACTGTATTTATATATGATATATATTATGTTTATGTTTTTCTTATTCTTCTGTAATTCCCAATTATATCAAGACTTTATGGTTTCCATAGTGGGTAAATACGGTAATCTCATTAGAGAAAGTGCGGACTACCGCCCCTCAAAGTGATTTGATTCATTAATGCATTATGTGGGATGTATAAATTATGGATTCAATGATATTATATATTATATTATACTAGAATTATAATATACCTATGTATATTTATGTTTTATTTCAAGGAAAATAACAAATAGAAATGAATGTAGTGTTAATGCGTACGTACGGGTTACCATCTCCATGAACGATGCATTTCATTTCTTACCTCTAAATGTTATGTACTATTATAAAAACATGTATATAATGAATATATATTATATATATGATATTAAAATCATGAATATAATTCTGTATATAATGAACTATTGACCACATTGACAACATGTAAACATATGTTGTTCATTTTGACTCAAGTACCAAATATCGACAAAATGAACGTTATTAACTTAAATGATTACATAAGGTTTATAACACGGTAATAAGTGATGTAAAAGTAATAATAAACTTGAGAAAGGTTCTTAAGAAAGTATAAATTAACTTTAGTTTATTATTCAGGATATTAAAGAACGGTCGACTCAAGTCGGACACGAGGTAAGGGATCCGACCTCTCTCTTTCTTTTCAAGTACTCTCTTTTATGTCATTTCATTTATGATCCATGTTCTTATGTTGGAGGATTTTCTTTTATATTATCCATATATTAATTTGTATTTTCAAATTTTGAGAGACCCTCTATTACTCTCATCAATTCATTTTAATAATTTTTAAGTGGCGCTGTTAGGATGCCAAATTTTTGTAAGGGATTTTCTTATCTCACTTTTAATTGTGTGATATTTCCATTGTTCGACACTTATTTATTACATGTGGTGTAATGTGTAATTCCATTTATGTATATTACCATGAATAGATTTATATTCATGTTATTTTGTGATTCATTTTGTGGTCATTAACTTTTGGTCAAACGATTCAATTTGAATACAATGAAGTAAGGGTTTTTCATCTCACTTTTTATTCCCATGAGATTCATGCTATATTGGCCACTATTTAATTTTGTGTGGAATATGTACTTTCCAAGATTTTACTCTTTGTTTAATATATTTTTATTTATTAGTATTTACATCTTCATTGTATGATCCCTCTTTCATGTGTCATATGTTTTGTAAATTACCAAATCGGTAAGGGAACCATTCACCCTCCTCTTTATAAAAGACTTCTTTTTTTGTTATGTCTTTTAGTTTTCATATTATTATGTTGGGATATGTTATACTATATCCATATTGGTGTAAAATTTATATCCAGGTGATGAGAATACCATTTTTATCTAATCAACTCATTTTCTTAATTTTAAAGTGACGTCGTTAGGCTGTCAAATTTTTACAAGGGAACCTCTTAACCCAATTTCACTTCTTTGAGTTCAACTTGTACTAGTTGAATATGTCATCCAATGAATATGTGTGAATGACCTATGATTGTTTTACACATAATATCCACTTATATTGGGTGTGTTTATATTTTTCACACATAATTATGTGATTCATTTATCCTTAATTTAAGGATACCATCTTTATAAGGGAATTCGTCTCAATTTACATTTCCATTGAGACTTCATTGTTGTTATGCACCAATTCACTCTTATATGGTGTATATACTGTACATTGACATATTATATCATGAATCCCTTTATTCTAAAGGTATTATAATGTTTTTATTAAATGTTATTCCTCAATTATTTGTATTCAAGTGTCTCTCTATTTTTGTTAAAAAAACTCTTTAACTAAAATATCATTTTAAATGTTTTAAAGAGTTATTATTATAAACATCTCTAATTAATGTCTATGTTTTAAAAATTGGTTTTATTATTTATTTATATGGACATTAATGTTTTCATATGATATTTCATTTAAAATCTTCAAAGTGTTATGGGACACTTTGATTAAAAAATCTCTTTTTAATTGGTTTTGAAAATGATTTGATTAAACATTGTTTATTTCAATATCTTTATTTGATATATTGGAATGTGGAAATGTTATATTTATTTTATACATGTGTTATATGTTATTATTATGTTATGGTTATTGGGAATTGTTTACGTATACGGGTGGTTCCATGATAAACATAGGGCGGGTGAGCCTGAGATAGCTCTCAAATGCACTGGGTAACGTGACAGAGGTAAACATGAATGTTTCTCCTAAGAGATTTAGAGAATATAATGTGATTGGTATTCTAAAGTAACTCCCTATGTAGTTTTGATAGCTACAATGTATGTTTTATATGGATTCCACAAGTTACGTTTATGATTTATGATTTCTATGTGTCTTTCATAAATCTTATCATTTCACGAGGTAAGTAGAAAATTTCATGTTTTTTATGTATTTATGAACAAATTATTTTGTTATTTGCTTTATAACCCTTAATGAGCCTTTTATGCTCATCCCAAGTTTTGAAATGTGTTCACAGGACTTAAAGATGAATATGGTCAAGGATGGGATCAAGGAAAAGTCATGCTGTCTAAAACATGGAAGTAGATATGACTCTTTTTTTCAAGAGTTTTTATTTTATGAAAAAATTGGAAATATGTGTAGAAATGTCTACTTTGTAATATTCTGAGATGTAATATTTATTTCCTAATTATCTAAAACTCTAAACCTGATAATATCCTTAATGTGAATTATTAATTTATTTTAATATTATGTAATGTTTAAGGCCAGTTCCTTATAATAATCGTTACTTATAATGCGTTCAAATGACCATGAACATCTCCTCTACACCTCGACTAATGACCGCCTCTAATACCACCCTCAGGTTGAGGTCCCTAAGGAACACCCTAGGGTTGACCTATACCTGCTCCATCTCCCCTATGTTGAGCATGATCCTTCTATCCATGCTGCTCAAACTACCCAACTGGCAATTATTACTCAGACTAGAACTTAAACTACCCATCTCCACCATACTATGCTCGAGTTTCCAATGGGGACTAAATCTGATGATGGACAAGGAACCAAAAAAATAAAATCCTATTCCCCAAGCACATATAAACAGAACATGAACTGAAAGGTTGAAAAGGACTCTAATGAGTATGACTCCCCATCTGTTAGAACATAGAACACCCTATGGTTTTCGACGGGATTTTAGTAACCCCACCTCTCAAATAACCCTACTGGTTTCCCTCTACAAGTTGACCTCATCATGAGTGCCTATACTCAATAACATTTTCCTTATATTAAACATCCATGCATGTCGATAACTTAATGGGAGAAACCATGTACTAGATATATTGATTATGTTCCTCCTCTAGGAGTGTCGAGTTATACTCCCCATCTAGGATAAGATCAATGAAAAAACAAAAATTATCCATAATCATAATCCCTAACTCCTATAATGAAATACCCCCTTACTCATAATAGACATCATGGTTGAGGAAAATAATTCTTCTAGGATGTCCCTTATAAATTTAATTCACAACAAGTTGGCCTCATTCATCTACCCCAAATAATGCTTCCACTAGTTACGTGCAACTCCATACATCAAACTAATCACATAAGGAACCCAGTACTCTATTAGAGATTAAATAAAATTGATTGTGATCTCAAGCTCCTTGAGAAAGATCTCCAGCTCCATGTTCAAAACACTACCCTCATACCATCCCAAGGGCTTCCAATGGAATGAAAATAACGTCTTATTCCACAATTCATCCTACTTCTCAATAACAACACTCCACCGATCAACTAGACCTGCCTACTGAACCCACCATCCTAATAAATAGGCAGAAGACAACCAGAAACCATAGATGAAAAGGGTAAATCAGTAATTCCGATGCCTAATTAGTATAGATTTGTTGGGGGATTCATTTTAACTCTTTTAACTCAATTTTTAATCAAATTAAAATTTCTCAAAAACACTAATTAAAATAATAAAACATTTTATTACGATGAAATTATCATTCCTGTGGTCTCTACCATAAAAGCAGTATATCCTAACTCAATAATTTTAGACCTATAGTCCTTGCATCAGATCACGGGGGTTCCCTAAAATACGATGACCTAGAAGATATTCCCTTTCCTATGACATGCATCAAGGTCACCAGACACCATTTCCCAACCAAACCATGAAATCCTCTCTAATAATAACTCCAAAATCCATCCTATATTTCAAAGATCATATCTGATACCAATTTTTCATGACACCCTTCTTCCAATGATATCCATCTTGGGCAAGAAATGATGAAATGGAGAGAATGACCTCTGAGTCCCACCTCTAGTAGGCCTAGGGGTGGTGACTAACACCTAGGGAATATATATTATCACAAAAAGGGATTCATTACTCTTTTTGGGAACAAGATTAGGAGATTGGATGGTCCATCCCAAAATAACTCCATGTAATATATATATATGTTTGTGTGTGTTTGTGTCTGTGAATGAAAAACCACATCCCACACAAATGAATAATGTAGAAATGTTACATGTATAAATTACTCCAAAGTTAATACCAAAATCACTGAAATGTGGTCACAATAAAAATATCAATATGTATGTGCTAGTAAGGTCATGCATGGTCTATGTAATCCTCCTAGAAACCGGGAGGTGTTTTTTATATACACAGGGATTGCATACAAGTATAATCTGCAGGAAAACTAAAAGTATCTAATGCAAAATTGATAGAACAATACTAATTCTCCATTGAGAAAATAGTAGAACCAATAGAACCTAATAAGGTAAACTAACCAACCTCACTTAACGAAGGCACAATCACTAAGTAATAAAATTCCATTAATGTATTAAATTAATCATATTGATTATAGGGTGTTGCACAAAACTTCCCATTAGTTTATCCTCTCATGTCTAATGGGAAACATCCTCACGATCACTTGTCTTCTGAAAAAACCTTGTCACATCCTGCTCGCAGTCACTCTGACTTCACAACCAAACATCATCCCATCAACGAGACCATGAGAAACATCACATCATGCCTGGATACACTTTGAACTCACAACCACACCACATCCCTTCACCGAGGGCTTGATCCACATCACATGACGCCCACAAGCAACTGGGACCCATACCTCATCAAATCCTGCAAACACTTGGGAATGCACATCATATCTCACCCATAAGGCACCTAAGAAAACAAAACACATCTCATCTCAAAGACACATGGTAAAAAACCACTCATCCACACACAATTAGTCCCCACAAACAACAACCTTCCCAAAGAGTCATAGGCTACTACCACCTGGAAGAAAAAGCAGGGAAGAGCGGTTTCCATTCCTCCATCCACCCACTATTATGTTTGGGAAATAAACCCTCCCCCGTGACAATGGGGGTGCTCCACACCTAGTGCTAAAATTTGGTGGGGAGCATATTAAAATCGTAAGTAAAATACATGTAATAATTAGATTATACCAAACACTCTCTCCCATCCTATGGGTTTTTGACCAAATACCAAAAAACAATATAACTTTTGTTGATAACTCTAAATGCACTAAAACACAAAAATCCTAATCTAAATTAATATCACCTAGCCAATTAATTTAACTGATTATCAATAATTAATAAAAATTAATTTATTAATTCCATCACTACTAAAGAAACTACCAATTACAAGGATCATCAAGCATCACAAAAAAGGTCACATAAAGGAAGAAGAACTAGGGATAATGAACACTCATAACATTCCACTTTGTTTAACACCCATTCATTGTAGAATATACTGATCCTAGGATACGATAAAGAACTATACAGGTTATTAATATGGAGAAGAACCCATTCCATCAATTCCCATAACCATTCTTCAATGTCATTCCACCAAATCCTTCCTCTCACTAAAGTAAACCCCCAAACTCCCAACTACAACCTTCAACAAGTCTTAGCACAACCAATCTCTCCATCCATACTGCATATACACTCCAAAAACATATCATCAAGAAACGTAGTCATAGTTGAACCCGATCATATCCCATCTACACAATAGTGACCATCAATTCCGAAATCAATAAATAACTTATATTGAGATTCTATTACCAATTATGAACCACCACCCTACACATAAAGGCTCTCACAACCATGCCACCTCACATAACAAAAACATATTCATATTTATCAAGTCATCCATTACATAATTCCACTTGTTCACATCCAAGATTATCATAGTAGGCATGATCCTGGGGAATCCATTTACTATCTAGGTTTATGTGGTTAGGAAATTTCCTATATGATTGTTCAACGATAAAAACAAACATCATTAATTCCATTGATAATCCTATATAAAAAAAAGAATCCATGGATCCATGATTTTCATCTGGCAATTAAGCCCATTTAATTCATAAAGAAAAACCAAAAAAAAAATAACAAGGATATCTTATGTCACCTTTCCCCATCCCATACATATTGATCTCAAACCGATTCAAGTATCTTTATTTAGTTTGGATACAAATTTCATCACATGGGAATCATTCATAAACCCACCCCACATCGTAAAAAATTAAGAGGGACAAAGGAAACCTACATGGAAGAAGAGACGATCAACACTTGTTTTTTTGACCAAAGAGAGATGCAGACATGAACCAGGAAGAGCCTTCAAGGAAAACATGATCCAAAGGATAAAACATAAATTCACAACTTCTAGGGGAAGAAATTTTCAAGGTGTCTTGCACCTTGAGAAAGTGAATCACAAAAATAGGAGAAGATATCAATAATAGGAAGGCCAGATCCTAAATCAATGAGAGAAATTGTTTTAAATGCAATTCTTTGTGAATCTTGACCAATACCACCCTGTTTGGATGTAAAATGATGTTTGGCATTTTTAGAAGACAAATATGATTCAAACCATCTTAAAACAATTAAATATGTTATTAAATTCATTTCATAGTAAACAAAATATTAATGGAGGAAAACTTTAGGAAGTTAGAAACACATTTCATGACTCATAGTTGGAATGACCTACCATTGGATGAGAAACTGTTTGAAAAATCACCACTAGATGACCCATTGTTGGATGACTAACTGTTGGATGAGCTACTATCATGACTCAACCTCACGAGACACAACTGCAAGTCATCATTGTGAGTCATAATCACAACCTTACATCAGCGGCCTACCATTGGAGGACCCAATAACATGAAAGTTGTAAAAGTGTTGAAATAAGTAAAAATGACCTTATAGATCACTTCAAATGCTATAATATCACAAATTAATGGATCAGAGATGTCTAAGTCATTACATAAAATAATTTTTTAACAATATCAGAGGGTTACATCCTCATTTGGGATAATTATATCTTAATATTAGGACCCAATGTTCTTTATCAGTACTTATTATCATCCTAAAATTTAAAAACATTCTAAGGGAACCACTAATGCCCTAATAGATTAGTTTTTAACTTATTTATTAAATAAAAGTGGTGGTTGGTAT
Source organism: Viscum album (assembly GCA_963277665.1). Lineage (NCBI taxonomy): Eukaryota > Viridiplantae > Streptophyta > Magnoliopsida > Santalales > Viscaceae > Viscum > Viscum album. The sequence goes on along the minus strand of OY728122.1, from coordinate 902,997,184 downwards.
AAACACATAAACTTTGATAATTCTCTTAAAACAATATATTTCACTCCAGCATTCATATAGTTCCTTATGATGATCTATATGGGAAGAAGTACAAAAATTAAATATGATGGGTTAATGTTTGATAATGAAATATATTGGGACATAAGATGGATATAAAAATAGATGATAAGTTAAGATTCATTTAGTAGAATATCTGGGATCCTAATCCTTTATAGATGAATAATAATGAAAATATTCAATGATATTAAGAATTAAAAAATGGTGTGAAGGTATTCCTTGGATTTTTCTACAGATTAAAGTTATAATTTTCAAAAATAAGGTAGTTGTGAGCCATTTTTATTTCAGTTTGTTTTATATTCCTAATCGAGTATGAACTATATCATATCGCATGGAACATCCTCCGATCATCTAGCAAGGTCATATTGTGTTCTCTGAATCTTTTTTATGAGGTATATAATTGATCCATACTATATACTATGCAAAGAGGTTATTAAATTGAATCATGATTTATAATATCGACCTAAGAAATTATATATATTGGATCATATGAATATTTTTCATCAAAAAATGAGTTTTCAATTAGTGAATCTTCTTTGTAGAATTTATAAGTTTGATGAATCGTCATGGGAATAAGGTTATATGATGAATAAATGCTATCATCATTTGTTTATAGCATATTGGTAAATTTTATATGGAGACACTAATGTAAATGTTGGTGGATGGAGATGATAACTCCCTATTGTTTCATATGTATTCTTTCTGAGTAAAAAATGTGGTATTAGATTTCAAACCTTAAACCAAGTCTAGAGTCAAAACGAAACATGATATAGTATAAAATTATTACACATAAATTGAATTAGAATGCATTAATTTTTGTATGAATATATTGATAACTATTTATAAAGTTTTTTCGTTGTTTTAATATTATATATTAAATATTATAAATAAATAATAACTTTATACTAAATATATCTTAGTATAAAAATTGATTTTCTACAAAAATGGTTTTGTATCATATTGTGAATTGGAATAATAATTAATTTATAACTATTAATGAATTTATTTTTTAGAATAAATACAATTTATTATATATTTTGGTCAATTATAAAATATGGTTATTTTCTAGGATATATAAAGGAATTATAATTAGGTTAGTAGTCAAAAATTAAAAAAATTAAGCAATAATTTTTTAATAAATGAAAATAAATATATAGGGACAAAAAATTTTTATTTTGAAGTTAAATAATTTAATTTATCATTTAATTATATATAATACAATTATTATACATTAATAAGTTTTATACTTGAAAAGAGTATGAGTTGATTTTTAGGATTAATTTTATTCACAAATTTTTTTTTGCGGGAAATAAATTAAAACATTCAATATTTAATAATTTTTTTAATTACTTAGATATATTAGGAAATAAAAATAATATATTTAAATTAATTTAATTCATTACAGAATACATCCAATGGAAATAAATTAAATTTTATTCTAAAAATGCATTTCCCCTTAATGAGTTTTCTATGCATTTTTATACGTTAAAAAATTTGTATATTACCACCAAATTGGAAAATAAATATATTAAAAAGGATTGGATATTTTGAAATATAATAATTAATATAATTTCATATGGTGAAGATATTTTTATGAAATAATTAATATAAAAAACAATAAATTTTTTAATCATGGTTAACATTAAAATAGTTTTACCAGATATGTGATAACCTGTGAGACAATGGTTTGGAGGAAAAATAGTAATTCATTATGATTATATTTAAATGATTTAATTTGAAAATTATCATATCCTATATTTTAATTTATTTCTAATTGGTATGAATTTAACATTTCAATGATGTTATATTTTTTAATTATGTCATGTAATTTCACGTGTGTCCCTCCCCGCACTTATAAAATTGATCCTTTTCACATAAATTATATTAAATAATAGATTTATGATTATCATGAAAAAAACTATTAAAACCTATTAAATTTTTTTACATCATTCATGAGACTCTAGTATTTTTTTACGACCATTATTTTAATGCATTTACTGTTAGCGAAAGGAGGAATCCCAATTAAGATATATAAATAATAACTAAGACCAGAAATGATTATTTCTTCTTACACATTCTATTAAACATTTGTATCCATTATAAAATTATTTCACTAGTATCATAAATAATCTTAGATAATAATATAATGATGGGGTAACCATTTCCCACAAATTATCCTTTAAATTAAAAATGAATGTATCAAACCATTTTATGTATGGAAAACGACATCCATATTGCCTTATTATTAATTTACATTACCTTAATTAATGTTTGGTTATTATAATTGTATTAATGTATATATATGATATATATAATACAATACAAAGTCTATTATTGTGTCTTTTTTTAAATATTTTTATATAGTTCATAAAAAATTGATATTCATCACTCCTGCATATGTAAGGACTATTGTCACCATGAAGGGATGTAATTTATATTTTATCAATAAATTATACGAAAGGTTATTAATATATTTTTAATGATTAATTATTATAATTATTTCATTATTTTTATTCATGATAATATAGTTTCATGGTTAATGCTCGTGGACCATAACTGTTTGGCCAAATCATAAATGATTAAGGAACACATTAACACCTAGAAATAAAAACATGAATATATAATTATTAATAAATTCATGTCTAAATGATATATGAGGATCATATATGGTATTAAATGAAGAACATAATTGGTTATAGTGTAATATATATTGTTTTTCAATATATAGGTGTCTATATAATTTACAAACCAAGTATAACTTAAGTTAAGTATTTAATGTTAAAATCACATTTTTGGGAATCATTAGGCTAAAATACTAATATGATAAATTTATGTGATATATATCCCTTATAAAATTATACTTACATTAATTATTAACTTATATGAATCATGTTATTTCCATATTTATTCTTCTATATATATACATAGTGGTCCGAAATAATTTTTTAAGGAAAATAGTCTACATTTTCTATTTAGTCAATAATCATTTTATATATTTCCAAAATGTCATTAAAATATATTTTATAATGTTTTAAAAATTCAGAAATAATAATATATTGTAATTATTACACATGTTTTATATTCTATGATAATTTTTAAAAGATATCAATTTTTCTCAGATGAGGTACTTTTGAATTCTCACTTGAAAGGTTAATCAAATTTCAATTTTAACATATTTCAAATGAAACACCAATAAAACCGTATGTAATTATATTCATTTCAAGATCTATTTTAATGTATACAATATTCATATCAAAGAATATGTTTTCATTACTAAATTGGAAATATTTAAAAACAAATAATTTGCATGAAAATAAAATGTGTATTTTCCTCATGAAATTTTCTAGTAATCGTTAATAAAATTTTCACGAAGGGAAATACCCTTGGATATTTTGTAATCATTATAAAATATGCTTGATCAAATTTTCATATATTTATTAATACCAAAGAAGGATTAGGATTATGGTGATGAAACATTTTTGAAACCAATTCTATTTTCAAAATTCCTGGATCTAATCAATGATTATTATATTTACGATATAATGGAACACTTATGAATGAATTATTGAAATGTAATGGTTGTGATTGCTATTTCCCTAAAATGAATTGATAAAAGAATAATGTTTAATAAGATAAAAGGTTCTGTGATATGTAATCTAGCGGATATATTTGTTAACATGGGAGGTTATTCCATGATTTTAATTGGAATATGGGTGGTTAACCCATGTATATAATGTGAATAATGACCTCACTAGTACCCTTGACATTAAATTTCATTTATCACGATTTTCCACACATAATTATATCTATTTATAAAATCATCATTTTTCAGTGTTATTCCCTATATGTTATGTTCTTGGATTCCTTTATATTATTTTTTCCTCATGAACTATCATGATTTTCATCACGACTCATTGATATGATCTAGGGAATTTTTGTTATGATTTATAAATTTTAATCTCTTTCTGTCAAACCCTTATATTTTTGTTATTTATAAATATGAATATTGATTGATATATCCCATATTTAACCTTACAGTGAATTTTGGATCAACCAACATTTTGATCTCTTTTGACATAGTCATGAAATATTTTTTTACCCATGATATGTGCAATAATAGTTTATGATATGAGCAACATAATGGAAAATGACTAAAATCATTTATGTTGTAGTTTTTTATCTAACTGTTTTCACATTGAAAATAAAAAATCACCATTATGCAATGGTCCTTAATGATATAAATTTGATAATCCTTAAATAATATGTCATATTTATATTTTTAATCATGGAACACATTAGGAATGTATATATGAAGTAGCTAGGATATTTTCTCATGTCATTGTGGGGGTTGTGGTGGCAGACAGGTGTGGTATCTTTGTAATGTGTGGGTAACATGTGGATTTTTTTTCTTACTTAATGTTTGATCCCCATTTTTAATAAAAGTGGATTTTTATGCTCATATAATTCCGGTTTAATGTTTTTGAGAGTAATATGGGTGTTTTTTATATTATTAATTTCTAAATGGTCTAATTCATAATGTTTGTAAATGTATTGAGTAAATGTAAATGGGTCATTTATCGAAAGTTATTGGATCATATATTGGTATAATTAGAATCATATTTCTATTATTTTTGTAATAATTTGAGCCTATATAGATTTAGTTTTAACTTAACATTGATCATCGCATATGATTCATGTAAGGGTGGTGATTTTATACCCAAAATTATATATTATATGAAAATAGATCATCATATCGATTAAAAAAATTAATAAAAATATTTTTCATGAATCAAGGATCTGAAATTAGGTATCATGAATATGAATATGATCCCTGAATATTTAAAAAATCTTATTATATTGACAAAATCATGTGAATTTAATGAATATAATTATTTTTAACAAAATATAAATTTATGATTAGATTTATGGAAACATCCTTGAGAGTTTTAAAGAACATTTTTTTCTCAAAAATTTAGATTTTCACCACGTTTGAGACTTAATGACATTTAATCAGAGTATAATTAATATAGATAATAACTTTTGAGTAAAAAATATATTCTATTTGAATACCATATTGTGGCTTAAATTTTATACAATTATTTTCAGTCCCCTTTTCATGTGTTATTGAATAATTCATATCTCTAGGTAGGGCATTCAATTCATTGTTCAATTTTTTTTTGATAATTTTGAATTAATGATGCCTTAAATTTTATTTATGAAATTATTATTAAGTATCTTAATGATAATAAATTAAATATGGAATGAGGAATAATGAATAATAATTTTTTCGTATTTATTTTTTCATATTGTTTTAATATCACATTTATTTCTTGTTATCCTACTATCATTGAAAAACATCTTAATCTGTGGGATAATTTGTATGTAAAAAATATCGTAAAATTATTGGAAATAATGTGATATATGACTACGAATATTTGTTTTATATGTGATTATTTTTAATATAAAAGGTTTTTTTAAAAACAATTATATTTGGAAGCCACTTATAGAGGTGGCATTTTTTTAAAGTGAGAATAAGATTTTTTTGTGTTTCCAAAGTGGGTAATCAAATAAGTAAGTGATAATTTTTATAAATTATAATTAAATATATTTTTTTGATTACTCAGAACATCAATGATATTAATTATAACCCATGTATTATAAATTCCATTATTTAAAATTAGTATATGTTGTGGCATGGGACATATAATGTGTTATGGAAAGTATATGAATGACATTATTTCCATTCATTTTCTCAATTCACATATGAATTAAAATTTTACAATTCATTTTATCAATTCACATAAGAATTCCACGGTTACCATAATTGTCTCAAATCACATATTAATTACACAATTATCAATTATCATTTAAAATCATATATTAATGCCACTGTTATTATTTTTTATCCCAATTCCCAAATTAATTCCAATTTTTCCTTTCATTATCACAATGATCTTATAAATTCCATTATTAAAATTCATTGACTCAATTAAAAAAAGAATTGCGTTGTTACCATTAACTATTTCGGTCAATACATATCGTAATGGTATTATATTATATATATCATAACATCACAATATCAACAATTTAACAATATTAAGATATCAGAGATATCAAAATAGAATAACTAATTAATTCAAAAATAATTAATCAAATTCAATTTTTCATATTCATATCATTCCATTAATTAATGAAAAACTTGTTTAATCGCATCAATTCAATTAATAAATATATAAATCACATAAAATCAATTAGTAAATTCAATAACTAATTAATCACCTCAATTTCATTAAATAATCAAATGATTTATTAATCAATATGAATTCATAATATCCCATAATTAGTTCTATAAATAGATATTTAATTTAAAATACCAGTATTCCATAATTAAATCCAGAGTTTTTTATTTATTTACGGACACTAATATCCTATAATTAATTAAACAATTTTTTTTTAAAATTCCATATTTGAAAATACCAAAATTAATTAAAAAATTAAATATTCACAATGAATCCCAATATCTTAAAATATATTAAAAAATTAGTTATTCAATTCATAATTCCAATATGCACAATTTCACTTTCCCTTAGTTAATTAATTTATTAAATTAATTAATTAAATTTCTTAGAAACAAAATTCCTCTTCATCTAATATAAATTCAATAAATATATACCCATAACTAAAATCAATACATTGGGATGTGAATTATAGAACACTTTCCTAATTTCATCAATGGGCTATTGAGAAATGGAAAATCAAAAAATTGGAATGTATTGGTCTAACCCAAAATAAATAACATGATCCTGAATCAAACCCTAGAAAAAATATCAACTAGATCAAAACTCATAAACACTAGTTATATATATATAAAACCTTTCATACAATTGATAAACATTTCACTCTTATAAATAATGGGAATGAGAGGTAGAGAGGTAAAAATAAAGGAAGAATCCAATTACCCATGGAGGTGTAGATATTTTATCCACTCATCAATTTGATTGAATATAGTTTTGTAAGGATTTAAATCCAATCTAGAGCCACAAAAATCAAAAATGAACATTAGGGGTATATTGGGGATTGATATAGGGTTAATAAGAGGCTTTGGGTTTTCATAGTTTTCTCAGTAGGAGCCACATAATTTAACACATTGTTTACTATCCATTTAAATCCTCACTATATGGGTTTGTATAGTTTTCCCAACTAGGGTCACTATTTGGGAAAACCATATGCCAACCGTCCACTACCCCTCATCCATCCAATTTTTTCAATTTTCATCGAAACACACCCCCTGTAAAACCCCCCCAAAAAGTAATCGAATGTATGATAATAATTACCAAAACAAGTGCCTTATAGATGTATAGAAAATTTTAGTGTTTTACAATCTTACCAACTTATAACATCATATCCCCAAGATTTACTAGTAGGTATCACTATGAATCTAAGTCACAATGATCACTCCATTGATCCCTAATATCCATTTATATATTCCTTGTTTCCTATTTTACAAATCCATATTTTCAAAATACATAAACTATTAGAAAAAAAATTTACCTCAACACTACTCACCACAATCCAACACACGTATCAGATGCTCCTCAAAGGAAACATCGTTATCAAGCTAAACAATAGGCACACTGAACCCATAGGAAGGGTCGAGGTGGTACTTTCAAATTTTCAGAAAAATAAATATATCAAGAATATAAATGTATCTCAGTGTAACAGAAATTTGGTTTTTTATTGGCACGATTCTCTCCACAAACACAAAGATTCCAACAAACACTGGCTCCAACATGCCATGTCTCTCTATCCGGCATTGACCTAACCTAGGGTTACCCGATGGAATACATGATCACAATAAATATAAAGTTGGGTTCATAATAAATCTATTGGTGTACAACTTAAATATACTATGAGACATATTAATATGATATCAAATTAGTTATACCAACTCTGATGTATCCTACCCGAGACTCTGGCCTGATAACTCTTTCATAGCAGCCTTTATCTAGAATAGAGGTGATATTAATGGAAAATCATTAATTTATTATTATGGAACCATATGTCTATTTTATGAAAACTATTTTATTGAATAAATCTACCAAATCAATGTTCTTATCCAATATCCAATAAATTCTATGACACAAGGTTGAATTAGATCCTCAAGGACCTATATCATATGATCTGACTGCCCATCTATCTATAGGTGGGAATCCATACTAAATTAAAATTTATTACCATGTACCATCTGTATGAACAACTAAAAGCATAACATAATGTGTGATTCATGGTCTAAAACCACAGTTTTATCACCCCGTGAAGATATAATATCAATCTAACATTAATGTCTATTGACTGCTATACTAATAAAGACTTCCATATTGGTAAAAAATGTGCTATATTTTTTAAATGGATCAAAATCAGACAAATAGATTCATTCATCCAAGGAATCATTGATATAGCCACCATAAAATCAATGGAAACTTTATTCAACTCTCATTCCAGAATGGGAAAAAGATGTAGTAATACAATAGTTCATTGATGCTTAGCCTTCACATACTACATGTGTAACGCCATTTCAAAAACTGTGCTATCTCCTTTTTCATACGCGACCACAAAAACTTTTTACATTGGTAACTGTTTGTTTTTTCACACCTTGTTGTACTACCCACATCATGTCAAGAAATTAATGACTCAAATCATCCCACATATTCGTCAGTACAAAAATATGATTCAAGAAATAGATGATCTCACCCTCATCTACACTCCCCTATAATGGTTACCCCCAAACTCCAAGGATTTCCCTCAACGAAAAAAATCCTAGATCATTATATTTCATGTCTCTGATCTAACATAAATTATAGACTCTTCTAAAAATAACATGAGATTCACCACTTTATGGATCTTCTAGAAAACAAGATGAATCTAACACATAAAATCCAACATCTTACACTCCCCACTAGACTAGTGGATTTTTGAGTCTATGTTTTCGTGATAAAGGTTTCAGAAACACTATTTCCATTTCTGAGCATATATAATTTTCCAAAAGGAAAAAATTGTATACTCACATCATATATCAATTTATAGAGATTAAAATCAATTTGGTAGAATATATAGATTATTTTCTTGTGATTAGTATCCATAGTAAACTTCTCGCCCGAAAGATAATGGTGCCAACACTTCAAAGCATAAAAAACCATTCCCAACTCCAAGTCATGTTTAGGTTAGTTACATACATGTGGCCTCATGTATAGAGACCAAAATACCCCAACCATATCTTTATATTGAAACATTGTTCCATTTTTAATCCAAGTAGCTTCACAAAAAAATGTGTACTCCACACATGGCTGGAGTAGGACAATAATTGCATTGTAGACAAATTCTACATCTACTCGTAGAATGGATTATAACATTCTACAAGCCATTAAAAATATACACCATTCTTGTCCTGGAATAATGTGGTACTTCCCAATGCGATATTTCCGAAATGAAAATCCAATAATATCCAACTAATCCCATAAAGCTACACATATCGAAAACGTTCTTGGAATGCTCCCAAAAAATAACTTCATGAACCTTCTATGGGCCTACAAGAACACCTTCCCCAAAGATGAATCAACCCAAAATGTGTTCTTGATCAATCTAAATAATACCCATTGATATATTATCATATAGAAGATTCACTTTTATTCTACTCATGATGATTTCAAGATACTGGTCATGATCATATTGACTCTTAGATTAAACGGTGATTTCATCCAAAAACACGTCCACAAATAGATCGAGGTAAGGATGAATGATTATATTCTTCAAATCCATAAATAATATAGGTTCATTCTTCAACATAAGAATCATTACAAAAAACTCATATAGCACAAAAATTATTCTGAAAGTAGTCATAGGAATATCAAATGTTTTTAACACCCTACTAAGGATACCATCATTTAAATAAATCTTTGAGAAAACACATGATCCCCTCTACTGGTCAAAAATATCACTGATACATGAAATATGATTCATTTTTTTATTTTCATTTTTTATTCCATATGTTAATCAAAACAAAAGCATAGGGTCCCATCATCCTGTTAGAAAACAACATTGGAGAACCCCAATGTGAAATAATCTGATGGATAATACCTTATCCTCCAACCCATCCTTAAACCTCTTTTACTCATGGTTCAATATTGGTCATATTACGTAAGGTATAATAAAAAATAAATCATCCCTCTACATGAGAACAATTTAAAATTCTTCATATCTCTTAGCTGAATTCAATCAGAATTACACAGGAAACACATTATAATAATGGTCTAAAATGAATGGAAAGACATCTTGTTTAACACCTCCATTCTCCATAGTTAGACTAGAAACCGATTCAGTAAGATCCCCCTATTTATCCTGAACTACCAATTCCCTACTGGCCTTAATATCACTCTTCCCATGGGGAAAATTAGGGTCATCATTAGAATATGTAAAGTTCCCGATTCTACTGTAAAAATCAATGTTGGGTCATTATGCTACTCACTATTTCATATACTAAATTTTTTCAAATAATGAAATGTAAATAATGTAAATATCCCATATAAAATGATACAACCAACCTCAAGATAACATCACTTGCACAAGCAGATGTCTCTATACTCTACTCTAAACAATGTACCTATTGTTAACACCCCACTTATGAACTCCTCCAGCAGAATCAATAAATTCAAAAATTGTGTATAAATAAAATAATGATAGGAATAAGTATCATGTATAGAAATAGATAATGTACAATCTATAAGAATAGTACACTCTTAATCGATGGTACAACCACACAATCCACAAGTGTGGGTTGAAAATCATGGAACTATCCAACACGTCTTCTGTCTAATGTTTCCTGATATACATCTGCTTCCAAACTCTAATGATATAGGTGCTCATTCCCAATGTAATCATTTCGAAAACCACTATTACTATGTCTAGTAGAACACCATCTAATAGGAATATATGTTCTTAAATATCCCCATATTACACACATGTTCTATCTAGATGCTCGGTCATTACTCGTGCATCAAGAGTTCTTGTATATATTCTATAGATGTACCATTTATCCCCAATATCAGCATTCTACAGGTGGTTGGTAGTAGTTTCTATTATAAGGAACCTACCTACCTTAATAGGGACTAATAATTTGGGGAAAATCATGAATAACCTATTCTCTCCTATCCAATATTCCTATTACCCCCATGATAACAATCTCATTCCAACAATTGTTGATCTCAAAATTCATACCTCATAATCATTAATCATCAACCATATATCCTACACAGGATACAACCTTTTGGTTCCCCTCATCTTTGAGATCCTTATACACCACATCAAGAAATCATTTTATTCAAAAGTGTTTATCATTAGACACAATCTAGAAATTAATTCCTTCATAGAAGTGCCTCCCTATAGATGCCTCATCCCCCTCCAAAATTAGAAAAAGAAATTCAAGTCAATAAATCATAAAATATAGTCCATCATGGATATACTCTCCTATGTAATCCTCTTGAACTATACTTCTCTCACATTCTTCAATGTATCTAGATATAACTTCTCCATGAACATATACATTATTTCCTCCCATTACATAACATCTTCCGGTAATGCTTATGTTTGAATATCCAACTATAGCTTCTCGGATCCACATACAATATAATAATCATACTTGACCCTCTTCTTATAAAAGTTTAAAAATGGTAAATGATTTTCTAGATTGACTCCATCTATAACTCTTCCTCATGTTCGCAATCTTTGGAGAATATAAAATATTGCTTCAATTGAAACTCATGCTCCATATTAGAAATTATTTTCACTACCCACCCATGATCTCTATCTATAACCTGCTTGAAGTGACAAATGTTCTCAAAGAACTGCTCTCACGCATCCCTCGCTAGCACTATGGGTGCCTCAGGTTCATCATATGGGGTGAATCCTTAGATATACCGTCTTTTATTCATTTCAAAAAGCCTCTTCATTGATGGATATCTCTAAAATTCTAAACACTCACCATATGACACATAAGACACATTATCAAATTTATCAATTGGGTTACAAAATATCTATATCACTCATTCCTAGTATTCCCTAAACATAGTAAAAACGATTTTCTATATGTATCCTAAACCATCCTTCATATAGTTCATGGTTAATAAAGTGTAAAAATATTCTCATTATTAATGATTCTTATTGTACAACCTATTTTCCAGATATTTCATCATTTATAAAATTTCCAATCATATTGGGAACCATTCATTTTAATTTCACAATAATGGAAAATAATTTCATGTGTAACAACCTAACCATATCTTTTTTCCCATGCATGCCTAAAATGCTACATATTATAATTTAATTATCAGTTCCTTGTATGAATGATTAAAATTTAACTTTTATGTCTTATTAGGATAAAATTCAAATCTCAACAAATCAGTGAATCAATTATCACATTACGCAATAAGTGAGTAACGCAATAAGGAATAAAATACATCAATGCTAGAAAATAAAAAAAACTATCATTCCACCATGAGTACATGGGGTTTCCCCCATATATGTGTAGCTACTCCCATGTATGAGATCATAACCAAAGCCAAATTTTCTTAGCATGCAATATAATTTTCATTATTAATAAAAAATGAAAATGAAACTCATTTGAAACATATTTGTTACATCCTGGAATGGGTGCCACACACTAGTTCCCCAATCCAATCACCCACATATCCTTAGGAATATATCTTTGTATACTATTGGTCGCTGTTTAAAACCAGTGTCTAATATCATTCATGGAAAGGCAATACCAACATTATTAGAGAAATAATATATCTAAAATAAATAAACAACACAAATTGGTTCAATATGATGAAACAATTACAAGTATCTCAACATTACTAAAACATGAAATATAATTTAAAAACCAACCAGTTGATATAATTTTCCAAATTACATGAAATGTATCAAAATAAAATCCCAAAAGTAATTACTTTGAAAAATCTCCAGCAAGCCCCAATCAATGTTCGCTACCCTCATCGATGATCCATCCCAAATCTATAATCTAGCACATAGTGATTTCCATTATCGTTTTCCAGCAAATGTAAATTCTATTGAGGTATCGATTAGGATTCCTGAGTTGGGTGTGAGAAGAACTCAATAGGTCACTACCGACTACGTCTAATAAAATATCCAGTCAAAATGTGTATTTAGTTATATAATGAATAAATACAATCAATTAATTAAATATTTTTATTATATTAAATTAATCTTTATTTAACCACATAATCCCTAGAGTTCCCGAGGGCACCTAAACTCTCAATACCTATTTCGTCCCATATTGTAGCTTGAACTATCCCCTTGTGGTTTCATATATCTGAATTCCACTATTATCAAGAACCAACTAAATTCATATATGAATTTCATTTATTTAGTTCTTTATCTCAGTTCTTATCTCAATTACATGGTTAAAATTAAATATCTTAATTCATATCTGAATACCATTGTTAAAATTAATTTTATAAATACATATAATATTTATATTGCTAACATTCCAAGCCATAATTCACATAACAATTCCACTACTAGAATTTATTTTATCAATACTCATAATAATTCCACTATTATAATTCATTATCCCAATCCACATATGAATGATCCAGTTAACATACATTTTATCAACTCACATTTAACTGCCAATTTTACCAGTCATTATCTCAATTAATATATGAATTCCACTATTTAAATTCATTGCCTTAATTAACATATAAATTTAACTTTTACCATTCATTTCCTTAATATACATATAAATATAACTGTTACAGTTCACTGTTTGAATTCACCTATGAATTCCACTATTACTATTCATTGTCTCAATTCATTAATAAAAACCGTAGTTTCCATTCATTTTTTCAATTCACATATATGATAGTGTTACAATATCATATATAAAACAATATCATAATATCACATATTTCACAATATCACTATTTTACATATATCATCGTAGCACAATTAATTAATACACCAATTTATTAATCATATCCTTCAATTTAATATTAAAAAAATTACATTAAATAATTCAAAAATTAATTAATCACATCAACACCATTAATTACTTCAATAATTAATGAATAAAATAAAATCAAGAAATTAATTCAAATATTTATTAATCAATTCAATACAATTAATATAATAAAATCTTATTAATTAATACACAATCCTAAAATCCCATAATTAATTCCACAGTTTATTATTAAATTCAAAATCCCAATATTCCACAACTAATTATTCAAACCACAAACCCAATACCACATATCTAATAAGAAAATAACTATTGAATTCCAAATCCCAATATCCCAAAATTAAATAAAAAATTTATAGTTCAATTTAATATCCAAATATCTCATAATTAATTCAAAAATAAATTATTCAGTTCATAATTAAATTATTCAATATTTCATATTCCATTAATTAATTTATTTAAAAATTAATTAATGTAATTTCTAGGAAACACAATTTATAATCATGGAATTGAAAATATGAAATTACATGCACATAATTGAAATCATTTTATTTAGTTTTTAAATTATATCCAACCTACCTCAATTCGTTGATGAGAGATCACATAATGGGAAATCGCCAATTTGAAATAGATTTGTCAAACCAACAAGGAAGAATGAGATTATGAATCAAATTTGAGAAACATGATCAAAGGGACCAAGGTCAATAAAACCTACATCTAGTTATAATCCATATACAATTTTAGATAAAAATTCCTATTTTCATCAGATTGTGGAGCAGGAGGGAGTGATATAAAACAAAAGGGGATGAAAACACTTACCTAGACACCTCTATATCATTAATATGCACATCAATTTTCCATAAACATAATACAAGATTTTTTAGAATCAACCAGGTTGCCTCCAATATTATGAAATAACGTTAGGGGATGAGTGGGGGTAGATTTGTGCTTAATATGAATGTCTGGAAAAATTTAAAACAAGTTTTTTGGTTATATTAAATCCCGCACATGGTTTATAGTGTAGGGGATAATGGTTTCCCTCTTCAATCAATATTTCTTAATTTTCACGTAAACTCACTCCAAGGTAAGACCCAAACGAGACGTACTCAACCCATTGAAATTGTTTAACTTAAATGAGCCCAATACATCTCTAGAAATGGTCCGGGTTTTACATCATGGCCTTTGGGGAGGATGGTCGAAATTGAAAGTGTTGTTACACTATGATATTATAATAGTTGTATGGGAAGTCAAGTGTAGTTTCAATGTCACATAATGCAATGTCTAATATTTTATACTATTTAAAATGGTATTTCCTAATATCATATAATTGATTAGTACTATAATTTCTTGTGTGTGTTTGAATCCTTGTCAGGGTATTCTATTAGTTTTCTAAGAGAAATAACAATGTTATTATTTGATTTACGAGAAACATATTAGTATTTCATGAAGGTCGGTTGATCAGATATGTTCAATATTTTGATCACATATTGGTAAATAAAAAATAAAAAATTATCATTCATGTGTATGAATTTTAAGGAATGTAAGGGGAGTTTTTAATTAAAATTATGCATAGAAAATGTTTCCCTTAAAGGTTGTGATTTCATCCAAAAAATATATTTATTCAGAAATAATTTGAAAATGATTAATATGATAACATCTAGAATTTTATATCAATATTTATGGATTAAATCAACCAATATGATGTTTTATTTGGTCCTCAAATATTTCCTTAAATTTAGGTGATTGTCTGGATCATGTGATGTTAATTAATATTTAAATATTCATTGTGAAATAAAATTTATTTCTTGGATGCATATTTTGGAAATATGAGTGAGATATATTATTATATATTTTTTCATTTAAAACAATATTATTTTCCTATGATTCATGTCTTCCTAAACATTCCACACAGTCTTAGAAATCAATGTCTTTCTATTCATGTTTTTCAAGAATTCAACTGTTTTCTTGATAAATTTAATTGGTTTTAAATAACTACAACCAATTTCTCTTCAATTATATTGGGTAATCACATTAATAATCTCTATATTTTTTTGTATTCAATACATCCAATTAGGATTTTATAAAAATTTTATATTATCTTTATTTTCATTTCATTAAGTAATTATCAAGGGATAACCAAAATTTGATAAAATAAAATAGATGACACATGATTAATGATATATATTGTTTGTGTACTGTAATTTGTAATTATCAATTATTTTATATATTTCTACTACTACATTGTTTAAAAGAAAAATAAAATGATCCAAAAAATCAAAATATTGTAGCGAAAGAGATTGAATTTTCATGGAAATAATGTGTTCTATGATTTTTATATATTTTTATATATATATGATCCCTTTAAATGTAAATAATTTTTTCAATTCATATTATATTTCTGTAAGAGCCCCATTAATGACTAGAATTTTTTCCATATTAAAGATGATTTTTTTTTTGTGTGTGATGGAAGCACCTCCCATGAAAGGAAAAAAATTCATTTAATATTTAAAATTTTTGTTTGACTAAAAGAGAGAAGAATGAAGATTATGTCACAACGTATAATGTATATTACTAAATGTAATTATATTTATTATCTAAGTTAGAGTTTCCAAATTCTATGTGGTTGGTATATGATGTGTGGTTTTTTTAATGTGTCATAGTGTTATATGGGATGGATTATTAAATGGTAAAATTATGTTGTGGCTAGAATATGATACTCTAGGATGTTAATTAAATATAGATTCTTTTAATATATAAAAAAATACACCACTATGGTAGTTAAGATATAAAATCATAAATATATGATTGATGAATTTGAATAAAATATTATTAGGGCTCATATTGGTATCTCATTGTATATTTTTAATGAATTGCTAGAAAATAATATTTTTTAATGAATATATATATTGAATTTTTTGATTTAATGAATATAAATAGGACTGATGATTTCTTTGGGGATACATATTATGGTTATTTAAATGTTATTTTAATTGAAGTAGCGATGGATATTGGTGGTTATGGGTTGTGATGTTGAGGAAAACATTAATTTAAATATGGATTTTTGGTATACACCCAAATTCCATTTATTCATTTTCTGTATTATAAAAAAAATCATGTGAATTATAAACACTTCACACATTGGTATTGAAGATTATATGGACATCAAATTCCTTATATCCAGGTCTTTTCCTTAATTTAATATTTTTTGGGGTTAAGTGGTTGACTACATAATCTTATCCTCTCTGAAATAGATGTATATTATCTTGGATGGTTTTATGTTTAAATGATTATTAAATGAGTGGGAGGGGTATATTTTTTAACTAATGATTTTTAGATGATTTACAATGTATATGTCATGGATTTATTTCATTAAATGTGCTGGGAATGCAATTGTTTTCATTCATATTTATGGTACCTTAATACTATGTCCAAACAATTTGTTTGATGTGGTTTTTTAGGATTCATTTATGATTTATTATATAATATTTTCTATTGTTTTAAAAATATATATATCACCATTTATGAGTTGAGGTAGGTATGGTTGAAACCTAGTCCACCTCAGGTTTGATGGGATGAGAGAACAAAACAATTGTAGTTTCCATGTGAGAATAAAACCATAGGAAAAGTTGTCGTGAGGAAGATATAATTATATTAATTTGACATTATATTATTATACATGAATGAAATACCATGTGTGTGGGTACACTATTATCTTGAATAATTTATTCTATATGACAGTACATGATTTACAATAATTATTTACATGGATCGTATTTTTATTTTATATGATACTGATAAGTGTCTTTCCTCCTATCTTATTTCATTAACCTAATTTGTGATATTAATTCCACCAATTCAATTCTTTGAACAATCATTGATTTTTTCCAACATAAGAATAATTATATGTGGTATTCAAGAGTCAATCATATATTAATTACCATCTTAGGAGAGAAAATATCTGAGTTTGTGTCATTAACGATTAACATTAGAGCCTAGATTTTAGAGATAATATTGAAATAACTGTAATACATTATGAGGATTAAATGGGAGATTAGGGAAATTAACTTTTTTTAGTATTGGTTCATAAAATATGCTAGGGGTTGAAGCACAGAAAATTGTTTTTTGGGCCACAAAATTTCCAATTCATGGTATTTTAGTCTCAATATTTTTAGTGGAAGTGATATTCATGTATTGTAGATAAATATAATGGGTACCTAAATCATAATATTTTTAAATTCTATTTTGTTATGGGGATCTTATAATGTAAATATTATTTAACTAGTTGAATTATAATTAACTCCATGCCATCATGACGGGGGATATTTTTTTGATAAATTATTCAATTTCATCAAAAATATCATGATCAAGAATTCACATATCATGAACAAATATTCCATTAGTAATTTTAATGTCGTACTATCATATAGGTCCACCCAAAGCCCAAAATAACATTATAATAGGGACATAAAGCATTTATTTTTATGATTTTAAAAACATTATCAATATTGATATAAGTACTTATATTTTTTATAATATATTATGTTGTGTTACCATAAAAATATAGAAAACTAAGGAAACTATCCAATATTTAATGTAAGATTGAAACATGGGAATAAATTTTCTGAATTGTTTTGATGGATTTTTTTCTTCATAATTTAATATTTCATAAAAACGTGGATGATAATTAAAGTCGGTAACATAAATTATTTTAACAATATATTTCATGTGACTAAAAAATATTAAATGTATTAATAAATAAAATATTTATACCATGATTGACATAATAATGAAAATTGGATAAATTATTTACCTATGGCCTATAGGATTGAATTAAACCCATCATGTGTTTGGTTTCTCAATAAGAGACTATTGTTCATATAATAGTTGTTGTAATGATTTTGAAATAATATTTCTTCTCAGACCTAAAGGGAAATTTTCTATTTTCATTTTTTAACCTTGTGAATTATAAATATATTTAAGTTATTCAGTTCATATTATTAAAAATAGTGATTTAAAAGATATCCTTCAGAATATATTTTTTACAAATCAATATTTAAATGAATGTCATTCAACGATAAATTATCATTTTGGAAAAAAAAAATTTAAAATCCATTTCAATCAGGATTTGTATTATTATATAATAATTAGTATCTTTATCCCTTTTAATAGTCAAGAATTTGATTTTATTTGATAATATTATTAAAGAGTTTATTTTTGTGATGGTGTATTTATATGACATGAAATTAAAATTTTTAGTGTATAAATTTTTTAAATTGTCTCTTATTAATTGAATATGTCATAAATAAAAATCACAAAGAATTGAGATAAATATTTTACCTTATTAATATTCCATTATAGTATTAAAATATAAAATTTTAAGCATTTTAATATAAAAATAAAAATGAAAAATATTTAAATTGGTCGTATTTTAGATGAAAATTTCATTTCTAAGTATAATTTGTTTCAAAAAAATACATATACCTTTCCATGGAAAAATTTTAACAATTTTTTTAATTAGGTGAAAGATACATGGATTATTACCTTTTGAATATTTTTATGAAAACAACATTTTTATTATTTTTCAATTCATATAAATAAAATTTTATTCACTGTTAAAAGAAACATTGATTTAAATTAATTGTATGCTATATGTATAATTTAGTTAATTAATATGTATTATTTATATTGTGAATTTTTGCCATTTAAATTTTTGGAAATAAAAAACATATATAATGAATTACCATTAAAATATGTTAGAAAATTGGAATTTATGTTTAAATAATATAATTGGAAATGTTTTTCTATATTATAAAAATGGTTTTTTATGGATACTATTGTAAATGTTTTCTACATTATATTGAAAATTGATCACAATATATTAGTAATTATTGGTTTAATAAGATACTAATTAAATTAAATATATGATATATTATGCTTTTTTATTACGTATAAATAATTAATTGGGAATCCTGATTAATTTCATGTGTAATGTAAAAAAATCATTACTTTTTACTCTAAAAGAAAATATTTATTGATTATAAAATTGTTAAACAATATTTGATGAGCATGAACAACATGAATAATTAAATTAATGAATGTATTTTTTTATTTTGATATTAAAAATCATTCATCCAGTGAGATGAATGATTAAAAAAATATAATTTATGCATATCATCCATGATATATTAGGATAAAGTAAGTGCATATTTTCATTTTAAGAATTTGATAATTAATTTGATATGGTTTAATGTTTTATTTTAATGATATATGAATAAAATGAAATTTGAGAAGGTCACTGATTTTCATTTTGGAAAAGTTTAGTATTTTTATTTTTATTTTTTTACATATATTTTATTGACCATAAAAAGTTCTGCTACATACTATCAAACATGTTTTGTTTTTATATATAATAATATTCCTAAATTTCTATTCCAATTGTTTTTTAATCACCATATGGATTTATAATTTTATATTTTTTTATATTTTTTTGATTATGTATTTTTTATGACATATATTTGGGTTTATATTACATTATACGAAAAAGATTAAAACTAGAATTTAAATAAATTGTTAGTTAATTAAAATTTTTGGAGATGATATTCTTATTTTAAAAAATATACTGATTTTAATATAATTATAACAATAAATTTCATATTCCTTGTGGGTTCGGTGGGTGTGACATAAAATTTAAATTTAGTTCTATTTTTCATTTTAATGGAAATTGTTGTAGCTTGGTGAAATGAATAATCAATTTACCTTTTGTTATCTATTGGTAATTTCCAATAACAACAATCATATTTGATATGTATCAGAACTAGGGGATTAATAATTTAGGTTTTTTATGAGTTTTAATCACCTTTACTTTCTTAAGTAGTCATTGTGTTTTGGATAGAGAGGGTCTCTAAAGGGTATCTTCCTACGGATGTTGTCAAGGTTCTATTTTTTAATCCATTAGTTAGATTTTTTTTAATTTTAATGGAAGATAATATCTTGAGATTTATATATAATATGGTAATTTAAATAATGTAACATAATATTTTGTATTTTTTTTCATTGAGGATATCCAAATGGGGTTGCATTTTTTTTTACTTGTAATTTTTTGGGTGCACCATGAGGAGTTAAATAGTATGAAAGGCTATTTTGGATAGTGTTTTTACTATAGATTCCCACAATGTTAAAAATTTAAGGGGAAATCGAAAAAAATGTGTGTCAGTGTGTGTGGGAAAGATTAGGATAACGTTCATGTGATGGAAAAATTAGAGAGCTTCGGTCTATATTACATGGTCATTAGTATCAGAATACATGATATATGGGTCTCGTGCACTACCTCTCAAAAGATTCAGTTTTTTGGGATTAGTATTGTTTCCATTCCACAAAATTATGCGTCTAAAATTTCATCCTCTAAATATAAATAGATTTAAAATTTTCATATAGGTTGTATTTAATGATTTTTAGGGGATTTAGTTTTTATGTGAGGGACTTCTTGGAGTTGCATCATTGTAATCACTGCATGAGTCACTAATATAAGGATTTATTAATAAAAATTTTGGAATGTGGATTACAATTGTATGGTTAGTATTGGTTTTTTTCCTATTATGAAATGAGTTTCCTAACTATTTTTTTATATATAAATAGATTTTATGTCTATATATTTTCCACATATTGTTATGCATCACAAACATAGCACATAATGGTATTTCTACATTGAGTAATGATTTTAATTCAATTTTTAAATCAATATGTAACACTTTTACAAAAAATAAATAGAAATATAAATGTTTAATCATTTATTTAAATAATATTTTGATGAAATATAATTTTATCCTTAAATCATTCCTAAAATTTTGTTGATTTAATGGATTATATGATTGTAATTAATAGAGGCTTATTTTTGTACAAAAAAATATTATTTTTAGATGAGTACTATCAAAATGTTCTAGATTTATTTTGGAGACTATTATCACAATAATAAAAAATATTATATACCATTATTCTAGTATTCATTTCTATTCCATTGAGTTTAGGTGATCCCAATTATTATATTCATTTATTGTGATCTTTCTGTGATATTCTTT
The DNA here is from genome assembly GCA_963277665.1 of Viscum album. Classification (NCBI taxonomy): domain Eukaryota; kingdom Viridiplantae; phylum Streptophyta; class Magnoliopsida; order Santalales; family Viscaceae; genus Viscum; species Viscum album. The sequence continues at coordinate 902,975,020 of OY728122.1, read as the reverse complement.
ATTTTTCCATTGTGTTTCGATAACATCAAACAATTTCTCTATAATATTCATGTTTTATCACATGATAGACCTATATAGATGAGATCAATGTAATCAATTAAATTTTGGTAAAATGTTCGAGTATATAAATATATTTGTTCACACTTTTAAATTAGCATAATACATAATAGAAAGGATAGAATCAATTAAAATAAGATAATAAATAGTGATAAGTGAAAAACGTTTGTTTTCATTCATATTGATATTCTATATAATTTATTGATTTTTTTTGCAATGATTAATAAAAAATGAATAATAAATAAGTGGTATGGAAGGACCTTAAATAGAAAGAGTATTTATGGATATAATGTAATGTATGGGTCTTGGTATCTCAATTATACTAACAGACCTTATATGAACGGTGATTTCTGTACATTTTATTTTCATTAGTAGCCCCAAAAAATATGAAAATATTTTTCACCAAAAATATCATTTTCTATTGAGTTTTTCTTATAATCAACATACAATAATGTATAATAGTTACAACTGGTAAATAAATAGGTTAATTGAATAATATAGAATCAAATGATGTTGATGTTGGCACATGCATTGTGTAAAATATGGATTATGATTGTTTTATTTTTTATAATGATTAATTAAACCCATGGTTCATGGTATATGATTTTTTTTAATTTATATTTTGTAATTTTGATTGGAATGAGTTATTAAATTTTAAAATTGGGTATTTGATAGAATATTATTTTTCGGGATATTATTTAAAAGTGGAGAACTAAAAAAGATGTATATAAATTAATTCATGAATTACTAAAATATAAATTCTAGAAAAATGATAAAAAACTAGATTAAATGTAGGAGATGAACTTGAATGTAATGTTAAAAAATTTTGGAAATAAATGGATTGTTAATTCAATTTTTGGTAGATTAATTGAAATAAAGAAAAGAGTTGATCAATGATAAAAAGTGGAATAAAACATGTTTTCATGATTGTTTAGGGTTTTAATGGATTATAGGATTTCAGTAAGCCTTAATATTTGTGAATAGGTTGTAATTATAATGTGTTAGAATTGACGGATTATTATTGGGTTTCCTATATGAATACCTTGATTAGAAATTGGAAGTCTCAATATTACCTTTTATTTTCATGGGATTTATAAATAATCTCTACCTAAGTCATGTATTTAATTCCAATTACAATTTTTTTGTTCTATTTTTTAACCAAATTGTTGGTTTCTTAGGGTGGATGAGTGATTAAAATATCTTCCTCACTCTCCCTTTTGATGTTGACTATATCTTATGACATTATGATTGAATAATAATGAATTATGTGGGAGTGTCATGTCTCATACGATATGACATGGAAATCATTGGATGAATGATATTTGGTGGGGTCATCCATGGAAGTTGTATGGAATGAAGTTTATTTACATCATGTTCGCGATATGCTACCACTCATTCATTATGAATTGATGAATGTGGTATATTTTTTATGTTCAGGACTAACTACATGATATAAAAATTTCCCCCGACGAATTCATGGTATCATCAACCCTGTAATAATGTGGATAGTTGGTGCTATGATCTTACCCACATTATATTGGAAGGGATGTGATCATATTACATCTAATATTTGATTTTGACCACACAAAACAATTAGGGAAGTGGCTATATGATGTATATATTTATAATATTCATCTACATGTTAAGGATTCATTTATGTTATACAAATTAAGTGATCCTTAGTGAGTTTGGTAAGGTTTAGTTCTTTAACAAGTAAATCATTAGTATGGTTTCTTCACATTTTCATGAGATATCTTAAAAAGGATCTGAATACGTATAGTTTTTATGATCATCATTGATATATATAATATATCTTCAATATATTTGTTTCAATATCACCAAAAAACCCTCTATACACACATCTATACATATGGTTTGAATATATTTTTAGACATTAGCACATAGTTTAACAAATTTTACAAAAATTAACCCATAAATTATAAACTAATTTTTAAAATATAGAACAAAAAATAAAACTAAATATAAAACTAACATCCATAAATAATTTAAATATGATAACTATATGTTTGCACTTAATTTAGAATAATTTGACTATAAAGACCTAGATTTTCCATGTAAATTAATTTCTATTATATGGAATTATTATGAGTCTAAAAAAATTGATGGCGTGTGATTCTGAGGCCTAGAGTGCCCAGAATAAATTTCTAAACATTTTTTTGGGTAGGTTAAATAAACACATGATTGGCATTTTCTAACTTATGAACCATTGCTCTGATTAAAAATATAAGGGCACCGTTGAATCTGCAACATCGGGATTCACATAAGGGAGGCTTTACATTGACTGCAGTAGGTCCTAAGAAAAAGTTATGTTTTAAATTTTTTAAATGAAATGAAATAAAATAATTTTATTATTAAATTTCATATCCTCCAATAGACAAACAAAGGGGTGGGGACAATGATGATTCAGGACAATAAATAGATTCACCTACCAAACTTATGTAACGACATCACAGGGGAATTAGTAAGATTCCTAATTGATGAGGCCCATTAAATTCCAACGTCGTTACATGCCATCCCCATCTCATATATATATATAGATCTTTGGGAGGGGTATCGGCACAACTTCAGCAAGCAATGAGGTTCTAAAGGAACACCGTGATGCCGAAACCTTAGAGGACATAGTCGAACCCAGTAGGAGGTGACAGATGACACCAAACCACGAACCAAAGGACTGCGTATGAGTGGCGTCGTTTGGATCCAGTTATAGGAACGAAGAACACCAACCAACCTTTAATATTTTGCGATTCGATAAGGATTTGAGGTAGGGTGTTGATTCAATTTTTTAAATGATTTACTCTTCCCCGTTCATGAATAATTCGAAGAACAATGACCAAATAACTAATGCTTTGATTCACGATTCATTCATTCAAGCGGGAGGTTATTACCTGGTAACACTATGGGGTTTTTGATTAATTATTAAATCATTTGATTATTAAACCCTTAACCCACCTCATATTTGTGAGCTAATGTGGAGGGTGAAGGCCTAACAAACCCGACCTGGAACCTTCACTACATTGATAATTTTTCACCTCCATGGATCACTAACGGCACAACGATACTGATCGGTTGCATTGGGGATAGCATGTCAATGCACGCAGGAAGAGGAGGCTGCATCACAAAGCCATGGCGAACATCGGAGCGGCCGCCACTGGCCGACCGCAGAGGTGGCACAACACGCCGTTATGATCCAAAGATGAAAAATGGAGGCCACAGAGATAGGAAGAAGGTGTCTAACACACTGGTCGACCGCAGGTGAGGGTGTGGCACGCCGTGGTACACCACTGGAGAGGCTGGCTGATACGCCGACCGACTGCGACAGAATCGATGGAGTGAAGGTGGGACGTGCCCCCTACGACGCACCCACATGGCAGAAAGGCCGCATCTTGCGATGAAAGTGGTAGGAGAAGGGGGGTGGCAGGTTTGACCTGTGGCCATGGGATGGGGTGTGCTCCAGCGTCGGTCCTAATGGAAAATCCACGACCTGTCGTTCGCGGCCCGATGGACCTGCGGTGCCACGTCGCAGTGGAATGGGTCAACCACCACAAGTTGACCTACTGAGGTGGATTTGTGCAACGTTATCCTCACACAGACACACCGTGTCTGGGTATCCCAGACTGCTAGTGCCTCTAGGCGCGTGGCACCGCCGGTTCCACCAACAGGACCGACCTCCCGGGCTGCGGGCCAACCCGTGGCCCAGTTTCATGACCCGTGACCCAGCCAGGTCGGGCCAGGCCTATTGGGCCGGGTGGACATTGGTAAGTTTGGCCTAGAGTTGGGTTAGGTTTACTGAGGTCAATCCGGGTCATCCCATGCCGAACCGGGTCATGCTGGTCCGATCATGGTGGACCAAACCCGGACCCAGTACCGACCAGTAACATAAAATGGGCCCTAACTCCTAAACCGGACATCCGTTTAAAAAACTGTCTATGGCGTTGAGATCCTTGGAGCGATACAACCCGTCTGACATAATTAATGATATTTTTGGTGAAACTTTGAGTATGAATGGGTTAAATCTCTCTCGAATCCAATCGGGCCCTCAGCACTGAAATAATAATAATGCACAATCTGGGAATCCAGTTGATGCGCCTTCTATTGCATTGGAACCCTTATGACATGAATGAACATCAAGTTACATTCATTTCAGACTTTATAATTATTGTAATACAACCAGTGGCTTGGGGAGCTTTTCCCCCAATCGTGCAACATATAGAACCCTACGACTGGCTGAGACTTGACAACTGCAGACCATTTCGACTCCGAGTGACTCGATAGGCCCATTGCAGAGCGCATTTGTCTGACGCATCCGACCCACGGTGGGGAGAACCTTTGTGTGATTCGGAGGACACATGGTACTCAATAGTAGGATTACCTTTTCTAGCCATGAGGGGGAGCACCTATGAGTGACATGGCAGACCCATGATGGGGAGCGCCTCTGTGTGACGCGGTAGACCCACAATACTCGACAAGAGGAGTACATCAGCAGTCCAAGGTTAGTGGGAAGCACCTTCAGGTTATGCGGCCAGTCCTCTATACTCCATAGAGGAGGATTTCTCCAGCATCTGAGGTGTTTGACGTTGTGACTGTGAGGGTTACTTGTTCCTAGGCCTAGAGAATTTTTGGTTGGCTATCATCACACGTAGTGATTCTATATGGGTCAACATCATAATTCTGATTCTCTGTGTTTTATACCTAGTTTGACCTATGTCTATTACTTGTGATTTGTGATTGAAATCATTATTTTTTGTTGTACTTTGTGGAGTTTTGAGAGACCTTTAGAGGTCTCAGGGTCCCTACTGAGTATCGTTATACTCAACTCTTCATGGGCTATTCCTGCACCATGTTGTGTCTTGTACAGACGGCGAGCAGCTAGGCTGTGGTTTGAGATGGATAAAACTAGGTGGTTTGAAGAGGAGACAACCGGGCATGGAGTGGTGATGAGGTGATCTATTCCTACCCATCAAGTAGGAACCTCAGAGGATGGCTCAATATCTGTTTTAACATTTTCAATTGTATTTTTCCTTTCAGTTGTATTTCTACTTTTTAGTTGTACTTGTACATTCAGTTGGGGTAGTATTTCGGCCCCTTTTACTTTCGGCACAACTTTTTCTACAAGAGTTTACATCATAGTCACTTCTTTTAGTGCTCTTGAACCGTGTGTTGTACAGGATTAATGACATTACCTTTCTGTTTTAGGAAATGCACCTTTCGATGGGAGTCTCCAGCCCATGGAATATGGAAGGCGGGCATGGAGTAGTCACGGCACGGGCCCCGGGTGACGGGTAGTGAAAAATATTTTTTAGAGGAGTATGGTTCTACATGAGAAATAAGAATCAGATATTTTCTATGAAGAAATAGTGATATGTTTTATGAGTGTTTTTTTCAGTTCGGAGAGTCCATTGTGGTGTAGTGGCTGACGTATACATTCAGCAGGACCCTGAATTCGTATTTTTGACTCAACATAGAAAAACACTGATTGCATATGATTTGAAAAGTTTTCATTTTGATCTTTTGAGTCATCTCACTAGGTATATATTATTGACCGTGGAACACCTATTTTATTTCAGGGTGCCGAAATATAGACAGCCAACTAGGATTCCTGAGAGAGTATGTGATGATGGGCCACCGATTGATGAGGCCTCAGTGCAGGGCCCTCTTATGGCGTTAGTACCTTCAGGTGGTGTACTAGAAGCACCACTACACGTTGGAAAACCAATGCCACTATCCCCACTAGTTTAGGATGCAAACTGACTGAGTGCCTTCTAGAGTTCATGTGACAAAGGCCTCCAAGGTTCTGAGGTGAGACGGATCCGCATGCGGGTGAGGACTGGCTGAAGGCTGTGCTAAGAGTTTTTCACTAAATTGGGACACTGTCTGATTTTATGGTGATCATAGATGCTAATATTTTTTTGGCTGAATTAGGGATATGGTATAGCCTGATTCTCTAGATACACGACAAGGTTAAACTAATATGGGTGGACATTGAGGTCCTTTTTAAGGAAGAGTTCTTCCCAGAGACCTTACGGTTTGTGCGAATACATGTTCTACTACACTTACAACAATGTAGCATGACAATGGCATGGTACTCGGTGGGGTTCAATGATCTCTTACACAACTCCACTGACATGGAATGAGGCATTTTCTTCAGGGCCTAGACCTCTTATCATGGTCTCTGATGGGACATTAGAGCATCGATGGCATCACTCAACATAGCGACTCGGGATGGGGTGCTAGAGCGGGCAATTTTGGTGGATAGATTCCAAGCTGAACAGTAACCAACAGCGAGACCAACCAATAGGCGACACGTGGAAGATTCCTCTGCGTCTAGTAGTTGACAGATAAAACAAAGGTCTAAGTAGACCATACCTTCTAGTGGATGGTCCTGGGATGTAGGGTCAGAGGTGTGGAGCTCGCGAGGCAGAGGAGGTCAGGGGATGGACAGCAATTTCTACATGTGCGGTGGGTAGTGTCAAATTGCTCTCGATTTCCTAACCCATCATACGGATGACTCGCAGATGGTTGAGGGTCCTTTGAGGAATATGAAGAGGTTCAAGAGAGGAGGTCCACTGGCAGCATACAGACATGGAAGAGGAGTTGGTCGTACAATAGGCGGTAGGCGTCATTTCAAGGTTCTACCACCACCAAAGCCAGGTGGTCCACCCCGACCACTGGGATCAGGAGGACATGGACGAGCTTAGCTCCAGCCAACTAAGGCCTATGACCACGAATCTTTAGAGATGATTATAGGTACGATATATTTCTACTCCACCATAGCTTCAGTACTTATTGACACATGTGCCAATCACTCTTTTATTTCCACGACCCTCATTTAGTGCTCGAAGATTCTGGTGGAGCCATTGCCCAATCCTTACGGCTAGAGACTCTTGCAGGAGCTGATTCTACTATTACACACTGGTGCCGGTAGAGTGAGCATACTCTATGAGGCGAGGGATTCAGCTGGGATCTCCAGGTTGTGGAATTGAGGCCCTATGACATCATCCAGGGTATTGAATGGTTATCTACAGTCCATGCTCATATTGACTATATTATCCACAAAGTGTGGTGTGTCTTCATAGATGTGATGAGTTTTTCCTTCACCGGTGAGAAGGGGAACATTGTAGCATAAGATGGAGTTACCCAAAGTTGGGTGAAGCTGATTACTCAACATTTGTCTATCCTTGCACTCAGAGCAGTTGATGTTGAGAGTTAGAGCTGTCATGTAGTGGTTGACCAGTATTCTGATGTCTTTCCTTATGATGTTCTGGGACTACCTCTACGTAGAGAGGTAGAATTTTACATCGATATGTACCCCTGGATGACATAGATATCTACACCCACATATCGTATGGTTCTCGTTGAGCATCATGACTTATGAGTAAAATTAGGGGACTTACAGGAAATGGGGTTCATAAGACCCAGTTTTTTTCCATGGGCAGCCCCAATTTTTTTTCCAAGAAGGATGATGGAGGTTTGAGACTCTGTGTGGACTATTGGCGCCTGAACCAGGTGAGCATTAAGGAAAAGTATCCAATTAAACATATTTATGTTCTTTTCGATCAGATGAAGGAATATCATTGGTTTTTGATGATATACCATAGATCATTCTATCATCATCTTAGGATACGAGATGAGGATGTGATGAAGACGGTCTTCAAATGTCAGTATGACCATAATGAGTTTTTGGTTATTCCTTTCTACGAGACCAATGCCCCAGAAATGTTCATGGTAATCATGAACATTGTAATTCATAATTACCTTGATCACATTGTGGTGGTTTTCATCGATGAGATCATGATTTACTCAGCGATGGAGGAGGAGCAAGCCTATCATCTGCAGATAGCTTGGGATACACTCCAAGAGCACATCAAATATGGTTAGCTCCTAATGTTCCAATTCTGGATATGAGATGTCCACTTTATAGGGTTTGTAATCTCAAATTCTAGAGTTAAAGTGGATCCAACGAAAATAGATGTTGTTCTTGCTTGGGAGCCACCCAAGAGTGAGACCGAGGTGGGGAGTTTCTTGTGGTTGGCTGGATACTACCAGCAATTCGTGCCAGATTTATCTAGTGTGGTGGTACCCTTGTAAGTGTTGATGAAGAAGTGGCATCCCTTCATATGGGTGGAGATATTCCAACAGAATTTCTAGGATATAAGGCAAAGACTAACGAGTAACCCTATCCTGAGGCTACCAGAAGATGGAGTTGTGTATGTAGTCAACTGTGATGCATCGGGGACCAGACATGGGTGTGTCCTAATGCAGGAGTGATTAGTGATCACCTATGTCTCACTATAGCTGAGACGACATGAGAAGAACTATACTACCCATGACCTGGAATTAGCTGTAATTGTCATCTCCTTGATGATGTGGAGGCATTATTTGGTGGTTGAACATTTTACAATCTACACTGATCACAATAGTCTCAGGTATATCATCTCTTAGATGGACCTGAACTAGAGATAGCAGTGATGGCTAGTGTTCTTCCAGGACAATGACATTGAGATAGTCTATACTCCTGGGAAGGGGAATGTGGTAGCAGATGAACTCAGTAGGAGGTCTTGTATGCAGTTGTGGAGTGGGGTGACAGAGTAGCTAGCCAAGTTGCAGATATCCTTTATAGATAGAGATGGAGCATCATACATCCAGTTTATGATAGTCATTCCCCCACTCCTTCAGTGAGTCAAAGACGAGCAGCTTGGGGACATTGATTGTGAGGCTCGATGTGCTCCGATATATTCAGGGCAGTCGCCTGATGGTTTTTTTTAAAGGTGGGAATCACGTCATCCTCTTTACAGGACATACCATGGAATCGGTGCTGTTAAGCGAGGAGTTGTTGATGGAGTTCTATACATACCCTCTAGAGGTACAACCTGGTGTTGCGAAGATGAACGAAGACCTCAAGCATCAACACTGGTGGCTAGAGAAGAAGAATGAAATGACATAACTTGTTTCACAATGCCTCACTTGTTAGCAAGTGAAGGCCGAGCATCAGGTTCCATTAGACTTAGCACAACTACTAGAGGTTCCAAAGTGAAAGTGGATGTAATCCCCATGTAAATTGTGGCAGGGCTTCCACATACTTCTAGGGGAGGTGATTCTATTTGGGCGATCATTGACCAACTCACCATGTCGGCCCGCTTCATACGCATCTGAGAGCAGGGATATGTAGAGGGCTCGAGATGGCTCTACATATAAGAGATTGTGCGACCTCATAGGGTTCCATCGAATATTATCTTGGACCATGACACACATTTCAAGTCCCGATTTTAGAAGGCATTGTTGGAGGCATTCATGACTCAGTTGTGTTTTAGGACTGCCATTCATCCTTAGATGGATGGAGAGACAGAGCGGACCATACTGACACTAGAGGACATGTTGTGTGCATGAGTCCTAGATTTTTTATGTAGTTGGGAGTATCACTTTACCGTGGTGGATTTATCCTACAAAAATAGTAATTAATCCATTATTGGTATGGAACCTTTCAAGGACTTGTACGGTCAACCCTGTAGATCATCTCAATGCTAGAAAGACCCAGGGGAGTTACTGGTGTTGAGATAATGGATTAAAAGTTAATAGTGTATTTGAGATTATATTTAAGATATGGGAATTAATTTTTCATCATCGAGATGTGTGATACGTCATTTGGGGCTAGTTTGACCAAAAGGATGATGGGTGGTTATATCGGTAGCTGCTTAGAGACCATGTGGTTTAGATTATGGTTGTTCCTCCATCACAGGTAACCCTATCACATATCTAATTAGCCTTAACATCTCTATGATTAAGGGAATAATGTGTCATATAGGGGTGTTAGAGATTTTATATTTATTCTTCAGATTATACCATAGATGAAGATGTATTATGATTTTTATATTATCCATCTAATGTTTAGATTAGAAATTTTCAGGTTTTTCTATAATGGTCCATACATGGATTTTTATACTGTATTGGGTATCTGTTGAATATAAATTTATGAGGATTTAAACAATGTCCCTATGTACTGTGACATAACAAGACGTGTAGTGGTTTGATGAAAAAATATAGACTGTATCACATCATTTTTTATTGATTGAGGAACTTATTTGTTATATAATATGTATAAATTTACAGGAAAAAACGTTATTTAAAATTTTTTACAACACATTCACTTAAATATTGGTTGACTTTAAGTAGGATTTATGATATCTTTTATTCCTTCTCTCCTTTCTTTGGGCTATAGATTTGGTTGATCAAGAATTGTTGATACATGGAGAGATCTACAGATTCCCCATATTTTTTAATATCTCATAATATTCGAGAGAATTTCCTGGAATTGGAATATGATTGGATAGTGTTAGTATTTGGTATGAGGATGGTGATGGAGGTATTTGTTATGATAATAATCGATTTTTAGTTTCTTTTCAAACCTTGGGATCATCTCATTTGAGCCTTGTAATTGTATAGCAGATGATAAATATTTTTTTATTGTATGCGATTGTGGATTATTATTTATTAATTAAATTATTATATTATTATAGTATTTTAAAACATTATGTAAATAGTTTTTATTGACATAATTAATATTATATTAGCAAATTAGGAAATTTGTGGTAAAGGGGAGACCCACATATTCTTGTTCACTTTAATTTCTAAAAAACATTCATGTTGTTGATATTTGTTTATTATTTTTATGACTACATAGTGATAGAGCATTGATAAAATCATAATAACATAAAATTATAGTAAATTAGTTTTGAGGGAAATGTAAATTGGTGTGAAAAAAATGATATTTATATAGAGTATTAGGGTGGTGCTTAATGATGAAATTGTTATTTTTGTGGTGGTAATGTTTTTTGTTTTTTTGGGTTGATTGTGAGGTGTTGTAAGAAGAAAATATGATTAATTGATTTTGATAGATGGATTTAGATGAGGTTGTTGATGATAAATTAGGGATATGGCTATACATATAATATTTCCAAGAGTGGATTAATGGTAATGTTATTGATGTTATATATTGTAAATGTGGGATTATTTTTTCGATGAATTATAGTGTAAAAAATAGATTGAAACAGTGGATCCTAAATGGGGAATGTTGGAATAAAATAGAATTTTGGTTAAATACTAATCCATGATGATTAAATGAATTATTAATTGTTGGGAATTAATTTGGTTGATGGTTATGATTTTTTTCAATAAATATTATTACTATGAAATATATTAAGTTAAATCTTTTCAATAATCAGAAAATTTAGATATTATGTAATTTTTTATAAAATAGGTTTCTAGGAAGTATTTTTGTAATGGTTTAATGGGACATGGGGTTTATTGAGTTGATATAGTTAATAGTAATGGTATAATGTTGTGGAAGAACTGTGGTGTAGGTTGTGAGATTTAGTAGTGATGTTGGGTGCGAAAAACATTAGTTAGAAATTGTGCATGGAAGAATTGTATATATTTGATATATTTTTAGGTCATTTCAATATGCAGACTACCATATTAGATACCCTATTTGATTCTCAGAATGATTTCTATGTATGGTTCCCCCCCCCCTTCGTCCATTTTTATGAGGGGACAAAGAGAATACTTCTACAAACTCATTTATTTCCCATCCAGTATTAAAAGGACATGTGATGATTTGAGGCAGGTATGATCATATTAATGTGTTATGTGGTGTACTATAAAACACTATGTGGTGTTGGATTTGATGTTAGAGAATGGAAGAACCTATGACATATGAATGAGATGAATAGTTATACTAGATGACCAAGTGGGGTACTAAGATGATGATATTGGATATCATAACACATTGACCTAGTTTTGTATTGGATTAGATGATATTATATGTTATTATTTTTTAATCATATTAATTGGGTATGATGATTATATACTTCACACTCATTACACCGAAATATATAGATTTCAGGTTTCTTGATGAGACATGGTCAGTTGTGGAAATATTGTGATATAGAATGGGGGTCGAAGATATCAGATAATTTAGGGAGTGAAATAGATAGGGATAAACTATAGAATGTGGTTTTATGGAGACATACTATTATATTCATCACATAAATACTATTACATTTATATTCCATATTTGAGTAGTTATCCTTGGTGTGTATTCTTGGTAGTGAACCTGTTAATTTCTTATTAGTTTTGTTAATTTTCAAATATGCATCAGTATTCCCATCCCAAATTTTCATTATATATCATCATTATGGTCATACTGAATAGTACTATTATTGTTTACATTATATATATAAAAAAATTATGTTTTCATGGTGAATTTTTTAATGGTCTTCATAGTACTATCTATGATAATTAGTTTTTTATTCATTAATTAGTATGGGTTTTTGTTCAATATTCCTTTAGTATTTATATTTTTCTAGGATTATTCTTGAATTATGGTATTACTGTATATCATAGTTATCTAAAAGATGTTTCTGATTCATGGATTTATTATTTATTTATTGGTTATATGATGGATATTTACTCCATATATATGTTTTATACCATCAATGTTTGTTTCCAAATCAATTATTATTTTGAGGTGATCCTCAGTGGTCCCCGTCAACATTATTTCACACCTAGTATTTTTTCATTGTATGGATAGGCTAGGAATAGGTTTTGTAATATATTATTGTGATTGAATGGATAATAAATGTTAATTAAAAACAAGTAATAGATATATGGTATTATTTTTCAATGACAAATGATGTGTTTGATGTGTTATATAATAAAATAGGTATTTCTAGGACATACCTTTTCAACACTACATGATACAAAAAATAAATGTGGTGTAAACCTTAAAACCATGTCATCTTGTACTACTTGTAGTGTAGAGACTAGTGTTTGGAACATGAATTAGGATTGGTGGTGATATATCATTCAAACAGTGTTAATATAGGGAAATTAAATGAATAAAATTATATTATATTTATTAAATAAATTTAACGACAAAAGTGACAATAGGTTTTATCAAAGTATTAAAAAATTATAGTAGTTTGTTAACAACTTTTGGATCCAGTCGGTGAGTTGTAGAAGGATTGGGTGATTATTCAAGGATGGGTTGAATTGTTTATGTATTTTGATCTATGAATAAATACATTTTTTGGATTTATTTTTAAGGTATGAATATGTATTAAGAGATTATAACTTCGCTAAAAAGAGTAGTCTTTTAGGATATTTTGATTTAATTTATTTTAATAAAAAATATTTTGATTTACCTAATTTCGGTTTTCTTAGTTATATGTAAGTAGTAGTTTGATATTACTATTTCATATGTCTATGTTATTTGTGGATGAAAATATATCAAGGAATTATTTTTCATAGCTATTTCATCAATATTTTTGATCATCAACATTTTTGGTGATGAAATGAAATAATTTTTTCACACATTAGTAAAATATAAATATTGTGTTGTATCGTGGGATCTGCTTTATAAACCCCTACAAATTATCCCATTATATAGTCATGATTGAGTAATCATTATATCCTCTTTTAAAGGACACACATTTTGTTGTAGTACTCAATAAAATCACCCCATTTACAATTCATTGGTAAATATTGATGTTGAAGAAGGATAAGGTGGTTTATTTGATCATTCTTAAATGGGATAATAAGAATAATGTTTCTAGATATGAACCTCAAATATTAGGGATTTTGGTTTAATATTATATGTTTTTGGGATGTCTTAGATTTCGATAGATGTGTAATATCCGTAATAGTTTCTCTCGTTTTTTCAATTGGATATATACATCCTATGTTCCTTGCAGGGTTTCAGAAAATTTATAATATTATTATTTTGTGTATATTAATGTACAGTATCAATGTAAGAACCCAATAGTTTATCAATGTAATTTATCCCTTCTTATATTAATGTATTAAATAGTATAAGTGACATCAAATTGCATCAATTCAATTTAAAAGTCATTATAAATGAGTAATGAATTAAATAAGAATTATTTATTGAAGTTAAGATTCCAATACCAACGAAATAGTTACTTGAACTATGGATTAGTATTATGACATATATGAATAGTAAACTAGGAAAATTAATTGTTTCCTCACAAAAGTAAGGAGAATTAAAACATATTCATATTCTAATTGAAAAAATGATATAATTATTGCATCGTATATGTATGGAAATATTTTAAAAATTATTAATTAAGTGTTGGTATTTTTATAGGTCATAAATATTTAATTAATATATTGTGATTAATTTAATAATTTAAAATAAAATCTATTTTCATAAAATTTATTCCTAAATTATTTGTTTGATGTCTTATGATTTAATTATTATTTAATTACACCAAATTTAATTTTTCAAACTGTTAAAAAATCAGTTATATTTTTAAAATATGCACTTTCCATGTAAATTATGATTTAGATTAAAAATTAAATTATTCATATATAGAAAACAATTTAAAAAATTGGAGTTCATTTATGAATTATACACTTCATGAAATGGTTAGCGAGAATTTTTGAGATTTTTTAAAGATACATGAATTTGTTATGAATAGTAATATATGATAATTTTTTAGAAATGCAGAATACATGAATGTGTTAGTCTTTTATGATGTAAGGATGATTTAAGAACCTTAAACTCTAACTATCCTTAATTATTTTAATATATTTAGATATAAGTTTCAATCTATTCAAATTCTTCAACCAAAATAATAACCTCATGTATACAAAACAGAGAAAAAATCCCACTCATCCACTAAAAATACCCCCATCAACCCAACATCAATTTACACCACTCATGATTTGAGGAAAGTAGAAATTCATACAAATAATCTTATATAGTCCCTACCCGACATCCATAGGATCCTGGTCTAATCAAATGTCCAAAACCACTTCCCTATAGTGTTTTTCATGGAGGATAATCCTAGAGTTCAATTATTGTTCATTTTTCATTTAAATTCATTTTCAATTTCATTTAATTTATTATTATATCCTAAACTCCCTTCGTCCAAATTTAATGATAACTAAATTACCTTAATTATATAATAATTATATCATTTTAATGGAATATCAAACCTAAAACACAACTCTCTCTGTCTCTCATATTCTAAAATAGAAATTGTCGCACGTGATGTGTCAATTTACCAACATCATGGGAGATGCACATTCATTTTCCTCTAACACCTTCAAAAATATTAATAAAAACATTGAATAGTTGAAAAAAAATTTAAGTTTTCTTTTATAACCCATTTTATGTTATGTTACTGACATTTATATATAATACCATATGATAAAACAAAACGAGTTCATTGTGATTGAAATGCCGCAAAAAATAACCTAAAACTATCATCATTAAATTGTATCTATCTAATTTTCCACACACATTGTAAAACAATTCATTGAAATATTATTTATGTTTCTATAATATATTTACTAATAATTGAAAATTGTTCGATAAATATATCTTCATTTTAAATGAACATTTATTTTTGTATACAAGTTAACTGATAACGAAAACCATGAAAATGCATTTCGTCGAACGATGAACATAAAATCTATACCTCATAAAAATTTTCATAAATGAATTAAAAAAACAATAATGAATAAAAATCATGAATAAAATTTTATAGATTTGTTAATTAATGAATATAATGTTTTTATACATGATATTAATGTAAATAAATCCTTCAGAAACAAGATAAGGGGAATTCACGAACCCTACTCTATTTCATTAGGTTTTCCCTATTTCACCCAATATCCAATATGGATATTCCTTAAATATCAATTTTTTAAGCACTATATTAAAATTTTAGGGATAAACATATTTTCTACCAAATCAAACCATGCTCTCTTTCATTAGTTTTTCACTAATTCACATATGATTCAAAATGGATATTCCTTAAATATCAGTTTTTTCAACATCATCTTACCTTTTCTAGGATATACATGTTTCTACATGAATATATGACAAAAAAATGTTTTAGAAAATAAACATTTATTAAAAAATTCTTTTTACATCACAATATTTATTATTCATAAATCAATGTTGATGATTCATATATCAAGTATATCATTACCTCTTTCAATTTGGTTACCCAATTATTATGATATTATGATTTATTAAATGAAACCAATTTATTTCCATTGGTTATTTTATGTTCATTTTTGATGTATGTTCTATGTGGCATTCATGATAATGTAAATGTTATGATGTGAGGTGTGCATGTGAAATTTTATAGTGCTCCAATGCATTGTGTAATGTGATGTACCTCATTAGAAAAGTTAAATATACATGATCATGATACTATAATTGTTCAAAATTATGTTCGGTTGTTCACTACTAAGGCATGCCATTTCATTTATATGCAGGGCCACATTTCCATACTTTTTGTAATAATTATTTTTATTGTTATGATCATATGTATATGCTCTGGTGATAATGAATATTCTCACCACATGTTATATTTATTCATGTTCATATAAATATTATTAGTGTTCTTTTATATCACCCATTTTTTATTTATATCCTTAGGTGATTACTTGTACTATGGATAAATTGAAGATCACTAAGATGCTATAGAAGGGGAAATTATTTAAATGTTTAAATTATATCCATAAAATATTGTCTATGGACCTAATCATCCAATGAAAATAAACCTGTAGATTCGGGTTATGAATTTATTTGATGTGGATTATCATTAAAATGATTTAATAGTAATGTAATAAAAATGAGGTTATTTATAGTTCGTATGAGACCATGGTTTGGTTAATTTAGTAATTTGGATTAGATAACCTTAGAGAAATCCTTTAATATGAGGCTATGAGTATGTGATCTCCCATGAATATTTACTTCATAAAATGAAAATCCTTGGGTTCCATCAAGATATGCCTTTAGATTTAAATTCACAAAATGATAAATTTTATACTCATGGAATTTTTTACTTATGATTTGTTCTAATATTTTCTATAATATAAAATTGTGGCAAAGAAGAAAAAATTAGGTCAAAACCTGGGAAAAAGAAACAATGAAATGATTTATCGAATGACATCCCCAATGTATTTTGCGGTGGAGTTAAAAACATCATTTCGGTTCTTACCCCTCTATATTAGTTTATGAACAATTCCCAGAATAATGTGAAATTTATTCCTTCATCTTGGAGGGAAAAACTATCTATTGAGTGTTTTATGCAGAAACAACCACAAACATTTATTGGATCATCTAATCCAGTAGTTACAAAATAGTGAGTGAAATCCATAGAGTGGATCTTTTCTATTCGTCAAAATTTTGAGATGGAGAATGTGAGTATCAATGTTTATCATCTAGATATGGAGGTGGATCAATGGTGGTTATTAATTAAGAACACCAGGATGAGGAATGAAATTGAAGAAATGTGGCGGAGGGTCTATATGATAATGATTCATAAACTATATTTACATCGAACTCATTCATAAAATATGGAGAGAGAATTCATAGATATGAATCAAAACAAAGGTGAATCTGTAACGAACTATGAAGAAAATTTCACAAGTACTGCAATGTACCCTTTGGGTTATGTTTTAAAAACATATAAAAATTGAAATATTCATCATTGGAATAATGACACACCATATAAAATCTCTATAAATTCAAAAAAAATTGTAATGTTGAAGATGTTGTTCGATGTGATCTCAAATTGAAGAGGGAGTTTATGAAATGGTACCATGGATATGGTGATAAGAAATGATTGATGGTGTTTCAGGATGGATGATCTAATGATAAAGGTGTAATGAAAACCCAACCAACCACATGTAAAAAATGTTGGTAGTATCAACATGTGAATTTAAAAAAAATTAAGGGAATTTGTCATTTTTGGAGATAATTACACCAATATAATGAATGTCAAAAATAAATGATGAATCATGAAAATGTAGTGGGGGAAAGGATAGCACCACCCATGGTCAAATTTTACAACTGTAGGGATCATGGGAACTATGCAAACCAAGGTAATAAATCTCTAGTTCTTAAGAGTAATAAGCATTAGAATCCATAGAAGACAATGGATAAAGGCATGGAATGAGCCATCAATAATGTGGATGTGAATAAAGATAAAGAATTCATACAAGGAACACATTTTATTCACCAATAAATATAATAGACAGATTAGATTTTTGTACATTGCATTCCATAATAACATGATTTTTTTCTAGAACTATTAAGTAAAATTTTCTAATCCTTAAAGTAATGATATATTGGAAACACCAAGTGGTTATATAATTTCAACCCCAGTGTTGGACCCTTCACCTCATGGCTTATGTGGGATGATTCTTCAAGAAATTTTTTTTAATACTTCCCTTGGTGGAATTCAATGTCATACTATGGATGGATTTTCTCCCATTATATAGAGTAGACATTAACTACAGATAAAATGAAATATCTTTTTATATTCCGAACCATCACACGATCCTCTAGAAATTCAAGGAAGATCACAACTCTCCTTTTGAAAATCCTTCAACTGTATGTCCATATATTCCTTGTGAAGAATCATACCATGATCAAATGTTTGACTCAAATGAATATGTCAACCTAGTAGAAATTACCATCATGATGGAATAGAGATATGTAATTCCTAAATAGTTACCCATACATCCCCTTGATCGTGAGAAAGACTTTTCAATTTCATTCATACCAGAGCTACTCCTATCTCAATGTGTCACTACAGGATTGCTCTGATCGAATGGGAGGAGTTAAAGATGTAGCTGCATGAAAATTTTGATAGATGGTTTATACAACCTAGTGCATAACCATGGGGTGCTCCAATTCTCTTTGTTAAGAAGAAATATGTGTCAATGAGGTTGTGTATTGAATATCGATATCACGACAAGATAACCATAAAGAACAAGTACCCAAATTCATGAATTGATAACTTTTGACATTATTTATGAGGATATTATTACTTCTCAAAGGTTCATATTTGTTCATTATATCATCGTATAATGGTGAAGATGAAAGATATTGAGTATAAATGCGTTCCATACAAGGTATGGGATCTACTAGATTTTGGTCATGCCCTTTGGACGTAATAATTTTCATGAAATCATCATGGATTTTATGAAGGGAGTCTTTAAAAATTACCTATATTATATTTTGGTAATATTTAACGATGGAATTCTAATATACTCGAAGAGAAAGGAAGAAAATGGGGAACATATGAGGCTTGTGTTGAAGACACAGTGAAAATCGAAGTTGTAAGCCAAGTTCAACAAGTGAGAATTTTGGATGCAGCAAGTCACATTCTTGTGACATGTGATCACAACGGAGGGAATTTCAATCAACCATTCATAAAAAATGAAATTCAGGAATGGAATAAACCCTCTACTATCATATAAATACACTACTTTCTTGTATGAGTTGGTTACTATCGTCATTTTTGTGAGAAATGTCTCACGATTTTCTATCCCATTAACACAGTTTGAAATTATAGGGGTAAAGTTTGGATGTATGAAGGAATGTGACGAATGATTCAATGAGCTAAAGAATAGGCCTATCACTACACCTATACTCACATTACCAATATTTGGAGTATGTATTGTTATGTATAGTAATTCTTCCATGATATTCTTGGGGTATGTACTCAGAAAAATGATTATGTTAAACTCAACGCCTCACGGTAGTTGATAACCCGTGAGGAGAACTACTAGATGAATAATTTGGAGCTAGTAGCAGTGATGTTTCCTTGAAAATATGGTTTCACTACCTTTGTGGTGAGATGTGATACATATATATATATATACCGATCCAAATATTTTAATGTATATATTCACACAAAAATTGTTCAGGATGCTTCAAGGGAGATGGTTAGATACAATCAAACACTATGATTTATCTATTCATTGTCATCCTGCTAAGGAAAACATGTAAGGTGATACTCTTATATTTAAGAACCTACTACTATATCCATGTAATGGGTTGAGAAATACCATATCTTCATAGATATTAAAATGATGTATTTGGAAATCATTAGGGCAGGTAATAAATCCAACCTTGAAGAAATTATATCACAACCAATTATCTAATAGAATATTAAGGTGAAACAAAGGGATTATATGAAGTTACAAAATAATGTCAATATAGTCAAAGAAGAGAAGCTCCAAAAGATCCATATCAATTAGAATAGTGTGATTTGAGTTGGAATGAGGTTTTTTGATCCTTCATCACCTTGGATAAGGAAGGAGTTATTGGAATGAGGCTTGGTGGAGTCGCTTGCAACAATAGTTTTAACTCCACCATTGGTATGATTCCATTTGAAGCCTTGTATGGATTACCATGTCGTTATCCATTTTTCTAGACAGCGGTCAGAGACATAGAATTTCTTAGACCATAACTAGTGAAAAATACAATAGAGATGGTTTAGGTAATTTGTGAGAGGATGAAGACATCATAAAATCATCATAAATAATATGATGATCAAAGGAGGAGAAATTTGTAGTCTGATGATGGGGATCACATGTTTCTGAAAGAGACTCCCTATCATGGGCAACAAAGGTTTGGTTAAAGGAGTAAATTTTCTCCCCATGTGGTTTTTCCTTTCGAGGTATTGGCTTATGTTGGTGCTATGGAATATCAGAAAGCACTTCCCCCACAGATTTTCTGGATACACAATGTTTTCCAGGTATTACAGCTCCATAGTTATCTTCATGATGACTCATACATCATCGATTAGAGCGAGATCAATGTTGATGATTATGATACCTTCATGGAGAAGCTCGTAGAGATCCAGGATTGTAAGGATAATTTGTTTCATGGTAATTATATTCCATTAGTTTGTGTCTTGTGGTGACATGATGGTGTTGAGGAGGGTACGTGGGTGGGAGAGTCCCAGATGCGTCTCTAGTACCCAGATCTATTTTATGTTATTGTGTTAAGTAATTCTTTGATGCTTTATTTTTTGTATCTTTTATGTGATGTTATGATTGAATTTTTTCGATATGGAATTATTGTTTCATTTTTCAATGATGTCAAGGTTTTACTAGATCTTTCAAACAACTTACGGTTATTTTCTTCTTATAGGTATCTTAAAGGGTGGTTGTTCGGACCCCACTCTTCTTTTGGGTTGGTTTGGAATTCCTGGGGACGAGAATTTTTTGAGAGGTATCTAATGTGATGGCCATGAAATCTCTGGTCCACTACATTGCCAATATCTTGTGTTTGAGGTGTTTTGTGAGGTCATGTTGACTCATTCCCAACATTAGGCTATATCCAACAACATACTTCTAATAGCAGCCTTCTAACAATAGACATCTAATAGCAGCCTTCCATCAATAGCCTTCCAAAAACAGCATTCCAACATCAGCCTCCCAACATCAGCCTTTTTCTACTGTGAAATTTCATATTCATGTACAGTGTTTATAGACCGATGAGGTTTCTTGAGTAGTGATGTTATAATGTTTTTCCAGGCTGGTAAAGTTTCTAGACCAGTGAGGTTCTACATTGTTTCCATACTGGTGAGGTTTCCATAGTAGTGAGGTTCTACAGTGTTTCTAGACTGTTGAGGTTTCCATTCCAGTGAGGTTTCCGAACCAGTGAGGTTCTATACAGTTTTGATTCAAGAGTTGTTTCAAGACCAGTGCAGTTCTATACTGTTACTAGACCAGTGAGGTTCAATAGTGTTTCTAGTCCATTGAGGTTCCATAGTGATTCCAATCTATTGTGGCTTCCATAATGGTGATTCATCCAACACTTGGTCAAATTTCATGTTTGGTGTACAATGTTTCCAACTTCCTACATTATTTCCCCTTTGACATTTACATTGATGAAAAATGATTTTAAGGGCTTGCTTTGAGGTATTTATGGTCGAACCAAATCCCATAACTCTGATATTTATATTCCTAAGGCTCAGGATGCCTTTACATGGTCAAACCATGGGGTTTAATGGGATCCTCTTTTAATGGAAAATCCAGTGTATCGTAAAGCCTCTACTCCATTAAATCATCTAATGGGATGAGATTTCTTCCTCCATTGTTCATCCTCCTTATTACCTGGTGTGAGACGCTCAAACCGTTATTTCATCCCATAGAGGTTGTGTGATCTAACCTTAATCCTCAGATCATTTCCCCTCCATGTTTAATCCTTCTGCATGCACACCGATTTTTTGGTGCTTGTAGCATCTCTCGATCATTTATCAATAGAAGGTATGATCTACATATATTATTATGTTTTCTATAATAATTATCCTCAGGTATCCCCTTTCCATGATATGGAATGTGATCTCCATGATTCTAATGTAGTTTTCATGGTTGTTGGATGTTGTAGTCATGTTATTGCATCCTCGGGGGGATACATTTGTCATGGAGGAGGAAATCATAATCTATTTTGTGGCCCGTTCCCGTATAAAGTACACAATGAACCATTTGAGGTAGGGGATTCCTTGATTCTCCTTACATTTATGTGAAACTATAGAGTTAGCATGTTTTATCCTGGTATATCCCATCGGAATTGGCATAATAAATATTTGAACTTAAAAAATAAATTAATATTGATCATATTTTATAGCCACTTGTTTTTGGAGGGAGTTTGATATTTATGATTGCATTTTTTTATTTTAGTTATTGATGTCAATTGGTAACAAACATAAATCCAGAATTAATAAAGAATTATTTGGCTAAAGATAAAGAGCCATGTAAATGAATCTGGTTGTTGTTGTTGTTGTTGTTATTTGATGTCAATGAAATTGATGCAGTACACATCTTTATTCAATTTTTGATAGCATGCTATTTTGTTTACCTATAGTTGGATCCTACAAATAATACATCATTTAATTCGAGATGGATTGATGAAATGGTAGTTTGATAAAATGATAATTCATCGTAGGGTTATGTGTTACCCTCATCCTTGTAAAGGCCAAGAGCCTTAGGATTGGAGTTGTGAGAGCTCAATGTGTTTAAAGGTTGGATGCCTTGTTTATGGGACAAGATCACAATTGATATGATGATTATTTTTTTACTTCTTGTGTTGTGATATGTAGGTGCAGGGATGCCTATTAGTTGTGGTAGCATTTGATGCCTTGAGAGGAGTGTTGCGTCAATTTATGCATGTGGGTGTCTGTGAGGAAACAAGAGATGATGGAATGGGTTGGATGTGAATGTTTGGATTCTTGCTGTTTTTGTTGTTGTTTATCATCCTTAATTTCTCCACTTCTAAAGACCCGGATTTTCAATTTAATTATTTTTAGTTATTAGGAATTATTATGAGTATGTGAAAATTGATGGCATGGGATTCTGAGGCCTCGAGTGCCCAGAATGAATTCCTAAACATTTTTTGTGTACGTTCCGTAAACATGTGAGCGGTATTTTCTATCTCTTAAACCATTTCTCAGATTAGAAATCTAAGGGAACTGCATTATACGCATCAATGGGGTTCACATAAGGGATGATTTAGTTTGACCACAATATGTATCGAGAAAAAGTTGTGTTTATTGATTTTTAAAAGAAAAGAAAGAAATTAATTTTATTATTTTATTTCATATCCTCCAATGGACAAGCAAAGGGGTGGGGCCAATGATGTGTCATTCTAATAAATTGCTTGACCAACCAAAACTTTTTAAAGACATCATTTTCGAATTATGAAGCTTCTTAATTGATGAGCCCCACTAAATTCCAACGTCGTTATATACACTCACCCTCTAATATATATATGGAGCATCTGGAGGGGAATCGACACATCTTCACCATGCAACGAATTGCTGAAGGATAACCGCGAGGTCGGACCCTTAGAGGATGGAGCCAAACCCATCGGGAGATGACAAAGGGAAAAACACCATAATCCGAAGGATGACGTGCGAGTGGCATCATTGGGAACCAGTTGTGGGAATGAAGAAGACCAACCCAACTTCAAGCGTGGGCATTTCTCCGATAATTCGAGGTAGGGGTTATATTCATTTTTTAATTACTTCCTCTTCCCCGTTAATGAATAATACTATGAATGTGGACCAACTGACTAAAGTGGTGATCTGTGATTCATTTGTTTCTGAAGGAGGTTGTTGTGGGGTAACATTGTGGGGTTTTGATTAATGTTTAATTCAATTTATAAATAAACCCTTAACCACCCTCTTGTTTGTGAGCTAACGTGGAGGGTGCGGGCCTGAAAAACCATTCCCAAACTCTCTGCTACTTTGCTAAATTTTTAACTCCTTGGAACACCAAAGACACGGAGATACGGACCTGATGCATTGGGGATTGCCCGTCGACAGACGCGGCAAGAGGATGCCGCAACACAACGTCATGGTGGACATGTAAGCGATCAGCACCGACATACAGAAAAGGAGGTGTGGTGCACGGTCATGCGCCTCTGATGAACAAAGGAGGCCACGAATTGTCAGCCGCGTCGACCGGAGGATTGTGGTCGGGACACCGGTCGACCGTAATGGAACCAGCGGATTGGAGGTGGGGGGCGCCCCCAGCAGTTCCCTCACATGGAAGCAAGGCTGTGGCCTGTGATGGATGTAGTTGGAGCAGGGGGACGATGGTTTGACCGGTGGCTGGGCGATGGGGCACACGTAAGCAGCATGCCCGACAGTAAAGTTGTGGGTCATCCAATGTGACACAGAGGACCCGCGGCCCCACGTCAGCCCTACCAAGATGTTCCAATTCTGGGTATCCCTAGAATCTCGTGTTGTAAGGTGGTTGGCACCACCGGGTCAGCCCTGTGGACTGACCTTCCATGCAAAGGGCTCGCACACGGCCTGACCCGCAACCTCACTGCTTCTAGCCGAGTAGACATTGGTCAGGTTGGAACCGAGTCGTTTTTGGTGACATAGGTCGATACAAGTCAGCCTATGCCAAATCCGGTCTGCCCGATGCGACCGAGGCACACCGGACCTAGACCCAGTACCGTCGAGTTACACAAAACAGACCCTAACTCTTAAATCAGACATCCATTTGACGAACCATCTATGGCATCAGGATCATTTTAGTGAGACTCTCTTTTTGACTTAAAATATGAGAGTTTTGAAAAAACATGGAGTATGGCCGGATTAGATTTCACCTGAATCCATCCGGACCCTCGGCACTGAAATGCCCATAACGCACAGACTGAGCACCTGGTTGACGCGTCGTCTATTGTGTTGTAACCCTTATGACATGATGGGTCATCAATTTACTTTCTTATGAGACTTCGTTTTGGATGAAATATGACTGATGGAAGAGGGAGTGGTTCTCCCAAGAATGCTACATATGAAAACCCTACGACTGGGAGAGACTTGATGACTGTTGAGTGTTTCAACTCTGGGTGACTCGACATGCCTAGTGGGGAGCGACTCTATGTGACGCGGCAAACCCATGATTTGGAGCACCTCGGTTTGAGGTGGCATACCCAAGGTACTCGATAGGATAAGTACCTCAGCAGGCCACAAGGGGGAGTGCCTCTATGTGATTTAGAAGACCCGTGGTGATTATGTGGGACATGGAGGACCCACGATACATGACAACAAGAGTACCTAAGCAGTCCAAGTTTAGTGGGAAGCCCCTTTCTGTGACACGGAAGGCCCACTGTACTCGTTAGATGATGATGTCTCCCACAGCCGAGGTGTTTGAAACTGTGAATTGGAATGTCACATGTTACTGGGCCAAGATAATATGTGGATTTATATTAGTATTCATTGTGATCATGTGTTGGTAAGCATCTTAATTCTGATTCTATGTGTCGTATACCTAGTTTTAGGTGTATCCATTTCATTTGTTTTGTGATTGATATCATTCTTTGTGGTTTTCCTTTGTGAAGTTCTGAGAGACCTTCATAGGTCTCGGGGTCCCTACAGAGTATCGTTATACTCACCCCTTCGTGGCCTACGCATGCATCTTTTAGTGTCTTATGCATACGATGAGATGATCTATACCTAGCCTTTAGGTAGGACCCTCGATTGAATGCTCAGTAGCTATTTAACGTTTGTCAGTTGTATTTTTCCAGTCAGTTGTATTTCTACTTTTCATTTGTACTTGTAATTTTAGTTTGACTTGTATTCTAGCCCATTTACATTTGGTACTCATTTTTCTATAGCATTTTAATTCTCAGTCGCTTCATGTAGTGTTCTCAGAGTGTGTGTTGTATAGGTTTAAAGGAAAAGCCTTCCAATTTTTTGGAATACTGCTTTCGGTGATAGTCACCAGCCCCTGGCCTGTGGAAGATGGTCTAGGGGTAGTCATGGCACGTGCCTCGGGGGACGGGTCGTGACAAAGTTGTATCAGAGGAGTTCTATTCTACCGGAGAACTAGAACTCTGATATATTCTTTGATGAAATAGTGTTGAGTGTTATGATTGTGGTTTTTAGTTAGGGGAGTCCAGTGTTGGTGATGCGACCGATGTATCCATACACCATGACCCTGAATTTGGATTTCTGACTCAGCGCACGAAAACATTGATTGCATGCGTTTTGAAAATTGTTCATTCAATCTCTTGAGTCATCTCGCCAGTTATAACTTATTGACCATGGAACACCTATTTTCATTCAGGATTCCACCACGTAGACATGCAACCAAGATTCTTGGGAGAGTATATGATGATGGCCCATCGAGTGCTGATGCCTTGGTGCAGGGCCATCTTACGACTTTAGCACCTTCTGGTGGTGTACCAGTAGCACCACTACTCATTTGGAATCTGATTCCAACAAACCCACCCATATAGAATGCACATAGACGTAGCGCTTTGCACGAATTCCTGTGATAGAGGCTTCCAGGCTTCTGAGGTGACACAGATCAGCATGATGCTGAGGATTGGCTGGAGGCTGTGGCCAGAGATTTTCACATAGTTGGGACACTATGTGATTTTATAGTTATCCTAGCAGTCATCATTATTCAAGCAGTAGCCGGGTGATGGCGGAGACTGATTCTCCAGATACATGATGAGGAAACCCTAATCTAGGTGGATTTCGAGGGCCTTTTCAGGGTCGATTTCCTCCCAGCATCCTTATGCTATGTGCGTATACAGGAGATGCTCTACTTACAAAAGGGTAGCACGGTAGTGGCCTAGTACTCGATGAGGTTCACTGATCTCTACTTCTACACCACTAAAATTGTACGATACCATTAATTTAGGGCCTAGACCATTGAGCAGGGTCTTCGGCAGATAATCTGAGAAATGATGGTATCACTCCACATACCGACTTAGGATGGGGTGCTAGAGCATGCACTTTTGGTAGAGATCTACCTTGCTGAGTAGGCACCGACCCTGAGACAGACCACCAGGTGACATGTGGCATAGTCATCTATGGTTGGTAATTGGAAAATGAAATAGAGGTCCAAGTGGACCAGACATTTTGGTGGATAGTCTCAGGGCGTAGGGTTGGAGGTGCAGAGCATGCGAGGAAGAGTATGTTAGGTGATGGAAAAACAATACTACACGTGTGGCGGGTAGGGTCACATGGATTGCGATTAATGGACCTGCCGTACAGATGACCAGTAGATGGTCGAGGGACCACCGATGTAGAGGCAGAGGTTTGAGTGAGGAGGTCCACAAGAAGCAGGGGGACGTGGAAGAGGAGATGTCCGTGGAGTAGGCGATGGATGGTGATACGAGGTTCTACCGCCACCACCGCTTGGTGGTCCACCCTGACCACAAAGAGCAGAAGGACACGGACAAGCTTAGCTCTAGGAAGATGAGTCCTACGACCACACAAATCTGGATATGATTAGATGTATGATCTGTGTCTACTCTATCATAGCTGCAGTACTTATAGACACAGGTTCCAGTCACTCTTTTAATTCAATGTCCCGCTATTGGAGCTTGAAGAATCTGGTGGAGATGTTGGCTCGATCCTTACGACTAGGGACTCTTACAGAAGCAGATTCGACGATTACACACTGTTGCAGGAAATGTGATCTTACTCAAGGTTGTGTGAGCATCGGCTTGGATCTCCTTGTAGTGGCGTCGAGGCCTTACGACGTCGTCATGGTTATGGACTGGTTATCAGTAGTCTATGATTAGATTGACTATATTAGACCAAAAGTGTGGTGTGTCTGCATGTATGTGACTAGGTTTACCTTCATTGGAGATAAAGAGACCTTTTCAACATAGGATAGACTTACCCAGAAGAGGGTGAAGCCGATTACTGATCAGTTGGATTGCCTTACCCTCATAGAAATTGATGTTGAGAGTCTGAGCTATCCTGTAGTGGTGTACCAATACGCCGATGTCTTTCATGATGATGTTTCGGGACAACCTCCATGTAAAGAGGTAGAAATTTACGTCGATATGTACCCCAGGAAGGCACTGATATCTACACACGCATATTAGATGGATATAGTGGAGCTTCGTGAATTATGAGTATAGTTGGAGGACTCGAGGAAAAGGGGTTCATAAGAACCAATGTTTCTCAATGGGAATCCCTGATTTTGTTCAACAAGAATGTAGTTAGAGGTTTGGGACTCTACGTGGACTATCATCTCTTGAACTAGGTGACCATTAGGAACAATTTTCCCCTTTCGATGAATGATGATATTTTTTATTAGCTGAAGGGAGCTCATTGGTTTTTGAAGATAGACCTTAGAAGCTGCAATCATATGATTAGGATACGAGAAGAGGATATGTAGAAGATGACCCTTAGATGTCGGTATAGCCATAACGAGTTCATGGTTATGCCTTTCAGCATGACCAATGCCCTAACATTGTTCATGGGACACATGAACAGGATATTTCAGCCATACCTCGATTTCATTGTGGTGGTGTTCATCAATGACATCTTGATTTACATAGTGATGGAGGAGGATCATACCTATCCTATGTAGGTAGTTCTGGATACACTTCGAGAGCACCGGATTTATGGTAAGCGCTTTATGTTCGAGTTCTTGTTTTGAGAGGTCCACTTTCTGAGACATGTTATCTCAGAGGTAGGATTTTTACTACATCTAGTGATGATAGAGGCTATTTTTCTTGGGAGCCACCCAGGAGTGTGACCGGGGTGCAGGATTTCATAGGGTTGGAAGGATACTACTGGAGATTTGTGCCTGACTTTTCAAGTGTTTCGGTACCCTTCTATGGCGTTTACGAAGATGGTGTGGCCCTTTGTCTAGACGGAGAGATACCAACGGTGTTTCCAGGAGCTGGGGCTGACACTGAAGAGTGCCCCCATCATGAGGCTTCAAAAATATGGAGTGGGGTATGTATTCTACTGTGAATCAATAGTGACTGTACTTGGGTTTTTCTTGATGCATGAGTGATTAGTGATCTCTTATGGATAGAGAGAGGTGAGAAAACATGAGAAAAACTACACTACACATGACCAGTAGGTAGTAGCAGTGGTCTTCACCTTGAAGATGTGGCGACATTTCATGATGGGGAATGTTTTACAGTCTACTATTATCTAAAGAGTCTCAGTAATATATTCTCTCAGAAGGACCTGAACCTGAGATAATGGCGATGGCTAGAGTTCCTCCAATACTATGGCTTTGAAATTGTCTATACACATGGGATGGGGAACATGGTAGCAGATGCACTCAATAGGAGGTCTAGTCTACAGTTGTTGTGTGATGCGAAAAACTAGCTAGTCGCATTGAAAATATCCTTTGTGGATAGAGAAGGAGTAGCGTACCTACAGTATATGAAATTAACTCCCCTAGTCCTTCATCGAGTCGGGGAGGCGCAGTTTGGGGATATGACTGTGAGGCTCGATGTGCTCAGATATCCTCAGGTGAGGCACCTGATTTGTTTTCTAATGTTGGGGAGCACATCATCCACTTCAAAGGAAATACCATGGTACTAGTTGTGCTACGATATGAGGTGTTGAGGGAGTTCCATAAGCCCCCTATGGAATTATATCCGAGTGTTGCAAAGATGTAACTGGAACTTCTACGTTAGCACTGGTGGCTAGGGATGAAAAAGGCAATGGTAGAGTTTGTTTCACAATGCCTCACATATCAGCAAGTGAAGGCCGAGCATCAGGTTATTGCAGGAATAACTCTGCCAATAGAGGTGCTGGAGTGTAATTTGGATAGAATCTCTATGGACATTGTGATAGGGCTTCCATGAATATCCAGGGGACATGATTCCATTTGGGTGATCATTGACCGATTCACCATGTCAGCCAACTTCATACCCATCCGAGAGTAGGGATCAGTAGAGGTATTGAGACTCCTATACATCCATCAGAATATGTCACATCATGGGGTTCAATCAATGATATTCTCTGAATGTGATTCGTGAATCACATCCCAATTGTGGAATGGATTTATGGAGGCATTCGGGACTCAGTTGCGTTAAACCATCGCCTTTCATCCTTAGACGGATGGTCTGACAGAGTGTAGCATACAGACACATGAGGACATGCTACGTAAATGTGTCCTATATTTTGGCCATTGTTGGGAGGATAACTTAACCTTGTTGGAGTTCTCATACAAAATCAGTTATCAATCCACCATCAGAATAGAACCTTTTGAGGCCTTGTACGGTTGACCCTGTAGATCACCTCTATACTGGGCACACCTAGGGGAGTCCGCACTTATTGGTCCAGAGTTGGTATGGGCTACCACAGAGAAGGTGCAGACCATCCAAGAGCATATGAAGACTGCACAGAGGCGAAAGAAGTACTATACTGAAATGATATGGAGACCTCTAATGTTCCAGGAGGGGGACCACGTTTTCTTACGAGTCACTCCTTGATGGGAACTAAAGAGATTTGGACGAGGTAGCAAGTTATCACCAAGGTTTATTGGGTGTTTTTGGATACATAAAAATATTGGAGAGGTGGAATACTACATGGAGCTTCAACCGCAGTTGGATAAGGTATATGACATGTTCCACATATCCTTGCTGGGGAGATATGTGAATGAGACATCTCACACCATCGACCATGTCGAGTATGACATAGATGATGGGGTGAAGTTTAATGACGTTCCAGTAGGGATTGAGGATCGAAAGGAGTGGGTCCTTAATTTTTGGTTGATACCTCTATTTTTAATTCAATAGCAGCACATGAATCTATAGGAGAGGACATGGGAGCAGGATCTCCAGATTAATTCGCAGTACACCCATTAGTTTTTTAGTCTATGTTGTGGATTTTGGAGATGAAATGATATAAGTTGGGGAGAATATAAAGGCATGAATTTTCCATGTAATTCATTTTAATTATATATAATTATTAGAAGTCAAAACAAACTGACAGAGTTTGATTCTCAGGCCCATAGTGCCCATAATGAATTTCTGATCATTTTTTCGGGTACGTTCAGAAACCGCATGAGCACTGTTTTTTTTTGAACTGTTGCTCGGATTACCATTGACTCTATAGCACCAAGACTCACTTAAGGGAGGCTCTATATTGACCGTAGTAGGTATGGATAAAAATATATGTTTTGCGAATTTTTAAAAGAAATCAAATAAACAAATTTTGTAATTTTATTTCATATCCTCCAACAGACTAGGAATGGGGTCGGGCCAATGATGTCTCAAGCCATTAAATGGCATGACCTAGAAACCTTAAGTAATTATGTCGATGGGGAATTAAGAATCATCCATATTGATGATCACCATTCATTTATGACATCGTTACTTACTCTCCACCTCTCATATATATATATATATATGGAGATTGGGGAGGGTTATCGGCACTGCTTCGTGAAGAAACAAAGTGCTGAAGTAGCATCATGAAGTCGGAACCATAGAGGATGAAGCCGAACCCAGCAGATGGTGAAGAACAACACCGAACAATTAACCAAAGGTAGATTTATGAGGGAATTCGTTGAGAACTGTTTGTGGGAATGAAGAACACCAACCCACCTTCATTCGTGGGTGTTTCTCTGACAATTCTAGGTAGGGGTTTATTAGGGTTTTTAGTATTTCCTCTTCCCCATTATTGGATAATATGAATAATGCATACCAACTTACTAATGGGTTGAACCGAGACTCAATCATTCTTGAGAGAGGTTGTTGCAGGGTTACATTTGGGGGGTTTTGATTAATGTTTAATTCAATTGATTATTAAAGCCTTAACCCCCCTGTCATGTTTGTGAGTTAATGAGGGGGGCGGGCTCCTAACAAAACTAGCACAAACTCTCCGATACTTTGATTATTTTGCACTTTTATGGAACACCGATGGCGTGACAATACCGAATGACTGCATTGGGGATAGCGTTCTGACACACACCGCAATAAGAGGTCGCGACATATATCCGTGGCAGACATCAGAGATGCCGGCACCGGATGGCCGTAGAGGTGGAATGGTGCGGGTCATTCGTCACTTATTAACAATGGAGGTCATGGATCATAATCCACAGTGACCGGAGGAAGGTGTCTGGCACACCGGCCCACTGTGGGCGATGGTGTGGTGCGCGGTCACCCCCCGGTGGAGAGGTTGGATGGCATGCCTACCGGCCATGAAAGAAGAAGCTGACCGGAGGTGGGGCACACCACTGACCTCCCAACCATGAAAAATCAATGTCATGACCGTCGATTGTCGCGATAGGGGAAGGGGTCCGCTCATTCGACTGGTGGCTGGTGGATGGGGTGAGTGGCAGCGGCATGCCCGACGATAAACCCGCGACCCGTCAGTCACGACATGGATGACCCACGTTGCCACGTGGTGACGCGTTGGGTCAACCCCCACAGTTTGACTTGAGGACATGGGTCCATGCCACATCAACCCTACCTGGATGTGCCATGTCCGGGTATCCCTAGCGGCCCGCACAGCCTCACAGGTGGCACAGCAGGGTCGGCCCGGCGGACCAAACCGTCGCTCAACGGGCCGACCCAAGGCCTAGCAGCCTGACCCACTAATCTTTCAGGTTGGGCTGGGCCCAATTGTCTAGGTTGAATCTAGTCAGGTTGGGCTTGCATCGGTCCAGGGCGACCCATGTCAATCCGGGTCGGCCCATGCCGATCTGGGTCAGGCCGGTCCGACATAGGCAGATCGGACTCGGACCCAGTACCAACAAGTTACACAAAACATGTCCTAACTCCTAAACAAGATGTTTTTTGACGAACCATCTATGACACTGGGATCCATGGAGAGAGAACATCCTTTTTTGTATACAACATGTCAGTTTTGGAGAAACATGGAGTACGACCAGGTTGGATTGCATAAGAATCCAACCGAACCCTCAGCACTGAAATTCCAATAACGCACAGACCGTGCATCCGGTTGACGCACTATTTTTTTCATTAGAACCCCTATAACACTATGTATCATTCGATTAAATTATTGTGAGACTATGTTCTGGTCGAAATAAAATCAATGGATTGGGTAGTGGTTCTACCAAGCACACTACGTACGGAAACATGTGACTGGGTGAGACTTGACGACTGCAGACCGTTTTGACTCGGAGTGACTCGACATGCCCAATGCAGAGCGCCTCTGTGTGTCACGGCTGACCCACGATGAGGAGTGTCTCAACGTGACATGGCAAACCCATGATACATGGCAGGATGAGTACCTCAGCTGTCCAAGGTTAGTGGGACGTGCCTCTGTGTGACACATCTGTCCCACTGTACTCGTTAGAGGAGGTGTTTTCCAACAACCGAAGTGTTTGAAGTTGGGACTAGGAATGTTACTTCTTCCTAGGCCTAAATAATAAATGGTTGGCTTTCAACATATCCAGTGATCATGTGTGGGTAAACATAACAATTATGATTCTCTGTGTTGTATACCTAGTTTGAGATGTGTCCATTTCTTGTGTTTCTTGATTGATATCATGATTAGTGGTTTTCCTTTGTAGAGTTCTGAGAGACCGTTGGAGGCTTCGGGGTCCCTACTGAGTATCATTATACTCAACCCAGCACGGGTTATTCTTGAAACTTTTTGTGTCTTGTGCAGATGACAAGAAGGTGGGCTGAGGATTGAGGGAGCTAAGACTAGGCATCATGCAGAGGAGACAGGCCAGTGTGGAGTTACGAGGAGGCGATCTGAACCTACCTTTCAGGTAGGATCCTTGGAGGATGACCCATTAGCTATTTTATTTTATTTCGTTTTATTTTTTCTTTCAGTTGTGTTTGTACATTTCAGTTGTACTATTACTTTCAGTTGGGCTTGTATTCCAGCCCCTATTACATTCAGCACTCCATTTTTTATAATAGTTTACTTCACATTCGCTTCCTGTTGAGTTCTCAAACTCTTTGTTGTACATGTTTACATGAAATTAATTCGCGTTTTAGGGAATACTACTTTTGTTGGTAGTAGCCAGCTAGTGAACTATGGAAGGCAGGCTTGGGATAGTCACAGCACGGGCCCCCGGGGGACGGGTCGTGACATTGACTTCCAAATGAAAAAAATTATCTTTTTAATTAAAACTTAAAATACATTGGATAAGAGTTTTTATAGTGAACTATCATTTTATAAAATATTATTTATTTAACATATTACATATCAAGTAGTAATTTAATATTATTATTATGTAATAGTATACACATTGAAGCATTTTATTAGATTAATCATGTAAGTTTTATGAAGATCAATTTATTAAGGTAGACATAAAAAAATTTCAAAATACAATTATTTTCAAAATATACAATTTATCATTTATTTATTTTAATAAAAATCCTTAAAATTAAATAATTATATTCTAAAAATTCATTTATATTAATCTATTCTAATATTTTTTGTGCTTTTAATAATTAATAAAATTAATTATTTCAAGTAATAAAAATTAAAAAAATATATAAAATAATATAAAAAAGATCATAATATATTCAAATTAAATTATATCATTTAATTTCATTATATATAATTTGTGAATTATATTATATTCAGTATTTAATTAACAATTACTCATCACATTATACAAATTTCATAAACATATTCCTAGAAATTATATATCTAAAAACAATATCTCTAACAAAAAAATCATGATGAACATATATTCAGTGTCCATATATATAACTATCATATTTTTTTCATATATATATCCTTACAAATATCTCAAAAATTCTTTATGATATTTGATTATATTTTTAAATTTCTATTATATTTCAATATATTACTAATTTCAGTAGTAATTATTGGGTGAATGATCATCATTGAGAACCATGATGATAAATATTTCAGGTTTGTAGTATTTTTATTTACATGTTTATTTTTTCCCCATCCATTTTATGATAAAAAAATTTTATAAATAATTATCATATAGAATTAATGTTTATCTAGAAGGAAATATTTCATCATTGTATATTGTATCATGGTAATGTTTAGTGTAGTGTTTAGGGTGATTCCATATATCAATCAAATTTTGTATTTGATCATATAGTCCTATTAAAATTCAAAGATTTTATGTTGAAAATGGTTATTCGAATGTCGTTATATGGTTGATAGGAGGGGTGTAGTTGTTAAATTGATAAATGGTCTATTTGGTTATAATGAAATATTAACTCTTTTGCTGATATTTTGGGGGCTATTTTCCAAAAATTATAGATATTTATGTGGTTGTTAGTTAGTTTTTCAAGGGTTATTTTATAATGGACAATTCAAAAAAAATGATTGTTTGGTATTGATGAACATGATAAAGGGTTTGGAAATATATTTAATGTTACAGTACAAAATGGATGGGTTAATGGTGTATTAAAAATTAATAATATCTAGGGAATGGCTCACCAATATATATGATATATAATATAATGTTTAATTATATATGTAAGTTAAATGGTATATATAATAATTTCTGAATGATGTTATTAGAGAAAAGATGACATATGGTTTTTGTGGATATTTTAACTGGATTTTGTGTTGGTTGTGGCATAAATTTTTTATGTGTTTTTATTGTAATGTTATTGTCTTTAAATGACTATAAAATTGTAAAATTTTTGAGTTACTGGTGCCGAGATAATGGATTAAAAGATAATAGTGTATTTTAGATTTTATTTAAGATATTGGAATTAATTTTTCATCATCAAGATTTGTGATACATCATTAGGGGATATTTTGACTGAAACGATGAAGGGAGGTTCTAGTGGTAGCTACTTAGGGACCATGAGGTTTTGATGATGTTGGTTCCTCCATCACAGGTACCCCTATCACATATCCAATTGGACTCAACATATCTATGATTTAAATTAATGTTGTGATATATTATGGTTTTAGAGGTTTTATAATTATTCTTGGGATTATACCACAGATGATGATGAATTATGATTTGTATATTATCCATCTAAAGGGTTGATTGGAAATTTTCAAGAGTTTCTATAGTGGTCCATACAAGGATTTTTATAATATATTGGGGATCTGTTGAATATATTTTTATGAGGTTTTTAACCATGTCCCTCTATACTCTGAGATAATAGGACGTGTAGTGGTTTTATGAAAAAATATAGTCTTTCCCACATCAAATTACACTGATTCAAGAACATTTTTTATATAATATGTATAATTTATTGGATAAACCATATTTTAATTTTTTACTAAAATTTGACTTCAATATTGGGTGATATTAAGTAGGTATATGATTTATTTTATGAATTCTATCTTTTTGTTGGGCTATGGATTTGGTAGATCTAGTATTGGTGATACATGGAGAGATATTCCGATTCCCCGTATTTTTTAATCTCTCAAAATATTTGAGGGAGTTTCCTTGAACTAGAATATGGTTGGATAATGTTAGGATTATCTATGAGGATGATATGGGAGGTTTTTGTTATGGAAATAATGGATTGTTTGTTTCTTGTCAAATATTGGGATCATCTCATTTGAGCCTTGAAATTGTGTAGTTGATAATGAATATTTAGTTATTGTAGGCGATTGTGGGTTACTAATTTTTAATTAAATTATTTTCCTATCATAGTATTTTAAATCCTTATGTAAATATTTTTGATTGACATAATAAATATTATTTAAGGAAATGGGGAAATTGGTAGGAAAGGGGTGACCCACATATTCTAGTTCACTATAATTTCTAAAAATCATTCATCTTGATGATATTTTTTAGTTATTTTTGTGACTACATAGGGATATGACATTCATAAATTGATAATAACCTAAAATTATAGTAAATTTGATTTGTGGTAAATGTAAATTGGTGTGAAAAAATGATACTTACATAGAATATTATGGTGGTGTTTAATGATGAAATTGTTATTTTTTGTGCTGGTAATGTGTTTTCTGTGGTTTTTTTGGGGATGATTGTGAGGTGCATTAAGTGGAAAAGAAGATTAATTTATTTTTATAGATGTTTAATGATGAGGTTGTGGATGATAAATTAGGGATATTACTATCCATATGAAATTTTCCAGAGTGGATTAATGTGAATTTTTTTGATGTTCTAGATTATAAATGTGGGATTATTATTTTGATGAATTATAGAAGGAAAAATATATGGAAAATATGTACCCTAAAAGGGGTATGTTGGAATAAAACAAAATATTGGTTAAATAAAAACCCATGATTATTAAATAAATGATTAATTTTTGGGAAATAATTTTTTTTATGGTAATGGTATTTTCGATAAATATAATTATTATGAAATGTATTAAGTTTAATTTTTTAAGTAATCAGAAAATAAATATATTTTGTATTTTTTATAAACTGGGTTTCTAGGAAGAATTTTTTTAATGTTTTAATGATAAATTGTGTTTTTTGTGTTGATTTAGTTATTATTAATGGTAGAATGTTTTTGATGTACTATGGTGAAGGTTATGAGATTTGGTAGGGATGTTTGGTGTGAAAAAAAATTGGTTAATATTTTGCATGGAATAATTATTTATATTTGATATATTTATAGGTTATTTAAATATGAACACTACCTATTTGAAAACCTTTTTTATTATAAGAATTATTTTAGTGCATGTTAACTCCCATCACATACATTTTTATGATGTAACAAATAGAATAATTCTACCAACTCTTTTCATACCAATCCTGTTTTAACATGACAGGTGATGATTTGATGTAGGTATTATAAAATTACGGTGTTATTTTGTGTACTAGAAAAAACTATGCGGTGTTAGATTGATGATAGGGAATGGAAGACCCTTTGTCATATGAATGTGATGAATAGTTATACTAGAATACCATGTAGGGTACAAAGATGATGATATTGGATATGGGAACACATTAGACCAGTTTTTTATTTGATTATAAAATATTATATTTGATTATTTTTCATTATATTAATTGGGTATGATGATTATATATATCACATTCTTCATAATGAAATATACTAGATGTCATGTTTCTAGTCGAGACATGGTCAGTTGTGGCAATATTATGAAATGAATATGGGGTACAAGTAATCTAATAGTTTATGGAGAGAGATTTATAGGGATAAACTAGGGGAAATGGTTTTATGGAAACATCCCATTATATCCATCACATAAATTTTTTACATTTATATTCCATATTTGAGTATTTATCCTTGGTTTGGATTCTTGGTAGGGAAAAAGTTAATTTCTTATTGGTTTTGTTAATTTTTCACTGATGCATCAGAATTACCATTCAAAAGATTCATTATATTTCATTATTATAGTCATACTAAGTGGGACTTTTATTCCTTACGTTCTATATATATATATAAATTATGTTTTCATGGTGAAATTTTTTAATGGTCTTAATAGTAATATCTAGGATAATGGATTTATATATTGATTCACTACTATGGGTTTTTATTTCCATATTCATTTAGAATTCATAGTTTTCTAGAAATATTTTTAATTATGGTATTACAATGTATCATTATTATCTAAAATGTGGTGTTGATCAGTGTATTTATTATTTATTCATTTGTTATATGATGAATATTTACTCCATATATATGTTAAATACCATCAATTTTAGTTTCCAACATGATTCTTATTTTGAGGTGATCATTAGGGGTCCCAGTCAACAATATTTCACGCATAGTGTTCTTTCCTTGTTTAGATAAGTTAGGAAAAGGTTTTGTAATATTTTTTTTTGATTCAATAGAAATAAAGATTCATTAACAACTAGTAATAGGTGTATGGAATTATTTTTTAATGACACAATAATTGTTTGATTTTTTATATAAAAAAATAGGTATTTCTAGTAAATACCTTTTCAACACACCATGATACAAAAAATAAATGTTCTGTAAACCTAACAACCATGTCATTTTGTACTACTTATTGTTTAGAGACCAAAGATTGGTATATGAATCATGGTTGGGGGTGATTTATCAATTAAATAGTGTTGATATACAGAAATTAAATGAATCTAATAATATTATATTTCATTTATTAATGTAATCACAAAATAGATAATAGGTTGAATCCATGTATTCAAAAAATTTAGTAGGTTGTTATCAACTCATGGATCTGGTCAGTGAGTTTTAGAATGATTTATTGATTATTCAAGGAAGGGTTGAATAGATAATGGACTTTAATATATGAATAAATACATTTTTGGGACTAATTATTATGGTATGAATATGTCTTAATTGATTATAACTTCATTAAAAAAAGATTAGTCATTTAGGATCATCTGTTTTTTTATTTTAATAAAAAATTTGTTGATTTATCTAATTTTCTTTTTTGTTAGTTATATGTGAGGTTTAGTTTGAAACTATTATTTTATATTTTTATGTTTTTTAGGGATGAAAATATATAATGGTATTATTTTCCACAGCTATTTGATAAATAGTTTTGATGATCGACATTTACGGTGATGAAAAGAAATTATTTTTCACTCATCAGTAAAAGATCATGATTATGTAGTATCATGGGATCAACTTAAAAAACCTCTAAAACATATCCCATGATACATTCACGAATGAGTTATCATGATCTCATATTTTCAAGAACTCGCTTTTTGTTGGATTACTCCATCAAATCACTCTATTTACACTTCATTGGTACATATTGATGTTGTAGAAGGATAAGGTGAATGATTTGATCAATCGTAGATGAGATAATCAAAATAGTGTTTCTAGAAATGATTCTTAAAGAGTTGGGATTTTGGTTTAATATTATATGTGTTTGGTAAGTCCTATATTTGTATATATGGGTAATACCCATACTATTTTCCATCCCTTTTTCAATTGAAAAAATATATATCGTGTTCCTTGCATGGTTTCAAAAAATTTATAATATTATTGTTATATTTATAGTAATATATAGTTTCAATGTAACAACCCAAAAATTTATCAATTGGATTTATCCCTTTTTATATTAGTGTATTATATAGTATAAGTCACATAAAATATCTTCAATTCAATTGAAAATTCTTTATAATGTATAATTAATGAAATTAGAAGTATTTTTTGATGTTTGATTCCAATAACGATGAAACAATTACATTACCTTAAGAGTAGTAATATGACAAGTATGAATAGTAAACTAGGAAAATTAATTTTAACCTCATAGATAAAAGTACTAGTAAAATATAGGCATATTATAATTGAACACGTGATATAATTATATCATAGTATATATATGTAAATATTTAAAAAATTATCAATTATGCGTTGGTATTTTTATAAGTCATAAATATTTAATTACAATATTTTGAATAATTTAATAATATAAAATAGAATTTATTTTCATAAAATATATTCATAATTTATTTGTTTGATGTCTTTTGATATATGGATTTTTTTATTAGTCCATAAGTAATTTTTCAGATTTTTATAAAATCAGTTATAATTTTAAAATCTGTACATTCCATGTAATTGATGATTTAAATTAAAAATTAAATTAATCATATATAAGAAACTATTTTCATAAATTGTGGTTAGTTTATGAATTATAAACATCATTAAATAATTAGGGTGAATTTTTTTGGATTTTATTAAAATACATTATTTTTTATGAATAGTAAAATATGATACTTTTTCATAAAAGAAAAATACATGAATTTATTACTATTTTTTATTGTAATGATGATTAAAGGACATTATTCTAGAACTATAATTAGTTGTTTTAATATATTTAGATATATGTTTCATTCTATTCAATGTCTTTAGCCAAAATATTATCGTAATTAATATAATACTGATAAAACGTCCCACTCATCCACTATAAATACCACCCATCAACCCATCATCAATTTACACCACTCAATCGTTGAGGAATGTCCAAATTCTACCCAATACTCTTATATAGTACCTACACCATGTCCATGGGATCATAGTTTAATCAAATGTCCAAAACCATTTCCCTATGGAGGTTTTCTTGGAGGATAAATCCAAGAGGTCAATTATTGTTTCTTTTTCATTTATATTCCTTTATAATGTCATTACATTTATTATTATATCCTCACCATCCTTAAACCTAATTGAATGATACATACATTACCTTAATTATAGAATAATAATATCATGTTAATGGAATATCCATCCTTAAACACCTCCCTCCCTCCCTATATCTCATATTCTAAAATGTTAATTATTTCCCATGATGTGTCAATTTACTGACATCATGGGTGATGAAAATTCATTTTCCTCTAACTCCATCAAGGATATTAATAAAAACAATAAATTGTTGAAAATGTATTTTTTTTTATTTTATAACCCATTTTATGTTATGTATCAAAAATTTATATATAATAACATATGAAAAAATAGATCGCGTTCATTGTGATCTAAATACCTCAAAAATTAACCTAAAACGATCATCATTAAATTTTATCTAACAATTCATTCTCATACCATGTAAAAAATCATTTAAATATCATTTATGTTTCTATAATATATTTACAAACAAAAAAATACTATTCAGTAAATTTATCTGTATTTTATACGAACTTCAATTCATGTATACAAGTTAATTGATCATGAAAACCTTGAAAAATCATTCCATTGAATGATAAATATAAATTATATACATCATAAAAATTTTCAAAATTGAAATTAATAAAACCATTATGAATCAAAACCATGAATAACTGTTTCTAGATTTGTTAATTAATGAAAATAATTTTATTATACATGATATTAATGTAAATAAATCATTCAAACACAAGAAAAAGGGAATTCTCGGACCCTACTATCTTTCATTAGGGTTTCCCTCTTTAACCGAATATCCAATATGTATATTCCTTAAATATCAATTTTTTAAACATTATCTTTCCTTTTCTGGGATATACAAGTTTTCTACATAATCAATCCATTTTATCTTTCATTAGTTATTCACTCTTTCACCTAGTATTCTATATAGATATTCTATAAATATCTGTTTTTCCATCATCACCATACCTTTTCTTGGATATACATGTTTCAACATGATTATATGAAAAAAAATGTTTTAAAAAATAAATATTCATTAAAATTTTCCTTCTAATTAACAAGATTTATTCTTCTTCAATCAAGGTTGATAATTCATATATCATGTATGTTATTACATATTTCATTTTGGTAACCCAATGATTATCATTTTTATGATTTATTAAATGAAACCCATTTATTCCGATGGGTTATTTTATGTTCAATGTTGATGTATATTTTATGTGGAATGCATGATAATGTAAATGTTATGATTTGAAGGGTGCATCTGAAATTATATTGATCCCCAATGCATTCTGTAACGTGATGTATATCATGATAAAAGTGAAATATGCATGATCATGATACTATAATTGTGCAAAAATGTGTTTCTTAGTTCACCACTTAGGAATGATGATTCATTTATATGTGTGGCCACATTTCCATATTTCTATAATGATTATTTTCATGGTTAAGAACCTTGGTATAAGTTATGGGGATAATGAATATTTTCACCCCATGTTATTTTTATTCATGTTTTTATCTACGATATTAGTGGTCTTTTAGATCACCCATTTTTTTATTTATATCCATAGGTGATTACTTGTACTATGGATTTTTTAGAGATCTCTACAATGCTAGAGAAGAGAAAATTATTTTTATGTTTAAATTCAATCTTGAAAATATTAGTTATGGACCTAATCTTCCCAAGACCATAATCTTGTAGATCCGGGTCAGGAAATTATTTGATTTTGATTATAATTAGAATGATATAATAGTAATGTAAGAAAAAGGAGGGTCTCTAATGTTGGTATGAGACCATGGTTTGGATAATTTTTTAATTGGGATTAGATAACCTTAGTGACAACACTTAATATTAGGCTATGTGTATATGATCTCCATTGATTATTTTTTTTAGAAAATGATAAACCCAGGGATCCCACAAGATATACCTTTTGACAAAAATTCACAATATAATAAATTATTTATTCATGAAGTTTTTACTGATGATTTGTTCTTATATTTTCTATAATAGAAAATTGTGGGAACTATGAAAAATTAGGTCAAAACCTATGACAAGGAAAATGAATTAATTTCTTGAATGACATCCCCAATGCATTGTGTGGTGGAGGTAAAAACTTCATTGCATTTATTACCTATCTGCCTTAGTTTATGAACAATTCCGAGAATAATATAGAATTTAATCTTTCAACTCGGAGGGAATAATTGGCTATCGAGTTTTTTATAAGGAAATGACCAAACACAATTAGTGGATATTCTGATCCCATAGTAAAAATATAGTGCGTAAACTCAATAGAGTAGATCATTTATATTCACCAAAATTTTGAGATGGAGAACTTTAGTGTCACTCGTTATCACCTAGATATGGAGGTGGATCAATGGTGGTTATTAATTAAAAACACCAAGATGAAGAATGAAATTGAAGAAATGTGGTGGGGGACTATATGATAATGTTTCACAACATATATTTCCCTCTTACTCATCGATAAAATATGGAGAGTGAATTCACAGTGATGAATCAATAAAAAAGGTGAATCTGTCAGGGCCTACGACGAAAATTTCACTAGTATCGCAATGTACCCGGTGGGTTTTAAAAAAAATATACATGAATTGAAGTATTCTTCAGTTGATTAACGACACACTATCAAAAGTATCTATAAATTCAATAATTTCTGTAATTTCGAAGATGTTCTTCTATGTTATCTCAACGTGGATGAGTTTAGAGAATGGTACCATGGATATGGTAATAAGAAATTACTGATGGTATTTCAAGATGGTTGAACTAATGATAAAGGAGTAATGAAAACTCAACCACCCACATGTAAAAATTGTTGATTGTATCATCATGTAAATTTCAACAATTATTTATATAAATTCATCAATATTTACATAGAATTCCACCAATATCATGAATGTTGAAAATACAAGAAGAATCATTAAAATATTGTGGGGGAAAGGATAGCGCCAACCATGGTTAAATTCTAAAACTGTAGAGATGATGGGAACTAGGAAAGAGAGTGTATGTAAGCTCTGGTCCTTGATGGTAATTAGAATTCGAAACCCTTGAAAACAATGAAGAATTTCATTGATTGAGCCATAACTAATGTGGATGTGGAGAAAGCAAATCAAT
The DNA here is from genome assembly GCA_963277665.1 of Viscum album. Lineage (NCBI taxonomy): Eukaryota > Viridiplantae > Streptophyta > Magnoliopsida > Santalales > Viscaceae > Viscum > Viscum album. The sequence continues at coordinate 902,930,766 of OY728122.1, read as the reverse complement.
TCATACACAAACACTTTATATTCCCCCAAATAATTAAAAAATAAAATTTTGGTTTTGGTTCAAAGCATTCCATAATAACATGAATGTTTGCTAGAACTATGAAATAAAATATTATAATCCTTGAAGTAATTATATATTTGAAAACACCAAGTGTTTATATAATGTCGACCCAAGTGTTAGACTCTTCTTCTCTTGGATTATGTTGGATGATTTTTCAAGGGAATTTCATAATACTTCCCTTGGTGGAATTAAATGTTATATTTTGGATGGATTTTCTCCAATAATATCAAGAACACATTGAAAATAAATAAAAGGAAATATATTTCTATATACCACACCATCTCATTATCCTCTAGAAATTCAAGGAAGATCATGAATCTCATTTTGAAAACCATTACACTATATGGCCATTAATTCTCTATGAAGAATCATACCTTGATCAAATACTTGATTCAAATGAATATATCAACCTAGTAGAAATTAATATCATGAGGGAATATAGATATGTATTTCCTAAATAGTTACCCAAACGTCACGCTGATCTAGAGAAAGAGTTCTCATTATCACTCATAGTAGAGCTACTCCTATCTCAATGTGTCACTATAGGATGGCTCCTATAAAATGGTTGGAGTGAAAGATGTAGCTGTAAGAAAATTTCTATAGAGGGTTCATACACCCAATAACATAACCTTGGGTGATCTAATTATATTTGTTAATATGAATTATGGGACAATGTGGTTGTGTTTTGATTATAAAGAACTCAATAAGATAACCATAAAGATCAAGTACCCATATCCATGTATTGATTACTTTTTACATTAGTTATGAGGATCATAGTACTTCCCAAAGGTTCATATTTGTTCATTATATCATCATATAATGGTGATGATGGAATATATTGAAAATAAATTCTTTCCATACAAGGTATTATCACTACTAGATTTTGGTCACACACTTTGTACTTACTAAATTGCAGGAAATATTCATGGATTTTATGAATGGAGTCTTTAAAAATTTCCTCGATAATATTTGGTACTATATAGTGGTTGTATTCTCATATAATCGAATAGAAAGGAGGAAAATGAGTAACATCTAAGGATTGTGTTCAATACCAAATGAAAAGAGATGTCGTATGCCATGTTCATAAAGTGTGAATTTTTGATGCATCAAGTCACATTCGTGCAACATGTTATCACAAGGGAATGAATTTCAATAGACCCATCAGAAAAAAAAGAAATGAAATAATGGATTAAACCCACTTCTATCATAGAAATACATTGTTTTCTTGGATTCGTAGGTTACTATCACTGTTTTGTGAGAAATATGTCACGATTTTCAATCCCACTAACACAGTTAACAATTATAGGGGTACAGTTTTTATTGATGAAAGAATGTAATGAATGATTCAATGAGCTAAATAATAGGCTGATCACTATGCCTATACTCACCTTACCAAAAAGTGGAGTATTTTTTTTGATGAATTTTTATTCTTCCATGAACATCGTGGGGAGTTTACATAGGAAAAATGATAATGGTAAACCTGACATCTCACGACAGTTGAAAACCCATGAGCAGAACTACCCGATGAAAAATTTGGATCCAGTAGCTGTGATTTTTCCATGAAAATTTGGTGGCACTACCAATACGGTGATAAGTGTGATATATATATATATATATATATATATATATCAATAAAAATAGCCAAATGTATATATTCTAAAAAAATAGTTCAACATTATCTAAGGGAGATGGTTAGGGATAATAAAAGACTATGATTTATCTATTCATTATCATCATGGCAAGGAAAACCTATAAGGTGAAGCTCTTACAAAGAATAACCTACTACTATAACCATGTTATGGGTTGATAAAGACCATATCCACATAGATATTAAAATTTTGTATTTGGAAATCATTTGGGTAGGAAATAAATCCAACCAAGCAGAAATTATTTCACAACCATTGATCTAAGAGAAGATTAAGGTGGAACAAAGGGATTATATGAAGTTACAAAATAAGGATAATGTAGTAAAGGGAGAGAGTATCCAAAATAAAAATATCAATGAGAATGGTGTGACTTGAGTTGGAATGAGGATTTTTCTTCCTTCATCAGTCGGGATAATGAAGGAGTTATGGGAAAATTAACATTACTCAACATTATCTACCCATACTGAGAGTACCAAGATGTACCTGGATCCCTAAGAACACTTTTGGAGGAAAAAATGATGAAGGAGATATTAGAGAATATCTCAAGGTTCTTGTTATGTTTGTATATTAAATCCATGAGATATAAGTCCAAAGGGATTTTGAAAATATTTCTTTTACACATGTGGAATTGGGACAATATCACTATTGACTTGTCACTGGTCTCACAAAGATATATATATGAAATAATGAGATAAGGGCTATGGAGTAATGACTCGTAAATCGTTCCCATATTATCTATATAGTTGATGATCTAATAGTTGAACATCATGTTATGATATATATGAATGAAGTTGTGAGACTGTATGAATTCCACTCTCAATTGCCTCAAATAGTGATCATAGGATGACATAAAAATTCTAGAGGAGTCTCCAAAATTATTTTAGTACTGAATTTATTTTCAGAATGGCCAATCACCCCCAAACTGATGGAAAATATGAAAATAATATTCATATTTACCATAATATTCTAAGAGAATACTCTTTAAAATTCAATGGAGGATGGTATCAACATCTCTCATTGGATGAGTTTTCATATAACAATAGATTCCACTCAATTATTCAAATTGATCCATATGAAGATCTATCTATAATGAGATATGGGACTCCAACCTATTGGTATAACGGTGGTGTATGAGTAATGCCTTGGTCATCTCTGGTCCACTAATTTTCTAAAATCTAGTGTGTGATGTGTTTTGGGAGGTTAATGTGACTTATTACCAACATGAGGTTGTTTCGAACTATAGCCTTCCAACGAAGACTTCAAACAGAAGAATTCCAAGATCATCCTTCCAAGATAAGTCTTCCAACAACAACCTTCCTAAAGCAGCCTTGCAACAACAACCCTTAAACTATATCCTCCCAACAACATGCTTTTTCCTTTCCCAAATTTCTAATTCATGATCACTATTTCCAGAGCAGTGAGGTTTCCAAACCAGTGAAGTTCTATTGTGTTTCTAGAACGATTAGGTTTCTAGACCCGTGCGTTTCTATAGTGTTTCTGGACTTATGAGGTTTCCAAATCAATGAGGTTTTAGATTGATTCTAGAGAATCGACATTTCCAGACTTGTAAAGACCAGTAAAATTCAAGGGAATTTTTTTTTAATTTTCTTTGGGATTTTACAAGAACTCAGTTTCTGAAAGCACCTGATTCCGAGGCCCGGTGTGCCCGGAATCTTTTTCTAAACATTATCTCGGGTACGTTCAGTGAACGAATGAGCGGGTTTTTCTAACTTTTTAACCAGTGGTTGGAATCGAATTCCGAGGGAACCGATGGAATCACAACGCTAGTAATTTCTTAGAAACACCTTTTCCGATGTTGCGTTTTCTCGGGTGTGGTTTTTAATTTTTTGGGGTTAAGTAAGGAAATAAAATAAAAGTGGTGCAACCAATTTTATTTTATTTTTGTTTAACCTAGCTAAGTGGATGAAGTGGGACCCACAGTATCCTAACCACTAGGTAACATGTTTGTGAGGTGGGACCCACCCAAGCCCCACCATTTCATTTCTTGCTAAACCCCCTCCGTTAATAAGGTAACGCACCCGCACTACCTTTTTAATGAAGTCAACCCCTGCATTTAATCTGGATAATAAACGCCTCATTAATTTGGCAGTTTAAACATTGCAATTAATTCACTTAGTTGATTGTTTTGTTTTTGAAATTCAAAACGTAGGATTGTCTATTAATAAAAATAAGACAACTATTATTTTATTAAGGGTTGTTGGGTTGTGAGAGGTTTGGGAGAAATCACTCAATCCATGAAGCACTCGTCCAACGCGAAGAACGCGAAGAACGTGAAGAACGCGAAGAACGCGAAGAAAGTGAAGAACACGAAGAACGCGAAGAACGCGAAGAACGCCAACCTCCGACGAAGGTCGAAAATAATGCCGGATCCTCGGAGATCGACAACGCGACGCTAACGAATCCTTTCTCCGCGACGCGATGATCCCCCTTTCGCGACGCCTACTTCCGCGATTTGCAATTCTGCGACGAACCATCGCTCGACGACACTTGAGGTAGGGGATTTTGGTTAAATTAAATCTATGTGATTTATATCCTTGGCATGTGTTTAAAATTTGTCAGAAGCTGTTTAAATTGCTAACACGGTGGGTGCGGACCAATGAAAAAGTCTGAACCCACCGATTATTTGTTCTTGGTGTGAGGATCGGCGGACAATGACGAAGCAGGCCACAAGGGAATTTTGAGGCCTTCGAACTGAACAGCCAATCCCGGGAGAACTGTTGGCGAAGACAGCAGGAAAAACGGACCACCGGAGCACGTCCAGTGGTCTGTGGAAAACCCCGCCGGTGCGCCTCATCGGCACGGCGGCGGTGGCGGCCGGAGGTGGTGGCCGGCACTGGCCTGCCGCCTGGAGGTGGCGGCTCGCGGCACGCCACTGGGAAGGGCCATCGTGGATAAAGTCGTGGCGGCAGGCTGCTGGTCCCGCGACTGCGCGGGACTGAGGAGGTGGGACGCGGCGCTCGGTCGTGTCCATTGGCAAGGAGCGGCCCCACGCAGGGGTCGCAGTTTCATCCAAGGGGGGTGGTGCCCCCTTTCACGCGGCCGCTCGGCCAGCGCCGAGCCGACCCGCTCAGCCAGCGCTGGGCCACCCCGGGCCGGACGGCCGCACCGGGCCAGGCGGCGCCCATCTGGGTCGGACCCAGTTCGGGCCGACCCTGGGGGGTTGGGTCGGGTCGGACCGGGTCCAGACCCCCCATTTTCGAACTGTTTCGGTCTGTTAACCATAACATGGGCTACAAAACTCTGATCGACACACTGTCAGTTGCGATGTGATCCTTGGATTGATACAGCCCTTTCTACATATTACACTCATGGTTTTGGAGAAATTAGGGTTCAGACGGGTTGGTTCGTACACAAAACCAACCGGGCCCTCGGAGCAGAAACGCTTATAAATTGAGTTCCGGACGTCCGATCGACGTGCCATCGACTTTGATGGATTCCTCATAGTGAGACAGACCTTTTGGATTACTCCGCTCGAGGTTTGGACATAGTTGGAGTATGGTCGGGTTGGTTTTGAATTAAAAACCAATCGGGCCCTTCGGACTAAAAGGCCAATAACTCTCAGACTGGGCGTCTGATTGGCACGCCGTCTGTGACGTTGAGTTCCTATTGTCGATACAGAACTTTTGGATAAATCAAATCCGAACTATCTTTCAGTTGATGTATCAGACCTCGACTCGTGAAGCGGACCCTCCCGAACGAGCTTGCTATGTGCGGGAACCATAGAGCTGGCTGCGACTGCGACGACGGTGATGATTGTACAGAAGTCCTCCATGGATTCGACGGCGACGACTACAACACTCAGCGATCCTAGGTGGATCAGTGCTACCGATCCTGTGTGGGTCAGATCCTGTGTGGGTCAGCGCTCAGTGGTCCTGTGTGGGCCATCGCCTACATATCCTGTGTGGGTCTGATCCTGTGTGGGTCATTGAGGGGGTTAGTACCTATCGATCCTTCGTGGGTCATTGCGGGGGTTAGTACCTATCGATCATGTGTGGTTCCGACGGTTTAGATGAATCAGTGGCTACATCTGATCATCTCTATCATCTTACGAAGAAGTATACCTGTATGAGATGAACCTTGATTTTCTTTCCTATGTGGATTGTGTTGTGCTATCCTGGGTGGATGTGATCGAACTTGGGCACGGTTTTTGGGCCGAACTAGAATTGATAACATAGGTATATGTATGGGAATATACCTAAGTAGCGTTGGATGTTACTTCGTTATTGTATCTTTCCTTTGTGGATTATCCTTTGTGGATTCTAGGAGACCTTCGAGGGTCACGGGGTCCCTACAGAGTATCATATATTCACCTTTGCACGTGCTATGCCCGCACTACGTTGTGTTGGTTGCAGACGACAGACAACGCTGATCGTGGTTGAGGCACGAGGAACAGGTCGGTACACAGAGGTCCACTGGACGGGGCGTACTCGGAGCAGACGGCTGGACCCGAGGAGCTGTGGAGGCTATCTGTACCCACCCATCAGGTGGGACTACCGGTGGACAACTCGATGTTGCGGATTTACTTTTCAGTTGTTGTACTTCATTTTTCAGTTGTACTTTCACTTTCAGTTTAGGGTTGTATTCTGGCCCACTTTCTTTTCCGCACATACTGTTGTACCCAGTTTTTACTTAGTGTTTACTTCTTCTTGCTTGCTCTATGGTGTTTGTTCACTTTACAATGGAAATGCCTTCCCTTTTTACCGGGAATTATTCCTTGGTGCTAGTCACCAGCCCCTGGCCTATGGGAGGTGGGATTGGGGTAGTCACGGCACGGGCCCTGAGGACGGGTCGTGACAAATTGGTATCAGAGGAGTTCGGTTCTACTGCAGAACTTTGGACTCCAATCTTTCTTCTATGTGAAGCAATAGTGTTAAGGGTATTGGGGGTGGTTATCAGTCCAGGGGATCCAGTGTCGGTGCGGCGGCCGACGTATCCGTACACCAGGACCCTGCTTTCTGATTTCCAATTTAATGCACGAAAACATTGATTGCATGTGTGTTTCAAGTTTTCTTTATGATTACTTTCTGTCAGCTCACTAGGTATATTTTTTGACCGCGGCATACCTGTTTCTTTTCAGGATGGCCCCACGACGGCAGCCAGCTAGGGTTCTGAGTGATAAGGCCTCGGTACATGTCACTTTGACAGCAGAGGCACCGCCGTTACCTCTACCCGCTGAGCCACCGATGCTACCAGCCCCAGCCGCTGACGATGCACATCGCCTTAGTGCACTGCACGGGTTTCAACATCAGTTACTGCCCAGGTTCTGCGGGGAGATAGACCCTCAGGCAGTTGAAGATTGGATGGAGGCAGTTGTATGAGTTTTCAGGTTAGTGAGGACACCAGCAGACCTCATGGTGATCCTCGCAGTGAGCCTCCTTCACGCGGCAGCAGGAAGATGGTGGAGCTTGATGCTCCTGGTGCACGAAGAGGCATCACTCCTATGGACGGAATTCAAGAGCCACTTCCTCTCAGAGTTCATCCCAGCCATCCTCCGTGCGGTGTGCATCCAGGAGCTTCTACAGCTGCGGCAGGGAAGCTTGACGGTCTCCCAGTACTCGATGAGATTTACCAATCTATCGCGCTATTCGACGGACATGGTACGGGACCCATTATTCCGGGGCCAGACCTTTGAGCAGGGATTGAGGCAGGAGATTAGAGAATCACTGCTCTCCCTCAGCATTCTAACATAGGCAGGAGTACTGGAGCGAGCCCTTCTTATCGAGAGTTTCCTTGCCGAGCCTACATCAGCAGCGAGACCTACCGCAGGGCGGCACGTAGCAGAGTCTTCTACAGCAGGCAGTCGACGGATGACTCGTGGGTCTAGGTAGACCAGATCCTCAAGAAGACAACCTCATAACTCTGGCTCGAAGGTGCGGGGTACTCAGCACGTAGCCAGTCTTTCGAGAGGCAGACATTACCATGCATGCGGAGGGCAGGGCTACATGGCTCGTGACTACCCGACCTGCCGTGCGAAGGAGCAGCAGATGATCGAGGGGCCACCCAGGCAGAGGCAGAGGGTCGACTGTGGCGGTCTGCAGGGAGCAAGCAGAAGATGAAGAGGAGCTAGTCGAGCATTAGGTGGTGGGCGACGCTTTCAAGATCTGCCACCACCATCCCCAGGAGGTCTACCCCGACCACAGGGAGCTGGAGGGTAGAGACAGACACAGCTCCAAGCAGTGGAGGCCTACGACCACGGCGCACCCGAGATGATTCAAGGTATTATCTGTGTCTATTCCACCCTTTCTGCAGTTCTTATAGACATAGGAGCGAGTCATTCTTTCATAGTCACTACCCTTGTTCGGATCTCGGAGATTCCGACAGAGCCGTTGGCTCGATCCTTACGGCTAGAGACTCCTACGGGATTAGACTCGACGATTACGCACTGGTGCCAGCAGTGTGAGCTTACTCTAGGAGGCGAGAGCTTTGGGTGAGATCTTTTTGTAGTGGCGTCGAGGCCTTATGACGTCATCTTGGGCATTGATTTTTTATCTATAGTTCATGCTCATATTGACTGTATTAGGTGCAAGGTGCGATGTGTACGCATCGACGCGGGCAGGTTCCCCATCACCAGCGAGAAGGGAGCCTTTGCAGCATAGGATGGACTCTCACAGAGGAGAGGACATCCCATCACTCATCAGTTGGCTAACCTCATCTTAGGTGCAGTTGATGCGCAGAGTCCTTTTTTTCCTGTAGTGGTGGATCAGTATGTAGACGTTTTCCCCGATGACGTCCCAGGGCTACCTCCTCATAGAGAGGTAGACTTTTATATTGACCTGAACCTCGGGATAGCTCCGATATCCACTCCAGCATATCAGATGTCTCCCTCCGAGATTCAAGAGCTACGAGTATAGTTGGAGGACTTGCAGGGCAAGGGATTCATCGAACCTAGTGTTTCACCCTTGGCTTCCCTGATATTGTTCGCCAAGAAGGAGGATGGGATCTTGCGACTTTGTGTTGACTATCGTCGCCTGTTCTAGGTGACAGTGAGGAACAGGTATCCTCTACCAAGGATTTATGACCTCTTCGATCAGCTTAAGGGAGCACGGTGGTTCTCGAAGATAGACCTCAGGTCAGGCTATCATCAGCTCAGAGTTCGGGACGAGGACGTGCAGAAGACGACCATCATATGACGGTAGGGCCACTATGAGTTCTTGGTTATTCCATTCGGCGTAACCAATGATCTAGTAGTGTTCATGGGCCTCTTGAACAGGATCATTCAGCCATACCTCGATCGATTTATCATGGTCTTCATTTACGACATTTTGATATACTCGACGACTGAGGTGGAGCATTCCTACCACTTGCGGGTTGTACTGGACACACTCTGAGAGCACCAGCTTTATGGTAAGCTCTCGATGTGTCAGTTCTGGATACGTGAGGTCATCCTCTTTGGAAAATTCATCTCTAAGTCTTGAGTTGCGGTGGATCCTGCGAAGATCGAGGTAGTGCTGGCTTGGGAGCCACCCAGGAGCATGATGGAGGTGTGGAGTTTCTTGGCACTAGCTGGATACTATAGGAGATTTGTGCCAGACTTATCCGGAGTTGGGGAACCACTCTCAGCTTTGACGAAGAAGGGGAAACCCTTTGTGTGGTCAGACAAATGTCAGCAGAGCTTCCAGAAGCTGAGACAGAGATTGACCAGCGCGCCTATCTTGAGGCTACCAGAGGAGGGAGTTGGGTACGTAGTTTACTGCGATGCATCAAGGACCAGACTCAGATGTGTCCTGATGCAGGAGCGGGACGTTATCGCTTATGGATCACGTCATTTGAGGCAGCCTGACCAGAACTACGCTACCCATGACTTGGAGTTAGCAGCAGTTGTATTCGCTCTGAAGATGTGGCGACACTATCTGATAGGTCAGCGCTTTACAGTCTATTCTGACCATCAGAGTCTCAGGTACATCTTCTCGCAGAAGGACCTGAACCTGAGACAACGGCGATGGCTCGAGTTCTTCTAGGAATATGACTTTTAGATAGTCTATACTCTTGGTAAGGGGAACGTAGTAGAAGATGCTCTCAGCAGGAGGTCGGGCATTAAACTACTTGGGGAGGCGATGGAGCAGCTAGCCACTTTGCAGATATCCTTCATGGATAGAGATGGAGCAGCCTTTATTCAGTCACTCATAGTCACTCCTCCACTACTACAGCGGGTCAGAGAGGCACAACGTGGGGACGCCGACTGTGAGACATGGCGTGTGCAGATATCCTCAAGATAGGCACCTGATGGTATCTCTTTAGGAGGAGAGCACGATGCCCTTTTCAGAGGACGTACCTTGGTACCAGTTGCTTTATGGTAGGAGGTTCTGAGAGTGTTTCACACTTACACTTTGGCGGTACATCCGGGAGTGGCGAAGATGTACCTGGATCTCAGATGACGACACCGGTGGCCGGGCATGAAGAAGGTTGTGGTAGAGTTGATTTCTCGATTCCTCACCTGCTAGAAGGTGAAGGTAGAGCACAAGGTACAAGCATGCTTGGTACAACCCTTGGAGGTCCCGGAGTGGAAGTGGGACGTCATATCTATGGAAATCGTTACTGGACTTCCATGCACTTCCAGAGGACACGACTCCATTTGGGTGATTTTTGACCGACTCACCAAGTCGGCTCACCTCTTACCCATCAGAGAGTAGGGCTCTGTGGAGAGCTTGGGACGCCTCTACATTCAAGATATAGTACGGCTTCATGGTGTGCCATCATCTATCATCTCCGATCGAGATGCTCGCTTTACTTCCCGGCTTTGGAAGGGGTTCCAGGAGGCGTTTGAGAGACAACTACGTCTGAGCACCACCTTTCACCCTCAGACGGATGGTCAGACGGAGAGGACCATTCAGACTCTTGAGGACATGCTCCACGCATGTGTCCTCAACATTGGTCACAGCTAGGAGGACCACCTACCCTTGGTGGAGTTCGCGTACAACAACAACTACCACTCCACTATCGGGATGGCACCATATGAGGTGTTGTATGACCGACCTTCCAGATCCCTCTGTGCTGGACAGACCCTGGGGAGTCAGCACTTGTGGGATCGGAGATGGTCCAAGCCACGATAGAGAAGGTCTAGGTCATCCAGGAGTGGATGAGGATAGCTCAGAGCCGACAAAAGTCTTATGCTGACAGGAGGCGGAGGCCACTAGAGTTCGAGGATGGTGACCACGTCTTCTTGCAGGTCTCACCTCGACGTGGATTACGGAGATTTGGCTGAGGAAAAAAGTTGTCTCCAGGCTTCATCGGACTATTCCAGGTCCGCAGCAGGATTGGCGAGGTGGCTTATCGCCTGGCTCTACCACCTCAGTTGCACTTGGTGCACGACGTCTTTCACGTATCCCAGCTGAGGAGATATGTGCACGACCCGACGCATATCATTGACCATGGGGAGCTGGACGTTGACGATGGGGTGACTTTTTCGGAGGTCCCGATGGATATTGATGATCGACATGAGCGGGTCCTACATGGAAAGTCGATTCCTCTAGTGTGCATCAGATGGAAGCACAAGAACCTCCAGGAGAGCACTTGGGAGTGGGATGCTCAGATGCGTGCTCAGTACCCACATTTGTTTCCCTAGTTTATGATGTATCTTTACGGGGATGTAAAGTCCTAAGGTGGGAGTAATGTAAAGACTAGTAAAATTCGAGGGAAATTTTTTTCTTAATTTTCTTTGGGATTTTACAAGAATGAAGTTTCTGACGGCACCTAATTTTGAGGCCTGGTGTTCCCGGAATATTTTTCTGAAGTATAGCTTGGGTACGTTCAGTGAACGAACGAGCGGGTTTTTCTAACATTAGAACCAGTGCTCGAAATCGAATTCCGAGGGCACCGATGGAATCGCAGCACTGGTAATTGCTTAGAAAGACCTTTTCCAGAGTTGTGTTTTCTCAGGTGTGGTTTTTAATTTTTTTGGGGTTATGTAAAGAAATAAAATAAATGTGGTGCAACCAATATTTTTTTTGTTTAACCTAGATAAGTGGATGAAGTGGGACCCACAATATCCTACCCACTAGGTAGGATGTTTGTGAGGTGGGACCCACACGAGCCCCACCGTTTCTTTTCTTCCTAAACCCCCTCCTTTAATAAGGTAACGCACCCACACCACCTTTTTAATGAAGTCAACCCTTGCATTTAATCTGGATAATAAATATCTCATTAATTTGGCGGTTTAAACGTTGCAATTAATTCACTTAATTGATTGTTTTGTTTTTGAAATTCAAAACGTTGGCTTCTGTGTTAATAAAAATAAGACAACTCTTATTTTATTAAGGGATGTTGGGTTGTGAGAGGTTTGGGAAAAATCACTCAAGCCGTGAAGCACTCCTCCAACACGAAGAACGCGAAGAATGCGGAGAACACAAAAAACGCAAAGAACGCGATGAACTCCGACCTCCGACAAAGGTTGACAAGAATGCCAGATTCTCAGAGATCGACGACGTGACGCCGAAAAATCCTTTCTCCGCAACGCGACGATCCCCTTTCCGCGACGCCTTCTTCCACGACGTGCAATTCCTCGACGAACCCTCGCTCGACGAAGCTTGAGGTAGGGGTTTTTGGTTCAATTAAATCTATGTTATTTATATCCTCGACATGTGTTTAAAATTTTTCGGAAGCCGTTTAAATCGCTAACACAGTGGGTGCAGACCAACGAACAAGTTCGAACCCACCGTTTCTTCGTTCTTGTTGTGTGGATCAGTGGACGATGATGAAGTAGTCCGCAAGGGCATTTTGAGGCTTTCGCAGTGAAGAGTTGATCCCGAGAGAACTGCTGGTAAAGACGGCAGGCAAAACGGACCACCGGAGCGCGTCCAGTGGTCCGCGGAAAAACCCGCCGGCGCGCCCCGCCGGCATGGTGGGGCCCGGTGCACCGCCGGGAAGGGGCCCCCACGGCTGAAACCGCGGCAGAAGGCTGCTGGTCCCGCAACTGCGCGGGACCGAGGAGGTGGGACGCGGTGCTCGGCCGCATCCGATGGCAAGGAGCAGCCCCCATGCGAGGGCAGTGGTTTCATCCAAGGGGGGCGGCGCCCCCCTTTCGCGCGGCCGCTCGGCCAGCGCCAAGACGACCCGATCGACCAGCGTCGGGCCTCCCCGGGCGGGACCAGCCACACCGGGCCAGGCCGCCCAGGCCAGGCCGGGCCACGCCCCGCCGGGTCGGACCGGGCCCAACCCCCCCCCCCCCCCCCCCCATTTTCGGACTGTTTCAGTCTGTTTTTCATAACATGGGCTACAGACCTCCGATCGACGCACCGTCAGTTGTAATGCAATCCTTGGATAGAGACGGTTGTTTATAAATATTACACTCAAGGTTTCGGAGAACTTTGGGTTCGGCTGAGTTGGTTCGTACACGAAACAAACCGGGCCCTCGGAGCAGAAACACTTATAACTTGAGCTTCAGACGTCGAATCGACGTGCCGTCGACTTTGATGGATTCATCATAGTGAGACAGACCTTTTGGCTTACTCCTCTTGATGTTTGGACGCAGTTGGAGTATGGTCGGGTTGGTTTTGACTTAAAAACCAACCGGGCCCCTGGGAGGAAAAGGCCAATAAATCTCAGACCAGGCGTCCGATTGGCACGCCGTCTATGACGTTGAGTTCCTATTAGCGATACAGAACTTTTGGATAGATCAACTCCGGACTATGTGTTAGTTGATGTATGAGCCCTTAGCTCGTGGAGCAGACCCTCCCTAACGAGCTTGTTGTGTGCGGGAACCCTAGAGTTGGCTGTGACTGCGACGACTATGAAGACTATACAGAAATCCTCCGTGGATTCGACGACGATGACTACAACACTCAGCGATCCTACGTGGAGCAGTGCTACCGATCTTGTGTGGGTCAGATCCTATTTGGGTCAGCGCTCAGCGGTATTGTGTGGGCCAGCGCCTACAGATCCTGAGTGGGTCCGATCCTGTGTGGGTCATTGTGGGGGTTAGTACCTATCGATCCTTTGTGGGTCATTGAGGGGGTTAGTACCTATCGATCCTGTGTGGGTCCAACGACTTAGATGAATCATTGGCTACATCTGATAATCTCTATCGTCTTACGAAGAAGTATATCTGTGTGACATGAACCATGATTTGCTTTCCTATGTGGATTGTGTTGTGCCATCCTGTGTGGATGTGATCGAACTTGGGCTCGAGTGTTGGGCTGAACTGGAATTGATAACATAGGTATATGTATGGGCATATACCTAAGTAGTGTCAGATGATACTTCATGATTGTATCTTTCCTTTTTGGATTATCCTTTGTGGATTCTGGGAGACCTTCAGGGGTCTCGGGGTCCCTATGGAGTTGCTTATACTCACCCCTACACGGGCTATGCCCGCACTACATTGTGTTGGTTTCAGAAGACGGACAAAGATGATCATTGTTGAGGCACGAGGAGCAGGTCGGTACCCGGAGGTGGACCACTGGTCGGGGCATACTCGGAGTTGACGGCTGGACCTGAGGAACTATGGAGGCTATCTGTACCCACCCTTCAGGTGGGACTACCAGTGGAAAACTTGAAGTTGCAGATTAACTTTTCAGTTGGTGTACTTCCTTATTCAGTTGTACTTTCACTTTCAGTTTGGGTTTGTATTCTGGCCCACATACGTTTCTGCACTTATTGTGGTACCCAGTTTTTACTTAGTGTTTTATTTTACTTGCTTTCTCTGTGGTGTTTGTTTACGTTACAAAGGAAATGCCTTCCCTTTTTACCAGGAATTATGCCTTGGTGCTATTCGCCAACCCCTGGCCTATGGGAGGGGGGCTTGGGGTTGTCACAGCACGGGCCCCGAGGATGGGTCCTGACAAGATTAATGAAGTTCTATAGTGTTTCTAGACCGATGAGGTTTCTAGACCAGTGAGGTTCTATAGTGTTTCGAGACTGGTGATGTTTCTTGACCAGTGAGGTTTTACTATGTTTCCAGACCGGTGGGGTTTCCATACCAATGAGGTTCTACAGTGTTTCAAGACCAGTGTGGTTTCCAGACCCCTGAGGTTCAAGTGTGATTCTAGACTGGTGATGTTTCCACACCAGTGAGGTTCTAAAGTATTTCTTGACCAGTGACGTTTCCTGACAAGTGAGGTTCTACAGTGTTTCAAGATTAGTGAGGGTCTACAATTTTTCTAGAATAGTGATGAACTATAGTGTTCCTTGACCCGTGACTTTTCTTGAATGATGAGTCATCCAACACATTGTCAAATTTCATGTTTGGTGTACAATGTTTCAGCTTCCTGCAGTTTCCCCCCTTTGACATTTCCATTGACATAAAATGAACTTAAGGGCTTGTTTTAATGGATTTAAGGTCGAGTCAAATCCCATAACACCTATACTAATATTCATAAGTCTTTGTATTTTTTTACTTGGTCGAACCATGTGGTATAAATCAATCCACAATTAAGGGAAAATCCAGTATATCATAAATTGTTCTCCATTAAATCATATAGAGTGACGAGATATCTTCCTCCATTGTTCTTCCTCCTTATTCCTTGGGGAGAGATTATTGAACCATTACTTATTCCCTTAGGGGTAGTGTGATCGAACCTTAATCCTCAGATCCTTTACCCTTGAAGTTTCTTCATTTTATATGTGCACCCCTTTTATTTGGTGTAAGTTTCTAGTGTCGATCCTTCATTGAAAGAAGGTACGATCTACATCAATTGATCTGTTTTCTGTAATCCTTCTCCACATTTTTATCTAATCCATGCTATGGCTTGTCATCTCCAGATTCTAATAGATTTTTCTTGTCTATCAGAAGGTGCAATCGTATCATGACATCCTCTAGTGGATATAGTTGTCACATGTGGGGAAATCGTAAACTGTTTTGTGGATCATTATTGTATAAAGAATGTTTTGAATTGTTTGAGGTAGGGAATTCATTACTTTTAAAGACCCATAATTTTCATGGAATTTTTTTTTTCATGATTCGTTTGAATTTTACGAGTCTGTGGCTTCTGACGGCGCCTGATTCCGAGGCTCGGTGTGCCCGGAATCAATTTCCTATGTTTTGTTTGGGTACGTTCAGTAAATGTACGAGAGATTTTTTCTATCTTTTTAAACAGTGCTTGGAATTGAAATCCAAGGACATCGATGAACTCGTAGGGCTGGTAATTACATAAGGGGACCTTAAGCGCAGTTTCATTTTGTCGTATGTGGTAGTTAAATTTTTGGGATTCGATTAGACTTAAATCAAATGTAGTGTTACAATTTATTTTAAGTGGAAGTTAATTCCTCCATAGGGACGTCGGAGGTGGGGCCACACCCCACCTAACCTCCCATGGGAGGGTATGACTAAGGGTGGTGGGGCCCACATGAGACCCCAACCCTTAAACTTCCCTTTAACTCCCATGAACCCCCCCATTTAACTCCCCTTGTATTTAATTCTTAACTCTCGTCAATTACCCCTTTAATTGAACAACCCTTATCTTCCCTCTGATACAAATTTGTCACGACCCATCCCTCGGGGCTTGTGTCGTAACAACCCCAAGCCCGCCTTCCATAGGCCAGGGGTTGGCGACTAGCACCAAATTCATAAATCCCTATAACTGGGAAGGAATTTCCTTCATAAAACATAAACATAAACACAACCAGAGAACAAGAGGAAGCCAACACTAAGTAAAGCATTATAACAAGTGTGCTGAAAGTACAAAGGGGCCAGAAATACAAGCTCTATAGAAAGATACAACTACAACTGAAAAAAAAAGTACAACTGAAAATACAACAACTTAATGGTTAAGCAGCTCCTGGATCGTCCTCCGAGTTCCTACCTGAAGGGTAGGTACAGATGTCATCTTCAGCATTTCATGCCTATCAGTCCGCTCCGTGTGTCGTCACACCGAGTGTCCACCTCTGGGTACTATCCAGTCCTCGTACACTCTACCTCGGTTAGTGATGTCTATCGTTTGTATCCAACACAACGAGATGCAGGCATTGCCCATGCAGGGGTGAGTATAATGATACTCAGAAGGGACCCCGAGACCCTATAAGTCTCACAAAATCCAACAAGGATAAACCAAAAAGATAGATCTCAAAAGATAACCGTTAATTAGGAATATGCCCATAAATACACCTATGTTATCAAGTAACTCATCTCAATCATGAGGAAAACACAAAGGTCATTAACTCAGCTCAAACTATGATTTTATTCCTGATGTAGAAACCACGACTGCTAGAGAGATCCTTTCTGTCGAGTACAGTAGTCTGGTCGTGACTCCGAGGTGCTACTCACAAACCTTAGACTACTGAGGTACTCCTCCTCTGTTGAGTACCGCAGGTCTGTAACCCCAACACATTAGTGATTCCCTACCATGGGTCTGCCGCTACTACCAATCACACCCCCTGATAGCCTACAGAGGTACTCCTTCTGTCGAGTACCACAGGATTTCCACCACAACATATTAGTGCTCCCCACTGGGCTATTCAAGTCACTCCGAATCGAATCAGACAAGCAGTCATCAGGTCTCTTCCAGCTACAAGGCCTTCGTACTCTGTATGCTCATCTCTAGGAGGATCAATTGGTATTAGAGGAGTCCGTTCGACCATAGAACTTAGGACTCTGATATTTTCTTTCTGTGAAGCAATAGTTTTAAGGGTACCGAGTGTGGTTTTTAGTTCAGGGAGCCCAGTGTTGGTGTGGCGGACGGTGTATCCATACACCAAGACCCGGACTTCTGATTTCCTACTCAGTTTACAAAAACACTAATTTTGTGTGTATTTTCAAATGTTTCTTTAAGTATTCTCAACAAGGTCAGCTCACCAGTTTTAAATCATTTGACCATGTTGCATCTGTTGAGGATGCCTCCACGCAGACAGTCAGTTGGAGTTCCGAGAATGTACGCGATGATGTCCCACCAAGAGATGAGGCTCCGATGCAGGGACCTCTTGCTATATTGGCACCATCAGGTGGTGTACCAGTACCACCACCACCAATTGGGCAGCAGATGCCACCAGCCGTACTAGAGGAAAGTGCACACTAACCGAGAGTGTTTCACGAGTTCCAGTAGTATAAGCCTCCAAGGTTATGAGGCGAGACAGATACCCAGGCAACATTGGACTGGTTGGAGGCGATTTCCAGAGTTCTACACATAGTTTAGACACTAGTAGAGCTGATGGTTATCATAGCCACTAGTGTTTCCCAGTGAGTGACCATGAGGTTGTTCCACATAGTTATGAGACTTCAGTACGTGGACCGATGCCTGAGATAGTACCTTCGGGTAGTGTGCCAACTATATCACTACCTATTGGTCAGCAGTTTCAACCGGTGGTACCGGTAGATGACACATATAGGCATAGTTCCTTACACATGTTTCAGAATCATATACCCCTCAGGTTTTGAGGAGAGCCTGACTCAAAGGCGGATGAGGATTGGCTTGAGGAGGTGGCTGAGAGTTTTCTAGAGCTTATACAGCTTCGGCAGGATGACATCTCAGGAGCTGGGTATTCATCGAGGCATATCAATCATTCCTGGTACTTGATGAATATGATACGATCAGTACTTTAGATCTCGGACCTATTAGCGATGTGTGTTTAAGGATATCTGAGCCAGCACTTTTTCCTCTATTCATTCCTACTTATGCTAGGGTGTTAGATAGAACCTTTTTGGTTAATTGTTTTTTGGATGAATGTATATAGCCAGTAAATGTTAGCAGTCGAAAAATAGGAAACTAGCACTGGTCTTAGAGACTTGGGAATGTTAAATTTTTCAAGAATAGGAAGTGTTAAGGACAGATGAATCTGCATAGCAGTAGACGTGGAAGCAGATCTAGGAGAACTACATGAGGTGGTGTACATTTTGACATGTTATAAACACCCACCTTTGTAGTCCCCACCAGGCTTAAGAAGAAGGAGGGAAGAGGAAGAGTGTAGCTGCATGCGGTCAAGGAGTGTGACCCAGGGCTCTAGGAATTATTTGAGGTACGGTCTGTGTCGACTACTAGAAGTCATAACAACATACATAGAAACGAATCATTCCTTGCTTCCATGAATCTTGTCCTAGACCTAGAGTTCCCAGTTAAGCCGTTGACTTGACCCTCACATCAGGAGATACCTTTGGGAGGAGACTCGATAATCACGCTTACACTGATAGTGTGATCTAACCCTTGTGGAAAGAGTTTCGGTTGGAACCTCTTGGTGGCAGCGCTGTGGCCTTACGACATTAGTTTGGGTATGGACTAAGAAACCACAATTCATACACTTATTGAATGTGTTAGGAAAAATGTTTCTGTTTTAACTACAATGTTGGGATGGGTTTTCCTTGGTCGGTTAAAAGGAATCCCCATGCAGCACATGATGGAATCATGCATAAGTGGGTGTAGTCGATCAATCAGGATTCCGCCAGACTTACCTTTGTGCTAGACTTCTCCAGATTTGCAGTATCACTTTCAGTATTGACGAGGAAGGGGTAGCCCTTCGTATGGTCTGAGAGATTCTAGCAGAACATTCAGGAGCTAAGGCATAAGTTGTCTACTGTGTCCATCTTGAAGTTACATGAGGAGATATTGAGGGATTTTCACACTTCCCCTCTAGAGGTACATCAAGGAGTGGAGAATATGTATCAGGACCTCAGACGACAGCACTTGTGACCGAGTATGATAAGTCAGTAGCGGAGTTTGTTTCACGATGCCTCATTGTCAGCACGTGAAGGCGGGGCACAAGGTACCGGCAGAAGGTTCAGGCTATGACGGAGAAGGTGCAGATCATCCAGGAGCGGATGAAGACTGCACAGAGCAGGTAGAAGTCCTTAGCTAATAGGATACGTGACCACTAGAGTTCAAGGGTGATGACCACACTTTCTTACGGGTATCACCTTGACGAGGCCTATGGAGATTTGGCTGGGGTGGCAGGTTATCTCTACAATTTATCGGTCCTTTCCAGGTCCACAGCTTAGTAGGCAAGGTGGCTTACCGCCTGGCCCTTCAACCTCAGTTACACTGGGTGCATGATGTCTTCCACGTATCTCAGCTGATGAGATACGTGCAAGACCCATCCCACATCACCGACAATGGGGAGCTAGACATTGATGACGAGGCTACATTCATGGAGGTTCTCGTGGAGATAGAGGATCGACTGAAGAGGGTCCTACGTGGACGATCGATTCCTCTAGTGTGCAATCGCTGGCAGCACAGGAACCTCCATGGGAGGACATGGGAGCAAGAGGCTCAGATGCATGCTCACCCTTTAGTTTCCAAAGTGTGTATTGTATCATTATGAGGACGTAAAGCTCTAAGGTGGGAGAAATGTAAAGACGCGGAATTTTGAAGAAATTTTTTTTCTTTATTATTTGAAATTTTACGAGTCTGTGGCTTCTGACGATGCCTGATTCCGTGGCCCTGTATGCCCGGGATCAATTTACAAAGTTTTGTTCGAGTACGTTCAGTAAATGTATGAGCGCAATTTTCTATCTTTTGAACCGGTGCTCGGAATTGAAATCTGAGGACACCGATGAACTCGTAGCACCGGTAATTGGTTAAGGGGACCTTAAGCGTAGATTCGTTTTGTCATATGTGGTAGTTAAATTTTCGGGATTTGATAAGACTTAAATAAATTGTTATTTTACAATTTATTTTATGTGGAAGTTAATTCCTCCATAGGGAAGTCGGAGGTGGGGCTACACCCCACCTAACATCCCATGGGAGTTTATGACTAAGGGTGGTGGGGATCGCATGAAACCCCATCCCTTCACATTCCCTTTAACTCCCATGAACCCCCCATTTAACTCCCCTTGTATTTAATTCTTAACTCTATTCAAATCCCCCTTTAATTGAACAACCCTTAACCTCCCCCTGATACCAATTGTCATGACCCGTCCCCCGGGGCCCATGTCGTAACTACCCCAAGCCGGCCTTCCATAGGCCAGGGGTTGGAGACTAGCACCAAAGGCGTAAATCAATATAACTGGGAAGGTGTTTCCTTTATAAAACGTAAACATTAACACAACAAGAGAATAAGTGGAAACAAAAACTAATAAATCCGTATAACAATTGTGATGAAAGTACAAAGGGGCCGGAAAAACAATCCCTACATAATGATATAGCTACAACTAAAAGAAAAGTACAAATGAAAAGAAAACAGCTGAATGGTGAAGCAGCTCCTGGATCATCCTTTGGGTTCCTACCTGAAGGGTAGGTACAGATGTCCTCCTCAGCACTCCGTGACTATCGGTCCGCTCCATGTGTCGTCACACCGAGTGTCCACCTCCAGGTACCGACTAGTCCTTGTACACTCTACCTCGAGCAGTGCTTTCCGTCATCTGCATCCAACATAATGAGGTGCAGGCATATCCCGTGTAGGGGTGAGTATAACGATACTTAGTAGGGACCTAGAGACCCAAAAAGTTTCAGAAAATCTAACAAGGATGCACCAGAAAGAAATATCTAAACAGAAAAACTATACTTTGGTATGTGACCATACATATAACTAAGTTATCAAGCAACCCTTTTCAATCATGATGAAAACACAAAGATCATTGACTCAGCAAAAACCGGGATTTTATTCATGATGTCGAAACCACGGCTACTGGAGAGCTCCTCCTCTGTCGAGTACAGTAGTCCTGATGTGACTTCGAGGTGCTACTCACTAACCTTAGACTACTGAGGTACTCCTCCTCTGTCGTGTACCTTGGGTCTGTCGCCCCAACACAGTAGCGATTCCCCACCATGGGTCAGCCGCTACATCCAGGAACACCCCCTCATAGCCTATAGTGGTACTCCTTCTGTCGAGTTCCATGGGTATGCCGCCCCAACACGGTAGCGCTCCTCTGCCATGGTTCTGCCACCCCAACACAGTAGTTCCCCCCACTGGTCTAGTCATGTCACTCCGGATCAAATTGGACAAGCAGTCATCTGGTCTTAGTCATGGGTCTCTGTATTCTTGTCTCCTTGAAAATTATAGGTCTTTACATTACTCCCACCTCAGAGCATTATGTCCTCATAAAGCTACAACACACACTAGGGAAACTAAAGGGGTGATCACGCATCTCAGCCTCTAACTCCCTTGAACCCCCCATTTAACTCCCCATGTAAATCGACGTCAACTACATCCTTTTTCTGCGATGTCATCAACAAAAGTCAAAATCAAGGCAGGGGTTTAATTTGAGTTTATTTATATTACCATGTTCTTCCCTTCTAACAAAAAGAATGCGGATCTACTCATTATCAAGTTGATCGGCGGATGTTTTCTTTTGTGGGTTGGGAATAGTTATTTTCAGGGGAATTTTAGGGTGATTGTTTCAATTTTATTTCAATAAAATTGTCAATCATTCTATGTGAAACCATGATTAACTTTGGTCAATTGATAATGCCTAACGCGGAGGGTGCGGGCGGAACGAACACAGCCTGACAACTCTTCGCTGGTTGTTCGTCTATGCACAGATTGACGGGTGATGACGAAATGGGACCGCAATGGCAATTTGAAGTCGTCGCAGTGAAGAGCAAGTCTCGAGAGAGCCGCAGGCGTGGACGGTGGGCGAATCGGACCACTGAATCATGTTTGGTAGTCCGCAGAAGGCAGCGGCGGCGCGCTGCTGGAGCAGACCGCCGCAGTTGAGCCGCGGCGGCGGAGTACACCGGAACAGCTTTTCCATTCCGGAAATTGGGGAGGCGCGACATAATGTCGCGCTAGCTTGGAAGAGGTTATGCCCTCCACGCATGGCCAGCTGGCCGAGCCAGCGCCACCCCCCCGGCTGGGACGAGGTAGGCCACACGGGCTGGGCCGCGCTAGCCGGGCCGGGCCGTGCCAGCTGGGCCGAGCCGCGCCAGCTGTGCTGGGCCACGCCCAACTGGTCCGGACCTGGACCCGAGTCAGGTCAACCCGGTTCGGGCCGACCCAGGGTGGGTTGGGTCAGGTCAGACTGGGCCCAGACACCCCTTTTTCGGACCGTTTTCAGTTAAACGATCAAAACATGAGCTACTGACCTCAGATCGATGCACCATAAGTTGCGTAGGATTCCTTGGATCGATATTCTCATTTAGGTATATTACACACAAGGTTTCAGAGAAGTTTGGGTACGGCTAGGTTGGTTCGAACCCGAAACCATATGGGCCCTCAGAGCGTAAATGGTTATAACTTAAGGACCGGATGTCCGATTGACGTGCCATCAATTGTGTTGGTTTCATTTTGTTGAGACAGATATTTTGGAATACTCTGCTCGAGGTTTGGATGCAGTTGGAGTACGGTTGGGTTGGTTTTAGCTTAAAAACCAACCGGGCCCCTGGAACGGAAAAACCAATAACTCTCAGATCAGACATCCGTTTGATGAACCGTCAGCAGCGTTGGTAATATCATTGAGAAACTATTCTTTTGAGTATACCCCATTGGAGTTCGGGGTACATTTGAGATACGTCGGAGTTTGTTCGTACTCAAAACCAACTGGGCCCCCGGGATTAAAAGGCTAATAACTCACAGACCGGGCATCAGATTGACGCGTCGTCTGTTGCATTGAGATCCCTATGACTTGACAGATCTTTGAGATACTTCTTCGTGGGACATCATGACACATGGAAGTGTCAACCAGTAGCTCATGGAGCGGATCCTCCTGGAGAAAAGAGTATGGATTATGGAGACCTTGTAGCTGGATGAGACCTAATGACTGCTTGTCCGATTCAATTCAGAGTGAAATGACTAGCCCAGTGGGGAGCATTAATGTGTTGGGGTGGCAGACCCATGGCAGAGGAGCGCTACTGTGTTGGGGCAGCAGACCCGCGATACTCGATAGAATGAGTACCTATGTAGGCTATGAGGGGGTGCGCTTGGTTGTAGCGGCAGACCCAGGGCGGGGAATCACTATTGTGTTGGGGAGACAGACCTGCGGTACTCGACAGAGGAGGAGTACCTCAGCAGTCAAAGGTTAGTGAGTAGGACCTCGATGTCACGACATGACTACTATACTCGACAGAGGAGGAGCTCTCCAGCAGCCGTCGTATCGACTTCATGAATAAAATCATGGTTTGAGCTGAATAATGACCGTTGTGTTTTCTTCATGGTTGAGATGGGTTAGTTGATTACATAGGTATATGTATGTGCATATTACTAAGTAAAGGTTATCTGTTGAGATCTTTCTTTGTGGTTTATCCTTGTAGGATTTTGTGAGACTTTGAGGGTCTTGGGATCCCTACTGAGTATCGTTATACTCACCCCTGCATGAGAAATGCTCGCACCTCGTTGTGTTGGATGCAGACGACAGACAGCGCTGACCGAGGTAGAGTATATGAGGACTGGATGGTACCCGGAGGTGGACACTCGGTGTGATGAAACACGGAGCGGACCGATAGATGCGGAGTACTGAGGAGGTCATTTGTACCTACCCTTCAGGTAGGAACCCGGAGGACGATTCAGGAGTTGCATCACCATTCACTACTGAAAATGAGGCCATTAGCGGCCGCTCAGCGACCGCCACTGGCGGTCGCTGTTGCCTCGTCGCTAGAGGCTTTGAGCGACCGTATGGCGGTCGCTGAAGCCCCCTGCCGGGCACCCTATAGCGACCGCCTATGGCGGTCGCTATTCTAAAAAAAAATATTTTAAATTTTTTTTATTGAATTGAATATAAAAATATATAGATATTTATATATATATATATATAAATATTCATATATATACTATTAAATACAATATTTTAAATATATATATATATATATATAATATATTTTAAATGTTTTAATATATATTTAATATATATATAATATCAAATCATTGTGCTATAATAATTTAAAAACTTCGATTCAAGAAATAATCTCATTTCAGGTCTTTCGGAGCACGTTTGCTCCGAATGGGACCGTCGCACGCCGTTTTGGTGTTTTATGGCGCCGGAAACGCGTTTCCGGCCGCCACGGTCACACAGCACCTCCGAATGAGGTGCCGTCTGGCCGACCATTTCACAATTCACGCCCCAGATGTTGTCGTACGGTTTCGTGGCATTCGGAGGTCGTTCGGGTGGTTTTGACCCCCCAACGCGCCATTTCAGCGCGCGCCGCGCTGCTGAAAACGACACAATCCGACGTGCCGCGCGCACCGCACGTCCGATGGACGTGCGGCCTCCTCCTGCATATCAGGAATAATATTTATATCATTCCCGTGCGGTTTCAGGTCGTTCCACTAGTGCAGAAAACGTTTTTTACGTCACCATATTTTACGTCGGTTATATAAAACCGACGTCATAATATGTAAAAAAAGGTTTTTTACGTCGGTTATTTCTTAACCGACGTAAAAAACGCGGTTTTCGAAGGCCTTTTTACGTCGGTTATTGAATAACCGACGTAACAAATGCGGTTTTTGAAGGCTTTTTTACGTCGGTTATAAAATAACCGATGTAAAAAAAGAATCCGCAGATGTTTTTGACTTCGGTTATTCCATAACCGACGTAAAACAACGCGGATTTTGAGCCCTTTATGACGTCGGTTATAAAATAACCGACGTAAAAAATGAATCGGAGGAAGGTTTTTACGTCGGTTATTGAAATAACCGACGTTATAAATGTTTTTAAAACAATTATCATGTCGGTTATTGAATAACCGACGTGATAACTCATTTAAAAATTTACCCAGACCCGTGGATTGTCATTCGCGAGTTTACCTTCGACAGTCGCGACTCGTCTCTCTCGCGCGTAAACCCGAATCGGCTCGTCCATTTCGTTGGTTTAGATTCGTTTTGCGATCATCGTTTCTCATATTTAATATCCTCAGATCAATCATCTAAACTCGCAGCACTCAGGTAATCCTCCCACTCGTTCGTTTTTTTTCGCGGATAGTATATATATATGTGTTGTGATTTTTTTGTTGAAACTAGCTAAGATTCTTCGATTGTGAACCCTTTTAACTCGTTTTGGCACCATAATCTTATTTATCATCCCTAGATCTATTTGTTCGACTTGCAATATTGAGTAATTTTATGATTTCACTAATTTTTCATTGTTTTCTATAAATCCCCGAGAGGGTTGGGGCGTGTCCATTTGGATGGGTTGCCCTTTTACAGTTGTTACTACTTTATTCACACACAACCATGGCATAGGTGCATGGATTTGGGGTCGGGGGGTGTCCAGGGGGGTTTACAAGGGGGTGGGTGGGTGTGGGGGGCTGTCCAAGGGTGTGGGTGGGTGTTGGGGGGTGTCCAGGGGGGTGTCCAAGGGGGTAGGGGGTGGGGGTGGTGTTTAGGAGGGGTGGGGGGCTGTCCAGAGGGTTGGGGGGTGTCCAGGGGGGTGTCCAAGCAGGTCGGGGGTGGGGGGTTGTGTCCAGGAGGGGTGGGGGTGCTTTCTAGAGGGGTCGGGGGCTGTCCAAAGGGGTCGGGGGGTGTCCAGGGTGGTGTCCAAGGGGATGGGTGGGTGTGGGGGGCTGTCCACGGGGGTGGCGGCCTGTCCAGAGGGGTCGGTGGGGTGTCCAGGGGGGTGTCCAAGGGGGTGGATGGGTGTGGGGGGCTGTCCAAGTGGGTGGCGGCCTCTCCAGAGGGTATTTGGGCTTGTCCGGGTGGGTGGGGGGGCTGTCCAGAGGGTTGGGGGATGTCCAGGGGGGTGTCCAAGGGGGTAGGGGGTGGGGGGTGGTGTCCAGGAGGGGCGGGGGGCTGTCCAGAGGGGTCGGGGGGTGTCCAGGGGGGTTTACAAGGGGGTGGGTGGGTGTGGGGGGCTGTCCAAGGGTGTGGGTAGGTGTTGGGAGGTGTCCAGGGGGGTGTCCAAGGGGGTAGGGGGTGGGTGGTGGTGTTTAGGAGGGGTGGGGGGGGGGGGGCTGTCCAGAGGGTTGGGGGGTGTCCAGGGGGTGTCCAAGCAGGTCGGGGGTGGGGGGTTGTGTCCAGGAGGGGTGGGGGTGCTTTCTAGAGGGGTCGGGGGCTGTCTAGAGGGGTCGGGGGGTGTCCAGGGTGGTGTCCAAGGGGATGGGTGGGTGTGGGGGCTGTCCAAGGGGGTGGCGGCCTGTCCAGAGGGGTCAGTGGGGTGTCCAGGGGGGTGTCCAAGGGGGTGGATGGGTGTGGGGGGCTGTCCAAGTGGGTGGCGGCCTCTCCAGAGGGTATTTGGGGTTGTCCGGGTGGGTGGGGGGGCTGCCCAGAGGGTTGGGGGATGTCCAGGGGGGTGTCCAAGGGGGTAGGGGGTGGGGGGTGGTGTCCAGGAGGGGTGGGGGGCTGTCCAGAGGGGTCTGGGGCTATCCAGAGGGTTGGGGGTGTCCAGGGGGGTGTCCAAGCAGGTCGGGGGTGGGGGGTTGTGTCCAGGAGGGGTGGGGGTGCTTTCTAGAGGGGTCGGGGGCTGTCCAGAGGGGTCGGGGGGTGTCCAGGGTGGTGTCCAAGGGGATGGGTGGGTGTGGGGGGCTGTCCAAGGGGGTGGCGGCCTGTCCAGAGGGGTCGGTGGGGTGTCCAGGGGGGTGTCCAAGGGGGTGGATGGGTGTGGGGGGTTGTCCAAGTGGGTGGCGGCCTCTCCAGAGGGTATTTGGGGTTGTCCGGGTGGGTGGGGGGCTGCCCAGAGGGTTGGGGGATGTCCAGGGGGGTGTCCAAGGGGGTAGGGGGTGGGGGGTGGTGTCCAGGAGGGGTGGGGGCTGTCCAGAGGGGTCGGGGGGTGTCCAGGGGGGTTTACAAGGGGGTGGGTGGGTGTGGGGGGCTGTCCAAGGGTGTGGGTGGGCGTTGGGGGTGTCCAGGGGGGTGCCCAGGGGGTAGGGGTGGGGGTGGTGTTTAGGAGGGGTGGGGGGCTGTCCAGAGGGTTGGGGGTGTCCAGGGGGGTGTCCAAGCAGGTCGGGGGTGGGGGGTTGTGTCCAGGAGGGGTGGGGGGCTGTCCAGAGGGGTCGGGGGGTGTCCAGGGGGGTTTACACATCGATTTGTTTTATATTTCAAAATTGTTTACATTCAAATTATGATTTTTTTCATATAAACATATATTTGTCTTATCTAAAATATATATATATATTTGCTATTTGTTATAGGTAATAATGAGTCGAAGTTGGATTACGACACATCGAATGAGCAATGAATATGAGGAAGGTGTTGATGCCTTTTTGGAATTTGCTAAACGAAATGTTCCAAGTAGTGACATTTTTTTCTGTCCATGCCTGAAATGTCTGAATATGAAGAAGTTGAAAAGTATAGAGATAAAAGATCATCTGATTTTTCATGGTTTCAATCCGAGTTACAACCCTTGGATTTGGCATGGCGAAACTGGACAGAATGTCACTGATGATAATGAATCACAAGATGGTAACTCCGATGGAATTGAAGAAATGATTCGCGATATTGTAGCAGAACAAATTGAGATAGAACCGACAGTTGCACGTCTATATGGTGATGCTGAAAACCCATTATATCCTAGTTGTACAGATTTTACGGTTTTGTCGGCGGTGTTAAGATTGATTAACCTGAAGGCGAAACATGGATGGAGTGACAGAAGTTTTACAGAGCTGCTACAATTGATGAAAGACATTCTTCCAAAAGATAACGATCTTCCAGATTCACATTATAAGGCCAAAAAAATATTATGCCCGATGGGATTGGGATACAGGAAAATACATGCCTGTCCGAATGACTGCATTATATATAGGAAGGAATATGAATTTCTGAAAGAGTGTCCTAAATGTGGGACATCACGGTATAAGGTGAAAGAAAAATCACAAGCTGATGTAGAGATTACAAAGCTCCCTTCAAAGGTATTTTGGTATCTTTCTATAATTCCTCGTTTCAAACGTTTATTTGCTAATTCACATGATGCAAAAAGGTTAAGATGGCATGCTGATGAGCGGGTATGTGATGGAAAAATACGTCATCCAGCTGATTGTCCACAATGGAAGAAAATTGATGCCCAGTACCCTACATTTGGAAATGAAATTAGAAATCTGAGACTAGGCTTGTGCAGAGATGGAATGAATCCATACCGAACCCTCAGTAGCACACATAGTTCATGGCCTGTTTTATTGGTAATTTACAACCTCTCTCCTGAAGTATGTATGAAGCGCAAATATGTCATGTTGAGTATCATGATCTCTGGTCCAAAGCAACCCGGCAATGATATTGATGTATACTTGTCACCGCTGATTGATGATTTGAAACTGTTATGGGCTGATGGTGTTAGGGTGTATGATTCTTATAAAATGGAATATTTTCAACTGCATGCAATGCTTCTATTCACTATAAATGACTTCCCAGCATATGGAAATTTTTCTGGATACAGTGTTAAAGGGCATAAAGCATGTCCAATTTGCGAACAACAGACGTCATATTGTCAATTGCATCATGGGAGGAAAACAGTGTACATGGGTCATCGAAAGTTTTTGCCTACGGATCACCCTTATAGAAGACTAAAAAAGGCATTCAATGGCTCAGAAGAATTTGATACTGCTCCTCAACCTTTATCCCCAGAATTGTATTTTGAGAGGGTGAAAAACCTTGATGTGACATTGTGAAAGACACAGAAATCTGGTAATGATAGACATATTTGGAAGAAAAGGTCAATATTTTTTGAGCTACCATATTGGAGGTATCATGAAGTCAAACATAATATTGATGTCATGCACATGGAGAAGAATATCTGTGATTATTTGATCGGAACATTGCTAGATATTAAAGGAAAGACAAAAGATGGGTTGAATGCAAGGTTAGACCTACTGTCAATGGGAATACGTTTGGAGTTAGCTCCCACTCCTAAAGGAAGACGAACATTTCTTCCCCCGGCTTGTCATACATTATCGAAGAGGGAGAAAAGTAGTTTCTGTCAGTGTCTTCATGATATCAAAGTGCCTCAAGGTTATTCTTCAAATGAAAAAATTTTTGTCTCATTGAAAGACTTGAAGTTGATAGGTATGAAATCACCTGATTGTCATGTCATGATGCAACAAATTCTACCAGTTGCACTGCGTGGAATATTGCCCATCCGTGTCAGAAAGACTATAATGAGGTTGTGTTATTTTTTCAATTCAATTTGCAACAAGGCGATTGATGTGAATGCTTTGAACATTTTGGAAAAGGATGCAATTTTTATACTTTGTCATTTGGAAATGTATTTTCCTCCAACTTTTTTTGATATGATGGTGCATTTAATGATTCATCTGGTTCGAGAAATAAGGCTTTGTGGACCTGTATATCTTCGTTGGATGTATCCTTTTGAAAGGTATATGAAAATATTAAAGGGATATGTTAAAAATCCATATCGACCTGAAGCCTCCATTATTGAAATGTATATTTCTGAGGAGGTAGCAGAGTTTTGTACGGGCTACTTGGCTACGGCGCAACACATAGGTTTGCCTCCATCTCGCCATGAACGGGTTAATAATGAGGGAAAGGGGATTCGTGGCTTGAAAGTCAAATCACTGTCAGCTGAACATATGAAGAAGTGAGAATCATACATCTTGAATAACATAGCTGATGTTCAACCGTATATCACATTGCATATTAATGAGTTGAAACAATGTCATCCAAAGAAGAAAGAAATGTGGATTTTGAATGAGCACAACAAAACTTTTTTGCCATGGTTTAAAAAGACCTTTCTTGGTAGATCAGATGTATCAGAGACATTAAAATGGATAGTGGATGGTCCATCTTTAAATGTGATAACATGGTCCGCTTATGACATTAATGGCTATACATTTCATACGAAAGCTCAGGACAACAGAAGTGCAGTTCAGAATAGTGGTGTATTGGTGTTTGCAGAAGCAATGCATTTTTCGAGTGCTAAGGACAGAAACCCAATTTCGGCATCAAGTGCATATTATGGAGTTATTGAAGACATATGGGAGGCTGATTACTTTAAAATTAAAGTTCCCGTTTTTAACTGTAAATGGTTTATCGGTAACAACAGTGTCAGACACGATGAATTTGGAATGACACTTGTTAATCTGAATAGATTGGAAGACACAGCTGATTATTTTATAATGGCAACACATGCCAAACAAATTTTCTATGTAGTAGATCAATCAGATATGCAGTGGGCTGTTGTTTTACAAGGGAAAAACCAATATGTTGGTGAGGATGAATTTGATGAAGATGCTGATTTCTGTGAGATCCCTACTTCTATGGAAAGATTAACAGAACATAATGATGAGTATGTTGAAGACATGGTTTGTGCCATAAGGAATGATCACGACGAAGGAATTTGGGAAAACAATCCAACTGTACATTCCTAAAATTACAGGTAACACAAATTTATTTCTTGTTTACATTTAGTTTTTTCATATAATGTTAGATACTGTAAATTTTTTACTTATTAAAACATGTATCAAACCAAAACGATAAAACAATAAAAACCGTAAAGAGGAGAAGTCCTGGGCGCACCGGCTGGCCGATGGTGGATCACCGGTTGGCCGGTGGTCCGGACAGAGAGCCTTCCTCTCTGTCTGGACCACCGGCCGGCCGCTGGATCACCACCGGTCGGCCGGTGGACCAGACAGAGAGCCTTACTCTCTGTCTGGATCACCGGCGGCCGGCCGGTGTTGAGCCAGCGGCCAGCCGGTGGTTCAGACAGAGAGGAAGGCTCTCTGTCGGGTCCACCGACCAGCTGCTGGATCACCACCGGCCGGCCGGTGGACCAGACAGAGAGCCTTCCTCTCTGTCTGGATCACCAGCGGCCGGCCGGTGGTCCAGACAGAGAGGAAGGCTCTCTGTCTGGTCCACCGGCCGGCCGGTGGTGATCCAACAGCCGGCCGGTGGTCCAGACAGGAAGGCTGTCTGGTCCACCGGCCGGCCGGTGGTGAGCCAGCGGCCGGCCGGTGGCACCAGGCAGTGGGCAAGTCTACTGCCTGGGTCCTCCGGCTGGCCGATGTGCTCACACCGGCTGACCGGTGGACTCAGTGAGTCCACATTTCAGCTTTCTTGGGCCAACTCCTTGGCAACCTTTTGCCTGTGTTTACCATGTTTATCATTGTTTAACATGCTTACCATATTACCAATGTTTACTATTATGTAATTTAGTACACTTTTCTATTTGTGAACTAATGTTTGTTTTTTTGATTTGAAGGAAAATGACAGATCAATCAGTTGATCAGCCACATGATTCTGGAGATGAGCATATTGGTCATACATCTGGGGAGGAACATTCACATGCTCCTATTACGAAAAAGAGTTCAAAGGTTGGTAAGCGTGGGTGCACACGTTTACCAAAATTATCACTTGCCCGTACGAAGGAGGAGAGGATAGTCGTGGAGTTTGATGATGATGATCTTCCTAGAGGTCCAAATGCTAAAGATTTTAAGGGTTTTGTAGCAACTCAGGCTAAGAGCAAAGTAAGCATTCTCTATGATGATTGGAGAAGTGTGGATAAGGCGATAATTTCTCAGCTGTGGGAGACCATTTTGGTAAGATCTTTTTCTATTGTTTGACTGTTCTTTAAATGTTTCTAGTATATATAATATTTTTAACCTCATTTTTATCAGATGACATTTGATATTCCTGACACTGGAGGAGTCAGGAAGAAATTCTTATCGTTGGCTGCTAGGAGATGGAGGGATTTCAAATCAACCCTCTCATCTGATTTCATTTATGGTCATAGGAGTCGTGAGAATCCATGTCGTATATATCCTTTTATAGATGAAGACACATGGAGACAATTTTTTGAAAGTAGAAGAAAAGAATCATTTTTGGTAAGGGCACTGTAAACTTTTATAAGATTTCTTATATAAATGATCTTATTATTGTTTTGTTAATGATTACTTATTCTTAATTTACAGAAAATAAGGAACGCTCATCAAGAGATCCAATCTAAAAATGTATACCCTCATAGTTTATCTCGGGGAGGGTATGAATTATTGGAAGAACAAATGATGGCAGAAAAATTTCAACAACTAAGAGCTGAGTCTTCAAGCTCTGGAGAGGTGGCCCCTCCATCTAGACATGAGAAATGGAAAAGAGCTCGGAAGGGAAAAAAAGGACAATATCTTTCGGAAGAATCGAGACTCGTAGTTGAGAGGATTGTAAGATATCTATTTTATTTATTTAAGTTTACTATTTTCGTCATATATTTCCAATCATTATAGAAATGTTCAATTAATTATTACAGGACTCTCTTGAGGAGCAGAGTTCATAGGGGACATTTACACCATCTGGGAGGGAAGATATTTTATCTGTGGCATTGGGAAAGCCCGAACATCCTGGCCGTGTAAGAGGATATCCGGCAGGTGTATCGGTAAGAAAAGTGTTGCCACGTTCCTCAACTTCTAACGTTGAGGGAGTTTATAAAAAAAATAGAATCCTTGGAGGCTGAAGTCCATAATATTAATGCGACAATGGAGGACAAGATTAGAGCATCGGTGCAGTTAATGTTTGCAGACTTGCAAAGACAATTTCAGGGTGCAGCTCCCACTCCACCTCTCCCAGTAGCTCCCACTCCCCCACCTCAGCCTGCGGACCCCATTTTTGATCCTCCTCCTCCGCCGTCGCTACCTACTTATTGTGAGTTGTATGTTGATGATCCTCAACATCATATAGTTGCATATGGGATGGTATATTGTATAGGAGATACAGTTCATCATCAACAGTTAGATGTAGAGAATCAGAGGGTCACTGTACAGGATATTATAGATAGATCAGCTCGGATACCATTACCTACAGATGAGGTGACGACAGTTGGACATAGTATCGGCCATTTTTTACTTTGGCCATCCAGACTTCTTCGACTCATTACCATAGAGGTATGGATGTTATATCTTTTATTTTATATTTTTATTAATGTTTTATCATTTGTAAACTAATATATTTTTCAATTTATTTTTACAGGAATACTTCAAAGGTAAAGAAATACTGTATAGACAACAACAAAGACAGATAACTATGACATCAGATGCAGATATTAGCAGTCTTGACAAATTGTCAAGATATTCAAATTTGTTGGCGGATCATTATGACTTTACAATGGAAGCTCATCTCTGTGGACGTGAACTATGTGTGGGGATTATGAAAACTGATATCATGGAGTTTTTCACTGGAGATAAGTTGGGCATCAACGTGGTGCAAATTTTTATCATGTAAGTCTTAACACCTTTTCCTTGCGTTATATTTATTCAAAATGTGTACTTATGTCTGCTTTGTATTAGGTATCTGTATAAAATTTGTGAGAGGAATGAGCTGACAGATGTATATGGATTCGTGGACCCACAATTGATTTCCCCTGAAGCATGTGCATTGGATGAGGAACAAAGAATGCTTTATATTGCTGATAGATTTGAAAAGAATGTAATCACACAGTGTTGGATGATGCCTTTTTGTGAGAGGTATGAAACACATCCCTCTCAAAGAGTTAATTATCTTTTAACATAAAAAACCACTAACGTTAAATTTCCTTTTATCAGGGATCATTGGATGTTAGGGGTTTTTTGCCCTAGGGAGAAAACACTTTATTGGATATGCTCTCTCCATGATGATGTGCGAGAAAGTTTTAAGAATATATTGGAAACGTAAGTTTCAATTTCACAATAGTTTTATATATTATAATGAATTTTAAATTTACCCCATTCGTATTATTTTCTAACAGGGCATGGGTCCACTTTCGAAAAAGCGCAAAGAAAAGGAATTTCAAGATCAAATATGTACATGCGAAGGTAAATATCCATTTATAATTTGTACATTTTGATTTATTACATAAAAATAATATACTGAATTTACACTCATTCAAACAGAAATGTCATGAGCAACAAGGCATCATCGAATGCGGATATTACATGTTAAGATTTATGTATGAAATAATAACAACTGGGACAGTTCTGAGTTTTGACCTGGTAAGATTTCCTCTTTCTCATAATATTTCAATTTGATTTATTCATTATACACGTTGACTACTATCCTTTTCCTTTGTAGCTTTTTGATGACCCTCAACCCTTTACTGCTGAAGATATCAAACACTTACAAGTGGAGTGGTCAAATTATTTTACAGGTTTGATTGACTTTTAGTTGTTTGTAATGTAAAATGTAATTTTGAATATTATCAATGTAATTGTGTATTTCGTAGTCGTTTAGGTTGGATTTAGTTTTTTTTGAAGTTGACAGTGTAAGTTTTGAAAGTTATATAAGTGAATGTTTAATTTTTCTCTACTTCTTGTTTTGGTCTACTGTTGATGGTTTTTCTGGTCTGGATTTTGGTATGGGGGTAGAGGTTCCAAGGGGGTGGGGGGTGTTTGGGGGGTGTCCAAGGGATATGGGAGGGGTGTCCAAGGTGTGTTTGGGGCTGTCCTAGGGGTCGGGGGGGTGTAAATGAGGGTGGGGGTGTCCAAGGGGTGGGGGGTGTCCAAGGGATATGGGAGGGGTGTCCAAGGTGTGTTTGGGGCTGTCCAAGGAGTCAGTTGGGTGTAAATGAGGGTTAGGGGGGGGGGGGCTGTCCAAGGGGTGGGGGGGTGTCCAAGTGGTGGGGGGGTGTCCAAGGGATATAGGAGGGGTGTCCAAGGGGTGTTTGGGGCTGTCCAAGGGGATGGGGGGTTTCCAAGGGGTAGGGGGGTTTCCAAGGGGTCGGGGGGGGGGGGGTGTCCAGGGGGTGGGGGGCTGTCCAAGGGGTGGGGGGGTGTCCAAGGGGTGGGGGGGTGTCCAAGGGATATGGGAGGGGTGTCCAAGGGGTGTTTGGGGATGTCCTAGTGTTCGAGGGGTGTAAATGAGGGTGGGGGGGGGGGGGGCTGTCGAAGGGGTGGGGGGTGTCCAAGGGGTGGGGGGGTGTCCAAGGGATATGGGAGTGGTGTCCAAGGTTTCTGGGAGTTCTGTCCAAGGGGCCGGTTGGGTGTAAATGAGGGTGGGTGGGCTGTCGAAGGGGTGGGGGGTGTCCAAGGGGTGGGGGGGGGTGTCCAAGGGATATGGGAGTGGTGTCCAAGGTGTCTGGGAGTTCTTTCCAAGGGGCCGGTTGGGTGTAAATGAGGGTGGGGGCTGTCCAAGGGGTGGGGGGGTGTCCAATGGATATGGGAGGGGTGTCCAAGGGGTGTTTGGGGCTGTCCAAGGGCTCGGGGGGGTGTCCAGGGGTCGGGGGGGGTGTCCAAGGGGTCTGGGAGGGCTGTCAAGGTGTGGGGGGGTGTCCAATGGGTGTTTGAGGCTGTACTAGGGGTCTTGGGGGTGTAAATGAGGGTGGGGGGGGGGGGGGCTGTCCAAGGGGTGGGGGTGTCCAAGGGGTGGAGGGTGTCCAAGGGATATGGGAGGGGTTTCCAATGGGTGTTTGAGGCTGTACTAGGGGTCGTGGGGGTGTAAATGTGGGTGGGGGGCTGTCCAAGGGGTGGGGGGGTGTCCAAGGGTTGTGGTGGGGCTCCAATGTGGTGGGGGAGGGCTGGCCAGGTTGTTAGGTGGGTACAGATCAGGGTGGGGTTCAGTTGGGGCTTGGGGGAGGGCTGGCATGGTTATTTTTGTTTGGTTTCTGGTTGCTTTTTGGTGAGAGCAGTGCAATTATTTAGAAAAAAAATTTCCTTTCACATCGGTTATTTTATAACCGACGTGGTAAATAAATCGGCAGGGGTTTATCACGTCGGGTTTTTCTAGAACCGACGTGAAAAACCGTTCCCGGGGCTTTTATCACGCCGGTTCTTAATATATCCGACGTGCTAAAAGGCCTGGGAATCGATTTACCACGTCGGTTATTGGATAACCGACGTGCTAAAACGTTTCCCAGGCCTTTTTATCACGTCGGTTTCTTAAATAACCGACGTGATAAAAGGCCAGGGGAAGGGTTTATCACGTCGGTTATGACATAACCGACGTGATAAACGATATCCCAGGCGTTTTATCACGTCGGTTTAGGGAATAACCGACGTGATAAAGCCCCCCCGCGCATATTTATCACGTCGGTTATTATATGAACCAACGTGATAACCACCGTGATGTTAGGGATATTACGTCGGGTTTTAAATAACCGACGTAAAAAAAGTTATTTATAACGTCGTCCGTATTAACGTCGCCTAAAAACCGACGTAAATAATAAAAAATAACCGACGTAAAAAATGTTTTCTGCACTAGTGTTCGGAGCACGTTTGCTCCGAATTGGACCGCCGCACGCCGTTTTGGTGTTTTAGGGCGCCGGAAACGCGTTTCCGGCCACCGCGGTCAAACGGCATCTCCGAATGAGGTGCTGTCTAGCCGACCATTTCAAAATTCACGCCCCGGATGTTGTCGTACGGTTTCGTGGCATTCGGAGGTCGTTCGGGTGGTTTTGACCCCCCAACGCGCCATTTCAGCGCGCGCCGCGCTGCTTAAAAGGACACAATCAGACGTGTCGTGCGCACCACACGTCCGATGGATGTGCAGCCTCCTCCTGCATCTCAGGAATAATATTTCTATCATTCCCGTGCGGTTTCAGGTCGTTCGGAGCATGTTTGCTCCGAATTGGACCGCCGCACGCCGTTTTGGTGTTTAATGGCGCCGGAAACGCGTTTCCGGCTGCTGCGGTCACACGGCACATCCGAATGAGGTGCCAACTGGCCGACCATTTCACAATTCACGCCTCAGATGTTGTCGTACGGTTTCGTGGCATTCAGAGGTCGTTCGGGTGGTTTTGACCCCCCAACTCGCCATTTCAGCGCGCGCCGCGCTGCTGAAAACGACACAATCAGACGTGTCGTGCGCACCGCAAGTCCGATGGACGTGAAGCCTCCTCCTACATCTCAGGAATAATATTTCTATTGTTCCCGTGTGGTTTCAGGTCGTTCGGAGCACGTTTTCTCCGAATTGGACCGCCGCACGCCGTTTTGGTGTTTTAGGGCACCGGAAACGCATTTCCGGCCGCCGCGGTCAAACGGCACCTCCGAATGAGGTTTTGTCTGGCCGACCATTTCACAATTCACGCCCCGGATGTTTTCGTACGGTTTCGTGGCATTCGGAGGTCGTTCGGGTGGTTTTGACCCCCCAACGCGCCATTTCAGCGCGCGTCGCGCTGCTGAAAAGGACACAATCGGACGTGCCGCGCGCACCGCACGTCCGATGGACATGCGGCCTCCTCCTGCATCTCAGGAATAATATTTCTATCATTCCCGTGCGGTTTCAGGTCGTTCGGAGCACGTTTTCTCCGAATTGGACCACCGCACGCCGTTTTGGTGTTTTAGGGCGCCGGAAACGCGTTTCCGGCCGCCGCGGTCAAACGACACCTCCGAATGTGGTGCCGTCTAGCCGACCATTTCAAAATTCACGCCCCGGATGTTGTCGTACGGTTTCGTGGCATTCGGAGGTTGTTCGGGTGGTTTTGACCCCCCAACGCGCCATTTCAGCGCGCGCCGCGCTGCTGAAAACTACAGAATCGGACGTGCCGCGCGCACCGCACGTCCGATGGACGTGCGGCCTCCTCCTGCATCTCAGGAATAATATTTCTATCATTCCCGTCCGGTTTCAGGTCGTTCGGAGCACGTTTTCTCCGAATTGGACCACCGCACGCCGTTTTGGTGTTTTAGGGCGCCGGAAACGCGTTTCTGGCCGCCGCGGTCAAACGGCACCTCCGAATGAGGTTCCGTCTGGCCGACCATTTCACAATTCACGCCCCGGATGTTTTCGTATGGTTTCGTGGCATTCGGTGGTTGTTCGGGTGGTTTTGACCCCCCAACGCGCCATTTCAGCGCGCGCCGCGCTGCTGAAAAGGACACAATCGGACGTGCCGCGCGCACCGCACGTCCGATGGACGTGCGGCCTCCTCCTGCATCTCAGGAATAATATTTCTATCATTCCCGTGCGGTTTCAGGTCGTTCGGAGCACGTTTTCTCTGAATGGGACCACCGCACGCCGTTTTGGTGTTTTATGGCGCCGGAAACGCGTTTCCGGCCGCCGCGGTCACACGGAACCTCCGAATGAGGTGCCGTCTAGATGACCATTTCACAATTCACGCCCCGGATGTTGTCGTAC
Organism: Viscum album; assembly: GCA_963277665.1. Lineage (NCBI taxonomy): Eukaryota > Viridiplantae > Streptophyta > Magnoliopsida > Santalales > Viscaceae > Viscum > Viscum album. Next base: position 902,892,349 of record OY728122.1, on the reverse strand, counting down.
GGTTTAATGGCATTCGGAGGTCGTTCGGGTGGTTTTGACCCCCCAACGCCCCATTTCAGCGCGCGCTGCGCTGCTGAAAAGGACACAATCGGACGTGCGGCCTCCTCCTGCATCTCAGGAATAATATTTCTATCGTTCCCGTGCGGTTTCAGGTCGTTCGGAGCACGTTTGCTCCGAATTGGACCGCCACACGCCGTTTTGGTGTTTTAGGGCGCCAGAAACGCATTTCCGGCCGCCGCGGTCACACGGCACCTCCGAATGAGGTGCCGTCTGGCCGACCATTTCACAATTCGCGCCCCAGATGTTTTCGTACGGTTTCGTTGCATTCGGAGGTCGTTCGGGTGGTTTTGACCCCCCAGCGCGCCATTTCAGCGGGCGCCGCGCTGCTGAAAAGCACACAATCGGACGTGCCGCGCGCACCGCACGTCCGATGGATGTGCGGCCTCCTCCTGCATCTCAGAAATAATATTTCTATCGTTCCCGTGCTGTTTCAGGTCGTTCGGAGCACGTTTGCTCCGAATGGGACCGCCGCACGCCATTTTTGGTGTTCAATGGCCCCGGAAACGCGTTTCCGGCCTCTGCGGTCACACGGAACCTCCGAATGAGATGTCGTCTGGCCGACCATTTCACAATTCACGCCCCGGATGTTGCTGTATGGTTTCGTGGCATTCGGAGGTCGTTCGGGTGGTTTTGACCCCCCAACGCGCCATTTCAGCGCGCGCCGCGCTGCTGAAAAGGACACAATCGGACGTGCCAGGCGCACCGCACGTCTAATGGACGTGCGGCCTCCTCCTGCATGTCAGGAATAATATTTCTATCGTTCCCGTGCGGTTTCAGGTTGTTCGGAGCACGTTTGCTCCGAATTGGACCGGCGCACGCTGTTTTGGTGTTTTAGGGCTCCGGAAACGCATTTCCGGCCGCTGCGGTCAAACGGCACCTCCAAATGAGGTGCCGTCTGGCCGACCATTTCACAATTCACGCCCCGGATGTTGTCGTACGGTTTCGGGGTATTCGGAGGTCGTTCGGGTGGTTTTGACCCCCTAACGCACCATTTCAGCGCGCGTCATGCTGCTGAAAAGGACACAATCGGACGTGCCGCGCGCACCGCACGTCCGATGGACGTGTGGCCTCCTCCTACATCTCAGGAATAATATTTCTATCGCTCCCATGAGGTTTCAGGGCATTCGGAGCACGTTAGCTACGAATGGGACCGCCGCACGCCGTTTTGGTGTTTTGTGGCGCCGGAAACGCGTTTCCGGCCGCCGCGGTCACACGGAACCTCCGAATGAGGTTCCGTCTGGCCGACCAATTCACAATTCACGCCCCGGATGTTGTCGTACGGTTTCGTGGCATTCGGAGGTCGTTCGGGTGGTTTTGACCCCCCAACGCGCCATTTCAGCGCGCACCGCGCTGCTGAAAAGGACACAATCGGACGTGCCGCGCGCACCGCACGTCCAATGGATGTGAGGCCTCCTCCTGCATCTCAGGAATAATATTTCTATCGTTCTCGTGCGGTTTCAGGTCGTTCGGATCACGTTTGCTCCGAATGGGACCGCCACACGCCGTTTTGGTGTTTTATGGCACCGGAAACGCGTTTCCGGCCTCCGTGGTCACACGACACCTCCGAATGAGGTTCTGTCTAGCCGAACATTTCACAATTCACGCCCCGGATGTTGTCATACGGTTTCGTGGAATTCAGAGGTCGTTCGGTTGGTTTTGACCCCCCAACGCGCCATTTCAGCGAGCGCCGCGCTGCTGAAAAGGACACAATCGGACGTGCCGCGCGCACCGCACGTCCGATGGACGTGTGGCCTCCTCCTGCATCTCAGGAATAATATTTCTATCGTTCCCATGCGGTTTCAGGTCGTTCGGATCACGTTTGCTCCGAATGGGACCGCTGCACGCCGTTTTGGTGTTTTATGGCGCCGGAAACGCGTTTCCGGCCGCCGCAGTCACACGGAACCTCCGAATTAGTTGCCGTCTAGCCGACCATTTCACAATTAACGCCCCAGATGTTGTCGTACGGTTTCGTGGCATTCGGAGGTCATTCGGATGGTTTTGACCCCCCAACACGCCATTTCAGTGCGCGCCGCGCTGCTGAAAAGGACACAATCGGACGTGCCGCGCGCACCGCACGTCCGATGGACGTGCGGCCTCCTCCTGCATCTCAGGAATAATATTTCTATCGTTCCCGTGCGGTTTCAGGTCGTTCGGAGCACGTTTGCTCCGAATTGGACCGCCGCACACCGTTTTGGTGTTTTAGGGCGTCAGAAACGTGTTTCCAGCCGCCGCGGTCACACGGCACCTCCGAATGAGGTGCTGTCTGGCCAACCATTACACAATTCACGCCCCGGATAATGTCGTACGGTTTCGTTGCATTCGGAGGTCGTTCGGGTGGTTTTGACCCCCCAACGCGCCATTTCAGCGCGCGCCGCGCTGCTGAAAAGCACACAATCAGACGTGCCGTACGAACCGCACGTCCGATGGACGTGTGGCCTCCTCCTGCATCTCAGGAATAATATTTCTATTGTTCCCGTGCGGTTTCAGGTCGTTCGGAGCACGTTTGCTCCGAATGGGACCGCCGCACGCCGTTTTGGTGTTTTATGGCGCCGGAAACGCGTTTTCGGCCGCCGCGGTCACAAGGCACCTCCAAATGAGGTGCCGTCTGGCCGACCATTTTACAATTCACGCCCCGGATGTTGTCGTACGGTTTCGTGGCATTCGGAGGTCGTTCGGGTGGTTTTGACCCCCCAACGCGCCATTTCAGCGCGCGCCGCGCTGCTGAAAAGGACACAATCAGACGTGCCGCGCGCACCGCACGTCCGATGGACGTGCAGCCTCCTCCTGCATCTCAGGAATAATATTTCTATCGTTCTCGTGTGGTTTCAGGTCGTTCGGAGCACGTTTGCTCCGAATTGGACCGCCGCACGCCGTTTTGGTGTTTAATGGCGCTGGAAACGCGTTTCCGGCCGCCGCGGTCACACGGCACCTCCGAATGAGGTGCCGTCTAGCCGACCATTTCACAATTCATGCCTCGGATGTTGTCGTACAGTTTCGTGGCATTCGGAGGTCGTTCGGGTGGTTTTGACCCCCCAACGCGTCATTTCAGCGCGCGTCGCGCTGCTAAAAAGGACACAATCGGACGTGCCGCGCGCACCGCACGTCCGATGGACGTGCGGCCTCCTCCTGCATCTCAGGAATAATATTTCTATCGTTCCCGTGCGGTTTCAAGTCATTCGGAGCACGTTTGCTCTGAATGGGACCGCCACACGCCGTTTTGGTGTTTAATGGCGCCGGAAACGCGATTCCGGCCGCCGCGGTCACACGGCACCTCCGAATGAGGTGCCGTCTAGCCGACCATTTCACAATTCACGCCCCGGATGTTGTCGTACGGTTTCGTGGCATTCGGAGGTCGTTCGGGTGGTTTTGACCCCCCAACGCGCCATTTCAGCGCGCGCCGCGCTGCTGAAAAGGACACAATCGGACGTGCGGCCTCCTCCTGCATCTCAGGAATAATATTTCAATCGTTCCCGTGCGGTTTTAGGTCGTTCGGAGCACGTTTTCTCCGAATTGGACCGCCTCACGCCGTTTTGGTGTTTTGTGGCGCCGGAAACGCGTTTCCGGCCGCCGCGGTCACACGGCACCTCCGAATGAGGTGCCGTCTCGCCGACCATTTCACAATTCACGCCCCGGATGTTTTCGTACGGTTTCGTGGCATTCAGAGGTCATTCGGGTGGTTTTCACCCCCCAACGCGCCATTTCAGCGCACGCCGCGCTGCTGAAAAGGACACAATCGGGGGGCTGTATGGGGGTGCGGGGGGCTGTACGGGGGTGGCGGGGGGTTGTATGGGGGTGCGGGGGGCTGTACGGGGGTGCGGGGGGGGGGGGGGGGGGGGGGGGGGGCTGTACGGGGGGTGCGGGGGGCTGTACGGGGGTGGCGGGGGGGGGGGGGGTACGGGGCTACGGGGGGTTGTACGGGGGTGCGGGGGGGGGGGGGGGGGGGGCTGTACGGGGGTGCGGGGGGGGGGGGGGGGGGGGGGGGGCTGTACGGGGGTGCGGGGGGCTGTACGGGGGTGCGAGGGGCTTTACGGGGGTGGAAGGGGCCTGTACGGGGGTGGCGGGGGGCTGTACGGGGGTGGCGGGGGGCAGTACGGGGGTGCAGGGGGTTGTACGGGGGTGCCGGGGGGCTGTACGGGGGTGCGGGGTGCTGTAAGGGGTTGCGGGGGGGGGGGGGGGCTGTACTGGGGTGCGGGGGGCTGTACGGGGGTGGCGGGGGCCTGTACGGGGGTGGCGGGGGGCAGTACGGGGGTGCGGGGGGTTGTACGGGGGTGCGGGGGGGGGGGGGGGGGGTACGGGGGTGCGGGGGGGGGGGGGGGGGGGGGGGGGCTGTACGGGGGTGCGGGGGGGGGGGGGGGGGTTGTACGGGGGTGCGGGGGGCTGTACGGGGGTGCGGGGGGCTCTCCGGGGGTGCAAAGGCCATCCCATTGATTACAAAAGTGAAAAATAAAAGTGATAACATCTAATTAATACATATTTCTTTTATCGATACCATACAGAAATTTATAAAAAATATATTGGATAATACATAATCTATAATATCAGATTTATTGATCTGTTGGAATTAGTTCGACTTTTTCAAATGTAGAATCATTCAAGATTATCTGATCAATAACTCAATATGTGTATAAAATATTTAAAAGACCACCATGGATGGTAATAATGTATTACTTAAATGAATAAATACAGTACATCAATGTCAACCCTACCAGTAAAAACAAAAAACATATCTCGTGAATATATGGTGCGTCACACGTTGTCATCACTGCTACCTCCTTCTGGTGGGCCAGGTGCCTACAACAAATAAACATTATAAATATTTTAATAACAAAAATAATTTAAATTAAATAAATAAATACAGTATATACCTGCATCATATGATCCCCTGTACCATCAGCTCGACGCACATATTCCCGCAGTGCTCTAACCTCACCTGTCAATTGCGCATTTGTCTCCTCGGAAGCGCGCAGCCGTGCCTCAAAATCTGACATCTGTTGTGTCATATGAGCAACAGAAGGACCGACAACCGCAGCGCATGACACTACAGAACGAGGAATCCCTTCTCCATAGGTCAAACTATAGCCATGCCCGTCCCGACCAATAATGCGATGAAAGATCTCATCTCGTCGCAGGGGAAGCTGTCGCTGGTCCTCTGGCAGATGTTCTAACTCAGCTTCAAATTGATCCTGTGAAATATTTAAATATATATAAATATATATATGTTAATATATAGATTTATGTAATTATTGGCAAGTAGAGACACTTACTATCAATGCTGCAACCTCTGGATCATTGCGATCACGAGTCCTTATCCACACCGACATTTTATCAGTTGCTGCACCTTGCCCTCGCAACTGTATATTAAAAGAATATAAACACAAAACCATATTAATTAATAAATTAAAAAATGAATAATATATACCTCATGTCAGATCTGAGACACGTGACAAGTCCCGAGCCTGTGAGCTGGTCCCTGCAACGCTCGATTCTCCGAATGGCGTGTTGAAACCTCCTACATTCAATTCATTCAAATTTCAAACAAATCACATATTCTTGAAAATATATGTACAGCAAAATAATTAATATACAAACCACAACACCCTCAGTAGACCAATATGCAACCAAGTCACGCCACTGAGCCGGGAGGACACCTCTCGGGACTTTTTCCAAAATGTCAAGGGCACCCACATTTGGTACCCAGTGGTCTCTCTTCACTTTGCCTTTATAATCTTTCCACACCGTACGGAATTTGCTCATACACACGGGCCGAAACTCTTCAGGGCATACTTTCAAATTTTGATTTAAAGAAAATAATCAAACATATTTGTATTCTTTATAAATAGAAAATAAAGTAAAATTATTTTCTTACCTGAACCTCCCTCCATAGACGATCTAATGTGTCCTGAGGGATAGAAGCCCAATCATGCGTGGTCAATGGAAATCGATGTGGGTCACGTATGATATGACCCAGCTGACGAATAAATGCCGGGGAATTTGGTCCCACGGGATGAAATACCTCATCAAATGAAACATCTATCGTCGTGTCGGAATTCCATGATAATATGCCACAACCAGGGCCTCTCCTGCGAGAGGAAGAAGCTGCCGAGTCTGATCCTGTTGAAAACAATTTTATATATAAATTGACAAATGTTATATATATATATGTCAATTACATAAAAAATATAGACAATGACATTCAAACATACCTCGACCCTGAGACGTAGATGCCTCAGATGGATGATGTGGATTTTCTGCCTCTTCCCCTGACATGTCTACAGTCATACAAAATATCAGTAATGAGTCCAAAGTGTTTAAAAGATAAATTGGATTGTTCTTAATAAATCAAACTTGTACAACTGTTAATCAAACAAAAAATGGATTGAATAATTAGTTGTGAATGAATTTTAAAAAATCAAGAAGTTAATCAACCTAAATATTTATGACTGAATTAACTTACAAAAGTGAGGATTAAAACTTATAAGGATTTATAAAATGATTAGATAATTTATGATATCCTAGGACATTCTACTGAATAGCGGGAAAACAATTATACCTTTCATTAAGCATGAAAATCGACCGTTTCTCCATCAACAACCGCTCTGACCCAATAAATATCTTCTTCACGTTGAACTACGGTATGTTGATCAAGTTGTTGGTAAACAAACGGAACAGTCTCGGGTTCATCTTCTTCAAATAAAAACACTCCTCGCCGAGACATTTTGACAACAACTTGCCAACTTGGATCTGAAGGCAAAGTAACGAAGAATACTTGTTCAGCTTGTGATGTCAAAATGAAAGGTTCATTCTAAACTCGTTCATTATTTCTGTATAACATATAAAATTCACCAATGAAAACTGATATTGATCGACTTTACATCCACGCACTGGATCAACCCAATTACACTTTAACAATATGTACTTCAAACCGTGTGTGTATACAACTTCAATGATGTTTATAAATTGACCATAGTAATAACCAAAACCGACAAAGGGACAACCGATGCCACTGTTTTGTGTTGATCGTTTGTCGTCAACATCTTTAATGCGAAATCGAAAACCATTAGCATCAATAGCTTTATAACGACAAGCCGTTATAGATGGACCCTCATCCAATTGGATAAATACTTCAAGTAGCGTGGGGTCCCCTAACTCCCTCAGCTTACGAACCTACATATTTATAAAAATCAATACTGATATATGAAGAAAGAATTAGTTTAATACTTCACTCATAATGAAAAATCAATTTATACATACATAATCCTTGAACCAATCATGAAATGCCGCATAATGAGATTGTTGAATTTTGCAACTCAGTAGCACGATGCATCTCTTCTTTTATCTCATTAATGTGTTTCCTGCAAATGATTACGCGATGTTTAAAAGACCAACTTATGCAAACAAAACATGTAAAAGTTATACAAGCACATTGATAAGATACTTGCTGCATTAATGGTGCAACTGATGGAGTATTGAACAAGATATATCGATGTGCTTGTATCTACTCGATGTTGTCCATATCAAATGTGGTTCCTTCTCCAACTGGACCATCATGAATCCGAGAGGGCTTTCTAATTTTGTTTCAACATCCATAAGATATTCTGCACAAAAGGCAGTACACTCATCCATCAAATAACCATTGGCTATTGATGCTCTGGACGAGCTCTGTTGCGTACAAATCTTTTCAATGTACCCAAATACCGTTCAATAGGATACATCCACCTGAATTGCACTTGACCAGCAGCCATTACTTCATCAGTTAGGTGCACTGTCAAGTGGACCATAACATCGAAAAAATGAGGGGGGGGGAGTTTCTCAAAGTGACAAAGCGTAAGTACAATTCGGTCCTGCAAACTTTTTAAATCACTCATTCGTTGATTTCTTAAACAAAGCTGTCTAAAAAATTACTCATCTCGATCAAGGGCTGAACAACATTGGGGGATAAACAATCACAAATTGCGATTGGAATCAACTGCTGAAGTAATATGTGATTGTCATGAATTTTCAACCCTTGCAATGTCTTGCTCGTCAGATTCACACACTTTGAAATATTAGAAGAGTAACCATCAGGCACCTTGACCATCTTCAAAATGGAAAGAAATGTCTCTTTCTCCTCTGTAGTCATCGAATACTGTGCAGCAGGCATATATGCCTTGTTTCCCTAAGCTAACTGTAAATTCAACTGTTCCTTAAACCCATTTCTTCCAAATCACGGCGTGCATTAACATGGTCCTTTGACTTTCCACTGACACCTAAAATGGTCCACAATATGTTATCACAAACATTTTTTTTCAATGTGCATGACATCCAAATTATGCCTCAACATGTTAGTTTTCCAATATGGAAGACTATAAAAAAATACTTTTATTTTTCCAATTGTGACTGCGATGCCTACCCGCAACATGAATATTACGTACTGGAGGAGCCACCAAATCCTAAATTTCATATACCGTTGCAGATGTTTTCTTCCTCAATCTGCGATAACATTTCGACTCCTGTCATGATCTTTGGTGCTGGGCTGACCTCTCTAGAACCATCAAATGCCACTCTGTCCTTTCTGAACTTGTTCTAGGGAGGGAGAAAACGCCTGTGACCCATGTATGCCCATTTTTTGGAATGTTTAAGCTATACAGATTTTTTACTTTTATTGCAACAAGGGCAAGAAAATTCCCCTTTCGTACTCCAGCCTGATAAATTTGCATATGCTGGGAAGTCATTGATTGTCCACAATAAAGCAGCATGCAGTTTGACATCTCATTCGTTTCGCAGTCATAAGTCATCACACCCATTGCCCCAAAATTCATTCAACTCATCAATCAATGGCTGAAGGTAAACATCAATCTTATCCCCCAGACTTTTAGGTCCATCAATAATATTGGAAATTAATATAAATTGTTGCTTCATACAAAGCCACGGAGGAAGATTATATGAAACCAACACCACGGGCCATGTGCTATGAGTTGCACCAACCATAGACTTGAATGGATTGAAACCATCTGCTTCCAATCCCAATCGGACATTACGAACATCTTTAGCAAAGTCGGGATGTCTCTTATCAAAATCCTTCCATGCATTAGAGTCTGTCGGGTGGGTTAACATGTCACTTTCATGAACTCTTTCTGCATGCCATCTCATTAAATTAGAAACTTTAGATGACATAAAAAATCTGTTCATCCTCGGTTTAAGGGGAAAGTAACGCATTTGCTTTACGACAATCGGTTTCCCCTGTATCGCAATCTGACTTTGATGAGTCTTATTTCCCCTATTCTCTTTCCACCTGGAAGCGCCACAAACCGTACAAATATCCAAATGAGCAGTTTCATTTCTAAACAACATACAGTTGTTTTCACATGCATCTATAGTCTCATATGTAAAACCTAAGTTCTCTGTCAACTTACGAGCATAGTAATACGACTCAGGAATCTTAGCGTCGACAGGAAGAAATTTTTTCAATAAAACCAAAAGCATGTCGAATGATGTGTCTGACCAATTATTCAAATTCTTCAAATGCAACAACTCCAAGATAAACGACAGTTTATTGTAAGAAGTACATCCAGGATATAATTCTGTTTTCGCATCATCAAGTACTTCATAAAACCTCCTCGAATCACGATCTTCACCAGAGCGAATATTTATCTCACCGGTCTCAAGATTCAGGATGTCAATGCCTTCAGGATCAAACCCACGTAACATTTCAGTAATCATTTCATGCATTGGATCAGTCATCCTTGCATCAACATCCATATGAACTGCATCTATATTTTGACAACGAACATATTCTTCTCCATGATGAGTCCAACTCTTATAATTTTTCAGAAATCCATTAAAGAAAAGGTGCTCCCTCACAGTATCTCGTGTGAATTGATATCTGTTAGCACATTTTCTACATGGACAACTAATATAGTCACTTTCAAATCCTCTCGTGAAGTCAATAAAACTGCATAATGCCATTGAAATATTCTCTAGATGTTCGATTTGGAAGATCAATCCAACTCTTATCCATAATAATATCAGTATAACAAACATTTACACAATACTTATTACATTTACATTTTTCAAATCAACTATATTCAAAATAAATATTAACAATTTTTTTATGAACCATTGATAAAATAATAATGTAACTGAAAGCTCATGTTACCTGATTGAGCTACAAACCTGAAAGGGAGGGGAGCCGAAGGCGGTGCTGCGAGGGAGAGGAGGCAGCGAAGGGGAGCCGGAGCCAAAGGCGGTGCGGCAAGGGAGGGGACGGGTGGCGGCGGCGGCGGGGAGCTGGAGGAGAGGATGCGGTGAGGGGACGAGGGACGGGATGCGAGGGGGGGGGGGTGTCCGGGGTCGGGGGGGGGGGGGCTGTTCGATGTGCGGGGATGGGTGTCCGGGGTGTCGGGGGCCTGTCAGGGGTGTTCGGGGTGCGGGGGTGTCCGGGGTGCGGGGGAGGGGGGCTGTCTGGGGTGCAGGAGGGTTGTCGGGGGTGCGGGGTGGGGTGTCTGGGGTGCGGGGGGCCTGTCCGGGGTGCGGGGGGGCTGTCCGGGTTCGGAGGGGGGGTGTCTGAGTGCGGGGGGGGGGGGGGGGGGCTGTCCGGGTTCGGAGGGGGGTGTCCGAGTGCAGGGGGGGGGGGCTGTCCGGGGAGCGGGGAGGCGTCGGGGTGCGGGGGGCGGTCCGGAGTGCGCGGGGGGGGGGGGGGGGGATGTTCGGAGTGCGGGGAGGCGTCCGAGGTGCGGGGAACGGTCTGGAGTGCGCGGGGGGGTGCTGTCCGGGGTGCGGGGAGGCGTCCGGGGTGCGGGGGGCGGTCCGGAGTGCGTGGCGGGGGCTGTCCGAGGTGCGGGTGCCATCCGGGGTGGGGGGGAGGGCCGAGAGGGCGGAGGGCGGCGGCCGGAGGCCGGAGGGCGGGCGGCGGGGGAGGGCGGGCGGCGGGGGAGGGTGGGCGGCGGGGGAGGGCCGGCGGCGGGGGAGGGCCGGCGGCGGGGGAGGCCGGGCGGCGGGGGAGGCCGGGCGGCAGGGGAGGCCGGGCGGCGGGGGAGGCGGGGCGGCGGGGGAGGGGAGGGCGGCGAGGGAGGGCGGCGAGGGAGGGAGGGGGTTAGGGCACCGATGGAGGGGGCGGGGGAGGGGGGGTGCAGAAGCCCCCCATTTTTTTTATCTAGGTTAGCGACCGCCATTGGCAGTCGCTATTGGTTAGCTTTAGCGACCGCCAATGGCGGTCGCCCGAGTCTGGGGGGCTCCAATGCCCCCTTTTCTAGTAGTGTATTTAGATGTTTTCTTTTCAATTGTACTTTTCTTCCATTTGTAGCAGTATCTTTTTGTTGGGCTGGTATTTACAGACCCTTTGTACATTCATCACACTTGTTATACTACTTTACTTAGTGTTTTCTTCCGCTTTTTCTCTGTTTGTGTTAATGTTTACGTTTTATAAATGCAACACCTTCCCTATTATAGGAATTTACGCCTTTGGTGATAGTCTCAAACCCCTGGCCAATGGAAGGCGTTCGTGGGGTAGTTATGACATGGGCCCCGGGGGACGGGTCGTGACATTACTTCTCTTTTATTTTAGGTTCAACTATAGAGTTATCATTTTTTATTCAACTCGATCACAATGGAATTGACATAATAAATATTTGAACTGGATAAATAAATTGATATCTATCGTATATTATTGTCTTGTATTTTTCTTGATAGTATGATATATAGGTTTGATGTGTTTTTTTGTTCTTGATGATACCTTTTGAAGAATGTAATTATAAAATTAATTGATATTTTTATGGAAAATGATAAAGAGGCATGTGAATGAATTTGGATGCTATTGTTGATGTTGTAATTTTATGTTAATCAAATTAATGTAGTAAACATCTTTATTAAATTTGTGATATCATTATATTTATATTACCAATAGATGGAACCTACAAATAATAAATCAATTAATTCTAGAGGGATTATATAATTGGGTGTTTGATAAAAAGATAATGACTCATAGTGTTCTGAGTGACCCTCTTGCTTGTAAAGGCCATGAGCCTTATGCATGGAGCTATGAGAGCTCATTATGATTGAAGTTTGGATTCTTTGTTTAAGTGATATGAGACCAATTGATATGATGTTTGTTTAACTACATCATTTGTTGTGATATATGGGGGCATGGAGTTCAGTTTGTTGTGGTAGTTGTTGACACATAGAGTTTAAAGACGCATTGGTTTATGCATGTGTGTGTTGGGGAGGACACCAGATATGATGGAATGAGTTGGATGTGAATGTTTGGATTATTTATATTACATTTTTGTTGTTTATCTTTCATACATTCCTCACTCCTCAAGGAATATGGTTTTCTTACCCTCCTTCCAAAAGGGGTGAAGACGCGTGGGGTATGCCACGTTCATTATGTGTTTATATTTTTGATGGAGGATGGGTCTACACACTTTCTATAGGCAGACATGACACTATGGATATTTCATCTACTCAACATGTTGATCCCCCTTGCATTTAGTATCATAGAATGTTTTTCTAGAATTAATGGGAATATGGGAAAGTAATAATGTTGTTAATAAATGATGTTAATCTATGGGGTTGTTGCCTGCTTTGATGCAATGTTGAGGTTGAAATATAATGGAATAGTGGAAATAGGGTGTGTTTCTAATGAAATATAATGTTGAAATTGTTAATAGTTCATTAATGATTTATTAATTAATGAACATAATGTGAAACTGATAAAAAGTGAATGAAGGAATGTAATCAAGCTCTTTAAATGGATGTGTGCTTATAAGATACCTAGTCTTAGAAGTGGAAGATGGGAGTCTGAGAGATGTTAGCTTTAGTTGAGTCTAAGACTAGGTTATTCCCATAGTGTGGTGGTGGGATATATTATATTCATTACTTTTTGTGTTTCTATACGTCACTCCACCCGGTCCGTTTGGAAAACTGGCACAACGGGGATTTTGAGCCCTAGGGGTGGTGTTTTCCCCAAAATTGTAGTGGGAGAATGGGTCGATGCCTACCCACTATAGACCAAATCACTTGTCTTGGAAGTTACTTGTCCTGGTAGGGACAATGGTTAGTTTTCCCCATATATTGTTGTTGAGGGTTGTAATTGATTATGATTATTCAAACACATTTATTCTAGATAAAGATTCATATGGACTACTATAGGTGCAACATGTATAGGATATGATGGCTTGAGGATCCTTACTCAGTGTGTGGGATGTAATGTCTTGATATATAATGATCGATGTATGATACACATTATGAAAGCTATGGTGGCTCTCAGAAAATACCTGTTTACTTTTCTTACATGGATGAGGTGGTTTTATTGAATGAGGTACATGTTGTGGTGCTTCGTCCATGTGTCTTTAGGTAATCTTTTTTGGAGAGAGATGCTTATGATGTGCGACATTGGGGGAAAGCATGAAACCATTGGGGGAGTAGTAACAAAGTACCCTTGATATTATTTATTATATTATATACTCTTGTATGTGATACATGGTGAGAGTAGCCATGGTGAGGATGGGAACATAGTATACCTGTTGAGGTGATGTGTTAGTTTCACTTGTTGTTCATTGTGCTTTACAATTATATATTTACTTTTGCACGAGAGGCTCTGGGGAGGATCATACTTAGTTTAATGTTATACTCACCCTAGGTATATATAATCTATTTTAAGGTCACATTGAGGAGGTTGGAGATCAAGCTGGTTTATACTCGCTTAGGGTTGCAGGAGCCGTTTGGGTTTGTGGTTGTTGATGTTTTTATATACCATTAGTACATTCAGTTTTCCCCTTTTAGTTGTATTAGTATTATGTGACATTACATATGTGTACTTGGGATTTCATTTATATTTTTGAGTAAGTTGGAGTTGGTTGGTGTTTTTCTTATATCTCTCTTTATCATGTGTTCTCTTTGATGTTTATGCCTCCCACTTGTGTGTTCATTATACCCTCGATGCTAGTCAACATCCCGAGGCCGACTGTAGGTGGGACTCAGTGGTCATTATTGTAACGACCCAAAGTTTCATTAATGGAAAATCCCTCTTGATCCAGTTAAATGTTTCTTTATGAAAAATGTTTTTATAAGATGTCAACTTCTTTAAGTTTTACGTTAAGATTTGTGACCGTTACTTTTATAGCCGTTGAATAGTGATCGTCTGGGTAGTTTAAATATAAGGCTTTAACGAACCAATTTTCTACTCAGACAAAGGAAGCGATGGCCTCATCTAGTAGAATTGCCCCTTACGAAGCCCATTTGTCGGAGCTCGGAAAGGAGGTGGCGTCTTTGGGCTTTTCCCTTGACCAAGCCCAAGCTGAGCTTCATCAAGTCAAGCCCGAACGTGATCGTCTACGGGAAAAATGGAAGTTGATAGAGATTACCACTCGAGCGATGTTATCCGAGCAACCCCAAGAGTCTGTCACCATCGCACACCTTACCCTTAGGTCTTATGCGGCTATTTTAAGGGGTTATGTAACAAATAAGTAGCACCATGTTCATGTACATTATTTTTTTTATATAATAATATATATAATTTCTAGTCATTTTTGATGCATTGTAATTAGTTTTTAAAGTACAAATGATGTTTTTAGTCATTATTTAATTTAGAATTATATTTTATTAAATTAAAGGATTTTTGAATTAAATAATATTTTAATAAAATATTATTATTAATATTAAATTAATTTTTATTAAATATAAATGATCTTATAATTTTATGAATGCAATTAAAATTTTTATTAAGGTTTGAAAGCCATTTCTGTCAAAACCAGTGAATTTTTTATAAATGTCAGTTTTTATTTTAAAAGTGAAAATTCACATATTTAGAAAATTATTTAGATAAAATAAATATTATTTTTGGAATCAGGACGTCGAAATTATCCAACGGTGAATTTTTCATAATTTTCTGAGACAGTCAAATTTTTGGGTAAAAATTAAATACCATTTAAATATATAATGTGTTTTATGACATCATAATGACCAAATGGTGATGTAATAAAATACCATAATCCTTATGTTCGGCCAATATGTGTTTTATCAATAAAATAATGAGGTTTTGGGTTTGTTTGACTCACTTTTCAAAGCATTAATGGAGCCCTCAAGACTTATTCAACACTTTGCCTTTTTAAATTAATTTCCATGGGAGTGTGACTCACCTCCACATAAGCAACCCTAATTTTTTAATAAGTTCGGACCTTGGCCTTGTAAAATATTGTTTTCCACTTTCCTTTTCCAGAAACCATGGGCAAATACCATGGGATGGTTTGTGGTTTGGATTATTTTAATATAAGGGGTCCCAAACCTAAATAATAAAGATTTCTCTCACCTTTCCTATATGAACCCACCCAAGCTCCCACTTCCTCCTCACCCAAAGCCCTTTAAGTTCGTCCAACCTCTGCCCTACTCTCTCTAGAATCCTCTAAAGGTGCCCCAAGCTCCCAAGAAGCCTCTCACAAGCCTCTCTCTAGCCTTTGGAAGCACACTTCCAAGTAAGGGTTTTTTCTTCCTTTCTCATTTTTGTCAATTTTCTTTAAGTTGTATTACCCTTTTTAATTTCATTTATGAATGTTGGGGTATGGTTTCGCACCTCTCCCATACTGCCCTCTTATTGTTTGAATGATGTGAGACCCCTTTCTCTCTCATTAAATGCCTCCCATGTACACCCGTTACTATGCCGAAATTCCGAAAGGAACCTGTTTCTCCTCTTTTATATTCAAGCAATACTTTTGTATCATGAATCTAAATTCCTTTTCAATTGTTGGGACATGTTTCTATATGACCTTCTTACTTTCCATTACATGTAAATATGATGAGGAACCCCTTTCTCTCTCATCAACTTTTTTTTATGAATTCTTATGTCACGCCGTTATGCTGCCGAAATCGCACCGATTTTCTAAGCCAATGTCTTTGTGTAGTGAATACCATGCCCATTTCTCCATCAAGGGTATTCACCTTTATGCACATTTACATTTTGATTGTAAAGTTTCATGTATGAATTCCACATTACTTTATCGTGGATGAGATGATTATTTTTTATGAATCCATGTTTTATGATCCATGTGGCACACTTATGCATGAAATGAAATGTTTAAGAAGGGTGCGCCCTTTATAGCGCTCCAATGTATTGGGTAAAGTATAGTATCATGATACGTCATGTGCAATGAGTGTTGACTCATGCTAATTCAAGTGCAACGAGGGTTTACTCATGCTTCAAGTGCAATGAGGGTTTACTCATGCTCCATGTGCAATGAGCCTTGGCTCATGCTAATTCAATGTTAAGTGTTGTTGCCACATTTCCATGTTATGATTATCATGTTTCATCATGCCTTTATGTTCATGTCTCTCTTATGCTCTATTGATATGCCTATTGCCTAACATGTTTTGGACTCCTCATGTTATTCATTGTGTACTCCCTTACTGGGCTTTATAGCTCACCCTTTTCTTATGCATGTCCTCAGGTTATCCCATGCAATGCTAAGTACGAAGGAATGTAGTGGTCATGTAAAGGAAGTTTTCAATAAGGATGTTGTATTTCATGTTTAAAGTTTTTATGTAATGATCCTAAGCCCCAAAGACACTAAACCTCTCGATCTTCTTTGTTGTATCAGGTGAAGTTTTATGTAATAAAGCATGTTTAAGTTGTAATAAAAACCAGGGTTGTCATAGTTGGTATCAAAGGATAGGTTTAGTTATTTTTGGGATTAGGAAACCCTAGTAAAGCCTTATATAAAAGACTAAGCATAATAAAAACATCCCTAAATTTTGGTAAATACTAAGTAAGTGTTTTATCCAACAAATACATCCCTGTCTGGATACGAGCAGGTAGAGGCGGCTCTGGCACAGATGTATCCTAGGGGTAAAACCCGAAAACACCGCTTTGAGCTAGACTCGAACGGGAACTGGTGCACGACAACGGGCCTTGCTGCACTCTTGGTTACGACACTCCCGGGGGATATGTTTTGATAAATTCACAATCTTAGTATGAACCCTTATTAAGGGAAAAATGCCCCTAAGAATATATGTTAGAAGGAAGATCATGAAAAGCCTGGATTGAATCCTATAGACTCATGAGTTAAAGAGATTAAAGTTTATTTATAAGTCATAAAATTTTGTCTTTGGATTACCCTCTATGTGTTACCCCTAACTTTCCTTTTATTCCAGCCAATGGCCGGTAATAGGAGAACTCGGGCTAACAACCGTTGTGAAGATCAGTGTGATGATTGTACCAATGAGATGCCCAATCCAATGGGAGCAGGAATCGCGAACTTTGTCATGCTTCTCTCTCAGCTAACTCAAGTTTTGAATAGAAACACTGGTCAAGAGGAACATTCAACCCCCCCTAAGAAAGAACAAGTCGCTATTGAAATCTTCATGAGACAAAGGCCTCCTACTTTTAGTGGATCATCCGATCCCACGATTGCTGAACAATGGATCAACTCCATTGAAAAGATATTCTCCATCCTCCAATGCTCTGAAAAAGAGAAGGTTCTCCTGGCGGCTTATCGTATGGAGGGTGAAGCTGATCAATGGTGGACGTTGATCAAAAATACGAAGCCTGAGGAGGATATTGAGGCTTTGGAATGGAAGGTATTCCGGAAGATGTTTTTCGATAAATATTTTCCACGCACCCTCCGTCTTAAGATGGAAAGGGACTTCCTTTCCCTCAAGCAGAAAGATGAGGAATCTGTGGGAGCGTATGAGGCAAACTTCACAAGGCTTGCACGATACGCTTCCGGCTTTGTCGTTACCCCCGAATACAAGGTTGACCGCTTCTTTGGTGGGCTGAAGCCTAGCTTGCGGAAAGCATTAGCGATCCGTGACTTCGACAGCTATGAGGAAATTGTCCGATGTGCCCTCAAGGATGAAATGGAGATCGGAGAATCACAGGGGTATCATGGGGACAAGAAGCGGAAGGTGGACTTCAATGCTGGTGGTCCGATGGATAAATCCAACGGCGCTAAGAAATTACAGCACCCCACTTGCCAAAAGTGTGGAAAAAAGCACCCTGGAAATTGCCTTAGGGGGACAAGAAAATGCTTCAACTGTGGAAGAGAAGGGCACCTAGCTGTTAACTGTCAGCAAGAAGGACCCGTGGCTGCGACGGAGGGGAGGAACGCTCCATTCGAACCTCAACGCGTTGTTCAATGCTTCAAATGCAAAGAACCGGGTCATTTTGCGAATCAGTGCCCTAATCCAAGGGTTATCGGAGGCAATCAACAACCTCCAAGACAACAAGGAAGAGCTTTTGCCATCACTTCTGCCGAAGTGAACCCCGACAACGAAGTGGTGACAGGTACACTAGTTATTCATTCAAGAATAGCGAACGTACTTTTTGATTCAGGTTCTACGCATTCTTTTATATCTCAAAAGTTTAGTAGAACAATCCCTGCACCACCACAAATCCTGGAAGTAAATATGTCGGTGAGTACAGCAAATGGGGAAATCATTGCATCCCATGAGTATAAGTCCTCCCCTGTTATAATCTGTGGATTGAATTTCCCGGCGAACCTCGTCATACTCCCTTTGGTGGAATTTGATGCAATTCTTGGCATGGATTGGCTTTCCTTATATAGATCCAACATAAATTGTCGGGAGAGGGAAATCACACTCCATATGGAGAATCGACCCCCTATTCTTTACAAGTGTCAGGAGGAAGATGAATCTCCTTTAGCTCCATCATCTCAAGCATGGATATTACTACCTTATGAGCACGCATATCTGGCTCAGATGATTGAGTCCAAGGAAGAAACCACCCTTGGAGAAATGCCTATTGTGAGGGAATTCGCTGAAGTATTTCCCGAGGAACTTACTGGTCTTCCTCCAAGAAGAGATGTTGAGTTCTCAATTGAACTTATACCTGGGGCGCTACCAATATCCAAGACTCCATATAGAATGGCTGTGGTTGAGCTTGAAGAACTAAAGAAACTACTACAGGAGAATCTGGATAAAGGGTTTATACGCCCAAGTGCATCACCATGGGGTGCACCAGTCCTCTTCGTCAAGAAGAAGGATGGGTCAATGCGGCTTTGCATCGATTATCGTGAACTTAACAAAATCATGATAAAGAACAAGTATCCTCTCCCAAGAATCGATGACTTTTTTGATCAGCTGCGTGGAGCACAATACTTCTCCAAGGTCGACTTGCGGTCGGGATATTATCAAGTAAGGGTGAAGAAGGAAGATATCCCCAAGACTGCTTTTCGTACAAGGTATGGGCACTATGAATTCATAGTAATGCCTTTTGGAATCACCAATGCTCCAGAAATATTCATGGACTTGATGAATAGAGTCTTTAGAGATTACCTAGATAAATTTGTGGTAGTCTTTATAGATGATATTCTAATATACTCCAAAACCAAGGAGGACCATGAGGAGCATTTAAGAACTGTACTGGAGACTTTGCGCAAGGAGAAGCTCTATGCCAAGTACAGCAAGTGTGAGTTCTGGTTGAAGGAGGTCTCATTCTTGGGCCATATCATCACAAGCAATGGGATATCTGTGGACCCTTCTAAAACAGATGCAATTGAGGGATGGCCGAGGCCAACATCGGTAACTGATATCCGTAGCTTCTTGGGGTTAGCTGGATATTATCGACGATTTGTGAGAAACTTCTCACGATTGTCCAACCCTCTTACCAAGCTAACTCGAAAGGGAGTAAAGTTTTCTTGGAGTGATGAATGCGAAGAAAGCTTCAAGGAGTTGAAAAGGAGGCTTATCACTGCACCTGTGCTCACTTTACCCACAAGTGGGGAGCTTTTTGTGGTATTCAATGATGCTTCGAAGAAGGCCTTAGGATGTGTGCTGATGCAGAATGATAAAGTGATATCCTATGCCTCAAGGCAGTTGAAAATCCATGAGAGAAACTATCCAACGCATGATCTGGAGTTGGCGGCGGTGATCTTTGCCTTGAAAATCTGGCGGCATTATCTCTATGGAGAGAAATGTGAGATATATACTGACCACAAGAGTCTTAAATATATATTCACATAGAAAGAGCTTAATATGCGCCAGAGAAGATGGATAGATCTAATAAAGGATTATGATTGTTCAATACATTACCTCCCTGGGAAGGCGAACAAGGTGGCGGATGCCCTAAGTAGAAAGGATCCAGCAATTCTATCAATGATGAGAATTGAGAAGGATCCAATCTTCTTAGACTTGATGAAGATGGATGTGGGAATCATAAAGGAGGGAACATCATCAATCCTTTCACAAATGATTGCTCAGCCATCTCTTTTGGAAAGGTTAAAGGATGCTCAAAAGGATGATGCGAGAATCCAAGAAAAAGTGGAAGCTATCAAAAAGGGAAAATCCTCAGAGTTTAATGTTAATGAAGAAGGAATTGTGCGGTTTGGGAAAAGACTATGTGTCCCATCATGTTTGGAGCTGAAGAAGGAACTTTTGGATGATGCACATAGTTCAAATTTCTCTATTCACCCAGGGAGCACAAAGATGTTTCGAGATCTCCGAGAAAACTTTTGGTGGGATAATATGAAGAAGGATATCGCCGAATATACATCAAAGTGCCTGGTGTGCCAGCAAGTGAAGGCAGAGAGGCAGAAGTCTAAGGGGATGATGCAACCATTGCCCATACCAGAATAGAAATGGGAGAACATCACGATGGACTTTGTCACTGGACTTCCAAGGACATCCAAAAGCAATAATGCAATCTGGGTTATTGTGGATCGTCTTACAAAGACTGCACACTTCATTGCTATTCGAGAGGATTTCTCTTTGGATCAACTGGCACAGATATATATCAAGGAAGTGGTGCGGTTGCATGGAGTACCACTATCTATTGTGTCGGACCGAGATCCAAGATTTACCTCTAAGTTTTGGAAGAGTCTTCAACATACTCTGAATACTGAACTGAACTTCAGTACGGCCTATCATCCTCAAACTGATGGCCAATCCGAGCGGACTATCCAAACACTTGAGGATATGTTGAGAGCGTGCTCAATGGACTTTAAAGGAGGATGGGATCAACATCTTCCTCTAGTTGAGTTATCTTAAAATAATAGTTTCCACTCGAGCATCCAAATGGCACCATATGAAGCCCTGTATGGGAAAAGGTGTAGAACACCGGCATGTTGGGATGAGGTCGGTGAACGTAAGCTGCTTGGACCAGAAATGGTCGAAGAAATGGTGGAGAAGGTGAAAACCATTCAGCAGCATATCAAGGCAGCCCAAAGTCGACAGAAGAGTTATGCAGATAATCGTCGACGAGACCTTGAGTTTAAAGTCGGAGACATGGTGTTTTTACGCATATCTCCGTGGAAGAAGGTCATGAGGTTTGGAAAGAAAGGGAAGTTAAGTCCAAAGTACATCGGCCCCTTCGAGATTCTTGATCGTGTTGGGGCTGTGGCCTATCGACTAGCACTTCCACCTACTATGGCCAAGGTGCATGATGTCTTCCATGTATCCCTCTTAAGGAAGTACATACCAGACCCTTCACATGTACTCTCTTCCGAGGTGGTACAATTAGAAGACGATCTTTCTTATGAGGAGCAACCAGTGAAGATCTTAGATCGTAGAGAAAAAGTTCTACGAAATAAGACAATGCCCCTCGTCAAGGTGTTGTGGAGAAACCACAAGTTTGAAGAAGCAACTTGGGAGTCGGAGGATATGATGAAGCTAAGTTACCCACATTTGTTTTAGTGTGGGAAAAGGAAAATTTCGAGGGCGAAATTTCTTAAGGGGGGAATGTTGTAACGACCCAAAGTTTCATTAATGGAAAATCCCTCTTGATCCAGTTAAATGTTTCTTTATGAAAAATGTTTTTATAAGATGTCAACTTCTTTAAGTTTTACATTAAGATTTGTGACCGTTACTTTTATAGCCGTTGAACAGTGATCGTCTGGGTAGTTTAAATATAAGGCTTTAACGAACCAATTTTCTACTCAGACAAAGGAAGCGATGGCCTCATCCAGTAGAATTGCCCCTTACGAAGCCCATTTGTCGGAGCTCGGAAAGGAGGTGGCGTCTTTGGGCTTTTCCCTTGACCAAGCCCAAGCTGAGCTTCATCAAGTCAAGCTCGAACGTGATCGTCTACGGGAAAAATGGAAGTTGATAGAGATTACCACTCGAGCGATGTTATCCGATCAACCCCAAGAGTCTGTCACCATCGCACACCTTACCCTTAGGTCTTATGCGGCTATTTTAAGGGGTTATGTAACAAATAAGTAGCACCATGTTCATGTACATTATTTTTTGTATATAATAATAAATATAATTTATAGTCATTTATGATGCATTGTAATTAGTTTTTAAAGTACAAATGATGTTTTTAGTCATTATTTAATTAAGAATTATATTTTATTAAATTAAAGGATTTTTGAATTAAATAATATTTAATAAAATATTATTATTAATATTAAATTAATTTTTATTAAATATAAATGATCTTATAATTTTATGAATGCAATTAAAATTTTTATTAAGGTTTGAAAGCCATTTCTGTCAAAACCCGTGAATTTTTTATAAATGTCGGTTTTTATTTTAAAAGTGAAAATTCACATATTTAGAAAATTATTTAGATAAAATAAATATTATTTTTGGAATCAGGACGTCGAAATTATCCAACGGTTAATTTTTCATAATTTTCTGAGACAGTCAAATTTTTGGGTAAAAATTAAATACCATTTAAATATATAATGTGTTTTATGACATCATAATGACCCAATGGTGATGTAATAAAATACCATAATCCTTATGTTAGGCCAATATGTGTTTTATCAATAAAATAATGAGGTTTTGGGTTTGTTTGACTCACTTTTCAAAGCATTAATGGAGCCCTCAAGACTTATTCAACACTTTGCCTTTTTAAATTAATTTCCATGGGAGTGTGACTCACCTCCACATAAGCAACCCTAATTTTTTAATAAGTTCGGACCTTGGCCTTGTAAAATATTGTTTTCCTCTTTCCCTTTCCAGAAACCATGGGCAAATACCATGGGATGGTTTGTGGTTTGGATTATTTTAATATAAGGGGTCCCAAACCTAAATAATAAAGAATTCTCTCACCTTTCCTATATAAACCCACCCAAGCTCCCACTTCCTCCTCTCCCAAAGCCCTTGAAGTTCGTCCAACCTCTGCCCTACTCTCTCTAAAATCCTCTCAAGGTGCCCAAGCTCCCAAGAAGCCTCTCACAAGCCTCTCTCTAGCCTTTGGAAGCACACTTCCAAGTAAGGGTTTTTTCTTCCTTTCTCATTTTTGTCAATTTTCTTTAAGTTGTATTGCCCTTTTTAATTTCATTTATGAATGTTGGGGTATGGTTTCTCACCTCTCCCATACTTCCCTCTTATTGTTTGAATGATGGGATACCCCTTTCTCTCTCATTAAATGCCTCCCATGTACACCCGTTACTATGCCGAAATTCCGAAAGGAACCTTTTTCTCCTCTTTTATATTCAAGCAATACTTTTGTATCATGAATCTAAATTCCTTTTCAATTGTTGGTACATGTATCTATATGACCTTCTTACTGTCCATTACATTTAAATATGATGAGGAACCCCTTTCTCTCTCATCAACTTTTTTTTATGAATTCTTATGTCACGCCGTTATGCTGCCGAAATCGCACCGATTTTCTAAGCCAATGTCTTTGTGTAGTGAATACCATGTCCATTTCTCCATCAAGGGTATTCACCTTTATGCAAATTTACATTTTGATTGTAAAGTTTCATGTATGAATTCCACATTCCTTTATCGTGGAGGAAATGATTATGTTTTATGAATCCATGTTTTATGATCCATGTGGCACACTTATGCATGAAATGAAATGTTTAAGAAGGGTGTGCCCTTTATAGCTCTCCAATGCATTGGGTAAAGTATAGTATCATGATACGTCATGTGCAATGAGTGTTGACTCATGCTAATTCAAGTGCAACGAGGGTTTACTCGTGCTTCAAGTGCAATGAGGGTTTACTCATGCTTCATGTGCAATGAGCCTTGGCTCATGCTAATTCAATGTTAAGTGTTGTTGCCACATTTCCATGTTATGATTATCATGCTTCATCATGCCTTTATGTTCATGTCTCTCTTATGCTCTATTGATATGCCTATTGCCTAACATGTTTTGGACTCCTCATGTTATTCATTGTGTACTCCCTTACTGGGCTTTATAGCTCACCCTTTTCTTATGCATGTCCTCAGGTTATCCCATGCAATGCTAAGTACGAAGGAATGTAGTGGTCATGTAAAGGAAGTTTTCAATAAGGATGTTGTATTTCATGTTTAAAGTTTTTATGTAATGATCCTAAGCCCCAAAGACACTAAACCTCTCGATCTTCTTTGGTGTATCAAGTGGTGTTTTATGTAATAAAGCATGTTTAAGTTGTAATAAAAACCAGGGTTGTCATAATTATCTCTCTTCAAACATTTTTGTCATAGGAGTGGTGAAAATTGAGGGTAGGGGGTCATGAAAGAGTGTTATCAATGGTCTGGTTGATGGATATGATGGATTTTGGTGTTAGGAATACGTGAGGTTGCAAGGGTTGGTAGGGAAATAGTGTAAGTCATGTTTAGCAAGTGGTGTAAACCGAGGAGACTGGATGAGGCATAGGAATATAGGGCCCCTATTGATCTGATGCATGGACCAATAAGTTTACAATCGATAATATCAAGGTGATACTAGTTTCATGGTAGAGACCCAGAAAGGAGTCATGAATCATTCTTCTTTGATCATGTGTTTTAATGGGTAGAACATGGGATAGGTTAACCTAAAATGAATAAAAGAATGACAAAATTCAAATAATGTTGAGTCTTCCATATTCCAAGATTACTAGCTGTAAATATTTGTTTTATTGAAGGTGTGTCCCGATGTCAAAGTCCTAATCAGGTTCGCACTGAAGATGTTCATCAATCTATGCATGTAGAATGTTGTAAGGTAGATGTTGACGACGATGTCACTTGGATGGGGAAACTCCGACAGTATCAGTGCAAGAGTCTGCAGATCTACAAGGGCTCTGTTTTATATGTAGTCATAGAAGACTGGTTGGAGGAGGTCGAGATAGGCTTCAGGTCAATCTATGCTCATAAAGAGCACTGAGTGTCTTTGGTTGTGACGACTCAACATAGAGCAGTTAGGAAGTGGTGGTTATTGTTCCTTAGGGATCAAGAGGAGTCATCGATCTCATGGGAAGAGATCCTAGACAAGTTTAGATTTGTATCTATTTCTTCGACCATGATGGTGTCCAATAACCATGATCTTCTTACCATTTGATAGTGGAGCTCTAATGTGCAAGAGTTTGGAATCCATTTCAGGAAACATTTATGATATGCTTCAGACATGTTACTATATGAGGACGCAATGGTGAGACATTTTGATTAGGCTTTACATCCAATGATATAATTCCAGGTCACCCCATTTATGCTGAAGACATATCTTGAGGTGCTGGAGAGGTCATAGGTCATCGAGAGGACATTAGATAGAACTACATAATCATGATAGGGGATTCATCATGAATCCTAATGTAGTAGAGTTGTTGTCTAGTTTTCATGATTTTTAGGGAAGAAGAGTTACTGTTGGTCTAGGGGTAGGACAGAGCCCTCCACATCTCATTTCTATGAGGTCAGCAGCTATCAGGCCTATTCCAAGTGTTCAAGCACTTGTTTTTACTATTATTTTTGAGGTTATCAGTAGTGAGAGTTCCCGATATTTTAGAGCAGTCATCCTGCACCAGGTGTTCCTAACTAGGTTACTCTGTTGAGGTGGTTCCAGCTAAGGTAACATGAGAAGGTTTCACCAGGTTTCGATCAGTAGATGATAGATGTGGCATGCATAGTATAGCCCCGTGAAGTTCCCCATACTCACAGAGTAGAGTGCATCCATGGTTGTGGTCTTTATATGGGTTTTAGAGTTTGTGGAGGAGTTCATAGTTAGTTTCATTCTTTAGCATTTCCAGTGCTAGGCGATCCAGATGTCGTTAGAGGTACCATATTCTTGTTTTATACTTTGGTGTATGCCTTGATTTATTCCTGAGTGACACACTCTTTCATATCCCCTACTGTTGTTCGTGATTTTTGAATTGAGTTTGAGAGGCTTCTAGTGCCCTTGGCATTGACTAAACCTGTTGGAGGTCGAGCAGACTTGTTTGACTATGTAGAGAAGGTGACCTAGTTATGGGGTTGCAACTCCCTTGTGCAGATTTCCTATTTTTACAGATACACCAATATTATCGAATCATTATCCTATATTGGTTTTATATTGTGCAGGATATCCTGGATTGATTCAGAAGGAAGATTGTGTTCTTTGATGCAGATGGAGAGAAACTGGTGTTTGTTGGAGAGGAAGTCCCTTAGATGGGTCAGAGGCATGTTTTTTCATTATCATCCATGATGGTTGAGATGATGTTGTGTTCATTAGAGATTCATTAGTTGTTGTTTCCCAGGGTCGTAGAAGAGTACCCTTATTTATTTCTAGAAGAGGTTGTAGCATTACCACCATGATGAGAGACCAATTTTGGGATCAAGAAACAACCAAGAGAGTCTCCTATATATATGTTTCCATATAGGATGGCCCCTTATGAGATATGAGTGATATTTATACAACATGATGGTATGTAACAGTGATGTTTTGTTCAGTCGAGTGTGTCACCGTGGGGTGAACCAGTTATGTTCATGAAGAAGGCTGATGACAGTTTGTGGTTGTGTATTGAGTATCATCTCTTAATAAAAGTGAATGTGATGAATCACTATCCTATTTCATGGATCGATGATTTATTCTACCTGGTGAAGGGTGAATGTTGGTTCTCAAAGATTGACTTTTAGCCACAATATCATCAGATGCCTATGATGAATCAGGATATCCTAAAGACTAATTTTTGTAGTCATCAATGGCATTATGAGATCATTGTAATGTCATTCGAAGTGATGAATGCTCTAGCTGTGTTCATGGGACTGATGAACTTGGCGTTATGTGAGTTCCTTGATAATTTTGTTGTGGTTTTTTTCAATGACATCCTAGTGTACTATGTATCTTAGGAGGAGCATGTAGGGAATCTATACAACTTTTTTCGGATTTCTTCTTCACCATCATTTGTTTGGGAAGTGGTTGAAGTTTGAGTTTGGGCTCAAGAAGTCTGTTTCATAGGGCATATTGTGTCCCCGCATGGAGTAGCTATGGAGTCATCGAAGATAGAAGTAGTTGTTTCTAGGGCGTCCCCCATGATAGTTACAGAGGTTTGAATTTTCCTTGGTCTTGTAGGCTACATCAGGAGGTTCATATCCTATTTCTCTTGGGGTTGTACTCCTCTGAGAGTATTGACTATGAAGGATCAGGTGTTCATTGTAACGCCCCGACCCCAGCTACCTAGAGTCGGTGCATTACTTCGTAACATTATCATGATAAAAAAAGATCATGTCTCGAAAGACCGATTAGTTTAGTAGCCTTGGAAACACTAGATACATTCATAAAAGTTACATTACATCATAAAGTGAAAAACTACAATAACAAAGTCTCCATAGTCCACACTCATATCCTCTTCTGATTATCCCTGCAGGTCATTCATAAAATACTTCTTCATATCCTGGAAAATATTAAAACATTGAAAGGGGTGAGCTCAGATGCTCAGTAAGGATAACAATATTGCAGAAGCTTTCATAAATAATCATTAACATTTAAGGCAATGTATAACTAAAACAAAAGACTTTTTAAACTTGAACTCCAGCATGATATGGAAAAAATAAAATTAAATAATTCCATTTACTTACTCACATGGATATTCTACTAGTCGAAGAATCCCATGAAATATCAATAACCACTTTCATAATGATGGAATGCATAATGTCAGACTTTCATAACCACATAGTCAAGGCCTCATGCCAAGGCCACAAATAAGATTTTGTCAAGGCCTCGTGCCAAGACACTAGTTTGTCTCATGAGACCTACCGATGCATCGAGGAGCTATAGCGGGCTCCACCCGTCACTTATTAAGTCCAATGCATTCCTCATATGAATAGGTTTAAACATATCATAAACCATAACATAATCGTATCATATAAAACATGCATAAAGGAAACATAACATTTCCACATTTCAATCACAAGATATCAACAAAACACATTGATATAACAAAAATACTTTCAAAACCATTTTCAATATCAAAATAAAAGAAAGTTCAAACTTTGTATTTATTTTTAATTAAAAAAAATTATGGCTTGTAGAGGAAGACGAAACTCAAATAATGGTCACGGTAGTGGAGAAGTCATTGTCGCCGCATATGTACGACAAAAAAAACATTCCCTTTTTGACGTTTAGTAAAACGCTTCGTATAAAAAATATTCCTTTTGAATAAACGTAAAAGTAAAAGGGGTTTATACACCGTATAAAAGAAAGTTGTGTATAAAACAAAATATGCCTCAATGAAAGGAGATTGAGACGAAGACCCTTACAAAGATCATTTTATTAAATAAAGTAGGTCTATTATGTGTATTAACTATAAGTAAACATAAATAAAGTAAAAATACAATATATGACATAATAATATCATGAGATAATTTGAAAGTAGGAGATTAACCCAATGAATAGAAAGTGGGTTAAGAAGTTCCCTTACCTCGTGTATGAATTCACCCGACCATTCTTTGATCTCCTGAATAATAAACTAGAGTTAATATCTATCTTCTTAAGAACCTTTTTCAATTTCATTATTCATTTTATATCACTTATTACCATGTCATGAACATTATGTAATTATTTATGTTTATAACGGATGTTTTTTCGATCTTATGTACTTGAGTCAAAAATAAACTTCATATAATTACACTTTGTTCATGTGGTAAAATATCCATTATATCCATAATTATATTCATTATTTATATATCATATAAATAATATATATACTGTATATACATTCATTCATAATATTACATAACATTTAGAGGTAAGAAATGAAATGCACCGTTCATGGAGACGGTAATCCGTACGTACGCATGAACGCTACTTTCATTTCTATTTCATATTTAATGGAATGAAATCATAATGATATAAAGGTATACTATAATTACAGTATAATATCATATATAATATCATTTACTCCATCCTTTATACATCCCACATAGGGCATTAACGATTCAAATCACTTTGAGGGGGCAGTAGTCCGCACTTCCTAAAATGAAAATATCGTGTTTACCCATAATGGAAACAATAAAGGTATGCCATAAATGAAAAATACAGAACCTGAAGTAAAACATAAACATATTATATATCATATATATAAATATAGTGACATCTTAATGGCCACCTTTGGAGGTGTTATATGAGTGTTGGACAATCATCATTTCGTGAGGCGGAAATTCTCCATCCACAGAAACAGTATGTTCTTTAACCATTAGATGTAGGTGTGTGTAAGTGTAACTCGAATACTTCTTATAAAAACATCCTAGTATATTGAGGATACTGGTGTTGTTACAAATGAAATGAATAAAAAGAGTTTAGGGTGTTGGAGAATAAAAATAAATCAAAATAACATAAGAGAAGACATTACCTTAAGATCAGGTAACTCTTTTGAATAGAGACAAAGGCTTCCTTGGGAAGAATTATGCCCAAAGTGAGGCTTCTCAGAGTAAGGGAGGGAATTTGGGAGAGTATTTGGTCAGAGGTTGGCCGAGCCAAAACTCTTTGAAGGTGTGAGTAAGGTGGTAGTGGTGGGGGCCTTTTATAAGAGAGGAGAAGGGGCACTCTTGGAAAGATTGAAGTGATTATTATGAAATGCTTTTTCAGATTCTAGAGGTCCCACACATATATATTTCCAGGATAAGGTGATAAGTGTTCGAAATATTCTCATCCAATAGGCTTTGGACAAGTGTAATACTTAGATTTTACATTATCCTTCCATTTTATTAAAATCCGTAATTAATGATGTAATCGCTGCATCATCATGGTGTCATAAGTAATTTAATTTATCTAATGTGTAAAAATTATGAAAAAAATATCATGATTTAGGAAATCGTTTTATATTTCTAATGAATATTTATAGTAAAAAATATGACTTGTATATCCCCATTTAAAAATTGTTTTAGTAAAACAACTCTTGTTTGTGACCTTTTTATTTTAACATTAAATAAAAAGTTATTTATGTCCTTTTCCTACCAAAGTGGCTCCATGGGGTCCCCATGTTGACCCATGGATTTTGTTGGCCGGCTATTACACATCCAATAGTGGTTGGACAAGTGTAACGGTCATTACATATTTTTATAATACTATTTTTACCTTAAATTTCACTAATTACCTTTAATCGCGATTAATTAAACTTAAAATTTACTACTCACCATAAAATTATTTTAATCACATTGAACCACATTTTACTTCCTAATGACAACCATGTTTGTCGGATTTTTGAAAATCAAATCACAGAAGTGGTAATGTTTCATTTAAATGAAAAATCAGTTTTTTAACTACCACTTAGTGGTTTCACTATTCATCAAAAATTGATGTTTTTTAGAACAATGCCAAAATTTCACCCTAAGCTTTAATTGATATTCCAAATCCAAAAATAATGTCTATTTTACAAAATTCCAAACATATAAGTTACATTAATTAATTTTATAATTAATTCCCGTTGTCACAACAAATAGCGTGTTTTTAAGACACAATATATATCAAAAGATTGACAATTGTTTATGTCCAATTTCAAGGTAAAGTTAATTCTAATGAACACCATCGGATAAAATGGTAAAAATATATTCTAATTATACTTTAAAACCACTCAATAGTATAATTTATCACTATAAATTATTTTTATTAAAAAAGTTGTTTTATGTATTTTTCACTATTCACAAAAATTTGGAAGTTCTCAGAAAATTACAAAACATTCAACATGTGCTAATTTCGACATTCCGAATCCAAAAAGGAAGTCCATTTTGAAATATAAAATATATATAATTTAAAAAAGTTGGTATTACTATTCATAATGGCTATTTTTATTAGTTGTGGTGTGTGTTAGAACTCGAAGTTGCGTACAACACATGCTACTGTATTATTCAAATTGAAGTGTACCGTGGAAGCTTGGGGTGTTACATCCTCCCCTCCTTCAAATAATTTCGTCCTCGAAATTTCATATAATATCACTGTATAAAAAGACTCGGGTGATTCTTCATCATAAGTTCCTCGGGATCCCACGTTTCCTCCTCCATCTTATGGATTCTCCATAGAAATTTTACCAGACGAGTCGTCCGGTTTATCAGCACTTGTTCTCTTGTATCAAGAATCCTGACAGGCTCTTCACAATAAGACAGATCAGGTTCTAGTTCTAATTCCTCATTGGTGAGTACATGCGTTGGGTCGGGCATGTATTTTCTCAACAGTGATACGTGGAATACATCATGAACTTTGGAGAGACTTGGCGGCATTGCCTAATGGTAATCTACAGTCCCAATTAGTTCTATAATTTCGAAGGGTCTGATGTACCTGGGACTCAATTTACCCTTCTTACCGAAACGTATAACTCCCTTCCATGGTGATACCTTCAAGAAAACATGATCTCCTGCCTGAAACTCCAAATCCTTCCTTCGATTGTCAGCATAGCTCTTCTTCCTACTTTGATCTTCATTGATGTGGTTTTGGATTACCTTCACCTTTTCCATCGTTTCCTCCACCAGTTCTGGGTCTTCAAGTTTTCTTTCACCAACGTCATCCCAACAGGTTGGTGTGCGACATCTCTTTCCGTATAACGCTTCATATGGTGCCATCCAAATACTTGAATGGAAGATAATTTTATAGGAAAATTCTACCAGAGGTAAATATTGATCCCACATTCCTTGAAAGTCAAGTGAGCATGATCTTAACATGTCTTCTAAAGTTTGAATAGTTCTTTCTGATTGTCATTCTATTTGAGGGTGGTAAGCATTGCTCAAACGAAGTTCAGTATCCAAGGCCTTCTGAAGACTTTTCCAGAATCTTGATGTAAAGCGGGGATCACGATCCGAGACAATCGATAGGGGTACTCCATGAAGTCTCACAACTTCATTAATATATATTCTTGCTAGACAATCAAGTGGCAGATCTTCCCTTATAGCAAGAAAATGTGCTGACTTGGTGAGACGATCAACAGTGTCCCATATTGCGTCATTCCTTCTAGGGGTATTTGGTAGTCCCATGACAAATTCCATCATAATATTATCCCATTTCCACTCAGGTATGGTAAGAGGTTGTAATACTCCACCAGGATGTTTCCTTCCAGCTTTCACATGTTGTCAAACCATACATCTTGACACAAAATCGGCAATCTCCCTTTTCATGTTGTCCCACCAAAAATTTCCCTTTAATTCTCTATACATTTTAGTGCTCCCAGGGTGTATAGAGAAATTGGAACTATGAGCATCATCCAACAATTCCCTCTTTAAATCAGGTATATCAGGAACACAAAGTCTCCTCCCAAATTTCAAAATTCCATCTTCATAAACAAAGTCACTCAACCGCCCATCATTTACAGCATTAATCCGTTTTTTCAACACTTCATCATCGGACTGAGAACTCTTTATCCTTTCTAGTAATGATGGTTTGGCAACCATTTGAAAAAGTTTTGATGTTTCACCCTCCATGGTGATTCCCATATCCATCTTTACCAGATCCATGAAAATACGATCCCTTTCCACTCTCATCATGTTCAAAACTCCATGATCTTTTCTACTCAAAGCATCTACAACCTTATTTGCCTTCCCTGGGTGGTAGTGTATCGTGCAATCAAAATCCTTGAGTAGTTCAAGCCATCATCTTTGCCTCATGTTGAGTTCTTTTTGTCAGAAAATATATTTCAAACTCTTGTGATCAGTATATATCTCACATTTTTCACCATAGAGAAAATGTCTCCATATCTTCAGGGAAAAGATTACAGCAGCTAACTCGAGATCATGAGTAGGATAGTTCTGCTCATGAATTTTTAGCTGTCGTGATGCATAGGCAATAACCCTATCATTCTGCATAAGGACACAACCAAGTCCTTTCATTGATGCATCACTATAAATAACGAACCCATCATTCCCTGATGGTAGAGTCAATATAGGAGAATTGAATAATATTCTCTTCAGTTCTTCAAAACATTCTTCACACTCTTTTGTCCAGAGAAATTTAACCCCTTTACGTGTGAGCTTCATCAATGGGTTAGCCAATCGGGCAAAATTCGGGACAAAACGTCGATAATAACCTGCCAAACCAATAAAGCTGTGTACCTCAGTTATACTCGTCGGTGTTGGCCTTTCTTGGATTGCCTTGGTCTTAGAAGGATCAATAGAAATTCCATCCTTAGAGACAATGTGGCCAAGAAAAAATATCTCCTGAAGCCAGAATTCACACTTGCTAAACCTCCCATATAATTCATGCCTTCTAAGAGTCTTCAATATAATGCGCAAGTGATTTTCATGATCTTCGTAGCTTTTGGAGTACACCAAGATGTCATCAATAAATACCACCACAAAATCATCTAGATATTCCTTGAAAAGTCTATTCATTAGATCCATGAATACAGAAGGTTCATTAGTCAATCCAAAAGGCATTACTGTAAACTCGTAATGCCCGTACCTTTTTCGAAATGTTGTCTTCGGAATGTCTTCCTTCTTCACACACAACTGATGGTATCCAGATCTATGGTCAATCTTTGAAAAGTATTGAGATCCATGCAATTCTTCAAATAAATCATCAATGCAAGGTAGGGGATACTTGTTCTTTATTGTTATAGAATTGATCTCCCTATAGTCAACACACAACCTCATAGATCCATCTTTCTTCTTAACAAAAAGGCAGGAGCTCCCCATGGAGAAAACTAGGGTGAATAAATCCCTTATTACTCAATTATTCTAGTTGTTTCTATAGTTCAACTAATTCCACGGTGGCCATCCTATAAGGGGTCTTCGATATAGGCCTTGACCCAGGAATTAAATCAATGGAAAACTCAACTTCTCGTTCTGGAGGATGTCCATGTAAATCTTCAGGAAACACATCTTCATATTCTTTCACAATAGGTACATCCTTTATTTGAACATTACATCCCTTTCCCTCAGTTATTTCATTCTCTTCCTCCCCAATAATTGAATTTAGTTGATCTACTGGGGTGGATCTAAATAAGAATTAGGTGGTGATGATTCTGCTCTAAAAATAAGGTGTTCCTTATCATCATCATCAAAAATCGTAACCTCCTTCTTCTTACAATAATTCATTGCATCATAGTCCAAAAGCCAATCCATACCGAGGATTATATCAGTCTCAATCATAGGTATGAAAATGAGATCAGTGGATAATGAACAGTTATGTGCTCTAATGGGGACTGATTCACAAAACTTTGTTGCAATAATACATCCCTTAGGAGTTTTGAATGACAATTCTCTTGTTAAATAAAATTGGAAATATCTAATTTTCTTAGCAAACTGGGAAGATATGAAACAATGTGATGATCCAAAATCAAATAATGCATTTTCTAAACTTGAGGAAACCATTAAATTACCTGCCACCATGTCTTCCGGAGCTTCAACCTCAGTAGTAGTGACATCATAAGATTGGCCTTGATCCCTTGTCCTCTTCTGAGGTAAGTTCCCCTGACGCTTAGGACATTCATTTGCATAATGTCCCATCTCTCTACAATTATAGCATTCCACATTGACATCAACTTTCTTTCCCTTGCAATCATGAGCTTGGTGGCCTTTTTCACCACACTTGTAACATACTCCCATTCCGTTCATGCATGTACCGGGGTGTTTCTTTCCACATTTACTGCAGGACTGATATTCAACTCTTCCCTTCTTCCCCTTATTTCCATTTCCAGATTGATCAGAAGATCTCTTCTTTTCTTGCTTTTCTTTAAAGTCATAAGACTTAGAGAATTCCTTTTCCGTCTTGATAGCACACGAGACAATATATTCGTCTGACGAGAAGGTTTGTGAGACTAATGCTCGAAGGAGAAATGGATTTAACCCATCAAAGAAATGATCAATCTTACTTCTTGGGTTACATATATAATCTGTTGCATTCCTCACTAACCTTGTAAAGTTATCCTCAAACTTTACGACATTCTCATCCTCCTTTTGTCTCAGACTCAGAAATTACCTTTCCATATCTGCTCGATGGTCATGTGGAAAGTATTTTTCTAAGAAAAGATCTTTGAACTCTCTCCATTCCATACTTGATACTTCTTTATCTTCCTTTGTATTTTGAATCAATTACAACCATTGATCGGCATCTCCAGTGAGGCGGTAAACTTCCATGATAACCTTCTCCCTTTCGCTACTCCCCAAGGCGTGGAATATTTTATCTAAGGAGTTTATCCATTGCTCAGCTACTAATGGATTTGTACCCTCATTAAATGTTGGCGGTTTTTGCCTCATGAAGTGGTCTAACATTGATCCTCCACGTTGCGGATCAGGGTGCTCCATACGAGTAAGGTTATTATTCATAACCTGAGTGAGTTTTCCCAGTATGGTAGTAAGTTGATCAGCACTAGTTGTATCTCCAGCTCCACAATAATTATCTTGAGCAGGAGGGCAATCCCTACACGGAGTGCATGCATTGATACGGGTTACATTCCTTCCACTAGGAACCTTTTCTAAACAATGGCCTAAACTAGATTAGTTTATGAATTAGAATACATAATTCCATATTTGTAAAACACAAAACACTAATTGAACTATTTATGTATATAATCCATAATCATAAAAAAAAATTCTTTGAGGAAGTATATACTCATAACCCTTCATAGTGGTTTGTAAAGAAAATGAGAATTATCCTAAGCATATCCCCCGGGAGTGTCGTAACCTAGAGTGCAGCAAGGCCCATTGTCGTACACCAGTTCCCGTTCGAGTCTAGCTCAAAGCGGTGTTTTTTGGTTTTACCCCTAGGTACATCTATGCCAGATCCACCTCCACCTGCTCGTATCCAGACAGGGATGTATTTCTCGGAAAACTCACAAAATCAATATAATACCAAAATTCTAGGAAGTTCTTCTATACTAATCCTCAAAGTCTATCTTTGGGATATGTGCTCTAATAAGAGTTAATCTAAATCTAGCTTCCAAGGTTAGTACTAAACTGCCTCTGATACCAACTGTAATGTCCCGACCCCAGCTACCCAGATTCGGTGCATTACTTCGTAACATTGGCATGATCACAAAAGATCAAGTCTCGAATGACCGATTAGTTTAGTAGCCTTGGAAACACTAGATACATTCATAATTGTTACATTACATCATAAAGTGAAAAACTACAATAACAATGTCTCCATAGTCCACACTCATATCCTCTTCTGACTATCCCTGCAGGTCATTCATAAAATACTTCTTCACATCCTGGAAAATATTAAAACATTGAAAGGGGTGGGCTCGGATGCTCATTAAGGATAACAATATTGCAGAAGCTTTCATAAATAAGCATTAACATTTAAGGCAATGTATAACTAAAACAAAAGATTTTTTAAACATGAACTTCAGCATGATATGGAAAAAATAAAATTAAGTAATGCCATTTACTTAAACACATGGATATTCTACTAGTCAAATAATCCCATGCAATATCAATAACCACTTTCATAATGATGGAATGCATAATGCCAGACTTTCATAACCACGTAGTCAAGGCCTCGTGCCAAGACCACAAATAAGATTTTGTCAAGGCCTCATGCCAAGACACTAGTATGTCTCATGAGACCTACCGATGCATCAATGAGCTATAGCGGGCTCCACCTGTCACTTATTATGTCTTATACATTCCTCATATGAATAGGTTTAAACATATCATAAATCATAACATAATCGTATCATATAAAACACGCATAAAGGAAACATAACATTTCCACATTTCAATCACAAGATATCAATACAACACATTGATATAATAAAAATACTTTCATAACCATTTTCAATACCAATATAAAAGAAAGTTAAAACATTGTATTTATTCTTCATTAAAAAAAATTATGGCTTGTAGAGGAAGCCGAAACACAAATAATGGTCACGGCGGTGGAGAATTCATTGTCGCCGCATATGTATGGAAAGAAAAACATTCCCTTTTTGTCGTTTAGTAAAACGCTTCGTATAAAAAAATTCCTTTTGAATAAACATAAAAGTCAAAGGGGTTTATACACCGTATAAAAGAAAGTTGTGTATAAAACAAAATATGCCTCAATGAAAGGAGATTGAGACGAAGACCCTTACAAAGATCATTTTTTTAAATAAAGTAGGTCTATTATGTGTATTCAATATAAGTACACATAAATAAAGTAAAAATACAAGATAGTACATAATAATATCATGACATAATTTGAAAGTAAGAGATTAACCCAATGAATAGAAATTGGGTTAAGAAGTTCCCTTACCTCGTGTCCGAATTCACTCGACCGTTCTTTGATCTCCTGAATAATAAAACAGAGTTATTATCTACCTTCTTAAGAACCTTTTTCAACTTCATTATTCCATTTATATCACTTATTACCATGTCATGAACATTATGTAATTATTTATGTTTATAACGGTCGTTTTGTCGATCTTAGGTACTTGAGTAAAAAATAAACATCTTATAATTACACTTTGTTCATGTGGTAAAATATCCAAAATATCCATAATTATATTCATGATTTATATATCATATACATCATATATATCCAATATATACCTTCATTCATAATATTACATAACATTTAGAGGTATGAAATGAAATGCACCGTTCATGGAGACGGTAAGCCGTATGTACGCATGAACGCTACTTTCATTTCTATTTCATATTTAATGGAATGAAATCATAATGATATAAAGGTAAATTATAATTCCAGTATAATATCATATATAATATCATTTACTCCATCCTTTATACATCCCACATAGGGCATTAACGATTCAAATCACTTTGAGGGGGCGGTAGTCCGCACTTCCTAAAATTAAAATATCGCGTTTACCCATAATGGAAACAATAAAGGTATGCCATAAATGAAAAATACAGAACCTTATGTAAAACATAAAAATATTATATATCATATATATAAATATAGTGACATCTTAATGGCCACCTTTGAGGGTGTTATATGAGTGTTGAACAATCATCATTTTGTGAGGTAGAAATTCACCATCCACAGAAACAATATGTTCTTTAACCATTGATGTAGGTGTGTGTAAGTGTAGCTCTAATCCTTATTATAACAACATCATAGTATATTGAGGATACTGGTTTTGTTACAAATTAAATGAATAAAAAGGGTTTAAGGGGTTGGAGAAGAAAAATAAAACAAAATAACATAAGAGAAGACATTACCTTAAGATCGGGTAACTCTTTTGATTTGAGCCAAAGGTTTCCTCGGGAAGAATTCTGCCCAAATTGAGGATTCTAGGAGTAATTTAGGGATGTTGGGATAGTATTTGGGCAGAGTTTGGCCCATACAAAAGGCTTTGAAGGTGTGAGTAAGGTGGTAGTGGTGGGGGCCTTTTATAAGAGGAGAGAAGGGGCACTCTTGGAATGATTGAAATGTTACATTATTATGAAATGCTTTTTCGGATTCTAGCGGTCCCACACTTATATATTTCAAGGATAAGGTGATAAGGGTTCGAAATATTCTCATCCAATAGGCCTTGGACAAGTGTAATACTTAGATTTTACATTATCCTTCCATTTTATTAAAATCGTTAGTTAATGAGGTAATCGTTGCATCATCATGGTGTCATAAATAATTTATTTATTTAATGTATAAAAATATTAAAAAAAATATCATGATGTAGGAAATCTTTTTATATTTCTAATTAATATTTATAGTCAAAAATATGACTTGTATAACCCCATTTAAAAATTGATTTAGTAAAACAACTCATGTTTGTGACCTTTTTATTTTAACATTAAATAAAAAGTTATTTAGTCATTTTCATACCAAAGTGGCTCCATGGGGTCCCCAAGTTGAACCATGGATTTTCTTGGTTGGATATGACACATTAAATAGTGTTTGGACAAGTGTAAAGGTCTTTCCATATTTTTATAATACTATTTTTACCTTAAATTTCACTAATTACCTTTAATCGCGATTAATTAAACTTAAAAGTTACTATTCACCATAAAATTCTTTTAATCACATTGAACCAAATTTTACTTCCTAATGACAACCAAGTATGTAAGATTTTTGAAAATCAAATCACAGAAGTGCTAATGTTTCATTTAAACGAAAAATCAGTTTTTTAACTACCACTTAGTGGTTTCACTATTCATCAAAAAATGAAGTTTTTCAGAAGAATTCCAAAATTTCACCCTAAGCTTTAATTGATATTCCGAATCAAAAAATGATGTCTATTTTACAAAATTCCAAACATATAAGTTGCATTAATTAATTTTATAATTAATTCCCGCTGTCACAACAAATAGCGTGTTTTTAAGAAACAATATATATCAAAAGATTGACAATTGTTTATGTCCAATTTCAAAGTGAAATTAATTCTAATGAACATCATTGGATAAAATGGTAAAAATATATTATAATTATACTTTAAAACCACTAAATAGTATAATTTATCACTATAAATTATTTTTATTAATAAAGTTGTTTTATGTATTTTTCACTATTCATAAAAATTTGGATGTTCTCAGAAAATTACAAAAAATTCAACATAGGCTAATTTCGACATTCCGAATCCAAAAATGAAGTCCATTTTGAAATATAAAATATATATTATTTAAAAAAGTGGTTATTACTATTCATAAAGGCTATTTTGATTAGTTGTGGTGTGTGTTAGAACTCGAAGTTGTGTACAACACACGCTATTGTATTATTCAAAGAGAAGTGTACCGTGGAAGCTTGGGGTGTTACATTCATGTGGACTGATCAGTGTCAGGCTGTTTTCGAGTATCTAATGGAGACGTTAGTAATTGTTCCGATTATTTTTCTTCCAGTAGAGGATTTTTAGTTTTATTTAATCTATGATGCTTCACATCTAGGGATATATTGTGTTTTGATGTAGTAGTGATCAATTGATTCTTTTGGGTCTCGACAGTGGCGTCCCCATGAACGTAACTATGTCACCCATGTTCTTAAGTTGAAATTCATGGTGTTTTCACTAATTTTGTGAAGACAATACCGCATTGGAGAGCACATTGTGGTATTCAACGATCATAAGAGTCTGATGTATATTTTCTCCCAACATGACTTTAACTTGCAACACTGATGAAGGATGGATTTATTACTGGAATATGAATTCAAATTATTGTATACACCTAAACGGGGGAATTTTTTATCTAATGCACTGAGGAGTATGTCACGTAGTGAATGCAGTGCATGAATTTTTGTATTCCTATTGAATTATGGAAGAAAATTGTTCCTTACATCTCGATAGATGATACGATGGGGGAAGAGGTTATCTTTTTCAGATAATGGTCCAGTCATCTTTGGTGCAGTAGGTGGAAGAGTCCTAGTTGGGGGATCTAGAGGTAGAGGTATGTACAGACCGTGTTTTATGTAGTAAGGCCCTTGATAGTTGGTCTGAGGATGAACAACATTGAGTGTTGTATCACAGAAGGATATTTTTTCCTTTGGTGACATAGGAGATAGTTCTACAAGAGTTCCATAGTTCACCTTTACTGATTCTTCCTGGCATGAAAATGATGTACCGAGCCTTGAGGAGTCTGTTTCAATGGCCTAGGATGAAGCATGCAGTTGCCGAGTTTGTGTCTCGATGTTTTCTCTTTTAGAAGGTCAAGGCTGAGCATCGTTTCCCTTGTGGTTTCCTCCTTAAATTAGATATTCTTCATTGGATGTGGGAGGATATCTCAATGGACTTTGTTACTGGTTTACCTCAAGCTCCAGGAAGATATAATGATAATTGTTTGGTAGTGTAATGTTTTACAAAATCACCCCACTTTATAGAAATCTTGTTGTCGATCTCAGTGGATGTTTTTTCAAGGAAATATCAGGAGGAGTATGTGAGACTCCACGGAGTCCCGAGGAAGATCATTTCAGATCAACATCCTCATTTTACCTCTAAGGCATGCAGAGGCCTCCGGTATACATTTGGTTCTTAGTAATGCCTTAACATTGGTTCTCATCCATAGACAGACATTAAGACAGAGCAGACTATCGAGAATCTTGAAGACATGTCATGCTCTAATGTCCTAGTTTTTGGAGGTTCATAAATGAGGTTCTTACCCTCGGTGCAGTTCTCTTAGAAAAATTGTTTTGACTCCCCCGTCAGTATGGCTATGTTTTACGCCTTCTATGGATGACCATGTCGTTCTCCATTGTTCTAGAATGGGTAAGAGAGTTAGCTATTCTCAGACTAGAACTAGTGCAGAATACAACAGAGATAATTTAGATGATTTGTGAGAGGATGAAGACATCATAAGATTGTCAAAAATAATATGCCGATTAATGGATGAGACATTTAGCATCTGGTGATGGGGATCACGTGTTTCTGAAGTTGACTCCCCATCATGGGTGTGAAGGTTTGGTCATGGGAGTAATCATTCTTCCCAGTCTGTTTGTCCTTTTGAGGTATCAACTCGTGTTCAAGCTATGGAATATCATATAGTACGTCCCCCATAGATGATACAGATACATGATGTTTTCCATGTATCACAA
The DNA here is from genome assembly GCA_963277665.1 of Viscum album. Taxonomy (NCBI): domain Eukaryota; kingdom Viridiplantae; phylum Streptophyta; class Magnoliopsida; order Santalales; family Viscaceae; genus Viscum; species Viscum album. The sequence goes on along the minus strand of OY728122.1, from coordinate 902,850,813 downwards.
CTCCTTTTTTATCTTCATGGAGACTCACTTGTCATCGATTAGTGCGAGATCGATGTTGATGATGATGTGACCTTCATGGAGCAGCTTGTATAGATCCAGGACCGTAAGAATATGGTGTTTAATGAGCATTCTATTCCATTGGTTCATGTCTTATGGATACACAATTTTTTTGATGATAGTACTTGGGAGCGAGAGTCCCAGATATGTGTCTAGTACCCAGATCTATTTTATGTTGTTGTGATGAGTTATTCTTTGATTCTTTATTTTTTGTACCTTTTATGTGATGTTATGCTTGACTTTTTCTGAAATGGAATGATTGTTCCATTGTTCTCTGGTGTTGAGGTTTTAGTATAGCTTTCAAATGACTCAAGTTTATTTTCCCATGAGAGGTATCTTATGTGGTGGTTGATTGGACCCCAAATTTATTTTAGGTTGGTATTGAATTAATGGGGACAATAATGTTTTGAGAGGTATCTAATGTAATGGACCAGAACTCTCTCGTAAATTAATTTGCTAAAATCTATTGTTTGAGGTGTTCTATGAGGTCATGTTGATCTATTCCCAAAAACAGTCTTCCAACAATAGCATTCCATTAGTATAATTCCAACAGTATCCTTTCAACAACACCCTTTCAACAACTATATTCCAATAGTATCCTTCCATCCTCAGCCATTTTTCCTTTTCAAAATGTCATGTTCATGAACAGTGTTTCCATATCGGTGAGGTTTCTAGACCAGTGAGGTTCTAAGGTTTATTCAGACCAGTGTGGTTTTCAGACCAATAATGTTCTATAATGTTTCCATATCGGTGATGTTTTCTATAGTAGTGAGATTCTACAATGTATCCAGATTGTTGAGGTTTCTAGACCAGTGAGCTTCTATAGTATTTAGAGACAGCTCAGGTTTCAAGACCAGTGTGGTTCTACAGTGTTTCTAGACTGTTGAGGCTCTATAGTGTTTCTAAGCCAATGAGGTTCTATAGTGATTAGAAACCATCGAGGCTTTGAGAACATTGAGTCATCCAACACTTTGTCAAATTTCATGTTTGTTGTAAAGTGTTTCCAACTTACTCTAGTTTTCCCCTTTGACATTTCCATTGATGTAGGATTCCAATAAGGCCTTGTTTGAAGGGATTTAAGGCTGAATAAAATCCCATAACTCCGATATTAATTTTTCTAAAGCTCGGGATGCCTTTACTTGGTCAACAAATGTCATTTAATGTGATCCTATTTTAATGAAAAATTTAGCATATCATAAACCACTACTCCATTAAATCATCAAAAGGGCTGAGATATCATCCTCCTTTGTTATTCCTACTTGGTACCAGGTGCGAGATGCTTGAACTTTTACTGCTTCCCCTTGGGCCTGTGTAGCTGAACCTTAATTCTCAGATCATTTCATCTTGATGTTTATTACTTCTGCATGAACATCAAATTTTTTTGGTGCATGTATCATGTTTCGATCCGTCATCGAAAGAAGGTCTGATCTGACTCTATTATAATGTTTTCTACAATCCTTCTCCTCTTGATTATAATTTTAATGATGTGGGATGTGATCTACATGATTCCAATAAAGTTTACTTGGATGTGTGATGGTTCAGTCGTGCTGTAGCATCCTCGGGTGGATTTACTTTTCATGGAGGAGGACATTGTAATGTGCTATATGGCTCGTTCTCATTTAAAGATCATCAAGAACTGTTTGAGGTAGGGGATTTGTTTCTTCTCTTTTTTTTACATTCAACTATAGAGTTAGCATGTTTTATCCTACTGAATCACAATGGAGTCGACATAATAAATATTTTAATAGGATAAATAAATTGATATCAATCATATATGGTTGCCTCTTGTTTTGGTAGATTGTTTGATATCTATGATTAACTTGTTTATCATTTCATTATTGATGGAAATTGGTAACGCGCGTAACTGTAGAATTAATTAATAATTTTTTGGATAAAGATAAAGAGGAATGTAAATGAATATGGTTGTTGTTGTTGTTGTTATTTGATGTTAATAAAATTGATGCATTAAGAATCATTATTCAATTTTGGATAGCATACTATTTTGGTTATCCATAGTTGAATCCTAAAAATAATAAATCATTTAATTCTACATGGATTAGTGAACTTGTTGTTTGATAAAAATATAATGCATCATAGGGTTCTGAGTTACTCTCTTTCTTTTAAAGGCCATGAGACATATTATTGGAGCTGTGAGTGCTCAATGTGTTTGAATGTTGGATTCCTTGTTTAAGGTCCAAGATCCCAATTGATATGATTTTTGTTTTTTGGTTTCTTTTGTGGTGATATGTGGGGGTAGGGAGGCCTATTAGTTGTGGTAGTAGTTGATGCCTAGTGCAGAGAGATGTGTCGATTTATGCATGTTGGTGTTTGGGAGGACACTCAAAATGATGGAACCGGTTGGGTGTGAATGTTTTGATTATTTCTGTTTCTTAATGGCTATTTATCATCCTTAATTTCCCCATTTCTCAAGGAAGATTGTTTTCTTATCTTCCTTCCAAAAGGGGAGAAGACACATGGGGTATGACATGTGATTTCCATGATTATCTTCCTAAGAGAGGATGGGTCGACGCTCTTACTATTGGCAGTATAGACTCGATGGGTAGTTCATCTACTCACCATGTTGAGCCCCATAGTTTTTAGTAGCATAGAATGATTTTATAGAATTCCTAGGATTATAATAAAGTAAAATTCTTGTTAATAAATCATTGAATAAATGATGTTATCCCATGGGGTTGGAGCTTGACAGTATGTAATGGTGAGGATGAAATTTAAAGGAACAATGGACTTTGGGAGTGATGCTAATGAAATATAATGTGGAAATTGTAAATAGATCATTTATGTTAAAAGTATAAATGAACATAAAGTGAAACTGATAAAAGGGGAATGAAGGAATGAAATCAAGGAATTTAAATGGTTGTGAGAATATAGGATTCCTAGTCTTAGAAGTGGTGGTAGGGAGTCTATGAGACATAGCCTAAGTGGCGTCTAAGACTAGGTTATGCCAATAGTGTGGTTGTGAGAAATAGTATATTCTATACCTTTTGTGTTTCTATATGCTACTCCCCATCATCAGTTAGGGAAACTGACACCCCATGGATTCTGAGTTCTGGGGGGGGGGGTTCCCCAACAATCTAGTGGAGGGATGGAATACTGATTACCCCCATTGGCCCCTTTAACGTCTCATGGAAGTTACTTTTGATGATAGGAAAAATGGTTAGTTTTTCCCATATATGTGGGTAGAGGGTTGTAATGGCTTCTGGCTATTCAAACACATATATTCTGGATATAGATTCCTATGGACTACTATATGTGTAATGTGTATAGGATGTGATGTATTGAAGATATTTCCTCATTGTGTGGGTTGTAATAGCTTGTGGTATAATTCTCGATGTACGAGACATGTTATGCGAGCTGCGGTGGCTCCCAAAAACTACCCGGTTACATTGCATACATGGACGTCGTTGTTTTGTTGCACGAGGTTCATGTTATGGTGATTTTCCTAGTTGTATGTGTCCATATCGTTTTTTGAGAGAGATTCTTAGGACATTCAATGTGGGGGAAAAGCGGCAAACCAATGGGGACGTAGTAGAAGGGTACCCTTGCTATTATTTATTATATATTAAAATATTGTATGCGAAACATGGTGAGATTAGCCATAGTGAGGCTGGAAAATTATTATATCAGTTTATTAGATGAGTTAGTTGATTTTGTTGTTCACGGTGATTTAGCATGATTTTTTTTACTTTTTCACAGGAGGCTTCAGGGAAGATCCTATCAAGAATACTGTTATATTCACCCTATGAATATATAAACTGTTTTTCTAGTCACTTGGAGCATGTTGGAAATCAATCTGGTTTCTACTAGATTTGGGTTGCAGGTGCTGTTCGGGCTTGTGGTTGCTGCTATTTTACCTTCCTTTGGTACTTGATGTTTTTCCCTTTCAATTTTAGTAATTTTAAATGTCATTACATATTTTTACAAGTGAATTATTTTATATTGTTTTTTTGTTGGAGTAGTTTGGTGTCTTTATTATCTCTCTCTATCTCTTTCGCATGTGTTCTCTGAGAAGGTGATCCCTCCAATTTGTGTGTTCACTATACCCTCGGTGCTAGTCACAATCCTAGGGCCTACTGAAGGTGGGACTCAGGGGCCATTATCTCTCTTCAAACATTTCCGTCCCAGGAGGGGTACACATTGCGGGGAGGGGGTTGTGATAGAAATAAAGCTACTTTGACATGATCTTGGGCAAGATATGAAAGCACAGGGTCAATCCATCCAGTAACATACCAAAGCTTCTCCAAGTCAAAAAACAATCTATGTTGACAACTGTCGAGTGGAAATGGAGTTCAGTGTTGGAGATAAATTATTCCATAGAATATCACCATAGAAGTGGGTTACATGGTTTGGAATGAAGTTGACGCTAAACCCAAGGTATGTTGGACACATAGAGATACTTTATCACATTTGAGCTATTTCCTATCAGTATTAACATTCAACGAATATGGCTCATTTTCATAATGTGATTCAAGGGTGGAACTTAAATAATTTCTTAACAAATCCCTCACATGTACGGAACTCAAAAGTGGTACATCTGGAATATGATCTCTCTTATGAGGAGAACCCTGTAATGATTATGGACATGGGAGATAAGGTTATATGAAAAAATAAAATCCAAATTATCAATGTGAAGTGGAGGAACCATAGGAATGAATAATCAACTTGGGGAGTTAGGAGGTGATGTAGGGGAAGTACCATCACCTGTTTATGTAAAATGAAATTTTGATGGAGAAATTTTAAAAGGGGTGAATAATGTAACAAATGTAAACAAATATCAATGGATATTATTAATTCTTATAGTAATTCCATATATAGTATAAATCCCATAAAATCACATTTATACAATATTAAAATCTTTAGTAATGAAGAATTAATGAAATAAGAGTTATTTCTAGAAGATAAGGAACCAATACTGATGAAATAGTATCTTGAACTTAATAATAGTAATATAACCCTTATGTATAGTAAACTGGCCAAATGAATAGTATCATCACTCATATAATTTGAAATAAAATTTAGGATTCTTATAAGTGAGAATATGAAAATATGATATCATAGTAAATTTATGTAAATATTTTGAATATTATTAATTAGGCATTGGTATTTTTATAAGTCATAAAAATTTAATTACAAAATTATGAATAATTTAATAATTTAAAATAAATTTACATTAATAAATTTTATTCATAAATTAATATTTTTTTCTTTATGATTTAAATAAAATTTTATGAGACCATAGGAAATTTTTCATGTTTTTATAAGATCAATTATAATTTTAAAATCTGTGTTTTCCATGTAAATGATGATTTTAATTAAAAATTACATTAATCATATTTAGAATATTATTTTCATAAAAAGAAGTTAATTTATTAATTATACATGTAAAAAAAGGATATAATGAATTTGTGGGATTTGTTTTGAAATACATGTTATTTGGATGAATAGTAAAATATGGCAGTTCTTTATAAATGTTAAATACATGATTTTTTATGAAATTATTGATGAAAGGATGATGTAATATCCATTTGATCGAAGAATCCTTAATTATTTTAATTTATTTAATTATAACTCTCAAAATATTCATAGTATTCAACAAAATAATAAACTTCTGAATATAATATTGAGAAATCACCCATATACTTCATTATAAATACCACCCCTCGCCCTTTATTCTCTTCAATCTGATAAATCTTTTATCCTTTCCACAATTCTAACAATTATTCTTCCCTATCCTCTACCCCAACATAAATGTTCTATTGTTTTAATAAAAGATAAATACCACTTCCCTATGGATATTCTCATTGAGTATAAATCCATGAGGCAAAATACTCTTTAGTTTTATTTAAAATTTTATTTAAATTTCATTTATTTTTCAATTCTATCCTCGGGTTTATTCATCCATAATTCATGATTACTCATATACCATACCTATATTGGAATTATATCATTTTATTGGATGATACATCATTAAACCCCTCCCACTTTATTATTCTAAAAATGAAATCGTCACCTTTGATGTTTCAATGTACCGACTTCATGGGTGATGCACATTCATATTACATTAACACCATCAAGGATATTATTAAAAGTATTAAATTGTTGAAAAAAAATAAATGTGTATTTTATAAACCATATTATGTTATAAAATTATAATTTATACATAACACTGAATGATATAAAAAACAAAATTTTTGTGTTCGAAAACCGTCCAAATTTAACCTAAAACGTTTGTAACAATGTTTTAACTAATGATTCATTCATGTACCATATAAATAAATTATTTTCAAGAGATAAAAATTATGTTATATAATTACTAAAATATTATAATAAATCTAAATATCTATCTTTATTTTACATCCATTCATGTATACTAGTGAAGTAATCATGAAAACCATGAGAACACATGCTCTTGAAAGATGAAAGTAAACTCAATAACTCTTCCAAAAACTCATAATCGAAATTCATAATGATATAATGAATTTAATTAATTAGAAATTGTTTTTTATTTGTTAATTAAATTATATAATGTTATAATATTATATTTTAATGTAAATAAACATAATGACAAATGGTAAGGGGAATTCTCGAACCCATCACTCTTTCTCTGGGTTTACCCACTGTCACCCCATTTTAAGTATTGATATTCCTTAAATATCATTCACTTTTCATAATATTACCTTTTTGTGATATAAATTATTTCTACATGAGTTTATGAAAAACAAAATGTTTTCCAAAAGAACTATTCGATAAAAAACAGACCTTTTACTTCTCCTAATGTTTTCATCTTCTGTCGATGTTAATGTTTCATATATCAAGTATGTTATTACCTCTTTATTTGGGATCCCAATGATTATGTATGTGTGGTTTATTAAATGAAACTAATTTATTTCTATTATTTATTTTATGTTTAATGTTGACGTATGTTTTTTATAGAATGCATGACAATGTAAATGTATTGATGTGACAGGTGAACTCGTAAATATATAACACTCTATTGAATTGGGTATTGTGAGCCATCTCATGAAAATAGTTAAATAATTGAGAACATAATTCTCACATTGTTCAAAACTATGTGAGGTAGTTGACAACAAGGATATGGGTTTTCATTTTAATTTATTTTGAAATTTCAGTCCATTTCTTAATGATTCTATTAATGATTATGATCCTTTTTAAAATGTTAGGATGATATTGATTATTCCCACCCATTCTATATATTTCAAGTTCTAATTTATCATCTTACTTGTATATTGGGTCACCGCTTTTTTATTTATATCCTTAGGTGATTACTTTTACAATGGATAATGTGAAGATCTATAAGAATATAGAGAAGAAGTAATTAAATAAATTATTATATTCTATTTTGTAAATATTATGTATGGTCCAAATTTTCCGAAGACACTAAACCATTATATCATGGTCATGAAGTTAATTGATTTTGTTTATTATTAAAATTGTGGAATAGTAATTTATGAAAAATGAGGGTCACTATAGATTGTATCAGATCACGTTTTTTGTAAATATTCGAATTAGGATTAGAGAAAATTATAGAAAAAATTAACATAAGACTATGTAAAAGTTATCTCTCTAGAATACTTGTTTTATAAATAAAATAAACATTGGGATCCCACAAGATATGCCTTCTGAATTAAATGAATAATGGAATAAATTATATAATAAATACTCTATTGAATTTTATTGTGTAATGACATTTTTATAATAGAAAATGTTGTGAACCATGGAAAATAAGGCCAACAACCATTGTGAGGGAAAATGAAATGATTTCCCGAATAACATCCACAATGCCGTGGGAGGCAGAGTTCAATGTTTCAAGGTGGTGTTTACCCAACAGTCCCAGGTTATAAACAATAACCAGAATAATGTGGAACATATACCTTCACCCAAGAAGAAAAAGTGGGCTATAAAGTGTTTAATGTGGTAATGACCACTAACATTTAGTGGGGCTAGGGATCCAGTAGTTACATGGATTTTTGTCAACTAAATGGAGAATATATTTTCAATTATTCACTGGGTTGAGATATAGAAGGTGGGTATTGTTTTTTATCATCTAGATGGAGAGGTAGATCAATGGTGGGAATTAATTATGAAATCCAAGATGTTGGATGAAATTGAATATATGGAGTGGGAAGAATCTATGACTATATTTATTAACAATTATGTCCCTTGAAATATTTGAACAAAAACAAAGGGGAAATTATTTGATATGATGAAAAATGAAGGGGAATCATTCACAGCCTATGTAGAAAATTTCACAAGTATAGAAATGTATGTTTAGGGTTTTAATATAAAAAAATATAGAAACATTGATAGAATATTTAGTGTATTTAAACCACACCTTATAAAGGGTCTTACAATCATGACTTTTGGGTGTTCCGGAGAAGTTGAACGAAGTGATCACAAGGTGGAGATGATGTTTTTTGGATGGTAGCATGGATATTTTTATTTCAAAATAATGATGGAGTTTCATGATGAAAGATATAATGAGAAAGGTGGACTGAAAACTGAACCACCCACATATGACAAAATTTTGTGAGAATCATCATGGGAACTACCTCAAAAGGCTTGGGAAATTATTCAATAGTCATAGAGAAGGGAACCAATATCATGAATGTTTAGAAGACATGAGTAACTAGGAAAATGTTTTTGAGAAATGAAGAGTAAAACACATGTTCCAATTCTACAAATAAAGGAAGCATAGTAACTAGGAAATCTAGTGTAAGAAATATATATTGCTCGAGGAGAATTAATGTCAGCAACCACCAAATACATAGGCTCAAGTCAAGGATTATTTGATCAAAACTATGGATGTTGAGAAAGAGAATGATGTCATACACGCAACACATATTATTCATACAAAAATGAAAAAAGTATTATTTCATTCTAGGTAAATGTATTCCTTTATTTCATGATTGTTTTATAGATATATTAAACCTTTTACCTGAAACATTGATGTAATTTTATATTTAAAAACACCACATGGTGAAATCATTTCATCCCAAGTGTTGGACTCTTCACTTTTTGGTGTATGTGGGACAATTGTTTGATAAAATCCAATAATACATCACTTGGTGGAATTTGATATTATAACCTGGATGGATTGGATCTCATTATATAGATGACACATTAGATGTTATAAAAAACAAAAAAAACATTGCATATTTCCAAACATCCCATTATACTATAAAAATGAACGAAAAATCACAAATCTACATTTGGAAATCCTTCAAAAGTGTGAGTGTTTATTCCCTGTGAGAAATCAAACGTCGCTCAAATGGTTTTGTTATTATAAATTATCAACATAGGGGAAAATATCATCAGGATGGAATATAGTGATATATTTCCAAATGATTTACCCAAACTATACCCCCAGATCATGAGGTAGATTTCACAATATAACTCAATCACAGAGAAACTCCATTATCAATGTGTACCTACAGGATGGGTCTTACTGAACTGGAGGTGAAAAATAAGCAACTACAAGGCAATTTTGAAAAAGGGTTCATACACCATAGTGCATTATCTTAGGTTGTTGTAGTGATCTTTGTTAAGAAAAAGTATGGGTTAATGATACTACATATCAATTATAAGGATCTCAATATGATCACCATAAATAAAAAAGCATCCACATCAAAGAATTGAAGTTTTTTTCAATAAGTTGTGAGGATATTAGTACATCTCAATAAGGGATCATCATTTTGGATATCATTAACTAATGTTTAGGAAAGACGATATTCAAAATAACTTCTTTATGTATAATGTATGGGTAATATGAATTTTTGGTGATTCTAATAGTGCATACTAATTTCCATAAAATCATCCAGGATTTGATGAATTGATTCTTTGGAAATTACATTGAATTTGTTTTCATAATGTTTATCGATTATATTCTATTCAACTCAAAGAGAATTGAGGAACAAGATGAACATATAATTCTTATGTTGAAGACAAAGTGAAAATATATGTTGTACACCTTGTTCCGAAAATGTGACTTTTTGATGCTACAAATACCATTCTTGGGACATGTGATCACATGTTAGGGAATTTTTGTACTCTCTTCAAAAACAACTAAAAATGAAGAGTGTCATAGAACCTATACTGTCATAGAAATACGATGTTTTCATGGCCTATAATGGTACTATTGACATTTTGTGTGAAATCTCAAAAGATTTTTAAGCCTGATAACATAGTTTACAGAGAGAGGTGGTGGAATGAAGAATCCTAGGAATGATATAAGTATATAAATAATAGGCCGATCACAACAGCTATACTCACATTTTTAAAATTAGAGAATGGTTTGATATGTACAATGATTCTTTGAAGAATGTCTTTGGATGTGTAATCATTAAAAATGATAATGTGATAAACTGCATGCCATCGTAGTTGAAAATCCATTAGTAGAACAACCCGACACAATGTTTGAAGCTAGAATCTGTTATTTTATTCACACAAATATGGAAGAACAACCTCTGTAATTAGAACCCTGAAATATATACCAATAAAAAACTCTAAATTATACATTCACAAAAAATTGAGTTCAACATGTACCAGAGGATATGTATAGATCTAATGAAAGACTATGATTTATCTATTAACTATCATCCAGACAATGAAAAAATTTATGTGTAGACACTTAGAAAAAAAGCGCCTACTACTATATCGATGTTATGGATTAGGAAAGTCCCTTTTTAAATATATATAAAAAGTATGGATTTAGAAATTATGATATAATGGAATAATTCCTACCTTACCAAAATGATATCCCAACCACCTATCCAATAGATGATTAAAGAGGAACAAATGGATTATCTGATGATAAAAATGGAGGTTAATTTAGTCAAGGAAAGGGTCCATGAAAAGTTATATATCAATGATGATATTGTGATTCACTTTGGAATAAGGGATTGTGTGACTTCATCACCAGGGATAAAGAATTAGAAATTGGAAAATGAAAAAAGAACATCATTCTCTATCCATTCAGGGAGTACCAAAATCTACCTTGATCTCCAAGAACACTTCATTTGGGAAAACATGCATAAAGATATTATGGATTTATCTAATGATGCATGACATTAAAGAATGATAAATATATGTGATAGAAGTCCAAATGGGTGATGAAAAAATTTCATATACACTTGTGTAAATGGGATAATTTCACTATGGAATTTCTCATGTGTCTCCCAAATACATCCAAAGGAAATAATGTGATATGAGCTATATTGGACTGAATCACCGAGGCATCCCAATTTATCATTATTCAGGAATATCCCACACATGAATTTTTTTTTAAGACGTATGTTAATGAAGTGGGGAGACTACTGGAAATTACAATCTCAATTTTCTATGATCGTGATCATAGGTTCAAAAAAAATCCTGAGGAGCCTTCAACATTCATTACGTACTGAATTAAATTTCAGTACGACCTATCACCCCCAAACCGATGGCCAATCTGAACGGAATTTTCCACTTCTCAATTATATTCTAAGAGGATCATAGTATGTATAATACAATGGAGGATAGGATCAGCATATCCCATTAGATGAGTTCTCATACCACTATTTCTTATACTCGAGTATTCATATGGCTCCATATGAAGTTATATATGGAAAGTGATGTGGATATTCAACCTGTTAGGATGAAGTTGGTGATAGAAAGCTTCATGGACCTCATCTTTTGGGAGATATAAAAGAGAAATTAAAATTCATCCAAAAACATATCAATGATTCTCACAGATTGATAAAGAGATATGATGACCACCATCAAAATTACATGGAGTTCGATGTTGGAGATATAGTCTTCCTTCTAATATCACTATGGAAGAGAGTCATGTAGTTTAGAAAGAAAGGTAAGCTAATCCCTATGTACATTGACCCCTATGAGATTTTTTATTGCATCATTGATGTTTCCTATCAACATTCACTTCAATAAAAAACCCTCAAATTCGTGATGTTTTTCCTAGATTAATCATATATAAGTACATACTAGATCCCTAACATTTATGAAACTCAAAGGATATACATTTGTAATATGATCTCTCTAATAAGTAGTAATCGATAAAGATTATAGACAAAGGAGATAAGGATCTATAAAACAAAAAAACCTACATTGTAAAAGTGTTTTGAAGGAACCATAAGTATGAATACAAATCATTGGAATTGGAGGATGTGATGTAGGTGATGTACCCTCACCTTTTTATATAAAATGAAATTGATAGGGTGAAGTTTAAAAATGGGGGATGAATGTAAGGACCGAAAAAATTATCAATAGAATTTATCCATTCTTATAGTTTTTTAATATATAGTATAAATACAATAAAATCACTTAGATAAAATATTAAAATCTCCATAAATGATGAATTATAGAAATAATTTGAATTTCTAGAAGTTATGTTACCAATAGAGATGAAGTAGTAACTTAGGATAAGAATATTAATATGACACTTATGAATTGTAAACATTCCAAATAAATAGTAACATTCTCCATAAATGTTGTAATATAATTTAGGAATCATATAAGTGAAAATATGATATAATAATAACATATTATATTTACATAAATATTTAAAAAATTATTAATTTACTATAGGTATTTTTATAAGTCATAAATATTTAATTTCTATTTTATGAATAATTATAAAAATAACAGAAATTTTACTTTCAATAAATTTATTAATAAATAAATATATTTTTTTCTTATTATTTAAAAATAATTTTATGTGTCATTACTAAATCATTCCCAGTTTTATAAGATCAGTTGTAATTTTAAAATATGAATTTTCACTTTAAATGATGATTTAGAAAAAAAATTCATGACATTTATTAAATTCATTTCATAAAATAGATATAAATTTTTAAATATATTCTTATAAAAAAGGTTAGTGAGAAATTCTAGGAATTTTTTGCAATACATGATGTTTTGAGGAATAGTAAAATATGAATTTTTTTTATAACTGAAAAATACTGGATTTTTTGAGTCATTGTAGATATAAGGATGATGTAATAATATTAATATCGATCAATCCTTAATTATTTTAATTTATTTACCAATAATTCTAATTATATTCCTAGTATTGAGCAAAAATAATAAACTAATGAATATAATATTGGAAAATCACTCATCTCCAATAATATAAATACCACCCCTCACCCCCTCTACTCCTCAAACCAATCAATATTTAATCCATAGAAAAATTATACGAAATAATTTTCTTTATCCCATCCCTCACATACATGAGTTCCTGGTCTCATCTTTAGATAAATAAAAATTCCCTAAGGCGGTTCTCATGGAGTATAAATCCAACAGGTAAAATACTTTTCATTTTTCATTTAAATTCCTTTTCAATTTCATTTCATTTCTTATTATATCCCAACCTACCTTCATCCAAATTTCATGATAACTCAAATACCATACATATACCATAATTATATCATGTTAATGTAAGATCCATCATCAAACACTTTACCCTATCTTTTATTCTAAAAATGAAATCTTCGCTCGTGATGTGTCAATTTATAGACATTGTGGGCAATGTACTTTCATTTATTTAACACATTGAATGATATTAAAAAAATATTTTTTAAAATATTTTAATTTTTAATTTACCCCATATTATATTTTTAAAATAAAATTTATACATAATACTAATTGATAAAACTAAACCAGTTCGTTGTGATAGAAAAACCGACAAAATTTACCTAAAATGATCATCATTAAATTTTATCTAATGATTCATCCTTGTACCATAAAAACATTAAAAAATCATTTATAATTATTTAACATCAATAATTACCTAAAATATCAATTCTTTATAACCATCTACATTTTACATGGACGTCAATTCTTGTATAATAGTGAATCAATCATGAAAACCAATAAAATATGTGCTCCCAAAAGATGAAATTAAACTCTATAACTCATCGAAAATATCTTAAATGATATTAATAAATCCATAATGAGTCATGTTTCCGAATTAATGGTTTTATATCAATTAATTAATGAATATAATGTTATTATATAGGATATTAATGTGAAAATTCATTCAATCCCAAGGTAAGGAGAATTCTCAAACCGAACTCTATTTTTTGAGTTTCCCCTCTTTCACCTCATTTTCAGAATGGATAAACCTTAAATATCATTTCTTAACCATAATCTTACCATTTTGGGTATATACATGTTTTCTTATTGAGTTTATGAAAAAATAAGATGTTTCCGAAAAGAACACTTCCTTCAAAAATAGTCACCTTTTACATATCGATATTGTTTCTTCTTCACTCAAGGTTGACGATTCATATAGCAAGTACGGTATTCCCTTTTTCATTTATGATCCCAAATTATAGGAGTTTATGGTTTATTAAATGATAAAAGTTACATTCCATAGGTTATTTTATTATCAAAATTGGTGTATGTTCTACGTGGCATGAAAGATAATGTAAATAATACAATGTGACAGGTGCACCCAGAATTATATAACTCAATTTCAATTTAATGATGTGACTAGGTGACCATAATTATATAAAACTACAATTCATTGGGTAATGTGATGTATCTCTTGATAAAATTTAATTATGGATGAACATGATGCAATCATTGTTCACAACTATGCGTGGTAGTCAATCAATATGATAATATGTTTCATTTTTAGGTGTCTCTACATTTCAATAATTTTTATAAATATTCCATTCATTATTATGATCCAATGTATATTTTATGATTATAATGATCATTCTAAGCCCATGTTATATTGCTTCATGGACATATCTATCCTCTTACAGGTCTTTTTTCTCAACCATTTTTTGGATATCCACATGTGATTACATGTATTGAGGAGAATGAATGGATATATATAATGAAAGTGAAGAAGTAATTAAATAAATATTTATATTCAGTTTTGTAAATTTTATTTATCAAAACAAATTATCCCAATAAATTAATCCTTTGTATCATGTTCATGTAATTAATTTAATATTTTTATCATTAAAATAATGTAATAGTAATGTAAGGGTACATCGGGTCTCTATATTTAGTTCCTGACAAAATTCATGGTCAGCTATGTATGGATGTCAATCTGCCTTGTAGGCGCAATATTTAGAAGCTTTCTTAGGGTAAATATTAGTATTAGGATTAAAAATATTACATTCCATCATATGTAGATGTATTTGGAAGTGGAAAACCTCACAATTCCACATTCCCTCAAGGATATGGGCTATAGAATAACAATGGAGGTTTTCAACTATTTATAGGTAATGTATCATAACATTGATAGAAATATGTTATCAATACAATATTATAATGGTAAAAACGATCTGTTGACATACATTTTTTTATTTTATTTACTAAATTTTTATATCATTATGATTTCTAATAATTTATCTCATTTATTATACACACTTTTTTATTTTATTTGTGACTCATGTGGTTTTGTCCAAAAAATGACCATGGTGTTGACTACAATAGTTTGAGGTAAGATTGGGTTTGATGGTGTATTTCAAGGTGTTAATATGATAATAGGATGTCTTCATTCATCTGGTGGTTTTTTATTCTTAATATATATTCATAAAATTTCATCCTTTTAATAATATAATTTATATTTTTGGTGTGGTTAGTATTATCTTCAGGGTTTGAGATGTGATCTATGTTATTGTGGGATAGCATGTGGTTCTAAGAAGATGTATCATGTGGGAAATGAATAATTAGATCTGTTGATATTTATATAATTAGTTCTATTGTTTTCGTTAGTAGTGCATCAATAGATTCAGTTCCTCTATGTTTTGAGAGAATTTCAAGATGCTATTCCTAGTGATTGTATGATTATAAACCCTTAACATTATATTGAGTCCATATATATCATAAAATATGTGATATTTATAATTATTGTGGATACATATATGATGCATCCTTCTGATATATGTTAGAAGAGTATTTATGGTGATAATCATACAAAAAATGTAGATATCCTGCCCAGAGAGTCAATACGGGGTCATCCAATACTATTCTCTAAGATGGTAAACTATTCGCTACGGTTGTGTATAGAATAACAGTGGGTGAATCAGGTGACTATCAATAATCATTCTTGTAATGAACCAATTATTTATTAATGTAATTACCTTCCTATAATTATTCATTATAGTCTAATCACATTAGAAAACACAATATAGTATCATTATAATAAATACTATGTTACCACTAAACACAATTCTATCACTTTTGTGATTGGAATTTTGAAAATATGACATATATGACCATGATCAGTAAAATATTTTGAGTCTGATAAGAGAAAGTAATTTTTGGTGAATTGTAAATTACCATTATGAGTAGTAATTTTACCCTTATGAATAGTAATATGACCTTTATGAATAGTAAATGTGACATGCAAATTGGTACCTTACAAGTGAGTGTATAAACCAAATTTATGAATCTTATAAATGATATTATGACAATAGTAAAAGTATTGGAATTTTTATATCTCATAAATAATTAATTACAATTAAATAATTAATTGAAAATAAAATTTATTTTCTTAAAATGTGTTTATAAATTATCAATTTTATGTATTCTCATATTATGATAGTTTTATAAGACCTAATGTAATTAATTAAAAAATTATAAAATCTGTTATAGTTTTAAAATATGTATTTTTGAAGTAATTTTTTTTAATTAATCTAAAATTAAGAATATTTAGAATTATTTTTTAATTGGATTTCATTTTTGTATTTTACACATAAAAAAATTATTAGGGTGAATTTCTGGGATTTATCTAAAATAAATGAATTCTTATGAATAGTAAAATAGTGTATTTTACAATATATACAAATTATAATTTAAATGAACAATTCCTAGCATCATTTCTGAGGTAAGAACCCTTGGCTCGAATTAAAATGATTATATTACTTTTTGGTAATGGAATCATCACTATTTATTATCTTATGTCGAAATTATAAACTAATGATTAAAATCTTGGGAAAACCCTCCACCATTCAAAATAAAACCCACCAACACTCTCTTATTCACATCACTCCCCTCAAGCCTTTTTCTTTTCCAAAATTCTAATAAAATATTTCCCCAAGACCCTACCCATTTATATCTGCCCTTGAACTTCTCAAAATACCAAATCGTCTCCCCTTAAGAGCGTCTCAAGGAAGATTAATTCAAGAGGTAAATTTCTCTTTTCAATTCTGTTATGTTATTTTCATGTTCCTTTTTTTCCATCATCACCTAACATCATCCAATTATTATGAAGAATATAGTAATTTACATGTACTTTATTGATTTAATGATAATGTAAGATGTTTTATCATCTCTCCATTACCCATAATTTATACAAATAGTAAAAACACCATCCGAGAAGTGTTAATTTACTATATTCATTAACAATTGTTTTTCAATTTCCATTACCCTATACAATTATGGGCATGAAATTATTATTATAGTTTAACTAGACTTTAATATATCTATTATATCACATCTATGGTTTTGGAATCTTTTTTTACTCAATGTTTTGATTAAAAAATAAAATGTTTCGTTGTGATAAAAAACATCCAATTAACCCCAATGGTTATCACTAGAGTTTTATATACTAATTAATCTTCAAAAAAATTTACCAAATGAATTATAAAACCATGTAAAAAATATATTTTTAATAATAAATCATAACTCCAATTATGTACAACCTTCCTCATTTTACATGATTATTTGGTCATGATTACAAGCAAACAAATCATGAAACAAACAGACCCAAATAATGAAACTGAACTTCTTTACCCATCAAGAAGGTCATCAATGAACATAAACAGGATGTAATAAATCATTTTAATGTAAAATATGTTCATGAATTATTAATTAATGAACATAATTTATTATTTTTGTCATTAATATCAATCATAAATCACCTTTGGACATGATGTAAGGGATTCTACCTGATCATCAATTATTCTTTCGAGTTGTTAAATTATTATTATTTTAAATAATAATTTCATATGTTATTTGTATATATTATAAATCCTTTTTACATGCTCCAAACTCTTGTATGAAGGTATATTTACAATTCTCTTTTGGGTGTATACATGTTTTTATGTGGGTCCTTCCACAATACTTCTCGCTAAGCATACTAATTTCAATGGAAATTCTCGAATTACATCCCAATTTCAAGTGTAGTATATCATCTATTTGAATCCACCAGTTTACTTATAAAATCATTATTTTTATTATTAAATCATTATTGGATCATTTCTGGTTTTATATGAATGATTATCCCCTTTTCTATTTTAAATACACATTAGTGTTTTCCTAAAAACTGCACTAAATTGTAATAATGATAAAATTTCATAAATAATCTTTGAACATATTATAACTTCTTTTTTAAATCATATATCATGATATAATCATATTTTACCTTATAAATGTCCATGTATGTTTTAGTTCTTTTCTTCAATGGAAACTTGTATTATATGCCCATTCATTATGCTTTATGACTTGATTATGATACCCATTTCTATCTATTAGTACCCATATGTTTCTATAATAATGATTATGCATGATTAATTTTGTTTATAACATAACCATGAAATGTTATGATGGGTGCTCCTAGATGGATCTCAAATTCATTAGGTAATTTTGAGTCTCATGAGATGTTATCTTCTATAGTCTTAGCGGTTATCCTTGACCTGTGCTACCAAGTGCATATGTCTTGATGGTTAACCTTGACTTGTGCACCTATATGTGCAATGATCCTCAAATCATTATAATGTTATGTTTTATGTTTCTTCCACGAATCTATGAATTTAGGTTTATATGACCCCATGATTACATGTTATGATTCCATTTGTTCCAACCATTTTTATATCACTATGTTTTGCCTACTAGCGCATATGCTAAAGCAATATTTCTCATGTTTGTTTCTATTATGATATTTTTAGATCATCCCACAGTTAATGATTTCCCCATGTTATCCTATGAATATGTATGACAAAAATGGATGTGTGGATAAGTTTATAGAGGCTAAATAATTAAATTTTATATTTATTCCCAGGTTTTTTGTTTTTTGAAGCTATTATTCAAAGACATTAGTCTTGATGATAACTAGATTTTAATATGATGTTTTAATAGTCTTAAAATCATGTAATATTATGTGTAAATTGATTGGGTCAATGTAGTTTATATCAGAGGATGCTCAAGTTATTTTTGGAGATTAAGAATATAGAACATTAGTGAGATCTGTATGTATAACACTGAGTATAAGAAAACATCCGTAAAAATTTTTAGGTATAAAGTAAGAAGTTTGTCAAGAAATAAACCCTTTTATGAATAAAAACAGGTATATGATTCTCTGGCATAGATGTATCGAGGGGTAAGGCCCAAAACACCAGTTTGATCTATAGTCAAATGGGAACTGATGCAAGACTACGAGCCTAGTTTCAACCTTGGTGTGACAATGCCAGGGGATATGCTTTGATAAATTCATAAAATCATTACAAAGAATTATTAAGGGAATAAAAAAAGGCCATAAGAATATATGTTAAGAAAAAAATCATGGATGACCATGATTCAATCATAGGTAATCACATGATAAGATATAATTTTACATTAAGTGTTTATCCTTTGATGTTTAATGTTTCCTTTTTATGATTATTAGATATGTATTCAAACACCATAATTTAACAATTTTTTTATTTATGGGATGGAAATATGAGTACACGTGAGAAAAATTACTGTGATAGGGAATGTGATTATTTATCTAATGATATATCAAATATGATGGGAACAGTACCTCAAAACATCATGATAAAACTTAGTCATCTAGCTAATGTTATGAATAATAAATAGAATCAAGTGGAACACCTTCCTCCTCCATGGAAAGTGCATGATGTTATTTTATCCTTCATATGGAAAATTCCACCGATGTTTAGTAGATCATATGATCCCCTTCTCATGGAACAATTGATAAATTCCTATAAAATGGTATTATTTGTCCTCCAATTCTTAGAAGAATATAATGTCATACATGCATTCAATATTTTTGTTGGGGAAGATGGTATGTGGTGTGAAATGATCAAAAATAAAATGTCCAATGAGGAATTTTATTCCATGGATTGGGAGGAATTCATGGGAATGTATTCCAATAATGATTTTCCCAGAACCCACCATCTCAAGAGGGAATTGGTGTTACATGGTCACATAAATTAGAATGATGAGTCCATTAAAGAGTATGAAGAAAACATTACATGAATTGTAAAGTTAGAATCCAGATTTTTCATGAACATTGTTATAAAGGTTGATGTCTTATTTAACATAATAACGATGAGACTATGGAAAGCATTAGCGATTTATATATTTGGACATTATGAGGAGATTGTTGGTTTTTTCTTCAAGGATTTAAATGGAGATCATGGAATCTAAGTGGCCTCATGGGATTCATGAAAAAATAAAAATATGGTGTATAATATGGGTGGTTTGGAAAAGAAAACCCATGATGGAATGAAGATCGAACATGACACGATTCAAAATTAGGGGAATAAGAATCATAGATACTATCTAAAGGGAACTATGAATTATACCAAATGTGGAACGATAGGAATTATAGAAAAGAACTTCCGAATGGATATGTTGAATCCCACTAATGAAGAAGAAGAAAGGAAGGTTATGATAAACAATTATCCTATAGTGAATTTTTACAATTGTAATGAGCATGATAATTAAAAGAAAATTTTTCTAAGAAAAGGGTTGTTGAATTAAATCAACAAACAACCTCCATGGAATCAAGGATGTTCATATTCTATCACTACATTCGAGGTGGGGTCGGTCAACATTGTTGTGACATGTATTCTTGTTTTTCATTCAAGAATTGCAAAGATACTATTTGATTCAGGTTTTATGAGTGATTTTATATCTTGAAAATTTAGTATAACTATTCAAACACAACCTCAAAAATATAGAGGATATGTTTTTAGTTAGAACAGTTAATGGGGAAATTATTTTGTCCCTGGTTTATGACTCCTCCTCAGTAAATGTTTATGGATTGAACTTCCCAATAAATCATGGAAAACATCCTTTAGTGTAGTATGATGTTATCATGGGCATGGATTAGTTATCATAATAAAAATTCAACCACAAATGTTGGGAAAGGGAGATCACTATTCACAACAGGTATCATCCTCCAATTCAATAAAAATTTAATGAGGAAGATGAATCCTATTTAGAATCAATGTCTCAATTATAGTTATTATTTTCTTATAAGTAATCATGCCTAGATCAAATTATTGAGATAATGGAGATGATACATCTTGAAATATTCCTATCATGAGGGGTTACATTGATGTATTCCCTAAAGAATTGTGTACTATTACTCATGATAGAGAGGTTGAGTTCACAATTAATCGTATTCATAAATCCCAAAATATATCAATGACACCTTATTAAAAATCACCATTGAGCCAGAAGAGATGAAAGAGTAGTTACAGGATAATCTGGGGAAGGGTTTTATATACCATAGTGCTTCACCATGAGGTGTGCCAGTCCTCTTCATCAAGAAGATATATGGATCACTAGGAATCTTCATTAATTATCATGAGATCAAAAAAATTACAATAAAGAAGAAGTATCGCATGACTCAGACGGATGACTTGTTCGATCAGCTTTATGGGCGCCGTTATTTCTCAATGGTGGATCATTGTTCAAGACATCACCAATTAAATGTGAGGAATGAAGATATTCCCAATACTTCCTTTCGAATGATGTATGGACACTATGAGTTATTAGTAACTCCTTTTGGACTGAATAATTCTCTAGTAATATTTTTGTATATAATTAAAAGAGTCTTTGGATATTACATTGAAAAATTTGTGGTTGTCTTTATCAATGATATTCTGATATACTCTATGAGAAGGAGTGAACATTTAGAGAATTTGAATAATGTGATAATGGAATTGTGATGGGTAAAGTTGCATTAAATGTACAATAAATGTGAGTTTGGGGTGGAGGAAGTGTCATTAGTGGAGAAAATTATTACTAAAAAAGGACTATCTATGGGCCCTTCTATGAAAAAGAAAATTAAAGGGTGGCCGATGACAACATTTTTAATGAAGATATGTAGATTTTTTGTTCTAGTCGGGTATTATTGATGATTTTTGATGATATTTTCATTATTTTCTAACCCAATTACCATGTTATCATTGAATGGAGTAATGTTTTTCAGGACTCAGAAATGTGAAAATATTTTAGGGTGTTGAAAAAGTGTCTTCTTAGGGTGCCAGTACAGACGCTCCCAAAAAGTGGAGAACTATTTGTGGTGTTCAGTGATGCTTCAATGAAAGGAGTGGGATATGTTTGGATAAAATATTTTAACATGATAACCAACACTAAAAGGAAGCAGAAAATCCATGAGAAAAAATATTTTATGCATGATCTGGATTTGGTGGCTATGATCTTTGCATTGAAATTCTAGTGGAAGTATCTATATGTGGATTTTTGTAAGATATATACTAATCGAAAGAGTCTCAAGTATATATTTTCACAAAAAAGTATTAATATGCAATAGCAATGATTTTTAGAGCTTATAATAGATTATTTATTCTCAATCCACTACCATGTTGTTAAGGAAAATAATGTGTCAGATGATCTTAGTAGAAAAAATCATGTATTTTAATCAATTATGTGATTTAAAAATTATCCAATATTCATCGATTTTCATAGAATGGAAATGAGAACCAATCAGGGAGGAACATCATCAATCATCTATCAAATGATTTTTAACCCATTCCCCAGGGAGAAAATGAATGATGATAAAAAAAATATGTTGAAATTCCAAAAATGGTGGAAGCCATTAGTAATGGGATATCCTCTGAGTTCATGATTGATGAAGAAGGAGTTGTAATATTTGGGTCATGATTATATGTAGAATTATATCAACATATAAAGAAGGAGTGTCTAAATGAAGCACATGTGTGTGAAGAGGTAACATGGTAATTCGAGGTATCAATGAAGGAAAAGTACCCTCATCATTTTATTGATGTTATTGTAAAATGAAATTTTGAGGGTGAGATTTCATAAGGGAAAAGAATGTAACGATCTAATATTTTTTCAATGTAATTCCCTTCTTATAATTAATCCGTATTATATATTACCATTAAGAAACTCAATGAAATATCATGATAATAAATACAATTTGACCATTAATATTAATTAAGAAGAGGTAACATGGGAATTTGAGGAAGCAATGAAGGAAATGTACCCTCACCTATTTATCAATTATAATGTAAAACAAAATTTCGATGGTGACATTTTATAAAGGGGGTGGGGGACAATGTAATGACCAAATACATTATCAATAGAATTAAATTCCTATCATTCTTCCTTATTGTATATAATCATTAGGAAACATAGAGGAATATAATGAAAATAAATTCTCTTTGACCATGGTCCATAATTTTTTAACTTATGTGATTTGAATTTCGAAAATATGACATACACGGTTGCGATATGTATATTGTTTGGAGTCTGATAAGACTAAATTAATATTTGGTGAATAGTAATTGACCATTACTAATATTAATGTCACCCTTATGAGTTTTAATGCGTCCTTTACGAATAGTACATTGGCCTAGTAAGTAGTAACCTAACCAATGAAATTACAAATAAAACTATGGAATCCTATAAATGATAATATGACACTAGAAAAGTATTTGAATTTTGGTATGTCATAAATAATTAATTTAAATTAATTAACTAAATTAAAAGAGAATTTAGTTTCCTAAAAGGTGATAATAAGTTAACAATTTTATTTCTTCTGGTTTTAATATAATTTTATGAGTGCTTATGTAATATGTGATACAACATAAATTACATATAGGTTTAAAAAATGAATTTTGAAAATAAATTATGATTTAATTAAAAATTAAATTAATCATATTTATAAAATTATTTTTTGAAAAATAGATTTAATTTTTTGATTATACATGTAGGAAAATGATTTGGGTTAATTGTTTTGAATTTTGTAAAATACTTGAGTTTTTTATGAATAATAAAATATGATAATTTACTTAATATAATAATTATAAGTTAAATGAAGTATTAGTAGAATCATGGGTGAGTTAACCAGCCTTGTTTCAAAATAAAATTAACATAATACTTATTTTGTTCAATGAATAATTACTATTTTTGGTATTAAGGGAAAATAATAGTCTAATTATTAAAATATTTATGAAACCCTCCTCCCATCCACTCGAAAAACAACCCACACTCTACTCTTCTGTTGACTCCCCTGAACCCTTGTTCTATGTGTAAATTCTCCAAAAATATATCCCAAATATCCTAACCCTCGACTATGATCCCTTGTACTACACATAAAACCATGTACATTCCCTTTACGAGGGTCTAAAGGAACATTAATTCAAGAGGTAAATTCCTCTTTTCAATTCCATTTCTTTCTTTTCAAGATCCTTTTTATTCTTTTCTATCCTTACCTATAATCAACCAAATATTATAAAAATTCCATTATATTATATGTAATGTAATATATTTATGAGAATATAATAATTAATTATCGTCTCTCCTTTATCCTTCATTTATACTAGTAGAAAAAACACCATCCCAGATGTGTTAATTTACCACATTCAATGACGATGGGGTTTCAATTTCCATTACCGTCTTCAATTTTATTCAAAAAACCATTAAAATCGTTTATAAAGACTATAATATATGTATTATGAATCATCAATGGTTTGTGAATATTTTTTTAAAAATGGTTTTGATTTATAAAACAAATTGTGTTCATTGTGATAAAAACCCACCAATTAACCCAAAAGATTAAATATAATGTTTTATATAATGATTCATCTTCACTCAAAGTAAAAAAATGAAATTTACTATCATTTGAACTTTTTAATGATCAATAATAAAATATTTCTCTACTTATGGACAACTATCATCATTTTACATGATTATCCATTCATGTATATATGTAAACCTATCATGAAACAAACAGAGCTGAACAATGAAATTGAACCTATTAAATAATCAAAAATGTCACCAATGAACATAAAAATGATATAGTAAATCTATTAAAAGTAAAACATGTTATGTAAATTTTAATTTATGAAACTAATTTTTTTAATCAGGTCATTAATATCATGTGGACTAAACCTTCATACATAAGGATTGGAATTCTACCGAACCTCCATTATTCCTTCTCGTAGCTATAACATTAATTCAACCCATAGGAATTTATCTATTAATTATATGTACATATTATAAATTATTCCTACATGCTCCAAAATCATGTATCAAGGCCCATTCATAATTCTATTATA
This sequence comes from Viscum album, assembly GCA_963277665.1. NCBI lineage: Eukaryota > Viridiplantae > Streptophyta > Magnoliopsida > Santalales > Viscaceae > Viscum > Viscum album. The sequence continues at coordinate 902,825,425 of OY728122.1, read as the reverse complement.
GGGATATATATGTTTTTAAGTGGTTTCATCTTTAATACTTCACGATAAATAAAGCCGATTTAAGGTAACTTGTAGAATTCTTAACCTATTTGATGTGAACTATTTAATATATTTTAAGAAACCAATGTTTTATAAAATAAATATTTTTATTATTAAATCCTTATTTTTTCCCATTTGAATTTATATAAAAAATTATTTTCTTTTATATTTTAAATTCTCTTTAGTATTTTTCTTAAAACAACACTAAAAGATTTTAATGCTAATGTTTCTAAAATATTATTCATATATGTTGTAAATTATGTTTGACACAAATTTCTATGATATATTATTATTTCCAATTTTTAATATCTATGTATGTTTTAATTCCATTCGTTCATAGACACTTGTATGATATTCACATTCATTATGCTTTATTACGTGATTATAATACACATTTCATTCCTTGGGTACCCTTATGTTTATGTATGATTGATTATGTATGATTCATTTTTTGGAAAAATATTAATTAACATATTAAAATGGGTGTTCCAATATAGCGCTCCAATTCATTAGTTAATGTTGAGTCTCATGATACATTATGTGCAACAATCTTGCCGGTTAGCCATTACTAGTGATAATATGTGCAACGATCTTCGTGGTTAACCTTGAATTGTGATCCTCTATGTGAAATAAACCTTCCCTTGTTCGAACTCCATGTTTTCTATTACTTAAATGTTAATTTGAATTCATATTTTTATGAACCCATGTTTATATGTTCTGATTACAAATGTTTCATGACTTTTTATATCATTATGTTATGATTTCTAACCCATTTTATAAAGCATTATTTATCATCTTTAATACATTAATGGTGTTTTTAGATCATCTATTGGTCCATGTTCTTCCCCGGTGATAATATGGATATGCATGTGAAAAATGGAAGTTATGATCTCTTTCCGAAGACTAAATAAGGAAATTTTATATTTAGCCTCATATTTTATGTTTTATATACCTAGTCTTATAATAAAATAGACTTTATGATACTTGGTGTGAAATATGATGTTTTATTATGCTTGAAGTAATGTGATTTTATGTATAAGAGGTTAGGGTTTCTATAATTTCCATATCAGGATTAATAATTTTTTTTATTAGATGAAAGGATCTACAGAGTTTTTAAATTATGATAGAAATTTTGTATATAAATATATTAGATTCAACAAAGAGGACATTATAATGACCAATTTTATATATCTGTATATGAAATTCAAAGTCATGGGCATTTTAATCTTTTAATTGAAAACCAATGATATATTCATGAGGCTCAAGAATAATATGATCAATGAGTTAATATAACAGTGCATATATTCTTATCGATGACATCCTCATATAATCAATTTCAGTGTTGGATAATTATTATCACCATCAATATGTTCTACACTTCCTTTTATACCATCAATATTATTAAAATATGATCTGGTGTATGATCTTGATGTTTTAGTTTCACTTCAATGGATATGTAGTTAATCAATGGGGATTGGAAGTGGATTCATCAATGATTAGAGAAATTATTTCATTAGAAACACCCATTAATGTTGTATATGTATATAATTTCATCCATATTATGGAATATTATTTGAGTTTCATGACCAAATTGTGTTATATATTATTTGATGACATAATGGGGGGTAAATTATTCCCACATTCATTGGTTTCCAAAAGAGGGGGGATGTTTTAGGTGTTTTATGATAAATATTTTCATGGTTTGGGTGGTGTATAAATGTTATAGAGAGTAATCATATATAATATCAATAGGTTATTAAAACAAAATGAAGAGAACTTTATCATCCAAATTCTTAAAATCAAAATTGGTGGTTTTCACTAAATATATACCGACATTACATCATCAGTGATCCAATTATAGTTAATATAAATCATAAGATCCTAGTATATGTTTTCCATCAGCATGATCTGAATCATCATGAGAATATGTTCAATGTTTTTCTCCTTTAATAGGATTTTGAGATCTAAATAACCATGAGGATGTGGAAATTTCATTATTGATTTACCAACTAGGGTATTATGGGGATATAAGGTTTACAAATCTAATGTATTCCATATATGTATGGAGGATCAAACATTGATTAATATTTATGTAGTGGAGGTCACATTCATAAGTTACCTATTTTAATGTATCATATAATCAATTTTGACATTTTGGGTGGAAGAATCACAGTCAATAGACTTAACGTAAAAATGTTATGTGAGATCATTTTATCCATTATTATACTATAATGGATTTGATAGATGAAGAAAAATATTATATGATATCTCATGAGAGGCTATTCGTTCCATTTGAAATATATGGTGTGTTTCTTTATGTCTTCTATTACACTAATGTGTAATATTTTAAAAACATATCAAATATTCAAAATAACTTAAGGGAATCGTTTGATTGAATTATATTATTATAATTTTTGAAATGTTAATATTTTGGGTCTTGGTCTTCAATATATAATGGAATTGGGAAAGTTTACAGGATTTTTGTTAAAAAGTTAAATGAACCCATGTATATATGGTAGGTGATTTTGTTTGATTTATACATTGTTCAACCATAATATCATAGACAATTTCATTATATTTTGTATATCATTGATTTTTTTCATATAAATTATCACATTATAGTGATATGGGAGTTAGGTAATATAGAGTTCATTGTTATGTTGTATAAGGATGAGGTTTTCCAACATCATGGGGTCCCAAAGGACACCAATTATAATATGGATTATCATTTCTTTCTTGATTCTAAAATGGATTTTTGCAAAGAATATGGATTCAATTTGATGCTTTTTAGTAATTTCTATCACTAGATTGATTACAATATGGTGTAAAAGATTTAGGAATTGGGCGAGAATGTTTTTGTATTTCATGATTTTATTGAGGGGAACATGGATAAAGAATTATCCCATGGTATTGATTAGTTATAAAAGTAACATCCATACATTAATTATAATTGATTTATTTGATGTTTTTTAACGGATTCATTTTATTCAAATATTTGTATGGTAAAATGGTGTGGAGTAAGTAGTTTGTGGTCTATATTTATTTTAGAGAAAGGTATAAATGGGTTAGTTTATCAAACAATGGATAGCGTATATAAGAGGTAATAAAAATACTTATATTGATTAAGGGATGAGTCTGTTAGAGTTTTATGATGAGAATAATAATTCATGAGTGTATCCCACCATTATATCCAGTATTGGATTATCCATGGGTCTATGCTTTCTCCTCAGTTTTAAGTCCATTTTTGGTTTTTTAGCATGTTGGAATGGTGGCATGTCAGTTAGTGCACCCAGTATAATTATTGAGTTTCCATTACACAATCAATGTATTCCATTACTGATGATATCCATATCATAATTCTCAGGACACTAATTAGGTATATATGGATACCATAGATGATATGAAATTTTTATAGTGGTTTGTAGAGATCTAGGATCATCTATGGATGGTGATAAATTGGGGAGAAATTTATTAGTTCATGTTAAATTGAGGCAATGTGTTGTAGAGTATAATATATAGACATGTGAGATTTTGTTATTAAAATAGAATCCTATGGTATTAATATTCTCTTATTATCCTTATTTTTGATATGATATTGTTTTTATTCGATGAATGTATGTAGTTATTTTTCCATGATATAATAGTAATATATTATAAAATGTCATCATCCAACCCACCAGTATATTGACCCAAACGCAAGAATCCTGGTGAAAGTTCTGGATAACATTAAATTGGAATATGATATATGTAATCACATCCCAAAGGACTGATCATTTTACTAGTATTGCTGAATAATAAAAATACACGGGTCTTACATTACATTTGTATAAAAAATTACAATATATTTTTATGGAAAAGAACATTATTACTTCTACTATATCATTTCATATCGGAAATAGTATACATTGTGGAATCTTGGGAAAATCATTATTAAATAAGTTTTTTCTATAATTCTAAATGAGGATTATTAATAGTAGAAAAAATAAAAAAACAATCATAAAATTCAATATCAAAAGGTAAATAAATGAACATTCATTCCATGAAAATAATAAACCAAGCTGGATATTAATAAATAATATTTAAATTTAAATAACAAAAAATAAATTCCATTCAAATAACATGAATATCATGATAAAATAAGTAGAAATTAATAATATTGATTAACTAATAACAGATTCCATGGAACAGATAAAACAAAAATGAAATGCATTTCTATTCATTTTCATTATGAATATATCATGGATAATTGAAGATAAATCTTGAATGTAGGTAATTAACAGTTATTTGACTCCATGTTTCCTATGTACAGGGTAACATTAGAGTCAGAAACATTCAAAAAAAATGGCATAATAACACTTGGTAAATAATGACATAGTTTAGTCCATCTAACTAATTCCTCTCATTAGAGTAACAATGCATAGTGATATATACATAATATGGTTTCACATGTGACATACCAGTCTAAATCATTCCTCACATATCAATTAATCAATTTAAATAACAAAAATAATGTCATATCATCATGTATCTGTATTGACTAAAGGATATGGACAAATGAATATTTCCCAAGATAGTCAAATAACATTCATCTTGATTACCATTTGTAAAAAAGTAAAAAAGTAAATGTAATAATCATATTCAGGATAAATAATAGGGATGTTTAGTAGAAATTCAGGGAAAATGATTACATTGAAGTGGCAATTTAAATAGAGTTTTATTGATTACAGAAATAAAATAAATAAGTAAATGTCAGTACATCCCTTAGTTATAATGATCATAAATCATCCATAGAGAAAACTGGATGGAATTAATACAACATATAACTATTGTATCATTAAAAAATGGTATTTTTCTTTGATAATCACAATTACCATAAAAATATCATTAAAAAGAAGTTAGGAAAAAAACCTGTTAATTTTAAATTTTTTTAAAAATATGATTCATTGACTATCAATTTTAATTTTTTTAAAATTTAATCATTAATAGATAATATAATATTTTAATATGATACTCCATTGTCAATGGGTTATTCTATATATGCCGTAATGAACATGCCTTTCAAATATTAAAATGTTAGAAAGGTTTCCTATTATGAATGTGACAAGAAGATTTCATAGAAAGTATTTTGAAGAAAGTAAATATTTGTAAAAATATATATTTTTAAATAACTTTTAAATGTAAATAATCATTTTCAAAACATTATTTGGGATGAAAATTGGTGTCTAACTGAAGAGTATAATCAAGTCGAGATTCCTTAAAAATATTTTCTAAAAAATCTTATGTACCATAGTGTGTAAACACATTTTAATTACATAGAAAATAACTTATAAAAAAAATAAGAGAATAAAATATAAATTCGTATTAATTATTGTTCAAATGATTTATTTTAATGAAAATTCAAGAAATAACAATCTTGATGAAAATGTGATTCTGAAATAAATCTTTTATGGGATTATAATGTTGACGTGAGAATAAATAAATAAATAATTTATGCATATCAAAGTAAAATCCACATAAAACATGTTTAAATACTAAAATATTTAGTAAACAATTTATTATACACATAATCATATAAAATTAATGACATTGAGAAAATAATATTACCAGATGAAATGGAATTCATTAATGAAATTCTTCACAACATGGTAAATTTTATTTCAAATCACCTAAGATTAAATAATTTAAATTAAAAATTATATTAATATAATGTAGTAATTATTAATTATTTTTATTTTCAACATTAATTATATACACTATATAAAAGTAATTAGGTTCATAACATTACAATATTCCTCAATGAAAAGAAATAGAGACTAAATCCATTACTTATCATTTTATTTTATGTGATAAGCTATCAGTCTCCTTTATTATGGTTTAAATTTTTTTATAAACATTAAATGGAACATTATTAATATTTATAATATCATATATTATTATTTTATTACATATTATCACAAATTTGTTAATATTATTTAAATATTTTCATGGTTTTGGGTTTTAATTACATTATTTTTTGAGTATGTTTGGACTTGTTATTTTTTTATCCTTTTAAAGAGATCATGATTTCAAAACCCTATATTGAAATTCATAATTTAAATATATTTTATTTTAATTATATTTTAATTTTTACTAAGAAATAACATTTGGTGATGGGAAATGAAATACACAATTCACAAAGATTATAGGTCCTATGTACACATGAAAGTAGATTCCATTTTCATATTATATTGATATGAAGAAAAGTAAATTCAATATATATAATATCATTATTGAATAATTTTTATTTCATATATGTCACATATTTTCACTAAAACCATAAAAAATACATTCCACACAATGAATGAATGAATTGCATCGCTTCATGAGGAGGTAGTCTGTCTGATACACTAGAGACGTTATCGTGTTCCGTTAAAATGGAAATGATGATGGTCTATGATATATAATAATTTTATAAAAATATAAAAATATATTATATTATATTTAAAAAATAAATAAATCATTATTTCTAACCTTAAATGGTCTAAATGGAAAACTGAATGACATCAGTTCGTGAGGCAGTAGTCCTCCATACAGACAAATGATTATTTTGAAACCAATTTGATGGACATGGGATAATTTATTATAGAAAATTATATTAAAAATATCTCAGTATATTTAATATAATTAGGAATTATTTAATAATGGTATAATAATAATTTAATGTGGCTCAGAAGAAAATTAAATAAAAATTCTTTTATAAGATCATTACATATTCATCAGGTATCCTTCTGACGTTTAATCTAATACCATAAAAGAAATGATTTTCCACAATAAATGGATTATAATATGATGATATGGAATTTGTGGAGTGACATTGGTAGGGATTATCCAAACCAATGTTAATTGAATGTGTGGATAGAATAGTATGGGGTATGGCCTTTTATATGTGGGGTGAGTGACACTATAGTAATTTTAGAAAAAGGAGAATTCCTATCACGTTTTTCCCATGTGATGTGGCTAAAAATAATCAAATAATTATATTATATGTTATAATCTCTAAATATTTTCATTTAATTTGTTATGGACATGTTTCATAGAAATTTCACACCTTACATTTAATTGTTAGTCCCAGGATAATGTCGTTTGTTCTCTTAATTACTATATCATTTTTATTTTATCTCACTAATAATTATTGTATAATTTTTTTTGACTATTTGAGAGTATATAGTTTATTTATATTTTAAATATGTTATACATTTTTCAAATTCAAACAGCATAATTGGAAAAAAATAATATTAAATTAATATTGTACATAGGATGGGATTTCAAGTTTTTCATGTGAAATGTTAAAAAATTTACTATGATTTTATATATAAATTCAATTTAAAAAATATTAAAATTTACTAAATTAGATAAAAAGATATATAATTTATATATTTTGACATTCAAATAAATTCAACATAATTTTTAGAATTAATAATTTAATGTAATTTATTTTTCAAATAAAATTAATAAAACTGACAATTTTTCTAAATGAAACAATTAAAAGGTAGAAATAGATGCTTTAGAAAAATATAATGTTTTATTTCAAAAATTGGATTTGTTCTTATATATTCCTATCATATAATTTTTATTGATGTAAAAAAATTATAGAATAGAGAATATATTTATATATTTCAATAATATCATTCAATAATAATAATTTATTTAATTAATTATGATAATACTCCATTGGCACATAATAGTGGTTTTTACGAAAAAAAATTACATCATATTAAAATCGGGGTTTATTTTATTTTCAAAATAATTGTTAGAAATTTAATTCGGCCATATAATTTAATATGTTATTCAATCTTATTCATATCTTCCGATATGACATCTAGGTTATAACTATAATATTTCATAATTATATTAACAAAATATTGTTTTTGGTAAAAAAACATTCTTGAATGTAACACATGCTATTAAATGAACTTATTATTACATGCAACCCATGCTAAAATCAAATATTCATGTATATCGAGATATACTCAAAAATTGTCTATAATTAAATACACTATCTAGATTTTTTTAATTTAAAATAGTAATATATATAATAAATTGTAGTGTTTTTACATGGATTATAATTATTGGTGTTGTGTTTCATTCATGCCATCTAATTTTATGTTCATATCTTAAAATTTTAGTGTGTTCAATATCCCAACCATAAATAAATTTAGTACAATAAATTTAAACTGAACCTTTTTAATCTAAATTTTATATTAAAAAAAAATAACATCAATGATATCCTACATCGTGATAAGGCATCTAGAATAATTCTTTTAATGAGAGAGAATTGGTAGTACCGTGACCAAATGGAAGAACACATTACACTGTTTCCAAGTACGAGATCATTGGTGGAATGTGATGATATGGACATAGAGGAAAAGTGTAAATATTTATAGATATTGGTAGAGTTCATTGATAAAAAACAAGTGTCTGATCAATGGAATGTTGAGTTCCACAAATTCATAAAATTTATAGTTGTGAAAAGAATATTAATATAATCTGAGATGATGGTAAAATGAAAAAAATTCTATTTCAAGATCCTGATTCATATTGATTAGGAATTATATTACTTCTTATGAGTATATGGATATATACAAAATTGATATATTTTTATGTCATAATTAAATTTCATCCATTTATTATTCATTGATCAATTTTTATTTTATATTTATTTAGAAGAAATAAATATCAAAAAAATAATTTTTTATTTATAAAGCACTAAAATTCTCATTTACCAGGCCCATGAATGAGTAAAATGTATTCTTTTATACGTTAAAATTGTTCCGAAAACCAATACGGTTGAAAAATTTACCTCTAAAAAAATTTAATAACAATGATTCATTATTAATGTTTATTTTTTATTTTTTCATCTAAAAATAATTAAACATTAACTATGAAATTGTGTAGGCGAGTGGTAGGTACAAAACCCTTTTGATCATATGGTCATCCAATAGAACCCCACCTCCTTTCAAATAATTATGGTGTTTCACTTGGAATTATGGTTGTATTTTTTTGAAGTCTATATTAATATAAATCATATAAATTCCAAAAATATCTACGATGTATATCTTATAAATAAAATTACTCCTTAAATAGATTTATTATAAATGTATTCAATACATATTTTTCCAAGGACTATTTATTTTATTTAACCATTATTTAAATGTCATTAATGATATTATTAAACCAATTGGATTTCAATACATTTAATCATATTCCTATAAAATATAAAGTAATTGTCCCACAAATATATTTTCCAATAAAACATATATACACTAAAAATTTCACCTAAAATTTAATCATTCTTGGTATACATTCATTCCATAAAACCTAAAATGGGTTTTTATTTAATCGATCTCATATTCAGTCTCAAAACAATTTACCAATGATTGTATCTAATACACTTATGTTAATTGATAGATAATTTCATCAATAAATGAATATAATCCTTATATGTTTTAGTATTATTTTAACCAAAATACTTTTATTAAATAACATTGACAATTAATTTCATGAGTCACAATACATACACACTGCATCGATTAAATTTTTTCATTCATCCTTCCATGTTCTAGGGGTTACCCTTTAGATGTTGTAATTGACTCGGGTAATGCCTTGGTTACCTAAATTTATGAGAAAAACAATAAATGGATTCTTATGATGATATTTATTTTTTCTATCATAAAATTAATTTTTTCTCATCTATTAATTACTTTATTCATTTATATGACTCACATTAACCATATCATCATTTAATTGAGACACTTTCCTATGTGTCTCGGTCCACAGTTAACGCATGATGGAAATCAATCAATCTTATCTCTATAATATTAACCACTAAGGATATCAGTAAGCTTAATCCATCTCATTATTTCTATGTCCGGGTTTTAAATTTTTTACATATAGTTAATAATATTTCATGAAAACTGATTATCAATAAAAATGATATCATTAACTAAATTCAAGATTCCATTTGGTTTGTCATTATCACTACCTTTTCCATTTTTTTCATTATTGACATAATTCCTTCACGATCTATAAATTGAATAAATCACAATACCATATTGTAAGGGATAATAACATAGTGAAAAGACCACATAATAATTTATACGATGGTAGATTTGGATACATTAGTTTGAATAATAGAATCCTTAGTTTTATCCTAGTATATTCATTATAATAACTTATTCAACTCATTTATATGTGTTTCTAAAGAGAATATGTATTATCTAATAAGTATCTCTCAATATTTCCAAACTAGGGGTGCAATAAAGCCGATTTTTGTGAACTAAGTTACTATAGAGTCAGGCATGATGATCCATTTTTGGAGTTATTACCCCCTAGGTATTTCTATTCTAGATCCATGTCCAATTTGAGTATCCATATATGGATGTATTACAAGGAAACATTACATAACATATACCATATAATTTTTTTTGGATATTATTCTATAATTATTGTAAAAAGTCTGTCTGAAGGTTATGTACTATAATCTATGTTTTCCTATATACAGTTCCCAATATTTCTATAAACATCCTCAAATACCAACTATAGAAACCCCAACCCCATTAGATAAAATTATATTCATGCTACTGTCACATTAGTATAATATATAATGAATTTAATCCCAAAATGCTGATTTGTTTATTAGACATAGTAAACAAGATTTATACATTATTTTAACATTACATTTTGATAAAAAACAATATTATTTTAGAAAATAACAATATTCCCTCTAGAATATCATCTAATATCAGTCACATTAATCTTTATGGAATCATCATGATATGAAATAAAATAAGGGTTATCTAAAATTCTAATTAAGGGATAAATATATTAGAATAAATAATGAATCAATGATAATAATTAATATGGAAATTTGAATACCTGAATAAAAATTCCACATAATAAATGAAATGAGAAGTAATTGCATAAATAATATGGAAATATAAATATCTCAAAACCCATTCTATTTAAATAACATAAATATCATGATTAGATACGACATAATCAATATGGAATGTTAAATTACTAAAAAAAATCCATGTAATTGATAAATAGAAAAGGTATTTCTTCCATTGATTTTACCATAGTGAATATATCATAGACAATAATTACTAAATTATGTATGAAGAAAATTTTATATTATTAGACATTATTCTTCCCAGTTACATGGTACCATTACCATAAGGACCATTCACGATATGGTTTAAAATAGAATGAGTAAAACCCACATAGTTGAGGCTATAAAATTGATTCATGTCACAATCGTATTAATGCTTCAATGAGATATGTTTAGCCAAGACCCACTCATGTTGTACCAGTCCAAATAATTCTTTATATATCAAATTATCAATTTATTTCATAATCAACATACCATATCATCATGTATATGTAATGAGTAATAGATAAGAATTTATCAATATTTCCCATTATAATAAAATCAATTTCATAGTTAACTCCATTTTTGGGAATGGTATAAGGTTTAGGAAAAATTTATATCCATAATAATTAATGTGGATAATTAAGGAAAATTTCATGTATAATGATCACAAGAAAGTTAAAATTCAAATAAAATTTTTTGAATATAGAAATGAATTAAAGAAGTGTATGTCAATACATTACATAGTGAAAATGATTATAAATCATACATGGAATGAATCATGATGGTATAAATTAAACATAAACCTATAAAAACATGAATGATGTATTATCATGATTTATGAATAAAATTACCATATAATAATCTATAATATAACTTTTGTGGAAAATATAATTTTTTAAAGAACATTTTGAAAACCATTTTCATAGAAAATAACTGTTAAAATATTTTTTTTAAAAAATAAACCCATAAACAAGTAGTTTATTATTCAAAGAAGTCATGGTCATGTATGTTGCTAATTCCATATATGTAATAAAAAATTTTCCATTCACAGATTGTATGGTTAGAAAAGTGCCTTATACATAAATTGAAATGAACATTCTATCAAAATATTTTCTAAATAATTGGGTAATATTTTCTTTTATTAAATATTTTTTAAGAGGATATAAATCTTCTTGAAAATATTTTTACAAACCATTATTTCATAATAAAACTGGTTTCCTACCAAAATGATAAATTAATTCATGTTTCAGTGACTAATAATAAAAAAAAAATTAAATACCAAAAAATAGGAAATAGTAATATTAAATGGAAAAAATAATTAAGAGTTGTAATATAATAAAATTAATTGGTTTATTAAATAAATTTCAAATAATTTAATTTAATATAAATAGAATAATTAAAAAGATCAAATAGAATAGACTGTGAAATAAACCAGTAATATTATTATAATGTTGAAGTGATAAATAATAATTGAATAGATTATGGGAATAAAATCATAATCACAATAAAAAATTGGAAATATAATATTTTGTATTCAAAATAATTATATATATAATGATAGAATATTGACAACAATGAGCTTTTACTGTAACCCAATGAAAAGGAAATGAGTGTTGAAATTCATTACAACTTGGAAACTTTTAACTCACATCCCCTTAGATTAAATTGTTCCCATTGAAACATAAAATACCATGATTAATGTATTATTATTATCATTAAATTTCCAGGTTATTTATAACTACCATGTATAATTTTTAGGTTCATAAAATTACAAAATACCATAATGAAATGAAATTTTCACGAAATCCAATACCTCACATTTTCATTTGGGTGAGAATCAATTATCCTCATTAAAAGTGGATTAAAAATGTCATTAAAATTTGAAAATACCAAATTATAATTTATAATAACAATATATGATTTTTTATAAAATCTTACTACCAATTCATTAACAATTTATCATTATTTCCATTATTTTGGGTGTTAATTGCAATGTTTCTTGAGTATGGTTTAAGTTATTAGTTATTGTTCCTTACACATTTATAATTATTTATTAATCCCCATATTGTAAATAAATATTTAAATATAATATATATTTCATATATATGTTTTTTAAGTAATACATAAAAGTTGGATATAATAATTGAAATACACAATTCATAGTGGAATTAGTTCATGCATAAACATTACACTATTTAAATTTTATTAACATATAGAAAGAGATAAAGTTAGGTTATATATATATATTATCATTTTGGTATTTTTTATGATATATGTGTAACATATTTTCATATAACCCATCCATAATACATTCCATGTGTGGTGTGAATGAATCACATCATTTTAGGAGGTGATAGTGCGCCTTACACATTTGTGATGTTATCATATAAACAAAAAAATAGAAATTATAGAGTGATCTGTGATATAATAATTTACAAATAATAATAAAATCATATATATAATATATATTTTATAAATCATTCATTTTTTAAAACTATTAATAGTGGTAATAGAACATTGAACGACATTTGTTCGTGAGGTGGATGTCGGCTGTACACAAGAATGATGATTGCACAACCAATTTGATGGATGTATGAATTTATAGGTCATAACCTTATCATAAAAACATATCATTATAGGGATGAATCATATTATATTATATATCAATTTATCATGATAATTAATGGGTGTTGATATGTAAATAGAATAAAAAATCTTTTAAAATATCATTACCATTCTTTTGGTATCCTAATTAGGTTTTAACTCATCCCTTAAAAGTAGTATTTATTCTAAAAATAATATTACTATTGTTATTTTAGTTATGTTATTATGTAATATTAGCATGTATTTTCATACCAAATATTTTTTTAATTGGGGAATAGTGGTGTATAGGGGGTGACCTTTTATAAGTGTGGTGAGTGGAAGTAAATTAATTTTTCTAAATGTGGAAATCATCCAATGTTTTTACAAGAAAATATTATACATAGTAGAAAAATATTGATAATATATGGTATAAGGTTGAAGTATTTCTATCCAATGGGTTCTGGACATATTTCATAATCATTTGGATCCTTACGTTTAAAGTTGTGTCACTTGATAAAATCATTTTTCTCTTAATTGTTGTAATTAATTTTAACTACATTCATCGATCACATTATTAAAAAATGATATTATTATAAAATAAAAATTATTATTAATTCATTTTTAATCAAATTATAAATATTTAGTCCAAACTAGTGGCAAAAATTATTTCAAAAAAAATTCTGCAGATGAGATGAAAAAAAGGTTTTTAATGTGCAAATGATCAGAAGATTACTATGGTTTTATATTAAAATATAATAAAAATATTCCAATGAAATGAATTTTATTAACATGTGTATATTTTATATATTTTAAATTAAAAAAAAATAGAAACATGTAAATTAACATTATAAATTATTTAGAAGAAAATGCGCTTTTTAGTTAAAATCTTGAATTGTTCATTATTTATAAAAAAATGAAGCATCTATGACAAAGAAAAAATATTAATTATATGATAAATTATGAAATTAATATTTTAAAAACTAATAATATTTTTTCAATAAAATTTATAAAATATTAAATATTTAGTTCTAAAACATGTTGGCTATTAAAAATAATAAAAACATTCCCATAACAAATAAAACATCGTATCTGTAAAATTGGAATTTTTCCAATATTATTACTATAAAATATATCTGATGAATGAAAAAAAATTTCTAGTCTATATAACACATAGATTTTAATATGATCATTAAATAATAGTAATAAATTTAATTTATTATGTTAAAATTTCTTTCTCACATAATATTAATTTTTTTTAAAAACATTTTCCTCATGTTCAATATGGTTTTATTGTCATTTTTAAATTATTGATAAGAAATAATTAAACCATATAATTTTGTTTATTATTTAATCCAATTCATACCCACCATTCCAATGTAACTTTTTTGGCTTTAATATTAAATTATAAAATTTACATTATATTTCATTTTGATGAAACTCGACTTCGCATGTATTGAAAACTAATGAATTAACATGTTTATGTGAGTAACACAATATAAAATTCATGTTGAATGTAATGAAATATAATATGAGAATTTAATGTAATTAATGATATATAAAATACATAATTTATTTACAATATTAACAATATCATATATTCATGGGTTTTTATATCCTATTATATGTTTGATGTTGCATTTAATAAACGCAATCAAATATGAGGTTCATTTTTTTATCTTTTCAGTTGTTACAAATATTGCTTCCCAATTTTATGATATGATAATTGTGACATAAAAATCATTCCCCCAATATTTTTAGGGGTGTAAACAATCACAAATTAGTCATAACACACATAAGGGATGCCATAAGATAAGGTTCATGTACATACACACACATATCCATAATCATGAATGATTTTTAATGGTAACAAAAATATGATAAAAAACTAATTCATACTCATATACATCACATTAGAGTTTTAAAATATAATTTAAATCATAATGGGCCAAATACGGTCTCACAAAAACTTTCAAAAAAAGAACAAACTATTAGGAATAAAGGGACTTCTATCAAATTCATCTCTTGGTACAACCCATAGTTTTTCTAGCTCAACTATTTTATGATTTATCCTAGAACACTTAGTACTCCATAGAATGGCATGAAATATTCATAAGAAATTACAAGTTCTTAAAGATCCCACACAGATTGAACTATATACATACCTGATAGGAAATACTGAAATAACCAGACATAAAGTGTCTAGAGAGTTGTAATCACATTATTATGATGTCATGACAATATATATATGATACATACAAATAAAATTCCTAATATACTAATGATAAACAAAATATATTAAAAATGGTATGAAATATAATTCCATACAATGATTATAATCACTGAATTATGATAATTTTTTCCCGAGACAAGATAGACCCAGTGTGTTTAAAAAAATTTACTGCACTACCATGATGTATTTCTAATCGGTCCCACCATGTAGCCAAACATACATGAATACCTAATTTCACAATACAATGTTATGGGATCTCACCTAGGTGATATGGGGTTACTAGAATTTTTATATAATAAAATATATGTCGGGATATGGAACACATGAGTACGGTGGGCATGTAGCTCCCGACCCTGCATGGATAAGAAGTAAATAAAAGTGAATCACACTATGGGGTACATGGAGGGACTCAATATCATTAAATGAGGATATATCTACATACGAGATCATATAATATTATCATGATGAGAATATTTGATTTACCCATGTTGTGATAGAACAAGGGAACTCACCCTACAAATACAGGTTTACACTGAAGAAAACTGTTTCCTCAAACTACTATAAAATGGTACACAATATGTATGGGGTATTAATGTTTTGTCTTGTCGAACTCATGAAAATTATTGAATCCCAGATTATAATCATGTAATTTGGTACATTAATAGGGAATTTATATTTTTACCATGTACATTGGTCATGCCTATGCACTATTTTCATTTCCATGTTCTCTAAAAATGTTTTGGTACCTAGTTGTGATAATGTACTATGGTCATGCCAATGTACCACGGTCTTGCACATGTAAAAGTTTTGTTACTATATACCTAAAATTTATTATTCTTACTCACTTTAGTTCCACATTGTTCCCCAATCCATGGGTTACACAACATGGGTTATGACTATACATCACCTGATATTTAATTTTAATGAAAGCACATCCACCATACCTAGTGTAATTTATGTTGAATTTTCTATAAAATAAAATATATTTATGTTAAAATATTTTAGAAAATAATCTACATTCAAAATTTCATTACCATACAATCACTGACAAAGATTCCATAATTTATTGTGGTGATAAACTCATTTTTCATGGTTGACTAGACCCAATCCATTACCAACTGCATGATTTCATCCACCTGATCTAATCATAATTCAATTATGTTGGGTCTGTCCACCAAACCCTGAAATCCATGAGCAGAGAATACAAGAAATATTATTGATCAATATCTATTCCACATGACACATAATAATACATCATTAATTAACTCGATAAAAAAATTGGAAAATATTAATGATCCACTATTAAATATATTGAAACAATAATGAATGGCTTATTAATATTAATCAAATTTCTTGCCAAAGGAATATAGAAATGGGACACATCATGAATAATGTATGAAAACCCAAAAAATATATGAGGAATCAACATTATCCATTTTATTAGTTAAACACAATATACTTATGTATAAATGAAAAAAATAGGAATACGAAACGAACAACAAATCATAATTATAAAAATAAATTATCATCAATTTTAAATAATCGTTCATCATTTGAATCCATTTTTCAGATGGAATGAATCATGTTCTATATAAATTAATAAAATATGGGATTAATACCATATATAAAACATATAAAATCCATTTTTTATCAGTACCTATTGGATAATGCTTCTACATCATTGACATTCGTGAGTTCAATGAACCTTGCTGATGAAGACTCACGTCATGGCGACAATAATTTATCGACAATCATTTCTACATAAAAAAAGCACTCTTCATCAACAAACTAAAGAATACTTGGGTTATTTGGGTGACCCTAAGGTCTTCCCAAAACTAAAAGTTTATAGGATAATATTAGTGTAACACCCCAAGATTTCATAGTGTGTTATTTTTTCAAAATAATTCAATAACTTACACTACACGCAACACCGAGTTCAAGCACACCATGACTTACTAAACAAGCCATTAAAAATAGGTTATGAATAGTATAAAATAAATTTTAAACTTTATATAATCCTTATAATTTTAGAATCCATATTATGAGTTTCTTTGAAATAATGTAAGAAAAAATTCATTTTCAGTATTACACTTTTACAAAATTTTAATAGTAAACACTTTTTAAATCCATATTTTAAACTTTTATATTTTCAATTTGACCAAATAAATTTACTTTTTAGAATGGGGACATCAAAAATTTACAATGAAACATCCCAAGCTTCCATGGTACATTTCCCTTTGAATAATGAAATGGCGTACATTGTACGCAACTTCGAGATTCTAACACACCACAACCAATCAAACTAGCTGTTATGAATAGTAATACCTAATTTTTTAAATTTCATAAATTTTATCTTTCGAAATGGACTTCATTTTTGGATTCATGATATTGAAATTTTCATAGGGTGAAATTTTGGTACTTTTCAGATAACTTTCATATTTTGATGAATAGTGAAAATTACTAAATTTTAATTAAAAACAACTTTTTTAATCGAAATAATTAATACTGATAAATTATTAATTTGAGTGGTTTTAAAGTATATTTAGAATATATTTTTACCATTTAATACAATTTTGGTCATTGGATGCAATTTCACATTTAAACCAGACATAAACAACTGTCCATCTTTTGATAGTTATTATCTCTTAAAAACACGCTATTTGTTTTGACGATGGGAATTAATTTTTAAATTAGTTAATGAAACTGATATTTTCTTAATTTGGTAAAATAGACATCATTTTTGAATTCATAATATCAAATATATCTTAGGAATAATTTTTTGTATTTTTCTGGAAACTTTCATTTTTTGATGAATAGTGAAACTACTAAGTGGTAGTTACAAAACTGAATTTTTCATAAAACATAATTTTACCACTTCTGTGAGTGGAATTTCAAAAATCCAAGAGACACGGTTAATATCAAAGAGTAAAATTTGGTTCAATTATATGAAAATAATTTTTGTGAATAGTAACTTTTTACTTTTATTTACCACTGTTAAAAGTAAATAGGGTAATTAAGGGTAAAATGATATTAATGTTACCCTAACACATGTCAAAATTCTAGTGGACAAGTGTATATTGACCAAATACAATCTTATGAGTAAAATATTATCATTTAGGTCCACTTGTATTATATTATGACATTTATTATTATTTAATTCATAGAAGAGTTAAAAGAGTTAAAATCAATGTTTATTTACAAAAACATTTTTCATATTGTGTTTTACATAAGATAAATTCGATTGAAAATATTTATATGAAATCTAAAGATATTTCCTACATAATGGTATTTTATTTATAATTTTTCGATATTAAATAATTTAATTTATTTATGACACAATGGTTATACAGTAATTACCTAATTAATGAACAAATTAGAATAATTGATATTATAAATAACCAAATAAATGTATTTTGAGACTTTTTATAAATACCAATAATTTTATAGGATAATATGACAAGTTAGTATTTATTTAATTAACTTTTTTTGAAGTAATCATTCTGTTATGAGTTTTACAAAAATCAATTATTGAATCATGTGAAAATTGACATAAAGGAGTTTTTAAAACAAATATAATATTATTAATTGATATTAAATTCCTAAAAATATAAAGTTCGGCCAAAAGACTTATATCATGATAGGTATATCATTAATGGACCACTTGGGGGTCTCTTGGATGTATATAGTATGTTTATTAACCATATAATATATAAATACAAAGAGACATTGTAAAAGTGAAACTAATTAACTAAGAGTTAATATATAAATATAATGTTAATATAATGACCCAAAATTGTATAAATTCTATTGGTTGACTGGTTTTCGACCAATCCCAACCTTAAACTTTATATAATCTACTTTTTATCCATTAGAAACCGAATACAAATTTATTATAAAATAATATTTTTAGCTTTTCCAAAGGTGCCCCTCACCCCTCTTATAAAAGGGTACTCCCCCTTCTCACTAATTCACACATTAAAATCCCTTTCGCTCGGCCAAAACCTGCCCAAATACTCACTAAACTTCCCTCAGTTAAACCTAGAGGCCTTAGTTTGATCAGGAAGCTATCCTAAGGATCCCTTTTGATCAAATCAAAAGAATGAACCCGAAGAAGAGGTAATGTTTTCACCACCCTCTTTCAAGTTCCTTTCTTCTTCAACATCTTCTTTATTTGTTATTTCTATTCTAAAATAATAAATCCAGTATATTCTATATACTGTGATTTCATTATAAATATGGTACAACCATATTAAGTATTCTATCCATCCTTTGAATGGCATGTCACCATACGTGCGTACGTACGACTTACCGTCTCCACGTCGTGGTGTAATTGTCATTCAATAAATTATTATTTGGATGGGTATAATAATGATGTGTAATTCATGTAAATAATAAATATAAAATGATAATGATTCCGTATATATGATATATGATCCAATTATATATTATTTTACTGTCAAAAGAATGATATTGCCGCTCGTGCGTACGTACGGACTACCGTCTCCACGAACGCGATGAGATTCATTTTCCATCATATCCATTCTAGTCTTATTCTCATTTGATGATAAATAATAGTATCTAGGGAATCGATATCACTCTGTATATGATTAAGATACAACCTATCCATGAAAAGCTTGGCTTACGTAACATAACATAAAAAAGAAAATGAGTAAGTTAACACCCGAAACAACGATAATACCAAGATATTATTAACAAATAAAATGTTAAAATAGCATATATGATATCATATTAATGTATATGATTCATGTATAATTTAATAACAATTATATCACCATGATACAAGAGGTTAACCTACCCCCAACCAAGGAAAAAGTACAAGGTAAGGGTTTATTTCACAATCTCTTCATTATTCGAGGTTGTTTATACGTAATAATCTACTGGGACCTCTTTATCATCCACATCCATGTTTCTTAAAAATGTATTTAAAAACATTCTTTCTATTTTACATAATATGGGTTAAAGTCATTTATACCCTTGTTTGACTTTTTATAAGATGTTTATAAAGGAATCTTTCTGTCATTTTTCAAACAAGGTCATTTTTACCCTTTTCGACAGAATTAAGGTAAGAATGTTTTTTTATCTTATACAGTGGGTGCAGCTATTTTCCGCCTTTATAAAATTTTCGAAGATTTCCTTACAAGATTATAAGGATATTTTCAAAGTAAATGTTTTATTTTATAATTATGTGACTTTTAAATTATTTCAAAATGAATATTTTAAGAATTTCTGAAAGGTACTCTTTATCAAAATCAGAATTGCAAATGTTTTAAAGAGTTATCTTTCTAAATATTTTTAATTAATTTCCATGTTTTGCAATTATTTTAAGGATTTATTTATATGGAAATGAATGTTTTGAAATGATATTTCGTTTCAAAAGTTTTGAAGTTGTATGAGACACTTTGATCCAAAAATATCTTTTAAATTACTTCCTTAATTATTGTGTGACATTTAAATGATTTTAAAAAAAGAGATATTTCTCTCAAATAGTTTTGATTTCATCTATGTCAACATCCATTGATGGATTTTAAGTTTATTTGATGTTGAATTATTATGTTACAAAACTTCCATATTTTTTTGAAGTTTTTGTGATGTGTTTGATTGTGGTTGTGTTATTATTATACCATTCGTGGTTTATGGATGAAGTATTTAAATTTCGTATGCTAGTTTTAATACGAATGTTTATGTTATGTTTGAAACCTTTCATATGGTAATGCATTGGACATAATATGTGATAGGTGGAGCCCGCTATAGCTCCTCGATGCATCAGTAGATCTCATGAGACAAACTAGTTTCTTGGCAGAAGGCCCTGGAAAAATCTTATTTGTAGTCTTGGCACGAGGCCTAGGCTATGTGGTTATGATAGTCTGGCATTATGCATTCCATTATTATGAAAATGGGTTATTGATATTTCATGTGATTATTCGATTAGTATAATATCCATGTGAATAAGTAAATGGAATTATTTAATCTTATTTTTGTCATACTATGTTGAAGTTAAAGTTTAAAAGGCTTTTGTTTTAGTTATACATTTCCTTCAATGTTTATACTAATTTATGAATTTTTCCGCTATATTGTTATCCTTACTGGGCATTTTAACTCACCCCTTTTTCTATGTTTTATTTTTCCCAGGATGTGAAGATGTATTTTATGAATGACCTACTGGGATAGTATGAGGGGATATGAAGACAATATATTGTTGTAGTTTTTCACTTATTGATGTAATGTAAACTTTATGAATATATCTAGTGTTTCCAATGCTACAAAACTAATTGGTCTTTCGAGGCATGATATTTTGTGATCATTCCAAAGTTATATAATAATGCACCGACTCTGGGTCACTGGGGTCGAGGAGTTACAGTTGGTATCATAGGAATTTTAGTAGAAACCTTAGAAGCTAGATTTAGATAAACTCTGATTATAACACATAGATCTAAGATGGACTTTGAGGATTAGTATAAAAGAACATCCTAGAATTTTGGTATTGTATAATTTTTTTTTAGTTTTCCGAACAATACATCCTTGTCTGGATATGAGCAGGTAGAGGCGGCTCTGGCATAGATATACCTAGGGGTAAAACCCAAAAACCCCGCTTTGAGCTAGACTCGGACGGGAACTGGTGCACGACAACGAGCCTTGCTGCACTCTTGGTTAAGACACTCCCGAGGGATATGCTTAGGATAATTCTCATTTTCATTACAAACCATTATGAAGGGTTTATGAGTATATAATTTCTCAAAGGAGACATTTTTATGATTATGGATTATATCCATAAACTATTTAATTTATGTTATGTGTTTTATAAGTTTGGGATTAGGTATTGTTATTCATAAACTAATCTAGTGTGTTCCATTGTTTAGAAAGGGCACCGAGTCGAAGGAATGAGAACTCCAGCAATTCACATGATCCAAAGAGAAAAAAGGATCATATCTTTCATGGTCTTAAGCCAGAATTTATAAGAGAAATTGTCTCCCATGTATTATCATCATATGAAGAAATAATATCATGTGTTGATAAGATAAGTAAAGAGTTTACTGAGTCATATGGCTTTGAAGGTAAGCAAGAGAAGAAAAGGATGGAAGAGGGAAAGATGGATAAAGGGAAGAGGGAAAAGAAGAATTTTCCCATATGTGATAACTATGGGAAGAAACACCATGGAACTTGCCTGAAAGGAATGGGAGTTTGTTATAAGTGTGGAGGAAAAGGGAACAAAGTACGTTACTGCAAGGGTAAGAAAATGGTTTCAAATGTACAATGCTTCATTTGAAAGGAGTTTGGACACTATGCGAACCTATGTCCCAGTAATCAGACTATGCCACAAATGATTCTATGGGATAATAATCAAGTTATGATACTACCACATATGAATAAGAATGATTAAAGTTCTTATGTTGATTATGTAATTTGAGTGTTGTATCAACAATGTACTTGTTATAATAATTATGGAGTATATAAGGATTGTATTGCAGTACTATTTCATTAAGGACTTGAGATTGTGTGGAACAAAGAAAAGTGACTCAATAGAAAGCCAGATTTTTGGAAAATATATGGTTGAGAGAAAGATAAACCATAATATGGTTCTGATACCGAGGTAGTTATTTTAGAATAATACATTATTGATTTGGATAAATTATATTGGATATTCTTGATTACCTTGAAACTGATTAATGATTTGTATATTCCATCATTGTTGGAGTTTGAAACATTTTTTGATTGAAGGAGTATATATATTATTCTTTAAGGAATAAGGGATCATGAATGTAATCAATATGGTTTTATGGTAATTCAGGATGTTGCAGTGTTTTAAAAGAATACATGATGAAGGTGTTCAAATGTTATTACGCGGCAAAAAGGATCTTCAGTGTGTATACCTTCCTTGTAAATTTTTTACTGAAGTATTTTGGATAGTTCTAGTTTGGATTATTTTGGATTTCCATAAAAAGGACAACCCGGAGGTCGGGTGGCAACCCGCCGTGTCCGGCAATGCCGGGAGACTTGAACCCACAACCGAAGGGCGATAAGGGTGTATCATGTACCACTGACCCATGTGATTCCCTGAATTGAATAATGTCGTTTTTAATGGTTCTACTAGATGATTTATAAATTCATATTTTGAACCCTATATGAATAGGATAAATAGAATATTATTTTTAAGTTATATTATCTTTTAGAGTAAACGATGATTTTTTGGTAGAACATAGTTAAAGGATAAGACTCTACTTTTCAAGTATATATTTTTCTACTTCTCTTATTCAATGAAGAAATTAATTCTTATACTTTAGTGAAGGGATCTTAAAACAAAAAAATTAGTGTTATCTCAATACAATATGTTTTGTTGAACTGATGGTATTTTAAATCATCATAGAATGATGAATTTAAGGCCCTGAATTTTACACTTGTTTTTGATTGATGACCTCAATCACTACCTATAAATATTTATGTTTTCCCTCCAATTATATTTCTCTAATTGTCACCAATGTTATCCGAATAGAGATCCTAATTTGGTGGTGACCCTTTCATTTCTCTTTTCCTCTTATTAAGACTAAATTTTATTAACCGAATTTCCGATGTGGGTTTTCCCACAAAGATATTTTCTATATTCAACCTTTTATTTTCGAAGAACAATTTCAAATTGCGAAGATGCAATTTATTGAAGGAGGGGAGAATGTAACACCCCAAGATTTCATAGTGTGTTAATTCTTCAAAATAATTCAATAACTTGAACTACACGCAACACCGAGTTCAAGCACACCATGACTTACTAAACAAGTCGTTAAAAAGAGGTTATGAATATTATTAACTAAATTTTATACTTTATATAATCCTTATAATTTTAGAATCCATATTATGAGTTTCTTTAACATAATTTAAGAACAAATTCATTTT
Source organism: Viscum album (assembly GCA_963277665.1). Taxonomy (NCBI): domain Eukaryota; kingdom Viridiplantae; phylum Streptophyta; class Magnoliopsida; order Santalales; family Viscaceae; genus Viscum; species Viscum album. Next base: position 902,800,757 of record OY728122.1, on the reverse strand, counting down.
CAGTATTTGACTTTTACAAACATTTAATAGTAAACCCTTTTTAAATCCAATATTTTAAACTTTTATATATTCAATTTGACTAAATAAATTTACTTTTTAGAATGGGGATATCAAAAATTTACAATGAAACATCCCAAGATTCCATGGTACGTTTCCCTTTGAATAATGCAATGGCATGCATTGTACGCAACTTCGAGATTCTAACACACCACAACCAATGAAACTAGCCATTATGAGTAGTTATACATACTTTTTGAAATTTTATAAATTTTATCTTTCGAAATAGACTTCATTTTTGGATTCATGATATCGAAATTAGCTTAGGGTGAAATTTTGGTACTTTTCGGATACCTTTAATATTTTGATGAATAGTGAAAATTACTAAATTTTAATTAAAAACAACTTTTTTAATTGAAATAATCAATAGTGATAAATTATTAATTTTATTGGTTTTAAAGTATATTTATAATATATTTTTACCATTTAATACAATGTTTTTCATTGGATGTAATTTCACATTTAAACTAGACATAAACAAGTGTCAATCTTTTGATAGTTATTATCTCTTAAAAACACGCTATTTGTTTTGATGACGGGAATTAATTATTAAATTAATTGATGCAACTGATATGTTCTGAATTTGGTAAAACAGACATAATTTTTGAATTCATAAAATCAAAGATATCTTAGGCAGAATTTTTGGTATTTTTCTAGAAACATTCATTTTTTGATGAATAGTGAAACCACTAAGTGATAGTTAAAGAACTGAATTTTTCATAAAACATAATTTTACCACTTTTGTGAGTGGAATTTCAAAAATCAGAGAGACACGGTTAATATCAAGGAGTAAAATGTGGTTCAATGAGATGAAATTTTTTTTGGTGAATAGTAACTTTTTACTTTTATTTACCACGGTTAAAAGTAAATAGGGTAATTAAGGGTAAAAATGATATTAATATTACCCTAACACATGTCCTAATTCTATTGGAAAAGTGTATCTCGACCAAAAACAATCTTAGGAGTAAACTTTTATCATTTAGGTCCACTTTTATTAGATTAGGTCATTTATTATTATTTAAATAAAAAAAGAGTTAAAAGAGTTAAAATCAATGTTTATTTACTAAAACATTTTTAATATAGGGTTATACATAAGATAAATTCAATTGTAAATATTAAGTAGAAATATTAAGAGATCTACTACATAATGGTACTTTATTTATAATTTTTAGACATTAAATAATTTAATTTATTTATGACACAATGGTGATACAATAATTACCTAATTAATGAAAAAATTAGAATAATTGATATTATAAATACCCAAATAAATGTAATTTGAGACTTTTTATAAATAAAAATATTTTTATGGGTTAATATGACATGTTAGGATTGATTTAAGTAACATTTTTAGAAGTAATCATTCTGTTTTGATTTTTAATAAAATCAATTATTGAATAGTGTCAAAATTGACATAAAAGAGTTTCTAAAACTAATATTATATTATTAATTGATATTAAATTCCTAAAAATATAGGGTTCGGACAAGAGACTTATATCATGATATCTGTTTCATTAATGGACCACTTGGGGGTCGCTTGAATGTATATAGTAAGTTTATTTACCATATAATATAAAAATACAAAGAGGCATTGTAAAAGTGAATCTAATTAACTAAGAGTTAATCCTTACAGAAAAGGTTAATATAATGACCCAAACCGGTATAATTCTATTAGTTGAGTGGATTTATACCCATCCCCACCTTAACCTTTAAATAATCCACTTTGTAGCCATTATATACCGAAAATGAATTTATTGTAAAATAATATTTTTAGCTTTTCCAAAGGTGCCCCTCACCCATCTTATAAAAGGGAACTCCCCCTTCTCACTAATTCACACATTCAATGCCCTTTGGCTTGGACAAACACTATCCAAATACTCTCTCAACATCCCTCACTTAATCCTAAAGGCCATAGTTTGATAAGGAAGCTATCCTAAGGATCCCTTTTGATCAAATCAAACGGAAGAACCCGAAGAAGAGGTAATGTTTTCACCACACTCTTTCATGTTTCTTTTTTCTTCAACTTATTCTTTAATTGTTATTTCTATTATAAAATAATAACACCAATATCTTCTATATACTGTGATGTCATTATAAATATGGTACAACCATATTTAGTATTCTATCCATCCTTTGAATGGCACGTCACCATACGTGCGTACGTACGGCTTACCGTCTCCACGTCGTGGTGTAATTGTCATTGAATAAATTATTATTTGGATGGGTATAATAATGATGTGTAATTCATGTAAATAATAAATATAACATGATAATTATTCTTTATATATGATATACCATCCAATTATATATTATTTTAATGTCAAAAGAATGATATTGTCGCTCGTACGTACGTATGGACTACCGTCTCCACGAACGCGATGAGATTCATTCTCCATCGTATCAATTCAAGTCTAATTCTCATTTGATGATAAATAATAGTATTTAAGGGCTTGATATCATTCTGGATATGATTAAGATACAATCTATCCATGACAATCATGACTTAAGTAACAAAACATATAAATGAAAACGAGTAAGTTAACACCCGAAACAACGATAATACCAGGATATTATTAACAAATAAAATGTTAAAATATCATATATGATATCATATTAATGTATATGATTCTTGTATAATTTAATAACAATTATTTCACCATTATCCAGGAGTTTAACCTACCCCCAACCAAGGAAAAGGTATAAGGTAAGGGTTTATTTCGCAATCTCTTCATTATTCGAGGTTGTTTATACGTAATAATATACTGGGATCTCTTTATCATCCACATCCATGTTTCTTAAAAATGTATTTCAAAACATTCTTACTATTTTACAGAATATGGGTTAAATTCATTTATACCCCTGTTTGACTTTTGATAAGAAGTTTTTAAAATAATCTTTCCGTCATTTTCCAAACAAGGTCCTTTTTAACCTTTTCGACAGAATTAAGGTAAGAATATTTTTTTAACTTATACGGCAGGTGCGGCTATTTTCCTCCGTTATAAAACTTTCTAAGCTTCCCTTACAAGATTATAAGGATATTTTCAAAGTAAATGTTTTATTTTATAATTATGTGACATTTAAATGATTTCAAAATGAATATTTTAAGAATTTCTGAAAGGTACTCTATCAAAATCAGAATTTTAATTGTTTTAAAGGTTTATCTTTCTAAATCTTTTTAATTAATGTCCATGTTTTCAAATGATTTTAAGGATTTATTTATATGGGAATGAATTTTTTGAAATGATATTTATTTTCAAAAGTTTCTAAGTGGTATGGGACACTTTGATCTAAAAATATCTTTTAAATTACTTCCTTAATAAATGTGTGACTTTTAAATGATTTAAAAAAAGAGGTATTTCTCTCAAATAGTTTTTATTTCATCTATGTCAACATCCTTTGATGGAATTTAAGTTTTTTTGAAGTTGATTTATTATGATACAAAACTTCCATATTGTTTTGAAGTTTTTTTGATGTGTTTGACTGTGGATGTGTTATTCTTATACCATTCGTGGTTTATGGATGAAGTATTTACATTTCGTATGCTAGTTTTAACACGAATGTTTATGTTATCTTTGAACCCTTTAATATGGGAATTCATTGGACTTAATATGTGACGGGTGGAGCCCGCTATATCTCCTTGATGCATCTATAGTTCTCATGAGACAAACTAGTGGCTTGGCACAAGGCCTTGGCAAAATCATATGTGTAGTCTTGGCACGAGGCCTTGGCTATGTGATTATGGTAGTCTGGCATTACGCATTCCATTATTATGAATAGGGGTTATTGATATTGCATGTGATTATTCGATTAGTAGAATAACCATGTGAATATGTAAATGGAATTATTTCATCTTATTTTTTCCATAATATGTTTACGTTTAAGTTTAAAAGGCTTTTGTTTTAGTTATACATTGCCTTAAATGTTTATTCTTATTTATGAAAGTTTCCGCTATATTTTTATCCTTACTAGGAATTTGAGCTCACCCCTTTCCTATGTTTTATTTTTCACAGGATGTGAAGAATTATTTTATGAATACAGGGATAGTATGAGGGGATATGAAGACAATATATTGTTGTAGTTTTTCACTTATTGATGTAATGTAAACTTTATGAATATATCTAGTGTTTCCAAGGCTACTAAACTAATCGGTCTTTCGAGACATGATCTTTTGTGATCATGCCATTATTATGTAATAATGCACCGAATCTGGGTAACTGGGGTCGGGGCATTACAATTAGTCAATTGTAATTAAATTACATGTATTTTAAAAAGATGATTTTTCATTTATTGTCTCCAATTGTTGAATTTAAATGATCCACCCAATGATGAAAAATTATATTTCACACCTATGATAAATCATATATTCCAAATTTAATTTAATTTTTATATTTTCTATCTATGACTAAGATTTAGAGTTATTCCATTACATTACGAAACTGTTTAAACGTGATAATATATATTAAATTTTTCATGTAAATAAATACCAAGATTCATGGTGCCTTAGAGCACAATCCTCACTCATCAAATTGATTTCAATATATTTTTCAAAAATTATAATACATTACAATGAAAGAATAGGGTCATTAAATTATCTATGGATCATATATTTTCAACCAAAAAATATTTGTAAAAATAAATTTGATGAGTCTTTATATAGTTTTCCCACTCCCGAGTTCTATCCAACAGAATCATATGCTTCTAATAGAAAAAAGAACCTAAAGAATATTTCTACCATTAAGGATCATATTAATCTAATATTGAATCTTGGATAAGTACTATATAAACTTAGCTGTATCTGTGATTTCAATCTCATCCCAAACGAAAACATTTGACCGGTCATGAACATAATTCATTTTCTAGGAAATTTGGAACACATTGTGAACTCAATATAATTTTATAAGTATGGATATGAAATACACCGAATTTTCCATCCTATGAACTATTTGTAAGGTTCCAACAAATATTTGTGATAACATACCACCATATACAAGTATATGATGTCCTTGTCAAGTTGAGACATTAAAGATCATATGGTACCCCCAATCAAACTCTATATTCCGAAATCATTGGTCATTAAAATAATTCATTTTTCTTTTCAGTAGTCCTCAACTACTTATCGATAAACTGCACATATTCCATTATATCGTACACTACTTCTGAGACCATGATAGTTTACTCTCTTACATCCATCCATCAATTTCATGAACCGTATAGTATCTCATTCAAGGAATGGAATATGGTTATACAAAATTTACCATAATAATAATTATTAATAATCAACTCAACTAAATATACATTATCATACCAACTATAATCAAGGACCAAAATTCAATCCCATATTATGACCTCATGAATATATATGGTTCACTCAGTCTAGCCATCTATCAGGCGATAAAATATTGTTCTCAAATGAAATTGAATACCAAGGTAATCATTCAATCATATACATAATCATGAAATCATGTGAGAATGAGGGTATAAAATTATCTTTGAGAGAAAACCAGGATGCCAAACTATATCCTCTCGATTAATTAATCACAATCTCTATACTAAAAAAATATCTCAGACACCAAGTATATGGCCCAAACTAGTGAGCCAGTAGTTCATCACCAAGCTATCATTGTAACCCTGCTCTAAATTTATAAATATGGGGAACTAGATAACCAATTAGATATCTCTTAAAAATCATATTAGATAATTTATATTCACCTATATTCTACCCATTTTAGATTAATTATTACAAGGGATCTGAAGTACTGGAGAAAATTTGTATGATAATTTGACAGTATCCTACCAAAACTTATAAGTTATGTGCCTCAGATATGATATAGGGAGGAACCCATGTTTTCACTACCTATACCATGGTTGATTCATGTACATATCCCCATTTAAGATGACATATATTTGTAATTGTACTTAATGAATGTAGAAATGAAACATTAAGATATTTCTACTATAATTGTTATCTTAGCGTATGTCTAGTAATATACTCAAATGTCTAATGTTTTCCACATTTGAATCTAGAAACTACTGATATCATTGAAGAAGGATTTTTGAAATAATATAATATCTATTAATGATTATATTCACCAGTTCCATGAATCCTATTATTTCATTCATCTCACTGATTGGAATCACCATACACTCTTAGTAAATTTAGGTACATTATAATTTCATCATTGGTGTATCCCCATCACGAACTCTAAAAATATGATAACCTAACCTAATGTCTATCTCCGAAAATAGACTCATCCATTTCAACAAGTTAATGTGTTCTTAAATTCATGATAGGATATAATAATTCATGATGTTTACATGATTCTGGTTAATGTAATCAACACATAACCTCATTATAACATTCATCTACTAAGATAAATTTTTAGGGTTGCACATGGAGAAAATATGGTTCTATAAAAATCCATTATCAACAAAATCCCAAAAATTACCTTCAATTTTCAATTATCTATAGGATCCATTAAATATGATAGTGAAAATATAGGAAAATTACCAAGGTTCTTTTAGATAAATTGGTTATCTCCAGGTCCATATGTATCCTTGAATAATCCCTTTAGATGCCTTCTTCAAACTCCAATTTTATTATATGATTCTAAAATATCATAATATATACTAATCCAAGGGTAAAACTATCTATATTTGGAGAAGTTTCTATATCCACCATTTTACAATTTTGTCATACTCTACATTTTTTCCCTTATCACCCTCCATCGAAAACCTCATCCCATCTTTGTAGAAGCACCACATCCCATTCTTGAAATAGTAAATCGCAAAATGAAATTTTGAGATCCATTAATTATTTACTATGAAAGCATGTAGAATAATTATAACTATTTATTGATCAAAATGGAAGAATATTCCTCTTATATAATGGTCACACTATCATAAATACTGTGTGATTTATGAATTAAAAGAGTCTGGAACCGCAAGGGTCATGCCTAAGGCTCAATTAGAATCTATAAATCCTGAACAAAGGATGTGGTTGGAGTAGTGTGTCATAAATTTTTTATCTACAACTACATTATCTAATATAGTGAAGATTCATACCATACTTTTAATCATCTTATGTGACACTTTGTCACATTCCTCAACTACTTGCAGCGGTCCTCATCCCTAAACATTATCTCATTGATCGTCAAATGGACCACATGGTTGAGGTGGTAAAAATAAATTCAATCCATAAGAATATCTTAAATGTCATCAAGATCCACATAAATATCTTCTACAATGTGTAATTATCATATTGATCCAATTACCCTATCTAGGTATTCCATTCATGTTCTCTCTATTCGTTGTACAATGGTTCTGACATACTAAATTGAGAAGTCACAAACTATAGAAAGGGTATGAAAACCTCTCCATTATGTAACTTGAACTATCATGAGGTAACTCGACTATATATACTATTATATAATACTATATCTAGAAACTTATACTGTTCTTATATCATTTAGTTTTATGTCCACTACCATATTCTGATGTCTCGCCTCCTGGGATCCCACTACTAGCAGTAACTATCACTATCTTCTTGGCTAGGAAGCTCTCCAGCAACATGGATTGTTAATGAACTATAGAATATATAGGAATTAAAATGGATATAACACCATCGGTCATATATGTATATGTTAAATTCATGACGTTATGTTTATAGAGAAACAAATATGAAACAATCTCACTTAAGTATTTCGAGAAGTTAGTGAACCTCGATAGATAATCATCTAGTGTCTTGATGCCTTTCTAAAGCTCTATAATTTCATGGATGCACATTTATAAAAAATATATACAAATAACACCTATTATAAAATAGTTTTGTAAATCAATCGATGAATGTGTACCCTCATCATATTGTTAAGTGCCTAGAAACCACCATCTCCAATGAAACCATACAGAAGGCTATGCATTTTATCCACCATCTAAATGAGAGGGGTAACGACTTTGTAGAAAATGTACCAACTATATATAGTAAGTCCTAAAATACCAAGGGGTATTTGTCTCCCTAAAATCATTAGGTTTGAATTCCTATAAAGCTATTATATAATTCCAAGCCTATGAACTTCTATAGTTGAAACTGTCGATGAAACTTGCATATCGATGGGTGTAGGTATGATTAGAAGACCACATAGAGGTGAAATATCTTGGAAAATACCTTCTACTAAAGCCTCATCATTAGTATTCTTTTTATTATGATTCATATGTGGATTAATAGCTGTTGGTTATCATGGAGGCATCTTAACAATTTCATGATAGAGCATGGTCAATGTTTTTATTGTGGGACCTGACTCATAAATGATATAGAAAACATAACTTATTAAAATATGTGGCATGTCACCGTGATTACACTGAAATATATTCCTAATTATATTTAGTCAATAACTAGGTTATCAACATCATGTTGAATATATACATCAAACACGTAATCAATACTATGATCTCTAACCAGAGAGTCGATGACATTTCACCTTAAAAATATTTCCCTAGATTAAAAACCAATCCTCATAAGAAGAAAATCTGAAATAAATGTTCCTAGTGTGAACTCCTCTGATAAAACACTTTTAAAAGAGACTAAAAATATCCCAACTAATCAATTTTAGGCCGATTATGACAACCTGACACCTCTTTGTATAGGATAATGTAGAGAGACCAACACCGAGTAGGTATATCACTCAAAGGGAAGCCATATCATATGGTACTAGTAAAAACTCACACATCTCCAAACCCCCACATAATATAGAAAGGTGAAATTAAAATAATACCAAAATTAATTAATATATCTATATACAATATTAATTTATGAGATGTGCACTAGAAATGATCTAGGAAAAAATATAATCCAACTAGTGTCGTAATTATAGTTGAACCCTTTACAAAGGATGGGATTATAATCAAATATAAAATATTGTACAAACCCTGAAATATTATCTCAAATATGATATCCTTCCTTTATTCCACCTTAGAATCAATCAAAATTAATGTAAACTTCATAATACCTAACATTCCATTTAGATCCCATCTATGGGTGATAATATACATACATAGTATGAATGTCAAAAATCCACAAACAAAATGCTACGAGAGATTAGTGTTGTTATCATAAAATATAAATGTCATCAAGAGAATTAGAAATTGGTTTAATAACCTATATTTACAAAATTTATAAACTAATTAATAATTAATGTCCAAAAAATAAAATACATGTATTTAATTCATCATGGGGATTCAAGGCATCACAAAATCTTGGAGAAATCACTCAATTTGTTTACTAACACATATGAAACCCCTCCAGGATTTCATGCCCATCTAGAACGGTCATCAAGAAGTATATCTTGGAATCCAAAAGATATAGATACATATATAGGGGATCTCAACCAAGACCTATGGTGTAGATAATAATAAACATAGTACAAATTTCTTTGTATGGGATCAATCACTAAGGTATGTTGGTCATGGTTTCATAAATTTTCCTATGGAAGATGAAAATAATACACTACTAAAAAATAGCCTATATCAGCGCTAAAAATGGATTTAACAGCACTAAAAAAGCACTGTAAAGCTCATCACTAATATAGGGGGTCCCTTTTATTAGTGCTCTGCAAAGCACGGATAAAGGCCGCTTTTATCAGCACTAAAAAAGCGCTGATAAAAGACCACTTTATCAGCACTTTTTTTAGCGCTGATAAAGGTCAAAAAAAATTAAAAAATTTAAAAATAATACGGGAAGTGCTTTTATCAGCACTTCACACCCCCATTATCAGCACTAGGAGGTCTCCCGCACACTGCCCCTCCCGTACATCCTCATACGCGCACACCCCCTTCGCTTCCACCCGAACTCGAACCCGGGACCTCCCCCCTTTTGCAGTTGCACCTTTACCATTATGAAATTTCGTTTTGTTCTCTATTTAATGATATATCTATATATATAGTAATATTTATTCATATATTGATATAGATTCATATTAATATAAATATATTTATTCATATATTAGTATATATATATTCATTAGTATATTAATATATTTATATATATATTTAGTTATTATTTTTATACGTATATTTATTTGTATATTAATATATAATTATAAGATTAGTTTTAAATACATTTATGAAAAAATATGTTTTTAATGTGTTTTTATAAATAAATAAATACATACATACATACATAGATATATACAACACACAAACACACACAGAGAGAGACACACACACAAACACATATATATTTACGAATAAACACATATATATGTGTATTTGAAAATCCATAAAATGTACTTATAAAGATTAGTTTTAAATAAATTTATGAAAAAATATGTTTTTGATGTGTGTTTATAATTAAATAAATAAATACATACATATATACATATATACAACACAGAGACAGACACATAGACATCCACACACACACAGAAACACATATTTTTATGAATAAATACATATATATGTGTATTTGAAAAACCAAAGAATGTTAAAATGACCATAACATATAATCTAGAATTCCGTTTCAACGCCACAACTAGAAAAATCGAATCAAAGAAACAATCTTCGACATTATATGTGGTACAGGCCTAACAGACATCCAGATTAGAAGTTATACTTATTTTAATGTTAAAAAATCAGGGTATCCCGACAAAAAACTCAGTTTTGGAGGCCTTCTGGGACTTTTTGGGCTAGAAAACTATGACAAAAGCATTTCCTGGGTCACTAGCACGTAGATCTCATTGCAGGCATTGATTTGATATACTGTAGAGCTCAAATGGACACTTGGATCAAAAGTTATGGCCGTTTGATGTTTGAGAAACATTTTCAACATATTTTAGATCTTTTATTAATTGTTTTTATTTTTTGTGTCCTGGAATTGTTATTAAATGACTTTTAATCCATAATAATTATAAAATTATTAATTAATAATATTTTTTAAATATTCTGAAGCCATTTTCACTAAATTTCTTATATATTAAATGTAATAGTCTATTTATACATATCTATAACATATTTAAATATATATATTGTATTTATATCAATATAAATATACTTATATAACAAAATATTATCTTTCATGAAATATTTTTTTGAAACATAACATTTATTAGCGCTCCGGAAAAGCCCTGATATATGTGGGGCCTTTATCTGTGCTAAAAAAAGAGCTGATAAAGGGTGGCTTTATCAGCGCTTTTTTAGTGCTGATAAAAGGACCCTTAATCAGTGCTTATTTTTAGCACTGATAAAGGCCCCCTTTATCAGCGCCTTTTTTAGCTCTGATAAAATTGAAGCGCATCCCTTGCCCATTTCTGTAGTAGTGATAGAGGATAACGCTCTAGGACACACCGAGGTATTGAATAATGCTTTATGAGATTAATCATATAGATAATATCAAATCATATTTATTGTATGTTATTTCTAATAGTACCCTCATAGTGATTATCCATGGGAACATCCCCTATACATAGTTTTCAACATAGTGGTGTACAATGGCCTCCACCATCCCTAGAAAAAATACATAGTGTATTCTACATATCAAATTTTTTTTTCTCTTCCCTATGTTTACCCACGTACTCATTCCCATGCATATGTAACATACATTGAGTCTGTATACTTTATCTCTTTTCCATATACTTTGGGGGTGCTTGGGTACTTTGTCCGATCTCAGGTGCTTGGACTGTGTCACCTTGCTTGGATGTGTCAGTATGCCCATGTCATACCCACATACCATCGTCATTCACATGTACTTATCCCGATATATAACCATGAATTAATGTGTATACATCGAGATGTTGTCCATGAGTTTCACAATGGGTGATAATTCCTCATTACGAGTGATATTGTATTATCGAGAAACCCAAGCTTCAATAATAAGGGAATACAACATGTGTCTTTTTTCTCTAGTACATGTTCTATATGTATGGGATTTCTAAAAATTCAAGTCCACATAATTTTCCTACCCTATACCACCACCACATATAATTCCTCCTTAAATTACATTGATGATCTCAGATACAGGGAGGACTATTACGTACCAATAATTAGTGGCCTTAATTTATCTACCCAATCATCTCATGGTTCAATCCCATTATGAAACTCCCCTAAAAAAGAATCCCATTATGTACGGATCAAATGATCCACCAATAATACATTTCTAATCTCTTGAACACCAATCCAAACCTCACATGTACTATTTATCCATAATTTATTCCCACCAAAATGATATTTTATACCAATGATCGAATTTCCGATGTTCTTTTTTTCCTTTTGTTAAATTAACCATTTCCTAAACAAATACTAATTGTGAATAGATAAAGAGAAAACATGGAATTAAAAATTCTAAAAAATAAATTAATGAGTATAGAACTTATTCATGAAGTCTTCAATTCATTCATATAAAATATTCAAATGAAGATGAGTAATCATTTATCAGAAAAAAATCAGGGATAAATATTCATGAATAAAAATCATTAATCGACCTATGGATCAATTTTTTAGGTAAAATTTATCTTACGAATAGAATAAAATAATAATATATTATACCCAATGAACCAAAAATCATTCCTCGCGTTTGTATTAATCCCTGATAATGAATCCCCCTACATCATTATCGTTGGAAATATCCATCAATATCATTGATGTAGACAAACTCCTTGATACTAATTTTTGATCCATGATCCATTGATACTATAATTATCTCCTCCATCATCCTCTCAATAATTATACAGTTATTATTCTCACCCCATGGATTAGATATAAACATTATTTATAATAGAGTATTTTCTATATGTCATTAAATTACAAATAAATTAAGTAGTTAATTTATTAAAATTTTTTAACATTATTTCACTTATATGAGAAATCAGACACTAACAAAAAGTATTAAAAAATAATGTGTAATTTCAAATATATATTTATTTTAATTTATAGACATTCCATAAGCGACTATGTTTGAGAGTGAACCATTATTCGTGAATGATTGTACATAAGTTATTTAATATATTTCATAACTTCAATATATCATTAACTAGCCTACCTAAGCACTGAAATCGTATATATTCCCATTTATTATATTCCTAAATATTCATTAAAATATTAATTTATTTTGTAAAAAATATATATATTTTATACAACCTGCAAAAATGAACATGTTTTAACCCACAAAACGTTATTACACAGGCACACACGGTGAACCGTTCATTATTGAATAATTGCTTATTATAAATCAATATCCAATATATTTTTTATTATATTATTGATTGGGATTGGAGACATGCAATGAAGATTCCATGGATGCTTAGGATTTAGTTTATAGAAAATTATAAAAAACATTTGATGTCCTACAGTGTCAATAATTTTCTTGATGGAAACTTCCAATGGAATGGTTGGTCTTCGGGCAAAGACAATAAGTGCCGGTTTGGAATCATTGGTGTGTGATGGAACTAGTTTTCACATTAATTATATAGGAGGAACCTATCTAGATTTTTTTTGGAATTACCTTCATTAAGATATATGTTCTAAAATGAGGGTATCGGTCTCTAAAGGCAGTGGGGGTAAATGGAACACCCCATAAAATCAATGGGACAAAATAAAAAATTAGACTACCCATGTCTACAAGTTGAACATTTATATTTTGGAGGCTACCATATTAGTAAATCATATTTAATGAATTCGGATTGATATAAGGAATAACATGTGTTCCGTTTAAGGGATTTTACATGGTTTAATATACATGTGAGGAAAAACATAATTTAATTAAAATTTTATAGCATTGAGGAACCATCAATTGGAGAATAAAACTTTCAGGAATGTTTAAGGGCCCTTAAAAGGGAAACAAATTTGACTACAGGGAAATTTTAGTTCATGGGTAACCCAAATATTACATTTCTACAGGTGATATATTCATTGGTTTAAGAGGTATTATATTTGAGATTTATCTCTTGAAGTGTTATTAACATATAGTGTAGAGGGATTTCCATTTTGTGGTTTAATATAATTTTATAAAACACGAATAATTTGAGGGTTACCTAATGCATCATTAATGTCGTTCCTAGCCTATTTCATTTTTTGTTCTAGTAGGTTAATGTAGAAACATATGTATTGATATAAAAACAATGTATTTTTCATAAATTATGTTATGAGGGTATTGTTTCCTCCAAGGATTTTATTGATGAACTATGAGTGGATAGATAGGAGGATTGGTTGTGGTGTGAGACTGTAATATATTTAGTAGAGGCTCATGTATCTATTTTTGGATTCTCCTTTTCCATAAAAATCCTTGTGACATAGAAATTATTCCATTATTTATCTTGGATTATGGATTATTAGGATTTCATTTGATGTTGGAGGTTGCATCATGGTTCTCAAGACTTATTTGTTGAGGATGATGGATACAATTTAATATCACATCAAACAAAATGTTATATCTCACATAGTTTTGATATTGAACTACTTTGTTTTTATTATTTGATTGGACCATGGTGAATATTTTGGAATAAAAGACATGGTATAATTGAGTCACATTACGTTGTGACAATTTAGGAAGAATAATGGTTTTATGGATAGACAATGTATTATAACATTTTGGTTAAAGATGTCCATGGTTATCAATTTTATTTTGTTTCTGTAAATTTTAAATATAAAATGAGATTCATTCCGTAAAATAACATTCAATCGAATAATGGGTGTCACAATAGAGGTTATTTAAGGTCATGTATCCACTATATTAAATTCATTGGTTGTATTCAATGAAATATTTATTGGTGATATGGGGGGAGTTATTATATATTCATTCATCATTACATCCTCGTTCATCATTTAGTGAAGGATATGGATATTGGATATGGTTAGAATGTTTGAGGAAGAATCATGTTGTTGTCAATGGATGTTGTTCTAAACAAAATGGTAATTGCAATTTTTCTGAAAATTATCTTGTATTCTTCACATATATTCCTTACATTTTTTCATAAAAAATTATAAATCACTGGTTGAGGGAGGGGATTAGAAAAATTCGCCATTTTATAAAAAAATGATTAGAAAGAAATATTTTACTATCCTTTAGTAATATTATATATATTATCAAATAATGTTATTGGAAAAAAATTATTAAATTGATGAAAATATGTAACCTTCTGTGTTTTACTACTTTATGATAAACATTTCAAACTTGGTTCATGATCACATATATTTCTCCAAATAAATGAAGTTGAAGATATTTGTGTGTTTCTTTTTTGAATTTTTTAATCACCATTCCTAATAACATAATCACATATTAATGTTACAAAATTGGTAATGTTGAAAATGAAAATAAAAATAAACCATATTTTTTATGGAATATTGTCATAGTATCTCTTTCCAACATATTTGATGTGTTTGGGAATAGTGTTTTTGGTTGTGAAAATGTTTGTGTGGTTACATTTATATTGATCATGAGGTATTACAATGTTTATTTTTAATATTACATTTTTGAAATAGTTGTATACAATTTATGCATATGAAATTATATTTAGGCTATAATTATAATTCCATTGTTGGAAGTATGAAATTAATAGTTTATTACTGGAAATGGTTAGGTTGGGTGATGTTAGACTATTTTGTAGTTTCCTAATGGAATAAACAAATTATAAATAATGACCATGAATTTTGTTTGGTTGGAATCAAATTATGTGTTGGAATGATTTAATTAACGATCTATTGTATTATTGATTAATGCATAATAACTAAAGTATGGGATAATTTATGTGGGGGTTTCTAAGGTATCAAAAATATAATGAGGTCTCGCTCAATTTAAATTTTTAGGTTTTCACAAATTTAAATTTGTTCAATGAATACTCCCTTGGAATTGGGTGTTTCATGAGAGTATAAATGATGTTTGTAACTTTAGGGATGGATTAAGGGAACTTAAATACATTGTGTAAGGATAGTGAATAGTTATTACAATCCATGCTCATGTTCTTCTGAAATAGAGGAGAGATGATTACAGTTCAAAAATTGTGTGAGGTCTAAATAGAATGGGTGAGATAAACCCCTTTTGAATATGGATACCACACAACTACTGCATAGATTTTCAAACCATTCTGGAAGTATATAAAACCAATGAAACTAGGTTTCAACTTATACATGGTAGTATACAAAATTATTGAAATTCATGTAAACCCTAATAACCTAACCATGGGCCAAATTAAATAATTGTTTACCATATTTCCCTACAGATCGTCATCAGAGATAACTTGATTTTTTTCCTCATTTCAAACCCAAAATTCTTGTCTGTAAATTGGAAAGTTCCATCTATTCCATGGAAGAATCTATATCATTTATTTTGTAACATGTCGACCATAGATGCCCGGAGCTGGTGCAATATTTCGATACATTGGCATGATTACCTGGAATCAATTCACGAAGGACCGATCAATTTAGTAGTATTGGATAATAGATTTCATACATGAACCATTAATTATAATTAAAAACATAAAATAAAACAAAACCCCTTCTTTGTGAACACAATCATTCTTCTAGAATAACCTTTCATGTCAATAATAAAACACTTCTTAGCATCCATGGAAAATGAAACAAATGAAATGGGTGAGGTCAGATGCTCAGTAATGACAAACTATATAGAAATGCTATCATAGATAACTATTAATATAATGGCAAGTACAAAAATGAAACAAAACAATTTTAAATATATAAATGAACCTAATATGAGATGAATAAATAAAATAATTCCATTTGAACACTGACATGGATTTTACACTAGTCTAAAATCATATGTAATATCAATAACTAGTCTCCCAATGAGGTAATTCATAATGACAGAGATCTGAAACAAATAGTCAAGTCCTCGGCCAAGATATCTAAATATAAATTCTCAAGGCCTCGAGAAAATCCACATCAAAATAATAGAAAATGCCTAGAACAATAACATATCTAGTTTGTCTCATGAGATCTACCAATACATTGAGTGACTATAGTGGTCCCCACCCATCAATTACTAATTACAATGCATTCCTCATATGATAAGGGTGAATTATAACAAAAAAATTTGTATTAAAACTACATAGGAAATGTTAATAATTTAACTATAAACCACAAATGATAAAAAATACCACATCCACTATCAAACATATCATAAAAGAATTATTACAATATGGGATATTATATTACAATAAATCAAACAATGGATGTTGACATAAATTGAAATATATTATTAAATTTATTAAAACCCTTTGAGAGAGATATCATATTTTACATTGAAATCATTTAAAATATACACTATTATAAAAGAAAACATTTATTTTGTGGAAAGGTTTATATATGTTAAAAAAATCATTCATTTATTTATCAAAAATGATATATAGGAAAATGTTTGGAAAATGATGGAATGATTACTTTTATATATTGTGGTTAAAATAAAAACATGGGTGAAAATTACTTTAAACAATTGTCGATTATATTTTCAATTAGATTTTAATAAAAACAGACATGCATGATAAATATGACCTAGTAGAAACTTACATATAAACAATCTCTGATGAAAATAAGATTGAAAAACTAACTATAAGGACCCAGCCTTAAACATTACTTAATATTGAATTATGTCATGAATTCACATTGAGGAACATTTAAGGTTTTTAGTGTTAGGAAATTAGGCCATAAATATTATATATTAACTTAAAAATTACATGTAGACACTACTACTAAGTATCAATTTTTTTATAAAATAAAAACCCTTAAAAATATTCATGTCTAGTTCCATGTTTTAGACATCATGAATTTTCCTTATTCCCATCCTTGACCATATTCATCTTTAATCCCTATTGAAAAAATTACAAAAACATGGGAAGAGCATAAAAAGATCAGAAAGGGTTATAATATAACGAAGGAAAAAATTATCGCAACATTAAATACAAATCATTAAAACAACTATTTTCAATCATAACAAACCATACGAAATCATAAGATTTATGAATAACACACAGAAATCATAAATCATAAAGTTAACTTATGGAATTAATAACATAGTGACATTGTAGCTATCACTGGTATATAGGGGGTCACATTTTGAATGCCCATCACAGTATATTCCCAAAATCTCTTAGGGGAAACATTAACATTTAAATCTTTCATGTTACCCAATGAATTGGAGAGCAATATCGGGCTCACCCGCCCTAGTTTTATCATGGAACCACCTGTATACATTGTAATGACATAGAAAATATATGGAATTTTTTTGAATACAAGTAAATTTTGCGAGTCTGGAGTTTCTGACAGAACTTGATTATGAGGCTCGGTGTGCCTAGAATCAATTTATGAAGTTTTGTTCTGGTGTGTTAAGTAAACGTACGTGTGTGATTGTATATTTTTTGAACCGGTGATCAGAATTGAAATCTGATGTCATCGATTAACTCGCAACGCTGATATTCACTTAAGGAGACCTTTACCACAGTTGCGTTTTGTCAAGAGCAGAAGTTGATTTTGTGGATTTTTTAAATAAATTAAATAAAATTTATGTGAGACATAATTTTATTTAAGATTTGGTTTTATCCTCCAAAGGTAAGTTGGAGGTGGGGCCTGCCCCCACATTACATCCCATAAGAGGATATTATGTGGTGGGGCCCACGCAAGCTCAAACCCCTCAACTCCCGTTGAACCCCATTTAAACTCCTGGACATCCCATTAAAGTGGCAACAAACCTTTGCATTATTTATTTTAATCCCCTGGAATTCTTGAAATCTCCGTGCATTTAATTAAGTGAAACAACTTAATTAATTGATTTGAGTATTTGAATTCTTTTGAAATCATCATGTGAGCATAATAATAAGTGTTATATTATTTTGGTTGGAAAATTTTTCCTTTGTTTGGAGAATTATTGGATTTTGGGAGAACTCTTGGAGGAACGATATCTTCTCGACGAAGAATGACGACACGTCTCCTTTATTTCCAAACCGGGGAAAGAAAGGGAAGATGATGCCCACGAAGAACATCACCATTGACAACAACATTCACTCCAACGTTGACGGATCGAAGTCCATCTACTGCGACGTCCGTCTTCCACAACTCGTCAATGTTAAATGACGAAATATGAGGTAGGGTATTTTATTATTTCTAAATGAATAACAATTATACCCTTGTTCATTGATGAATTCCTTGGTTTGTCGTTGGCCAATTGATATCACCTAATCATGAGGGCATGAGCCAAACCAACACAGCCTGATGCCCCTCCGTTTGATATTGTTGATTGAAGTCGGAGGCGAAGCTGAAAGGGGAAAATGCTGTCGCACTGCGCCAGAGAAGCACCGCGGTGACGAAAGAGGAACCACGGCCGGGAGAGCTGTGAGGGATGATGAAACATGGCGCCGTCGCACCACGCGGAGGTCAGCATGTCCGTGACGCCATCGCTCCGCGGTGGAGGTGCAGAAGCGGCCAGCTGAGAAGGCCGCCATGGAGCGGACCGCGGTATGATCGGATGGACTACATGAAGACTACGGCGCCTGCTGGTGCCGCGTGGAGGCAGACCGTTGCCCGCAATCATGGCGCGCATGGCTGGGAGAACTGGCTGGCTACGGTCGGCCGGGCTGGAGAATCGCGGCGCTTGCAAGCGTCGTGTGGGAAGAACCGCTTCCCGCTGTGCGGGCAGCGTGCACCGGGCAGAATAGGCTAGGTCCACAGGTGGGACACACCACACCGGGGCAGGACAACCCCCCAGCCGGGTTGGACTTGCCGAGTCGGGTCGGGCCAACCCGCCAGCCCACTGGGTTTGACAGGTCGGGCCCGTCTTCAATTAATGGAAGATAACTTCAAGACTGCGCATCTGATCGACGTGATGCTTACGGCACAGAGACCCTAACTATGAGGCGGAAATTTTGCGATACTCTTTGTGAGTTCTGTTCAAATTTGGAAAATGTCCGAGTTTGAATCAAGCGTAAATCCAACCGGGACCCTGGAACGAAAATGCCAACATCTCTCAGACCAGGCGTCCGATTGGCACCCCGTCTGTCGCGTTGGGATCCTTATGATGAGGCGGAACAACGAGATACATCATCTCAGTACTTCATGATAGTTGATGTATCGACAGTTGAATCGAAGAGCAGATCCTCTTGGAATCGAGCGTGCTATGTGCGGGAACCCTAGAGTTGGCTGCAACGACTACCGAACCGGAATCTTCCATGGGTTCGACAACGATGGCTACTGAACCGGAATCATATATGGGTTCGACATTGATGACTAAAGAACCAGAATCCTATGTGGGTTTGACAGTGATGACTACTGTATTGGGATCCTCCGTGGGTCTGAAAGTTCTAACTTCTCTTCCTGTATCCTGTGTGGGTCTGACAGAGTAGCTGGCCCTGTATCCTACGTAGATCTGACATCTTAGCTGGTCCTGTCTATTGTGTGGGTCTGACAGCTTAGATGAATCAGTGACTAAATCTGACCATCTCTATCACTTTAAAAATGATGTATACCTGTGTGAGCTGTGTCATGTATTTCAACCATTATCATCATGGTGATTAACACTACTTCCTTTATGGACTGGTTTGTGTTTGGGAATGAGAGTTGGGGATGGACTGTGACTGGCAACTTAGGTATATGTATGGGCATATACCTAAGTAGGGTTGGTTGATAGTTCATGAATGTGTCTTTCTACTATGGTTTATCCTTACCTTCGGGGGTCTCGGGGTCCCCTATTGAGGATTTTTATACTCACCCCTACATGGGATTCCCCTGCACCTTGATGTGTTCTGTGTAGATGACGAACAATAGTGATCCAGGCTGAGGGTGACAGACGGGGGCTGCTCGGAGCTGGACTAGACGGGACGTACCGTAGTGAAGAGTTATTCGAGTTCTGTACCTACCCCTCATGTAGGATTCCCTGGTGGAAGATCTAGGAGCTGTTTTCCCTTTTTACTTATAATTGTACCTGTTGTTCAGTTGGGTTTGTATACAGGCCCACTTACTTTCAGAACACCTTAATTTTCTATTTTATTACTTTTTTCCACTACTTCATGGGTTCAGATAGTTTGTGTGTTACAGGTTAAAAAGAAATTCCATACTTTTTTATCAGGGATTCACCTTTGGAGCGATTCGCTAGCCCATGGCCTCTAGAAGGTAGGCTTGGGGTAGTCATGGCATGGGACCCGAGGACGGGTCGTGACAAATTGGTATCAGAGGAGTCGGTTCTACCACATAACATGGATTCTAATTCTTTTAACGGAAATAGTGTTAAGTGTTTTGGGTGTGGTTATCAGTTTAGGGAAACTGGTGTTGGTGCGGCAACTGACGTATCCATTCACCAGGACTCTGACATCTGATCTCTGACTCAGTGCACGAAAACACGGATTATGTGTGTGTTTCCATTGAAAAAGTTTTCTTCATGATTACTTTGTGTCAGCTCACCAGGTATACTGTTTTAACCATGGGGCACCTGTTTCTTTCTAGGATGACCCCACAAAGGCAGCCAGCTAGGGTTTCGAGTTTCGTACGAGAAGGTAGCCCACTGAGCGATGAGGCCTCGGTGTAGGGCCCCATCACAGTGGAGGTACCAGTGGTACCACTACCCACTCGACCACCGATACCACCAGATCCAGCAGCAGAGAGTGCACACCCCCTGAGTGCATTGCACGAGTTCCAATGACAGAGGCCGCCCATGTTTTAGGGAGTGACAGACCGACAGACAGCTGAAGATTTCTTGGAGGCTGTCGTGAGAGTTTTCATAATGGTAAAAAGACCAGCCGACCTCATGGTGATCCTTGCTGCAATTCTCCTACATTCAGAAACAGGCAGATGGTGGATCCCGATGATCCAGGTGAATTATTAGGCATCATTACTCTGAACAGACTTTGAGAGTCACTTCCACTCAGTCTTTTTTCCAACCACCCTTCGTGTGGTGCAGATTCAAGAGTTACTTCATCTGCAGCAGGGAAGCATGACAATAGCCCAGTACTCAGTGAGGTTCACTGACCTCTCACGCTACTCCAGGGATATGGTGATGGACATGTTATTCAGGGTCTGGACCTTCAATCAGGGACCCAAGCATGAGATCCGGGCTTCAACGATTCCCCTCAGCATTCCAACGCAGGTGGGGGTGCTGGAGCGAGCCCTTCTAGTGGAGTGTTTTCTTGCTGAGAAGTCACCAACGGAGAGACCCACCACAGGGCGACACATAGCGGAGTCTTCTGTATCCAGTAGTAGATAGATGACACAGAGGCCCAAGCAGACCAGACCATCAGGTGGGAGACCATAGGATACCAGTTCGGTTGTGTGGGGCACATGGGACAAAGCCAGATATAGGAGGAGCAGGCAGTGCTATGCTTGCGGCGGGTAGGTCCACATGGCTCATGAATTCCCAACCCACCATGAAGATGAGTAGCAAACAGTAGAGGGACCTCCTATTAAGAGGCAGTGGTTTGACCATGGTGGTTCGTCGGGAGCAGGCGGATGTGGCAGAGGAGCTGGCCGAGCAGTGGGTGGTGGACGACGATTCAAGGCTCTACCACCACCACCACCACTAGGAGGACCACCCCAACCACAGGGAGCTGGTGGACAGAGGAGGGCTCAGCTCCAGGAAATCGAGGCCTACGACCATGGTGCACCTGAGATGATTCAAGGTACTATTTGTGTCTACTCCACCCTTTCTGCAGTACTTATAGACATAGGTGCGAGTCATTTTGTTATTTCCACTACCCCCACTCGGAGCTCTAAGATTCCGACGGAGCCGTTGGCTCTATCCTTATGGCTAGAGACTCCAACGAGAGCAGACTTGATGATTATGCACTAGTTCCGACAGTGTGAGTTTACTGTAGGAGGTGAGAGCTTCGGCTGAGATCTTCTTGTAGCGGCGTCGAGGCCTTACAACGTCATCTTGGGTATGGACTGGTTATCAACAATTAATTCTCTGATTGACTGTATTAGGAAAAATGTGCGGTGTATCCACACGGATGGGACTAGGTTCACCTTCACAGGCGATAAGGGAGCCTTTACAACATATGATGGACATATGCAGAGGAGGGGGCAGTCGATCACACATCAGTTGGCTAGTCTCATCCATGGAGCAATTGATGTGCGGAGTCCGAGTTTTCCTGTTGTGGTGGATCAGTACGCGGATGTTTTCCCTGACGACGTTCTAGGACTACATACTCGTGGATAGGTAGACTTCTTCATTCACCTATACCCCAGGACAACACCAATATCTACTCCAGCTTATCGGATGGCTCCCGACGAGGTCCGTGAGATGCGGTTACAACTATAGGACTTGTAGTGGAAGGGGTTCGGCTGAACCAGTGCTTCACCCTGGGCATCTCCGATTTTGTTCGCCAAGAAGGCAGATTGGATCTTGCGATTGTGTGTCTATTAACATCACCTAAATTAGATGACCATGAAGAACAAGTACCCACTCCTAAGTATTGAAAACCTCTTTGATCAGCTCAAGGGACCACAATGGTTCTCCAAGATAGACCTCAAGTCAGGCTATCACCAGCTCAGAGTTCGAGACGAGGATGTGAATAAGAAGGCATTCATGTGTCGGTATGGACACTACGAGTTCTTGGTTATGCCATTCAGCGTAACCAATGCACCAACAATGTTCATGAGTCTCATGAACAGGATATTCCAGCCTTACCTCGATCTATTTTTCATAGTCTTCATCGACGACATACTGATTTACTCGACTATAGAGGAGGAGCACGCCTACCATTTGCGGGTAGTACTAGAAACACTCTGAGATAACTAGCTATATGGTAAGATCTGAAAGTTCTAGTTCTGGATTCGAGAGGTTCACTTTCTGGGACACGTCATCTCAGAGGCTGGAGTTGTAGTGGATCCAGCGAAGATCGAGGTAGTACTTTCTTGGGAGCCACCCAGGAGTGTTATGGAGGTACAGATTTTCCTGGGATTGGCTGGGTACTACCAGAGATTTGTGCTAAACTTTTCCACAGTTGCATCACTGCTTTCTGCATTGATGAAGAAATGGAAACACTTTGTGTGGTCAGATAGATGCCCGTAGAGCTTTCAGGAGCTGAGGTGGAGGTTGACCAGTCCGCCCATCTTGAGGATACCGTAGGAGGGCATAGGGAACGCGGTTTACTGCGATGCATCAGGGAACAGACTCAGGTGTATCCTGATGCAGGAGTGAGTAGTGATCACCAATGGATCACGACTGTTGAGATAGCATGAGAAGAACTACGCCACCCATGAGCTAGAGTTAGTAGTAGTGGTCTTCACCTTGATGATGTGGTGGCACTATCTGATGTGCGAGCATTTTATTGTCTAATATAACCACCAGAGTCTCAAGTTTATCATCTTGTAGAAGGACCTGAACCCGAGACAATGATGATGGATCGAGTTCTTCCACGACTATGACATTGAGATAGTCTATACTCCTGGGAAGGGGAACATTATAGTAGATGCTCTCAGCAAGATATCAGGGATTCAGCTGCTAGGAGAGACGACATAGTAGCCAGCCGCGATGCATATATCATTTCTGAATAGAGAAGGAGAACCCTTTCTATAGTCACTCACAGTCACTCCTCCACTTCTTCAGTGAGTCAGAGAGGCACATCGTGGGTACGTTGACTGTGAGACATGACGAGCTCAGATATCCCTAGGGCAGGCACATGATGGATTTCCTGAAGGTGGGGAGCACACCATCCTCTTCAAAGGACGTACCATTATACCGGTTGAACTACAGGAGGATGTCTTGAGGGTGTTCAGCACTTCCCCTCTACTGGTACATCCAAGAGTGGAAAAAATGTATCAGGACCTCAGACGACAGCACTGGTGGTTGGGTATGAAGAAGGTAGTAGAAATGTTTGTCTCGCGATTCCTCACTTTTCAGCATGTGAAGGTAGAACACTAGGACCCAGTAGGCTTTATTCAGCCATTAGAGGTCACATAGTTGAAGTGGGATGGGATATCCATGGATTTTGTGACGGGACTTCCACATACATTCAGATGACATGACTCTATCTGGGTGATTGCTGACCCACTCACCAATTCAGCCCACTTCCTACCGACCAGAGAGCAGGGCTTAGTAGAGATCTTGGGATGCCTCTATGTAGATGAGATCGTACGGCTTCATGGTGTGCCATATCCGATCATCTCCGATCGGGATGCTAGTTACAATTCTCGGTTGTGGGAGGGGTTGCAAGAGGCTTTTAGGACGCAGCTTCGCTTGAGCACCGCCTTCAATCCTTAGACAGATGGTCAAACGGAGTGGACCATTCAGACTCTCAAGGACATTATTTGTGCATGTGTCCTCGACTTCGGTTGGAGCTGGGAGGATCACTTACCCTAGGTGGAGTTTGCGTACAACAAAAAATCCCAATCCACCATCGGGATTGCACCTTATGAGGCACTGTATGGATGAACTTGCAGGTCACCACTGTGCAGGACCGACCCAAGGGAGTCAGCACTTGTAGGACAAGAGATGGTACAAGTAATGACGGAGAAGGTGCAGATCATACAGGAGAGGATTAAGACTACACAGATCTGACAGAAGTCATATGCAGATAGGAGACGGAGACCACTGGAGTTTGAGGATGGTGATCATGTCTTCCTACGGGTCACACCTCGAAGAGGTCTATTGAGATTTGGAAGAGGCGGAAAGGTATCACCACAATTCATCGGACCTTTTCAGGTCCTCAGGAGGGTAGGTGAGGAGGAATACCGCTTGGCTCTTCCACCTCAGTTGCACCAGGTGCACGATGTCTTCCACGTTTCTCAACAGATGAGATACGTTCATGACCCATCTCACATCATCGATCATGGGGAGTTGGACATTGATGATGGGGAGAAATTTATAGAGGTTCTAGTGGAGATTGAGGATAGATAAGAGCGGGTCCTACGTGGACGGTCGATTCCTCTGGTGTGTGTTCGCTGGCAGCACAGGAAGCTCCAGGAAAGCACAATAGAGCGGGAGGCTCTGATGCGTGCTCAGTACCCCCATTGGTTCCCTTAGTGCATGGTGTAGCTTATGGGGACATAAATTTTTGAGGTTGGGAGAATGTAAAGAACCGGAAATTCTCTGGATTTTTTTTAAATAAATGGGAATTTGACGAGTCCACAGTTTTTGACAGCACTTGATTCCGAGGCTCGACGTGCCCAGAATCAAATTTTGAAGTTTTGTTCAGGAATGTTCAGTAAACGTAGATGTGGGATTTTATATCTTTTGAAGCACTGGTCAGAATTGAAATCTGAGGACACCGATGAACTCGCAGCGCATATATTCTCTTAAGGAGACCTTTACTGCAGTTGCATTTTATCGAGAGAGGAGGTAAATTTTGGGGATTTTCTATATATGTTAAATAAAATTTATGTAAGACATAATTTTATTTAAGTGGTGGTATTTTCCTCCAACGTGAAGTTGGAGGTGGGTACCACCCACAGAAAACCTCCATTGGGATGATATTATGTGGTGGGTCCCACACGAGCTCAAACCCCTCAACTCCCCTTGAACCCCATTTAAACTCTTGGACTTCCCATTAAAGGGCCACACACCCTTGTATATAATTATTTGAATCTCTTGAAATTCTTTCCAAATCCATGCATTTAATTAAGTGAACCAACTTAATTTATTGATATGTGTATTTGAATTATTTTGAATTCATTATGTGAGCATAGTAATATGTGTTATATTATTATGGTGGGCATATTTTTCTTTTGATTGGAGAATTAGTGGAGTTTGGGAGAAATCTTGGAGGAACGATATCCTCTTGACAAAGAACACTGTTTCCACCAAAGAACAATGGCACGTCCCCTTCAATTCCAAACCGGGGCAAGAAATGGAAGACGTTGCCCGCGAAGAACATCACCAATGACTACGACTTTCCCTCCAACATTGATGGAATGATGTACATCTTCAACGACTTCCCTCTTTCGCGACTCTTCAACGTTCAATGAAGAAATACGATATAGGGGGGTTTGATTATTTCTAAATGAATAACAATTATACGCTCGTTCTTCGGTGAATGCTTTGGTTCATTGTTGGCCAATTGATATCACCTATTGCAGAGGGCCTGGGCTGAACCCACATGACCCGACACCCCTCTGTTGGTTATTGATGATTGACATCGGTGGCAGAGCCGAAAGGGCACATTGTCATTGCACTACGCTCGAGAAGAACCACGATGATGAACGGGGAACCACAGCTAGGAGGGTCGTGGCAGATGAAAAAATGTGGCGCCGTCGTGCTACGTGGTGGAGCCAAAGGCCGCGACGGAGGGGGCATGGTTCCATCACGCCACGGGGAGGGTAGAAGGTCCGCGGTGCTGCCGCGCATTAGTAGAGGTGCGGAGGCGGCTGACTGAGCTGGCCAACGTGGAGCCAGACCGTGAGATGATCGACGAGCCATCCTACTGGAGGACCGTGGTGCCCGTAGGCGCATCGTAGAGGCAGACCGCGGCCCGCAACCCCAGGTCGCTTTGCTAGGCGAACTAGCCAGCTACGGCCTGCCAGGCTGGTCAATTGCGGCACCCACATGCACAGCGTGGGAAGAACCGCGGCCCGCTGTGCGGGCCAAATGTGCAAGGTAGAATGGGCCGACTACGGCCGGCCGGGAAGGGGAGAGGCGGCGCCGCAAGGCGCCGCCAGGATAAATGGACGGGCCCGTAGCACAGGCTGGGTCTGCAAATGGGCCGCGCTTTACTATGCCGGGCCAACCCCCCAGCTCGTTCGGACCAACCCAGCTGGGTTGGGACGACCCACCAGCCCACTGGGTTTGACGGGTCGTGCCCAACTTCGCTTAAAGGAGGATAACTTTAAGACCACACACCCGATCGACGCGCCTTCTACGGCACTAGGAGCCTCACTACGAGCCGGTCCATTTGAAATAATCTAAGTGAGGTTTGGTCAAATTTTCAAAAAAACCTGGTCTGGATCGAGCGTAAGTCCAACCGGGCCCCTGGAACAAAAATTCCAATAACTCTCAAACCGGGCGTCCAATTTACTTGTTGTCTGTCACGTTGGGATCCATACTATGAGACAGAACTACAGGATACATCAATTCAAGAATTCGTTATAGTTTTTGTATCAACACTTGACTTGAGGAGTGGACGCTCTCAGAATCGAGCATGTTGTGTGTGGGAACACTAGAGCTGGCGGTGATGTCTACTGAACTGGAATACTCCATGGGTTCGACATCGATGACTACAAAACCGAAATCCTATGTGGGTTCGACTATGATGACTACTGAACTGGAATCCTCCATGGGTTTGACATCGATGACTACACTACCGGGATCCTCGTAGGGTCTGACAGTTCTGTCTTCTGTTCCTATATCCTGTGTGGGTCCGACCGAGTAGCAGGACCTGTATACTGTGTGGGTCTGACAACTTAGCTGGTCCTATATCTTGTGTGGGTCTGATAACTTAAATGAATCAGTGACTACATATTATCATCTCTATCACTTTACGAATGATGTATAACTGTGTGAGCTGAGTCATATATTCCAACCATTATCATCGTGGTGATTGAATTTACTTCCTTTGTGGACTGGATTGTGTTTGGGCTCGAGTGTTGGAGCTGGACTGTGACTGGTAACTTTGTTATATGTATGGGAATATACATATGTAAGGTTGGATGAAACTTTGTTATTGTATCTTTTTACATTGGTTTATCCTTTGTGTATTCTGGGAGACCATCAGGGGTCTCAGGGTCCCCTACTGAGTATTGTTATACACACCCTTGCACAGGCTTCACCCGCCCCTTGTTGTGTTCTATGAAGACGACAGACATCAGTGATCAAGGTTGAGGCTGACGGATGGGGGCTACTCAGAGATGGACTAGATGAGATGTTCTGTAGTGACGAGTTGTTTGAGTTCTGTACCTACCCTTCAGGTAGGATTCCCCGGTGGACGATCCAGGAGCTGTTTTCCCTTTTTTACATGTACTTGTACTTGTGGTTCAATTGGGATTGTATACTAGCCCACTTACATTTATCAAACCTTACTTTTCTATTTTAGTACTTGTTTCCTATACTTCTTCTGTTCAGACTGTGTGTGTATGTGTGTTTGTTACAGGTTAAAACACAATGCCTTCCCTTTTTATCCTGGATTCGCCTTTGGTTCTTCTCGCCAGCCCCTGGCCTATCGAAGGCGGGCTTGGGGTAGTGACACATGTACACAATGCCCAATAACCATAACATATTCATAACACATAATAAAGGAATAAAGAAAATATAACTTTTCCAAATTCCAATCACAAAATATCAAATCATGATATTGAAATAAACAATGCTTTATCAAATAATTTTCAAAAACATTTAAACACATTTAATAAATATATTTTTGAATCAAAGTGTCCCATACCCCTTTGAAGATTTTAAAAGAATTAACATTTTAAAATATTAATGTTCATATATATAAATCCTTAATTCCAATTTTAAAACATGGACATTAATGAAAAATATTTATAAGAATAAATCTTTAAAACAGAATTTTAGTTAAGGTCTTATTAACCATTTGTGAGATGATTGAATACAAATAATTGAGGAATTACATTAATAAGGACATTATAATATCATGAGAATAATGGTATTCATGATATAATATTCCAAAGGTATGTATATACCCCATATACATGTGAATTGGTGAATAACAACAACGTTGTCTTTATGGAATGTAAATTGAGAAAAAATCCCATATAAAGATGGAATCCATAGATTAACGATAAATCAGTGACATAATTATGTGTGAAAAATATAAATAAACCCAATATACGTGGATATTATGTGTAAACAAATCGAAGGTTATTCACACTTATTTATAGCACGAAATAACTAGGAAGTAAAAGTTTTACCCAACTAATTGAAATTGGGTGAAGAAGTTTCCTTACAGAAATTCAATAGCCTAACGGCGTCACTTTAAAATTCAGAAATAATAATTTGATGAGAGATAGAAGGGTATCTCATCGCTTGAACATAATATTTACTTCATTAAGGATATATAAGACCATATCCCGTGATTATAATATGTAAATTAAAAGAAATAACAAAAAGAAGTTTTAAAAAAAGAGGAGGGTGAAAGGTTACCTTAATGATTTGGTAACTTATAAAACATTCACAATATGAAAGAAGAATCATAAAATGGGGATTTAATTAAACATAAATTAATGAATATTACACAATTAATACAATCATGTGCAATACATATTCAACACAAAATTGAAAATAGTGACAAATATAGCATGAATCTCATAGGAATAAAAAGTGAAATGAAACCCCTTTACCACATTGTAATCAAATGAGTCGTATGAAAAAAAGTTCATAAACACAAATTGAATCAAATAATACTAGGAATATAAATAGAATCATGATAATATATATAAAATTTAAGTACACATTACACCACATGCAATAAATAAGTGGCGAACAGTGGAAATATCACGGAATTAAATGTGAGATAAGAATCCCCTTACCTCTTGTCCGAATTGACTTGATTATTCATTGTTATTCCAGAATAATAAACATAAGTTAATTTAAAATTTACTAAGAATCCCTTTTCATTTTTATTATTCCTTTTATATTAATTACTAACATGTTATAAACAATATGTAATCATTTATTTTAATAATGGTCGTTTTGTCGATATTTGGTACTTAAGTAAAAAATGAACACCTTTTAATTACCAGTTGTCCACATGGTTAAAAATATGTTATCTCTAAAATTGTATTATTTATTTATATATAATATATATCATATATATCCAGTATATATATGTATTTATAATTGTACATAACTTTGGAGATTAGAAATGAAATGCACCGTTCATGGAGACTGTAAGTCGTACGTACGCATGAACGTTGCATTCATTTATATTATTTGTTAAATTGAATGAAAACATAATTATACATAGTTATAATATAATTCTAGTATAATATAATATATAATTTAAGTAACTCCATCCTTTATATGTACCATGTATGGTAATAACGAGTCATATCACATTGAGGGGGCGCTAGTCCACACTTCCTCAAATGAAATTATCGCATTTACTCATAATAGAAACCATAAAGGTATGATATAAATTAAAAATACAGATTCAAAAAAAATATAAAAATAATATATATCATATATAAATACAGCGTCATCATACTAGCCACCATATGAGGTTTTACGAGATAATTGAACAATCATCTTTTCGTGAGGCAATAGTTTTCCATCCAGAGAAACAATATGTTATTTACCAATTAGATGGAGGTGTGTGTAAGTTTAGTTCGGATAATTATCATAAAAACATCCTATTATATTTAATATACTATAATTGTTATAAAAGAAATGAATGTAAAGAGTTTATAGGTTGTAGAATAAAATAAAATAAAAGAAGTTAAGAGAAGCTGTTACCTTTAATTTGGATAACTCCCTTTGGTTTGAACCAAAAGGACTTCTTGATGTGCCTTCTACCTAAGATAAGGATTCTAGGAGTATGATACGGATCATGAGAGATTATTTGGGTAGTGTTTGGATGAGTCAAGGGGATTGAGAGGTATGAGGAATGGGTTAGAGGTGAGATATTTTTATAAGTGGGAGGAGGGGTTCTTTAGGAAAGTATGAAAATATGATTTTATTATATATTGATATTCTCCTTATAAAGGTCCTAAAATAATTAAGGTATAGGATCAAGATGACTCATGGTCTAAATAAATTCATTCAATAATAATTGGACATGTTTTGGATGTTATTTAAATATTTATAATCTTATTTATTTTAATGATTTATTAATGAGGTAAACACTGCATCATTTTTGTGTCATAAATAATTTTGTTTATTTGATGTATAAATATTATAAAATAAGTACCATGATCTAGAAAATAATTTTATATTTCTAATAAATATTAATAGTCGAAAAGTTAACTTATATAACCCTATGTAAAAATTAATTTACAGAAATATTTTTGATTTTGTCATTTTTGTCTTTACTTTATGTTAACCAAAATAATGTATTCATATCTCTCCCAAGTGCCTCCATGGTGTCCCAAAATCAGCTCAAGGATGCCCCTGGTTGGCCATTATTCATCCAATAATTTTAGGACAATTATTAATGTAATTTGGTTTTATTATAATTTTTTTTTACCTTGAATTACCCTATTTATCTTTAACCTCGGAAAATAAAAGACAAAAGTTACTATTCACCTAAAAATTATTTTCATCTTATTGAACAATATTTTACTTAATAATAACAACCATGTATTTTGGATTTTTGGAATTCAATTCTCAGAAGCGGTATAATTTCCTTTAAATTAAAAAGTCAGGTTTTTAACTACTATTTAGTGGTTTTACTTTTAATCAAAAATTGATGTTTTTCAGAATAATACCAAAAAATCAGCTGAAGCTATATTTGCTATTCTAAATTAAAAAAAAGATTTATATTATAAAAATAAATAAGTTTAATTAATTAATTTTAAATTAATTTCAGTTGTCAAAACAAATAGCATGTTTTTAAGAAACAATATCTATCAAAAGATTGACACTTGTTTATGCCCACGTTCAAAGTGAAATTAATTCCAATGACCAAAATTGGATTAAATGATAAAAATATAATATAATTAAACTTTAAAATGAAATAAGAAGATAATCTATCCATATTAATATATTAGATTAAAAGGCAGTTTGGAATTAAAATACAGTATTTTTCACTATTCGTAAAAAATGGATTTCTTCATAAAAATACAAAAAATTAACCCAATGTAAATTTTGATGTCCCGATTCTATAGAAATGTTTTATTTTGTCAAATAGAACACATAATAGTGACCAATAATATATTTAAAAATGGTTCACCATCAAAAGGCGGTAAATCGACATTTTAATGAAAATTAGAGTATTTATGCTTCAAATCCTATTTTTTCTTATTTTAAGCCTCTAAAATTTATGAAAAAATGTAAAAACATTTAACAAACACGTATCTTCAAATTTTAGTTAGCTTTTTACATTCCTGCCAATACAATGGCTAGGCGTTAAATACCATTTAAAATAATATTATATTATTATTTTTCAGTATAACTCAATGTTGTGTGCAACGTAAGATTTTAAAGAAACCCATTTTTGTGTATCAAGTACGCCATCAAACATAGAATAACCTTTAAAGTAAAATTAATAATTAATTTACAAATATTAATAAATATGAAAATGTCATATTCTTTATTTACCTGGTATGTTACATCCTTCCCCCTTTTGGTAATTGTGTCATCACCGTTTTAAAATTGGGCTCAGAAACATCATTGAATGTCCAACATCAGAAAAAGTGTCAATACAACAGTCACTTGAAAATAAACAAAGATATATACAAAGGTCACCCAGGAAAAAATATTTTAGAATTCCATGAAAACATGGATATGGAAGAGAAATTAACTCTCATAGATTAATAGAGAGTGATAGAGAACTTGATCATGGAATGTCAACCACCACAATACCATAAATTTGTGGTGGGGTAAAAGTCTGATGATAAAAGAGAGATTATAATTATATTTACATCAAGATCCTTTTCCTACAGTTGATGAATTTTATTAATAACTAGACTAAGATTTTAAGGAAATATACTTACTTTTCATGTAGAGTGTCATCCTTTAATATAATTCTACCACAAACTCATATTTTCTCAAAGCGGTAACTATTCAAGATGACTTGGTCACACATGAAGTGGTTGGATAAACAT
The DNA here is from genome assembly GCA_963277665.1 of Viscum album. NCBI lineage: Eukaryota > Viridiplantae > Streptophyta > Magnoliopsida > Santalales > Viscaceae > Viscum > Viscum album. The sequence continues at coordinate 902,767,073 of OY728122.1, read as the reverse complement.
CTAGAATATCACATAATATTCAAAAGATAAACAATTTATTTTTCCAATCTCTATTCATCAACCAAAACCCAAATTGGTTAGTAGAAGATCAGATAATCCCCAAAAAAGGGTAATCTTTTACAAAAAGAAAAACTACCCTTAATCTAAAAAATTTGTCCAACAATACCCAACGATCAACCAAGACCATTCAATAAACAAATGACCATAAAATGAATCAAAATAATACAAACTACGATTGAAACCCAAATCTCAGAAAGATTTAATCACAAAGTCTTCCATGATAAATCTTATCATTTATCTCCAAGTAACATCAGTTACTCTTAAAGTATCATAATGAAAATTAATTATCCTAATCCCATATTCTCCATGATAGGTTAATCATTTACATAGATATACCAAAATAAAATTGCTAATGATTCATAAAATCATATAACTAAAAATAATTAGTCATACTAACCAGGGACTTCACATAGTCTAGAGGTTGGAAATAAATCTTAATCTCACTTTAGTTGTGGGTTTGATTCCTTCAACTTTAAACTATGCGACGGGTTGTCACGTGGGCTGCGTGTTTTCCATTTTAAAAAACTATATAAATCTGTAACATTTCCAAAATGAGATAAATTCATCAAAAATAACCATAATATATTATAACCACGAAGTTTATCTAATAACCTTCATTTTTCATCACAAAATGTATTAACTTGTAATTGCCTCAAATTTAAGGATCATATAAACCAAAATTGTTCTTTATAACGATATCCAGAAAAGAAAAGATAATTATTCCTCAAATAAAACCTTCATATATCAAACATCAGGGGTACACATACTATAAAAAATATTCTAATATAATCACATCATCAAAAGAGCCTTAATAATTTTAAGCATTTCACCATCCTAAAATCTACCATAACTCTTAAATCTCTTATATGTTGACTTCATACTCATTCAACATTCATCCTGATCCATTAACCATTACTTTCAAACTTATTCTGAAATATATCATTCCATCAAACAAAATCATGAATAATATACTATGATTAAATAATATAAAAATTAATTTTAAGAAATAATCCATAGCTGTCATTGACCATAGTTACTTTCTTCATCATCAATCTGAATGGAAATAGGAATTATTAAAAATATAATTGTATGATATATTTGATACAATTCCCGAAACTTCTTCATAGTAAATATATTTATATAATGACCATGCACACCACATTTAAAAGATTAAACTTATCCCTCATAAAAACTTATTTCCCTTTTCTAGAGTCAACAAGATGCTACCCTTTTTCCAGGAAGGTTCTTGCTTTACGACCTTCACTTCCACATCTATAGAATCTTCATGTCCCTTTGATACAATTTCCTATGTATTTATTTCCAATTTATTTACACAAATGTTTTTGAATATACTTACATTTATTATTATTACCTGAACATCCATTGGGATTTTTTTCTCGCATATACGATGCCTTGTGAAAATCAACAAGGTTTTGGTGGTCAATCATGACTCCAGTTAGTTGGTTGAGAATAACCACCAGAGTTCTCATTGCACCTCCCATTTCATTCAATGGATCATTCAGAAAATGGTGATAGTTTTCTTCACATCCATTGTTATATTGATTCTTCCTAGACATAACCATTGATTAAAACAAAAATTTTCAATGTGAGTGTATTAGTAAAATCATCATATATTATCTTAGGAGGATGGTAAACACTAAAACATTCTTTTTAATGTGATCTTAAACTCATTCGATTTATCTAAATTAAACTATGACTCATTTCAATATTCTAACCATTATGGTTATCTCACTTATGATTAAATAACACACAAACCTCTAATGTTTTCTAAACCGGCCTCTAATACTAATTATAAGGACCCAGCCGTAGACATTACATAATCTTGAATTATGTCATGAATTCACATTGATGATATGTTCTGGTTTAGAGTTTAATAGAATTAGGCTATAACTATTACATATCAACATGAGAATGACATATACACACTACTACTCAATATCCATTTTTTAATAGAATAAAAACTCTTAAAAAGATACATGACTAGTTCCATATTTTAGACAACATGACTTTTCCTGAATCCCATCCATTCCCTTATTCTTCTTTAAGTCATGTGGAAAACATTTCAAAAACATGGAATGTACATAAAAATATAAGTAAGGGTTATAAAATAAGGAAGGAAAACATTTTCCCATAATTAAATAAAAATCAATGAATCCAAACATTTTAATCATAACCTACCTTATCAAATCATAAGATTTATGAATAACACCAAAAAATCATAAATCATAAAGGTAACTTGTGGAATTCATAACATACATATATTCTAGCTATCACAGCAACATAGGGAGTCACATTTGGAATACACACCACAATATATTCACTAAATCTATTTGTATAAACATTAATGTTTACCTCCATCATGTTACTCAATGCATTAGAGAGCTATCTCGGGCTCACCCGCCCTAGGATTAACACAGAACCACCCGTATACGTAAATAATGACCAATAACCATAAAATATTCATAACACATAACACAAGCATAAATGAAAGATTAAATTTCAACATTTAAATCACAATATATCAAATCAAGATATTGAAATAAAAAATTCTTTATCAAATTATTTTCAATACAATTTAAAACATTTAATAAAGAGATTTCTGAATCAAAGTGTCCCATTACACTTTGAATCTTTTAATGGAATTAACATTTTAAAACATTAATGTTCATATAAACAAATCATTATAACCATTTTTAAAAAATGTAAATTAATAAAAAAATATTTAGAAGAATAAATATTTAAAACGATATTTTAGTTAAGGAGTTTATAACCAAATCATAGATGATTAAATACAAATTATTGAGGAATAACATATAATGAGGACTTTATAATATCATTATAATAATTTTATTCATGATATTATATTACAAATGGAATTTTATATATCATATATATGTGAATTGGATCATAAAAACAATGAAGTCTCAAGGGAATGTAAATTGAGATGAAATCCCTTACAAAGATGACATCCTTATATTAAGGATAAATCAATAACATAATTATGTGTGAAAAATATAAATAAACTAAAAACAAGTGGATATTCAAGTGTAAAATAATCAGAGGCTATTCACAAATAATCATATCCTGATATAATCAAGAAGTAGATTTTTAACCCAATGAATTGAAATTGGGTGAATAACATCCCTTACAGAAAATTGACAACCTAACAGTGTCACCTTAAAATTCAGAAAAATAATTTGATGAGAGAGAAAAGGGTATCTCATCTCTTGGAAATAAAATTTACACCATTAAGGATATAGAAGAACATATTCCATGATTAGAAGATGTGTACTAAAAGACATAACAAAAAGAAGTCTTTAAAAAAGATGACGGAGAATGGTTCCCTTAACGATTTGGTAACTTATGAAACATTCACCATGTGAAAAAAGGATCACAAAATGAAGATTTAATTACCCATAAATTAATGTATATTACACAATTAATATAATAATAGGAAGTACATATTCCACACAAAATGAAAATAGTGAAAAATATACCGTGAATCTCATGTGAATAAAAAGTGTGATGAAATCCACTTACCACATTGTAATCGAACGAGTCATATGAAAAAAATTTAAGAAACACCAATTGAATCCCAGAATACCATGAATATAAATATAATCATGATAATATATACGAAATGGAAGTACACAACACACCACATGAAATAAATAAGTGGCGAACAATGAAAATCTACCAGATTTAAAAGTGAGATAAGAAACCCCTTACCTCATGTCTGACATGACTTCTTTTTTCCTTGTTCTTCCTGAATAATAAAATTATGTAAATTTATAGTTTATTAATAACCCTTTATCATGTTTATTATTCCTATTAAATCACTTATTACCATGTTATAAATAATATTTAATCATTTAAGTTAATAATGATCGTTTTTTCAATATTTTGTAGTTGAGTAAAAAAGGAACACCTTATAATTACAAGTGGTCCATGTGGTCAAGAGTCCATTATCTCCAGAATTATATTCATGATTTAGATATCATATATTTCCTATATATCTTGTATATATTGGTATTTATAATAGTACATAACATTTGGAGATAAGAAATGAAATGCGCAGTCCATGGAGACGGTAAACCGTACGTAAGCATGAACGCTACATTCATTTCTTTTTCGTATTTTAATTGAATGAAAACTTAATTATAAATAATTATAATACAATTACAGTATAAAATAATATATATTTTTAATAACTCTATCCTTTATTTGTCCCAACCATGATATGAACGTGTCATATCACTTTGAGGGGGTGGTAGTCCGCACATCCTCAAATGTAATTATCCCATTTACTCATAATAGAAACCATAAAGGTATGATATAAATTAAAAATACCACAGAATAAAGAAAACATAAAAAAAATATATCAAATATAAATACAAATTCATCATAATAGCAACCATATGAGGTGGTAAGAGATAATTTAACAATCATCGTCTTGTGAGGCATTAATTTTCAATCCACAGAAACAGTATGTTCTTTACCAATTATATGGATGTGTGTGTAAGTGTAGTTTGAATAATTATCATAAAAAAATTCTAGTATATTTAAGATACTGGTTTGTTTATAAAATAAATGAATAAAAATATTTTAGGGGTTGTAAATGTAGTATTAATGAAATGAAGTTAAGAGAAAATATTACCTTTAATTTGTGTAAATCTTATTGGTTTGAACCAAAAGGACTTATATAAGTGCCTTTTTCCTATGGTAAGTCTTCTAGGATGAGGATAGGGAAATTGAGACCTTATTTGGGAAGTGGATGGAGGAACCAAGGGTCTTGAGAGGTGTGTGGAGTGGATTAGAGGTGAGGGCCTTTTATTAGGGGGAGAAGGAGTTCTTTAGGAATGTGTGAAAATATGTGATGATCGAAATAAATTAATCCAATAATAATTAGACAGGTTTTAGATGATGTTTTAATATTTATAATCTTATTTATTTAAATCATTTATTAACAGGGTAAACACTGCCTCATTTTTGTCTAATAAGTAATTTTATTTATTTGGTGTCTAAAAATTATAAAATGTTTACCATGATATAGGAAATACATTTATCTTTATAATTAATACTTATATTCTAAGATATAACTTATATAACCCCATGTAAAAATTAATTTCTAAAAGATATGGGTTTATGTCATTTTTGCCTTTACATTATGTTAATTAACATAATGTGTCATTATCACTCTCAAGTGGCTCAATGGGGTCCCAAAATAGACCTAAGGATGACCATGGACTGCCATGAGTCATCCAATAAGATTAGGAAAAGTGTCAAGGTAATTTTGTATTAGTATAATATTCTTTTTACCTTGAATTACCCAATTTACCATTAACCGCAGTAAATTAATGTCAAAAGTTAATATTCAAAATAAAATTATATTCAACTTATTGAACCAAATTTTACATAATAATTAAAAACATGTATGTAATATTTTTTAAATTAAATTCTCAGAAGCGGTTATATTTCATTTAAATGAAAAAGTCATTTTGTTAACTACTACTTAGTGGTTTCACTATTCATCAAAAATTTATGTTATAAAAAAATTAACAAAAATTAAGCCTAATATATGTTTGAAATTATAAATTCCAAAATTATGTATAATTTAAAAAATTAAAAACATATAGGTTTCATTAATTAATTTAAAATTAATGTCAAAACAAAAAGCGTGTTTTTAAGAAACAATATGTATCAAAATATTGATAGTTGTTTATGCCCAATTTCATAGTGAAATTCATTCCAATGTATAAAATTGGATTCAATGGATAAAATATAATCTAATTACATGGTAAAACCAAATAAAAATATAATCTATCCATATTAATAATTTATATTAAATAATATTTTTGAAATAAAATAGAGTATTTTTCACTATTCATCAAAAAATGAATTTTATCCGAAAAATACCACAAATTTACCCAAAGTTAATCATTAATTACCAATTATAAAGAAGAATTTTAATATAATATTATATTATTATTTTTCTATATAACTCGACGTTGTATGGAATGAAAGATTTCAATGAATCTTGTTGTTGTGTATCGAGTACGCCATCGATAATAGCATTCCCTTTAAAGTAAAATTAATAATTAATTTACAAATAATAATAACTATTAAAATTTCTTATTATTTGTTTACCTTGGATGTTTCATCCTTCCCAATTTTGGGTATTTATTCCTCACAATTTAAAATTTGGGCTTAGAAACATCATTGAAAGTCCTACATCGAAAGAAGAGTCAATAAAACAATCACATTATAATAAATAAAGATATTACAAAGGTCACCAGAAACAATAGATAATAGTATTCCAGGAAAAAAGGATATGGAAGAGAAATGAACTTTCATAGATTAATAGAGAGTGATAAAGAACTTTATCACAGAATGTTAACCACCATAATACAATAAATTTGTCGTTGGGTAAAAGTCTGATGATAAAAGAGAGCATATGATTTTTTTTACTTCAAGATACTTTTCATAGAGTTGATGAATTTTATTAATAACTCAAATATGATCGTAAGGAAATATAATTACTTTTTACATAGAGTGTCATCCTTTAATAAAATTATACCACAAACTCATATTTTCTCAATGCAGTAATTATAGAAGATGACTTGGTCACACCTGAAGTTCCAGAATCAACTTATAGAATATAACATAATATTCAAAAGATGAACAATATATTTCCCTTATATTTAGTCATCAACCAAAACTAAAATAGGTTAGTAGAAGAATAGATAATCCCCAAAAAGTATATTCTTTTACAAAAAGAAAAACTACACTTTATCTAAAAAAAATTCAAACAATACCCAATGTTCAACCAAGACCCTTCAATAAACAACTGCCATAAAATTCATCAAAGTAATCCCAACTAAGATTGAAACCCAAATCTCCGAATGATTTAATCACATAGTCTTCCAAGATAAATTTTAACATTAATCTCCGAATAATATCTGTTACTCTTAAAGCCTCATATTAAAAAGTAATTAACCTAATCACATATTCTCCAAGATAGTTTAATCCTTTCCAAAGATAACCCAAAATAGACTTATTATTGATTCATAAAATCATCTAACTAAAAATAATTAGTCATACTAACTAGGGGCTTCATATAGTACAGTGGTAGGCGATAAATTCCAATCGTACTTTGGTTGTGGGATTGATTCCTGCATTTTTGTTCGATGCGAAGGGTTGTCACGCGGTCAGTGTGTTGTCCATTTTCAAAAACTATATAATTTTATTGAATTTCCAAAAAGAAATAAATTCATTAAAATAACCATAACATATTTTAACCACAAATTTATGTAATAACTTTTATTTTTCATCCCAATATGTATTAACCTATAATTTCCTCAAATTCAAGTATCATAAAAACCCAAATGGTTCTTTATAACTATATCTACCAAAGAAAAGACAATTATTCCACGAATAAAATTATCATATATCAATGTTAAGGGTTAAACATACTATAATAAGTCTTTTAATGTAATCTCATCATTAGAAGAGCCCTAATACTTTTAAGGCATTTCACCATCCTAAAATCTGACATAACTGTTGAATCATTTATTTGTTGACTTCATACTCTTTCAATGTTCTTCATGATCGATTAACCATTACTTTCCAACTTATTCTGAAATACTTCTTTCCTTAAATAAAAATCAGGAAATATATCCTAAGATTCAATAATATCAAAACATATGTTAAGAAATAATCTATAGATTTCATTGGTCATAGTGAGTTTCTTCATCCCCAATCAGAATGGGATTTATTATTGGTAAACATATATTTCTACGATCCTGGTGATCCCATTCCTGAAACTTCTTCATATGACATTTATTTGTATAATGACCATGCACACCACATTTAAAACATTCAATTGATCCCTCAGAAAAACATTGTTCCCTTTCCTATAGTCAATTGGATGCTTCCCTTTTTTACGGTAGGTTTTTTCTTTAGGACCTTCACTTCCACATCTATAGCATCTTCCCGTCCCTTCGAAACATTTACCTTTGTGTTTCATTCCACATTCATCACACATAGATTTTCGAATATACTTACCTTTATGATTATTACCTGAATTTCCATGGGGATTTGTTTCTCGCATATACGATGCCTTATAAAAATTACCAAGGTTCAGTTGGTCAATAATGACTCTATATAGTTGGTTGAAAATAACCACTAGAGTTCTCATTGCTGCTTCCATTTCATTCAATTGATTATTCATAAAACCTCCATAATTTTATTCACATCCATGGTTACTTTGACGCCTCCTAGACCTAGCCATTGACTAAAACCAAAAAGGCCAGTGTGAGTATATCATTAAAATAATCACATATTATCTTTTGAGGATGGTAATGAATGAAACATACATTTCAAATAATCTTAAACAAATTCAATTTATCTAAAAAACTACGACTCTTTCAAGTATTCTCACCATTATGGTTATGTCACTTATGTTTAAATAACACCATAACCTATAATTTTAACTAAATCGACCTCTGATACCAGCTATAAGGACCTAGCCTGAGACATTACATAATCTTGAATTATGTCAGGAATTCAAATTGAGGATATTTTCAGGATATGAGATTAAGATAATTAGGACAGAACTATTACATATCAACTTGAAAAATACTTTTAAAGACTACTACTCAGTATCCATTTCTTTCATAAAATAAAAACTCTTAAAAAGAAACATATCTAGTTCCTTGTTTTAGACATCATGACTTTCCCTTGATCCCATCCTTTCCCTTATTCATCTTTATTTCTTGTGGAAAAAATTTAAAAAAATGGGATGAACATAAAAAGCACAGTAAGGGTTATAAAATAAATAAAGATAACATTATCCCATCAATAAATAAAAATCAATGAAACCATACTTTTCAATCACAACATATCATAAGAAATCATATGATTTATGAATAGCACACTCAAATCATAAATAATAAAGGTGTCTTATGGAATTCAGAACATACTTACATTGTAGCAATCACATCTACACAAGGAGTCACATTTTTAATAACAATCAAAGTATATTTCCTAAATTTATTAGGAGAAACATTATCGTTTACCTCTGTCACGTTACCCAATGCATTAGAGATCTATCCCGGGCTCACCCTCTTTAGGTTTATCACAAAACCCCCCATATACGTAATCAATTCCCAATAACTATAACATATTAATAACACATAACACAAGAATAAATGAAATATAACATTTCCACATTCTAATCAAAATATATCAAATCAAGATATTTAAATAAACAATGCTTTGTCAAATCATTTCAAAACCATTTAATAAAATAATAAAGTGATTTTTGAATCCAAGTGTCCCATAACACTTTGAAGATTTTAAAATAATTAACATTTTAAAACATTAACATACATATAAGTAAATCCTTAAACTGATTTTTAAAACAAGGATATTAATGAAAAATATTTAGACTAATAAATCATTAAAATAATATTTTTGTTATGGAGTTCATAACCAAATGAGAGATGATTAAATAAAAATAATTAAGGAATAACATTTAATCAATACTTTATAATATCATGAGAATAATGGTATTCATGATATAATATTCCAAAGGGAAGTATATAAACCATATAAATGTGAATTGGGGCATAACAACAATGAAGGCTCAATGGAATGTAAATTGAGATGAAATCCCTTGTAAAAATGGTATCCTTAGATTAAGGATAAATCAATGACATAATTATGTGTGAAAAATATAAATACACCCAATATAAGTGGATATTAAATGTAAAACAATCAGAGGTTATTGACACATATTCATCACATGGAATAATCAAGACGTACAAGTTTAACCCAATGAATTTAAATTGGGTGATGAAGTTCCCCTATAGATATTTGACAGCCTAACGACGTACCTTTAAAAATCAGAAAAATAATTTTATGAGACATTAATGGGTATCTAATCCCTTGGACATAAAATATATATCATTAAGGATAGATGAGAATATATCCCAAGATTAGATGATGAAATGAAAATACATAACAAAAATAAATCCTTAAAAAAGAGGAAGGTGAATGGTTCCCTTAACGATTTGGTAACATATAAAACATTCAACACATGAAAGATAGATCATAAAATGAAGATTTAATTATCCATATATTAATTTATATTACAAAATGAATAAAATCATGGGAAGTACATATTACACACAAAAATAAAATAGTGGCAAATATAGCATGAATCTCACGGGAATAAAAAGTGAGATCAAATCCCCTTACCACATTGTAATCAAACGATTCATATGAAAAAAAGTTAATAAACACCAATTGAATCATAGAATACCATTAATATAAATATAATAATGATAATATATATCCAATTTCATTAAAAAAATTCACAACATTCAATAAATTTGTGGCAAACAATAGAAATCTCATTGAATTAAATGTGAGATAAAAAACCCCTTACATGATGTCCAACATGACTTATTTGTTCCTTGTTATTCTTGAATAATAAACATAAGATAATTTATTCATGATTAATAACCCTTTATAAAGTTAATTATTTCTTTAATATCACTTATTACCATGTTATAAGCAATATGTTATCATTTAAGTTAAAAACGGCCATTTTGTCGATATTTGGTACTTGAGTAAAAAATGAATACCATATAATTATAATTTGACCATGTGGTCAGGAGTCCATTGTATCCAGAGTTATATTCAAGATTTAGATATCATATATATCATATATATACAGTATATATATTTATTTATAATTCTACAAGACTTTTGGAGATAAGAAATGAAATACACCATTCATGGAGACGGTAAGTCGTACGTACGAATAAACTCTACTTTCATTTAAATTTCATATTTTAATTTAATGAAAACATATTGATAAATAGTTATTTTATAATTAAAGTATAATATCATATAAAATTTCAATAACTCCATTGTTTATATGTCCCATGTATGGTATGAACATGTCATATCACTTTGGGGGGCGGTAGTCCGAAAATCCTCAAAAGAAATTATGGCATTGACTCATAATGGAAACCATAAATGTGTGCTATAAATTAAAAATAAAGAAGCATAAAAAGAACATAAACATAATATATTTTATATATAAATACAATGTTATCATAATGTCCACCATATGAGGGGGTAGAAGATAATTTAAGATTCATCATTTCGTGAGGCGTTAGTTTTCCATCCACAAAAATAGTATGTTCTTTACCCATTTGATGGAGGTGTGTGTAAGTATAGTAAGAATACTTCTCATAAAAACATCATAGTATATTGAGGATACTTGTTTTGTTATAAAAAAATAATAAATAGATTTTAGGGGTTGTATAAGTAAAATAAAAAAAATAAGTTAAGACAAACTGTTTCCTTTAATATGGGTAACTACCTTGGGTTTGAACCAAAAGGACTTTTTGAAGTTACACTGGCCTAATGAAAGGCATTAATGAGTTTGATATGTATTTTCAGAGAATATTTAATCTGGGTTTGGATTATACAAGGGGCTTGAGAGGTGTGAGGAATGAGTTAGAGGTGAGGGCATTTTATAAGGAGGTGCAGGGGTTCTTTAAGAAATTGTGAAAATATTGTATTATTATATAATACTTTTCTGTTTTTAAAGGTACCAAAATCATTAATTTCAATTATACAATGACTAATGGTGGAAATAATGTTATCTAATAATAATTGGATAGGTTTTGGAAGTTACTTTTATATTTATAATCTTAATTATTTAAATGATTTATTAATGAGGTAAACACTGCATCATTTCTTTGTCATAAATAATTTTATTTATTTGATGTCTAAAAATTTAAAAAAAAGTAACATTATGTATTAAATCATTATATATTTCTTTTTATTATTTATAGAAGAAACAATAAATTATATGACCTCGTGTAAAAAATAATTTGTTAAAAGATACTTGTTTATGTCATTTTTTCCTCAACTTTAAGTTAATTCAAATAAAGTGTCATTATCACTCCCAAGTGGCTCCATGGGATCCCAAAATCTACCCAAGGATTCCCATGGTCGGAAATGACTCATAAAATAAGTTTAGGACAAGTGTTATGGTAATTTTGTATTATTATAATTTTTTTTACCCTGAATTACCCTATTTTCTTTTAACCACGTTAAATGAAAGTCAAAAGTTACTATTCCCAAAAAAAATTTATTTTAATCTTATTGAACCATCTTTTACATACTAATAAAAACCATTAATGTAAGATTTTAGATATTCAATTCATAGAAATGGTAAAATTTCATATAAATGAAAATGTCTATTTTTTAACTACTACTTATTGGTTTCATTATTAATCAAAAATTGATGATTTTCAGAAAAATACCAAAAATTCAGCCTAAGCTATATTTGATATTATGAATTAAAAAATTATTTCCATTTAAAAAAAATAAAAACATATAATATGCATTAATTAATTTAAAAATAATTTTTTTTTCAAAACACATTTCGTGTTTTTAAGAAAAAATATATATCAAAAGACTTTCACTTGTTTATGCCCAATTTCAAAGTGAAATTAATTAAATGATAAACATTGGATTAAATGGTAAAAATATAATCTAATTTAACTTTAAAACTAATGAAAAAGATAATCTAACCATATAAATAAATTAGTTCACAAGGCATTTTTGAATTAAAATAATTTTTTTTCATTATTAATCAAAAAATAATTTTATCAGAAAAATACCAAAAATTTACCCAAAGTAAATTTTGATGTGTTGATTCTAAATAAGAATTTTAATTTTTCAAATAAAACTTATAAAATTGTCCAAAAATATATTTAAATAGGGTTCTCTATCAAAAGGTGGTAAATCGACATTTTAATGAATATTCAAATATTAATGCTTAAAATCAGATTCATTCATATTTTAAGGTTCTAAAATTTATGGAATAAATGTAAAAACATTTAACAAACATGTATATTAATATTGTAGTTTGTTCTCTCCATTCCCGCCAATACAATGACTGGGCGTTAATTACCATTTAAATAATATTATATTATTATTTTTCCCTATAACTCCACATTGTGTGCAACTTTTGATTTCGATGAAACCCGTTGTTGTGTATCTGGTAAGCCATCGAACATAGCATCCCCTTTAAAGTTAAATTAAAAATTAATTTACAAATACTTTTAAAGAGGAAAATGTCATATTATTTACTTACCTAGGATGTTACATTAACCCTTACCTTATAAATTCCACTAGTAAATGGTGTGTTAACCTTTTGTAAACTGGTTACTATACATTATTAAATTATACAAAATTCATATACATAATTATGATATCATATATGTTCCTATTATATAATTTTTTTAATACTGTATCAATATTACAATTATTTTGGGTGTTTACTTCTTCTTTTTCCAAATCATGTTTGGTCATCTATGTTATGTTTTTTATGAATAGGATGTAATTTATTCATGTATAGTATGAAATTAAGTCCATTATAATTATTTTTACTCATCATATAAATTTTATAAACATTCTTTTTTCGATAACCAGGAGAATGAATCTCACCCTATCATAGAGATAATAGGTCGTACGTATGCACGAGCGACGATATTATTCCCTTGATGGCTAAATGGTATAGAATTGGATGGTATATTATTTCCATTGAATCATTATATGGTTATACTCATTATTAATAACAATTATATTCATCATTATATCCATCCAACTAATGTAGTGTGGAATAACATGTTTTATAATGGCATGAAGGATGTGTGTCGTACGTACGCACGCATAGGGACATTGTTATTTGTTTGATGTATAAAATTAGGAATGTGTATTTCCGAGGATTATAATAAATATTAGTATTTTATGTAAACTTTATTTATATATTTTATATGGAAACAACATAGAATGAATAAGTTTAATAAGAAAAAAACTTTGAAAGAGGTGATAAAACAATTAACTCTTTTTCGGGTATCTCCTTTCGGTATACACAAAAGGACACCTTAGGAGAAATTTACGCCCAATGTGTGGCATCTAGAATGATGTAGGGGTTGTTGGAAGAGTAAATTGTTAGGGTTTGGTATATCCAAATGGAATTAGAGGTATGTTTTAATTATATGGAGATGTGTACTTTTTTAACATAAGGGAGGGGCAACATTTGAGATTCAAAACCTATTAAATTAATATAAATTAAAATTTATAAATTTAAATTTCTCAAACATGGAGTTTTTAGAATATAAGATTACAACACATTAAAATACTCTCATCCAATAAAATTTAGACATGTTTTGATTTTATTTCAAACCTTATCTTTATGATATATCCTTATTTAATGTATTTAATTTTAATTGTGTTAATAATATTATAAATTTGAAATGGTTATAAATATATACTTATGTGTTGTAAATTGACCACAATTTAAATAATAATGAAAATTTAGACCTTTTAATTACCACTTTTTATTTTTTATGATTATTATTATTATTATATATTTTAATGAAATGTTATTTTTTAAAAATATCAAGTGTCAATTTTGACATTATTCATTTATTTGAATTTAAATATAAACCACACACAAGAAAACATCATAAAAAAATTTAAATACTAATAACATTTCAGAGTAACTTATGAAATTCAAGGATCCCCTTAATTAATTAAAATTATATTTCTTATAATATTATTAAAACCATTTATTTGATATTTCAATTAATAAGACAAATTTCTGCATCAATATCATGTCAGCATTAACGGTAGTTATATAATCACTAAAATTTATAAATAAAATTTTCTGATGTAGGTAATAATTTTATATTTCCATATAATACCTAGATTCTATGTTATCTCTTAATTATACTAATATTAAATTGAATATACTTTTATAAAATGAGAGTGTGACAATTTGTCACACTCATTGATTTAAATAATATTAATGTCATATAAATGTGAATGTTTCCATTATGTGATTCCATTATTAAAAAATAAATGATAAGGTAGGAATTTAGTTATCCAATTGGATTATAATTGTTTTAATGGTTATTTTATAATATTAATATTACCTTTAATTACCCAATTTACACTTACCGCGATAATAAAGAAATTACTAAATTTACTATTCATAATGCTAAAAAATTAACGTAAACTATTAAAATAAATTGGACCCAATGATTTAAAATTTGTTATATATTTTTAAAAATGTAAAATTCAAAAGTTTAAGTAAAAAAAGTTAATATAAATCCCAGTTTTCATAATGAGAAAATGAGATTTTCAAAATTAACAAAAATTAGATGATTAACATATATTTATATCTAATTTTAATTAAAAATAATCCCAGAAAGTATATTTTACTAAATAATAAAATTAAAATATAATTATAAATTATAATAATTCAAATGTATCATGTAATACTATATTATATTTCAATTTAAAAAGATTTTTTCATTTAAAATTTATTAATTTTCAATATTTATCAAAATATGAATGTTATAAAACAAATATTAATGCATACTAAATTTTGAGTTCCCTATTAATAATTAAAGTTTTATATTGTAATATTTAATATATAAAAGTATCAAATATAAGATTTCATAAGGGTGTGCAATCAAAAGGACAGTAAATAGAATTTTTTGAAATGTAATTTTTTTAACCAAAATAATATAACTTGTTCATATATTATGTTTAAGAAACACATAATGGATACGATAAAATTATATTTAATATGTAAAAAATCAAAATATGATTAATAATATTTGTAACTTATAATTTATTAACTATGTTATATATCATATTATAGAATAATATTTTATTAATATACTATTGTTCAGTAAAACTGGGCCTTGTGAGTAATGCAAGAAAACTCTTTATTGTGGGTTGAATATTCATAACATAGGGATGAATAAAAATAAATAAGGAAATAAAGTTAAATATATTTAGATATAAAAATATTATAATGTCTTGTGGTGTTACATTCTACCATCGTTCAATAAATTTCATCCTCACAATTTAAGATTGGGATTGAAGACAAAATGTTTTTCATTTCAAAATATCATTATGGAAACCCAACATGAGAAAATAGATTAATGAGACATCTATTTTAAAATAATGAATGGGATGTACCAAGTTCACTAGAGATAATGCATACAACGATTCCATGTAGGAAAATATGGGCATCAATGAAAATATATCAATTTTGTTCTATTGGCGATTGATAGAGAACATGAATAAAAAAATTATTGCAACCACAAAGCTATAAACCTCTAACAACACTAGGGGAATCTTTATATCTAAAAAACTAAAGTTATAGGGAAAAAAAGTCATTTTCATGATCCTTTAACATGATTTGAATAAAAAAATATACTAAATACTGTATGAATATAATTAAACATACTTACTTGACATGTAAAATACTATCTTTTAACTAAATCCTATAACATACTCATCTTTCTCATCAAAATATAAAAAAATTTAAAAATATTATATTTATCCAATTCCAATAAGGTTCCAAAAATAAACTTATACTTCATCTGTCATAATGGTTAAATTAGAAAAACTATTCTATACTGAGAAGGACATCATTTAGTTGAGTGGTAGATAATAAACCCTTACCACCATTCGGTTACGGGTTCATGTCTTGTGGCCTTACCAAATATGACAAGTTTTCTCCTGACCAACGGTTTGTCATTTTTATAAAACTATATCATTATAACATTATAATATAACATTAAGAAATTTTTTAAACAAACAAATACTATCCGTTGTAAAATATAATTTATTCCAACTATGGGTGTTTAACAAAATACTTCAATCTAAATTAACAATTAAAAGAGATAACTAAATTGAAAAAATCAATTATAACATAAAATTCCCTAAAAAAGATAATATATATTATATTGAAAAATACCTTTTTAACCTCAAATGCTATAATGAAATAATTCGTTCTTCCAAATCCATAATTAATAAGAACTACTCTTTAATCATTAAATATCACATTAATCATATAACCATAATATATTAACATAATTATTTAATCCAAAACACATAATTACATTAATTACTCCACTTCGATTGTATTAAGAAAAAATGCTTGACCGTGATCCATTTTCTTATTTTGGGCCATATTTCAATGTCGCTCTAGAAAACAATTTTTATAATGTATAATTTCTTCATAATTATATAATTTCACATTTATAGCTTCTTTCATTCCCTTACCATCTCATGCATGATGGCCTTCCACAACAAACATGAAGCAAAATCATGTACCTTTTATACATGCACCAGTGTGTTTCGTATATCAATTATCACTTATGGGGAAATCCATGATTCCCTTCTTCCAATTATTTTTCTCTTTCTCTGAAATTCTCTCATTATCATTCTTTCCATTTAATTCAATACAATTATAAATTTTTTCCCTTTTTTGATTTCACATGAAACCATATATTCATATGTTGAGAATGTTTGGGAGACTAGTTCCATCAGAGGAATGGTATTAACCCATCAATGAATCGATCAATCATACTTTTAAACCTATGTTTTTAGTATATAGAATATCTTTTATATCCTTGTAAATTCATCTTGATAAATTACAACATTCTCATCTTCCTTCTACCAAAGACATAGAAATTATATCTCTATATGAGATCATAGTTCATGATGAAACTATTTTTCTAAGAATAGTTCTTTAAATTCCCCAATTTAGGGATATTATTTCCTCACCTTCCTTCGTGTTTTTAATCAGTGACCATCATTTATCGACATCTCTTAAGAGACAATAAACTTCCATAACTATTTTTTCTCATTATTCACTCCTCAAACCAAGAAAAATCTTCTGTAAAGAACTTTTCCATTGTTCAGAAAAAAATGTATTTTTTTGTCCCATTTAATGTTGGATGTTGTTGTATAAAGAAGCAAGTTAACAAAGTTTAATTACGTTTCAGATCAATGTTATATATTCAATAAACGATATTTTTAGTAACCCAGGTCAGCTATCCGAGAATAATTATAAGATTCTATGTACTAGTTACATCTCCAGATCCCAAATCATTATGATACATAGGAGGGAAATACCTACATAGATTATATGTGTTGACATGATTTCAATTTATTCTACTAGGAATCCTTTCTAAAACATTCCATACAATCATTTAGGACATAAATATGAATAAATAATTTTAAATTTGTAAAAAACATAACATAAATTGGAAAATTTATGCATTTTTAATCTCATAACAATATACAAGATTCTTTTGGAACATATTGAACTATAAATCCATTATTATGGTTTGATGATAAAATTTGGATTATCCTAAGCATATCCCCTAGAAGCGGTGAACTAGGAGCATAGTAAGGAATGTTTTCATATACTAGGTTACCCTGATTCGAGACAAGAACACATTGTTAGAGTTGTTACTGCTAGGTAAATTTGTTCAAAAACCACATCGTCTTTTAGTATCTAGAGATAATTGTATTTTATATAAATTCAAATATAATATCTAAATTACCAAATATTTAGGATGTTCTTTTATACATATCCTAAATGTTTATATTAGGGCTATCATCTTTAATCTATGTTTTTAAAATCTAATTTCCAATGTTGATTCTAAACATTCGTTAATACCAACTATAACGCCCTGACCCATGAATCCTATAGATAGTGTATTATTTTAATACATTTTTATGATTATAATGAATCATTTCCCAAGTTACCCATCCATTTATAAATCATGGAAAATATATTTCATAAATTAACTATTCATTACAATTCACAACATAATATGAAATATATTCCCTTCTATGAGAACACTATTATTCATTACGTCTAACCCTTTATATAAATTGAAAAACAGTTCAAGGAATCATGGGAAAAGACAACATATGAAATGGGTGATGTGAGATTCTATTTATGGTTAATCAATAAAACAAAATCATTCCTAAATAACCATAAACATTAAAGAAATCATAAAACTGAATCACGAGAATTTTAAACATAAACAAGAACATAGTACAGGAAAATAAATAATAAATTCCATTTAAACATTAACATGTATATTATACTAGTTTAATAATCATATCAAAAACAATAAAATAATCTCGTAATGAGGGAATTCATAATTTCAGAAAACTGAAACATATTGTTGACGGGTCGACCATGATATCTAACAATTAATGGTCAAGGCCTCGACCAAATCCATATCTGAAAATAAATTATAAAGGCATCATGAACATATGTTTCTAATTTGTATCATTAGACCTACTGATGAATTGAGGGACAATAGTGGGCCCCGACTGTCACTTACTATGTCCAATGCATTCCTTATATGAAAAAGGATAAGACATAACATAAATATTCATATTAAAACTATGATACTAAATGATAATATTCCGACCCTAAACCATTATTTATAAAATAATAGCACATCCACAGTCAACCATATCATAAAATCTTCAATACTATATGAGAGATTTTATCCTAATAAATCAACCTCAAACAATCACAAAATCCTACAAAGGATATTTATATAGATGTATTTTTTTTAATAAATTCATTACAAAACCTTGAGAGAGATATCCTTTTTTACTCTGAAATATCTTAAAAGATACACAATTATAAATGAAACAAATTCATTTAAAAATAACCTTGAAATCTTGTAATGGAATCAAAAAAATGATATTGATTCATAATGGAAGAAAATGGCAACTTATTCCGTATAAGTTAAAAAAACATTCTTTCCTTAATTTTTCTTAAAGGTTATAATTTACCTACATTGGAAAATAAGAGAATAATTATATACAAAATAATTTTTAAAAAGTCAAACATCATTAAAAATCACGTTAAAAAACTACCGATAAATTTTTAAATTACATTTTATATAACATGGTCATGGATGATAAATACTCCCCATTAGAATCTTAGGAATAAAAATACCAGACAAAAATGAGATTCCAAAAATAACATAAAACATGTACGTTACATTAGTTGAGGGTGTTCTAACCACAAGTATAATGGTCAATTTAAGTTATTAAATTATTCCAAATCTATATACACATTTATGATATCATATATGATCCTATTATATCATTTTTAATATTGTTTCAATATTATCATTATTTCAGGTGTTAACTGATTCATTTTTCTATTCCTATTTGTCAATGTAAGTCGTGTTTTAATTCATATGATATAATTTATTCATTTACAGAATGAAATCAGTTCATTATTATTATTTTTACTAATCATATAAATTTTATTATCATTCTTAAATTGTTAATGCGAAGAATGAATCACAAATCATTATGGAGACGGTAGGCCGTATGTATGCACGAGCAATAAAATCATTCCCTTAATGGTTAAATGGTATGGAATTGGATTTTATATTAGTTATTAGGAATCATTATCATGTTATATTCTTTATTTACATCCATTATATTGATTATTATATCGATCCATTTTAACTATTGTTGAATAACAAATTACAACACGACTAGGAGACGGTAAGTCGTATATACGCATACATGGTGATATAGTTATTAGAATTATGTATAAAACGAGGACTAAATTTTCCCCATAATTATAATATAATCTCAGTATCTGAATTAAATTTCAGTTGTAACATTGATTTGGAAATAACATAGATAGAGGAAGTAGATGAAGAAAAGAATGTTGAAAGATGTGATAAAACAATTAACTCTTTATCAGGTATCTCCTTTTCGTATTTGCCAATGGAATCTATAGGAAAGATGTCTTCCCATCGTTTGGCCTATAGGATGATGTGGGTGATTTTTGAATAGAAAATGATCCTGTTTTGGGAGAGACAAATGGATTTATATGTTTCATTAAATGATAAAGAGAGGTAACCTTTTATAAGAGAGGGGAGGGGAACCTTTGGAAAAACCAAATCAATTAAATTAATAAAAATTAATTTTAAAATAAAATGGAACAAAATTGGATTATTTAGAAATAAGATGAGGATGGGGCCAAATCTTTCACAATATAAAATTTAGACTAGTTTTTATTTTACTTTAAACTTTATCAGGTATATTTATCCCTATTTAATCTATTTAATATTATTTTTGGTAATAATATTATAAATATTAAATTATTAAGAATATTTACATATGTGGTGTAAATATTCCATAATGGGACACTATATGAAATTTTATACATTTTAATTTTCATATTTTAATTTTTATTGTTTTTATTAATTTTTACATAATTTTAAAAAATGTTATTTTTATAAAATATCAATTGTGTCAATTTTGACACTATTAATCTATTTGACTTTTAATAATAACCACAATGAAGATAGCATCAAAAAAATATTTAATGTACTAATAACATTTAATAGTTACCTAAAAAATTAGTGGAGGACATTAATTAATTCAATATATATTCCTTTTAATATTTTTATTACCATTTATTTGATATCTGTATAAATAAAATAATTCATCCACCACTATTGTGTCACCAATAATGGTTATTATTTAATAGATAAATATTTTAAATAAATTTATATGATGTATATAATAATATTAGAATTCAATATACTACCTATATATTATGTTTTCTCATGTATATCCCTATATTAGAAGTAATATATTTATATAATATGAGACAGTGACATGTTGTCAAATTTAATGATTTTAATAATACTAATGTTATATTTCTGTGAAAGTGGACATTAATTGATTCCATTTAAAAAATATATGATAATAGTCTCATTTATACATCCAATATGATTTTTATAGGTGTTATAGAAATTTTATAATATTAATTTTACCTTTAATTACACGATTTACCATTAATTTGTGTAAAAAAAATTACTAAAGTTACAATTAACAATGCCAAAAAATAAAAGTGGCCAATAAACATAATTTTTACCCACTAATTCCAAATATGGAATCCATTTTTCAAAATATATTACACATAAGGTGAATTAATTGATTGAAATTTAATCTCTGTTGTCAAAACATGAAAATATGTTTTTCCAATGTAAGAAGCATCAAAAGATCAACATGTGTTTATGTATAATTTCAATATTAAATCATTCAAATAAACCGAATTATATTAAATGATAAAAATAATATCTATTTATACTTTTAAACCAATCAAAATTTAAATCAATCATTATAATTTATTTCTATTAAAAAATTTCATTTAAAATTTAGTATTTTTTCACTATTCATCAAAATATGAATATTATCAGAAAACACCAAATTTTTGTTATAACTAAATTTTTATTTCGTGATTCCCAAGAAGATTTTTATTTTTTAATATTTAATATATATAATATCCAAATATTGGATTTAATTTTGTTGTTTTATCAATATTTGGGAAGGCAATATTTTTGAAAATACTTATTTTATCCAAAAAAATAATTTTTTCTTACATTATGTCTAGGAAAAAGATAATTAGAAAATTAAAATTATATAGAAAAAATAGAATTAAAAACATGTCTTATAATATTTTTAACATATAATTTAACTCTTATCTTATATATCATATTAAATAATAATATTTTATTAATATTCTATTATTCGGTAAATCTAGGCCATCTGTATAACACAAGATAACTCATTATTTTTTGTACTCTAAGCTTACCTTGGTGTTGCATAAGTAAAATTATGAACAAATAAATTATATTTAGATATTAAAATATTAAAATGCCTTGGGTAGTTACATTCTCGCATCCATTGATAAATTTCATGCTCACAATTTAAACTCAGTATTTAAAACTAATGGTTTTTAATTTCAAAATATGAATGTGGAAATGGAACATCGAAAAGTTGGATGATTGTGAGATATATTTCAAAATAATGAAAGGAAAGTAAAATGTTCACTAGATATAATTCATGCACAGGTTCCATAATGAGAAATATGGACATGAAAGATAATATGACCATCATTTTTTGATTGTGATTGATAGAGAACATGAATAGGAAAAATATTGCAACCAAAAAGCTATAAATCTTTGATGACTGTAGGGGAAATTTTATTCCTAAAATATTAAAGTACTTGGAATCAATTTTAGGTTTCTTGATCCTTTAAAAGTATTTTATTAATTTATTTACTTTATACAGTAACAATATAATGAAAAATACATACATGACAAGTATAGTTCCATCATATAACTAATTACTAGCAGAAAATCATCTTTCTCTTAAAAATATTATAATATTTTAAATTATTATAATTATTTTATTCCTATATGGTTCCAAAAATAAACTTATACTTCATCTATGATGTTGTTTAAATAATTACAACTATGATATACTAACTATGAAATCATATAGGTGAGTGGTAGATAATGTACCCTTAAAACCATTGGGTGGCAGGTTCATGTCTCGTGGCCTTGCCAAATATGATGGGTTGTCTCCCATTCAATGGATTGTAATTTTTTTAAAACTATATCATTATAATATTCCAAAATTACTATAATAAATGATTTATACATGAAAAATATCATCCAACATAAATCTTAATTGATTCATACATTACATGTTCTCCAAAATAATTATATGTAAATTTATTGTTTAAAGTGATCGCAAATTTTCAAAAAAAATCAATCATAAAATCAAATTCCATAAAAATACTAATGTATCTCTTACTTAAAAATACCTTTACATATTCAAAATAAATAAGTAAATATTTATTATTCCAAATCCTTAAATAATAAGTACAATAGTACAGTCTTTATATATCACATTAATCTTATAACCAAAATAAAAAAACACAATTATTTAATCAAAAAACCTAATTAAATTTATTATTAAAAATTGATTGTATTAGCAAAAAAATATTTACCTTGATCCATTTAATTCTTCAGATATTTATTTCCAAGACACTCTATAAAATCATTCGTGCAATGTCCTGTTTCATTATAATTATAGCATTTCACATTTACAACTTCTTTATATCCCTTACAATCCTGAGAATGATGTCATTTCTCACAACACTTGAATCAAACTCTATTACCTTTTAAGCAGGCACCAGGGTGTTTCCTTCCACAATTTTCACATGTGGGAAAATCCATTTTCCCTTATTCTGATTATTTTCCTCTTTTTACATCATTCATTTTTTATTTCTCTTTACCCTGAATTAAGGACACTTAGATAATTTTTTATCTATCTTGATAGCTCCTGAGACTATATATTCATATTATGAGTGTGTTTGGGAGACCTATGGATGTCACATGAATGGTTTTAACTCATCATAGAATCAATAAATCTTACTTTATGTCTTATTTTTCTAGTATATAGGATTCATATCTATCCTTCTGAAGTTAGCATTATATATTTCAATATTCTCATTTTCTTGGAACCTTAAAAATAGAATAAATATCTCTATATGTTCTCAATATTCATGAGGAAATTATTTTTCATAGAATTTTTTTTTAAATTCCCACATTAGAGGTTCATTATCTCCTCACCATACTTCATGTTTCTAATCAATGTCATCCATTGATCAAAATATTCATAGAGACAATAATATTCCAATACTATGTTTCCCCTTTCATTATTCTTCAAAGGAAGAAATATCTTCTGTAAGATCTTATCCATTTTCAGATACAAATATATTTTTTCCCATTAAATGTCCAATGTTTTTATCCCATGATGTGATCTAACATTGATTGTGTACATTGTTTATAAGGGTGATCAATATGAGAAAGGTTGCTGTTTATAACATGAGTCAGTTGTTCTAGTACACTTATAATATGCTCTTGACTAGTTTTATCTCCTACTAAAACATAATTATATTACATAAGATGGAAATCGCTACATTTATTATGTGCGTTGACACAATTTCCATTTCTTTCACTAAGAACCATTTCTAAAAAATGACATACACTAGATTATTATATAAATACGAACTCCTAATTTCAAATTTGTAAAACACATAACAGAAATTTAAAAATATATGAATTTCTAATATCATAATTATATACATGATTATTTGGGGTCATAATTAACTTTATGTCCTTTATAATGGTTTGAGGATAAAACTTGTATTATGATAAGCATATAACCTTGGATTGACAAACCTTGTGCGTAGTAAGGATCATTTTAGTGTACTAAGTTACCCTGAGTCAAGCTCGGAACACCGTGTCAGAGATGCTACTCCTAGTTACATTTCGGCCAGCTCCTCATCAACTTGTGATAACTAGACAATGATTTATTTTCTGTTAATAAACTTGTAGTATCAACATTACCAAATGTTTAGTAATTCCTAAATACATTTCATCAATCTCTATAATAGGGTTATGATATGAAATATATATATTCTAAATCTAATTCCCATCGTTGTTTGTAAAAATACACTAATACCAACTGTAATGCTCTAACATGAGAATCCTAGAAATAATGAATTGTTTCAAAACATATTTTTTATTACAAATAATAATGTCCTGGAGGACAAATTAGTTTATCATAGTTGAAAAATAAATTTCATACATGGACCATTCATTACAATTCACAATATCATATGCACTATAGTTCTATCATTTAGAATATCGTTATTCTTCTATATTAACCCTTCATATCAATCATAAAACAGTTTGTGGCATCATAAGTAAAGAAAACATATGAAATGGGGGAGCTCAATTGCTCAGTAAGGTTAAACAATTTAGCAAAGATACTAAAAATTACCATAAACATTATGGTAATTATATAACTAAAAATGAAGCATTTTTAAACATAAACATAAACATAATATGGTTGGAATAAATAAAATAATTTCATTTAAAGAATTACATGTATATTATACTAGTTTAATAATTCCATTTTATATCAATAACTAATTCCATAAGGATGTAATTTATTATGTTATACATTTGAATCTGATCGTTGAGGCCTCAACCCATACTTCAAACAACAAATGGTTACGACCTCAACAAAATCCATATATGAAACTGAATTGGCAAGGCCTCATCCATGTATATATCTTTGTTGTCTCATTAGACATATTGATGTATTGATGGGATATATCGGGCCCTACACGTCACTCACTATGTTTAATGCATTCGTTATATGAAAAAGATAAAACATAACATAAATAATAGTATTAAAACAATAAAAAAAATTAATACGTTAACCATAACCCATTAATGGTATAAAATTAGCACATCCATAGTCAAAAATATTATAAAACCTTTAATACAATATGAGTGAATTTATAATAATAAATCATCCAAAATCAAACATATAATCCTATATTGGAAGTTGACTTATATGAAAATATTTAATAAATTTTTTTTAAAAACATTTATAGTGAAATCCTTTTTTGCATTGAAATATTTTAAAAGAAACACATTTATCATTGAAAATATTTCATTTGAAAATAACCTTGTAATATTGTATCATAATCCTCCAAATATTATGGTGTCATAATGGTGGAAAATGATGGCCTATGTCATTTATGTTATAAAAACATTCATTCCTTAATTTGTCAAATTTTTTATAAATTACCTCGTTTGAAAAATGATAGAACGATTCGATTCAATTTTTTTTTACAAAGCCAAACATGGGTAAAAATGAATTTACTAAACTATTGATTATTGTTTTAATTAAATTTTATGGAACATGTACATGTATGATATATATTCCCCTATAAGAACTTACGTATAAACAATCTCAGATAAAAATGATATTTTGAGAATAACACTTACATTCTACTTTCCATTAGTGATGGGCATGTAAATATCCATATACTGGTTAAATTATGTTATTAAATAATACCAGAACCATATTAATATCTATGATATCATATAAGATCATATTATATCATATTGTTAGTAGTATTTCAATATTACAATTATATCGATTGTTAACTACTTCATTATCCCATTCTTATTTGTCCATTTATGT
Organism: Viscum album; assembly: GCA_963277665.1. Classification (NCBI taxonomy): domain Eukaryota; kingdom Viridiplantae; phylum Streptophyta; class Magnoliopsida; order Santalales; family Viscaceae; genus Viscum; species Viscum album. The sequence continues at coordinate 902,740,169 of OY728122.1, read as the reverse complement.
CCTGTTTTTAATTAAAATAATGTATTTTATTCATTTACAAGATGAGATTATGTTCATCATATTATTTTTAATCATCATTTAAATTTTATAATCCTTCTGGAATTGTTAACGGAGAGAATGAATCTCACGACATTGTGGAGACTGTAGTTCATGCGTTCCCAAGAGCAAAAATATCATTCCATTGATTGTTAAATGGTATAGAATTGGATGGTATATTCATTACTCATAATCATTATCATGTTATATTCATTATGTATCTTCATTATACCTATCATTATATCGATCCAATTAATGTATTCTGCTATAAATAATTACGCCACGACGTGAAGACGGTAAGTCGTACATACACATGCATGGTGTTATTTTTATTTGTATAATGGGGAAAACAAATAATATAATTGTCCCATGATTATATTAAAATATAAATATATGAATCATATTGTAGTTATTACTTTTATATGGAAACAATATTGAAAGAGAAAGTAGATGAAGAAAATATCATTGAAAGATGTGATAAAACAATTATCACTTTTTCAGGTCTCTCCTTTTGTTATAAACAAATAGACTACATACGATGGATTATGTCCCAATGTGTATCCTTTAGGATGAAGTAAGGTATTTTGGGAGAGGAAATGATCATTTTTTGGTTTACCAAATGGTTTTAGACATGTGACTAAAAGATATTTAAAGGTGGCCTTTTATAAGAGAGGGGAGGGGAACTTATGGAAATACTGAATCTACTAAATTAATATAAATTTATATAGTGATTAAAATGGTCTGAAAGTGGATTTTTTCAAATATAAGTTGTGTATGGGTCGAAATACATTCAAAAAAATCGACATGTTTTTATTTTATTTTAAAATATATCAATTTTTTAATCTATTTAATTTTATTTGTTGTAATAATATTCTAAATATTAAATAGATATAAATATTTACATTTGTTGTGTCAATTTTAATAATTGGAAACTCTATGAAATTTATTAAATGTTAATTTTTATTTTTTAATTTTATTTATTTTTATGATTTTTAAATAATTTATGAAAATGTGATTTTTGAAAAATATCAATAGTTTCAATTTTTATAGTTTTCAGATATTTGACTTAAAACAAACAAAATCAAAGAAAAATTCCAAAAAAAAATATATAGTAATATAATGTAATATTCCCCTCTAAAATTAATTAATCAACATAATTAATTCAAATTATATTTCTTTTAAGATTTTTAAAAATAGTTATTTTGATATTTAAATTAATAAAATAATTTCTCCATTACAATTGTGTCGCCAATAATTCTAATTATTTAATCTACAAAAATAATAAATAAATCTCTTAGATGTAGATAATTATATTAGCTTACCAGAGAATACCTACAGTTGATGTTATCTCATGTATCTCCCAATATTAAAATTAATATATTTATATAAAATGAGATTGTGATATTTTTTCACATTCATTAATTTTAGTAATATTAATGTCATATTCATAAAGAAATTTGCCATTAATTTATTTTATTTCGCACCATATATGATATTATTCAAAATTTAGTCATCTAATATTATTGTTACAGTTGTTGATGTAATATTATAATATTTATATTACCTTTAATTAAACGATTTACCATTAACCATGGTAATATAAAACATACTGAAGTTTCTATTCATAATGCCCAAAAATAAAATAAGCCTATTAACATTATTTGAACCCAATGATTGAAAATATAGAATATATTTTTTAATATTTAAAACATAGAAGTTTAATTAATTATTTTTAAATTTAATCCCTGTTTTCAAAATGTAAAACAACGTTTTTTCAAATGTAAAATGCATCAAAAGATTGACATGTGTTAAAACTAATTTTTACATGAAAATTATTCTTATGAAATAAATTCATTAAATAATAAAAATATAATCTAATTATACTTTAAATCATTCAATTGTAGAATTTAACAATATATATTATTTCAATTTAAATTGTTTTTTTCAGTTATAATTTAGAATATTTCAATATTCATCAAAATATGAAACTTATCATAAAACACTAAATATTTTTCCAATCTATAATTTTATATCCTATATCCAAGGAAGAGGATTATTTTTTAAAATTTATTTTATAAAAGTGTAAAATATTGGATTTAATTTGGGTGCGCTATCAAAAGGCGGTAAAATTGATTATTTGAATAATAATTATTTTATCCAAAAAATAAAATTGTTCTTATTTTATATATAAGAAACACATAATTAGAATGTTTAAATTATTTGGAATAAATAAAAATTCAAAATATGATTAATAATATTTGTATCCAATAATGTATCTTTTATGTTATATATCTAATTAAATAATAATATTTTATTAATATATTGTTATTTGATAAAACTGGTGATTGTGTGTAATGAAATCCAACTCATTGTTGGGAGTATAGTAAACACAACACGGTGTCGTGTAAAAATAAACCAGGAAACAAAATTAATTATATTTAGATATTAAAATATTAAAAAGTCTCATGGTGTTACATAAAAGGTGAGTAATATTTATTATAGTGAAAATAAAATCCTAAGATATCTCTTTGATTAAAGTTACTTATCTTTTACAAATTTATTAGGTTATGGTTGTTTCACTTCATAAAAGGATCATATATCCAAATTAATTGTGGGAATACTTTTATTTAGGGTATGTGGCTTTTTTATATTGAATCAAGTACACTGTTGGGGTGGGTTCATATAAATGAGCATATGGTAGGTGTCTTATAATATAGTATAAGGTGGGTGGGTTCTTATGAAAGTTCATTATTTGGCCTTAAATCATCTATGAGACCTTTCATGGACCATATCAGGTCCATATATGATTTTTTATATTCGGACTAGGGATACTAGTCGGGCATAACAAGCACATTAAAGTGAAAAATGTTATTAAAAATAATGGAATTTAGAGTCTACCAGAGTGACCTTATTGTAAATATTATTTATCATGATTGGATGATATAAAGTGTTTTTTTCATTAACTTTGTATATAAATATGTAATGATATAATAATTGGAGTATATGGGAATCAGTTAATTAGTAATCTCAAAGTTATTAATAATTGTGAAGTACATTTAAGTGTTGATCTAAATAGAAACAATTTTTATCTATGAAATTGGGTCATTGAGGTGGAGTATATTAGACCATGAGAATATATGAATTTTTTAATCAGTTTAACCTAGAAGAAAAGGTCATGTATGTTAGAAGATATAAATTTTTAAATGATGAAATGTTCATATATTATAGAAATTAATTTTTCAACCCCATGGTAATGATATTGTATATATATGTCTTTATCCTTTATTGAGGATGGATAGACATGATGATTTTAATCATTGAATTCATGTGGTGGACATGATATTACCTATTATTTTATAGGATCGCAGGATGATGATCTGGTCACATAGAATAGTCGATAAGAGGTTGTTGAATGGTTTACATCATATGATACAAATTATTGAATAGGTATATATATGCCATTGTCTTGATTAGTGTTTCTAACTATGTGATTTAAAAACACTGTTCATAACCATGTCTCATTCATTTTCCATTTTATTTTTTCATTTATACTATTGAATCAAAAAAATTATTGTTATTGAAATGGATATTACATTAAACACCATATGTGGGGGAAAACTGATTTTTTCCCACACCCTTCTCGGATTACCTAACATACTAGAAATATTTTAATATTCTCAAGTAAATATAAGAGAAAAATTCAATTTCTATATGGATAAGTCATGATTGAGATGGAGAATGGATGAGCCAAGAATACATTATTTGAATTCATTATTTTTTGATGTTTATGGTTTCTCTATTTAATTTCCTATTTTTAATATGATACTTGGAAGCGATAATATATTTACTAAATGTATTTTGGGAAGATTCTCCAGAATGAGGAATAGTTCATATTACATTTGATATATAGTTAGTTAATTGTTTCGATTTTTTTATCTTAATTACCAATATTAGATTAGTCTAATATATAGGGTATAGTCTCCCTATATATCTCAATAGAACCTCACATATAGTTGGTAAGCCCATAATATATGCGGTGTTATTTCTATAGTCACTGAAGTACCTGGATCGAGGGACATTTATACTGGATTACTGGAAGAGATGTTACAATGTTAAATTGTTGAATTTTACAATCTATTTAATACTTAAATGGAAATTAATGATAGGAGAATATGATGTGATAGTATATGGGAATGAGAAATTTCATTGGAGTATCTCTCACACATGTGTGGTAAAACCCATGTTCCGTAGGTTGTAATTTATTCATTGACCTTTTCTTATTTCCATTTAATGCTATTTCACATTACACGATAAACATGTTTTGTGATTATATTATTATTCACAATTTTCTTCATGGATCAGTGTATCCTCTGGTTTTTGTAAACCACAATCATTTTAGGAACTCATAAATTTTGTGACCTGAATCATATTAGGCACACACAAAAATGGTTGGCATTTTTATGTTTTTGGAAATGAAAATAGTTTTCAGTTTTTTATGTTATATTAAAAAATACAACATAATAGAGTAGGTTCAATTAATATATACTGATATATGTTATTGTTAAATTTTTATAATAGTTCATAATGGGTTTTTGTATGTTTTTATAATGTTTAATATTACCTAAATTGTGTTAAATTAAAAGTCTATGCTTAAATTTTGTTTAACCAGAGTTATACATGGCCCATAATAAAGATTATTGAAGATATATATAGTAGTATGGTTAGGAACATATAGGTAGTTTATTTTTATTATCATACCCATGTTATCTTGTGAACACCCTTTTTTGTAATTATAGAAATTAAATATGATGAGACTTAAATGTTTATTTTTTAATTAAGAGAGGTTCCACTACAAATAATTCATACAAGGAGGGTGAAAATAGGACAACACTGACAGTGTTCTTCCAATAGTGAGACAAGAAGCCCAATTGGTTTCGAGTGATAGGGATGAAGAAAATTATTCTTTTGTATTTTGAACATTTTATTTTGATATGAATAAAGACTCGGGGGAAGGATATGGTGAGTATGGTTGATCTAACTTTGGAGTTCTATATAAAACACCATATAATATTTGTTGGAGAGGGTGGTCCTAAAGAACAAAATATCAGTATTGATACTATACATATGACTATGGATCCCATAGAGACTCTCCTAGATAAGAAGGTTATGTTAGTATCATACATGTTCCTCAAACCAAAAATGTGCTAGTGGGATATTCAAATTAAAGATATGTAGCAGGATGGCATGGATTCGAAGGATCTCTATGAATTATTATAAAAGAATTTCTACCTTATGAATATTTAGAACTAAGGATAATTAGTGTTTTTCAATTCTTCGTGAGAGAATATTTTTTATGAGGGTTATGTTGGATGCTTCACTAATTTTCTTCATTTATTTTGAGAAATAGTAGCGGATAAGACAACTATTGAATAATTTTTTCATGATGTTTTTTTATGTGAAAACAACCCATAGTTGAATATCGTCCACATGATGATATATATTTAGGTAGTGATACATGATATCATTCATGATTTTATAACAAGAGTGGAATTCTATTGTGGATAGGAAGGATCTCATGGGTGATTTATTGGTACATACATCAATATTAATAATATTTATGAGAGAATTAACCATTTTGGTTTTTGGAATAGAAGAAATGGGAGAGGATCAAACTCTCAAAGAACTTAACAGGTTCATTAATATCAGTGAGGCAAGACTGCAGATTTATGAAGTAAGTGTATTTTACAACAATTGGTGTGTCAAGATTGTAGTATGAGGAGAGACATATAGAAATTATAATCGATCACTCGACTAATTCCAGATGATCATGGATATACGATAATTTAGACAATTGGAAGAGGATCTGAAACCTAGCATGTATCTTCTAATTAGAGTTCTCTAAGTCAATCAAGTCCAAGAGGAGGAAATGTTTCTTCTAGGAAAGGGAGTTAGTATTATGAGGGTTCCATATTGAATGGGACACTAATTTGAGACCATGGTATAGAAATATTTTAGTTGTATTCATTTCAACCAAGACATTTCAATTCAGAGGCTAGACCTTCAACTATCTAATGTAAGGTTTTTTTATTCTACTCTTGTGAATTCCTTATTTGATTTCATAGACTAACATACTTTTATATATAATCAATTATTAGATGATATTTTTTTGGAAGAATTATTATGGGGATGTATATAAATCAACATGTTGTTGGGGGTGTGAGAGGATATTAGCTTTTATTGGGAGGAGTGTGCCCTCAATATTAGTCGGTAGAATCACCATTTAGAATTTTTTATACTTGAGATGGATAGTCATGACCTTATATTTGGAATTTTATTGTTTCTTTCATACCAACATCACATTGATCATTACCATAAGAGTGTCATGATTACAATACCATAAGCTTAAATCTTTTATAACCACTATTAATTAGTCATCCTTAATTAATGGGAAATTAAATTAATTTAGCAATAATATCAGCCTAAATCCCGCAATGAAATTTATGTTCTTGATGATGGGGGATATGATAATTATTTCTTCCATCCTATAGTTTTTTATTTTCTTAATGGGATTATTTATGAGTAATTAGACATTCCACATAATAGATATATATATATATATAATTCACAATTGAGTAGATTCCTAGAGCTGATTATGATACTATTATTCCTTATATAATGACACCACTAATGATTTAAGAGATTAAAACTCATCTATATGAGTTGAATGGTATAGGTTTTATCTTTATGAGTGTATAACATTTGGGATCTCTCAGTTCTTTCCTGAATTGGTGGATCGATCATTGTGATTATTTTTCGATTACAATTAGATGATCTAGAAAATGATTAAGAACAAATATCCTATTATAAATATTGATTTAATTTTAAATAAAAATTGTTTCCTATGTGTTCCCTAAATATTTTTATGTAAGGTTTTCAAATAATATCAGTGAAACTCTCAAATATTCCATAAACAACATTTACATGAAATTTTGGATTTAATGATTTAATTGTGATTCCTTTGGGGATAAAAATCCTTACTACTAATTTTATTGACATGATGAAATGAGTATTTAAATCCTAACATCATTATTTTCTAGTATTTTTCTGATTATATCATAGTTTAAGGATGAAATCATAATGATCATGCCAATATTCTTGACATCATCCCGAGTAGACTCAGATCGAATTTTCAATATTCACTGATATCTTTATGTCATTTATTGATAGATAATAAATTTTTCTGGATCACATAACATCTGATAAATGTGTGTTAGTGAAATATGTGAATGAACATGAATTTCTTCTTGGGTGTGGCCTAAAAATGAATTCAATGTAAGATTCTTTTTGGATTTATAAGGATACTATTGAGGGTTCATCACTGAAAAATATTTTAGGTATGAAAATATCAAATTTTGGACCAGGAAGGGAATAATGTTTAATTGTTTAAGGGTATGGGTTAAGTCATTCCAAATTCTAAAGACAAATTTGGAAATGACACTAATTCTGACCTTACCAAACTATAAGAGGTATAATTTTTTTTTGGATTCATCCATCATAAAAAATGCGTAAGTGTTAATGGATGGTGATAAAATAATGGTTTATGGATCGTAAATGTTGAGGCCCCAATAATGGATATAAACTATATATTATCTCATGTTATATTTAGTAGTTTCTCCATTAAAATTATGCCATTTATATCTTCTAAGTTATATGTTAATTGTTTATAGTTAACAAAAAACGTAAAATATATATTTTCTCACTTTGATTGATATATATAATATTTTATTTGGATTGATAATATGATATAATTCATTTCAATCTAGAATACATGCTGACAAAGAAATATTGTTTTCTTAAATCATAAAGATGATGGAAAATTGATCTAGATGTTTAAGAGGGTAGTTCTGAGAGGAAATGATGCCCTTGTTTAGTAATATGCATTTAAGAGATCTAGTGGATTATGACTAGATGGCCATCGTAACTATATATATTGATCCCTCACATTGCATCATGTTCAAAAATTGTTAGTTTGTAGACCTACATTGTCTAGCATTTCTGGGAAACTATAACTATGGTGAGAACCCCCAGACTGGATGATGAATGATGATAAAGTAATCCTTGTTCATAGAAATTTCATTATTCTAACATGTATACTAGTAGAAATGATTCATGAGATTCAGGATTTGAATTGTGTGGTGAATCATTTTATAACTTAATTGTACCATGATTATCATAGGTACTATTAGAACTTTGGAAGGAAGAATGTGATCAATGGTTTAATAATGTGGTGTTACACCAGCCAACATATGAAAAAAGTGTCTACAAACCATTAGATATCTACAACCATATAACATTTTGGGAATAAAAGTGGAAATATGTTACCATGGAATTAATTGTGGATTTACTGTGGAAAACTTCGATAAATAGTATTATATGGGAAATTATGGTCACATGGATAATGGAATCCAATTTATTATCCTTATGGGTGACAATCACCATTGATCAGTTTGGTAAAATCAATGTTCATGAAATAGGACGGTTTCATGGAGTGAAATGTACTATAGATTTATGTTTTGATCAAAATTTTTTAATATATTTTAATCATAGATTTCATTAGTTTCGTGGAACAAAGGTATTTCAGATTAATAATTTTCTCTCGTAGACTAATAGGAAATTGGTAGATAATATCAGGGTGTTATAGGACATGTTGAGAGCATGCATCCATTATTATGGGGGAAAATTGGGGAAGAACCAAGTTAATTATAGGTTTTAAAAAATAAAAATAACCAGAAAACAATTCAGATAGAACCACACAAGGGGTTATATGGTTGTCACCATTTATCACCATTATGTTCATTGGAAGGAATAAACTAATTTTTTTTCTCAGATCTATTATCATATATGAAATGACAATATAAGATCAGTTCATCAAAAATAATATATCTACTACCTCGAGTAGATATAAGTCATTTGATGATTGACTCGATCAACCTATAGATTTTATTGAACTAGACCATTGTATTCCATTGGGTGTCGTTGAGGCTGTTTCACCATCAGATTCAGAAAAATGTAAAGATATAACCCAATATGTTTGGACTTATAAGGTTAGGGAGAGAATATATGGGTGCCACACTGATTGGATATTCATTTAGATAATTTCCAAATTTATGATTTATTCCTTGTATTATAGATTTATAAATTTCACACCAAATAATATAATATGAATTATCTAGTTGATTTTGAAATTTTTTTGATATATATACTGAGGAGAATCAAATTTAATTAGTTGAACATAATGATAAAATTCATCCGAATAATATTGTCTTGCATTACTGAGTGATGTGTAAACCATGCAATATTTAAGAGTAAGATTTAGAGATTATATCTTATAATTAGGCCCAATGTCATGACATTTTCACCATGGTGTCTTATTCAGTCTTATGAAATAAGATGAGCTATTATATTGGAGAGGTTGTAAAATCCCAACCCTTTGTAATGGTATGACTCTAACAATGTTTGGGTTAGACACATTATTTAATTTAATCATGGAATAACCTTCTTGATTAGAAATGTTCCTAGTAGTATCCTAAGGGATTTTTAAATGAATAATAGATATAAAGTGAAATAAATAATGCGTCACGTGGTTGTTATGTTTTATAAACTATGTCCCATGACCATGAGACATGTAAGAGTGATGATTGTAGTTCGATAACCCTAAATTGTGGGGAAATAGATGGTGTATCTTAACCTCATTTCTATATATGTGATCATACAAGATTTCATAAAATTTATATATTCCAAGAAAAACCACATGGAAATGTTTCCACATGGATAGAGGAGACTGTATGGATAGTTCATAGTTATAAAAACCATGCTTGATGACCATTCTCCCAATTAAATGTTGTATTTTTTGAAATTTTTCCTCCCCATCCTTATATTATATAATAATTTTCTATTCATCATTTCCCCTCATTCAAATATATGTGAAACTAGTAGCTCTTGTCTCTTAAAATGAATAATATACTTAATTAAATATGAATTTTTTGTGTCTTTTAGTTAGTAAAATACAAGGATAAGTTTACGAGTCTTATTTCTTATATTTTCAGGAAGTTGATTTGGGTGGTTGTTCCAAATATTTTTATGCTCATTAAACATTATTTTTCAAGTAAATATTTATCATTGGGTTTAGTGGTTTTTTAAATTGAATGAAGGCACGTGCATTTCTTGAGTTCTTTTCTACAATCATAAGTTATCTGGTTAACTATATTTTTCATGTAGAAAATATTTTACACTTGTATAGGTTGTCATTATAGTTTGAGAACATGATATATTTTGAGCCTTTAAAAAATGCTAGTAATTGTTTTCATAAATTGGGTTGTGAAGCCCATTATATACACCATCAGGTCCATTTATAATTTTTCCCCATGCTTATGGCTACCCATGTGGTATTCCAATCCACCGAAATATATTTCATGATATTTCAAACAATGTAACAAAGAGACTAAGTGAGTAATCTATATGTAATATTTCCTAGGGTATGTAAGCCTTACATAATGGTTTGTTAGTTATGATTCGGTATGTAATGTTGTTTTTATAGGATAATTATAGTTAATGGTAATATGGGAAGGAGAATATTTTTTTAATTTAAATATTTTATCGATATGTTTGTGTTAGAAAAATTATTAGAAGGAATAAATATGATTTTCGGCAACATTAAATTAGTATATTAGACCACTAAAATTTATTAATTTCTCAATTTGATCACCATTGATGAAAATGGAATGTATGTTGGAAATTTTAAATTTTAAATTTATAAAATTATTATAGATGATGTATTTTAATTTTTTATCCCACGAGTAATGATATTTGATATGACATTCCATATCCTTGAAAAAGGATTTTTATACAAGATGCCTGGCATTTGTGAGTTCATTTGATAGAAATGAAGATACTTATTCATTGAAACAATGATATAATAAGGACCAAGGAAATAAATGAATTCAAAATGAGATATGTAAGTTATTTAATTATCTTTTTTGTTAAAAATAGAAATGTCCAATGGATACATTCTTCTTGATTAATGTGTATAACGATTTGATTGATAATTATTATTCATAAACAAGTTTCATTTATTTACCTAGTTTATTAGTTCTATCATACCATAGTATAAAATGATAATGTTAATGGATTGGATATTTCATTAGATAATTTTAGTGTTGTCCTAATAAATTCACTCACAACATTTTTGTGCTACCAAGGGTACAAGAGTATAATTCATTATTACAATTATATCTAAGGGTAAATCACATTTCTAAATAGTTGATATGTGATTTAGATGGATCAATGATATGGGTAGTGGTCATAATGTCGATTATTGATTTTTTTTGTTTTAAATGTCTCTTTATATTGATTCTTTCATTGACATATTTCTCAATTATAACAAGTAATATTTGATATATATTGTTTTTGTGGAATTTACAGTCGAATATTTTGTTATGTGATATGTGATTTATGGTTACTAATTATTATTTCTTGATTTTGTTTATAATTACATACACAGTTGGATTTCTCTTGTAAAAATATTATTATATCCCCATGTATCCCATTATTAATTCAATAGTATTGAGTAGCCTCTAGTGTTTAGGGAGTTTCACTTGGGGTCACGTTACAAACTAATTCAGGGCACTAGTTTAGTGTCTTCAGGGATGGGATGTTACATGGGGGAAACCCTTTCATTTGATTAATAATTAATGTCAATAATATTATTGTGGATTTTACCTTAAACCAAGTACAATAAAATTTGGATTTCATATATATTAAATGTAGTGAATATTAATATAATAATGTTAACACATATTGGTTTTTCATCTATATAACAATGATGTGATAATTTAATAGCATTTTGATCCAATTTGTAAGATCATATTAGTACCCAGTTATGTTACGAAAATGTTTATTCCAGGATGATATTCCTATATATGGTACTACATATTGATTAAAATATATGATGGTCACATAGAACTTGAATTTATTGTGAATTTACTTATAATATAATAAAGTTTTATCTCACGATGTTTTCTTTTTGTAATTTCCCTTACGAGAGATTTTAAAAACAAACACCCCCCAGTTTGAACTCATAATGTGTTGGTGTCATTTGAAATTCCTATCCAAGAACATGTTTAATGATTATTATACTTTACACTTATCTTTAATTCACGGTGCGACTCGCATACATATATTCATGATAAAAATAGTGATGACAGATGATTGCAGTGAGGTAATGTTGGATGGGTGCATCAAGATAGACATACCACTAATAGATATGTCAAGGAAGGATTATTTCCTTCTTTATTTTTTTAGTATTATAACCATGACACTTTTTGAATATAAATATTTAATTAAATTCCACATCTACTGTGAAATTGCTTATTCATTTTAAAAATATTCAATGATTTATGTATCGAGAAAATATATTGAAGGAAAGGATGTGAAATTTAATGACCCAAAAAACTGTATCCTACCTTACTAATAGAAGGAAAATAAACAACTACACCAATCTGTACTATATAGGTCATGTTCTAGTGTAGATCATTGACAGGCATAACATATGTTAGAGGACTATTCATAATGTACCTATACAAACACACCCAACCATCTACATACTAAACTCTAGAGGAATAATTATTATTGACTATAACATCTATAGTAAAAACCATTCATGATGTAATCTATAGGGAATAAAATATAGTACACTAGTGTAATGTGAAATTTAGATGAAAATATATATTTCCATTATGAAAATATGTCCAAACCTAATAATAACTAAACCAGAAGGAAATTTGAGAGAGATGGACTCCAAACCTCCATGCCCTAACCACTTTATATGGTGGTATGCACCCACATATCTCTAAGAACCACCAGTACCAACACATAAAAGTATATCACCTTTTTTTAAAAAGGAACATGAAGGAATATCCAATGTAGGTAATTGTATATACATATTCATTTATACACCCATAAAAATGAAGAGGCTAGAATAAGAAACATGATAGAAGTATTCCACTCAGCCCATGCATGTGGGAAACAGAACCAAGAATATATATATATATATATATATATATATATCTGTGTGTGTGTTTGTGATAATATAAGAATCCTAAATGATAGAGAATGGGGATACCCATCTCACAACCCCTCCCAATAAATTGAGTATTTATGAAGATCTATTGGCCAATCAATGATTCCTAGCATCATGTGTGTCTATCCAAAATAGTCATAAAGATGTTCTACACCACACCACTAATATAGATCCTTGTAGATAGAGGGAGTAATTATAAAAATATAGAATAAAAGTCCCCTTGCGCGATATATGTATACAACATATTCATATGTACAATGAGAATATATAAACTATGAATTTGTTGGGAATTAGACTACCATATATGTGGATAGAGAACTCATGGACTAGATTTAGAGGTTAGTGTTGCATATGTATCTATAAATCGTGTATAGAGGATTCACTCCTTTTTAAGATATTGGAGTAATGTCTATGTTGATAGAGGACCCACACTATGGTTTTGTGCCTATATATATATATTGTGGATGGGGGACCCATGTCATAGATTGGTAGTATCACATTTCCTCTATCCAATGATCTTACAAGATCACTATCATAATCGTGCATCACCAAAATAAGCTTAATGGTTGGAATATCATTATTCATTTATAAAATTCCACCTTCAAGGCTCCCACCATAAGATACATGTAAAAAATATTAGTATAGTAAACTCGCATATCTGTATCCTAATTAAACATTAGAATATACAAGATGTATATGATTGTACAAGATGATACATGGAATATAATAGGGGTCACATGACATTTTCCTTTCCATGGATTATTATCCATTTCCCAACTATAAAAAATCAAGGGTTTTATTGTGTCAGTACATGATGTGTGGGGTTATCACATGTGATGTCTCAGAAACTGGTGGCTATCATGTACTATCTAGTTAGTTTTTGTGTACCTCTGGACAAGCCCATGTACTGGGTCATGTATCTATCTAAGAACAAGTACCGTTTCATTCATTCTTACATCATAGAATTCATATGTACTCATTGGGTACACGTCATGTATGACCACACATTTTCCGGGATATGCTTCATATAAGGTCCCAGCCTTAAACCATACTTAATCTTGAGTTATTACAAGATTATACATTGAGGATCTTTTCAGGTTTAGAGTTTTAGTGAATTAGATCATGAAACTTGCATTACATTCCACATTTAAACAAAGTGGTTACATAAAAGATAGTATTAATTCTTCCCATCAATGGAAACATATTTAAAATAAAACATGGATTCTTTCTTGACACATCCTTGACACTATCATCACATCATGTACCTTTCCCTTGACCTGTGAAAAACATTTCAAAAACATGGGATGAGTATAAAAAGCTCAGTAAGGGTTATAAAAATATGGAAAGGAAACATGAGTTCATATATACATAAGAATGAAATAATACATTACCCATAAAACATACGCACTTTAATACACCTCATCAATCATGAATAAATCATAGAAATCATAAGACATAAAAGGTAACATGAGGCATTCATAACATTCTTACGTAGGGTGTAACCCTATTGGTTACGTTTGGAATACCCACCACAATATATTCCCTAAATCTATTTGGAGAAACCTTAATGTTTCACTCCTTCGTGTTACCAAATGCATTGGAGAGCTATATCAGGCTCACCTTCCCTTAGTTTATCACGAAACCATCCATCTTCATAATAATGCCCAAGAACCTCAACATAATCGTATTACATAAAACATTCATAAAGGAAACATAACATTTCCACCTCTCAATCACAAGATATCAATACAACACATTGATATAAAGACATTATGAAGACCATTTTCAATACCAAAATAAACGAAAAGTAAAACATGGTATTTATTTTTCTTTTAAAAAAAGGTATGGCTTGTAGAGGAAGCCGAAACTCAAATAGTGGTCATGCTGGCTGAGAAGTCGTTGTTGCCGCATACGTACGACAAAAACATTTCATTTTGTCGTTTAGTAAACGCTTCGTATAAAAAAAGATTCCTTTTGAATAAACGTAAAAGTCAAAGGGGTTTATACACCGTATAAAATAAGGTTGTGTATAAAACAAAATATACCTCAATGAAAGGAGATTGTGACGAAGTCTCATACAAAGACGGTATCCTTGGTTTAAGGATAAATAAATTACATAATTATGTGTGACAAACGAATACAAAAAATATAAGTGGATATTAAGTGTAAAACAATCAAAGGTCATTCACACATATTCAAAGGATGCCATATTCAATAACTACATGTTGAACCCAAAGAAATCGAAATTGGGTTAAGAAGTTCCCTTGACAGCCTAACGGCGTCACATCAAAAAAAGGGTATCTCCTCACTTGGACATAAAATTTACATCAATAAGGATATATGAGAACATATCCCCACATAACAATATGTAAATTAAAAGACCCAACAAAAGAATTCCTTTAAAAATAGGAGGGTGAAAGGTTCCCTTACCGACATTGGTATCTTTCGAAACATACACCTCATGAAAGAAGGACAATACAACATTGATGTAAATACTCATAAAAGAAAGTATATTACACAATGAGTAAAATAATGGGGAGTACATACACCACTCAAGGAAATTGTGGCAAATGTAGCATACATCTCAATGGAATAAAAGTGAGATGAAAAATCCCTTACGAAAACTCGGCATCCTAACAGCGCCACATAAAACATACAAAAATGGATTGATGAGATCAAATAGGGTATCTCATCATATTAACATAAAGTTTACAGAAAGAGGAATATAAAAGAACATCCCCCAACATAACAAAGAGGAGCTTAAAAGCAGTGACATAAAGGAGAGTACTTAAAAAGAAAGAGAGAGGTTAGATCTGTTACGAAAATTTGGCAGCCTAACGACGCCACACAAAACATCCAAAATGGATTGATGAGAGGTAATAGGGTCTCTCATCACATGAACATAAAAATTAATGTATGATTAATATCAAATAACATCCCAATAACAAGAAATATGAGTTTTAAAAGGAATGGCATAAAAGAGTGTACTTAACAAGAAAGAGTGGAGTAGGATCCCTTACCTCAAGTCTAACTTGTCTTATTCGTTTCTTTATATTCCTGAATAATAAACTTTGGTGAATTAAAAATTTACTAAGTACCTCATTTAGATATTATTATTCAGTTCATATCACATATTATAATGTTATAATAGTTGTTTAATAATGTTAGTTCATATCAGACGTTTTTGCCGATGTTTGGTACATGAGTCAAAAATGAACTTGTTTGAAAAAAGATTGCCCATGTAGGGATAAGTAAATAATTTCCAGAATATTATTAATGATTAAAATATCATTATTATCCAGTAAATATTCATTTTATACTATTCCATATCATTTGGAGATAAAAAACAAA
Source organism: Viscum album (assembly GCA_963277665.1). Taxonomy (NCBI): domain Eukaryota; kingdom Viridiplantae; phylum Streptophyta; class Magnoliopsida; order Santalales; family Viscaceae; genus Viscum; species Viscum album. The sequence continues at coordinate 902,723,644 of OY728122.1, read as the reverse complement.
AATCACCGTTCATGGAGATGGTAGGCCGTACGTACACATGAACACTACTTTTCATTTTTTTGTCATATTAATTTTATTAAAACAAAATGAGAGATATATATATATATGTTATAATTCCAGAATTATATCCATAATTTAGATGTAATATATTACATATATATCCATTATATATATGTACTTATAATATTACATAACATTTTGAGATAAGAAATGAAATGTACCGTTCATGGAGACGGTAATCCGTACGTACACATGAACGCTACTTCCATTTCTATTTAATATTTAATGGAATTAAAACATAATGATACATAATATTATTTTAATTCCAGTATGGTATAATATATAATATCATTAAATATATCCTTTATACGTACCACATATGGTATTAACGAATCAAATCACTTTGAGGGGGCGGTAGTCCGCACTTCCTTAAATGAAGATATCACGTTTACCCATAATGGAAACAATAAAGGTATGACATAAATGAAAAATACAGAAGATTAAGTAAAACATAAACATATTATATATCGTATATAAATATAGTGTCATCTTAGTGGCCACCTTTGAAGGTGTTAGAATAATGTTGAACAATCATCGTTTCGGGAGGCAGAAATTCGCCATCCACGGAAACAATATATTCTTTAACCATTACATGTAGGTGTGTGTAAGTGTAGCTCGAATACTTATTATAAAAACATCCTAGTATATTGAATATACTGTATTTCTTACAAAATAAATGAATAAAAAGAGTTTAGGGGGATGGAGAAGCAAAATAAAACAAAAGGACACAAGTGATGACATTACCTTAAAATTGGGTGACTCCCTTTGGTTTGAGCTCAAAGGCTTCCTTGGGAAGACTTATGCATAAAGTGAGGCTTCAAGGGGTAAAAGAGGGAAGTGGAGAGACAAAATGGGCAGGGGTTGGCCGAGCCAAATGCTTTGGGAGTGTGGGTAAGGAGGTAAAGGTAGGGGCCTTCTATAAGAGGAGAGGAGGGGCACTCTTGTAATGTTACAAAATGTTACATTATATTCAAAAGAGTTTCGGATTTTAAAGGTCCCACATTGATGTATTTCGAGGATAAGATGATAAGGGTTCGAAATCCACCCATCCGATAGGTTTTGGACATGTGTAGGACTTAGATATTACATTATATTTCCATTTTATTTAAATAGTTAAATAATGAGGTCATCGCTGCATCATCATGATGTCATAAATAATTCAATTTATTTAATGTCTAAAAATTATAAAACAAATATTATGATGTAGGAAATCTTTTTATCTTTCCAATTACTATTTATAGTAAAAAATATGACTTGTATAACCCCATGTAAAAATAGTTTTAGTAAAACATCTCATGTTTGTGTCATTTTTACTTTAACATTAAATAAAAAGATATTTATGTCATTTCCCAACCAAAGTGGATCCATTGTAACACCACGAGATTTTATGAAAAATATTATTTTAATTTCATTAATGTATTGTGTTGTATTCTACACCATGATTACCTTGCGCTATACGCAACACCGTATTAGCTTGCAGTATACGCAACACTATTCTTGGATCGTGTTACACACAATTTTGATAATAGTTATTCTACACAACATTGAGTATATATATATATATATATTCAATGTATAAATGAAATATGGTTGGATTCTGTTATACGAAGGAACGAAGGATTCTTTCACAACACGCAACGTTGACTTGGCTTGCATTACACGCAATCGCGACCTTCCTCGATAGCGTGTGTTGTACGCAATACTGGGTTTTAATAAACAACGATATATTATTATAATGTTGTCATGAACTAGCCATTATGAATAGTATTAACTAAATTTTGAATTTTATAACATTATTATTCATCTTACACATTTTCAATAACATGGTATAAGAACAAAATAAATTTTTCGGGTAAAATAAGTATTTTTAAAAAAATGCAGTTTTTCCGCCTTTTGATGGTGCACCCACTTTAAATCTAGTTTTGACATGTTTATATGTTCAATTTGACAAAATAAAATTCTTCTTTTGAATCAGGATATAAAAATTTACATTAGATAAAGTTTTGATATTTTTCCGATAAATTTCATATTTTAATGAATAGTAAAAACACACTATATTTTAATTAAAAACAACTTTTTTCATCGTAATATCTTATGTGGTTAAATTATAATATTGAATGGTTTTAAAGTATAAATAGAATATATTTTTTCCATTTAATATAATTTATGTCATTAGCATTGATTTTACCTTGAATTCGTAGGTTAAATCAATTCAATCTTTTGAAATGTTTTAATGAAAAACCCGTTTTCTTTCGACAACGAGATTAATTTTAATTTAATTTCTGCATCTTTTGTGTATTGAATTTGGAAAAATGAATTCCATATTTGGAATCAGTGGGTCCAAATTATGTTAATAAGCTAATTTTTATTTTTGGGCATTGTGAATAGTAACTACGGTAAATTTTATTTACTATAGTTAAAGGTAAATCTGGTAATTAAGGGTAAATATAAGATTATAAAATTATTCTAACACTTGGAAAAATCCTATTGGATGGATAAAAGTAGACCCATATAACCTAAGGGTCGGATTAGATTCATTTTATGGACTTTTTTCCATGAAAATAATTTAATTATTATTAAAACCAAAGAATGTGACAACATGTCACTTTCTTAAATCTTATAAGTATAATAATTTTAATTTTGTGATAAACTTCATGAAACTTAGAATATGAATAGTATCCAGAAAGATAATACAATTATATACATCATAGGAATTTATTTAGAATTTTTAGGGATTAAATAAATATCATTTATTATGACACAAAGATGATGCAGTAATTGTCTTATTAATGAAATATTGACATAATTGAAGTTATAAATGCCCAAATAAATCTAATTTGAGACTTTTTATGACATAAATTTATTTTATAGGTTAATATGACATGTTATTGTTGATATAAGTAACTTATTTAGAACTTATCATTCTGTTATGAATTTCATAAAAATCATGTACCAAATAGTGTCAAAATTGACATAAATTAGTTTTTAAAACAAATATTATATTATCAATTGTTATTTAATTCCTAAAAATATAAGGCTTGGCCAAATGACATAGATAAGGATATATATATTTATAATAAACAACTTTTGGTTCGTTTGTCTTGTTATTGTATGTTTATTAACAATATAGTGTAAGAAAACAAAAAGACACGGTAAAAGATAAATTATTTGACATAGAGTTAAATCTAATTGATAAGGTTAAAATAATAACCTAAACTTGTCTAAATCCTATTGGATGAGAGGATTTATACCTATCCCCACTTCATATTGGAAATAAGACCCTTTGGTACCATTATAAACCGAATACGACCTTAATATAAAATAATATTTTGAGATTTTCCTATGGTGCCCCTCTCCTCCCTTATAAATGGGCACCTCCTCCCCCTCTTCCTCACACCACTTTTAGCCTTCATGCTCGGCCAAACCCTGCCAAAATCTCTTCTCCACTTCCCTAGTATCATCCTAGAGGTCCTGGTCTTCTTCAAATACCATCCTTATTTCTTTAAGTGGAGGTTAAGAAAAGGCGCGTCAAAAAGAGGTAATATCCATTACCGATCTTTTTCAATTTCTTTCTTCTTCAACTTCTTCTTCTTTAGTTGTTTCATGATAAATTAATAACATAAGTATTTATTATATACTGATATGTTATTATAAAAATGAAACAACTCTAATTAACCTTCTATCCATCCTACGGAAAAAAGAAAATCACCGCGCGTGCGTACGTACGGAATACCGTCTCCACGACGCGATGAGATTCATTCTCCACATTAACCATTCATGAATGATTATAAAGTATATATAATGAATAATAATGAAATATATGACATGTTAAATATACTGGATTTATGTATATATATATATATATGTATGTCATCTACTTACTTCCATTCAAGACAATAAGGAAAGGAAAACAGCGTTCATGCATACGTACGGACTACCGTCTCCATGAACGGTGTGTTTCATTTCATTTATCTATCTATTATATATATATATATACTGAATATATATGATATATAAATCATGTTTTATATTCTGGAAGTAAGTAAATCATGATATAAGTAATAATAATGTCAAGAACAACAAGTCCAAACACCTACGATAAATGAAACGATTTTACCCAAAACGCTTCTTTAACATGGAATTTACAAAAGAACGGGTAATATAAAGTCATAAGTGAACCATATATGATATCATAACAATGAATATGATTCTGTAATATGTTAATGACATTATTTAAATCATTATACAGGAGGTTTGGATACGTACAAAGCATATCGAATATAAGGTAAGGGAAATATCACAATCTCATTTTTATCCGAGATTGCTTATACTTTGGTATTTACTGGGGTGTATTTTTCATCCACATCCATGTTACCACAATATGTAATATTATTTCCATCCACATAAAATTGTTTTAAACCTATTTTTACCCATCGGTGAGTTTTTAGTAAAAGATATGAAATGAATCTTTTGTCGTTTTTCGTACGAGGTACTTTTTTGACTTTTCTGAAAAAAGTACGAGAAGAATGTTTTTTTAACTTATACGGAATGAATGAATTTTTAAAACATTATTTTCAAGAAGCTTCCTTTACAAGTTTTCAAGTTTATTTTTAATCAACTTCTTTTAGTTTAGAATTGTATGACATGTTATGAAAGGAAAATTGTTTTTGAAGAAGAAAGGATATTTTCCTCAAGAATGGAGTTCAAGTGTTTTATCAAAATTATTTTCCATCTAAGATAATAAAGGGTTATGTTTCTATCCCTATTATTACATTGATTTGATTATTTTGTGATGGAATTATTTTTATGAATTCATTTATCTTATATTAATTTTTTTATGATGTCACGATGTTTAAGATTCCCATTTTTATTACATGGGTTATGCTATGATGTATGGTTTATGATTTTGTGGCACACATAAAAATGGTTTCATTATGAGATGGGTGGGACCTATATCTCCCTCCAATGCATTGGGTAAAGATTTTATATCTCATGACATAGACATGGCTGGAACGGTAGGTTATACCAGTTCAGTGAAACAGGACTGAAACGAGGGTGACTCTGTACAGAAATGGACTTTGTCCACTAAGATAGTCTTGGTAATGAGTCATGACTAATAAGAAATTATTCTCTATGATTATGTGTGTATGACACAATGTTTCATGATTTATGTTATGATTATTGGGATTTCATTTCACTATTGTGATTTATCCCATGTTATGAAATTATGCTCTCTTTTGCAGGTTAAGATTTTGAAAATGTTATGTTCTTATGATGTGATTGATATTTCTTTTATTTACCCTTACTGAGAATTTGAGCTCACCCTTTTATGTTTTCTTTTACCCAGGATATAAAAAAATGTTTTAGGTAAAAAAAGGAAGATCTTTATGGGAGATGTTGAAGATCTTTCACCAAGATTAGAAGATTATATTCCGAGTCTCCAAAGACACTAAACTATTACGATCCTTGTGTGTGTGTTTTTGTTATGTACTAAGTATTCCTCAAAAGTAAGGTAATTTCCATGTACGTCAGGATTTGGGTCTTTACAGTTGGTATCAGAGGAAAGGTTTAGTCAACCTTTGGAAACTAGGATGCGAAAACGTTAGTGAGATCCCTAGAGATATTTCTAAGGTATGTCTAGGGATGTCCCTAAGGATAAGTATACGTATAGGATATAGTCCTAGAACTATGGTAACGATCTTATAATTTAACCTAAGATGTTAGATATTGAGGGTGCTCCCCCTTTACTATGTTGTTTTCTCTAGCATGATTTTTTCCTCTCACAGAATTATTTTTGTGTTTTAGTTAATGGAGGGAACCAGAAGGAATTCGGTTAACATTGAATCCAATGGACAAATTGGTGACTATGAGCAACAAAATTGAGTAATGCCTAGAGAGAAAGATATTGTGATTATGTCGAATCAGTCATTGCGATATATGATTAACAAGGTGAAATTTTGTGGTATGCCTAATTCATCAAATAAGAGGAAGATATACTTTTATATATGTTCTCATGTGGAGGAGCATAAAGAAAGGAAGATTGAGATTTATAAAGAAGGGAAGAAGAACCTCGAGGAATAACTCAAATGGAGGGACATATGTTATCTGTGTGGAGAAAAGGGTCATAGAGTGACAGACAGTTATGGAGTTCAATGTCTTATTTGTGGAGAACATGGGCATTACCCAACTCAATGCCCCGACCTAAAAAGTTACTTCTAAATCAAGGAAGGAATTATTCCAAGACCATCATTGAAGAGGATGGATTGAAGTGTTTATGTATTGTTATTCAAGAATAATGTTGTTGATGTACTTTTATGGATTATTAGAATATTTTTGTATTAGTCTATTGTGGTTTTCAATAATTTTATTATACCGGTAACCATGGAAAGTGATTGAGATATTTTTAGAAAATAGATGATATGCTCATAATGAAGGGATAAGGAAAAAAATGAAATGTTTGACAGAATTCATGAGATCATGATTGATATGAGGACTAATTGATATCAGGGTTTGAGTATATAGAATTTTGAGGATTTTGGTATGTGGAATGTGTTAACTTTTAACTGCATTCATGTTTTCACTAAGATTCAATGGCTACTCATTTTTCAATAGAGTACATGATTATGGTATTCACATGACTGGAATATGACGAACAAGATATATGAGGGATAAATGATGGCATTCACGTGATCATTTTCTCTATACTACGAGCATGGACCGAAGTATTTTAGATAAGCCTAATGATTGGAATAGATTATGTTGGACATAATTTAGTATTGTTTAAGGATAAAACTTTTTTTGATATTGTTGATGGGATGTTATAATAATGTAGTTTTAGAAAAAGGACAACCTACAGGATGTGCGACAACCCATCGCGTCGGCCAAGGCTGTGGGAATCAAACCCACAACTAAAGTGTGATGGGCCTTTATCGCATACCACTGGCCTACAGAAAGTCCTTGGTTAGTAGAAACTAGTTTTATTTTATTAAGCGGTATGATATATGAAGTATAAGTTTTTTTTGGAATTGTATATGATTAACCTCACCAAAGAAGGACTTATGTGTATTTGATAACTATTTCTAAACTTTTGTTTTAAACAGATGGAATGACCCATCATTCTATCACATGATCAGTTAACACTTCACGAATAACAAATTCAACTTCATTTCATTAAGAGATGAAGTGGAAATTGTTCAAAGCACGAACAATAGCGAGATTGTACCAAAATCAAGTAAGTATTTCTTCTAATTCAAAATTTTCAACTTTAGGGAAATGATATTGAAAACCAAAAATGTTGTCCTAGTGATCTTATATCTGATGAATCAGATGGTACACAAGATCATCACAAATTTATGGCTTTGCGATTGTTGGATTTTTCATAGCCATGTTCTCTACCACCCTCCATCAGAACTTGATGGTTAGATTTTTCTTCCATATCCATATTTTCACCTATGTTATCCTACGTGGAAACCCAATGATGAGTTAATTTGGGTAACCGTTACATTTCATACTTTAGTTTTTAAAGCCATGTTTTGGAATTCCTTTTTACAATGTGGGTTTCTATTAAACAAACTTTAGAGTAGTAAACCATTTATAACCCCGACGAATTTCGAGGGTGAAATTCATTTTAAAGGGGGTAGAATGTAACACCCCGAGATTTTATGAAAAATATTATTTTAATATCATTAATGTTTTGTGTTGTATTCTACACCAAGATTACCTTGCGCTATACGCAACATCGTATTAGCTTGCAGTATATGCAACACTATTTTTGGATCGTGTTACACAAAATTTTGATAATAGTTATTCTACGCAAAATTGAGTATATATATATATATTCAATGTATAAATGAAATATGGTTGCATTCTATTATACAAAACAACGAAGGATTGTTTCACAACATGAAACCCTGACTTGGCTTGCATTACACGCAATCGCGACCTTCCTCGATAGCGTGTGTTGTACGCAATACCGGGTTTTAATAAACAACGATATATTATTATAATATTGTCATGAACTAGCCGTTATGAATAGTATTAACAAAATTTTGAATTTAATAACATTATTATTCATCTTACACATTTTCTAGAACATGGTATAAGAACAAAATAAATTTTTCGGGTAAAATAAGTATTTTTAAAAAAATGCAGTTTTGCCACCTTTTGATGGCGCACCCACATTAAATCTAGTTTTTGACATGTTTATATGTTCAATTTTTCAAAATAAAATTCTTCTTTTCAATCAGGATATAAAAATTTACATTAGATAAAGTTTTGATATTTTTCCGATAACTTTCATATTTTAATGAATAGTAACAACATGCTATATTTTAATTAAAAACAACTTTTTTCATCGTAATATATTATGTGGTTAAATTATAATATTGAATGGTTTTAAAGTATAAATATAATATATTTTTACCATTTAATATAATGTATGTCATTAGCATTGATTTTACCTTGAATTCGTAGGTTAAATCAATTCAATCATTTGCAATGTTTTAAAGAAAACCACATTTTCTTTCGACAACGGGATTAATTTTAATTTAATTTATGCATATTTTTTGTATTGAATTGGGAAAAATGGATTCCATATTTGGAATCAGTGGGTACAAATTATGTTAATAAGCTACTTTTTATTTTTGGGCATTGTGAATAGTAACTACGGTAAATTTTATTTACTATTGTTAATGGTAAATCAGGTAATTAAGGGTAAATATAAGATTATAAAATTACCCTAACACTTGGAAACATCATATTTTATGGCTAAAAGTAGACCCATATAACCTAAGGGTCGGATTAGATTCATTTTATGGACTTTTGTCTATGAAAATAATTTAATTATTATTAAAACCAAAGAATGTTACAACATGTCACTTTCTTAAATCTTATAAGTATAATGCTTTTAATTTAGTGATAAACATCATGAAACATCAAACATGAATATTATACAGAAAGATAATACAATTATCTACATCATATGAATTTATTTATAATTTTTAGGGATTAAATAATTATCATTTATTATGACACAAATATGATGCAGTAATTGTCTTATTAATGAAATATTGACATAATTGATGTTATAAATGCCCAAATAAATGTAATTTGAGACTTTTTATGACGTAAATTAATTTTATAGGTTAATATGACATTTTATTGTTGATATAAGTAACTTGGTTCGAATTTATAATTCTGTTATGAATTTCATAAAAATCATGTACCAAATAGTGTCAAAATTGACATAAATTAGTTTTTAAAACAAATATTATATTATTAATTGATATTTAATTCCTAAAAATCTACGGTTCGGCCAAATTACTTAGATAATGATAGATATATTAATAATATACAACTTGGGGTTAGTTTGGCTTGTTATAGTAAGTTTATTAACCATATAGTGTAAGAAAACAAAAAGACACGGTAAAAGTTAAATTATTTAACATAGAGTTAAATCTAATTGATAAGGTTAAAAGAATAACCTAAACATTTCTAAATCCTATTTTATTGGAGGATTGAGACCCATCCCAACTTTAGCTTCGAAATAAGACCCATTGGAACCATTATAAACCGAATTTTACCTTAATATAAAATAATATTTTGAGATTTCCCTAAGGTGCCCCTCTCCTCCCTTATAAAAGGGAACCTCCTCCCCCTCTTCCTCACACCACATTGTGCCTTCAAGCTCGTCCAAAACATGAAAAAATCTCTTCTCCACTTCCCTAGTATCATCCTAGAGGTCCTGGTATACCTCAAAACCATCCTTAGTTCTTTAAGTGGATGTTAAGAAAAGGCGCGTCAAAAAGAGAGAATATCCATTACCGATCTTTTTCAATTTCTTTTTTCTTCAACTTCATCTTCTTTAGTTGTTTCATGATAAAGTAATAACATCAGTATTTCTTATATACTGATATGTTATTATAAATATGAAACAACTCTAATTAACCTTCTATCCATCCTACGGAAAAAAGAAAATAATCACGCGTGCGTACGTACGGAATACCGTCTCCACGACGCGATGAGATTCATTCTCCACATTAACCATTCATGAATGATTATAAAGTATATATAATGAATAATAATGAAATATATGACATGTTAAATCTACTGTATTTATTTATATATATATTTATGTCATCTACTTACTTCCAATCAAGACAATAAGGAAAGGAAAACAACGTTCATGCGTACGTACGGACTACCGTCTCCATGAACGGTGTGTTTCATTTCATTTATCTATCTATTATATATATATATACTGAATATATATGATATATAAATCATGTTTTATATTCTGTAAGTAAGTAAATCATGATATAAGTAATAATAATGTCAAGAACAACAAGTCCAAACACCTACGATAAATGAAACGATTTTACCCAAACGCTTCTTTAACATGGAATTTACAAAAGTACGGGTAATATAAAGTCATAAGTGAACCATATATGATATAATAACAATGAATATGATTCTTTAATAAGTTAATGACATTATTTAAATCATTATACCGGAGGTTCGGATACGTACTAAGCATATCGGACATAAGGTAAGGGAAATATCACAATCTCATTTTTATCCGAGATTGCTTATACTTTGGTATTTACTCGGGTGTATTTTATCATCCACATCCATGTTACCTCAATATGTAATATTATTTCCATCCACCTAAAATTGTTTTAAACCTATTTTTACCCTTCGGTGTGTTTTTAGTAAAAGATATGAAATGAATCTTTTGTCGTTTTTTGTACGAGGTACTTTTTTGACTTTTCCGAAAAAAGTACGAGAAGAATGTTTTTTTAAAATTATACTGCATGAATGAATTTTTAAAACATTATTTCCAAGAAGCTTCCTTTACAGGTTTTCAAGTTTATTTTTAATCAAATTATTTTAGTTTAGAATTGTATGACATGTTATGAATGGAAAAGTGTTTTTGAAGAAGAACAGATATTTTCCTCAAGAATGGAGTTCAAGTGTTCTATCAAAATTATATTCCATCTAAGATAATAAAGGGTTCTGTTTCTATCCCTATTATTACATTAATATGATTATGTTGTGATGGAATTATTTTTATGAATTCCTTAATCTTATATGAATTTTTTATGATGTCACAATGTTTAGGATTCCCATTTTTATTACATGGGTTATGCTATGATGTATGGTTTATGATTTTGTGGCACACATAAGAATGGTTTCGTTATGAGATGGGTGGAACCTATATCACTTTCCAATGCATTGGGTAAAGATTTTATATCTCATGAGATAGACATGGCTAGAATGGTAGGTTATACCGGTTCAGTGAAAGAGGACTGAAACGAGGGTGACTCGGTTCAGAAATGGACTTTGTCCACTAAGATAGTCTTGGCAATGAGTCTTGACTAATAAGAAATGATTCTCTATGATTATGTGTGTATGACACAAAGTTTCATTATTTAAGTTATGATTATTGGGATTTCATTTCACTACTATTATTTATCCCATGTTATGAAATTATGCTCTCTTTTGCAGGTTAAGATTTTAAAAATGTTATTTTCTTATGATGTGATTGATATTTATTTTGTTTACCCTTACTTAGCATTTGAGCTCACCCTTTTATGTTTTCTTTTCCCCAGGATATAAAAAGAGGTTTTAGGTAACAAAAGGAAGATCTTTATGGGAGATGTTGAAGATATTTCACCATGATTAGAAGATTATATTCCGAGTTTCCAAAGACACTAAACTATTACGATCCTTGTGTGTGTGTTTTTGTTATGTACTAAGTATTCCGCAAAAGTAATGTAATTTCCATGTACGTCAGGCTTCAGGTCCCCAAGTTGACCCATGGATTGTCTTGGTCGGCCATGACACATCCAATGAGGTTAGGACATGTTTCTTGGTCATTTCATTTTATTAAAACATTATTCATACCATAACCTACACTAATTACCTCTAATCGCGATTAAAAACTTAATAAGTTACTATTCACCAAAAAATTATTTTTATCCCATTGAACAACATTTTACTTCTTAATGACAACCATGTGTGTCAGATGTTTGAAATTCAAAACACAAATATGGAAAAATTTCATTAAAACGGAAAAATCAGTTTTTATAATTACCACTTAGTGGTTTCACTATTCATCAAAAATTGAAGTTTTTCAAAAAAATCCCAAAAATTCACCCTAAGCTATATTTGATATTCCGAATTCAAAAGTGAAGTATATTTTACAAAATTCAAAACATATAATTCACAATAATTAATTTAATAATTAATTCCCGTTGTCAGAGAAAATAGCTTGTTTTTATGAAACAATAAGTATCAAAAGATGACACTAGTTTAAGTCTGATTTCAAAGAGAAATTAATTTCAATGACCACTATTGGATTTAATGGTAAAAATATATTCTAATTTCACTTTAAAACCAATTCAAAAGGTAATCTAATCATATTCATAAATCAGATTAAAAAGAGGTTTTGAATTAAAATACAACATTTTCAACTATTCATTTAAAAAATGAACTTTATCGGAAAGATACCAAAAATATACAAAAAGTAAATTTTTATGTACCAATTCTTAAGAAGGGTTTTATTTGGTCCAATATAATGTATAAGAGTGAACAAAACTATATTTAATGACGGTTCGCCATGAAAAGGCGATAAGTGAACCTTTAGTGAAAACTAGGGCATATACTCCTAAAATTGAATTCTTTTCGTATTTTAAGCCTTTCTTTTTATTGGATAAATGTAAAAAAATTTAAAAAACATATATAATCATATTTTAGTTATTTCTATCCATTCCCATCAAAACAACGTCTACATGTTAACTACCATTTAAAATAATATTATTTTATTATTAGAGTGCAACCTAAGATTCCCAAGAAACTTGTTGTTGCGTGTTGGGTACGCCATCGAGCATAGCGTCCCCTTTAAAGTCATATTAATATTTTATTCACAAATATGGATAAATATGAAAATGTCATATTCATTATTTACCTGAGGTGTTACATCTTTCCCCCCTTTTGGGAATTGCGTCCTCGAAATTTTTAAAATTGAGCTTGGAAACATCCTTGAAAGTCCCACATCGGAACAAGAGTCGGTAAAAAAATCACTTTAAAATAAAGGAAGATAATTACAGAGGTCACCCATGTTAACCCATACTAGGATTCCATGTAGAAAAACATGGACATGGAAGAAAAAGCAAAGGGTCATGTTCTTGAGGGAGAGTGATAGTAAACATGTCTAGGAGAAATTTAACCATAAGAAAATCAAAAACTTGTGATGGGTTAAACGGTATTCGATTCCCTTATAGGAAAAGTTAATAGACAACATTTTGGTTTTAAGTTACATTTTATTGAGGAATTTATTCATAAGGAAACATAATCACTTATCATGTTGACTTTCAACTTTTTCTAGATTCCTTAATCAAACTCATATTTTTTTTCAAAAGACGAGTATTTAGGGAGACTTGTTCGCATTAAGAGTATTATAATCAACTTCTAGAGAATCACCTAATCCACCAAAGTGAACTATATACATCCCATGTCTTTAGGCTTTAACCAAAACCAAAACCAAAAAGGTTAGTACAAGGTCAGATAATCCAGAAAAGGATAACCCTTTAAAAAGAAAATCTATGCTTAATCACCAAAATTTGTCCAACAAAACCCAAAGTTCAACGAGGACCATCCGATAAACAATTTTTCCATAAAATTCTTCAAAGTAAACCAATCTAAGATTGAAACCCAAATATTTGAAGGATTTAGTCGCATAGTCTTCCAAGTTAAATCGTAACATTTATCTCCAAACAACATCTGTTGCTCCTAAAGTCTCGTATTGAAAAGTAATTAACCTAATCACATATCCTCCATGATAGGTTAATCATTTTCATAAATAACCCAAAAACAACTTACTCTTAATTCATAAAATCATATAACTAAAAAGAATCAGTCAAACTAACCAGGGACTTCACGTAGTCTAGTGGTAGGCGATAAATACCAATCGCACTTTGGTTGTGGGATCGATTCCCGTAGCTTTGTCCGACGCGACGGGTTGTCACACGGTCTGCGTGTTGTCCTTTTTCCAAAACTATATAATTCTCAAATCATTCCCAAAAAGAGATAAAATCATAAAAAATAACCATAACATAATTTAACCAAAATTTAATCTCATGCCTTTCACTTCCATCATAACATATAGTAACCCATAATTACCTCAAAATTAAGGATCATATAAACCCAAATGGTTCTTTATAACTATTTCCACAAAAGTACAGATTACTATTCCTTGAATAAAATTTTCATATATTAATCACCAGGGTTACACATACTATAAAAAGTCTTCTAATGTTACCCCGTTATCAAAAGAGACTTAATACTCTTAATAATTTCACCATAACTCTTGAAGCCCTTATATTTTGACTTCTTACACATTCAACATTCTTCATGATCCATTAACCAATCCTTTCCAACTTATTCCGAAATACCTCTTTCCTACAAACAAAATCACAAATCATATCCTAATATTCCAAAATAGGAAAACAATAGTAATAAAATAATCCATACATTTGATTAGTCATTTTCAGTTTCTTCATCCTCAATCGGAATGGAATTAGGTATTGGTAAACGAACATTTTTACGATCTTGGTTATCCCATTCATGAAACTTCTTCATAGGACATGTGTTTGCATAATGGCCATGCACACAACATTTAAAACATTCAATTGATCCCTCAGAAAGAACTTCTTTCCCTTTCCTCGTGTCAACTGGATGCTTCCTTTTTCCATTGAAGGTTCTTGCTTTTTGACCTTCATTTCCACATCTATAGAATATTTTTGTCCCTTTGAAACATTTTCATAGGTGTTTCTTTCCATATCTTTGACACATAGGTTTTTGAACACACTTACGTTTATGATTATTACCTGTACTTCCGTAGGGATTTTTTTCTCTCATATATGATGCCTTAGAGAAATCACCAAGGTTTAGGTGGTCAATCATGACTCCAGATAGTTGGTTGAGGATAATCACAAGAGTTCTCATTGCAGCTCCCATATCATTCAGTTGCTTGCTCAAAAAAACTGTCACAATTTCCTTCACATCCACTGTTACTTTGGTGCCTGCTAGATCCAGCCATTTACTAAAACCAAAAAGGTCAGTGTGAGTATATCAACAAAACCATCATGTACTAATGAGGAAGATAAAAACTAATATATACTTACTCAATCACTTTATCTAAAACTAAGACTCTTTCTGAAATCTTAACCATTATGGTAATGTCACTTATGCTTAAAGAATACCCTAACCTCTAATGTTATCTAAACCGACCATTGATACCAACTATAAGGCCCCAGACTTAAACATTACTTAATCTTGAGTAATTACAAGATTACACATTGAGGATCTTTTCAGGTTTAGAGTTTTAGAGAATTAGATCATGAAACTTGAATTACATTCCACATTTAAACAAAGTGGTTACATTAAAGACATTATTCATTCTTCCCATCAACAGAAAAATATTTGAAATAAAATATGGATTCTTTCTTGAAAAATCCTTGACACTATCATCAAATCATGTACCTTTCCCTTGACCTGTGGAAAACATTTCAAAAACTTGGGATGAGCATAAAAAGCTCAGTAAGGGTTATAAAAATATGGAAAGGAAACATGAGTTCATATATACATAAGAATGAAATCATACATTACCCATAAAACATAGGCACTTTAACATACCTCATCAATCATGAATTAATCATAGAAATCATAAGACATAAAAGGTAACTTGAGACATTCATAACATTCTTACGTAGGGAGTAACCCTCTTGGTTACATTTGGAATACCCACCAAAATATATTCCCTAAATCTCTTCGGAGAAACCTTAACGTTTTACTCCTTCATTTTACCCAATGCATTGGAGATATATATCGGGCTCACCCGCCCTTAGTTTATCACGGAACCACCCGTCTTCATAATAATGCCCAAGAACCTCAACATAATCGTATCACATAAAACATGCATAAAGGAAACATAAAATTTCCACCTTTCAATCACAAGATATCAATACAACAAATTGATATAAAAACATTAAGAAAACCATTTTCAATACCAAAATAAATGAAAAGTAAAATAGGGTATGTATTTTTCTTTCAAAAAAAGGCATGGCTTGTAGAGGAATATGAAACTCAAATAATGGTCACGGCGGCGGAGAAGTCGTTGTCGTGGAATACATACGACAAAAACATTCCCTTTTATCGTTTAGTAAACGCTTCGTATAAAAAATGATTCCTTTTGAATAAACATAAAAGTCAAAGGGGTTTATACACCGTATAAAAGAAGGTTGTGTATAAAACAAAATATGCCTCAATGAAAGGAGATTGAGACGAAGTCCCATACAAAGAAGATATCCTTGGTTTAAGGATAAATCAATTACATAATTATGTGTGACAAACGAATACACCAAATATAAGTGGATATTAAGTGTAAAATAATCAATGGTCATTCACACATATTCAAAGGATGACATATTCAATAACTATATGTTGAACCCAAATAAATCGAAATTGGGTTAAGAAGTTCCCTTGATAGCCTAACGACGTCACATCAAAAAAAGGGTATCTCATCACTTGGAAATAAAATTTACATGAATAAGGATATATGAGAACATATCCCCACATAACAATATGTAAATTAAAAGACCCAACAAAAGAAGTCCTTTAAAAATAGGAGGGTGAAAGTTTCCCTTACCGACAAGGGTATCTTTCAAAACATACACCTCGTGAAAGAAGGACAATACAAAATTGATGTAAATACTCATAAAAGAAATTATATTACACAATGAGTAAAATAATGGGCAGTACATACAGCACTCAAGGAAATTTTGGCAAATGTAGCATAAATCTCACGGGAATAAAAGTGAGATGAAAAATCCCTTACGAAAACTCGGCAGCCTAACGACGCCACATAAATCTTACAAAAATGGATTGATGAGATAAAATAGGGTATATCATCATATTAACATAAATATTATAGAAAGAGGAATATAGGATAACATCCCCTAACATAACAAATAGGATCCTAAAAGCAGTGACATAAAGGAGAGTACTTGAAAATAAAGAGAGAGGTTAGATCTCTTACGAAAATTCGGCAGCCTAACAGCGCCACTCAAAACTTCCAAAATGGATTGATGAGAGAGAATAAGGTCTCTCATCACATGAACATAAAAATTACAGTATTATTTATATAAAAGAACATCCCAATAACAAGAAAGATGAGCTTTAAAAGGAATGACATAAAAATGTTTACTTAACAAGAAAGAGTGGAGTAGGATCCCTTACCTCAAGACCAACTTGTCTTGTTCATTTCTTTATATTCCTGAATAATAAACTTTGGTCAATTAATAATTGCCTAATTACCTCCTTTAGATATTATTATTCATTTCATATCACATATTATAATTTTATAATAATTGTTTAATAATGACAGTTCATATCAGATGTTTTTGCCGATGTTTGGTACATGAGTCAAAAATGAACTTGTTTGAAAAATGATTGCCCATGTAGTTATAAGTAAATAATTTAAATAATATTATTAATGATTAAAATATCATATATATCCAGTAAATATTCATTTTATACTATACCATATCATTTGGAGATAAAAAAACAAAAAGCACCGTTCATGGAGATGGTAGGTCGTACGTACGCATGAACGCTACTTTTCATTTTTTTGTCATATTAATGGAATTAAAACAAAATGAGAGATATATATATGTTATAATTCCATAATGATATCCACAATTTAGATGTAATATATTACATAAATATCCATTATTTATATGTACTTATAATATTACAAAACATTTTGAGATAAGAAATGAAATGTACCGTTCATGGAGACGGTAAGTCGTACGTACACATGAACGCTACTTCCATTTCTATTTCATATTTAATGGAATTAAAACATAATGATACATAATAGTATTTTCATTTCAGTATGGTATCATATATAATATCATTAAATATATCCTTTATATGTACCACGTATGGTATTAACGAATCAAACCACTTTGAGGGGGCGGTAGTCCGCACTTCCTTAAATGAAGATATCACGTTTACCCATAATGGAAACCATAAATGTATAACATTAAATGAAAAATACATATGCTTTAGTAAAACATAAACATATTAGATATCATATATAAATATAGTTTCATCTTAGTGGCCACCTTTGAAGGTGTTAGAAGAATGTTGAACAATCATCGTTTCGGGAGGTAGAAATTCACCATCCACAGAAACAGTATATTCTTTAACCATTAGATTTAGGTGTGTGTAAGTGTAGCTCGAATCCTTCTTCAAACAAAATCCTAGTATAATTAAGATACTTTATTTGTTTCAAAATAAATGAATAAAAAGAGTTTAGGGGGTTGGAGAATCAATATAAAACAAATAGACACAAGTGAAGACATTACCTTAAAATCGGGTAACTCCATTTGGTTTGAGATCAAAGGCTTCTGTGGGAAGACTTATGCCCAAAGTGAGGCTTCAAGGAGTAAGATAGGTAAGTGGAGAGACAAAATGGTCAGGGTTTGGCCGAGCCAAAGGCTTTGGGAGTGTGGGTAAGGAGGTAGAGGTGGGGGCCTTTTATAAGAAGAGAGGAGGGGCACTCTTGTAAAGTTACAAAATGTTACTTTAGTTTCAAAAGGGATTAAGCATTTAAAGGTCCCACATTGAGTTATTTCGAGGATAAGATGATACGGGTTCAAAATCCACTCATTAAATTAGTTTTGGACATGTGTAGGGCTTAGATATTACATTATCTTTCCATTTTATTTAAATCGTTAAATAATGAGGTCATCACTGCATCATCATGATGTCATAAATAATTTAATTTATTCAATGTCTAAAAATTATAAAAAAACTTCTATGATGTAGGAAATCTTTTTATCTTTTCAATGACTATTTATTGTCAAAAATATTACTTGTATAACCCCATGTAAAAATTGTTTTAGTAAAACATCTCATGTTTGTGTCATTTTTACTTTAACATTAAATAAAAATATATTTATGTCATTTCCCAACCAAAGTGGATCCATGGGGTCCCCAAGTTGACCCATGGATTTTCTTGGTCGTACATGACACATCAAATGAGGGTAGGACATGTGTCTAGGTCATTAAATTTTATTAAAACATTATTCTTACCATAAACTACACTAATTACCTCTAATCGCGATTAAAAACTTAATAAGTTACTATTCACCAAAAAATTATTTTTATCCCATTGAACCACATTTTATTTCTTAATGACAACCATGTATGTCGTATTTTTGAAATTAAAAACACAAATATGGCAAAATTTCATATAAATGGAAAAATCAGTTTTTATAAGTACCACTTAGTGGTTTCACTATTCATCAAAAATTGAGGTTTTTCAGAAAAATCCCAAAAATTCACCCTAAGATATATTTGATATTCCGAATTCAAAAATGAAGTATATTTTACAAAATTCAAAAAATATAAGTCACATTAATTAATTTAATAATTAATTTCCACTGTTAGAGCAAATAGCATGTTTTTATGAAACAATAAGTATCAAAAGATTGACACTAGTTTAAGTCTGATTTCAATGTGAAATTAATTCCAACGACCACTATTAGATTTAATGGTAAAAATATATTCTAATTTAACTTTAAAACAAATTCAAAAGTTAATATAATCATATAAATAAATTAGATTAAAAAGGGGTTTTGAATTAAAAGACAACATTTTACACTATTCATTAAAAAAATGAACTTTATCGGAAAGATACCAAAAATTTACACAAAGTAAATTTTGATGTCCCAATTCTTAAGAAGAGTATTATTTGGTTCAATAGAATGTATAAGAGTGAACAAAACTATATTTAATGACGGTTCGCCATCAAAAGGCGATAAGTGAACCATTAGTGAAAACTAGGGCATATACGCCTAAAATAGAATTCTTTGCATATTTTAAGACTTTATCTTTTATTGGATAAATGTAAAAACATTTAAAAAGCATATATAAAAATATTTTAGTTATTTCTATCCATTCCCGCCAATACAACGGCTACATGTTAACTACCATTTAATATAATATTATTTTATTATTAGAGTGCAATGTAAGATTCCCAAGAAACTAGTTGTTGCGTGTTGGGTACGCCATCGAGAATAGCGTCTCCTTTAAAGTCATATTAATATTTTATTCACAAATATGGATAAATATGAAAATGTCATATTCTTTATTTACCTGGGGTGTTACACTTCATTTGGGACATACCAAGTCTACCTAGGTTCGGTCACAAGGTATGTGGCTATAGCCACATGGAATGTGATCCTTATCATCACCAAAACCCCATATACCATAGCTTTTCATTACATGACATGTGTTAACCCTGGTATAATCCATTTTTTTGATGTTCACGGGAATCCTTGTTTCATTAATACATAATTATATCCTTTATTCCACTTCTATATTCAATATTATAGAACATGAAATTGATGAAAAATGCCTCCATCAATTTATTATGTCTCTTTGTTGGATAAAAATAAAAATATGAAATTGAAAGGTTTGTTTTTTTTTCATGTAAATCAAGCCTCCTAGTGCTTCTAATCAGTACCAAATCCATGATACATGGTAATATTCCAACGTATCCCACACAAGTCCTTTATACTTCCACAAAACATTGATTTGTACATCATACACACATCCCGCATGAATACAAGGGTTAAATAACCATCATAACATCCCCAAAAATGTCAAACTATGACCTTGTTGTCCAACAGTGAAAAAAACAACGATCATTGGGAGAATATCCATTGAAAAAAGGGGAATCAATCATTCTCTAAGAGTTCATTTCCCAAAATGTCATAGTTGGGGATTATTATTCTGAATACATGTAATTTATATTTATCAATTGAAAAAACAAACTATTTTTCAATAAGAATCATGTTATGGGTACGAAAATGTTGAATAAAAAATAGATTGTAATCCATGCTTGATGATTTTTTGAAATGTGGCTGAAATAAATAATTTATGATCCAAACGACACGATTGGTTTTTTCGTTGTTGAAGAACATTTTCTCCAATGATGGGGATCATCTATTGAATTCATTGTCTATCAAACTACCTCAGTCCTGTTGATGGTTGTCTTTATATTTTGGTCAGCCAATAAAATGTGGTGGAAACCACGCTCAATTGATTCCATAATTTTGAGGATAAAACTTGGAAATCTCAAATAATATCATATTTATAGAAGAATATTGTTTTATAAATTAATTGAAATATTTAAATTAAATATCTAAATAAATTAATTAATGTACTTTTCAATGGATACCTCCATTTAATGTAAAGAGATAATCAACATTCGGTCGTGCCTATGGTAAAAGATGCGCCCCAAATTCAAACATCTTATATGATTTATTGTAAATGAATTTTTTCAAGATACAATCCATATATTTGAATTAACTATGAACGCATGATATAAAATATTTTTATTATATTTATTTAATTATTTATTATCTGACCAGGTTATAAAATCACATTTCATCTCATTTCCATGATAAAAAATATATTTCAGGACATATTTCAATGAATTACTAGAAATAATTGAATTTCTATATTATTCACCCCATCAAATATTTTCATTCATGAAAAGGAAAAACATTATAAAAAGGAGGGTATAATATAAATTCATATGATCGCTTTATCATATAAGCTATCTGGAATGCTCCCATGTCCCTAATGGACCAAAATTATGGGATTGGTCCATACCTGAATGACAATCTCTTGAAAATACATGATCTCCCCCAAGTACTCCATGATGGTTTTTTTAATCAATGTTCCACTCACCCTAGTCAATAATGTTGACATGAATATAATTTTATCTCCTAAAATTATTCGGATGGTAGATTTCATGAACCCTCTCCAACTATAGTTGTATGAAAAATTGGTAGAAAACCCATCAAACTCTCTATAGGATCTTGAACTTCTTGATGATCTTCTTGTTTAGATTTCCTACCAAGATTAACCTCTTGTATCCTCATTGTGGGTATACTCACAGAAAAATGTGGTGTCTCTACTCACAATCCAAGGGAATAAAATTTTGATCTACTTAAGATTTGCGCATGCTCTGTGTTATCCTAATCTACATGTGGATCACCATTACCTTCTCCTTCATAACCATCACCATATCATTCCAAACAAGAGAAGCCCCACCAATCTCATTCCATCATAATGGTGACCTGGAAGATCATTTATATGGGGTATTAAGGGATTCCATTCTAATATTAATGTGATAATTATTATCTTGGGGAATATTTAAAAATGTTTTTTGTTCTTAAAATCTCTATATGAATTCTAACATGCATGAAATCATTGTATCCTCCAACATGGGGATAATGAGCTTGGTAATCCCATCCATATATTGGTGAAGAGCTCTAGTCGTCCTTATGTGGGTAATAAATTCACCATATATTTATTTCTTTAATTTTGATAGAAAATGTGTATCACAGATAAATAATATTTTTTATGGTACCCGATGGAGTCTTTGGATCTCAATTACTTACAAATACTCCAATATCTATATTGAAATATTCTCCCTAACAAAATGTATGTTCAACATAATGGTATATATTTACTCTTTCAACTAAATGGAATAATGGAATTCCATTATCAATTGAAAATCAATCTCAAAACCCACAAATATGTCATCTCATTTTCACTTTATGATCACAAAAATCTATAGTGACATTGCTGTAACCATGTTCCCTAAATTCAAATTTGGACATCTGAGATATTGAGGGACTGATATTAGTGATTATATATCCCAATCCATCTCAAAAAAACTATTCCCATTGGTCCCTATACATATTCAATACATTAATTTTTAAATCCAATTGTATATTTTGAAAATCCATCATCACAACCTATTACATCATAACAAGAACTACCGTTCATAATTGAACGATGATGACATTTTTTACAAAATTAAACAATAAATTTAGTGAATCTTCTATGTGTAAATTTTAATGCAGGAACTCATAGTGGATGTATCCCAACTCTCCATATCTCACATTATGTTTGATCATTGGATTCATCACTATCAAATAAAGATAATATTCACTCTTATCCTCCAACAGGTTCAGCTATAAAGGATCCAACTTCATAGACACGTACTCTACCAGATAGGAATGATAAATTTGAATAAGGGAATGTACCATAATGTGCCCCTTACATTTTTATTGACTATCTAAATGTCATAGCCCTGTAAGAACATAAATTTGTTCTTATGTCATAAGTCACACTATATATTTGTGAAGACAATCATTATACTCGGATTTTCTAAGTAATCAAAAAAATTATCTCACTAAATAATGGGCATCCAAATCCTCAAAATAAAGACTATCACATGAAACATTAGTTTGTGAGTCCCATAGCTCATCCCATGTGTTCATAACTACCTATACTCATATGAGATTCCTATCTATAGTTTCATCAATAAAATTCTGAGTCTAGCTCCAGTGTCTATGAAATACACTATGTATTCCACACCCTCCAATATTTTTCTATGAAAAGGATCACTAGTCAACAACATTTTATACTTCTCAAAGGGCACGTAAAACTAATCATTCATGGTGAAAAAATGAACATTTTTACATCAAAAATATCAAAGGGTTTCCAATCATGGAAAATTATTACATGAAACTCTTATAGTACCCCACCAAGCCAAGAAAACTCTGCACCTTCATCATGCTATTAGGGTTATCCAAACAAATAACATCATAAATATTAATTGGGTTAATAACTAATCCATTTTTAGAATTTACATTTAGTTAAAATTTATCCTCGTAGATCTAGAACAACCACATTGATAGATTACCATAAATATAGTTCTTTAAAATCTTGTGTAGAACCATCCTCATGTGAAATTTATTCTCCTCCTCTGAGGAAAAGTATATTTGTGAGTCATTAATGAAGATAAAAATAATTCAATCCATGTATGTATAGAGGATTCTGTTCATCATATCTATAAGAATAATAGTGAAATTAATCACACCAAAAGGAATAACCAAGTACAGATAGTCTGTATCTTCATTAGAATCCTAGAATCAGAATATCACCCATAAGAACTCTCAAATGGGAAAACCCAAACCTAATATTCATCATTTTAAACAATATATGACATTATAACTAATCCATGATGTCTTCAATCCATATATGTTGGTAATATTATTTTATCATTGTTGGGTACATATGATGATAACTAAAAAATACTACAAGATCCAATATGAAATTTTCATGAAAACATTGACATTCCCATGGGGAGACACTAAGTCTGATAAGACCCTTCTCTCAAAGGTCCTCTAAATACACCCTCTACTCCTAGATGTGGATTAGATCCATCTAATATTCCCCAGAACCTATCAATGAATACACAAGGTGATACTCAATGATAAACACCATCTCCCTCCCCTGAGGTTGTCCCATAACAACCTCGGGGAAGAAATACATTAACCCTCATTTAACTAATATAATCAAAATTCATGAATATCACAATGAAAATATTGATAATATTTGAATAATAAGGGTGATGGGTTATAGATTTATGATCATAGGACCCACTCACATACCATGAGATCTATCTTTTCCATAAAGGAGAAACGTATCCCATCAGTACAAACATAACAGATTCATCTACATTGTTAGATGATCCAAGAAAAATATAATATGATGGAAATTACATGCCCAATATGAAATCATATGTTTTCATTAATATGATAAATTGATTCCATGAGATACCCTCCCCACAATTTTATATATCTCACAACTATAAAATACATGATATCAATTCTTTATTCTTTACCAAAAAGAAAATAAATTGATTGTGGATAAATATTAAATAGGAGACCCATCAACCAAAATTGGTATAAATAGGAGAATAAATTTGTAATGCCTATTTCTATTGGTAAAAATAAATGAGTTGAATAAACACATATCATAACTATAATAATCCTATGAGTTATTGGTTCATAAGACTCCATAAACTATAATTACCCATGGCCCTGACCGCCAACTCCCTATGTATAGAGTGGTACTATAGGTGGAAGTTATTTTGGTGGAAGTATGTCATAAAATGAAACAATAAAAATATATGATCTTCATGAATCCACAAAAATTCTTATTCGAGCTCCACCTCCTCGGGGGTGTTCAGGCCATGTTTGAGGGAACCCTTGTCATGGTGCTTCCTCTTCCATGGTGGTCCATTTTTTCCCTACCCACTAAGACACATTGAGTTGGGGAATCACACTATATGAAAACAAATATTACATGAATATAATCAACCCACTTTTGGATTCATTATTCCACTATGTTGCCCTGGTGAAGTATGAACATGGGTATCATTCCGAGCATGGGTATTTCACATGTTCCTCAACACGTTTCACCTTCCAGCTGCTATAAATGACACAACCCAAGGATTACTATTGATGGATCCCAAGACATAGAGTCCCTTATATATAAATATCTACATCAGTATCACCTTCTACAATGCTCTATAATATTTTGGAATCTATAGTCATACCACAATGGAATTGATCTCTCTGTGGAGACATTGCTCAAAAATTCGTTCCTAGAAGTAACCATCGTGAATAAATTTCAACATATTGGTGGGTATGTTTAGTGAATCCCATTGGATTCACGGAAAAAATATCCCCTCCATTTATTATATCCAAATTATCTTGAATCTAAACAATGTTTAATCATGATGATTATTACTTATCATATATTGATTGATGGATGTCAGACCATGACTTTTATTAAATATTGTACGTCTATGTGAATAGACTCCACCAGTGCCCAAATATTCCATATAAAGTACATGATTCCAATGAAACAAATGGTCCATTTGGGGTATACATAATTTGTAAAATAAGATCATTGTCTCAATAAAATCATTTGCTATAATTAGATATATCACACATAGAAAACACAGTATTCTATGGAATATGATGTAAGGATGTATTATATTATTATGTGCATCATCATTATGATATACTATTATAACATATTATATAAAAGTACGGGGTGTTTCTAAATTTCATCATGGAATATATATAATAATATTTCCCATAAACCAATGAATCATCACACAAAAAATCATCATCATGGTCTTCAATTGGTAACCTGGATGGATGTCTTCATAGTGAAATATTGAAAATTAATCATGAATTAAAACTATTATATGAATATATATATATATATTAGTGATAATAATCATGAATTTAATTTAAAGGAATCAATCCAAAATTATGTATCTACGAATGATCCTAGAAAAACATTTCATGGCATGCTATGTTAAAAATATGGTAGATAAAGTCCAAGTGAATGGATATATTTTCAATTACACTAATACCAGGTCCCATGTCTTGGAGGTTATTATAAAGAAACATTGAAATTGTTACCCTAAGATTCCAACCAAACCAAATAATTAAAAATAGCTATAAACACCAAACCAATGTTAAAAAACCTATGATACCAATCTATCATGGACCAACACATCATAGACCAAATGGATAGTATAAGGCCAAGCATAAATTACTAAAAGATAACCTCCCTATTCTAGGGAGGGTGAATGCTCTGAAGGTAATGTATGAAATTGGAAGGGTTTGACTAAAGTAACAATATACATGCACCCAACAACATCAATGTGAAAATTAAATGGTATAATTATAAACAACTATAATATAATGAGTAAAAAATTGAATGTAATAGCCTATATGAAATAAAAAAGTCGATTAAAAATAATATGAAAGGTAAGGGTAAATATATTTTCCCAATAAGAAATTATGTCTCAATATAAAAATAACTATAAATGAAATAATGGTGAGATATCCTCAGTCCTAATCTCCATTCCCCAACATCAATACATCATCAAATACACTGAAGTTTATCTATGCTCCACCGACACCACCACCGACCAATATAAATTTTTAATAATACATGAAACACGTGGGAAAATACCATTTAGAGGTTTGTATATACATAACCAATACGATAGCTGAAAAAACAAAGGGGGGGAAATACAAAACCTCCTATATGTAGTATTATTATCCTATGAAAGATTGAAAAAAAAACAAAAACATGGATATGAGAATATATAAGAATATATGATGAAAGGGAAATATGATCCAGGTCTCACCAAATGACCTAGGATGACGTGTTTTCCATTAGTTTCATAGGTCCATCAACAATTCCCAAAATCTAACAAGTATACTCGTAGAAGTCAAGAGGTGGTTCTACAGCTCATAATTACACCACAACTTAAGAGTCACTAATATTCAAATGATAGAGAAAATGTGAATTGGTGTAACAAGGAGGTACCACCCCTCCATATGTACCAATATTATGAGGTGGATCTACTATGTAATGGAAGGGAAATACCGTATTATTAGAAAAATGACCCATACCGAGGTGTGACATGGGTGTGACACCACAATATTTGTAAACCAAGTATGAAGGACTTGATCCCAGGTAAGATATGGTATTTCCATCTACATGGATAAATTACACACTCATTGTGATATGGGAGTTCCATGTATTAATATGTAAACTAATTTTGAAAGATATAGACCTAAGCGAGATCAGGTATTACTTTCTCGATTGATAGAGGACCCAAGCCTCAGTGTGACCGTGGTATGTTGCCTATACATATGTATATCTTGTTTGCGAGACACTAACACTAATACAATATAGAGGTGCCTTATCTATTGATAGATGGCCCACACCCTGGTGTAACAAGTGTGTTCGATATCTATATTTATAACATGAGTTTCGAGGAATCCCCCAAATGTATAAAAGGGGTATACCATCATCATGGTTGGAGGACTCATACCATGTATTGATAGGGTAGGTATGCTGATATTTGATTATCCTACCAGACCACTCACATATCCAGCCATAACATAATGTAGTTTCATTCTTGAAACATCTCACATCATTTCTCAAATGAGACCACTAAGGATACCATCATGTTATAAGAGGAAACACACTAAATAAAGTCAACCAGATGGAAATTATACCTCTAAAAAAAAGGATATATGAAAGGTTTAATATTTTATATTAAAGTGCATGACATGTATAAGTGTACACATGGCAGGTGACCTCCCCTAGATTCCTAACTAGGTCTATTCCAACATATCTAATGGAATTCCATATAGCAGTATCTGGTGTATAGTTTGGATCACCGAATGTATAGGTAGCATGATTATTTTAGGTTCACTCATTCTTTTTATATTTATCTCTAGTCAATATTGTGTACCTAGATATGTATCATTCCATGCTCGAGAGTCAGGACATGATCATGTACCTCATGGAATTCTCATGTAGTCCCCGAGTACACAACATGTCTGACCGAATGGGTTCCCTGTTGTGAGACAAATCTCATTGGAATTGGAAACCTGGATGGGGTCACATTGCATGTGCATTCAGACACATCATGTATGATCCTAATCATCCCCAAAATCCATGTTGTTGATACTAGGTCACTACATGAAATGTCATCATCCTTGTACACACCATATAGTAAGGATCTTCATTGAAATATTTGTTTCTATCAAACATCACAAAAACTAGTCACCCACTACAAAATTCACTATTTGACCTCCTAAAAATTGTTTCAATTAACTATGGTAATAAATTGTAGTGTTTATAGGAGATGATTAATAATCTAATCTTTCACAGGGGTCCTTCTCATGTCTTTCTTGCCTCATATTCAGGAAAATTATTCCTAGAGAATGGGTACAAAAGAATCATTACCCACATCCCAAAAATTCCATCTTTCCATCCATAAAAAATTAATTCATTCAATAACATGAATACTTCATGAATACTGGGGCTTGATCGTGATAGAACGTTTCTGGAAATATCAAACTGAAACCCCAAAATCCAATGATGAAAAATATAAAAAATAGTGGTGGAAAAGTGTAATAATGAATCATAATTAATCTTTGATGAAGACTTATACCAAAATAAATAATAATCACATATAATTGGGGTGAAACAATGTTTTTTAAATGAAAAAATAGAATAAAAAATTTATTCATAAATATGGTTAATGCGATGCGTGTTGAAATGAAGAATCAAAATCATATTAAAATCCATGAACAAATTAATAAAATTCAATGAAGAAAACAATATTTTAAATCCCTACATTAATGATAGAAAATTCATTTCTGAATAACACATTCACTAGTGATGATGAATATTCATTATGTTAATTTTTTGTCAGACAAACTTAGTTAGATTTTTGGTCGTCATCTGATCACGATCTGCCATGGAAAAATATTTGATCATCCTCCATAAAATACCAGTGTTGTTCAGATAACCCTTTAGACTTTCCATAATATAACATTTGTGGTGGAGAAAATGATTTCTCTCATAAAATACTTAATAAATCTCATAAAATCATTAATTCAATTATTGTACCCACCAATGGGAACCATAACAAAAAACCTATACTGAGAAACATTAGGTTTCCTCTAGTGTAATATAATGATTCCATATTATACTTTGTTATGATATTTTTGATTTGAGACTCTATTAATAAAAATTCAATTATTCTAGAAAGATTGTGTGTGAATGATATAAAATATATTTAACATTATTATAAAATAAATACTAGGATCATTGGGTCTTATAATCACATGTTCTATCAACACCTAACTCCAAAAACATTTCATATCATATTTTGAAGACATATAAGAAAAAAATTGAGTTTATACATCAAAACAACTTGATAAAATAATACAAAAAACATAGTATATTAAATTTTGGGAATTTAAATAAGGTTATCATCATATAATCATTATGTTCATTCTCTTTAATTCCTTGAAATTCATCTAGACTATAATCATGTACTTTTTATGTACCAAAAAAGGACACATAGAATGAATTTCATAGTGTTACACACTAACTGTTTCTTTTTATATTTATTAAATTTTAATTTCATATAATTATTATAATATATATTATTACCATGACTATGGAATAAATTTAAATATTATTTTTTGATGATATAAATTAAATTAATATTTTACTTCATGATTGTATATAAAATATATATATTTAATTTATTTACTATTTAATAGTCAATTATTACCTTGGTTGTCAATTGAATTTTTTATTTACCAAAAAAAAATTCATCTAGTATTTTAATAAATACCAAGGTGTATGAATTGACAATGACCGTGTACACTGATAAAAATTAGTTTTCTAGATAGTAAAATAATAATAATAATAATAATAATATATTAATTTTTTGAATGGGGTTTATTTTAAATTATTATATTATTTATGGGTCTACATGTAATTAAATAATTTTTTTTCCAATATAAAACATCTATAAGAAATCTATTTGGACAATTTTTTTGCGTTAATCTAAAATACGATAAGAGAGAATTGTTTCACATGACAAACATCTCTCTATATTTCTCAAATTATAACACTTTCTATCTGACTATTATGAATGTGAAATCCAGGAGATATTCATTTGAGGTCGATGGATGACCAATCAATAGTATTGATTCATCATTCTATCAACCAAATTTCAATTGTTGTTTCTCAGAGATCACAGACACATGTTTTTATCCTCTCTTGATGGACCATACCCTCCATTCCCCAAATTGAAAAATATGTAATTTTAAAAGGGTCCTTAGAAATATCTTTTACCAAATCGAACGAAGGATCCTAGTCCAAGGTATCTATTTTATTTATAGTTAAATAAATATATTGCAATTTTCTCCTGAAATATAATTACATGCATTTTGGGAAACTAAATATTTAAATATATTTTAATATCAAACCCATGAAATGGTGTTTGATATACTCATGAAACCCATTGGTTTGTATCATATGTGTCATAATTGAAAATTATAATTATTTATTTTATTTTGTATCTATTAAAAATCATGGATAAATGTTTCATTTCATATTATCCGTTATATAATCATATTTGAGTCAAAACATTGTTGACATTTTAATCATGTTGTATGGGGTTCATTTTCTTAACAGTCTTGGAATAGATGATGAATGAATGGAAATTCCATCGAGGAGATCCATATTGTTATGTATGGTAAAACTAGGGTACATTTATTTTTTTCAATAAACACTTTGTGATCCAATTTGCACTACCAAAAGATGTTTCAAGTGATACATGACACCTAGAGAAGTTAATTACTTGTGATACTTTTTTGAACACAATGTGAAGACTAGGGCAACTCGAAACATGATTTTTCATATTACAAGGCATGTATTAGGTATATAAACTGATAGTCATCTCATTATAGCTATGTATATCACCCAATCCATGTCGACATTATACATGTTCAAACTAAATGAGACTGATAACTTTTAAAGGTTATTATATACATGATGTGCAAACATTATATATGTTATGTAGCTCACCAATTCCTATGAATGAAATTCATATCTATCCAATTATAGAAAATAGAAGTGACATAAAATAAGGGATACATGGAATTCCATTATCTTGTACATGATAGGTAGTCCAACATAGATATCCAACTAATACAATGATTTAATCCCTAATACATGAAAAGATTATACCCATTATGTAAATGGAATGTACAAAAAGTGTAGTACAGAGAATTTATGTTTTTGAAGCCCATGTGTGTAATCCAAATATAGAACATAAGAGGTACATGAGGTGTAGATGGAGAGAACATACCAGGTAGTATCACAATGAATGATTGAATTAAATTTCACTAAAGTGAAAATGGTAACATTAAAACTCTATTCATTGATGGAAGCATTATGTGTGTGGTATTTAAATAATTTTTTAAATAAATTTCAAATGATAAATTATTTTATTATAATATTTTATAACAATTGGGTTTTCCATTTATTTTTCATTAATTTTAAATATATGGGAATCTTGAAAAGAATTCATATGGACATTAAGATGAATGACATTTAATTAATAAATTTACAAAATAACTAACTCAAATATTTTTATCTTAATAATAATGAATGAATAAGAAATAAATTATAAACAAATATTTTTCCATATTCTTTCATGTTAGAAAGATCACGATCTTGGACATTACCAATGTATGTGTTGTATTTTTTTTAATTTATTATATTGGATATGTTTGAAATTATTAATCTCCTAATTAATTTTATAGTATTTGAAGTATCCCTTTATCCAATATTATTTCGGACATCAATATACAAGGTTGTTTAGGTAATCCCCTTTCACCAATTCTTTTTTCATTACTTATGTGTGAGTAATAACTAGTTTTGTTAATTGAGTATTCTGGGTTCCATAGAGGTGGTTCAAGACAAAACCATTATGTTTCCATCATAGGGGATAAACTAGTCCATATATGGAATCATGTTACTCATAATAAGAATCGTAATACAAGGTATTTCACTAGGTTAATGGTTTGTCTGTTATTCTCACTATAAATCAACAATTTGATAATATTTTCTATAGTTCAATTATTATTAATTTTTTTAATCTTATTAATTTTTTATGGATGTAAGACTACTATAACATAAATAAATGATTTTATGAAAAAATTGAATTTTTAGAAAATTATTATGAGAAAATGTATTATAAAATATTGTTAATTGATTAATTAAATTTCATATAATACTTACCTGATATGTTATGGTTAAAAGAAGATAAAATTTATGAAAATTAAATTATAATCCATCAAATAAAAATTATTATATTTATGGAATTCCCTTATTCTGTATAGAAATTATGTATCATAATGATGTTTATGAGTAAACCTCCTTTGGAAACTAACATATAAAATGGAGTTCTTATGATGGTTTTGGTTTGATTAAACCATCATACTTCAAGAGATGTATCCCACACTAGAACTGATATAAAATTTATGTAGGGGTTGAGGAGATATAAGGTTTTGTTTCGGTATATTGTATTCCACTCAGTGGATTATGGAGTTTCATACCCATGTATAGTAAATACATACCAAGTTAAATTCAATAAATTAGATTTAAAAACCCACTTTGGGGTTTTATGATGGTAAATATAGATCATATCCCATATAATGTTTTAAAAATGAGAAATTAGATGTTCAATTGTGAGGGATATTTGGTAATGATAAAATAGTTTCACACTTAATAAAATTTATAATTTTATTTTTCCTATTATAATTTAAAATAATTTATTGTAAAAATTGACTATAATAATTATTAATTAATACTGGCATGAAAATCCAAAAAAATCAATTCAATCATTCATTATTTTAGAGTATTTCATTACAAAAAAATATATATATGTGTAAAATATATTATTTGATGATCTATATTAATAAAAAAATTATTAATTGTTGGAATACACTAATCATTTTCTTCAACTGTAGCAATTGAGTGAGGTTTTAAGGAAGAATATGGAAGATATGAAGAGAATGCATCCTACGTAAATTATATTATATTATCAACTATTTTAGGTGATTTTATGATACAATATAAATATACGGATTATTATTTATAATATATCATTTTATTTCACTACAAAATGACATGAACTATTTTTAACTCAATAATACTTTTAATAAACAAATATTGTGTACATTGTAAGAAGAAAATGTATCTACTGATGATCATTTCTAAATAATTTCGCATATTGCTCATATAAAAAAATTAGGCTTCCAATTGGATAATAAATTATCTATTAATTTTATCTTATTATCCCCACGATCATTATAATCCATAATTTTCTAATCCCCAATACAAAAAATCGTTATTTCTATCTAGAAACATTTATTCATACACCATTAACTACATAAGGATAGGGTGAAACCAATTTCACTACCCAATATGGTGAAATGTATGAAAAATATCATAGATTATCTCTGGGATAATTTAAATAATGAATACCTTTTAAAACCTCCTTAATAGATGGAAAACATTCATAGGACTAATCATGAACATGATGCAATTTTCATCATATGTGGAAATAATGGAAAATGTAAATAAAATTTCAATTAATTGAAGAGGAGATACTTTTCATTCATATTATGAATTTTCATCATGATTAAATTTTACAGTTATGTATTCAAAATAATATTATTAAAACATATATATATATATATAATAAATGATAATGAATATAGGGGTTTGAGAGTTAACTCAATAGGTGATAAAAAGGCTGATTCCTAATTCATCTGAACGGAGCTCAATATTTTACATTTCCAAATGGATTGATTCTTGTTTGAAAATTTCATTACAAAAAATTGTACCTCAATATCTGGATCAACAAAACTACTCAATATTTCATTTTCAGAATAAATGATGTTAGGCCATTTTTATACTAAAATAATAGTTTAATAACTCATTAAAAAATATATATTGTAATAAACTATGAATATAAAATATAATAATTTTATTTTATTATGGTTATATAATATATTATCATATATTAAAATAGATGATCTATTTATACATATAAAAGTGTTTTATTCTTAATTGAGTTATGTTAATGGATATAAACTCAAACTATGTCATATGTTTTATATAGTGAATACTTTTTCAAATAAAGGTACACTACAATGATACCTAGAGTTGGTCCAACATAGTGATAATAAAAATCTAAAATAAATGGGCCATCATATAGTTCATTAGATTTATATAAGAAATTTCATAAATATTTAATGAAGTAAAAAAAATTAAATTTGGTAATGATTTAGGAATCTCAGAGATGGCATGTTGTTGAATATATAAACTATGTAACCATTTATCATATATGTGGATTAAAGGTTATCCATAATTGAAATTTTCTTCTATAAATAAATTAAATAATAGTCACAAAAATCCAGATTCCAAATATATTTTATATTCTATATCAAATAAATTGAGATATGATTAGAATATATTTTGACCCTATCATATGATTATATTGAAACTAATTTGTTTAAAATTGGCATTATATAAAATAAAAAAATCAAAAAACTAAGGTTAATATATGATAATGATCCTATACCCAGTAATGATATTTGATTCTATTCAATATGGGCTATAGTTCCATAATATAATCCATTAATGTCATTTATAGTGGGTGTAGACTTAATATCTATGAGATAACTATTTAAATAAATTATGGTTAGAATAGAAATAAAGGACCCCATTTAACTTATAAGGAGTAGTTCGAAAGACATAATCTTCATATGAGTTTACAAACAAAGAGGTAGTTTATGTTCACCATGGAGGGTGATACATGAATTATCCTTTCCATTTAATGATTCCTATAATACAAAAATTAATGGTAATAGTTTAAAGATTAAAATCATAAATATATTAATTTATTGGATTCCATGTTTCATGATTCAGAGACACTATATTTTGGTTATTTCAATTAATTGATATTGTTAGTGAGTATTCAGGAGAAACTATACATGAAAGATAAAAGATCGTACCAATAAATATTTATTGGTTTTTGAATGGCCTTACCTATGAAAAATAAAATACTCCAATCATCATGAATAAAATACATCTATAATTATACAATGTTAATAGAAAATTACTATGGTTAACATATTATATAATTGAGTTTTAACACCCCTTCATTTTTAGGGGACTTAACAAATGATTTCTATATGACAACCTTTAATGGGAGACCCTGTGGTATATGTATTTAATTCCTACCAAAAAATCTTCATTTCACTTTAATAAATTATGATATGATATGAATAATTCATAAATTCATTTATGAATTAAAAATTCATTTTGAGTATGGAATATAAATTTGGAATAAAATTATTTATAGGTGTCTCTATTTGGTTAGTATAAGAACTATAAGATTTTATATAGATATGATGATAACATTTTAAAAAAATGATCTTTATAACATATTAAGTAATAAAGCGGAATATAATTTATAAAATTATTACATATATATGTATACATTTTTAGGGAATAAGATGTTCTAAATATATCCATGATAATTTTTTATTAATCCTGAGTAAAAATATTTATAAATAATTCAAAATTATAAGCTTTAAAAATTAAATATCCAATTAATGTTGGTAGATGATACATAAAATAGATCATACAAGAAAACAAGAGGAGAATAATGTGGATAATATAATTTTACGTTATTAAGTTTTCGAAGATTATATCATGATGTGTGTTACGAAATGACCATTAATATTAATAATTAATGAGGCATAGTAGGTTAATATCAAATAGAACCATCATAACTACATTGATCTATAGTTAAAATCATATGTTATAACTATGAAATGACTAAATGTATGTGTGCATTCTTTTTTGTGACGTTGGATTAATAGTGATCATATGAATTGATCACTTGTATTAATTCAGTTCAATTTGATCTACTATTATTGAAACATCCGTGTTATTGTGGAAATTTTTTTTTACATCCAACAGATTCCTTATCTAAATATATGTGTACACTATTGGTTTTGAAATATCTAAATTATTTGTTTAGAATCATCATGTTTTGATTTTTTTTACCAAAATAAATCATTTTATCATTATCATTATAGTATTTCACTATATATTTAGTTAATATTTCAATGACTTTGCCATGGGATTAATTGTTGTATTATCAGTTATATAACGACTGGAAGGAGTTTTTCGATGATTTAATATTTCAGTTATATGATCCAACAAAAATACATGACACTTTTATAACCCTTTATATGGAATCATGAAGGGCTTAATAGTTATAGTTATTCTTATTTAAAACATTTTTTTACATGTGAGAGATAACTGGACGTTAGCAGTTTGCTCAAGTGAAAGAGGGATTTTTTAATTGTTATTCCCTATAACTAAATATTATGTAATTTTGATTACATATATATAATTGACAATGAATAAAAATATCATATCACATACTTATTATTATTATTGACAAAATTCGGGTGATAACATCCTTGACTATCTGTTTCATTGATAAGGTCATGAAATTTCCCAATTATGATGATAACATTGAAATTATTTGATGATATTAATAAATATAGTAAAATGTTCAGATAAAATTCTATGATGGAGACATTGAACATGAATTCTAGGTGTGATTAATTATATGAAGATGAAACATGATATTAGGTTGTTCTTATTTGGTAATATCTATGACTGGAGATTATAAGAACTAGCCCGCCCATTGGAATTCATCTTTTTTTTGTTATCTAATATTTATATATATGAACATGTGAAAGGTTCCATAATATTTAATATTTTCATCATTTCATGTTATTAATTAGACATATATATATATTTTTATGAAAACAATGAAGACATATTCATTCAATGAGGATGTTCATGTTAGTTGCATTAATATTAACACAACATTATTAGATAAGAATGCATGTATTTTCCCCATCTATCTTAATGGATGGTTACATCTAGTATCATTGATTAAAATAGAACTATGAAATTAAATTCCATGACAATGGTGGAAATATGTGTTCTTTATAGATAGTCAAAGATTGGTGTATCAGCTACATATGTTAATGAAATACATGTGTAACTAGATTGATTATATATTGTTACAAAGGGATTACATTACCCTAAAATCAATAATAATTATTTAACATCATAGAAATATTATGTCCTTCCCCAAGGGAAATATGAATATTTTTAGACAATATTCATTGAAATTATTTGTACCCACAAAATGAAAATGAGAATGAATCCTAGAACATCACAATATAAGTTTCTCTTTGGATCAAGATTAAATTATACTTTAACTAATTGAATGAATAAATATTTTTCTCATGATTGAGGAATAATTTTATTCTAGTAATACTAATCTAATAAGTTATATATATATATATATATATATTAATTTAGTAGATTTTGAATTAAATATATGTGTTGATTTTATTAAATATTAAATATTTATTTTTTACTAGTTTGTAGATTAATATATAATTTTAAAAAAAAATTCATTCAGGTACACAATATATAATGAGTATGGTTAACAAATTAAGTATGTTTGTCTTGATAAATATTAATTTTCTAGCTAGTAAAACATATTTTACATTACTAAAGTTAGAATATTCCAAAATAATAATAATAATATTTTATAATTATTATGTGGTACTGGTTTTGTTATGAGTTGTTAAATTATATAATGTCTAACATGAAATTACATAATATCTTTTCCTATACCTGAATTCTAAACAAAATTAATTTCTATTATTTATGGTTAATAAAAATGATTTGAATAGTGACTTTTGTTGGACAATAGAATTCTATCTTCCCTTATCA
The DNA here is from genome assembly GCA_963277665.1 of Viscum album. Classification (NCBI taxonomy): domain Eukaryota; kingdom Viridiplantae; phylum Streptophyta; class Magnoliopsida; order Santalales; family Viscaceae; genus Viscum; species Viscum album. Next base: position 902,685,325 of record OY728122.1, on the reverse strand, counting down.
TTCTATATATCTCATTAACTTCTGTTATTTCTATATTCCTCTCAATAACATGAAATTAAAGATATGCCCTTTATGATTTAATGATGATGGAAAAATATGAATGATTCATGAAAATCCATGTTCAACACTAGAACTAGGAAGGAAATTATAATTGATCAGAGATCAATGAAGAACATGTGAATCATTTTTAGATGGGTTCTACGATGGGATACATATATCATGATTGAGGAAATCTGAAATGGCTAATTTTGTAGGATCTATTATTTTATCAAATAATGGATCCTAAAGAAAGATATTTAATTTCCCTTTATATAAATAAATAAAGTAATAATGTTATGTAAATGATCCTTATATGGGGTTTTATGAAACTAAATAATAAAAATAATTTTTAATTCATTCCCAACAATTAGCTTTTTTTGTGATTCCGGATCCAACATATTATATAGGTAGTAATTTAACAATTTAGAAATGAAAACACATATGCTTAACCATTTTCCTGTTAGGTTTGTTTCCTTATTTTTGTGGTATGTTGGTCTATATGTGAAGCTAATTTTTGATGCAATAGAATACTAGGGGAGTTAGATTATTATAACATTGTGAAATGTTGTAGTGTCAGTGAGTATAATATTATCTAGGTTGGGTTTCTGTGAGTAATTTGTAAACATGTATATATATATATGTTTATATATATAATTTATTTCCTTTTAATTTTAATATAATCTTATAACATGGTAGAAACCCTTACTAATGATAAATGTGATTTCAATACAAGGTGGGTTATACTGACATCCATGAGGGGTGAGGGAACAGAATGATGACATGATCTTCATCATTTTCTCCTTTAATATAGTAGCATGAGTGTTGATTAATAATTTTAGGTATGATTATAAAATAATTTTACATGGTGTATTGTTGAGTCGACCTAGATTTACTGTATTTTGCGATACATGATGTATTGGGTGATCTATGAGGTTTCGATCAATAGGGTTTATGTGAAATTTAACACCTTATAGGATATTAAGGCTAATACATTATACTTTTTCATTTTATGACACTACTGGGTATTGTATATGATTATTTTATATGGTGGTAGCCATTAATGGTTAGTGGATGGAATATTATATATTTCAGTCATGATCACCATGGGATATTATATAGGATGTTTTGTTTCATGATGATAAATTCTATAATGATACATGGAAATGGAAGGGATTTTGATCGTTATTCATTTTGAATTGGGTCATTAGTGAAATAATGTAGTTGGCAAGTTGTTGTAGGGTGCCATATCATTATGTCAATTGATATGATTTTGTTTGTTTGGATGAAATATTTATTGATCTAGGATTTGTCTGTCTTTTTGGTATTTCACATTATTTTATTTTGTAGGATACTATATTAATTCACAAATAAAATAATATTATCATTTCACATTCTCACTAGAGGTATTGGATATAATCATGCTGATAATATTTGATAATTTAACCATTATTTATATATACACTATTTTTTATTTTTTTCATGAAAAGTTTTGAGTGAAATATTGATAATAAAAACATGTATCATGGTTTTATATGTTTTATTCACAACATTAATGTTTTATTAGTATTTAAGTTTGTGATTTTTATATATTTTATAGTATGTATAATTTTTTTAATTTTTTCATGTCATGTTTATATATAATGTAATAATAAACATGGGATTGTTTTTATATTAATATGTTATTAAAGGGTAACACCTCCCTTATATATTATTAACGCACTCATATAAGTTCTCCAACCTTGGTCATTTTATAATCCCGATTCCAGGGTCATTATAATCATTATGAAAATCCAATGTGGGGTTCCTATTAGGTAGGGTGAGGATAGGTTCACATTCATAGTGAATGTTTAGTAGTCATTGTGGGTGTGTTAAAGCTTCTTCTATGTAATTAATCTTGGTCGGTATTGTGTGTGGATTCATATATTTAAATTTTATTTAGATTTTAGATGCCCCCACATTACCCAAATAAAATTTACGATACATAAATTTAAATACTGTGATTTCCACAATCATCCTTGTTTGAGAGGGAAAATATGTTAATCTACTCCCTCTCCCTCCCTTTTCACATCTACGTGTTTCATGATCTATAATAGATATACGTAGCTTTTATCATACATTAAATAAGGTAATATATATATATATATATAGTTTTTTAATTATATACCCCATGATGTATTTTTATGATGATATGAAATTAGGATATAAATTATAGGTGAAAGGCGTGGGGATGATATCCGTATCTTCATGATAAAATTATGATTGGATATATGATTATGTTATTGGGTAAAGATGATATGATATAATGATTTTTCTACATGATGGTATGTATTGGTTGATATATAATGATGATTATTGTGTGTTTGTGGTTTGATTTACATTTTCATAACATAAGATATTATGTGTTGTGGCATATTTGAGGAATGGATTTGGATCATCCGTCCAATTGGTATTAGGGTGTGAATGTGATAAATTAGTGATGAAGTTGTTGTAGCGTAACTATCTCATATATTTTTATATAGTTATATATTATATCATGACATATTATTTTTTAAGAAGGGCTTAGTGAGGTCGGGTTATAGCTATACATGTAGGTTCATATTGGGTATAAATGTTTTATTTTGAATTTTATTATATTCATTAATTTTAATTTATATTTCAATGAATTACTATTTATTATTATATATTTTAATAATTTAGTATATTCTAATTGATTAATTATTTTTAATTTTGTTATTAGTATTCGAGAGATTAATTCCTACAATTTTTATGTTTTATGCCCTTGATTATAAAGAAAAAAACCACGTAACCAACATAAATTCTACAATTTTTTACATTGGTACAAGTTATAAGTGATTAGAACATGAAGGATCGATTTTTTTATGCTTGTTAGGAAAACTGATACCAATATTATTTCATTATCACGTTTGATCTACAATACATAGCATGATAATATTTATTTGATACATAATTATTGTTCAATGAAACCTTCTCCATATCCTAAGGAATGGAAACAAAATAAAGGTTATTTTATAGTTCTCATAATGGGAATTGTTACAATTTGTGATGTAAAAAAAATTAAGTTTGTAAAAATAAAGAACATTGGATAATCTATGTATATTTATTTTAATAAATAACCTGATTATCAAAATATATCCCTGAAAAAATATCAATATAACAACCACACAGATTATAATTACTAAAATCATTTTTAAAAAAATTTATAATTCTATACATCATGATCATGGAGCCGTGTCCTAATTCCACGATATCATAAACACCACTAACAAGGACTTTTGTAATGAAATTTAAATAGTGGGGTAGTTATACCTAAACTTCCCATCTAATTTGGCCAAATATTTGTCTCATGGGAATCTTTGATGCTTTAAGAGGATATTGATAATTGTCCCCCACCTACCACTTACATTTTTTCGATTAGTTGAAATTATATTGAATGAAAAATAAATTATATATTTAATATCAGTTATCAATAACCAAGTAATATTATTAAATAAATTAGTCCTAAAATCAATAAGTCCCTAGAATGTGAAATAAAATTATTGAAATGATATCTTTAACTACTACAGTATGTAGTAATAATATTCGATATATGTATTTTTAAATTACAATTATATCCATATAAAAATAAATGGTATATGGAGGACGAAAATAATGGGTACTTGGTAACATAGACTGATAAAGAACTTGAAGAAAAATAAAATAGATGAAAAAATAAGGTATAATCCAGAAATCATAAACGGATGATAGGATACAAATTATTCATAAAAATGTTAATTTAAATTTTGTATTTTTTTACTAATTATATTGAAAATTGGAATCAATAAATTAAAATGTAAATCCCCCATTATTTTTATAAATCATTTTCATAGAAATAATGTTATATTGATTTCAAAAATAATTGTATCATTTTATAAACAAATTAAATTATCTATTAATATTAAATTTAATAATTGGTAGATTAATAGAAAACTGATTTCATTTATACAACATAGAAAAATGTATAATAAACTAAATTAAAAATAAATATCATTGGGGGTGGAAATATTTTTATACTATACATATTAAAAATAACATTTCATCCATAATTTTGTGAAAAATAAAAAATTTATTATTCAGATAATATTATAAATATTTTATTATATTACAATAATAATAAATTATTATATTTTTTAAAATGACATCAATAAATAATTTATGACCTGAGAATGAACTTCTTGAAATTTATTAGGCAATTGAGACATTGATGAAAAATATAACCATCCCAAAAAAGAAATTATATCTGTTTAACAATGAAATATTATTTTCACTATAAATTATATATGAGAATAAATGTTGGAAAACAAAATACTAGAACCCTAGAAATAAATATAAAATAATAAAACAAGTTATGATTATGCTGATAAGGATTATATAATTCTTAAAATTAAAATTAAGAAATGAACAATTTCAAATAGAATAGTGATTTTAAAATAACCATTTTATAAATTAATAACATTGTATTAAAGATGCCATAAATGAGAATACATGAATTGAAATTTTAAATACCATCAATAAATATAAATTCAATACTTAATTTTTATAAAGATTAATATATAAACTATATAAATGAAATTATTTTGATAATAAATATTAGGATTTAACATAATGTAATTGGGAAGTAAAACATATACATTGGATTCCTTATTAATTATATGTGTTATATGTTTTTTATAATAAGATTAAATGTATTATATACTTGGTTCATATTAATTTTCTTGATATCATGCAAATTACATTACTATATTGACCATGGTAAATGAGAATATGTAATGGTTAAAAATAACTAGTTTTTTTACAATTTCATGAATATAAATTTTATTTATTGAATAAAATTTTACCATTATCCATTCATGTTGGTAATATAAAAATCTCTTCATTTATAGTTGGTGATTGTAATTGAATACATTATGTTGGTTTATTATCAAATGATCGTGAAAATTATTTCCATCAATATACACCTCTTCAATTTGAATACTAATTTTACTTAAACATTTAGAAATAATAATTATTTATTTTAGTGTTATTAAGACATTTAGGTTTTGGGGGGTATGTTGGGAAAATAATATGGAAGGAATCATTAATTTTTGTGGGTCTAAAAGTTTCAACAGTATATAATAGGAGGTTACTTTTTATAAGTGATATGGGTGGGAAACATAAAAATACTATGAATATTAAAATATTTCAATGTTTCAATCATCGTAATGTGGATCCATATAGAAAAAATTCAAAATATTGATTGAGTTAGGGTTTAAAAAAATAGAGGAAATAAGATTTACCAATTTTTTTTTGTTATTTTAACCCATTCCCATTGTTTTAACCGCCTCATTAATCTTTATTAACCCATAGTGAATTGATTTTTTACAGTTTTTACTATATATATTAAAATGAATAGAATTAAACAAATTAAATAATATTAATAATGATTCCCTATAAAATATCAACTTTAAAATATGTTACTCCAATAATTGTATGATATTAATTATAATATATGTTCACAAAGTATAATTGAAATCAATTTTTTAGAAATATTTTCTTATTAATCATAAAAATGACACTATTAATAGTAATGTAAAAAAATTCCTATGTAAACTATAAAAATATTATAAATGAAATCATATATATTTTACCTTTAAACAAAAACAATTATGAATTGGAGCAGTTGAATACATCATTAAAATATATGAATAGATTTTTTTTTATTTCACTAATAAAATTATATAGATTAAAAAATTTATAACCAATGATTGATAAGAAAAAAATTAAATTTATATATAAATTTTATTACTTATAAAATATATACTGTCTATATAATGGTTTCATAAAATAATATTTTATTAATATATCGTAATTATATAATAAAAGATACATTATTTGTAAAATATGAATTTTTCATTATCCGCCATAAAAAATTAATGATTTAAAATTCAATAGATTTATAATGAAATTATTTTTGACATAATGAATTAATAAATTGAATTAATAACATATAAATAAAATTTTAAAATCGAGGAATGTAGGTTTATTGCAACATTTTTAAAACATATTGTGTACATTATAAAATAATTTCTTTGAAATAGAATATTAAAAAACTATAATTGATTATCCAGTGTTAAATTCATTTTATTAATAATAATATCATCCTGGATGTTTTTAAATTGTCCCCACATGATCAAATATTGGTAGTTATTCATTATAACATACTCTTCATTCATATTTATTCATGTATCTTATTATTTTTTCAAAGAACATTTTCTATCATAGTACTCTGGTTTTACAACAATAAATATCTTGTTTCACGAATCTATGTCGAATATTATTTATAATGTAGACTATGATAAAATTATATATTATGAAATAATAGTAAATGTATTGAATTTTTCATTTTCATCCCGTATAATAACAAATCTATGACGTCAAGCACATTATAGAGGTTGGGAGGCATTAACAAATGGTATCTAACAACTGTAATTCATTATAAATCCATAAAATGTCATATCAAACTGGGAAATTGTAATGGCCCGGACCCCTCCGGTCCATTCCTTGTTGAAATCGATGTGGTCAACACGACGTGCGTTATAATGATAATTTTTAATACTGATGATAACGTAAAAATATGTTAAATAATAATGATGATGACATAAATTGTGTGATTAATTAAACTAAAAAGAGAATAATCGTGATAAAATGATTTAATGGGTGTTATTATTATCAATGATGTGAAGTTGGAAGGTGTGTGACCCATTATAGGTTGATAAATGAAACATGCGGTTGATTACTAATTGAGTAATTGTTGAAATTAAATTTGAATAATAATAATGGGTGTTGTGTTATTAATATTATTCATAATATTAATGAGAAATTAATAAAATGAGTAATGATATTTATTGCAAAAAAATAAATTAATATGCACAATTGAAGAATGGTGGTGCGTTAATAAAATTAAAGGTGAGTTCGTTATTATTATTATGTTAAATAATAATAATAATGGTGGTGTAAAAATATGTTGGGTTTATTAAAATGAATGGTTTTAATTTAATAAAAGTGGTTCAATTTAATCAGTGTGAAATAGAAATAAATAGAAATAAATAATTAAATTAATGGACGTTATGCGACATCAACGTGGCATGGTCAGATTCAGATATCCAATGGGGTTGTTTAACGTGGTCAATGCGATGAGCATAAATATTATCATTATTAAAAATAATGATGGTGATGAGTTAATAAAATAAGGTGATGAATTGTTTTTATTATTGAAAAAAAATAAATGACAATGATGGCGTAAAACTATGTGCAAGAGGTTAATGAAATTAAAGGTATTAAAAAGGGGTTGAATATTTGGTTATATTAATTTTTTTTGTCGTCGATATGGTTTTAATTAAATGGAATGGTTTTAATTTAATATGAGAATAACCATGGTAAACTAATTTAAGGAGAACTATGTTTTGAATTAAATGCAATGAGATTGGAGAGAGAATATTAACAATATATTAATAATGATATGAAATAAATTGGAGAGAGATGAGTTTTGAAAAATAAAATAAAAATAAAGAAATCAATCATGGAGGGAGGCGCCACTTTTGGTGGTGGCATGGGATTGAGGAGTTTTTTTAAGTCATTATTATTAGATATTATAATAATGATTATAAGATATTAAATGGGAATAAAATTAAAAGAGGAATAAAGGAGAGAAGGAATGGCCATGCGTGATTGACATGGAGCCAAGGAGGCGCCACTTTTGTGGTGGCGTGGGTTTGAGGAGGTTCTTTTGTAAGTCATTATTATTATATATTATAATAATGATTATAAGGTATTAATGGGAATGAAATTAAAAAAGAAATAAATGTAAAAGGAGGGAGTGTTTGTTTCCAATGTGAAAGAGACCAAATCACGATTGATTTGGAGTTATAAAAATAAATAAATAAGTAATTATAATAATAATAAAATAATAATATTGTTATTTTGGGTGATCAAAACTTAATAAGTGTATAACTTCTTCATATGGTGTCGGAATGACGAACCGTCAGCGGCAGTGTAATCCTGTAATTAAGACAGTCATTTTAAGACCAGTGATGGATACCTTTTTATGAGTTATGTCTCAGGTCAACGAAACACACATATTAATAAAATTAACGTCTTTTTTTAAAACGTGTGGAAACCGCATGACGTGTCGTGTGTTGACAAGTCAAAACACGTAACGGGTGTACAGTCACACCGTGTATTCATCAATACACGCTGCATACTATTTTACCTATTCATTGGCTATATAAGAAAGGGGCGCGGATTATTTCTAGACCAATCGCTTCTTTTTCGCACGACGACACTCTTGGATGATCAAGACGTCTTCCTCCTCTAACTTCTTTGTCCGAACTCCGATCGTCTATCCGTCAGCGGCCAAAGGATCGTAGCGACGAGATGAAGCTTCTAAGACTGGACTTGTCACCTTTCCTTCCGGCCTTACTTCTCCAGCTTCCATTCTAGGAGGCGTTTATCGGGTTTGGCAAAGGCGGAGGACACCGAAGGACATCGTCGGAAGCGACTTGATCGGGACCTTTTGAGGTAGGGGTTTACCTTCGTCTCTCTATTTGGTGCAACATGCGGGGTGGGATATTACTCTTTTGTTCCATGGGATGCAGTTGAACTTTAAATAAAGATAATAACTGGTTAAAGAATGGGGTTGGGAAGTTAGTGATTGTTGTTACCTTACTTTTTATATCCTGTGATATTATATTTGTGAATTGAATGAGCTTCTACCTAATGAAAATCACAGTCGTTGGGGGCCTTTGCTTACACAATTAAATGTTGCCCTCTTCTTCTGTATTTTCATATGGATGGAAACTTCATGAAATGTGGAAATTGGTTAATCACGTAAAGTTGACTTTTTAAATGAAAATCTAGAACCCTTGTGTGATCACCCCGGTTGAACCAAAATGGAATAATGAACATGTGGGTGTTGGCTTGGTTACGTGGCATGTGTTGGGGGTGTTTTTGTGGGCTGTTGTGGTTTGGGTGAACAGCGGGGCTGCGACGTTTGGGTGGTGATCTTATTGGAATGGTTGATGGTGGAAACATGGAGGTGTGAAATGTTTTGTAAACGATGGGGTTGAAATGGGAAGTGGGTGGTTGTGGAAAATGCCTATATTTATGAAAAGTGTTTTGATTATGAAAAGTATTTTGAAGTAAAAAGGTGTTTTCAAATGCGGAAATGTTTTGTGTGTGGAAATGGTTTTATGTGTGGAACTTTGAAATAAATGAATGGTGGAATGTTGTATGGTTGTGATAATATTTTGTAAATGAAATGGCATGTGGTTGCTTGCGTTTTACCTAACCTTGTTTGTGGATGGCAGCGATATGTTTTTGAAAGGTTTTTTTATGAATGATAGTTGCCCAGTAGTAATAATTTGTGAAACCATTGCATGAAACATGAAAACCTAAATGGGGTTGGCGGATGATTGTTTGGTTGTTGATGCATGCTTCGTGGTAGCAGTGTCGAGGCACATGCTCAGTTTCTCTTTTTAAGAAGCCATAGGATGGGCTGTGTGTTTGGTATATTTATATATATAATTATATCTTTGTGTTTTGTCGCACCACACCCATGTCAAGCACCTAGTGCCGAACACTCCCATTTTATGGGAGAGGGTGTTCCCCCTTAGTTACTAGCTCCTTCCTGCTCCTTCTTCCATAGGCTATGATGGCTTGAGGTGACCTTACACCCAAGACACTTCGGGTAGGTCTCAGAGGCTGTGATGGCTTGAGGCAACCTTTAGCCCAAGACTCTTCGGGCAGGCTTACCGTTCCCAAGAACCTTCGGGATGAGGCCCAGGTGTCTGCGGGCGGGTTAGTGGTTGTGGCCCAGGTCTGTGCGGGCGAGATGTGTGGTTGTGAGCCCCAGGTGTGTGCGGGCGGGATGCGTGGTTTGGCCCAGGTGTGTGCGGGTGGGAAGAGTGTGGTAGCGTCAGGACATTTTCTGTCAGGAAGGGAAGCCTCTAATTAAGTGGGAAATGGTGCGGGGTACCCAATACTTTTGTTCTATATATATACTAAACTTGTTTGTGTTACTTGGTGAGTGTGACCAGTGAGGCTGGGTGGATAGTTTTTCCTTGTTAGTTTCTGTTTCTTCTGTTTTCTCACGGGACCTTAGGGTGTCTCCCCACTTGTGCACGAGAGCTTTAGGTTTCCCTACTGTGTATACTTGTATGCTCACCCTACGTTTACTTTCAGGTTTCCAGGAGGACTACCAGGGCCGTGTGGGACCCTACTAGTCGGGCAGTTGGAGTTGTTGCAGTTGTTGTTCTCTTGTTTTCTTTGGCATTGTACTTTTGAGCTTCCTTGTACTTGTACCTTGTTATAAAAATTGTTTAAACATGCATGTGGGCTTGGTTTGGGTTTATTTATATACACTTGTTCTTTTCCCTTTTTGGTGGTTGACTTGTCCTATTTCCCGATCCAAAATAATAAAAAGGGTAATGCCTCCCATATTTGTGAAAACTCATACCCTTGGTGCTAGTCGCCAACCCGGGGCCTACTGGAGGCGGGACTCGGGGGTCATTATATCCCTTTCACCATTGCCAGCTCAGGAGGGGCATCTTTGGTGGGAGGGGGTCGTGACAGAATGGTATCAGAGGCTGATGGTTGAGAGATAGGATGGAGTCTGGAGTTAGGCACAGTGAGGATTGCATGGGATGGTAGGGAAAAAGTGTTCGTTAATCTTGGTGCGTGACATAGGCCATGGAAGACCGGCTCGGACACGGGATTTTAGGGCCCCCGTAATCCGATGCAAGGACTCTGAGCCTACCGAACGACCAAGTGAGACTATATTGATTGCAGGGTAGAGACCCTAGGGAAGGTACATGCATCATCATGTTTGTGTTTTACTTGATTTGGGTGTTCTGGGAAAGAAATTGAAATAAAATTATAATTAAATCTTTGAGTTTTTCCTTACTACATGGGCTTAGGCGATCCTTGTTTACCGTACATCTATGGCACTTGGACGTTAACAGAAATGCAGAGGAGTGGGACACGGACAATTTCACGCAACAGAGGTGGCAACCCCAACAAGGAGAAAGATTGAGAGAGATGTTTCATGTTTTACTTAAATTCTCTCGTTTATGTTTTGTTTAAATCCAGGAGCATCACACTCAATCGTTGAAACTCATTCTCGCCCATGATTTGGGCCTGGACCTTGTTTTCCATGAGTCTATAATGCTATGTTATTTCCCTCTTTCCATTAAATGTGTGTGAAGAGTCCTTACATGTGGGAGAGGAGGACCTGATCCCTAATCGAGACGCATTAATGTGGATGCGATTAAACCCGTGCAGGAGAGTCAGTGCCGCCTAAAGCGGATAATATCTCGACATGGGAGAAGGAATTCCTCAAGCCATGTGTTCGGGCAATTTATTGTTGTTGTGTATGGTGTTGGGGGTAGTGTAAGTTTGGAAAATCATAATATATGGAAGTCGGAAGACCTAATTCCTAATCGAGACGCATTAATGTGGATGCGATTAAACCCGTGAAGGCGAGTCAGTGCCGCCTAAAGCGGATAATATCTCGGTATGGGAGAGGGAATTCCTAACTCATATAATTAGGGTTGTCGGTTGTTTCCTGTTATGACAAGAGCCCTGAGAGGTATCTTGCGGGGTGGTTGTTCGGATCCATTCTTTTTCTGGGTTGGTTTTTAATTCTCTAGGATGAGAATGTTTTGAGAGGTATCTGATGTAATGGCCCGGACCCCTCCGGTCCATTCCTTGTTGAAATCGATGTGGTCAACACGACGTGCATTATAATGATAATTTTTAATACTGATGATAACATAAAAATATGTTAAATAATAATGACGATGACATAAATTGTGTGATTAATTAAACTAAAAAGATAATAATCATGATAAAATGATTTAATGGGTGTTATTATTATTAATGATGTGAAGTGGGAAGGTGTGTGACCCATTATAGGTTGATAAATGAAACATGCGGTTGATTACTAATTGAGTAATTGTTGAAATTAAATTTGAATAATAATGGGTGTTGTGTTATTAATATTATTCATAATATTAATGAGAAATTAATAAAATGAGTTATGATATTTATTGCAAGAAAATAAATGAAGATGCACAATGGAAGCATGGTGGTGCGTTAATAAAATTAAAGGTGTGTTCGTTATTATTATTATGTTAAATAATAATAATAATGGTGGTGTAAAAATATGCTGGGTTTATTAAAATGAATGGTTTTAATTTAATAAAAGTGGTTCAATTTAATCAGTGTGAAATAGAAATAAATAGAGTTAAATAATTATATTAATGGACGTTATGCGACATCTACGTGGCATGGTCAGATTCAGATATCCAATGGGGTTGTTTAACGTGGTCAATGCGATGAGCATAAATATTGTCATTATTAAAAATAATGATGGTGATGAGTTAATAAAATAAGTTGATGATTTGTTTTTATTATTGAAAATAAATAAATGACAATGATGGCGTAAAACTATGTGCGAGAGGTTAATGAAATTAAAGGTATTAAAAAGGGGTTGTATATTTGGTTATATTAATTTTTTTTGTCGTGGATATGGTTTTAATTAAATGGAATGGTTTTAATTTAATATGAGAATAACCATGGTAAACTAATTTAATGAGAATTATGTTTTGAATTAAATGCAATGAGATTGGAGAGAGAATATTAGCAATATATTAATAATGTTATGAAATAAATTTGAGAGAGATGAGTTTTGAAAAATAAAATAAAAATAAAGAAATCAATCATGGAAGGAGGCGCCACTTTTGGTTGTGGCATGGGAATGAGGAGTTTTTTTTAAGTTATTATTATTAGATATTATAATAATGATTATAAGATATTAAATGGGAATAAAATTAAAAGAGGAATAAAGGATAGAAGGAATGTCCATGCGTGATTGACATGGAGCCACGGAGGCACCACTTTTGTGGTGGCGTGGGTTTGAGGAGGTTCTTTTGTAAGTCATTATTATTATATATTATAATAATGATTATAAGGTATTAATGGGAATGAAATTAAAAGAGAAATAAATTTAAAAGGAGGGAGTGTTTGTTTCCAACGTGAAAGAGACCAAATCACGATTGATTTGGAGTTATAAAAATAAATAAATAAGTAATTATAATAATAATAAAATAATAATATTGTTATTTTGGGTGATCAAAACTTAAAAAGTCTATAACTTCTTCATATGGTGTCGGAATGACGAACCGTCAGCGGCAGTGTAATCCTGTAATTAAGACAGTCATTTTAAGACCAGTGATGGATACCTTTTTATGAGTTATGTCTTGGGTCAACGAAACACACATATTAATAAAATTAACGTCTTTTTTTAAAACGTGTGAAACCGCGTGACGTGTCGTGTGTTGACCAGTCAAAACACGTAACGGGTGTACAGTCACACCGTGTATTCATCAATACACGCTGCATACTGTTTTACCTATTCATTGGCTTTATAAGAAAGGGGCGCCAATTATTTCCAGACCAATCGCTTCTTCTTCGCACGACGACACTCTTGGATGATCAAGAAGTCTTCCTCCTCTAACTTCTTTGTCCGAACTCCAATCGTCGATCCGTCAGCGGCCACAGGATCGTAGTGACGAGACGAAGCTTCTAAGCCTGGACTTGTCACCTTTCCTTCCGGCCTTCCTTCTCCAGATTCCATCCTAGGAGGCTTTTGTCGGGTTTGGCGAAGGCGGAGGACACCGAAGGACGTCGTCGGAAGCGACGTGATCGGAACCTTTTGAGGTAGGGGTTTACCTTCGTCTCTCTATTTGGTGCAACATGCGGGGTGGGATATTTCTCTTTTGTTCCATGGGATGAAGTTGAACTTTAAATAAAGATAATAACTGGTTAAAGAATGGGGTTGGGAAGTTAGTGATTGTTGTTACCTTACTTTTTATGTCCTGTGATATTATATTTGTGAATTGAATGAGCTTCAACCTACTGAAAATCACAGTCGTTGGGAGCCTTTGCTTATGCAATTAAATGTTTCCCTCTTCTTCTGTATTTTCTTATGGATGGAAACTTCATGAAATGTGGAAATTTGTTAATCACGTAAAGTTGACTTTTTAAATAAAAATCTAGAACCCTTGTGTGATCACCCCGGTTGAACCAAAATGGAATAATGAACATGTGGGTGTTGGCTTGGTTACGTGGCATGTGTTGGGGGTGTTTTTGTGGGATTTTGTGGTTTGGGTGAGCAGCGGGGCTGCGACGTTTGGGCGGTGATCTTATTGGAATGGTTGATGGTGGAAACGTGGAGGTGTGAAATGTTTTGTAAACGATGGGGTTGAAATGGGAAGTGGTTGGTTGTGGAAAATGCCTTTATTTATGAAAAGTGTTTTGATTATGAAAAGTATTTTGAAGTAAAAAGGTGTTTTCAAATGTGGAAATGTTTTGTGTGTGGAAAGGGTTTTATGTGTGGAATATTGAAATAAATGAACGATGGAATGTTTTATGGTTGTGATAATATTTTGTAAATGAAATGGCATGTGGTTGCTTGCGTTTTACCTAACATTGGTTGTGGATGGAAGGGATATGTTTGTGAAAGGTTTTGTCTGGATGATAGTTCCCCAGTAGTAATAATTTGTTAAACCATTGCATGAAACATGAAAACCTAAATGGGGTTGGGGGATGATTGTTTGGTTGTTGATGCATGCTTCGTGGTAGCAGTGCCGAGGCACATGCTCAGTTTCTCTTTTTATGAAGCCATAGGTTGGGCTGTGTGTTTGGTATATGTATATATATAATTATATCTTTGTGTATTGTCGCACCACACCCATGTCAAGAACCTCGTGCCGAACACTCCCATTTTATGGGAGAGGGTGTTCCCCCTTAGTTACTAGCTCCTTCCTGCTCCTTCTTCCATAGGCTATGATGGCTTGAGGTGACCTTACACCCAAGACACTTCGGGTAGGTCTCAGAGGCTGTGATGGCTTGAGGTGACCTTTAGCCCAAGACTCTTCGGGCACGCTTACCGTTCCCAAGAACCTTCGGGATGAGGCCCAGGTGTCTGCGGGCGGGTTAGTGGTTGTTGCCCAGGTGTGTGCGGGCGAGATGCGTGGTTGTGAGGCCCAAGTGTGTGCGGGCGGGATGCGTGGTTTGGCCCAGGTGTGTGCGGGCAGGAAGAGTGTGGTAGCATCAGGATGTTTGCCGTTAGGAAGAGCAGCCTCTAATTAAGCGGGAAATGGTGCGGGGTACCCAATACTTTTGTTCTACATATATACTAAACTTGTTTGTGTTACTTGGTGAGTGTGACCAGTGAGGCTGGGTGGATAGTTTTTCCTTGTTAGTTTCTGGTTCTTCTGTTTTCTCACGGGACCTTAGGGTGTCTCCCCACTTGTGCATGAGAGCTTAGGGTTTCCCTACTGAGTATACTTGTATGCTCACCCTACGTTTACTTTCAGGTTTCCAGGAGGACTACCAGGGCCGTGCGGGACCCTACTAGTCGGGCAGTTGGAGTTGTTGCAGTTGTTGTTCTCTTGTTTTCTTTGGCATTGTACTTTTGAGCTTCCTTGTACTTGTACCTTGTTATAAAAATTGTTTAAACATGCATGTGGGCTTGGTTTGGGTTTATTTATATACACTTGTTCTTTTCCCTTTTTGGTGGTTGACTTGTCCTATTTCCCGATCCAAAATAATAAAAAGGGTAATGCCTCCCATATTTGTGAAAACTCATACCCTTGGTGCTAGTCGCCAACCCGGGGCCTACTGGAGGCGGGACTCGGGGGGTCATTATCTCCCTTTCACCATTGCCAGCTCAGGAGGGGCATCTTTGGTGGGAGGGGGTTGTGACAGAAATAGTTACCATTTCATGAAAATAAATACAAATCATGCCAATAGGGGTATCATGAATAAAATAAAATCACCAACGTGTAATTCTAGATCCTTCTATTAGTTACCTGTATATCCCATTTTCCTTCTTTGAGCTTCCTTGATATGATATTAAATTGTTCCCACATTCTCCATTTTCCCTTCAATAATATCTCATTCATAAATCTACCATTACTCAATTTCATCTCAATATGTTTTTATATGACTTCCTTTTCCCTGAATGATGTCACACCAATCCATTCAAATAATCAAATGGATAAAATTATTGTATTTAAATTCTAACATATGTAAATAATAATAATTCATACAATGTATTTGATGTGATTATATATTTATAATGAATTATTATATAATAATATTCTATTACCACATTCCATCAGCAAGATTGTGATAATAATAAATTAAAATTTTCTCTGTGTCAATAGTATTATAAAAACATTTAATGTGTTTTAATGTAAACCATGTGATACCAACATATACATTCGATTGACCAATAACATAAAGTCGTACAAAGTCATTCATATCAATTTTTCTGGGGATCTAAAGAGTATTTCAATCCTCGCAATTATGAAATGTAAAGAAATGTTAATATGATCAACAATAACCCATATGGAATATTTTCTATGATGGTTTTTTGAAATATATTTATACTACCAATAGTAATATCAAAACACTTCTATATATGAATAGGGAGATGTTCCATCATTCTGTTAATATATTTTCATTCATATTTTACCTTCGAAAAAACCCAACCATCATGGTATATAGTAAAAAATATACTAGTTTATATTACCCGAAAAAAAATTCTCTAAAATTTCTATAGATCATTGTGTTACTAGTTTCTGTTGAGAATGTTGAGAAATGGGATTCAACATCAAGTTCCTATGACATAATGATATTTTTGAAAAAATATTTTTTCAAATTATAAAATCACTTTGACATTTTTTTATGTTCACCATAAATATTAACTTATGTTACATGAAACATGGAGTTTATCTTGTGATAAATGAAAAATCATGTCTAAACTAAATGTGATATACTATTAAACATTTATTATTTAATATTACTGTAAACACCTCGATATGGTTGGGTAATGTATAAATTGGATTAAATAAATTATTTAAATATATAGTTTAAAAATTTATATTAAAAAATTTATTGGGTGGCCAATTAATTACTAATTTATATGAAAAACCATTTCAAAATAAATGAAATCTTTTTGTGAAAATTTATTTTGTGAAAAAAACATATTTTTTGAAAATAAATTAAAGAAATCAATTTTTTTGAATTATTATATTTAAATTTATGTAGAATATATTTAGTAAACTGTTTTAAATTCTACTTATATATTTTCTAAAAATATATAATTTTAAATAAAATTTTACGAATAAAAACTTTTATTTACTAAAAAATCTATTTTTTTACAAATTTTGTGAATTTATTTTAAATATAATTTTTTTAAAAATTATAATTTTTATTTGATAAAATACATTTTATTTTTTTAATCATCATATAGATTTTAGATTAATGTTTTTTTACTAAATGATTATTTTTTCAATGAATAGTGAACAAATAAGAATTTTAATTGAAAACGACATATTTCTCAAAACTATTTATAATGTTAAATTATATTTGAAATTATTTTAAATTTAATGTTAGTTCTAAATAATATGTACCAGTACAGTTTATTCTATTTAGAAAATTTTAATATATAATTTTGAAATTTTTTTTTTGAACATCTGAATATTTTTTATTTCACAATCAACTTTAACATCATATATATAGGATTAAATTTTATAATAAATAACCCACATATGTGAATAAAATTAGAAATATGTATTATATATTTGGAAGTAATGTTCTTAAAATTATTTAACATGGTCATCTTAATATTGTATTATAAAGAATAATATAAAAAGTCAAAAAAAAATATAATTTGATAAAGGTAAAAAAATTCTACCTAATGGTAATGCAAACATGATAAGGGAAATATTAACCAAAATACAAGTTTTAACTACATATTATTGAAATAAATCTATAATATAATTTATATTTTCTATAATAATCTATTTTTTAACATTTTCGAATGATAAAAATGAGGTTGATCTCTTTTCTTTTTGATTTATTACAAATCTGCCACTCACCACACTATAAATAGTCCAAAAACTATCCACACTTATCCACATAATAAAAACAAATTTTATATAATATTTTCAACATAAAACAAATAAATAATTCCATAATATCGTCCTAGATTAAAAATTTATATCATAAATACATCATAAGAATGATTTTGGTGCAAACATACAGATGATACCTAATAATGTGGATAATTTCTTCAATGTGCATTTTTAATTTATTTCAACCTCCACAAAATACAATTTTTTATAGTGATGATATAATTAACTATGTAAATTAAATATTTATTTAATTTTTTGGTTATAGAAATTTCATAAAACAATTTATGTATTCATCAAATTGGTTGTTAAATCATCATTTCTGTGTACGGAGGACATCCACCTCAAGAACTGATGTAATTATTTTTTCCAGTAACACCTATCATCTATGGTGAATATGATTGATAAAAATTATATATTTTATATTTATAATATAATTTTAAATATTAATTCATTATATCATTGATAAAAATTTTAATCTTCATTCTGTAGTGGATATGATAACATCGATTAGGTGTAAGATGAACTACTACCTCATTATGCGAAGTGATTCTTTTTTCACAAATTGTTTAGATGATAGATAACATAGATACTTATAATGAATATATGTTTTATTATTGTTATAATTCTGTAATTAATGAAATATTAATCACTCTGAATACATAATATATCATTTTATCTTTTATCTATTCACTAACTGAATGAGGATAACGTTCTTTATTAACGTGTAGACTATAACCATCACGATGTGATGTGACTCCCTCTATGCATCACCAATACACATGGATGATATTTTCATGTGTTTTAATAATATTTCTTTTATGATATAATTTCCATTTTGTATAGATAAAATATTATTTACCATGTTTCATTGATGATTATTGAATTATTGAAATGTTACATGTGTGTTTGAATGACCTACCACCTCCCGGATTGTAATGTACCTCATTTATAATAACCAACCTTAATTATTGGTCATAAAAAGACAATTTAATTATAAATATTATAAAATTTTCATTTTTATTATTCAATAGACTATTGAAAAATTATCAATTTTAGAGGACAAAAAATAACAATTCAAAACATATAAAAACACCAATTATTACTCAAAAATATTTTTACACGTAATTATTAGTAAATTATTAATAAATAGACATATGTAAATAATATATGGTGAAATATATATATTTATGTTTAAATAATATTATTGTAATAAAATTATATTTATTATATTGAATTATTTAGAATGGACGAAGGAATATGAGACATACAGTTAGATATTTATATTCATTATTTTATATCATTAAGGGATATGCTAATTCACCTCTCGGTTATTTTCTATGGTGTATATAATGAAATTTTTTCATATTATATCATCAATATAATCCTTTTAATTTTATTACATGTTTCATTTGATGTTACTTTTTATGGGGTCTTACAATTCAAAATATTTCTAGATTTGTATGGGATTTCCATTTCACTTTTTTTACTTCTATTCAACACATTCATTATTCCTACATCTATTAGTTTATGTGAACTAAATAATTTATAATAATTTCATTTATAATAATTATTATGAAAATACTATGGATTTATATATCCATTTTATGATCCCACTTACACTAGTTGTGGAGTTCAAAAGATACCATACGGTAAGAGATCTTTTTCAAAATACTAATTCATTGATACATATTTTATGTTACCCCATAATCCTAGTTATTTGATTATATACAACCCCATTGAACTTTAATATCATAAATTTATTTAGAATATTTATTTTTTAATTTTCTTCAATTTTATTCATTCATTTGTCTTACAATTCTATATAAAAAATGTGGTAAGGATTTTATGAAATAATCTCACCCATTATTAGGATTATCTATTATTATAATTCCAATTGGGAAATTTGTTTATCCATATCTCATGAAACTCCATAATTTTATTATAAAATTGTTATATATTAATGATAAGTTATTTTTCATTAATTTTCCTCTATTTATTTACATAGGAAATTATTGAAAATTTTAACAAAAAAACATCTTTATTTCCCTCATCAGTTAAAACCAATTCCCATACAAAACCAATATATATAAAAATATTAAAAATTTTACATTATTAAAATTATTTAGTTATGAAATTTTTACCCATGTTTTTAGTTTTTAAAAATAAATTTAATATATTATTTATTTCATTTTCCAAATTATTCTTATTTTTTATTGGTAATGGTAAATTAGTTATTATTTTAACATGTATGGATTGAATAGAATTGATTTACACCAGGTCCAGTTTTTTATTTTAGGATTATATTATATATTTTTAAAAATATATCAATGAAAATGATACCCAAAACATTTTATCATATTTTCTTTAAAGTATTACATCCAAACATTTTTATTTTCCACAAGTAACTATCTTAGGGTTTTATCTTTCAAAATAATTTTCCTTCTATAATAAAATATTTTTATGTGACAAAATATTTTCTGGGATATGAACCAATGATTCAATTATCAACACTTCATTGAATAGTTAATGATGATATGATTATTATCAATCTCATTTCACTTCAATATATTATACTCTGATAAAATTATTTGGAAACCCACATTCTTTTCCATGGGTACTACTATAATGTAATTACAGAATTAATATAAAACCCATATATATTCCATATTTTATGATATGTTGAAATTTTTATGATATAAATTTCATTTAATGATTTATGATATTATTAATTATATATTATATTTTGGAATACATAAGTATGATCATTATTATGTGGAAGGTGGGAGATATTTCCCCCTCCAATGCATTGTATAGTGATTATATCTCATGTGATAGACAAAAATAAAATAGGTAATAAACCTAGATCAGTAAGGGCCTCTGACCAATTGATTATATTTGGGCTGATACATGACTATAATGATGACTTTTGGACTAAACCCATTCTACTATGTTATACATGGAAATAATTTATAGCTATAATGGAAATAATATACCATGCTTATGTGTATTCAAAAAATACATACATTTTTCAATATTATCCTCTTATGTATCATGTTATTTCATTTCCTTATTATTTCTTATTACTAACATCCAATATTTATTCCATTACTCAAGATTATGAATATTGATATATAGGGTATGGTTATCAAATCACATTCACTGGTTCTAGTAAATTTATTTTTATTTTATGATTATGTATCTCCATTAGTTAATCTTATTAAGCATCTTTGATCACATTATTTATTTATCATTTCCCCTATTTATTATGAATTGTTTTATTAGGGATGTTTTTTAGAATATTTCTAAAAGGTTATATCATTATGGTTGATGATGATAATATTTCACAAAATTTAATGCTTCTGTAACTAGTGTCCCTAAACACTAAATTATTATAGCCCTCAAGGGTGAGTTATTGTAATATATTCAATATTAATCTATGAAGATGTCTTATATATGTTTGAGTGCCTATAGTTTTTATGAGATCAATTTTTTTGTCCTTTAGAAATAATTATTATTAATTAGCAGTGTGATACTACGGGATTTATCTAAGGATATGTCTTGGGATGTTTATAAGGATATGTCAAAGGATGATTCAATTATACCAAATTGTCCTGAAATTATATTCATGTTAAGAGAATTTAGTTTCTATTGAATTAAATTAATATCAAGATACTACATGTCAGAGTGGATCTAGAATAGAGTTACCTTGGGGACAAAAATTGTGCATTGAGTTTCACTTGATAGTTACTATGTGCATGAAAACAAGCCTCAGTGCACACCTAGTTTGAAAAACCATATAGATTTTCATTATTAAATTAGAAAAAAATGAAGAACCATAATAATGGATTAAAATATAGTATGACCATGAATGAACTATGATATAACTAATGTTTCATATATGAAAAATATTTTTTCCTGATTTATACCTCCTATAAATTATTTTTTAGACTATTTAGTTTTCCATTTTCATCAGTGATTCACACACATTACATTTTAGTTTTACTTAATGTTGGAAACGAGAGAGAAATTGGTTAAATTTTAATGTGGTGGAAAATATGAATAATTTTTCTAATGTAATTAAAGAAAATACTAGTTTTTATAAGGTATCATTGACTGTGGAATGGTTTAAATGTTTATGGTGTAGGAATTATTAAAAACAACATTCTAATGGTAAAGATAATGAATTGAATTATATTGACATTACATGTAATGGTTAGGTTATTACATATTAAAATACTGATAATATAATATGAGAGGCACAATGTGTTAATGAATAAGACGATGAAGCCTTGTTAATGGTCTTTTAAGCAAGATGGTATATTTCTGTGAATATGTTTTTTAATTCATGATTTTTTATATATAAATCATGAAATTTATAATTATTTTTTAGAATATGTTTTCACTATGGATATAGAAGAATATGATTAATATTAATAATGAACTATAGATGTGATTTAATGGATAGATAATATTTTGTTGGAAAACACATGACTATGTTAAGATAACCCATAATGTGTTTCTAATGTAGAGAAAATGGTTTCTAGTTTAGACAAATAGATGACTGAATGGATAATGGAAATTGGATAATATTTATTTCCTAAATACTAGTAAATGATTTTTTAAAAGGTTGTTATTGTTATCATTTATGTAGTTTAAAATACTATTAGATATATGTAATATGTTCACTAGTATATTTTATTATTGAATTAATGGGGGAACATGCATGTTTTCACTGATTATTCTTATAAATTATGGTCATTAAAAAGATTAAATATAATATATGATTATGTTTTTCATATATTTTTCATATGACCTTTAATAAATTCATAATGTCATTTTGATGATTAATATTTATTTTATTAAATTTAGTTAACTCTTTTAAAAAATACTAATTTTTGGAAGTGTCATATGAATAACAGTTTATGTAATTCGTTATATTTTAATTTTGTTATGGTTTTTTGTGAAATATATTAAATAACCATGTAAATAATTATTGATAATAGATAAACAATAGCTGTGATTTGAAAAATTGTCATTCAAGAAGAAGAGAATTTAAAAAAACTCAAGGAAGTGTTGAAAGAGAACCCAAAAGAATATTAACGAAAAAGGATCAAAGGGGTCTACGCTGTGAAGTTAAATTTGATTCAACCATGTAAACATTTCTTTATAGACCACCGCTCTACATAATATTCTTCCTTTTCCAAAATGTGCCCGACGAATGAAATATTTCTCATGAAGAGGGGGTTCGCGAACACATGTGAAGGAAACCACATTTTTTGTGGGGGGAAGGAAGTGATTTCCACCTACAAAAATGACAATCATGAAGAACTAAATAGTTTTTGGAATGGGTTGTATGAAAAATGCTAGTGAATGATGAAATTTCGTTTCTGGGGCCATGTAGTGTTTTCTTCCCTCATAAACAATGTCCATCATCCATGAATTATCACTACCCACTAACTATATTGTTAATCAGGAATGAAAATATATTTATTATCTCAAAAAATATTCCATGTGGCCCACTAAGAATGACCAACCATACTGGTATCAGTCCCTACCACTCATTTATAAAAATACCCTAACAGGGACAAAGAAGTTGATTGTACTGAAGAGTGTAAATAGATATGATTGATGAGGAAATGTAAAAATAAGTGTATATCCATCGATTATGATCATATAAAAAGCCTCCTCATAGATGTATGTAGGGAATAATAAGTCATCCATTCATCTGATGTCTCAAAACACATTTGTGGAGACCATTCTATGGGTCGTCAATAGATGAACCCTTTATGGTCAAGCATCCATCATATAAATTATCTATGACGGAATTACCGTATACTACATAGAATCATTATACATAGTATTAAATATAACCCATATAGAAATAAGCTGTATATAAGGATCCTAGAACGGCATAACAATAATCAACACATGAAGAGCCGAAGTTTGTGTATAACAACTCTTTGTGAATAGTAACCTCACACATGTTGAAACATGTTAGGATGTGGGAACCCCATCCCACCAAAGAACCATCTATAAGGAATGGGTATTCCAAGTTTGTTCCAATATCCACCTCCCATCAAACCCTTCCATCATGTAAGTGGCCCATATATTTGACCCTTTGCGGACATGTTTAATGACTTCTAGACAACACCCCCTCCAATGCTAGATGAAAAATATGATCAGATCGCCATGCACATCAACATGTCCTCTTGAGTATTCATACTTGTGGTAAACAAAGTCATGTTGGAATCCTCCTCAATAAGTGAAACCCTCATAATGTATTTGTGATTAAATTTCAACAGTAACATGCATTACAACATAGGGGTTCTCACTTGAATCTCCCAGTTTTTATAGTTGAGGGAAAATATTATGCTTTCCATTCCCTTTGGTAGGTAATGAGATCCTCCCCTTGAAACCAATTTTAGTACATCCCTCCTCGAGTAAGACCCTAGCATTTCATGAGGAAGTAGAAACATTTTCTCCACATTTAATAATCCCATTTTGTATATGGATAGACTGTAACACCCCAAGCTTCCACGATACTCTTTTAACTGAATAATACAATAGCGTGTGTTGAATGAAACTTCGATTTCTAACACACCACAACCAATCAAACAAGCTGTTATGAATAGTAATACCCTCTTTTTTGAAATTTTATAAATTTTTTCTTTCAAAATGGACTTCATTTTTGGATATGGAATATAGAAATTAGAATAGGGTGAATTTTTGGTATTTTTCTAAAAACATTCAATTTTGATGAATAGTGAAAACCCTGAGTTATAGTTTAAAACCGAATTTTTATGTATATAATTGTTTATATAATTTTAATTTTTTTATGTCAAAATAGATACATAATACATATATAAGATCAATGTAATCAATTGGAGTCAGTTTATAATAATTTTATATATATAAAAATTTTATTGAACTTTTCAACGCCTTTTACCCACCTCCTAGGAGATTTTGAAAATTCACATAAAACATAAATTTACTACTTCGGTGAGTGGAATTTCAAAAATTTGAGAGACATGGTTGATATGAGAAAGAATTTTTTTTTTCAATAAGATGAAATTAATTTTTGGTGAATAGTAACCTTTTACTTTTACTTACCACGATTAAAAGTAAATAGGGTAATTAAGTGTAAAAATGATATTATTATTACCCTAACTCATGTAATAATTCTATTGGATAAATTTGATTCGTCCAAAAAAACCTTAGCAATAAAATATGAACAACTTTGGTCCTCTGGGATTGGATTTGGACATTTATTATTATTTAATTCAAAGAAGAGTTAAAAGTGTTAAATTCAAAGTTTAATAACTAAACCATTTTTAATATATGATTACACATAAGATAAATTCGACTAAAAAAATTAATTACAATGCTAAAAATATTTCCTAAATAATGGAAATTTATTAATAATTTTTAGACATTAAGTATGTTAATTTATTTATGACACAATGATGATGCTGTAATAATGTAATTAATGAAATATTAAAATAGTTTATATTATAAATAGACAAATAAATATAATTTGAGACATTTTATGAATTACATTAATTTTATAGGTTAATATGGAATTTTAGGGTTTGTTAGATGAATTTTTTTCGAAGTAAATATGATGTTATAAGTTTATAAAAAACAAAATATCTAATAGTGTCAAAAATGACATGAAAGAGTTTTGAAAACAAATATTATGTTATTAATTGATATTGTATTCTTAAAAATCTATGGTTCGGAAAAAGGACTTTTATAATAATATTTTTATAATTAATGATCCATTGGGGGTTCGCTTGGAAGTATATAGTATGTTTATTAACCATATAATATAAAAATACAAAAAGACATCATAAATGTCAAACTATTTAAGTAAGAGTTAAATATAGAAGATAAAGTTAATATAGTGACCCAAACTTGCCTAAAACCTAATGGTTGAGTGGTTTTGCGACCCATACCCACTTTATAATTTAAATAATTCATTTTTTAGCAATTATAAACCGAACGTTATTTTATTATAAAATAATATTTCTAGCTATTCCTATGGTGCCCCCACCTCTCTTATAAAAGGGCACTCCACCTTCTTTATAATTCACACCCTCAAAGATATTTGGATCAACCAAAACGTGCCCCAATACCATATAAACTGTACTCCATTCATCCAAGATTCCTTCCTTTAGTCAAAAATCCATCTTAAGGAGCACTTTTGATCAAATCAAAAGGAAGAACCCGATGAAGAGGTAAATATCTCACCGCATCTTTCATGTTTGTTCTTCTTCCACTTGTTCTTTCCTTATTGTTTACATTATAAAATAATAACTCCAGTATATTCTATATATTTTGATTTTATTATAAATAAGGTACAACCATATTTATTATTCTATCCATCCTTTGAATGACATGTCACCATACGTGCGTACGTACGACTTATTGTCTCCACGTTTTGGTTAATTGTAATTAAATACATTATTATTTGGATGGGTATAATGATGATTAGTAATTGATTTAATTTATAAATATAAAAAGGTAATGATTCTATATATATGATATGCTGTAAAATTTTATATTATTTTAATATCAAAATAATGATATTGTCGCTCGTGTGTACGTACTGATTACCGTTTCCACGAACACGATGAGATTCATTCCCATCGTATACTTTCAGGAATAATTTTCATTAGATGATTAAAAATAAGGTATAAATACTTAATATCATTATGAATATGAATATGATACATCCTATCCATAACAAACATTACATACATAACAAATCACATAAAAGAAAATGAATCGGTTATCACCATAAAGGATGATAATACTAAGATATTATTATCAACTAAATCTTAAAAGATCATATATGATATCATATTAATGTATATGATTCTTGAATAATTTAATAAAAAAATTTCTCCATTATACTGGAGGTTAACCTACCCTCGACCAAGGAATAGTAGAATGTAAGGGTTAATTTCACCATTTATTTTATTATCTGAAGTTGTTTATACATAATTATCTATAGGGACCTCATTATCATACACTTCCATGTTTCTTAAAAATATATTAAAACCCATTTTAAATATATACTAGACAATGTAATAATGTCATCTATACACTTATTTGACCTTATATGTTTTGAAAGTAATATTTTCTTCATTTTCCAATCAAGGTAGATTATGACCTTTTTGACAAAATTAATGTAAGAATATTTTTTTAACTTCTACGGTGGGTGCGGCTATATTCTGCAGTTTTAACATCGTCGAAGATTCCCATAAAAGATTATAAGAATATTTTAAAAATAAATGTTTTCTTAAATGATTTCAAAATAGAATGGGATACTTCTGTAATTAAGTTATTGATTTCATCTATGTCATCATCCGTTGATGGATTTTAGGCTTATTTGAAGTTGATTTATTATGATACAAAAAATCTATATTGTAATGATGGTTTTGTGATATGTTGGACTATGGATGTGTTATTTTTACATCATTCATGGTTTATGGATAATTTATTGAAATTTTGTATGCTAGTTTTAATACGAATGTTTATTTTATGTTTAAACCTTTTCATATGAGGAATAAATTGGACTTAGTATGTGACGGGTGGAGCCATCTATAGCTCCTAGATGAATCAGTAGGTTTAATGAGACAAACTAGTGGCTTGGAAGAAGGCCTTGACAAAATCTTATTTTTAGTATTGGCACAAGGCCTTGACTATGTGGTTATAAAAGTATATCATTTTGAATTCCATCATTAGGAAAGTGGATATCGATATTGTATGCGATTATTCGGCTAGTAGAATATCCATGTGAATAATTAAATGTCATTAATTGATTTTATATTTTCTATATTATGCTAAAGTCCACGATTAAAAGGCATTTGTTTTAGTCTTATACATTTCCTTAAATGATTATGCTTATTTATCAACGTTTATGCTTTATAGTTGTACTTACTATGCATCTAAGCTCACCCCTTTCTATGTTTTATTTTTCCTTGGATGCGTAGAACTGTATTATGACTGACCTTCTAGGATATTCTATGGGATCACAATGTTGTCTATGGAAAAAATGTTGTTGTAGTTCTCCATTTTATTATGTAATGTAAACCTTATAAATGTATATATAATTTACTAGGCTACTAAACAAATCGGCCTTTCGAGACTTGATCATTTGTGAAAATGCCAATGATATGAAATAATGCACCGTCTTTCGGCTTCTGGGGTAGAGGAATTATAGTTTTTATCAGAAGTGGTTTAGTACAAACATTGGAATCTAGATTTAGATAAATTCTAACTAGAGCACATTACCCTAAGATAGAATTTGAGGATTAGTATTGAATAACTTCCTATAATTTTGGTATTATAGAGATTTTGTGAGTATTCCACAAAAAAAATCTCTGTCCTGATATGGGCAGGTAGTGGCGGCTCTATCCCAGATGTACCTAGGTGTAAAACCCAAAAACACGACTTTGTGCTAGACTCGAACAGCAACTAGTGCACGACAACAGGCCTTGTTGCACTCTTGGTTACGACACTCCCAGGGGATATGCTTAAGATAAATCTCAATTTCATTACAAACCATTATGAAGGTTTTATTATTATATAATTTCTCCAAGAGAACATTTTTATGATTATCTATTATATCCATAAACTGTTCAATTTATGTTAAGTTTTTTACAAGTTTGGATTTATGTATTTCGATTCATAAACTAATATAGTTTATGCCATTATTTATAAATGGTTCCTAGTGGAAGTAATGGAAACCATATAAATGCATGCACTCCATGTAGGTATTTCCCTCCCACAAAAGATAATTATAGTAGTGCTGGTGATGCAACTGGTGCTGATCAGCTAATCACCATACTGGGACAACTCACTCAGGTTATGAATAATAAACTTACCCGCATGGAGCACCCTGATCCATAGCATGGAGGATCAATGTTAGATCTATTCATGAGTCAAAAACCACCAACACTCAATGGGCGTACAAATCCACAAGTAGCTAAGAACTGGATAAATTTCTTAGAGATAATATTACATGCCTTGGGGAGTAGCGAAAGGTAAAAATTTGTCATGGTAGTTTATCGCCTCACTGGAGATGCTGATCAATTGTGGTCATTGATTCAAAACACAAAGTAATATGATGAAGTATCAAATATGGAATGGAGGGAGTTTAATGAAATTTTATTAGAAAAATTATTTCCTCATGACTATCGATCAAATATGGAAAGACAATTTTTGAGTCTGAAGAAAAATGAGGATGAGAAACTCAAAAATATTAAGCTAACTTTACAAGGTTAGTGAGCCATGATATATATTATAAACGTAACCCAAGAAGTAATATTGATCGTTTCATTGTGGGTTAAAACCATTTCATCGATGAGCATTAGTCACACACTCCTTCTGGTAGAACGAAAATATTGTCTCGTGTGCTATCAGGACAGAAAACTAATTCTCTATGTCTTATGACATTAATGAAAAGAAAGAGAAGATGGGATCTGCTGAACACTCTGGAAATGGAAATATCGAGAAGAAGGGAAAAGTTGAATATCTATACTGTAGTAAATGTGGGATGAAAAACCCTGGTACATGCCTGAAGGGAATGAGAGTCTATTACAAGTGTGGTGAAAAAGGCCACAAAGCTCATCATTGGATGGGGAAAAAGAGGCTTTTAATGTTGAATGATACAATTTTAGATAAAGGGGAATTATTCAAAGGAATGTACTAAGCGTTAGGGGAACATACCATAGAAAAGGCTAAAGGATCAAGGCCAAGATTTTTCTATCACTACTGCTGAGGTTGAATCTCTAAAAGAAGTAGTGGCAGGTAATTTAATTGTTTCCTAAATTTTAGAAAATGATGTATTTGATTCTATATCATCACATGTTTTCATATCATCTATGTTTGCTAAGAAAATTAGATATTTCCAATTTGATTTATTAAGGGAGTTGTTAGTCAAAACACCTAAGGAAAGTATCATTGCAACAAAGTTTTGTGAATTAGTCCACATTAAGGAATATAAATGTTCTTTCTCTGCTGATCTCATCTTCATACCCATGATTTAATTTTATATAATATTTGGTATGGATTGGATTTCAGTCAATGATACAAAAATTTATTGTAAGAATAAGGAGGTTGATTTTTAATGATGATAATAAAGAACACCTTATATTCAGAGTAGAATCGTCACCACCTAATTCTTATCTAGATCCTCAACCAATATCTCTACAAAATTCAATTATTTGGGAGGAAGGGAATGAAATAACTATGGGTGAGGATAGGAATGTTCAAATAGAGGATGTACCTATTCTGAATGAATATGTTGATGTGTTTCTAGAAGATTTACATGTACATCCTCTAGAACGATAAATTAATTTTTCCATTAATTTAATTCTTTGATCAAGGCCCATATCGAAGTCCCCCTAAATAATGGACACATTGGAATTAGTAGAACTAATGAAACAACTAGAGGAATTGATTAAAAATGGATTTATTCACCCTAGTGTTTCTCCATGGGGAGCCCTTGTCCTTTTTGTAGAGAAGAAAGATAGATCTATGAGGTTGTGCATTGAATACATGGATATCATTGCTATAACAATAAAGAACAAGTATCCCCTACTGCACATTGATTATTTATTTGACCAAAATCATGGAGATAAATACTTTTCAAAAATTTACCTTCGATCTGGATATCATCAGTTGTGTGTGAAGACGGAAGACATTCGGAAAATAGCATTTTGAACTAGGTACATGCATTATGAGTTTACAGTAATGCCATTTGTATTTACTAATGAACCCATTATATTCATGGATATAATTAATAGAGTTTTCAAGGAATATATTGATGAATTTGTAGTGGTATTTATTGATGATATATTGGTTTACTCCAAAAGCTACGAAGATCATGAAAATCACTAACGCATTCTCCTGAAGACACTTTGAGGGAATGAATTATATGGGATGTTTCGCATGTGTGAATTCTTGCTTCAACCGATTTCCTTTCATGGCCATATCATCTCTAAGGATGGAATCACCATTTATCCTTCTAAGATAAGAGAAATCCAAGAATGGACAGCACCGATGAGTATAACTAAGGTATGCAGTTTTATTGGATTATCAGGTTATTATCGTCATTTCATTCCGAATTATGCCTGATTGGCTAAACCATTAACCATGATCACACATTAAGGGTTTAAATTAGTTTGGAGAAAATAATTTAAATTATGTTTTGAAGAATTTAAGATAATATTAGTCAATGATCCCATATTTACTTTACCATAGGGGAATGATGGGTTTTTTATTTATAGTGATGCTTGAAAGAAAGGACATGGTTGTGTCCCTATGGAGAATGATAGGTTTATTTCCTATGCATCAAGACAACTAAAAATTCAGGAGAAAAACAATCCTACTCATGATCTTGAGTTAGCAGCTGTAATAATTTCTTTGAATATATGGAGACATTATATCTATAGTGAAAAATGTGAGATTTATACAGATCACAAGTGTTTGAAGTATATTTTCTCATATAATGAACTCAACATGAGGAAAGGACGATGGCTTGAACTACTCCAGGATTATTATTGCACAATACACTACTGCTCAGGGAAAGAAAATATGGTAGAAAATGCTTTGAGCAGAAGATATCATGGAGTGTTGAACAAGATGAGAGTTGAAAGGGATCATATTCTCATGGATCTAGTAAAGATGGATATGGTAATAACCATGGAAGATGAAACATCAATACTCTTTCAAATGATTTCCAAACCATATTTAATAGAAAGGATAAAGTGTTCTTAGAGTGACGATGAAGAGTTTTAGAAGAATATTAATGATGTGAATGATGGGAGATTGAGTGACTTTGTGTATGAAGATGGGATTTTGAAATTTGGGAAGAAAATTTATGTTCCTAATATACCTTATCTAAAAAAGGAGTTGTTAGATGATTATCATAGTCCCAATTTCACTATACACCCTAGAATCACTAAAATGTATAGTGATTTTAAGGAATATTTTTTGTGGGACATCATGAAAAGGGAGATTGCTGATTTTGTGTCAAGATGTATGGTTATTCAACAAGAGAAAGCTGGAAGGCAATAGCCTGGAAGAGTCATGCATGCTCTTATCATACCTGAGTGGAAATGAGAAAATATTATGATGGAATTCGTCATTGGACCACCAAAGACTCTTAGAAGGAAAGATGCAACATGGGTCATTGTTGATCGTCTTACCGTATCAACACATTTTCTTTCTATAAGAGAAGATTTACCACTTGAACTGTAACACCCGAGACATTTATGAGAAATATTTTGTTTTTATATAAATCATCAATGTAATCTTTCACTACACACAAAACTATCTTGGCTTGATTTACACACATTCACGGCCTTCCTCGATATCTTGCATTGTATGCAATACCAAGTTTCACTAAACAACGATATGCTATTAAAATATTATTAAAACTAGTCGTTATGAATAGTAATACCCACTTTTTCAAATTTTGTAATTTTTATTTTTCAAAATGGACTTCATTTTTTTATTCGTAATATCGAAATTAGCCGAGGCTGAAATTTTGGTATTTTTCTGAAAACATTCAATTTTTGATGAATAGTGAAAACACTGGGTTACTATTTAAAAACCGAATTTTTATTTAATTAATTAATTATTTTATTTAAATTTATTTTAGGTCAAAATTGATACATAACACCTATGTAAGTTCAATGTAATTCATTGGTGTCTTTTTATAATAATATTAGATATATAAAAATTTTATTGAACTTTTCACTGTCTTTTACCAACCTCCTAGGAGAATTTGCAAATTTACATAAAACTAAATTTTACCTCTTCTATGAGTGGAATTTCGAAAATCAGAGAGACACGGTTACTATCAAGGACTAAAATGTGGTTCAATGAGATGAAAATATTTTTTGGTGAATAGTAACGTTTTACTTTTTTTACCACGGTTAAAAGTAAATATGATAATTAAGGGTAAACATGATATTATTATTACCCTAACACATGTCCTAATTCTATCGAATAAGTTTTATTCGACCAAAAACAACCTTAGGAATAAACATATGACAATTTAGGCCCACATGGATTAGATTAAGAAATTTATTTTTAATTTATTTAATGAAGGGTTAAAATAGTAAAAATCAAAGTTTAATAACTAAATCATTTTAAATATAGGGTTATACATAAGATAAATTAGACTATAAATATTAATTAGAAATATAAGAAGATTTCCTACATAATGGTATTCTATTTATAATTCTTAGACATTAAATAAGTTAATTTATGTATGACATAATGATGATGCGGTAATTATCTTATTCATGAAATATGGACATAATTTATGTTATAAATACCCAAATAAATGTAATTTGAGACTTTTTATGAATTCCAATAATTTTATATGTTAATATGACATGTTAGTATTGACTTAATTAACTTTGTTAGAACCAATATTTCTGTTATGATTTTCACAAAACTCAATTATCAAATAGTGTCAAAATTGACATATAATAGTTTTTAAAAAAAATATTATATTATTAATTGTTATTTTATTCCTAAAAATCTAAGGTTCTGAAAAATTACTTATATAAGGTTATATATATTAAAAATAAACAACTTGGGGTTCGTTTGGAATGTTATAGTAAGTTTATTAACCATATAGTTTATGAAAACAAGAAGACACGGTAAAAGTTAAATTGTCTATCTTAAAGTTAAATCTAAATGATAAGGTTAGAATAGAAACCTAAACTTGTATAAATTATATTTTATGAGAGTATTTCGACCCATCCCCACCTTAGCTTAGAGATAAATCAATTTGGAGCTATTAAAAACCGAATATGACTTTATAATAAAACAATATTTTTAGTTTTTCCTAAGATGCCCCTCTCCTCCCTTATAAAATGGCACCTCCATCCTCTCCTCCTCACACCACTTTGAGCCTTCAATCTCGGGAAACCCCAGCCAAATTACCTTCTCCACTTCCCTAGAAACATCCTAGAGGTCCTGATATTCTTCAAATACCAATTTAAGTGCCCTAAAAGGAGGCCTCAAAAAGGCGCTTCAAAGAAGAGGTAATGTCAGTTGCCGATTCTTTCAGCATTATTTCTTCTTCCACTTCTTCTTATTTTGTGGTTTCATTATTAATTAATAACATCAGTATCACTAATATACTTATATGTTATTATAACTATGAAAAACCCATATTTCACCATCTATCCATCCTACGGAAAATGAAATCACCGCGCGTACGTACGTACGGAATACCGTCTCCACGTCGTGGTGTAACCTATTTTCCACCACCACCATAATTGGATGGGTATAATTGTGTAATGAATTAATATATATTATTATTTTAAAGTTATATTAATTTTTAAATATTATAAATACACTCTAATACAATTCCACGATCATGGGAACGATATCATTACTCGTGCGTACGTACGGAATACCGTCTCCACGATGTGATGCGACTCATTCTACATGATCTTCATTGGATAATGATTATATAAATGAATTGAATGAATGAATATGATATATATTACACTAATACCATTCCGGAAATGATGTATCTACAACGTAAAAAGAATAATAATAATTTATTCGACAAAACACACATAAGAACAAAAAGTAATAATCACCTGAATAACAAGTAGCAATGAAATATTACTAATAAGAAGCTAAGAATATGACCATATATGATATCATAAAAATATGTATGATTCTGGAATAAGTCAATGACATTATTTAAATCATTATACAGGAGGTTCAGACACTTACGAAGCAAATCAAACCTATGGTAAGGGAAAATATCCCAATCTCAATTTTTATCCGAGATTGTTTATATTTAAGAATTTACTGGGGAATATTTATCATCCACATCCATGTTTCATCAATATGTAATATTATTTCTATCCTCCTACAATTTTTTAAATCCAATTTTACCCTTCGGTCAGTTTTTAGTAAAAGATATGAAAGGAATCTTTTGTCGTTTTTCCTACGAGGTACACTTTGACTTTTCCTGCCAAAGTAAGAGAAGAATGTTTTTTTAACTTATACGAAATGAATGGATTTTTAGAACATTGTTTACATGAGTACTCCTTTACAGGTTTTCAAGTTTAGTTTTAATCTACTTCTTTTAGTTCAAAATTATATGAAATGTTAAGAAATGAAAATGTTTTTGAAGTAGAAAGGATATTTTCCTCAAGAATGGAGTTCTAGTGTTTTATCAAAATTATTTTCCATCTAAGATAATATAGT
Source organism: Viscum album (assembly GCA_963277665.1). Taxonomy (NCBI): domain Eukaryota; kingdom Viridiplantae; phylum Streptophyta; class Magnoliopsida; order Santalales; family Viscaceae; genus Viscum; species Viscum album. The sequence goes on along the minus strand of OY728122.1, from coordinate 902,649,947 downwards.
GTTCTGTTTCTATCCCTATTTTTTCATTGTTTTGATTATGTTATGATGGAATTATTTTTATAATGTCCTTTTATCTTATATGGATTATGTTATGATGGCATGATGATTAAGAATCCCATTTTTATTACATGGGTTATGCTATGATGTATGATTTATGATTTGTGGCACACATAAGAATGGTATCATTATGAGATGGGTGGGACCTATATCTCCCTCCAATGTATTGGGTAATGATTTATATCTCATGAGATAGACATGGCTGGAACGGCAGATTAATCCGGTTTAGTGAAACAGGACTGAAACGAGGAGTGAACTCAGTTCAGAAATGGACTTTGTCTGCTAAGATAGTCTTGGAAATGAGTCTTGACTACTAAGAAATGATCCTCTATGATTATCTTTGTATTCCAAAAAGTTTCATGTTTTATGTTATGATTATTGGGATTACATTTCACTACTATGATTTATCCCATGTTATGAAATTATGATCTCTTTTTCAGGTTATGATTTCCAAAATGATATGCTCTTATGAATATGATGTGATTGATATTTCTTTTGTTTACCCTTACTGAGAATTTGAGCACACCCTTTTGTATGTTTTCTTTCCCCAGGTCAGGAAGAAGTTTATTAAGTAGGATATTACAAAAAGGGACTCTAGATATGATGATATAAAGGGAAGACAACATAGATGATTTATGAACCAGTTGTTTATGTTTCCCAGTTTCTAAAGACACTATACCTATATGGTCCATTCATGGTTTTGTTATATGTTGTAATAAGTGTACTTCAATTTTAAATTATTAACAATTTGTTTAATGTATGGGTTGTTGTAGTTGGTATCAGAGGAAAGGTATAGTCAACCTTTGGAAATTAGGATGTGAAAGCCTTAGTAAGAAACCTAACGATATGTCTAAGCATAGAACACAATCTTAGTTTTTTAGAAATGGCCATGAAAAACCTATGATAAGACCTTTAGTATGAAATTTTATTCTTGATTATATGTTTTTCCTATAATAATTAGTGTTTCTCAGACTATTATTCTTCGTTTTAGTCAGTGGCTAGAACCCGAAGGAACCATGTTAATGAGGAATACGACGGGAAATGAAATGATTGTCCCCCTGAGAAACCAAACGTTATGGGATCTGGAATGAAAAATCTTGTAGCCATTCTCACACAACTTTCTCAAGCTATTAATCATGCAGGACTTCCAAACGAGCAAAGTAAGGAGAAACATTCTGTCGAATCCATCATGCGGCAGTGTCCACCCTCATTCAGCGGGTCTACTGATCCATTAGTGGCTGAACAATGGATCAGTACTACTGAAAAGATATTTTTATTTCTTCAATGTTCTGAACATGAAAAATTCATCATAGCAGTTTATCGTTTGGAAGGTGAAGCTGATCAGTGTTGGAATCTTATCAAAAATACGAGGCAGAGGGATGAAATTGAGTCCATGGAATGGGACGAGTTCAAGAACTTATTTTTCAATAAGTACATCCCTCGTATTATCTAAACAAAGATGGAGAAGGAGTTTCTTGACCTAAAGAGAAAGGATGATGAATATGTTGGTACCTACGAAGAAAATTTAACAAGACTTTCAAGGCACGCTTCTGGAATTATTCTGCAACCTGAGAGTAAGATCGATCGATTATTTAGTGGCTTAAAACCAAGTCATCGAAGGGAGTTATCCATAAGGGACTTCAATAGTTATGAGGAAATCGTTCGATTTTCTCTCATGTTTGAGATGGAGATTGGAGTAACCCATCAGTCATATGGGTTTGATAAGAAGAGGAAAATGGAAATCAAAGGAAAATATAAAGAGCACACTGAAAAGAAGATGATTTTTTCCTTATGCTCAAAGTGCGGAAAGAAACATGGAGGGAGTTCTCTTAAAGGGACAAGTAAATGTTTCAAATGTGGAAAGGAAGGTCATAGAGCATTTGAATTGCGCAATGATGGGACGAATATGTCTAGTGATGCGAACAAAGAAAAGGCTACACAAAGTGCACCTCCTACACTTCAATGTTACAAGTGCAAGGAAATGGGGCATTATGTTAATCAATGCCCTAATCCAGAGGTTGTTGATGATGATCGACACCAACAAACTCTTATGGCCAAAGACAATGGAAAGTCACATGCAATTACTATCGGTGATGTTGAGTACGACAACGAAGTGGTGAGAGGTACACTTACCATCCACTCTAAAGTAGCAAATGTTTTATTTGATTCTGGATCCTCCAACTCCTTCATTTCTGAAGAATTTTCAAAAGGTATCACCGTATTACATCAACAATTATATGATGAGTTAGCTATGACAACCCCTAATGGCACAAAAGTCGCATCAAAAGTTTATAATTCTTCTCCGATTGACGTTTGTGGGAAAGTGATTCTTGAAAATATAGTGATCCTTCCTATAGTGGAATTTGATGTGGTTCTTCGCATGGATTGGATTTCTTTATATGGAGCTCAAATCCATTTCCAAACAAGGGAAGTCACATTTCATATTCCAGATCAATCTATGATCATCTATCGATGCAAGGATTAACATAACCTTCCAGTGTAAATTTCGACCATCTTATGGGTCTTGATTCCACTAAATTAATGTTATTTATCTCAAATGGTTTGTGAGAAACTCATGATTAAGAATATGCCCATTGTACGGGAGTTTGATGATGTATTTCCCGAGGATTACCGAGTCATCCACCAAATCGTGAAGATGAGTTTTCAATAGAACTCGTACCAGGTGCTTTGCCTATTTCAAAGACACCTTATAGAATGGACCCAATTGAGTTGCAGGAATTGAAGAAGAAATTCCAAGAGAATATAGATAAGGGATTTATATGCCCTAGTGCGTCACCTTGGGGAGGACCTGTTCTATTTGTTAAGAAGAAAGATGGATCAATGAGACTTTGCATTGACAATCTAGAATTTAACAAGATCACTATCAAGAACAAGTATCCTCTCCCACGCATTGATGACTTATTTGACCAACTACGCGGAGCTCAGTACTTTTCCAAGATTGATCTACATTCAAGGTATCATCAATTAAGGGTCAAAAGGGAGGATATACCAAAGATAGTTTTCCGTACAAGGTATGGACACTATGAATATATAGTGATGCCATTTGGTCTTAGTAATGACATTGCTATCTTCATAGATATGATGAATAGAGTCTTTAGAGACTATCTTGATCAGTTTGTGGTAGTCTTTATAGATGACATTCTTGTATATTTAAAGTGCAAGGAAGAACATGGAGATCACTTGAGAATTATATTAAAGACCCTGAGAAAGGAGAAGATTTATGCCAAATTTACCAAGTGTGAATATTGGCATAAAAAAGTTTCATTTTTGGGTCACAAAATCTCAAAAGAGGGGATATCTGTGGATCCAGCAAAAACAGATTTTATCGAAAGATGATCGAGACCAACAACAGTAACCGAGATCCGAAGTTTTCTTGGTTTGGCTGGATATTATCGACATTTTGTGAAAGATTTTTCACAATTATCAAATCCACTCACCATGTTGACTCGAAAAGGAATTAAGTTTGTTTGGACAGAGGAATGTGAAGATAATTTCAAGGAGTTTAAAAGAAGGTTATCCAGTGCACCTATACTCACACTTCCTTGTAGTGGATAAAGGTTTGTGATCTACAGTGATGCATCCAAGAAGGGCTGGGGTGTTTTTTTATGCAAAATGATATGGTGATATCTTATGCCTCACGACAGTTGAAAATCCATGAGCAAAATTACCCAACTCTTGATTTAGAGTTAGCTGCGGTAATCATTGCATTAAATATTTGGAGGCATTATCTTTATGGACAAAGGTGTGATATTTATACTGATCAGAAATGTTTAAAGTATATTTTCACACAAAAGGAGCTGAATATGCGCCAAAGAAGATGGTTGGAGATGATTAAGGATTACGACTTCTCAATTCATTACCACCTCAGGAAAGCAAACAAGGTGGAAGATGCATTAAGTCGACAAGACCATGCTAGCGTACCATGATGAGGATCACAAAAGATCCAATATTTATGGATTTACAAGGGATGGATCTTGGAATTATAATGGAAGGGGAAAATTGTATCTTTCTCAAATGAATGTTCAACCATATATACATGTCAAGATTAAAAAGGCACAGAAAGAAGATGTAGAGTTAAAAAAGAAGGTGAGAAATGTTCCTGAATTCATCCTTGATTGTGATGGGATAATAATGTTAAGAAATTGAGTTTGTGTTCCTCCCATCCCAGAATTAAAGAAGGAGTTACTGGATGAGGCTCATAGTTCATCATTCTCTTTTCATCCTGGAAGCACGAAGATGTATAGGGACATGAAAGAGTACTTCTGGTGGGATGGCATGAAAAGAGATGTTGTTGAATATGTATCTCGATGCTTGGTTTGTCAGCAAGTTAAAGCTGAGAGACAAAAGTCTAAGGGGATGTTACAACCATCACCCATACCAGAATGGAAATGGGAAAACATCACTATGGACTTTGTCACTAGACTTCCTAAAACATCCAAAGTCAATAATGCTATCCGGGTCATAGTTGATCGTCTTTCAAAATCGGCAGACTTCATTACTAATAGAGAGGATTTCTCTATGGATCAACTTTCTAGGATATATGTGAAGGATGTGGTAAGATTGCATGGAGTACCACTTTCTATTATATCTGATCGGGATCCGAGGTTTACCTCGAAGTTCTGGCGAAGTCTTCAGAATACTCTGGATACAGAGTTGAGTTTCAGCGCTGCTTATCATCCTCAGAGAGACAGTCAGTATGAGAGAACAATTAAAACTCTAGAAGATATGTTTAGAGCTTGCTCTATGGATTTCAAAGGTGGTTGGGATCAAAACCTACATTTGGTGGAATTTTCTTATAATAATAGCTTTCACTCCAGTATTCAGATGGCTCCTTATGAAGCTCTCTATGGAAAGAAAAATGCAGGACTCCAACTTGCTGGGATGAAGTTGGGGATAGAAAGCTATTAGGACCTGATCTTGTTGATGAGATGGCAGAAAAGGTCAGATCTATTCAACAACACATTAGAGATGCTTACAGTCGACAAAAAAGTTAGCCAACAACCGAAGAAAATACCTAGAGTTTGAAGTGGGTGATAAAGTGTTCTTACAAATATCTCTTTGAAAAATAGTAATGAGATTTGGAAAGAAGGGAAAGCTGAGCCCTAGATATATCGATCCTTTAGAAATACAGGATCGTGTTGGGAAGGTAGATTACTGATTAGGGCATCCACCAAATCACTCTCAAGTTCACGATGTGTTCCATGTATCTCTCCTGAGAAAGTACATACCTGATCATTCACATGTACTCAGCTCAGATGTTGTACCGCTGGAGCAAGATCTTTTTTATGAAGAACTGCCGATAGAGATTCTCGATCATAGTGAAAATGTCCTACGGAACAAGATCACATGCTTGGTGAAAGTTTTATGGAGGAACCACCAATTAGACGAAGCTACATGGGATCTTGAGGATATGATAAGGGAGAGATAGCCTCATCTGTTTGTTACAAAGTGACGAATTTCAAGTGTGAAATTCATTTTAAGGTGGGTAGAATGTAACACCCTAGACTTTAATGAGAAATATTTTGTTTTTATATAAATCATCAAAATAATAATTCCCTACACACAACACAAGCTTGGATTTTTTTACACACAATCGCGACCTTCCTCGATAGCATGTGTCGTACGCAATTCTGAGTTTCAATAAACAATGATATGCTGTTAAAAGATTATTAAAACTAGTCATTATGAATAGTAATACCAACTTTTTGAAATTTTGTAAATTTTATTTTTCAAAATGGACTTCATTTTTGGATTCAGAATATTGAAATTATCCTAGGGGAAAATTTTGGTATTTTTCTGAAAACATTCAATTTTTGATGAATAGTGAAATCACTGGGTTACTATTTAAAAACCGACTTTTTATTTGATTAATTATTTATTTTATTTAAATTTATTTTAGGTCAAAATTGATACATAACACCTATATAAGTTCAATGTAATTCATTGGAGTCTTTTTATAATAATTTTAGATATATAAAAATTTTATTGAACATTTCACCGTCTTTTACCAACCTCCTAGGAGAATTTGAAAATTTACTAAAACTTAATTTTACCGCCTCTGTGAGTGGACTTTCGAAAATCTGAGAGACACAGTTAATATCTAGGAATAAAATGTGGTTCAATGAGATGAAAATAATTTTTTTTCGAATAGTAACTTTTTACTTTTTTTACTACGGTTAAAAGTAAATAGGATAATTAAGGGTAACAATGTTATTATTATTACCCTAAAACATGCCCTAATTCTATTGTATAGGTTTAATTACACTACAAAAACCTTAAGAATAAAATATTACCATTTAGGACCTCATGGATTTGATTAAGACATTTATTTTTAATTTATTTAAAGAAGGGTTAAAATAGTTAAAATCAAAGTTTAATAAATAAATCATTTTTAATATTTGGTTATACATAAGATAAATTAGACTATAAATATTCATCAGAAAGCTAAATAAATTTCCTACAAAATGGTATTTTATTTATTATTTTTAGACATATATAATTCAATTTATTTATGCCAAAATCATGATGCAGTATTTATCTTATTAATGAAATATTGACATATGTGATGTTATAAATACCCAAATAAATGTAATTTGAGACTTTTTAAGCATTAAAATAATTGTAAATGTTAATATGACATGTTAGTATTGACTTATTTAACTTTTTTCGAACTAATCATTCTGTTATGATTTTCAAAAAAATCAATTATCAAATAGTGTGAAAATTGACATAAAATAGTTTTAAAAACAAATATTATATAATTAATTTTTATTTTATTCCTAAAAATCTAAGATTCTGAAAAATTACTTATATGAGATTATATATATTAATAATAAACAACTTGGGGTTCGTTTGGCTTGTTATATTATGTTTATTGACCTTATAGTGTAAGAAAACAAGAAGACATGGTAAAAGTTAAATTATCTAACTTAAAGTTAAATCTAAATGATAAGGTTAAAATAGAAACCTAAACTTGTTTAAATTCTATTGGATGAGAGGATTTCGACCCATCACAACCTTAGCTTCTAAATAAATCAATTTGGACCTATTAAAAACCGAATATGACTTTATAATAAAATAATATTTTTAGTTTTTCCTAAGGTGCCCCTCTCCTCCCTTATAAATGGGCACCTCCTTTATCTCTTCCTCACACCACATTGAGCCTTCAAGCACGGACTAACCCTACCAGATTATGTTCTCCACGTCCCTAGAAACATCATAGAGTTCCTGGTATTCTTCAAAGGCCAATTTTAGTTCCATAAACGAATGTCTCAAAGAGGCCCTTCAAAGAAGAGGTAATGTTCGTTACCGATTCTCTCAACTTTATTTATTCTTCCACTTCGTCTTCTTTAGTTGTTTCATTATGAAGTAATAACATTAGTATCACTCATACACTGATATATTATTATAAGTATGAAACAACCCTATTTCACCATCTATCCATCCAACAGAAAACAAAATCACCGTGAGTGCATACGTACGGAATACCGTCTCCACGCCGTGGTGTAATCTATTTTCCACCACCACCTTACATGGATGTGTATAATGGTGTAAAGAATAAATATATATGATTATTGTAAAGTGATATTGATTATGAAATACTATAAATACACTCCAATACAATTCCATGATCATGGGAATGATATCATCGCTCATGCATACGTACGGAATACCGTTTCCACGATGTGATGCGACTCGTTCTACATGATCTTCATTGCATAATGATTATATAAATGAAATGAATGAATGAATATGATATATATTAGACTAATATAATTCTTTAAGTGAGGTATCTATAACCTAAAAAGTAGAATATGAATTTATTCGACAAAACATGCAAAAGATCAAAAAGTAAGAAACATTCAAATAACAAGTAGCAATGAAATATTACTAATAAGAAGCTAAGAATATGACCATATATGATATCATAAAAATAAGTATGATTCTGGAATAAGTCAATGAAATTATTTAAATCATTATACAGGAGGTTTGGACACTTACAAAGCAAATCAGACCTAAGGTAAGGGAAAATCTCGCAATCTCAATTTTTATCCGAGATTGTTTATATTTCAGAATTTATTGGGGAAAATTTATCATCCCAATTCATGTTTCATCAATATGTAATATTATTTATATCATACTATAATTGTTGAAATCCAATTTTACATTTCGTTCAGTTTTTAGTAATATATAAGAAAGGAATCCTTTGTCATTTTTCGTACAAGGTACTTTTTGACTTTTTCGGCCAAGGTACGAGAAGAATGTTTTTAGGCTTATACGACATGAATGGATTTTTAGAACATTATTTCCATGAAGCTTCCATTACAAGTTTTCAAGTTTATTTTTAATCAAATTATTTTAGTTCAAAATTATATGACATGTTAAGAAAGGAAAATGTTTTTAAAGTAGAAAGGATATTTTCCTCTAGAATGGAGTTCAAGTGTTTTATCAAAATTATTTTCCATCTAAGATAATATAAGGTTCTATTTCTATCCCTATTTTTACATTGTTTTGATTATGTTATGATGGAATTACTTTTATGATGTCCTTTTATCTTATATGGATTATGGTATGATGGAATGATGATTAAGAATCCCATTTTTATTACATGGGTTATGCTATGGTGTATGATTTGTGATTTGTGTCACACATAAGAATGGTATCATTATGAGATGGGTGGGACCAATATCTCCATAAAATTCATTGGGTAATGATTTATATCTCATGAGATATACATGACTAGAATGGATGGTTAATTTGGTTCAGTGAAACAAGACTGAAACAAGGAGTGAACTAGGTTCAGAAATGAACTTTGTCTGCTAAGATAGTCTTGGAAATGAATATTGACTACTAAGAAATGATTCTCTATGATTATGTGTGTATGACAAAAAGTTTCATGTTTTATGTAATGATTATTGGGATTACATTTCACTACTATGATTTGTCCAATGTTATGAAATTATGATATCTTTTGCAGGTTATGATTTCCAAAATGATATGTTCTTAAGAATATGATGTGATTGATATTTCTTTTGTTTACACTTACTGAGCATTTGAGCTCAACCTTTTGTATGTTTTCTTTCCCTAGGCCAGGAAGAAGTTTATTAAGTAGAATATTCCAAAAGGGACTCTATATATGATGAAATAAATGGGAGACAACGTAGATGATTTATGAACTTGTTGTTTATGTTTCCCAATTTATAAAGACACTATACCTATACCGTCCATTCATGGTTTTGTTATATGTTGTAATAAGTGTACTTCAATTTTGATGTACAAACATTGTATGTAATGTATTGGTCGTTATATGAACGTTTAGAAAGACTATATATTAATGAAGTTGTAAGACTTAATGGAGTACAACTATCGGTTATTTTTTATCGTGATCCCCGTTTTAAATCAAGATTCAGGAAATGTATTTAGAAATCCCTGGATATTGAACATCGTTTGAGCACTGCCTACCACCCCCAAACTGATCGACAATTAGAATGGACTATTCAAACATTAGAATACATGTTGAGATCATGGTCGGTTGACTTTCAAGGAATATGGGATCAATATTTACCTCTGGTAGAATTTTCATATAACAATAGCTTTAATTCAAGTTTTCATATCGCACATTATAAAACGTTATACAGAAATATATGTCACACACCAACCTTTTGGGATGATGTTGGTGAAATAAATCATGTAGGCTCAGATATTGTGGAGGAAAATATGGAAAAGGTGAAGGTAATCCCAACCCACATCAAAGAAGCTCGAAGTAGGTAGAAGAGTTAGGCTGATAACCGAAGGAAGGATTTTGAATTTTAGGTAGGAGATCATGTTTTCCTGAAGGTATCTCAATGGAATGGTGTTATACGTTTCGGTAAGAAGGGAAAATTGAGTCCCGTGTACATCGAGTCATTCGAAATTCTAGAATGAAATGGGGTTGTAGCTTACCATTTGGAAATGCTTCCATGTCTCTCCAATGTTCACGATGTATTCCACATATCATTGTTGAGAAAATACATTCCTAACCTAACACATGTAGTAAACTATTAAGAATTAGACATGGAACCTGATCTATCTTATTGCGAAGATCCTGTCAAGATTCTTGATTCAAGAGAAGAAGTGATGAGAAATAGGACGACTCGTCTGGTAAATGTTCTATGTAGAAACCATAAGATGGAAGAGGAAACGTGGGAACCCAAAGAACTTATAATGAAGAACCATCTGAGTCATTTTATGTAGTAATATTATAGAAAATTCGAGGAAAAAATTATTTGAAGGATGGGAGAATGTAACACCCAAAGCATCCATGGAATGCTTCTCTTTGAATAATACAATAGTGTGTATTGTACACAAATTCGAGTTATAATACACCACAACCAATCAAACTAGCCTTTATGAATAGTAATACCAACTTTTTGAAATTTTATAAATTTTATAATTCAAAATGGACTTCATTTTTTGGATTCGGAATATCGAAATTAGCTTAGCGTAAATATTTGGTATTTTTCTGAAAACATTCATTTTTTTATGAATAGTGAAAACACTGAGTTATAATTTAAAACCAAATTTTAATGTAAAAAATTATTTATTTTATTTAAATTTATTTTAGGACAAAATAGATACATAATACCTATATATGTTCAATGTAATTCATTGATGTCATTTTACGAAAAATTTAGATATATAAAAATTTTATTGAACTTTTCACCATCTTTTACCCACCTCCTAGGAGAATTTGAAAATTTACAAAGCATAATTTTACCAATTTTATGAGTGGAATTACAAAAATATGTGACACATGGATGATATCAGTAAGAAAAATGTGGTTCAATAAGATGAAAATAATTATTAGTGAATAGTAACTTTTTACTTTTACTAACCACGGTTATAAGAAAATTGGGTAATTAAGGGTAACAATGATATTATTATTACCCTAAAACATGTCCTAATTATATTGGATAAGTTTAATTCGACCGAAAACAACCTTACGAATAAAATATGAACCAGTTTGGTCCACATGGATTAGATTAGGACATTTATTATCGTTTAATTCAAAGAAGAGTTAAAAGTGTTAAATTCAAAGTTTAATAACTAATCCATTTTTAAAATATGGTTACCCAGAAGATAAATTGGACTATAAATTTTAATTAGAATGATAATAATATTATCTATATAATGGTATTTTATTTATATTTTTTGGACTTTAGATAATTTAATTCATTTATGACACAATTATGATGCAGTAATTACCAAATTAATGAAATATGAAAATAATTGATATTATAAATATCCAAATAAATTTAATTTGAAGCATTATATTAATTACACTAATTTTATAGGTTAATATGAAATTTTTGGATTGGTTAGATTATTTTTTCAAAGTAATAATGTTGTAGGTAAATTAGAAAAAACATTATACAAAATAGTGTCAAAATAAACATAAAAGAGTTTTCAAAACAAGTATTATATTATTAATTGATATTCTATTTATAAAAATATAAGGTTCAGCCAAAGGAAATATATAATGAAAGTTTTATCATTATTGAACCACTTGGGGCTCTCTTGGAAGTATATACTACGTTTATTAACCAAATAATATAATAATAAAAAGTGACATAGAAAATGTCAATCTATTTAAATAAGAGTTAAATCATAATGATAAAGTTAATATAGTGACCCAAATCTATATAAAACCTATTGGTTGATTGGTTTTCAACCCATACCCACCTTATACTTTAATTAATTCATTTTGGAACAATTAGAAACCGAAAATTATTTTATTATAAAATAATATTTCTAGATTTTTCTAAAATGGCCCTCACCCCTCTTATAGAAGGGAACTCCCCCTTCTCCCTAATTAAAACCATCAAAGCAATTTTACTCTGCCAACCCCTGCCCATATAACCTATAAAATTTTCTAACTTCATTCCAGAGGCCTTTATTTAGTCATAAAGCCAATCTAAGGAGGTATTTTTATCAAATCAAAAGGAAGAACCCAAAGAAGAGGAAAATATCTCACCACCTCTTTCATGTTTTTTCATCTTCCACATCTTCATTCCTTGTCGTTTCCATTACAAAATAAAAACTACAGTATCTTATATATACTATTATGTTATTATAAATAATATAAAATCGTATTCATTATTTTATCCATCCGTTGAATGACATCTCACCATACGTGTGTACGTACGACTTACCATCTCCACGTCATGGTGTAATTCTTATTCGATACATTATTATTTGGATGGGTATGATAATGGTGTGTAATGGATGTAAATAATAAATATAACATGATAATTATTCTATATATATGATATATAATCCAATTATATATTATTTTAATATGAAAAGAATTATATTGTCGCTCGTGTGTACGTACGGATTACTGTATCCACGAACGTGATGAGATTCATTCCCCATCATATCCATTCTAGAATAATATTAATTTGATGATTAAAAATAATTTTTAATGACTTAATATCATTATTAATATGAATAAGATACATCTATCCATAATAAACATTACTTACATAAAAATTCATATAAAGGAAAACGAATCAGTTAACACCCGAAACGACGATAATACTAAGATATTATTAACAAATAAATGTCAAAAGATCATATATGATATCATATTAATGTATATGATTCTTGTATAATTTAATAACAATTATTTCACCATTATATAGGAGGTTATCTTACTGTCGACCAAGGAAAAGTATATGTTAAGGGTTAATTTCACAATCTCTTTATTATTCGAGATTGTTTATACGTAATTATCTACTGGGACATCATTATCATCCACATCCATGTTTCTTAAAAATGTATTAAAAAACATTTTTACTATTTACTAGACAATGGGGTAAAGTCATCTATACCCTTATTTTACCTTATATGTTTTGAAAGAAATATTTCCGTCTTTTTTCAAACAAGGTACTTTATGACATTTTTTACAAAAATACGGTAAGAATGTTTTTTTAAATTATACGGATGGTGCGGCGAATTTCCGCTGTTATAACAACATGAACGCTTCCCTTAAAAGATTATAAGAATATTTTCAAAATAAATTTTTTCTTAAATGATTTCTAAATAGAGAGAGATACTTCTCTAAAAAAGGTTTTGATTTCATCTATGTCAACTTCGTTTGATGGATTTTAAGCTTATTTGAAGTTGATTTATTATGATACAAAACCTCCATAATTTATTTATGTTTTTGTGATATGTTTTACTATGGATGTTTTATTTTTAAACCATTCATGGTTTATGGATAATGTATTGACATTTCATATATTAGTTTTAATACAAATGATTATGGTATGTTTAAACCCTTTCTTCTGAGGAATGAATTGGACTTAGTATGAGACTGTTGGATCCTGTTATAGATCCTTGATGCATCGGTAGGTCTCATGAAACAAACTAGTGTCTTATCATGAGGCCTTGAAAAAATCATATTTGTATTCTTGGAACCAGGCCTTAAATATGTGGATATTAATGTCTTTAATTATGCATTCCATCATTATGAAAGCGACTATTGATATTGTAGGTGATTATTCGACTAGTAGAATATCCATGTGAATAAGTAAATGAAATTATTTTATTTTATCAGTTCCATATAATGATTGATTTCAATTTTAAAAAAGGCTTTTGTTTTAGTCTTATACATTGTCTTAAATTATTATGCTTATTTTTGAATGTTTGGGCTTTATTGTTATCCTTACTGAGAATCTGAGCTCACCCCTTTCTTTGTTTTATTTTTCCAAGGATGCGAAGAAGAATATTATGACTGACTTATCGAGATAGACTATGGGATCTCAATGTTGTCTACGGAAACAATGTTGTTATAGTTTTACATTTTATGATGTAATGAAATCCTTATGAATGTTTCTATTATTTCCAAGGCTACTAAACTAATCGGTCCTTTAGGATTTGATCTTTTGTGATCATTCCAATGATACATAATAATGCACTGATTCTTGGCTTCTGGGGTTGGGCTGTTACATAGACCACCATATGAGAATTTCTGAATTTCAAATATAAATTTAGAATCACAAACCCCTAATTCCACATATCACTGCCATTGATCATTATCACCTTATCCACCAGTGAACAATGTGGATCATGTGCTTTTCAAATACACAACTTCATGTTGTTTCTCCCACCAAGAATGACTCATGTGGGCATAGTGGTTATTAAAGATCAAGAAATCTGCAAGATCCTATATATATAAATGGAATGCTTCCATGTTTAATCCCTAACCATATGTTAAAGTTCATCACATTCAGTATAATTCCATAACATAACCAAATCCATAGTATTTTTTCATGTATGCAAGCCCCAACATCAACCAAAATGGTCTACTTCCATGCATAATCCGTGTAAAAATAATTCAATATTTAGTGGTTTATATTCGAAATGATGAAGCACTAGATGTGAATCCATCCATTTGTAAGAAACAATAATTCCCCCTCAATTCATAAGACTTGTCTTAACAAAATACATGGAATTTGAATCCTCAAATACATGGATATGTAGGAAGAAACCTACAATTCCAAACCCAATCCCCAAATTCAAAATAATGTTTTATTGGCCATATTCATAGATGTGAATCATCCATCATGGAGAAAATATCTGTTATTGGTCCCTAAGGACACCCCAATGTAAGACACCAGCTACCCATAAATTTGAACATTTGTCCTAGAGATCCATGATGCATAACATTAAAATATAAGGTTTGGTCCTTGTTATACGACCACAAAGGATGATGTGTCCTGTTATCAAGAACCAAAATACATGGGTTAAAATTTCTCTTAGAAGGATATGTATGAATTACATAATATAGGTTATATAAAAAAATCAAAAAAATTATTCCCCTAGTATGGTAGCAGCCCCCTGATCACCTCACATAATGACCTGAATCTACTTTAATTCAAGGAAATGACCAAAGAATCAACGTTCCATTCAGAAAATGGTACTATTGTTGGATTACCATGGATACATACATTTTATTCTAAACCTATGAATAACAACTATTTATTTTTACCTTATGTTTATCTATATTATACACATTTGGATATGAAACAAGGACTTGTGAACATATATTTAATCAACAATAGAGTCCCTGAATAGGAAATAGTAGTCCCTCTAAGGGATTGAGTATCTTGACATTCCATCCTCTCAACCATTGTGAGTTCATAAGTGTCATCTTCAAAATTAACTATTAAAAATAATCAATTGGAATTTAGGTCGATGTGTCTTCCATGATATGAGAGTCATTAGTTATTATTGTCTCCATGAAAAAAAAACCCAACACAGACCATTCAAATTCATTATAACTGACATAAGTTATATCACACTATTCTTATGCTTATAATAAACTATTGGGGAAAATTATATTCATCAGAATCACATGGTGAACCTGATGTGTTTCCTTAAACAAAGAGGTGGTGTTATCTCATGCCATGCCCCTTTCTCATCCAAAATAAATGATGTACAATTGAGATAATAAATTACACATCTAGTCATGAGTTGATAATTTCAAATGTTTTTTTCTCTACATATATCATATTTATTTCATGAAATATTTAGATATCCCTTCAATAAAATTTAATATAACCAGTTAACATGAACATGCACATTTTCCACTACACCAACTAGGTCCTCCAAGAAATAGAGGATGCAATCGCACACCAAGAATTTCCAATGTAAATTTTCAAAACGAAACGATTATGGAGTCCCACCAGAATGGTACTATCTCCACTTTGGAAGTAGTTATAATGGACCTCCAGTTTATGAATCCCTTCTAGAAATCCATCAAATGATAATCAGTGGTCCATAGAAAGATGAAACTATATGGAGTCCCAAAATGTTTCAGGATCTTGTCCATGGAATGCGATCATGTTTTCATGTATTAAATTAGGGATTATTATGGTGTTGTTTCCAATGACCTCATCCCCGAAGCCTATGGGTATCACCCAATCTCTAGGATTATAAATAATATACACCAATTACATGTTGTCTATAACCCTCTTCATGATAAGGAAATTACTATGTGGGAGCCATCAGAGGTCAGATAGACCTATGTACCAATTGTGGCCCATAAATAGAAATGATCAAACAATAAATAACATTGATTCATCCTCATTCATTTTGTAGAATACCACCCAGAAAATACATCTCCACACTATTAGAAGATATATATTCCTTCTCCCACATATGAAGCATGTTATTCAAATATGATGGAAGATTTTAAGATGGAAAAAATTTGAGCTACATCTCCCCAAGAATGATTTCAAAATTGGGATGAAAATTATGGGTGGAAATATATTCATGCTCCCTATTTTTAAGCCCACCAGTCAAATACAACGTCAAATAATGAGAATGATAAATTTTTCAACTACTTCTCACCACTCCCTTCATGAAATTAATGTGGAAGATTATATATAGATGCATATCCATAAAATTGAACATCATTCACGTCAGTCAAATAAGAAATTATTTGAGGAGTTCAAAATAACTGATTTTGAGTATCAATAACACTCTTAAAATATAGTAGAATATCATCGGTGGGGGAATATCCCCACCAATGCACATCATTTTCATCATTCGAATATGTAGGAAACTAAATATGAGAAGTTGTATATTTTTTCCATTACAAATGATTCATGTGGTAAAATATAATGAAAACCAAAGTGCATATGGAAATGTATACATAAAAATATGAAGCGCACCATTCTTATAAGAAATATATTAATGGTAGATAAAAATTAATGTATATGAATATCAATCCTTCCAGTCAAATATGGTAGAAATTGGAAAATGTCACAGGTGTATTCTAGTGGAAAATATTGGGACGAAAAAACCTATACCTCTCTTACAGGATAACTGTAAGTACCTACTAGCAAGAAATAATGGACTGGAGTGGGCACATATTCCTACATTGACACTAGAATGAGAATATATTAATATCCTTTTAAAGGAAATATATAAATACCAAATATATATTATGTAGTGTAATATATTGATTCCTAAATACGTCATACAAACATACCATGATATACTCAAATCCACAGAGATAGAAAATATTCGAGCCCCCCATCTTAGCCCCCCAAAGTAGGGTGATCTCATACACGTAATTAAGAGTTCACTAAGGATAATAAATGCATATATTAACCCATGTTGTAAGGTTGTATAAAATATTCCACAATAAATAGACAACATTATCATGAAAAAATACCCATTCTAACTAGGGGACAACATTCCACTATTGTGGCCTCTTCAGGGAAGACATATATTCCTAGAGAGAAACTCAATAGCATACGAATATATCCTGAGTGAACCATAGAATCAACTTGAAAAATAACCCATATAGAATATTGTAACTTAATAAAAGGATCCGAATATCCCATTAATATATTTCCTAAAAATATATCACGCCAAAGTCTATAGTAAAATACCGACCTTGCTCATATACCTGATCTACTCGAAGTTGCAGTTCAAGAGGCCCTCAGACACACATCCCTATTAGAACTTGATACTAACAATATATCCCCAAATTAAATGGATGGAATTATTAATTTTTTAGGTTATACCAGTAATCTTGTTAATGCCATCTCTAAGGGTCCACCCATAACATGTAACCTGAAGGCTTCCTTCGTAAACACAGATTGATTGATACTCAAATATAAACTTCTAATCAGCGTCACAGTATCCATACAAATGAATATTATTTCCAATAGAATCAAGTGAATCCTCTTGTTTTAATGTTACAATAAGGTCCTCCCTTGGGTATAAGAATTATAAATTATCCATACTGGTAGACATATAGTAATGATGGTAGTCTTCATAGAGATGGAATGCACTATGATGTTTATCCCCATGGTGACAATATAATACAGAAAGTAGTTCCTTCCTTTGATATATTCTTCTATAATGGTCCTACTAATGGTATATTTACAATAAATTCTCCATGTAGTCATTCATCAAAATATTATGGTAGTCTTCAATATGATGACATGTATTGTGATCCTCTTCCCTATTGTGGCATCAAATTTTAGAAAGATGGATCTCTAATTACTGTTGTCCTACATAAAGGTCCTCTATAGATAATTCCCTTCATAAATTGTCACTTTAGTTTGAAATTGAGTTATAATGATAATTTACAATATTGATTGCATGCACTTTGAAGGTACTCAAAACAATTACATCTTATTACAGTAACATGTTCCCCCTTACTTTCCCCAACCATGAAGGTCATCCCCGTGGTATACACTACAGAAATTCTCCCTAAAGAAAAACATCAATATATGATGGTATTATTAACCATTATGTCATGTTTGTGAAGTTCCACCCCTTTTTTTGATTCAAATAATATAATTCCATTATATTTTGTGTTTCTTGCAATCATGGGGATAGACAAGTTTGAAACCCAATCAATAACAATTAAAATCATTTCTCAACCCAGAGATGGATGGGTGAGATGATTATCCTATGATATACCACTATAACATTCACAAACCAATGATTCCATTAGTATCTCAAATATAAGACAAAAATGTTCATAAAGAATTTATATTGGGAAGACCATGTGGATTAGTATCTCACAACAGATCAAATGGATATGTTTTTTCTATGAACTCAATTGGCTCGGGATGGAATTACCATTATGTTTTTCCCTCAACCACATAAAAAATATACATATTAAGGTATTTTTCCCGATAATGTATATATGGAATTCATAACTACCTCTCGAAAACTCTCCACCACATTAATGAAATATTATTTCCTTAAAAATTGTATTAACCCCATGTCAAAATATTTGGATAGCTTCATTGTCAATATACTCAGAACCTATCTATCTATGTAGTGAACACAATCAAATATTTGGTGGAATGGTCTCCAACAATCCTTACACAATTCACTATAGAAATTTTTTCATTGAATTTTGGATGCCATGTCTGGTGTTTAAATTCATGGATGGGGGACAATATAGATATTTATTTCACCCAACAACCCATTTAGCAGAACCAACTGGAAATTTAATCCTATAATGGAATTTTTCCAATGTTGATATTCTGTTGAGGCCTCACTAATGATATCATGAATGAAACACATCAATCACTATTGAATAATTCTGAAAATCATTAGTCCGGATATGATAATGCGTCCAAAAACTAATTAAACTAGGATAATGATTAAATTCATCAGGATTATCTCATAAGGGAAAATAGTAACAATTCAATTCATATATAATTTTATGAATATAGTTTTTCTATGGACCTAGAATTATGTCCACATCATTCTTGTATGGGGATGTGTGAGATCAAGAGACTAGTGATAGCAACAACATCCACTACTGTAAAGTATGAACACTACGCCCTAGTCTTGGGGAATTTTTTACACAGAATTCCACCTTAATAATGAATGATTGAGATATATGAAATAAAATTAGATAACTCGATAAACCCCATCCCTCAAATACGGGGATATTTTTACCTAAACTAGCCCTCAATGAAAATTAGTCTTCACCTATTTATGGTGGATAGCATGTGGTATGGTCTTCTTGTACATCCCATCTCATGACCCATTTCCCTCAATAGTGAGGCATATAAACAGTCTTTATTAAGGATCTCTCCTAGTCCCACAACGAAGAGAAGCTCATAGAGGATCCAACAATGTAAGATATTGGTGTAGGAAAATATTCTATCAAGAATTTTAGAATTCAATATCTAGTACGATGCACACGATTCATTAAGCATTAGTGAATTCCCTGTGTATCAATCCTACAGGTAACATGGAAAATTGCGTGACTGCATGAGGGAAAGGGGAGGATGGTTCCATCTAGGATGTTTTTTACACTAAAAATAAATTTTATCAAACCACAATAAGAGTATCACCATGAATTTGGGTGATCCCTCAATCAATATCATACAACCCCTTGGAGAATCATTACGATAAGGAAGAATAAAATAAATTTCATATATGTCCCACCTCCTCCTCTTGATGAGGATGAGATACCTATGCTCAAGGAAATATTATCCTATCATGAGGAAGAAAATAATGTTTTTTGGTGAATCAATGCTTATTTTCTATGAGGTATCATTCAATATGCATATTCTCACCATGAAGAGACATAACATACACTCCCAGTACATTTACCTCAATAATATGTTTTTATCCCAACAATTGAAGTAAATCCATGAAATGGGCTGAACACAATTCCTAATCCCTCACTCAACCTAGACTGTATTAAGGATAAATTTCTATATTTACATCCATTTTGGAGACAACCATTATTGGTTTAGGCACACCATCATAAGTTGAATCTGGCCAGATATTAGTCTCAAACGATTGATGAATGCAAAATCCAACTGATCGTGGCACCTAACAAATATTATGTACTATAGAACACTAATTATTGGAGTTTCAGCACAATTGATTCATGGGTAGAATTTGTGGAATTCATGGAGGGGTATGATGCAGCAATTCATCTGGAATAGAATATATACCCCAACTGGTTGAGTGACACACAACCAATACCAAATTTAAGGAGTCATATGTTTCTGATATTCAAAGGTTCAGGTGAACCATAAAATCATCTTACCCTATAAGAATTCAATAGAAATATTAGGATAAGTACTCTTGAAAAAAAATTGTTGAAGCTCAAATTAATCTTATGAACCTTAAAAGGGCATAATATTATATGGTACACTAGTTTGAAAACTCGGTCGATCATGGGATGGTAAGACCTCCCTTCAAAATTCCTCTTCTAGTTCATATCGACACTAATAAATATGACAATAAGCTAATTATAGAATTGTAATTATTTGTAAAATTAAAGATTCTACGATTTCATTTACATATGGAATGTGATGAAATACTCCCTAAACAGACCACATCCCTAGGAAGATATGATTCCTCCTGACATTGATAACTTTTCTGATGATCTGTTAATGCCTCTAATGCCATTGAAATACACCATTGGGTTTTGTTATTTCCTCATCATCTTGCAAATATATTAAGAATCCATACAATATTCTATGATAAAATCTTAAATAACTCCACCAATCCCTAGGAAAATAGTGGGAATGGGCACTGATGATTCATCTACATTTAATAAAACATCATTTACTACTCCACCTCCAATGAAAACACAATATCATGAATCACCCAAGGAGTAAACAGAAACCCAGACCTCAAAAAGAGAATTGGAGGAGACCCAGGTGGAATAAATATGACGAGATATAGAATAACGTTTAAAAATTCTGAGATGTTCATGTTCATTATAATTTGATATCCTCTATAGAAATTGATATACTATTCATTTTATAGACCAATAAGATTGACTAATATGTCTCAATGAACACCATATTGTTTTCTATTTTGATAGATACTAGGACACTTCAACTTAGAATTCATCTTCATCCAATACCACCTGAATAATTTGGTAGATTATAAGAATGTAAAGCTAGGAAGACCAACAACCTACGTGGAGTATGTTTGCACCAATTTCTTTATGGAATGAGGTGTGCAGAAATAAATTTTTATCATAAGGTAAAATAATTTTTCTTCCTTGATGACTTGGAAGTAAATAAAATGAACTCATATTATTATCAATGTATATTTTAAATGAATAACTATTCCCCAAGTAATTACACTACCACACAAATGATTCCACTAGCACCACGATTTTCCAAATGCCACCCCCTCAAAAAGTGGCCTAGATAGAAAGACATGGACAATGTGCATGTGGATGAACACGAATAATGTAAGATTTTCTCTTAAATACTATCGGGAAGAGTCATCCTCAAGGGAGGAGTTAATTTTTGGATCCATTTATTTCATTCGCCTAATTGATCCCTTCTCGGATGATTATTTTAGAAATAAAATTGAGTTCCCCACACAACATTCAGGATATAGATTAAGAGTCCATATTGGATAAGGATTCCGAGGATGGAACAATTGCAGAAGAAGCCCAACTTCTACCCACACCCCTGTGATAATTTTAGTTGTTGTAGAAACTCATGGAAAATCCATTTAGTTGGACCAACAAGAACAAACAATTACCCTAAACCAGCGATAATACACTCTAAACAGATCTCTATATAATAGCAAGAAGAATAGGAACTAATATCAAAACTCCCATAGCAATCTGGCAGAGTTGAATGGCATAACCCACCAAGGACATCAACACCTCCAACTCATGTCTTGAGGGCCTATCAATATATATCGAATATATAATCCCCTAAATAACTTATGAAATCCAATTCCCATTCTAGTAAGAGATGAACATCATACTATAATTATGACCTTGTGAATTAGGTAGTCTTGGTAATACCAGACTATTGATCACAGATTCCCCTGAGTTTGTAAAAAGACATCATGAAAGCCCTCATTGAAGATTTTCTAAGCCCCAATGACTATGAATACGAGGATGCCTCTACTATGTTCTATAAAAAATGACAAATACCATGGAATCTCAAGGTTATATATTTAGAAGAACAATATGAATATTTCATTAACGAGGGACACATCTGACCCCAATACATGACCGGTAGGAAAAATGGTTTCAACGTCTGAAATATGTTTTTCCAAAATAGATCTAGAGTTAACCTCTTTTTGGTACGAATAATTAACTAATTGGGATTAAATGTTGATAACCTATCACCCTTATCCATAACATCTCTGGGATATAAATAATTGAGTATTTAATATTGGGCCAAATCTAGATCAATAAATAGTTTGGGGACCTCGCATTTGAATATGAATTTATGTTGTTTTAGTATAACAATGACATTAATGAATTTCAAGGTAGGATTATACTTCATAAACATGCAATAATATACTGCCCCTACCATAAATAAATCAAATAATTCATTAATTTAATAATCAGGACATTTATGCCGATAAGTCCCCATTCAAATGCTAAAAAGAAAACTATATCACTGTTTGATTACCAGGAGAAATGGAAACAACCACCAAGGAATGGGGTTCCCTGGATCTCTACTACAAATGGTATGTAAATTTTCTTATTCAACCCGTTAATGTAGTTTTTTAATAATGTGGTTTTCCGATCAATCATTTCATTTATATGATCCCAAATGCATTATAATATTTAAAACATATAATGATAGTAGTATTCAACACTGAGTCTACCAGTGTTGAATAATTTTTCAACTCCCTAAAATGTGGTGAAATTTCAAATGAAATTACATTTATTGCATTCGAAGAGGTCTACAAAATTCCATACTCACAGACAATAGCAGAAGATGATATCTCCCCACTCAAACTAAATGAAGCCACACATCCATCACTCAATAAATTCTCTCTAGAGATTCATTGATATCCCCCAATATCAGCTAGGTCAAGGGATATATCTTCATTTGTCAAATATCATGATATTGATTCTTCTTCTAACTCAGGAGAACTCATCCCCAATCCATATTCACAAACAAAATAAGATAAAAAAGAGGACAAAGACGAAGTAGAATAAAATGAACAAAGGGACCCCCATATAATATTCAAGGAGAGTTCTTATACCATTATAGATAAACTCATCGAAATATATCATTGTATATAAGAAGATGAAAGACCCACATTAATTAGTTTATGAAGGAATTATGAAGATAAATAAGTATATTCCAAAATCTTGATTTATAATAAGGATGTGTCTTCTTATAACTACATAGAATTATTTATAATTAATCCTGGGGTGTCCTCTCATTGAATTATCCTACAAGGGGACCACCAAAATAATAATTAGTCAGCTAGACATACACCCAATACACACGTTTCTGAAATTGAGGATAATGTTGAAAATCTTTTCATATCCAACATTATAAAAGTGTAACAATATTGTAAATGTGCGGCCAATATAATAATTCTTGAGAATAAGAATAATAAAATCATTGTCGATAATGAATTTATATATCACAACATTCACAACACAAAGGATTATTTTCCAGTCCTATTCAAATAACTACTGGTGAATGGAATGAACAGATATCAGGTCCCCTCCATTATGGAAAGAAATTTAGAATACAGTGAAATCTAAATAGTCTAATAATATTAATTATCCATAAAATTCAAGGACCCATGGAGTTTTTTTCTGTCGGTTATTTCCCATTTTCATTAATACCTTTAGTGATACATTCTAACATTCCATTCAATTTTTCTTCAAGGACATAATTTGAATGTTTAACAAATATTAAGTTGATGAATTAATGGTAAAATCTCATGAAATATCTGACCACCTGGAGGACAATGAAAAATACTTCAATAAGCTACAACAAAATATCCAAAAAATGTACATACTGAAATGTGCATTCATTGTTACCCTATATAACATTATAAGCTTAATCATATTCCATTATTGCATCAAAATCGCCCTAAAGACGTAAAAGGATATTCATATAAGTTCACCTCCCCATAACCTCAATGAGTTAAAGGACTACATGGAAACATATCCCAAATAAAGAATATCATATCCCCCCTTATGGGAAAAATGTATTCCATTCACCATGTTTATGAAAAATGGGGCTAAAATTTAGAAGAGTGAATATTTTCATCAAGCATTCGATAGTCTAATTAAATAAATCTTGACCCCTCTAGTGTTGGTTTCACCTTTTGAAGGATGGACTCTTATATGTATGTGACATCTGTAGTGTGATCAATAGGAGAATCTTTCGCATTGAAAATTGATTTATGCCTTATAAATAACTTCCAGTATATCAGTAAAACCATGAATTATTTTTAGAGTCGTTATTGAGATATCAAGAAAAGCTCTATGGTACAAATATTTGTCGTATAAAAGCTAGGAAACTCTCTGTATTATCACAAGGTCCATTTTAACACTTGTAGAATCCTACTCGAATGCATTTATAGTAATGTGATGTATAAGTGATGTTTTTAAATTTTGGATATCATCATGAAATATTTCAACATTCATTTCATTCTTATAAAGAAACCATAGTCCATTTACTATAATATTTGAGGATGGAGAACACCTCAGAAAAAATGACTATATTGGGTAATCAATTACCTTATAAAGCGGTTCTATCAATTCAAGAGGCCCCAAATATAGTAAATTTATATGGAATATGCATTAAGGTGTTTCAATATGGAAGTGGATGAAAGAACCAGCACATAATAAAGTGGGTTTGGGAGACTAGTTTCTCTCCCCAACAAATGAATTCTTACCTTACCACTTTTTATTATTTAAAGGATTCATGAATAGTGATGTATAATATCAGCCTCTCATGGTAAGGCTAGAGCCAAAACATCCTCTGTATGTGAATCACATAAATATAAAGGAATATTAAAAACTATACACAATGAATTTCAATGATTATTATATTATAAATATAATGATATAATCCCCCTAATAATCCACATATATGGAATAATCATAGAAATACATTTTGAACTCACATTGACTAACATCACAGAGCCGAAAAAGACCCATGAAGAAGAAATAGATAATGCATCCAAAAATCTATATGGTCCAAGGAAGGATAAATAGTCATCCTAATTTCAACCCTCTATATTTTCTAACAGCTCGTTCAAGACAAAAATGATGAAATCATTGAGATCTACTCCATTCCTAAAATGTAGACTCCTACCACCGACTAAATGAAACCCATTGGGAACTACCATAATAAGATGGATGCCCCACTTGAAAAATCTGGAGTTATAAAATATGAATATGGGAAATTAACATAATTCTCTATGATGGAATGAAAAATAAAATTGAACTATATATGTAGATCCTCGATGGGGTCCTTGTCATTTTAATTGTTTCAGAAGATGTAAATGTTGTCATGAAGGAAGATAATTCAAACAAATGTGGATATCAATAGTTAGGAATCATGATTTCAAAAAAATCTTATGTTATGGGTAATACTATCAAATATTAACAAATTACTACAACACATTCACAAAAAACATTCATTTATTCCATGTTCATACCATCATCATTCACCAAAAACCAATGTTTCATAGAAAACATATTTGACCTAGCTGTTTTCTATATGAGGAATGCATGTTGCAGGTCCATATCCTCCCTCTTTGTCTATGAATTTTATGTACATTCATACTGTAGGAGATTTATTTTCCATGTGGTAATATGTTATACCCCTCAATGAAGTCAAGGTAACAAACATTTTATCGACTTGTGAAATCTAACATCATCCATATATTTTGTGTCCCTCTTAAATTACATATAGACAAAGACAAAAATTTCAATTATGATAAATTGGAAATTCAATAACTCAAGTATGAAATCATATAGAATCATTCATTTTGGATCCATGCGGTGGATAATGGAAAGATAAAGGTCATCGATAAGACACTACAATTTCTAATGCATAAGATTGTAGATAAGGATAAAATGTCTTAGATAGATAAGATCGTAAATGTTTTATGCACATACCAGACAATCACTAGTAATGCCACATATGTAGCACCTTAGTATTTAGTACATGGGATAGAGTAGTCATTCGAATTTAAGGTCAATTTCTCTTGAATCGGGCTTCCATATGCAATAAATTATCCATGGATGAGTAATACTTGAAATTGAAGGATGAATTGGAGTGACTATATGAGAAATTTTTTTAATAGCATACATCCATTAGATGTCCACAAAACCATATCGCATAATCCTTTAATGATAAGGTTCACTCATGATATTTCATCAATTGAGAGATGTAGTTGTCCATCCATCTCCGATGATAACTAGAATGAATCATCCAATATTGGAACCAAATTGGTAGGGACCTTTCATCATACATATGATCTACTCTAATGGGGATTACTCATTGATTTCAATGGATGTAAAACATATCGTTTCATCTAAAAATTCAAGGATATTTATGATTTATTTTATGTAATCACATTATAAATCCGCATGACCTCATGATGACACAATTCTTGATAAATCATCCTAGTAACTTAATTTTAAACAATGTGACACCTAAAATCCTTATCGTATGATGTTACACTATGTATCCATGTTTATGAATCATGACATTAACTATGTAAAAGCCTTTTGGGAAAATGTGGTGTTTTACTGGAACTCATGGGACCTCAATGATATTAGGATAATCACCCTACTATGCCTCAAATGCCCATTTTGGGAATCCTCCTTCTATAGCTAAGAACATAATGACATTAAACTAGAAACCCAAGTCCAAGAATATAGACTTATAACTATATGAATTCTTCCTCAGGAACACATTTATGGTGTTTGGGCCTTCTCAGTACCTTTTCATAAATTTTTTCCTCCGATTGATGCATATTCCTTTTAAACTAATTTTTCATCTAGCTCAAACTCTATGAAGATAAATTAGTTATTGTTTTCATAATCACATGAAAATAAACTGCACGGTACACAGTATTAGAAAAAAGACACTACACATCACAGTTAGAGTATGTCACATGAAATAAACAATAACTACACCATTTTATAATTTCTAGGAAAATAATCTTTATGAAATAAAAATCCTTATCAAAATATGTTAAACAATATTTGAATCATCATTTAAATCAATCAATAATCACACACAACCTATATCTATTCAGGGGAATGATTAAATTCACATATTCCCTCATGATATTTAGATCCATATAAGCATTCACATTCATAAGATAAATATGAGGAATGATTAATATAATAATAGTATACATAGTTCCATCAAGAGCCAATGTACTAGTCCAATACATGAAGAAATGACCCCCCCCCCTCATCTTATGGGTCAGACCTGTGTGGATAATTCATATATTGAACAATGTGTTTCATTATTTTTATAATCACATGATCCATAGTGATGCCTAGACATAATGTTCTTGTCCAATATATAAATATACATCTATTCAAAAGATGATTGTCTTACTAGCCTCAAACCTCAAGGAATGTATTCCCTTCATTTTTCTATTTGAAACCAGTATTTAGAATCATCCATCTGATAATAATAAAACAAAATCATCATGATAATATTATTTTAAAATGCATGTTACATTTACCATGTCACAATATAATAAATTTCACAACACTTCTTTCGTCATTGAAAGACATTAAACTATACAGTACCATAATGTTCTCATTAGAGGGGAAATTTCCGCCAACATTAGTGATATCCCCCATTTTATTGATAAAACACATTCATCTTGATTCCTATATACAAATGATAAGTAGTGAAACCATGATTCTATAACCTGGTCTATCCACCCAAATTATAAAAAATTACCCTCCCTGGATATGGGTCAAACCTAGATAGGGAGATTTTAATCAAGCACTAAATGTGGGTTGATTATTATTTTATTATATATGTAGTTACACCCACAACTCACGTCTTATGAAAGTCCATGAAATACATTAAATTTAACCTTCCCTATATAAAAATTAAATTAATGCTGGGAAATATGAAGCACACCATATTTCCATGTCCATTTCAAAAAAATGACCCCACCCATTACATGAGATTGACATGCGATGGGAAGTTAATCAAGGATGATTTGTGGCTTCATTCATTCTAAATAGTAAATTCAGTGATGGTTAGACTACATTTCTGGGTCCATACATTAAAAACTGGGTTGTTTCCCCCACTATGCATGTAGGTCAGACCAGCGCAGAGTTAAAATTTTGAACTACATTTGTATTGATTCCTATTCTAAGAATATTTATAGTAAAACATAAATCTCTAATCCATAATATTGAAACAATATTACATTTATTTCAAATTGAGTCACCTTCGACCTTAGGACTTGATGTTAAACTACACATCATCGTAGAACTCGGTGTGGCTTGATTCTAGTGAACCTAGTTTACATATTGGAACTAGGGTGTACAAACCTACATACACAAACAAGGAAGAACTGTTCCCTCGTCCCAATGTATGAGTTAGATCTACATATGGATCCCTCTCTAAAAACTACACATTTCATGACTATTGTTTTAAAAAGATACATAACCAATCATGAATGTTTCCTCATGGTTTAACCCAGAAAAATATTTAATCACCCATATCCATTGATTTATCACCTCAGTGTGGAAGAGTAAATCCATCCAACATTTGTTTCATTCACCTAAAATATCTCATGTGGTATGAAGATTTTCTATTTGGTGTCCTCCTCACAATCAAGGCCTATCGATCAAAATCATAATGTCCATTTTTCTAGTTGAAGCACCTTAAAAGGAACACCAATTATCATAATGAAATGACATTCAACTGTAAGGAAAACATCCTTAACACATTATCCAGAAATATTGGGATCCTTCATTTCCATATTCTTTCACATCAGTTGATGAATATCATTACTGGAAGCTGTTGAACTTTAAGACCAACATCTTTACTACAATATTTTATGTTGCACAACTAATGCCCTTGCCACATGACGGGAAACTACATGGTACATCTAGAATTACAAACTGATTTATTATCACTATACAAGGAACATGGTGACAGGTGGTTCATGTGTCATATTAAAATCCATAGGTTAATGAAAAAACAATTTCCCCTGTAACAAAAAAAATAAGGATCTATATTGGGGATCTCTAGTTTAGGTTCTGTATTAAAGGATTTATAGAGGAAACAAAAATGAAACCCCCTATGTATGAATCAGATATATGGAGGGAATTTCACCCTCTATAACCCACCACAGTCTGAATGTTTATTGAATATCAAGAAAAAACCCTTACATTCATCATAGACGATGCCCTAGAAAATTTCATAACATACCAATCATCAAATGGACATTGAAAATGGAAGAGTAAAGTCATTAACACAAAATTGTTTTACAATAAAAAAATATGAACCTTTTGGATATACCTATGTATCCCACAAACAAAATCAATTCAACCAGTGGATAAGTTATCCTCATAAGATGATTTTCCTATCTCTATATTCACCAATGGTGTTTTCAACCATCTCATTTCTCCTGATATGAGAATTCCCAGAATCATGTTTTACATATTCGAGGTTTACATTTACATTCCTCAATCATTTATCCTTATCAGATGTCATTAAAGTGTGTCATTCCTATGATCTATAGGTGGATTTATCTCAACCACGGTAAAGAATGTAGTTAAATTAAAACATCCAATACTAGTTCTAGTTGAAAAATGGTTAAAACACATTTTTTCTATGGACGAGTTAAACATACCTAAGGAACCATATATGAAATAGAAATGGTCAGATTCCTGCATTTTTAGTGTACGTAGAGATAATATATGGTATATTCAAGTCCATATTCAACAAATAAATTCCTCATAATCTCATACATGAGAGATATATTTATAAAATAGTCGTATATGAGCCTAAACACATTTCATAGCTTGTTTAAAAAATACACCTTTCCCAAACAATAGTTTGGTTGTCATGTAGAGAACAATTACGAGACTACAAATCGATTGATTCTTGCCAGCATAATAAAATTAGTGATGCATATGTCTCCAATCCTTGGTCCAGCTACAATGAAAATAAAATTGTGCAATTCATTTTCATGGTTCAGACCTGTAAGGGGGAACATATCATACATGTATTAGGGGAAAATTTCAACCCATTCCTAAGATTTTTCCACATGTAGTGTTCCATTATATTTCATTTAAATTCAATTAATCAACCAGATATTGTGTTTGTGAAGGTCTAAATCACTGAAAACCTATTTGGTCATCATAAATGTCGAAATAGTGTCTTGAGGAAACCTTTTTTCAGTGTTCACATCAATCCCTAATTGTCTAGGTCTATCTTGACAATAAAAAATTCCTATCAAAAGAAAAAAATTCTTCCAAATGAGTGGATTTTCATATAAATTTATTTCTGAATGATGTTTACATCCCACACCACTCCATTGATTATGTGACCCCCATCTTACATCTAACAACCTTCCTCCATTTCATGCATGAAGATGAAATAATATTCATGGACATGATAATTTGTAAAGGGAAATCCTTTTATACCTTGGTTAATGAAAATCAACCATTAACCATATCCCTCAAATATCCTCTCCATAATACATTAATATGCACAATACATGTCCTCGTTGAATGAAATCAATATACACCATAATAGAACCGTGAATTGAACAAGAAAAATCCATTTCGAAGTGGGTTTTCATTCACGACATCTACATTTCTGATTCCCCCGTCATTTTTAGTATTCATTCCACTAATGAGTCACCCTTCCAGGTCTGGAGAAATCCAATTTTTTAGAAATTAAAAATAAATTGAAAATAGTTGGTCAATGTAAAATGGAAACAATTGTTTTATTATTCACAATATTTTAATGTTGTTTGTATATAAGTATCCCACAAAAAGTTAATCTACAAAAGTAAAATCATTACCCATTAGAGGATTTTCCATCCTCTTTTCACCTAGAAAAAAACTTGTACGAAACCTATTATATAGTTATTCCATAGATATATATCCCATATAATTTTTGGGATCTAGAATATTCAACCCTGTAGTCATTAATATTACCTCATTGAATCCTCAAAAATATTGGGAAATTTTCAGTCATTAATCAATATTTGAGATCTTAACCAATAAGGCAAGGACAAATCTCTTCGACTACAAAACAAAAACTAAATTTCTTGGGTCTTAAAGATGATAAATATTCATTAAAAGGAGACACAAAACAATCTTGTTGGAAAACCCACAAATGGAAATCTAGAGAAAATTATGATTCTAGCTCGCTAAACATACACATTTCACAGTGTATCTTACAATAGAGGAATTTGAAACTATAATAGGACTATCTTGTTAGGTTGAAAACCTGTAAAGGGAATCCTATGTAGAATCCATGAAATCCCCTATAGTCCCTCACGATGATTTACATTGGAAAAAATTATGGTGATTATTGAAAAAATGAAAATTTGCAGTGTTTCCAATGTAAATGTAGAAATATTAAAAACAATTCTCACTGAGTCTCTCAGATTATGATAAAATTATATCATTATATAATTTAATTAATTTGGTTGTTCAAAATTTCAATCTCCATTGATATCAATTATAGATTATCTTCTAAAACACTACTAGGTATGATTGATCGGCAATATAGAAAATGGTAAAGACGATCCAAGGTGGGTAAATAATTTTACAATTCTCTATTGAATATGATTGGGGGAGAATTCATACCCTAGAATGTCCCAATGAAGCTAGTAATAAATATGAAGAAGATAATGGAATATGAAAAATGGGTAAAATGAGGCTAATATCTATTTAGATTGAAAATTGACTACTACATGATGCAAGATATCAATGGTCTATTCCAAAGTGGTCATTTTCTTTGTTTTAACATTTCATATTGGGTGCATCTTTACAACAATGAACTTTATAACTTGAACCTTTTTCCTAATATAATAAAAAATATCATGTGTTAGTGTCAATTTCACCATTATCCACAAATTACGATACTCACATTCTTATACGTCCTCATTCTATTAATGAACAGGATAATAATATCATTATTTATTAGAAACCAAGTGGTGAAGATAAACTATGATATCCTAAAGGCATCAGTCTGATGATGGTAATCATTAAAATTAGTAAGACCACATTCATAAGTGGATACAGCTTGTAGAGATCTAATGATCTATTTGATAATTACATACATGTGTTGGAAATGGTAGCCACCATGTCCCCAGAAGATAAAAAGATTACAGGCAGTGACCACCTTATCTGTAAACACTTCTATAGGTGTATCTATGATGATGGAACATATTTGGTTCCAATCCCATTTCCACACAACATTTTGTTAATTTTCATATTTGGGATCCTGGCCTGGTTCCTCTTCTACTATGTGTGTATAACCGAGGATTATGGTTACAGAAGATAGACTCACCCTAAATTGAGACACCAATGCAATAAAACACACCGTCGTTGTTTTTTGTTTAGTTTTAGAATCTAAAATGACATGGTTATCATCAATATTGGAAATACCAGATGCTACCCCACTTGGTCCATCTTGGTGGGACTACTGGCAACATCAGTCAATAGTATAAGGGCTTCATCACTCCATAATGAAAGAGTACATGTTGAAGGATATTCTTCTGAACTGATATGATTAAAAGAATAATGTCTTTCTCCTATGAAGGTAGATAAATATTTTCTTGATGGTTAAAAGTCTTGGACCATCCAATGTCCTTTTCACATTACATACTGACCTACCCAGTACACCATCTGGGTAGTAATAGACACAGACCGTTTCATACTGTGCATATAAGTTAGTTGATTATTTAATGGGGGTAAAATGTTTTTAATTATCAAATCCTTATTCATCCTCATCATCATCCACACTTGAAGAAGAAATAATTTGTGTGACTCCGATTTGATATGGGTCATATGTAAATTAGAATGTAATTGCATGTATCAAAATATTATTGAGAACCTATGAGGATTGTAAGGAATGAAAATTGATTCCCTATTTACCTACGAATTTATGATCATGTATATTAATATAATAATATAATAAGGATATTCTAAAAAAACCCTTCCAGAATCCACCAACACAATATATAGTGGTGGGTCTATCATAATTTTATGCCGTGAAATTCCATTCAGTCTTTGATAATGCCAACAATACTCAAGGATATCCATAGAACAGATAAAATAATGAGATGAGAAGGGATCAAGTCGGAGTAAGGTATTTTTATTGTATTATGATACTCATAACACCAATAGTGCTCCCCCACCTAGCCATACAGAATTGGTAATGTTGCACTGAGGTAATGATGGTATCTTATTTAATGTATCTGACACAAAATTTCATAAATATGAATAAGGGTGAGAATGACCAGGTTGATATGATGTCCATAATCCCATCCTAAATCCATCATTAACATATAGATTCAAATAATTGTATAGGAGTCATTTTATGGGAGGAGACATCCTTTAGAAACATGGTGAAGAAACCATCCAGATGGAAGTCATAAGTTACATCATGATGGATTTAGTAGACATACATGGTGTATTGGCTAAACTTGAGATTAGTAGAGTATGAATCCTGAATTCCTCAATATTTTTGAGATTGATGAGTCCATATATAGAAAAATTTCCGCCATGGAAAACATACACGGAAAAATGATTTATTGGATAATAGAATGAAATAAGTGAGTGGGCCTAGAGAGGGTTACCAAAAAATTCATCTTCTATGGTTAGTAGGTCCCTTACCAATCAAGAAACATTTTCATTAATTTCCGATTTATTGGATGTAGGATGGAATTATTCATAGAGGATACATAGAATCTTGTTTCCACAAATTTATAAAATATCCTATTAGGTGGTCCCTACTTCACCAAGCAATAAGGGGAAAGTATTTGTCATCAAACACCAGAAAATGAGCAGGTTCAGGTAATATATCAATTGATGGATAAATTAAAAACTGAAAGACCCATTGTACATGGAATAAGATGATAGCCTGCAACAGTTCTGTTAATTCCAAGTAATTACTATGCACCTTGAATGGCCAAGAAAATTCATATGTGAAATAATATATGGGCCAAAAATCCATCATGTAGATCCACCACCCACTCCACCATGGATTTCCAAATGAGAGGTTCAAATGGATGGGTAACCAGGAATAGATTGTTGAAAATATATATTACGGCTGGGTCAAATACTAGGTTTCCATAGAGAAACAT
Organism: Viscum album; assembly: GCA_963277665.1. Lineage (NCBI taxonomy): Eukaryota > Viridiplantae > Streptophyta > Magnoliopsida > Santalales > Viscaceae > Viscum > Viscum album. The sequence goes on along the minus strand of OY728122.1, from coordinate 902,615,246 downwards.
TGAAATAAATTACATACTTATAACCTAAACATTAAATGATTTTCTTTATAGAATATATTTTACAAAGAAATGCTCCTAAGACATATCAAACAAAGAACATGAGAGATTCTGATAAAATGGTTGAAGGGGAGGTTTTTCTTGATGTCAAATGTTAAAAAGTGGTAGTCATTTTGACAATGGGTAGGTCAGAAGCTTTGGGGAGAAGTGTTTATTCTAGACATTATCTTCTAGGTTGAGGTGATGTCAAATATACTCTTTGATATTTTAATCAATGGTAGTCTGTTACAAAGATATAATATTTCAGGTGGAATGCATAACCATTTTATCTCTGTGATAAGATGAAAAAATCAATTCAAGTCCATTAAATGAATTGTTATTAATGTTTTTAGAAGGATTCTATTACTCCCGCGAATAATTAATTTTTAAATGCTCTAGTCTCAGATGTTTTTTCTAGTAATGACTAGTTCTACAAAAAATTGTTTTTCTAGTACTATTGGATACATTCTATATTGGTGGATAGAATTAAAACTCTCGAGAGAGGATATCATGTCTATGTAAAGGGAATCGTCAAAGGGGGAAATATCAAGATGCAGATAGAAATCCAAAAATTATCCAGAGCACTTAGTTGTCTGATTAATTTGGAAAAAGAAAAATGTGCTAACCACTTATTTATAGGACTAGTTCCCTCATGTGGCCCAAATTCTTCACCAAAAACCATTTAAAAATATTATTTAATTATAAATTGAAAAAACTACTTCTTCATCTAAATCATATTTGATTCTAATAAGGGGAATTTGTTGGGTCTGGAATATTCCAGATTTAAAAAAATTATAATTCCATAAAACTCGAAAATTTGAATAAATTAAAATTAGTGGATGATTGAAAAAAATGGACCAGAGAGTTAAATTACACAAATGATGAATTGATTCCATGAAGTAAAACATTATTCATAGACTGCCTCTCTACATTGAATTCATCCATTTTTTTGAAGCACCATGTGAACAATGTAGTCTGGAGGAGGAAGCAGTTTTCCTGGTGAGTGTGAAAAAAATAAAATTTGATTACTTGGATGGGTGGTGATTTTACCCTCTGTAAGAAGTCATCCATATAAACTAAATATTTTTCATGATGAGTTAATACCACCAGTTCCCATGAATAATGTAAACTCACTTTCTAGGCCAACATGTTATATTCTACCCCCCAAATGATGGCCCCCTCCAAGATTGAATTATATATAATGAATAATACATTTTATGGATGGGGAAATATACCTAATCTCTCTCAAAATATTATTTATGGCCCCCCATGGGATGACCATCCATTTTTTAACCGGTTTCTCTGCTCTTCTATGAAAAACATGAGGGACCGAATAGAGGACCGAACTGAAGATAGTTGACAGAGAATAGATACAAGGAAGGAAAGAAATATATCATCTCCATTGATTATTTTCTAGTAAAAATCAACAACATAGAATTAAGGAGGAGATAATAAGTCATAGAATCATCTATAAACTCAAAAAACCCTTTGTGGACACCATTTTGCAGGGAATAATGGAATGAACCATTAATAGATTGGAATCCCAAATAGAAAAATTATATGATGGTAGAACAATACACCATGTAGAAACACACTACATGGATATAACCTACCTATACATACAAACATGTTGCATAAGTAGAACCTATCTCCACATAGAACAACGCTATGTATATGGTACCCTCACCCACATTGAAACATAATATGTTGAGGGAAACCCATCAATATGAATAACCTCATATGTGGAATGGGGAATCCTATGTTTTTCTACTCTCCACCTCCCATCAGTCCCTTCCACCAAATAATCGGCCCTAAAGTTGTCATGTATTCAATCTAGTCTAATGAAACTAGGCCAAGGCCTCTCCATATATACTTGACCTATAAGATATGATAATCAGGCACATCATTGTTTCCTAAAAAGGTCACATATATGTGTTATGTAAAGTTTCTTGGGTAACATGATAGAGGGAATACCCTAGATAAATATTAATGTTTATATTATTATTGTAATTTGAATTCTGGCCATGGGAATCACACATGAACCTCCCAGTTCTAGGAAGCGAGTGATGGATCACCGTTTCATTTAATATATATAGGTTGTTATCCACAGGACACCTCTATAGATGTAAGACCCAACATAAATCCAAATGGTCCACTTACATGAATGTTCCCTGAAACCATACCTCAACCTTTAAATGGAAATATTCCTAATGAAACATCACCATATTAGAGTCCTCATGACTATAAGACATAATCATGCCCCCATAAATACAAATCTTATATACATAAGACCCAACATATCGAACTATGTTTTCTTCGATACCCATCTATATAAGATACATATGAATCCTCTATAAGGTCCAAACCCAGAACCAAAATTCACCCTATTATTCTCTAGGTCAGAATCTGGGTAGCTATATATGCACCTAAGAGACCATATCTTTTCTGAGTCCCTCAAGCAACCTCTATGTAAGCTACAACCCATCATTGCCTATGCACCATTCCCCTAGGTGTCCTTTCAGAGTGACATTAAACTAAAAGGTTGGGTGATTGTCGCACTCCCTTAAAAGGTGATATACCTCAATAATTGGAATTATACTATGAGGGTTATTATTCCTCTCATGAGGCTATATTTGAATCACATATTATTGGTTTGATCAAAGAAAAAAATAACTTCCATGTTTATGGATGACAGTAAACCCCATACCAACACACAATGTGGCTACAAACTAGCATCATACTCGAAAATGAAATAAGAATATCGATTAATTTCTTTATAAGGGTGCCAATAATAGAGATAATTCAACACATATAGATTATTATATACCAATGTGTATTATTTATTGACCATTACCTTAGAATAATCCAGATTATAGACACATCAAAGTGAATAATGGATACACGAACTTATGTCAAATATATAAGAGAGACAAAAAATATGCAATAGTCCAACCAAAAGGGTGTGATGATCTAAAAATACCATCCTCTATACTAATGTGTGTTCATAAATGTCATTGGGAATTTTCCCCCATTGAACTCCTACCTTTAGAAAATAGTTCCATATGACTTTATGGATATGAGAGATAATGGGAGTTTCCGGATCCATTATCAAAACTCATTGGAGATTATTCAAAGATGTTATACTCGAATTCAATGATTACACACCATAATACCCTTACAATCAACCCCTTGTAACATATAGTTTTAATCGTGAATATCCTTTTTAACCTATTTTTAATTGGATATTGAAGTAATTCATTATCAATATTTTATTTATTTATTTTAATTATATATACATAAAATAAAATTCAACACATAGAGTAAGATATGAAGTGTAATTCCTTCTAAGAAAAATAAAATGATTAAATTATAATGATGAAATAAAAATATAAAATATAATTACATTTTCATATGTTCTCAATCTACATGAAAATTTAATTCCACACCATAATTGAATGGGTATTGAAAAAAAAAATTTGTCCTACAGTCATCATTTTTTATAATATCACAGACCCGTTTTATGTCTCTTGAGTTAATGGTTTATTAATAATTAACCTTCTCATGAATAACCTCATTACTCTAAACAACCTTTATTAACACTAAGTATAAATATTTATACTTATATTTCATGTCTATATATTCATATCCCAAATATGATGATTTTTATGTAATTATTGTAATGAGTTACTTTAAGTAACCATTATGTTTCCAAATTTCTATTTTCTAGGATGTTTTCTAATTTGTTTTTTTTACTTTGACAACTTCCATGAGGTAATTTTCAAATTAAAATACATTGATTATTGAGGTGAATATCCAGGTAGAAATTCAATTTAATGGGACAAATTTTTTCACTCAAAGATTTTTTAAATAGTATTTATGAAATAAATTTAATTTGTTAAATATTATGAATGACTCACAATACCACAGTTATGTTGTTCTATAATCAGCAATATGTTTACCTTTCAATATATGTAGCAGCATGTCTAAATGAAACAGTATAAAAAACATATACTATTATAATTTAATATGATAATTGCATCAATTCCAATACAATAAATTGTATAACTACAATTAAGTTAATTATTAAAATTTATTATTTATACCTGTATATAAAATAGAATATTTGTGGATAAATTATTTAAATATGAAAAAATGAACTATTTGAATGTATTAGAAATTTTTTCTTTTAAAAAAGAATTATGAATTTTTTACCATAATAAATTAAAAAATATATATTTTGGTGAATTGTTTTAATGAAATTTATATATTATATATTCTATAATGTATTTAATAGTTGTTATATGTTTTTCATCTACACATGATAAGAATAAATCCATTTTTTTGATTAAAAACACTATTTTCTATAAAGTATTTTTTTTACCTTTTGTAGACTTATTTATAAAAAATATTTTTAATATTTTACATTATTTATTTTTAAAATAAAAATATTAGGTTATATCCTAATATAAAATTTTTCTAAGGGTTATTTTTTAAAAAAAAAATTATGAATATATTAATTTTAGGAAAAATAATGGAAGAATACTAAATTTTAATTGAAATAGTTATATTTTGTTCAAATTTATTAGAAAAAATAAACCAATTTTTAGTTTTTTAAAAAATAAAATTTAAATAATTTTATAAATATTTATGTAATTTTTTTCAATGGAGTAATTTTAATATTTAACTATTATATGAATACGTTATAAACATTTTTATATTTTCTAATTGAATCACATGTTTCTAATCCTGTATGAGGGATAATTTTAAATTTATAATTTCTAAATACTTGATTTGAATATAGAAAATTTATTCCATATTTATAAAAATACTTATTTATATTATGTAATATATTAACCAATATTGTCTTCCATAATATATAGTAAAAACCCTAAATCATGTTTATTGTGGTTAAAGTAAGATTGTGATTATCGAGGGTAAATCTAAAAAGATATGTGTTAAAATTACCTAAAAAATTCAAAAAAATACATTTAATGATAATATTTAGACCCTAAAATATATATTACATTATAAATACAAATTTTGGGAAATTGTTTCTTAATGATAATGTGTTTATACAAATTATATTTTCAGGAAAATTCTAGGGTTCCACTCACCTAACTTATAAATATCCACTCATTTCCTCTCCTCATCAACCTATAAAAACCTATTTGGTCACCAAATACCAACCAAAATACTTTAAAAATCGTAATATCTAAAGTCATAAACCTTATTTTTCTTTAAATTCATCCTATATCAGATTCCAATGCAGTCCTAAGGGGGATACATGTTGATGAGGTAACATCCTTTAATTAGTGTTTTTATATTATTTCTAACTTAAAATCCTTTAATTTATATTATATCATTATAATATAAGAAAATAAGTGTTATAAATATAATTATATGTTTTTATTATGACATAAGGACTTATAACCATCTATAATTTTATCAAATGTTTTAATAAAGAATAATATATGTGTATAGTGAACTATCACCTCATGAACTATTGTCATTCATATGTTTATTAATAACTCTCAAGGATTTTAATTATGATTTATATTATGTATATATATGATATTGATTATATAATTATTCACATGTAGTCATTACATTATATATACAATTCTAATATTCATTCCTTATGAAATACGATATTGTCACTCGTGTGTGAGACCGAATACTACATCGTGAAGGGAAATGAATTTTTTAATAATGCATTATGTGGAAGATAATAATAAAAAATATATTTAATATATGCTATATTAGTTACATAATTATGATATGAATATCACATTTATTACTAATATATAGAAATATATCATTTCATCTTACATTTCTTATCATAGGAAGATAATATCATCGTTCTTATACTTGTGGACTACGACCTTATTTATGTGATGTGGTTATCTCCATTCAATACCAAACCAAATGGATGATAAGTATAAGAATATGAATACTATGTTATTTATTATATTAATTTCATAATGTAATGAAAAATTATTACATACCTCCTTTATATAAAGAATGTGTGAAATGGAAACGTTACTCGTGCATTTATACAACCAACCATTCCATGATCATATCATACCTCATTTATCAAACCATATATAATTATGTTTATTAATCATATAATTGATATATTAATAATATAATTATATAAAAATAATTATTATTGATATTATGTAACCCTGATTCGGGATAGAATACTGAAAATAAAAAATAAAAAATATATTAGGAAATCTATGTGATTGTTACACAAAACATGATTTTAACATGGAATTATAAATAAATAGTTAATAAATGGTAAAAATTAAACCATATATGGTTCAAAATATTTAATTATTTTATTATATATATATATATATATTATAAAATTATATTAATTTTTAATATGGTTTTAACAAGTACAATGGATGTGAAGACTTAAGGTAAAGGATTTCTATTCTCTTCATTATTTGTTGATAACATATGACAATTCACAAATAGTTTCATATTGGGGTTATATATACTGCCCCACTGAAATTTAATATAATAAATATTATAAGGTTAATTATTTATAATGATTCATTTTATGTTATTATTTATTTGGGATTCTAATACATAAGATTACTAAAGAAGTGAGGGATTTCAATCTCGAAATTTTACTTCAGTGAGATGGATACCATACTCACCACTAGTATATTATTATTGGTGTATATAATATCAATGAATGTTGTTTATTTTACATATCATAATATTACATGGACTAAAATATTAATTTAAGGATATTTCTTTCATGAGTATTATGCTTCAAAATATAACGAAGCAGTTAGAGAACTTTTTCACAATTTTCATTTATTGAATAATATGATATGTTATGAACATATATTCTTAATGAGATGTATAATCGGGCCATTTCAAATGTAATATCATGAATTTATTAATTCTCCATATATTATAATTTTAAATTATTGATATTATTTCATCATAAATATAACAAAATGTTACCAATGTTGTATGTGTTTTTTTATAAAATCAAATAATTTATCATGATTATCATTGATTATGTTATTGAGGATGAAATATTTTGATTCATATATCATGAAACCGTTTAATCTTATTATCCTATGTTTATGTGATGTGAATACATTTTTGTTCATTCACCTTAAAATCTTTATATAATAATCATTTCAATATTCTATTTTTACGAGAATAAAATCATCAATTATCTCTTTATTCCCAAACCATTTACATCCAAATAAAATTATCTAAAAAATAAAATATTATTTAAAACCCATCAACATAATTTTTGAAATAATTTATTACCCAATTTTATATTTGAAAACAATATTTTGAATCTAATATTCATTTCATTTTCTATATAATTAGCATTTGGATTTTATTAAAAATGTAAATAGAATATTTATTTTAAAATTTACATCATTAATATAATATTATATCATCATAAAACTGTTTTCCATTTAATATTACATTATATGATTTAAAATTTATATTAAAAATAAATTATCCCTTGAATACTTTCAAATCTTATTTCCCAAAAAAATGTTTTTAATGAATTGTGAATTTTATCTAGAAATGAACCATGTGATATATCATTAAAAATAATTTTCCATATAATAAGATATCATTTTTTTAAATTTTTTTTAGGGATACGATCCAAGTATTCAATTATTTCTATTTACACAAATTGTTTATTTTGAAAGGATTCCTATGAATCATATTTATTTACATGGTTTGTAACATGATAAAATTATTTTGAAACCTCTTGATTCCATGGGTTTTTATATGTGAAATTATGAAATGAATATGACACCTTCCACTGTTCAATATGTTATTATGTGGTGAAATGTTGATGAAACACATAACATTTAATGGGTTATTATATGTTGAATGTTTTATGATCTTATGTAACATAGATGTATGCTTGTAATTATTTGATTGGTGGTATCTATTTCTCCCAAAAATTTCTTGCTAAATGATTCATATATCCAAATATAGACAATACTAGAAAGGGGAGTGGACCTAGTTCTGTAAGGGAATAATAATTATATAATGGAATTGGGAGGGAACTATGACTTCTATGAGGGTGTGGGGAGTGATCAATTTTCACTATAATAGACTTTGGAATGAATCGTGATTATAATGGAAATGATTCACTATTCTTATATATATTCCATAATTCTATATCTTAAGAAAAATTTATGACCTCGTCTCATGTTTGTTGATTTCCAAGTGATTCATGCCTTAATAAATTTGAACAACTATTCCTTGAGAAAGGATTATGATTTTTCATATACAAGTTATTATAAGATCCCAGACATTGGGAAAGTATGCATTTATTTAAATTTTTTATTCAATCTATTGTTTTAGGCTGATGAGATTTTTCCTAGGAGTATAAGGAACTAATATGGTGTTATTGGGGTTTAGGACATGAACAGATGGTCAAAATGGGCTAACCTATGAAACCTAAGAACGTGGCATATCACACTACTGGAGCATGGTTAGTCAAACCATGCAACCTGACCTTGTAGTCATTCGACCTCACCATACATTAACAGTGACTTGTGCAAAAGTTTTGTAAGGTTTATAAAACCATGTTGGTAAACCATGGGACATAGTAAAATGAGATATAATTTCAAAATTTCAATCATGATATTTTTCAATTCAATTATAAATTCTCCCCCATTTCTTTCCATGTAACCCTATAGAATAACCAATTCTTCAAAATCATCCAATAGATTATTCTCCCTCATTTCTAGGCCATTTGGAGTGCCATTGGCTGGAGATCGAACATCCAAGTAAGTCTAATCTCCTCATTTCTTATCTTTTTCAAATTATGTCTTGTATTTTGGGTGATATTATAATGAATACCTCAGAATTTTTTTGGGGTATCAATGTTTAATGCCTCAATTGGTTATTGAATAATAATATAAGGATATGATTAGAAGTGCATTCACTAACGGTTTTGAGGTAGGAGTTCTACAAATCATATCCCAATTTTTTTATGTTTCATATTTCATCTTACTATGTGTTTTTTTTTCACATAATGTGACTAGAATTACATTTGTGTCAATTAGTAAAATGAGAGTCTAAATACTTATTTTAAACCCTCACATTTCTCATGAGATGAGTTAGGAATAGTTTGACCGAATTGGGCCACCCATGTGGTGCGTTGAAATTCCAAAACCTAGGAATTGAAAATGTGATGTTTGGGATTGATGTGTTATAACAAAGATCCAATGTGCAACATGTTAAAATGGGTAGTTTGGTGAAAATAAAAATATTTTCATTTTTCCTAGGTTTGATAAATCCAAAATGGGTTTCATGGAATATCCTGAAAAATTGGTTAGTTGGGTTAGTTCAAATTGTCTCACATGGGTAATAAATTATTATGTAATTAATAAAAGGTTATTATATGTTAAATTTTGATACTTCTAGATACGAAATGAAATATGTATTGAAGAACATGTAAATTGGGTTGTTATTGGGACTTGATGAATATTTTGATTGAGTAAATATGTGTGAATTATGGGGTTTACCTAATGGGTTTCAAAAAATAATGTTTTTGATCTATGTGATATATGAATTTTTCTTTTGAAATGATAAATGTTATTATGGGATAAATAATACTGATTTACAAATATTAAATAACATATCAGAATTTGAGAATATACTTAATGGGTGAAGGCAAGAAGATGTGAATTGGTATAAAAATCAATGTAATTTAATGGAAAATGTATTAATGGTTATAAAATCTTATAAATTTTTATATTGATGGTTATGTAATATGAATATTTTTATTGGGTGTTTTTAGTAGTTAGATGACATATATGTGGTGGATAGAGGAATAATCATGTGAACATTTCTAGGTAGTGTGGAGTATTGACTTTAGGTTCTACACCCATGGTTAATGTTAGACTGTGGCTATAAACTCCACCTCAAAATGCATGGATTTGGGATGGGGAGAGAGGATATAGTCCTATAACATTTGCATTCCTCCCAATGTGAGGTTTCACGGTGGTTATAATGTGTTGTTCTTATGTGATTATCCCTAATGAGACAAAGACTTGATATATTCCTTTATGAAATTTGTTTAATTTTCAAAGACCCAGGTGTAGCTAATGAAGATTCCAAAACCTTGGAACACATGATGAAAATGGATTCTGTATATAAAATGAAATTAATGATCAAAACGTCAGTGATGCTATAAAGGGATAATGTAAATATTGTTAACCAACGATACCCAGGTTGAACATGTTTACTTGTCATTTATTTATTACTTGCATGTCATATATTGTATATTAGATACGTTTAGGCTATGTTGGTTGTGGAATATTGATTTGTACTCACAAAATTCCAAGGACACCATTGGCAACCCAAGAAGTCTTCCTTATTGTAGGTTAATATATTGGAAAGGGCTCGATGTTAGGGAGTTGTTTCGGGATTTGGATATGCATGGATGAGGATCCATACTGGGATTCATGACCATTTATGTTGATTCCACTGGTTGTCTCAATTTTTTGGATTTTTTCCCAAGTATTGCAACACGAAAAGACATACTTGATGTTGGTTGTGGTTTCTACCATAGTTTGGAGGATTCTTATTTATGCATGATTAATGGTTATTGTATAACTTTTCATATATTAAATTTGTTTTCAGTTGTGTCTTACCCTAGTAAATATGGTGTATTCTACCCAGGTAACTTTTAGGTCATCACTGGTAGTAATAATCCTCTAGAATACAGGGAGGCATGCTTGAGGTCATGTGGTGACCTAGACTAAGGAAACTGTTTAGTGGCTACCGATCCATGGATGATACAATGTGCTATCAGGTTAGGACTTTTCTATTACCTTTTATTTGGGAATCTTATACATGAGGTCATTAAGGGGTTGGATCTTGGTAATGAGAACATTTTTTGGTAGTGGATAACCCATGTACGGGGGGAAACCCAGGTTTCTAACGGTGGGAACAATTGTTCTCAATGTGTTTTGTTACTATTGAATTATATTTAACCATTGGGTGATTCAATTTTTTTGTGATGTGATTAATTTAATATAATTATCTCATGTATATAATTTCAGGAGTTTATGTATTCACCCAACATTTTTTTTCACCTAATGATATATTTGGAATGCATCATGATATGTACACACATGATGAGTGTGCATGGCTTACATTGTAGAATACATTTTTCTCCCCTAAAAATAATTGATGGAAAATGGTTTCTAAAAATGTAATGCAACTATCTATATGAATATTATATAAATGAATAGTTACATACAAGTGTGTATAATGAATCATTATGATAGGAATAAAAATTTATGTTTTGATATATTGTAAAGGCTAATTTCTATCTAAAATAGATTCAATAGTGATGGTGAAATAGGAAATTAATTTTTTCTAAAGAATGGTTTAAGGGAGTTAAAATGAATATTTAGAAATATTTTGAAATGGGAAATGTGTTTAAGGTAAAATATTTGTGAGTTGAATGAGGAAATGTTATAAAAGGGTGTAATATGAAATATGTGTGATTGTGTATATTTGTTTACCCATGAGGACCATGACCATCAGAAGTTATAAAAGTGGTTAGTGTTCTAAGAATGAGGATATCTTTTGGGATAGTTTATGAGGAGTGGTTTGTTTATGGTTGACAGTGCAAGGTCTATTCCATTTGTGGATTAATCCAACCAATCATTATTTGATTTGTTTCTTGAGGAATTTGTTTTGGATAATGATTGGGATTAAGGTAGGGACCTTATAATATTGTTCATGTGAGGAGTATAAACTCTAAATGTTTTAGTTAAAAAGTGGTGATAATGATTTTAAAAGGATTTATAAGGATAGAAATTTTGGAGAACCATGATAGGTATATTTTTTTGTTTCAAATTATACCATTGTATGTGTGGTTTTAGGTAGTGAGAGTGCCCTAGTTTGAGACCATGGATTTGGAATGTATAGACATTTTTATATAAATGGAATGGGAAGTGTGTTTAGAGTTCCCTCAGTAGTGATTTCAACTTTGAGTCATGAAGTATTGATCAGTAATGTGAGTGTGAAAAATCTTATGGATCCTGATCACATAGACTGTCTACTGGACCTTCTGTATAGTTCCTGGGTTTTGGTTCCCATAGGAGTTGGTACCCTAGCGAGTTTTGTTTAGATCCCATATAGTGAGTGTGTACATTACTACCATTGTATGTGTATCGTTACATGGGTTTAGAAAATGGATTGAATGTTCACTTGGTTTACTATTCATAATGTCTATCATAATAGAGGTGAGAGTTCATTTTGTGAACATTTCTTATTCATAACCTAATGTGAATATTATGAGAATATTACTAATGGCCATTCATTATTGTGAATCTAGTTTAGGAAAATGATACCATTCAACCTTCATAGTGAGATATGAGAGAGTTCATACGGGGTTTTTAATGCATTTGGTTGTGTATCACATAGGGGGGGTGACATGGACATTTTCAATTGGACACATAGAGTGTCACCTGGTGACTGATCGTCTAAAGGGATAAGTGGGATATTTATGGTGAATGATGTGACTCAAGTTGTGGTTATGCATTCATAGTATCAAGGGAAAAATGGGATAACACATGGGAGGCATGAATGCTGTGGATGTTTCCTTCAGATAGGAAGAACGAGAGATACTTTAGAGAAGGAACTGATACACAACGAGAACTATGAGGTTTATATAAGTTGTATGGTTGATTCCTAGTTTTCTATTCATAGAATCTGAATTCCTGTTGTAATGCCCAGACCCCATTTACCCAGAGTCGGTTCATTATTATAATACATTGGCATGATTACAAGGAATCAAGTCCCGAAGGACCGATCAATTTAGCAGTCTTGGAAAATAGATTTCATACATGAATGTTACATTACACTTCATAAAATACAAAACAAAATAAACAATCCTTCAACAACGTCATTATTCCCTTCGCTTATCCCTTCATATCAATCACAATACACTTCTTGAATCCTGGAAAAAATAAGACATAAAAAGGGTGAGCTTAGATGCTCAGTAACCATAACAATACAGCCGAAACCATCACAAATAAGCATAATCATTTAAGGCAATGTATAACTAAAACAAAAGACTTTTAAACTTGAAGTTAAGAATAATATGGAAAAAATAAAATGAAGTAATTCCATTTAATATTTCACAAGGATATTGTACTAGTCGAATAATCACATGCAATATCACTAACCACTTTCATAAGGATGGAATGCATAATGCCAGACTATCATAACTATATAGTCAAGGCCTCGTACCAAGGATACAAATAAGATTTTGTCAAGGCCTTGTGCAAAGAAACTTTTTTGCCTCATGAGACCTACCGATGCGTCGAGGAGCTATAGCGGGCTCCACCTGTCACTTATTAAGTCCAATGCATTCCTCATATGAATAGCTTTAAACATAACATAATCATATGTATTAAAACTAGCATACTAAATGTCAATACATTCTCCATAAACCATGAATGGTATAAAAATAACCCATCCATAGTCAAACATATCACAAAACCTTCAACAGAATATGGATGTTTTTTATCATAATAAACCAACTTCAAATAAGCTTATAATCCATCAAAAGATGTTGACATATATGAAATCAAAACTATTTGAGAGAAATATCTATTTTTTTAAATCATTTAAAATTAAAAAATTTATAAAAGAAGTAATTGAAAATTTATTTTTGAATCAAATTATCCCATACGACTTTAAAACATTTGAAAATAAATATCATTTCAAAACATTCATGTCCATATAAATGAATCCTTGAAATAAATTTGAAAACATGGACATTAATTAAAATTATTTAGAAAGATATATCTTTAAAACATTTAAAATTTTGATATTCATAAAGGGTACCTTACAAAAATTCTTAAAATATTCATTTTGAAATCATTTTTATGAAAAATGTACATTGATAATAAAAATTTCCCAATAAATACTTACACATAAACAATCTCAGATAATAATGAGATTGAGGAATTAACCCTTACCAATTTGATAACATATGAAACATACACCACATGAAAGAGGTATCATACAATGAATATGTAAATACATATAAATTAAAGTGTATTACACAAATAATACAATTATGTGCATCAAATACACCACACAAAAGGTAATAGTGGAAATATGGCATGAATCACACGAGAATAAAGAGTGAGAAAAAAAACCATTACCTTGTACTTTTCCTTGGTTGAGCGTAGGATAACCTGCTGTATAATTGTTAAATCATATTTTTTAAATTATACAAGAATAAAATGTATAAATATGATATGATATATGATCTTTTAATATTGTTTTGTTAATAATATTTTATTATTATCGTCGTTTCGGGTGTTAACTGATTTGTTTTCCAATATATGCTTTGTTACATAAGTCATGTTTGTTATGGATAGGTTTTATATTATTCATATCCATACTGATATATAGTCTGTAAAAATTACTTTTAATAATCAAATGAGAATTAGTCTTTAATGGGTATGATGGGGAAATGAATCTCATCGCGTTCGTGGAGACGGTAATCCGTACGTACGCACAAATGCTACTTCCATTTCATTTTTCATTATAAAAGGAATCAAAACGAAATGATACATAGGTATATTATTATTACATTATAATATAGTATCTTATAAATTTTACTTAAGTTCATTAACACTATCCTTTATAGGTTCCATGTTTGGTATGAATGAGTTATATCACTTTGAGGGGCAGTAGTCCGCATTTCCTCAAATGAAATTATCGTGTATATATATACAACATAAAACAAATAATGGTATGCTATAAAATGGAATTACATTAGATTATATAAAAAATAAATATCACTAATATCATATTTAATTACAGTTCCATCATAATGGCAACCATAAGAGGTGGTAGGAGACAATTGAACAATCATTATTTCGTGAGGCCTTTGGTTTCCCTCCACAGGAACATTATGTTCTTCACCCGTTAGATGGAGGTGTGTGTATGTGTAGTTATAATACTTCTTATAACAATATCCTAGTATATTTTGGATACTTTTTTTTACAAAACAAATTAATAATAAGAGTTTAGGGGTTGGAGAACTAAAATAAAATAAAAGAAGCTAAGAGAAGTCGTTACCTTTAATTTGGGTAACTCCCTTGGGTTTGAAAAAAAAGGACCCTTCAAGTTCTTTCTGCCTAAGTAAAGGCTTCTAGGAGGAGGATTGGGATGTAGGGATATTAATTGGGTTGAGTTCTGAAGAGCCAAAAGGATTGAGAGGTGTGAGAAATAGGTTAGAAGTGGTGTCCTTTTATAAGGGGGAGGTGAGGCTCTTTAGAAAAAACATAATATATTATTTTATAATAAAATCATATTCGGTTTCTAATGGATCCCAAGTGGATTATTCAATGTATATGCTGGGTATTGGTCGAAAACACCTTAACCAATAGGTTTTATACAGTTTTGGGTCACATTATTAATCAAATCATTTAGTTTTAACTCTTAGTTAATTTGTTTGACATTTACCATGTCTCGTTGTATTTTTATATTATATGGTTAATAAACTTATTACAATCTACCAAGAGAACCCCAAGTGGTTCATTAATTATATATCTATCATCATATAAGTACTTTGGATGATCCTTTTATTTTTAGGAAAATTATATCAATTAATAATATAATATTTGTTTTAAAAACTCCTTTATGTCAATTTTGACACTATTTAATAATTGATTTTTTTTATAGTATTAATAACTTTATTAATTAGAACCAAATTTATTTAAGCAATCCTAACATGTCATATTA
This sequence comes from Viscum album, assembly GCA_963277665.1. Lineage (NCBI taxonomy): Eukaryota > Viridiplantae > Streptophyta > Magnoliopsida > Santalales > Viscaceae > Viscum > Viscum album. Next base: position 902,599,415 of record OY728122.1, on the reverse strand, counting down.
ACCAATAAAATTCTTTTAATTCATTAAAAGTCTCAAATTATATTTATTTGGGTATTTATAATATCAATTAATTTAATATTTCATTAATAAGGTAATTACTACATCATCATAATGTCATAAAAAACATATTTTTTTGATGTATAAAAATAATAAAAAACTATAATGTTGTATGAAATATTTTTATCTTTCCAATAAATATTTATAGTCGAAAACATAACTTATATAACCCCATGTAAAAATTAATTTACTAAAAAATATTTGTTTGTGTCATTTTTTTCGTTACATTAAATTAAATAATCTAAAGAGTCATTATCACTCTAAAATGGCCCCACGGGGTCCCAAAATTGAGCTAAGAATTCCCATGGTCTCCCATGACTCATCAAATAAGTTTAGGACATGTTTTAAGGAAATTTGTTTTATTATTATATACTTTTTATCTTGAATTACTTTATTTAACATTAACAGCGGTAAATAAAAGGAAAAAGTTACTATTCTCCAAAAATTATTATTATCTTATTGAACCACATTTTTCTACTTGATATTAACTGTGTCTCTCAAATTTTCAAAATTCCACTCACATAATCAGTAAAATATAGTTTTATTTGAATTTGAAAATTCTCCTAAGAGGTGGGTAAAAGACGGTTAAAAGTTCACTAAAATTTTTATATATCTAAAAATATTATAAACTGACTCCAATGAATTACAATGAACTTATATATGTATTTCGTATCTATTTTGACAGAAATTAATTTAAATAAAATAAAAAATTATTTAAACTAAAAAATTGGTTTTAACCAATAACTCAGTGTTTTTCACTATTCATCAAAAATTGACGTTTCTCAGAAAAATACAAAAAATTAGGCCTAATATATATTTGATATTATGAATTCAAAAATTATGTCTATTTTACCACATTCAAAAAATTTATGTTGCATTAATTAATTTAAATTAATTTTCGTTGTCAAAACAAATAGCGTGTTTTTATGAAATAGTAACTATCAAAAGATTGACACTTTCTTATATCCAGTTTAAATGTGAAATTATGTCTAATGACCCGAATTGGATTAAATGCTAAAAATATAATCTAATTATACTTTAAATTAACTCAAATTCATAATTTATCACAATTAATTATTTAGATTAAAAAAAATTTAATTAAAATTTAGTACTTTTCACTATTCATCAAAATATGAAAGTTACCAGAAAAGTACTAAAAAATCATCCTAAGCTAATTTAGATATTACGAATCCAAAAATTAAATTAATTTTGAATGATAAAATGTATAAAATTTCAAAAATTTGGTATTTCTATTCTTAACGGCTACTATGATTGGTTGTGGTGTGTTAGAACTTGATCTTGCATATAACACACGATATTGTATTATTCAAAGAGAAGCGTACTGTGAAAGTTTGGGGTGTTACATTCTCCCATCCTTTAATAAATGTCTTCCTCACAAATTATGCTCGGTATTGGAAACATGGGGTTGAAATTTCAAAATATCATAGTTGAAATCCCAAATCGAAAAATGGATTAATGAGGCCTCTATTTAAAATAAAGAGTGATAATTATGAAGGTTACTGAAAATAACACATACTAGGGTTCCATGTATGGAAACATGGATATGGAAGTGAAATCTAACCATCAATATCTGATGGAGAGTGGTAGAGAACATGGCTATGAATAGTCCAACGATCACAATGCCATAAATTTTTGATGATCTAAGGTACCATCTAGGACAACGTTTTTCTTCTAAGTTCCATTTAATAATGTTGAGGAATTAATTTAATAGATTGGCTAAGATAATAAGGAGATATACATTCTTTATAATTATATTTTTATCCCTTAATAAATTTCTACCACAAACTCATCTTTCACTACAAAACATAATACACCTCAAAAATACTCTATTTATCCTAATCGTATAGGGTTCCAAATATAGTGAAATTATAATTCACATATCAGAACCTTTAAATAAAGAAACTATGTTATACAATCTAGGGACTTCACATAGTCCAGTGGGAGGTGATAAATACCAATCTCACTATGGTTGTGTGTTCGATTCCCACAGCTTTGTCCGACGCGGAAGGTTGTCACACGGTCCACGTGTTGTCCTTTTATAAAAATACAAAAATAACCTTTCAAAAATCATCCATTCCAACCTTTAGACTTATCCATAATACTACTATCCAAACTCACAGTCCAAAATTTATAAGTAAGTTAAACACAATGAAGATCCTTTTTTCCATGTAATAAATTGTGAACACCTTCAACATGTATTATTTTAATACATGGTAACATCCTGAATTAACATAAAACTTTATTGATTACAGTCATGCTCCCTTATTCTTTATAGAATACTGGATATACTCCTTCTATATAAAAATGTTGTAATCTCCAACGATGAAAAATCAATAATCAGTTTCAAGGTAGTCAAGAATATCCAATATAATTATTCAAATCAACAATCTATTATTTCAGAATCACTATCTCATTATCAGGACCATATTAAGGATTACCTATCCTTTAACCATGTACTTTCCAAAAATAGTAGCTTACTATTATGTCACTTTTCATAGAACCATATATTCTCAAATCCTCAATAAAATAGCACTGCAGTACAATCCTTATTTATCTCTATAATTCATATAACTAGTATATTGTTGATACAACACTCAAATGAAATAATCCTATAATAACAACATAAGAACACTAGTCATTTTTCTTCATCTGTGGTAGTATCATTACTTGATTATTATCCAATAGCATCATTTGGGGAATACTCTGATGATTTAGACATTGGTTCCCGTAGTATCGCAACTTATTATAGATGAAGCATTGTACATTTGAAACCTTTTTATTACCCTTGCAATCATGTACTTGGTGTCCTTTTTCTCCACACTTATAACAATCTCACATTCCCTTCAGGTATGTTCTAGGGTGTTTCATCCCACAATTATCATATATGGGAAAATTCTTCTTTTCCCTCTTCCCTTTATCCATACTTTTCTTCTCTTGCTTCCCATCAAATCCATATGACTCAAATAATTCTTTACATATTTTATTAACAAATGATACTATTTCTTCATATGTTGAGAATACATGGGTGACTATTTCCCTTCTTAATGTAGGATTAATAATGTGAAAGATATGATCCTTCTTACTCTTTGGATCATACGTATTGCTGGAGTTCTCATTCCTTCTATTGGGCACCGTTTCGAAACGATGGCATACACTAGGTCAGTTTACGAATCACAATTCATAATTCCAAACATGTAAAATACCTAATGAAAATTTAACAGTTTATGGATATAATCCATAATCAAATAAATTTTCTTTTAGGAGATGTATACTAATAAACCCTTCATATTTCTATGTATGGAAAACAATAATTATCCTAATCATATCCCTCGTGAGTGTCGTAACCAAGAGTGCAGCAAGGCCTGTTGTCGTGTAGCAGTTCTCGTTCGAGTCTAGCATAAAGCGGTGTCTTAGGGTTTTACCCCTAGGTACATGTATTCCAGAGCCGCCTCTACCTGCTCGTATCCAGACGGGGATGTATTTCTTGGAAAACTCACAAAATCTATACATTACCAAAATTATAGGATGTTCTTCTATACTAATCTTCAAGGTCTATCTTAGGGTAATGTGCTTTAATCAGAGTTTATCTAAATCTAGTTTCCAAGGATATTGTTAAACTTCATCTGATAGAAACTGTAACGCCCCAAACCCAGTAACACAGAGTGGGTGCATTATTTTAATACATTGGCATGATTACAAGGAATCAAGTCCTGAAGGACCGATCAATTTAGCATCTTGGAAAATAGATTTCATACATGAATGTTACATTACACTTCATAAAATATTAAACAACATAATTAATCCTGTATGAAAATCATTATTCCTTTGGCTTATCCCTAAATATCAATCACAACACACTTCTTGGAATCCTGGGAAAAATAAAACATAAAAAGGGGTGAGCTCAGAAGTACAGTAAGGATAGCAATACAGTGGAAACCTTCATGGAAACCTTCATAAAAAAAGCCTAATCATTTAAGGCAATGTATAACTAAAACAAAAGCCTTTTAAACATGAACTTCATCATAATATGGAAAAAATAAAATGATGTAATTCCATTTACTTTTTCACATGGATATTCTACTAGTCGAATAATCACATGCAATATCACTAACAACTTTAATTATGATGGAATTCATACTGCCAGACTATTATAACCACCTAGTCAAGGCCTCGTGCCAAGACTACAAATAATATTTTGTCAAGGCCTTGTGCCAAGACACAAGTTTGTCTCATGAGACCTACTGATGCATCTAAGTGCTATATAGGGCTCCACCCGTCACTTATTAAGTCAAATTCATTCCTCATATGAATAGGTTTAAACATAACATAAACATTCGTATTAAAACTAGAATATGAAATGTCAGTACATTCTCCATAAACCATTAATGGTATAAAAATAACACATCCATAGTCAAACATATCACACAACCTTCATTACAATATGTACGTTTTGTATCATAATAAACCAACTTCAAATAAACTTAAAGTCCATCAAAGGATATTGACATTGATGAAATAAAAACTCTTTGAGAGAAATATCTATATTTTTAAAATAATTTAAAATTCACAAATTTATAAAGGAAGTAATTTAAAATATATTTTTGAATCAAATTTTCCCATACCACTTTGAAACTTTTGAAATGAAATATCATTTCATAACATTCAAGTCCATATAAATAAATCCTTAAAAATAATTTGAAAACATGGACATTAAATAAAAATATTTAGAAAGATATATCTTTAAAACATTAAAAATTCTAATATTGATAAAGGTTACCTTTCTGAAATCCTTAAAATATTAATTTTGAAATCATTTTTATGACAATTGGAGAAGGATATTAAAAATGTCCTAGTAAATACTTACACATAAACAATCTCGGATAATAATGAGATTGAGGAATTAACCCTTACAAATTTGGTAACTTACGAAACATACACCCCATAAAAGATCTATCAAACAACGAATATGTAAATACACATAAATTAAATTGTATTACACAAATAATACAATTATGTGCAACACGTACACCACACAAAAGGAAATAGTGTCAATATGGCATGAATCTCACGAGAATAAAGAGTGAGATGAAAACCCATTACCTTGTACTTTTCCTTGGTTGATTGTAGGTTAACCTCTTGTATAATAGTTAATTAATTTTTATTAAATTATACAAGAATAATATGTATAAATATTATATCATATATGATCTTTTAATATTGTTTTGTTAATAATATTTTAGTATTTTCGATGTTTCGGGTGTTAACTGATTAGTTTTCCTTTATATGCTTTATTACGTAAGCCGTGTTTGTTATGTATAGGTTGTATCTTATTCATATCCAGAATGATATAAATTCCTTAAAAATTACTTTTAATCATCATATGATAATTAGTCTTGAATGGATATGATGGGGAAATGAATCTCATCACGTTCGTGGAAACGGTAATCCATATGTACCCACGAACGCTACTTCTATTTCATTTTTCATTTTAAAAGGAATAAAAACCAAATGAGACATAGGTATATTATTATTCATGTATAATATAGTATCATATATATGTTACTTATTTTCATTAACAACATCCTTTATACGTTCCACGTATGGTATGAACGAGTCATATCACTTTGATGGGGCGGTAGTCCGCATTTCCTCAAATGAAATTATCGTATATATAAATACAACATGAAACGAATAATGGTATGATATAAAATGGAATTAAAGAAGATTATATATAAAATAAATATCACTAATACCATATTTAATTACAGTGCCAACATAATGGCCTCCATGAGAGGTTGTAGGAGAAAATTGAACAATCATCGTTTCGTGCGGCATTTGGTTTCCATCCACAGAAACATTGTGTTCTTCACCCATTAGATGGAGGTGTCTATATGTGTAGTTAGAATACTTCTCATGAAAATATCCTAGTATATTTTTGATACTGGTTTTGATTCAAATGTAAATAATAAGAAGTGTTTAGGGGTTGTAGAAGTAAAATAAATGAAAATAAGCTAAGAGAAGTCGTTACCTTTAATTTGTGTAACTACCTTTGATTTGAACCAAAACGGAACCTTGAAGTGACTTATGCATAAGGTATGGCTTCTAGGAGGAGGATAGGGATGTAGAGAGACGAATTGGGTAGAGTTTGGAAGAGCCAAAAGGCTTGATAGGTTTAAAGAATTTGTTAGAAGTGGTGTCCTTTTATAAGTGGGTGGAGGGGCTCTTTACTAAAAACTTAATGTATTATTTTATAATAAAATAATATTCGGTTTCTAATGGCTCCAAAGTGGATTCATCATATTCTAAGGTGGGATAGATCGATAAAAACTTAACCAATAGGTTTTAGACAGGTTTGGGTCATTTTATTATCCTTATCTTTTAGTTTTAACTCTTAGTTAATTTGTTTGACATTTACCATGTCTCGTTGTATTTTTATATAATATGGTTAAATAACATACTATAAATTTCCAAGAGAACAACAAGTGGTTAATTAATGACATAACTATCGTCATATAATTCCTTATTCTGAACCATAGATTTTTAAAAATATTATATCAATTAATAATATAATATATTTTTTAAATCTCATTTATGTCAATTTTGACACTATTTAATAATTGATTTTTTTAGTCTTAATAAATTTATTAATTCAAACAAAATTTATTTAATCAATCCTAAAATGTCATGTTAACCAATAAAATTCGTGTAATTCATTAAAAGTCTCAAATTATATTTATTTGTGTATTTATAATATCAATTATTTTAATATTTCATTAAAAAGGTAATTACTGCATCATCGTTATGTAATAAATAACCTAATTTATTTTATGTCTAAAAATTATAAAAAAATACCATGATTTAGGAAAACCTTTTAGATTTCTAATGAATATTTCTAGTTCAATATATAACTTATATATCCCCATTTAGAAATTAATTTACTAAAAGATATTTGTTTGTGTCATTTTTGTCTTTACATTAAATTAATAAATCTAAAGAGTCATTATCACTCTCAGGTGGCTCCATGGGGTCCCAAAATCGACCTAAGGATGACCATGGTCCGCTATGACTCATCCAATATGGTTAGGACAAGTGTTAAGGTAATTCTGTATTATTAAAATATACTTTCTATCTGGAATTACCCTATTTACCTTTAACCACGGTAAATAAAAGTCAAAAGATACTATTAACCAAAAAAATATTTTTATCTTATTGAACAACTTTTTACTCCTTGATATTATCCATTTCTCTCAGATTTTATAAATTGCACTCACAGAAGCTGTAAAATTATGTTTTATGTGAATTTGCAAATTCTCCTAGGAGGTGGGTAAAAGACGGTCAAAAGTTCAATAAATTTTTTATATATCTAAAATTATTATAAAATGACTCCAATTAATTAAAATGAACTTATATAAGTATTATGTATCTATTTTGACATAAATTAATTAAAATAAATAAATAATTATTTAAATAAAAAAATTGGTTTTAACCAATAACTCAATATTTTTCACTATTAATCAAAAAAAATTGATGATTCTCAGAAAAATACCAAAAATTTGGCTTATGATATATTTGATATTATGAATTCAAAAATTATTTCTATTTTAACAAATTCAAAACATATAAGTAGCATTAATTAATTTAAATTAATTCTCTTTGTCAAAACAAATAGCGTGTTTTTAAGAAATAATAACTATCAAAAGATTGACACATGCTTATGTACAATTTAAATGTGAAATTATATCCATTGACCTACATTGGATTAAATGGTAAAAATAGAATCTAATTATAAATTAAAATCTCTCAAATTCATAATTTATCACAATTAATTATTTCGATTAAAAGAATTGTTTTTAATTAAAATTTAGTAATTTTCACTATTCATCAAAATATGAAAGTTATCAGAAAAGTACCAAAAATTTACCCTAAGATAATTTCGATATTCTGAATCTAAAAATAAAGATCATTTTGAATGATAAAATTTATAAAATATCAAAAAGTGGGTATTACTATTCTTAACGGCTAGTATTATTGGTTGTGCTGTGTTTGAACTCGAAGTTGCGTATAACAAACACTATTGTATTATTCAAAGAGAGAAGTACCGTGAAAGCATGGGGTGTTACACCTATTATACTGAATATGATTTTTTCAAAGGGTTGAATAATATTTTTGTCTGACTTATATTTTTGGATGACAATTAATTGAGGTCACCATGATGTTTCAAATAATATGAGACATGGGTGAATGAACTGTGGTTATATGCTTCTGTATGAAAATGACATTTTATATAAGGAGGGTAACTTGGTTGAACATGTTTATATAAATTTTTGGGTATATAATTATAATATTGGATATGTTCAGGAAATGGATGGATACTAGGAACTAATGTTATTGTAAGGCTGTTCATAGGAATGTCTTTAACCAGGAGGCCTCTAATGAGGTTCAGATGTGGGTATGCACTGTTAATGAAATATTTCGATCGGGATAAGAACCTGTTGTTTTATAAAAAAACATACTGGGAAGCATGGATTTTCAAGAGACCATTGGTTTAATTTATTTCACTGAAATATGTATTTGGGTGATATCGTTCATGGTCTTTCCAGAAGATCCTGATTATTGTAGTGGATGTAGTTTCAAATGAAATACGGTTCATGGATGCTTTGTGTATGAGTGTGGATTGGTGGTGAATTTTGAATGGAAATCATGGTTCAGAAGTGGGGGTTAAGTGAGTATGAGTTGTGAGCGGCATGGGAGTCTGGGATCCTTTTCTTATCATGTTGTCCCATAGAGGGAGGTGACCTCAACAATGGATATGTTTTTGGTGGTGTTCTATGAAAAAGTTGCAGCATAATTCATCTAGTGACGATTATTCCCAAAAATATTACATCATCCTAGGTGCGTTGAGAATATCTAGATTTTTGATGAGTAACTTGAAGATTATTTTGTTGGATGGAAAAATATCATAGAGATTATTCTCATGTCAGGGGTATATGTTGCGATGGATGATGGGATGTACATAATCAATTATTTTTTGGTGAGGTCCTATGGATGAACAAGTCACCGATGAATGTCTTAGGTTGCATTGATTCTAGATGGGAACAGGCATTAGGGGATCTTCATTTTCTCATTTTGGGAAAATTCTAGATTGTCATGTCAATGTGTTTGGGGGTGGTTTGTGAATTATATTAAGTGTTATGGCAGGAATATACCATAGAGAACAATTGTATTGACACTCCTATGGTGGGGAGTGATAGATTAATACTAGTATTTGAGAGGAGAAGGTTTAGTTGATGTAGTGGGATCAAGATTCCTATGAAGAAACCTTGAGTTTCACCCTAGGACTCTCTTGAGGGCTGGGTTGGCCATGATTAAGGTGGTTGATCGATCCAAGTGATGGCCTTAGGCAGAGAGTAGTTTGAAAATAATTCAAATTTTTTTTGTTAATTTTTCTAATGTGGTGGTAATATGTTCCAATGATTTTTGGAAAGAGGAGTCAGTTTCTTTAACTCAAATGATGATTGAGATTAGACTTGGGTAAGTGTCTACAGTTGGTATTGGGATGTATTGAATTTTAATGGATCTTTTTCCATGCGATGTAGTTTCATTTTAATGGTTAATATTAACGTTCCATGATGATTCTGTTGGGGATAACTTGAATTTGTCGGAGTGGGGTACATATGATGAATTTTTTAAATCTCATTTAGTGGATTATTTTTGGGTGAGAGGAATTTTTCAATTTCACTATGGGTTTGAGTGAGATCATATCCTTTCATTGTTAATGTATTAATTGTAGGTGTTCTTTTTATGGGGATGTGGATGGAAGAAGTGGAAGTGACAATGCATTGGATGGGAGTGATACAGTGATAGAAGAATTTCATCAGAGTTAATGGATGTCCTCATAGAGAGTGTTGGATTATATTGATTGGCATCAACTAAATAGTCTAATAGGGAATGTAAAAAAGAATTTTCATTATAGTGTGGTGTGGTTGGAGTGAATCATGTTAGTTTTGATGTTGTAGTGGAATGTGATACATGTAAATGATGTTTTGATTGACTTAGGTCTACTTTATCAGTGTCCTCAAATTGATGGTGTGGGAATTTCCTCCTGAATGATTTCTACAGCAATGTCAAATTGCAGTGTGATGTCCATATAGATGTTCGGCCACAATGTGTAGGGAATGCACCAGGTATGTTTTCAATGTTTTTTTTCGTATTCTGGAGACCATTCATCAATATTGGGGTTTCCAAAAAACAATATATGATGAGAATAATCATAATGGCTGAGTAGTTGGTGGATGACGTGATCATAGAATCATGTTGAAAATAGTTGGAGTTTTTCCATTGGATGATATCGTGTTTTGTTACCCAATATTCATTTTGGGAGATAATAAAATGGTGAAAAAGAATTTTGGTCATGATATATGAAGTGGATCAGACTGATGGAGTGATTATGGGTTCTTACATATTGGTATGATGTCGTGTGTGAAGTTTTTGTGAGATGTGAATTAGGAAATGTAGCCTATGTTTTCCAAATGATGTTTTAGTGGAGGACATATTGTTGAAGGCGATATGTTCTTTTATGATTATATTGTATATGTTTTGGGTTGATGTAAGAAGGTGTAATGGGGAAAGATCATGCCTTTGGTTTAGGTTTTATGTCATTATAGTAATGATGAGGAAGAAACATGGGAATGTGTCACGTATAAGTGAGTCTAGTTGCTTGATCTCCTATTTAAGAAGCCTCATAACACTTGGAAATATGTTTCGAGGGCTGAAAGTTATATGGATGGTAGGATATAAGATCCCAGACATCATAGAGGTGTGTTATTGTTTAAATATTGTTTTCAATCTCATGAATCTGGATAATGAAATGTATGTGTGTATGTGGAACCAAAAGGTTGTTCTGGGGGTTCAGTAGTTGATTGTAATTAAAAAAAAATCCAGCCTATACCATTCACACAATTTTTGCATGGTCATATAAACTATGTGACCTATCTAGGAAAATAATGCAACCTTAGATAGTGAACTATCACACATACGGACCTTGGTTTTCAAACACTATGACTTGTCCATTTTACGATGAGACCTCACCTTCCTTAAATATTGACATTCTCATGGTTTGTACATGGTTTGGAAAACCATGATGGTAAACCGTGTTACCTAGTAAATTTGAAAAAAAATTATTTTCCATTATAATATATTTATGTTAACAAAAATATATTCCATATTTTTTCTATTATACCCTAATGGTGAGCAAAGGCTCTCAAATCTCTCAATAGATTGTCCTCCCTCAACTCTAGGCCTTTTGGAGCCCCATTAGTTGCATAACAATGCTCTAGGTATGTCTAATCATCTAATTTATTCTCATTTCTTGATTAGGGTTTCTGTTTTGTGTGATATTCTATTGATGAGCTAGAAAAATATTTTTCTATTAGAATCTTGGTTATTGATTTCATGAAGGGGTTGAATTGGGACCTAAGAAATTGATTAGGAGTGTGTTCACCAATTAGATCATGGTATATGGTATATATATCATATACTATTTTTATTAATATGAATTATGCATATGAGTATTTGTTATTGTTTCCCTTCTATTGATCAAGGATTATTTTTAGTGGGATTTGATAAAATTGGGTTCTAAATAGTGATTTAAAACCCTCAGGACCCCATTGGAATGCATTGAGGATGGATTGAATTATTTGGGCCACCCATGTGGTGTGTTGACCTTCCAAAACCAAAGAATTGAAAAATTCAATGGTGGAATTGATGTGTTATACCAAATAGCCCATTTTGAACATCACAATTTGCGTAGTAGGGTTGACGATAGAATATTTTTAGATTTTAATAGGATTGTTAAAAGAACAATGGTATGTTTGGAATGACATAAATAGTTGGTTAATTAGGTTTATTGAGATACTATCAAATGTATTAGGAATTATGAAGGAATTCATAATGGGTTAGAATATGTGGAATTATGAACCTATTTAATGGGAAAATTCAAATGAATTTAAGAACATATTAATATGGTTTCATAAGGGGATTGATGAATTTGTTTAATGAGTTAATAAATTAGAATAATGGGGTATACTGAATGTGTTTTTTTAGAACCCACTATATTTAATTAACACAACTAATTATTATAAATCATGAAAAATAATCATGATCATAAATCATGCATATTTATGATTCATGTTAAATTTCGTTTAATCATGTGTTATCTTATTTTATCATGATTCATGTGGTTTAATTATGTTTAATTTTGATTATATATAACCATGATCTAATCTGTTAGTGTATTACTAAATAAGTTAGAATAGTAGATTTTGGCTAAGTCTATTTCAAAAAAACATGTCCTATTAAAATTTGAGTCAATGATAAATGACTAACTGATACATAATTTACCAATAAATACTTAAGATACCAATGACATGAGATACTGATAGAGAACCTGACGTACCACAACCTGACATACTAATACCCGTCCTACCATCAAAGAAACTGATCGTCACTCATAATTTTTCTATTCATAAGCAACCGATTTATAATTTACTGACACGTCATCTATCGCTACAGCTACCGATCAATCTTGAGTAAAAAATGAATTATTAATTACCCTATAGAATGATCTACCAATATAATGAATTAATGATAGTCTTAGAAACTGATAGTCTGAGATACCAATGGAATGAGATGACTATTGACTAAGACACATATGATCTGTCTCATAAATTCAATCTTATAAATAATTATCATATTTTAATTATTTAATGATTCTAATTTTATTAATTATTTTCTTAATAAAATACTAATGTCATTTTTATGCGATCAATATGTGGTATGAGGTACCATAACATGGTTGAGAACATGCCCAATGTCAGCTGACATGTATAAAGTGCAAAACTGATTCATAAGCCTCATATACATATATATGAGAAGTTAAGGAGAGAGATGGTACACTATAGAAAAAATCATCAGAGTTTCATTTTGTTCAAACATGAAGACATTACGGAGAACCAAAACACCATGAACATCTATATCAATAAAACATAGAAGAGAATACCACTTTGAGAAAGAATATATCATCCTTGTGAAAAAAGATAGAACAAGAAAACAACAATTTATTTTGATTTCTGTTTCTGTAAGTTGACATCAAATTCACTTCTAACATCTCGAAGGAGTCTAGAAACGACATAGCACATCACATATATCTTTATAATCCCAATTCCCATTATATTTCTCTTCATATGTTCATTAATTACATTTTGTGTAGTGAGTGTGTCTTGTTTTATAAACACACAATGAATCCTATTTAAATCTAGAAGATACATTGATATCATCACCAACATACCTCTTTACACCATAAAATCCCACATATATTAGTGGATGATGACTATGTGTGTCTTTTGTATTTGTTTTTTACTCCCAAAAATATTGTGGAAGAGTTTTTTTTACCTGGAATGTTTTTTTATTTTATTCTACCTGAATCAAGGGTGGGGATCATGTTTATTTATTATAATTTATTAGTGTTAGGTGATCACCAAGTGGATAGGATTATGTATTGACTTGAGGATGAAGTTCTTTTTACAATCATTTTTCCTTTTCAAGATTAATTTTCTTTATAAAAATTTGTTTATTCAAACCAGATTACATTCCATTACACTAATAGTATATTTTATATAGTGATTACATTTTAATTTTATCTAGTTAAAAATTTAAAAAATAAAAATAGTAAATCATATTATCTTATGTAATGACTAATAAATCTATGAGAAATCATCCAAAAAATCAATTCTTTTATAAATATTCTATTTTGGATTGCTATCCTATATTGGTTATTAAATTGTGGGATTCTTAAATAAATAATTTTGACAAATTTTTTATAGGAACACAATTCACCGCATTTTGAGTTTCTTAATATAACCATCCACATTAATTTAATATAGTGGTTTTGAAATGTGATATAATAGTTTTACTTGAGAAATGATAAATTTGATAATGGGTTAATGTTTGTAGATTGATCAATATTGCCTAATATATGTGAATTGTTTAATATACATAATTTTTTAAGTCTTGATCATGGGAATTGGGATAAATTGGTATGTAATGTAATGAAAATTTTATTAAATGATTTTGGAATATTATCAATTACCATGTTGATCATTATGAAATAATATTCTTATTTCTAAAGGTTATGTTTTATTGCGATATGACATGTATTTGGTGGATTGTTAAATAATCATGCAAACATGGATTTGTAGGGAGGGGTATTGACTTCAGGTTCTACTATCACGGCTCTAGTTATATTGAGTCTCAAAACTCATCCCCAAAATTCAAGGTTTAGGGAAGGGGAAATAAAATCAATTTCATTAATGTATGTATTCCATCATGACTATATCTCAGAGTTGAGGATAATGTTTTAATGTGATGTGATTATCCCTAATGAGATACATGCATGATTTATTCATTTATACCTACTGTTTAATTGACATACACCCATGTGTAGAAGATTTATAATCCAAAACTATGGAACACATCATGAAATTGGACCAAGTAAAGAATATGGAATAAAAAACATAGATGTTAAAAATGATAGAAAAGTTTAATGTAATGATTTTTAACTAAAATTACTTCGGTTGAACTTGTTTACTTGTCATTTATTTTTTACATGCATGAACAATCTGTTAGACTGGATACTTTTTATAAACCAGTGGTTATAGGATACTCAGTTGTACTCACACCTTTCTTCGGCCACCGTAGGGTACCAGAGGAGACTTCATTATTGCAGGTTCATATAAGGCAAAGAGATTAGTAAAAAGGAGTTGAGTAGATCATGGGATATTAATGGATACTGATATAAAGTTAGAGTGTGGACTATTTTGGGGATTCCATAGTTTTTCATCATTTTTGAGTTCTATAAACCTGGAACTTCATTATGACATGAAATATTTACTATTGGTTGTCGATTGTATAATTTTATAAGGAGATGGTTATTTAGGAACATTAATTTATTATTGTATATTGTTCACAAAATTATATTTATTTTCGTTTCTATATTAATCGGGTTAGATGTGTACAGTCTCTCCACATGCATTTAAGACCCTCACACCTAGCCAAGAATCTCTAGTAGACAAGAAGGTACAGTTAAGGCAAGCAACAACCCTTCTCAGGGAACCTATTTAGTGGATTTAGGATCATGGACACTATATTATCGTTTTGAAATGTTATGATCATGTTCTCATACACATATTTTCATATTATTCCTTTTTGTCTTCGTTATTTACTATTATTGAGCATCTCATCTAACACATTCTATGGATTCCATTCCCCTTGTACTGAATAATGTATTTAACTATGATATGAATATGAAGGTACAAAAATGATTATCTTGTTGAGTGGTATTGAAGGTATTTCACTAAATTATATGTTATTTCACCCAAAATCCATAGTCATTGAACAATTATAGTCATAAATAATATGTTTGTGTAATTTATTAAATAACAATCCAATAATATGTTATAAATATGTATGAATTTCCTAGGAATCGATAATAACTCAATAATATTTGTTATTGATGGAAAATTTAGCCTCCATAGAAATTATATAACACTATATTCATGAATATTATTATCCAATTTTCCTTCATCCACAATTATATTTTCTTATAATAAAAATATATCATTATGAGTTGATTATTCCATATTTTCTATTTATTTTTTCTGAATAATTTGGAAATGTATTGAAATTCTCCCTCAATAAATGAATCAAAAATCTATATTTAATAAATCCAATAAAATACAAAATTTGTACACCAGAATTTTGTATAAAACTCCATGATAATTCAGACTCAAAACATTATCCAACATTTTTCCATATATGGGAGGTAGTTTATTGGCTGATCAAAATCATTGAGTATCTCTATGCATCATCATTTTATAATTTTCAGAAATTTTTCCAAAAGATATACTGTATAATTCTAGGATCTATATACAAATATCATCAATGACTATGGAGATTATTCCTCCATGTATTTCGTAGAAATAATTATGTATTCCATTTAAAAATAATGGGGTAGATAAATGTTTAATGGTTCTTGAACATTATTAATTCATATGAAACAACTCTTTCATTAAGAATAATTATAATCCTGGTACTTTTATAAATTTATCATTGCATATAAATTTTTTAGTAAATATTATTACTATGAATGAAAATTAGTAAAATAATTGAAATAAAGAATTAATATTATCCTACCAATCCATTGAGACTATACATTTATATTATGTCTATATTTATTGGAAACTCCCTATCTAAATGTTTCAATAAAAAATACACTAATATTGCATATTTGGTTAAATTTTGACCATGAAAATAAATCAAAAAATGAAAAAATCATAGTTTTTAAATTTCTTAAATAACATTTCTCCCATTAAATCTTCATGAATGATACTAATATAGATATTGTCTAAATAATATATTAAAAATTATACCATAATATATTTTGTAAATATAAAAAATAAAATTATATTTATAATAAATGAATACTATATTCATTTGAGTCAAAAATATTTATGGACATTTATTTAATAAAAGATGAATAAATGAAAACACGTAATGTTTATAACATGTGATATATTTCGTTACTAGAGTATAACATGTCCCATGAGACAATTGAGAATACACTATATAATGATAAGTCATTCAAAAATATATTCATCCTTATTTTTGATCAATCAAGTCATCAAAGTGGGGATGTGATATTCATTACTTGTAGTAAAATAAATAATTTCATCATATAAAATTTGAAAAACTAATACATATCAGTTTCATATAAATAATTATAGGGGAAATCAAATGTGTGATAACATGGGATATTAATCCTTTACTACAAACCCCCTCTATTACTGTCAACATCTACACAAATTCAATTCTATCCATTCAGTAAGAAGGATTAGATATTTTTTTTGCTTTAGGGATGTGTTCAATAAAAAAAATAACACCACATTTAAGAGTATTGAAGATGATTTTTTACAAAACCCATCAAAATATTTATGTAAAATATATACATATTCCATTATTATGATACCATTACCATCCATAGGATTTATTTTCATTTCATCTCATAGAATTTTGTTTATTGATTTATACTATATTTGTATCATTTCATTATCTATATGGTGAAGTATTCTCTCTTATGATATAAGATTCCACAAATAACTCAAGATTCATATTCTCATTCTAAACAAATAAAATTATAAAAGGTTAATTTACAAGCAAATAAATAATAAACATTGTATAAAATTTTATGATATGTATAATTACCATTATTCTAAATAAGGTATTTCTATGAATCATAATTTTTACAATGTGATATATTCTTTTTCAATAATATTTCTTGAATGAATCATTTTTGTAAACTACATTCTTATAGTTCTAGAGAATGATCTTTTTTAAAATGTGGAATATATAATATATTGAAAATATTATTAATAAAATTACACATTATGAAAATTTTATTTTATCATTAATTTACATGACAACGCATCTATATGAAAATTAACATCAACAATAGTAATCATATAATTTTAAACTCCAGCTATGGTAATTTTTATGGAATGATATATTAACACTTAGGGATTTGGTTTGTATTCTCCCCCATATCCATACCATTGAAGTAATGGATAACATTATTTTTTTTTCACATGAATTGATTATAATGGGAGCCACTATCACTAAACTTACAACTAACCCTCATATCCTTTATTCATTTAGATTTATTTTTTAATAAATAACCAGGATAATAAATAACTTCCAACATGCCATTCATTATTACTAAATCAATTAGTTTGCACATAAAGTCATCCATAAATTTTTTTTCATGGATTAAATTGATGATATAAGAAATTGAAAATTATTTTTTACTACAGATAAAAATTATACTATATATTATGGTGACAAAAAGGTTTAGAAGATCAATTCCATTGGATTTTTAGACTTAATCCCAATAATAAAATGATAAATGTTACTCCTTAGATTATTTATGTGAACGTTTTCATTCCATTATTATCTTGTAGTGATAGTTTCATATTCCAACATAGTATTCTATACCAAATATATTAGGAATTGGAATTTCCTCTCCATTTAATATATTGTTTACCATTAAAATATTCATCGTTGAATATCAATTAAAAAAGTAACCATTTTACAATTTATAATTTGTAATATTATTTATGATAGTATATAAATTAAAAATAATATCGGTATATTATATTAATCAATGCACTACAAAAATATAATTTTGACTTTAATTACGGCCAAAACACAACAATATATTATTACCATACTACATCCATTTTAGAACATCCAAAGAATTATTAGTTCCCTTTAAGAAAGCATTATTTGGTTTTTTAATGATATCCAATTAATATAACTAGCATTGTTGAAAAATATGTTTATAAAAATAGTAATGTTTATCTACCGTATCATAGTTTCTTTCCTCTGTAAATAACTTCATAATAAAAGCCCTAAAACCCGTAGTGTTGGCATGATCATAAGAAAAATACATGTATTTTATATGAGAGTTTTTATAATATCATATTCATCCAATGGGATCCATTTATAATATATGTGAGCAACATAATTGTCTCCAAATATCATAAATATTTATCCTAATTATAAAGAAACAAGTAAATGTTCCCATTTTTTAATTCATTATCTTAACTCTTATGATATATATTTTTATCTAATATCAATTTACCAAGGATCCTATATTTTTACATTGATGATCATAGTAAGAAACATGAATATATTTTCCTATAGGTGGTTTCAAGTCAATTAAATTTATGTAGGATAAATTTATTAACTATGAATAGTTAATTATTTTATCAGTCAAGAGAGAATATATTTGTAAATTTCTTATATAATACATTCATAATATAATTTATAACGTGAAATAAGTTTTTATCATTGAATATGTTTCAATAATTACTTATAAATGTCCTATGTAATAGAAAACATAATACATAATTAAAATAAATGATAATTAGGTAAATTATCACTATAGATTCTTTTAGGAAAAGGTAATTCACTTAAAATATGGAAGGACGCATAATTGATACAGATATAATTTAATTAATAACTTCAGGATAAAAAATATCCTTATAAATAAACAATATAATTACCAAATGGATAATAATATATAATATCTTAATGAAAAAAATGCATAATCTTGGCTGACCTGGCCATTCTAACAAGGCATCATTCAATGAATTCATCACCCTTACAATCATGATGTTTTTCCTAAAATTTTATAGATTTTTTATATTAAAAAACAAAAATTAATTGGAACAACAATTTTTTTAATTAGAATAGTTGATGGTTCAAATTTATATCAATTTCAGGACCCCATTAGTAAAATATATATTTATAATGCATTCCACATGTATTGAATTAATAGTATAATTCACATTCAATGTACATAATAAATAATTAATAAAATTTATTTAATGATGAATAAAGATCATCAATATTTACGTTATAAAAGAAAAAAATCGTAATAAGGTAATAATACTAAAATAATATTTTATAATGGTGTATAGTAAATAATATATTTAAAGGGTAAATATACCAATAATACAAAATAATATGGTTATAATGGAGAAAATTTATTTGTATTGAATAATGGAGAGTAATAGAGTTCAAGATCACTTCAATGTGAATGGTCCTATAATAAGGTATAATGTTTAAACAAATAAATAATAATTGATGGAAAATTAATAATTTAATATTATGGAACATAATTAAGTAATGTATTTTTATTTTTATTTTTTATTATGTATAGAAACATTATAAATTACTATACTTATATTTTTTTAATTATATGTTAAATACCACATTATAAATAATTTCCAAAATTCAATTAAACCTCTAAAAAAATATGCATATTCTAATTTATCCAATTAAATAAAAAATTATTAAAATTATTTATAGTTATATTATAAAATAAATTATTAATTTAATATTCAAATATATATAGATAATAACATTCATATGTAACACCCCAAGCTTCCACGGTACACTTCTCTTTGAATAAGTCAATAGCATGTGCTGTACACAACTTCGAGTTCTAACACACCCCTACCAATAAAACTAGCCATTATGAAAAGTAATACTCACTTTTTGAAATTTTATAAATTTTATCATTTAAAACAGACTTCATTTTTGGATTCATAATATCGAAATTAGCTTAGGGTGATTTTTTGCTATTTTTCTGAAAACTTTCAATTTCTGATGAATAATGAAAAACACTATGTTATAGTTTAAATTTGAATTTTTATTTAAATAATTAATTATTTAATTTTATTTTATTTGTCAAAATAGATACATAATAGCTATATAAGTTCAATTTAATTCATTAGAGTCCATTTATAATAATTTTAGATATATAAAAATTTTATTGAACTTTTTACAGTCTTTTACCCACCTCCAAGGAGAATCTGCAAATTCACATAAAACATAATTTTACCGCTTCTATGAGTGGAATTTCAAAAATCTGAGAGACTAAATTGAAATCCATAAGAAAAATGGGGGACAATAAGATGAAATTAATTTTCCGTGAATAGTAACTTTTTACTTTTATTTAACACGGTTAAAAGTATATAGAGTAATTAAGGGTAAAAATTATATTATTATTACCCTAACACATGTCCAAATTCTATTGGATAAGTAAAATTCGACCAAAAAAACTTCGGGAATAAAATATGATCCTCCTTGGTCAACTTTTTTTTGACTATGCCATTTTTTTTATTTAATGCAAAGAATTGTTTAAAGATTCAAAATCAATGTTTAATAACTAAAACATTATTAATATTGTGTTTCACATAAGATAAATTCCACTATAAATATTAATTAGAAATATAAATATATTTCTTACATAATAGTATTTTATTAATATTTTTTAGACATCAGATAATATAATTTATTTATGACAAAATGATGATGCAGTAATTACCTAATTAATGAAATATTAAATTAGTCCATATTATAAATATCCATGTAAATGTAATTTGAGACTTTTTATCAATTTCATTAATATTCTAGGTTAACATTACATGTTAGGGTTTGTTAGATGAGTTTTTTTCTAAGTATTAATGCTATTATGAATTTAGTAAAAACAAAATACCAAATTGTGTCAAAATTGACATAAAAGAGTTTTTAAATAAAATATTATTTTATTAATTGATATTATATTCCTAAAAATATATGGTCAGGCCAAAGGAAATATATAATATTATTCGTATCATTAATGAACCACTTGGGATTTTCTTGAAAATATATAGTAAGTTTATTAACCATATAATATAAATATACAATGAGACCTGGTAAATGCCAAACTATTTAACTAAGAGTTAAATATAAAAGATAAAGTTAAAATTGGGACCCAAAGCTATATAAAACCTATTGGTTGAGGGTTTGTCGACCCATATCTACATAAGACTTTAAATAATTCATTTTGGAGCCATTATAAACCGAAAATGAATTTATTATAAAATAATATATCTAGCTTTTCCTAAGGTTCTCCTCACCCCTCTTATAAAAGGGAACTCCCCATTCTCTCTAATTAGAACTTTAAAATCCATTTCACTTGGCCAAAATCTACTCAAATACCCTCTCAACTATCCTCCATTAATCATAGAGTCCTTAATTTAGTCAGAAATCCAACTTAAGGAGCCGTTTTGATCAAATCAAAAGGAAGAACCCGAAGAACAGGTAAATATTTCATCACCTCTATCAAGTTCCTTTCTTCATCCACTTCCTTTTTCTATATTGATTCCATTCTAAAATAATAACACCATTATATTCTATATACTTAGATGTTATTATAAATATTGTACAACCAAATTCATTATTCTATCTATCCTTTGAATGACATGTCACCATACGTGTGTACGTACGGCTTACCGTCTCCACGTCGTGCTGTAATTGTAATTCAATACATTATTATTTGGATGGGTATAATAATGATGTGTAACTGATTTAAATAATAAATATAACATGATTATTATTCTTTATATATGATATACCATCCAATTATATTTTATTTTAATATCAAAAGAATGATATTGTCGCTCGTGCATAGGTACGGATTACCGTCACCACGAACGCGATGAGATTCATTCCCCATAATATCCATTGAAGACTAATTTTCATTAGATGATTAAAAATAATTTTTCAAGACATAACATATTTCTGAATATGAATAAGATACATCCCATCCATAACAAACATTACTTACATAACAAATCATATAACGGAATACAAATCAGTTAACACCCAAAATGACGATAATACTAAAATGTTATTAACAAAGCAATGTTAAAAGATCATTTATGATATAATATTAATGTAATTTTTTTATATTTTAATAACAGTTATTTCACCATTATAACTGAGTTTAACCTACCCTCGCCTGAGGAAAAGTACATGGTAAGGGTTTATTTTACACTATCTTCATTATCGGAGGTTGTCTATACGTAATTATCTTTTGGGATCTCTTTACCATCCACATCCATGTTTCATAAAACCATATTCCAAAACATTTTTACTATTTTTTTTACTATGGAATAAAGTCATTTATACCCTTTTTTGACTTTTATAAGATTTTTATAATGAAATCTTTCAGTCATTTTCCAAACGAGGTCCTTTACAACCTTTTCGACAAAGTTATAGTTTGAATGTCTTTTTTTATCTTATACGGCAGGTGAGGTGATTTTCTGCCGTTATGACATCAACAAAGCTTCCCATACAAGCTTATTAGAATACATTCAAAAATAAATTTTTTCTTTTATAATTACCTAAATTTTAAATGATTTCAAAATAGAAAGATATATTCTACAAAAAAAGGTTTTTATTTCATCTATGTCAACATTCTTTGATGAATTTTAAGATTATTTGATTTTTTACGATACAAAACATCCATATTGTATTGAAGGGTTTGTTATATGATTGACTATTGATGTGTTATGTTTACACCATTCATGTATTATGGATACATTATTGAGATTTTTATGCTATTTTTAATACGAATGTTTATGTTATGTTTAAGCTTTTTCATATGAGGAACTTATTCGACTTAGTAAGTGACGGGTGGGGCCTGCTATAGCTCCTCGATGCATCATTAGGTCTCATGAGACAAACTAGTGTCTCGGCACAAGGCCTTGACAAAAACTTATTTGAATTCTTGGGACAAGGCCTTGACTATGTGGTTATGAAAGATTGACATTATGCATTCAACCATTATGAAAGTAGCTATTGATATTTCATGTGATTATTCGACTAGTAGAATATCCATGTGCGTAAGTAAATGACATTATTTTGAATTATATTTACCATATTATTATGAAGTTTATGTTGAAAAGGCTTTTGTTTTAGTTTAATACATTTACTTAAATGTTTATTCTTATGTATGAAAGTTTCCACTATGTTATTATCCTTAATGACCATCTGAGATCACCCCATTCTATGAATTATTTTTCCAAGCATGTGAAGAAGTATATTATGACTATCCTACAGGGATAGTCTATGGGATATCATTATTTTCTATGAAAACAATGTTGTTGTAGTTTCCCATTTTATGATGCAATGTAAACCTTATGAATGTATCTAGTACATACAAGGCCACTAAACTAATCGGTCTTTCGAGACATGATCTGTTGTGATCATGACAATGATACATAATAATGCACCAACTCTGGGTAACAAGGGTCGGGGCATTAAAGATGGTATCAGAGAATGTTTAGTACAAACCTTGTAATCTTTATTTAGATAAAATATGATTAGAGCATATAGCCCTAGGATTGAAATTGAGGATTAGTATAGAATAACTTCCTAGAATTTTTGTACTGTAGAGATTTTTTGAGTTTTACAAGAAATACATCCCTGTCTAGATAAGAACAGGTAGATGCATCTCTGGAATTGATGTACCTTGGGGTAAAACCTGAAAGCACTGCTTTGATCTTGACTCGAACGGGAACTGGTGCACGGCAATGGGCCATACTGCACTCTTGGTTACAACACTCTCTGGGGATATGCTTAGGATAATTATCATTTTCCTTACAAACCATTATGAAGGTTTTATGACTATATAATTCCTCAAAGAAAACATTTTTATTATTATGGATTATATCCATAAACTGTTCAATTTATGTTAAGTGTTTTACAAGTTTGGATATATGTATTTTGATTCATAATCTAATCTAGTTTATTCTATTGTTTAGAAATGGTTCATAGTGGAAGGAATTGAAAATGTATCAATTCACCCACTCCAAGTAGGGATTTCCCTCCTACACAAGAGAATTATAGTTGAGCTGGTGATACAACTAGTGTTGATCAGCTTATCACCATACTAAGAAAACTCACTCAGGTTATGAATAATAACCTTACCCATATGGAGAACCCTAACTCGTAGTGTGGAGGGTCAATGTTAGATCGATTCATGAGGAAAAAACCACCAACATTCAATGGGGTTACAAATCCACTAGTAGCAGAGCAATGGATAAATTCCCTAGTGAAAATATTCCATGCCTTAGGGAGCAGTGAAAGGGAAAAAGTTGTCATGACAGTTTCCCACCTCACTGGAGATGTTGATCAATGGTGGTCATTGATTCAAAACTCAAAGGAAGATGATGAAGTATCAAATATAGAATGGAGGGAGTTTTGTAATGTCCTGGTTCCGGATGCCACCTAGAGGCATCCTGTACCCGGTTGGTCACATGGCCTCAAGCGCATTTCCTCAAATTCTAGAGGCTACCGACTAGCAGCGAGGGAATTGGGTGTAATAGTGGGGAATGTAAGCCCTCATTGTAAGAGTACACATCGAAAAAGAGAAATAATAAACAATAACAGAATTAGTAAACAATCCATACACAAATGAACAACGAAAGACTAAATATGATAAACAGAAGGAGCACATATGTATAGATATGATTCATGACACATATGTCTAGGAAAGCAGCCAAACATGTCACAATGCTGAATAAAACACAAAGCTAAAGTACAAAAGAGAACAGATATGAAACTCCTCAGCATTGCAGGCCTCGGTTTGGTCCCATGCTCTCATGATCCAATGCAAATTAAGGACCTGAAGATGAATGGCTCTTTCCCTCGTCTATACCTACAACAATATAATCTGTTTGGGTCTAATAGCATGACCTAAATATGGTGTGAGACTAAATCCCAGAAGGCAACCACCTGATGATCTGTTCCTAATAGTCTGTGAGTATATGGTAGGTAATAGTATAGTAAGCAGAAAATAGTATGATACACAACATCATACAATCCACAGGTTAACATGTAATAGTGAAGAAAACAACTAACCAGAAACAAGAATCCCTCTGGGATGTACTCACATCCATCCCCTCTAGTCCTATCCAAAAATTACCAACAACCCTTTTGGAAGTGCATTCATCCAAACCCCTCTGGTTTGGTCATATGTAATTATAAGACTCTCTGAGGAAGCACACTCAGTCAATTCCCCTTATAGTCTAAGGTAGTCAGGGACTCTCTGAGGAATATCATGCAGTCAAATCCCTTTATATCCCCAAGTTCGTGAGTCTATCTGATGAAGCTCACTCGTTCAATACGTCTTATAGCCCCAGGTAATTCATAAAATTTAGGATGAAGCTCACACATTCAATTCCTCCTATATCCTAGAATGGTTTAATGAAATTGAAACAAAACACAGACTCCTCAAGGATTCTCACTCAGTCTACCACCATATAGTCTATAAATCTCAAGACTCTCTATGAGAAGCACACTCGGTGTATCCTCCTATAGTCTCTAATATCCAATACTCTTTGTGACGCTCACTCGGTCTATCCACTATAATGTATAATGTCAAAGACTCTCTGAGGAAGCTCACTCGGTCTATCCCCTTATTTTCTATAGCCCCAGGTTCTCACGTCCCCATGCCAGTCAGTTCATAATAATGCTATAAGGACAATGTAAACCTACTGGGTAGCTTGGCTAGGTAGTCTACAACATAACAAGCATGTCAGAGAACAACACTCCATCCTACGGTCACAAGGCATGGAAAACAGGTAAAACGGTCAAAGACTGAACAAGAACAAAAGGTAATAAATAGGAAAAATCATGGGAAAAACATCCAATAATATAAATTATCCTCATACGTAACCAAATCACCTCTACACAAGCATAAAATAATGGAAATAAAACAATAGGGGAAAACATTAAACACGCAATACCCCGTTCAAGGTTATTGGTGGAATTTCCACATAAAACTCAAGGACTTTGAACGGAAAGGCACAAACCACCTACCATGATTCTAGGAGATCGATATACTTGAACAAAGAGGCTTTAATCTCCATAGAACATCATTGATCTACAAAAACGTCCAAAAAAATCAACCCATGATAACAAGAGAAAGAGGAGGAATTGGAAAACAAATCTCTAGGGGAAGGAAGATCATACCACTGCGGTTCCAAGGTAATTGAAGGTGGTCGATTTGAAGAACGGATGGAGGATCAAGGGCTCAGAGGATATCTCCGGCTGTACGGGATGCTCTTGGTCAATGAAGCTGGAGAGGAAGCATCTTCTGGCGATTATACATGAACCTGATATATTTAATGAAAAAAGAATGTACACGGTGTGTACATTTAGAGTACACGGAATGTAATAGGATTTTACGTACTCCACTTTAGGTGGCCTCTATATCACCCTTACATTGCCGTGTGTGAGGCCCGGACACAGCCACCACACAACCTTGTGGGGCAAGGTAGTACACGGCGTGTACATCAAAATTTTTCAAAAAGTCCTCTTTTATCAAAAACACCAGAAAAAGGAAAAACATACCTAAAACAAAGGTCCGTGTTTTTAAAAACTTCTTCCCTTAAAGAAATTCATCCCTAAATTTCCCTAGCAAGGCATGGAAGATGAAACCTCGAACAGCTCTGGCCACTAAGATCGTACATCAGCCTCCCACTCCCAAGTCTCGTCGTATACTAGATCGTGTTGTCATAGCACCCGTACCAGAGGAATAGACCAGCCATATAGAACCTTCATACATCGATCAAAAATCCGGATAGGATTCTTCTCAAACGATGCATCCGCTTTGAGCTCAAACACCTCAGGTTTAAAGTCATGAGATGGGTATGAAAAGTAACGTCAATGATGAGAAACGTGGAAGATGTCTTGCATAACCCAATGCCTCTGAGGTAACTGCAACTGATAAGAAACCTTCCCAACTCTCTCTGACACCGTAAATGGACCGACATACCATGGTGAAAGATTACCCTATCAATGAATCATCTTGTTTCCCAACCACAGGGCGACACACAGAAAAAACCGATCCCCAACCTCGAACTCCAGAGGTTGTCCCCCCTGATCAGCATAAGACTTCTGCCGAGACTGTTCTGTAGCCATCCTTTTCTGATTCAACTCTATCTGCACTGAGGTCTCCTGAACAAGATGAGTTTCCAGCAAAGCTGCCTCTCCCGTCCACAGCCAGCATAAAGGTGATCGGCATGCCCTACCTTATAAAGCCTCATAAGGCTCTATCTGAATAGACGCTTGAAAAATGTTGTTGTAGGCGACCTCCAAAAGAGGTATATGCTTCTCCCAAGAACCTCTAAAGTCCAGAATGCATTCTCTAAGCATATTCTCAAGCACCTGAATCTTACACTCAGACTGGCCATCTGTCTGGGGATGGTATGCTGTATTCAAATGTACCTGTGTACCCAAAGCCTTCTAAATCCCCTTCCAGAACCGAGAAGTAAAACATACATCCCTATCCGAAACAATGGAGTTTGGAACTCCATCACGACGTACAATCCCTCATATGTAGAACCATCCTAGCTCATTAATGATGAAGGTCTCCTTGATCGGAAAGATGTGAGAAACCTTTGTGAGACAGTCGACAACAACCCAAACTGCCTCATTCCCTCGAGGTGACCTCGACAGCCCGGTCAAGAAGTCCATCATGAAATTGTTCCACTTCCTCTTTGGAATGGGTAACTGCTGAAAAAGACTTGATGGTCGCTGATGCTCCACTTTCACTTGCTGACATGTGAAACACCTCATGAAAAAACCAACAACATCTCTCGTCATACCTGGCCACCAATACTGGCAGTGTAGATCATGATACATCTTGGTGATGTTAAGATGAACTCCCCAAACTGAGGAATAAAAACCCTGCATCAACTCCCCGCGTATATCTGATGGCACCCATATGCATCCCTTGATATGCTAGATCTCATCCTCTCCCACTATCCATCCAATAAGAGGGTCCTCTCCTGACACACTCTTCTGCGGGACATGTTCTTCTGAGTCTGATAGCTGCCTCATATAAAAACGATCATGATGTGAAAAGGTAATAGCTATAGAAGATATAAAGGTCTACCCCTTTCTGTGATGCACCTGAAAATACATCTTAGAGAACAAATCCATAAGCTTCCACTCACTGCTAGCCTCCTGAAATTCATGTACCTGAGTTCTCCTGCTCAACGCATCAGCCACTACATTTCCCTTTACTGGTATATAGGCAAGCTCAAAGTCGAAGGACTGAATATAATCGACCTACCTGTGCTGTCTCAAATTCAGATCATGCTGAGTGAATGTTTACTTGAGACTCTTGTGGTCGATAAACAACACAAAGTTAACTCCCATAAGATATTGTCTCCAATACTGTAAGGCATGTAGAACAGTTGCAAACTCAAGATCGTGCATCGGGTAATTCCTCTTGTGTGGCCTCAACTGTCGAGACACGTACGCAATGAATCCATCTCCCTACTTAAGCAATGATCCTAGCATGATACTTGAATCACTATAGTAGACTGTATAGATCTTTCCTGGCTCTGGAATGACTAGTATCGGTGCTGAAATCAACCTCCATTTCACCTCTTGAAAGGCTGACTCCAAAGAATCTTCCCATAAGAACTTTTCACCATTCTTGGTTAGACCTATCAGTGGTGCTGATTGGTGTGAAACATCCTTAATGAAATGCATGTAGTATCCAGCCAGCCCCTAAAAACTCCACACCTCAAATACATTCATCAGCTGATCCTAGGAAACTACAGCTCTCACTTTCTCTAGGTCTACTGATACTCCTGTCTCTGAGATAACATGACCCAAGAAGTGAATCTGATCCATCCAAAAGTATCATTTCGAGAGATTAAAATATAACTGATTCTCCCTCAGTGTACTCAAAATTATCTCAAGATGGGTATCATGGTCGTGTTGAGTGTGAGAGTACACCAAGATGCCTTCCATGAAAACCACCATGATGGAATCCATGTACGGATGGAGCACTCGGTTCATCCGGGCCATGAAAACTACAGGCGTGCTCATGAGACCGAACGACATAAACATAGACTCTTATAGACCATAACTTCTCTGGAAATATGTAAGAGGTATATCGGATGGTCTAACACACAACTGATGATAACCGGATCTCAAGTCATTCTTAGAGAACACTCGAGCTCGTAGAAGCTGATCAAAGAGATCATCGATCCTTGGAAAGGGATATCGGTTCTTGACTGTCAACTGGTTTAGCTTCTGATAATCGTCAAAAATCTTGAGGGTGTCATCTGCCATCTTCAAAAACAGGATATGCAAACCCCAAGGGGAAGTAATGGTTTGGATGAAACCCTTTTCCGACAACTCCTCTAACTGCATCTTGTGCTCCTGTAACTCAGGTGTAGCCATCCTATAAGGAGGAATGGACACTGGTGCTGCTCCTGGCACGAGATCAATAGAAAATTCTAACTCACTCTCTGGAGGAAAACGATAAATGTCCTATGGAAAGACATCTCTGAATAGATTCATCATTGGAGGAATGTTTAACTGTGAATTCCCCTATTCTTCCCGATATAGACAAGCGATCTGAGTAGTAACTCCTCTTATCCCATGATGCTCGGATCCTTCTAGAATCGCCTGGACATCCCAATCACCTCTATGAAGAAAGGATCCAACATCTGATGATACGGAACTCACCCTGTGGCGATAGTAATCGACGACTGCCTAGAAGGGAACTAACCAGTCCATTCCGAGAATGACATCATATCTCGTCATGGTCCCAAAAAAAGTGACACCCAACAACCTCGAGAGTTCACTCTCTGCTCTGATGTACGTTAACCGCTCTAGTCCCCAATGGTGTTTCTAGATTCAAAGTATCTGTAGAGGAAAAGATGCAGAGCCCAAGGCCCTCCACAACAACAATAGCGATAAATATATTCATGGAACCAGTATCAAAAAGTTCTGAAGATAAAAATGAAGGTACTATGATCTTACCTCTATCTATAGAAGGGTCAAGATCCTGCTCTTCATGGGCCTCCTCCACTACAAAAGTCTGGCTTGTATCACGGCCCTGCAACCCTGGCTGACCACTCTGAGATGATCCACTCTTCTATTGTGGGTAACCTGGTGACAGACCACCATGGTTGCGACCTCCACCTCGGCCCAAACGGATTGAAGAACTCCAGTTCCCAGATAGGTGAGAAACTGACGATGATTCTCATGAACATGGGGTCATAGAAGAGCCCCTACCCCCAGCTGTTGGTGAGAAGATATGGAAAAAATGCGGAAGATGGCCCATCTTTCCACAAGACTGACACTCCATCGAATCTCTCTAGCACTGAGGCCTAGTATGCTCGCTCCTCCCGCACTGGTATCATACTACCCTGCAGCCCAAAGATACATTATTCCTACACTGATATTCTCTAGTAGACTCCCTTCGGTGCTTCCTACTATCAGTAGGAGGAACACTAACTTTGGATGTGGAAACGCCCTGGCTCACTACTCCAAAATCCCTCAGACTACACTCAGTGATCAGTGCCTAGTTGACGATAGAGGATATCAAATTCATTCAGAAGATGTTCACCTGCAAGAGGATGTCGTGCCTTAGACCATCCTCCAACTTCCGCACAATGAACAACTCATTTCCTGCCAGAATCGGTGTGAAACGCTGCAGCTTGGTAATGTGAGATGATTACTCCATAATAGAAAGAGTACCCTACTCCAGACTCATACACTCCCATGATCTATCATCCCTCAAGGTCTCTGGGTAGATGTAATCATAGAAGATGATCTAAAACTCATCCCAAGTCATACTCTGTTGGCGTCCTGACTACGAGTTCACCTCCCACAACCGCTTGGCGGAGTCTCAGAGCATATAGGGAGCGAGCATCACCCTCTTCTATGGAGTTATATCTAGATGCTCGAAAATTGTCAGTGTGGCCTCTTTCAATGACTCTGAAGCCCGAGGTCCTTCATCCTCTGAGAATGTAAGAGGATGCTGCTACTGGAAAACCAACGTCAACTCTGCCTTCAACAGGGCAGGAGGAGGAACTCCCTGGATGGTCTGCATCATCCTCATAAAGTATTCCCTAAACTGTGCATCAGCACCTGCAAATGGTATAACTTCTAGTGCCAAGGCTGGCACAACATGATGATCTGTAGGAGGTCCCTGATCGGCCATATCCGTTGTCTGATCACCGTCTGGAATCTGACATACAACTGGAGGAAAACTCAGTGGCATAGATTTGAATGGTCAAAATCACACATTAGATCAGTATTATCAACGATGTAGAACACAAGAGTACAAGACGGGAAAATGAGAAAGAAACACTCAAGTTTTACAAAACATGACTACATGGTGTGTATAAAAACTACACGGAATGTTATTTTAAGAAATTCACATGGGTGTGTACCTCTTCCACAACTGGGGGTGTAACGCCCATACCCCATGGCGTGTTGTCCCCACACACAGCGTGTAATTGAACTCTATTCCCCATATTGAGTCTCCATACATGGATATCCCACACGGTCCCCTTAATCCTAGACTACACATCGTGTTCATGAAGGAAATGACGTGTACTAGACATGGTTTCAGCATCATGTGTTTTTAGTTATAAGGCCGACTACACGGTTCACACTTACATGGAATTCTCCCTAATAACACCTCGTGTACTTGATGGTTTTCCTCGACCCGTGTTGTTCTTGACACGACCGGGAACTTAGGTTACATGGAACGATGTGTGATAACATGACATGGAATATAAATTCAAATTTCCATTCATCCGTTTCATTAGCCGCACAGGTAGACACATGTTTACTACAACTCGTCGTTTAAGTACTATACATGGCATGTTCCTGAAGATTATTCACAACCCCGTGTTTCTTCCCCCATAGTCAGTGACACAGTTTAAAACTACACGGTGGGTATTAATAAAGTACACACCATATATTCTGGGTTATTTCAGGCAGTAGCTCAGAAACTACTCTGAGGCCCAGAACACACAGAAAAGAAGTTTTATGGTGCCAAATTATGATCCGTGAGGGCCCATTCTCCCCGTGAATCAATTCTTGGCATCTTATACAAGTTATAACAAGGAAACCAGGCAATGACCCACCAAATTCCGGTCCATGAGGTCCTGTAGCACCTCATGACCAAAGTTTGGCATCCATCTATGCAAAGTACTATAAAAAACTATTCTCTATAAAATGACATAGATTCTATCAAAGCATCTATCACAACTACATGAATAATCTACCCAACATATATCACAACAACATGCAATTGCAAATGCATCCTAGATGTCACGGAAAGAATGCATGGCATGTGATTTCTAACAAGTGACTATATAATGCATGAGATGGAATACCCTCATCTCATCAGGTTGCGATGGAAATAGAACCGCAATAAAAACAACGGTAACAACACAATGAATGTGAATCGCCTAATGGTGAAATCAAATAAACTGTAAAAGTGGAAACCAGTAAAACTGCAATAAATGAGGTAGTATGGATTTTCCTTGTACACGGGTTAGCTATTCTTGGGAAAACATATTACCAAGTACCTAATCCATCTTGTCCCGAACTATAGGCTCGAAACAGTATATCAAGAGAAAATAATTCCTATGATACCACTTTGTAACGTCCTGGTTCCGGAAGCCACCAAGAGGTGCCCCGTACCCGGTTGGTCACATTTCCTCAAGAGAATTTTCCCAAAAGCCAGTGGCTGGTGACTAGAAGTGAGGGCCTTGTGTGTGAAAGTGGGGAAACTATGCCCCCATTGGCAGAGTACACAGCGGAAAAGAGAAACAATAAACCATAACGGATGAAGTAAATAATCTATATACAAGTGAACTTAGGAAGAATAAAAATGATAAATAGAAGGAGCACATATATATAGAAATGATGAATGATACATATGTCTAGGAAAGAATCCAAACAAGTCAAAAAGCATTATACAATACTATTCCAATGTACAAAATAAAACAGATATGAAACTACTCAGCATCACAAGCCTCGACTTGGTCCCATGATCTCATGATCAAATGCAAGTCAAGTACCTGAATTCAAAGGGCGCATTCCCATGTCTATACCTGCAACAATATAATCTATTTAGGGCCAAAAAGCAGGACCAAAATAGGGTGTGAGACTAAATCCCTGTATGAAAACCACCCAAAGATCTATACCTAATAGTCTAGGAGTATATGGTAGGTAATATTACAAGAAGAAGTAAACAGTATGATACAAAACAACAAACAATCCAAAGGTCAACAAGTAGTAGTGAAGAAAACAATTAACCACAAATAGGAATCCCTCTAGGAAGTACTCACATCCGTCCCATCTGGCCATATCGAAGAAGTAACAACAACCTTCTGGGTAGTGAACTCAACCTAACCCCTCTGGTTTGTTCATACAAAATTATAAGACACTCTGAGGAAGCACGCTCAGTCAATTCCCCTAATAGTCTAAGTTAGCCAGGGACTCTCTAAGGGTGATCACGTGGTCAAATCCCCTTATAGCCCCATGGTATAAAGCCTATCTAAGGAAGATCACTCGGTCAATCCCTCCTATAGCCTCAGGTCGATCACAGACACTCTAAGGAAGCTCACTTGGTCAATTCCTCCTATAGCCTGGAATGGTTTAAGGAAATTCAAACAAAACACAGACTCTTCGAGGAAGCGAACTCTGTCTACCCTCATATAGTCTATAAATTTCAAGACTCTCTGAGGAATATCACTTGGTCTATCCTCCTGTAGAATATAATTTCCAAGACTCTCTGAGAAACTCACTCGGTAGATCCCCTATAGTTTATAATGTCCATGAATCTCTGAGGAAGCTCACTCGGTCCATACCCATAAAGTCTATAGCACTAGGTTCTCATGGCCCCATTCCAGTTAGTTCATCATAATTCTTTAATGAAAATGTAAACCTAACAAGCTACATGGCTAACCAGTCTACAATATAAGAAGCATGTCAGATAACATCACTCTATCCTATGGTCACAAGTCATGTAAAATAGGTATAACGACCAAAGGCTGAACAAGACCAAAAGGTCTTAAACAGAACAAGCCATGGTCACAACATCCAAGAATATAAATTATCCTCATACGTAACCAAATTACCTCTAGAAAAGCATAAAATAAAGTCAGGAAAACAAGAGGGTCAAAATAATAAACACGCAATACCCTGTTCAGGGGTTTTGGTGGAATTTTCACATAAAACTCAAGGACATTGAACAAAAAGGCACAAACCACATACCATGATGCTAGGATATTGGTAAACATGAACCACGGGGCATGAATCTCCTTATAATTTCGTAGATCTATGAAAAGGTCCAAAATTCTCAACTCATGATAACTTGAGAAAGAGGAGGAATTGGAAAACAATGTTCTAGGAGAAGGAAGATCCTACCACTGTGGTTCCGGCACAATTGACAATGCTCGATTCAGAGAAAAAATGGAGGCTCCGGGGCTCAAAGGAGATATGTGGCTGTACGGGATGCTCTCGGTCGAAGAAGCTGGAGACGAAGCGTGTTCTAATGATTAGACACAAACCCGGTCCATTTAATGAAATAATGAAATCACACGGCCTATTATTTTGGAGTACACGGTGTATACTAGGGTTTTCCATACTCCGCTTTATGCGGCCTCCATGTCACCCCTACATGGCCGTGTGTAAGGCCCTGACATGGCCAACACACAGCCTCGTGCGGTAAGGGAGTACATAGTGTTTAGTCATAAAGTACACGATGTGTACTTCAAAAATTTCCAGAAACTCCTATTTTATCAAAAACAACAGAAATAGTAAAAACATACCTGAAATGATGTTTTGGGTTCTTAATTGTATAAAGAAATTTTCTTAGAAAAATACTTTCCTCATGACCATCGGACAGATATGGAAAGGAAATTTCTGGGTCACAGACAAAAGGAG
Source organism: Viscum album (assembly GCA_963277665.1). Taxonomy (NCBI): domain Eukaryota; kingdom Viridiplantae; phylum Streptophyta; class Magnoliopsida; order Santalales; family Viscaceae; genus Viscum; species Viscum album. The sequence goes on along the minus strand of OY728122.1, from coordinate 902,564,108 downwards.
GATGATAATTTCCCAAAGTATGAAGCTATCTTTACAAGGTTTGCGAGGCATTCTGAAGATTATATAAGTAACCCAAGAAGTAAGATTGATCGTTTATTTTATTGGTTAAAAACATTTCTCCATCAATAATTAGTCTCACAATCCTTCTCGTCGTACAAATATATTGTTTCATGTGCTATGAAGACTGAAAAAGAATTCCCTAAGTCTTACGAATTTATAGAAAATCAAGAGAATAAGTGATCTGTTGAACACTCTAGAAATGGAGATAAGTAGATGAAGGGAAAATTTGAATATCCATCCTACAATAAATAATGGAAAAAACACCATGGTACTTTCTTGAAGGGAATGGGAGTCTGTTACAAGTGTGTAGAAAAATGACCCCAAGCTCGTGATTGCAAAGTGATGAAACATGCTACCTATTATGAATGATACAATTGTAGAGAAATGGGTAATTATTAGAATTAATGTCCTAAGCGTCCTAGGATATTACCTCATAAAAGTACAATGGATCATGGACAAGCATATGCTATCACTACTGCTGAGGTTGAAGCTCCGAAAGATGGAGTAGCAAGTAATTTAATGGTTTTCTCAAGTTTTGAAAACGATTTATTTGATTCTGGATCATTACATTGTTTCATATGTTCCCAATTTTCTATGAAAATTAGATATTTCTGATTTGATTTATCAAGGGAGTTGTCTGTCAAAACCCCGAAGGGTAGTATCATCGCTACAATGTTTTGTGATTCAGTTCCCATTAGTGAATATAAATTTTCATTATCTACTGATCTCATCGTAATACCCATTATTTAATTTGATATAATCCTCGGTATGGGTTGGCTTTTGGACCATGATGCAATGATTTGTTTTAAAAAGAAGAAGGTTTTAATTTTTTTTGCTGATGATGAAGAACACATTATCTTTGGAGAGGAATCATCACCACTTAATTATTATCTAGATCAACCACCATTAGCTCATCTAAATTCAATTATTGTGGAGGAATATAATGAAATAATGATGGGTGAGGAAAGGAATGTTCAAAAAAAATATGTACCTATTTTGAAAGAATATTTTGATTTTCTTCCTGAAGATTTACCTGGACATCCTCTAGAACGAGATATTGAGTTTTCCATTGATTTAATTCTTAGATAAAGGCCCATATCAAATACCCCTTATATAGTATCCACAATGTAATTAGTGGAACTAAATGAACCACTAGAGGAATTGGCTAATAAGGGATTTATTCTCCCTAGTGTTTCTCCCTGTGGAGCCCCTATCCTTTTTTATGAAGAAAGATGGATATATGTGGTTGTGCATTGGCTACAGGGAGATCAATGTTATAACAATAAAGAACTAGTATCCCCTACCTCACATTGATGATTTATTTGACAAAATACATAGATCTCAATAATTTTCAAAGATTGACCTTAGACTTGGATATCATCAGTTTTTTGTGAAGAAGGATGATATTCCGAAATAAGCATTGTGAACCAGGTATGGTCATTATGAGTTTATAGTAAATCATTTTGGGTTGACTAATGCACCCTCTATTTTCATTGATCTAATGAATAATGATTTAAAGGAATATCTTGATGATTTTGTAGTGGTATTTATTGATGATATCTTGGAATACTCTAAAAGCTACGAATATCATGAAAATCACATACGCATTATCCCGAAGACTCTTAGAAGACATGAATTATATCGGATGTTTAGAAAGTGTGAATTCTTTCTTCAGGAGGATTATTTTCATTTACATATTATCACCATGTATGGAATCTATGTTGATTCTCATAAGAAAAGAGAAATCCATGAATGGCTAACATCGAAAAGTATAAATGAGGTATGCAGTTTTTGTGGTTTAACAGATTATTATGGACGTTTCATTTAGAATTTTTCCTGATTGGATAACCCATTTACCAAAATCATGGGTAAAGGGGTTAAATTTGTTTGGAAAAAAGATTGTCAAGAATGTTTTGAAGAACAGAAGATAAGATTAGTCAATGCTCCTATATTTACTCCACCATCGGGGAATTATGGGTTTGTTATTTATAGTGATGCTGCAAATAATGGACTTGGTTGTGTCCATATGCAGAATGATAGGGTTATTGCCTATGCATCACGATAGTTAAAAATTCATGATAAAAAGTTTCTTACTCGTGATCTTGAGTTAGTAGGTGTAATCTTTGCATTGAAGATTTTGAGACACTATCTCTATGGTGAAAAATGCAAGAAATACACCGATAACAAGAGTTTGAAGAATATTTTCTCACAAAAAGTACTCAACATGAGGAAAAGTCGATGGCTTGAACTACTCAAGGATTATTATTTCACTATATACTACCACCCGAGGAAGGAAAATAAGGTGGCATATTCTTTGAGTAAAAATGATCTTGGAGTTTTGAACAAGATGAGTGTTGAAAGGGATCCTATTTTCATGGATCTAGTAATGATGGATATTAGAATAACCATGGAAGGTGAAACATCAATACTTTTTAAATGGTTTCCAAACCATCTTTAATAGAAATTATAAAGAGTTCTCAGACCGGTGGTGAAGAGTTTCAAAAGAATATTAAAGCTGTGAATGAAGGGAGAATGAGTGACTTTGTGTATGAAGATGGAATTTTGAAATTTGGGAAGAGACATTGTGTTCCCGATCTACCAGATCTAAAAAGGGATTTGTTGGATGATACTAATAGTTTCAATTTCTCTATACACCATGGTAGCACTAAGAGGTATAGTGATTTGAAGGAATACTTTTTGTGGGAAAACATGAAGAGGGATATTGCTAATTTTGTGTCAAGATTTATTGTGCATCCATAAGTGAATGCTTGAAGGCAACAACCTGGAAGAGACAGACAACCATTTCCCATACTGGAGTGGATATGGGATAATATTATGATGGAATTTGTCCTGGGACAACCAAATACTCTTAGAAGTAACGATGCAATATGAGTCATTGTTGATAGTCTTACCAAGTCAGTACATTTTCATGCTATAAGAGAAGATTTACAATTTGAATTTCTAGCAAGAATATATATTAATGAAGTTGTAAGACTTCACAGAGTACCCATATCTATTTTTTCTAATCATGATCTTCATTTTACATCAAGATTCTGGAAAAATCTTCAGAAATCCCTGGATACTGAATTTCATTTTAGCACTACCTACCACCCCCAAACTGATGGACAATCAGAATGGACTATTATTACCTTAGAAGACATGTTTATATCATGCTCACATGAATTTAAAGGAATGTGGGATCAATATTTACCTATGGTAGAATTTTCCTATAACAATAGTTTCCATTAAAGTATTCAGATGGCACCATATAATGCATTATATAGAAAGAGATGTCTCACACCAACCTGTTGGGATGATGTTGGTGAAAGAAAACTCGTAGGACCAGAACTAGTAGAGGAAACGATCGAAAATGTGTAGGTAATGCAAAACCACATCAATTCATCACAATGTAAGTAGAAGATATATACCGTTAAACGAAGAAATAATTTGGAATTTCAAGTAAGAGATCATGTCTTCTTGAAGGTATCTCCATGGAAAGATGTTATAAGTTTCGGTAAGAAGGGTAAATTGAGTCCTACATACTTCGGAGCTTTCGAAATCCTTGAACGAATTTGGGTTGTAGTTTATCGTATGGAAATGTCTCCATGTCTCTCCAAAGATCATGATGTGTTCCACGTATCACTGTTGAGAAAATACCTTCTTGACCCAACACATGTACAAACCTATGATGAATTAGAACTGGAAACTGATATGTCTTACTGTGAAGAGCATGTCAAGTTTCTTGATACAAGAGAACAAGTTCTGAGAAACCGAACGACTCGTCTGGTAAAAGTTTATGGAGAAACCATAAGATGGAAGAGGCAATGCGGAAACCTGAAGAACTTATGATGAAGAACCACCCGGGTCATTTTACATAGTAATAATCTAGAAATTTCTAGGACAAAATTATTTTAATGAGGTGAGAATGTAGCACCCAAACTTCCACGGTATTCTTCTCTTTGAATTATACAATAGCATGTGTTTTACGCAACTTCGAGTTCTAACACACCACAACCAATCAAACTAGACATTATGAATAGTAATACCCACTTTTTGAAATTTACTAAATTTTTACATTAAAATTGGATTTATTTTTTGGATTCGGAATATCGAAATTATCTTAGGGTGAATATTTTTTATTTTTCTGAAAACTATCAATTTTTGATGAATAGTGAAAAACACTCAATTATCATTTAAATCTAAATGTTTATTTAAATAATTATTTATTTTCTTTAAATTTATTTTAGGTAAAAATTGATAAATAATACCTATATATGTTCAATTTAATTCATTGGAGTCAGTTTATAATAATTTTAGATATATAAAAATTTTATTGAACTTTTTACCGTCTTTTACCCACCTCCTAGGAGAATTTTCAAATTCACATAAAACATAATTTTACCACTTCTATGAGTTGAATTTAAAAGATCCAAGAGACACGGTTGATATCAGTAAGAAAAATGTTTTTCAATAAGATTAAAATAATTTTTGGTGAATAGTAATTTTTTACTTTTATTTAACACGGTTAAAAGTAAATAGGGTAATTAAGGGAAAAATGATATTATTATTACCTTAACACATATCTTAATTCTATTGGATAAGCATAATTTGACCAAAAACAACATTATGAATAAAATATGAACCTCTTTGATCCACTTGGTTTAGATTAGGACATTTATTATTATTTAATTCAAAGAAGAGTTAAAAGAGTTCAAATCCAGGTTTAATAACTAAAACATTTTTAATATTGGTTTAAACATAAGATAAATTAAAATTTAAATATTCGTTAGAAATATAAAAAAATTTCCTATATAATTTTATTTTATTTATATTTTTTATAAATTAAATAATTTAATTTATTTATGACACAATGATGATATAGTAATTACCTAATTAATGAAATATTAAAATTACTGATATTATAAATTTCCAAATAAATGTAATATGATACTTTTATGAATTAATCTAATATTATAGGTTAAAATTACATGTTAATATTTGTTAGATGAATTTTTTTAATTATTACTGTTGTTATGAATTTTGCAAAAACAATATACCAACGATTTTCAAAATTGACATAAAATAATTTTTAAAACAAATATTATATGTTTAATTGATATTCTATTACTAAAAATTATAGGATCGCCCAAGGGAATTATATAATGATACGTGTGTCATTAATGAACCGCTTGGGGATTGCTTGGTAGTATATATTATGTTTATTAACCATATAATATAAAAATACTATGAGACATGGTAAATGTCAAACTATTTAACTAAGAGTTAAATCTAAAATATAAAGCTAATATAGTGACCCAAACCAGTCTAAAACCTATTGGATGAGTGGTTTTTGACCAATCCCCTCCTTATAATTTAAATAATTTATTTTTGATCCATTATAAACCGAAAATTAATTTATTATAAAATAATTTTTCTAATGTTTCCTAAGGTGCCCCTCACCACTCTTATAAAAGGGCACTCCACATTCTCTCTAATAAACACCATTAAAGCCAATTGGATAGGCCATACTCTTCCAAATTACCCTCTAAACTATCCTCCCTTCATCCTAGAGGAATTAAATTAGTCATAATTCCAACTTAATGAGCCCTTTAGATCAAATCCAATGGAAGAACCCAAAGAAGAGTTAATATTTCATCACCTCTTTCAAGTGCCATTCTTCCGCCACTTCCTTTTTCATTATTATTTAAATTATAAAATAATAACTCCAGTATATTCAATATAATGTTATTTTATTATAAATATGGTACACCCAAATTCATTGTTCAATCCATCCTTTAAATGACAAGTCATTATACGTGCGTACGTATGGATTACCGTCTCCACGTCGTGGTGTAATTGTTATTCAATACATTATTATTTGGATGGGTATATTAATTATGTCTAATTGATGTAAATAATAAATATAACATGATAGTGATTTTTATATATGATATAACATCCAATTATATATTATTTCAATATCAAATGAATGATATTGTCGCTTGTGCGTACGTACGAATTACCAACTCCACAAACGCGATGAGATTCATTCCCTAACGTATCCATTCAAGAATAATTTTCATTAGATGATTAAAAATAATTTTTAAAGACTTAATATAATTATGAATATGAAAAATATACATCCCATCAGTAAAAAACATTACTTATGTACCAAATAATATAAAGGAAAATGAATCAGTTAACACCCGAAATGACGGTAATACTAAGATATTATTAAAAGAGAAATGTTAAAAGATCATATATGATATCATATTAATGTATATGATTTTTTCATTTTTTAATAAAAAAATTTCACCATTATACAGGTGGTTAACATACCCTCTACCAAGGAAAATTACAAGGTAAGGGTTAAATTTCAAAATCTCTACATTATCTGAGGTTGTTTATACGTAATTATCTACTGGGATCTCTTTATCATCCACATCCACGATTCTTAAAAAAAATATCAAAACATGTTTACAATTTTATAGAATATGTTTTAAAGTCATTTATACCATTGTGTGGCTTTTATATGTTGATTATAAAGGAATATTTAAGTCATTTTCGAAACAAGGTCTTTTATATTCGTTTCGACAAAGTTACGGTAAGAATGTATTTTCTAACTTATATGTTGGACGAGGCTATTTTCTGCCGTTATGACATCATCAAATCTTCCCTTACAATATTATAAGAATTTTTTCAAAAATAAATGATTTCTTTTCTAATTAAATGACTTTTAAATAATTTCATAATAGAAAGATATATTTCTCTAAAAAAGGTTTTGATTTCATCTATGTCAACATCCTTTGATAGATTCTAGGCTTATTTGATTTATTATGTTACAAAAAATCCATATTGTATTGAAGGTTTGATGATATGTTTGACTATGGATTTGTTATTTTTACACCATTTATTGTTTATGGATAATGTATTGACATTTCATATGTTAGTTTTAATACGAATGTTTATGTTATGTTTAAACCATTTCATACGAAGAATGCATTGGGCTTAGTATGTGACGGGTGGAGCCTGCTATAGCTCCTCAATGTATCAATAGGTATCATGATACAAAATTGTTTCTTGGAACAAGGACTTTCCAAAATATAATTTGTAGTCTTGGCATAAGGCCTTGACTATGTGGTTATGAAAGTCTGGCATTATCCGTTCCATCATTATGAAAGTTGTTATTGATATTGCATGTGATCATTTGACTAGTAGAATACCCATGTGATTAAGTAAATAGAATTATTTTGATTTATATTTTCCATATTATGATTAATTTTATGTTGAATATACTTTTTTTAGTTTTATACATTGCCTTAAATGTTTATGCTAATGTATGCATGTTTCTGCTATATTGTTATCTTTACTAAGAATCTAAGCTCACCCCTTTCTATGTTTTAGTTTTCCCAGGATGCGAAGAAGTATATTATGAATGAACAACATGGATATTATTTTGGATCTCAGTGTTGTCTATGGAAACAATGTTGTTTTATTTTTCCATTTTATGATTTAATGTAATCCTTATGAATGTATCTATTACTTCAAAGGCTACAAATCTAATCGGGCTTTCGAGAAATTATATTTCGTGATCATGCCAGTGATATGTTATAATGCACCAACTCTGGGAAACTAGGCTTGGGGCATTACACATATATTTAGGAAAATATATTTACGATATATAATATAGAAACCACATCTATTTCAAAATTTCGTACAATGGTCAAAATGAATTGTTCTGAAATAAATAATAATACACCATTTTGAAATAATAAAAATAATGTTGATATATTTTAAAATATAATTACAAATTAATTTTCAAGAAAATCATAAAATTGATAAAATATTTAAGAAAATAAATAAATCAAAGAAAATACTCACAAACTAGAAGAAAAATAAGTTATGTTTAGCTTAAAAAATATAATTTCAATAATTTGTATCAAAATAGAGGGGAATGTGTAATAAAAATATGGTAACCCCATATATGAAAACTATAGAAGAAAATAATATTATTTATACACAAATTTTATATATAAATCTTCTATATTAAATTTAAAAATAAATCATGAATTAGAGTATTACTATAAAGTAATATTTTACATATTCAATAACATGTCAATCAAAACCCACTAAATGAAGGAACATAATTTGAAAATTTATGTACCATGGATAAATTGGAGTTCATGATAAAAATATATTATTCAGTCATTATATAAATTATTTAATGGAATTAAGTGTGTGATGTTATATTATTCTCCATAGAGTATAATTGTGATACAAAAAAAATAACATGGATTTCATTATAGATAGTTTTAATATATACTAATTTTTTTAAATATATTTAATTATTAATAATGATCATTTTTCATATATATATATATATACTCTATTTATAGTCATAGTACATCAATTCACTGTACATTTCTTGTTTACATCGACCACATAAAGTTGTTTTCCGATTTCTCAATTTTAATTTATTACATTAACAATATTTAATTGTGATAAATAAATTATCCCATTATCATAATAAATTTGAAAATATAATGAGTATAATTTTTAGTAATTTATTATAATTTTTGTATCATTATTTATTATTCTTAACACCAAAATGAATCACATCACCTCATGGAGGTGTTAGTCGACATATATGCATGAGTGAAGATATCATTTTCCAATGTTATGAAATGAAAGTAGATAAATGATATATTATATTTCATTAATTTTAATAATTTTTTAAATAAAATATATAATAATTTATTTCATAATTTTTACAATCCATGTGAAGATGTTAGGACAAGATTATTTCACTGTTATCTAGAATGAGTTTTCAAAACTTATGCAATAGAAATGTTTTAATTATCCATAGTCTATAAAGGAGAATGAAAATTTATTTATGATTAAAATTATAAACCATTATAATAGTAAACATAATTTATTAATTGTGTTTATATATTTATCTAATATTTTACATAGTTTTACTAAGAATAAAACATGTAATGTATCGATGAGAATATACACCTCTTCTTTTCGTATCCACCATTGGCTTATGCATTCAGACTTATTATTATTATAATAAAATGATAAAAATTACTAAAAAATATATGGATGTTTCAAAGTTATTTGTAAAGGAATTTGAATGGTAATGTGGCTCATGAAGTTTATAAATAAGAAGATTGGGATTTTAATTTTCTAAATGAGGTTATTACAAAACGTAAAATTAATAAGAACATTAATTAAAGAAAGTAACACACAAGGAAAATATTCATAAAATGTGATAAATGATGATAAATGGTTCTCATAGGGTAAAATTTTTGTCAAATACTTTTTTTAGTAATGATTCATAGTAATTTTAACCCTTCCATATTTTGTTTGACCACATCATTAATCTTTTGAACCCTTACCATTATGAAATGTTTTTCCTTTCAATATTTTCCATTATAAGCAATGTTTATTTTAACCAATATACCTATTATTAATTTTTATAATTAATTATATTGAAATAATTTTACTAAATTTACTATCTAGATTTAATGGGAATTACATTTTATATAATTTAATGAAAATGAAAAACTATTGTTAGAAAAATATGCATTTTAAACATAATTATAGTTTACTTATTATGTTAATAATAATGTTAATACCTAAGAAATTATTAGGATCATGTAAAAGAATTAATTTATTGGAAATTTAATTTAATATATTACTGAATGGAAAATTGTTAATATATGATTAAAATAGAAAAAAAACTATATTTCATTTAAATAAATATATGTCACAAATTTGATAAAATTTAATCATGGATTTCAATGTTTAAATTTTTATTTTATATGTATTAGATAAAATATTGAATATAAATTTACATTATAAATATTATAAATAAAAATCAAGTTACTCTTATTTTGAAATAATTTAATAATAGTTAATTTATTTTTCAAATATAAAATATTCACAATTAACCTAAAAAATCAACTTTATCTAAAAATATGAATAATTCCCTAATATATCATATTGAAACGATGATTTAAAAAATATATTTAATCTCATAAAATTAAATTTAACAAATTTATGTTTTTTTGATTTATTCAATTATTTATTAATTCAATGTGTTTATAATTAAGGATTCGTCATATTAAAATATTGTCTTACTATAATTGAAACTCGGGTGATACAATAATTTTAGTCAAACATTGACATTTGGGGCTAGTGTCACTATAATATTCACTATAATCCCATAATTACTTCCCAGTTGGATCAACCTATTAAATAGATATATAAAAAAATTGATACTTATTATGGGGTTGATTGTTAGGAACAAGTGATGATTCCATGGGTATAGTTGGGAAATTATTTACCCAAAAAATTGTGTGATATATAAAGTTATACTTTCATGAAAATATGTTATTAATTCCCATTTTGATTAAATATAAATATAATAGTATTGAATAATTCACTTTTTTGATATTATAGATTACATGCTTATGAAATTATAGATGTAGATGGATCATAATGTTTTTGAAGGTGAATTAATTATAGTGATCATGTTGGAAATAAATAGAATCATATTAAATTAATGGTAAAATAAATATTTTTATTTTAGAAGTAGGGGAATCCCATATTGATAGAAAATATTCATACCATTCACATTCAAACATGTTTTTAAATATAGTTTGGGGATAAAAGTTGAATGAATTATTCATTACCAAATTGATCAATATTTTGTTTATAATAATTAGTATGATATAACACCATCTATATTGATTTGAAATGTTTTATATTAGTGTCTTTGAATTAGAAAAATTTCATTAATTATTGGATCTCAATATAACCATCAATTTCAAAAAATAGCAAACTATGAATCCATTATTTATGTAATTTTACATGATTTAATGAGTGTTCCACTAGTGGATGATTTTTTCTCCATGAAAGTAGAAGGTTGATTGTGTTTCATGAGATGATTTGTATATATAATTTATTTAAATGTTTATGTCATCGATGATGTTGTATAAATATGTTAATGTTCTTCTATACCATTATTTGGGGACCAAAATATTGTAGGATTTTATTATTCCCTTCTATGACCTCCTTCAGCTTACAGTAGACCTTTTGTAGAAAGAATAATGATAGAGGTGACAAGAGTTGGGGATTAATATATTTTTTTTTTGTACATTTTCATGCCATTTATTATAAATTTTCATGATGTGATTTTGAAGGACTTAATGGTGATTGATAATATTCTTAAGCATTGGATATCATCTTTATAAGTGAGTCACCAATTAATCATGAGGAGTAGGGACACATATGGGTAATAAAATGTGATGTGATAGTCATAGTTATTACTACATACTTTTCAAAATTATCATTCATCCTCTCAGAACCACCATGCTACTAGATCCATTTCATCTAATTAGAGATCGTCATATATGTGTTTTTTAATGATCTGACGATCGATATGGATTTTTATGGAAGACCATTCTCTTTGAATTCCACAACACATGAGGTAATTATACATTATAATATCATCATTGTTGATATTATCCTATTTTACCACAGATAGATGTTGAAGTTAGTGTTGTATTTTTATATGACTCCCCTTTCCTCATGGAGAAAAGGATGACTGAGGTAGTCAACATTGTTGTTTTTTAGAATATAAATGGATCTCACTTTGGATAGATTATTTCTATATAGAATCCTCCTCCATATGGTCCATATTTTTTCTAATGTAATTTTTTATATTTTATATTGATATTTAGTTTATTTATTCTATAGTATTACCTTCTTTATGTAAACCCATCATGGTGTATGCATTGGGTCTCAAGGTAGCGCTTATTTTAGTTACCTTAGTACGGTTTTATCATGTTAGTTGATAAAAGATTTTTCTTTATGGGTCTTTTTGTTGTGAGATGAGGATGGTGAAACACCTACTGTCTCAATAATTTTGTATATATACAACTTATAAGATTAATCTTAATCACTAAATGATCTCATTCCAATCATTAGATCATTAAATGTTTTCAATATATATATATATAGTTATATGGATGGATAAAATGTTATTTTCATTGGGTTGTGGGTCTATCAGATGTTTTTTTAGTTTTGTGATTTTATTATCTTATCAATCATAAATTACAAATTTCTATGTAATGGAACACTTGGAGGATATTTATGGGTCATTATTTTGTACTTGGATATTTTCCGTGATGGTGTTATGACACCCCTATCGATGTGATTTTGAGTTCAATATATAGTCTCAACATATTGGCACTCTAATTTTTATGCCTCCCCATAATATATTATCCTATGAGTTGCAAATTCTGAGGATTAAATTTTACTATATAATGAAAAAAAATAATCATCAATTTCAATATTCCTCTATGGGGTACATCAGTTTGTTTACCAAAGAATGTGGATGGTGTTATGATATTATGAATATTATAATTGATGTTGAATCATGTGAAGGAAATGAAATATTATTTTATTCAAAGGATAGATGTTTTTTTGTTTGTTGAAATTAGATTTATGGTTTCTAAAGATTGATATGGGGTATTGACATCATTAAATGATGGTCAAGATGGTATATTTCTCATATGATATTTACAATTTTCAATATTATCAGATTATGATCATTTGTATTTAATTCATAATTATAATCACCTTTGATATATTTATGAGACTCATGAATTCCATGTCATGTGTGTTGATTGATATGTTTTTTAATAAAAATCATTGAAATTGTTATATACGTTTGTTATCAAAATGAATATACATAGTATCATAGTATTGTTTTACTATACTATAAGATCCAATATCTATAAAAAATTCCCATATGAGTTTTTTGGATGAATTCAGAATATTTACATTGGAATATGGTGTTCAATAAAGATGTATAAGTTGAGAAATAAAAAATTGAGTTGTTTGTTTCTTAGGAATCACCCAGTAATGTTATAGAGGTCCATAGTTTCTCGAAGCTCTTTGGATACTATTATTTTCATGTGAATAATTTCTATCCAATATCATCAATTTTTATTGGAATTTAATGTATGAACCTAGATTTATAATGTATTTTTTAGTTTTAGGAAACCATATATTACAATACGTATATATTTATTGTTACTCCTGCCTTTTACTTAGAATCAGACAGAGTGGTGTTCATTGTTTTCATAGATGGATAATATTTTGGAAAACAATTCTTCATGATAAAACATCGATAATGGATCTCATATAGGTTTATGTGGTCACATCCCCATGATTATAATAATTTAATCTACTTTTTATTTAATTTCTTATGACCATAACGTGATATTAACTCATTAGTAAAAAGATTGGACTTCAAAAATCATAATATCATAAGGTATAATTTATCTTAGTGTGATTTATTGGTTGATATAGATCTTTCAGGTATAAGATATTGAGATAAAAATCATCTTAGGGACTGAGAATGTGGTGGATGTTGCACTGTGTATTATGTCTCAAGGGGTCCTATATTTATTATTTTATAATTAAGGTAGGGTGATGGATGAGTATTAATTCAATAATAAAAATGTAGATAGTAATGGTTGTAGATGATTCCTATATCCAACTGAAGTATAAATGATATCTTTGTATAAGATATAGTATTATTATATGGAGACAATGAATTATACATTATGGGACTTAATTCTTTTGTATCATACATTTGGTAGTGGTTCAAAGTCTATGGATGATTTATTATGCCTTGATGACTCGATCTCAGTGTGCTAGGATGAAATAGTATATTGAATATATTGAAACAATATTATTGTTCTTAATATTTTTGAATGAAGTGCCTAACATAGCTAAATGATTTTTATAGCCAGTAGATATCCCATAGTGGATATTAGTGGACATATTGATATATGACACTATTGGTCTACCTCAATCCGAAGGAGTATGTTATCAGATTTTTGGGATCATAGATCTTTTAAAAACATCATAAAATTCCCATATGAAATGGAATTTAATATATATGGAAAATATATTAATGTGACATGTTGATGATATCTCATGGAATAATGTGTTTTTGAATGTTATAACCTTTTATTAGGATGCATAATGTACCTCATATAGAATGGGGGTATTTTTTATTATTTTATCTCTCATGTACAGGTTATAACTACATCAAAACAACTCAAATATGGATAAAGAATGTGGAAATTCACACATTTCATAATATATTTCTAGTACTATTATTTATTTGAATGGAGTTTGGGTTAAAAACCAACCATTGAACATGTATCCTAATAAAAATATCATCCACTATTCCATTGGCATAAACATAGTATATGTTTTTTACTATAGAACCTTCATATCATAATGGTGCTAGACCGAGATTAGGACGTTAGAAGAAAATTCTATAAGTGTGTTGATTAATATAATAGAAATTTTTCAAATTTTTATGATCATGTGAATGAATTTATGGACATATCAAATTTCCATTGTTGATCATGGAATTTTACAACCAGATATTGAGTTAGTGGAAATTCATTCTTCCGGGGTAACACTCATTGCTGGTAGTAAATATTTTTTCATAGACGTAATCTCACTATTCTAAAAATAATTCATATTTTGTGTTATATAAATTTTGGGATGGAATATAATCATTTAACTTTCCTACATAGTAGAACTGAATTCACAATTCCCATTAGTAGTCACAATTTAATTAATATCATCCTGCTGATTTAGATGTGATTTCTTTGGAAGAGTTAAATACAAAGGATAATATGACATTATACAGAATATCATAATGATTATAGTTCATCAGGATAATGTTACATTTAGGAATTTTATTTAGATATTTTATAATTTACTGAGGCATGATTGAATATAAGACTATATAGGGGAACCTGATTTGTAGTCCACAAAATATATCTTGAGATATTTTTATTTATGTAATTTTCAAAGATCTAATGACTATATTGATATTTAATGATAATGTTTTTTATTATAGATTGATTGAATTAATTTTATTAATCGATTATTTAGATTTTATGCATAATGCATAAATTATTTTTTTAATGGAATATACATGTTAGTTTTAGTATTGGGGGGGGGGTTGTTTTATTTCAATATTTTATTTTGATTTTTTTGTGATGATATATGATTGATATTTATATATAACATATAAAAAAATTATATCCCATTAATATGAATGGTTTATGTGATATATGTATATAAATTAGATATTAGTGGATGATATTTAAATATTATGATAATATTATTTTAGGGAGTTATATGTTCCAATGCTGTTGATTGAGTTATATATTGGATATTGTATTGGCTTAGAGGTCCAAATATTTTTATTTTGTGTTGTGACATGAGTTTGGGTCTTATAAAATGAAAATATAATGTTGGTTTTTGGATGTTTTGGATTTATAGTTGGTTTTTAAATAATCTTAATAGATTTATGATTATGCATAAATGTTTTCTACGACCCAAAAAACCATGAATTAACTGATTTTATATTCACAATGTGATGTATTTTTTTCATTGTGATGGTAAATGTGTCATTTTTAGATTATTTATTCATGTCCTTCATAGATCATAATTTTATGTCATGACATGGGACTACTGAGAGTGATTTAAAAATGTCTTCACGTTAATGGAATTTTTCTCCCAAACATATGGGAAACATGAGATCATGTTTCAATTGTCCAGGTTTTATAAAAATTACATCATACTACCTTGGACATTGAATGATACTTCATTATATTCCCAAATTAATATATTGAATTATATTTGAATAGGGTGATGTAGGGATTCATTCTAGAAGTTAATGATATTGGTTGGAATTTTTCCTAAAAATTTTAGATTACTGAATATTTTTTCATTAAGATAAAATTTATAGAATATGTATTTATTTTAAATTCAATCAATATTTTTCAATAATTCATTATTTTCATTAATTGTATTGAAAACTGAGTTTTTCCCTAATAAAATTTATCTCCTTTCATGTTGAATTATCCCTTGTATTAAATAGATCCTCTATTATGGATCAATGATCAGTTATTATTATTATTGTTTAATTTTCATTTTACACTTAATTTTATGAAGGATATGGAAATAGTGGTGTTTCATCCCAATTAATATAGGATCATTATTTGATCTGTGACCGATTGTGTTATTGGTTTTTGTAGTAATTTATTATGGATTCAACATTATGATCAACTAATCATTCATTCCATGTCATGAATTGGTCGATATACCATCATCTATGGAAGAGTATTTGAGAATTCCATTTTTCATGTCCAACTTTTTGATGTTCCGTGCTCTATCATCCAATATTTTCATAATACATACAAGAATATTTTTAATAATGAAAAGGACTATATAAATTTGATGGCATAGGCGTGGAACCCCTATGATTAAATGGTGTAAGGATTTTTATTAACAAATTTATTTTCTTCTACTAAATAATAACATAAAATAACTTCGTCGGGAATATGTATGTTTCATGATGTAATTTCATGAATAGAATCACCCTTCTAGAAAAGTTTTAAAGAGAGAAGAAAATGTTATACATTTTGTTTCAAAAATTGAAATCGATGTATTATTAATCAAACATAGGATCATGAATTATTGTAGAAACATAATTTTTAAATGATCATTTAATTATAACACGGTTATGTGATTTTTTTCTAATTTAGTATGGCTATTGGTAATTTTCAAAATAGATTAATTAATGGAAGGGTTTTTCTACACAAAATTTTATCTCTGGGTTCTTAAATGTGTAGTGTTTTGATGTAGATATGGTATATTCCATTCAATAGTTTGAAATTGGAGATGGAATTGTTAATATGGATTGATGGAATTGATAGTATTTTTAAAAAAAGTGTCTTTTCTATATTTATAGGAGTTATATCATGTCTTACTCGATGGATGTGATATGTATTTTAAAATATTTGAAGGATTTTATATCGACTCTTGGAACAAATACTAAAGGATTTGTAATGATTAACCTAGTAAAGAATTTTTTCTATGAATATAATTTTTATCAACGAATTTGATAAATAATTGATAGATTAATTAAGGATAATTGATAAGTAGTGATTTTTCAATAACTAAAGAATTAATAGGAATAATTATTGAAATGATGATGGTAAATATAAATCTAAAAATAAAAAATTGTGGAATAAAATAAGAAATTTTGTATCATTTTAGTCAATTTTTATATAGGGGAATTTTTCTAGTTGTCGTATAGAATTTTATAGTGATGGTATTTTTGTGATGGAAATAGTGTTCAATTTGGTTTGGGTATGGAAGTTCATTTTTTTCAATGAATCCATTTGGTTGGGATTATGTGTGACTCTATGTACATGTAGTTTAATGGAATATTTTATTCACCCATACCATGTTAGAGAACCCACAATGAAAAAACTATTATTGTATCATGGTTTGTTCCCATCTAATTCGTGTTAGAGTGGTACAGACTAGAGGAATATTTATACTCTCAAAATCTCCCATATCGGTAAGGAATTGTTTTTGATAACTATATGTACGTACATTAATATAGTCTAAAATCGTTTAATATGTTGTGTATTGATGTGATTATATATAGGGGAACACATTATTTTTATACGGATGGAATGGGTTTATTAACCATGATGTTCACAACACCCTACATTTGTGGATATGTGATCTGGATGTGGTGTGAGGTGGTAATTACATAGTAATGTAGCTATATAGTGTATATATTTTGTGGATATGTTATTATTATTATTATATTGATATGTGTTATGGAATCTGGTTATGATATGGCATTCCATTTTTTCTTGATCAAGAGTGGAAGGGATATGTAGATCCATGGAATTTTTTATCATTGTATCAGAGAGAAAAACAGGTGGGGAAAAAGTATTAAGGTACCATTCCAATTAATTATTCTATTGATATGATATTACTCCAAGATTCTTTGTGTTTCGATCAATCCTCTATGAGGATGGGTTATATATTTCATTTTATGTGATTAATGTTATTGTTGTTTATACACTAATGAATTAATATTATTCATCCTCATTCTATTAAATTATTATGAGGAGTACCCTACTAATGATTAATATGAAATTACCCTAATATGGATATATATATATATATATATATAATATTTTATATTCTATGGAGACAATGGATATCGTGCGGAATAATACTATTTTGGAGAATGAAACTCTAAATTGAGATTTAACTAAGAGGAATAATTTGTTATTTTTTTTATAGAGACATGATTTTTTATTATATTCCAATTAATTTTTATTTGTTATTTGATATTATATTCATTTTTTGTTATGGAAGTGAATTTTGGGTTTCAAATATTCATTTATGGGTATGTGTGTTTAATTCATCATAATTTTTATGATTTATAACCTTATTGAATGTCTCCATCAAATGTATTATCCTTATCAGGGCCCATTAGTCACTCCATTCATCCATATCGGCCTAAGTGGGGTGTTCTTAGGGGGTTGTTCAGGAAAATATTTATTTGTGTAAATGTGACATTCAACTATTGGTGATAGATGTGATTTATAGGGAAATGACCAAATTACCCCATTTCCCTTTGAAAAAGTTCCTATATGCCTCCATCATATCCATTTACAAGTTGGAAGATTAAATAAAAAAATGTTTTCAATAGTGAGTTTGAAGTCCAAATGATTTAAAATAATAAAATTCAGTGAGAATGGATTAATTATAATTAAAATACACGAGTATTTTAGAATGGTTTCCTTTTGAGAGTCATTTTCTTGTTTTTTTTAAATTGTTAATAATACTTATTTATAAGAGTTCAATGTGGAGAAATTTATGGGAACATAATGACTATAAATACCCATCTTCTTTTGATATAGGGAATTTTTGGGAACTTTATTGGTGCCCTGGGAAAGATAACATATGAAATAATTCAACTTCACTGTAAAATGCTCATGATAAACCAATTATTGAATATTATTAGAGTCCAATATTTGATAATGTTTTTAAAAATCCCATCCAATAATACCACAAAAATGGAAAATTATGGGGATTATTTTTAAAAATAATTTATCTAAGAAAAATGTGTTCATAAAATAGAATACAGAAGAACACATGTGATGGTCCCCTAAAGATATTTATTACAATATCAATAATTTTGAAATACTATTTATTTCTTATATTATTGATACAATATTTTGTTATTGTGATTGAATTTTTTAGACCAATCTAGATGATTTTTATTCACTCAAAAAACTGTTATTAAAATTGTTGTAATTGCAACCGTTAACAAACTAATCATTTAGATAGGCATGGGTCACAAACTGTGTTTACAATAATTAAATATAAACAACTTCCCAATGGAAATCTGAATGAAAACATTTATGTAGAATTTTTATTTATAATAATCCCATTTACTAAGAAAATTAAATCCCTTCATATTCATACAATGATGACCGTATAATCCTTACAACATGATGTTATACCTGAAGGTCATATCCTATAACACATCTCAATTTATTATTCTAAATTTTTTTGAATATTGATTAACATCTTTAGAAAAAGGACGATTCTGATTTAGGAATAGATGGAAATAATTATTACAATACAAACTTTAATTTAGTAATAAGTATTATGACTGAATTTACCTCGATATTGCGTAGAATAAAACCTCAGAGTTACAACCTATGAGGCCTCATTCAATATAGAGTCAAAACATTTCAATAAACTATTAGTTTCTACACTTTCCCCAAAACCTATAATCTATCCACTAGAGTAATTTCCATGATTTTTAAACACTAGACTCTAATCCCTTAGTTAACACAATATTGAAATTAAAATATATATTTCCATCACTAGCAATGATTTAAAAGGAAACCCCATGATTAATTATGTGATAATTATAAGTTTGTTTCTAGCTATACATTATAATGTTATAGTGGATTCTAAATTTAAAAAAAGTTATACCGTTTACAACAATGTCGATTGACTTCAATGGTAGAATGCGATGAAATTAGTATATATCAAAAAGGATTTCATAATGAATTGGATTATGAACTTGTCTTAAATAAATTAAGGAGTACAAGACAAAGAAATCAAAATATTTAGTATGATATTTCATCTAATAATATTCTCATCTGATCAATGGTTCCCACGTTATCCTCTTGATGCTAAATTATGACCGAAAATGATAATCATAAAACATGGGACTAGATCAAATTAAATTGAAAATCCAAATATACGATAATAAAAAAGGAAAAATTAAGTATTTTTATATCAAATTTTTTTTAGCATGATTATGATTGTTGATTTTATATAGGCCACTCATTTCATATAAATATTTATTCATGAATTCATATTTATCTTCAATCTAGAAAAGGTTTACAAGGACTAAAATAATGCTTCATTTAAGGATTTTTATTTTAAGAAAAACATAATGATTATATAAATTATGTTTTATAGTTTTCAAAATTGTTTTTTGTTGAGATTTTTCTAGAGTTTTATATGATGTGTTATAATGTGATCTTGAAGGCATCGCTCCTATAGTGATTTAGATTATATATTAATGATTTTTCTGTAATGGGTTCACATATGAAACAACTTTATTATTTTTATGTAATACAATTTCTTTGGTTTTGTTTATCACCAATATTTGTGTTCATTTTTGGTCTTCAAAGAGATATAGAGATTTTTTTGGTGAAACGAACCTAATGTTCAGTGACATATATTTTTAGGAATTAATTTTATCCAAGTATAATGTTTTTCAATACCTTGAGGTGTTCTTATCATGTTTATATCACCCTCAATGTGTTGTAATCATTTTTATGCCCAACCCTATATTTTTGTAGTCTGCAGGATGATTAAACCTTCTGTAATGTTATTACACATCATGTAATTCTCACCCAGAATATTTTATGAAATAGGTTTAGGTTTTTATTGTTTTACCCACCATGTATATCATAAAATCGTGTATATTCCAATAAATAATTTTCAAACAAAATTTAATAGGATTTAAGTGTACATGATCATTTTCTATTATAAGATGTTTAATTGGATTACATGACACGTAACCATCACAAGATTGTCATTTAAGTTGTTGCAGTAGTTATTTATCATTCATTAATTTTCATCCCTTCACTATCTCAACAAAAAATCTATCATTGGTGATTTTTGAGACATCTAACCCTTTAGATTCATTTATTTTAGCTGGTGATTATTGTTGCTATTGTGGGGAGATTATATGGGAAATCATTAATTATATTTTTAGGATTTTGTTTTCGATGCATTTCTATATGGTTTTGTGATTAGATATTATTTTTATTGATGCATTTCAATTTCATTGAATTTATTATCTTTTGATGGTTGTTCGCATGTTTTTTAATCCTAATTATTGAAGGCACCTAGGGTTATACTTGTTTGATGTCTTTGTTTCTATAAAGTGAGTTAATTCCTTGATTTGATTTTTATTCATGGAATATTAATATGAATTAATCATTTCTATCATACCATATGTGTTTTTAATGTATTTATTGGAATTAATACATTTTCAAAATGGTGATTTCATTTAAAATGGAATTTCATTATTTGAATATTGATTTTAAATAACTTATATTTATTACATTGGATTTTAAATGTTTTTATAAAATTGGGAGAGTGCTATTGAATTTTTTTTTGAAATTGAAACATTGGTTACTATAGGGGTGTCAAAAAAGAGACATAGTAGTCTTAGTGTCCATATACCCACTGGTAGGTATCCATTTTTATATCGATGGAATGTGGATGAAATTGATCTTGGATGGATATAACATTATGTGTGTTTTGGATCATGAGTATCTACTTCATTTTGTAACATAATCCACAACCAAATATAAGGTTATTTTTCATAAATAGGTATATTAAAGATAGTTTTTTTATCATGGATTGTTCCCCAAAGTATTTATATGATATTTTATCACATCTCTCTGCATGATAATTCATTTCAATAAATTTTTTTACTTTTATACCTCTTGACATATGGATATGATTTCTTTTTATAGAAATTTTATTTTACCTATTTTTGGAATGATAATTTGAATGTATACATTGAATAAATGATGGGATAATGATTTAAAAATGAATATTATTTATTAAAATAAATTGTAAAATGGTTTTGGAATTAAAATTATAAACTATATAATTTTATTTCGTAGAATTTGTACAGATTTTGTGGTGGTATCCTATTGGGAATTGAATTCACACCAAAATATTTCCCTTGAATAAATGAAATATTATTTATTTCAAGATACGTGTAAATGGAATTACATATTATACAATTTTGAAGTCTAATTTATTATTTTACATCAGTTTTGGAAGTTTGGAGGTGACTGTTTGTCACATAGAGACTTGTTATTCTTTAGTTATCAATACTTTCGGGTTTAACTAGTTGGCATGGATTGAAAGGAGTTGGTTTTATTTTTTTCTTCTACATAGTACTCTTGTTTTATGTATTTTTAAATGAAATACAATACTTGTTATTTTTCTTGGGTTCACTAAGAAACATGATGGATAACTCAATTTTATGGTTTTCTTGATCCTGGATGGTTAGTAAAAATTGGTTTCCTAGGAAAAGCTCATCCAAATGTTTGTTAACACTAACAATTTTCAGTTCTATATCATTGAATGAAATGAGTTTGTACCATTCGTTTTTTGTTATTATATTTTGATTAGGGGCCTTTCCATCTCAGTTCCATTACAAAATCAAGTTACCATGGGTGTCTAGATACATTTATGAGAGTTGAATCATGCAGATTGAGGTAATTTTAATGAAATTCATGGGAATTGTTTTATAATTCACTAATTTTTTTTGTAATTTTTTATCTATACAATTAAAAATTTTATATAGATTATTACATTATGAAATAAATTTTTAAAAATCATGATGATGTAATTATGTTTTTTGAATGTTATTATAATCAAATTAGTGATTCGATTATTTATTACACAATGTATCAGAGAAGAGATCATCAAAATCTAGGAGAGGATTATTTGAGATTGGATTTGTAGAATAATACCCTATAATAACATTATTTTATTGAATTATTTATAAATTATATTCAGATTATATGTTAAATAGTCATGGGAACCCATGAGATATTGTGGAACATGGTGCTGAGTTTCCAATGTATCATTAACATGTCTTCTGTGGTGAAAAATGATCACATGAATATGAGGAGTGGAATGAGAGGATTGAATGTGTCATAAATTTATTTATTAACAATGATTAATCAGAGGTGTATTACATATATATGTGATCATTTTACCATAATGTAGATGATGTAACTTGATTTTTCCTATTCTGTTTCCAAAGAACATTTCATGGGATTAATTTTAAAAAAATCATAAACTAGAAGTTTTACCCCTGAAAATTATGTGCAGAGAATATCCAATAGTTTCTGATCATTAAAAAAGGGGAGTATACCATTATGGTGTATTCAACACAATGTTTTGAGTGGGATTTTATAAAAAATCATTCCACTAATGGGTACCCAAATTCATAGAGTATGGAGTTTGAACTGACCCCATATATCTATGTGGTTTAGAATCTCACGTGCCTTCTGTAAAACCCTGAGATTTTGTGAATAATTTTTTTTAAATAAATTTATTTATTTTTATTTCAAATTTCATGTAACATTGAAAATATTTTATCTTAATGATTCATGTTTTACTTATAGGTGAAATAAAATAATAAATTTTAGTTCTCTCTACATGGAACACTTTGGTAATTTTGTGTTACATGCAATAAATAATTTTTTCTATGTTTTTCATGAAAATAATGACAAATAGTTACAAAAAAAAACATATTATTACATAGTTATATAATTATATAATACTTACACATTATATTAAATTTTATGAATATTTATTACTAACTTTTGATAATTTATAGTTTTCACAAATTATTATATTGGATAATTATTTAATAATTATTTAGAAATGAATATAAGAACAGAATTGAATATTATGTTAGTATTTATGATGAAAACTATTACCATGAACATAATTTAAAATAATTATAGTTACTATATAATTTTAATCTAATATATATTTTATATATCCTAGTAAATATTTTTTATACTCTTCCAATAGATTTTATAATAATTAGATAAGAATAAAACTAATTGAACAAATATTTTATCAAGGATGTTTTACCTCATTTTAATGGAGAACTATTTTTAAAAATAATTTTTGTTAATTTTATATGTTTAATAATTCAATAAAACATCATCATTTTTATATAATAAAAAAAAATAGGTTAGGATAAAATTTAAGTATTTTTCTTCAAGGTTTTATTTTTTTATGAATTGTTAAAAATACTAAATTTTAAATCCAAAATAAATGTTTATCAAACATATCTATAAGGATAAATTATATTTCAAATTGGGTTCAATGTTTATGGTGATAATATATTTTTCAATATATTCAATTTAGGTCATTGAAATAAATTTTAAATTTAATTTTATACAAAATCATTTTTATTTTTCAAACCATTCACTTTTAAATCCCACTTTTTTAGTTTTCTCTATGGAAATAAATTTAAATATAATTTTCCCAATAATGTGGATTTAATTAGGTAAAAAGTATTCAATATTTATAATAAGAAGATTAAAATTATGTTATAATTTCAATTGAATTTTTTAGGTATAAAAAGTTACCAATAAAAAAATTATAATTGAGTAGGTAAAATTGTGAGAATGGTTAATGTTAAAGGATAAAATCATAACATACCAAAAATTTGAAAAATTTAATGGTAATTAGAGAAAGGGATCGACCATAAAAAGATGAAAATAAATTAAATGAAAATATAATTCCTTTAAATTAGTACCACCTCAATGTTGTTATCTTTTAACATTAAAGGATCAATAAATTTGTTACATGGGCCCACCACTCCTCAAGTATAAATACCACCCTCATCATCCCATTTTGACAACAAAAATATTTTAGATGCTAAAATATCTTCCCCATATTATTCACCTCACTCTTCCCACGTCCAAGTGCTTCTTTTATCTCTGAAAGACCGAATATATGGTCTTTAAGCGTCTCTAAAGAAGACGTTATTCCATAGGTAATTTTCTTAATATACCTCACTTAATTTATTTTCTTCTTCTACTTTATGATCACCTCCTAAATCAATAAATTAATGAAAAAACCATTAACATGTTTTTCCTATAGTTTTATGTTTCTATTAGAATGTATGATATCCAGGTTTTTTAACCTCCACCTATTCTCTAGAACGAAATTTATGTCCATGTTCTGCCGATTAGTCGACCACGGGAATAAATTTTTGTTCTTTTTACATTACTACATAAATTTTTGGTATTAATGCATTTTTTCTTCTAAAATAATATTTTAGTATTTACATTATAACAAATTTCATAATATATAAATTGTATATCAAACATACCCTCATGCATTTCTTATTGTGGATATTGGATAACATCATTTGTCAAAATGTGGACTATCGCCCCCTAAAAGAGATCTTATTCAATCACACTATAAAGGGAATGTATTAAGGATAATTTAATTAAAAAATATCTATGATATATGAAATATAAATTATTCAGGAATTATAATCTAAATTTGTTTCATCAAACATTCAATATTTTAATACAAAAAAAGAAAAATAGAAACAATGGCCAAGCTTATGTATGACCTACATCTCCATGAATAGTTTGTTCAATTTCATTTTATCTATCTATTATATATATATTTAATTAATATATATCATATATAAATCATTTTTTAATATGTATGTAATTAAATAATTATCTATGTAATATTATAATGAATATCAAGTCTAAACACATACGATAATGAAAACCATTATTACCCGAAAAGTTTTGATATCCTTGAATTTTTAATAAATGGGTAATATAATGTCTTAAAAGAGTCATATATAATAACAAAGATACTATTATTATTATTTTATAGATTAATAATATGTTTGAAACCATTATATAAGAGTTTCGTACACTTACATAGAGTATCTGACCTATTGTAAGGAAATTTGCTATAACTTTAAATTTTCTTGAGATATAATACATGTTTAACACATATTTCTTATATGTGGTTTATGTAAATCTCCTATTATAGTTAATATCATGAATACATTTATTTTCATGGTATTTAATGATTCATTTATTGATATTCGGTTTATGATTAATATATTCAATGTTGTATGGGAAGCTTTGAATGATTACTATATTTACCCTTCCTAAATTTCAATATTCATGATATTAGATTACATTATAATATATATATATATATATATGGATTATAAAGGTAAAATTATGTATATTTCTTCAATCATTCAATTTTTATCAAAATGTAATATTTTTATGGTTTTCTGTTAGGAATAATTTCTAAATATCATTATTATCTAAGTTTGTTTATATGTAGGAATTTACTGGGGTTTATTTATCATCTATATATATGTTTTATAAAAATGCTTTCATAAAAAGTTTTACTATAATTCTATGGAAGTTTAAAGTCATTTTCACCAAATTTTGACTTTTTACTACTTTGTATGAAGGGAATATTTATTTCATTTTCCAAAGGAGGAACTCTTTGAATTTTTTGGAGATGTATGGGAATTTTTTTAACATATATGACTCTAATGTATTTTAATGTTTTCCTAATGACTTATTTATAATAATTCTCACTTAAAAGAATTTAGGGTTATTTTCAAATAAATTCCCTGCAATTAAAATTGTGCCGAATTTTTAAAAGAGAATTGATTTTGGATAAATAATGGATATTTTCCTCAATAAAAATTTTTTATGTGTTTTATCAAAGTTACCTTCCATCAATGATTTTATTTTTTTCATAAGGATATGTTTCCTGTATAATATAGTTATTATTACAATGGTTTAATTATGATTATTCTATTTATGAAAAAAATTGTTTTATCCTTTATTATGTTATAATTGAATAATGTATCATAAAACCATTTTATCACTTAGGTTATGATATGATGACTAGAATTGTTTTTTGCGGAACACGTGAGAATGATTTGATAATGTGTTGGGAGGGAATTGTATCCCCCTCTAGTGAATTGGGTAAAGATGGAGAACTCATGAGGTTTGTATGGTATGTATGAATGTGATTTCATGATAAAAATTCTGTGCATGGACCTAATTTTCATGTGAATAATTTTATGAGTGGACTTGGTTTCTATGTCTATATTTCTATGTGAAGGCCTGATTCCAATTACAAAATCTAATGAGTGAATGCTTTATTATTTATACTTGATCAAAATGTGATATGTTTATGTTTGTTTAACAATTTCATGTTTTATGTGTAACACCCTAGGTAAATAAAGAATATGACATTTTCATATTTATCCATATTTGTGAATAAAATATTAATATGACTTTAAAGGGGATGCTATTCTCTATGGCGTACCCAACATGCAACAACGAGTTTCTTGGGAATCTTACGTTGCACTCTAATAATAAAATAATATTATTTTAAATGGTAGTTAACATGTAGCCGTTGTATTGGCGTGAATGGATAGAAATAACTAAAATATGATTATATATGTTTTTTAAATGTTTTTACATTTATCCAATAAAAGATAAAGGCTTAAAATACGGAAAGAATTCAATTTTAGGCGTATATGCCCTAGTTTTCACTAAAGGTTCACTTATCGCCTTTTGATGGAGAACCGTAATTAAATATAGTTTTGTTCACTCTTATACATTCTATTGGACCAAATAAAACTCTTCTTAAGAATTGGGACATCAAAATTTAATTTGTGTAAATTTTTGGTATCTTTCCGATAAAGTTCATTTTTTTAATGAATAGTGTAAAATGTTTTATTTTAATTCAAAACCTCTTTTTAATCTAATTTATTTATATGATTATATTAACTTTTGAATTGGTTTTAAAGTGAAATTAGAATATATTTTTACCATTAAATCAAATAGTGGTCGTTGGAATTAATTTCACTTTGAAATCAGACTTAAACTAGTGTCAATCTTTTGATACTTATTGTTTCATAAAAACACATTATTTGCTCTGACAGCGGAAATTAATTATTAAATTAAATAATGTGACTTATATGTTTTGAATTTTGTAAAATAGAATTCATTTTTGAATTTGGAATATCAAATATAGCTTAGGGTGAATTTTTGGGATTTTTTTAAAAAACATCAATTTTGGATGAATAGTGAAACCACTAAGTGGTACTTATAAAAACAGATTTTTCAGTTGAAATGATGTTTTTCCATCTTTGTGTTTTGAATTTCAAAAATCCGACATACATGGTTGTCATTAATAAGTAAAATTTGTTTCAATGGGATAAAAATAATTTTTTGGTGAATAGTAACTTATTAAGTTTTTAATCGCGATTAGAGGTAATTAGTGTAGTTTATGGTAAGAATAAAGTTTTAGTAAACTGAAATGACCTAGAAACATGTTATACCCTCATTGGATGTGTCATGGCCGACTAATACAATCCATGGGTCAACTTGGGGACCCCATGGAGCCACTTTGGTTGGGAAATGACATAAATATCTTTTTATTTAATGTTAAAGTAAAAATGACACAAATAGGAGATGTTGTACTAAAACACTATTTACTTGGGGTTATACCAGTCATATTTTTTACTATAAATAGTCATTGGAAATATAAAAAGATTTCCTACATCATATTATTTTTTTTATAATTTTTAGACATTAAATAAATTAAATTTTTTATGACATCATGATGATGCAGCGATGACATCATTATTTAACGATTTAAATAAAATGGAAAGATAATGTAATATCTAAGACCTACACATGTCCAAAACCTATTGGATGAGTGTATTTATAACCCTTATAATCTTATCCTTGAAATACATCAATTTGGGACCTTTAAAATCCGAGACTCTTTTGAAAATAAAGTAACATTTTGTAACTTTACAAGAGTGCCCCTCCTCTCCTCTTATAAATGGCCCCCACCTCTACCTCCTTACCCACACTCCCAAAGCCTTTGGCTCGGCCAACCCCTGACCATTTTGTCTCTACACTTCCCTATCTTACTACTTGAAGCATCACTTTGGGCAGAAGACTTCCCAAGGAAGCCTTTGAGCTCAAACCAAAGGGAGTTACCCGATTTTAAGGTAATGTCTTCACTTGTGTCCTTTTGTTTTATTTTGTTTCTCCAACTCCCTAAACACTTTTTATTCATTTATTTTGTAACAAATACAGTATCTTAAATATACTAGGATTTTTTTATAAGAATTATTCGAGATACACTTACACACACCTACATGTAATGGTTATAGAACATACTGTTTTCGTGGATGGCGAATTTCTGCCTCCCGAAACGATGATTGTTCAACATTCTTCTAACACCTTAAAAGGTGGCCACTATGATGACACTATATTTATATATGATATCTAATATCTTTATGTTATGCTTAATCTTCTGTATTTTTCATTTATGGCATACCATTATGGTTTCCATTATGGGTAAACGTGATATCTTCATTTAAGGAAGTGCGGACTACCGCCCCCTCAAAGTGATTTGATTCGTTAATACCATATGTGGTATGTATAAAGGATATATTTAATGATATTATATATGATACCATAATGGAATTAATATACTATTATGTATCATTATGTTTTAATTCCATTAAATATGAAATAGAAATGGAAGTAGTGTTCATGTGTACGTACGGCTTACCGTCTCCATGAACGGTAAATTTCATTTCTTATCTCAAAATGTTATGTAATATTATAAGTACATATATATAATGGATATATATGTAATATATTAAATCTAAATTATGGATATCATTCTGTAATTATAAAATATATATATATCTCTCATTTTTTTAATTCCATTAATATGACAAAAAAATGAAAAGTAGCGTTCATGCGTACGTACGGCCTACCGTCTCCATGAATGGTGATTTTCGTTTTTTTGTTTCCAAATGATATGGAATAGTATAAAACGAATATATAATGTATATATATGATATTTTAATCATTAATACTATTATGGAAATTATTTACTTATAACTACATGGGCAATCTTTTTTCAAACAAGTTCATTTTTTACTCATGTACCAAACATTGACAAAAACGTTTGATATGAACTAACATTATTAAACAATTATTATAACATTATAATATGTGATATGAACTGAATAATAATCTCTAAAAGAGTTACTTAGGCAATTATTAATTGAAAAAAGTTTATTATTCATGTATATAAAGAAACGAACAAGACAAGTTGGACATGAGGTAAGGGATCCTACTCCACTCTTTCTTGTTAAGTACACTCTTTTATGACATTCCTTTTAAAGCTCATATTTCTTGTTATTGGGATGTTATTTTATATTAATCATACTTTAATTTTTATGTTCATGTGATTAGAGACCCTATTCTCTCTCATTAATCCATTTTGGAAGTTTTGAGTGGCGCCGTTAGGCTGCCGATTGTTCATAAGAGATCTAACCTCTCTCTTTCTTTATAAGTACTCTCCTTTATGTCACTTCTTTTAAGCTCCCCTTTGTTATGTTGGGGGATGTTATTTTATATTACTCTTTCTATAAACTTTATGTTAATATGATGAGATACCCTATTTGTTATCATCAATCCATTTTTGTATGTTTTATGTGGCGTCGTTAGGCTGCTGAGTTTTCGTAAGGGATTTTTCATCTCACTTTTATTCCAGTGAGATTTATGCTACATTTTCCACAATTTCCTTGAGTGGTGTATGTACTGCCCATTATTTTACTCATTGTGTAATATACTTTCTTTTATGAGTATTTACATCAATGTTTTATTGTCCTTCTTTCACGAGGTGTATGTTTCCAAAGATACCCGTGTCGGTAAGGGAACCTTTCACCCTCCTATTTTTAAAGGACTTCTTTTGTTGGGTCCTTTAATTTAAATATTGTTATGTGGGGATATGTTATAATATATCCTTATTGATGTAAATTTTATGTCCAAGTGATGAGATACCCTTTTTTTGATGTGACGTCGTTAGGATGTCAAGGGAACTTCTTAACCCAATTTCGATTTCTTTGGGTTCAACATGTAGTTATTGAATATGTCATCCTTTGAATATGTGTGAATGAACTTTGATTATTTTACACTTAATATCCACTTATATTTGGTGTATTCGTTTTTCACACATAATTATGTAATTGATTTATCCTTAAACCAAGGATATCGTCTTTTTATGGGACTTCGTCTCAATCTCCTTTCATTGATGCATATTTTGTTTTATACACAACCTTCTTTTATACAGTGTATAAACCCATTTGACTTTTACGTTTATTCGAAATGAATATATTTTATTTAAAGCGTTTACTAAACAACAAAAGGGAATGTTTTTGTCGTACGTATGCGGCGACAACGACTTCTCCGCCGCCATGACCATCATTTGAGTTTCAGCTTCCTTTACAAGCCATACCTTTTTTTAAATGAAAATTAAATACCATGTTTTACTTTTCGTTTATTTTGGTATTGAAAATGGTTTTCATAATGTTTTTATATCAATGTGTTGTATTGATATCTTTTGATTGAAAGGTGGAAATGTTATGTTTCCTTTATGCATGTTTTATGTGATACGATTATGTTGAGGTTCTTGGGCATTATTATGAAGACGGGTTGTTCCGTGATAAACTAAGGGCGGGTGAGACCGATATAGCTCTCCAATGCATTGGGTAATGTGAAGGAGTGAAACGTTAAGGTTTCTCCGAAGAGATTTAGGGAAGATACTATGGTGGGCATTCCAAACATAACCAAGAGGGTTACTCCCTACGTAAGAATGTTATAAATGCCTCAAGTTACCTTTTATGTATTATGATTTCTATGATTTATTCATGATTGATGAGGTATGTTAAAGTGCCTATGTTTTATAGGTAAAGTATGATTTCATTCTAATGTATATATGAACTCATGTTTCCTTTCCATATTTTTATAACCCTTACTTAGCTTTTTATGCTATCCCAAGTTTTAGAAATGTTTCTCACAGGTCAAGGGAAAGGTAAATGATGTGATGATAGTGTCAAGGATATGTCAAGAATGAATCCATGTTTTATTTTAAATATGTTTCCGTTGATGGGAAGAATGAATACTGTCTTTTATGTAACCACTTTGTTTAAATGTAGAATGTAATGAAAGTTTCATGATCTAATTCTCTAAAACTCTAAACCTAAAAAGATCCTCAATGTGTAATCATGTAATAACTCAAGATTAAGTAAGGTTTAAGGCTGGGACCTTATAGTTGGTATCAAAGGTCGGTTTAGATAACTTTAGAGGTTAGGGTATTCTTTAAGCATAAGTGACATTACCATAATGGTTAAGATTTCAGAAAGAGTCCTAGTTTTAGATAAAGTGAATAAGTAAGTATATCTTAGTGTTTATCTTCCTCATTAGTACATGATGGTTTTGTTGATATACCCACACTGTCCTTTTTGGTTTTAGTAAATGGCCGGATCTAGCAGGCACCAAAGTAACAGTGGATGCGAAGGAAACTGTTACAGTTTTTTGAGCAAGCAACTGAATGATATGGGAGCTAGAATGATAACTCTTGTGAATATCCTCAACCAACGTTCTGGTTTCATGATTGACCACCTAAACATTGGTTATTTCTCTAAGGCATCATATATGAGAGAAACAAATCCCTACGGAAGTATAGGAAATAATCATAAGGGTAAGTGTGTTAAAAAACCTATGTGTCAAAGATGTGGAAAGAAACACCTAGGAAAATGTTTCAAAGGGACAGAAATATGCTATAGATGTGGAAATGAAGGTCATAAAGCAAGAACCTGCCATGGAAAAAGGAAGCATCCAGTTGGCTCGAGGAAAGGGAAAGAATTTCTTTCTGAGGGATCAATTGAATTTTTTAAATGTGGTGTGCATGGTCATTATGCGAACACATGTCTTATGAAGATGTTTCGTGAATGGGATCACCAAGATCATACAAATGTTCGTTTACCAATACCTAATTCCATTCAGATTGAGGATGAAGAAACTGAAAATGACCAATCAAAGGGATGGATTATTTCATGACTATTGTTTTCCTATTTTGGAATCTTAGGATATGATTCATGATTTTGTTTGTAGGAAAGAGGTATTTCGGAATAAGTTGGAAAGGAATGGTTAATGGATCATGAAGAATGTTGAATGTGTAAGAAGTCAACATATAAGGGCTTCAAGAGTTATGGTGAAATTCTTAAGAGTATTAAGTCTCTTCTGATAATGGGGTTACATTAGAATACTTTTTATCGTATGTGTAACCCTGATGATTAATATATGAAAATTTTATTCAAGGAATAGTTATCTGTTCTTTTGTGGACATAGTTATAAAGAACCATTTGGGTTTATATGATCCTTACTTTTGAGGTAATTATGGGTTACTATATGTTATGATGGAAGTGAAAGGCATTAGATTAAATTTTGGTTAAATTATGTTATGGTTATTTTTGATGATTTTATCTCTTTTTGGGAATGATTTGAGAATTATATAGTTTTGGAAAAAGGAAAACACGCAGACCGTGTGACAACCCGCCGCGTCAGACAAACCTGCGGGAATCGAACCCACAACCAAAGTGTGACTGTTATTTATCGCCTACCACTGGACTACGTGAAGTCCCTGGTTAGTTTGAAAAATTCTTTTTAGTTATATGATTTTATGAATTAAGAGTAAATTGATTTTGGGTTATTTATGAAAATGATTAACCTATCATGGAGGATATGTGATTAGGTTAATTACTTTTCAATACAAGACTTTAGGAGAAACTGATGTTGTTTGGAGATAAATGTTACGATTTAACTTGGAAGACTATGTGACTAAATCCTTCAAATATTTCGGTTTCAATCTTAGATTGGTTTACTTTGAATAATTTTATGGACAAATTGTTTATCAGATGGTCCTCGTTGAACTTTGGGTTTTGTTGGAAAAATTTTGGAGATTAAGCATAGATTTTCATTTTAAAGGGTTATCCTTTTCTGGATTATCTGACCTTGTACTAACCTTTTTGGTTTTGGTTTTGGTTAAAGCCTAAATACATGGGAAGTATAGAGTTCTCTTAGGTGGATTAGGTGATTCTCTAGAAGTTGATTATAGTACTCTTAATTCAAACAAGTCTCCCTAAATACTCGTCTTTTGGAAAAAAATATGAATTTGATTTAGGAATCTAGTAAAAGTTGAAAGTCAACATGATAAGTGATTATGTTTCCTTATGAATAAATTCCTCAATAAAAAGTAACATAAAATAAAAATGTTGTCTATTAACTTTTCCTACTGGGGAATCGAATACCGTTTAACCCGTCACAAGTTTGTGATTTTCCTATGGTTAACTTTCTCCTAGACATGTTTACTATCAATCTCCCTCAAGAACATGACCCTTTTCTTTTTCTTCCATGTCCATGTTTTTCTACATGGAACCCTAGTATGGGTTAACTCGGGTGACCTCTGAACTTATCTTCAATTATTTTAAAGTGATTTTTTTACCGACTCTTGTTCCGATGTGGGACTTTCAAGGATGTTTCCAAGCTCAATTTTAAAAATTGCGAGGACGCAATTCCCAAAAGGGGGGAAGGATGTAACAACCCAGGTAAAAAAAGAATATGACATTATCATATTTATCCATATTTGTTAATAAAATATTAATATGACTTTAAAGGGGAGACTATGCTCGATAGCATACCCAACATGCAACAACGAGTATCATGGGAATCTTACGTTGCACTCTAATAATAAAATAATATTATTTTAAATGGTAGTAAACATGTAGCCGTTGTATTAGATGGAATGGATAGAAATAACTAAAATATTATTATATATGTTTTTTAAATGTTTTTACATTTATCCAATAAAAGATAAAGGCTTAAAATACGGAAAGAATTCAATTTTAGGCGTATATGCCCTAGTTTTCACTAAAGGTTCACTTATTGCCTTTTGATGGAGAACCGTAATTAAATATAGATTTGTTCACTCTTATACATTCTGTTAGACCAAATAAAACTCTTCTTAAGAATTGGGACATCAAAATTTCTTTGTGTAAATTTTTGGTATCTTTCCGATAAAGTTCATTTATTTAATGAATAGTGTAAAATGTTGTATTTTAATTCAAAACCACTTTTTAATCTAATTTATTTATATGATTAGATTACCTTTTGAATTTGTTTTAAAGTGAAATTAGAATATATTTTTACCATTAAATCCAATAGTGGTCGTTGGAATTAATTTCACTTTGAAATCATACTTAAACTAGTGTCAATCTTTTGATACTTATTGCTTCATAAAAACACGCTATTTTCTCTGACAGTAGGAATTAATTATTAAATTAATTAATGTGACTTATATGTTTTGAATTTTGTAAAATAGAATTCATTTTTGAATTTGGAATATCAAATATAGCTTAGGGTGAATTTTTGGGATTTTTCTAAAAAACATCAATTTTGGATGAATAGTGAAACCACTAAGTGGTACTTATAAAAACAGATTTTTCAGTTGAAATGATGTTTTTCCATCTTTGTGTTTTGAATTTCAAAAATCCGACATACATGGTTGTCATTAATAAGTAAAATTTGTTTCAATGGGATGAAAATAATTTTTTGGTGAATAGTAACTTATTAAGTTTTTAATCGCGATTAGAGGTAATTAGTGTAGTTTATGGTAAGAATAAAGTTTTAGTAAACTGAAATGAACTAGAAACATGTTATACCCTCATTGGATGTGTCATGGCCGACCAATACAATCCATGGGTCAACTTGGGGACCCCATGGAGCCACTTTGGTTGGGAAATGACATAAATATCTTTTTATTTAATGTTAAAGTAAAAATGACACAAATAGGAGATGTTGTACTAAAACACTATTTACTTGGGGTTATACAAGTCATATTTTTTACTATAAATAGTCATTGGAAATATAAAAATATTTCCTACATCATATTATTTTTTTTATAATTTTTAGATATTAAATAAATTAAATTTTTTATGACATCATGATGATGCAACGATGACATCATTATTTAACGATTTAAATAAAATGGAAAGATAATGTAATATCTAAGACCTACACATGTCCAAAACCTATTGGATGAGTGTATTTATAACCCTTATAATCTTATCCTTGAAATACATCAATTTTGGACCTTTAAAATCCGAGACTCTTTTGAAAATAAAGTAACATTTTGTAACTTTACAAGAGTGCACCTCCTCTCCTCTTATAAATGGCCCCCACCTCTACCTCCTTACCCACACTCCCAAAGCCTTTGGCTCGGCCAACCCCTGCCCATTTTGTCTCTACACTTCCCTATCTTACTACTTGAAGCCTCACTTTGGGCAGAAGACTTCCCAAGGAAGCCTTTGAGCTCAAACCAAAGGGAGTTACCCGATTTTAAGGTAATGTCTTCACTTGTGTCCTTTTGTTTTATTTTGTTTCTCCAACTCCCTAAACTCTTTTTATTCATTTATTTTGTAACAAATACAGTATCTTAAATATACTAGGATTTTTTTATAATAATTATTCGAGATACACTTACACACACCTACATGTAATGGTTATAGAACATACTGTTTTCGTGGATGGCGAATTTCTGCCTCCCGAAACGATGATTGTTCAACATTCTTCTAACACCTTAAAAGGTGGCAACTATGATGACACTATATTTATATATGATATCTAATATATTTATGTCATGCTTAATCTTCTGTATTTTTCATTTATGGCATACCATTATGGTTTCCATTATGGGTAAACGTGATATCTTCATTTAAGGAAGTGCGGACTACCGCCCCCTCAAAGTGATTTGATTCGTTAATACCATTTGTGGTATGTATAAAGGATATATTTAATGATATTATATATGATACCATAATGGAATTAATATACTATTATGTATCATTATGTTTTAATTCCATTAAATATGAAATAGAAATGGAAGTAGTGTTCATGTGTACGTACGGCTTACCGTCTCCATGAACGGTAAATTTCATTTCTTATCTCAAAATGTTATGTAATATTATAAGTACATATATATAATGGATATATATGTAATATATTAAATCTAAATTATGGATATCATTCTGTAATTATAAAATATATATATCTCTCTCATTTTTTTTAATTCCATTAATATGACAAAAAAATGAAAAGTAGCGTTCATGCGTACGTACGGCCTACCGTCTCCATGAACGGTGATTTTCGTTTTTTTGTTTCCAAATGATATGGAATAGTATAAAACGAATATTTAATGTATATATATGATATTTTAATCATTAATACTATTATGGAAATTATTTACTTATAACTACATGGGCAATCTTTTTTCAAACAAGTTCATTTTTGACTCATGTACCAAACATTGACAAAAACGTTTGATATGAACTAACATTATTAAACAATTATTATAACATTATAAATGTGATATGAACTGAATAATAATCTCTAAAGGAGTTACTTAGGCAATTATTAATTGAAAAAAGTTTATTATTCATGTATATAAAGAAACGAACAAGACAAGTTGGACTTGAGGTAAGGGATCCTACTCCACTCTTTCTTGTTAAGTACACTCTTTTATGTCATTCCTTTTAAAGCTCATATTTCTTGTTATTGGGATGTTCTTTTATATTAATCGTACTTTAATTTTTATGTTCATGTGATTAGAGACCCTATTCTCTCTCATTAATCCATTTTGGAAGTTTTGAGTGGCGCCGTTAGGCTGCCGATTGTTCATAAGAGATCTAACCTCTCTCTTTCTTTATAAGTACTCTCCTTTATGTCACTTCTTTTAAGCTCCCCTTTGTTATGTTGGGGGATGTTATTTTATATTACTATTTCTATAAACTTTATGTTAATATGATGAGATACCCTATTTGTTATCATCAATCCATTTTTGTATGTTTTTTGTGGCGCCGTTAGGCTGCTGAGTTTTCGTAAGGGATTTTTCATCTCACTTTTATTCCAGTGAGATTTATGCTACATTTTCCACAATTTCCTTGAGTGGTGTATGTACTGCCCATTATTTTACTCATTGTGTAATATACTTTCTTTTATGAGTATTTACATCAATGTTTTATTGTCCTTCTTTCACGAGGTGTATGTTTCGAAAGATACCCGTGTCGGTAAGGGAACCTTTCACCCTCCTATTTTTAAAGGACTTCTTTTGTTGGGTCCTTTAATTTAAATATTGTTATGTGGGGATATGTTATAATATATCCTTATTGATGTAAATTTTATGTCCAAGTGATGAGATACCCTTTTTTTGATGTGACGTCGTTAGGATGTCAAGGGAACTTCTTAACCCAATTTCGATTTCTTTGGGTTCAACATGTAGTTATTGAATATGTCATCCTTTGAATATGTGTGAATGAACTTTGATTATTTTACACTTAATATCCAATTATATTTGGTGTATTCGTTTTTCACACATAATTATTTAATTGATTTATCCTTAAACCAAGGATACCGTCTTTGTATGGGACTTCGTCTCAATCTCCTTTCATTGATGCATATTTTGTTTTATACACAACCTTCTTTTATACAGTGTATAAACCCATTTGACTTTTACGTTTATTCGAAATGAATATTTTTTATTTAAAGCGTTTACTAAACAACAAAAGGGAATGTTTTTGTCGTACGTATGCGGCGACAACGACTTCTCCGCCGCCATGACCATCATTTGAGTTTCGGCTTCCTTTACAAGCCATACCTTTTTTTAAATGAAAATTAAATACCATGTTTTACTTTTCGTTTATTTTGGTATTGAAAATGGTTTTCATAATGTTTTTATATCAATGTGTTGTATTGATATCTTTTTATTGAAAGGTGGAAATGTTATGTTTCCTTTATGCATGTTTTATGTGATACGATTATGTTGAGGTTCTTGGGCATTATTATGAAGACGGGTTGTTCCGTGATAAACTAAGGGCGGGTGAGCCCGATATAGCTCTCCAATGCATTGGGTAATGTGAAGGAGTGAAACGTTAAGGTTTCTCCGAAGAGATTTAGGGAAGATACTATGGTGGGCATTCCAAACGTAACCAAGAGGGTTACTCCCTACGTAAGAATGTTATAAATGCCTCAAGTTACCTTTTATGTATTATGATTTCTATGATTTATTCATGATTGATGAGGTATGTTAAAGTGCCTATGTTTTATAGGTAAAGTATGATTTCATTCTAATGTATATATGAACTCATGTTTCCTTTCCATATTTTTATAACCCTTACTGAGCTTTTTATGCTATCCCATGTTTTAGAAATGTTTCTCACAGGTCAAGGGAAAGGTAAATGATGTGATGATAGTGTCAAGGATATGTCAAGAATGAATCCATGTTTTATTTTAAATATGTTTCCGTTGATGGGAAGAATGAATACTGTCTTTTATGTAACCACTTTGTTTAAATATAGAATGTAATGAAAGTTTCATGATCTAATTCTCTAAAACACTAATCCTAAAAAGATCCTCAATGTGTAATCATGTAATAACTCAAGACTAAGTAAGGTTTAAGGCTGGGGACTTATAGTTGGTATCAAAGGTCGGTTTAGATAACTTTAGAGGTTAGGGTATTCTTTAAGCATAAGTGGCATTACCATAATGGTTAAGATTTCAGAAAGAGTCCTAGTTTTAGATAAAGTGAATAAGTAAGTATATCTTAGTGTTTATCTTCCTCATTAGTACATGATGGTTTTGTTGATATACCCACACTGTCCTTTTTGGTTTTAGTAAATGGCTGGATCTAGCAGGCACCAAAGTAACAGTGGATGCGAAGGAAACTGTGACAGTTTTTTGAGCAAGAAACTGAATGATATGGGAGCTAGAATGATAACTCTTGTGAATATCCTCAACCAACGTTCTGGAGTCATGATTGACCACCTAAACATTGGTTATTTCTCTAAGGCATCATATATGTGAGAAACAAATCCCTACGGAAGTATAGGAAATAATCATAAGGGTAAGTGTGTTAAAAAACCTATGTGTCAAAGATGTTGAAAGAAACACCAAGGAAAATGTTTCAAAGGGACAGAAATATGCTATAGATGTGGAAATGAAGGTCATAAAGCAAGAACCTGCCATGGAAAAAGGAAGCATCCAGTTGACTCGAGGAAAGGGAAAGAATTTCTTTCTGAGGGATCAATTGAATTTTTTAAATGTGGTGTGCATGGTCATTATGCGAACACATGTCTTATGAAGATGTTTCGTGAATGGGATCACCAAGATCGTACAAATGTTCGTTTACCAATACCTAATTCCATTCAGATTGAGGATGAAGAAACTGAAAATGACCAATCAAAGGGATGGATTATTTCATGACTATTGTTTTCCTATTTTGGAATCTTAGGATATGATTCATGATTTTGTTTGTAGGAAAGAGGTATTTCGGAATAAGTTGGAAAGGAATGGTTAATGGATCATGAAGAATGTTGAATGTGTAATAAGTCAACATATAAGGGCTTCAAGAGTTATGGTGAAATTCTTAAGAGTATTAAGTCTCTTCTGATAATGGGGTTACATTAGAATACTTTTTATCGTATGTGTAACCCTGATGATTAATATATGAAAATTTTATTCAAGGAATAATTATCTGTTCTTTTGTGGACATAGTTATAAAGAACCATTTGGGTTTATATGATCCTTACTTTTGAGGTAATTATGGGTTACTATATGTTATGATGGAAGTGAAAGGCATTAGATTAAATTTTGGTTAAATTATGTTATGGTTATTTTTGATGATTTTATCTCTTTTTGGGAATGATTTGAGAATTATATAGTTTTGGAAAAAGGAAAACACGCAGACCGTGTGACAACCCGTCGTGTTAGACAAACCTGCGGGAATCGAACCCACAACCAAAGTGTGACTGTTATTTATCGCCTACCACTGGACTACGTGAAGTCCCTGGTTAGTTTGACAAATTCTTTTTAGTTATATGATTTTATGAATTAAGAGTAAGTTGATTTTGGGTTATTTATGAAAATGATTAACCTATCATGGAGGATATGTGATTAGGTTAATTACTTTTCAATACAAGACTTTAGGAGAAACTGATGTTGTTTGGAGATAAATGTTACGATTTAACTTGGAAGACTATGTGACTAAATCCTTCAAATATTTCGGTTTCAATCTTAGATTGGTTTACTTTGAAGAATTTTATGGACAAATTGTTTATCAGATGGTCCTCGTTGAACTTTGGGTTTTGTTGGACAAATTTTGGAGATTAAGCATAGATTTTCATTTTAAAGGGTTATCATTTTCTGGATTATCTGACCTTGTACTAACCTTTTTGGTTTTGGTTTTGGTTAAAGCCTAAAGACATGGGAAGTATAGAGTTCTCTTAGGTGGATTAGGTGATTCTCTAGAAGTTGATTATAGTACTCTTAATTCAAACAAGTCTCCCTAAATACTCGTCTTTTGGAAAAAAATATGAATTTGATTTAGGAATCTAGTAAAAGTTGAAAGTCAACATGATAAGTGATTATGTTTCCTTATGAATAAATTACTCAATAAAAAGTAACATAAAACAAAAATGTTGTCTATTAACTTTTCCTACTGGGGAATCGAATACCGTTTAACCCATCACAAGTTTGTGATTTTCCTATGGTTAACTTTCTCCTAGACATGTTTACTATCAATCTCCCTCAAGAACATGACCCTTTTCTTTTTCTTCCATGTCCATGTTTTTCTACATGGAACCCTAGTATGGGTTAACTCGGGTGACCTCTGAACTTATCTTCAATTATTTTAAAGTGATTTTTTTACCGACTCTTGTTCCGATGTGGGACTTTCAAGGATGTTTCCAAGCTCAATTTTAAAAATTGCGAGGACGCAATTCCCAAAAGGGGGGAAGGATGTAACAACCCAGGTAAAAAAAGAATATGACATTATCATATTTATCCATATTTGTTAATAAAATATTAATATGACTTTAAAGGGGAGACTATGCTCGATAGCATACCCAACATGCAACAACGAGTATCATGGGAATCTTACGTTGCACTCTAATAATAAAATAATATTATTTTAAATGGTAGTAAACATGTAGCCATTGTATTGGATGGAATGGATAGAAATAACTAAAATATTATTATATATGTTTTTTAAATGTTTTTACATTTATCCAATAAAAGATAAAGGCTTAAAATACGGAACGAATTCAATTTTAGGCGTATATGCCCTAGTTTTCACTAAAGGTTCACTTATAGCCTTTTGATGGAGAACCGTCATTAAATATAGATTTGTTCACTCTTATACATTCTGTTAGACCAAATAAAACTCTTCTTAAGAATTGGGACATCAAAATTTCTTTGTGTAAATTTTTGGTATCTTTCTGATAAAGTTCATTTATTTAATGAATAGTGTAAAATGTTGTATTTTAATTCAAAACCACTTTTTAATCTAATTTATTTATATGATTAGATTACCTTTTGAATTTGTTTTAAAGTGAAATTAGAATATATTTTTACCATTAAATCCAATAGTGGTCGTTGGAATTAATTTCACTTTGAAATCATACTTAAACTAGTGTCAATCTTTTGATACTTATTGCTTCATAAAAACACGCTATTTTCTCTCACAGCAGGAATTAATTATTAAATTAATTAATGTGACCTATATGTTTTGATTTTTTTAAAATAGACTTCATTTTTGAATTAGTAATATCAAATATAGATTTGGGTGAATTTTTGGGATTTTTCTGAAAAACTTCAATTTTTGATGAATAGTGAAACCACTAAGTGGTACTTATAAAAACTGATTTTTCCGTTTAAATGAAAATTTTCCATCTTTTTGTTTTGAATTTCAAAAATCCGACATACATGGTTTTCATTAAGAAGTAAAATGTTGTTCAATGGGATAAAAATAATTTTTTGGTGAATAGTAACTTATTAAGTATTTAATCGCGATTAGAGGTAATTAGTGTAGTTTATGGTAAGAATAATGTTTTAATAAAATGAAAGGACCTAGACACATGTCCTACCATCATTGGATGTGTCATGGCCGACTAAGACAATCCATGGGTCAACTTGGGGACCCCATGGAGTCACTTTGGTTGGGAAATGACATAAATATCTTTTTATTTAATGTTAAAGTAAAAATGACACAAACATGAGATATTTTACTAAAACAATTTTGACATGGGGTTATACAATTCATATTTTTGACTATGAATAGTCGTTGGAAATCTAAAACGATTTCCTACATCATAGTATTTTTTTTTATAATTTTTAGACATTAAATAAATTAAATTATTTATGACATCATGATGATGCAACGACGACCTCATTATTTAACGATTTAAATAAAATGGAATGATAATGTAATATCTAAGACCTAAACATGTCCAAAACCTATTGGATGAGTGGATTTAGAACCCTTGTCATCTTATACTATAAATACATCAATGTTGGTTCTTTAAAATCCGAATATCGTTTGAAAATAAAGTAACATTTTGTAACTTTACAAGAGTGCCTCTCCTCTCCTCTTATAAAAGGCCCCCGCCTCTACCTCCATACCCACACTCCCAAAGCCTTTGGATCGGCCAACCCCTGCCAATTTTGTCTCTCCACTTCCCTCTCTTACTCTTTGAAGCCTCAATTTGGGCAGAAGTCTTCCCAAGGAAGCCTTTGAGCTCAAACCAAAGGGAGTTAGCCGATTTTAAGGTAATGTCTTCACTTGTGTCCTTTTGTTTTATTTTGCTTCTCCAACCCCCTAAACTCTTTTTATGCATTTATTTTGTAACAAATACAGTATCTTAAATATACTAGTATGTTTTTATAAGATGGATTCGATCTACAATTACACACACCTACATATAATGGTTAAAGAACATACTGTTTCCGTGGATGGCGAATTTCGGCCTCCCGAAAAGATGATTGTTCAACATTCTTCTAACACCTTACAAGGTGGACAATAAGATGACACTATATTTATATATGATATATAATATGTTTATGTTTTAATTAAGCTTCTGTATTTTTCAATTATGGCATACCTTTATGGTTTCCATTATGGGTAAACATGATATCTTTATTTAAGGAAGTGTGGACTACCGCCCCCCTCAAAGTGATTTGATTTGTTAATACCATATGTGGTACGTATAAAGGATATATTTAATGATATTATATATGATACAATACTATAATTAAAATACTATTATGTATAATTATGTTTTAATTCAATTAAATATGAAATAGAAATGGAAGTAGCGTTCATGTGTACGTACGGCTTACCGTCTCCATGAACGGTACATTTCATTTCTTATCTCAAAATGTTATGTAATATTATAAGTACATATATATAATTGATATATATGTAATATATTACATCTAAATTACGAATATCATTCTGGAATTATAACATATATATATATATATCTCATTTTGTTTTAATTCCATTAATATGACAAAAAAATGAAAAGTAGTGTTCATGCGTACGTACGGCCTACCGTCTCCATGAACAGTGCTTTTCGTTTCATTTCTCCAAATGATATGGAATAGTATAAAATGAATATTTAATGGATATATATGATATTTTAATCATTAATACGATTCTGGAAATTATTTACTAATAACTACATGGGCAATCTTTTTTCAAACAAGTTCATTTTGGACTCATGTACCAAACATCGACAAAAACGTCTGATATGAACTAACATTATTAATAAAAATTTATAACATTAGAATATGTGATATGAACTGAATAATAATCTCTAAAGGAG
Source organism: Viscum album (assembly GCA_963277665.1). NCBI lineage: Eukaryota > Viridiplantae > Streptophyta > Magnoliopsida > Santalales > Viscaceae > Viscum > Viscum album. The sequence continues at coordinate 902,519,374 of OY728122.1, read as the reverse complement.
GTACTTAGGCAATTATTAATTGACCAAAGATTATTATTCAGGTATATAAAGAAACGAACAAGACAAGTTGGACTTGAGGTAAGGGATCCTACTCCACTCTTTCTTGTTAAGTAAACTCTTTTATGTCATTCCTTTTAAAGCTCATATTTCTTGTTATTGAGATGTTCTTTTATATTAATCATACTGTAATTTTTATGTTCATGTGATGAGAGACCCTATTCTCTCTCATCAATCCATTTTGGAAGTTTTGAGTGGCGCCGTTAGGCTGCCAAATTTTCGTATGAGATCTAACCTCTCTCTTTCTTTATAAGTACTCTAATTTATGTCCCTGATTTTAAGCTCCTCTTTGTTATGTTGGGGGATGTTCTTTTATATTCCTATTTATATAAACTTTATGTTAATATGATGATATACCCTATTTTATCTCATCAATCCATTTTTGTATGTTTTATGTGGCGCCGTTAGGCTGCCGAGTTTTCGTAAGGGATTTTTCATCTCACTTTTATTCCCTTGAGATTAATTCTACATTTGCCACAATTTTCTTGAGTGGTGTATGTACTACCCATTATGTTACTCATTGTGTAATATACTTTCTTTTATGAGTATTTACATCAATGTTTTATTGTCCTTCTTTTACGAGGTGTATGTTTCGAAAGATACCCATGTCGGTAAGGGAACCTTTCACCCTCCTATTTTTGAAGGACTTCTTTTGTTGGGTCTTTTAATTTACATATTGTTATGTGGGGATATGTTCTCATATATCCTTATTGATGTAAATTTTATTTCCATGTGATGAGATACCCTTTTTTTGATGTGACGCTGTTAGGCTGTCAAGGGAACTTCTTAACCCAATTTCGATTTCTTTGGGTTCAACATGTAGTTATTGAAAATGTCATCCTTTGAATATGTGTGAATGAACATTGATTATTTTACAATTAATATCCACTTATATTTGGTGTATTCGTAGGTCACACATAATTATGTAATTGATTTATCTTTAAACCAAGGATACCGTCATTGTATGGGACTTCGTCTCAATCTCATTTAATTGAGACATATTTTTTTTATACACAACCTTCTTTTATACGGTGTATAAAACCATTTGACTTTTACATTTATTCAAAAGGAATCTTTTTTATTCGAAGCGTTTACTAATCGAAAAAGGGGAATGTTTTTGTCGTACGTATGCGGCGACAATGACTTCTCTGCCGCCGTGACCATTATTTGAGTTTCAACTTCCTCTTCAAGCCATACCTTTTTTTAAAAGAAAAATAGATACCATGTTTTAATTTTCGTTTATTTTGGTATTGAAAATGGTTTTCATAATGTTTTTATATCAATGTGTTGTATTGATATCTTATGATTGAAAGGTGTAAATGTTATATTTCCTTTATGCATGTTTTATGTGATACGATTATGTTGAGGTTCTTGGGAATTATTATCAAGACGGGTGGTTCCGTGATAAACTAAGGGCGGGTGATCCCGATATAGCTCTCCAATGCATTGGGTAACGCGAAGGAGTGAAACGTTACTGTTTATTCGAAGAGATTTAGGGAATATACTGTGGTGGGTATTCCAAACGTAACCAAGAGGGTTACTCCCTACGTAAGAATGATATGAATGCCTCAAGTTACCTTTTATGTCTTATGATTTCTATGATTTATTCATGATTGATGGGGTATGTTAATGTTCCTATGTTTTATGGGTAAAGTATGATTTTATTCTTATGTATATATGAACTCGTGTTTCCTTTCCATATTTTTATAACCCTTACTGAGCTTTTTATGCTCATCCCATGTTTTTGAAATTTTTTTCACAGGTCAAGGGAAAGGTACATGATGTGATGATAGTGTCAAGGATGTGTGAAGAAGGAATCCATGTTTTATTTTAAATATGTTTCCGTTGATGGTAAGAATGAATACTGTATTTTAGGTAACCACTTTTCTTAAATGTGGAATGTAATGCAAGTTTCATGATCTAATTCTCTAAAACTCTAAACCTGAAAAGATCCAAAATGTGTAATCTTGTAATAAATCAAGATTAAGTAAGGTTTAAGGATGGGGCCTTATATTATGTTTTTGTAATGATCTTATGGATTATGATCGTTGATTTTTTATATGAATCGATTTTTTTTTATGCATGGAAAGAACTTATAATGTAATGATCACAATTTCCTGCCATTTATACTAAGTTTGACATTTAAATATCACCCTTTTCTACCCTTAATTTTCATCGTAGAAAATAAATTTTATTTTTCTTTTCATTAATATTTGAAGAAGGGAATTAATTAATATGTCTCAAAAAAGGGGTTCAAGTTATGTAGGATAAACAAGGGGACAATATAGAATTTTTATGAACACATTGTTTATGTTTCTCTGTTTCCAATGAAACTAATCTAATACAGTCTTGGTGCATTTATTTTATTAATTCCTTATTTATTCCAAAAAATTAAGGAAATTTTCATATTCTCAAAGATTGGGTTTTTTACATTTTGTATCATAACTAAGGATTATATATTATTTAGAAACTAGGATGAGAAAACATAGTGATATCCTTAAATATTTTTAAGGATATTTTTAGGTATTTCATAAAGTATAAAACTAAGGGTTAATATATTTAAATGTATGTGTCAGGATTTAGGTAACCAATAAGTTATTTTTCCAGGATTATATTGTCCCTCATTATGATAAATGATTCTTACTTTATTTATTTCATCTTAGTTATTGGTTAGATCACAAAGGAACCATGTTAATGGTGGATGTGATCAGTAATGCATTTAATTTCCTCTTGCATGTCTGAATGATATGGGAACTTGGATACAAAATCTTGTTTCCAGTACTTAAAAAAAATTATAAGTTTAGGAATCCTTATAGGATTCCAAATGAATGAATGGAGGCAAAGCGTTCCCTCTGATCCATCATATGGAAACATACACTATCTATTAGTGTAATGACTAGTCAACTAGTTGTTGAGAAATGGATTTGTACCATTGATTATATATTTTTCATCCTCCGTTGATCAGAACATGAAAAAGTTATATTGGGCACATATCAATTGGGAGGTAAATAAAATATGTGGATGATTATTATCAAGAATTTTTGGTGAAAAGATAAATTTGAGTCCATATATTTTTATGAGTTCAAGAACATATTTTTTAGATTGTAACTCTCTCATGCACTTTATAAAAATAGAGATTAGGGAATCCTATAATGCACTTGATTATGAAAATAAAATAATGATATATTTTAAAGGAATCTATATGATATATGGAGGGAAGAATATCAAATTTTAATTATGATCAATGTGTGGAAGGATACATCGAGAAAAAGTTCTTAAGAGGACTGATAATTGCATTAAGTGTTGTAATGTAGGTAATCAGGTATTTTACTACTAAACAAATGAGAATAAACAGAAATCTGCAAAGGGTGCACCCTCTGAAAACTAGAGTTTCAAGTACAAGGGAAATTGGAATTATTCTAACCAATTGAAAAAAATAAGGGTTAATAATGATAATCGATGTCAACAACCTCTTGATAAAAAAAGGGATGTCTAAGGTAGTCACTATTGGTAATGTTGAGTTTTAAAACAATTTTTTGGAATGAGTAATTATTTCTTTAAAAAAATTAATGAATAATATTGTGGATGTATGTTTATGGTATTATGGAATAATGAAACATATTTTTCATGATCCACATTGATTAATACCTATAGATTTGAGAGAATATATTAAATGGATATGAATAAATAAATTTTATTATACTAGTTAACTTGGATCTAATTAAGGATTTATTAACATGTTTGATATGGTATCATGGATAGGTTTTATATCTTTTTGGACATTAGATTAAAGAAATCTACATGATTTCAATAAATATATATATGGTAATTTAGGTTATTATCCAAATTCAATATAATACATGACAATGGTGTTCACATGATTAGAAGGCGACCAATAAGAAGAATATTAGGATTTATGAGGGAAAAATGTTAATCAGATTTAGTGCTCCACTTAAAAAAATTATTTTATGTTTTTGTAAGGATTTAAATGTTATCCATTTATACATAGTATAAGTTAATATGTAGAATATGTTTTTAAATTAAATTATTATCTCAATGTATGGGGATTTATTCATATTCGATAACCTTTTATAATATTTTTGTGGTGATAATTATATATCAAAGGAATTATCATTATATATATGAACAATGTGATATAGTAACGATTTATAATGGAAACATTCAACAACATTTATCTGAATAAGTACCGAAGGGTAAATTATTCATTGCGCAAACAACGACAATATTGTTCCAAATAAATGTAAGTATATCTTATCATACATATTATTCAATATTAGGGAATGACATCATGATATAAAATGGTTTCTTATTATCATAATTTTTTATGATATCAATGACATCATTAAAATTTCATTAGTTTATGTTTTATTAATTATAAAAATTCTCTATATCACCAACTTTATTTTGGTCTATAATATAAGGACCCGACAATAAAAAATTACATAATCTTGATTTAATTGAAAAGTTCACATTGATGATCTTTTCAAGTTTATATTTTTAGTGAATTAGGCCATAACTATTACATATCAACTTGAAAATTACACGGAGACAATACGGCTCAGTATTCATTTTTTTATAAAATATAAATTATTAAAAAGAAACATGTCTAGTTATTTGTTTTAGTTAGAAAGAATTTTCTTTGATCACATCCATGACCCTATTCATCTTTAATTCAAGTGGAAAACATATCAAAAAAATTGAATGAGCATAAAAAGATTAGTAAGGGTTACAAAATAAGGATAGAAAACATTTTCCATCAATAAATTCGATTCAATGAATCCATAATCATCAACAACAACATTCCTTATGAAATCATTATATTTATGAATAACACAGAGAAATCGTAAATCATAAAGGTATCTTGTGGAATACAAAACATACTTACATTGTAGTTGTTAAAACTACATAGGGAGTTACGTTAGACTACCCATCGCAATATATTCCTTAAACCTCTTAGGAGAATCATTCATGTTTACCTCTGTCACATTAACCAATGCATTGGAGAGCTATCTCGGGATCACCCTCACTAGGTTTTTTTTGACACAACATGTATAAGTAATCAATGACCAGTAGCCATAACATATTCATGACACAAAAAACAAGTATTACAGAAGGAATAAATTTATGCATTTCAATCACAATATATCATTTTAAGATATTAACATAATTAATGATTTATCAAACCATTTTCAAAACAATTTAAAACATTTAATAAATATATTTTTTATTCCAATTGTCTCATAAAACATTGAAGAATTTAAATTAATTACCATTTTAAAAAATTAATGTTCATATAAATAAATCCTTAAAACCATATTTAACACATGGAGATTAATGAGAATGATTTAGAAGAATAAATCATTAAAACATTTAAAATTCAATTTTAGGTAATGAGTTTTTAACAAAATAAGAGATGCTTGAATAGAAATAGTTGAGTAATAACATCAATCAAAAATTATAATATCATGAAAATAAAGTAATTCATGATATAATACGTCAAAGTTAAGTATATACAACATATAAATGTGATTATTTTTATAAAAGAAATTATGTTTTAATGGAATATAAATTGAGACAAAGTCCCTTGAAAAGATAATATCCTTAGATCAAAGAAAAAATCAATGAAATTATAATGTGTGAAAAATAATAATTCAAAAAATATAAGCGGATATTAAGTGTAAAAAAATCATATGACATTCACACATTTTGATGATATGACATAATCAAGAAGTATAAGTTGTACCCGAAGAATTAAAATGGGGTTAAGAAGTTCTCTTACAGAAATTTGACAGCCAAACAATGTCTCATTAAAATTACGAAAATGTGTTGACGATAGATAAAAGGTTCTATCATCACGTGAAATAAATGTCTAACAATAAGTATATATAATAACATATCCTAATATAACAAATTCTAAATTTAAAAAATTAATATAAATGATGTCATAAAAAAAGTGGAGGGTGAAAGATTCCCTCACTGATTGGGTAACTTATGCAACATACACCACATGAAAGAAGGATCATAAAATGAAGTTGTAAATATAAATAAATTAAATTATATTACCCAATGAATACAGTAACTGGAATTAAATACACCACACAAAATGAAATAGTGGAAAATATAGCTTGAATCTTCCGGGAATAAAAAGTGAGATAAAAACCCATTACCACATTGTAATCAATCGAGCCAAATGACCAAAAGTTAATAACCACCAGATGATTCATGGAATAACATTAATATTATAAGATTTATGATAATATATATGAAATTGTGGTAAAAAAACACCAAATTCAAGAAATAAGTGTCAAACAATAGAAATCTCACGAAATTAAAAGTGAGGTAAGAAACCCCTTATATCGTGTCTGACATGACCCGATCTTTCTTTAATTTCATGAATAATTAAATAAAGTTAATTTATACCTTTTTAGGAATTTTTTTTGTTTATTATTAATTTCATATCAATTATTAACTTTCAATAATAATTAGTTAATTATTGGAGTTCATATCAGACATTTTGTCGATGTTCGGAACATGAGTTAAAAATGACCTTGTTATAATTATAAATTGTCCATGTTGCAGAAATTCAATTATCTCTAGAATTATATTCCTGATTTATATATCATATATATCATATATAACCATTATATATATGAATTTATAATAGTACAAAACATTTGGAGATATGAAATGAAATGCACCGTTCAATGGGATGGTAAGTCGTACACATGCATGAACGCTACTATCATTTCTATTTTTTATTTTAATGGAATGAAAACATAATTATAAATAAGAATATAATAATTTCATTATAATATCATGTATAATTTCATTAAATACATCCTCTATACATCCCATGAATGGCATGAACGAGTCATATCACTTTGAGGGAGAGGTAGTCCTCATTTACTCATATGAAATTATTGTGTTTACACATATTGGATATCATAAAGGTATGTTTTAAAATAAAAATTACATAAGAATAAAGAAAACAAAATTATAATATATTTCATATATAAATACAATTCCATCATAATGTCCATGATAATATGTGGTAGGAGGAGATTAAATAGTCATCGTTTCTTGAGGTAGTGGTTCACCGTCCACAAAAACAATATGTTCTTTATTCATTAGATGGAGTTCTGTGTTAGTGTAGTTCGAATCCATCTAATAAAAACAAACTAGTATGTTTAGGATACTGGTTTTGATATTAATTAATGTTATAAAAAGAGTTTTGGGGTTGGAGAAGTATAATGAAACAAAAGATCTTAACAGAAGATGTTATCATTAAATCGGTTTCTCCTTTTTATTTGAACAAAATGGATTAATTGAATTGCCTTAGTCCTTGGGGAAGGATTACAAGATGAGTATAGTGATTTTTAGAGATTAATTTGGAGGAGGTTATAGGATCCAAGAGGCTTGAGATGTGTGAGGAATGGGTTAGATATGAGGGATTTTTATAAGGGGGAAGAGGGGCTCTTTATGAATGTTTAAAAATATTATTTTATTATATAATTATTTATGGTTTCTAAAGGTCCAAAACAAATTAAAGGCAAATATAAGATGACTCATGGTCGAAATAAAATCATTTAATAAGTATTGGACAGGTTTTGGATATTGTTTTAATCTTTATAATATCATTTATTTAAATCGTTCATTAATGATGAAAACACTGCATCATTATTATGTCATAAATATGTTTATTTATTTGTTGTCCAAAAATTATAAAAAATATCATGATGTAGGAAATTTTTTTATCATTAAAATTAATTTTTATTTACAATGATATAAATTATATAACCCCATATAAGAATTTATTTAATAAAAGATATATGTTTAATCTATTTTTGTCTTTACATTAAATTAATTAATTTAAAGTGTTATTATAACTCCCAAGTGGATCTATGGGTCCCAACATTGACCCAAGGATTACAATGGTATGAAATGTATCATCCAATAAGATTATGACACATGTTAGGGTAATTTAATATTATTATAATATTATAATTTACCCTTATTTACCAGATTTACCATTTAACCATGGTGAATAAAATATTTTCTGAGATAAATATTAATAATGTCTAAAAATTAAAGATAACAATTTAAACCAATTGGTCCTCCTGATTCCAAATATGGAATCCATTTTTCCAAATTCAAAACCCAAATTTTGCTTAAATTAATTTTAAATTAATTTCTGTTGTCAAAACAAAAAGCATATGTTTAAATAATAATAACTATCAAAAGATTTACACTTATTTATCATTAATTTCAAAGTGAAATTACATCCAACAACCAACATTTGATTAAATAGAAAAACAATAATAAAATTTCAGTTTAAAACCACATAAAAATAATCAATACTAATTAATAAATTATATTAAAAAGCTGTTTTGTATTAAAATAACGTATTTTTCACTATCCATTAAAAAATGAATTTTATCATAAAAATACCAAAAATTTACCCAAAGTAAATTTTGAAGTCAAAATTTTATAGAAGAATTTTATTTTGTCAAATATAACATTTAAATGTGACCAAAACTATATTTAATGAGGTTTCACCATCAAAAGGTGCTAAATAGACCATTTAATGAATATTGGAGTATTTATGCTATGAACCAGATTATTTCTTATTTTTAGCCACTAGAATTTTTTTTATAAATGTAAAAACATTTGAGAATCATATTTAATCATAATATGTTTTGTTTCTTTCTTTCTCACCAAGAAAAATATCTAAGAGTTAAGTACAATTTAAAATAATAATATTATAATAATATTTTTCAGTATAACTCAATGTTGTGTGTAACGTAAGTTTTCAATGAAAACTATTGTTGTTTATCATGATTTCCGTCTAACATATCATCCCCTTTAATGTAAAATTAATATTTACTTGACAAATTTTAATAAATATGAAAAAGTAATATTCTTTATTTACGTGGAATGTAACATATATCCCCCTTTTGGGAATTACATCCTCGCAATTTTAAAATTGGGCATGGAAACATCAAATAAAGTACAACATTGGAAAAAGGGTGCACAAAAATATCCCTTTAAAATAAATAAAGATAAATTAAAAGGTCACCAGAGATAGCCCATACTAAGTTTCCATGTAGGAAATCATGTATGTGGAAGAGAAACAATCCATCAAAATTTGATGGAGAGTGTTAGAATACATGATTAGGAGAATGTCAACCACATGAAAATCATAAACATGTGATGTGTTAAATGGTATTTGATTCCCTGGTAAGAAAAAATTAACAGAAAATGTTTTTTTTAAGTTACTTTTCATAAAGTTGAGGATTTTTTTTTGGAACTTAACTTAAAACATATGGAATCATACTGACTTTTCATGTAGATTTCGTCCTTTACTAACTTTATACTACAAACTCATCTTTTATCCAATGATGAGTATTTAAATAGAGTTGGTCACATTAAAATAAATAGAACCAACTTCTAGATTATCAGATAATCCAAGAAATATGAACTATATATTTCCTATGTCTTTAGACATCATCCAAAACCAAAATAGTAATTACAAGATCAATTAATTAAAAAAAAGGATAATATGATATAAAAGGAAATACTACTCTTAATATTTAAATTTTTTGTAACAATACTCAAAGATAAAAAATCACCATTCAATAAATAAATGTCCAAAAAATTCATAAATGTAATCCAAAATAATATTGATATCCAAATCTTAGAAGGATTTAATCACATATTCTTCCAAGATAAATCTTATCATTTATATCCAAAAGGCATCATTTACTCTTTATGTCTCATACTGATAAGTAATTAACCCAATCTAATATTCTCCATGATAGGCTAATCATTGCCATAAATAAACCAAATTGTCATATGTTTCATATAAAAACATAGATTTTTCAAAAAGAAAATTTCAACCATTGCCCCTCAAATAAGATCATGTAGTATTCTATATTCCTTAATAATAGATTATTCCCATATGAGATAATTCTAGGATCGAAATAATGATGTAGATTCTCAATATACAAGAGGGGGGGGGATTTATAATTTAAAAATTAATTAGAAACCCTTACAGGTGGTTATAAAAAATTAATTTTAAACTTAAGGAATACAATGATTAACAAAGTTAATGAAGGTAAATTTACAAGACCTCTTAGTTCTACAAACTATCTAGATTCTGAATATATAGGTCCAGAAATAAAACATATGAAAAGTTTACAACAAAAAAGATTATACTTAAAGCATACAGAATCATTCTAATCAGAGTATTCAAGTACAAGAAAGTATAATATAGTTATACTTTCTTTATTAATCAAAATGCAGCAGAATACAAACCTGAAACAATACAAATAACAAGTATGAAATCTTTTAACCCAAAGTGTAGCGTAACCAACAACCCTGGATAAAGGTACCTTGATTTAAACATTGAATAATGGTTGTATAAACCTCACCAGGGTAATCCCCCGAAAAGAATTTCAGAGACTGTCTTGCTATCGACTCTGGCCCTCGAACTTCAAGGTAGTCGGCACCTCTGTCTTCTTATCCCTGGAATCCATCGAACGTAAAGGTAGTTTGAACCTCTTTAATCCTATCCCTGGCCACCCATGATTTTTCACAACAACAATCAGAGTCGTGCAATAAAATATGAACAGGATGTTTAGTATGAAAAAAGATTCAGAGTCTGTCTCTATAGAAATCACTTCACAAGCATGTGATCTCTAGATTGATCACCGTTTTTGATCTCATTTAATAGAGCTCATATTTATAGGAATTTTACCAATGGTCTACTGTCTCCTCTAACGGTCATTTTTTAGCTTTAATATTGGAGGGCCATGTACATGTGTCACTGAAACAATGGTTAGTTAGAAAAAAATTCCTGACATTGTTTCATATCTATAAAAATTCTAAGGAAAATAAGTTTTCTCAACCAATTATATCTTTCGGAGTCTAGGGGAAAAATTAAGTTCAGTGTCTAAGAGAAAAACATTCAGAGTGTATATTACATGAATATTCAGATTCTATTTTTCAAAGAATTTTGTATCAGAATTCTATAGTCGTCAGAGTCAGAATTCTAAGGAATTCATAACCTAAATTCAAAGGAATTTGGAGTCTGAATTATAAGGAATTCAGAACTTGAATTTTGAGGAATTCAGAGTCTGAATTATACGGAATTCTAAACCTAAATTCTAACAAATTCAGAACCTAAAATATGAGGAATTCAAAATTAATTTTCCGTCAATTTAGAATATGAATTTCACAGAATTCAGAATCTGAATTCAGAGAATTTAGAATCTGAATTTCATAGAATTTGGAAACTTAATTCAGTTGAAATTGGAATTACAATTTCAATGAATTCAGAATCCAAATATAGAGAATTCGGAATTTAAATTCCAAACCTGAAAATAGAATACTTTATATCTATGTATTTATAGGATTATGTGGTTTTAGAAATGAAACATAATTTTACAAATAAAAAGAAAAGGTGTTAGATTTAGTGAAACTAAATCATGAAAAATAAAAACAATGATAGAGAGAAAAATTACATGGGATGGAAAATATTCTATAAGAAGATTACTGTTATAGGAAATGAAATTTTCTGTGGGATATAGTGTTTGTGATTTTCAAAACTTAAAGGAATGGAAAATGCATAAGGAAACATTATTGACCTCAAAATCTCCCCCATTTGGAAAGGACGAACATCCTTACTAAAATTAATATAAATACATAGAAATATTATGTACTTGAAAATAAAAATATATATCCCTTTACATTAGGATAATAGTGAATATAAATAACTCATTTATAGGATTTGGAATCACTAAGGGCCATATTCTTGATTTCCTGAATGAGATTTTCCATTTTCTTGCATTAGAAAAACAACATTGATAACAACATTCTTCTAGATGTACTCCCCCTAACGTAGGGAAATAATTTCTTTACTTTGTATTATTTTTATCATTCCTTTCTCTCCCTTCTTGATTTTCAAAATTGTATAAAATAGAATGGAAAAAATTGGTACATGAAACATCAGTAATAAACAAACAAATATATGAAGAATAACCACAATAGAATTTATGTTGAATGAATTTGTATAATAAATAAAATTCAATAAAAGATCGGAATGTAGTGAAATCATCCCTCTTTATCCTTTGGTATCATTTTCCTGAAAATGGTTTCTAGCTTCTTGAGCTCGTTGTGATCCTCTTATCCATGCTTAAGCAACTTGTCCTGGTCTGCACTTTTCTTTTATAAGGCTATAATTTTGCCTTCCTAAGCCTCTAGAATGTCTTCCTGATCTTTGAATAGTTATTCTTTCATAAAAATATTCTCTTCAATATCCATTCTATGATACCTTTCCCTCTTCCAGTTCATGGTCACAGAGTTAAGATTTCCATTTAGATCCTTATCTTATTGCTTCTAATTAGTCTATTCTAAGGTTAACTTTTCCTCAAAACTATTTATAAGATACTTGATCTTCCCATATTTGGTTTCAATGGTATCCTTGACATTATCATGGAATTCATCAAAGATTCTAATTTCTTCAAACGTTTTCTTTGACAATCAAGTCATCTTTTGGAAAGATCTTTTATGTTCCTCATAACCAATGAGTAAGTTCTTGAAATCTTCCTCTAGTGCAACACACATTTCCATCACCAAGGAAATTTAATCCCACATATGATTTATTTTATGGTAAGGCATCTGACATATTGAAGCTATTCATTGAAATAATGGAATACTAACAACCAACTTTTTTAAATATTGAACAAAAAAATCATGTCTGAGGGAAAATGATTCTGAATCTGAGTGGTTGGTTTGTGAGGATTATTTTTTTCATGTCTTTATTTTTCCTATTTGATAATGCACCATCACCTTTCTTCTTCAAAACAGATTTTCTGGGTGAATCTACTACCACCTACTTTCCCTTGTCACCTCTCAGAATGATGTCTTGTTATTTGGGAGATTCATTCACACTATCAGATAGCTAAACAATTTTTTCTTCCTCTACATCCTCTTTTTGTTAATCAGCCACTAGATATTACGGATGAATGAAATATTGATTACATATATCATCATCTATTGTGTTATTCACTTCTTTTTCACACTTCTCATCTATTCCTAGACTATATATTTTTGAGGTTTCCGCTAGGGAAGTCCAAATTGATAATTTTGAAGAGGGGCTTTCCTTATAATGATATTCGTCAACATTCTCTATGTTATCATAAGTTTCATTCCCTTCTTATTACACCTCTTCTTCGTCTTCTTCTATAAAAAATTCCAATTCTTCTTCTTCTTCTATTTATTTTTCATGATGTGATTTTGAAATCACCACATTATTTCCCAGGGTCACTGGTAATGATTCTTGTAGAAATGATTCTGCTACCAGAATTTTCTCAGAGTCTTTTTCAGTAGCCTTAAGAAGAGATTGTGTTGTCTCTCTCTCAGACATCTTCTTCCTTTGCTACTTATCTTTCTTTTCGTTTTTAAGATTCTCAGTAGTCTTTTCCTTTAAAGCATCTACCATAGCCGGGTCCGATCCAATAATAGTCTCCCCTTCCTTATTTTTTTTCTTATCCTCTATCCACTTTTCCACTCCTTCATCAGGATACGAATTTTTTTAATTGGCATTGGAGGTGATGAATGAGTTTCCATGACAACATGAGTTTCTCTTTTCTCTTACGGTTCTGCAGCCTTTATCATCCTTCCACATTTCATGGAGGTTTCATCCACTTCTATATTCTTTGACATAACATCTAATTCTTTTTCAAATAGTTTATAAAATTCTACGGATTCATTAGAGAAACCAATTTTCATTCACCTTAGGGTTTCATCACTCAAAAACATCACATTGTAATTTCTCGGCTTGTAACTACGTGGGATTTTGAATGAATGAAGTCAAAGAATAATAGTATTTAAAAGGATTTCTAGATACATGATAATCTAAGACTTCAAATTTCCATTATTTATATTCTCAATCATTACAAAGATACAAAAAATCATATTTATCATTTTTAGGTTCACCAAGAAATCCAATATATAGATATCACTTTTCAACATAGTATCCTTATATCCATTCCTTGGAAATATAAATCCTTGAACCCACAATTCAAGAATCTGCATATTCGTATAGAGATGAATTATCTTTAGAGCCTTAACTCTTTTCTACACAAGACATTATATTGCTCTTTCTTTATCAAATGATCCAGATTCATCATGTAGTTTTGAGTATAAAACTTTGCTTCTCCTTAAAAAGAAATTCTAATAATACTTTCTACCTTGTTGTACGATAAAGAGTTGCTCTTTCTATAACTCTTGAATGAAAATTTATCTCTTTATTCTTCATTGAAAAAATTAACAGCTCCATAGAACTCTACCATCAACTCCGGATACAATGGATCATGTTCCTTCAATTTTGAAATTAAATGGCTCTCCTAGCCTTTTAATGTAATATTTATAGAAATGATAGTATCATATTTTTTGAAAAATATCTGATCAACTAACATCTCTCATTATATCTTCCACTTGGAGATTTATTTATCAATCAACATTTCATTTTGAGGAGAGGCTTTAGAAAACATTTGGAACTAAGGAATCTTTTGAAAATTCGAAACAACGTTAAAATTTAGAGGAAGAGTTTCAACATGCAAGAGATTCAAAACCCAATGAGGGAAAACCATTAGGGGAGGATTTATATATGCATTTTAAGTGAAAATTTAACATCCATGGGTGATCCAATGGTTGATAAAATTCTATTCAAATCTGATGGTTGAGATGATATCCAAAGAAGCATTTTGATAGGTTCTGGTCTTTTGAGGCTTTTAAGAAAAAAATTTGGATTTAAGAATAAGTGAATCTGAAAAATATAGAACAAAATAAATATACCAAAAAATAAAATGATGATTACGAAAAGTTAGGAAATAAAAGGCATACATTTCGTATTGCTAGTAAAATTACTAGTAATGAGAAAAAATTTTCTTGGGGAACTATCGATTCTAGAAAAATTTAAGAGAACATTTAAAGGAAAAAATTGATTTTGAAAATATGATTACGAAAAAAAATAACGCGATTTAGAAAAAATATTGATTATGAAAAATAACTTGATTATGATGAATTTTATTACGAAGTATTTTGACTTTGAAAAATAGGAATAATAAAACCTTATTACAAAAAAAACTGATTACGAATTATTTTTACTAATAAGAAAATGTACTCCACCTATGAAAGGGATTTTCTTACTGTAAGGAGATAAGTTTCAATAAGAATTTAATATTGAAGATTGCCTTAACTTTATGATTCCTAACTTCTGTTTAATATATTCAAGTCTATCAGAGGGTAATTATTTTGTGAAAATATTAGCAGGTTGATCTAGCATTTTGATAAATTGAAGAATGATATCTCATTTTTGTGAGTGATTCTTAAGAAAGTGTTAATTAATATATTTGTGTTTTCCATGAGATTGTTGTGTAATGTTATTAAATTTGGAAATAACACTAGTATTATCAAAAAGTATATGTATTTTGGTATAACTCATCACATATTCTGTGAGTTTTTGTTGCATCCACAACACTTGAGCACACCAACTTCCAGCTGCTACATATTTAGCTTCAGTAGTCAAAAGTGCTACTAAGTGTGGATATTTTCATGACCAATAAAATAATGGATCTCTTATGAAATGAAATGCTCTAGATGTAATTGTACTATCCATTATACATCCACGGTAGTCAGCATCTAAAAAACTTTTTAAAACAAAATCATTTCTAGAAGTATAAAATAGTTCTAGATCCATGGTCCCCTTTAAGTAGTGAAAAATCCTTTTCACTGCATTTAAATGAGATTCCTAAGGATTGGATTGATATCTAGCACATAAGCATATTGAAGACATCTGGTCGGGATGACTAGATATCAAGTAATGTAGACTTTTTATCATACCATTAATTGATGTTTGATCTATAGGTTCCCAGCTTCATCAAGATCAACTGAATTTTAGGTACCAATGGGAGTATTTATACTCATAGAGTTGACATTTACATACTTTTTACGATGATATTTAATATAATTATAATATTATATATAGATTCCTATGGTTTTTGAGAAATTTGAAAACCAAGTAAAAAAATTATCTCACCCATCATACTCATTACAAACTCAGATTTCATTATATATACAAATTAATTAGTTAAATATTATTGAGTTGAACCAAATATAATGTCATCGACCTAAATCTGAACAATCAAAAAAAATTATTATCTTTATTTATAAAAATGGTTGGATTAATATTGACCTTATCATAATTGGTTTGATGCAAAAAACCCTCTATGTCTATCAAACCAAACTCTAGGAGCTTCTTCAAGTCCAAATAAAGCTTTGGTAAATCTAGAAAACATGTTTAGGTTGTTTTGAATATTCAAAACCAGGAGGTTGTTCGACATAACCATCCTCTTGAACATAACCATTAAGGTAAGAACATTTAACATCCATTTGAATTTTTTTTTGAAGTTAACGAATGCTGCAAAGGCTACTAGAATACAAATATATTCAAGTATAGCTACTGGATCATATGTTATTTCATAGTCTATTACTTCTTTTTGATTATAGACTTTTTCAACCAATCTAGCTTCATTTGTTACTATGATTCCATTTTCAACACAATATTTCAGAAGACCCATTTTTCACCTATAACATAAGTTTCCTTAGGTATTTCAACCATGGTCTAGATATTATTTCTTTCAAATTCATTTAGATTATCTTGCATAGATTTTACCCAATCACCATCAACTAATACTTCATCAGTTCATTTTGGTTCTAATTGGGAAATAAATTCTAGATGTTCTACATCATTTATAAAGGAACTTCTAGTACTTACAGGTTGATTTACATCATCAATGATACTAGCACTAGGATGATTCTTAAGAGACAACTGATTTGGGTTTTTTAAAACTTGTTCATCAACATATGGTAAGAAATATTCTGTGGTGAATACTTCAAAAAACATATTCTTAAACATTTTCCTTATCATAAGGATCATCTATCAAGGATTGATAATCATTTTTTTTATAATACATCAGAAGATGTAGCTTGAGTTTGTTTAGAAACAAAGGTATTGGTTTCATCAAATTTAGCATGTACTGTTTCTTCATCAGTACAAATATTTTTATTGAAAACTATATAAGCCTTAGAAGTAGTGGAGTATCCAATTAAAATTCCATCATCAGATTTTGGTGTGAATTTGTGTAGATAATCTTTAGTATTCAGAATGAATACATAGAAACCAAAAACCTCGATGTAGGAATGTATAGGTTTTCTACCATTCTATAACTCATAAAGAGTTTTATTAAGAAAATGTCTAATGAAAACATTATTTATAGTATAACATGTAGTACATACATCTTCATCCGAGAATTGTTTTGCTACCGAATATTCACTCAACTTTTTTCTTGTAATCTCTTGAAATATTTTATTTCCTCTTTCAATAATACCATTTTGTTGTGGAGTTCGTGGTTCTGAGATGTTATGAGTAATGATTTTTCTACTAAAAAATGTTTCAAATTAATAATTTTGACATTCTTCTTCATTATCACAACGAACAGTTATCATTGGAAGGCTTTTCTCATTTTTAACATGGCCTCTAAAAATTGTGAAATAAGAAAAACATCGGATGTCTTTGCTAGAAAATAGACTCATGTAAATCTAATGTCATCATCAGCTAAGACAAATATATAATATTTTCCTCCAATTCTTCCAGTTTGTATTGGAACAAAAAAGATCCATATGAACCAACTATAATGCCTCAGTTGTGGAGACTTCACGGGCTGATTTAAAACATGATTTATTTTTCATTCCATATTTAAAAGGATCACAAAAATTTGAAGAATCAAATTTAAGATCTGGTAGATCCTTAACTAGTCTTTACATGTAGTGTTTATATAGGTTTCTATGGTTATAGTGTCCTAACATTCTATTCCATAACCAGAAATGATCCTATATTGCACTAAGAGAAGGTAGATCTTGACTCTTAATGTCTTCTATGATTATTGTGTAAACACGCTCTTGTCTATGGGTAGAAAGAATAATCTATTACTTGTAATTGTGTACTAAACCCTTATCATTCCTAAAATTCACAAGGTAACCTCCATCAGAAAGATGAATTTTTCTAACAAGGACATGCTTAAGACCCATAACAAATAAACAATTTGAAATAAACGATTTTCCAAGAAGAACAATGTTACCTATAACAATAATATCTTTTTTAGCATTATCTACAAAATTTAATTTTCCTTCTTTAATCTTAATAATCTTTTCAAGGATTTTTTATTACCAGTCATGTTATGGGAACATACACTATCCATGTACCATGTATTGATGTTGGTACTATATTTATTTTCCTGAAAATATGAGTGTTATACTTTCATAAGCCAAACATTCTTGGATCCGGAAACATCACATAGAGAAATTTTATGAATCCACAATTTTCATCGAAAAATTAGCATTATAAATACCGAAAGACCGAGTTTTTTCTAAGGAACAATTATTTTCCCAATGCCCACCACACTGACACTTAGTGCCGATTTGAGCACTTTGAGGAACAAAAAAATTATTATTAAAAACCGGTTTTGAATGATTATAACCAAATCCGTAATTATTCCATATAGGTTGAGTTTGAGAATTCATCTTATCAATGATTTCCTTTTCTAAGGTAACGTTTAAAAAATAATTCTCAAAAAAAAATTCTGACTCAAGATTAATAACAATGTTTTTAAACTAAAAAAATCAGTTTTAGCACTATAGTTAGTCTTTAAAACACTTTTCTTAGAAATTAATTTTTATAGATCTTTTGAAAGTGTATCTTTCTCAGAATTAACTTCCTCCAGAGTTTTTGAAATACTTTCAAAATCATAAATTTTCATATCATGATCTTTTGAATGATCTGATATTTCTTTAGTAAGAATATAAATTCTATAATTTTCCTTATCAGGATTTTTCGTAACTTTATAATTTTCATTCTCATGAAGTTTAGAAAACCTAGACACTTATTCATATGTATGTAAAATATTATCATCATCATAAGAATATTTTTCATCAAAATATTCATAATATTTATTATCACTATTATTAGAATTCAAGGATACATTGGTTATGGATTCAACATTGTGTACCTTGTCCATTAAACATTTATTTTGAATAGGTAATATTTCTAGTAAAACAAGATTCTTCTGACCAAAAGATTCATACATTGAGGATTCATCATAAGAGTCCCCATCACTGGAACTCCCGGAATCATTAAATTTCAAAACATTCTTAGCCTTATCATGTTAGTACTTCTTTCTTTTTCTCTCAAAATGTTTATCCTTTCCTTCATTCCTGTTATGTATAGGACAATCTGGCCTAATATGCCCTAATATTTTGCATTCATAACAAGTAAATTCATATTTATTCTTATCCTTTATCTCTTTCTTCTTAAATATATATTAAAAGTCATTCTTCCCAACTATATTGTTCATCATTTGTTCATGATTAGATAGTTCACTCTCAAAAGGTTCACATTCACTTGATTCAGATAAAACATAGACCTTCTCCAACTTGTATCTTATAACCCATTTATTATTAATTACTTTATTAGTTGAAAAGGAAACACTTCCATTACCATTCTTCTTCTTATATAAATCATCACCCCTTTTCATTCTTGTCTCATTTTGATGAAGAGTTTCATAAATCTCATCAATTGTAATCTGGGATACCTTCCTATTATTATTAATAGTTGTACTCTTAGATTCCCACTCATTAGGCATGATGTCTATAATCATGTCCAGTAGTGCCTCATAATCTAATCCATTATCACCAATGGATTATAAACTATTAACAATTTTCATAACCCTTTATGGTACCTTACACACTAGTTCTCAATAAGGAAACAGAAATCCATGATGTTATTCTCTAAGAATAGCTCTTCTAGTTTCTATTACCTTGGATGAACCAAAATGAGTAACATTTAATTTCTTCCAAATACAATATAAATATTCTCAATAATAATGCAGACAATATATATTCCTTTCCATGGATAAAAAAATTTATTGTGTACCTTTGTAGTTTAGTTGATATTCTATCTTTTATAGATTAGTAAAAGTTATGATCGAAATAATAACGTAGATGCTCAATATACAAGAGGGGTGAATTTTATACTTTAAAAATTATTTTGAAACCTTTAATGTTGGTTATAAAACATTTGTTTTATCCTAGAGGAAAACTATGTTTAACAATATTAAACAAGGTAAATTCACAATACCTCTTAGTTCTAAAAACTTGCTCGATTCCAGAAATATCGTTCCAGAAATGAAACCAAATAAATTTTTACAAGGAAAAATATTCTACATTAAAGCATATGGAATATTACTAAACAGAGTATACCTATAAAAGAATGTATAATGTAGTCATACATTCCTTATTAATAAAAATTAAATGGAAAACAAACATGAAAAAATAAAAGTTACAAGTATGAAATCATTTAACCCAAAGAGTAGGGTATCGAACAACCTTGGATAAAGGTCCCTTTATTTATACATTCAAGAAATTATATCTTACACGATCTAGGGTATGCCCTCTATAATAATATCGTAGTCTATCTTGCTGTCATAGAAAGCCCTTGAACTTCACGGTAGTTGGAACCTCGGTCTTCCTATCCCTAGAATCCCTTGAACTTCAAGGTAGTCTGCACCTCTTTCTTCCTATCCCTTGAAGCCCTCAATTGTACAGAACAACAATACAAGTCGCATGAAGAAATCCCAATAATTTTTTCAGTACGCACAAAGCATGAGTGTATCTATCTCTAGTTATCATTTTAGCATCATGTTATCTCTAGATTGATCATTTTTTTTGAGCTTGTTCAAAATAGATCCTATTTATAGGAATTTTCTAACAGTCAGATTCCTCATCCAATGGTCATATTTTTCCTTTAATCTTGGATGGACTTGTACATTTTTCACTCAAACAACGGTTAGTTAGAAATAGAATGCATGACATCATTTTATAAATATAAAAAATGTAGGTCAAAAGTGGTTTCTCAAATAATTGCATTTATTTGGAGTCTAATGTAAAAATAATGCTTGGAGTCTAAGATAAAAACATTTGGATTTTATATTACATGAATATTAGGATTCTATTTTTTAAGTAATTTAGAATCAGAATTCAATAAAATATAGAGTCTAAATTCTAAGGAATTAATAACCTAAATTTTAAGGAACTAGGAGTCTGAATTCTATGGAATTAAGAATCTGAATTTTGGGGAATTTGGAGTCCTAATTCTAAGGAATTCGGAAACTAAATTCTATGGATTTTGGAACATGAATTATGAGGAATTCAGAACTTTAATTTCAGAGAATTCGGAATCCGAATTTCAAATAATTCGTAATCTCAATTTAGAGAATTCATAATCTGAATTTCAAAGAATTCTGAATCTGAATTCCAAAGAATTCAGAATCTTAATTTCAGAGAATTTGGAATGTTAATTCATAATAATCTGGAATCTGAATTTTAGAGAATTCAGAATCTGAATTTTAGAGAATTATGAATTAGAATTTTGAGAATTAGGAATCTAAATTCAGAACCTGAAAATAGAATACTTTATATTTCTGTATTTATAAGATTCTGAGGTTTTAGAAATGAAACTGAATTTTACACATAGAAATAAAAGGATTTATATTTCGTGAAACTAAATCATGAACAATGAAAATAAAGATAGAGAGAAGATTTCCTTGGGAAGGAAAATATTCCTTAATAAGATAAATCTTATGGACAATGAAATTTTCCTTGAGATAGAGTGTTTGTGATTTTCAAAACATAATGTAATGGAAAATTTTTAAGGAAACATTATTGACTCAACCATAAATTTCTTCCAAAATAACATTTTTTATTTAATCACCATATAATTTTTTACACTATGGATGTCCATTTGATAAAACATAAGATCCCAAATAAACATATTCTTGATCCATAAAATCATTTAACTAAAAATAATAAGTCATACTTACAAGGGACTTCAAGTAGGAAAATGGTAGGTGATGCACCCATGTCTCCCTTCAGTTGTGGGATTGATTCCTACGGCCTTTCCTGACATGACGGGTTGTCACCAATCTCACGGGTTGTCTTTTTTATAAAACTCAAAAATAACCCTTCTTTTACGATCAGATGTTTTCATGTACCTTTCATTTTCATCCCAATACATTAAAAAATAAAATATTATATATTGTCATTTTTCCACCTCCATATGATAAAATAAATATATTCCTAATAGAAATAACATCATACCTTTATCATGGGGACCATATGGTTTCATCATCATCTAGTTCACATATGTTGAGGTTGATGAATTGAAAAAATGATTTAGTTATCATTCAAAATAATTTCCTTATATCATCCCAATGCACCTTGTAAAACATGGGTCATATGGGTGTTCGTAGAAAAATAGTTTCGGAAAATAATCATGTATGACATATAATTTAAAAAAATCTGATAATACAATATTTTTATAAAACAGCCGGACCTAATTTGAGTTGAAAATTCAAATCAATGGTTCTTCTAAAATACCATAACAATATTCTAAGAGAATATATTATGAAATTAAATATAAATAGGTTGCACAAGGGTATCCTAAATCATCACCTTTTTCAAAATCATAATATTCTTTAAAATCTTGTTAGAAGGTAAAATATTTGAAAATTCCTTACTAATATTTAGCATTATTTAACATATGAGAATATTTAGAAAATATGATTTGATTAAATAAAACACATGATCCATGATGATATCGAGTAATAATGGAGGTGTTTGATATCTCAGACAACTGATTTCATGTGAGTTGTATGCTAGAAAAACATTCACAAACATCTAAACATGACATTGCATCAATTATTACCGGCATGTCATCTGGATGAGATAGGAATGTCGTCTGATATATTCCTCCTTCCATTTTTAACTCACATTATTTTATCTAAAAGTATTATAAAATAAGTATTTAATTGATGTAATAGACGTAGGGACTAACCATGTGTTTAAAGAAATCTCTTAATCCCTAAATTTTCCTAAAATGTCCTCTGATACCAACTATAAGGACCCAATCAAAAAACAATACATAATCTTGAATTTACTGAATAATTCACATTGAGGATCACTTCAGGTATATATTTATAGATAATTAGACCATAAATATTACATATCAACTTGAAAATTACACATATACAATATTACTCAGTATCCTTTTTTTTATAAAATAAAATATCCTAAAAACAATCTTGTTTGGTTCATAGTTTTAAACATGATGACTTTTCCTTGACCTTATTCATCTTTATGTCTTATGGAAAACATTTAAAAAACATGGTATGCATATAAAAATCTCTGTAAGGGTTATAAAATAATTAAAGAAAACATTATCCTATCAACAAATACACTTCAATGAAACCATACCTTTCAATCAAAACAGGCCTTATAAAATTATACGATTTATGAATGACACCCAAACATCAAATATCATAAAGTTAACTTATGGCATAAAAAACATTCTTACATTGATGATATCACAACTACATTGGGAGTTACCTTGGAATACCAATCACATTATATTCCCTAAATCTCTGAAGATAAATAATGACATTTACCTCTATCACATTACTTAATGCATTGAAGAGTTATCTCAGGCTCATCCACCCTAGGTTTATCACAGAACCACCCGTATATGTAAACAATGACCAATAAACATAATATATTCATAACACATAAATAAAGAACAAAATAAATACAACATATCCGCATTCCAATCACAATATATCAATTCAAGATATTAACCTAATCAATGATTTATAAAACAATTATCAAAACCATTTAAAACATTTAATAATGAAATTTCGGAATCCAAGTATCTCATAACACTTTGAACCTTTTAAAGGAATTACTATTTTAAAACATTAATGTTCATATAAATAAATCCTTAAACCCATTTTTGAAACATGTAAATTAATTAGGATGATATCCAAGAGTAATTATTTAAATAATTTAAAAGGATATTCCTGTTAAAGGGTTTTTAACAAAATTAGAGACACTTGAATACAAATAATTGAGGAATAAAATCAATAAAAGCATTAAATATCATGAGAAATGAGAGATTCATGATATAAAATATCAAACGTCAGTATATACACCATATAAATGTGAATTGGTGTATAAAAATATTAAGTTTCAATGGAATGTAAATTAAGAAAAAGTCCCTTGCAAAGATCATATCCTTATATTAATAACAAAAATATGACATACTTATTTGTGAAAAATAGAAATACATATGATATAAGTGGATATTAAGTGTAAAAAAATTACATGACATTCAAAATATTCATGGCATGACCTAATCAAGAAGAATAAGTTTTTCCAAAGAATCAAAATTATTTTAAGAAGTTCACTTACAGAAATTCAACAGCCTAACATCATCACTTTAAAATTATGAAAATGAGTTGATGAGAGATAAAAGATTATAACATAACATCGAATGAAATTGTACAACAATAAGGATATCTATTAACATTTCCTGATAAGAGAAAGTTGAAATTAAAAGATATAACATAAAGAAGTCTTTTAAAAAGAGGCGGGTGAAAGATTCCCTCACTTATTTGGTAAGTTAAGAAACATACACCACATGAAATAAGGATCATAAAATGAATATTTAAATACCAATAAATTTAATTATATTACATAATGAATACAATCATGGGAATTACATACACCACAAAAATGAAATAGTGGCAAATATAGAATGTATATCACTGGAATAAAAAGTGAGATGAAAACCCCTTACCCCGTTATAATAGATCATGTCGTGTGACCAAAAGTTAATAAAATAAATTTTAATCAGATAATACCATGAATATAAATATAACCATGATCAGATATATCAAATGGATGTACACAATACACCACATGCAAGAAAAAAGTGGGGAACAATGGAAATATCATGAAATTAAAAGTGAGACAAGAAACTCTTTAACTCATGTCTGACCTAACTCAGCCATTCTTTGATATCCTGAATAAAAAACTAATTTAAATTTATACTTGATTAAGAAAAGTTTTATGTCTGTAATTCCTTTTATATCAATTATTACCTTTCAATTAAAATTAGTTAATTATTTCAGTTCATATAGGACATTTTGTTGATGTTCGGAACATGAGTTAAAAATGAACTTGTTATAATAATAAATTGTCCATGTGGTTGAATTTACAATATCAAAATAATTATATTCATTATTTATATATCATATATATCATGTATATAATTTATATATATGTATTTATAATAGTAGAAAACATTTGGTGATATGAAATGAAATGAAATGTTCATGGAGATGGTATGTTGTACATACGTATGAATGCTACTTTAATTTCTATTTCATATTTTAATGGAATGAAAACAAAACTATACATAGGCATAATATAATTAATATATAATATCATATATGTTTTCTTTAACTAAATCATTTATATTTGCCACGTATGGCATGAACGAGTCATATCACTTTGAGGGGCGGTAGTCTGCACTTCTATAAAACAATTATCATGTTTACACAAATTTGAAATCATAAATTTATGTATATAAATAAAAATTATTGAAAAATATATAAAACAGAAAATAATATTTATCATATATAAATACAGTTCAATCATAATGGCCACCATATGATGTGGTAAGAGAATATTGAACAATCATCATTTCGTCAGGAAGTAGATCATAGTACACAGAAACAATATGTTCTTTACACATTAGATGGATGTGTGTGTAAGTGTAGTTCGAATCCTTCACACAAAACAACCTAGTATATTTAGGATACTGGTTTTTTTAAAATAAAGTAATAAAATGTGTTTAGGGGGTTGGAGAATAAAAATAAAACAAAATAACTTAAGAGAATACATTACCTTTAAATCAGGTATCTCCCTTTGGATTGAACCAAAAGGTTTAATTGAATTGCCTTCTGCCTAAGGGGTTTCTTATAAGAGGAGAAGAGGGAATTTGGGAGCTTAATTGTTAGAGTATGGATGAGCCAATGGTCTTGAGAAATGTGAGGAATGGGTTATAAGTGCGGGATTATTATAAGGCAGAGGAGGGGCTCTTTAAAATTGTTTAAATATATTATATTATTATATAATGTTTTTCGGTTTATAATGGTCAAAAACTTATTAAGTTAGAAGGTAAGATGAATCATGTTAGAAATAAAATTATCAAATAAAAATTTGACAGGTTTTGTATATTGTTTTAATCATTATAATTTAATTTATTTACATCACTCCATAATGAGGTAAACACTGCATCATTGTTGTGTCTTAAATATTTCAATTTATTTGATGTATAAAAATTATAAAACATATTTCATTATGTAGGAAATATTTTTATCTTTCAATTGAATATTTATTATCGAAGAGATAACTTATATATCCACATATAAGAATTGATTTACGAAAAGTTATGTTTAAGAAATTTTTGTCATTACATTAAATTAAATAATATAAATTGTCATTATCACTCCCATGTGGCTCCATGGGGTTCCAAAATCGACCCAAGGATTCCAATGTTTGGAAATGTATCATCCAATAGGATTATTACACATGATAGGGTAGTTAAATAATGTTAAAAAAATTACCATTATTCACCAGATTTAACGTTTAACCATGGTATATAAAATATTTACGCATGTAAATATTTATAATGTCTAAAAATAATGTTACCTATTTAAAAAAATTTTACCTCCTTATTCCAAATATGGAAGCCATTTTTCCAAATACAAAACACATAATTGACATAAATTATTTTAAAATTAATTCCTATTTTCAAAACAAAAATAGTGTTTTTAAGAAAATAATAACTATCAAAAGATTGACACTTATTTATGTCAAATTTCAATGCGAAATTACTTATAATGACCAAAATTGGATTAAATAGTAAAAACATAATATAATTAAACTTAAAAACTAATTTGAAATTTTATATAACCTTATAAAGAAATTATATTAACAGGATGTTTTCAATTAAAATTCTGTATATTTTCACTATTCATTAAAAATGAATTTTTTAAAAAAAATACAGAAACAATACACAAAGTAAATTTTGATGTCCTGATTATAAGAATTAATTTTATTTTTTCAAATATAACATATAAATGTTTCCAAAACAAGATTTAAATAGGGTTCACAATCAAAAGGTGGTAAATCGACCTTTTAATGAATATTAGAGTTTTTATGCTTAAAATCAGATTATTTTTTATTTTAAGACTCTAAAATTTATTGGATAAATGTTAAAACATTTATGAAACATATTTAATCATAATATGGTTAGTTTTGTTCATTACCACAAATACAATAACTATGCGTCAACTACCATTAAAAATAATAATATTATATTTATATTTTTCAGTATAACTCAATGTTGTGGGTAACATAAGTTTTAAATGAAACCTGTTGTTACGTATCACGTATTCCATAGAACATAACATCCCCTTTAAAGTAATATTATTATTGAATTCAAAAAATTTAATAAATATAATAAATTTATATTCTTTATTTACCAGGGATGTTACCACTGATCAATATCTATCTCTATGATTATTTATTATTTTCTTCAATGCCCAATCGTCATATATATTCCCCAATCTTGATACATATTCATTATTTACATTGTGTATCCATTTAGATTCTAAAATTATCATTTTAGGGGATTTTTTAGTGTTCATTTTAATGATTTCTGTTTATATAAATGAAACGTTCGTTTAGTAAAACTCTAATAACCCAAAAAAATTGAGAGTGAAATTCGTTTTAAGGGGTGTAGAATGTTACATCCTAAAATTTTTGTATTATTTTTTTCGAATTAATTTAAAAATTTTGATATTTCTCATTTCATGTAACATTAAAAATATATTATATTTAATTAATTTTTTAGGTTTATTGTTACTAAACATAACAACAATTTTTTCTTTCTCTACATAGAACGATGAGGGTAGCATAAGTTACATGCAACAAAGTCTTTACTCGATGGTTTACATAACACGGATGACTAAGTGTCCCAAAAAATTAATATATTATTAATATATATATATATATATATATGTATAATATAAATATCAAATGTATTTTATTTTATTTTATTAATATTATTGATTAACATTGAAAAATATTTGGATTTTAAAAATATAAAAATAACTAATTGGTATAAAATTAATTAGAAATGAGTATAAGAACCAAATTGAAAATAAATGGGACGTTTTTATATAGATCTATTATCATGAAGATAAAATACATTAATTACAATTAATGCATAATTTTAATCTAATACTTGTTTTATATATCCCGGTAAATAATTTTTATAGTGATCTAATATATTTTATATGTATAATATATAAATAAAACCTATTTAACACATATTTTTATGAAGGTTGTATTCGAACCTTTTAATGAATAACCCATTTAAATTCTAATAATTTAAAATTATATAAATTAAATATTTCAAAATAAATTTCATATTTTGAATCAGAAAATATTAATTATGTTAGGATATATATATTTTATTTTCTTATGAAGATTAATTTTTCAAAAAAAATTAATATTCATGATAATAATTTGAAACTGTTTTTCTTAAAATTAATTTGTATGTTTAAATTCTAAATATATTTTTAAAATTTTTTTATGGATAATATTTTTTTTCAATAAATTTAACGTAGTTCATTGAAATAAATTTTAAATTGATATTTCATATAAAAAAATTTAAACATTTGAACATTTCAATTTAAAAACTCGATTTTTCATTTTGTCTATGAAATTTATATTAAATCTAATTTTTCTAGTTCTGTTAACTAAATTAATTAAAAATAATTCCTTATATGGAATTTGAATGACATAATTGGGCTATATGTTGAATTCCATATTTTTGTTTAAAATATTCACCATGTGAAAAAAATTATTTACCATTGTACTTATAAAATTTAGACTAGGGTTAATGTTAAATGGTAAAAGCATAACAAACCTAAAAATTACATCATTTAATGGTTGGATGATATTTGGATTGACCATTAATTGAATAAAAAAAATTAATTGAATGTATAATCATTTACATTAATCCCAAAAAAATGAGGTTAGATTTTAATATCAAATTATCCATAAATTAATAACTAGTACCCACCTCACATCAAATATAAATACCACCCATAACCTTCCCAAATAACGCCACAAACTATTTTAGCTCCTCAAATATTTTCTCAATGATCTCCTCCCCACTTTACCAATGACTAATTTATTCTGATATCATCAAAATACCAAATCCAAGGACCTCAAGGGTCTCTCAATGAGTTGTTATTCAAGATGAAATTTACACAAAGTACATCTTTTAATTTCTATTATTTTTCTAATTTACCCTCACCTTATTCAACCATCAAAGAATAAAAACCCAAAGATAATTTATATACGAAAGATTTAATTTTATAATGTAATATCAGATATACTTTTCATTTCACACATCATCATATTCAACGAAACACAATTGGTGTCCATGTTATGTTGGTTAATATACTCCGAAAATATTATTTTTGTTATTTCTTTCATTACCTTCTCAATTGATGGTCTTAAAAGTATTTATATGGATAAATAATATTTTAATACATATATTATAATTTTTTTCATATTACTAAAAAAATTATATCATACATACCTTCATTCCATTCATATTATGGATAAACGATAACATCATTTGTGGATGTGTGGACCACCACCCCTCAAAGAGATGTGATTAGTTGAAACTATACATGGAACATATTAAGGATAATTAAAATAAATTTTTGAAACATATATGACATAAATATGTTACTGAAATTAATATATAAATATTTATTATAAACTTTTAAAAAACATATCACTACAATGAAAAAGAGAAACATCATTCATGCGTACATATGACCAATCGTCTTCATGATCAGTGTGTTCCACTACATTTATTTATCCATTATGTATATTTATATAATTGATATATAATAAATATAAATCATTTTTTAAAATCCGAAAGTAATTAAATCATGATGAAATTAATATAATAAATAAAAACAACTCAAAACATTTAGGATAAATGAATTGATTAATACTTTAAACATTGTGCTAACATGGAATTATTAATAAATATGTTAAACAATGTCTTAAACTAATAATATATGATATCATAAATATTATTATGATTTTATTATAAGTTATGTATAATATTAGAACCATTATACATGAGTTTAATACACGAAGAGAGAGAATCTGCCCTAATGAATAATAATTCTTTCTCACATTCAATTTTCTTGAGATATAAGTCATGTTCACAACCTATTTCCAATATTTGTTTTATGTGATGACCATTTTATATTTCATATAATGAATAAATATATCCTTTTTTTATTTAATGAATAATTTGAAGATATCAGGCTTATTATTTAAATGTCCAAATTTGTATGGGATGCTTTGAATGCTTATAAAATTAATTCATTCTCCATTTCAATATTCATGATATTATTTGACATTAATATTTATATGTATATAATAATATTATAAAGTAATTTTTTTGTGTATTTTTATTTTCAATATAAATTTTTTATAATGAAACAATTTTAAATTATTTCTGTATCAGATAATTTCTTAATCTAGTTATTATACCATATTTTTTATATGTAATTATTTACTGGTGTTTATTTAACATCTATTTTCATGTTTGATAAAACTTATTTCATTAAATGTTTTACTATTATACTATGGTATTTTAATGTCATAATTACACATTTTTAGTTTTTAATATGTTGTTTGATATGATTCGTTCTTTCATCTTCACAATGAGGTAGGTTTCCACATTTTCCGAAAAAGTAATAGATGAATGGATTTTTAATATATAGGGAATGAAATGATTTGAACATTTTTAGAAAGCCTTTTTTACATGAATATTTCATTATAATATTTGATTGTTCTTTATAATGAATTTTTTTCATTAAAATTTGTCTGTAATTTTGATGAAATAAAATATTTTTTAAAAAGAAATGATATTTTACACCAAAATTAATTTTATGTGTTTTATAAAAATTATTTTCCATATATGATGTAATTTTCTAATAAGGATATGATCCAAGTATAATATCATATTATTCCTATGGATTAATTTTTTTATGATATTTATGATATCCATTTGTTAATTATGTATTATGTTATTATGGATTTATGTTTAGGAATCCAATTTTATCCATTTGGTTATGCTATAATGAGCGATTTATGATTCTGTGGAACTCAAGCGAATGATTTCATTATCAGATGTTTGGGGAAGATATCACCCTCTAGTGCGTTGGGTAACTATGGAAAACTCATGAGGTATGTATGTCACGTATTCACCTGATTTCATGTTGAGAATTCTATGCATAGACCTAGTTTTAATTTCCATAATTTAGTGAGTGGAATTGGTTTCCCTATTCATATGATTAAGAAAGGGAAAAATTTCAGGTCCTTATTAAAGTATGTGAACTTTTTACTATTTAATAATGTTCTAAATATTATAATATTATATTTATGCCACAATTTAATGTTTCATGATAATGTTACATTCTTTTGGATTATTATAATTGATTT
This sequence comes from Viscum album, assembly GCA_963277665.1. Classification (NCBI taxonomy): domain Eukaryota; kingdom Viridiplantae; phylum Streptophyta; class Magnoliopsida; order Santalales; family Viscaceae; genus Viscum; species Viscum album. The sequence continues at coordinate 902,487,670 of OY728122.1, read as the reverse complement.
TTCATTATAATTAATGCTTCTTGTTGACGTGCATGGAATGATCTTATAATGTTACGACAACATTCTCATATCCATTATACATTTGTCGATGTTTAAATATAACACTTGTTTACCCTTAATGAAAATCTGAACTCACATATTTTATATTTCAATTCCCCATGATTAATTGTAGCTTATTATGGATGATGTGTCAAAAAAGGAGTTGTAGTTATAAAAGATAATATAGAAGAGAATGTCATTTTTTTGGAAAATGTTTTTTATGTTTCCCAGTTTCCAACGACACTATACTAATATGAAATTAGGGAGTATGTTTAATTAATGTATTATGTATTACAAAAAATTATTGTAACATCCATGTATTCCATGTTTGGGGTTGATACACCTTCTAATATTTGTGGAAGCAGTTTCCAATGCATCAATGGACAAATAAAATGTAGTAGGTAAGAAAGGTTTTTTTAGTAAATTATATGTTTCTGTTGTTATCTGAGGCATATCTTATGGATTGAAGGGTAAACACAAGGGTAGTCATATTTCATATGGACCTCATACAATTGCATCAATTGGGTTGAAGCATTTTTCATTCTATCAGCATGGGAATTTATGTAATCCAGTGAATATCGAAATGAAGGATCAAACGGATTTTAATAATTGTGGATTAATAGTGAATCAGAAGCATTTTTATAAAAATATTTTTCACGGAAGAAGGACATTATCAACACTCATAATGGGATCAATGGTTCTTCTAATTCATGCAATGGTGACGGGTCAAATCTATAATCAATATGAGATATTTAGGGGGACTAGACATGACCTCATTTTGTTAATGAGTCTTTATAAGAGTAATATGATGAAAGGGTGTATTGTATTAGATTCATCGTTTTTATTTCATCATATGTGGATATATATTTGATAGTGGTGAAACTATTTATTTTATACTATCAAATATAGGTGATGTGTTGTGCTTACAAGAAGAACATATTAAATACTTGTTTCTCATTCCATTCCTATAGTAATGAGTGTCACTCAAGAGAATGATACAAGGTTAAATGAATAAATGTAATGACTCATGTCAGAAAGATTCACTATCCTTTTTCAGAGCCTACCTGATTATAACTCCACAGATAAGTGTTCATGGCCCGGAGTAGTGATTAGGATGGGGGACATTGTGGGATGTTTCCTACTGTATGTGTGAGAATTATAACAATGATTATTGAAAAATAAATTTGATGTCCTGTGGGGTAATTCATTAGTCAAATGATATGTTCAGGTATGTGGGTGGGCCCCATGATGGGGACCATATGTCTGCAGGGAAACTAGTGGTTCCAAGAGGGCCAATAAACGACTACCATGTAATGGTGGTGGACATAAATTCAATCAATAGGAACCATTTTTCACTTTTGATAATAGAGGTGATACCCATCGTTATGTATGGTGTTCCCTCGGTTGATATATAGGACCCACAACAAGGACATTCTGCTCTAGGGGGGTGAATGTAACACCCACTAATGATACATGTTTAAATAACTAAATGTTATAATTCTTGTCAACAAGGTGAACCTTTATTTTTCAGGACCCTACCGGATTAGAACTCCACAATTAATTTTTTGTCCTAGATTAGTTATTAGGATGGGTTAAATTCTAGATTGTTCCCATGTGGTGTGTATGCGAGGACAAAGAACAATGGAAAGGAAATGTGTTCCACTATGGTGATATTCATTAGACTGATGACCTGTTTCAGCATGTGGGTGATCCGCTGGGTGGGGATCACATGTCTCCAGGTTAACTGGTGGGCCATGACCCAACTACCATGTTAATGTGGGGTGTCTATGCTGTCAATGATACCCAATTGTTACATTTGATATCAATGGTGGAAGCCATACATAAGTGTTGTTCACTGCCTAGGTTGATTTGTAGTTCGAACAATGTTGACGTTGTACAATAAATTGGGGGGGGGGTGTATCACCCCATAATGATACTCAGTTAAGTGAATAAATTATATGACTAATTTCAACAAGATTAAAATTTCTTTTAGGGAGCCTGCCTGATTAGAATTCCACAGTTAAGCATGGTTGGCCTGTAGTAGTGATAAGGATGGGTGACATTCTGGGATGTTTCTCAGGGTGTGTGTGAGTGAGGGTAAATCACATAAGGAAGGACCTTTGTTGTCCTGTGGGGAAATTCATTAGTCAGATGGCCCATTTGGGCACATGGGTGGGCCCACGGGCAGGGACCAGATGTCTCAGAGGAAAATGTTTGTACCTGGTGGGCCAGGACTCGATGACCATGTCATATTAGGGTGTATATGGTTTTATAGGGACCCAATTTTTTCAATGATGTTTATAGAAGTAATATTTTCAATAACATTGCATCAAATATGAAATTATTTTAATCCCAAAAAGTGTTATTTTAATAGAATCTATATCATATTGTGATTTTAGTGGTATTTTCAGCATAATCAAAAAATTGGATTGATTGGTATTTTAAGAGTATTTAACTATATCAGTGTTTAGGCCATAAACATTTCTATATTTATCTAAATCATAAAATTCATTACTTTTAGGATTCTTTAGATCATTTTCATCATTTCATTTTTATTCCAAATTCTAAATCCACAATCTCAAATATCAAATCCAACTCACATGTTGAACATTAAATATATTTCAAAAATATGGTTATATTTTCTACTGGGTCCATATCTCATTATTGGGTGGAACGAAGACTCACAAATTTTATTTTTAGATGCAGTGGAAATTTTCTAACATCATAGTGGAAGGGGTTGACATGTGAGTTGGTTGTTTTCATAGAAAATATTGCATGGGAGACTAAATATTTTAAATATGGAGAGTCTTCTAGGGAAAAATATATTCAAAGAGTACCAAAGATACAACACTCTATACACATGTGAAAATATGATGGAATTTTGAGTGGATATGAGAATGGATTTTATGAAACAATTTCATGAAGGAGTATTCATGTGAATCTACTATTTAATCAGGATAACACACCATATATATCAAAGGGAAATCATAGACTATAAAAGGATGAAAGATCCTACTTCCCAAAGTATTCCAATCCATCCCACAAAATCCAATCGTCCATCATGGGAAGCATTGTATGATTTCCACATATTGATTTATTTCCCTTAATTTTTTTCATTTATTTTAATTATCAGAATTTTTCTTCCATCTCCCAGTTCATATTTACTTCCACATACATAGAGGGGTAGTTTTATTGAGTGATAAGGAAATGGGGAGGATGTACCAATGTGCTTGGCTTGAGGTCATGGGATTCTAATTAATAAGATCCTTTATTCTATTTAAATATGGTTTCACATTATAATTTATTTTACATACTGAATGATTTTTAATATTGTTTTAGCTATTTTATTTTTAATTCTTATTCTAGTGTTCATATATTCCTCCTCACAATTCATTTCTATATATGATGGAATAGACTAGGTTTGGGTGGTGAATGTGTTATGGTCATTCTTAGATGTGAAATATTGTATGTTGTAAATTTGGTTTTAGAGAGAATAACATCCCTTGGTAATGTATTTTCCTAAGTAATCACGAAAACCTACTACAATGTCACACACATGTGAATAATAATTGACCTACATGGGGTTTCCAATAGGAATATTCATTTTACAGTTATCTGGCCAAGGGAGAGAATGGGCTTGGTAGATGAATCACTCCCTAAACAATATGTTGAATAAAAGGGGAAGACATTTAAAACAATATATCAAAAACCTAGGTCGGTCGAAAACCTCTATGATCATCATAATTTTGAATTTATTAAAACCAATTAAATTATACTGTTTATTTCTCTCACATTATAGAAATTTAATTAAAATGAATTATTTTTAGACAACCAATAAAATGGTGACAAACTTGTATTGTTTGCAGTCTTCTTCAAGAGACTACATTTGATTAATTTCTATACTATACATATAGATATTGAAATATTTTTTCACACACCTAGTGATAGGTATGTGTCAAAAACGGTGACCTTTTTTCAATGTAATTACCTCAAAACACCCACAGAAACATTTATTTATATTTTTTAATGATCCATAGTTCAAATAAAAATTTAATATAATTTGATACTGAAATTTAATGAATAATAATACAATTGAGAATATAATATTTTATAACTGATTTGGAATAAATATATCGCATGAATTAATTTGAAACATTAAATGATCACACTAATCCTACAATAAAGACTATAAATCCCAACCAAAATCTGTTCGATCACTACGAACCAATATTCTATAACAAACAATTAACTAGTTATCCCCATCATAGAGAATTATTAAGAATTAAAAATTAACATGATTCAAATTCAACCTCAATTCCACGGTCATGCAATAGAAGAAACCAAATGAAATATTTATAAATTAACTAATGTGTGCTCTAGTTGTAAACCATGAGGAGTTGTGGGAAAATTTTGTAAAGTGGAGGGCATTATCCTTATCACATGAGGGAGCCGCAAGGAAATTGTTTTACATTCTACAATAAATAGAGTTACAATATTAAAAATCTTTTATGTTATGCATCATGTAATGTTTTTTCCACCATCCATATGAAGAACCATTCAAAAATTGATCTATGTTATTCTCCAATCAACTGGTGAGACAATTTTTGAGTAATTGGAGAGATTCCAGAAGCTCGACACTAATTTCCTCCCTCATACTATGGAAGATGAAAATTTACATATTTTCTACTATTAACTACTTCTTGATAGTGATCAGAACATTCTTATTGTAGCATCTGGAGGATCCTTTATATAATTGTCTTTAGCTGACACTACAGTTCTAATAAAAAATGTTTCACAAAACTCATAGCAATACACCACAATCGTTATGAGAATCATTGTCACCCATGAGGATTGAAATTTATATTCTTAATCACACTTACTAGAGTCAACATGTAATGAAATTAAGAGTGTGTTGATAAACAACCCCAAAACCATGTAAAGAAACAAAATGTACCAAATTAGGCATGTGATGTATTCTATTCAACTAATAATTATACTGATCAATGCTTAGAGGTGAATGGGACAAAAAGATTTGATGAAACCTATTTAGAATGTAAATTCCAACTATGTCACCCATTTAAGACCCAATCCCAAAAAGGACGTGGATTCCAAAAATTCCATGATAGTACACCTTTTAAGATCAATACTCTATCAACCATTATTCTTGAAGTAGTAATACTAGTACCCTTCACCATCCCAATAACCCTATAAACATCCACACTTGAAGAGACCATTGGAACAACCCTCCTCAATCTCTAAGAAGAACCACCATTAAATGGATATTGAAGAGATAAGGAATGAAATTGAATTTTTTTTACAACATTTAGGAAAACCACATACAAATTATATCAATGAATCAAGGAAAACTCCCAATACAAACAGTTCCAAATCTAATGTATAATATAAGTGAAATCAATTCAAGAAGTGGAATAGTGGTCTAGTGCCCATAATAAAGTGAGGATAATGATTCAGACTAACCATTTTAGGATCAAAGCACCCATCCAAAATAAGAAAACCGTAAAAATAGATAAAGACCAAGGTTCAGGAAGAAAATGCTATAAACACATTTTCTAAAATCACAATGTGAGAAAATGGATACCCAATCATTATTACCATATGAATTAGATGAGTGAAACAAGAGTGAAGAAGAATTAATTCAACGGGGAATTCATGAAACCTCCTAGAATATAGAGATTAACATCCCACTACCAGAGTTAATCATACATATTTCAATGTATGATAAATTCCTGGAGTTTTGCACTAAAAGAAGCTGGATGAATGGAAATGATTGAATAAACATATGAAGAAGCATCTCAGAACAGATCACATAATTTATACCAAAATGTTGTCAAGATCCAAGGTCATTATTTTATTCCTTGTACAATTTAGTCTTTAAATTTCACTAATTCACTATGTGGTCCAATAGAATAAATAAATATTCTTCATCACCCAGTATTTTCATCCTTGATTATTTTAGAAAAAAACCAATCCTTGTTGCGGTAATATTTGTAATTATATACACCATTTTCTTTATTGTTGTTACATAATTTTTACATTATGGATTAAGAGGACTGATATTTCCAGTGGACTATTATGTATTTTCCATTGACAAAGTCCAGGAACCAGGCCCATCTTTCATCATCATGGGGAGACCCTACCTAAAAAAAAGAAAGACAATCGTTAATGTCATCAAAGGAACACTCATAATGGAACATAGAGATAGTAAAATACATTTTCACATTCATAATATGATGATACAACATTCTAGAAATAACTCAAATTATGTGATCTCCCATGATGTGTGTATATAAAAAATTTACGATTCAGGTTTGTTTTATAAAATCTTATCATTTGAGGAAAATTTGTCATTTGAATGTTCCAATTCCTATGAACTTGAAAATCCTTCTCCCATGTTAATGGAAGATGAAAAAATTAATTTTTTGTTGATTTATTAAAAGATATTTAGATGATAACAAAGAATGCATCCTTATTATTATGAAACCACAATTTAATATCATCCCATGAAAAACCTCCATTTTTTGGAACATAAAATATTTCTATGTTATTTTATGTAGACATACCTCATAGAAGGAGTGAATTTGTTGATAATAATTGAAAATAACATATCTTATTCAGAGTAATGATACATTATTGACCTTATCATGTGAAATTTTAATTATATAGTAAGGATTTCACATTATATACTTGGAATCAATCACACGGTTAAAACTCATAAAATATTTTGAGAATGTGATTAAATTCCAATTAGAAAACATTATAGAAGACTCAATCCAACCATCATTGAGGTTGTCATATAGGGGATAAATAAATTGATATATTTTTTAATCAATAACCAATTTCTGATACTCAGAGTGTCATCCCATTTCATGTAGTCCCTAGGAAAACTGGTCTTATCACTATTAAAAATGAAAAACAAAAATGATCAGATCTCCATGATAGTACAAAACATTCTGGGGGTGTGTATAGATTACAATATTTTTAATTAGGTTACGTGAAATGGAAACATTCCCATTTTTTAAATCAAAAAAATTATTGAATGGTTAGATGGAAAAACTCCTTACTATACTTTTTATGGATTCTCAAGATACATCTAGGAACTAATCGCAATAGAAGGTCTAGATAAGACGACCTTCAATGGTATTTTTGGCACATTATCCATCATAAGGTTTCCTTATAGGGTATGAAATTCCCTAGGTACATTAAAATGTTGTATGTTTTTTATTTCCTCAGCCCATATTATGGATATCCTATTTGTATTTCTCAATGATTTCATAGTTTTCATAAATTTATTTTTTCATTACATAGCAAATTTGATAAACATTTTTGAAAACATTTATTGAAAAGAACCATATATTAAATTTATAAATTGTTCATTTCATGGTTGAAGTGGGAATAGTGTTATCGAACATAATTTCAAAAAAGTGATTGAGATTTATAAATAAAAATTTTATAGAATAAATTTCATTACATATATAACCTTTGTTAATCATGTTAGAAACTTTTTAGGTCATGTTGGATTTTTTAGAATATTTATCAAGGATTATTGCATGATTTCTCTCCCTCTCACTATATTACATTTAATGGAATCTAACATAACCGTATATTATGTGTGAAACTAATTTTTTGTTGTTTTTTAGTAAAGGATGATCAAGTCACCAATAATGAAACCAACAAACTAAGAGTGCCTTATTGAATTACATTTTGATGTATTTGACTATGAGGTGGGAGACACTCTATCACATATAATTTTTACAAATCCTCAAGTAATCTTCTATGAATCAAGGACCGTGTATTCCACATAAATAAATAACTAAACCCCAAAGAATGCGTTCCTTGTTTTTTATTTCGTTCTAGATAATTTCTGATCATATCTTCATGGTATTAATGTTGTTTTTTCTTATATTGCAGTAATCATGTATTTAATGAGAAAGTAGTATTCCAAACTAATTTTTATTATATGAATTATAATATCATAAGGGTTAATCATGGTAATAAAATATAATATATTAATAGAAAATTAGGTATTGAATCATCTTAGTCGACTATCCCACACCATTAATGTCGAAAATCTTAAGCAGAACCCACTAAATGATGATTATCCTGGAGAATAACTCTACGTCATCAATGGTGACATACAATGGAATTACAACATTATCAATTATTTAGTGACAAAATAGTTTTCCGCTCATTTATTTTCTCATTAGTTACTTAATAATAAATATGAATAAAGAATTTATATTTTCGAAAGACCCATTTCTATGGAAAATACTATTGATAAAATAATAAGATGTTCCATAAAAAGTTTTGAAATTGAATCATTTATAGAATTATTTAATAAATTGACATTTGGATTACACCTTGGATCTCATAGGATTGATTCAAAATATTTAGATTCTAGAATTTATAATTAAACATTATATAATGATGCATATAAATTTTGTAAAATATGTGAAAAATTTTAGTTTTCGGGTAATATATCAAAATGATAAGAAACAAATCAAAAACCAAAAGAAATATTGATAAATTTTTTAATTATAAGGAATATAATTCCTAGTTACATTCTAAATTTCATTTTCAAATTCATATATTCTTTTTTCTATAAATTTTTTTTCAAAATGGTTGGAAGAAAAAGAAACCATGACTGATGATGAAAATGACGTTTTTGATTTTCTTAGGACAATAATATTTTATAGGTTTAGAGTGACATAAGCCATCATCGATGACTAGGGAAGTAATTTCTCCTACAATAAAATGGAATAATTTCTTAAAAAGTATGGGGTAAATCATAAAACATCATCACCATACCATACACAAACAAATGGCCACATAAAAGTCTCCAATAGAAAAATCAAAGGCATTTTGGAAAAGAATGTGAATCCCAACATTATGGACAAGATAAAAAGGATATATAATACCATAGGAGATTACAACGAATCAAAAAAGACACCCATATGGATGAACCAAGACTAATCGATTTTTGGAAATAGTATCCATCTTCCTGTGGAATTGGAGAATAAAGACTTATGGGCAATACGAGAGATGAATGTTGACTATGATATAGCTGGGTAATGAGAAGTAACTATGTTAATTGAGATAAAATAAATCAAGGGGTAATATTTTTTATATTGAATTATATGTGATGAGAGAACATAGATTGTCTATGAAAAGATCATTCAATAATGAACTGTCATCCATGTAGATCTACTACTATTATTAAAATCCAAACAAAATCTAATTCTAGGTAACCATCATTCTAAATGGGAAGGTCTCTTTAATGTTTTTCACAAATACCCATTTGGTGATGTGAAGGTTAAAAAATAATAAGATAAAACTCATTCACTATAAATGGTTAGAAGATGGAGAAGAAACTTGGGACCATAACATAACAACCGGTAGAGGAGATATCACTCATTAAGCATCATTATCATTAAAGACTAACATGGTTTCATCTCTCAATTACACTTGATGAAAAGAAATAATTCCATTCTTTTGTATATACAAAAAAAAATTAAATTCATTTAGGGAACTAAATAAATTCAATGTGTGGGATGGAATATTGTATACTTGGATTAAAAAAACAATTTTGTGTCAAGACAACGATATTAAAAAAAAGATATTTTGGGAGGATACACACATTTTTTTCATTAGTGAACCCTTCCCCTCAGACATATTATATCATGATTTATCATTATTGTACTATTTTTTTATTCATATATTTTATGTCCATTAATGAATAGGATTGAATGAGGAAAAATGTTTAAATGTAACAGAACACACGTCGTGAATGTGATGAAAATTAGAACATAAAGAACTATATATGCACCACATGACTGAAGAATCACAACTAATGTGATTTATATATTACAATAAATATCATTTCAATTAACTATATTTTTTATTGGAATTTTTTTTTGGATCTATGTGATAAAATTTCACACCGAACCTAAATTTTATACATTAATCTACAAATCTAGGAGACATGAGTTTAATAGTAATCCTCTGATCCCATGTTTTAGATGTCAATGTTAACGATATTTAATTATTAAAATGGAGAATTTAATCTTTATAGTGAATCATGGATATTGAAATGATGACTCCAGATTTTTTTGAAATTGATTGAATCATGTAAATGATTTTTACGAACCATTTTTCAGGTTTTCAATTGATAAAATTCCTCTCAATTTTTGATTGTTGTTAATAATTCCTTGAGATATTTTACATTATCATATTACCATTCCTGAGTGGATGTTGATAGCATTTACATCCTAGTTTTTAATTTCTATTTCATGATTGTTCTTGTGACTTGTTAAAGACCATAATTTTTATTTCATCCTTTCAAAGAAATGAATGTGAAAAATAACATTTAATATGATTGAGGTGAATTTTTATAATCTCACATCCTTCAAATATCACTTTTACATAAATCCTTTTTTTACAACATAGGCCATGAATTCCCTTTATAGAGATGTACCATGTTTCAATCCATTATGTTTCCATTCCTTCCCCACTCTCTGTATCTGTATGATATTTTAAAGAGGATGTGTGGGGGTATTGGGAATCATGGATAAAGGATTGAAATACATTTTAAGGAAAAATTGTGGAAATTATTATTTTGTCACTAAATTATTTTTGTTGATTCATTTTTTATAGAAAATAGTTTTCCCCACTTGAATTACAAAATAAATGAAAATGAAAAAATGAGAAAAATTGTTTTGAACTAGGAAAAAATAAATCCAAATTATTAGGCTTATGATTATTATTATAAATGGTTAGGTAGACTATGTGAGATTTATTCTAATCATAACATTAAATAAAATAAAAAAATAAAACTGTTATTTGAAAAAAAAAACTATTAACGTAAAAATAATTTTCATGTGGGTGCACAAAACGATCCTTATGATTTATGTGATCTTAAACATTAATTTGAGATTTGGGGATCATGGAGATGCTACATATAAGGGGAGTATTTAACTAAAAAATTTATTTTTTTATATCATCCATTTTAGGTATGAGATAAAACTCTTCTGGGAAACTTAATTTTTAAACCATCAGATCCTTCCAACCACAATCCTTAGAGTAATTTGAACCTTCTTTGATAATTCTTCATTATTTTATATTCCTTTTTCATTAAAAATAAGGGAAGTTGACTTTATTACAATGATATATTTTATGACCCTATTTAAATGGTATGATCATAAATCTATATGATTTTTATTGTGAGTAATGAGAGAAAATTATACATTATTTGTTGGATCATGTATTAGAATTTTTAATGATAATGAAATGGGTAGAATGAATGAATAAATGAGATGTGAAATCAAATTTAAAAGGGTAAATTTAAAAAATATGAGTTCAATTTTTAAATCATAAATGGAAATTTAGATTCATCTTTTATGTGACATCTAAAAATTTGATTTTACATTTACTATTTTATTATTTTATTTAATGAAAATTTTAATATTTGTAACATTAGTTCCCTTTGAATCCCATTTTGAGATTTTATTCTTGAGTAAAAGAATGGTTTATGTGTGGGGTAATTTAAAATACAAATATTTTCAATAATTATAAATTTAATTTAAAAATTTTAAATTCATAAAATGTTTTCATTTAAATTGATCTATCATATTTTATGATTGTAGTGGTATTTTGAGGATAAATAAAAAAATATGAAAAATTTTATTTTAATAATTATAAATTATTTTTATATTTAGGCCATATCTTTTTTATACTTATCTAAATTTTTAAACACATTATTTTTAGGATTATATACATCCTAGCATTCTTTTCACTCTTTTGGACCCTAAGATAAATCCACCATCTTGATGCACAAAACATTCTCAATGTTGGGACATGAAAACTATTAATAGATCTGGTTATTTGTTTTGTTGGACACAGATATCCTGATTGGAATTCACAAATACTATTAAATATTGTGTGTATATGCATATATAATTTTCTAATAACATCAATGAAGTATTAAATTCTTGAATATGTAGTTTTCATGGACATTAATGAATGGTAAACTTGATATATGAATTATGGAGTGTCTACCTAAAAATTTTCATATTTTCATATATTTGGATTTGAGACATGTAAGACATTTATAATCAAATTTAATTTAGAATTTTTTTCATGAATCATCCATTAAATTGGTCTAACAAGTAGAAAACATCAAAGGGATATTCTGGCCTATAAATATAGGATAAATCCTCCTTCCCATATTATTCAAATCCATCCCAAACCAAGCAATCAACTGGTGATGGAAGCATTGTATATTGGACTCCTATATATTTATTTATGTTTTATATTTTTCATTTATTTTCATTACTCTATAATACAATCCCTCATCTACAACATATCGACTTCTCCATCCATTGAGTGTAGTTTCATTGAGTGATTTAGAAATAGTAGGTTGTACATATTTGATTTTCATGAGTTCATGAGATTAAAATTAATATGATCCATTATTCACTCTAAATAATCTTTCAATTCATAATTACATTTTCAATTCACAATGCAGTTTCATTTTTTAAAATTCATTTTTTTAATTTTCTTATGAATATGATCTTTATCTCCCTCTAACAATTTTTTTTATGTAAATGGTGGAATAGATTAGGTTTGGGTTCTATGTTCATGATGGTCCTTAGCCGATGTGTCATTTTTTATGTTTCAATATTGGTTTTATAGGGAATAAAAACTATTGGTTAATGATTTTCATACTTTTTCAAGAAAATATAATGCAATGATAAGAAAACAGAAACTATAATAGATCAACCTGGGATTTCAAATTGGAATATTATAATCATAATCATCTAATAAATAGAGATAAAAGAATTGTTAGAAAAATATATCTCTTACTATTCCATGGATAAAAAAACAAACAAAAATTGGTAACCATGATAGGAAAATAGTATGTCAAGCCAAATCCTCTCTTATAACCATCATTATAATTTTTTTTAAACCAATGAACTCAAACATTCAATTTCGATCAAATTAATTAAAATTAATTATATCAAATTGTTTTAAGAAATAAAATGAAATGTTATCAACTTATTTGATGTGAAATCCTCTTAGGTAAACAATTAAGGATTAATTTTGATGTTATACATTGTTATTTTAATCATTATTTTTCCATACCCCCTTATATGCATTCATTAGAGGACTAGAAAATTTTTTAACTATGATTTGTGTTCGGTGATGATATCCAAATATCAGGAATGATGGGGCTTCATGGTGCAAGATATTGGAATCATCTACCTGATTAATATGATTGATGGGATGATCAGTGTAAAAGAATAAATATACTATTATAACCATTAAGTAAACTATATTTATACGGCTGGTGTCACTCATGTATTATAGATTGGGTCTCACTCGTGATTTAGAGAGGTAATGTTTATTTTTCCTTATGTCAAGTAATATCATGTTAGTTTTTATAAATTCTTCTAGATGGTGCTGACCCTTGTTTGTGATGTCAAATTTCGACAGTGGTGAGTGTGTAACCAGAGGATGTTTCAGATTATTTTTCTTGTTCATCACCTAAGAGAGAGTTTGAGATTACTATTTACCTTATTCTTATAATTATTCCCATAACTATTCAATACTATTGAATTAAATACAATGAGTTTTTTAATATATGTTCCTACATATAGACGTAGAGGCAAATGGATTTATTCAACCAAGAATTTCATTATGGGATTCACCTGTTTTCTTTTCAAAGAAGGATAACAGGTGTCTCAAAATTTGAATTAATTAACAGATATTAAATAACATGACAATTAATATGCAATATCATTTTCCTAGTATTGATGATCTTTTTTACAATCTTAGAGTGCCCTATTTGATTTCAATTTTTGACAGGTGGTCAGGGTATGACATGTTGAGGGTGTGAGATTAGGAAGTACATAAGACAATTTTTATGAGCTATTATATAAATTTTTAATATTTAGTAATTCCATTAGGTATGATTAATGATCCTATTGGTTTTATGGATTTTATGAATAAATTATTTCCTTGGTTAATATTATATTTTATCTTTTTGTTCATAAATATATTGGTGTAATCTATATTTGAGGGAAAGCACATAGACAATTTGTATATAATTTATTAAATATTTAATGAACATCATCTATATGGTAAAATTTCCAAATGAAAATTCTGAATCAAACAAATTGAAATTTCTATGGAATGATATATCTATATGGGAATATCAGTGGATCCAAAAACTATGCAACATGTTATGTCAGGGGAGAATACTATAAATGTATTTGATATCCATTTCTTCTTTGGTTTTTAAAGTCATTATAGATGATTTTTTATACATTTCTCTATGCTTTTTATTTTTTAGATTGTGTGGAATCACAGAGTTCCCATATTTTTGTATCTAATAATGTCCCAAGTTTCATGTATAGCTTTTTCAATGGTTTACATGATAGAATGGGTCCATATAATATGTTCATCAAGGATTATCATCTGTAGATGGATAGATATAAAAAAATGGTTATCTATGTTAATGAGTATATGATTCATGGTTTTGTGATTGATGTTGGTTGATGTTGGTTTATAAATTTTCCACACTAGTCATGTATTCCTATATGTGTAGTTATCAGGACATGGTTAGGTTGGGGTCCATTGAGAAGTCCTGGTATATCTCCCTTTTTCTAGGTAGAGTCTAGAGGGAAGATCTTAGTAAGGTTGAGTCTCATTCTGGAGAAAAAAGATATAATGTAGTTGATCTAGATAAGGATGATCCCATTACTGAGTCATAAAAAACATTTTCATATAGTCATCATTATCTGATAAAGACTTTGGTTGATCATTTTCATAGTGATTTTCTCCTAAAATTGGACATCATCAATTGTGTTTATAGGGTATGTTGGCACATAGGTTTGTGGGGCCAATTAATATAATTAGATGACTAAGGTAAGTGGACTATTGGTTAGACATACCATCTATTTATTACTTCAATCCATGTGGTGTTATATGATTCATAGTTGATGATGTATATACGATATCCTTACCATGTTATTGGATGAGTGGATGTTGAACTTGATATCAACACCACATTGATTGAGTATATGGTTTTTATTGTGGATCACTGAGAGAAGGTTCAGAAGGTAATTTTTTTTCTTCTTGTCTATGTACTATGATAGTGTGTCTAGTATTAACATGATTACTAGGATATGAAATTATTTCTTAGTTATCAATTTAATTATATATTTTCTCTTCCTATAATCAGATGGATTTCTAGGGATTAAATGCTTGTACTGTGCAAAGATTGTAACTCGTTTTTACACATTTCAGGAAATACCTTGTTTACAATTTGTTTATTATACATTTTTTTCAATGTTTTAGTGAATCATTGGGATATAGATAATTTTATTTTGAAAATTACCAAGATATATGGGTTGTATTCTATTTTGGATTAATTATGTCTAGTTATTAATGTGTTAATGATATAGTATGGTTCTTCCCATGTTCATAGAATACTTCTAATGGGATCATTTGGTTATTATGACAAAACCTATATTTTCTAAATTTTTATAGGATATTATACACTGTGTGAAGGTATTAAAATCTATTTGATGACCTCTACACAGATTTCATGAAGTATGTACATGTATTGAAGGTTTTACACACCTTGTAATAGGTTCAAATCGTGTTCTGTAAAAAATTTGAATTTTAATAATAATTTTCTAGTTTTTCTAAAAACCTGATATGAATAATTTAAATGTCAATCAATAGGATAAAACCCTAATAAATAATTTTTATTTTGGATTTCAGGGGATTCATGAATGATTTATCATTAATCCCTTTTCACCCCTTCTCCCTCTTAACCTATAATATTTGAATGGATATTTTGGAAAACTCAAAACCATCCAGGTCATTTTTTTCACTCATTAATCTTTGATGTGGATATAGTAAATTTCACTAGGTATGTGTTCCATATGGTTCTTATTTTTCATTGGTAGTGGATGTATTTGTTTGTGAATTTGTTGTTATATTTTTTATTTTATCGATTAATTTAATTTTAATTATCTGACATGCCTTTTGATGGATTTATTTTGGCCTCTACTCACTATTCTCAAGTGTATAAATGATTTTATCGTTTTGAGGTATCTATTTCATATAACGGGATAATTCTGTGAATTAATTTTTTTATGGTATGTTATTTTTGAATAATAAATTAATTTTAAGTGATATTTTTCTAAGAGGATAGTTTGGAAACGAAATTTTTTTAAAAATGTGGTTTTTATTGTTAAAGTATTCAGTTTATTTTAAAATTGGTTTTCAAGCCCCGAAGATAATTTTATGTGATTTTTTTTTTTAATATAATAATGTATGTTGAGATTTATATTTATAATTTATACACTGGGAAACATGGGTACAATATTAATGATACACATCTTTCCTTAGTATGTGTGAAACCACATGAAATGATCCTTATGTTTATTGATGTATAATGGAATGGCTTGATATTGTTTGGATCCAATACTTTGAATCATAAAGATCATGATTATCTATTAATTACTTTCCTACATGCAAGGACACAATATGAATATGTTTTCAATTTATTGTATTTATCAACTTGTTGTTTTTATCATTTATTGTTTCTAACCTGTTTTATATGAGGTTTTATAATATATCATCATATGATAGGTTATTTTAGGGGTCTGTGATTATTTTATTAGCACTTGGTACATGGATTTTCATCCTATTTATACTGCATCTAAATTATTTATTTATGGTTTGGTAATACGAAATAATTTTGTGTATAATGTAAATTGAAAATAATTTAGAAATGAATTATTTTTTTTAAAAAGACATGTAAAAATATTTTTGTTTTAAAGGATTTAACTATTTAATTATTTATATTATACAATTTTAGATTATATGGTTTTATCCTACTTGGAATTTACATGCACTCTCGTAATTCCCTTGATGTTATTCAAGATTATTTATTATAAGATATATATAAAGGGAATGGGATCTTGTAATATGTCATATTCTCCTTTAGTCTCTCCCTTCAACATTTGTTGGATTGGTCCCGACTATTGGTCCCATGGAGACTACTTGGTATTTAGTTATGAATATATTAGGATTTATATAGTTTGGATATTATTTTTTGACTTCATTTTATCTTTTCCTTCTACAATAAACTCTAGTTGTATGTCATGTTTTTTATATAAATGATTTGTTCTGTTTTTTTCTTCACCTAACCACATGATAATCTGAGGTGGTGTATGGTTTTCATGACAAGATATTGAATGAAAAATGACATTTTATTTTACATGATACAATATATGGAGATATTTCACCGAATATTAGTGGTTATAGTGAACGTTTGAGTTTGATTTTTATATCACATATATCATTATATATATATACACACTATATGTTATACTAAATTATAATATATGTTTTGGGAATATATTACAACAAAAATTTAATGGAATATAAAATTAAATTTCGTGTAATTTATTATAATATTGTTATATAATTGTTCCATATTTTATATAAATAATGGTATTGAATAAATATGTTATTTTATGTGATATAATTATTTCGATAAATTTGAGGCACCGATGAAATCATATTATATTGATTTTTCGTAATCCATATGTAAAGATTTACCATTATTATTTCCATCAATAATAGATTTAATTTTTAATTACAATGTATTGAGAATCACTGAATAATTAATGTGATTAATTAATTTAATGGATAATTATTTCACTCTTACATTTTTAGTATTTGAGTAAATGAAACAATTTCCTACGAGTATCTAAATTTCTATAAATAATGGTTGTCATCTTGTGATATTTTATTTGTAAGATTACATATTCCTATTTTAATTCTCAATAATATCGTATCCTTATCTCAAATTAATTATTTCGAAAACATTTATATTAAATGAGTTAGGAAGGTCCACTCAATTGATGGATAATTTGTTTAAACATGATGATACACAATTATAGGTGGAATATATTGACTTATTCTAAAGGATAATATTTCAGATTTTGATTTCATATATTTTATTCTAAATTATATTGTACAAGGTATATGAATTTTCTAAAAAAATTCACTAATTGTTGCTTCAATTCATTGTCTATCCATGGTTTTGTGGGTTTTAATTACCTCTTATTCATTAAATGAGTTTCACTTGAAACATAACAAAACATCACATAAGTAACTACATATATCTTCTAATGTAATACTCAAATGAATATATAGATAAAATTTATTTAAATTGTTTAAAAGGTGATTTAATATCTTATAAAAATTATATCAATCTAACAATTCTATCACGATATTCCATATATTATTTCAAAACGATAATTCTATAATCGATAGATTATTCTGTTATACATAACCACATTTTAGACAATCCATTAATAATATTGAAAACTTTTCTTATATAAACTTATAATAGAATGATATCATATAAATTATGGTGTTTAGATTGTTGTAAAAAAATATGGAGAATTGATATGATGGATGTAGTTCCAAACTATGGGTTCAAATGTTATATACAATAATTGATGTTTAATATATCCAACTAAAAATAAAATTCATGGAAATAATAAAAATTAAAATTATTAATCGATAAATTAAATGTTTTATTAGATTAATGTGAGGGAATTAAACAATAGATATTTATATGCATGTGAAAAAATGATTGTAAGATAATGAATATGAGGGTTACATTCAGTTTTGGTACCATTGGTTTAATACTTTATCTACAGAGAACTGTATAACTATGAATGTGGTAGTATTTAATAAAGATTATCAAAATATATATTTCATATATACCAACCAAATAAATGTTGTTATGGAAGGTATGATGGCATCACTATCAATCAAATTGAGTTAAAAAATTATTTTTTGAACTTAAGACTTATTATTCACTCCTGAATGAAAAATGTCTCATGTTATTCTGGTTGAACACCTTCTATCATATCCCAAATTTTGATTTAGAAATATTTATTAATATTATTTTTTACTGAATTCAATTATATCTGACTTTTTATTTTGGAGATATTTAAGCACTGCCATGGAATGTTTTAATAGATATGTATATTAAATAACATGCATTAGTTTGAATATTGTATCTCCGGTGCATTATTCTTCATAAAATATATTTGTTTGATTATTTCACTAAAAAACCTCATAATTATTCTTTTTTATATATTTTCATACTATCATGTGGAAAAAATAACTATATTATATAGAGCTCTGGGAAATTGTCATTAAAATAAAATTCATGTAAATATTTTCATTCATGCCATTATCTGAAACTCATTATTTAATTATTTTGAATCACATTGAATAATATTATAATAGTGTGGGTATTGATAGACAAATAGAAACCATATAATTTAATTCTGTTTAGGAAAAAGGAAAATTTAAACATTGGAGGAAACCTTATTGTGATGTAATATATTGATATATCAAAAAAAATTAATTTCTTATTTTTGTAACATGACTTTGTGTCATTAATTTAAATTTTACCCTCTGTGAACACCTATATCCATGGGCCACTATAAAAACATACAAACCGAACTAAAAGAATTAAATAATTATCTATATTTTTAATTGGATTGGGGGACCATATTCCCATGTGTATCACTTTTTTCTGAAGTGATATTTAAAAGTAAAAAAAGAATTTTGTAGGATAATTTTTAATGATTATAAAAATTTTAATATGATCATAACAAATTCCAAGAATGATACACTATATGATGAAAAAAATATTGACTTACATCATTGATATTAGTGTTTCCCCTAAATAGATATAAATTGATGTTATCATCACATAATGGTCAATATATAATATATTTATTAAGTATAATTAAAAAATAAATACATAATAAATGAATTTATATTTATTACCATGATAATTATATGTTCCTAAAAAAAATACTCTTTTACATTTTTAAGGGAGTCACTATGGACTATGTTGATACTAGTTTTGTGAATTTTTTTAATATATATTATTATTATACAAAATAATGGGTGAGCATTATGAATATCTAAGGATTATTAAGAAGATTTTATCGTATATGTTTTTATGAAATTAATTTATATAAATAATTTTAATTCAATGAGTATCATGGTTATGGATTCTTACCTTGAGCAATATAATTTATATCAATAAAAAAATTAAAAATGAAATTAATGAATGTATTAGACCAACAAGATACCTAATTATTTCTTGTTTTAATACAATATATTGGTACTATAGATTTTTTATGAAATATTTTTCATGAATGATTGTCGAGTAATTATATTAATATTAAATTGAGTAATGTATGTTTCTATGGATGTTTTTCGAGAATGAATTTAAGAGATCATGAATATTATGGATGGGGAAATAATATTTTCACTAACCTATATTATATATTTTTTCATATAGAATGGTGCCCTGTAAAACTAATTTGGTATAACCATAATGAAAAAAATATACTGAAATAACCTAGTTATTAAGAGAAATGATATCCCTTGAAATGAATTACCTAAAGCGTGATATGCAGGTAGATGTTGGGTTTTTTGAATAAATGATTTATAGGTGTTATGTTTGTCACTGTAACTATTGGATTTATATATATCACAAAAGGATAATATATATATTCATATACAATCTTCTATAAGAAGAAAAAAATTAATTAAAATTTTTTATTGATTTGAATAAGTAATATGAATGAAAAATTCATAACAACTTCTTTACGGTGAACAAGGTAGGTGATCATATTACTAATATAGAATTACCTAGCATATATATGATGATTATTTTGAATCAAAATATAATTATAGATATTTAATGTATTGATTTGGAAATAATAATACTATGGAAGACATCCTATATTTATGATATTTTTGGACAACGTTGCGTCAATAAGAATATTAGGTATACACAAATTTATGAATTGAATAAAAAATAGTTATAATATGATAAATGATAAATTTATTCAAGGATTTGACTTCTATTTTTTTTACTAATTCAATATTGAACATGAAACTATATGACATAGAATTTTGATAAATAATTATTTTATTAGTTCATATATATAACCCATACTTCTCCAACTTATATAAATTATCCATGATATATGAGGATATTTTAAGGAACTATTCATTGGTTAACATGATGATATGAAATTACGAGTATACAATAATGATAATGTTTTCTACTATGTTACGGTTGAGTTTTTAGTATCTAATTGGGAAATGTACCCATTTATGACAACGACATGATAATGGAGAATTTTATTTAATATTTTTTCATTGGACATTTAAATGTGTCAAAATGAAATAAAACGACACAGATTGTAATGGATAATCATTCTTGGTCCATTCACTATATCTGTATTAAAAACGATAACATTTAAAGTAATAATTAGATGACATATATGAAGGCAGTGGTGGCCATTCAATGGGTAGAAATTCCATTCATATCATATCAAGGTTTGTGTTTCTTCACTACTTTCTATAGGAAACATTATAATTTCTTATAGATAATGTTAAAATGTAGTGTGATCAATGACCCCAAGAGTATTGGTAAATTTAATTCTATAATCCAATAACATAAACTACTTCTAATATCAGTATAGCCAATGTTAAAAACATTTCATTATAATATTACCTTATTATATCTCTTATACAAGAATATTATCAAATATTGTATTCTATTGGACTCATATAATTCCCATTAGGGTATGTGTTGTTCAACTCTCATGTAATAGCCTAATATTTCTTAGTAGGTTATTTCTTCAATTAAATTCAATAACTTGCGCTACACGTAACACCGAGTGTGAGCACAACACGACTTACCAAACTAGCAGTTCAAAAGTGGTTATGAATAGTATCATAATTATTTTCAATTTTATATATTCCAAATAAATTTTAAAATCCATATTATATGTTTCTTATACATAATATAAGAATAAATACTTTTTTTCAGATAAAGAAATTATTTTTTTGAAAATGCAATTTTACCTCCTTTAAATGGAAAACCGTTTTAAAATCTAATATTTGACACTTTTATTTATTCAATTTGAAAAAAACAACTTCATAGAAATGGGAAAGACAAAATTTAGTTTTGATAAATTTTGTGTATTTTTTCTGATAACTTTCATATTTGGGTGAATAGTTAAAAATAACAAATTTTAATTGAAAATTATTTATTTAATCATATTAATTTATAGTTTTCAATTATAAATTTGAGTGGTTTAGAAGTATAACCAGAATATAGTTTTATCATTTAATACTATTTAGGTAAATATAAGTATTTTCACTTTTAAATTTGACCTAAACACATGTCAATCGTTTGATAGTATTTTCTTTTTAAAAAAACCCATTTTCGGTTTTGACAATGGGAATTGATTTTAAATTAATAAATACAAATTATATGTTTTTTATTTGGTAAAATATATGTCATTTTTCAATTCATAATATCAATATTAGCTTATGGTGAATTTTTGGAATTTTTCTGAAAACATTAAATTTTTGATGAATAGTGAAAAACACTGCTTTATTATTTAAACCCGAAATTTTATTTAAATAAATATTTATTTCAGTTAAATTTATTTTCGGTCAAAATATATATATCATACCTATATATGTTCAATGTAATCTATTGGAGTCATTTTAATAAAAAATTGATGTGAACAATTTTATTGATCTTTTTTTTGTTTTTTCCCACCTTCATGGATCATTTGTGAGTTTGAATAAAACATAATTTTAAAACTTATGTGAGTTGAAATTAAAAAATATTAGATACATCGTTAAAATATGTAAGTAATATGTGGGTAAATAAGATGAAAATATTTTTTTTAATTGTAACTTTTAACTTTTATTTGCCACAATTAAAAGTAAATTGGGAAATTAAGGGTCAAAATTATATTATAATTACCCTATCACATGTCCTTATTTAATTGGATCAGTTTAGTTAGACAAAAAAAAACCTAGGTAATAAAATATAATCCTCTTTGGTTCACATGGATTAGATTAGGACATTTATTATTATTTTATTTAAAAATGTGTTAATAGTTTTAAATTCAATGTTTAATAACTAAACCATTTTTAATAGAGGGTTATAGAAAACATATTTTCGACTATAAAAATTCATTAGAATGATAAAAATATTTCAAAAAATTGTGTTATTTTATTTATATTTTTTAGACACTAAATAAATTAATTTATTTATGACAAAATGATGATGCAGTAATTACATTATTAATGAAATATTAAAATAATTGATATATTAAATATCCAAATAAATGAAAATTGAGAGTTATGATGAATTAAACTAATTTTATAGGTTAATATGACATTTTAGGGTCGATTATATAATTTTTTTCCGAAGTGATAATGTTGTTAGGTCTTTCACAAAAACAAATTACCTAATAGTGTCAAAAATGACATAAATTAATTTTTAAAACAAATCCTATATAATAGATTGATATAATATTCCTAACAATATAAGGATAAGAAAAAGTGCATAAGTAAGATTATATAGGTCATTAATGAACCACTTGTGGTTCTCTTGGATGTTTAGAGTAAGATTATCAACCAAATAGTGTAAGAATACAAGAAGACATGTAAAAAGTTAAACTATTTAACTAAGAGTTGTTTCTAAATGATAAGGTTAAAATGGAAACCTAAAGTAGTCTAAAAATTATTGGATGTGGTAATCTTGTCCCATAACTACAAAAATCACGAAAAAAATTCATTGTGTTCCACTATTAACAAAATATTATTGTATAATAAATTAATAAATTAATATTTTGCTAAAGTGACCCTCACCCCTCTATAAAAGGGCACTTCCTCTTCTCTCAAAATCACACCTCCAAAGCCATTTTGATCTTCCAAACCCTGCCCAAATTTCCTAAAAATTTCCCACGTGTCAACTTTGATTCCTTACCTTGTTCCGAAAGCCTACCTAAAGAGCCCATTTGATCAAATCAAAAGGAAACACCTGAAGAAGAGGTAATAATTTCACCCCCTCTTTCAGGTTCATTTCTTCTTCAACTGCCACTTTATTTGTTTTTTGTATATGAAATTAATAAATCAAGTACCTCCTATATAATGAGATATTATCATAAATTTGGTAAAACAATATTAGTTATTCTATCCATCCTATAAATGACAAATTCACCATCTGTGCATAGGTACGACTTACCGTCTCCACATCATGGTGTAGTTTTTTATTCAAACACTTAATTATTAGGGTAGTGTATAACAAATAGTATGACTGATTTAATAATAAATATAACATGTTAATTATTCTTTATATATGATATTTCATCCAATTACAAAAGATTACAATATCAATATAATGATATTGTCGCTCGTGCGTATGTACGGATTGCCATCTCCACGAACGCGATATGATTCATTCCCCATTATAATAATTCATGAATAATTTTCATTTTATGATTAAAAATAATGTTTAAGAACTTAATATCATTCTTTATATGAATCCAATACATCCTATCCATAACAAAAATGTCTTACGTATGCCAACATATAATAGAAAATGGATCAGTTAACACTCGCAATGACGATACTACTACTATATTATTAACAATGCTACATTAGAAGATCATATATGATATCATATTTATGTAAGTTGTTCATGGATAAATTAATAACAATTATATAACAATTATATAAGAGTTTAATGTGCCCTCGACCATGTAAAGGTACAAGGTATGGGTTAATTCCTCAATCTCATTATTATCCGAGATTGTTTATATGTAAGTATTTACTGGGACATATTTATCCTCAATGATCATATTTCATAAAAATGTTTACAAAATGAATCATTTAAGGATTTATGTAAGTGTCTATTTTACTAAATAATCATTTTAAATATTTTAAATATTATCTTATCAAAATCTTTTTAATTAATGTCCATTTTTTCATAATGATTTTAAGGATTTATTTATATAAACATAATTGTTTTAAAAAGATAATTCCTTTCAAAGTTTGAAATTTGTATGGGACAATTTGATTCAAAAATTTATTTAAATATGTTATTTTTAAATTATGTGACATTTAAATGATTTCAAAAAAATAAAGAGATATTTCACTCAAATAGTTTTGATTTCATCTATGTCAACATCATTTCATAGATTTTCCACTTTTTTGAAGATGATTCATTATGATACAAATCATCCATATTTTATTGAAGGTTTTTGTGAAATGTTTTACTATGGATGTGTTATTTTTATACCATTCATGGTTTATGGATAAATTATTGAGATTCCGTATTCTAGTTTTAATATGAATTTTTATATTATATTTAATCCATTTCATATGAGGAATGCATTGAACTTAGTAAGTGACGGATAGAGCCCTCTATAGCTCCACGATGCATCAGTGAGTCTCATGAGACAAACTAGTATCTTGTATCAAGGCCTTGAAAAAATCTTATTTGTAGTCCTGGCACAAGACATTGACTATGTGGTTCTGAATTCAGGCATTATGCATTCCATCATTATGAAATTGGCTATTGATATTACATATGATTTTTTCAACGAGTAGAATATCCATGTGAATAAGTAAAGGGAATTATTTGATTTATTAAGCCATATTATGATAATTTTTACATTTAAAAGTCTTGTGTTTTAGTCTTATACATTTCCATAAATGTTTATACTTATATAATAAAATTTCTGCTATATTGTTACCCTTACGAAGCATCAAAGCTCACCTCTTTCATATGTTCTGTTTTCCCAGGATTCAAAAAGTGTATTACGATTGATGAGTAGGGTTAAGCTAGGTGATTAATGGCATTCTCAAAGGATGATTCATGTTGTGTTTTTTTCTAATGTTTAATGTAACATTAATGTATGTAATCAATTTTCCATGACTGCTAAATTGATCGGTCTTCTCGGGCATGATTCCTTATAATCATGACAACTTATTAAAATAATGCACTGAATCTAGGCTACTAGGGTCGGGGCATTACAGATGGTATCATATAAAGTTTAGCAACAAAATTGGAAATAGATTTATATAATCTCTAATTATAGAACATTAACCTAAGATATAATTTCTAGATTATTAAAGAAGAACTTCCTAGAATTTTTGTAATGTAGAAATTTCGTGTATTTTACAGGTAATACATCTCTCTCTGGATACAAGCAGGTGGAGGTTGCTCGGGCACAAATTCACTAAGAGTGAAAACACCGAAAAGGATTTTTGGACTTGACCCAGGATATCCCAATACATGACAACATGCCATGATGCACTCTTGGTTACGAAAATCCTAGGGGATATGCTTAGGATAATTCGCATTTTCATTACAAGCCATTATGAAGGATTTTGGAATAAATATTTCCTTAAAGAAAATATTTTAAGATTATAGATTAAATTCATAATCTTTTCATTTTATGTTAGGTATTTTTAATGTTTGTATTTATGCATTACGATTCATAAACTAACCTAGTATATGAAATTGTTTAGAAATGGTGCATAGTAGAAGGAATGATAATTGTAGTAATATGCATGATCGAAAGATTAAGATGGATCATATCTTTCATGGTATTAAGAAAACATTTACAAAGTAAATAGTCACCCACAAATACTCATCATACCCTGAAATAGTATCATGGGTTAATAAGATATTTAATGAATTCATTGAGTCCTCTGGATTTGAAGGGAAGAAAGAGAAGAAAAGGATGGAAGAGATAAAGATGGTTAAAGGGAAGAGGGGAATGAAGTATTTTCCCATTTCTGATAACTGTGGATATAATCCCCTTCGTAGATGCTTGAATGGAATGGGAGTTTGTTTTAAGTGTGGAGTAATGTCACGACCCGTCCTCGGGGCCCATGCCGTGACTACCCCAAGCCCACCTTCCACAGGCCTGGGGCTGACGACTAGCACCAAGGCGTAAATTCCCGATAAAAAGGGGAAGGCATTTTCTTCGTAAAGTAAACTTACACCACAGAGCAAGCAAGTAGAAGAAGTAAACACTAAGTAAACGCTGGTACAATAGTAAGTGCGGAAAGTAAGTGGGCCAGTATACAAACCCAAACTGAATGTAAAGTACAACTGGAAAGGGAAAACAACAACTGAAAAGTAAAGCCGCAATGACGAGCTGTCCATTGGAAATCCCACCTGATGGGTGAGTACAGATAGCCTCCTCTGCTTCTCGGGTCCAGAAGACCGCTCCGAGTACGTCCCGTATAGTGGTCCACCTCCATGCACCGTCCTACTCCGCAAGCCTCATCCACGATCAGCGATGTCCGTCATCTAAAACCAACACAACGTAGTGCGGGCATAGCCCTTGTAGGGGTGAGTATAAGCTACTCAGTAGGGACCCCGAGACCCCCGAAGGTCTCCCTAAATCCACAAAGGAAAATCCACAAATGAAAGATTCAATCACGAAGTAACATCCGACACTTATTAGGTATATTCCCATACATATACCTAATTCTACAATTCTCGTTCGGCTCCAACATCCGAGATCAAGTACAACCCAGTCCACACAGGAAAGCAAAACGTAAATCCACACAGGATAACACATCACAATCCACATAGAAATGAAAAACAAGATTCAACATACACAGGTTTACTTCTTTGTATGATTATAGAGATGATCCGATATATCCACTGATTCATCTAAGTCGTCGGACCCACAAAGGATCGATAGGTACTAACCTCCGCAATGACCCACACAGGATCTGTAGGCGCTGGCTCACACAGAACCGCTGAACGCTGACCCACACAGGATCGGAGCCAAACAGGATCGGTATCACCGATCCACATAGGATCGCTGAGTGCTGTAGTCGTCACTGTTGAATCCACTGAGGATCTCTGTACAGTCGTCGTAGTAGAAGTAGTCGCAGCCAGCTCTAGGGTTCCCGCACACAGCAAGCTCATTCGAGAGGGTCCGCTCCACGAGCCTAGAGGCTGATACATAAACTGACACATAGTCCAAAATTGATGTATCCAAAAGTTATATATCGTCAATAGGAACTCGACGTCGCAGACGGCGCGTCAATCGGACGCCGGGTCTGAGAGTTATTGGCTTTTTCGTCCCAGGGGCCCGGTTGATTTTTAAGGAAAAACTAACCTGATCATACTCCACCTACGTTCAAACCTCGGGCGTAGTAAGACAAAAGATCAGTCTCACTAAGAGGAATCCTACAAAGTCGACGACACATCAATCGGACATCCAGAGCTCAAGTTATGAGCGTTTCCGCTCCGAGGGCCCGGTTGGTTTCGCGTAAGAACCAACTCGGCTGAACCCAAAGTATTTCGAAACCTTGATTGCGATATTTCAAAACGACCATCTCGATCCAAGGATCGCATCTCCACTGACGGTGCATCGTTCGGAGGTCCGTAGCCCATGATATGGGAAAAAGGGGAAATAGGGTCCGAAAACAGGTGTTTCGGGCCCGGACCGACCCGACCCGAGATCCCCTGGGTCGGCCCGGCCCGGCCCGGCCTGGCCTGGTCGTGGCCCGGCCCGGCGGCCCGGTCCGGCGGCCCGGCGCGTGGCGCTAGCTGGCTCGGCTGAAAGGGTTAGCCGTTCAGTTATGCGCGGGGGGGGGGGGGGGGGGGCGTGCTGCCCCCCGCCATTTGGAAACCGCGACCCCAACTAAGGGGCCGATCGGCTGGCCAGCCGGGGGTTTTGAACCCCGGCCCATTCCCTGTCCGGCCGGCCCGCCTCGGCCGGCCGGTTCTTGCTCCACGGGACCGGTGACGGCCGGTCCCCTCCTTGCTCCGACGCCGGCGGCCCGTCCCCGGCCGCCGGTCACCCTGCTTCGCCGCGGCCCGGAACCGGCCGCGGCCTTGGTCGTCCGATGTGGCGCGACGGCGCCGTGATCTTCCACCACGGCCCCGCTCTGTCCGCGGTGTCTTCGGGTCGCGCCGCGCATTTCATGTCGCACGATCACACGCGGTGTGACGGCACCGCGTCATACTCGTTCCAAACCACAAAGAAACAAACACACTGATAAAGGAGGAGGGTCGGCCGTGTTTGTACGGTCCGGGCCCCTCTCATTAATCGATAGAATATGGTCGTATTTTCACGAAGAACGAAAAAGTGGTAAACCCGAACAAAACAATTAAATAACCCCTACATTGAGCGTAGCTAGAATGGGGGTTCGCTGCGGAAAACGACATCGCGAGGTGAAGCTCCGTATGTTAACGGAGAACGTCTGGGGAGGAAGTGACTTCTCCTTTTCATTGACACGGGAAGAATATCGAAAGAGGGTGCGTCGTCGATCTTCGGAAAAATGGGTCACACCCCTGCTACGGAGAGGAGAAGAGACGACACGTCGATCTCTTCTTACGGTGATAACATTCTTTGTCGAATTCTTGATGTTCTTCGTGATGATGATAAAAACACCCAAGAGCTCTCTCCTCAATTGTCCACACACAATAACTAACCAAATTAAAATAAGGCTCATCCTTATTTTATTAACTCATGCAACAATTCAAAAATTCAAAACATAATTTAATTATTTGAATTGGTGTGTTGGCATACTTAAAGAGAGGAGAGGAAAAGTAACCCAAATAAGGGAAGTTTAAAAGTTAAAAGTGTTACACAAATTAAGTGGGGGGGGGGTTAATAAGAGTTAGGGAGTTAAGGAAATTGAAAAGGTGGGGGCTCGTGTGGGCCCCACCTCACCTTTAATCCACTCAGGAGAAATTATTAATCAGTGGATCCCACCATAGCACCTACACCTAGGTTCTAACACATGGAAAGGAGAAATAAAATTCTTAACGAAATTTTATTTCACTCACACTTAATCCACAAAATTAAACAACTCACATTGAGAAAACGCAACTATAGAAAAGGTGTTCCTAGGCAATTACCGGTGTTGCGGTTCCATCGGTGCCCTCAGAATTAGATTCCAAGCACCGGTTCAAAAGATAGGAATTCCCGCTCGTTCGTTCTCTGAATGTACCCGAGCGAAACTTCGGATAGAAATTCCGAGCACACCAGGCCTCGGAATCAAGTGCAGTCAGAAACTGCGTTCTTGTAAAATCCCAAAGAAAATTATGAAAGAATTTCCCTTGAATTTTACAGGTCTTTAAATTACTCCCACCTTAGGGATTTACGTCCCCGTAAAGATACATCGTGTAGAGACCCTAAGCTTAACGTACATGGACATTACATTACATTTGTGGAATACTTAGTACGTAACAAAAACACACAAACACAAGGACCGTAATAGTTTAGTGTCTTTGGAAACTCAGAATATAATCTTCTAATCGTGGTGAAAGATCATCAACATCTCCCATAAAGATCTTCCTTTTTTTACCTAAAACCTTTCTTTATATCCTGGGGAGAATAAAACATAAAAGGGTGAGCTCAAATTCCTAGTAAGGGTAAACAAAAGAAATATCAATCAAATCATATACATAAGAACATAACTTTTGGAAATCTTAACCTGCAAAAGAAATCATAATTTCATATCATGGGTTAAATCATAGTAGTGAAATGTAATCCCAATAATCATAACGTAAAACTTGAAACTTTGTGGCATATACACATAATCATATAGAATCATTTCTTATTAGTCAAGACTCATTGCCAAGACTATCTTAGTGGACAAAGTCCATTTCTGAACCCAGTTCACTCCTCGTTTCAGTCCTGTTTTACTGAACTGGTTTAACCTGCCATTCCAGCCATGTCTATATCAGGAGATATAAAATCTTTACCCAATGCATTGGAGGGAGATATAGGTCCCACCCATCTCATAATGATACCATTCTTATGTGTGCCACAAAATCATAAACCATGCATCATAGCATAACCCATGTAATAAAAATGGGATTCTTAAACATCATGAAATCATAAAAAAATTAATATAAGATAAAGGAATTCATAAAAATAATTCCATCACAAAATAATCAAATCAATGTAATAATAGGTATAGAAACAGAATCCTTTATTATCATTGAAGGAAAATAATTTTGATAAAACACTTGAACTCCATTCTTGAGGAAAATATCCTTTCTACATCAAAAACACTTTTCCTTTCTTAACATGGAATACAATTATAAACTAAAAGAATTTGATTAAAAATAAACTTGAAAACTTGTAAAGGAACCTTCTGGGAAATAATGTTTTAAAAAAATCCATTCATGACATATAAGTTAAAAAAACATTCTTCTTGTACTTTTGTCGGAAAAGTCAAAAAGTACCTCGTATGAAAAACGACAAAAGATTCCTTTCGTATCTTTTACTGAAAACTCACAAAAGGGTAAAATTTGAAATAAACTATTTTAGAATGATGTAAATATTACATATTGAGGAAACATGGATGTGGATGACAAAATGAACCCTAGTAAATTCCAAAGTATAAACAATCTCAGATAAAAATGAGATTGTGATATTTCCCTTACATTAGGTCTGTTTTGCTTCGTAAGTGTCTGAACGTCCTGTATAATGATTTAAATAATGTCATTGACCTATTCCAGAATCATACTCATTGTTATGATATCATATATGGTTCACTTATGACTTTATTTTACCCGTTCTTTTGTAAATTCCATGTTAAAGAGCGTTTTGGGTAAAATCGTTTCATTTGTCGTCCGTGTTTTGAATTGTAATTATTCATATGATTACTTAGATCATGATTACTTAATTCCAGAATATAAAAAATGATTTATATATAATATATATTCAGAATATACATATATATAACAGATCAGTAAATGGAAAGAAATACACCGTTCATGGAGAGAGTAGGCCGTATGTACGCATGAACGCTATTTTCGTTTCCTTATTGATTTGAATGGAATTAAGTAGATGACATAGATATATATAAACATAAATCCAGTATCGTTATTATGTAATATATTTCATTATTACTTATTATATATACTTTATAATCATTCATTAATGGTTGACGTTGATAATGAATCTCATCACGTCGTGGAGACGGTAGTCCGTACGTACGCACGAGCGATGATATCGTTCTCATGATCGTGGAATTATATTGGAGTGTATGTAAACTATTTGAGAATCAATATCCCTTTACAATAATCATATATAGTTATTATGTACACCATTATACCCATCCAAGTAAGGTGGTGGTGGAAAATAGATTACACCACGGTGTGGAGACCGTATTCCGTACGTACGCACGCGCGATGATTTCATTTTCTGTAGGATGGATAGATGGGGAAATAAGGTTGTTTAATACTTATAATAACATATCAGTATATGAGTGATACTGATGTTATTACTTCATAATGAAACAACCTAAGAAGAAGAAGTGGAAAAATAAATAAAGTTGAAAGAATCGGTAACGGACATTACCTCTTCTTTGAAGCGCCTCTTTGAGATCTCCTTTTAGGGAAATAAAATTGGTCTTTGAGGAAGAAAAGATCCTCTAAGATGTTTCTAGGGAAGTAGAGAAGAGAATTTGGTAGGGTTTGGCAGATCTTGAAGGCTCAATGTGGTGTGAGGAAGAGAGGGAGGAGGTGCCCTTTTATAAGGGAGGAGAGGAGCACCTTTGGAATAACTATAAATATTATTTTATGATAAAGCCAAATTCGGTTTTAAATATCTCCAAATTGATTTATCTCTATGCTAAGGTGGGGATGGGTCTGAATCCTCTCATCCAATAGAATTTAGACAAGTTTAGGTTCCTATTTTAACTTTATCATTTATATTTAACTTTAAGTTAGATAATTTTAAATTTATCGTGTCTTTTTGTGTTCTTACAATATAAGGTTAATAAACATACAATAACATGCCCAACAAACCCCAAGTTGTTTATTATTAATATATATAACCTTATCTAAGTCATTTGGCAGAACATTAGATTTTTAGGAATAAAATAACAATTAATAATATAATATTTGTTTTAAAAACTATTTTATGTTAATTTTGACACTATTTAGTAATTGATTTTTTAAAAAATAATAACAGAATGATTAGTAAGAAAACATTTATTTAAATAAATACTAACATGTCATATTAACCTAGTAAATTAGTGGAATTCATAAAAAGTCTCAAATTACATTTATTTGTGTATTTATAACATTAATTATCTCAATATTTCATTAATAAGATAATTATTGTATCACCGTTGTGTCATAAATAAATTAAATTATTTAATGTCTGAAAATTTCAAATAAAATACCATTATGTAGGAAATCTTTTTATCTTTCTAATTAATATTTATAGTCGAATTTATCCTATGTATAACCTTATATTAAAATTTTTTTTCTTATTAAACATTGATTTTAACTATTTTAACCCTTCTTAAAATAAATTAATAATAAATGTCCTAATCTAATCCAAGTGGGTCTAAATGGTCATATTTTATTCCTAAGGTTGTTTTTGGTCGAATTACACTTATCCACTAGAATTACGACATGTGTTAGGTTAATAATAATATCATTTTTACCCTTAATTACCCTATTTACTTTTAACCGTGGTAAAAAAAGTAACAGTTACTATTCACCAAAAATTATTTTCATCTTATTGAACCACATTTTACTTACTGACATCAACCGTGTCTTGCGGAGTTTTGAAATTCTACTCATAGAAGCTGTAAAATTATGTTTTATGAAAAATTCATTTTTTTTAACTACCACTTAGTGGTTTCACTATTCATCAAAAAATGAAAGTTTCCAGAAAAATAACAAAAAAAATAGGCTTAAGCTATATTTGATATTATGATTACAAAAATGATGTCTATTTTACCAAATTAAAAACATATTAGTTGCATTAATTAATATAAAAATTAATTCCCGTTGTCAAAACATATAGCGTGTTCTTAAGAGATAATAACTATCAAAAGATTGACAGTTGTTTATGTCTGGTTTAAATGTGAAATTACATCAAATAACCAACATTGAATTAAATTGTAAAAATATATTCTAAATATACTTTAAAACCACTCAAATTAATAATTTATTACTATTAATGATTTCTATTAAATATTTTGTTTTTAATTAAAATTTAGTAATTTTCACTATTCATCAGAAAATGAAAGTTATCCGAAAAGTACCAAAATTTCTCCCTAAGCTAATTTCGATATTCCGAATCCAAAAATGAAGTCCATTTTGAAAATAAAATTTAAAAAATTTCAAAAATTGGTTATTACTATTCATAACGTCTAGTTTTAATAATATTTTAATAGCATACCATTGTTTTGTGAAACTCGGTATTGCATACTACACACGCTATCGAGGAAGGCCGCGATTGTGTGTAATGCAAGGCAAGTCCAGGATGTGTGTTGTGCAAGCTTCTTTTGGTGTAGCGTACAACACAAGACATTAATGAAATTAAAAGAATATTTTTCATAAAATCTCAGGGTGTTACATTCTACCCCCCTTAAAATGAATTTCGCCCTCGAAATTCATCGGGGTTATAAATGGATTACTACTTGAAAGTTTGTTTAATAGAAACCCAAATTGTAAAAAGGAATACCAAAAAATGGCTTTAAAAACTAATGTATGAAATGTAACGGTTACCCAAATTAACTCATCACTGGGTTTCCACGTAGGAGAACATAGGTGAAAATATGGATATGGAAGAAAAATCTAACCCTCATGTTCTGATGGAGAGTGGTAGAGAACATGGCTATGAAAAGCCCAACAATCACAAAGCTATTTATTTGTGATGATCTAAGGTATCATCTGATTCATCGAATATAAGGGAACTAGGACAACATTTTTGGTTTTCAAGATCATTTCCCTAAAGTTGATTATTTAAAATAAATTCTTGCATGATTTTGGTACAATCTCACTGTTGTTCATGAATTGAACAATTTCCACTTCATACCTTAAAGAAATGAAGTTGAATTTGTTATTCGTGATGTGTTAGCAGATCATGTGATAGAATGATGGGTCATTCCATCTCTTTCAAACAAATGGTTAGAAAAAGTTTTAAGTCCATCTTATGGTTAGATTAATCGTATATGGTTCGAAAAATGTGCTTATACTTCATATATCATACCGATTAATAAAATAAAACTAGTTTCTACTAACCAGGGACTTCATGTAGGCCAGTGGTAGGCGATAAAGGCCAGTCACACTTCGGTTTTGGGTTCGATTCCCACAGCCTTGTCCGATGCGATGGGTTGTCGCCCATCCTGCAGGTTTTCCTTTTTCTAAAACTATATTACTATAACATCCCATCAATAATAACGAAAAAACTTCTATCCTTAAACAATACTAACTTATGTCCAAACTAATCCATTCCAATATTTAGGCTTATCCATAATACTGCAGTCCACTCTCATAATATAGTGAAAACAATTACCAGAGATTTAATACCATAGTTGATCCCCATATATCATAAGATATGTCTTGTTGGTCACATTCCAAACTTTTTAAGGCCTTAATCATGTATTCTCTTGAAAAAATTAATACCCATTGAACCTTAGTGAAAACATGAATGCAGTTAAAAGATAACACTTTCCACATACCAAAATCCTCAAAATTCTATATACTCAAACCATGATATCACTTAGTCCTTATATCAATCATGATCTCATTAATACAATTAAACATCTCATTATCTTCTTATTCCTTCATTATGCGCATATCATCTACTTTACAAAGATATCTGAATAACCTTCCATGGTTACTGGTACCATTCAACATATACTTTCAAATACTTTTAGTTAAAACAATAGTGTAACAATCCTTAGATGATTCGTTATTCCATAGTACCATTAACTATACAACATAACTCTCGATAAACATACAGTCATTCCACTACCTTCTAAAACAACTGACTGATCTTCAACACTTCTTTCAGCTCACATATCATTTGTAGTCTCTTCATCATCATCAAAATAAAAACTACCCATACGATCATACTGATTCTCTTAATGTGACTTTCCCTTAGGGAATTGGTTTGCATAATTCCCTTAAATTCCACATTTAAAACATTTAACCATTGTTGATGTCATAGAAAAACCATTATCCTCATCCTTGTTGTTAACTGAACCTTTTCCTTTGCACTTATTAGCTTTGTGTCCTTCTTTTCCACACCCAAAGCATCTTCCAGTTCCTTTGAAACAATCTCCCTGATGCCTCTTCCCACATAATTTACATGAGGTAAATTGAACTTTCTTTCCTCTATGATCATCATGAAACTCCATCTTTCTCTTATTATCTGAGTCGGGAAACATACCAAAGTTGAGATTATTGATCATATTATGAGATTGCTGATTAGGCATAATAATGATGTTTGGACTTCCAGGCCCCATTTCATTTGGCTTCTCAT
This sequence comes from Viscum album, assembly GCA_963277665.1. Taxonomy (NCBI): domain Eukaryota; kingdom Viridiplantae; phylum Streptophyta; class Magnoliopsida; order Santalales; family Viscaceae; genus Viscum; species Viscum album. The sequence continues at coordinate 902,451,389 of OY728122.1, read as the reverse complement.
GAAGAAAAGCATTCCATTGTCTATCATATCCTCCATTATTGTGAATCGTCCTATTTCCAGCCATTTTATAAAACCCAAAATATAGCATCCCGCCTTTTTATCACATAAACTTTCATTACATTTTACAAAACCGAGGATCTTTAAGGTTTAGTGTCTTGGAAACCAGGAACATTAAACATGAAAACATAATACATTCTTCTAAAAAACTTGAAAGGCTTCTCCTCATGTTCATCGTAGTTTCATTACTGCATCACATAACCTGGGGACATACATCAAAAGAAAGGGTGAGCAAAAAGCCCAGTAAGGGAAACAAGAGAAACATTTTACATGGGAACTTGAGATACTTCAATAATGTCACGAAAAGAACTTTAAGGCATGAGAATGAAATCATGAGGCATATCATAATAAAAAATATCATTTTCATAACTTGAACATGTGGCTACATAATTTAACATAGACTATCATGAACATATCACCAAGGTCCATCCCCAAGGTGTCATTTGAAAATTACCAAGGTTATTCACCACGGTATCGTGAAAATTGTAATCTCTAGTGGTTACATCATTACCCAATGCATTGGAGCGCTATCAGGGCGGACCCATAAATTTTCCTTTGTTATCATGTGAGCCACATATATAATCATAAAACATTTCATAAATAACCCATATAGAAAAAAATAAAGGGGTTTCATTTCATAATCATAATGTTTTAAAAACTGTTTTAAAGACATGATCTTTACGTCACTTTAAACCCCCGGAAGGGGAGATCGGGTTTCATGTATGTAAATCCCAGAATTTAAAATAGAAATTTTTTGTATATATGTGAATAACCCTGTAGAAATAAAATCTTTGAGTATTCACTTAATAACATGAAGTAATTTTGAGAAAAAGAGAGAGGCATTTTGAGACGAAAATTCTGCAGCACAATGGCTACGTTACAGGGTTTTAGAAAACGTTGAAAAGAGAGGGGACATGGGTCAAACAATCATAAATGACCCATAAAACAGTATAGGGAAAGAATATAAGGGATTTAAGAACATGGTAATGAAATTTGAAAATAGACCATATGAAATGAAGAACATGAAAGGAAGACAAAAATAAGATTTCTCTTATGAAAATTCGGCAGCTTAACAACGTTACATAAACATCAACCAAAAATGAATTGATGATGCCAAATAGGGTCTCTCATCATATGAACATAAAAGATCAGTATGATAGATATAGATATCATACCCCAACATAATAACAAATAACTTGCAAGACTTGACTTAGAATTAGAACTTTGAAAAGGAGAAGGGTGAAAGAATCCCTTAAAAATTCGGCAGCCTAACGGCGTCACTTAAACTTCAACAAAAAATCAATTGATGAGATCAATTATGGTCTCTCATAATATGAAAATAAGAGTCCAGTATGATATATATAGAGATCATACCCCAACATAACAAAAAGGAACTTGAAAGAATTGACATGAAAGTAGAACTTCAAAAGGAGAAGGATGAAGAACCACTTAAAAATTCGGCAGCCTAATGGCGCCACTTAAAACATCGAAATACTGAATTGAAGAGATCAAATGGGGTCTCTCATAATATTATCATAAAATATAAGTATGATAAATTTAGAGATCATACCCCAACATAATAAAATGGAACTTGAAATACTTTACATGAAAATAGATCTTGAAAAATGAGAAGAGAGAAAGAATCTGTTACAAAAATTTCGGCAGCCTAACGACGCCACTTAAAACTTCATAAAACGAAATAATGAGAGTAATAGGGGATCTATAATTATGTGAACATGAAAAGGTCAGTATTATGAGTATAAAAGAACACCCTTTAACATAAGAACATGTATCATAAAAGAAATTACATAAAAGATATTTCTTGAAAAGAAAGAGAGAGATCAGATCCCTTACCTTAAAACGTAACTCTTAAAACTCAAAGGATGGGACCTTGAGGGCTTGGGGAACCTTGGGAGGACCCCTTGGGAGGTAATTAGACAGGAATTTCGTTGGGGGAGAGTGGGGAGTCGAATGGATGAGAGGATGGCTTGGTATTTATAGGGAAAGTGAGGGGACAAGGCATTAATGGCCAAGGGACACATCATTAGTGGTTTTGGCAAAACCATGGGCTTGCCCATGGTATTTGACCATGTTATTGGACACTTGGGACACCTCATACCTTATATTACTATTCATAAGTCGAACATATTGATTAAAAACTTAATACATCATTTAATGATGTCATTAAACACCTGTAACTTAAAAACTGTATATTCACTATTCATCGAAAATTCAGCTTTCTCAGAATAATCCCAAAATTTTACCTTAACCAAATATCAATGCTCTGATTTCAAAAATGAACTCCATTTTATAAAAATAAATTTCTAAATATTTTTAATTTATTTTTTAAATAAATACACTATTCACCGAAAAATCATTTTTTCAGAAAAAACCCCAAAAATTACCATACCATAATATCGGTGCTCTGAGTTCAAAAAAGAAATCCATTTTATAAAAATAATTTTTTTAAATATTTTAAATTTAATTTTTAATTAAAAAACACTATTCACTCGAAAAAACTAATACTTGAATAATAATTTATGAAACTGTTATTTAACAATTTTATTGAATCATATTACTTAATCAAGGTGCCTAGATTATATTAATACTTTCTTTAAGTGATATTACTAATCCATTTGGACACATTACCAATCCTAATCAAAAAATCACTATTCGAAATTTACTATTCATCAAAATCAAGTTGATCTTATTAGACTCTAAATTTCGTACTGAACATAATTGTAGAAGACCATTTTTTAAAAATCATTACACATTTTTAATTATTTAAGGTTTACATAAACATTTTTAAAATATACTTTTTCTAAAATTCATCAAACATATGCATACTATATTTATCCGGTCATATAAAAATTCATAAACTTCATCACAAGAAGAAATCCCAATTTTTATTTAAAACAAAGGATTACACAAGGTAGTTACGGTCTCCTTACATATCCCCATATCACACCAGCATACGACCTAAGTTTAAGGTGTGCTAAGGTGAGAGAATATGAGGGAGGCTCGGATAACATCGCACGAGTAGTAATTTCTATCAGTTTGAACTTCTCATAAAGGCGATTCCGTTTTAGCTTCACACGATGAATTTCGGCTTGGGTTTGGTCCAGAGAAAAGCCTAGTGGTGCTACCTCCTTCCCAAGTTCTTTTAGATGGGCTTTGATCTGTCCAAGACTACTAGGTGAGGCCATCGAATATTTTTTATAAAATAATTAACCAAGATTACTTGTATTTAGAGACAATAATCAAAACATTTAGTTTCCAGTGGTCATATTGACCAATGGTCATATAACCGTCTAAACCCAACGGTCTCATTTTAATTATAATCATGTTTTCAAATGAAACATTTTTTTTGAGTATAAAAATAAAATAACACATAAAATTAGGAAACAATATTTATTCAAAATTTCAGTTTGTTACATTCTTCCCCCCTTAAGAAATTGCGTCCTCCCAATTTTTAAAATTGGGTTTTGAAATTTCATTGAAAGTCCCACATCGGAAAAGGAGTACGTAAAATTATTACTTTAAAAGAAAGAAAGGGAAGTACAAAGGTCACCCGAGTTAACCCACATTAGGATTCCATGTAGGAAAACATAGACATGGAAGAAAAACAAAGGGTCAAGTTCTAGGGGAGAGTGATAGACAACATGATTAGGAGAAAGTTATCCATAAGAAAATCACAAACTTATGATGTGTGTAAATGGTCTTTGATTACCTAGTAGGAAACGTAAACCAAAAAAGTTTTTGTTTTACATTCCTTTTCATAATTTTGAGGAATTCATTTACAACATAAAAAAAACATAAGAAAATATACCTATCTTCATGTAGAGTTTCATCCTTTAATAAGATTCTACCCAAAACTAATCTTTTCTCCAAACTATGAGCATTCAAAACTACTTCGTCTCATCAAAACACAAGAATAATCTTCTAGAGAATCACATAATCCACAAAAGATTAACTATCTATTTCTTATATCATTAAACATTATCCCAAAAACAGAAAGGGTATGGTAAAACAACTCTTCAAAAAGAAAGAATCCCATAAGAATGGAAACTACTTTTAAATATTCAAAGTTCCATGGTACTACCCATAGATCATCATTAACCATTCCATAAGTAATGGTCATTAAGATTCTCCAAAATAAACCATTCTAATATTGAAACCCAAATACAAGAAAGATTTGATAACATAGTCTTCCAAAATAAACTTCATTGTTCATCTCCAAACAACATCAACCACTCTTAACATCTTATAAAAAAAGTAGCTAACCTAAACATATTTTACCCAAGATAGGTTAATCATTTCCATAAGTAACCTAAATTACTATAAGTCCACCTTAAATTCATCTATTCTTCAAAATATAAGTCAACCTTACCCCTCAATGAAAATACCATAGTAATCTATTTACCTCGATCATATAGGGTCCCCAAAATAGTGAACGTCTTCCAAAATAATAATCATATTTTAATCCCCTAATCATCCTTGTCATATTTATATGAAAATCGTCGCATTTCCTATCACATTGGTTGTTAGGACATGTTCTTCCATTTCCCGCCATTAACTAAGAAAAGAAACCATAATTATGGGCTTAAATACTTAGCCAATAATCATGAAAAGGAACTGAAAGCATATAAGGATAACTTGTAGAAGAAAATTATACCCTAACATGTGATCCTCTGGGTTCCCATCTAGGTTATCCATGATCATATATTCTTATGTGAATATTTATTTTATTTTATATTTGTTCCTTTAACAATGGTTTATACTAAGCTTATGAATTTACCAAAGCATATCCCCCGGGAGTGTCGGAACCAAGAGTGCAGCAAGGCCCGTTGTCGTGTACCAGTTCCCGTTTAAGTCTAGATCAATGCGGTATCTTCGGGTTTTAACCCTACGTACATCTATGCCAGAGCCACCTCTACCTTCTCGTATCTAGACAGGGATGTATTTGCTTGGCAACCCCTTACTCAATACTCACCAAAATACAAGGAAGATTTCCTATATTTTAACTTTTCTATAGGCTTCTTCCTAAAGTTTTCATATCCTAATTTCCACAAATAACTAAACCATCCTTTGATACCAACTATAGAATCTCGCATTTTTATCACATAAACTTTCATTACATTTTACAAAACTGAGGATCTTTAAGGTTTAGTGTCTTGGAAACCAGGAACTTTAAACATGAAAACATAAAACATTCTTCTAAAACACTTGATAGGCTTCTCCTCATGTTCATCCTAGGTTCATTACTGCATCACATAACCAGGGGACATACATCAAAAGAAAGGGTGAGCAAAAATCCCAGTAAGGGAAACAAGTGAAACATTTTACATGTGAACTTGAGATACTTCAATAAGGTCATGAAAAGAACTTTAAGGCATGAGAATGAAATCATGAGGCATATCATAATAAAAATTACATTTTCATAACTTGAAGATGTGGCTACATCATTTAACATATACAATCATGAACATATCAATAAGTTCCATCCCCAAGGTTTCATTTGAAAATTACCAAGGTTATTCACCAAGGTATCGTGAAAATTGTAATCTTTAGTGGTTACATCATTACCCAATGCATTGGAGCTCTATCAGGGTGCACCCTTAAATTTGACTTTATTATCATGTGAGCCACATATATCATAATCAAAAATATCATAAATAACCCATATAGAACAAAATAAATGGGTTTCATTTCATAATCATAAGGTTTTAAAAACTGTTTTAAAGACATGATCTTTACGTCACTTTAAACCCTCGGAAGGTGAGATCGGGTTTCATTTATGTAAATCCCAGAATTTAAAATAGAACATTTTTGTATATATGTGAATAAACCTTTAGAAATAAGAGCTTTGATTATTCACTTAATAACATGAAGTAATTTTGAGAAAAAGAGAGAGGCATTTTGAGTCGAAAATTCTGCAGCACAACGGCTACGTTACAGGGATTTAGAAAACGTTGAAAAGAGAGGGGACATGGGTTAAAGAATCATAAATGACCCATAAAACAGTATAAGGACAGAATATAAGGGATTTAAAAACATGATAATGAAATTTGAAAATATACCATATGAAATGAAGAACATGAAAGGAAGACAAATATAATATTTCTCTTTTGAAAATTCGGCAGCCTAACAGCGTTACATAAACTTCAACCAAAAATTAATTGATGATGTCAAATAGGGTCTCTCATCATATGAACATAAAATATCAGTATGATAGATATAGATATCATACCCCAACATAATAAAAAGGAACTTTCAAGACTTGACATGGAATTAGAACTTTGAAAAGGAGAAGTGTGAAAGAATCCCTTAAAAACTCGGCAGCCTAACGGTGTCACTTAAACTTCAACAAAAATTGAATTGATGAGATAAAATAGGGTCTCTCATCATATTAACATAATATTCCAGTATGATAGATATAGATATCATACCCCAACATAAAAAAGGAACTTGAAAGAATTGACATGAAAGTAGAACTTCAAATCGAGAAGGGTGAAAAACAACTTAAAAATTTGGCAGCCTAACGGCGCCACTTAAAATTTCAAAATACTGAATTGAAGAGATCAAATGGGGTCTCTACTAATATGATCATAAAATATCAGTATTAAAAATTTAGAGATTATACCCCAACATAATAAAAAGGAACTTGAAATACTTTACATGAAAATAGATCTTAAAAAATGAGAAGGGAGAAAGAATTCGTTACAAAAATTTCGGCAGCCTAACGGCGCCACTTAAAACATCATAAAACGAAATAATGAGAGTAAGAGGGGATCTATAATTATGTGAACTTGAAAATGTCAGTATTATGAGTATAAAAGAACACCCTTTAACATAAGAACATGGAGAATAAAAGAAATTACATAAAAGAGATTTCTTGAAAAGAAAAAGAGAGATCAGATCCCTTACCTTAAAGCGTAACTCTTAAAACTCAAAGGTTGGGAACTTGAGGGCCTGGGGGAACCTTGGGAGGACTCCTTGGGAGGTAATGAGACCAAAAAATCGTTGGGGGAGAGTGGGGAGTCTAATGGATGATAGTATGGCTCGGTATTTATAGGGAAAGTGAGGGGACAAGGCATTAATGGCCAAGGGACACCTCATTAGTGGTTTTGGAAAAACCATGGGCTTTCCCATGTTATTTTCCCATGGTATTGGCCACATGGTACACCTCATACCTTATCTTACTATTCATAAGTCGAACATATTGATTACAAACTTAATACATCATTTAATGATGTCATTAAACACCCGTAACTTAAAAACTGTATTTTCACTATTCATCGAAAATTCAACTTTCTCAGAATAATCTCAAAATTTCACCTTAACCAAATATAAATGCTCTGATTTCAAAAATGAACTCCATTTTATAAAAATAATTTTATATATATTTTTAATTTATTTTTTCAATAAATACACTATTCACCGAAAATTCATTTTTTCATAAAAACCCCCAAAAATTACCATAACATAATATCAGTGCTCTGAGTTCAAAAATGAAATCCATTTTATAAAAAAAAATTTAAATATTTTTGATTTAATTTTTAATTAAAAAACACTATTCACTCAAAAAAACTAATACTTGAATAATAATTTATGAAACCGTTATTTAACCATTTTATTGAATCACATTACTTAATCAAGGTGCCTAGATTATATTAATAATTTCTTTAAGTGAGATTACTAATCCATTTGGACACATTACTAATCCTAATCATAAAATCACTATTCATAATTTACTATTCATCAAAAAACCAAGTTGATCTTATTAGACTCTAAATTTCGTACTGAACATAATTGTAGAAGACCATTTTTTAAAAATCATTACACATTTTTAATTATTTAAGGTTTACATAAACATTTTTAAAATATCCTTTTTCTAAAATTAATCAAAAATATGCATACTATATTTATCCGGTCATTTAAAAATTCATAAACTTCATCATAAGAAGAAATCCCACTTTTTATTTAAAACAAAGGATTACACAAGGCAGTTATGGTCTCCTTACATAGACCCTTATCACACCAGCATAGGACCTAAGTGTAAGGTGTGCTAAGGTGAGAGAATATGAGGGAGGCTCAGATAACATCGCACGAGTAGTAATTTCTATCAGTTTGAACTTCTCGCAAAGGTGATTCCGTTCTAGCTTCACACGATGAAGTTCATCTTGGGTTTGGTCCAGAGCAAAGCCTAGTGGGGCTACCTCCTTCCCATGTTCTGTTAGATGGGCTTCGATCGGTCCAAGACTACTGGGTGAGGCCATCAAATCTTCTTTCTATAATAATTAACCAAGATTACTTGAATTTAGAGACAATAATCAAAACGTTTAGTTTCCAGCAGTCATATTGACCAATGGTCATATAACCGTCTAAACCCAATGGTCTCATTTTAATTATAATCATGTTATCAAATGAAACTTTTTTTTGAGTATAAAAATAAAATATCACATAAAATTACGAAACAATATTTATTCAAAATTTCAGGTTGTTACACAAAAAGAATAGTGTGAGAGGAAAAAATCATGCTAGGGAAAACAACATAGTAAAGGGGGAGTACACTCAAAATCTAACATCTTAGGTTAAATTCTATGATCATTACCGTAGTTCTAGGACTATATCCTATATGTATACTTATACTTAGGGACATCCCTAGACATACCGTAGAAATATCTCTAGGGATCTCACTAACGTTTTTGCATCCTAGTTTCCAAAGGTTGACTAAACCTTTCCTCTGATACCAACTGTAGAGACCCTAAGCTTAACGTACATGGACATTACATTACTTTTGTGTAATACTTAGTACATAACAAACACACACACACACAAGGACCGTAATAGTTTTGTGTCTTTGGAAACTCGGAATATAATCTTCTAATCGTGGTGAAAGATCTTCAACATCTCACATAAAGATCTTCCTTTTTTTAACCTAAAACCTTTCTTTATATCCTCGGGAAAAAACATAAAAGGGTGAGCTCAAATGATCAGTAAGGGTAAACAAAAGAAATATCAATCACATCATATACATAAGAACATAACTTTGGGAAATCTTAACCTGCAAAATAAATCACAATTTCATATCATGGGTTAAATCATAGTAGTGAAATGTAATCCCAATAATCATAACATAAAACATGAAAATTTGTGGCATATACACAAAATCATAGATAATAATTTCTTATTAGTCAAGACTCATTTCCAAGACTATCTTAGTGGACAATGTCCATTTCTGAACCGAGTTCACTCCTCGTTTTAGTCCTGTTTTACTGAACCGGTTTAACCTGTCATTCTATCCATGTCTATCTCATGAGATATAAAATCTTTACCCAATGAATTGGAAGGAGATATAGGTCCCACCCATCTCATAATGATACCATTCTTATGTGTGCCACAAAATCATAAACCATACATCATAGCATAACCTATGTAATAAAAATGGGATTCTTAAACATCATGAAATCATAAAACAATTCATACAAGTAAAGGAATTCATAAAAATAATTCCATCACAACATAATCAAATCAATGTAATAATGTTATAGAAACAGAATACTTTATTATCATAGATGGAAAATAATTTTGATAAAACACTTGAACTCTATTCTTGAGGAAAATATCCCTTCTACTTCAAAAACACTTTTCCATTCTTAACATGTCATACAATTCTAAACTAAAAGAAGTTGATTAATAATAAACTTGAAAACTTGTAAAGGAATATTCATGGAAATAATGTTTTAAAAAAATCCATTCATGCCGTATAAGTTAAAAAAACATTCTTCTCGTACTTTTGTCGGAAAAGTCAAAAAGTACCTCGTACGAAAAATGACAAAAGATTCCTTTCGTATCTTTTACTAAAAACTCACCAAAGGGTAAAATTGGATATAAAATATTGTAGAATGATGTAAATAATACATATTGAGGAACCATGGATGTGGATGATAAAATCCACCCCAGTAAATTCCAAAGTATAAACAATCTCGGATAAAAATGAGATTGTGATATTTCCCTTACCTTTGGTCTGATTTGCTTCGTATGTTTCCGAACCTCGAATATAATGATTTAAATAATGTCATTGACGTATTCCATAATGAAACTCATTGTTATTATATCATATATGGTTCACTTATGACTTTATTTTTCCCGTTCTTTTTAAAATTCCATGTTAAAAAGCGTTTTGGGTAAAATCGTTTCATTTGTCGTCCGTGTTTTGAATTGTAATTATTCATATGATTATATAGATCATGATTACTTAATTCCAGAATATAAAACATGATTTATATATAATATATATTCAGAATAAACATATACATAATAGATCAGTAAATGGAAAGAAATACACCATTCATGGATACTGTAGGTCGTACGTACGCATGAACGTTGTTTTTGTTTCCTTATTGAGTTGAATGGAATTAGGTAGATGACATAAATATATATACACATAAATCCAGTATCATTATTATGTGATATATTTCATGATTACTTATTATATATACTTTATAATCATTCATAAATGGTTAACGTGGAGAATGAATCTCATCACATCGTGGAGAGGGTAGTCCGTACATACGCACGAGCGAGGATATCATTCTCATGATCGTGGAATTGTATTGGAGTGTATTTATACTATTTCAGAATCAATATCACATTACAATAATCTTATATAGTTATTATGTACACCATTATACCCATCCAAGTAAGGTGGTGGTGGAAAATAGATTACACCACGTCATGGAGACGGTATTCCGTACGTATGCACGCGCGGTGATTTCGTTTTCCGTAGGATGGAGAGATGGTGAAATAGGGTTGTTTCATAATTATAATAACATATAAGTATATGAGTGATACTGATGTTATTACTTCATAATGAAACAACCTAAGAAGAATAAGTGGAAGAAGAAATAAAGATGAAAGAATCGGTAACGGACATTACCTCTTCATTAAAGCGCCACTTTGAGATCTCCTTTTAGGGAACTAAAATTGGTCTTTGAGGAAGACCAGAACCTCTAGGATGTTTCTAGGGAAGTGTAGAAGATAATTTGGCAGGGTTTGGCCGAGCCTGAAGGCTCAATGTGGTGTGAGGAAGAGAGGGAGGAGGTGCCCTTTTATAAGGGAGGAGAGAGGCACCTTTGGAAGAACAAATAAAATTATTTTATTATAAAGCCAAATTCAGTTTTAAATAGCTCCAAATTGATTTATTTTGATTCTAAGGTGTGGATGGGTCTAAATCCCCTCATCCAATAGAATTTAGCCAAGTTTAGGTTCCTATTTTAACCTTATCATTTATATTTAACTTTAAGTTAGAAAATTTTACTTTTATCGTGTCTTTTTGTGTTCATACACTATAAGGTTAATAAACATACTATAACAAGCCAAAATAACCCCAAGTTGTTTATTATTAATATATATAACCTTATCTAAGTCATTTGGCCGAAAATTAGATTTATAGGAATAAAATAACAATTAATAATATAATATTTGTTTTAAAACTATTTTATGTCAATTTTGACACTATTTAGTAATTGATTTTTGTAAAAATCATAACATAATGATTAGTTCGAAAAGAGTTAATTAAATCAATAATAATATGTCATATTAACATAGAAAATTAGTGTAATTCATAAAAAGTCTCAAATTACATTTATTTGGGTATTTATAACATCAATTATGTCAATATTTCATTATTAAGATAATTACTGCATCATCTTTGTGTCATAAATAAATTAAATTATATTATGTCTAAAAAGTACAAATAAAATACCATTATGTAGGAAATTTTTTATCTTTCTAATGAATATTTACAGTCGAATTTATCTTATGTATAACCCTATATTAAAAATTATTTTCTTATTAAACTTTGATTTTAACTATTTTAACCCTTCTTTAAATAAATTAATAATAAATGTCCTAATCAAATCCAAGTGGGCCTAAATGGTCATTTTTTATTCCTAATGTTGTTTTTGGTCGAATAACATTTATCCAATAGAATTAGTACATGTGTTAGGTTAATAATAATATCATTTTGACCCTTAATTACCCTATTTACTTTTAACCGTGGAAAAAAAAGTAAAAAGTTACTATTCTTAAAAAATTATTTTCATCTCATTGAACCACATTTTACTTACTGACATCAACCGTGTCTCTCATATTTTTGAAATTCCACTCACAGAAGCGGTAAAATTTAGTTTTATGAAAAATTTATTTTTTTCACTACCACTTAGTGGTTTCACTATTCATCAAAAAATGAAAGTTTTCAGAAAAATACCAAACATTAGGCCTAAGCTATATTTGATATTATGAATTCAAAAATGATTTCTATTTTACAAAATTCAAAACATGTCAATTGAATTAATCAATTTAAAAATTAATTCCCGTCGTCAAAACAAATAGCGTGTTCTTAAAATATAATAACCATCAAAAGATTGACAGTTGTCTATGTCTGGTTTAAATGTGAAATTACATCCAATAACCAACATTGTATTAAATTGTAAAAATATATTCTAAATATAATTTAAAACCACTCAAATTAATAATTTATCACTATTAATTATTTCTATTAAAAAGGTTGTTTTTAATTAAAATTTAGTAATTTTCACTATTCATCAGAAAATGAAAGTTATCCGAAAAGTACCAAAATTTCTCCCTAAGCTAATTTTGATATTCCGAATCCAAAAATGAAGTCCATTTTGAAAATAAAATTTTCAAAATTTCAAAAAGTGGTTATTACTATTCATAACGGCTAGTTTTAATAATATTTTAATAGAATATCGTTGTTTTTTGAAACTCGGTATTGCGTACTACACACGATATCGAGGAAGGTCGTGATTGCGTGTAATGAAAGGCAAGTCAAGGATGAGTATTGTGCAAGCTTCTTTTGGTGTAGCGTAAAACACAAGACATTAATGAAATTAAAAGAATATTTTTCATAAAATCTGAGGGTGTTACATATCGAAAACAAGGGAAAAAAATGAGGGTACTGAGCATGCATCTGAGCCTCCCGCTCCCAAGTGCTCTCATGGAGATTCTCGTGCTGCCATCTGATGCGCACTAGAGGAATCGACCGTCCACGCAGGACCCGCTCCTGTCGATCCTCAATCTCCACTAGGACCTCCGCGAAAGTCGCCCCATCATAAACGTCTAGCTCCCCATGGTCAATGATATGCGTCGGGTCGTGAACGTATCTCCTCAGCTGAGATACGTGGAAGACGTCGTGCACCCGGTGCAACTGAGGTTGTAGAGCCAGGAGATAAGCCACCTCGCCAATCCTGCCGAGGACCTGGAACGGTCCGATGAAGCGTGGAGACAACTTGCCGCCTCAGCCAAATCTCCGTAATCCACGTCGAGATGAGACACACAAAAAGATGTGGTCGCCATCCTCGAACTCTAGTGGCCTCCGCCTCCTGTCAGCATAAGACTTCTACCGGCTCTGAGCTATCCTCATCCGCTCCTGGATGACCTGGACCTTCTCTGTCGTGGCCTGAACCATCTCCGGTCCCACAAGTGCTGACTCCCCAGGGTCTGTCCAGCACAAAGAAGATCTGCAAGGTCTGTTGTACAACGCCTCATATGGTGACATCCCGATGGTGGAGTGGTAGCTGTTGTTCTACGCGAAATCCACCAAGGGTAAGTGGTCCTCCCAGCTGCGACCATAGTCGAGGAATCATGCGTGGAGCATGTCCTCGATAGTCTGAATGGTCCTCTCCGTCTGACCATCCGTCTGAGGGTGAAAGGCAGTGCTCAGACGTAGCTGCTTCCCGAACGCCTCCTGCAACCCCTTCCAATGCCGGGAAGTAAAGCGAGCATCTCGATCGGAGACGATAGATGATGGAACACCGTGAAGCCGTACAATCTTCTAAATGTAGAGACATCCCAAGCACTCCATTGAGCCCTGCTCTCTGACGGGTAAGAAGTTAGCTGACTTGGTGAGTCGGTCGACAATCACCCAAATGGAGTCGTGTCCTCTGGAAGTGCGTCGAAGTCCTGTCACAAAGACAACATATATCTCATCCCACATCCACTCCAGGACCTCCAAGGGTTGTACCAAGCCTGCTGGTACTTGATGCTCTGCCTTCACCTGCTGGCAGGTGAGGCATCGAGAAACGAACTCCGCCACAACCTTCTTCATGCTAGGCCACCAGTGCTGTCATCTGAGGTCCTGGTACAACTTCGCCACTCCGGGATTTACAGCCAAGGGAGAAGTTTGAAACACTCTCAACACCTCTTCTCATAAAGCGGCTGGTACCAAGGTACGTCCTCTGAAAAGGATGTCGTGCTCTGCTCTAAAGAAGAAACCATCAGGTTCCTGTCCTGAGGATATCTGTGCACACCGCGTCTCAAAGTCAGCGTCCCCACGATGTGCCTCTCTGACCTACTGCAGTAGTGGAGGAGTGACTGTGAGAGACTGGAGGAAGGCTGCTCTATCTCTATCCATGAAGGATATCTGCAAAGAGGCTAGCTACTTTGTCGCCTCCTCAAGTAGCTAAATCCCCGTCCTCCAGCTGAGAGCATCGTCTACCACGTTCCCCTTCCTAGGAGTATAGACTATCTCAAAGTCATAGTCATAGAGGAACTCAAGCCACCGCCGCGGTCTCAGATTCAGGTCCTTCTGAGAGAAGATGTATCTGAGACTCTGATGGTCAGAAAAGACTGTAAAACGCTCGCCCGTTAGGTAGTGTCGCCATGTCTTCAGAGCGAAGACTACTGTTGCTAACTCCAAGTCGTGTGTAGTGTAGTTCTGCTCATAGGGCCTCAACTGACGTGATCCATAGGCGATCACGGCCCGCTCCTACATCAGGACACATCCGAGTCCGGTCCCTGATGCATCGCAGTAGACTACGTACCCTAGTCCTTCCTCAGGTAACCTCAAGATAGGTGTGCTGGTCAATCTCTGTCTCAGCTCTTGGAAGCTCTGCTAACATATGTCTGACCACACAAAGGGTTTCCCCTTCTTTGTCAAATTTGAGAGTGGTGCTGCAACTCTGGAGAAGTCTGGAAAAAAAACTCCGATAGTATCCAGCTAGTCCCAAGAAACTACGCACCTCCGTCACGCTCCTGGGTGGCTCCCAAGCTAGCACTGCCTCGATCTTCACAGGATCCACTGCAACTCCCGCCTCAGAGATGACGTGTCCCAAGAAGTGGACCTCACGTATCCAGAACTGACACATCGAGAGCTTTCCATAAAGCTGGTGCTCTCAGAGTGTATCTAGTACAACCTGTAAGTGGTAGGCGTGCTCCTCCTCAGTCGTCGAGTAAATCAAAATGTCGTTGATGAAGACCACGACAAATTGATTGAGGTATGGCTGAAAGATCCTGTTCATGAGGGCCATGAACACTGCTGGAGCATTGGTTACGCCAAATGGCATAACCAAGAACTCATAGTGTTCATACCGACATCTGAATGACGTCTTCTGCACGTCCTCGTCTCGAACTCTGAGCTGATGATATCCTGACCTGAGGTCTATCTTTGAGAACCACCATGCTCCTTGAACTAATAGAAGAGGTCATCAATCCTCGGTAGCAGATACTTGTTCCTCACTATCACCTAGTTCAGGCGAAGATAGTCAACACAAAGCCGCAAGCACCCGTTCACCTTCTTGGCGAACAAAATCGGGGAAGCCCAGGGTGAAACATAGGGTCTGATGAACCCGTTGCCCTGCAAGTCCTCAAACTGTACCCATAGCTCTCGAAGCTTGGAGGGGGAAATCCGATATTCTGAAGTCGATATTGGGGCTATCCCGGGGTACAGGTCAATATAAAAGTCTACCTCTCTACGAGGAGGTAGCCCTCGAACGTCATCGGGAAAGACGTCCGCATACTGATCCACCACTGCAGGAAAACCAGGACTCCGTACGTCAACTGCTCCTAGGATGAGGCTAGCTAACTGATGAGTGATGGGCTATCCTCTCCTCTGCGAGAGTCCATCATGTGCTGCAAAGGCACCCTTCTCGCCGGTGAAGGTGAACATGCTCCCGTCGGTGCATACACATCGCACCTTGCGCCTAATACAGTCAATCTGTGCATGGAATGTAGACAACCAATCCTTGCCCAAGATGATGTCGTAAGGCCTCGATGCCGCAACAAGAAGATCCCAGCCAAAGCTCTCGCCTCCTAGAGTAAGCTCACACTACCGGCACCAGTGTGTAATCGTCGAGTTTGCTCCCGTAGGAGTCTCTAGTCGTAAGGATCGAGCCAACTGCTCTGTCGGAATCTCCGAGCTTCGTACAAGGGCAGCGGCTATGAAATAATTACTCGCTCCTATGTCTATAAGTACTGCAGCAAGGGTGGAATAGACACAGATAGTACCTCGAATCATCTCGGGCGCGCCGTGGTCATAGGCCTCTACTGCCTAGAGCTATGCATGTCTCTGCCCGCCAGCTCACTATGGTCGGGGTGGACCTCCTGTTGGTGGTGGTGGTAAAGCCTCAAAGCATCGCCCACCACCTGCTGCTCGGCCAGCTCCTCTGCCTTGTCCGCCTTCTCCCTGCATACCACCACGGTCAACCCTCTGCCTCTGCCTCGGTGGTCCCTCAACCGTCTGTGGCTCCTCAACATGGCGGTTCGGGCAATCACGATCCATGTGGCCATGCCCACCGCATGAGTAGCACTGCCTACCTTTTGAAAGACTGGATCCGTGCTGTGTGCCCCGCACTGCTGAGCCAGTGTCCTGAGGTCTTCTGCCTAAGGGTCTGGTTTGCCTGGACCCATGAGTCATCCGTCGACTACCTACTGCAGAAGACTCTGCTACGTGCCGCCCTGTAGTGGGTCTCGGTGCTGCTGTAGACTCAACAAGAAAGCTCTCGATCAAAAGGGCTCGCTCCAGTACCTCTGTCTGAGTCGGAATGCTGAGGGAGATCAGTGATGCCCTGATCTCGTGTCTTAATCCCTGCTCCAAAGTTCGAGACCAAAGAATGGGTCACGTACCATGTCTGTAGAGTAGCGCGAGAGATCAACAAATCTCGCTGAGTACTGGGCGACTCTCAAGCTGCCATGCCGCAGCTGAAGAAGCTATTGGATGCGCACCGCACGGAGGGTGGCTGGGATGAACTTCGAGCGAAAGAGGCTCTCAAAGTCCATCCTGAGGAGGGATGCCTCATCCTGCACCTGGAGAATCAAGTTCCACCATCTTCCTGCTTCTGCGTGCAGTAGGCTCGCTGCGAGGATCACCTTGAGGTCTACTGGTGTCCTCACTAACCTGAAAACTCTCACCACTGCCTCCTGCCAGTCCTCGGCTGCCTGGGGGTCCTTCTCCCTGCGGAACCTAGGTGGTCGCTGGCGCTAGAACTCATGCATTGCACTAAGGAGATGTTCATTGTCAGTGGCCGGGGCTGGATGAATCGGTGGCTCGGTGGGTAGAGCTACCGCCTGTGCCTCAGCTGTCAAAGGGCCCTGCCCCGAGGCCTTGTCACTCGGTGGGTTGTCATCACGCACAACTCTCGGAACCCTTGCTGGCTGCAGTCATGGGGCCATCCTGAAAATGAAACAGGTGCGCCACGGTAAGAACAATATACCTGGTGACCTTATACAAAGTAATCATAAAGAAAACTTGAAACACACATGCAATCAATGTTTTCGTGCATTAAGTCGGAAATCAGAAGTTAGGGTCCTGGTGGTCGGATTCGTCGGCCGCCACACCAACACTGGCCTCCCTGGACTGATAACCACACCGAATACACTAAACACTATTTCTTCACAAAGATAAAGATCAGAGTCCCATGTTCTGTGGTAGAACCGAACTCCTCTGATACCAATTTGTCACGACCCATCCTGGGGCTCGTGCCGTGACTACCCCAAACCCGCCTTCCATAGGCCAGGGGCTGCCGACTAGCACCAAGGCGTAAATTCCCGATAAAAAGGGGAAGGCATTGCCTTTGTAAAGTAAACATACACCACAGATCAAGCAAGCAGAAGAAGTAAACACTAAGTAAAAACTGGTACAACAGTATGTGCAGAAAGTAAGTGGGCCAGTATACAAACCCAAACTTAAAGTACAGTACAACTGGAAAGGGAAAACAGAAACTGAAAAGTAAAGCTACAACGACGAGCTGTCCACTGGAAATCCCAACTAAAAGGTGAGTAGAGATAGCATCCTCTTCTCCTTAGGTCCAGCTGACCGCTCCGAGTACGTCTCGTCCAGTGGTCCACCTCCAGGCAGCGTCCTGCTCTGCAAGCCTCATCCACGATCAGCGCTGTCCGTCGTCTGCAACCAACACAACGTTGTGCGGGCATAGCCCATGCAGGGGTGAGTATAAGCTACTCAGTAGGGAACCCAAGTCCCCCTAAGGTCTCCCTAAGTCCACAAAGGAAAATCCACAAAGGAAAGATACAATCATGAAGTAACATCCAACACTGCTTAGGTATATGCCCATACATATACCTAAGTCTACAATTCTCGTTCGGCTCCAACATCTGAGCTCATGTACAACCCATTCCACACAGGAAAGAAAAACGTAAATCCACACAGGATAACACATCACAATCCACATAGGAAGGAAAAACAGGATTCAGCTCACACAGGTTTACTTCTTCGTATGACGATAGATATGATCAGATATATCCACTGATTCATCTAAGCCGTTGGACCCACAAATGATCGATATGTACTAACCCCCGCAATGACCCACAAAGTATCTGACCCACAAAGGATCGATAGGTAACTAACCCCCGCAAAGGCCCACACAGGATCAGACCCACACTGGATCTGTAGGCGCAGGCTCACACAGAAATCCTGAATGCTGACCCACACAGGATCGGATCCACACAGGATCGGTAGCACTGATCCACATAGGATCGCTGAGTGCTGTAGTCATCACTGTCGAATCCACTGAGGATCTCTGTAGAGTCGTCATAGTAGAAGTAGTCGCAGCCAGCTCTAGGGTTCCCGCACACAGCAAGCTCGTTCGGGAGGGTCCGCTCCACAAGCCGAGAGGCTGATACATCAACTGACACATAGTCTAGATTTGATGTATCCAAATGATCAGTATCCTCAACAGGAACTCAACGTCGCAGACGGCACGTCAATCAGACGCCCGATCTGGGAGTTATTTGGCTTTTTCGTCCTAGGGGCCCGGTTGGTTTTTAAGGGAAAACTAACCCGACCATACTCCACCTGCGTCCAAACCTCGGGTGTAGTAAGCCAAAAGATCCGTCTCACTAAGAGTAATCCAACAAAGTTGACGGCACATCAATCAGACGTCCGGAACTCAAGTTATGAGCGTTTCCGCTCTGAGGGCCCGGTTGGTTTCGTGTAGGAACCAACTCGGCTGATTCCAAAGTATTCCGAATCCTTGACTGCGATATGTCGAAACGACCGTCCTGATCCAAGGATCACATCTCCACTGATGGTGCGTCGTTCGAAGGTCCGTAGCCCATGATATGGGCAAAAGACCAAAGAGGGTCCGAAAACGGGGGTTTCGGGCCCGGACTGACCCGGCCCGAGATCCCCTGGGTCGGCCCGAACGGGGTCGACCCGACCCGTGTCTGGGCAACCTGACGGTGCGCGGCCCGGCCCAGCGTCCCGGCGCGCGACGCCATCTAGCTCGGCCGAACGTCCGACCCGTTCGGTTATGCGGTGGGGGGGGTGCCGCCCCCCGCCGTTCGGAAACTGCGACACCAATTAAGGGGCTGCTCTGCTGGCCAGCCGGGGGTCTTGACCCCCAGCTCTTTCCCTATCCGGCCGGCCTGCCCTGGCCGGCCGGTTCTTTCTCCACGAGACCGGTGACGGCTGGTCCCCTCCTTGCTCCGACGCCGGTGACCCGTCTCCGGCCGCCGGTCACCCTGCTTCGCCACGACCCGGAACCGGCCGCGGCCTTGGTCGTCCAGTGTGGCCCGACGACGCCGTGCTCTTCCACCGCGGCCCCACTCCGGCCGCGGTGTCTTTGGGTTTCTCCGACGTGGCGCGACGGCGTCATGTCCTTGTCCGTTTCCACGGTGCCATGCATTCCTTGTCGCACGATCACACGCGGTGCAACGGCACCGCGCCATACTCGTTTCAAACCACAAAGAAACAAACACATGGATAAGGGAGGAGGGTCGGCCGTGTTTGTGCGGTCCGGTCCTCTCTCGTTAATCGATATAATTTGGTGGTATTTTCATGAAGAACGACAAAGTGGTAAACACGAACAAAATAATTAAATAACCCCTACCTTGAGCGTAGCTAGAACGGGGGTTCATCGCAGAAAACGACGTCGCGAGGTGAAGCTCCATATGTTGACGGAGAACGTCCGAGGAGGAAGTGGTGTCTCCTTTTCTTTGACACGGGAAGAAGATCGAAAGAGTGTGCATCGTCGATCATCGAAAAAAGGGCTCACACCTCGGCTGCGGAGAGGGGAAGAGATGACACGTCGATCTATTCTTACGGTGACGGTGTTCTTCGTCGAAGTCTTGGTGTTCTTCATGATGAAGATAAAAACGCCCAAGAGCTCTCTCCTCAATTGCCCACACACAACAACGAACCAAAAAAAAATTAAGGCTCATCCTTATTTTATTAACTCATGCCACAATTCAAAAATTCAAACCATAATTTAATTAATTGAATTGGTGTGTTGGCATACTTAAAGAGAGGAGAGGAAGAGTCACCCAAATAAGGGAAGTTTAAAAGTTAAAAGTGTTACAAAACTTAAGTGGGGGGTTAAGAGGAGTTAGGGAGTTAAGGAAATTGAAAAGGTGGGGCCTCGTGTGGGCCCCACCTCACCTTTAATCCACTCAAGAGAAACTAACAATCAGTGGGTCCCACCCTAAATTCTACACCTAGGTTCTAACACATGGAAAAGATAAATAAAATTCTTAACGAAATTTTATTTCACTCACAGTTAATCCACAAAATTAAACAACTCACATCGAGAAAACACAACTCCATAAAAGCCGTTCCTATGCAATTACCGGCACTGTGGTTCCATCGGTGCCCTCAAAATTCGATTTCGAGCACCGGTTCAAAAGATAGGAATTCCCGCTCTTTCATTCACTGAACGTACTCGAGCTAAACATCAGATAGAAATTCTGGGCACACCGAGCCTCAGAATCAAATGCCGTCAGATACTGCGTTCTTGTAAAATCCCAAAGAAAATTATGAAAAAATTTCCCTTGAATTTTACGGGTCTTTACAAGTAAAAGGACACAAAGTACGTGATTGTAAGGATAAGAAAAAGTTTCCAAATGTAAAATTATTCATCTGCAAAGAGTTGGGACACTACACCAATCAATGTCCAAATCATCAAGGTATTCCCCAAATGCTATTATTTGATAATAATCATGTTATTATACTACATAAGATAAAGAGGAATGATTAGATTTATTGTTTTTTGATTAATCTATTGTGCCATTTGAGTGTTGTATTAATGATTTACATGATATAAGAATTACAGAGTATATAAGGATTGTACTGTAGTATTATTTAATTTAGGACTTGAGATTTTGTGGAATCATGAAAAGTGACTCAATAGTAGGTTAATGCTTTTTGAAAATATATGGTTGAGAGAAAGATAAAACATAATATGGTTCTGATACTATGGTACTGATTTTGGAATAATATATATGATTGATTTGGATAAATTATATTTGATATTCTTGACTACCTTGAAACTGATTGGTGATTGGTATACTCTATCATTGTTGGAGTTTAGAAAAGTTTTGGATAGAAGTAGTATATCCAGTATTCTATAAGGAATAAGGGAGCATGAATGAAATCAATAAGGTTTTAGGGTAATTCGGTGTGTAATAATGTTTTAATAGAATACATGATCAATGCATTCACATGTTATTACGTGGAAAAAAGGATCTTCATTGTGTATACATTCATTATAAATTTTGGATTGTGAGTTTGGATAGTAGTATTTTGGATAAGTCTAATAGTTGGAATGGATGAAGTTTGACATTTGATAATATTATTAAGGTAAAATCATTTCTTGAGATTATTTTTGGATTGTCATGAAAAGGAAAATCTGGAGGTCGGGCGATAACCCGTTGCATCTGGGAATGCCGTGAGACTTGAATCCACAACCGAAGGGAGACAAGTGTGGATCAACCACCACTATCATACATGATGTCATGGTTTGTATAATGTAGTTTTTTAAAATAGTGTGAAAAATGAATTATAAATTAATTATTTTTGGAACCCTATACGATTAGGGTAAACATAATATTTTTGAATTCAATTATATTTTATAGTGAAAGTTGAGTATGTGGTAGGAATTAGTTGAAGGATGAAACTCCACTGGAAAAATAAATTTTCTCTGCTTATTCTATGAATAAATTAATTCCTAAACTTTAGGTAAGGGATCATAAAATCAAAAATGTGTTATCCTAATACCTTATGTTTTGTTAAACAATCTATATTTAAAATAATTATTGAATGATGTCTTTGAGGCCATTTATTTTACACTTGTTTCTGATTGATGACCTCAATCACTCCAAATAATTAATTAATTTTTTCTCCAATTATGTGTCTCTAATTTTCATTAATTTTCTCCTCATCGAGAGAATAATTTGGTGGTGAATGTTTCATTTCCATTTCTTTCTTATTAATACTAACTTTTATTAATTCAATTTCTGATGTGGGTTTTCCACAATGGTATTTTTCTTAATTTCAACAATTAATTTTGGAAGAACAATTTCAAATTGAGAGGGAGAAATATATTGAAGAAGGGGAAAATGTAACACCCCAATATTTCAAAGTAAATTAATTCTTTAATGTAATTCAATAACTTGCACTATACACATCACCGATTTCAAGCAAACCATGACTTATGAAACTAGTTGTTAAAAATTGATTATGAAGAGTATTATATGCATTTTGATTTTTATATATTCCATATAAATTTTAACATCCATATTATGTGTTTCATAGAAATAATATAAGAATAAATTCATTTTTTTCAGATAAAGGAAGTATTTTTTTAAAAATAAAATATGACCAAATGAACTTCATTATAGAATCTAGACATAAAAATTTAGTTTCAATGAATATTTGGTGTTTTTTTTGATAACGTTCATCTTTGGGTGAATTGTTAAAAATACTAAATTTTAATTGAAAACTACTTTTTTAATCAAAGTAATTTACAATGTTCAATTTTAAAATTGAATGTTTGTGATGTATAAATGTATTCTATTTATTCATTTAAAACAATTTAGGTCATTATAAGTAATTACACATTTAAATTTGACATAAACACATGTCAATCTTTTGATAGTTTTCACTTATAAAAAACCCCACTTTTTTATTTTTATAACAGAAATTAATTTTAAATAAATAAATTCAAATTATATGTCTCTAAATTGGTAAAATAGACTTCATATTTGAATTAATAATATCAATATTATCTTAAGGTGAATTTTTGGTATTTTTCTGAAAACATTCAATTTTTGATGAATATTGAAAAACACTGTGTCATTATTTAAAACCGATATTTTATTTAAATATTTATTTATTTTATTTCAATTTATTTTACGTAAAAATATATATATAATACCTATTTAAGTTCAATTTATTTCATTGGAGTCATTTTATAATAAAATTAGTTGTGAAATTTTTTATTGAACTTTTTAACGTTTTCTTACCCACCTTATAGGTGCATTTGAATGTTTGCATGAAACTAATGTTTACCACCTCTGTGAGTTTAGTTTCAAAAATATGAGAAACATTGTTATCATTAATAAGTAAAATGTGTTTTAATAAGATGAAAATACTTTTTTCATTGTATAGTAACTTTTGACTTTTATTTACCTCAGTTAAAGATAAATAGGGTAGCTAAGGGTAAAAATGATAAAATAGTTACCCTAACACATGTTCTAATTCTATTGGATAAGTGTAATTTGACCAAAAAAAACCTTATGAATAAAATATTATGCACTTTGGTTCACTTGGATTAGAATAGGACATTTATTGTTATTTTATTTAAAGAAAAGATAAAATTGTAAAATTCCATGATTTATAACCAAACCATTTTTAATATAAGGATACACATACGATATATTTGACTATAAATATTTATTAGAAATCTAAAAATATTTACTAAATTATGGTTTTTTATTTATAATTTTTATATATTAAATAATTTAAATTATTTATGACCCAATGATGATGAAGTAATTACCTTATTAATGAAATATTAAAATAATTGATTTTTTAAATATCAAAATAAATGAAAATTGAGACATATGATGAATTCCACTAATTTTCTAGGTTGTAATTACATATTAGTATTGATTATATAATTTTTTCTTGATGTGATAATGTTGTTATGAATTTCACAAAAACAAAATACCTATTATTGTCAAAATTGACCTAAATTCATTTTAAAAAATATACTATATTATTGGTTGATATAATATTTATAAAAATATAAGGTTCAATGAGAGGGATTGAATAATATTATATATTTCATTAATGAACCACTTGAGTTTCTCTTTGATGTTTAGAGTATGTTTATTAACTATATAGTGTAATAATACAAGGAGACACGGTAAAATTTATACTATTTAAGTAAGAGTTAAATGTAAATGATAAGATTAAAATTGAATCCTAATATTGTATAAAACCTATTGGTTGAGATTATTTCGTCCCATAACCAGATAAGTCTCTAAATAAATTCATCTAGGGCCATTATAATCTGAATATGATTGTATAATAAATTAATATTTTAATCTTTTCATAAAGTGACTCTCACCCCTCTTATAAAACGACACTTCCCCTTCTCTCAAAATGAAACCTCCAAAGCCATTTGGATCAGCCAAACCATGCCCAAATATCCTCCCAATTTTCCTCACATCAACATATACTCCATAATTTTATCATAAATCCAACCTATGGTGCTCGTTTGATAAAATCAAAATGAAACACCTGAAGAAGAGGTAATAATTTCGCCACCCTCTTTCAAGTTCTTTTCTATTCCACTTTCACATTCATTGTTTTTTATATAGGAAAATAATAACTTTAATACCTCCTATATACTGTGATGTTATTATTAATATGGTATGACCATATTCATTTTTCTATCTATCCTATAAATGAAAAATTCACCATACGTGTGTATGTACTGCTTACCGTCTCCACGTCGTGGAGTAGTTTGTTATTCAAACACTTCATTATTTTTATGGGCATAATAATGGGAATTGATTATGTAAATAATAAATGTAACATTTTAAGGATTATTTATATATGATATAACAACCAATTACATACGCTTTCACCATCAATATAATGATATTTTCGCTCGTGTGTATGTACGGATTACTGTCTCCACAAACACGTTGAGATTTATTCCCCATTATAATCATCTAGGAATAATTTTAATTTGAGGAGTAAAATTAATGCTTAAGAACATAATATAATACATGATATGAATCAAATACATCCTATCCATAACAAAAATGTCTTACCTAACAAAGCATATAATTGAATATAGACCAGTTAACACAAGAAGCGATGATACTACTAAAATATTATTAACAAATAAATATTAGAAGGTCATATATGATATAATATTTATGTGTGTGGTTCTGGTATAATTTAATAACTATGATTTAACTATTATAAAGGTTGATAATGTTCCCTAAACCATGTAAATGTACAAGTTAAGGGTTAATTCCACAATCTAATTATTATTAGAGATTGTTTATTAGTAAGTATTTACTAGGACATATTTATCATCAATGTACATATTTCATAAAAATGTTTTCAAAATGAATCTTTCATGGTCTTATTGAAGAGTATATTTCTGTTTATAATCATTTTAAATGTTTTAAATATTTATTTTATCAAAATATTTTTAATTATTGTCCATTTTTTCAAAATTATTATAAGCATTTATTTAAATGAAATCATTTTTTTAAAATGTTAATTCCTTTCAATGTTTAAAAGTGTTATCGGGGAATTTGATTCCAAAATGTCTTTAAATGTCTCCCTTTCTAAATTATGTGACTATTAAATGATTTAAAAAAATAAAGAGATATTTCTCCAAAACAGTTTGGATTTCATCTAAGTCAACATCCTTTGATGGATTTTACACTTGTTTGATGTTGATTCATTATGATACAAATATTCCATATTGTATTGAATGTTTGGTGATATGTTTGACTGTAGATGTGTTATTCATGTTCCATTCATGGTTTATGGATAAAGTATTGAGATTTTTATCCTAGTTTTAATATGAATGATTATGTTATATTCAAACATGTTCAAATGAGGAATGCATTAGACATAGTAAGTGATGGGTGGATCCCACTATAGCTCCTCGATGCATCGGTAGGTCGTAAGAGACAAACTACAGTCTTGGCACGAGGTCTTGAAAAAAATCTTATTCTTAGTCTTGGAACGCGGCCTTAAATATGTGGTTATGAAGTCTGACATTATGCATTCCATCATTATGAAATTGATTGTTGATATTATATGTGATTATTCGACTAGTATAATATCAATGTTAATAATTAAATATAGTTATTTGATTTATCATTGCTATATTACAATGATGTTTTCATTTAAAAGACTTGTTTTTAGTCTTATACATTTCCTTAAATGTTTATGCTTATTTTAAAAAGTTTCCACTATATTGTTATCCATACTGAGCAACTAAGATCACCCCATTCATATGTCTTATTTTCCCAGGATTCCATGAAGTATTTTATGATTGATAAGTTGGGTTAATCTAGGGAATTAATCGCGTTCTCAAAGAATCAATTATGTTGTGTATTACTTTCTAATGTGTAATGTCATGTTCATGTATAAAATCTATTTTCCAAGACTACTAACCTAATAAGTATTTCGGGACATGATTCCTCGTAATCATTCCAATGTATTAAAATAATGCACCGAATGTGGGATTCTGGGGTCGGGGAGTTACATCTAATGTCACACAATTAGTTCAATGGATGAATTATACTATTACATAAACATATTAATGGAATGATAGAGAGTTATCAATAAATATAGTAAAATATTTATTTAAAACATGGTATGTATATGATATCTACAAAAAAACCCATTTTTACAACCACAATTTTATGGCTGGGGCAAATTTTATCCCACATGTATCTCAATGATATAAAATTATGGGGATAAAATAAGTTAATGATAAAATAATGTAAAAAATTACCCTCTAATATTATTGATCATGGAAAATTTTATATCAATAGTCTTGTACATGAACTAAACACCACTCAAGTGTAAAACGTGATAATAAAATATTTTCATAAGGATGTATATGCACAATCCATCACATGTGTGGAATCGAAAGGTATATTAAATTATTAATACCCTATAAAACGAGGATCATTAGACTATGATCATTTATTAATTGTTAAATGGTCTATCTAAAGAAAAATAAACTTCTATTTAATATATATTAGTGAAAAAATAAGTGTGAAGATGAATTCAAGGTAGATATATATTAAATTAACTAAATGAATCCCTATTTATTATTTATAATGGTTTTGAACGGAAATATCATATAAAAAATTCATGAATTTGTTAGAATGATACAATATTTTCATATTAAAATTAAATGTATATTTTTATGAAATATGTGTCAGTATTTTTATAATCAATTATAAAAATAAATAACATTCATCAAATAATTAAATGAACACTATTTTATTGTTTCAAAACAAAATATTTCATATTCATGTGATCCAGAATTTCACTATGTTAGGATTAATTTATTTTCTAGATTTAACATTTTTTGAAATATAAACAGTGTAAAATGGGAAACATATCATAGTTCTCCTATATAAAAATAATAATTTATTATTTATTTTGTGATGGAATTGTAACAAACTGGACAATGCTCCCACCTATACCAACACCTTACCCGACAAACCACTGATATGAGGAGAATCTCTTATTACCCAGTGCTCTTTAGAATAGTCATTTTAATAAAAACAATATGTATGATTCATCTTATAATGATATTAATTTGTAATAATATTAATTTTACTATAATTCTGGAACGATCGATTCATTTTTTGGTGAACATTCCAAAAATACATATGTAGTACAAAAATTAACATTGACAATTTAAATATTAAGTAGACTTAATAAATGAAAAATATAACATTCTGGTCTCTCTTTATTTCCCTTTCCATATAAACATCCATTTTTCCACTATAACACCTAAATATATATTGTATACAACAATATCCACAACTGAATTATATATATATAATACATGAATAAATAAAAAATGTAATGAAATGGAACAAAAAAACCTAACCAAATATTCCTAATAATGCATTAGTGTGATGATCCATCCAATCATGGATCTTATTCAGTGAACCAAATCTACAACCATCAAAAGAAAACCATTCTACAAACATAATATTATGTGAGTAAGATTTGTCCTTGATAGCCAAATAGGTAGTCACCATATATTCCATTATTTTAGAAAAAAACATTTATTATTTGGTTTTTTTAAAACATTATATACATATATTCGTATTAGAAAACGAAACATAATAGTCATCCAATTAATAAATAGAACTTTTAGTTATAATGAAATGAAAAAAATATTGAACATCATTCCATTAAGATAATTGATTTATAAAAGCACACATTTATAATAAATTTTTCTACAATATAATAAATGTTAATTAATCAATTTCTAATTATATTACTATTATTACATTAAAAAAAACTATTAAAAATTATACTGAATAAAAATAATAAAAATTCAAATATAATCGTTAAATAAAACAACATAAAGTAAGATACTAAAGATAAATAATTATGAATAAATTAACATAAATAATAGATGTCAATAATAATATACACAAAATCCATAAATTTATAGGTAATAAGAAATACATAATAATATATTTTTTATCCCATGAAAATTGAGATATATTTAACCTATATGTTCTGATTAGAATAGTCTCCCTTACTGAACAATAAATAACTATGTGGCATGAAACTATTTACATCCATATCCTTATATGAAAACTAAACATTAACAATAATTAGTGTACTAGCCAAAAGATACATGGGTCAATATAATTATACTCAAAGATAAGGTCTCTTATATTACAATGTAAAATCACATATCCATGGAAATATTCACTGATTTATTATTTACAACAAACAAGAATGATTATTTATCGAAATGAATCCCAATTTCAAAAACATCATTTTGAATGATCCCTTGTAATCCAATATTTATTCATGAATATATATTGATAATGATTATTTATTACATTTTAACTCTAATATATTAAAAAAACTAAAACTACTAATAAACAAATTCATTTGTGAAAAAATTTAAGAATATTTTGTTATCTAACAATATAATTAATTATATAATGAAAAATATAACATTTGTTAAAATTAATGAAACCCAATTTAGAAATCAATTGAAATTTCAAAATCCATGAGAAAAATGTCTGTTTAAATATAGTTGATCCAAATTAGAACATTAAATTTTAATAATGTTTTATTGGGATACCCGTGAACATTAAATATGTTTCGGAAATATAATATATAAAAAATAAATATCACATGTAACACAATGATTATGTTATTGCACTTAAAAATTAAATAGTTTGTATTAAAAACCATTTACCCACCCAAAAAGAAAGATATAAAGAGTCATCAAACCAAAATAACTACATAGGGTTCATTAATGGTAAATAAAATAATGGAGAGTGGGAAGAAATTCTAGAAAAGATATTTAGATAAAGGTGGAATGAAAGGAAATTCACACCAACTGATTTATACATGAAATCATATAATAAAAATTAGAAAGAAACCATGTTTAATTTCATTGCATCACCATTTATGGGCCTCCAAACAAGGGGCCACTTGTTATAGGAGAGTGGCAAGGAGGCATGGTTTATTCTATAAAATTTGGAGAATCCTTAATAAATCCAAAAAAAACTATGTAAATCAAATGGTTTTATCACAATTTAACCATGTTTTGTGCCAATAATGTTCTCTTCATATTGATAACTAGTTCACCCAAATGGTAGGAAAATTGTATTGGGAAATTATATATCAACTTTTAAAAAATGAATTATCACATGACATACTAAATTCACCAAACCATTATAGATTTAGTTACAAATTTGAACTAATTGACTTACTGATAGTGTTTTCTTAAATGTTTATAATAATTAAAAACGTACAGTTAAGAAACTCAATGATGAAAATAATGAACTATTGATTAATTAATTAGGAAAATATAAAAGAAGTTTTCATAATCCTTCACACCATGATGATTTCATCCATAAAAATATCATGTACTCATGAAGAAGACCTAAATAATTTTCTCAATTTAATATAATTAAAATATATGACATGGTCCTCAAGAAACCCTAAATAGAAATTATCAAATGACTCTAAAACCATATAAAATGGATTTTTGAATTTCCATATTCTTAATTATTTTCTGAGACCAAACAACTATTGGGGAAATCGTGAAATAGTGATATGAAATGGGACTCCACACCATTTTCGATCTTCCATGGTACGGTTGATGAAAATATAATTGACATGACCACATAGTCTCTAAAAATGATTACCCAAAACACAATAAAATATAATATAAGTAAAACTCATGGCGATATATGAATCAACAATTTCCACGATGCAACGATCACATATCCCCATAGGAACAACAACCAATATCCTGAATATATGAAAATGATAATTTATATGTAAAAAAATTTAGTAAGTGGAACATTAAGATATATACTAATACATTCATACAGTGGATTATAGAACTATTAAAACATTAAAAATTCCATTATTATCATCTCAAAACACATTATCAAGTTGGAAAATTGAAGTGATCATAAACCATGACCATGAATCATCAAAAAGAGTAGTTAGAATCTTATGTCAAAAATATTGAATTGATAACATATGAACTCATACACATAACACTAACCAATGTTATCCCATTAAAACAAATGGGTATTAGTTTTTTCAAAATCTCAATATGTTAATAATTCATCATGGGTACCATGATATCACCCAATTTTAATGTGTATAATCAATGTACCAAAATTAACCCTCATGAATTAGAACTACATCTAAAACTAAAACTAAAAATAATCTCCAATGAGACATGTAAAATCCCATGGGAATCTCATCCCATAAAAAGCATCCAAGAAATATCATAAGGAGTTACACCTCAAAATGTAATTACTCTAAAAAATAAATCATTGATAGTCCCAAATATAGATAGTGTTCCGAATGTGAAGATGTTAGAGAAATTATTTGGAGGAAATCTCCCAATAATAGAGAGAAATAAAGACACAAACTAATCATATCCATTGAAACATTAAACCTAATTCAAAATCAAAACTAAATATAAACTAAACAATCTTGAACACCAGAAGTGAACAATAAACAACTTCATAGATTTTAACATTTTAGTTGGAATCTATTTTAATTACATAGATAACACAAATATCAATTATTATATCCAAATATCTATTTGAAAAAAATATATTAAATTTCACACATCTAGTATTTAAAAATAATGAAATCCAAAATCAAAATCTACATTTTTAATTCTTTTATAAAAACTCCTTAAAAATATAAAAACCAACATCCTTAACTAGAACCATGTTATCTAATAAAAATTTAAAAATCTCATCCATAATTCCATTTTAAAAAACATTACCCATCTCAAAATTTTATTATCAACCTAGATAATCCAAACCCACTTTTCGTTCATTATTATTTAAAAACCCAACATTTATCAAATTCAACTAATCAAATAATTTTAGATACATTTCAGAACCATTAAAAAATTATAATCTCGATTTTAATATCATTTAATTCCACTTGAAATGTTTTTCGATAATTAAAAATTCAGTTTTATAAATAAAAAAAATTAAATTATCAGGATTGCACAACAGAAGGAAATCCTATAAACATTTATTAATGAAAAATAACTCCATGGATGAATTAGTGGATCATTTCCTTAATAAAAAATCATCATTTAGAGAAACAAAATACCAAGTACCCTATCTAAAATCGGGATAAAAACTGTTTCAACTCAATATATACCACAATATGTACAATATTTTTATCCCAAAACATAATAATTTGTTCAATATGAATCATAAAATTCAAAAAACCCATGATATAAACCCCCACATCTCCGGGAGACTCAAGTTTCTGAATGGTCAAGACCTCACAACACACATACCATTCCTACCTACTATTTTTCAGTCTTACTACCACCATTTATGAGATAGAAAAAATTTATAGAGGTCACAATAAAAAGAAATTAATATTTATAATTATGTCCCATGATATCATGTTTAATGAACCAAACCTATCTACAATAGTAATTATTACTCAAGAGGGCTCACTATTGAACTGAGGGGTCTCTTTGATCCTACAATGATGATGAAAAGAATCAATGAAACCAATATGGATTTTTTATAGATAAATATAATATAATATATAGTGTAATTATAAATGAATCCTAATATGAATCACTGTTATGTTTTAAATCAAGGAAAAAAATATAAATATTATAAAGATAACAAATTAATTTTAATACAACATATATATTTATATAAATATTGAAAATGTATAAAATAATTCTATTAATATAAACATCCACAAAAATACATGTATTGTATATAAATATCTATGAATATAGTGCATTCACAAATAATTATAACCTATAAAATAAAGAGGAAAAATATTCGAATTACTAATGTAGAAAAAATAAATACCAGAAGACCTATACAAACTAAGGCATGATATTCCAGGTCAAACTCCATCCAAACAAAAATCACATTCCTAGAAATAGTGATAGGACCTAAAAAATGACACATAGCATATGAACAAAGATTGGTGTTAGTAGGGTGTGAGATCTATAATTCTACATGTACAAACAATAGAATCCATAAAGAGTATTTATAAAAAAATGAAAAATTATATATTCAATATAAATTTGAGAAAGTAATTAAATTATGATTTCATGATAACCACAAATTTAAGTCAAGTATTTTTAGAAATAAGATTTTTTTTATTTTAATGAATAATACATGAAAATAAATTACACTACATATTCCAATTTTCCTACAACCATATATTTATTGATCCATTTTTTTAGAAATAATACATATAAAAATATCCACTCAAAACAATCCATTTATCAATTCCCTTTTTGTTTCTATGTTAAGAAATAAAACAAAAATAAACACAAGAATAGAAAATATATTAATAAATGAATTGATAAATTAAAATAATTAAAAATTAATAAATACACTGAGAAAAATAATAATAATTAAATATAATATTGGTACATAACAATAATCACCACATTATTTAAATCTCTATTTTAGGAATCAAATAATATATAACAATATATGTATAATACAATACACATACGGAGAGATATGGAAAATAGGTTCCAATTGTGTCAAACTCATTCATGGAACACTATCTATATTTATAACCTGATAAATAATACAACATTACACTCGAAAGTACATGAGCAATGGTTTATAAATTGTATAAAAGCTAACAAGAGTAAAGAATATCCCCCTATCAGTCTACCTAAGGTCACTTTTTATCAACCGAAAAACACAAAACATTGCT
This sequence comes from Viscum album, assembly GCA_963277665.1. Taxonomy (NCBI): domain Eukaryota; kingdom Viridiplantae; phylum Streptophyta; class Magnoliopsida; order Santalales; family Viscaceae; genus Viscum; species Viscum album. The sequence goes on along the minus strand of OY728122.1, from coordinate 902,417,776 downwards.
TTAATACATTCATTAAACCATAATCGTTTGTTACTATGAATAGAAATTTATACCAACTGACATATCAAAAAACCAATTTTTTCTTCTATCTTTTAAACAATACATTTTTTATTCAAATTTGTATAACATTTCTGTGATCAAAAATAATAAAATATCCCAAATAGATAGAATTAATTTAAATTTCCCAATGATCCTCCATGAAAATAATTATGAGGATTTTATCATCTGAAAATTTATTTTATTTGATAAATATATATTGAAAAAACAGGAACCCCATTTGGGGAAAAAATTATCTAATATTATAAATATTAGAATCAATTTTACTTAGGAAAAATTGAACCCATAATGAATTTATAAATTTAAAGGTGCCAATTATCATTACCCAATAACATGATGTAATTTATAGAGATTAAATAATATGAAAACAACTATATAAAAAATGTTAAAATTAGTTTATTCATCTATCAATATATAGAAGAATTCATACAAAATACATTACACACATTAGAATAAACAGCTACAGCAAAACCCTAATGAATGAAAATCGTGCTATTATTTTGTGAATATAATAAAAGGGGAGTGGACAATAAATACATGATATTGTGGGGATGTATTATAGTATGAAAGAGGATCACGTAAGAAAATTATTTTTGAAATTGAATTATAAAAAAACCACAAATTATAGAATAATTGGTTAAGATGTGACTGTAGGTGTGGGTTCTCTTTTGTGGGTCCTTCAAAACCAAAGGGGCTGGGGGTGGAGGCTCTATATGGTGTAAATATTTATGAGGTAAATATTACTAATAATAAAAAAATTAATCTTGAGTTTATAATATTTTTATCTCAATTTTTATCCCAACAATGCATCAAAAATGATCCCGTTAATGCGTTTATTGGAGAACCCTGATGATTCGCTCAAATAATTTTGTAAACCATGAACTAATCATGAAATAAATCAATATAACATAACAAAAAACATTTCAAATTGACACTATATGGTTATCAATGAACATGTGTTAATAACGTTATCATTCATATTTTTAAAAAAAAATCAAAAAATGGTATGGCATCAAAACATTATGAGAAAAATAAAAAAATTATATAAATTATTTACTAAAAAAGGATTAATAATGTCATAAGGGTCAATGTGGAATGTTCATAGAGATGTAGTGGTGATATGTAGACATATATTCTAGAGGGGGGATGTTTTAATGTAGTGTGAAATTGATTAATTTGTGATTATTAAAAAATCATACTAATAAAATTATACAGTGGATATTCATTTTTAGTAATGGTAAATATATTTATTATTCATTGTAATAAAATATAAGAATATTAACAACTCTATATGGACAAAAGTTTCATAATTTTTTAATGGGAATCAATACACTTTAAAAAAATTAATACAAAAAATAACACTTAAAAATCATCCTCATTATCCCTTAAATTATTAGTGTTTAATATATTGTTCAATATTTTCATAGTTTTTGTTCAAATGATGATTAATAAATAGGAAGGAATCATCTTGAAATGAAGAATCATCATTGAAATAATATTCTTTTATAAATACTATATTCAAAATTATATTTTTTGTTTTGGTCATCTATTTATAATTATTGAATCAAATGATATTCTTGTGTTGTTAAATGAATAATATTTCTACAACCTAGTATATGAAAACATTTATATTTTATTATCATAGATAAAATATTAATTTATTATTAAGGAATATATATTATGATTTAAAAAGTGACGTTTTTTGTTAAATATATTTTCTATTTATTTTTTTCTTTCCATTAGATATAGAAAATATTATTTCTTTAAAAAAGAAATTATAATTTAAATTTTACAAATTAATAGTATGAATAACTTTGAAAAGGGGATATTCAGTTCATTATTTATGATAAAATTATTTTGAAACTTATTTGTTATCATAAATATGATCCACCGCATGTATAAATAATAATAGAAATTAATAATAGAGTTAATTAAATATCACCTTTCATGTTATTTTATTAATAAATTTATAAATCACACATTCAAAAAATAGATTAAAATTAAATGAATTGTTATTAAAAAAATATACTTTATATAAAAATTTTATTAATTTATAATTTAAAAAAAACATATATATATATTACTGCTTTATTCAACATTCAATCAAACATTAATATTATATTTTTTAGTAACATACATTGAATAAGAAAGGGGATGTGACCTTCATATTAAGGAAAAAACTATTTAATATATTTCACATCGATTATTTGTGTAACGAAATTTCTTAATCTTATAAAATATTACTATAAATATTTACTTATAAAAAATTAATATATTGGTAAATGATAAATTATTTAAATATTTTTCTAAATTTTAGAGTTATCCATCATGAATATAATATTTTACCACATATCATTTTGACATTAAATTATTAGTATGAATTTTAATTTTTTATGGATGGTTTTTTATCCTAATGACCACAAATGTATTGAGTATTTTCCTAAAATTATGGTATTTAATTTTAATTTTGGATTTTGATGCAATAATTGGAAAAAACAAGATATTCATAGGTTCAATCTCATTTTTGTGATGACGTAAAATCATTCAGGATGGTTCAGTTGATTGATGGATGATGAAAGTCCAGATGATGATAGATGATTGAAAATAACATTATTATGGAGTGTTTTTTTCTTATAGGAAATTAGATAATGATTATAGTGGAGACAAAATTTGTAATATCATGATAATAATGTTAATAATGTATCTTCTCTATGAAATCCCCCTTGAAAAGCAACTGAATTTAATTGATTAGTAATTATGGTATTATGTATTAAACCTCATGAAATTGATGAATCCATAAAAAATGTTTTACTTGGACTAAGAATTAAGCACACAAAAAGAATGAAATAAATCACTCAACAATGAATAACAAATAACTTAAATTACAAAATAATTAATATAAACAAAAATGAATTGATAATAAGTATTTGGATTATGAAATTTATTTAATAGTACATGGGTGAAAACTCTTATAAAATTTAACAATTATAGAACATAGAATATTTTTTTTCATTTTCATTTAACCATAGTACATTTGATACAATACAAATTATCGCTATTTATACTAACCAATTAAAAATAATGCCACCACATATTGATAACCTCATATTTCCCACCCTTGATTTATTAAACCATTTGATTCCTTGGACGTTCAATACATTAACTAAAAAATTATGTCAAATTTTTTGAGATACAGATGTTATAGTATTTTTCAATTAAAAATATCATTCCAACTGGATTCAATACATTTTATTCTTTCATGGGTTTTTACTATCATACATATATTATGACAAGCCTCCTCCATGACTGAAACACATATTCTATGTTCACATCTTCCATACAAAAATTGAATCTTTGAATGGTGTCCTACGATAATTTGAAGAGTCTCAAAATTAGATAATTATTTCCATCTTCCAATTTCTCCAAAAAAATTAAAAATCATATTCAAATAAATTTACATTATTTCAATATAATGTGTGTCTTTCTCTTCTTATGGATATATTTTTTTCCATGGAATAATGGTTTTCCCTCATAATATGTATAAATATGAACTCATTCAGCAGGAAAGAAATATTTTGACTTCTTCAGATTATCTATAGAACCAAAAAATCATCCTCAAGTATCATCTGAGGGAAATAATTCTTACACATTATATGTTTCTTAAGTGAATAAAGCACTATATTGTTATGAAATTTAATCTATTCTTGATATAATAAGATTTTATACAATTTTTACCTCATTATTATTGAATTAAAACTAATCATTGATTAATATAATTAAATATACACTTCATTAGATTATATATATTATAATTCAGTTATTTAGGGCGAAACTACTAATAATAGCTTAAAATATATCATATTTCCATTCCTCAAATTGTGAAAACACTACCTATCAATCATTTATATTTAAAATATCCTTGAGAAACATTCATAATCATACTAATTAAAGAAATCATCATTTTTGTATCATAGAAAAATAAATTATATTAATATTTTAATATAATGACTTCATATAAAAAGGCCGCAAAGGGGAAATCCCAAATGGTATCAATGGAACTCCCATATTAGCTATGTAAAAAGACCAACAAAAAATTTCTAGGGAACTCACATATGGAACAATTTACCATAACATGATTCATTTAATTAACAACTATATATAAACATATATTAATAATCTTATCATGAGAAAAACAAAAACATTTAATTTCCCATACATTACAATGTAGAATAAATGAATCATATATAATACACATGTTTAAAAGTGATTATGATAAAATTTAAAATATTAATAGATAAGTATATTTATAACCATTTTAGAGTACTCTATATTTAACAAAAATATCTCTAAAAAGTCTTTAATATTCATCCACCATTGTGTAGAGGCTTCTACCATTCATATATTTTCCATTCACATAAATGGTATTGAAATGGGGTTTTCATATACACTATTTGAGAATAATTACATTATATAAATACATAGATCTTTATTATAAAATATATTCAATTTATAATAAAATTAAAATATTTAAAATCTATAATAATATATCATCATACATTATAACATGAAAATTTGAACACATTGCGATTTTATGATTTTTTTGCTCCAAAATAGATTTAATGTGTATAATAGCTCTATTAACATGAAACACTAAACATATTTTAAAAAATTATTATTCAATATACTATGATTATAATTATATCCATTTTAAATGAAATTTAAAAATACAAAATATGTTCAAATCCACCTTGAAAATAATAATGATTCTGATGATTTTATATTAATTTTTTTTATTATTCAAGTATTAATTATTTTAATGAAATATTAAATTATTTGAAAATATATCCCAATAAAAACCATATGAAAAATAATTTTATCTATATATTTATAAAAATAAGAAGTCGGTACAAATTTTATTACAAATACGGGTAATATAATTTTATGATAAGAAGATTACATTTATCAACAACTGTGATTATGCAAGAAATGTGATTTTATTATAATAAATTAAATTATTCACTATCTGTGGACTTATTTTAATGTAATTTTTTCACAGAAAATGGAATCAAAGTAAATAAATTAGAAGAAAGTTGAATCATAATTTCAAATTTTACAAATTACTCCTTTTGGATATATGGCTATACTGAAAACTAAAAATTATAAAAATTGAAAATCTATCAGTTAATGATATTTTATTGTAAGGGTGGGTTAAACATAGGGACATGTATAAAATTCCACCTAAATATTTTTAAATAACGAAATCTTAATATATTTCTACCTTATAATAACATTTCATATATTTGGGCCCAATTTAGTTATTTTTTCTTGAGAAAATTACATTATAATAATTAAACCATCTATGTTATTTTGTGTGAGTCTGTCACCCCACATGTAATAGGGAACCTATAATATTACCCAATTCACAAAAAAAATTGATTCCCATATATTAACATTAACCTACCTAAAACCCATTATATCTAACATAACTTCTTTCTTGATCTCCTTATCATACACTAAGACTATCCTAAAAATTCATAATGTATATTCCAATGAATGTATGTTAACAAATACGTAATCATATTAAATGTATGTTTTAAAATTTATTTAATCATGAATTTATTATATATAATTTAAATCCATAATAATATATTTAATAATGTATTATCGATATAATACCTTTTTATTATGTTAAGGAATCAACTATTTCTCATATTTTTTCCTATTCTTTGGAAATTGATAATATCCCATGTGCATACATTGGGACTACATCGTTAATGAATATTTGTGATTATTTTTTATTTAAACACAAAATGGCCAGTAATAATGATATATTTAATCAATATGTATAATATTAATTATTTAACTAGTATGTTATAAAAGTTAATTCTTATAAATGGATCATTAATGTCATCCACAAAAATGTGAAATCCTTATCAATGCTTACGTATATACGATCATCCCCCTAAAGTGAGTTAAATTATTTCTGATTAATGGTTTATTATAATGCTTATAATCATGTATATAATGGATAAATATGATATTTATTTCATGATCTTCATTATAGAAATAAATAAATAATGAAATATCATTATATACCAAAACCATTAAACCAAAACATGAATATATATTGTTATATAATAATTTATTATTTATATATAAAAAATTTGGAATCATCCTAAGTAATGTATATATTATAAAATAAAATTCCCAAAAACATATCACACAAACATTGATTAGTTCTGGTATCCATATGTCATGTAACTAATATATTGTCTTATATTCATCAAATATTATACCAATAACATCTGTTCTCCACTTTTATGAATCATAAATTATAAATTCACCATTGATTCCAATCATATTATTTATAGGTATTTGAATGACTATACATTAGGCTAGGATTTAAAATAATATTTCCAATTAATTTGAAACAATTATTCTAACCCAAGGCCACTAAATGTGACAATATTATGATAATATTATCCAAGAAAATAGTTAGTGGAAATCACTAAAACTTCACATTAATTTCGATCACAACATATATAATTAAATCCCAAACTATTAGCGATGAATCGGTATATTTTAATATAAATATTGAAAACATAAATATTTATCTATAAAAATTATAGCATTATGTAATGAACTAATATAAATCAAATAGACAATCCTATCAAATTGGACCATCACATTATATATATAGACAAATAACGAATGATCCAGCTTTGAATATAATTAAAATAGTATATAAATCAAGAGTGCAATGTTGATGAAAATTAAGACACCATAAATACATATAATCCCTTCTAAATAAGATAATTCAGAATTTATTTCTACACTAGTGATGACCAACAACCACCTCAAAACCATTCCAATCAAAATTAAACAAAAATAAGATAAAACAACACCCTAAAACACTCTCTTACATTTTACTGAATCTGATAATAAAATATCTAAAATTCAAAATTTCATATGTACTATGTAAGACAATACATATTACAATTTCACCAAATTTTAAATACAAGGTATAATACTGTTAATGAAACAATTCATTCATTTACAAAAAAGTATTTTTACCAACCATTTTTAAAAACTGAAACATTTCTCAATCAATTTCAAATTTTCTCATCTGGTTTTATAAAAAAATATTATATTCTCAAATCATATATTGGATAAGTATATGTGATACAATATGAAATCATGTCCATGAATCAATACATAAATAGGCACAAGCATACAATTTTATAACGCATTATATGAATCTATTTGATAATTCCCCATATGAATATCGTAGAGCAACCCTCCATGATAATACAAAATGTTATGATAACTAATCAATAATGAAAAATAACATCACATTTGTGATGTATAAAATGGGATATTTTTTAGTAGACTCTAAAAAAACCTAAATTGGAATAACATCGGATTAAAATAATTTCAATTCAATCCAATCAATATCAGAAAAATTTTACAAACTACTGATTCCATACACAAAATGAGTCCTCTTTTGTCTCATTCCAAATGCACCAAAGGCTCCCCATTTTCAATTATATAAATTCATATAAAAATTATTAATATTTTATAAAACATTTTAAAATCCAGGCCAACCCACTTCAGAGTTTTAAAATCAATTTTCAAATCAATAAAATCCATTTTCAATGGAAACCCCCATTTTTATAAATATCTTCGATTCCATTAAATCAATTAATATAAAATGTAACATCTTATGAATAAAAAATCCAATTTTTGTTATCAAAAACAACATGAAATTGATCAAGTTATAAATTTTTATTGGAAAACCAACCAACACATCATAGAAACTCAACTTCCTTCGAAAATGAGGAACTGAAACAAGAAAATATCTTTCAAAAAACATGGAACACTATGAAATAGTAAATGATCGATTGAGAACACTATGTGATTACATATTAGACCACAACCACAACAATGACTGTAGTTATAACCAATTACAATGAATACTTATAACGATTTAATACCCAGAGATATGAAATCCTGACATAATTTTGATCATATTGTTGAATGTATTGACCCAGAAGAGGGAGAATAACCCAAATTCTTTTAGGGACATCTTTTATGTCGATATCAATGAAGTGTACAATTAATTAAAAATAATGAAACTCCTAAAACACCATATTATAATATAGTTAGACTACTACATGGAGTGTAATCCCATTAAACATCATATAATCTATAAAGATAGTATATGCCAAAAACCCTTCTACTTTTAATAAATAACCAAGTATTTAATATTAAATGATGTGAAGATGTAACCAAACATATAAACCCATCAAACAATGTATATAGTTTCAAAAATAATACTGATGAACATTACAAGGTGTGAAATCAGTTTTTACATTATGTAATCTCCCTAAATACAATAGAATGTGTTGGTTCATCCTGAAAAACTAAAAACCGCACTTTAGGCCCACTCCGAACATGGTAAGAACCCTGATAAGTCTTGGAATCACAAATAAATATACACCGTTAATTAAATCAAACAAACATCAACGAAATTTAGGAAATATTTTTATCAAATGTTCTCTATCATTTGGAGTCCTAAGAAGAACCGATTTAATGAGAAAAATAAGTAATGAGATGCGAAAATATTTGAAATAATTTAACATGAGGTTAATATATACCAACAATAAACACATTATTAACCAAAAAAATCCATCATGATCCTTGATCCACAATAAATTATGGGAACTATTTCTACATAAATTATTCATGCTCACATGTGTTGTGAAAAACATGTCCAAACAATCATAGTGGATGGAGTAGTGGACTCTGTAATACCTTATCGTAGATATCTTTAATATGAACTGGCTTCTAAAAAATATATTTTTGGTCTTAGGATCAAAATCCTTCCATCCTATCACATTATATGGATATGATATATAGCTCCTATGTTTGGAAAAATGAATCTTTTGGTGGAAATATGTAAAACTAAATGCTATGTGAAACCAAAATGCCACATTCAATAGTCATAAAATGATCTCAAAGGGGCCCAGCAATGTTGATGTCAAATTGACATTCTTACCCAAATGATGATGTCCCATGATGGTTAAATCATTGAGAAATACCAAATCATTAACCTCAAATAGTAGTGGTCGACACCAACAGTTTGTATGAGATTTTGGATGACTCTGTGTGGTGATCAATCTTTTACAGATCAGATACACCAAATTTTTCATCTCATAAATGATACTCGGCCCAACCATAGAATCCTCTACCAAATCTAAATATCATATGGATGATCAATGTGTCTGCTCATATATATTCATTGATGGTTTTATATTTATCATCAATTGATAACTATTGTCAAATTAAATTAAAAAAATGGAAAATTCAAGTCCCAACACCATCCAAAATCAAGAATACAATCATGGATAAGATTATCCAACTCATGGATATCCCTATATATCGTTCTATTGGTATATAGATGATATTACATTCATAATTTAACCATTAAACCAATGAACTCATATATAACATAATAGAAAAAGAATGTGACCCGATGGTCACTATCTGAAAGGACTATAGAGAGATCCCCATTATGTTTCATAGTATCTTGAACATACGCATCCCCAACATATTATATTATGAACATATCCATAATATTTTGGTAATGGTATGATTCCCTGATTCCGTTAATGGTCTCCCAAATCACACCTGTCTCACTATGATTCAAAGGTAATCTAATGATGAAATCAATATAAATATTATGATAATTTTGAACCCGAGTATGTAAGGTATACAAAAAACCTACTGTTATATTCGATTTTTCATTAATTCTACTAAATGTAACACACTGCTATTCAGAATTCAAAAATTAACATATCATCCCCTGCCACCAATATTGTAGTCTTTGATGAAGAAAAATCTTTGTTATACTAGGGTAAAAAGACAAAAAATAAGGGTTTCAAGTTTCCAACCACCAACACCTCATGGAACACAATGAATCCTACTAGATATAGAGAATATAGTATCCACAAGGTGACCAAGATCCCTTACTCGATATCTCCCCACTATAATGAATACTAATCTAGTGTTAGAACTCGGTGTCTTTTAACTTCTCCATCCAGACTCCCACATAAAAAGTTGATTATGCATTCCTCGATGTTACGAACACATGTCCACAAATATCATTCATCTCCAATAACATCTACGAAAAAAACTATCATTGAAAACTGCACAATATATTCCTTAATTTACAGTCTTAATAATTTTCATCTCAATGCATCATCCTCCACATTTCCATTCCCAAGGATATATAAAATATAAAAATAAAATTTCTAAATTCAGTCAACATTGATTCTGTATTGAAAATTCAGATCCCAGTGAATAGAAATATATTCTAGGCTATTCTGATTGGAATATAGTGTAAACCGATTTTCAAAGAGATAGTGATTAGAGATTTTGAGTGCATATATGACCTCTACAAACTGAAGATCATGTGACGGGTAGATTTAATCATTAGTGTGTAACTTCCATGAGTTATAGTCCACGAATCACATCCCCCGAATCATGTCATATCCTTATCCTATACAAGGAGAAACACAAAAAACTTTATAAAATGTCATTAATGATGCAAGCATTGATATGACTGGAAAAAATAATCTATAGTAATCATAAAAACTCAAGAAGCATCAAGTCTCAAACAAATTTATGGGATGAAAAAAAGGCATAATTTTCATTATATTTTAATGATCTAAATATATTCCCCTAAAATAAATAACATTTCTTAAAATCATGATACCTCTAATCCAAAACTCACAAATAGATTTCTTTAGATATTGATAATGTTCCACCAATGTAGAAAAAATGATACTCTAATGGTCCATTTGATCCTTTGATTTGTATTACACAAAAATATCATCCACAAGAACAAAAAAATGCTTCCAATAAAATATGAATGAATTAAATCTTCATATAAGTAAACACATCACAATAATTTATGAGACTCTAAGGGAAAACTAGAGTCATGAAATTCCATTAGGGACTCCTATATGATGTCTTGCTTAAATCCACATCTCAAAAACTCAACACGTGGTTCCATAATTACATGTCAATATAAGAAAACCTATTACCCTTTTATGATATCAATGTTATCATAAATCCCTATAAAAGGATATTTTTTCCATACAGTCTTTAAATTCAACATGAGATAATCAACAATAATTCCATGGCTCCCTTATGAATTTTTATCATGCTGGACATCTGAATCCCATGGGGACATGCTAGGATTATTTAATCATTTATCCTGTAGTTACTAAAGGTGTACCTTATATTCCACTACCTCACTAGGTTTCATATAATATGATGTCCTGGAAATAGGAAATGTGCTAGGGAGAAGACCTGTAGTAAAATAATCCACTCACTATGGAGGTGAACTCTAAAAATCATCGATAAAGCCCGAGAGGTAAACACACTATTGATCGAATGTTACCACATAAATAATTCTCAACAGGTTTCACCCACCATATATGTCATGAAATGGATTCCCATTAAAGTGGCCCACATGACCTAAAGAATGCCTCCCCCAATGAGAGAGGCTTCTCAATAGCAGTAATGGCCTAGGGAATGTTCCAGGGGAAACTACTCCCACATAATTTAGAGTATTGTGAATAAATATATAATTAATCTATATATTAATAATTTTCATTAGAAATAACAGTATTCATATAGAATCGAAAACAAAACAGTAAAACATGAAATAAAAATAAATAATAAGAAGAATCTGGTAATAAACAAGTATTATATAATGATAATCATGGTCACATTTCAACCCAAAAATTATTATGAAATGGGAAAGAGATACACGAATATACCAAAATATATAATAATATACAAAAAGGAATAAAATTGATACAGCTAGCATCTCAAACATTGTCTCGGTCTTCTTCCTCAAACTCAATCCAATAAAATAAAATCAACTATCAGAGGCTGGCCTCTTCCCTTTTTCTAATTTTGAGGGAATATTGATAACTTAAGAACCAAAGGTAAACATAGTAGGGTATGAGATAATATCCCATTATGATAAAACCAATGTGGTTTATATAAATCTATATCATGAAATATAAAATTAACCATATTCCATAATTAATATATGAAATAAATAAATAAATAAACTGGAATGGGTTATGATAGGACACCCATTAAAATTACCTTCATTGGCCTATTATAATGTGTCTAATCTAGGGGATATTTCTAATGTAAAGTGATTAATGAAATTATTCATGAAGGTTGTTAATCCATATTCTTTTAATTATCCTTGAAATAAAATTCCTAAATTTTCCCAATAAAAAACATCACTTAATTTTTTTTTAATTCTCACAAGAGTATTTTATAATTTTTTATATAGATAATTGTGAAATATTGAAATTAAACCTATTCTTGTGTATTGATATTCTAAGATAATCCCATGTATTGTTGTAAGGGCTCATTTGAGACTGAATTATAAGGATTCCATCCAAGGTTACCAAATAATGAAGTATTGATTTTAACTATAGGCATGGTGTGGATATAGCATGAAATAACCTCAAAGATTATAAATTTTATTTTGAATAGGACCATAAGTATCTATATTGTCATTATAGAGATACCTTTACATCAACCCATAAAAGGGGTCTCCCCTAGAGGGCAATTTATCTCATATGGAGGAAAAATAAATATAGCTCGACACGACCATCCCATGATTAGATAGTTTCTTCTCCAACATGTTTATAAACATGAATAACTCTAACATGAAGTCTTGATGATTCCATTAAAGGGTCCTATAATTCATAACTCATTGTATCACCGTTTAAACTATGGTGAAATAAGATAATCATGAAATAAACATATATCAATTCTAACTAAAAGGATTTTTAATTTCATTTGAGCCTCTGGACATTAATAGGCATATTTGTCAAATTATTGCATGTGGAAAATAATATATATCATATGGTATAAGGAAAATGGCTTAAAATCATGTTCATTTAAATTTAATCATCTTATTTAACTATATTAATGTATTAAGTTTTAGGCATCACCCACATGGGAATTTAATCAACTAAGGAAGAATAAAAAATATGTCCCAAAGATGAAGCACACCCATTTAGGTGACATTAATCATTAAAGTCAAACGAAGGGGTGGATTCACCATAACCTTAGGATACAATTGGAAATTTAAGGGTTAAAAAATAATATATTTGAAACATATATACCATATCTTGAAATTAATGTCTCATGGATCAATAATTCATTTTATATAATTCAAATAAACACTAAAAAATAACTACGATGACCCACCGTAGCCTCATAGTGCTTATGTCATCCAGTGTCACCTTTTTAATTTGAGCTCGAAAAGATAATTTTCTATAAATTGAAAAATTCCTTGAGAATGAGGAAAATGGGATTGGGTCAATATAACAAAAAGGAAGAGGAGTTTAACGTGAAATATAATAGAAATGATTTAAGATCTCACCTCTACTATCACCATGGATCTGACAATGTGATATTTGGAGACCGTATGGAAGAGTTGTCAAAAAATATATGAAGAGGTTTGTAAAGACCCAGAAATCCAGTGTAAGATTTTTTCATAAATACCTGGGAATTTTATGTGTCCTCAGATTCTGACGACGCTTGATTCTGAGGCCCGGTGTGCCCAGAATCAATTTCTAAAGTTTGGTTTGTGTACGTTCAGTAAAGATACGTTCAGGATTTTTTATCATTTAAACCGGTGCTCAGAACTGAAATCTGAGGGCACTATTGAACTCGCAGTGTCGGTGATTGTTTAGTAAGACCTTCACCTCAGTTGGGTTTTATCATGAGTGGAAGATAATTTTTGGAGGTTTTTAATTAATTTGAATAAAATAAAGTGTTCAATTTATTTTATTAGTTGTGGTTAAAACCACCAAGTGGTGGTTGGAGGTGGGGGCCACCACACCATAACCTCCCATGAGAGGTTATAGTGATGGGGCCCACCCCCACATAGCCTCCTTGGATGATTATTAGGTGAGGTCCACCCAACCACTCTAACTACCTTGAACCCCCAATTAAGAAGGATGAACTCTTCATTTACCACATAAATATTTAGAGCCTCTTCACATTCCACATTCCCTCATTATGGTGCCAAAACACCTAAGAATTAATTAATTCCAATTAATTTATTTTAAGTGATATTAATTATTTTGAATTATTTTTGGTTGCATGGAAATAATAAAATAATAGTTGAGCTATTATTTTACTTTGGTGTTGGCGATTCTTTTCGGGGGGAGGGGCATTAAGAGGACATGGGAGATTCATGGAGAACGACATCCCCTCCAATTAAGAACGAAATCCTATCCAATGAAGAACGACATTCTCTCTGATGAAGAATGAGCACGACGCTCGAGCCAGGGATCGACGGAATGTGATGGGCGTAGCATACGATGACGTCTTCTAATTCTTTTCCCGCACCATCGACAACGTTCATCAAAACGAGGTAGGGGGATTTGAATTATTTTTAAATATTAGATTAATCCTCCGCTATTCAACAAAAAAGTTTTTGGTTTGGAATTCCAATTGATATCGTATGATGATGAGGGTTTGGACCGCACGAACACGGCCCGACCCTCCCCCCTTTGTTTGTTTCCGTTTGATGATGCTGGAGGTGGACCGCAAAAATGAGCCAGCAGCGCAAGGTCGTCGAGTTTCCGAAAGGGTGAAACACCGCCATGCTGTGCAGAGGAACCAAACCGCGGCCAGGCGGGCCACGAAAGTGCATAAGGGGTGTGGTTCCATCACATCGTGCTAGAGACGAACTGCGGCATGGAGCGCCACGACCGATAGAGAATCAAAGCGTCGTAGCGCCGTGAGGTGGAGCTGAAGGCCACAGCGGTGGTGGCGCGGTGCCGTTACCCCGTGCGGAGTGCAGCACGAGTACTTGGTTGTCTTGCCACGGTGGAGGTGTGGAGGCGGCCGACAGGTCCAGCTATCATGGAGCTGGACAAGCGGGACCACCTGGGTCCCACGGCTCTTGAACCGGCACAATGTGCCGGTTCCGTTAGACAACCCGAGGGGGGGGGGGGGAACCCCCTCCCACGTGTGGCTGGATGGGCCACCACGGCCGGGCCACCGCTCGGTCAGGTAGCCCTTTTGCTGGGCCGCGGCTTCGGATCGGGCCACACCTTTGGGTCAGGACACCCCTTACGTCAGGCCACTCTAATGGTTCGGGCGGCCCAATTGGGCCTAGACGAACACTCGGGTTGGGCCGGACCCGCTACTGCCATTAACACCTTTTTTCCCACATCTTGGGCTACGAGTGTCTGATCGAAAAACCCTCTATGGTGGTGGAATTGATAGATCGAGACGATTCTTTTGGAATACTCCACTTGAGGTTCAGATACAGTTGGGGTACAGTCCGGTTGGTTTGAGCCTAAAACCCAACCAGGGCCCCGAAACAGAAATACCAATAACTCACAGACCAGATGTCTGATTGATGCGATGTATGTCGTGTTGGGTTCCTTATGATGAGACAGAACTACCTGATACATCAACTCGAGAATTTTTGGTAGTTTATGTATCTACACCTGGCTCGAGGAGCGAACCCTCCCAGAATCGAGAGTGCTTTGTGCAGGAACCCTAGGGATGGCTACGACTGAGATGACAAGATCCTTCCTGGGTTCGATAGCGACGATACTATACCTGGATACTCTGTGGGTTTGATAGCGATGAATTCTATACCGGGTTCCTCCGTGTGTTCGACAACAGTGACTTCTGTACCAGGATCCTCCATGGGTTCGATAGTGAAAAACTTTGTAGCAGGATCATGTGTGGGTTTGACAACACTGATATTGTTCGAGGATCCAATGTGTGTTCGATAGAGGAGATGATTTAGACGGTACATCTTATTATCTCTACTAGTCTTCATGTATTGTATAAATGTGTTATCTGATTTTTTAATTCAAGCATTATCATCAAGGTGATTGTATTTTATTCATTTGTGGACTGGGATGTGATTGGGCTCGAGAGTTGGTGCCGGAATTTGTTTGGTAACTTAGGTATATGTATGGGAATATACATATGTATGGTTGGTTGATAATTTTTGATTGAATCTTACTACTATGGTTTATCCTTAGTGGATTCTGGGAGACCTTCGGGGGTGTCGATGTCCCCTACTGAGTATTGTTATACTCACCCCTACACGGGCTTCACCCGCACCTTGTTTTCATCTATGCAGACGACTGTCAGCAGTGATCGAGGTTGAGGGTGATAGACGGGAGGCTGCTCGGAGCTATACTAGACGGGACGTACCTCAGGGACGAGTTGTTCAAGTTCTATACCTACCCATCATGTAAGATTCCCTGGTGGACGATCCATGAGTTGTTTTCCTTTTTTACTTGTACTTGTACTTGTTGTTCAGTAGAGTTTGTATATTGTCCGACTTACTTTCAACATACATTAATTTTCTATTTTAGTACTTATTACTTCTACTTCTTGTGTTCAGACTGTGATAGATACATGTTTAAAGGAAATTCCTTCCATTTTTATCATGGATTTGCCTTTAGTTCTAGTCTCCAGCCCCTGGCCTATGGAAGGCGGGCTTGGCGTAGTCACGGCACCGGCCCCGAGGACGGGTCGTGACAAATTGGTATCATAGGAGTCAGTTCTACCATATAACATGGACTCTGATTCATTTTATGGAAATATTATTAAGTGTTTTGAGTATGGTTATCAGTTTAGGGAAACTGCTGTTGGTGCGGTGGCCGATGTATCCATACACTTGGACTCTGACTTCTGATCTTCGACTCAGTGCATGAAAACATGGATTGCGTGTGTGTTTCCATTGAAAATTTTTCTTCATGATTACTTTGTGTTAGCTCACCAGGTATATTGTTTTTACAATGGCACACCATTTTTATTAAGGATGTCCCCCACGAAGACAGCTAGCTAGGGTTCCATGTTTCATACGAGATGGTAGCCCACTGAACGACAAGGCCTCGGTGTAGGGCCCCATCACAGCGGAGGTATAGGCAGTACCACTACCCAGTGGGCCACCGATAGTACCTGCTCTAGAAGCATAGAGTGCACGTTGTCTGAGTGCATTGCACGAGTTACAGCACCAGAGGCCTCCTAGGTTCTAGGGAATGACGGGTCCACATGTAGTTGAGGATTGGCTGGAGGCTGTTGTGAGAGTTTTCAGATTGGTAGGGACACCAGCCGACCTCATGGTGATCCTTGTTCCGAGTCTCCTGCATACAGCAGCATGCAGATGGTGGAGCTTGATGCTCTAGGTGCATGAAGAGGCATAACTACTATCATGACCTGTCCTCGGGGCCTGTGTCGTGACTTCCCCAAGCCCCCCGCCTTCCATAGGCCAGGGGTTGGTGACTAGCACCAAAGGCGTAAATCCTGATAAAAAGGGAAGGAATTGCCATTATAAAAGTAAACAAACACAATAGAGTATGCAAATGATGTAAGTAGTAAGTAATACTAAATTCAAAAGTGAGTCCTAAATTGAAAGGGGCAGGAAATACATGCCCAAAAGTAAGTACAATACAACTGAAAAAGCTAGTACAACTACAGTAAGGTAAAACAGCAACCACTGTGTCATCCTCCAGGAATCCCACCTGATGGGTGGGTACAGATGGTCTCCTCAGCACCTAGAGTCCGTTTGACTGCTCCGTCTATGTCTCAACATGTGGTCCACCTCTGGATAACATCTAACTCTACAAGTAACTAACTCGATCAGTGATGTATGTCATCTACATCCAACACAACGTAGTACGTGCATAGCCCGTGCAGGGGTGAGTATACGGTTCTCAGTAGGGTCCCCGAGACCCACGGAAGTCTCCATTAATCCACGATGGACAATAAAATGAATTTAGATAAAATCAAATAGTATCAACAAACCCTAATTAGGTATATGCCCATAAAAATACCTATGTTATCAACCACATTTTGGCTCTAACTCTCGAGTCCTGGTAGAATGCAGCACACACAGGAAAGTAAGTCAGTCACATCGACGATAATGATTGAAAGTCAGGACTCATCTCACACAGTTATACATATTTTGTATAGCAATAGAGATAATCATATGTATTCACTAATTCATCTAAACACTCAGGACCCACACATGATACAAGACCAGCTAAGCTGTCAGACCCACACATGATACAAGACCAGCTACTCTATCGGACCCACATTGGATACAAGTACAAAGGTCAAACTGCCGGACCGACACAAGATACAAGAACAGTAGTCATTCCTGTAAACTTTCGAACCCACACAGGATACAAGAACCGTATCATCGCTGTCAAACCCACGGAGGATCCGAGTATAGTAGTCGTCATTGCCGAACCCACGGAGGATTCCAGTATAGTAGTCATCACTGTTAAACCCACGGAGGATTCCCATACAGTAGACGTCACAGTCGCAGACAAATCTAGGGTTCCCGCACACAACACACTTGATTCCGAGAGGGTCTGCTCCTTGAGAAAAGGGGTTATTACATCAACTATCACGAAGTGCAGAGTTGATATACCCTGAAGTTCCGTCTCATCAAAAGAAACCCAACGTGACAGATGTCGTATCAATCGGACGCCAGGTCTGAGAGTTATTGGCTTTTCTGTTCCAGGGGCCCGGTTGGAATTACACTCCGTCCTAACCCCTCTGATTTCCAATTTTTTTTCAAAACACACTTAGAGTATCGCAAAAGGACCATGTCGTCGCAAGGGTCCCAATTCCACAGAAGACACGTCGATCGGACGCACGGTCAAGAGAATATTCGAATTTAAGCGAAACGGGATTGGCCCATCAGGCACGGTGGTGTGGCGGGTCGGCATGTCCTGGCTCAGCGAGTCTGACCCTGCGGGGTGCGACCCTGCCCGCAGCTGGCAGCTGATCGACTAGCTGGCCGAGCAGAGCAGGAGTAGGGGCGGTTTTGTGAATCGGCGGCGCCGAGTGGCGCCTCCCCTCTTGTCGGGAGTCCGGAGCCTACCGGTCTCCTCTGGTGTGAGGGGCCCACCCGGGTGGGCCGCTGTTCTTCCGCACGAGGCATTTGTGGGTGTCGCAGCTACCTTCACACCGGCCGGCAGGCGGCTGGCCGGTTTACCGCCGAAAGGACCCATAGATCGTGGGCCGTAGTTCTCCACAGCGCGGCACTAAAGGGGTGTCGCGGTTCTCCAGTCTTGCCGGCTATAGCCAGCCGGTTCTTCTTCGGCCATGCAGCCCAGTTTCGGGCAACGGTCTCCACTTCCTGTACACCACCAAATGTTGTGGTCCTCTAATGGGCCGGAACACGTCCTCTGTTGTCGTCGATGCTTTCAGTTGTCGCAGCCTCTTCCATTACTGCCTCCATTTTGAAAAATAACAAGGATCAAAGGAGGGTCGTCTGGCCGTGTTCATTCGGCCCTCACCTTCCACGTTAGGCGATATCAGTTAGCTAAATCCATTCTCGAGAATTCAAGACAAACGAGATAATTAATTCATTTATAAATTATACAAAACCACTACCTTGATTTAAGGTTACTTCGTCGACGAGCCGTGGAAGATGAGCGTCGCGGAGGTCGGGCAACGCGGATGATGGTATCATTCCATCAACGTTGGAGGAAGAGGAATGTAGGTAGCGTTCTTTGTGGCATCACCTCTTTTCTGGACATGGTTGAAGAAGTGGAGGAAGGAGATCATGTTCCTCATGTTCTTCGCTGGAGAGGATGAAAAATGTTTCACCAAGATTTTCCCCCCAAATCCCATAGAATATTTTTCCAGGAAATGAAATTATAGGATTTTCCAAAATTGTAAACATGGTATATATTTCAAAAAAATCAAAACTAGATTAATTAAGAGGAATTAATTAATCTCATGAGTTGGCACATTCATGAGAGGTGGGAGGTGGAGAGGCTCTAGCATTAATGAGGGGAGGTTTCAAAACGTAAGAGGAGTAGAAGGGAGTTGAGGGGAGGTGAAAGGGTTTGGGTTTGTGTGGGCCCCACAACACTAAATCCTCTCACAAGTGGTTATGTGGGGTGTGGGTCCCACCCCAACTCCCCTTTGGAGGAAATAACTACCTCATAAATAAAATTTTACTATACAACAATTTTATTTAATTTTCTACAAATCCCCAAATTATAACATTCAACCCGCAAAAAACGCAACTATGGTAAAGGTCGCCATAAGAGAATACTGGGGCTGCGGGTTCATCGGTTTCCTTGGATTTCAATTCCAAGCACTTGTTTAAATGATAAAAAAACTCGCACGTACGTTTACTGAACGTACCCGAACAAAACATCAGAAATTGATTCTGGGCACACCGGGCCTCGGAATAAGGCGCTGTTAGAAACTGCGGACTCGTAATATTCCAAATAATTTACGAAAAAAATTTCCTTGAAATTTTAAATCTTTAAATTACCCCCACCTAAGCGATTTCCATCCCCGTAAATCTTAAACACACACTAGGGAAAAAATGGGGTTTCTGAGCATGCATCTGAGCCTCTCACTCTCATGTGCTCTCCTGGAGGTTCCCATGCTGCCAGTGAATGCACACCAGAGGAATCGACTGTACACGTAGGAACTGCTCCTGGCGATCCTCGATCACCACCGAGACCTTCATGAATTTCACCATGTCATTGATGTCCAGCAGCCCATGGTCGATGATGTGGGTCGGGTCGTGCACATATCTCCTCATCTGAGATACATGGAAGACATCGTGCACCAGATGCATCTTAGGTGGAAGGGTGAGGCTGTAATCCACCTCGCCAACTCTGCTGAGGACCTGGAATAGTCCGATGATGTGCGGATATATCTTTCCACCCAGGCCAAATCTATGTTTACCTTGTCGAGGTGAGACCCGTAGGAAGACATGGTCACCATACTCGAACTCCAGTTGTCCCTGTATCGTATCAACATTAGACTTTTTTCTTGATCTGTGTAGTCTTTATCTATTACCGGTTGATCTGCACCTTCTCTGTCGTAGCCTGAACCATCTCTGGTCCTACAAGTGCTAACTCCCCAGAGTCAGTCCAGCACAGAGGTGATCTACAAGGTCGGTCGTACAGTGCCTCGTAAGGTTCCATCCCGATAGTGGAGTGATAACAGCTGTTATATGCAAACTCTACCAAGGGTAAGTGATCCTCCCAACTGCGACCAATGTTTAGGACACATTCACGGAGCATGTCCTCGGGAGTCTAAATGGTCCTCTCAGTCTGGCCATCCATCTGAGGATGGAGGGCGATGCTCAAGCGAAGTTGCATCCCAAAATCCTCTTGCAATCCCTTCCATAACCAGGATGTGAAACGCGCATCTCGATCGAAGATGATAATTGATGGCACACCATGAAGTCGTACGATCGCCTGAATATAGAGGCACCCCAATCTATCTATTGATCCCTGCTCTCTGATCAGTAGGGAGTGGGCCGACATGGTGAGTCAGTCTATGATCACCCAGATAGAGCCGTGTCCTCTTGATGTACGTAGAATCTCCATCATGTACCGCTAGAGGTAATGTGTGAAACTCCCGCAACACTTCCTCCTATAATGCAATGGGTACCATGGTATGTCCCCTGAAGAGGATGACGTGCCCCCCTCCTTTAGAAAATCCACCAGGCACCTGCCCTGTGGATATCTGAGCACGTCGCGTCTCACAGGCAACGTCCCCAAGCCGCGCCTCTCTGACTCGTTGAAGAAGTGGAGGAGTGACTGTGAGAGACTAAAGAAATAATGCTCCATCACTATCCACATAGTATACCGGCAATGCGGCCAGCTACTCTGTCACCTCTCCTAGAAGCTGAATGCCCGATCTCCTGCTGAGAGCATCTGCTACAACGTTCCCCTTCAATGAAATATAGAATATCTCGAAGTAATAGTCATGGAGGAACTCAAGCCATCACCGCTGTCTGAGGTTCAGGTCTTTCTACGAGAATATAAACACGAGACTATGATGGTAAGAGTAGACTATTCAATGCTCGCCCATCAGATAGTGCCGTCAAATCATCAAGGCGAAGACCACTGCTGCTAAATCCTAGTCATGGGTAGCATAGATCTACTCATTCTGCCTCAACTTCCATGAACTATATGAGTTAACCGCTCTCTCTGGCATCAAGACGGACCCGATTCCGGTCCCTAATGTGTCAAAACAAACTACATACTCCACACCCTCCTCTGATAGCCTCAAGATGGGTGCAAAGGTCAATCTCTGCCTCATATGTTGAAAGCTCTGCTGGCATCTATCTGACCACACGAAGGGTTTCCCCTTCTTCTTCAAAGCTGAATGCGGTGCTGCATCTCTTGAGAAATCTGGCACAAATCACCGATATCATACTACCCTTCCCAGGAAATTCCGAACCTCCGTCACACTCCTGGGTGGTTCCCAAGAAAGAACTTCCTCGATCTTTGCTGGATCCACTACTACACCATCCTCCATGATGACGTGTCCCAAGATGTGAACCTCTCGAATCCAAAACTGGGACTTCGAGAGCTTACTATAAAGCTGGTTCTCTTGGAGTGTGGCTAGTACTACCCTTAAATGGTAGGTGTGCTCATCCTCAGTAGACGAGTAAATCAATATGTCGTTGATGAATACAACGACAAAGCAATCGAGGAAAGGATGGAAGATCATGTTCATGAAACTCATGAACACTGCTGGAGCATTGGTTAGGCTAAAGGGCATAACAAAAACTCGTACTGGCCATACCAACACCTGAAGGGCGTCTTCTGCACATCCTCGTCTCAAACTCTGAGCTGGTGATAGCCTGACCTGAGTTCTCTCTTCAAAAACCATCGTGCTTCCTTGAGCTCAAAGAGGTCATCAATCCTCGGGACTGGGTACTTGTTCTTCAGGGTCACATGATTCAGGAAACAGTAGTCGACACATAGTCTCAAGCTCCCAAGCACCTTCTTGGCGAACAAAATCAAAGATGCCCAGGGTGAGACACTGGGTCAGATAAATCCCTTCCCCTACATCTCCTCCAGCTATACCCGCAGCTCAAGAAGCTCAGTGGGAGCCATCCAATATGCTGGAGTAGATATCAGTGTTGTCCCGGGGTACCAGTCTATGTAGAAGTCTACCTCTCTGTGAGGAGGTAGTCCTGGAATGTAATCACAAAAAAAAATCCGCATACAGATCCACCAAAATAGGTAAACCCGGACTCTAAACATCAACCGATCTGAGGACGAGACTAGCCAACTGATGTGTGTTCAGCTTCCCTCTCCTCAGAGTAAGTCCATCCAGTGGTGCAATGGCTCCCTTATCACTGGTGAAGGTGAACTTGGTCCCATCCGTGCATGCACACATATCTTTGCTCCTAATAAAGTCGGTCTGAACATGGACTGTAGAAAACCAGTCCATACCCAAGATGATGTCGTATGTCCTCGACGCTGCTACAAGAAGATCCCAGCCGAAGCTCTCTCCTTCTAGAGTAAGCTCACACTACCGGATCCAATGCGTAATCATCGAGACTTATCCCGTAGGAGTCTCTAGCCGTAATGATCGATCCAATGGCTCCGTCGGAATCTCCAAGCTCTGAACATGGGAAGTACCAATAAAATAATGACTCACACCTATGTCTATATGTATTCCAGAAAAGGTGGAGTAGACACAGATATTACCTCAAATTATCTCAGGTGCATATTGGTCGTAGGCTTTGACTTCCTAGAGAGGAGGCCGCATCTGTCTGCCATCTCTCTGTGGTCGGGGTAGACCTCCTGGTGGTTTTGGTGGTAGAGCCTCGAAACATTTTCCACCACCCGTTGCCCGGCCTGCTTCTTTGCCTCATCTGCCTGCTCCTGACCGACCACCATCGTCGAACCTATGCCTCTGCCTGGGAGGTCCCTCTACCGTCTGCTGCTCATCTGCATGGTGGGTCTGGCAGTCCTGAGACATGTGGCCCTGCCCGCCGCATGCATAGCACTGCCTGCACCTTGTAAGGATTGCTCTTTTTGGTGTTCCACACACAACCGAACCTGTATCCTGAGGTCTCCCACCTGATGGCCTGGTCTGCTTGGACCTCGGTGAGAACTGTCTATGACGGCTGCATAAGACTCTACTACATGTCGCCCTATAGTGGTTCTTGCTGCTGGCGACAGCTCAGCGAGAAACTCTCCACTAAAAGAGCTCGCTCCAGCACCCCTGCCTGGGCCGGGATGCTGAGGGGAATCATTGAAGCCCTGATCTCATGCCAGAGTTCCTACTCGATGGTCTCAACCCTGAAGAACGGGTCTTGTACCATATCCGTGGAGTAGTGTGAGAGTTTCGTGAACATCGCAGAGTACTGAGCTACTTTCATGCTGCAGATGAAGTAACCGTTGAATCCGCACTGCATGAAGGGTGGCTAGAACAAACTCCGAGAGGAAGAGACTCTCGATGTCCCACCAGAGTAAATATGACTCGTCATGCACCTGGTGCATCAGGATCCACCATCTACATGAAATTGTGTACAGGAGACTCACAGCAAGGATCACCATATGGTCGGCTGGTGTCCCTACCAATATGAAAACTCTAATGCCAGCCGCCAGCCAGTCCTCAACTACCTATGGGTCCGTCTCTCCACGGAACAATGGCGGCCTATGTCACTGGAACTCATGAAACAAACTCAGGCGGCATGCACTCTCTGCTGCTGGGGCTGGTGGTATCAGTGGTCCAGCGGGTAGAGGTGTCATTGGTACCTCCGCTATGAAGGGCCCCTACACCGAGGCCTCGTCGTTTAGTGGGATACCATCTCGTACGTAAATCAGAACCCTAGATGGATGCCTTCGTGGGGCCATCCTAAAAAGAAACAGGTGCACCACGGTCAAAACAGTATACTTGATGACCTGACCCAAAGTAATCACAAAGAAAACTTTTGTAACACACATGCATTTAGTGTTTTCGTGCACTGAGTCAGAAATTAGAGGTCAGGGTCCTGGTGTATGGATACGTCGACCGCTGCACCATCACCGGACTCCCAGGACTGCAAACCACACTCAATACCCTAAAAACTATTACATCACAGAAAAGATTGATCGGAGTCCCAAGTTCTGTGGTAGAACCGACTCCTCTGATACCAATTTGTCACGACCCGTCCTCGGGGCCTGTGCCATGACTACCCCAAGCCCGCCTTCCATTGGCATGGGGCTTGTGAATATCACCAAAGGCATAAATCCCGAAAAAAGGGAATTAATTTCCTTTATAAAAGTTAAAAAACGCAATAGTGTACATAACAGAATTAAGCACTATGTAATACTAAATACAAACGTAAGTGTTGAAAGGAAATGGGCTGGAAATATAAGCCCAACAGTAAGTACAGTACAACTGAAAAAGCTAGTACAACCGCAGTAAGGTAAAACAGTGACCATTGAGTCGTCCTCTGGGAATCGCACCAAAAGGGTGGGTACAGATGGGCTCCTCAGCACCTCGGGTCCATCTGACTACTCTGTGTACGTCTCGCCAAGTGGTCCACCACCGGGTACCGTGCAACTCTACATGTATCTACCTCGATCAGTGTTGTCCGTCATCTGTATCCAACACAATGTAGTGCGGTCATAGCCCGTGGAGGGTTGAGTATACTGTACTCAGTAGGGACCCCGAGACCCCTGAGGGTCTCCCAGAATCCACGAAGGATAAACCACATAAGAGAGATACAATCATGAAGTATCAACCAACCATACTTTGGTATATTCCCATACATATACCTAAGTTATCAACCACTATTCGACTCCAACTCTCGAGCCCATGCGCAACCCATTCCACACATGAATGTAAGTCAATCACATCAATGATATTGATTGAAATTCAAGACTCATCTCACATAGGTATATATATTTCGTATAGCGATAGAGATGATCAGATGTATTCACTGATTCATCTAAGATTTCGGACCCACACAGGATACAAGACCACCTAAGCTGTCTGACCCACAAAGGATACAAGACCATATACTCTATCGGACCCTCATAGGATACATGTACAGAGGTCAAACTGCCAGACCCACACAGTATACAAGAACAGTAGTCATTGCTGTAAACTGTCGGTCCCACACAGGATAAAATAATAGTAGTCATCGCTATCAAACCCATGGAGGATCTTAGAATATTAGTCGTTGATATCGAACCCATGGAGGATTCCAGTAAAGTAGTCATTGTTGTCAAACACATGGAGGATTTCAATACTGTAGTCATCGCAGTCACAGCCAGTTCTAGGGTTCCCGCACACTACATGCTTGATTTCAGGAGGGTCCGCTCCTCGAGCAAAGGGGTCGTTACCTCAACATTCCTGAATTCCAGAGTTGATGTACCCTGAAGTTCCGTCTCATCAAAATAAACCCAACGTGACAGACGGCGCGTCAATTAGACAACTAGTCTGAGAGTTATCAGATTTTCCGTTCTTGGGGCCCGGTTGGAATTATGCTCATTCCAAACTAGGATGTTTTCCAAATTTTTCCAAAACTCACTTAGAGTATTTCAAAAGGACCGCATCATCGCAAGGGTCCAAGTTCCGCAGACAGAGCGTCGATCAGACTCATGGCAAAGAAAATACTCACATTTAGCGAAACGGGCTCGGCAGGTCAAGCACGATGGGCTGGCGGGTCGGCTCGTCCGGGCTCTGTGGGTCCGACCTGGCTGAGGGGTCGGCCCGGCATTGCCCGCGGATAGCCGAGAGGAGTGGGGGGGGGGTAGTGTGGTTTCAGGAAACGGCGGCACCAGCCCTCCTGCCGGTCGGTCGTAGTTGGCCGGTCTGCCCCGGCGCGAGCGACCCGCAAGGGTGGGCCGCTGTTCCGCCGCATGCGGCACTAGAGGGTGTTGTGGCTCACATCAGCCCAACTGGCAGGGGACCGGCCAGTTTGCTGCTGAAGCGGCCCGCGGAGCGCGGGCCGCTGTTCTCCAACCCGGCCGGCTATATCTGGACGGTTCTTCTTCGGTCGAGCGGCTCGGTTGCGGGCTGCAGTCTCCTCTTCCCGCACGGCTCCCAGTGTAGCGGTCCTCTAATGGGCCGTCGCGCAGCCTTTGTAGGCAGCCGGTCTCCTCCTGCACAAGCGACTCAGACTGTTGGTCCATTTTTCCTCCGCATGCGGCACCAGCGGGTGTCGTGGCTCCCTTCAGCCCGACCGGCAGGAGGCTGATCGGTTCACCGCAGAAGGGGCCCGCGTAGTGCGGTACATGGTTCTACAGCCCATCCATTTATATCTGGCCGGTTCTTCTTCAGCCGAACTGCCCGGTTATGGGCCGCGGTCTCCCCCATCCGTGTAGCACCCGGTGCAGCGGTCCTTTAAGGGGCTGACACGTGACCTCCATTGTCGCAGCAGCTTTCGTTTGTCTCTGACTCTTCCATTACCACCTCCATTGCAAATAATAACAATAATCAATGAAGGTCCATCAGGACGTGTTCATTCGGCACGTGATCTCCACGTTAGGCGATAGCAGTTGGCCGAAGAAATTTATGATAATTCAACACAAACGTGATAATTTATTCAGTTATAAATTATACAAAACCCATAACTCGATTTAATGTTAATTCGTCGATGAGCCGCGGAAGAGAGCGTCACAGAGGACGGGTGTCACAAATGACTATTTCATTCCATCAACGTTGGAGGAATAGGAAGGAAGGTAGAATTATTTGAGGTGTCGCCTCCTTTCTTGCCCCGGTTGAAGAAGTGGAGGATGGAAATCGTGTTCATCGTGTTATTCGCTGAATAAGATGAATAAATTTCCTCCAAGAGATTCTCCACAAAGTCCTTAGAATATTTTCCTAGGAAAATGAAATAATAGGATTTTCCAAAATTATAAACATGTCGAGAATTTCAAAATAATTGCAAACTAGATTAATTAAGTGGAATTAATTACTCTCAATAGTTGTAACATTCATTAAAGGAAGGAGGTGGATAGGCTCCACCATTAGTGAGGGGAGGTGTCAAAAAGTAAGCTGAGTTAAAGGGATTTGAGGGGAGGAGAAAGGGTTTGGGTTCGTGTGGGCCCCACCTCATTAAATCCACTCAGGGGAGGTTATGTAGGGTGTGGGTCCCACCCCATCTCCCCTTTGGAGTAAATAAGTAACTCTTAAAAAAATTGTACAATACAACAATTTTATTAAATTTTCTACAAATCCCCAAATTATAACTTTCAACCCGCATAAAACTCAACCACGGTAAAGGTCTCCTTAAGAGAATACCAGAACTGTGAGTTCATTGGTGACCTCAGATTTCAATTCAGCATCAGTTTAAAATATAGAAAAACTCACATGTATGTTTACTAAACGTACATGAACAAAAATTCAGAAATTGATTCCGGGCACACCGGGCCTCAGAATCAGGCACTGTCAGAAACTGCAGACTCTTAATATTCAAAAGAATTTAAGGAATGAAATTTCATTGAAATTTCCAGGTCTTTAAAACTACTCTAGGAAGACATTGAGAGTCACTTCCGGTCAGATTTTGTTCGAGCCACCCTTTGTGTGGTGTGGATAAAGGAGTTATTACATCTACAACAGGGTAGCATGGCGGTAGCTCAATACTCAGTGAGGTTCACCGAACTATCACGCTACTCCACGTACATGGTTCAGGACCCATTCTTCAGAACCCAGAACTTTGATCAGGGACTCAGGCATGAGATCAGGGCATCGATGATCTCTCTCAACATCCTAAAGCAGGCAGGGGTGCTGGAGCGAGCCCTTATTGTGGAGAGTTTTATAGATGAGTAGTCACCAGCAGTGAGACCCACCATAGGGAGACATGTAGCAGAGTCATCTGTAGCCAGAAGTAGACAGATGTTGCAGTGGTCCATGCAGACTAGGCCGTCAGGAGGGTGACCCCATGATATAAGTACGGTAGTGCGGGGCACATGAGACAGAGCTAGCCATACGAGGAGCAGGCAATACTATGCAAGCGACGGGCAGTGTCACATGGCTCGTGACTGCCCGACCCACCTTGTTGATGAGTAGTTGACAGTAGAAGGACCTCCCGGGAAGAGGCATAGGTTTGACCATGGTTTTACATCAAGAGAAGGAGGACGAGGAAGAGGAGATGTCTGAGTAGTAGGTGGTGGATGATGTTTCGAGGCCCTACCACCACCACCACCAGGAGGTCCACCCCGACCACATGGAGCTGGAGGACAGAGGTAGGATCAGCTCCATGCAGTCGAGGCCTACGACCATGGTGCACTTCAGATGATTTGAGGTACTATATGTGTCTACTCTACCCTTGCTGCAGTACTCATAGACAGAGGTGTGAGTCATTATTTTATTGCTACTGCCCTTTTTGGAGCTCAGAAATTCCGACGGAGTCGTTGGCTCAATACTTACGACTAGAGACTCTTTCGGGAGAAGACTCGATGATTAATAATTGGTTCTGGTAGTGTGAGTTTACTTTATGAGGCGGGATCTTTGGGTGGGATCTCTTCATAGCAGCGTCGAGGCCTTACAACGCCATCTTGGGTATGGACTGGTTATCCACAGTTTATGATCATATTGACTGTATTAGGTTGAATGTGCGGTGTATCCATGAGGATGGGAAGAGGTTTACCTTCACCAGTGATAAAGGAGCCTTTGCAGCGCAGGATGGACTTACCCAGAGGAGAGGTCATCCGATCACACATCAGTTGGCTAGTCTCATCCCCAGAGCAGTTGATGTGCGGAGTCCGTGTTTTCCTATTGTGGTGGATCAATACGCAGATGGTTTCCCTGATGATCTTCCAGAACTACCTCCTCATAGAGATGTGGAATTCTACATTGAACTATACACGAGACGACACTGATATCTACTCCATCATATTGAATGGCTCCTGCCGAGCATCGTGAGTTGCAGGTATAGATATTGGACTTGCAGGGGAAGGGATTTATCTGACCCAGTGTTTCATCCTAGGAATCCCCGATTTTGTTTTCCAAGAAGGCGAATTGGAGCTTGCGGCTCTGTGTCGACTACCGTCCCCGGAAGCAGGTGACCATGAAGAACAAGTACCCACTCCCGAGGATTGACGACCTCTATTACCAGATCCAGGGAGCACGATGGTTCTCGAAGATAGACCTTTGTTCAGGCTTTCACTAGCTCAGAGTTCGAGATGAGGATGTGCAGAAGATGACCTTCAGGTGTCAGTAAGGCCCCGATGAGTTTTTTGTTATTCCCTTTAGCGTAAGCAATGCTAAAAAAATGTTCATTTGTCTCAAGAACATGATCTTCCAGCCTTACCTTGATCACATTGTCGTAGTCGTCTTTGATGACATACTGATATACTCGACTAATGATGAGGATAATGCCTTCCATTTGCGGGTAGTACTAGACACACTCCGAGAACACCAACTTTATGATAAGCTCTCGAAGTGTGAGTTCTAGATTCGAGAGGGTCACATCTTGGGACACATCATCTCGGATGATGGAGTGGCAGTGGATCCAGTGATGACTGAGGTAATACTTTTTTCGAACCACCCAGGAGTGTGACGGTGGTATGGAGTTATCTGGGACAGGCTGGGTACAATCAGATATTTGTGCCAGACTTCTCCAGAGTAACAGAACTGCTTTCAGCATTGACTAAGAAAGGGAAAACCATCGTGTGGTCAGATAGATTTTAGAATAGCTTCAAGGAGATGAGGATGTGGTTGACTAGTGACCCCATCTTGAAGCTTCTAGAGGAGGGAGTTGGGTACATAGATTACTGCGACGCATCAGGGATCGTACACGGGTGTGTCCTGATCCAGGAGCGAGCAGTGATCGCTTATGGTTCACGGTAGTTGAGACAGAATGAGAAGAACTATGCTACCCATGACCTGGAGTTAGCTGCAGTGGTCTTCGCCTTGATGATGTGGCAACACTATCTGATGGGAAATCATTTTACAGTCTAATCTATCAACCAGAGTCTAAGGTACTTATTCTCGTAAAAGGACCAGAACCTGAGACATCAGTGATGGCTTGAGTTCCTCTAGGACTATGAATTCAAGATATTCTATACTATTGGGAAGGGGAATTTTGTAGCGGATACTCTCAATAGGAGATCAGGCATTCAGCTGCTAGGATAGGCGATAGACTAGATGGTCGCATTGTAGATTTCCTTTGTGGATCAGCACGGAGCAGCCTTTCTGTAGTCTATTACAGTCACACTTCCACTTCTTTAGAGAGTCAGGGAGGCTCAACGTGAGGATGTTTACTGCGAGGCATGAGGTGCACAGATATCCACAGGGCATGCACTTGATGAATTTTCTGAAGTTGGGAAGCACATCATTCTCTTCAAAGGATGTATCATGGTTCGAATTGCACTTCAAGAAGAAGTGTTGAGGGAGTTCCACACATTTCCTTTAGTGGTACATGAGGGAGTGGAAAAGATGTATCAGGAACTCTAAAGACATCATCGATGTCTAGGTATGAAGAAGGTTGTACTAGTGTTTGTCTCATGATGCCTCACTTATCAGCTAGTGAAGTAAGAGCACCAGGTTCCAGCAGGATTAGTTCAGCCCTTAGAGGCCCTAGAGTGGAAGTGGGACGAGATATCCATGGATTTTGTGATGGGACATCATTGTACATCCAGGGGACACACCTCTATCTGGGTGATTCTTGACAGACTCACCATTTCATCACACTTCCTACAAATCAAAGAGAAGGGTTAAGTAGAGATATTATGACCCCTCTTTGTGAAAGAGATCGTGTGGCTTCATGGTGTTCCATCAACAATCATCTGCAATTGAGATGATCGTTTCACATCCCGGTTATGGAAGGGGATGAAGGAGTCTTTCAGGAGGGAGCTTTGCTTGAGCACTGCCTTCCATCCTTAGAGGGATGGTCAAAAAGAGAGGACCATTTAGACTCTCGAGGACATGCTCTGTGCATGCATCATCAACTATGGTCATAGATGCGTGGATCACTTACCCTTGGTAGAGTTTTCATACAACAATAACTACCACTCCACCATTGGGATGACACCTTTAGATGCACTTTACAGTAGACCTTGCAGATCACCTCTGTGCTGGACTGACCCAGGGGAGTCTGCACTTATGGGAACGGAGATGGTCCAGGCTATGATGAAGAAGTTTCAAATCATCTATGAGTGGATGAAGACTACAAAGAGCAGGAAGAAGTCCTATGCTGATAAGAGACGAAGACCACTAGTGTTCGAGGATTGTGACCACATATTTTTATGTGTCTCACCTCGACGAGGTATATAGAGATTTGGATGAGTAGGAAATTTATCTCTGCGATTCGTCGGATGTTTCCAAGTCCTTAGTAGGGTAGGCGAGGTGGATTACCGCTTGGCTCTTCCACTTCAATTACACCAGGTGCACGATGTCTTCCACGTATCTCAACTGAGGAGATATGGGCATTGCCCTTCTCACATCATCGTTCATGGGGAGCTGCACATCGATGAATGGGAATCATTCACGGAGGTTCCAGTGGAGATTTAGGATTGATAGGAGTGGGTCAGGTGTGGACGGTCGATACCTCTAGTGCTTGTTCGCAGGCAGCACGACAACCTCTAGGAAAGCACATGGGAGCTGGAGGCTCAGATGCGTGTTTAGAACCCCCAATTGTTTCTTTAGAGTGAGTTTTAGCTTACGTGGACGTAAATACCTGAAGTGGGAAGAATGTAAAGACCATGAAATCCCATGGAATTTTTTTTCATAAATACATGGGAATTTTACGAGTCTGTAGTTTCTGACGGTGCTAGATTTTGAGGCCCATTGTGCCAGGAATCAATTTCTGATGTTTTGTTCGGGTACATCCAGTAAACGTACATTCAGGATTTTATATCTTTTGAACTGGTGCTCGGAACTAAAATACGAGGGCACTGTTGAACTTACAACGTTAGTGATTGCTTAGTGTGACCTTCACAGTAGTTGCGTTTTATCGTGAGTGGAAGATAATTATTGGAGGTTTTTAATTAATTTGAATAAAATAAAGTATTCTGTTTATTTTATTAGTGGTGGTTAAAACCATAAAGTGGTGGTTAGAGGTGGGGGCCACCACACCATAACCTCCCATGAAAGGTTATGGTGTTGGGGTCCACCCCCACATAACCTCCCTTGGATGATTATTAGGTTGGGTCCACACGACCTCTCTAACTCCCTGGAACCCCCAATTAAGGAATATGAACTCTTTACTTCCCCCAAAAAAATTTGGAGCCTCTTTACTTTCCACCATCCCTCATTTTGGTTCCAAAACACATAAGAATTCATTAATTCCAATTAATAAATTTGATGTGATTTGAATTCTTTTTAATTATTTTTGTTTGCAGGGGAATAATAAAATAAGAGTGGATCTATTATTTTATTTTTGTGTTGGCGATTCTTTTTAGGGGGAAGGTTGAGAGGACTTCGAAGGTTCTTGGAGAATGACATCCTCTCCAATGAATAATAACATTCTCTCAAACGAAGAATGGCATCCTCTCTGAAGAAGAACATGGACGATGCTGTAGCCCGGGATCGGTGGCGTGTGACGGGCACAAGGTACAACGACGTCTTTGTATTCCTTTCCCGCCCCATCGACAACGTTCATAGAAATGAGGTTGGGGGATTTGAATTATTTTTAAATATGAGAATAAATTTCTGTTTTTTTTCATTCATGTTTTTGGTTTGGAAAGCCAAATGATATCATATGACGAGGAGGTTTCAGACAACACGAACATGGCCCGACCCTCCCCCTTTGTTTGTTTCTGTTTGATGACGATGAAGGTGGATCACAAAAAGGAGCTGGTGGCGCTTCACCACTGGATCATCGCAAGGGCGCAACACAGCCATGCTTCACAGAGGAATCGAGCCGCGGCCAGGTAGGCCATGGCGGTGCCAAAGGGGCACGGTGCAGTTGCATCGTGCTAGAGAGGAACCACGGTCGGGAGGGAAGTTGCGGATGGAGAAACGTGGAGCCCTCGCACCGCGCGCTGGAGCTGAAGGCTGTGGCCAAGTCGGGTAGTCGCGGTGGTGGCATGGCGCCATCGCGCCACGTGGAGGGCAGTAGGACCGTAGTGTCTCCAAGCCGCAGTGGAGGTGTGGAGGTGGCCGGCCGAGCCGACCGTCGTGGAGCCGGACAAGCGGGACCACCTGGGTCTCAAGGCTCTTGAACCGGAGCAATGTGCTGGTTTTGTTCGACAAATTGGGGGGGGGGGGGGCGCACCCCCTCCAACTTGTGGCCTGCTGGGCTGCCATGGGCCAGCATGCCATGGCCGGGCCACCCCTTGGCCGGGCCACCCCTCAGGCTGGGTGAGACTTAGATGACAGGATCCTCAATGGGTATGAAAACGACAATACTATAACAGGATCCTCTATGGGTTCGACAGTGATGACTTCTATACCGGGATCCTCCATGGGTTTGACAGTGGTTACTTATGTACCGGGATCCTCCATGGGTTCGACAGTGATGAATTCTGTTCCATGATCCTACGTGGGTTCGAAAGCGCTGATATTGTTCCAGGATCCTACGTGGGTTCAACCAAGGAGATGATTCCGAGGCTACATATAATCATCTCTACCCCTCTTCATGTGTTGTATACCTGTGTGAGATGAGCCTTGACTTCAATCATTATCATCGAGGTGATTGACATTACTTCCTTTGTGGACTAGGTTGTGCTACGGCTCAAGAGTTGGAGCCGGACTATGTTTGGTAAAATAGGCATATGTATGGGAATATACTTAAGTATGGTTGGTTTATACTTCATGAATGTATCTTACTACTATGGTTTACCCTTGTGTAATTTGGGAGACCATCAGGGGTGTCGTGGTCCCCTACTAAGTATTGTTATACTCACCCCTGCACGGGCATCGCACACACCTTGTTATGTTCTGTGCAGATGATGGTCAGTAGTGATCGAGGCTGAGGGTGATGGACGGGAGGCTGCTCCGAGCTGGACTAGACGGGTCGTACATCAGGTACTAGTTGTTCGAGTTCTGTACCTACACATAGGGTAGGATTCCTAGGTGGACGATCCATGAGCTGTTTTCCGTTTTACATGTACTTTTACTTTTGTTCAGTTAGGTTTGTATAATGGACCCCTTACATTCATCACACTTTTCTTTTCTATTTTAGTACTTGTTACTTCTATTACTTGTGTTCAGACTATGTGAGATACATGTTTAAAGGCAATGCCTTCCCTTTTTATTAGGCATTCACCTTTGGGGCTAGTCGACATCCTCTGGCACATGGAAGGTGGGATTGGGGTTGTCACCGCACGGGCCCTGAGGACGGGTCATGACAAGGTTGATTAGGTATTTGAAAAAGGGTGGAATAAGAAACAACTGGTGAAAATGGAGGAATAATGAGGTATTATTTCCCAAAAATCATCAAGGGATGTTCGAGAATTTCACCTTCAAAAACAAGGGTGCATGGTTTGGCTGCATAGTTGTCCAAGAAACGAACCATCTATGATCCAAGCAAGTAATTAATTGTTCCCACGAAGGGGATTGGCACATGGTTTGATTAACCAGGTGTAGCATATGAAATATTCCTCTATTAAAAACTTCATATGGATTGCATAGTCATGCGCCTTTTCTCGCACCGTTTCTCGAAAACCCTAAGGCCCCTAACACCCCATTGGTTGCAACCACACAGTTTATAGAAACCATGTCTGATATATGGTACATTTTCAACTAACTATGCAGACCAGAATACATATTTATTTTTTAGGAATATGAAATCAATAAGAGCACAAGTTTCACCTGAGACCTCCTTAAAACAATATGAGTCATTATCAGGGCCAAAGAATGTTTCTAAAACCAAAAACTAATGGTCTATACCATTAATAAAATATGGGATGTTACAACTTCATTATATAAGTCAAAATTCCCATAATATTCCATTTAGATGGAGGTGAAATGTTATCAAATAAGAGATCTATCCACTACGTATGTAAATTAGATTCCCACTCTGTGGCATGATCCAATGCATGTCTGCAATGTCATATGGCCTAGACCCGAGGGACTGACATACCTCAATGATCCTTCATTCTCTGATAGAAAATATTTATTGGTCCCTCCTCGATTTACACATCTACCACTATCTCAATAACCATGGGGTCGAATGAATTAGATTATTTTACATGAAAACAATTAAGCTAAAATACACAGAAACCCACTTGCATGGTATGATGCCTTTGAGGTATAAGAAACCAGTTGGCCCCCATCCCATCTCTATAAACTATCTCTAATGTTCTGACATACTAAGTTGATATCATGACATGTAATTATATCATTATGTGACCCAATCTTGTAAATATAAAAATTAATTCCTAATGTCCCACCCCAAACAGTAGAAGTCATTGGCGAAGACTGGTATATCAATTTTATTGTTAGTGAGATATAGCTATACACTAATGAATCAACTGATCATTTTCTAAAGTCACATTAACAAGATGATGACCTAATATAGATGCATCACCTACTGCTATCCAATATATAGGTGAACAATATGGGCTATCATAAAGGGACTCATACGGAGCTTTCTAAATTTCATCTCAAAAGCAATTAATGTAGGAAAACTCTACAATATGAATAATATTTTCTAATGAAACTACAAAATCAATGAATCTAGATCTATGAATATACTCAAATATTTGTATCATCCACTAATACTTCTCATGAATGTGAGAGTGATATTACATGATCAATAGAACCTATGAACCATGTTCATTTTGTAACAATATCATAAAACATGATGTAAAGAGGGCATCTAAATCCAAAAATATCGAATTAAAAACACTATGATGCAGAATTATTTGGTGAATATAAATCTATCCTAGAATATCAAGAGAGAATTTCTCCTAGACCGTTGCTAAGTATGAAACCTTGTTCATCAATTCTACGATATCCTAAACGACATCACTAACTTAGTGGGATCGTAGAAGTCCTGATAGAAAATCAATGATGAATAATTTATATTTTTAGATGCTAATGGAGAAAGTATGTAGATGTTATCAAGGTAAATAATGATATTTATTCATCTAATGAATGGTGGTGCATTTCATGATGATGCCTCTACTATTAGTCTTTATTCTTATCCACCATTACTGGCAGCTAATGTCTCGATACATCATGGTGAGACCATAGAGAACATACCACACATAGGCATGAATGTCACTAATAAACTCTTAATGTATACTAGATGGAACCCAATCATTCCCAATGGAGATAAAGGTATCATTTAAATTAACCACGCAAATATTTTATGGGTTCTCTCATATGATGGACTCCTTCCAAACCAGGAACTCAAAATCAAGAAACTGCCGCATTTAAACCCACCCCAACATTCATAGTTTCTAATACTCCTTTTTCATGATGATAAGAATCATCTAGTTTCATTTCATAAAATATCTCCATCATCTATGACCCACTATGTCCCTCATTGATGTCTTCTGTCAAAGTCTCCTAGTTCAAGGAATATTCTATGGTGTTTCCCTTTCATGGTGTATATGCAAGATCAATGTTGAATGATTGTTGGTATTCCACCAATTCATACTATCTACGATTTAGTTCATGTTGTGTGGATATGTATTGGATAATTTTATGATCCATTTAAAATATTAATTTCTCACACAATAAGTACTTCCTCTAACTATTTATAGAATGGGCCATGGATTCTTGCTCGAGGTCATGTGTTTGGTAATTCCAATCATGATTCCTCAAATAGTGAAAATAGTACTATACATCCCAATCACAAAACCTAATAACTATCACTATCCCAATTCATGAATCATCATATTAAAAAATATATCTTCATCCCTACTATAGAATAATTAGGATTTCCAATGAAGTTAGTATCACTTATATCTCTTGAAATGATTCCTCACAATGTTTAGTCCAATAAAATTTCATAAAATTATTGCTCATTACTATAAGTGGTGAATATAGGCACGATTTGTCAAATATGAATAAACTATAATAGCCAGTGATCCCTAGGGATCTATTTATCTCTAACACATTAATGGGATACTCCTAGGAATGCATGGTGCTCACTGATTCTGATTAAATAGACACAACTTCATCAGATATGATATTACCCCAGAAGATAAATTTTCTGATCCAATATTTTCATATACTAAGATTCACATATATCAGGTTCTCTATTAGTTTACTTAGTATTATCTAATTAGTATTGGATTTTTCATGTCTTGTGTTTGAATACAAAAATTTGTCTTCCGTGGAATGTACCATAATATAATCAACATATAGGTGGAAACCAAAATTCATCAATGCCATTAATGAATCCTATAAATTCATTATACCTTAAAAAATTGCCAAATACTCATATAGTACATTCCTACTATGGAACATTTCATGTGGTATGATTAATGACCTCACACCAAACAGATGTTAGACCGACCTCAAATCAATCACAGGGAAAATTGTTTCTCTTTAGTTCTGGTCAAAGTGGTCATCTATCTAGAGAAGTGGACACATGGTTTTTACCATAATCTAGATTAGTTTGTGGTAACCTCTAAAAAATATAATAGCACCATCAACCATATTTGGATAAATATTTACGTGAACCCATGGATATCATCTTCTTCAGATAAAACCCTTAGACTCTAAAACATTTATCATGTTATTAAGTTCTTATATCTCTATAGGTGGCTTCCAATATAACATAATATAAATCCTTTTCACACCAAGCTCATGTTTTATAGTGAAATCAACCTATTTTTCCTGAGGTAATCACATGAAATTTTCTAGATGTTGTCTCCAAAATGATCCACCATGGGAGGGAGTACTACTAACAACATTCCCTAATCACTCATAGAGATACTTACATATAGGTAATCACTCCACCAAAATGAATACTATTGGTTATATATTGAAAATATGAGACATAAAATTCACATATAGGGATACTCATGTTTCTCATAGGTGATAAGAAACTTACCAAACAATGATAGAATTCTTAGTAGGCTAGATAAATCTCAATCTAAATTATACTGAGGTTAAAATTGATATTGGTCTCCTAAATGACGAAAATACTACACAAAAAAATGATACCCAATCATTTTAATGTGGCACCCCTTGAAAATATTTATACACTCAGCTCAAACTCCAAAAAGTGTGTAAATGTTCCTAAAACAATTGTAACACTCTATCACTAAGCCCATACATTACAAATTTTCTTCACATAGAAAAGAATTTGAAAGAATAATATCAATGAATTTTGATAATAATGTGGACTATACAAGAATAGATACTATAACATTAGATGGTCGTAGACTATACCCCTTTGGAATAGACTACACTAAATATATATGGATAGAAAAATGGACATGCGATTCATTCTAGGAATCTTGATTATTTCCACCATGCTAATACTGAAACAATGAGACATGTGTACCTTGACTATGAATAACACATTGAATAATTTTCATGTATGATACAAAATTCAATCCAATTTTGGTGTCACTATTCCAGCAACAGATAGTGTTTTTGGCATGGAACCCCATGCACATGGAAATTTTATAATGAATCAGTAGAATTTATGGAGGTGACTTATCCTACCGCAAGCCCTAAACATTATCAATATCCTCAAAAACTAGAAATTTTTATTGCATGGCCTAATAAAATGGGGAAACACTAAATAATAGTCAGTGTGTTCCACATTTCTGGTAATTCCACAGTGTGTATCCTCAAAACATGACTTCCTTCCACACAGTAATCCACTACACTTCTTTGAAGATGAACTGACATGTTTCACACTACCTGATTCACTCAGTTTTTGCTCTATGATGAGGTTCTGGTTCACAATATTTGAATGGTTCATAAAAAAAATGCATTCACATTTTAGTGGATAAAATATGATTGTTCATCACCAAACCTCTTCAATGTAGTTATATCATCCCCTGTCATAGTTAGGGAAATACAATGTAATATAGTGATGCGAGCTGAGTATTCCTTCATTGAGATGTCACCTTGATGAAGGTACATGAACTCATGAATGTCATCTATTTTTATGGTATAAGTAATGATCTAGTCAATGAAGGATGTACAGATGTCTACCTAGACCAAACACTTCTATCAACCAGCTTGAGTAAGAACATCCCAACAATGATTGTGGAATCAAATAACACATTGCTTGCGATCTTGTACCTCCAATATGAATGCATATAAATGTTTTCTAAGCTAGTGAACATGGTATACATACATGAATCAATATACTAATGTCCACCATCCCAAATAAAGTTGGGGTTTTTGTACTGGAACTCTATGATCAGCTCTATCATGGTAGGGGTTGGTTGTGGGGAACCCTAAATAGTCTGCGTAAACTAAATAAATCTATCATAGAATAGGGATTTTTAACCCTCTAGATTATATTGAGGAAGTTCCTAATGTGGAAATATATGTGTTAATACTGTTGGATAAATCCTCCACCCCCCCCCAAATAGTTGAGTATGCTCATCACATCTCTGCTGTCAAAAAACATGAGGAACTCATAATGGGATATTTGTACAACATTCAGTTTCATGCATCTGGTAGAATTTATAACAGTTATGAAAATAAGTAATGAATGGGTAGGTATAATGCCTACATATATGCATCTTGCAACACATTTTTTACTCTACGAGATGGGTTGGGGTGATAAGTACGAGTCAAAGAATAAGAATAGTATATATTCATACATCCCATTACACGGTCATGTCAGGATCATGGTCTTGAATTTCACATATTAGTCGAAATTTTCATTTTAAAGGTTTTTTATATTTTTGTTTATTTCTTTATTTAAATTTCATTAATTTTTGAATTTTATGGATCACCATTTCCTAATTATAAGGGAACATACTCCTTATAAATTGAAATGTTGCATCCACCAAATCATACCAATAACTGGTTATATCCCCTATATATAAGGGTCCACTTCTTAATATTCCATACAAAGATACATAATTTTTCTACTTTATCCTTGTAAGTAAAATAATTTTAGGTTATGGTAAAAATATTAAGTGTTACTAATGTTCATAATTCTTACAAGGAAAATTGGGAAATTTATTTATATAATAATCCAATCACTATAATTCATAACAACCAAGTCACAAAGAGAAATCATGTTTAATCTATGAAATTTAAGTATAAGATAAATATATAATGAAAAAAATGAATGAATTATTAACCCCATGGTGACTAGTATCATTCATGTCCATGGTATTCCCTTGAATCATTAGGAAAATGTGGAATCCACTATTTAATATCAAAAAAATAACAATAAAATCATAAAGAATGTTTTTCACTCTATAGTAACATCCATTAAACTGTAATAATGAAAAAAATAACCACATTTATATATCACAAGTAATGTCATGTTCCTCCGTATGTGGGTTAGCTAATCATAGTAATATGATCATATCCAATGTATAATATTAAATTGTCGTATTTAAACCCACATAATAAGACAAAAGGATAATATCATTGATTCCACATTGTACTGTGCCTCCAAGAAATCCACCTAAATGTTCCCTTAGACAGTGGACCTAAAGACTTCAGGAATTCCTCCATGAATTCTAGATTCAGAAGACTAGCATTAAGTTCCTTGGTTGTGTCTCTATGGGGATAATTCCAACACAAGTCAAAGTGGAGGAAAAATTATATATATTTATATATAATGTAAAAAAATAAGAATACGAATATTAATTAATGAAAGAATAATAGTATTATTACCATCATAATAAAACATGAAAACTAAATAAACAATAATTAAAAGATGATAATAAATAAATACAATATTTAGATGATCTTGGTGGTGTAGCTATACAGAAATCATCCCACATGGGGACATGGATATAAGAATATACTAAAAACCGGAAAAAATGATGAAAAACATTTATAACTAACATCCCAAGTATAGGATGGATCCCTGGACAACATATTCTATCATAGAACCTGAAATAAATAATCAGTGGTTGATCACTTCCATTTATCTAATCCTACTATAATCGAGTAGTCATGGTTACTAGAGGCCTCCTAGGTTGTTTATAAGATTAAATCCCAGTATATCACCACCAATGGGGTATAGATAAATCCATTTTGTGAAATATAAAATTTTTATTCTTCCATAATTCATAATGAAAAAATAAGTAAATTAATAAATAAACTAGACAAGGTTCTAATTGGATTCCAATCAAATTAACATTCTTTAGCCTAAGAATAAAACAATAATTTCTTATATGTTTTAAAAAACAGTTAAAGTTTATTTCAATTGAAAAAAATATCTGTATGAAATGTTGATTTTCACCACACTCATGTCCAATTAAACTCAAAATGAATCCCATGTAACGATCTTGGGGCTTAATATGATACTAATGCCTAAGTAACCCTCCTATGGTGACCCAAGATTGATGTTCAGTGCATCCCTATTTTCATGTTGTAGATAATTCATGGTCTAACATAATATTACATCCCATGTATCACATATTGGTTCATGAGTCACTCTTGTGGGAAAATATAATCATCATTCCATCGATAATGTCCTTGGGGTATCCAATAAGTTACTGGTGTTAATAAACTATATGTAAAAGAAATAATTCATCGAGATCCCTCCACGGGAATAGATAGTGTCACACTTGGTTTGTTTATAAACCAGATAAATTATAACAAGGGGGAACAACGAGTCCATCCAGAGGTTCAATACGTTAGAATCCTTATAATCTCCCTTGACAATAATATGAAAAATGTTAAACATGAAATAACCATATATATAGTATAACTAAAATTTTATTTCATTTACATTGAACAATTGTATTATAATAATCATATAGGTTATGGAATTAAATTAGGAAACAAATTTATCTAATATGGTATGGGGCACATGGCCTAATATCATGGCCATTTTAATTGTTTCAGAATAATTAATTGTCTCAATGAAATGAGTATAAGGAAACACCGTCATGGGAGTTTTAACCACTAATGAAGAAGGGAAACTAAGGATAAAAACTAATAACACCTATTTGGGTGACATTAATCATGTTGATAAACCCAAGGGTTGGATTATCCATTAAATCATTTCACAATTGACATGTCAATGGATGGGGAATCCCCATAGGACGTGTTGTATTAAAAGGAGAGGGTAGGTCTAATGATGGTGAAGTTAATGGAAGAGGTTTATTTTATAAAATAATTCCACTCTCGCCATTATTATTCCCATTCCAGGAAAATGGATCTAAAATTAATGGATGAGGGATTCTAAATATTATGGAATTCTATAATAGGGCTGCATGTAAAATTTATTATATAATTGTCTCTATTATTTATATTGTTTCACAAGTAATATAAAAAATAGGAATCAGTGATATGATTATAACCTTATACCTTATTCCAAAGCTAGAGTGGCATGTTTATTCTTTATCCTAATAACTATGAATAATGGTTTCTAAATGAAGAAATTTTTTGATATCACAAATCTTCTAGAGATGTGTGCATGAACATGGTTGAGAGGGATTCTCATGAGAACTATTTCTTTCCATAATCGATCCATACGATGTAATATTTGGTACATACTTGTTTTCCAAGGT
The DNA here is from genome assembly GCA_963277665.1 of Viscum album. Lineage (NCBI taxonomy): Eukaryota > Viridiplantae > Streptophyta > Magnoliopsida > Santalales > Viscaceae > Viscum > Viscum album. Next base: position 902,374,325 of record OY728122.1, on the reverse strand, counting down.
ATAATAACTTATTAATTATCATTGTAGAAGATTTAATTTTCTTCATTCATATAGTAATAGATTCAATTTTTTAGGATATTAATAATTCATTATTGAGTGAGTGGTATTTTTGAGCATGAATCTAAAACCCACCACTCACTATTTGTTATGTTTTCCAATGGTTTAATGGTATATTTAAAAATCAATATTCCTTTGGTTGTGGAGTACAATATAGAAATATCCTATGAATATTTTCTATAAATACCATCACATTAAGAGATGTAGATTATTTTAACATGTACCCCGGGATAAAACTAATTTATTATGTGCCATATTGAATGGCCCATAATGAGCATCAAGAGATGTGGGTTACGATGAAGGAAAATCGAGATTATTGTTTTATCAATCCTAGTGTGTCCATCTTCACAACTTTAGTTTAGTATAAAATGTTGGAGGACTAGAAGATGAATATTTGTGTTAATTATTTTCATCTAAACTGGATGGTGATAATGATCAAGAATACCATGATAAGTAATTATAGCATATTAAGTATGCTATGATTTGTGAGTTGGCTCTCGATGATTGATCTCATGTATGACTACCACTAGTTGAGGATTCACCTTACTGATATTTGTAAGATAGAATTCTGATTCATGTATAGATAATATACGTACCTAGTTATTTAGTTGGTTTGTAAAATTTCACTACTATATTTATAGATGTTGTGAAACAGTTCTACAATACATATATAGAATGAACTTTTTCGTCATTAATAACGTCTCATTTAATCTACGTTGGATGAATAATATATAGAGAAAATGAGGATGTTCCTAGAATTAATCTAGTAGGAAAACAAATAAGAAATACCATGAAATGATAGTGTTTGATTCATTACATTCATGATTCAATGACATTTAGATTTGAGATGTGATATTTCGTGGAAATAGAGAATAATTATTTTGGGATGTCATGGGATCTTTTAAAGAGTGATTCAAAGGTTTAATTTCATCATGAATTGGTGGGGTACTAAAATTGATTGTGCAAGACATATCTACTATTCCATCTAATTTAAATGTCCTAGTGATTATAGGATAGCTATTTTATTTTGGAAAATAAGTTTTTGAGAGATTTCATGGATCTGAGGCTAAGGAAAATTGGTTCTCCGTTGTTCGGTCCTCAATAAAAGGGTGTGGAGTAGAGAGTGTTTTACAATGATTCTAGAGATGGGATTAGTTGTGTATTGATACAGTTTGTAGAAGTTAATAGATATGGGTTTAGGAACATTGAACCCCATAATAATCACTATATGAATCACATACAAGATTTACAAGACTGTTTCATTTCATTGAATATGTGGATGCACTACGTGATTAGAAAGGGTTTTTTTATTTAAACATTGCACTAGAGGCTTATGTAAATATTCACTCATAGTGATATGAATGTGAGAAATATTATTTAGTTAAAAATTATTTATAAATATTACTTTTACATAGAATATATTTATAAGAAGGTAATTGTGGTGGTAGATGCACATTGTAGAATGTATTGTAGCCGTATGGTAGATGTGGAATTTGAGAAGCTCGCATCATTACAACCAAAAATGATGAAGGAGTGCATTTAACTTTTTTTATTAACTTGTATAGAATCCACCACTTCATTAGTGTATAATATTTTAATAGCTGTGATACATCAACTATGTGATTATACACAACTACATATCCTATTTATATACAATAGATAGAATTTTTGATTGATTCAATCATGCCATCTTTTTTACTAGTATGAATAGTTATTTTGATAATTTTTACTTTGGAGGTGATGAGGGAGCATCACACATCCCCCATGGTAATAAATATATTTTAGTAAATTTTATATATACTTCATTTTCAGAAATTTTTGTGAACATTTATTGGATGAAGTATTCCAATATTTGTGTCTTGGAGTCTCATTTGCTAGCAGGTGAATGATGAGAATCCAGTTTAAGAAGGAATAATATAAACTGTTGATGACATGACCATATATGTAATCGAATAACCATGTTTTCTAATGGGGATTACATTGAATGATATAATATAGAATGATATCTGGGTTATTTTTTAATGACTTATCAACTCAGAAAACATTCTTAACATTGATGGTTACAGTTCAATTTTGGGTCTAGGAAATTTTTATATTGGTGGAAGGATTCCAACATCATTGGGTACCCTATTAGTTATCTTAAACCATGTATCTTAGTTTGACTTATTGTTGTGGGGAGGAATTCATTGTGATTTATATACCTCATAGTGGATTTGTACAGTGCTTTACCCCAAGACGGACGACCACACCGATCAGACGATCCAGGTGTTAGAAGATATTCATATGGAATGTGTGTTTGACATCATTTTGAATTAGGAAGATAAGTATTCATTTAAAAGGATTTATTATAATGATATATATATCACTATTCTGTCCAAAATTTTCCTTTATAGGACCTTTATGAGAGACACAATAGTTCACCTTTATAAAACATTATGATTGGTGAGGCATCACTTATTAGGATAGAGATGGTGCAGGAAACAATGAAGAAGGATCAAGTGATCTATGACCATATATGTTCATCCTAGAGAATAATTTAATATTATATAGATAATTTTATTACATCCTTTGAATTTACATAGGGAGGTAGTCTTTTCAATAGAGTATTTTGATATAATGATTTCAAAAATTTTGATCGGGATAAATTTTTCCTTGAAGTTCATCGGGCCATTTAAAATAAATTAGAGGGTTGGAAAGGTTAATACCTCAGATCCTATCCATTTTATTAGTATTTAGTTAATGATATATTCTATTTTTCATATCTATATAGATATAAGAACGATCATATACATTTTATTTATACTGGAAAGCTAAACATCAAGGATATATACACCTTCCTAGAGTACCTAGTGGTGATCGAAGATTAGAAGGGGAGGATCCATCATGGATGTACCATCCCTTGCTTAGTGGTCTTGGATAGTATGGGACCATGAAAGAGTGCTTCTCTGAGATAGAGAGTCACATAAAATTTTATTGTGCCTACCTTTCTTATATTGTACATTTCGAGTTGAAAAGGAATAATAGATGGTTTAATGTAATGATGATGTTATTTATTATAATAGTTATTTCAATATATATATATATATGAGGATTTATCTACATATTCTAAACAATGTTTTTTTTGTCTTTGGACCCCATCATTATGATATAAAAATGGTTAATATATTACATTTCCCACACATTTGTAGAATCATTATAAATGGTTTTCCTATTTCTTGGTGCCTCATATGTGAAATCCAAGACCATATATGATTCTAGAACATGGATGTTTTAATATTTGCGACATATTATTGGTTATCCTTGGTTGTTATAAGTGAGGTGACCATTGGAGGATTCTTTTAACAAAAAATTATACAATACTCTTTTTCATTAGATTTTAAAACCAATACTAATCCTATATAAGTAAATCTATTGGATGTTTTTTCCTTGGTTATAGAAATAACCATGGGAAGATTAGAGGAGTGTTTTGCTTTGTTGATGGATTCAAATTAGAGAAGAATGATTATATGATTGATGTAGATCGAGAGGCATGATTCAAACATAGAAGAACCTATTCATCACTAGTGAAAGACATCGTTATCATTGATAAATCCGAAAAAAGGTAGGGATTTTTATTTTGGAATTATACCCTTTTGGTTTTATATTTATGGACACATTTTCTATTAATAATTATTTTTCATTACCCATCATTCACAAAATCCTATTTTATAATATTATTTGTTTAAATCTGTTATTTTATATAAAATTTAACCACCCAAGATCCAATATTTATTGATTTTTTCTTGGATCACTAAATATAATTATGATCGCCAACATCTTATTATTCTTTTACCCCATTGTTAAACAAGTCATCTTCCATTTTACAATGAGTTTTTTTTTGTTCATTATTGACAATATGGAATGAGCATGATCGAACTAAAAGATTCATGGTGTTTAATTTAATTCAATATAGACAGGATTTTTTGTGATGGATCATGATAGTTTCATAATTTTTGGATGATATTTATGTGTTTGGATACCCAAAATGGTGGCAGAAATACGGTGGACTCATCCATGGTTGATTTGATTATGTTTTATTACCACATGATTCCATAATTAAAATGATATGTATGTTACCATTGGGTTTTGAGATGTCAAAAGGTGATATTAGAATCCTTATAGATAGATATGAAAAACTTTTGAAGAACAATCATTACATCATATAAAAACCGAATGGGAATATGTGTACATTGAAGAAGACATGTTGGGTAGAGAACTTGCAAAAGTAGATAGTGTATCGAGTGATATAAATATTACAAGAAATGTGGAACCACCAAATTTCATGTTACCCTTTATGAGAGGCACGTAATGTACATATTAATTACAATGGAACAGAACCCAGAAAAATTGACATGAATTGAGTACCTAGTCATAACAATGTAAATAGACATAGACAGAATACAAAATCATGAAATTGCGCATGGAAACTATACATTGTACATGTGTACATGAAAATGTACATGGGAACAAGCTATAAGTTCATAGTCAGGCCAAAGGTGGTTGATATATTTTGTGTATAATTAGTCAAAACCATCTTGGGGGACTTGACATCCCATGATGTGTCCATGGGAGAACTTGACAATGAAATAATACATGTCCACATGTTTTGTGGCCCCATGTACATGCCATGTACATTTCCAATTATGTTCAACCATTTATATCTCATTATATGGAAACCATATTTTGTCACATGTGTAGAATATCATGAGTTTTTCTTCTATATAGATCATGATGGTACCCTTTTGTGGAATATGATAAATAAAATGAGTTTTTTTATCATGATCCTTCTTCAAGTATCACTTGATGAGTCATGCTAACAAGGAATGATCATCTGAGAGATGTTGGGGTTAGTGAACCTAGGAATCGATATGGTGGGGGTCCCTCATACTCGTTAAATAGAAAAATTATATACTCCACGATAAATTAAAAGGGTATGGGTCCTCTATATATGGAGTGTCAATCTTTCATCATCCAACTCCTATGGGTATTAGGTCCTCCAATGTAGTTGTGGGTCCCAAACCAATGGAGTGATGTTGTGTGAATAAGTCCACTCCATAATGAAATGTGTGAGGTTTCATGTGATTCTAGTAATTAGAGATGGAAATTTTGAGGAGTATGCATACACATTCTACATATCTGGGATTTGTAGATGGAAATACCTATTATCTACCATATAGGTATCTTTATGAGTTTGTATATACCAAAATATATTAATTTTATTTTTTTACCTATTGCTCCGTGTTAAGAAGGACTCGATTGTACCATTATACAAGTCCCTAATTAGTTTATGAGGAATCCTATTCAGTATATAAATATCAAACAATACCAGGGATTTTCCTACATTTTTCATGTCTTGTGAAGATAAAATATGGGTTAATAACGACATGAAATGAGAATATTTGTACAATGGTGCATCATTCATGATTAGTGGTTAGACCTGGGGAATATGAGTCAACCAATCTCAGTAATCATATTTTTTGTTTTTTATTATGTAGTGACTTTTTTTCATTTGCATATTTATATATATTAATTTCATGAGAGGATTTACTCGATATGATGTAGGATATTAATATTCCTTTGAAAATTAACAATAATATTTTTTCTATTCATATAGAAACATTAGTCAAAATCATTTTTTGTTTATTACTTATTAGTGTTTTTCACCAGAGAATAGCCCATTAAATGTATTCATGGGGTTGTCACACACATACTTCAGCGTTTTTGGTAATAGAATTCATCACAAGGTATATAGTTTAGAAACTCTATCATAATGTTCCCATCCCATGATATTTATACATCAGATCTTTGAATAACGAATCTATAAAAACATACCATCTCGTTTCATAACACCTCAACAACTATAGATGGGTTTACTATCTCTCATAAACTCCATACATTGAAGAATGATATTGGGTTCTATCCCTAGTAGTTTGATTCAGAAATTCTAATTTTATGTTAAGATATTTCATATTTTTTTAAATTAACAACATCTACGAGTTTTCAGTTTTTGAAAAAAAGAATGATGTCTTATGTGGCCAACTGTATTCTATACGATCCTGAATTTTTATTTTGTTTCCAGAAGATTCATAAATAATGGTATGTTTTAAGAATTTGTGTTAAAGATAAAATATACTCCCCAAAACAACTCTTACAAAACCTTAACATTACCTTACACCATGAGAATGATACAGGAAATTTAGAAGTGAAAAATTTCATAAAGGATGAGCATACAAACCCATAAAAAAGGGCATAAAAGTATTATGAAGATCCCAAAAGTCATATTGAATGGGAATAAGTCTTTCATAAAATACTTTTCAAATGTATCATAAATTTTAATAATATTTCCATATAAAACAGATTATGTTCTAAAACCATTTTCATATAAAATAAATATATAATTACAAATAATTCAATCAATTTATATTTTGTTGAAATTCCAGAATATTAAAAAATATATAATTTCAATATATTATAACGAAAGAACATATTTTCATTATTATAGAAGAATAATAATATATTAATCACTAATTGATAAATTATATATAATTCTCTCTTAAATTCACATATTCCGATGAAAAGTATATTAAATCGCCAAAATATATGTCGAAAACTAGAAAAATAAGACTATTGGGGATATAGAAATATTTTACAATATGAATTGAACATAAAATAAGGAAATGGGGCAAAAAATGATGTTATTAAATGAAATAAAAAATTGATATGTTACCAATGACATCACAAATATTTTATATCCCTTTCCTAATAAACCAATATCAATAAAAAATACATCATTTAATTTATGTAAAATACCCAAAAAAACATTTAAAAATAGACTAAAAAATCTAATTCATCTCATTATGATGATTTGGAACAATATAAAACGCATAATATTGTTCATTAAATATGTACATTTAAATGAAAAAATAAATTAAAATTTTAGATAGAGGGATACTTGAAAATAAAATATATTGTAATTAGTTGAAGGTAGATTATGAAAAAAAAATTAATGAAAATTATTTTACCCCTAATTCTTTTGAACATTATTTTATTATATTGATTACTTTTTTCTAACCTCATATCCATTTCTTATTCTTATTTCATTAACATTTATTTTTCAATCTCTATAAATTTCAAACATATATGAGTTGTCTATTTGTAATATTACTTTTTTCCAAATGGTCATATCTCTCCCTTTTCAACTATCATTTCATTTTTACACACACTAAACATATCCCACATTTGTTACCCTATCACTCCTCCCCCATTACCAAATCCTAAAATTTAAATCTCATTTAAAAATTATATTTTTTTTCAAACAATTATGACAATAAATTTAAACAAAACAATTCATTTTTGAAAAATAAAAAAAAAATTACTTTTATAAAATTCATTGTATAATAATATAATTATTATACAAAAATTAAATAATTTTATAGAAATATAAAATTGAATATATTATTTAAAACCATCCAATTATATACAAATATTAATATTAATTGTTTAATCATATATTATATCCATTAAATTTTGAAATATATATAATTATTCCCCCGTTAAAAAAATAATAATCTAAAAATTTTAAATGAATGGAATCAGATGATACTATCCTCCAACAGAAATGATAATCATCTATTGGAATCAAATAATTTATAAAATTTCACTCTACACCAGAATAAAGAAATTATTTAACCCAACATACAATATTCCCCACCATATGATTTAAAATATTAAAATGAATACATATTAGAAATTTAATAATCCAAAAATGTTTAGAAAACATATATCTCATGAAAAATATAAAATCATTCTAGTTTTCATATTTTGTTAATATATATTAAACTCATAAAAAATAAAAATCATCATACATTCACTAAAGTAACATGAAAATCTTCAAAAATCAATAACTACTATTTATTAAAATCATTTACATCCTTTACAAAAAACGAATCATGTAATAAAATTACATTAATGTATTCATAACCACATCATATACTAAAAAACACTATAACATAATTATGTGACAAGTATATAAAAGGATCATATTTATATGTTCAAGTAAAAAAAATTGCTTAACTCGTCCAACAACTTCTTTCTTTCCTCGCTTCAATGGTAGCTCGTAAAATATATTACATTATCCAAAAATGAAAAATATATTTCACAAGGAATATTCAGTTATAATCAAGAAAAAATGATTCCATTCAAACCAATTAAACATTAAAATTACATTAACGATCATCTAAAGGGGGTCTTTATTTATAATAATGAATGTACATTCCCTTTAATGTAAATTTATTAATATAAAAACAAATCATTAATTTTCCAATTGAACGGTTGACACATAACATACAAAATAATTAAAATGGGTCCTAAATATAAAAATAACAATCCATATATTAATTTTATTTTAAACACACCCTACACATCATTAACCCATAAAAACATTAAATTTTTTTGTATTGTTTTTTCAGACATCCTATACAAGAAATCCTATTAATTTTTTTATTATATAACATCTCATTCATTAAATACAATAAAAAATATAATCATCATTATTGAAAAACAATAACAATATATCCATAGCCATCCCCATAAAAATTAACATTCATTTAGCACATTAAATGTAATTCCCATGTTCAATACACTATTATAAGAGTAATTCATTTCATTTGACTTCATGTGTTATCATTGATTATATTATATATAATCAATATCATCAATAACAAATTAAAAATAGTACAAGATATCAACAAACAAAACATATCCAAAAATAAAATTTCTAAATTAATTTGTATACCATGGTGAACAATTTATTATTATATTCATCTGAATGAATCGTTAGAATTACTATTATCTATACAATATTTTCAACAATTTTTAAATAACATAAATTCCTATAACAACATTTTAATTAACGATTTAATAACCCATTATATATATAATATAATGTAGATGATAATGTATTATTTATTTCATAAAATAGGGTATTCAGTTAATAAAATATACTTTTTCAAGCATATTATTTTCCCCTATTGAAATTTTGAAAAGTAAAACATATACCAATCATACAGAATGTAACAAAATAATTAAAAAACCAGATTCCCACATCTCTCAACATATTTACTATATATAAATAAATATATTCACACCTTTGGATCAGAACCATTGTATTATCACTGTTTTCAATCATTTACTATGATTCAAAAAATGTCACATCAATTATAAGTTGTTTTGAAAAAAATAAGGCATAACATTGAATATAAGCATTTATTATATATTTCATATAATCATATATACTCACAGGGAATGAAATGAAGTTATCAACATCCCAAATTAACATTTAAAAATTCCATTATAGATTTACCTTTTCATGAATAAGACTAATAGTTATGAAATTTTTCATATTAATATGAATATATTTTTAAAAAAAATGAATTTTCAAGATAATCAACGTTAGAAATATCTAGTTTATTTTTCATTAGTAATAAGTAAACTATAAATATTATAAATGTTTTTATCATTATATTTAAATATTTATATGAGAAAGCCTAATAAATACATTCATATGTCACTTTAAAAATAGTAAATATATAACTATTATTTATATATAAAAATTGAAATAAAAAATTACAACCCTTTATAAATTTTTTTATGCAAATTATGGCTGTATAAAATTACCATACAATTTTTAATACAGCACTCAGATCCATATATATTTTTAATACTTGGGTAAATGTGGATATACAAATTTTTTTAATAAACTAGTAGAAATTTACACACACACATATATATAAATATATATAATATAAAATAATATCAATAAATACATTTGTGAATGATTTAAAAATTGAAAATTTCTTGATCTAAAGTTTTATTCTAGGATATTAGACAAAATCCTCATCTAAATTCATATAGTTATATATTAGGCATATAAAATCAAAATGAAGTGGATATGGTGTAGGGATGGTATATGGGTACTCTTTATACAACATGATTATATATATATTAATGATGATGAGAACCAAAACTCTAGGTAATTAAAACATTTTATATTCTTATATGATAAATTCATGAGGACTTATCATTATCTACCTATATATTGAGACTAATGTTTATACACTTCCCCAACAATCCCCTTAATATTTGATAAATTGAATTTCTCAATTGTTAGCTTCTTATACAAGTTTGAACGATGATAGAAATATATTTCCCCAGGGATTCATCGATATTACAAAACACTAGTTGAAATAATCATATATAGGTAATTAATGGTATGTAATGTCCATATAGATCAATACATTATGGGAGGAAGTGATATAGTATGAGTGTGTAATATTTTCAAAGCCCCATATCGATATAATAAATTAATTAATGATCCATATTTTTATTATATAAATAATTGAACCATATCTTTCTATATTAATGTTTGATTAGTGGTAGATTCATGAAAAAGATATCATTTATCTCAACCAAGATAAGAATGAGAGTGTGTTTTTCTAAAATTATATCCAAATCAGACCTAAGATATAGGGTATGTGTTACATAGATTTAATAATATATCATAGCACCGTTGATATTCAAACCCTTTAGGATACATAAAATTACATTTTGAGTCAATAGACACTTCAATCACCAAAATCCAAATCAAGGATTCTCTTGGAATTATTTTAAGACTCCTTGTGTGTCTATCTTTCTAAAATAATATTCAACATATATTTTCTATTCCCAAAATCTTATGGACTAGAAATTTATTAAATAACATTACAATGTTTTTTTGAACTATTAATTTTTAAAAATAATAAATCAATAATGGGAAATCATTAAAGATATCATTTATATTTAACTAATGTAACATAATATTACCTTAATTGGTTTTTAGGAAAAATAAAATGATATAATAATAATAATAATAATCAATCAATTTAATCATTAATTTTATATTTATCATTAATCGTTCACTTCATATCATATATAAAATAAAACATAATAACATTCTATTTTATCATTAGTCGAAAAAATAATAATAAAATTTATATCATTTATTGTAATCATTAAAAACATTCCATAAATTTCTAGTTAATTTTACAAGATCCATTCAAAAAAATATTTCAATGAATTATATAATATTGAACATGAATAACACTCTTAAAAATCTATTGACATAGCCTAATCATAAAAATCATTATTAAATTATACATAATAACATCATTTGATTTATCGAAGGACCCACATAAAAAAACAATAACCATTTAATAAAACATTCAATATATAATAATCACAATATCTTGTTATTTTAACTTAAAAAATAGAATAAATATGATCTCATTCAACCCATAATACATGAATTTATTAATGTATTTTGTTTTTCCAATGGTTATATTTTTTATATACATTTTTGTCACTTAAAACATTTAATAAATATCCTTATAATAAAAAAATACAGTTCTAAATTTAACAGTAGTAGACCATTTTCCATTTCACTAAGTGGATTAAATATTACATGTTTTCGACAGGAAGATTGATATCCATAACTCTACATTTTCAAATTCCCATATATTTATAGATATTAAAAAAAAATTTAATAATAAATTTCTCATATTGGTACTTTAATGAATCATTACTTAATCCCATTATAATTATTTATAACATGAACACATAGATTTTAATTTTTATAATAAACTCATATAACATTAGATCAAAATGGAAAATAATCAATATGTATTACACAACATTATTTTTAATATCAGTTTTTAATTATATTAGAATATCATTTTCGATGCCATATACTAAAAATAATTTATTAGTTTAAAAACTATATAGTTATTTTACTGAAATAAACTACTTAAGAAATTACAACACAAAAACAATCTCATTCATAGTATAATATATATCATTTCATTAGATATGGATATAATAAATTTATCCCATTATACCACCAAAATTATGTGGGTATATTACCATAAAACAAATTTAGTAAAAACAATTCCATATTTATAGGGAATTGTTAACATCATCCATGTTTTTTTTGGATTTTTACCGTAGTAAAACATTTGTTTTATTTTCAATAAATATTCAACAACATAACAACATCCAATAAAGTAGGTATCATAAAAAAATAACATTATTCAAATTTTTAATATCTCTCTCATATTTGATTTGGATTCCATGGAAAAATTTCATCAGGCCTCTAGTGTTGACCTTGAACATCAGAATCAGGTGACTTGTTCTACGGGTCTAAGGATTTTTCTTGGAGAGAAATTTGACTAATAATTTTTCATTATGTAAAATAAATTACAAATAAATCATTATTGAGAAAAAAAATAAACTGAAAAAATAATATCATTAGGAAATTATAATATCATGTAACTTATATCATATTAAATCCAAATAAATAGGATTAAATTATAACGCCCATGAATCATTGTGATTACAAAAGAATTTCAATACATAAATCGAGAAAAGTGTGGACAAACCGTCCATATAAATACATAGTTGGAAAAATAAGTCACAATATTTCACCAAACAAAATTCCCTTATCTAAAGAGTCTTTTATCATTATCTATAAATATCTTAGAGATAATTTTTATTCATAGGTGGTATGTACTTATTATAAATGGGAATATATTCAAAATAGAACCAACTGAAACATCATACATTTCATGGAGTAAATGTGTGATTATATTCAACCATTTTAAGAATAAACACATTTAAAATAAATATATATTTCCTTAAAGTATTTCATAAGAGCTACAAAATTTAAATAAATGTTCTATAACAATATAATCTTTTTCCAATAGTTATAGTTTATATTTCAAAACTCATAAGATAATTTTCATAACATATGAAAACTAATTGAATCACATACCAACATATTCCAATAAAATTAAATCTCATCACTAAATATATCTAACCCATGTCATATCATAATTAACAAACACAAAAAAAATACAATGACAAAAAAGAATAGACATTAACATAACACCCAATAAAAAAATAAAGGCCCCTAAAAGTGATCGCCATCTGTAATCCTTATCATATCATAAGATTATATATAAATCAGTAAATAAAAATAATTATTTCCTGCATAATATTCACAATTTATAAAAAAAAAATTTCTATATTAATAGAATGAGTAAATTATAAAAATCATTAATAATTCAATTTTTTGTATTTATATATTTTTTGTTTAGTATAATCTAATGTTATTTTACCCAATATAAAAACTACATATCATCAATTATATTATAAAAAATATTACAAATAATTATTTTTAGTTTTATCTATACGATTTACCATATATGCCAAATTTCTATATAATAACCAATATAATATCCCATAAAAATAATTCTATAAATCATCCAAATATTTATTTTTAATCCTTAAATGAACGTTATTATTAAACTATTTTTTTAAAAAAATAGATAAATTTTGTGAACTTAATGGGATAAATTTCAATTTATTGAATAGAAAAATTCATATCCCTATTAAAATAGTGTAAGAGGGACCCATAGAAAACAAAAATGACATAGTACAATAGAAATGAACCCACAAATATTCCATTAAATTGGATATTTATGTCATAATACTTCTATTTGAATAACCACGAAAGGAAGTTATATTTCGCATATTTTTATTTGTTTTTAGGATCTTCATTAAAAATGAATTCCACATTAAATCAATAATTTAATTCATAATTATCAAATAAAATAATGATGTAATAAATCAAGAGAATAAAAATAAAATAATTAAATTTATTAATTAGAAAAATATTCATTTATCAATTAAGAATTATTAAATGGTTAAATTCTTATTAATTCATTAATTTAAGTTACAATTTTGACATTAAACATCCTACAATTAAGGTTTTTTTTCAATCAGAAAATTTAATTAACTATTATTATCCATAAACTAAAACATTATTCATGATAAACAACGATTCATGTAGTGGAATACATATATAAATAATTATCTCCCCAAAATTTCTTTTTAAAAGTATTCCATGTTTTATGTATAGTTTATTAACAAATATTATTCAATATACACATTAGATAATTTAATTTGTTGAAGAAATTATGTAAAATGACTTTACGATAATATTAACGTGAAATATAAAAAATACATAATTTTATGTGATACATATTCCTAAAAATATTAAGTTAATTGAATCTATAAAATGAAAACACTATTTATGATGAACTAGAAGGCATATGATGATATCAAATTTACAATATAAAATAAACATGAATAATTTAAAAATAAACCCATAGATTAGGTTTTTCCCATTTGGATGAAACTCATGACACCAACCACACTCTTTTTGGATCATAAATGATGTATATAATATATTGATTTGATAAATTTATATTATTGACAGTGATTATATAATATAAGCGATAAGAAGTAATGATCATATATCTTATGAGAATATTTTTAAAAAAATAACCCACTTGGGTACTGAAAAATTCCAATAATTTTCCATATTTAATTTTCTATAATGATATATGTATTATTTGATTTTCAATTTTTTATCAGTTGGAACAACACACAAATTTGTGAAACAAAGTTAATAAAATATATTTATCTGAATGAAATGACCATATCATTTATCATATCTCTATTTCTATTTACCAAATATTGACTCACTCACTTGTTTTTTCTACAGACACCCAACACATAAGTTCTGTAATGTGATCCTCCCTACCAGACAACTATTTTGTTTCTAATATATTAATTAAATTTAATAAATAGCATAATAACAGAAAAATAAAAAAAATATAAAATAATACACAAATATTTTATATATTATCCATAAATTACTATTTCAATTATTTACCATCATAAATAATAATAAAAATATTTTTAATATTATCCATTTAAATTAAAAATTTATATTTAAGTGTATAAAAATTAAAAATATATATAATTTAAAATTTTAGCATTATTGAAATTAACTAAAAATATTAAACAATAAATTATAATTTATAAACAAATGAGGAGACACAAATTTGATAAATGATAATAAACGTCACAAACTTTTAAGGCTATTATCTCATATTATTATAATTATACTTAAAAATACCACTATATGAGTAATTTGTGTTCTTATATTAACATTGGATTAAAAAAACATCTATGAAAATTCATTTGGATCATCTTGTATGAACCTTTTCTCATTTAATATATTATGTTATTTAATTTTGGATTATATAAAATGTATTCCCAATGGGGTGGTCACAAGTGCTCATTCAACCATCTAAATATTTCAATGATCATATTTATGTTTTTATTTAATGATAGATAAAATGATCAGAACATCATATAACTCATGGTTTATTTTTTAATAATCTATAGAAATTCCCTATGATACTTCTTTCCAAAACGTCTAGACTAATTACATTTTATCTTGAAGCCCTATTAAATCTAAATACTATGAAAAAATAAAGTTGTTGATGAAATGTGATCTTATAAAATGATGTCTATGTCACTCGATTTATATCAATTCCAAATATAAGATTTCTCTCCATATGATCTATAAGGCCCCATGCCTTAAACATTACTTAATCTTGAGTTACTTCAAGAATACACGTTGAGGATCTTTTTAGGTTTAGTGTTTTAGAGAATTAGATCATAAAACATGCATTAGATTCTACATTTAAACAAAGCTGTTAAATAAAAGATAGTACTCATTTTTCCCATCAATAGAATCATATTTAAAATAAAACATGGATTCTTTCTTGACACTACCTTGACACTATCATCACATCATTTAACTTCCCCTTGACCTATGAAAACCATTTAAAAAACATGGGATGAGCATAAAAAGCTCAGTAAGGGATATAAAAATATGGAAAGAAAACATGAGTACATGTATACATAAAAATCAATGAAATCATACATTACTCATAAAACATAAGTACTTTAACATACCTCTTCAAATCATGAATAAATCATAGAAATCATAAGATATAAAGGTAACTTGAGGCATTCATAACATTCTTACGTAGGAAGTAACCCTCTTGGTTACGTTTGGAATACCCATCACAGTATATTCCCTAAATCACTTTAGAGAAACCTTAATGTTTAACCCCTTCGCATTACCCAATGCATTGGAGAGCTATATCAGGCTCACCAGCCCTTAGTTTATCACGGAATCACCCATCTTCATAATAATTCCCAAGGACCATAACATAATTGTATCACATAAAACATGCATAAAGGAAAGATAAAATTTCCACATTTCGATCACAAGATATCAACACAACACATTGATATAATAAAAAAATTATGAAAACCATTTTCAATACCAAAATAAATGAAATTTAAAACATGGTATTTATTTTTCATTTAAAAAAATATGGCTTGTAGAGGAAGCCGAAACTCAAATAATGGTCACGACAGTGGAGATGTTGTTGTCGCCGCATACGTATGACAAAAACATTCCCTTTTTCCGTTTAGCAAAATGCATCATATAAAAAGATTCCTTTTGGATACACATAAAATTAAAATGGGTTTATACACTGTATAAAATAAATTTGTGTATAAAACATAATATGCCTCAATGAAAGGAGATTGAGACGAAGTCTCATACCACGGGTCTGACTTGAATCGATCGTTCTTTAACGTCCTAAATAATAAACATGAGTTAATTTACAATTTCATAAGATCCTTTTTCAGGATCATTATTCCTTTTATATCACTTATTAACATTTTATGAACACTATGTAATTATTTAAGTTAATAATGGTCGTTTTGTCAATCATTGGTACTTGAGTCAAAATTAAACACTTTATAATTACAAGTTGTTCATGGGGTAAAATATCCATTATATCAAGAATTATATTCATGATGTAGATATCATATATATCATATATATCCAGTATATACATTCATTTATAATATTACATAATCATTTAGAGGTAATAAATGAAATGCAACGTTCATGGAGACTGTAAGTCGTACATATTCATGAACGCAACTTTCATTTCTATGTCATATTAATGAATTAAAACTATATGAGTGAAATGTATATTTTAATTCCATAATTATATTCATCATTTATATGTAACATACATAATATATATCCATTATATATATGTACTTATAATAGTACATTACATTTGGGGATAAGAAATGAAATGCACTGTTCATGGAGATGGTAAGTTGTACGTACGCATGAACACTGCTTTCATATCTATCTCATACTTTAATGGAAAGAAATAATAATGATATAAAGGTATATTATAATTCCAGTATAATATCATATATAATATCATTTAATCTATCCTTTATACGTACCACATATGGTATTAACGAGTCAAATCACTTTGAGGGGGCGGTGGTCCGCACTTCCTAAAATGAAGATATCACGTTTACCAATAATGGAAACAATAAAGGTATGAAATAAATGAAAAATACATAAGATTAAGTAAAAAATAAACATATTATATATCATATATAAATATAGTGACATCTTAATGGCCACCTTTGAAGGTGTTATATGAGTGTTGAATAATCTTCGTTTCGTGAGGCAGAAATACGCCATCCATAGAAACAGTATGTTCTTTAACCATTAGATGTCGGTGTGTGTAAGTGTAGATCGAATCCTTATTATAACAACATCCTAGTATATTTAAGATACTGGTTTTTTTACAAAAAATGGAATAAAATGAGTTTAGTGGGTTGGAGAAGAAAAATAAAACATAAGAACACAAGAGAAAACACTACCTTTAAAACGTGTAACTATTTTTGATTTGATCTCAAAGGCTTACTTGGAAAGACTTATTCCCAATGTGAGGCTTCAAGGAGTAATAGAAGGATGTGGAGAGACAAAATGGACAGGATTTGGCTGAGCCAAACGCTTGAGAGGTGTGGGTAAGGTGGTAGAGGTGGGGGCCTTTTATAAGAGGAGAGGAGGGGAACTCTTGGAAAGTTATAAAAGGTTACATTATTATAAAATGCTTTTAGGATTTAATAGGTCCCAAAATTATATATTTCGAGGATAAGGTGATAAGAGTTCGAAATCCATCCATAAAATAGATTTTTGACATTTATAGGTCTTAGATTTTACATCATATTTTCATTTTTTTTAAATCGTTAAATAATGAGGTAATCGTTGGATCATCATGGTATCATAAATAAATTAAGTTATTTAATGTCTAAAAATTATTAAAAAACTATCATGATGTAGGAAATCTTTTGATCTTTATAATTAATGTTTATAGTCAAAATTATTACTTGTATAACCCCATTTAAAAATTGTTTTACTAAAACAACTCATGTTTGTGACATTTTTATTTTATAAAAGTTATTAATGTCATTTTCCTACCAAAGTGGCTCAATGGGGTCCCCAAGTTGACCGATGGATTTTTTTTGGTCGGAAATGACACATAAAATAAGTGTAGGACATGTTTCTAGGTCATTTCATATTATTAAAACATTATTTTAACCTTAAACTACAATAATTACCTCTAATCGTGATTAAAAACATAAAAGTTACTATTCACCAAAAAATTATTTTAATCCCACTGAACCACATTTTACTTAATAATGACAAAAATATATGTCAGATTTTTTTAATTCAAAACACAGAGGTAGTAAAACTTCATTTAAACGAAAAATCAGTTTTTATAAGTACCACTTAGTGGTTTCACTATTCATCACAATTGATGTTTTTCAGAAAAATACCAAAACATCACCCTAAGCTATATTTGATATTCCGAATTCAAAAATGATGTATATTTTAAAACATTTCGAAAAATATAATTTACATTAATTAATTTAATAATTAATTCCCGTTGTCAGAAAAAATAGCGTGTTTTTAAGAAACAGTAAGTCTTAAAAGATTGACAATAGTTTAAGTCCAATTTCTAAGTGAAATTAATTCCAACGACCACTATTGGATTAAATGGTAAAAATATATTCTAATTGAACCTTAAAAGCAATTAAAAATATAATCTAATCATATAAATAAATTAGATTAAAAAGTGGGTTTGAATTAAAATACAACATATTTCACTATTCATTAAAAAAATGAACTTTATCGGAAAAATACAAAAAATTCTCACAAAGTAAATTTTGATGTCCCTATTCTATATAAGAATTTTATTTGGTCCAATAGAATGTATAAGAGTGACCAAAACTATATTTATAGAAGGTTCGCCATCAAAATGCGATAAGTCGACCTTTGGTGAATGTTAGAGTATATATGCCTAAAATTGAATTATTTTCATATATTACGCCCTTATCCATTATTGGATAAATGTCAAAACATTTAAAAAACATATATAATCATATTTTAGTTATTTACATTCATTCCAACCAATACAACGACTACGTGTTAACTACCATTTAAAATAATATTATTTTATTACTGGTGTGCAACGTAAGATTTCAAAGAAACTCTTTGTTGCGTATCGGGTACGCTATCGAACATAACAACCCCCTTAAAGTAAAATTAATATGTAATTCATAAATATTAATAAAAATGCAAATTCTTTATTCTTTATTTACCTGGGATGTTATATCCTTTCCCCTTTTGGAAATTGTGTCCTTGCAATTTTATTCACTTATCAAAAGAAGTGGGGGTATTTATCCCTCATAGAATTTTCAGATTCCCATGTTTCCTATTCAACCAAATGGTTTTTCCAAAAAACCTTTACCTGGTGAATTACCTTAATGCGCAACACTTGCACTCAACGATCAAGTATCTGGACTGGTTTTTCTTCATAAGAGATATTCTCTTCCAACTGAACTACCTCTGGGCTCAAAACATGATATGGATCTAGAATGTACTTTCTCAACATCTAAACATGAAAAACATTGTGTACCTGAGATAAACATGGAGTTAAAGCCACTCGGTATGCAACTGATCCAACTTTCTCCCGAATTTCATATGGTCTAATGAACCTTTTACTCACCTTTCCTGTCATACGCAATCACATCACACTTTTCCATGGAGAAACGTTGAGAAAGAAATTATCACCTACCTCGAAAGATAGATCCTTCCTCCGGTTATCCGCATAACACTTCTGCCTACTTTGAGCTGTTCTCATGTGTTTCTGAATCAACTGAACTTTTTCTACCATCTTTCCTACCAATTTTTGTCCCATCAACTTTCTTTCACCCAGTCTATCCTAGAAAGTTAGAGTTCGACACCGCTTCCCATATAATTCCTTAAATGGTGCCATCTTTATACCAGAATGAAAACTGTTATTTTACGTAATCTCAACCAATGAAAGATGTTGGTCCCAACGTCCCTGGTAATCCATTGAACTAGAACGTAGAATATCCTCCAATGTCTGAATTGTTCGTTCTGAATTCCTATCTGATTGAGGATGAAAAGTTCTACTAAAATTTAATTCAGCACCCAACGACTTCTGAATGCCTTTCCAAAAGTTAGAAGTGATCCTGGGATCACGATCAGATACAATGGATATAAGAACTCCATGTAACCTGACTATCTCTTTAAGATACAAATAGGAAAGTTGATTTATGGAAAAATTATCTTGTATAGGAAGCAAATGAGCAGATTTAGTTAATTGATCAACAATAACCTATATTTCATTATTACCTCGAGGTGTCTTCGGCAATCCCACAACGATGTCCATGGATATATTCTCCCATTTCCACTCTGGCACTGGTAAAGGCTGAAGCATCCCCTTCGGTAACTGCCACTCTACTTTAACCTGTTGACAAGTCAAACACTTCACAGTAAAATCCGCAATATCCCTTTTCATTCTGTCCCACCAGTAATACTCAGGAAGATCTCTATACATCTTAGTACTTCCTGGATGGACTGAAACGGAGAAATATGAGCTTCACATAATAACTCTCTCTTCAACATTGAATCACACAACACACACAATCTCTTCCCAAATCTCAAAACAAAATCATTATCAATATTGAATTCAGGAAACATACCCTTCTGAACCAGCTCTACCTTTTTCTTCAACTCGATGTCTTGCTTCTGTGCTTGCTTAATTCTGTATGATAGAGAAGATTTCACTGATACCTGAAACAAAATAGAAGGACATCCTACACCAACAACTTCTATGCCAAATTTCATTAAATCCTTAACCAAAGGATCACGGTCCAAATGAATCATTGATAATGAAGCATTACTTTTTCGACTCAAAGCATCAACCACTTTATTTTCTTTTCTCGGATGGTAATGAAATGTACAATCATAATCTTTGATTAATTCTAGCCATATCCTCTATCTCATGTTCAATTCTTTCTGAGTGAATATATACTTTAAACATTTGTGATCAATATATATTTCACACTTTACTCCACACAAATGAGGCCTCCAAATATTTAAAGAGAAAACAATAGCAGCTATTTCCAAATCATGTGTAGGGTAATTTACCTCATGTGTTTTCAACTGTCGTGTAGCATAAGGAATTACCTGATCATTCTGCATTAAGACGCAACCATGTACTTTCAATGAAGCATCACTTTAGATAACAAACTCCCCATTCCTGGAAGGTAGTTCCAAAACTAGAGAATTCACCAATCTTCTTTTCAGTTACAGAAAATAATCATCACATTCTTTTGTCCATATAAACTTAACACCCTTCCGAGTTAGCTTAGTCATTGGACTAGATAACCGTGAAAAATTTCTAACAAACCTTCAGTAATTGCCTTCCAAACCAAGGAAGCTACAAATCATAGTTACATTTGTGGGTCTTGGCCATTCTTCAACAACCTTTGCTTTTGTAGGATCAACAGTTATCCAATATTTAGAAACAATATGACCAAGGAAAGAAATTTGTTGAAACCAAAAATCACACTTGCTGTATTTCCCATACAATTTCTTTTCTTTTATGGTTTGAAAAATAACTCTTAAATTTCCTTCATGCGCCTCTTTACTTTTAGAAAACACCAAAATATCATAAATGAAAACAACCAAAAACTTATCTAAGAAGTCATGGAAAATTCTATTCATTAAGTCCATGAATACAACAGGTGCATTGGTTAGCCCAAAAGGCATTACTACAAATTCATAATGGCCATGTCTTGTACGAAACGCGGTCTTCAGAATATCTGTTTCCATTACCTTCAACTGATGGTACCCCGATCTCAGGTCAGTCTTTGAAAAATACTAAGCTCCCTGGAGCTGATCAAACAAATCATCGATATGAGGCAAAGGATGTTTGTTCTTAATAGTGATGTTATTCAAGGATCTATAATCAATGAAAAGCCTAATAGAACCATCATTATTTTTAACAAATAAAACAGGAGAAACCCATGGTGATGTGCTAGGTTGAATGAAACCTTTCTCTAATAAATCTTGAAATTTCTCCTTCAACTCCAAAAGTTCAATTTGAGCCATTCGATAAGGGGGTTTTGAAATTGGCTTAGCATCAGGAACTATATCTATAGTAAACTCAACTTCCTGATCTAGTATTATTCTAGGAAACTCATCAGGAAAAACATCAGGATACTCATTTACCACTGGCACACCATTAATCTGAACTGTTCCATTGTTTTCAACAATATGTGCAAGGTATCATTCATTTCCATATTTTACAAGTTTCTCGGTCTCATGATACGTTATCAATAAGAAGGGTTCTTTCTTGTACACAAACTGAAAGTCTTTCTGAAAAGAAACTTATTTAGCTCTACACTCAATCTTAGCATGGTAAATAGAGAGTCAATCCATACCCAAGATAACATCAGACTCTACTTGAGGTAAAACAATAAGGTTTGCAAGTAGGTTCTTTCCACAGATAAGGATAGGAAGATTCTTATAAATTCTTTTTGCCTCAACATTTCCCCCAAGTCTTTTTACCAATAGTTCAGGAGTCATTTCTAGAGATGGTATTCCCATTTTACTAGAAATGTTTTCAAAGATGAAAGAATGTGTAGACCCCAAATCACAAAACACACTGGAATAATCTGAAAAAACAAAAAAAGTACATGATACAACTTCATTTGATGGCCCAAAATCTGCTGAAGTAGTTGCAAAGGATTTCACCACCCCTTTCTGCTTGTAGTCTAACTGCTTCCCATAACTCGAGCTCTTTGTCAGACACTCGCTTTCATAGTGACCCATCTCATTGCACTTAAAACATTTCACTAACTGTAAATCAAATTTTGTCTTACCATCACCCTGATCTTTTTCAGTGCAATCACGAGCCTTATGTCTCATCTTACCGCATCAGTAGCAGCTTCCATTATTCAGAAGACATTCCCCAGCATGCCTTTTACCACATTTATCACAAATAGGAAACTTAGTTTTCTTACAGTCAGACCTTTTTGAAGAATTCTTTCCTTTCTCCTACAACCTCTGTCTCTTCTTCTACTTATTGTTATAGAACACTTGATCATCGGCAAACTCCATTTCCACTTTCTCGGCAAATCGAAAAAGCTTTTCATAACTTTTAAACATACTAGATGCCAATTCCCTTCGATATTTTGGATTTAATCCTCAGTAAAAATGATTGATTTTACAATCAAGGTCTCAGATAAAATTTGGAGCTTACCTTGCCAATCGTGTGAACCTCTCTTCATAGGCAACCACTGAGTCTTCCTGTTGTCTCAATTCCAAGAATTGTTTTTCCATCCTAAGTCGAACAGCCTTAGGAAAATACTTCTCAAGAAACATACCTTTTAATTCATCCCAGTCGAGATCATCAATCTCATTAGCATCCCTGATATTTTTAACCATCGACCACCACTGATCTACTTCACCCTTCAAGCGGTAAATAGCAAGACTATCCTTTTGATTGTCTGAACACCCCATGTCATCGAAAATCTTCTCCAGTTCTTTAATCCACCCTTTAGCTAGCACAGGGTCAGATGATCCTCTGAATGATGGGGGATGATGCCTCATGAAATGTTCCACCACTGACATGTTCCTCTGCGGTTGGTCTGGCTGATCTCGTGCATGGATACCACCACCATTTATCGCTTGATTCAACTGCTCCATTACTGCAACAAATTGTTCAATTCTGTTTTTGACCATCTCTGGTTGCTGATTCAGAAAGTCATTCAACTATGTATGCCTTCCCAGAAAAGCTGCTCTATTTGCTTTATGGAAAATAATTCTTAACACATTCATATCATTGTCGAAGAAACATGGTAATCTATAAATTCTATATCATTTCAATCATAACATAAACTAATTTATAATTTTAACAATTTTATAACTCCTAATGTTATCTAAACCGACCTCTGATACCATCTATAAGGCCCCATGCCTTAAACATTACTTAATCTTGAGTTACTTAAAGAATACACGTTGCGGATCTTCTCAGGTTTTGAGTTATAGATAATTAGATCATAAAACATGCATTATATTCTACATTTAAACAAAGTGATTTAATAAAAGACAGTACTCATTTTTTCCATCTACGAAATCATATTTAAAATAAAACAAGAATTCTTTCTTGATACTTCCTTGACACTATCATCACATCATGTACCTTTCCCTTGACCTATGAAAATAATTTCAAAAACATGGGATGAGCATAAAAAGCTCAGTAAGGGATATAAAAATATTGAAAGGAAACATGAGTACATTTATACATAAGAATCAATGAAATCATACTTTACTCATAAAATGTAATCACTTTAACATACCTCATAAAATCATGAATAAATCATAAAAATAATAATACATAAAGGTAACTTGAGGCATTCATAACATTCTTACGTAGGGAGTAACCCTCTTGGTTATGTTTGGAATACCCATCATATTATATTCCCAAAATCTCTTCGGAGAAACCTTAACATTTAAACCCTTCATGTTACCCAATGCATTGTAGAGATATATCGGGCTCACCGGCCCTTAGTTTATCACGAAACCACCCGTCTTCATAATAATTCCCAAGAACCATAACATAATCATATCACATAAAACTTGCATAAAGGAAACATAACATTTCCACATTTCGATCACAAGTTATCAATACAACACATTGATATAATATAAACATTATGAAAAGAATTTTCAATACCAAAATTAAAGAAAAGTAAAACATTGTATTTATATTTCATTTTAAAAAAATATGTCTTGTAGAGGAATCCGAAACTCAAATAATGGTCACGGCGGCGGAGAATTCTTTGTCGCCGCATACGTATAACAAAAACATTCCCTTTTGTCGTTTAGTAAAATACATCATATAAAAAGATTTATTTTGGATAAACATAAAATTCAAAGGGGTTTATACACTGTATAAAAGAATGTTGTGTATAAAACATAATATTCCTCCATGAAAGGAGATTGAGACGAAGTCCCATACCTCGGGTCCGACTCGACTCGATCGTTCTTTAACATCCTGAATAATAAACTTGAGTTAATTTATACTTGCCTAAGAATCTTTTTCAAGTTCAATATCCCTTTTATATCACTTGTTACCATGTTATGAACACCTTTTAATTATTTAAGTTAATAATGGTCATTTTTTCGATCATTAGTACTTGAGTCAAAATTAAACTCTTTATAATTACAAGTTGTTCATGGGGTAAAATATCCATTATATCCATAATTATATTAATTATGTAGATATCGTATATATCATATATATCCAGTATATAAATTCATTTATAATATTACATATTCATTTAGAGGTAAGAAGTGAAATGCACCGTTCATGGAGACGGTAAGCCGTACTTACGCATGAACGCTACTTTCATTTCTATGTCATATTAATGGAATTACAACTAAATTAGAGATATGTATATTTCAATTATAGAATTATATTAATCATTTATATGTAACATACATAATATATATCCATTATATATATGTACTTATAATAGTACATTACATTTGGGGATAAGAAATGAAATGCACCGTTCATGGAGACGGTAAGCCGTACGTACGCATGAACGCTACTTTCATTTCTATCTCATACTTTAATGGAAAGATATAGTAATGATATAAAGGTATATTATAATTCCAGTATAATATCATATATAATATCATTTAATCTATCCTTTATACATACCATATATGGTATTAATGAATCAAATCACTTTGAGGGGGCGGTAGTCCGCACTTCCTAAAATGAAGATATCACGTTTACCCATAATGGAAACCATAAAGGAGTGACATAAATGAAAAATACAGAAGCATAAGTAAAACATAAACATATTATATTTCATATATAAATATAGTGACATATTAATGGCCACCTTTGATGTTGCTATATGAGTGTTGAACAATCATCGTTTCGTGAAGCAGACATTCGCCATCCACGGAAACAGTATGTTCTTTAACCATTAGATGTAGTTTGTGTAGGTGTGGCACGAATAATTCTTACAAAAACATCCTAGTATATTGAAGATACTGGTGTTGTTACAAATGAATGTAATAAAAAGAGTTTAGAGGGTTGTAGAAACAAAATAAAACATAAGAACACAAGATAAAACACTACCTTTAAAATGGGTAACTCTTTTTTATTTGAGCTCAAAGGCTTCCTTGGGAAGACTTCTTGCCCAATGTGAGGCTTCAAGGGGTAATATAGGGATGTGTAGAGACAAATTTGACAGGGGTTGGTCGATCCAAAGGCTTTAGAGGTGTGGGTATGGTGGTAGAGGTGGGGGCCTTTTATAAGAGGGTAGGAGGGGCACTCTCAGAAAGTTTAAAAGGTAACTTTATTATAAAATGATTTTCGGATTTAAAAGGTCCCAAAATTATATATTTCGAGTATAAGGTGATAGGATTTCGAAATCCATCCATACAATAGGTTTTTTACATGTATAGGTCTTAGATTTTACATTATCTTTTCATTTTTTTAAATCATTAAATAATGAGGTAATCACTGCATCATCATGGTATCATATATAATTTAATTTATTTAAAGTCTAAAAATTATAAAACAATTATTAGGACGTAGGAAATCTTTTTATATTTCTAATGAATATTTATAGTCAAAAATATGACTTGTATAACCCCATTTACAAATTGTTTTAGTAAAACAACTCATGTTTGTGACATTTTTATTTTAAAAAATGTATTAATGTCATTTTCCTACCAAAGTGGCTCCATTGGGTCCCCAAGTTGACCCATGGATTTTATTGGTCGGCCATGACACATCCAATATGAGTTGGACATGTGTTTAGTTCATTTCATATTACTAAAACATTATTTTTATCTTAAACTACACTAATTACCTCTAATCGTGATTAAAAACTTAAAAGTTACTATACACCAAAAAATTATTTTAATCCCATTGAACCACATTTTACTTCTTCATGAAAATCATGTATGTAGGATTTTTGAAATTCAAAACATAGAGGTGGTAAAATTTTATTTAAACGGAAAATCTGTTTTTATAAGTACCACTTAGTGGTTTAACTATTCATCAAAAAATTGAAGTTTTTCAGAAAAATACCAAAACTTCACCCTAAGCTATATTTGATATTACGAATTATAAAATGATGTCTATTATAAAAAATTCAAAACATATAAATTACATTAATTAATTTAATAATTAATTCCCATTGTCAGAGAAAATAGCGTGTTTTTATGAAACAATAAGTATCAAAATATTGGCACTAGTTTTAGTCCAATTTCAAGGTAAAATTAATTCCAACTTCCACTATTGGATTAAATGGTAAAAATATATTATAATTGAACTTTAAAACCAATTAAAAAGATAATATAATCATATAAATAAATTATATTAAAAAGAGGTTTTGAATTAAAATACAACTTTTTTCATTATTCATTAAAAAAATGAACTTTATCGTAAATATACAAAAATTTCAAACAAAGTAAATTTGGATGTCCCTATTCTATAGAAGAATTTTATTTGGTCCAATATAAAGTATAAGAGTGACCAAAAATATATTTATATATGGTTCTCCATCAAAATGCGATAAGTCAACCATTAGTGAATGTTAGAGTATATATGCCTAAAATTGAATTTTTTTCGTATTTTAAGCCCTTATATTTTATTAGATAAATGTAAAAACATTTAACAAACATATATAATCATATTTTAGTTATTTCCATTCATTCCCTCTAATACAACGACTACGTGTTAACTACCATTTAAAATAATAATATTTTATTATTAGTGTGGAACCTAAGATTTCAAAGAAACTCTTGGTTGCGTATTGGGTACGCTATCAAACATAGAAACCCCTTTAATGTAAAATTAATATTGAATTCATAAATATTAATAAAAATGTAAATGATTTATTCATTATTTACCTGGGATGTTACATGATCATTCAAATACCTCATCCATCTATTATAAACAATACAATACATTAGACTAACCATCATATTAGTAAAGGTATATTTAAAAAAAGAAATAACAATTTGGATGAATTTGTATGGTTTGATTGTGGTGCTTCTCCAATAGGGAATAATAAAAATTATTTATTAATGAGAAAAATGGTAATAAATTATTTTAATAATATATTATAATACTGACTAACACCAAAATATATATATACGTGGTCCAGAACATCCATGTAGTCAACTTGTTTCCACACCTATTCAAGATTATGGAAGATTATACCATCTATATATAATAATCATCAGAATCCCACTCATTATTAAAAGGAATTTACCAAAATTACACCATATTCTATAAAATTTAATGAGCATTCCAATCCATCATTCCATATTAATCGTACACCCGCTTTTAATTTACACTCTTACAAATATAGTGCCTCGCCATTATTTCAATGATTGGTCTGGGAGAACTTGTTCCATTCTCTCTACATCTAAAAATTCTTGATTTTTCACATTAATATCACAAGTGTTGTTTATTTATATTTTGAAATTATACTTCCAATCAATAAGTTTATTGTATTAATCATTTTAATATATTTTATTACGTAGTCATATCCAAAAAAATCAATGAATTTTAGAGCCATGTCATGTTATTACACGAAGTCCTATACTTGTAAACAAAAAACACATTAACTGTCCATATCCATTACGACGGAATGTTTTCTACGTCATGATTTTGTTCATCCCAAATAGACTATTGAAACATACACAAACAATATATCTCACACTATAACCATTGTAAACATTTACAATAGATTTTTAACATCCTCATCATTCTATATTTCTAGTAAATTTTTCTAAAAAATCATAGTTATTAAGTTGTTCTTAAACGAAACATGCTTCCTCGTATATGGCTGCATCATATTATTGAATTATTTTATCATATTTTTTTGGATCAAATATCATTACCAACCTACATCATTTTCATAAGGTATTATGAATGGATATTCAATAAAATAAATTACATACCAAATTTAATTAATATATAATGATCTATAATGATTGATTTATGAACTATCATATTTTATATTTATTATATCTATATAATGGATATAACTCGGTTAGAGAACACATAACCAGTTGTTCTCCACCTTGTGTCCACATTCCCCACAAAATCATCAATCCTTGAAAACATTCTCAATTTGATATGTTCTACAATACTGTGACATAATATTTTAATCATTTATATAATTATTTATATTCATACAATGTCCCACTATTTTACTCAGTGATTATAAATTATCCTACTATCAATCCCACATCATCTACATTGTTCAACCATATAAAAACCATGTTATAAACAATGAAATTAATATCTAATGAATGTGTAATATTCTCCATGTACATAGAAAAATCAATATTTCGACATTACTTCTATTCAGATAACATTATAATTTATTCAAGGGAGTTGAAACTGGACTATTATCATGCATTTAATATCTCACCATCAATATTTAGATTTACTATATTTTTGGAATTTATTAATTTTGTAGAAATTGAATCCACTATATTTTTTTAAAAAAAAATTCTTTTGAAGACTATGATCATACCCATCAAAAGACACATATAATTCAACCATCATCTCCTAATTCCATATAATTAAAATTAATATTAGGATAAATTCACTATCTAACTGATGAATGATGATTATTTAATCTATATCTAACACCTTATAATAAATAAATTGAAATATGTTTACCATAATTCGAAATATTTAAACCATAATTGAATTTTACATCTAATTCCATATGATGGGATATTTCTGAAAAAAATGAATTCTCTATTTCATCATTCTTAGTAGATAATCAATACATTTCTCAGTTAAACTCTTCACCTCAAACAATATTATTTCCTCCTGCTTGTCAGCATGATGAATCAGGTGTAATAATAATTTCATTAATAAGGTAATGCCACTTGTAGAACCCTAGTGATTATAATATGAATATTTATATTGATAAAGTAAAAAAATATCATAAAAAATTACAAAATTTTTATTTATAATACACTAAAGAGTCCATTCCTTATACCTCCTTTTAACAGTCACTTTTTACATTAGAGTCATATCTATTTTGATGTGAATAAAAAACCACTAGAAGGAAAAATCAGTTTCTCTTATGTAAAGGAATCCATTAAAGAATCCATATAATAAATTGCAATTAATTTCATATAACATGTGAAAATAAAACATCAATAGTCCTATATAAATTAGGGGTATTCATCATATTATTGATGAAAATGTGATTGGAAATAAGAATATATTATCCCATGTCATCAAATAGTGGTATACATCTTTAATATAATTTTCATATTATCTCAATATAAAACTAGTACTTCAAAAATGTTGTTATCATGAGGTCCCAATAGAGCTTCGAAAATCCCCAATATTTCCAATACTTGACTAATTAGGAAAAGCATCATTTATATATTTTTATTAAAAATAATTGTAAATAGTATTGTCCTTTCCTAACTGTTATAAAAACTAATCATAATAAAAAATTTATACTCTGGTTTAGTAGATCCTCAACACGTGGTATTACTATTTTAATATTATCATTTCCTATTATTTTAGTCCGTCTGGAGGATTTCCTCGTCATAGAGAAAATTTTGGCTATATATGAAACTCTATGAGTAAATTATCCTATATTTTAAATCCATAATCTTAAGTTTACACTATAAACAATCAATCTTCATTTATAAAATATTATATATCCCATTGGATCTAATTAAGGTTCATATAGATGAACAATCTAAATATATTAAGACCAAAAATATTAATCTTTGTTTTGGACCTAAAATGATAATGAATTTCACTTTTAAAAGGAGAAAAAAATCATCTATTTGTATTAGAATAAAAACAATTTCTATTCATAAAAAATTCAATCAAGTTATTATCATGTATCATCAGATTTCATTCCAATTATAGTAGAAATTGAATCTTTGAGTACATTAATCAATTAGATTAAATAGTTTATGGGGAAGACTTCTAAAAATATATATCATTTTACAAGAAATATCACCAAAACTACCAACTAATATATTCAAAAACTCTTTAACCAGTAGTATTTTTAGATTAAATACATTTTATTTTCCCATAATTGAAATTCATTGAATAAGGATTAAAAAATATTTGAAATAATTTAGATAATGAAAACCCAATTATTTAGTGTTACATCATTGATAATGGAAACCTAGTATAGTGTCCCTTAATGAGAATATACTTGTGAAGGTATATCAAATATCTATATTAACTTGTTATATGATTAAATTCAGGAATATAATTATTTTTTAATGAAAAAACACTATTTCTGAAGTATATCTTCTCCTAGTTAATATAATTATGTTATATCATATTTAATTATTCATTGGTTAGTGAGTTATTTCAACCCATTTTTTAAAAATATAAAAATATATTTATGAAAAATCATTTTCGATATGAATTTTTCTCTACATACATTACTCCATTAAAAAATATCGATTTGTATAATGGTCCGTATTTCATTCTTATACTACAGCCGTGGAATAACAGAATATTTTCCATTAACCATATAAAAAATTAGTATAGAAACCTATAAAGTATAACTATCATTATAAAATAATATTCCATAATAACCTTGATATGGGTCCTACTCAATTAAATTTTATCATTCTTCGGTTTTTTAGATACATTAATCACTATTCCACTCTATCTAAAGTGATCCAACCCAAAAATATTCACCTTCGTAAATTCACAATTCTTTATAATGAATCATATATATGTATATTTAACTATTTCTCCATGTTATATAATCCTTGAAAAATGTGTACTTATGAATGTTATTGAATTAATAATGGTATCCCTGAAAAAATCTATTTTAGATTCACATATAGAAACTTATATTATGAAATTCAATCTTAAATCATTGAAATATTTGTTCATATGGAACATCTTCACATATCTCAATGAAATGGTAGAATCACTAGTCTAACTTCATCATCTTCAACTTATTCATATTTTCAATCCCTATTAAATATTTAAAGAAATCAAATTCCACTACATTATATTTTTATGTGTTTCTTGTAGAGTCATGTAAAAATATTCATAAAATATATTATTTCATAATTTGATGTCAAATGTTTAAAAATGGTATGTAAATCTTATAGGTTGAGTTTTTCAATTAATCTACAAACACTTCCCAATTTTTTTAGAAATTAAATAAACATCAATCCCAGTTTGAATCTATGAGAACTACATTAACTGGTTTATATTTTCATTGAATAAATTTGAATTTATTGATATGATCATATATCAAAATTTCCCCCATTTATTCACATATCCAATTGCCTTCAAAATAGAGACACACTGTTCATTGTAGTTGTATTCATATATATTTATAAAATATACTATAATATTTCTATCAAGTATTCTATAAAATTAATTTATATGATAATATTTATGATAGTGTATTCCATATAAACAATATTTATTTATTTTATAACCATTAACATTAATCATTTTTCATTACATCTAGTTCAGATGTTAATTGTTTTTTTACTAACTGCACTATATGTGTTCTCTAGAATCTAAAATCCAAATTATTGTACTTCTCATGATAAATAGTAGCATAATAAAACTAATAAAATCTAAAATAAACATTCAAAAAATAAGTCTAAAACTACTAAGAAGTATTATGAACTACTTATACAAATTATCCGAATAGGTGATGGATGATTGGTACTACTTAAAATGGTTATAAAACACTTTTAATGATTTCCTGTGAAATTAAATTCTATATTCAATATATGTTTCCCTTCAATTTTTAAATAACCATTACAAATATATTTTACTATAAAAAATTCCCATTTTTAAATTATTTTTGAAAATACCAATTCAAAATGAAACTACATTATTGATGTTTTTATAATTGAAACGATATATATATTATCCATATAATGTAACTCCTCCAAAAACAATTGAGGAATATAAAAATATCATGGTATAAAAAACAATGACAGTTTAAATATATTGTATATTACACTATTGGGATGAATTACTAAAATATGGTGTAAATCATTTCATTTATTCATTTAAAAAATTAGATGATAAAAATTAACAAAATTGTATTAAAGTAATAAAACACATACTCATGAGCTTATATAAAAGAAATATTATGGCCATCAATTAATATTCTTTATATCCTCATAAAATATTTTTTAAATGTGTGATCTATAAATAAAATTCTATTGATCATCGCTTCATATGATCAATGGATCTGTGGAAAAAAATCATTCTTCTTATGAGATGTATATGATTTGAAATCACATATTCCAAAAAAAATAATTTAATCCATTTCAAATTTATATTTACTAAAATACATCACACAAATTTATTCTAGTCTTTGTTCTAATATATTTTTTTAATTATTTCTATTTATTTACATCCTCATATTATCACTACTGAACCATTATATCCATATGGTATTAATTAAGGTTTCTCAATTCTCAATGAATAGTTAATTCAGGACTTATCCTAAAAACACAACCTTCAGATTTCCCCATTTTAGAATCTTTTCAAACCCAACATTAATTTTTTGATCAGTTCCCTGAGCAATAATAGAATTCTAATCGGTGGGAATACTATCTAAAACATCAGGCTCCAGGATCTCCCATTGGGTGTGTAGTCCCATAAAACATAAAAAAAATTCAAAGGTAATTAATCTAAATCATAATATCTTTTATAAAATTAATATAATAGGAGTAAATTAACCCATAACAACATATACAGTCTCACCATAACTGCATTGTCCTATTTATGACAACATTATTCACCTTAGAAATCCAGAAAATAAAAACACAACAAATTAGAATTCTTCATATATATCCCGACCCATACCATCAATTTATTATACTTGGTGAATATATCATGATATAGTTACTATCAGTGGGAATATATTGTATATTGAACGATAAATATTTATATAGGTGATGTAACCATAATGAATTACTTTGTAATAAATCTTTCACAACTGGAATATTTTTACTGTCTTGTAAAATAAAAATATAATAAGATTAAAAGATAATGATTCTATTAATTTTTATTATATTATAAATTGATAATAAAACTCTCTTCACAAATAAGAACCAAATTTATAAATTTCACAACTATGAAATTTGAAAAATTAATTCTTTGAAAAATATAAATCAAATTCTAATTTCATTAAAATAAAATATATTTCAATTTGAAATAATTTGAGCCACCATTCAATAATTTTTTCTCTCCCATAATCTACACACAATCCTTAAAAAACAATATTTCATTCAATATTAATATAAAAATCAAATATCTCCATAAAGACCATATATGTTTAATTCCATATAAATCGATAAAATAACCATTTGAAATTCCTTCTCTAAAATAAAATAAATATTTGATCTTAAGAGTTTAATGACCCGTGTGATGAAATTTTGGAAATCTCTAACAAATATATTTTATTATACTTATTATCATATACTTCCAATGAAATGATTCTATTTATTCCTAGATCCACGATTCCCGTAAAATAACAACACACAATAGTAATATTCACTCATCCTAATCTTTAATATATGGGGTACAATTGAAATAACATCTATAATTTACCATATGATGCAAGTATTCTTGAATTTGGGGATCCCATTTTCAAACATTGGAAATATATTTATTTAATAATAGATATTTTATAATTATAACATTCAATATTTTCCTCCGTATTCATTTCTGCCTTACTTTTAATGAAATATCCACATCAATCAAAATTGAAAATGGTTTTCTTAAGATCATATACTTCCCTAAGATTTTTATCCTCATTCAAAATGTTACTATGGATTACCTATACACTATATCATTCATATGTAATAAAATTATAATTGTTCTCCTCATAAAATATAAAAATTCCATGAGTGATGACATAAATAGAAATTAACCTAATGGATCATTAATCAATACTATAAAAAAAATAACATACTTTATATAAAATTAATATATTATTCCTTTTAAAAAAATGTCCTTATTATTTGAATGTTATTTTTTAAAAATACTCTATATCATAAAATTTGGATTATTATGGATTTATGTTCATAATTGTTGATCAGATCCTTCCTCAATTTCCTTGTAATATTTATGTCAGGAATTTTTATTTCGAAGTCCTTTTCAATCAAATACATATAACACAGTATACCTATATATATATAGAAATTCCCAGTATCATTTATCGATTTATTTATTCTTGGATACCTTTTATAGAAGTAAATAGGCTTTCTAGAATTGATAATACTCCTTCATGTTCCAATTTAATACATTTTTAATCAATCAAAATTTTTAATACAATCACCTCCATAATCTAATATTATTCTATGTATACACTACCATTACCATTAATACTCAATGTATATGCAAAAAAATTATTCAAAAGAGTGTACTAATATATTATTAGATCAATGATAAATAATAAGATTGGAAATCACTTGTTATCTTTAAATCTAACATATGAAATTATAAGATCTCATTAGATCATCACAAGTGGAATAATATGAATAAAATATTGATTTTGATTATCTTATGATATGTTTCATTCAAGAAAAAAATAATAATAGCTAAAATATTTACCAAATCAACCCATATATAAGAAAAACTATATTTTAGAATCATATAAGAAATATAAAACACCCATTGAACATAAACATTGAATTACATGATCCAAAAATTTATCAATATCTATGGTCGTTTATTAATATTATATATATTAATCGAATAATAGGTATTAATATAGTATATAATAAATATATAAGAGAATATGTTACCAAACATAATAAATTTACAATACAACATAGCCTGTGAATCCAATTCCACTACCTTACGATTTTTATTGAGATACCACCATTGATCACGATCACCATTGAATAACTGTTTGATTTTCTTCATTAGTTATTTTACTAATGTTGGTCAAGTATGATTATACATTACTCACATATTCTAATTTTTCTAAAATGGTAAAAAGTTTCAAAAAAAATTATATTTTAGAAAACATCTTCCTGGGATAGTATTTGTAATATATTAGGACTCATCAATGTTTAAATAATATGATTTCTGTTTTCTCATTAAAAAACTAAACTTACCATGAAATGTGTAATAAATCATTCATATATGTGGTAAGAAAATAGTTTTTTTTGGGATTTCATAAATTTATTAACTCTATAAGATGTGGTATAAAATCAATCACAAAATTATTTTCATGATATATTTCCCATTTTTTCATTAATTCTAAATAGTATTTCCACTTACTTTCAAATAGTACGGCTCGAACATAGATACACTAGGGTTTAAAATATTTTAAAATGATACACATTGATTGAAATTAATTTAAAAGTCATGTATCTTGAGATCACATATTTCAAAAATTTAATATATACATGTTAATAAATGAATTCAAACTAAATAATTAGTTATATATTGACTCACTTGGTTTATATAAGATGAAAAGATTTGATTAAAATATATAAACACTATGAAAACATGTGATATTATATATTTACTATAATTTAGATATTCCATTTATAATTTCTAATATTTTTCATTTTATGTGACACGCGGTAAACAATTATTTCAGTGACATTACATGTATTGATAAGTTACGGTACATGACCATCCATACCCTAACGACTACTCAACATATATAATACTAAGGACAACATGATATGGGAAATTTATAGTATTTATAATTTATTATATCAATAATTTTAGTGGTTCCTATATAATATGAGTATTTTGAGAATTTATCTATATAAATAATGATGATATGACTTTACTAGTCAACAATGATTGAGTAGAAATATTTTTCACATGATTCCAAAAAAAATGGTGAGGATGTTATAGGGTTTTGTTGAGATAATTGGTGAATACACAGTGTAAAGGTACTCCATTGGGTTTTGTGGATTGATCATCCATGAATTGTTGTCTAGAACTCCAATTGATGAATTTATAATATAATGTATATTCCATTATATAATATATTCATATTTTTGTCTCCATAAAGTAAAGGTTAAGTCCACCCTCTATGTAGTTATTAATACATTCTATATCAGTTTTTTTAATACAGACCAGGTACTGCATTGAAGAGTTTTTACACACATCGACAAGGATAAGCCGCCGATTATAAATCCAAATATATTTTATATGTTTCTACTGCTATTTTTAATAGGGTACATCATAATCCTATTAGTGATAGTCTACATTATAGTAGTTTTTAAATGAAATAATTACTAATATTGGTTTCTTATAAGGAATAATAATGAAAAATTATATTATATATAGTCTTAGATGATTATTCCCATCCATTGTGAAGATAATGATTCATATAATTAAAACCATTTTATATTTATTCATTGATTTTTTGGACAGTCTACAACAAAATTTTTTTATAAGATATCCTATTACATCATGATTCATTATATTTAACAAAGAAAGTGTTTTGAGGGACATAATTTTTTATGTTTACATTGATTCTTGGGAATACATCTTAGGAAATTTATACTCACTCATTTTTTGAAATTATTCAAAACCATATTGTCTGCATATTGAAATTTCATATAATATATATATCCATGGTGTATGATGAACATTTTGTGTCTGTCAAACTAAAGTAATTAAATTGAATATTTTTTATAGTCGGTGATGGTGGATGATATTTTTTTCTTTCAAGGATCCCATAAGGTGATAAAGTATATACTCATTCCATATTGAGATGAAACCAACAATAATTTTTATTTTATATTTTATTTCCATTCAATTTTATGAATCTGTAGTGTTTTATGACTCATTTAATGTATCATGTGTTGTTTTTATGTCAAATGATGTTTATATTTGTGATATGGTTTATTTATTTAATATTGAGTATTTTTAAAAAATTAATTCTATAATGATTTATATGTTATGGTCTCCCATAAATGTTTTGTCTTCATGGTTCATTTCTCCTTCTCCATTCCTATTTTAGGGAGGTTTTTAGTATCACGGTCATATTTTCACTAACACAAGGTTCGAAATATTGGGTTATATCTTGTGAAAATGGTATCGATGATTTCATTTCCATAATGGATGTTCTCATAGTTATTTTCCATATATATAGGTTTATGAATATAAGATTGTTACTATAATGTTTAATTTGTCTGATCTGTATATTAGAGAGACTAGAAAAGGATTTGCCACTCATATATAATTTCAGTAGGACACTGATGACGATACAGTAAACCATTATATTTATAGAATCAATTATATGGTATCAGTATTATTTTACAAGAATAATTTAGTTTTTTGTTATTATTTTTCTTTTCTATCATGTAAGAACACACTTGGATTTTCATAGGTAATACCATGGATATATCATTTGATATAGATGATTCTACAATATAAAAAACATCTCATTATCAATTAATAAATCATCATGTTTCAATATATTTTCATTATATTATCATAATTCATATATGATACCTTGACTCAATAATATATTATTATGTAACTATAAATTATTATTAGAAAAAATAAGTCCCATTTTAGGCATAGAGATGATTCCTCTATACATCCGATGATAGTTATCATAATTATGAATTTGGGTAATTGTTGTCTAAATGGTATATGTCTTCACAATTGTGAGATACACAGAGAGATTTAAAGGATGACATAATAATTATATGGTAGAGTATTATATATATTACAAAATTTATAATAACAATATAGTTCAATAATAGTTTGAAAAAATTGGGATTTTTATTTTTTACTTTCCCATTATAGGGAAAAAATTAATTTCATGATATTTTTTTGAAGAAAGGTTAGCTTTATCCAATCATCATACCAGTTAGTGCACCATACTTTTCAAAACATATCATTGATACTCATGTTACGTAACACCTGATCCAACATTTACATAATGTGAATGGTGTTCTATGTACCCATGGTTTGGTGACAAGCACCTGTAATCACAAAAGATAAGGGTGTGAATGGGTTTTCAACATAAACAATTGAATAATCTTCTTAAAGTTAATATTCTAAATAAACTCTAGAGGGAGAACAATAACATAATATAAACCTAGATAAAACAAAAAGTATAACACCAGTATACCATACAATGAAATAAAAAGATAAATAACATGAGTCCCAATGAACATAGATCTCTATGATCAGTGGATAAAAAAACTACCCTTATGTTGTAGCATCCCCTAACTCAAACCTGGAAGACATATATCTACAAATGATTTATTAAAATCTAGTGTGTGAGATAAAATACATATAGGTTCCCATCAAGGGTTAAATAATAAAATTGAATGATAATTAATAAAAAAATTCATTCAATTTTCATAAATTATGAATATATGTGTAAGTGACTATTTAAAATAGATCATGCATTATTTTGTAATTTATGGGAACATAATATACAATAAATGAATACATATTTCATATAAAAAATTATAAAAATTCATAAATCATATTTAATTATGTTTTACAAATAATAAAATATATATCAAAATACCAAAAAATAAGAAAATGATCATCTACCATGATTTACAACAGTTCTAGGTTATAGGATCCTAGCACACTCATATTGTGATAACCAAAATGATCACACACGTCCCATAAACAATGTCAAATAGGGAAAACCAACATCCCAATAATGATATGATCATCCAATATGTTTATGTTAAAGATTTAAATCATCAATATATTGGATGGGAACTTCAAGACTAGCATGTTTGTTCAAAATGACTCACTAAATACCCAGTGTAGCATGTTATCAAACAATAATCAATAGTGTAAAAATTCATTCAAACCTAATTAAGATAATATTTCCTTATTTCTGATTTCAATATGAATATTTATCTTCTAAATCCAAAACAGAAGATTTTAATAAATTCATTTATTTATTATGAAAAACTAAATCCATGGTTATTTGGAAAGAAATTATTTCATTTATCTTAAATACTAATTTCCAAAAAAATTCAAATCAATTTTAAAATTCCAAAAAACCCAAAAAACACCCTAATTAAGTTGAATTTGGGGGTTTATTAAAATTTTCATTCCAAATAAATATCAAATACTGATCCCAATTAAATATATATTAAACAATTTAATTGAATGAAAAAATATAACCATCAAGAAAATTAGGATCAAATTAATTGAACTATCTTAAATGGAATCACATATTATAGAACAAACAATTATGTAAAAAAACACCTATAATGGGAATGTCCTGTAAATAAAATAACCAACGGATATCTATGAATCAAACCATGTTTCATGATCCTAGAAAAAATATTCTAGATTTGCAACAACATTAAGATCTATCAATCCTTAATAAAGTGATAAGAATTGAGACGGAGATATGAGACAAGATTAGAAATTGTAACTAGAAGAGATTGAATGGCATTATCAATTCATCATTCCATATATAAATTAGTTATGACAATCAAAAATGGATTCTTGGGAGATCAAAAGAAATTCTAACTCGTAATACCAGAATTTAGGGTGGAGTGGAAGGTAACATACCGATTCAAGAATTAAAAAATTAATTTTTAGATTAAAAAAACACAGTTCTCATAGTTAGCTTGGTAGGACAAGGTGGATTATTAAAATATGTCACCAAACTATTTAACTCTATAAATAGATCAATTATTTCCACTGTGATGGAGTATAATTTTTTCCCATGTACAAACCATGAATACCCTCCTGACATGGGATTCATGATTTTTACTAGAAGGGTGCACATTTTCGAAGATATATATCTATAATTTCAAGAATGAAAAGATAGTGTGTGAGATAAAATACTTATAGGTTCCAAACAAGGGATCAATAATTAAACGGAATAATTTACAAAAAAATCATTCAATTTTAATAAATCATTAATGGATGTTTAAGAGAATATTTAAAATAGATATTACATTAAATTCTAATTAATGGGAAAATTTTAAACTGTGTCTTCATAAAAAATTCATATAAAAAATTATATGAATTAATAAATCATATGAAATGATGTTTTATAGATTATAGAATATATATCAAAATTACCAAAAAAAGGAAAAATGTTCATGTACAAAGATGTACAATAGTTCCATTATATATGGACCTAACACTATTATAGTTATAATAGGAATGTCAACACATGTTGTATCAACACTGGTCAAATAGGGAAAACCAACATCCAAATGATGATAAAATCTTCCAATAATTTTATATTATAGTTTTAAATCATCAATATATTGGTAGGGAAATTCTAGACTAGAATGTTTTTCCAAAATAACCCAATAAATGAGAACTGTTTCATGTTCTCACACAATAATAAATAGACGACGTTTTATTACAAAAAAAATTAAAATTAAAATTCCCTATTTCCAATTTCAAAAAGATAATTTTTCTTTAAAATTCAAAACATAGGTTTTAATCCATTCAGTCATTTTTCATGAAAAAATCAATCCATGTTTCTTGTCAAAAAAATATATCTTTTCTCTTCAATACCAATTTCACATAAATTTTTCAAAGTCAATTTAAAAATTCAAACAATCCCAAGAAACCCCAAATCCATAAAATTTGGGGGGGGGGGTACTCAAATTTTCAATCCAAATAAAATTTGAATACTGATCCACTCTAAAGAGGGATTTTATAATTTAATTTAATGAAAATATATATCAATAAATCAATTTAGAGTCAAATTAATTGAATAATCTTAAATTGAACCACATACTAAAGATCAAATGATTGTATAAAACAACATATGAAATGATAATGTAATATAAATTTCATAGAAAATTAATATAAAAGAATAAAACAATGATTCATGTTTCCAATCAAAGGTGTCTAGATTTATCAATAATAGGAAGATCTAATAAGACATAAGGGACTCTCCAAAATCTTCCAATAAGTTTATATTAGAGTTGCATGAATTCTACATTTCCACATGAATCTATATTGAGATGTCTTTCTATGAGTCCAACAATGGATAGTATTCTATACTCAAAGGAAATTATGATCCCAATACCCATTGAGGGACTCTCAAAAATCATTAATTAAAATAATGAAATAATTTTGGAACAATAAAAAATGGAACTCATTGAAAATTAATAATATATAATACATCAATATTTCCAAGATTCTAATCACTTGTTTCATCGAAAATGGTTATGAAAAGAATTAATTTCATCATCGTATTGATCAAAACACATATAGAATTATTTATTCGTGGGATATACATCAACCCACCACAATATATATATATATATATCATCCAACATCCACATTGGCACTAGAATTGGATGTATAAAACATAATCGTATATCTTTCATGGTCTTGAACTATTGGAAGAAATTAAAATGAGAGAAAAATCAGAAATTCAATGGTTCATAATTTGAAATCTGAATCATCACATCATGTCATAGAATAACTTCGGGGTTCCAAGCCGCACTAACCACTAGTATTAATATATTTATCCCATAACATCATGTCATAATTCTAAAAGAGATTAAAAATTATTCTAGAATATTAGAATTCCATATGTGTAGAAAGTCATCTCATCAACTATCTTCCAACTATAAATAGAGTCTCTAATGGTATAGAAAAAATCCTAAAACTCCAGTTCCTAAAGAATCATCTTAACAATAAATGAAGACAAATTAACACTATCTAAAACAACCTTGAACTTGTTTCCAAAACATGAATAAAAATCAATAAATTTTTTTTGATCTGGTTCCCCTTGTCTGAAGATTATTTCATGTATTAGTTTGGAACTTTTTTTCTCAAAGAATCTATGATAAAATTTCCTTTCCCTAGTTTGGGGAATTGTCAATGTCAAAATATTTTAGTTATTCAACCCATTTATGTTGTTTGTTATTAAATTATTTTTAAGAGAATATATAACTCATGCCCTTATCTTCTCAAGACTTAGGAATCCTATCTCTAAAATGGTTGTGGAGGAAACTCTTTATATATGTAATCACAAGTTAATATTCTTCATCATGGGTTAGATATTTCATCACATGTGTACAAGAGGTTGTTCCATATTGGAAATTAAATGATCAACCTATATAATAACACACCCCAAAATCGAACCTAATGTATCATAAAAGACTATATTGTGTTGCCCAAACTCTATAAGAATTACCACTTACACATTAGTCAAAATATATTTCAACTAAAAAAAATTTATAACATTTATTATCCCATTAAAACATTACAGAAATGTATTTTACACAATTCATCATAGAGTCATTCATTTATATGTCCTTAAAAACATTCAATAATATCAATCTAAACCCATTAATCTCAGAATATTGTTAAAATTTCGTGGTTGATAAATATTAATAACCACATTCAACATTTCTATATCTATTGAAATACTTTTCTTCCTCACTATGTGTTCTAAAAAAATTCCACAATACATAAATAACATTTTGATATATTTTTATAAAATTAGTAATTTCTCAATAAATCAATAACTACTATTTGATGAAGCACATTATCCACCTCGAACATAGATTAAACAACAATGTTATCCACAAAGAACTACACAATATTATCAAGATATTCATTGAATATCTTATTATTTAAATCGATAAATTATTCCAGAGAATCATATGGGTAAAAATGAAGAACAAGGTACTCAAAATTAATGTACCATCTCTAGAAGGCTGTTTTCCGTTTTTCATAATTCTTTAGTCTAAATGGGTGGTATCTAGACTGATGGTCTATCTTCAATAACAACTTATCCCATTTTAATTGGTAAATAATTTCATAAATAATTGGAAATAGATAGTTTCTCTTTATCATGACTCATTTATGTCTTCTTAAATTAAATTAATGTTAATGTGGCATATTAGTTTTCATAGGGAAGAGATCAGACAACGCCAAAGGTAATGCAATTGGTTATAAAATTACATTCTTCATAATAACATTTATATGAATATTAAACTATTAAATTTATTCAGCTTCGATGCGGTAAGAGGGAATAAATAATAGTTGTGTACCCAATAGTTAGTCAACATAAAACTATATGACCTTTGCCGATGAAAACATGATTTTCATAAAGAAAAATGTTGGGAATCCCAATAAGAAATATATGGATATCATCACTAATGTACTCTCACTCTAGATCAATAGACAAAATATATATAACATTAAAAACATATCAATAAGATGGGCATGATCTTCTTGACCTAGAGTATCATTCTCATAAAAGACAAGGCACACCCCATCAGATAATTAAATAGGGACCCATTGAAAATGATAATCGATTATGGATTTATTTTCAATGAACCAGTAAATCATGAAACATATGTCATGATGTTTCATTTTGAGAACTATAAAATCCCATGAAGGTTAATTCTCTGATTAGGGGAACTAAAATGAAGCACATCAAAAACCTGCATCTCTCTTCTTACATAGGTGTGATGTAATATCAATAACATATGAAAATAGCTTCATAGGAATATTTCTTATATTGAATACAAACATTTATATAAATGAATATGAC
Source organism: Viscum album (assembly GCA_963277665.1). Taxonomy (NCBI): domain Eukaryota; kingdom Viridiplantae; phylum Streptophyta; class Magnoliopsida; order Santalales; family Viscaceae; genus Viscum; species Viscum album. The sequence goes on along the minus strand of OY728122.1, from coordinate 902,329,454 downwards.
GCACCAATATCAAATAAAGTAGTCATCAAAGATAATAAAATTGTGTTTGTAAATCTCAATGTTTTTGGAACCATATATGCTTCCACAAAGATATTCTTCTCATAAATAATGAATCTTACTTAAGGATTCGTGTGGAAGGAATCCTTGAGTTCATGATGAATATAATGAATCTATATTACCTTTTTACGCTAATTATCTTGCTCAACAACATAGAATATAATTGAAATTAAAAAATATACATGTGACCCATATGGCTGTAGGAACCACATAATATGGGTGCCTCATTACAAACCTATTTCAATTCCCCAGATATTACACAATGGTAGAAGATCAATGGGCCACATCAGTGAACTAAATGAGATCATGAAGAACCCTGATGTTGAAAATGACCATGAAAATCATCATGAATCCAATTTATTCCATTGAGTGGTGAATATTCTATACATATTCTTGTAGATAGAATCCCTTCCTTCGTGAATAATATAATTGTTCCATATTTATTTTTTCTACTGATGACCTCGTTTATCTACATGGAGATGATTAGAAATCATGGAACATGTGCATGTGACCTAAGGGTCCCTAGAAAAAACATAATTTGGTTGGCTTAGTACAAACCAATTTCATGTTCTCGGGGTTTCAACACTGGTATATAATTAATGGTCTTATACCATGAAATATAGGAGGTATTAAAGAACATTGGTGATGATAATAACCATGAGAATGATCATGATTTTTATTTCATATGAATGAAATCCAAAAAATGACACATGAAGTGAAATGAAATCACATCAACACTAACCTACCCACTAGGTAAATTTCACCAATAAAATCTTAAACCATCACATAAAAATAATGAGCTATATTCTACATGAAACCAATGGAATGAATATCTGATCAACACTTCATATCAAACCACTGAATATTAATCTTCTTATTTGATTCATTCACTAGTGAAACCCACAAACGGTCAACAATACTTTTTCCATATTCAGTCTCTGTAATTTTATATTGCTAGGGTTTGAAGAACTCTATATCCTTGACCAACACAAATGATTATGGATAGAACTTCTTGGTGAAACTAAATCTAATGCATTTCCTCACAAAAACATCAGGATTCTTCACATTCACCAATATGTCCATGATATCATGCTATTCCCTTCTAACCTCACTATGGAACACTAATCTTTGATTGAATCTAGTGTTTCCATGTACTAATATAAAATTTCATCTATCCTATTCCAATAATCATTTTCATTAATATCATATTATCATTAGAATGTTAGTGGATTTTTTTGAAGAAAACAGATGATATTAATTATAAATACATACCTACGAGGATCCACATATGATGCCTAAATATGAATTAGTGGATATTAATATCCCATATCTTATACTATACGTATGATAAAATCATCATTATTCTGTTCCATGGGTGGATTTTATCCAAATATTTCATCGGATATCCCGCTTAGATCTTATTCGCCTGTCTTCACGACAAAATGATGTTATAAAACATAAAAAGAAAACAATTAATACGTCTAAAAGGAACACAGATCGACACCCAAACAAGAGAAATTAGGAAAATTAATTACATAAAATATGAAAATAGGATAAGTATTTCAACAACCCTAAATAAAATTAGGGAATATAATAAAATAAATCAACAATAAATCTTTAAATAAACACCCATGGTGTCTTAGGTTCACTATGGTGTTTCATTTCCAAGAAATCACTTGTAACTACCTCCAAGGTCGCGACATGGTTACTCAAATGGAATAGTAACATCAAGGAATGATTCTTAACAAACACCTATAAAACAACATTTTCAGAAACCTTCCAATATACCCTAATACCATAATACTAAATCCAATAATGACATATCTAGAAGGAAGTTCATTATCCCAATGGGTTGGTGACTAGAACATATATCACAGAAGATTATTTTTTTATTTTTTTTCACATAATGAGTGCGAGAATCCCCTGAATGTTTTTATAATCAAAAAAAATACACACAGATAACAATAAAATATTTCAAATTATTATATAAATCTAATGTACAAATACAATGTACTATAAAATGAATGATAATTCCAAAAAACCCATGTACCAAATGGATGTAGCTATATCAAATTAAAGGATCAACAACAAAAAGAACATTTAGTTTGATCATTACCCTTGATCAACCCTCAGAGAGAAAAATCTAGAAACACATAAAGGAAATGTTAGTGTGTGAGCTAAATGAGTAGTACCGTCTCACCAAGAGTTCCATAATAATATTTCATAACTATTAACTAAACAATTTATTCAATATTAATAAGAATGAATGGAAGTAAAATATTATTTTTTTTAAAAAGGGTTTTAATTTCATTTAATTGAATCATTTTAAACGATTTCTGAAAAATAATTTTATATAAAAGTTTTTTATAAATTAATAGCACCTATGTAATGTGGTTGTATAAAAAATGGAATATATATCAATAAAATGACAAATTGAGAACATTTTCATCTTGGAATAGGTATAATTATTCGGGGATATGGTATCCTCACACACTCATATAGTGTTAAAATAATGTGAACAGACGTCCCTTGGACACTAGTGAAATAGGAAAAAATATCAACTTATTATGGATATGATCTAACAATAATTTTATTTTAGTGTTGTATAGTGTCATCTTATTTCTCGGTGAATTTCAACATTGAATTTTTATACTTTTTAATTAACCACCAAACTAGTCATGCATGTGATTAAAATCTATAAATAATGAAAAAATTTATTTCAAAAGAGTCTAAAATACAACTTCCACGTTTCCGAATTAAAATTTCAAATTTGTATTTGGAATACATAACATTGTTTTTTAATTAATTCATTCATTTTTATGATAAAACTCGTACAAGGTTCATAACTAGTTAGTTTAAACCATTTTTTCCAAAATAAAAATTTCAAATTAGTTTTTCTAATCAAAGCCCCAATTCTATAAAATCTAAATCACAATCCAATTCGCAATAAATTTTAGATTTCCATAAATTATAAATCCATATAAATATCTGGTCTCGATCCACACCAAAATGTTTTTTCAAACTTTAATTGAAATAAAATCTAAAAAATCAATGAATCCATGTTTAAATAAATTGCTCATTCAGAAATAGAACCACCAAAAATAGATCATATGATCACATAATAGAACACTAAAAATAGTAAACTCCAGTGAATAATGATTGGAAAATATATCAAAAAATGAAATCATTATTAAATATCCTAATAATATTGAGTTTTTATAACTCAAAAATATGATGATCTGAAAACTGCAAGTAATATATAAGAGATAGACAGTGAAGAAACGATATAAAAATTCATACTTGGAAGAGATCGAATGAATTTTTACTTCTATTGATCTATAATGAATTATTTATGGAGGAGGAAAATTAGTAAATGGGATCTATAATGACTAGGGAATTCATAACACCATGACATAAAATTGAGATCAACAATATACATGATTTCTTGATTTTTAAAATTAATTTTATGAATTAAAAAAAACATTCACATGGTTAAATACAAAGGCCCATATAGTTTATCAAACCCCAACCCTAACTATTCCCCCTTGTAAAGGGTTTATAGTTACTAATTGTTGTGAACAATATTTTTAAAAACATTCTCAAATCTTTCAAAACCCCATTATGTGTGTTTGCATGATTTTCTTGAGCTAAATGCACTTTTGGTAAACAATGAGAAAACCATGCATAGCTCAAAAATCCTTCAAAAATTTAAATTTATTTCGAAAAACCTAACAAATGAGCCTGAACTAATGAATTAACAAAGATTTGGGTCTAGGTGATCCCAAAAATAGAAACATGATGTAAAATTATAATAAAATTGTATACAATGATGGAACACATGAGTTGGGATCAAATGATTCTTAATTATAGTTGATGGATGTATGCCCACTAACATTCTCATGTTTTATATTCAAGACTCCCTAATTATTAATTTAGATCAATTTAAAAGACATTACGTTTAGAGGACAACATGTAGATAATGTTTCGATTTTGGGGTTTTCTAGTTATAAACTTACTATTAGAGCTACATTTTTTGGGATTTTTTTGTTGTGTATTATATTATGGGATCCTACATTAATTTGGAAAATGATTATTTTTTCCCATGGATATTCACAATTAATCATGGGTGTGGGTGGGTTCCGAACTATATATATAGTTGTGAGAGACTAAAATAGGTATTATATACTCTACTACCATATATCATTGATTTTCAATAGGTTTTTGATGGTTCATGAAGGACATGAGATAGATAACACTTGGGACAGTCTCTATTAACAAGATTAATGTAATTTATCTACAATCTAATGTTCAATAACTATACCATTAATGGTTATCGATTAAATGTTGAACAAAATAGAAATAGTTTTGTAACTTATGATGAAAGAAATACATATTCCTCCTTGAACCCCCTTAAAATAAATTCATGTGATATATATATTACACTATATTATTATTTTTTCTAGTTAATAGAATCCATGCGAGATTTTAACCAGGACTATATGTCCTAATACTTTTATTAATGGTTGAAATATCATCCCATTATCTACTATCTGTTTAAATGATATATTTTTTAGTATGAAAATAAACAGAATTAAAATTTATTCTTATGAATTTGAATATCAAAACTTCTAGATCTATGTAATATATTGTGGATAGATCATCAATGGTAATTAATAATCTCTGAAATGTTTTCCTTAATTAGATTATGGAATTACAATAATATATAAACTGATGGATCTGATATATAATAGGTAGACCAATTGATAGATAGTATTCATTGGGCTTTGACTGATCCTATTTTTCAATGGTTCCTCATGTTTAAGCATTGTTATACTATTTAATTTATCTCGATGTTTTAAAAATATTCACACTGTTAGAGATCAATTAAAAATTGTGGAATTAATAGAAATAAAATAATTGGTATATAGATTTTTGTTATAAATTTTATGATTTTAAATCATTAGTATTTTTCCCTCATTGATGTAAACAATATTTCCTCATAATTTTTTTTTAGACTTTTCATTATTTATAGTTTTTTTCATCCTCCAAGACCACTAATATTTTGGAATAATAATGAGATATTATTTTTTTAATAAAATAATTATATTCAATCATAAAAACTGATAATATTGTGTGGTGCCTCAACTATATTATGATATATGTTGTAATGGATTATATTATATTTGTAGCCCAAAATTATTAGGCTAGGTGAAACAAATGACAGTGTTTTTGTTATTAAAATATTTTGGTGTATTTTGAGTAGATATATCCATGGAATTTTATTTTTTTTATTTTATGGAATATATTACACCATTAGTATTTAATATTTAATAAATATGTATTATAGTGTCTCATATTGGGAGGTGTGAAACTATTTGTGTGCCTATAACTTGCCATGGATTCTGAATCATTCATTGTGTATGTCATGAGTGGAATTAGTTTTCGGTATTTTTATTTTAATTATAAGAGAAACAGATTAAATGATATGATTAGATATAGATATTCAGGATTGATAGGTTATAACATGGTATCTAGAGCTGGAAATATTGGGATTCTGATTTGTCCAAACATTTGACTTCAAATTATTGTTTAATATGTCATTTAATAGAACTATAATGTTCTATTTACATTGGATAATGTTGAATATATTTTCTAGTATGTACCTAAATATAATTATCATTAATAAACCACAACTCAACCATGTAATTTAGTATAAGTAATGGATTCTTTTATTTAATTGTAATTAAATTTTTTGTTACATATTATGTATTTTAAAATGGTCATTAATATTGGAAATCTTGATTCACTCAAAGATGGTTCCCTTAAATCGATATTTATTAAATTTTTTCTACATGGGTTTGGTTTATTTGGAATTTGGTAGAATTGTCTATGTATGTAAATATTATACACTTCGGAAACATTGTAGGAATTTCTTAATATGAGTATACAAAAAAAATTATTTAAGACTATTTGGGATATATTTGACCCATTTCAATCCTATGAGTAGTTTGCAGGATGCCGTCCAATTGTAGATTTCTCCCTCTTCAAAATAGGGTTTCGAAATGAAGAGGTGATTTTAAATTGGTTGATTTTACATTGAATTAATTTAGGGGTTTTTTCAAGATTATGTATATAGTTATTCATCTTGATTTACTGAATTTGATGAAATTTTTTATTGGTGGGTAGGATGTAATGAAATGAAATTTTCCTAATTCAGAGTGTGGATTATTAGTTATTTAAAGAGGGTAATATTTTAAATCTTACTTACTATCAAAGTCATAAATTTTTTATCGATTCATTTAACACTTAATATTTATATACCATTAGGTATAAATTATTTTGGTTACGTGATAGTATTAATTAATGGGAAATTCCATATTAATAAAAAATATATTTTTCCATGATCTTTTCTATATTATCTTTTAAAAGTTTCCTCATATGTAAACTCTAAAACACTGTTTCTATCAGTAAGATAAGAACAGTTCAATGAATAGACTTTGTTCTAATACAATTATGCACCTTCAAGGATTGAGAGTTTGAGAAAATAAATTCGTGTTAAAATATAATAATATTATTGTTTTTGGGAAATATTGTAGAATGTGTGTGGATATTTTGTTATGATGAGGAATTCATGATAATATTGAGTGGATGTTTTAAATGATATTGAAAAATATTAGTGGGTTAATTTTAAATGATACAAATTAAAAAAATTATTTGGTCTTTATTTATTTTTCTTAATGGTTATTATTTAATTTTTTTAGGGAAAATACAAGGAATTTGATTCTCATTCAACCAAACATTTATTACAAAATTTTCAATTTATAGTATATCATCTGTGGTTATAACCATTAGTGGAAGTAGTAGACATTGAGAAATCATTTGATTCTCTACAAAATGGATTTACCTGTTGTTGTTCATTAAATATTTCATGTTAATGATTGAATTTATGAGTGTGGAAGGTGATGATATAATCTAAAAATAATATAAAAAAATTAATTTTTTAATCTCTTTCTAGTACCACACACTTCAATTATTTTTTATTAATCTATCATATTCCTTTCATAATAAAATAGGAACCAAATTGGAATGAAATAATTAAAATTATTAATAGTTTGAAATATTATTATTATCAGCTATATGGGAATAATTTATTCAAAAATTTACTTACAAAGAATAATACTCTTTATTTATTGTTCTGGGTTATAATGTAAATTTATTTTATCCCACAACATCCTTAATTAATTATTAAAGAAAAATTATATTTTCATACTATTTTTAATTATCAGATGCAGTTTTCAAATGATGAATGCAATTAAGGGTAAAATGGTGGTAATTGGATAATTTATAAAATATAATTTTTTTTGGAAATATATTAATATTATAAAAATTAATTTTAATTAAATTCATATAAATAAGTGAATTTTATAATTCAATTAATTATAATTTGATATATGAGCCATTATATTAAAATATTGTTGAATAGAATTTTGATTGTTCCATTTCATAAAACCAAATAATAATGAATTTCTATGGATTTGTGGAATTGATATAGAATGTGGTGTTCATACAGTGGATAGATATGTGATTCATACATGTTGATGTTACATACATTAAGTGTGCGAGTGTGGAGGTTACCATAATAGTGTTTTGACATTGAGTTAGATGTTTTAGTTTGTCAGGGTTGTCCATTAGAAATATTTTGCTATACATGTGGGGATTGGTTCACCATAGTATGTAAAATAGATTTTTTGGGAATATTGGGTTCCATGATGGATTGATACATGTTTTATGCATGAAAACCAATTTTTAAATGACTAGAGTTAGTATGAAGCTATGTGAGGGCATTTGATTTATCATAATTATATCATTGGGATCCAGTATTCACTATAATATAGTGGTGTATTGGTTGAGGAAAAAACAACCAAACACATTCATCTTTTCCATAGTGTTTGTTTATGGTGGGAATATTTATTACAATAAAAATTAGAGGAGATTTTTTTCAAGGCATTGATGGTGGTAAAACAACAATTATAAATAAAAGGAAATTATATATCTTATAACATGAATTGAAAATTTCACATTGACCAAAAAAACCCTCGTATTTTTTTAAGACCCATCCCCTATGGGATAGCTTATAAATCACCATATTTTTTAAGGACTATCATAGAATATGAATTAATTGGACTTTCTAGAACATGAACTCACATATTCATGGTTCTCTTTTTCCACCAATAATTTCTATTCTCCTTGTTCATCCTCCTTCCTATATTTTTTCATTATGGTGATCCTCTATTTAGGGATGGGTTTTAGGAATATATTTTTAGAAGTTATTTATGATTAGATTTTGGTGGTAATTCCTTTATTGTTGTAATATTCATGAAAATTAATATGTTCATTGGGAGTGTCAAACATCTATACGATGTAGTGTATCATGAATATGTAATTCTGGTTGTACACCGCTGGAAATTTCATGCTTCGGAATTAATATGGAAGAACAGAATGGGTTAACATAATCATAAAAAAATGTATAAATAATTAGAGGTGATTTGAGTTCTCACATGTGATAATGTGTATTGTACAATTTCATTTAAGGCTATATATTTTCTAATCTGTATAAAAAAATTGTGGCTCTTTACAGTTTTTTATGATTTATTTTTATTGTGATGATTGAACCATTTTGTGGTGACTTCTTGAAATAACCATTAATATAATTATATGAAATTTATATGGATAATGAATAATTATCCAATGAAAATATATAAATGATTTAGTGTACACAAGAACATAATGATATAATGTGGTAAAATAACTTCCTTTAACCATAATTTTATATCAAATGTGTACACAAGATCATAATGTGTTTCATGATTTTCACTAGCATGGTGCATGATTTTGAAATACAGTCCAACTTCTAGGAACAACGCAAGAGTCCTCCATAATATTTAAATTTATTCCACAAACCACATGAGAAAAACCCCAAAAAATGAATGAACAAAAATTAGGTTCATGAACTACTTGAAAAAAATAAATTAATGTTAAAACCAATCCAAAATAGAAATATTTCATCCCAAAAATTTGTGTCAACACGTATTTTGAAAATTAGATGGGGACACTTCACTCTCATTAGAAACTCTCTCCACCACGTCTCATTACACTCAGAAACATGATTCCATAACACTCCAAAAAAATAGATCATCCTCCCTCTATTTACCTTTTTTAGAGTCAACTATACTAACTGGATGCCGAGTCAAAGATAAATCGGGATCAGCATCATGATCACTCTTGCACAAAAAATGAGTTAGAAATGAATGATACATTCATAGCTGATATATAAGGAACATGTTATGTAGAGAAACCAACTACTATGGATGTGAAATATGTAAGATGATTTTCCCCCCTATACAACAACCTCAAAATGTCCCAAAAATTAAGAAGAATGCTTCTATTTCATCACAAGACATCGATGATACAAATGATATGAATCATTCAAGAACAACTTATCCCAAATTAAAAACTCCAGTGTTATATGATTATTAGCAGCATAAGATTTATACTGACTCTTTTCCTTCAAAATTATATAATGAAACAACTAAATCATTGGTATCTCCTTTAGAACAAATATTTTCCCATCCATTTAACATTCACCAATCTATGACCAACACATGATACATTTACAAGGGAAACCATAATTTCCACAAAAATAACTATTCTTATATTGGAATGGCAAATATTATTATAGGAAAACACAACTGGTCCTAATTAGTAATCCTAATACCCACCAAAATAAGGGATGCCTGAATTTTACATTTTCACATGAATCAATATAGAGATCTCTTTATATGAGTCCAAATATGGATGGTATTCCATACTCAAAGGAAATTATGATCCCAATACCCATTGAGGGACTCTTCAAAATCATTAATTAAAAATGTGAAATAATTTTGGAATAATCAAAAGAGGTACTCATTGAAAATTAAAAATATAAGTTACATCAATATTTCCAAGATTCTAATCATTTGTTTCATCCAAAATGGTTATGAATGGAATTACTTTCTTCATCTTATTGATCAAACCACATATATAATTATTTACTCTTGGGCTAAACAGCAACCCACCACAATATATATATATATATATATATCATCCATCATTCACATTGGCACTAGAATTGGATGAATAAAACTTAATCGTATATCTTTCATGGTCTTTAACTATTGGAAGAAATTAAAATGATAGAAAAGTCAGAAATTCAATGGTTCATAATTGGAAATCGGAATCATCAACTCATTCCATAGAACATCTTCGGGGTTCCAAGCTGCACTACCCACTAGTATTAATAGAATTATCCCATTAAATCATTTCATAATTCTAAAAGAGATTAAAAATTATTTTAGAATATTAGAATGCCATATGTGTAGAATGACATCTCATCAAATGTCTTACAACTATAAATAGAGTCTCTATTGTTATAGAAAAAATACTAAAACTGATCTTCCTAAAGAATCATCTTAACAATAAATGAAGACAAATTAACACAATCTAAAACAGTCTTGAACTTGTTACCAAAACATGATTAAAAATTAATAATTTTTTTTTTGATCTAGTTCCCCATGTCTGAAGATTATTTCAGGGATTTTTTTGGATGTTTTTTTCTCAAAGCATCTATAATAAAATTTCCATTCCCTAGTTAGAGGAATTTTCAATGTCAAAATATTGTAGTTATTCAACCCATTTATATTGGTTGTTATTAAATTATTTTTAAGAGAATATTTAACTAATGCTCTTGTCTTCTTAAGACTTAGGAATCCTGTCTCAAAAATGGTAGTGGCTGAAACTCTTTAGATATGTAATGACAAGTGGATGTTCTCTTTCATGGGTTAGATATTTCATCACATGTGGCCGACATGTTGTTCCCTATTAGAAATGACATGATCACCATGTATAATAACACAACCGAAAATGGAACCTGATGCATCACAAAATACTATATTGTGTTTCCCAAACTCTATAAGATTCTCCACTTGCACATTAGTCAAAATATATTTAATCTAAACAAAATTTATATAACATTTATTATCCCAATAAAACATTACAGATTTATTTTAGAAAATTCATCAGAGAATCCATCATTTATAATTCCTTAAAAAACATTCAATAATATCAATCTAAACCCATTAATCTTAAAATCATGAAAAAATTTTGAGGTTGAAAAATTTTAATAACAAAATTAAACATTTCTATATCTATTTAAATACTATGTTTCATTGATATGTGTTCTAAGAAAAAAATTCCACAATACATAAATAAAATTTTGATATATTTTTATAAAATCAGTAATTTCTCAATAAATCCATAACTACTCTTTGATGAAGAACATTATCCTCCTCGAACATAGATTAAACAACAATGTTATCCACAAAGAACTACAAAATATTATCAAGATATTCATTGAATTTTTTATTATCTAAATCGATAAATTATTCCATAGAATCATATGGGTAAAAATGAAGAAAAAGGTACTCAAAATTAATGTACCATCTCTAGAAGGCAGTTTTCAGTTTTTAATAATTATTTACTCTAAATAGGTGGTAGCAAGACCGATGGTCTATCTTCAAGAACAACTTATCCCATTTCAGTTGGTAAAAAATTTCATAAATCATTGGAAATAGATATTTTTTATTTATCGTGACTCAATTATGTGATCTAAAATTAAAATAAAGTTAATGGGGCTTATTAGTTTTCATAGGAAAGAGAACAGACAACACAGAAGGTAATGCAATTGCTTATGTAATTACATTCATTAAAATAAAATTTATCTGACTCTGTAACTGTTTAATTTATTCAGCTTCGATGCGCTAAGAGGGAATAAATAATAGTTGTGGACCCAATAGTTAGTCAACATAAAACTATATGACCCTTACCGATGAAAACTTGTTATGTCATATGGAAAAATATTGGGAATCCCAATAAAAAATAGATGGATATCATCACTAAGTTACTCTCACTATAGATCAATAGACAAAATATATATAACATTAAAAACATATCTATAAGATGGGCATGATTTTCTCTACCAGGAGTATCATTCTCATAATGGAAAAGGTACAGCCCATCATACAATGAAATAGAGACCCCTTGAAAATGATAATTGATTATGGATTTATTGTCAATAAACTAATAAATCATGAAATTTATGTCATGATGTTTCATTTCGAGAACTATAAAATCCAATGTATGTTAATTCTCTGATTAGGGGAACTCAAATGAAGTACATCAAAAAAATTCATCTCTTTTCATACATAGGTGTGATGTAATATCAATAACATATGATAATTGCTTTATAGGAATATTTATTATATTGAATAAAAACATTTATATAAATGAATATGATGCACCAATATAAAATAAAGTAGTCCTCAAAGATAATAAAATTGTGTTTGTAAATCTTAATGTTTTTGGAACCGTATATGCTTCGACTAGAGATTCTTCTCATAAATAAAGTATCATAATTAAGGATTCTTGTGGAAATAATCCTTTAGTTCATGATGAATATAATGATTCTATATTACTTTTTTACCCTAATGATCTCACGCAACTACGTAGAGTATAATTGACATTAAAAAAATATTCATGTGACCCATATGTCTGTAGGAACCACATAATATGGGTGCCTCGTTACAAACCTATTTCAAGTTCCTAGATATTCCACAATGGTATAAGATCCATGGGCCTCATCAATGAACTACATGCGATCTTAATGAACCCTGGTTTTGAAAATCACCATGAAAATCATCATGAATCCAATTTATTCCATTGAGTGGTGAATATTCTATACATATTCTTGTAGATAGAATCAATTCCTTCATGAATAATATAATTGTTCAATATTTATTTTTTCTACTGATGACCTTGTTTATCTACATGGAGATGATTAGAAATCAAGGAACATGTGCATGTGATCTAAGGGTCCCTAGAAACAACATAATTTGGTTGGCTTAGTTCAAAACAATTTCATGTTCTCAGGGGTTCAACGCTGGTATAACATTAATGGTCTTATACCATGAAATATAGGAGGTATTAAAGAACCTTGGTGATGATAATAATAACGAGAATGATCATGGTTATTATTTCATATGAATGCACTCCAAAAAATGACACATGAAGTGAAATGAAATCACATCAACACTATCCTACCCACCAGGTAAATTTCACCAATAAAATCATAATCCAACGAAAAAATATTGGTGTATATTCTACATGAAACCCATGTAATGAATATCATATCAATACTTCATAACAATCCACTGAATATTAATCTTATTATTTGATTCAATCACTACTGAAGACCACAAAAGGTCAAAAATAATTTTTCTATATTCAGTCTCTGTAATTATATATTTCTAGGGTTTGAAGAACTCTATACCCTTGACCAATACAAATGATTAAGGATAGAACTTCTTGGTGAAACTAAATCTAATGCCTTTCCACCCAAAACCTTCAAGATTCTTCACTATCAACAATATGTCCTCAATATCATGTTATGCCCTTCCAACCTCACTATGGCACACTAATCCTTGATTGAATCTAGTGTTTCCATGTACTAATATAAAATATCATCTATCCTATTCCAATCATCAGATTAAATAATATCATATTATCATTAGAATGTTAGTGTATTTTTTTGAAGGAATTAGATGATATGAATTTTAAATACAACCCTATGAGGATCCACATCTGATGCATAAATATGAATTGGTGCATATTACTATCCCATATAATCTACTATACGTATGATAAAATCATCATTAATCTGTTCCATGTGAGGATTTTCTCCAAATATTTAATTAGATACTTCCCCTTAGATCTTATTCGCATGTCTTCATGATCGAATGATGTTATAAAACATAAATAGAAAAAAATGAATACGTCCAAAAGGAACACAAATCGACACTTAAACAAGAGAAGTTAGGAAAATTAATTACATCAAATATGAAAATAGGATAAGGATTGCAACAACACTAAAGAAAATTAGGGAATATACTAGAATAAATCAACAATACACCTTTACAAACCAACCCATATTGTCTTGGGATCACTATGGTGTTTCATTTTCAAGAAATCACTTGTAATGAGCTCCAAGGTCGTGACATGGTTACTCAAATGGCATACTAACATCACAGAATGATTCTTAACAAACACCTATAAAACAACATTTTCAGAAACCATCCCTTATACCCTAGTACCATAATACTAAATCCAATAATGACATATCTAGAAGGACGTTAATTATCCCAATGGGTTTGTGACTAGAACCTATATCAAACAAGATAATTGTGGGATTATTTTCTTCACATAATGAGTGCGAGAATCCCCTTCAAGTTTGTATAATCAAACAAACAATACACATAGATAACAATACAATATCTCAAATTGTAATATAAAACTAATGTACATATACAACATACTAGAAAATTAATGATAATTCAAAAAAAACCCATGTACCAAATGGATGTAGCACTAAAAAATTAAAGAATCAACAACAAAAATAACCTTTAGGTTGATCATTACCCTTGATCAACCCTGAGAGAGAAAAATATAGAAACACATGAAGGCAGTGTTAGTCTGTGAGCTAAATGAGTAGTACCATCTCACCAAGAGTTCTGTAATAAGATTTAATAATTATTAACTATACAATTTATTCAATATTAATAAGAAGGAATAGAAGTAAAATATTTTTTTAAAAAAAAGTATTTTAATAACATTTAATGGAAACATTTTGAACAATTTCTAAAATATAATTTTATATAATTTTTTTTATAAATTAATAGCACCTATGGAATGTGGTTTTATAAACAATGGAATATATATCAATAAAATAAATAATTTAAAACATGTTCATCTTGAAATAGTTATAATTATTAGTGGATATGGTATCCTCACATGCTCATATAGTGATAACAAAAATGTGAAAAGACATCCCTTGGAAACTAGTGAAATAGGATAAAATATCAACCTTTTGGGGATAAGATCTAACAATACTTTTATGTTAGAGTTGTATAGTGTCAGCTTATTTCTTGGTGAATTTCAACATTTCATTTTTATACTTTTTAATTAACCACAAAAATAGACATTAATGTGGTAAAAATCAATAAATAATGAAAAACAATTACTTCAAAAGAGTGTAAAATACAACTTACCCATTTCCCAATTAAAATTTACAATTTGTATTTGGAATCCAAAACATAGTTTTTTAATTAATTCAATTATTTTTATGCTAAAACTAGTATAAGGTCCATAACTAATCAGTTTTAACAATTTTTTTCCAAAAAAAAACAAATTAGTTTTTCTAATAAAATATTCAATTCTATCAAATCCAAATCACAATCCAATTCACCATAAATTTCATATTTCCATAAATTATAAATCCATATAAATCTTTGGTCTCGATCCAAAACAAATTTGTTTTCAAAATTTAATTGAAATAATATCTAAAAAACCACTGAATTCGTGTTTAAATAAATTGTTCATTCATAAACAGAACCGCCAAAAATAGATCTTATGATCACATAACAGAAGACATAAAATAGTAAACTCCAGGGAAGAATGATTGAAAAATATATCCAAAAATAATATCATTATTGAATATCTTAAAAATATTGTGTTTTTATTACTCAAAAATATGATGATTGGAAAACTCCAAGTAATATATAAGATATAGACAGTAAATAATCGATATAAAAATTCATACTTGGAAGAGATCGAATGACATTTTATTTCTATTGATCTACAATGAAATATTTCTGGAGGAGCTAAATTTGTTAATGGGATCGATAATGACTAGGGAATTAATAACACCATGAAACAAAATTGAGATCAATGATATATATGGTTTCATGATTTTTAAAATTAATTTTACAAATTAAAAAATACTTTCACATTGCTAAATAGAAAGGCCCATATAGTTTATCAAACCCCCAACCCAAACTATTCCCCCTTGTAAAGTGTGTACAGTTAGTAATTGTTGGGAACAAATTTTTTCAAAACATTCTAATATCA
The DNA here is from genome assembly GCA_963277665.1 of Viscum album. Taxonomy (NCBI): domain Eukaryota; kingdom Viridiplantae; phylum Streptophyta; class Magnoliopsida; order Santalales; family Viscaceae; genus Viscum; species Viscum album. Next base: position 902,313,341 of record OY728122.1, on the reverse strand, counting down.
TTCAGAACCACATTACTTGTGTTTGCATGATTTTCATGAGCTATATGCACTTTTTGGTAAACTATGAGAAAACCATGCACAGCTAAAAAAGCCTTAAAAATTAAATTTTAATTTTAACAACATTACAAATGATCCTAAACTAATTAATTAACAAAAATTAGGGTAAAGTTGTTCCCAAAAATAGAAACATGATGTAAAATAATAATAAAATTATATACAATGATGGAACACATGGGTTGGCATCAAATTATTCCTATTTATAGTTGATGCATGTATGTCCATTAACATTCTCATGTTTTTTATTCAAGACTCCCTAATTATTAATTTAGATCGATTTAAAAGACATTATGTTTAGAGGACGACATCTAGATAATTTTTCAATTTTGGTGTTTTCTAATTATAAATTTACCATCAAAGCAACATTTTTTGGGATTTATTTTTCTATTGTGTATTATAAGATGGGATCCTACATTAATTTGAAAAATGATTATTTTTTCCCATGGATATTCACAATTAATCAAGGGTGTGTATGGGTTCCCAACTATATATATAGTTGTGAGAGACTAAAATAGCTATTATATAACCTACTACCGTATATCATTCATTTTCATTAGGTTTTTGATGGTTCATGAATGACATGAGATAGATAACCCTTGGGATAGTCTCTATTAACAAGATTAATGTAATTTATCTATAATATAATGTTCAATAGCTATACAATTCATGGTTATGGGTTAAATGTTGAACTAAATAGAAACCATTTTGTGACTTATGATGAAAGAAATATATGATCCTCATTGAACCCCCTTCCCATAAATTCATGTGATATATAAATTACACTACATTGATTTTGTTTCCAGTTTAGAGAATCCATGAGAGATTTTATCCAGGCCTATATGTCCAAATACAAATATTAATGGTTCAAATATCGTCCTCATATCTACTTTATGTTTAAATGATTTATTTTTTAGTTTGAAAATAAACAGAATTAATATTTATTCTTATGAAGTTGATGATCATAACATAGATATCTATGTAATATATTGTGGATAGTTCATCAATGTTAATTAATAATCTATGGAATGTTTTCCTTAATTAGATTATGGAATTACATTAATGTATAAACTGAAGGATCTGATATATAATTGGTAGACCAATTGATAGATAGTATTAATTGGGCTTTGATTGATCCTATTTTTCAATGATTTCTAGAGTTTGAGCATTGTTCTAGTGTTTAATTTTTCGTGATGTTTTAGAAATATTCACTCTATTAGAGATCAAGTAAAAATTGTGGAATCAACAAAAATAAATCAATTGGTATAGAGAGTTTAGTCATCAATTTTATGATTTGAAATCCTTAGTATTTTTCCCACATTGATGTAAACAATATTTTAGCATAAATTTTTTAAGACTGTTCATTATTTATAGTTTTTTTCATCCACCAAGAACACTATTATTTTAAAATAATAATGAGATGTAATTATTTTTTAATAAAATCATTATATTCAATCATAAAAACTGATAGTATTTTGGGGTGAATAAACTATATTATGATATATGTTGTAATGTATTATATAATATCTGTAGCCAAAAATTATTGGGCTAGGTGAAACTAATGACATTGTTTTTGTTATTTAAAAATTTTGGTGTATTTTGAGTATATATCTCCTTGTAATTTTATTGTTTTTATTTTGTGGAATATATTACACCATTATTATATAATAATTAATTAATATGTATTATAATGTCTTATATTGGGAGATGTGAAAATATTTTTGTTCCTATAACTTCCCATGGATTATTAATCATTCATTGTGTATGTCAAGAGTGGAATTAGTTTTCGGTTTTTATTTTTTAGTTATCAGAGACACGGATTCGATGATATGATTTGATATAGCTAGTCAATATTGATAATTTATAACATGGGATCTAGAGATAGAAATATTGGGATTATGATTTGTCCAAACATTTGACTTCAAATTATGGTTTAATATGTCATTTAAGAGAACTATAATGTTCCATTTATATTTGATAATGTGGAATATATTTTCTAGTATGTACCTAAATATAATTATCATTAATAAAACACTACACAACCATGTAATTTATTATAAGGAATGGATTCTTTTATTCAATTTTAATTATAGTTTTTGTTATATATTTTGTATTTTACAATGGTCATTATTATTGGGAATAATGATTCACTCTAAGATAGTTCCCTTATATCGATATTTATTACATTTTTTCTACAAGGGTTTGGTTTTTTGGGATTTGGTAGAATTTTCTATGTATGTAAATATTATACACTTCAGAAACATTGTAGGAATTTCCTAATATGAGTGTACAAAGATAATGATTTAAGACTATTTGGGATATATTTGACCCATGTCAATCCTATGAGTATTTTGGAGGATACCATCCAATTTTAGATTTCCCCCTCTTCAAAATTGGGTTTCTAAATGAAGAGGTGATTTTAAATTGGATGATTTTACATTGAACAAATTTAGGGGTTTTTTCAAGATTATGTATATAGTTATTAATTTTGATTTAATAAATTTGATGAAATTTTTTATTGGTGGGTTCGATGTAATGAAATTAATTTTTCATAATTCAGAGTGTGGATTATTAGATATTTAAAGAGGGTAATATTTTAAATTTTACCTACTATTAAACTCATAAATTTTTTATCGATTCATTTAACACTTAATGTTTATATACCATTAGGTTTAAATTATTTAGGTTATATGATATATTTAATTAATGGGAAATTTAATATTAATAAAATAAATAAATTTTTTCCATGATCTTGTCTATATTATGTTTTAAAAGAATCCTCATATGTAAACTCTAAAACAATGTTTTATTCAGTATGATATGAAAATTTCAATGAATAGACATTGTTTTAATACAGTTCTACACCTTCCATGATTGAAAGTTTGAGAAAATAAATTCATCTAAAAATATAAGAATATTATTGTGTTTGAGAAGTGTTGTAGAATGTGTGTAGAAATTTTGTTATGATGAGGAATTCATGATAATATTGAGTGGATGTTTTAAATGATATTGAAAAATATTGTTTTTATTTTTAAATGATATAAAATTAAAAAAATATTTGGGGTAAATTTTTTTTCTTAATGGTTATTATTTAATTTTTTTATGTAAAATACAAGGAATTCGATTCTCTTTCAACCAAAAATTTATTACAAAATTTTAAATTTATAGTATATATTATGTGGTTATAACCATTAGTGGAAGTAGTAGACATTGAAAAATCATCTGATTCTCGACAAAATGGATTTACTTGTTATTGTTCATTAAATATTTCATGTTAATGATTGAATTTATGACTGTGGAAGGTGATGATATAATCTAAAATTAATATAACAAAATTAATTTTCTAATCTCTTTATAGTACCACACACATCAATTATTTTTTATTAATCTATCATATTCCTTTCATTTTAAAATAGGAAACAAATTGGAATGAAATAAATAAAATTATTAATAGTTTGAAATATTATTATTTTGAACTATATGGGAATAATTTATTCAAAAATTTACTTACAAGGGATATTTTTCTTATTGCTTTGGGTTATAATTAAATTTTTTTCAACCCACAATTTCCTTCATTATTTATTAATGAAAAATTGTAGTTTTTTAATATTTTTAATTATCATATGTAGTTTTCAAATGACGAATGCATTTCAGGGTAAAATTGGGGTAATTAGATAATTTATTAAAATTATTTTTTTTTGGAAATATATTACTATTATATAAATTAATTTTAAATAAATTCATATAAATAAGTTAATTTTATAATTCAATTAATTATAATATGATATATGAGCCATTATATTAAAATATTGATGAATATAATTTTGATGGTTTCTTTTCAGAAAACCAAATAATAATGACATTAAATGGATTTGTGGTTTTGATATGGAATGTGGTGGTCATACAGTGGATAGATTTGTGATTTGGACATGTTGATGTTACGTACATTATTTGTGTGGGTGTGGTGGTTACCATTATAGTGTTTCGTCAATGAGTTAGATGTTTTAGTTTGTCCGGGTTGGCCATTTGAATTGTTTTTCTATACATATCGGGATTGGTTCACCATAGTATAAAAATATATTTTTTTGGACATATTGGTTTCCATGATGGCTTGATACATGTTTTATTCATGAAAACCCATTTGGAAATGACTAGCGTCAGTATGATTCTATGTGAGGGAATTTGATTTATCACAATTATAACATAGGGATCCAGTATTCACTATTATATAATGGTGTATTGGTTGAGGAAAAAACACCCAATCACATTCATCATTTCTATAGTGGTTTTTCATGGTGGAAATATTTTTTACAATACAAATTATAGGAGATTTTTTTCAACGCATTAATTGTGGTAAAACAATAATTGTAAATAAAAGTAAATTATGTGTGTTATAACATGAATTTTAAATTTCACATTGACCAAAAAAACCCTTGTATTTTTTAAGACCCATCCCATGTGTGATCGATTATAAATCACCATATTTTGTAAGGACTATTATAGAATATGAATTAATTGGATTTTCTAGAACATGAACTCACATATTCATAGTTCTCTTTTTCCACCACTAATTTCTATTCTCCTTGTTCTTCCTCCTTCCTATATTATTACATTATGGTGATCCTATATTTAGGGATGGGGATAGGGAATAGATTTTTGATGTTTTTATGCTTTTATTTTGGTGGTATTTTCTTTAGTGAAGGAATACTCATGTTCATTAATTCTATCATTGAGAGTGTCAAACATCTATACGATGTAGTGTATCATGAACCTGTAATTCTGGTCGTACACCCCTGGAAATTTCATGATTTTGTATTAATATGGAAGAATAGAATGGGTTAACATAATAATAAAAACAAATAAATTTATAAATAATTAGAGGTGATTTGAGTTCTCACATGTGATAATGTGTATTGTACAATTTCATTGAAGGGTATACATTTTATAATCTGTATAAAAACATCATAGATGTTTATAGTTTTAAATGATTTATTATTATTGTGATGAGTGAACCATTTTGTGGTGACTTCTTGAAATAACCATTAATATAATTTTATGAACATTTACATGGATAATGAATAACTATCCAATGAAAATATATAAATGATTTAGTGTACACAAGAACATAATGATGTAATGTGGTAAAATAACTTCCTTCTATAGGAATTTTATATCAAATGTGTATTATATATTTTATTTTAAATTGGTTACTAGGATTACTATATATTTCACGTATAATATGTAGAGATTTTTTATTTTTTCTCTAATAGTGGTGGTGAAATGGTATATATTTATTCAATGTTTATAAATAAAGGTATGTTTTTTTGGTGTTGGATGTGGTGAGGGATAATTTACAATCATATAATTTTTTATTTTATAGTGACTAGGTTCATTTAAAGAGATTTATTTTCATGATATGTCACCTATGTTTGTGTGAGATGGTTGGGTTGTTATCTGTTGTGTCAGTTTGGTTTCATATTATTAATGGAATTAATTGTTAATTAGGAAATTAAATTAAAATGTATTAGAAATAAAATAAGTGTGGTGATAGTTATTATTATCTAAAAATTACAATAATGAAGTTAATGATTATTTAATATATAGAAAAAAACATATGTGTTGGTTAATTTTTTTCTTTATAAATATATAATGAATTAGATTACTAATTGAATGATGGATGCGGAAAAATAAAAAGTTAGTAATCAAGAAAAAATGAAATTAAATGCAGAAAATATGAGGCTAGGATATATGATTTGTTTCAATAGTAGTGGGTATAGATGATGGAATAGGTTAACAGATTCTATGATAGTGTTTTAAGAGGAACATGTATAGACAGATGTAAACATATTGGTTGGGTATGGTGTGATATCTCTACATCATTTATTTTAATTTAATTTATATGTAGACACTACATGAGTTGGATAAAGTTCATATAGTTAAAATGTTTTAGGTTATGGTATTTTTTGAAACTTGGTTCATGGTGAAATGATCTATATTTCCCTTTGTTCATGAACGTTCGTTGATGGAGGTGATGAAAAAAGCATGTGCTAGTTATTCCATGTGATGATAATTTCTGTTGTTGGAGATTCCAAGTGATGATGAATGTTGGTCAAGTAGTTTAATAGGGATGATGGAGGTCAGTGTTAGAGATTCATAGTAATAATGAATACCACTTTTGGATATTCCTCGTTTGTATGGTAGATATTGTTGAATATTTTAATGGATGATATAGATGTGATATGTTATTGGGGAAATGGTTCATATTAGGGGGTATAATCTTATTCCCTTTTTAATTATTACATACTCTCGTGGTTATGCAATTAAATGACTATATGTTAATATTTATTAATGTATGCACTAAAATATGTGACATTGGGGATGTTGGGGAATGTGGAGTTTTGAAACAAAAAACCTCAAGGGTGACTTAATTTTTTTATGATGATATGGAGGGTATGTGAAAAAATGCTTCATCACATTAGGGTCTGAGAGTGATTATTTTAAAGATGTTTCGTTGAGGTTACCCTGATTATATTCATTCAATGATATGTTATTATACATGAATGTGTTATTTTGTTATAGTATCATTGTAATGATAGTATTGGATAGTGCACTGATTAATGTGCCTATTAGTTTTGTTTTTAATCATTATTTATATAATCTGAAAAATCACAAATTCACAATTACTAGTGGCTATGATGGAACTGTTTATACATTTCCAACTAACCATATATAAAAATAAAATATTTTTTTTTGTTTCAAAGAGAACATTAGAGAACTAGATAGACTCTAATAGTATGACTATTCAACCAATTAATAGTTTTTTCCACAAGATCATCCCTTATTAAATATCATAGAGAAAATTATTATTTGTTTTAGCACAGTAAATGAATTCTGGGACAATTTTAAATCATTTTTATAAGTTATAAGTATATATTTTTAAAGTTGTTATAATCACTCATAATACTAATTTTCTATTGACGGTAATGCATCTGATAATTGAGACTTTTACTATAACCATGGTGCATATTTCATTAAACACATGACTATCGGAGGAGGGACTCAAGTGTATTTATCTACCTGTCCTTATTGATGACCCAAGAGAATACCATGTAGGCAGGGTTTATGAATGAAAGGTATCGTAGATTTTACAAGAATTATAGGATTTCGCCTTGAGTTAGAGACTTTTGAATATTACGTTGGTTGTTTTTGAAATGGTATCAAGATTCATTTTTTCAGGACATAGACAAGTGAGAAGAAATATGATATGGAAATACAAAGTCCCCCTATGATCTAATTCCTGAAAACATATTTTATTAATTTACCATGTCAAATGGTGAATTATGAAAGGGGGATATCTAGGGGAGGTATATAAAATGATTTTTTTCATTGGATATTTAATGAGGTGATTTTTAGAATTTGAATATATTTTTAATTTAATTTTTATATAGTTTTTTACAACAAGATAGAGTACATAGATTGTATTTTATAGATTGGATAATCATCTTTATTATTCTAAATTCCATGTGGTAGAGTGTTAGATGGATGAATTAATTTATCACTAGATGTTTAACCTACCAAAGAAGTATGTGGATATTAACATGACCTTATATATATTTTATTGGAATGGTATACCAATGTGTGATGATGGACTCCATGATCAAGAGATAATGTGTGAGATAGTAGATCACAATATATCACAAGGCATTATTCGATCAAGAGTTAAGACATGGGTTCTATTTTTGGTTATATAGATTTGAGAACATGTTCATTGGGATAGATGTTATGTCTTGGTGATAAAATTATGCCATAAATTTTAAGGGATAAAATTCAAACTAAAATTCCCCTTGATATCTATTCTTTTGAGATAATTTAAATGGTAGGTCAATATTCTCCACCTTAAATGGAATATACTTATCTTTTTTATGAATCAATATTAAATAAAATTACCATGTGTTTTTTTCAAAACTTCCTTCCATGTGAATAGTCATGAACATGATTCCAAAAAGGAGGAATTTCACATTGTTATATCACATAGGGTCACAACATTTGTTATTCTATCATTTTTAGAAATGGATAAGAAATTATTGGTGATTGAGAGAGTCAAAACATATAATGGATTGAATAATGGTAGAAGGAAACAATGTATCTAGATGTGAATATATTTGAGAAATATATCATGGATGTCAAAACAGATGATGTTATTATTGGTAGGAGGTAGACACTGATGATCCTTCTCACTATATTTTAGGGTCTGTAGTTTTGAAGGCTATATTGGGAGATTTAAACTATAATTCAATGTTTTCAGGGACCAATTTCATCATTAGGATCTTTTTTCAACATTTAAGAGAGGTCATCATGGTATGGGTGGTCAACCCAATTTTTAGTGGAATCGTCATTTTTTGTCTGATGATATATTTTTATCATGTTCTATTATCTTATTTTTAATACTTGGTACACTATGATAATATTTTCCCATGGAGAGATCGATGTGCTAGGGTATTCTACATAATTTATCTCTCCATTATATACCTAGATATAAGTATGGTCACAAAGGATCTCAACAACCTGGTAGACAAGAGGGGAATGAGAATACTCATGAACTGGGGATATTGGGGGTCCAAAGGGGCATAATGTAATTCATTGTAGGATCAATTAATCAATATACCACAATATTTTATTTAGTTCAACGTAGTGGTTTACTCTTTCTCATTACTCAATTTTTTTTATATTCTTTATTATTATAGTTGTAGAAGCCAAAAATTCATGTAGTGTTATCCATTATAGAAGGAGTTCATACTAATATGGTTGATAAATTCTAGGAATATCGACAACTGATAAGAAATTCAAGTTAGTGGGGGATTACTTTATTAAAGTTATTACCATGTGATGTTATACATGCATGGATTGGAAGTATATTTTTGGTAATAATATTAATTTCTTATAATATATAGTTTTTTTTATTTAACAGTAATGGAAAATGATTGGTGTTTGTTGTTGATCAGAGATATCTAGTAGTTTTGGAATGGGAAAATACTATTTATATTTAAATTTTTTTCAGTAGATGCTCTATTGGTGGAGATTCCCATGTTCAGTGAGGAATTGTCATGTTTCTTCTTATATAAAGTTATGAAATTACTCAATTGGGGTGACAACATGAATGATATATGGTTTCCACCAGCCATGTCTCTTATTTCAGTTGATTCTTATCATTTGACACTCATGGATATGTATTGGGGGCCGAGGGACTAAAATGATTATCTTAAGCCGAAAGATTTAAACCCATACATTGTGTCAACTTGGGATGCCCAGGTATGATCACCATCAATGAATATAGTATTATGTGTTTTTTATAAACAACTAGTGGTTGATTCAGATAATGGTCTGGAATAATTAAATTCATTTTAGGATATAAGATTTGTAAGTCATATGAAAGGATCCAACTTGTTTTAAAACATTACCCTGTAGACATTATATCGTTGGATAAAGATAATAAAATTTTATATTCCGTATACTACCTTAAGATGATGGTATTCTATGTTTTAATTTTTTTTTGTGCCATTCGACATCATGAATGCACGAGTTGTGTTAATGGGAATCATGAATGAACCATATGTGTTCGTGGGAATTGAGAACTATGACTTCCATGAGTTTTGGGAACAATTGATGAGTATTTTTTTAGTAATATCTATATCTTCTCAAGATCATAATAGTTGAAAACTAGTTATATTAGAGTGATCTTATAGTATCATTGAAATAATAAACTATATAAAAAGCTATCTGAGTGAAAAAATATTATAGAGGAAATTTTTTAACATGTTAATTTATGGTCCCAACATGGTTTATTCTTACAGTAATTAATGATAATGGTAGTATTTTTTAAAAAAACCATGTTATTTATGTAGATGTGTGCTTCATTATCATCATAGTATGATTTTTTTGAGGAAACTGTATTATATTTTTGAGTATGTATCTTTTTATACCCTTTTCAAAACGAACCATGATATAAATTGAACTCATCAATGTTATTTATATTCTTACTATAATATTAAGAGGTTATAAAAAATATAGTTCTTAAATTTTAATAAAATTTGGTGATGTTTTATAACTTTGGTATGCTATCCCATTTAGACTGAGGATCCAAAATGTAGTAAGATAAGAGAGTTTCCATTTATTGTTCATAGAATATTAATCTCTTTTAGTTTCACTATGCTACCCAATACTCAGAGCAGGTAGTAGTAGTGTTATACCAGGGTCTTTGGTGTGATTAAATCATTACAATACACTTTCTTCCCATCACAGGTCATAAGATACAACTACATAATTTCTATTATGGGAATTTTATTATATGATTGTTGAGGAGGTTAGAGTTTCTATATGATTTTTAATTTGAGATATCCATCACCATAATGAACACAAATGTATTTATAAATGTGATGAGTATGATCTTGAAAGTTTATTCCCTTTATGGTTATGGTGATTTTGGGAAAAGAATGGAAGAGTTTGTTGGAAGAATTTCTATATAGTGGAGGTTATAGGTAGTGGATGTGCTAAATAAATTATTGTTGAATAATCCTTGATGAAATAGGTGGGGAATTTTAGTGGTGTTACTGATTGTTTTAAGTGATGCAAGACTATGTTAGTAATAGTGATACAACTTAGGGGATGTTACAGGGTTTTAAAATAATTTTTTAGGGTTGGTTGGTCATTTCATTCCCAATGTAATTAGTGATCACTCCAACTGTTATATATCTCACTATTATAAGCTATTATGGTTTGGTTTAAGATGATTTTATTCCTAAGAATGAATATTTTGTTTCCTGAATTGATTAGGTTACTGGTTTAGTTCAAAGAATAGTGTCTTGATTTTCAGTAGGCGAAGTTAGAGAATTGTGTCCGTTGTGGCTTTTTGAAAGTCCTTGATTTCCCCATGTGAAGGTTGGTGGCCACCTATATGGATTTATTTATCCAATTATCTTAGTACCAAGTAATATAAGTCAATGCTTGGATGATCATGGACCAACTAATAATGTTATGTCTTTTATAGGAAATCAGGTACTTATGTTTTATGGATACTCATGTGTTAATTGCGTATTGGAAGACAAAAAAAAATCTAAACACATCCACACCAGGATAATTATTTATATGAGTATTAATAAATTGTTTCATTATTTAATTTCATTTATACCCGTTTTAATATGAAAACCCATTCTAAATAGTCATAGGTTATATGATAAAATATAACATAAATTATAAATATAAATAATATTTTCACACCAATATAACATCCAATTAATATTTAACACCAATAAAAACATATCAACAATCACAAAATTTAATATTAATTATTTTCTTCCCATTATCCAAAGAACTGATGAATTATAATTAATGAACTGAATAGAATTATGATTATACAAATATCACAATTTCATTAATAAAATATTTAAATGAAAATTTCCATTAAATACATTCAAGAGGCAATTATCTGTTAATTTTTTGGAAAAGTAATCAATTTTACAGATATAAAATAATATTATTATCTAATATATAGTCATTTTTCTTTCTAAATATAACACTTTACACTTTATTTTCTCAATAAAACATAACCCATTCATATTTCATCTTCATAATAAATTCTTTAAATCATTAATCATGGTGAATGTTTTTTGAAAATTTTGGATGATAATAAAAATCAGTATTCTGAGAAAATTGAGAATAAAAAACACTAGGCCATCAACACACCTATAAACACATCAAAATTATATTGACTAATAAATGAATTTGAGGTTGTAAAAAAATATAAACATATAATAAAAAAATTTAATTTCAAAACATTGACTCAAAAAATAATATAATAATGTGTAAAAAAAGGCAGTGATGATAAATGATCTTGGTAACATAATATTCATGTCACACATTCAATGGAATTGTGCTACCTGTTAATTATTTCATCATTCATAATAGAATAAAATTGTATGTTAATTCCAATATAATACATCTTTAGAAAAAACTTACCAATGAATTTGAGGATTTTATTTGAACTAAATTTCATAATATATATTGTAAAAGAGCCTTACCAAGTTAAAACCACATAAGAAATTGTACTGATTTATTAAACTGATAAACAAATACATCCCACAACCACATCCTCCAATGACCACCCATAAAAATAACATTATTTTAAATAAATATCTAAATACCCATTTTTATAAGAATACTAAAAGGATGAGAAAAATATATTTAAATATCAGTAATTTAATGAAATTAAAAATCCATTAAAATCATTTTATATAGGGTATAAAATAAAAAAATCCAAAAAAATTAAAGTAATTGTTTAAAACTAATACCCCTTACCTTGAATCTCGACATGCCTTATATGATAAATAGTATCAAAATTAAAAAAAAAATATTTATTATATAACTGAATGATAAAAAAAATAGTTTTCATTAAATAGTTTTCATTATATTAATTTTATAATAATTCATTTACTCAAATATTCCATGTTGTCCACGAGGTTCATTTTCAGCTCATTCAAGTCCAAAATACAATCCATATTATTTAATTATTAAAATATATTTGGAGACTAGATTAATGAGATATATATTTTTGTTGGTATTTTTCTATATCTTTATATAATAAAATTGTTTTATATGGCCATTAAATTGTTACTATTCTATGAAAAATACATGATAATCTTGTTTTAAGATGAATAAAATTCAATGTTGATGTTTAAATGTAATTTCATAATTAATATGTATACATTAGATTTATATGATAATTAAAATTAAATTACATGAATTATAATGTCATATTCAATCACAACAATAATTTAAATTAATATTTGTATTATACATATGTTTATGAATGAACTACCCTTCACATAGGTTATGTAAAACCAGACTGGTGAGCTATATTTTCACAAATAGTTTACAATAATGGATATCCTATTTCTATATATATTTTCATAAAGAATATTTATATCATTAATGAAAAATATTTGTTGGAATAATTTTAAATTCTTCATATGTTATTCAAATTATTATGAGAAGAGTTCATATGAATGAAATTTTTTTGGAATGGAATAGATTTTAACATTCTACGGGATAATGTGAATTATAACATGAATTATAATGGATAATAATTAATAAATTCTAGATAGAAAATTCCAATTTCATATAAATATAATGATGAAAACATTGAGATGTTATTAGTGGGGTTTGATGTTAAAAATAACAAATGGGAATTGAGAAATAGTCATAGTCAATTTTACCTCACCCCTGAAACAAGCAACATTGGATTGCATGAAACACATTTTAAAAAGTGTGTATTGAAAAATAATGAGAGATGAAAACATCGGAATGTATTATTAGGTTTGTATATTATCCAAATAATGAGTGAACTATAAATATTTTAGGTTTTTCTAATTGGGTATAATGAGTGTTAGGTAATACTCTAAATTATTTTCCATTTTTTTAAAATATAAATACCAAAATTTTAAAAAAGTAATAAAAATTTAATGGTTTTTCTAATTCAGAAATGAAATAGAAATATATACTCTTACCTATGTGAAATGAGCCAAAATATGTTATAATAAAATTTTATGATATTTATTAATCAATGAACATATGAATTCACATTAAATTAATTTTTAAGGTTATATTAATAATTTATATACTAAAAATATTTATATAACAATATAATTTTTATTTAATATTTTAAATCAATATGAAATTATGATAGCATGTGGTGGGGTCATTAAATAATATAGGGATATCCAAGTTTTTTAATGTATACACACTCAATCAACCCAACCAAATATTTAGTATCTATTAAGTCTGAGTGTTAAATCCATAGGGAAGGATAATATGTTCTAAATTAATTTAGGAAAATAAAATTTCAATTGTTCGGCTGTTTGAAATAAAAGAGAAAATAATGAAATAATTGGGATGGAATTTCAAGTGAAGAGGCATGCTAGGTTTAGTAATTTTCATGTTCATGTGCAATTGATTTAATTTCTTGTTTTTTTATTCAGCTTTGGTATCAGAGTTGGGTCATAATTGATCCTTGGACTATATAACCTACCCTAAAAATGTGATTCCACCATTGGAATGGTCATATACATTTTTTAAACCATTTAAATTGGCGACTCAAAGTGATATTAAAACATAACCTGCCGAGATATGACAATGTTCATATAAAAACTAAGATGATTAATTGATGCAATAAAATGAAACTCCTCAATTTAGATGCAATGGTCTCATAATTTTAAAAGTAATACATTTGGAATCAATAAATTATGTTTTAGATATGAATAAAATGAAAATAAAATAAACAACATTTCAGAAGAATCACATCCCCCAACAATCAGTTCACCACGACACTAATAAGAACAGTTGCCCATTCTTGGAATGATGAGAATGAGCATCATCAGTACCAGAAGAAGAATAGTGGTGATGTGAGGCTCCAAATTGTTCAACAGTTGTCCATTTTTTTCATTCTTTCTCTTGTTAGTAATAGAGTGTTTGGAAAGAGTGTCATGGGTTATCCTTTTATAAAAAAACCTATTAGTGTTTCTTGCGTCATCATTTTAATTTCACAGACATCACATCTTTCATGACTTCAAAAGGGGTTACACATTTTGTAGTCCCTCTATGTGTTTTCCACTGTGTGTGAATCTCACAAGAATTTTATAATCTTATTTTACCATTTGACTCACTTCAAGAGGTGAATTGAAGAATCATGATGTGTAATGGCTTTTCATGCTGTTTTTGAATTTCAATACTTGTCCAACATGACAATTTCCATTGGAACATGTCACAACATGTCAATTTATTAGACGAAGTGATCAAGTTTGACTCCATTTCCCAACTCTGCTCTTTCATAAAAAATACATTTTAATGCCACTTTTCTCTTCTCAGGGTGTGAAGGGTCTTTGAGCACATTTTTCCCCCCATTTTTATTCCATTTTCATAAATTTGTAGTTTCCTTACATGAAACATTAATCAAGTCGAATATTCCCAAAATTTGAAATATTATTCATTTCAATACAAAATTCAATATATTAGATGCTATAAAATATATGCATGAAATACACTTATCATATTATCATACCAATTCGTATATATCATTTAATACACTAATCTATTCAATACATTTTTCTTTTCAAAAATTACAAGATGTTTAATTTTACGTTTCATTTCATCCACTAGTTATACATCAGTGATGTATATTTTTTTGTATAATTATCCTTTTGTTAACTACGAATATAATTTATTAAATAAAATATTACTTAATTTTTTATTAAAATTATAAAATAAAACAATAAATTATTTTTCTAATTCATATTTATATATTAAAAGAATTTTTTATAACAAACATATGTTTTCATATAATCTGAAAGTAATAATATATATATATATATTCTATAATATTTTGAAATCAATAAATATTCATTTAATTTTTTAATTACATTTAAATTTAGTCATTCATGTAATTATTAGTCATATCCTTAATAAAATATTATTTCCATGAATCCTATTTAGTCATTTCATGTCTTTTAAAATTACAATATCATATTTGATAATGGTTTTCATAATTTTATCGACACAAATATTCATTTATAATAATTTAATAAAATATTTATGATATTTTTAAATTATTATATATTATGAGTCATTCCATATATTTCAGAATTTTTTCACATATTTGTGTCAGGAAGATAAATATATATATATATATTATTACCAAAAATATTATACTTGGAACAATTCAAAAAAATCTCTGAATCTCTAAAAAATTAAAAAAACATACCCTAAATATTATTCAATGTTAATGAATGAAAAATTGATTCTATTTTATTAAAAAAATCAAAAATCATAATATATTGATTAATAAATTTACATGATTATATGGAAATCATTGGTAAAGACCTGTAAAAATCAAGGGAAATTTTTTTTTCTTAATTTTATTTGGTATTTTACAAGAACGAAGTTTCTGACGGCACCAGATTCTGAGGCCCGGTGTGTCCGAAAACATTTTCCAATGTTTAGATCGGGTATGTTGAATGAATGAATGAGCGGGTTTTCCTAACTTTTGAACCGGTGTTCAGAATCGAATTCTGAGGGCACCGATGTAATCGCACCGCCGATGATTGCTTAAGAACACCTTTTTCGGAGTTGTGTTTGCTCCGGTGAGGTTATTAATTAATTGGCTTAACTAAAGAATAAAATAAAATATTCTGCAACAGATTTTATTTTTATTCTAAGTAGTGTTAACCTAGGTATGGTGGTTGGAGTGGGACCCACTAATATTCAAACTCCTAGGTAGGATATTAGTGAGGTGGGGCCCACACGAGCCCCACCCCCCTTTATTTCCTTTCTACCTCCCACGTGTATTTAATTTGGTTACTCACTCGCACCCGCTTTTCTTAATTGCCAAGTCAACTCTCTCATTTAAATGGTTTGTTAAACGCCTTATTAATTGGTCAACGCTCGATAATTAAATCGTGTTTTAATTTTTTAATTTCAAAAATATATGGCATGAGTAAAAAAATAAGGCAACACCTTATTTTATGGTTATTTTTTCGTTTTTCGAGAAGGATTGGGAGAGGTATTTCTCAAAGCCTTGAATCATCATCTTCTTCATTGGAGAAAGCATAGAACGATGAAGAACGCCGGCCTCCGACGGAAGACGACGAAGAACGCTAGTTCCGCGGTGATCGACGATGCGACGCCGATGATCCTCCTTCCGCGCCGCCGCCTTCTGTGATTTCCCTTCCCCACGATGAAACATTTTTCAACAAAGCTTGAGGTAGGGGTTAATTGTTTTTCCCGTGATTTGTTCTTTTACCGTTCATCGACTACTATTTGGGCCGCCAGTTATCGTAATAACGGGAGGAGGTCAGACCGCACAAACACGACCGACCCTCCTCCCCCTGTGATGACTGTGTTTGTTGCGGTTCGAAAGAAGGCGGCACGGTGCAATGAAACCACGCAGAAGCATGGGGAAAATTGGCGAAGATGCACGCCATCATCACGTCGTGCCGTTGAGGCCAAATGAATCCGCAGCCGGAGTCAGGCCGCAGCGAAGGGGCGCGACACTGTCGCGCCGCGCCGGAGAACCACAAAGACACAGTGGCCGGAGCGGGGCCGCGGCAGAGGGTCACGGTGTCGTCGCGCCACGCCGGTCGGATAAGGACGATGTTCGATGTCGCGGTGGTGCAAGTCGGGGGGGGGGGGGGGGGGGGGGAAATGCCGGCCGCCGGCACCTCAGAGGGGCGGGACCCCGGCGGTCCCGCGGCAGCAGCACCGGCCGGCCGGACCGGGCCAGCCGGCTTCCATGAAACCAGGGGTCGTAACCCCCGACTGTCTAAAGGAGCGGCCCCCCAGGTGGGGGTGTAGTTTCTCAATCCGGGGGGCAGCCCCCCCCCCCTCCCCCATTCCGATCAGCTCGGCACTAGCCGAGCTGGCCACGCGGACCGCACGAGCGCGCCAGGCCACCGGCCGCCCAGGCCGGGCCGGGTCGCACCGACCAGGATGGGCCATGCCGACGAGGCCGGGCCGCGCCCCTAATGGGTCCGACCTAGACCCGGTTCAGGTTGACCCAGTTCTGGCCGACCCAGGGGGTCTCGGGCCAGGTCGGCCAGGTCCCGAAACCCCCTAAAACCGGACAGGTTCGTTCTTTTTCCCATATCATGGGCTACAAACCTATGAATGACACAATTTCAGTTGCGATGTGATCCTTGGATCCAGATGGTCGTTTCGGTATATTACACTCAAGGTTTCGGAGAACTTTTCGTACGTCCGGGTTGGTACGAACACAAAACCAACTGGGCCCTCGGAGCGGAAACACTTATAACATGAGCTTCGGATGTCTGATCGACATGTCGTCGACTTTGTTGGATTCCTCGTAGTGATACAGACCTTTTGGCTTACTCTTCTCGAGGTTTGGATGCAGTTTGAGTGCATTCAGGTTGGTTTTGACTTAAAAACCAATCGGGCCCCTTGAACCAAAAAGCCAATAACTCTCAGACCAGGAGTCCGATGGACGCGCCGTCTGTCACGTTAAGTTCCTCTTGTCAAGACAGAACATTGAGATACATCAACTCCGGACTATGTGTCAGTTGATATATCAACCCCTAGGCTCGTAGAGCGGACCCTCCTGGAAATGAGCATGCTATGTGCGGGAAACCTAGAGCTGGCTGTGACTGTGACTATGAAGACTGCACTGAAATCCTATGTGGGTTCCGCAGTGATGAAGACCGTACTAAAATCCTATGTGGGTTCGACGACGATGAAGAGTGTACTGAAATCCTATGTGGGTTCCTCAATGATGAAGACCATACTGAAATCCTATGTGTGTTCGATGGCGACGAATACTGCAATGAAATCCTATGTGGGTTCGACAACGATGAAGACTGTATTGAAATCCTCTGTGGGTTCGGCGACAATGACTACTATTCTTGTATCCTACGTGGGTATGGTAGTGTCTGACTCTGTTCTTGCTATCCTTCATGGGTCTGGCAGAGTAGCTGGTCTGTATCCTATGTGGGTCCGACAGCTTAGCTAGTTTAGTATCCTATGTGGGTCCTAGCTTAGATGAATCAATGGCTATATCTTATCATCTCTATCACCGAAGAATTATACATGTGTGATCTGAGTCTTGTCTTCAATCAATATCTTTGATATGATTGACTTTCTTTCCTATGAGGATTGGGTTGTGACATCCTATGTGGATTGGGTTGTACTCCTATGTAGATGTGATCGAACTTGGGCTCAGATGTTGGATCCGAACGTGAATTGATGACTTAGGTATATGTATGGGCATATACCTAAGTAGTGTTGGTTGTTACTTCGTGAATGTATCTTTCCTTTGTGAACTATCCTTTGTGGATTCTGGGAGACCTTCGAAGGTCTATGGGTCCCTACTGAGTAGCGTATACTCACCCCTGCATGGGCTATGCCCGCACTACGTTGTGTTGGATGCAGACGACAGACATCGTTGATCGTGGTTGAGGTTTGTGGAGAAAGTCGGTACCTAGAGGTGGACCAATGGGTGGAACTTAAACGGAGCGGACGACTGGACCCGAGGGGATAAGGAGGCTATCTGTACCCACCCTTCAGGTGGGACTTCCAGTGGACGGCTTGACATTGCTTCTTTACTTTCAGTTGATGTACTTTCTTTCCAGTTGTACTTTACTTTCAGTTTGAGTTTGTATTCTGGCCCACTTACTTTTCCGCACTACTTTTGTAACGAGTTTTACATAGTGTTTACTTTTTCTTGCTTAATCTATGGTGTTTTTTTACTTTATAAAGGAAATACCTTCCCTTTTTTGGGATTTACACCATGGTGATAGTCGCCAGCCCATGGCCTGTGAGAGGTGGGCTTGGGGTAGTCACGACATGGGTCCCGAGGACGGGTCGTGAAAAATTGGTATCAGAGGAGTTTGGTTCTACCACAGAACTCGGGACTCTAATATTTCTTCTATGTGAAGCAACAGTGTTAAGGATATTTAGTGTGGTTATTTGTCCAGGTAGTCCAGTGTTGGTGCAGCGGCTGACATATCTGTACACCAGGACCCTGACTTCTGATTTCTGACTCAATGCACGAAAACATTTATTGCATCTCTGTTTCAAAAGTTTTCCTTGTGATTACTTTGTTTCATCTCACTAGGAATACTATTTAACCATGGCGCACCATTTTTTTTTCAGGATGGCCCCAGGATGGTAGCCAGCTAGGGTTTCGAGCGTTGTGCGAGACGATAGCCCACTGAGCAATGAGGCCTCAGTGCAGGGCCCTTTGACAGCGAAGGCACCAGTACTACCTCTACCCACCGAGCAACTGATGCTACCAGCCCCATCCGCTGATAGTGCACGTCTCCCTAGTTCACTGCATGAGTATCAGTGTCAGAGACCTCCCAGGTTCCATGGGTAGACAGACCCTCAGGCAGCCGAGGATTGGCTTGAGGCGGTTTTTCGAGTTTTCTGGTTAGTGAGGAGACCAGCTGACCTCATGGTGATCCTCGAAGTGAGCCTCTTGCACGCAGCAGCAGGCTGATGGTGGAGCTTGATTCTCCAGGTCCACAACGAGGAATCACTCATCTGGATGGACATTGAGAGCCTCTTCTTCTCGATGTTCGTCCCAGTCACCCTCTATGTGGTGCACATCCAGGAGCTTCTACAGCTGCGGCAGGGTAGCATGACGGTCGCCAAGTACTCGACGAGATTTATAGATCTCTCGCGCTATTCGACGGACATGGTATGGTACCCATTCTTCCGGTCCCGGACCTTCGAGTAGGGATTGAGGCATGAGATCAGGGCATCGATGATCTCCCTCAGCATTCCGACACAGGCCGGATTACTGGAGCGAGCTCTTATCATAGAGAGATTTATTTCCGAGTCTACGCCAGTAGTGAGATCTTCCGCAAGGTGGCACGTAGCAGAGTCATCTGCAGCTGGTAGTCGATGGATGTCACAGGGGTCTAGGCAGACCGGACCATCAGGCAGATGACCTCAGGACACTGGCACAGAGGTGCGGGGCACAGGGTGCAGAGCTAGCCTTCTGAGGAGCAGGCAGTGCTGCGCATGCGGCGGGCAGGGCTACATGGCTCGTGACTGCCTGACCCGCCATGAAGAGGAGCAGCGGACGGTTGTGGGGAAACCTAGGCAGAGGCAGAGGGTCGACCATGGAGGTTCACTGAGAGCAGGCGGACGAGGCAGGGGAGCTGGCCGAGCAGCAGGTGGTGGGCGACACATTGAGGCTTTACCACCACCAGCACCAGGAGGACCACCCCGACCACAGGGCCCTAGCGGGCAGAGACAGGCTCATCTTCAAGCTGCGGATGCCTACGACCATGGCACGCCAGAGATGATTTGACATACTATCTATGTCTATTCCAACCTTTATGAAATTCTTACAGACATAGGAGTGAGTCATTCTTTTATTACTACTTCCCTTGTTCGGAGCTCAGAGATTCTGACGGAGCCGTTGGCTCGATCCTTATGGCTAGAGACTCCTACGGGAGAAGACTCGACGATTACACCGTGGTTCCGGAAGTGTGCGCTTACTCTAGGAGGTGAGAGCCTCAAATTGGATCTTCTTGTAGCGGCGTTGAGGCCTTACGACGTCATCTTGGGCATGGATTGGTTATCCACAGTCCATGCTTATATCGACTGTATTTGGCGCAAGGTTTGGTGTGTTCGCACCGATGGGAGTAGGTTCACCTTCACCAGCGAGAAGGGAGCCTTTGCAGTATAGGATGGAATCAAGCATAGGAGAGGACGACCCATCACTCATCAGTTGGCTAGCCTCATCTTTAGAGCAGTTGACGTGTAGAGTCCAAGTTTTCCTGTAGTGGTGGGTCAGTATGCGGACATTTTCCCTGACGACGTTCCATGACTACCTCCTCGCAGAGAGGTAGACTTTTATATTGACTTGTACCCCGAGACAACCCCGATATCCACTCCAGCATATCGGATGGCCCCCGCTGAGCTTCAAGAGCTACGGGTACAGTTGGAGGACTTAAAGGGAAAGGAATTCACCCTACCCTATGTTTCACCCTGGGCTTCCCCGATATTGTTCACCAAGATGGCGGATGGGAGCTTGCGACTTTGTGTTGACTATCGTCGCCTGAACCAGGTGACCGTGAGGGACAAGTATGCGCTACCGAGGATTGACGACCTATTCGATCAGATCAAGAGAGCACGGTGGTTCTCGAAGATAGACCATAGATCGGGCTATCATCAGTTCAATGATTGAGATGAGGACGTGTAGAAGACGACCTTCAGATGTCAGTATGGGCACAATGAGTTCTTTGTTATGCCTTTCGGCGTAACCAACACTCCAACAGTGTTCATGGTTCTCATGAACATGATCTTTCAGCCATACCTCGATCGATTTTTTGTGGTCTTCATCGACGACATATTGATATACTGGACAACTAAGGAGGAGCACGCTTACCACTTTCGGGTTGTACTGGACACACTCCGAGAGAACCAGATTTATGGAAATCTCTCTAAGTGTCAGTTCTGGTTACGTGAGGTCCACTTCTTGGGACACGTCATCTCTGAGGTGGGAGTTGTGGTGGATCCTGTGAAGATCGAGGCAGTGATAGCTTAGGAGCCACCCAGGAGCATGATAGAGGTGCAGAGTTTCTTGGGGCTAGCTGGGTACTACCAGTGTTTTGTGCCAGACTTTTCCAGAGTTGCGGCACAACGCTCAGATTTGACAAAGAAGGGGAAACCCTTCGTGTGGTCAGACGTATTTTAGTAGAGCTTCCAGGAGCTGAGACAGAGATTGACCAGCACGCCTATCTTGAGATTACTGGAGGAGGGAGTAGGGTATGTAGTCTGCTGCAATGCATTAGGGACCAGAATCGAATGTGTCCTGATGCAGGATCGGGACGTGATCGCCTATGGATCATGTTAGTTGAGGCAGCATGAGCAGAACTACCCTACCTATGATCTGGAGTTAGTAGCAGTGGTCTTCGCTATGAAGATGTGGCGACAGTATCTGATGGGAGAGCGCTTTACAGTCTACTCTAACCACCATAGTCTCAGGTACATCTTCTTGTAGAAGAACCTGAATCTGAGAAAACGGAAATGGCTCGAGTTCCTCCGGGATTATGACTTTGAGATAGCCTATACTCCTGGAAAGGGGAACATGGTGGCCGATACCCTCAGCCGGAGGACGGGCATTCATCTACTCGGTGAGGCGACGGAGCAGCTAGCCGCTTTTCAGATATCCTTCGTGGATAGAGATGGAGCATCCTTTCTTCAGTCACTCACAGTCACTGCTCCACTACTGCAGCGGGTCAGAGAGGCACAACGTGGGGACGCTGACTGTGAGATGCGGCGTGCACAGATATCCTGAAGACAGGCTCCTGATGGATTCTTTGTAGGAGGAGAGAATGTATTCTATTTCAGAGGGCGTACCATGGTACCAGTTTCTTTACAGGAGGAGATTCTAAGAGAGCTTCACACTTCCCCTTTAGCGGTACATCCTAGATTGGAGAAGATGAACCGGGATCTTAGACGATAGCACTAGTGGCCGGGTATGAAGAAGGTTGTGGCAGAGTTCGTTTCTCAATGCCTCACCTGCCAGCAGGTGAAGCCAGAGCACCAGGTACCGTCAAGGTTTGGTACATCCCTTGGAGGTCCTGGAGTGGAAGTGGTACGAGATATCTATGGATTTTGTGACTGGACTATCACGCACTTCCAAAGGTCATGACTCCATTTGGGTGATTGTCGACCGACTCACCAAGTCAACCCACTTCTACCCATCAGAGAGAAGGGATCAGTGGAGAGCATGGGGAGCCTCTACGTTCAGGAGATCATACGGCTTCATGGTGTGCCATCATCTATCATCTCCAATTGAGATGCTCACTTTAGTTCCCGACTTTGGAAGGGGTTGCAGGAGGCATTCGGGACGCAGCTACGTCTGAGCACCACCTTTCACCCTCAAATGGATTGTCAGACGGAGAGGACCATTCAGACTCTCAAGGACATGCTCTGTGCATGTGTCCTCGACTTTGATAGCAGTTGGGAGGACCACCTACTCTTGTTGGAGTTCGCATACAACAATAACTACCACTCCAACATCGGGATGGCACCATACAAGGAATTGTACGACCGACCTTACTGATCACCTCTCTGCTGGACAGACCCTGGGGAGTCAGCACTTGTGGGACCAGAGACAGTCCAGGCCATGACAGAGAAGGTCCAGGTCATCCAGGAGCGGATGAGGATAGCTCAGAGCCGGCAGAAGTCTTATGATGACAGGAGGTGGAGGCCACTAGAGTTCGAGGATGGTGACCAAGTCTTCTTGCGGGTCTCACCTCGACGTGGATTACAAAGATTTGGATGAGGCGGCAAGTTATCTTCACGCTTCATCGGGCCATTCCAGGTCCTCAGCAGGATAGGCGATGTGGTTTATCACCTAGATCAACCACCTCCGTTGCACCGGGTGCATGACGTCTTCCACGTATCCCAACTGAGGAGATACATGCACACCCGACGCATATCATTGACCATGTGGAGTGGGACATTGACGATGGTGAGACTTTTGCGGAGTTCCCGGTGGAGATCGAGGATCGACAGGAGCAGGTCCTATGTCGATGGTTGATACCTCTTGGGTGCATCAGATGGCAGCACGTGAACCTCCAGGAGAGCACTTGGGAGCAGGAGGCTCAAATGCATGCACAGTACCCACATTTGTTCCCCTAGTTTATGATGCATCTTTATAGGGATGTAAAGACCTGAGGTGGGAGTAATGTAAAGACCCATAAAATTCCAAGGTAATTTTTTTATATTTTCTTTGGGATTTTAAAAGAATGAAGTTTCTGACGGAAACTGATTCCGAGGCCCGGTGTGCGCAGAATCATTTTCCAAAGTTTATCTCGGGTACGTTCAGTGAACGAATGAGCGGGTTTTCCTAACTTTTGAACCGGTGCTGGGAATCCAATTCTGAGGGCCCCGATGGATTCGCAGAACCGGTTATTTTTTAAGAACACATTTTCCAGAGTTTAGTTTGCTCAGATGAGGTTATTAATTAATTGGGTTAACTAAAGAATAAAATAAAATATTGTGCAACAGATTTTATTTTTATTCTATGTACTGTTAAACTTGGCATTGTGGTTGGAGTGGGACCCCCTGATATCCTAATTCCATGGTAGGATATTAGTGAGGTGGGGACCCCACGAGCCCCACCCCCCTTTATTTCCTTTTTACCTCCCACGAGAATTTAATTTGGTAACATAATTGCACCCCCCCCCCTTTTCTTAATTTCCAAGTCAACTCCCATGTTTAAATCATTTATTAAACGCCTCATTAATCGGTCAATGTTCGATAATTAAATCGTGTTTTAAAGATTGAATTTCAAAAATATATGGCATGTGTAATAAAATAAGGCAATGCCTTATTTTATGATTGTTGTTTCTTTGTGTGAGAGGGATTGGGAGTGGAATTTCTCAAAGCCTTGATTTTTCATCTTCTTTGTTGGAGAACGCGAAGAACGACGAAGAACGTCTGCCTCAGACGGAAGACGACAAAGAATGCTCATTCCCCGGAGATCGACGACGCGACGCCGTGTACCACGACACAAAAGATCCTCCTTCCGTGACACCGTCTTTCACGATGTCCCTTCCCCATGACGAACCTTCGTTCAACAACGCTTGAGGTAGGGGTTAATTGTTTTTCCCGTGAATTATTCCTTTGCTGTTCATCAACTTCTATTTGGGCCTCCTGTTATGGTAATAATGGGAGGAGGTCGGACCGCACGAACACAACCGACCCTCCTCCCCCTTGGATGATTGTGTTTGTTGTAATTCTAAAGAAGGCGGCACAGTGCAATGACACCGCGCAGAAGCATGGGGAAATGTGGCGAAGATGCGCGACGCCGTCAGGCTGCACCATTGAGGCCAAACAAACCTGCGGCTGGAGTTGGGCCGTAGGGAAGGGGCGTGGCGCCGGCACGACGCGTTGTAGAACCACGAAGACACTGCGGCTGGAGTGGGGCCGCGGCGGAGGGGCGCAGCGCCGTCGCGCCATGCCGGTCGGACAATGCCACTGCTCGAAGCTGCCTCGGTGCAAGGCGGGGCGGACGGAACCGCCGTCCGCCAGCACCTCGGAGGGGCAGGACTCTGGCGGTCCCGCGGTAGCAGCAACGGCCGGTCGTTCCGAGCCAACTGGCTTCCATGAAATTGGGGGTCGTAACCCCCGGCTAGCCGAAGGAGCGGCCCCCCACGTTGGGGCGCAGTTTCTCAATTAGGGGGGCAACGTTCCCCCCCCTGTTCCGCTCAGCTTGGCACTAGCCGAGTTGGCCACGCAGACCACGCGAGCGTGCCCGACCACAGTCCGCCCAGGCCGGGCCGGGTCGCCCAAGACGGGCCGGGCCACGCCGACCGGGCTGGGCCGCGCCGACCAGGCCGGGCTGTGCTCTAATGGGCCAGACCCGGACCCGGTTCAGGCCGACCCAGGGTGCCTGAGGCTGGGTCGGTCCGGGCCCAAAACCCCCTAAAACCGGATAGGTTCGTTCTTTTGAACATATCTTGGGCTACAGACCCTCGAACGACGCACCGTCATTTGATATGCGATCCTTGGTTCGAGACGGTCGTTTTGGAATGTTAAACTCAAGGATTCGGATAACTTTGGGTATGGCTGGGTTGGTATAAACACGAAACAAACCGGGCCCTCGGAGCGGAAACACTTATAACTGAGCTCCGGACGTCTGATCGACATGCCGTTGACTTTGTTGGATTCCTCTTAGTGAGATGGACATTTTGGCATACTACATTCAAGGTTTGGATGCAGTTGCAGTGTGGTCAAAACCAACTGGGCCCCTTGAACGAAAAAACCAATAACTCTCAGACCGGGTTTTCGATTGACGTGTCGTCTGTCCCGTTAAGTTCCTCTTGTCAAGGCCGAACATTGAGATAAATCATCTCCAGACTACATGTCAGTTGATGTATCGACCCCTTGGCTCATAGAGAGGACCCTCCTAGAAATGAGCATGCTGTGTGCGGGAACCCTATAGCTGGCTGCGACTGCAACTATGAAGACTACACTGAAATCCTATGTGAGTTCGGCAGCGATTAAGACCGTACTAAAATCCTATGTGGGTTCGATGGTGATGGAGACTGCACTGAAATCCTATTTGGGTTCGGTAGTGATGAATACCGTACTGAAATCCTCTGTGGGTTCGACGGCAATGACTACTGTTTTTATATCCTACGTGGGTCTGGCAGCAGCTGACTCTATTCTTTCTATCATACGTGGGTCTGGCAGAGTAGCTGGTCTGTATCCTATGTGGGTCCGACAGCTTAGCTGGTATTGTATCCTACATTGGTCCCAGTTTAGATGAATCAGTGGATATATCTGATCATCTCTATCACCGAAGAAGTATACCTATGTGAGATGAGTCTTGACTTCAATCAATATCTTCGATATGATTGACTTTCTTTCCTATGAGGATTGGGTTGTGACATCCTGTGTGGATTGGGTGGTACTCATATGTGGATGTGATCGAACTTGGGCTCGGATGTTGGAGCCGAACAAGAATTGTTGAATTAGGTATATGTATGGGCATATACCTAATTATTGTTGGTTGTTACTTCATGATTGTATCTTTCCTTTGAAGATTATCCTTTGTGGATTCTGGGAGACCTTCTGGGGTCTCGGGGTCCCTAATGAGTAGCGTATAATCACCCCTGAACGGGCTATTCCCGCACTACGTTGTGTTGGATGCAGACGGCAGACAACGCTGATCGTGGTTGAGGCTTGTGGAGCATGTCAGCACCTGGAGGTGGACCACTCGGTGGAACGTACAGGGAGCGGACAGCTAGACCCGAGGGACTGAGGAGGCTATCTGTACCCACCCTTCATGTCGTACTTCCAGTGGACGGCTCAACGTTGATTCTTTACTTTCAGTTGTTGTAATTTCTTTCCATTTTTTCTTTATATTCAGTTTGGGTTTGTATTCTGGCCCACTTAATTTTCCAAACTACTTTTGTACCCAGTTTTAGTTAGTGTTTACTTCTGCTTTCTAACTCTGTGGTGTTTGTTTACTTTATAAAGGCAATTCCTTCCCATTTTTGTCGGGATTTATGCCTTGGTGCTAGTCGCCAGCCCCTAGCCTATGGGAGGCGGGTTGGGGTAGTCACGGAATGGGTCCTGAGGATGGGTCATGACATCATTATTCATAATGGTAACTATTTAATTCCCAAATAGAAAATCAAATTCATCTTTAATAATGTATTTTATTTTTTATAAAATTATTATAACCATAATTTTAAATTTGATTCCAAAAAATAAAAATATATACCAATATATAGAAATTGACAAAAAATAAATAATATTTTATACAGATTACAAACATATAAATCATATCAATATAATTTATTAAATAGTAAAATAAAACACGTTTTTTCACAGACTCGTCAGAGTAATTTTAATCCTATAATTTATATATAATTGATTCTATATTATATTTGGTGAAATAAAATTAATTTGTATAAATTTATAAGATAATTTTATAAATTCATACTCTATAATATAATTATAATGTAATAGAAATGTATTATTACAAATAATAGTATGATTTCTCTTATGAAAACTGAATTCTCTAACTGTAAACTATTTTATTAATTTTCAGAAATTTTTTTATCACACACACACACGCACATATATATATCATATTAATTTCATACTACATATTTAATTATATTTCAGGTATTAGAAAGTTTATGTTTATAAATATCTATAATAGAATCATTTTTTTCAGTGTCCTCATGATATTGATTTTCATATTTCATCCTACTGAATTCATTTGATTGTAAGTAAAATATAGTTTATAATTAAAAAAATAACTCTCATCACTATATCACAAATCCTATAGAGGAGAAATTATTTTACATATCATATTTCATAAAAAATAAAAATATTTAATTTCAATAAAAAAATAATATTTTAAGATTATTCTTAATTTCACATGTCAGGATGGAAATTCATGGTGTTTTTATTATTATTTCTTTGTTAATAATGTCAATAACTCCAGATAGTAACTAATTTTGAAGACTAAATTTCATGAAAAATATAAAATAATAGATGATGTCAGTTGCCAAATTGAGATGATTTCAACATTACTTGAGGTAAAGAATAATTGTGATCAATTAAAAATGAAATATTGATGAATATAGAGAGAATAAAAGAATAAATTATTATATTTTTAGGAACCGTGGAAATACATGAGGGAATAAGTTAATGGTCCATTTGAACAACAGAAATAATTTCTAAAAGAGTCCTTTAAAAAATAATAGGCAACTAATACACATGTGAGAGATTAGAATGACATGAATAAGTGCTGGTTTGCTATAGCGGCTAATGAAATGGTATGCGAATCTCCCATCATTAGAAATTAAATTTGATCACCACACTAAAACTCACAATCAGTAAAATCCGGTTATTTTATTATTTATTTTATTTGAATAATTTATTTAAGTGCATCAGTTATACGCAACATCATGCATAAATCAACAACAATATATTATTATTTAAATATTACTTCTATGAGCTCACCAATTATTTGGTGGGATTGAATGTGAAAAATAATATTATAAAAAAATTTACTATCTTTCTCATTAATAAAATGTTTAATCAATTATTCATTGATTTTCAATTACTTTGAAATGATGATAAAATCATTTCATGGTACATGATATATTTTTCCTAATTTATTTTCCATGATATATTTATTATAATAGATTTAATTAATCACTGATATTAATTTATTATAAATATATAGATTGACTAAATGTAAAGTTTAGTTAATTATCACTAATTTAAATAGGTTTTTTAGGAAAATAAAGAGAATAATGTCATTTTATTAATTGAAAATTATTTTATTTAAAAAGAGGTTTTATTTTATTATTTTTTCTTTAATTTTATAATTATTTTTTTCCAAATTTATATATATTAATTGAAAAAATTAATATCACCCTTTAAATAACACATGGATAATATTTTTAAGATTAAATTTAAAATTAAATTATATAGATTAATTAAATTAAAAAAATATTTTTAGTTACTATTAATATAAATATGAATTTTTAATAATTAAATTTTTATGTTTTTAAAAGAAATTATTATTGAAAAAAATTATGTTGGTTCTAAAATGTTAATTATTCAATTAATTATATAAACTAATATGAAATTAAGAGAAATTATGGTACCAAAATTTATATTTATGACTAATATTTTTTTTTTCATTTTTTCACATCTATATTTTGTTAATATTATTTTTAATCTTTTAAAAATTACATGTCTTTCATCCCCCATAATTATAATTCGACACCCCCTATTCTCTCTTCAAAACACATAAAGAGGAACATATCATTGTAATTTCATTTTCAAATCATTTAATAAAATCCAAACCAATATTCTCTATTTAAATAATTAATTATAATACTATAGAATATCATCATTTGGTATAAACCTAATGTTGTTGTCTAAATAATAATTATAGTTCTTAACCATGTGTTTTCATTTCTTTTATTTTTTTACCTCGGTTAAATATATCCAAAACATTAGGATACACTAAAATCTATATCTAGAATATACATAAATAATTTTTAGGTTTATTTTATAACAATTCTAATCAAAATTTCCATCTAATGGAAAATAAATATGTTGCTTATGTGTTAATCCATTCTGATGCCTCCTAGGATGTTATACATCAATTTTCAATAATGAATCATATGTGTGGTAAAAATGATGTATCTAAACTATATAATATCATATAAATTACAAGTATTTCATTATAATTTTTCAAATAACAAATTTTGTTATTCTCATGGTAATATATAACCATACTCATTTGTTAGTGTGGACAATCATCTCAAGAATAGTTTTATTTTACTTTTCATCAGAAACTCACATTTTTCAAATATATAGGAAGATTTGAGGAAATAATATGATATTTTTGATGTAATTTTAATTTATTAAATTTAAAATTATACTTCTCGTGTTTCCATCATATTATTTTGAAAGTGTAAATTTTACTCAAGTGTACATACAAACTATAATCACAATGATTGTAACCTATATAATTTTTTCATTACAAGATATGGATTCATATAAAAATATAAATAATGTATAGAAATTATATATTTAACCAGATAATTATTTTTTAGATTATATAATCATGATCAATATTATCATAATCACCCTACCGAAGCCATTGCTGAACTATACGTTTTTTGTTCTTGAAACAATCGATTACAATTAATTGATTATGTAACTAGTGATAACTTGGATATAAGTAATATGAAAGGAATAATATAAATAGAAAATATTATTATGTAACTAAGTAGTTTTTAGAATATTCTTATTTATGAAGATAATGAACCAACGTGACAAGTGGTACTCATGGTAATGGATTTCTCATATTAATTTTATTTTTTTGATATTTTTCCATTTTATACCTTATATTTTATTTTTTATGGGGTATAAACTATCATAAAATTAACAATTATCAATAATATCTTAATATTTATTAATTTTATAGATACTTTTCTGTTATATTTTTCAAAAGTTACAAAAGTCGTAAGGGTTTATTCATTATATTCTTATTATAAATGTTTAAAAGAGACTCAATTAATTTCCATCTCTATATTTGATCATAAAAATTTTAGAAGTTTGTTATAAATATGGTTATAAAAAAATTAAATTATTATTCAATTATTATTTACATTCACTATTAAGGTCTTTTAAATATATCATTATATATATTCTAGAGTTGTTATTTTAACCATTTTTACATATTTGTGAAAAGATGGTCATTTAAATGTACCCGTCATGTGTATAACATACAATAATTCTTTTAGAATAATAGTATTCCTGTTTTAATTTTTTATCAACTAAATTTCCCAATTTTTCCTCTGGTAATATTTTTTAATAATCTTTAAACGATATTATATTTTTATAATAACTTTTACATAATCCCTAAATGTCCTTCTTCACATGGGTTAATTGAAATATATTATGATATATTAATAATTTAAACTCATGTATGGTTGTGATTAATGTATTTTATGGTCCATGTAAATTATTAATGAAGATGGATGAGCCTTTTATAGCTTTCCAATGCACTTGGTACTATTTATGTTTTCCATAGAATTATGATGGAATTAACGGAGTTGTTTATTCATTTTTTATTGTTTCTAGTAATGGAAAAATTAAGGGTTTATGTATGTTATATCTAAAAAATCCTAAATAAATTTTAAATTATATCATATAAATTATCTTGTAAATATTTTAATTTCATAATGAATTATAATGATTGTTTTTTAAATAAAAAAATTATACACAATAGGGGTATATTGTAGGTGTTATGAAAAAAACTCAGAAAAGACAATTTTTTTTAATGTCCTCTCATTATTATTATATTCCATTTACATTTTAATAAAAAAATTAAGTCATTAAATTATCAGTAAAGTTAATTTCATTTGTAATAACATCACTATTTTAGATTAATGTTCACTATGATTATGAAAAACAAGATTATATGAACAAATAGTTTCAAAATGAGAATTTTTTTTGTTATTCATCTTTTTTAATATATTATCCATTTGTGTAAATTGTGATTTGAAATGATAATGATGTTAGGGACCCTTTTATATAATCTACCCTAAATTATGTGATTCTATCATTATAATGAAAAAAAATTGTGGAAACAATGGATAACATGGGAAAATGAGCACTTTTAATGATTTCTTAATAATTCAATAAAACTATAATCCTAAGTGATTCTTTGTTATGTATGTGATCCAATAATTTTGATTTATGGTTTATGTTTTGGATTTTTTATGATTGGGTCATGTTTATCAATATCAAATCGAAAAAAATCATATATTAAATTATTATAATCAAATATAGATGTGTAGGTTTGTGGATGTTATATTTTGTATAAAAGAATGGATTTATATGGAATTATATGTTATAATGTAATATTAACCTAAGTCAAATGTGAAATATAACCAATAAATACATAATTTTAGATAGAGTTATAATTTTTTTTGGTAAATAAAAAGTTTTGAATAGTAAATGAAACAGTTATTTATATTTTACTAATTATCTTCTTTAAATAATAATTTATTTTGATTTTATTTAATATATAACCAATAACCATTTTCTAATTGTTTGGAAATAGTGGGAACACAAATAATAATTTATTTAATGGAAAATGTGGTATTTATTTTGAATGAGGAACAATATATAATGTGTGTTATAGTGAATAACTAATTCGATTATTATTACTAAAGTTACCTGACTTTTGATTTACAGAATCACCTCGAAATACAAAAATAACAACAATATATTTAATATCTTATATGTCAAGAATAACTATGTGTGTGAGGAAATATAATATACCAATAGTCTACTACACATTAACTATTTTAATTATATTCCATACATTATATAGCTTGTAATACAAGGAACACTGAGTTATATTTCATTATATGCAAGATCCAACTTCCTCAATAACTTTTCTTACATGCATCAGAAACCTTCTTCGATTGATTGTATTAGATAAAAATGAGTTTCATCTAAAAATGTTATATTATAAAAATATTATTTTAATGTGATATTACCCAGTGGTTATATTAATGATTTTGAATAGTATTAACAGAATGATGAAAATGTATGGTTTATGTAAATTTAAAATTTATTTATTTTTCATGAAACAGATTTGGTCGCCTTGAAAACTGGAACATGAATAGGTTTGTGGCATGTCTCGAATAGTGTTCCTAATTCCCATGGGTTCGAAACATTTATTGGGCGACATAAAAAAGAGTCTGGAAACCATTTACATGAGTTTATAAACATAAAACAACAAATAAGTATTAATAAACCAAATCTGAAAATTTACACAAAAAAGTCCTAAAAAATTCAGAATTAAAATACAAAGGTTCATATAAGGGCCAAATACTACTACTAAGGAAGAATTTAAAATATTATTTCCTAAGAATAACTAAATGGAAATGGAAAATTCCCTCAATCCGGCTCCACGACACTACATTATGAAGGACCATAAAGAACTCAGACCACCATTTCTAAGTGCTTTTCCCACAACTACCACAAACTTCAAAAAGTATACAAAAAACGGTGTATGTAGGGTGTGAAACTAATCCTAGTATGATTCCACCCAAATTAATCCAATGTGATAATAATTTTAAGATGAAAATCACACATGTATTTATAAAAATGTATGCTAGTAACAATTTAAAATAGATGCATATTTAATAAAAAAACAATATTCAAGAGTGTTCCATTAATGAAAGAAAAATTTTAAATAAAATTTAAATTCAATGAAATATTCATGCCAAACACATATTATGAAGATGGTTATTATAAAACATACAATGAGAATTAGTCACGGGAAATACTCATAGGCACATATAGGAATGGTCCCCATGTACCTCGTATCTTGTGAAATGTAAACATAAAAAATAAATGATCTCTTGAATGAGAAACTATTATGTAAAATACACATAACCTTCTGTTCCCAAAAATCATCATAATAGTTTTTTTAGTTCTTTCATCATCAATATTTCTAAGTGAATCATGGATGAAACCACTCTGTATCACAAGCTTACTACTAAAAATCCGCCCACCCATATACTCGGGTTTCCCTTTTTGTGCTCATAAAAGATCCACATTCTATCAAATTAAATTTTCACATAAAAATGCTAGATATTTTCATAAAAACCAAAAAAATAATCTACAAATGCTTTACATCATTTTTATAACTCAATAAATCACATAGAATATCCATTAATAATGTTCCCAATGTATAACAAATCATCACAAATAAAATCCACTTAAAACTCCTATTTTAAAGGGAAATGCATACCAATATTACACAAAATCATAATTGGAATCAATAATTTTTTTTATAAAACCATTCCATGAATTATAAAACAACCCTTATTAGTACAACATGGAATGCACATATAAAACACCCATTTTCACAAAAATATGGCATTAAAAATTAATGGCATGACAAATGATACAGAATAATAGTTTTCTCACAAAACAAAATGATTGAGTAACATGCTGGAAATATAAATCGATAAAATCTAACTCATCAAATATTTCATACACATTTATTCACTGACCTTAGATGTCAGTATCCCCAAATCATTGTTCGAAACTTCAGCCACACCACTGTTGCACCAGAGGGGAATGAAAATTAACACTAACAAATAATTTTTAACCAATATACTCAAAACTATGCCCATGGTATGTAGAAAAATAATGTGGACATATTTAGCGTTAAGAAAAGTTGGATAAACTGTAATAAAATTGAAGGAGATATTAAGGAAACTTACTTAACTGGGAGATCTTGAAGTTCCTCTACAAAATTCCCTCCTCAAAAATGGATTCCCTGTGATTTTTAGGGTGATTAGAATACTACCAGGGATTAGATGAAATATTTTGGGATGAATGGGGGGAATTGAAGCTATATAAAAAAGGGAAAAATGGAATTATCGAAAAAAATAATGTTCTAGACAGCCTACAGAGGTTGGCTATATGGTTTTGTAAAATGTACGCCATGATCTATCCACCTAAAAAAATTACATTTTGCACCAAACTCAATTGTGAGTCAAGTGATAATTCAAGGGGAACCATGAGTGGGAATGATAGTCCATGTAAAAAAGGAAACGATGCCAAAAAATTTCAATCATGTAACACTAAATTGTTGATGAAAAGATAAATAACTGGAATGATGAAAAAACCTAAATCCTGGTTGTGGTAATTCTCCCCATAAAAATGTTTTCCACCCCTAAAAATCCCAAGTATGGTCATTTGAAAAAACAAAACAAAAACATATCTCTATGTTTGGAAAGCGGGGTTACAAAAGAAAAATAAAAAATGACATTACCATCATGAAAAATAGGGATATGAGTAATCATAAGAGGCCAAGAAGGACCCCCCCTAAGGGTCAACCACCCCCAAAATCCAAAACACCTCCGGTTGTAAAATCTAAGAAAGGATAGACATACAAAACAAAATGTACTCTACTTTCCTAAATCATGTAGTCATAATAAATCAAAATCCCGAGGCAATGTACCGTAAAAACTACTAGAAAAGGCCTATGATATTTTTATGAAATGATTAAGATATTTACCTGAGATGAAAAACAAATTTAAACATGGTTACCACAAACATACATCATCAAACCGTTGGGCATGCTCAAGTCCAATTGTTTTTCCATTTTAGAATTTGGTGGTTTGATAACCCCAAAATGAGACTACATACCATCATACTAACACAATGGAAAAAACAAACCTACACCATCATGGGGAGGTCTTTATGGACACCCCACCATAGGAGACAACTAAATATCCTGAGACAGAATCCAGACACCAACAGGGGGAGGATTGAAGGGACTCCCTTACATAAGTGGTAGAATAAAATTAGAATATTTACAAAAGAACATACATGATACCCATGGAAGATCCCCCCGCCATAAGAATCCACCATCTTAACCGAATATAACTGGAAGACACAAAAATATCCTAAATTTTCTGAAGTAGGAACAACTACACGATTAGTCTGCATAGTTACCCAAACCGTGAATAGACCATGAGGTTTACTCTAATGAAATGGCCCAATATGTATGCTTCCATGAGATAAGGCACACAAGTATGCTGTGTCTGTGCGTTAGTTTCTGTCTCCTCCAGCACAGTTTTTTGGGTTTATGCACTGTTAGTACTAACCATGTGCAAACCATGGGCTTCAATCTGTCTAGTCCACTCATCATACTTTTCTCCCAATAACACAAAAGAAACTGAAATGGAAAAACATGTAAGTTTATATGATGATAACCCTTACACTCAAATTGGATACAACATGGAAATGAGGTCATCCCACCCATTTCATCAGAATGGGAACAACCAAAGGAACACAACAACACAAGAGGTTTGAAAATATTCCCACACTATGTACCGGGGAAATAAATTAGAACAAAGAATTTTCACGACTATGGGATGAACCTAACTATATGCTAGATTCCCTCTAGGACATATGTATGGAGCTCTGATGATTGAGTAATCTGCTGCCTCGCAGTCTGGCTTGAGAATCCCCTGAATAGAACATCTCCTTCTCGGGCCACAATCAACCACACCGTGACCTCAGATGGGTTCACAATGACATAAAATACTTCAAAATCACTTTACAGTAAACCATAATTTTATTAAAATATAGTATTATAAGATGAACACACTTCACCCATTTCTTCATTTGAAGACCAACAATAGAAGGAATGGGCACAGTGATACACCATCCAATAAAATATAGGATTTTAGAAAATTCATAAGGGTTACAAACATTTGAAAAACGCGAGACTCTCAGATTATTTCTTAACATATACATTTATTGTAAAAAGAGCACACAAAATTTCAAGGAATCATTTTACATGATCTTTTATGACTGATATAAATAATTCAAGGAGAGGGACCTTATACCATGTCATGAATAGGATGGGATTCCTACAAGCAGCCATAACATCCCCTCATGAACTTATTTTCCACACTAGTGGATAACATGATTCCTTTATACAATGAAACTAACGAATGACCAGAAGGTCCTTTAAGAAATTATCATACATAGAAATACCTTTACTACTTTGACCTTCCTCATTTGAATTCCCCCTACACCATTCCTAAATAAAACCTATAGATACAATGGGGTCAAACTTCACATTAGATGACTCAGAAAACATATGTAAATATGGTCTATTTCAACCTCCAACAACCTCTCTCCCTATATAAGTGGATCCATATGACTGAAAAGGTATAGGGTAAACTCAATCTCCAATGCTCATGAAGAAATTAATTGTGCTGATCAACCAGAGGATCTGCCAATGGTGAATCACATGTGGCTGCAATTCAAACATGCATTAACTCTTTATGGGGACATACCCTACAAAACAAGAAAACCCAAGGACACAACCATGAGCATCCTTTGGTAAATACTTATCAAAATTGAAAAACGAACTTGTGAGGGGAACAACATCAAGGGATTCTTGAATCCATTCTCATGTGAGACCACAAACCAAAATATCAACATGTCATATTGATGAAAAAAACACAATCATCATTTAACCAGAGGGGTTCTTAGACTAATAACATCCCAAAACAACGATCCCAAAATAATATAAAACACAAAACTCAAGAATCTGTTTGAAAACCATCAAATTTTCCTTAAAATAAATCATTTCTTGAAAGTAATCTGGGTGGTTGTTAGCTCATTCAATAATGGTAGCCCATGGGCCTCACACATTCTTTTTTCTCTTCCACACCTGGATCCCTCCTCATATCCATTCTAAAACTCATCATTCTATTCTATTAACAGTCTATCATCCCATGAAAACCCGTTCATGATATTTTTCATAGAAATACAAAATATTAGAATAAAAATCCAATAAACTTTTTAGAAACAATACATTCAACAGAAAATTCATTATTCGAAAAACTGATATTCCCAAAATCAATAACCTATTCTAAAAGAATAAAATAAATTTAAAAATAACCCACCATAAAAATAAAAACTACCATTTAAGTAATAATAATTATTTTCTAAAAATATTATCTGATTTCAAAGCACTTTCAGTTTTATGACATACTTCATTTCTTCAACAAAAATTCAATTAAAAAAAATATTTTCTTATATAAAACAAGTATCCAATAATTCATAAATTAATTAAAATGATCTGTATTTTCAAAATAAAAATCTATATTCAATGTCCACATATAAATTAAAAAACACATCATTCCATTTAAAATACTTTTCAACATCTCAAAAAAATCATTTTGAAACTGGTTTTCAGAACCCACATTAACATTACTATCATTTTTAAAAGAGGTATAAAAACCCAATTTATCATTTCAAAATAATTATGAAAATTCATTACGAATATTTTAGAACTCATCCATTTTTATTCTACTAGAATATAATTTAAAAAAATTCACATTTCTGAAATCCAAGTCCTTTTTAATTCAAAACCAATTTTCCATGATTCCAAAACAATGAGACACAAGGCAATGGGATAGGAAACTAGTGATAGTGATTAATTTGGACATATGGCTAGAAGCCATACACAAATCATTTCCACATCATGAGGAATGTTTTACAGAAATATCCATGGATCCATATGGATTTATAGGCCCATCAAACTCAGTGAGTCCATTTTCCCAATAGTCTTTCCATTTCACCTCAATCATAAATGAACAGCAAGAACGAAAGAACACAAATAAAGCCCTAAATTCCATGGAGGATTGAATCCCATTACATGGTGTTCTGGCTAGGGACACTACTAATAACTAGATTTTATTTTCCCTATTGTCCTAGCTCTAGTATACCAAGACACATTCTGAAAACAACATGACCCCAAAAGAATAATTCTCTATATGAAACCATTTTTTCATGAACCAGATGTGGTATCCTTCAAAACTGGCACCCTTCCCTATCTTTGGAAAGACACGAAGGGCTTTACTGATCCTCACTGCCTAGAACACAATCCCATGTATAATAAACAAGTATTTGGGAATTATTTTATAGATTTAATGATTTTAAAACAACCAATAAGGATGAATATAATGAATATGAAAATTTACACCAAACATGCATTAAAAAAACTCAGAATTTAAATTAATTGAATTATAAAAGCCCCAGATACTGATAAATGGTAATAAATACAATAATAACATCTTTGGAACCACATAATGTCAAGGAGAAATTTCATGAACCCATCTCCATGATAATGTATCTTGAAGGACCACTAGAAACACCGACCAAAAGTTCTATGAGCATTACCCAAACCTGAAAAAAAGAATGACCAAATATACATACACGCAATTATGTAAGTAGTATGTGATCCTAATAGTATTATGATTCCACCAAAAAGCATTACATGTGGTCATCATTTTCAGATGAATATTTTTCATGTTTTTAGAAAAGAACACTAGTAATAATTTCAAAGAGATGCAACTTCAAAATGAAAAACGTTTCCAAGATGGATACATTAAAGAAAGAACACTTATATATAAAATTCACAAGCAACTGAAATCTCAAACCAAAAAAAATATTATAATGGTAGGTATAAAATATCTAATGACCTCTAGCCATGAGAAATACCCATAGATACTAGTGTGTTGTGGGCCTAGGTTACCTCATATCTCATTGAAAATTAACCATAAGATATAGTAGTTCTCATGCATGATCCACTATTTGGAAACATACACATAAAATAGGGGTCCCCGACACCATTATTATAGTTTAGTTAGTTTTTTCATCATAAAATATTATATTTAAAACAAGGATGAAACCACTTCATATCACAGGAATACTAGTACACATCTGCCCACCTAGATACTCAGGTATCCCTCTTAGTGCCCAAACAACTTTCACATTCTATAAAATTATATTTACACATAAAAACACCAGTTTTGGTAATAAAAAATAAAAAATATATCTAAACATGGTTTTCATCATTTGTATAACTCAATAATGCACTTAGAATTTCTATAAAAAATTTCACAATGTATAATTAAATAAATCATACGAAATCCATTTAAAACTCATTTTTAAAGGAAAATACCTACCAATATTGAAAAAATATAAAATTATATGTGGTACACATTTTAATTAAACCATTCCATGAATTATAAAGTATCCCCAATTGGTATAACATGAAATGAACTTGAAAAACACTCATTTTAACAAATAATGTGATTTAAGAATAAATCGCTTGAAAATGATACCCAAAATAATTTTTACACCAACAATAATGAAAGAGGAACATGATGAAAGTATAGGTTTATCCAAGATGTCTCATTCAATAATTCTTACACATATAATTTCCTACCTTAAATGCCAAAATCCATTAATCAATGTATAAAACATCAACTGAATTACCAATGGATCATAAGGGAATAAAAAATAACCCGATCTCAGATGATTGAACTAAGAAACTCAAAAATAAATCCTTGGTACCAATCCCTATATTTTTTCATTTGGATATTCAAGAAAAATTGGAGAAACCAAAAAAAATGTAAGGATAAAGGAAGGAAAAAAAATTACATGAGAGATCATCAAGATCCTCCAAAAACCCCCCTTCAAAATTTGATTTTAAGGGAGCTTGAGGGACCCTGGAATCCTTCCATTGATGATATGAAATAATATGGGAATAATGGGGAACATTATGGTTTATCTTGGAAAGGAAAAAATTTGTAATTACATAAAAAAATTAATGTGCTGGTCACCCTGCACAGTTTGGCTGCATGGTTTAGTAAAACATGCAAACAACCCATGCATCATGATCTGTACACCAAAAAAATACAATTTTTTCGTTAATTATAGGGTGGTCCAAGGGGAAATCAGGGGGCACATAGGGAGGGAATGAGAAAAAGAGAAAATGATGCCATAAAATTTAAAAAATGTCACACCAAGCTCTGGAGGAAAAGAACAAGAACCAAAATCATGTGAAAAATAAAAGGATGGGTTTTAGATTTTGGGTCACAAACTAATGAGAAATGAAAATGAGAACTAATTAGATATAGAAAAAAAATATTATAAATTTTATGTTTACATTGGTGTTCTATCTTAAAAATAAATATTAATTAAAATTACTTAATTATTATTTTTAATTATAAATGTTTAATATTCAATAAAATACTATTGATATTCATATATTGGTTTTGATATAAATAATATATTAACAAACACTACATTACACATAAAAATAAATATTTTATAAATAAAAAAATTCCACCATTTAAAAAAATGATATTAAATATGAAATTTGACACATTAATTGATTTAATATGTTAAAATAAACTAAAAATTTGAACGAGAAACATTATAATTAGTTTATTTTCCATTTTTTATATTTT
This sequence comes from Viscum album, assembly GCA_963277665.1. Classification (NCBI taxonomy): domain Eukaryota; kingdom Viridiplantae; phylum Streptophyta; class Magnoliopsida; order Santalales; family Viscaceae; genus Viscum; species Viscum album. The sequence goes on along the minus strand of OY728122.1, from coordinate 902,271,840 downwards.
TTAAACATATATTATTTTTTATGTAAAGTTAAACATAATTTATTTTTTATCAAAACTATATTTTATTATAATTTTATTATATGGATAAATTGTAGGTATAAATATATATAAATATTAATTAGATACAATTTCCTTTGATTAATAAAATTTATATCATCGGAATAAATTTTAGTTTGAAATTTAATATCAAAACATCGCAAACTTTCAGATGTTTTTATATTAAAACCACATATTATCATCCTACATGTGGGGTTAATAATAAATTAATTTCTACCACTTCTATGATTATAATTTGGAACAAATTATCCACATTATTAATCATGAAAATTTATAATGCCTTCTAAGACAATTTTTTTACCCAAAAGATTAGTGAATGTTATTAATACTAATTACAATGATAAATGATAAATTATGCTATATAATAAAGTAAAACATAGGGTTAAGGACTGAAAAAACCAATAAATATGTCCATGATCAATTTTATAGACATATATAGACCTAATACGCCCTTTTATCATCTTTTTTTCATTATGGGATCCACTTTCATTGGAAAAATGTGGGTGGAAATCCATTTCCCAAAAATTTACATTAGTGACACTCATCCTCCACTATAAGAGGACCTCATCTCCTCCCACTTCCTCACAACCATCAAGACACTTTATATTAGCATATATATTCTAAATAGAATATAAAAATTCCTCATGTTATCCTTTAATATTCCTCTTAGTGGGATTTAATAGATGGAAGATTTTTGTTAATAAAAAAGAAGTTACCTAATTAAGAGGCAACACCATCTCTTAAACTATCTAGTTAAATTTTCTTTGTAAAACCATAATATTTTCATATTAAATTTTTTTATGACATAAATAATATCATGAAGATACTAATATGATTTTATGATAAGGTTTCTACCTACACAATTACATTCTTACATCTAATTGGTAACAAACATACTCTTTCTGTGTACAGTGGATTACTACCTTGCGAAATAATGATTGTTCGCATTCCCCTTACCACCTCTCATATTGGACATTATAATTGAAATAATATTTATATATGTAATAAATAATATTTATAATATCATTATTCTCCTATATTTTTTATTTATAACATACCATTAATCTATATAAATTGTCTAAATATGATAATTTAGTTTGAAAAAGTGTGGACTACTGCCCCCTTAATGTGATACGACTTGTTTATACAATATATAGAATTTACAAAGGATGGAAATAATAAAAATATGTAGCATACATGAAATTTATTTTATAATGTAATTATAATATAGCTATGATTCATTTATATTTCATTATTTTAAAATAGAAATTAAATGACAGTAGTGTTCTTTCATATGTACAACCTACCATCTCCATGAATTGTGCACTTCATTTCTAGTCTACAATTATAACGGACAAGAATTAATAAATATGGATATATTTGATATTTAAATAATTGTTTTCGTTATGTAGATGATTAAAGCAAAAAATATGTAATAAAAACAACAAATAACTATTTAAAACAAACTCGACAAACATGACAAATAAAACCAGAAATAGTTAACATAATTAAATTTTATTAAAAACAAGTGATAAGATATTATAAGATTATAATATATTATATAATAAAATTAATATATTTCTTGTATCATTATATATGATTTATATCCTCTATACTGTAGGTTTAAGGACGTCGACCAGAAATGAAAACCAATGTAAGTGATTTGTTTATCTATTTTCTTTCGGTTAGGCCTACATTATTATTGTGCACTTAATTTCATATATATGTTTTATATATATCCATATTATAATTTAATAAAATAAATTATATAATAATCATGGTATTTAAATGTAACACCCCAAGATTTCATAGTACGTTATTTCATCAATTTAATTCAATAACTTGCACTACACGCAACACCGATTTCTAGTGCACCATGACTTTCCAAACAAGCCGTTCAAAAGTTGATATGAATAGTATTAACTGAATTTTGAACTTTATATAATACTTATAATTTTATAATCCATATTATAAGTTTCATAGACATAATGTATGAACAAATACATTTTTTCTGATAAAAGAAGTATTTTTCAAAAAATTGAAATTTTACCACCTTTTAATAGCGAAGAATTTTTAAATCAAATATTTTAAACTTCTATATATTTAACTTGACAAAAAAAACTTCTTCTTTTGAATTGGGACATAAAAATTTAGTTTTAATAAATTTTTGGTGTCATTCTGATAACTTTCATATTTGGCTAAATAGTGAAAAATAGTATATTTTAACTTAAAACAACTTTTTTAATCAAAATAATTTATATTGATAAATTATAAATTTCAATGGTATGTAAGTATAAATAGATTATATTTTTACCATCTAATCCAATTATGGTCATTTTAAGTAATTTCACATTGAAATTTGACATAAACAAGTGTCAAACTTTTGATAGTTATTATTTCTTAAAAATATGGCTTTTGGATTTAATAGTGGGCATTAATTTTTAATTAATAAATGAATAATTTATGTTTTTAATTTTGTTAAATAGAAATAATTTTTGGATTCGGAATATTGAAATTATCTGAGGGTAAAATATTGGTACTTTTCTGATAACTTTCATATTTTGATTAATATTGAAAATTACAAAATTTTAATAAAAAACAAATGTTTTAATCGAAATAATTATTTCTGATAAATTATGTACATGAGTGATTTTAAAGTATAATAAGATTATAATTTTACCATTTAATCCAATTTTGGTCATTGGACAAAATTTCATATTTAAACTGGACATAGGAAAGTGTTAATATTTTGATAGTTATTATTTTTTAAAAACACTCTTTTTATTTCGACAACACCAATTAATTTTAAATTAATTTCTGCCACTTATGTGTTTTGAATTTAGAAAAATGGATTCCATATTTATAATGAGGAGTTCCAAATTGTGTAATTTTCTAAAATTTATTTTTAGACTTTTTGAATAATTACTTCAGTAAATATTTTATTTACCATGGTTAAAGGGTAAATCCGGTAAATAAGGGTAAAAAATAAATTTATAATAATACTAAATTACCCTAAAACATGTCCTAACCATATTGGTTGACACATTTCCGACCATGTTCATATTTGGGTCGATTTTGAGACCCAATGGATCCAATTCTAAGTGATAATGACACTTTATATTAATTATGTTAAAGTAAATGCAAAAATGACATAAGCATATAGCTTTTAGAAAAACAATTTTTACGTAGGGTTATATATTTTTTATTTTAGACTATAAATATTAATTTAAAATATAAATAGATTTCCTACATAATGGAATTTTATTGATAATTTTTATACATTTAATAATTAAATTTAATTATGACACAATAATGATGCAGTATTTTCCTTATTAATTCAAGAATCAAATAATTGGTATTATAAATGTTAAAATAAAAATAATTTTAAAGTTTTGATGACATTCATGAATTTCATTGGTAAATATGACATTATAGTACTTCTTAAATTAATTTTGTTTTAATTAATAAAGCCATTAAGACTTTAACAAAAATCAATTATAAAATAGTGTCAAATTTGACGTAAAAGAGTTTTTAAAACAAATATTATATTAATAGATGATATTATATTCCTAAAATTCTAAGGATGGGCCAAAGTACTTATATAATGGTATGTGTATTATTAATGGACCTCTTGGGGGGTCGCTTGAAGTATGCAGTAAGTTTATTTACTATATATTATAAAAATACAAAGTGACATGGTAAGTGTCAAACTAATTTACAAAGAGTTAAAACAAAAAGATAAGCTTAATAAAGTAACCCAAACCTATCTAAAACCTTAATGTTAAGTATTTTTCGACCTATAACCACCATATAAGTCGAATAATCCACTTTGGAGCCATTAGAAACCGAATATTATTTTTATTATAAAAAAATAATTTAAATTTTTTTTTCAAAAAAGCGCCTCCTCCCCCTTATAAAAGGACACCACTTCTAACCAATTCCTCACACCTCTCAAGCCTTTTGGCTCATTCAAACTCTTCCAAATTAAGCTCCCTGCATCCCTCTCCCCCCTATAAGCCTTCTCTATTGGAAGAAGGCACTTCAAGAGACCTTTTTGGTTCAAACCAAAGGGAGTTACCCAAATTAAAGGTAACAATTTCTCTTAGCTTCTTTCCTTTTATTTTACTTCTCCAACCCCTAAAATATTATTATTCATTTTTTTCGTACCTTAAAATGTATACAGAATATACTAGGATATTTTTATTATATGTATTCAAACTACACTTACACACAACTCCATATAATGGGGAAAACATAATGTTTCTGTGGATGGCAACCAAACGCCTCACGAAACGATGATTGTTCAGTTATCTCCTACCACCTCTCATGGTGGCCATTATGATGGAACTGTAATTAAATATGATATTAATGATATTTATTTTATATATAATCTTCTGTTTTTACATATTATATCATACCATTATTCGTTTCATGTTGTATATATATACGATAATATCATTTGAGGAAGTGTGGACTACCTCACCATCAAAGTGATATGACTCATTCATACCATACATGGAACGTTTAAATGATGGTTTTAATGGACACAAGTAACATATATAAGTTATTATATTATACTAGAAAAATAATATGCCTATGTATCATTTGGTTTTTATTCCTTTTAAAATGGAAAATTAAATGGAAGTAGCATTCGTGCGTACGTACAGATTACCATCTCCATGAACGGGATGAGATTCATTTCCCAATAATATCCATCCAAGACAAATTCTAATTTGAGGATTTAAAGTATTGTTTAAGGACTTTTTATCATTCTATATATTAATAAGATATAACCTATCCATAATAATCAAGGCTTATGTGACAATGCATATAATGGAAAACGAATCGATTAACACCCGAAACAATGATAATACTGAAATATTATTAACAAAACAATATTAAAAGATCATATATGATATCATATTTATATATTTGATTCATTTATAATTTAATAAATATTATTTAACTATTATATAGGATGTTAAATCTTTCATGGGGTGTATGTTTTGTAAGATACCAAATTGGTAAGGGTTTATTTCACAATCTCTTTATTATCCGAGGTTGTTTATACATAATTATCTATTGGGACCGCTTTATCATCAACATCCATGTTTCTTAAAAATGTATTTAAAAACATTCTTAGTATTTTACAGAATATTGGTTAAATTAATTTATACCCTTGTTTGAATTTTTATGATATTTTTATAAAAGGAATATTTCGGTTGTTTTCCAAACAAGGTCCTTTTTAACCTTTTCGACAAAATTAAGGTAATAATCATTTTTAACTTACACGATGGGTGAAACTATTTTATACTGTTATAAACTCGTCGAAGCTTCCCTTACAATATTATAAGAATATTTTCACAATAAATGTTTTATTTTATAATTATTTGACTCTTATATTATTTAAAAATAGAAAGAGATATTTCTCTAAAAAGGGTTTTGATTTTATCTATGTCAACATCCTTTGATGGATTTTAAGTTTATTTGAAGTTGATACAAAACATCCATGTTGTATTGAAGGTTTTGTGATATTTTTGACTATGGATGTGCTATTTTTATACCATTCATAGTTTATGGTTAAAGTATTGATATTTCATATACGATTTTTAATATTAATGTTTATGATATGTTTAAACCTTTTCATATGAGGAATGTATTAGACTTATTAAGTGACGGGTGGAGACCTCTATAGCTCCTCGATACATCGGTAGGCCTCATGAGGCAAACTAGTGTCTTGGCATAAGGCCTCGAGAAAATCTTATTTGTAGTCTTAGCACAAGGCCTTGACTATGTGGTTATAATAGTCTATCATTATGCATTCCATCATTATGAAAGTGGTTAGTGATATTGCATTGGATTATTCTACTAGTATAATATCAATGTGAATAAGTAAATGGCATTATTTCATTTTATTTTTTCCATACAATGCTGAAGTTCATGTTTAAAATTCTTTAGTTTTAGTTATACATTGCCTTTAATGTTTATGCTTATTTATGATTGTTTCTGATGTGTTGTTATTCTTACTGAGCATCTGATATTACCCCTTTCTATGTTTTATTTTTCCTAGGATTCCAAGAAGTGTATTGTGATTGATATGCAGGGATAATCCAAGGGAATAATGGCGTTCATGAAGGATTATTTATATTGTTTTGTATGTTATGAAGTGTAATGTAACATTCATCTATGTAATCTATTTTCCAAGACTACTAAACTGATATATCCTTTGGGACTTGATTCCTTGTAATCATGACAATGTATTAAATTAATGAACCGACTCTGGGTAACTGGGGTCGGGGAGTTACAGTTGGTATTAGAGGAAGTTTAGTACAAACCATGGAAACTATATTTAGATAAACACTGATTAGAGAACATAGACTTATGATGGACTTTGAGGATTAGTATAGAAGTCAATCCTAAAATTTTGGTATTGTAGAGATTTTGTGATTTTTTCCGAGAAATACATCCCTGTCTGGATACGAGCAGATAGTGGAGTCTCTGGCACAGATGTACCTAGGGGTAAAACCCAAAAACACTGCTTTGAGATAGACACGAACTGAAAATGGTGCATGACAACGGGCCTTGCTTCACTCTTGGTTACGATACCCCCAAGGGGATATGCTTAGGATAATTCTCATTTTCTTTATAAACTATGAAGGGCTTATGAGTATATAGTTACTCAAAGAAACAAAATTTATGATTATGGATTATATTCATAAACTATTAAATTTAGGTTAGGTATTTTACAAGTTTGGAATTATAAATTGCAATTCATTAACTGACCTAGTTTATGCTATTGTATAGAAATGGCGCCCAGTAGAAGGAATGTGTACTCAAGCAATATGTATGATCCAAAGAGTACGAAGGATTATATATTTCATAGTATTAAGCCAAAATTTAGTAGGAAAATAGTCTCCCATGTATTCTCTACATATTATGAAATAGTATCATGTTTTAAAAAGATATCTAAATAATTCTCTGAGTCCTATGGCATTGAAGTCAAGCAAGAGAAGAAAAGGATGGAGTGAGAAAGATGGATAAAGGGAATAGGGAAAAGAAGAATTTTCCCATATGTGATAACTGTGGGAAGAAACAACCAGGAACTTGCCTGAAGGGAATGAGAGTTTGTTATAAGTGTTGAGAAAAAAGACACCACGTACATGAGTGTAAGGGTAAGAAAAAGGTTTCAAATGTACAATGCTTCATCGGCATAGAGTTGGGAAACTATACGAACCAATGTCCAAATCAACAGATTATTCCTCAAATGATGCTATTGGATAATAATCAAGTTATGATACTACCACATATAAGGAGGAATGATTAGAGTTATTTTGTTGTTATTAAATAATTATGTCATTTGAGAGTTGTATCAACTATGTACTAGTTATAATAATTCTAGTGTATATAAGGATTGTACTGCAGTACTATTTTATTAAGGACTTGAGATTGTGTGGAACCATGAAAAGTGACTCAATAGTAGGTTGAATTTTTGGAAAATATATGGTTGAGAGAAATATAAACCACAATATTGTTCTGATACCGATGTAGTGATTTTGGAATAATATATGATGGATTTGGGTAAATTATATTGGATATTATTGACTACCATGAATGTGATTAATGATATTCCATCATTGTTTGAGTTTACAACATTTTTGGATAGAAGGAGTATATCCAGTATTCTATAAGGAATAAGGGATCATGAATATAATAAATAAGGTTTTATGGTAATTCTAGATGTTGTAGTGTTTTAAAAGAATACATGATTACGGTGTTCACATGTTATTATATGGAAAAAAGGATCTTCATTGTGTTTAAATTCATTATAAAATTTGGACTAAAAGTTTGGATATAATTATTTTGGATAATTATAGTTTGAGATTATTTTTGGATTTCCATAAAAGGACAACCCGGAGGTCGGGCAGAAACCCATCGTGTCCGGTAAGGTCGCGAGACTTGAACCCGCAACCGGAGGGTGACAAGAGTGTATCACCTACCACTGACCCATGTGATGTCTTGAATTGAATAATTTATTCTTTTTAAAAAAAAATATAGCAGATGAATGATAAATCCATATTTTTTATACGAATAGGATAAATAGAATTTTATTTTTATGATATATTATCTTTAAGAATGATAAATGAGTTTGTGGTAGAAATTAGTTAAAGGATGGGACTCACTTATCATGTATATATTTTTCTTCTTCTCATATTCTATGAAGAAATTAATTCTTATACTTTAATTAAGGGATTTTAAAACAAAAAAAATATGTTATCCAATCACCATATGTTTTTTTGAACCGATGGTATTTTAAATAATAATAGATTTATGAATTTAAGGCCCTCAATTTTACACATGTTTGTGACTGATGACCTCAATCACTAACTATAAATATTTACGATTATCCACCAATTATATGACTCTAATTTCCACCAATGTTCTCGTAGTCTATATCATAATTTTTGGGTGACACTTTCATTTCACATTTCCTCTTATTAAGACTAAATTTTATTAAGCTAATTTCTGATGTGGGTTTTCCAAAAGGTATTTTCTATTTTCAGCCTTTTATTTTTGAAAAATAATTTAAAGTTGCGGGGACATGATTTTTTTAAGGAGAGAATAATGTAACACCCCATGATTTCATAGTATGTTATTTCTTCAATGTAATTCAATAACATGCACTGCATGCACCAACGAGTTCTAGGGCACCATGAATTACCAAACAAGACGTTTATAAGTGGTTATGAATAGTATTAACTGAATTTTGAACTTTATATAATACTTACAATTTTATAATCAATATTATGATTTTCTTAGACATAATGTAAGAACAAATACAATTTTCAGAAAAAAGAAGTATTTTTCAAAAAAGGCAATTTTACCGCCTTGTAAGGGCAAAGCATTTTTAAATACAATATTTGAATCTTTTATATATTAAATTTTACAAAATAAACTTTTTCTATATATTTGGGACATAAAAATTTGTTTCAAAAATTTGTTTGGTGTTTTTCTGATAACTTTCATATTTGGGTGAATAGTGAAAAATACTATATTTTAACTGAAACAATTTTTTTAATCAAAATAATTTATGTTGTTAAATTAGAAATTTTAATGGTATGGAAGTATAAATAGATTATATTTTTACTATTTAATCCAACTATGGTCATTTTAAGTAATTTCACTTTGAAATTTGACATAAACAATGTCATTCTTTTGATAGTTATTATTTCTTAAAATTACGCCTTTTGGTTTTAATAGTAGGAATTAATTTTAAATTAATAAATGAAACTTTTATGTTTTAAATTTTGTAAAATAGACTTCATTTTTGGATTCTAAATATCATAATTATCTTAGTTTGAAATTTTGGTACTTTTCTGATAACTTTCATATTTTGATGAATAGTGAAAATTACTAAATTTTAATTAAAAACAAATTTTTGAATCAATATAATTAATAGTGATAAATTATTAATTTGAGTGATTTTAAAGTATAATTAGATTATAATTTTACCATTTAATCCAATTTTGTTCATTGGACATAATTTCATATTTAAACTAAAAATAAGAATCTGTCAATCTTTTTAAAGTTATTATTTGTTAAAAACACGATTTTTGTTTCAACAATGGAAATTAATTTTAAATTAATTTCTTCCACTTATGTGTTCTGAATTTATAAAAATGGATCCCATATTTATAATCATGAGGTCCAAATTGTGTAAGTGGTATCTTTTATTTTTTGACATTTTGAATAATTAATTCAGTAAATATTTTATTTACCATGGTTAGAAGGTGAATTCGGTAAATAAGGGTAAAAAAAATACTATTATAATAATAATAAATTACCCTAAAACGTGTCCTAATCCTATTTTTTGATACATGTACGACCATGGGCATAATTTGGTCTATTTCGGGATCCCATGGAGCCACTTGTAAGTGATAATGACACTTTATATTAATTAAGTTAAAGTTAATTAAAAAATGACATAAAAATATATCTTTTAAGAAAAATAGTTTTTACATAGGGTTATATATGTTTTATTTTAGACTATAAATATTAATTAAAAATAATAAACGATATCCTACGTAATATTATTTTATTTATAATTTTTAGACATTGAATAATTAAATTTATTTATGACACAATAATGATGTAGTATTTTCCTTATTAATGCAAGAATCAAATAATTGGTTTTATAAATGTTAAAATTAATATAATTTGACAGTTTTGATGACATCCATAAATTTTATTGGTTAATATGACATAATATTATTTCTTAAATTAATTTTTCTAGAATTAATAATGTTTTTAATACTTTAACAAAAATCAATTATTAAATAGTGTCAAAATTGACAAAAAAGAGTTTTTAAAAAAATATTATATTAATAATTGATATTCTATTCCTAAAAATATACGGTTTGGCCAAAAGACTTATATAATGGTAAGTTTATTATTAATGGAACACTTGGGGGTTTCTTGGAAGTATATTGTATGTTTATTTACTATATAATATAAAAATACAAAGTGACATGGTAAGTGTCAAACTAGTTAACTAAGAGTTAAAACAAAAGGATAAGGTTCATAAAGTGACCCAAACATGTCTAAAACCTACTTGTTATGTTTTTTTCGACCAATACCCACATTATACATTGAATAATACACTTTTGAGACTTTAGAAACCGAATATGATTTTATTATAAAATAATACTTTATGTTTTTTCTAATGAGCCCCTCCTCCCACTTATAAAGGGACACCACTTATAACCAATTCCTCACACCTCAAACTCCGTCCAATTAAGCACCGTAAATCCATCACCTCTCCCTAGAATAATTAACATTGGCATAAGTCACTTCAAGAGTCCTCTTTGGTTCAAACCAAAGGAAGTTACCCAAATTAAAGGTAACAATTTCTCTTAGATTATTTTATTTTATTTTACTTATCCCACACCTAAACTCTTCTTATTAATTTAGTTTGTAACAAAACCAGTATCTAAAATATACTAGGATATTTTTATGAGATTTATTATAACTACACTTACACACACCTCCATATAATTGGTGAATAACATAATGTTTCTGTGGATGACAACCAAACGCCTCACGAAACGATGATTGTTCAATTATCTCCTACCACCTCTCATGGTGGCCATTATGATGGCACTATATTTAAATATGATATTGTTGATATTTATTTTATATATAATCTTCTCTAATTCCATTTTATATCAAACCATTATTTGTTTCATTTTGTATATATATATGATAATTTAATTTGAGGAAATGCGGACTACCTCCCCTTCAAAGTGATATGACTCGTTCATACCATACATGGAACATATAAAGGTTGTTGTTAATGAACTTATGTAACATATATAAGATATTATATTATACTGTAATAATAATATACCTATATATCATGTGGTTTTTATTCATTTTAAAATGAAAAATCAAATGGAAGTAGCGTTCTTGCGTACGTACGGATTACCGTCTCCACGAACGCGATGAGATTCATTACCCCATCATATCCATTCAAGAAAAATTATCATTTGATAATTAAAAGTATTGTTTATGGACTTTATATTATTCTGTATATGAATATGATACACCATATCCATGAAAAACACAGCTTACGTAACAAATCATATAAAGAAAAATGAATCAGTTAACACCTGAAACGATGATAATACTATAATATTATTAAAAATATTAAAAGATAATATATGATATCATATATATATATATATATGATTCTTGTATAATTTAATAACAATTATCTAACTATTATATATGAGTTTAACCTACCATCAATCAAGTAGAAGTAAATGGTAAGGGGTTTTCCTCTCACTCCTTATTCCCGTGATATTTGTGCCGTATTGCCACTATTACCTTTTGTGTGGTGTGTGTACTGCCCATAATTGTATACTTTGTGTAATAAAATTTAATTTATGTGTATTTACATATTCATTATATGATACCTTTTTAATGGGGTGTATGTTTTGTATGATATCAAATTGGTAAGGGTTTATTTCGCAATCTCTTTATTATCTGAGGTTGTTTATACATAATTATCTACTGAGACCACATACCATCAATATCCATGTTTCATAAAAATTTATTTCAAAACATTCATTCCATTTTACAGAATATGGTTTAAATTCATTTATACACTTGTTTTAATTTTTTATAATTTGTTTATAAAAGGAATCTTTCCGTCGTTTTCCAAACAAGTTCCTTTTTAACCTTTTCGACAAAATTAAGGTAAGAATGTTTTTTTAACTTATACGGTGGGTACAACTATTTTCTACCATTATAAACTAGTCGAAGCATCCCTTACAATCATATACGAATATTTTCAAAGTAACTATTTTATTTTATAATTATTTGACTCTTAAATGTTTTCAAAATAGAAAGAGATATTTCTCTAAAAAGGGTTTTGATTTCATCTGTGTCAGCATCCATTGATGGATTTTAAGTTTATTTGAAGTTGATAAAAAACTTCCATATTGTATTGAAGCTTTTTGGATATGTTGGACTGTGGATGTGCTATTTTTATACCATTCATGGTTTATGGTTAATGTATTGACATTTTGTATTGTAGTTTTAATACGAATTTTTATGATATGTTTAATCCTTTCCATATGAGGAATGTATTGGACATAGTAAGTGATGGGTGGAGCCTGCTGTAGCTCCTCGATGCATCTGTAGGTCTCATGAGACAAACTAGTGTTTTGGAACAAGTCCTTGACAAAATCATATTTGTATTCTTGGTACAAATCCTCGACTATGTGGTTATGATAGTTTGGAATTATTCATTCCATCATTATGAAAGAGGTCAGTGATATTTCATGTGATTATTCAACTATTATAATATCCATGAGAATAAGTAAATCCCATTACTTAATATTATTTTTCCTATATTATGATGTAGTTCATGTTTAAAAGGATTTTTTTAGTAATACATTGCCTTAAATGTTTATGCTTATTTATGAATGTTTCCGCTGTATTGTTATATTTACTGAGCATCTGAGCTCACCTATGTTTTATTTTTCCCAGGATTCCGAGAAGTGTAGTGTGATTGATATGCGGTGTTAAGCCATGGGAATAATGGAATTAGTGAAGTATTATTTATGTTTTTTTTTGTATTTTATGAAGTATAATGTAACATTCATGTATGTAATCTATTTTCCATGACTGCTAAACCGATCGGTCCTTCGGGACTTGATTCCTTGTAATCATGCTAACGTATTAAAATAATGCACCGACTCTGGGTAACTGGGGTCGGGGTGTTACATTAAATATTTCATTTGATGTTTACTACTTTTTGGTTTTCGTTTTCATATATTTCGACAATTGTAAAAGATTTTGTCACAATTTACATTATATTGAGACATATATGTTGTTATGCACGTTGTTTCCTTTAGGAAGTGTATATATTTTCAATTTACAATATATATCATTAATATATTTATTCTAATTTTTTTATAATATTAAATTAATTTTATTCCTTCATGAGGCATATTATTTACTATGTTTCCATGTTATATGGGACACTTAGTAATCTTTAATGATATTTTCCTCATCAATGATTTTAAAAGATCATTATATAATATTTTCATTAATTAATGAAAATAGAGATTTATTTTTCTCCACAATGGTTATGTATTATCAGTACCACCCATATCCTTTCTCTGGATGGTTCATGATGGATTTGGTAAAGGATAGTATTCAGATTCAGTTCATTATGTTATTTTTCACCCTTGAATTAATCAATTTCATATGATCATTGATCATTGAATTTTAGCTTAATATCTATATCATTTTTCATGAATATGAGGATTTTTAATCCCTTTTCCATTTTTATATGGTTAATACTTATATTGATATATGATTATTTTGAGAAGTTATTATAAAAAGATATTATTTATCTAGTATGATTATTTTATAAGGCACATTGTTTAATTAAATGCTTGAGAAAAGAACTATACTAGTTGGCGACCTATTAAAACAACACCCATGGGTAATAGATAGGTTAATTAACACTATATAGTATGGGGACCTGTTAATGAAAGCCCCTCAATGCATCGTTAGTATCATTGGATGACTTATTTGAAAAAAATGGAAACATTTAACAATCACATGATGTAAAAGGTATCACATTCCTTGGAAACATGAAATCCAACAAGTAAGAATCTCATTCAAATAGTTTTAATTAGTATTTATCCATGATAATTTTCATTGACATATCTATGTATACATTTAATTTACTATTCATTAGTTAAATGATATGTTGTTTTATTTCCTACGTTTCCATATTTATTTTTTCGTCATCATGTTATATTAATGGAATTTATTTCCAGTTATTACCATTACATATCGTTTACACACATCCATTAATTTTTTGATTAAATGTAATGTGTACTGTTTTATTTACCATTTCATGTTAATTTATTCATATTGATTAATTATTTCATCTAATACTTTTCCCTTACAGTTAATTCATACACAAACATACTATGTTTCTTTCCCTAGTAATCTAAGAGTCATACTATGAATGATATGAAGGTGATTACGGGATGGATTTGAGTTGTCCTTTATTTTATTTATTTTGGATGAATAAAAAATTATGTTGTAATTAGTGTGTGGTTTATTAATAAAATAATCATGTATATATCTAGTTTATAAAGACTACTAAACCCGAGATCCTTCGTTATCTAATTCCATTTTATCAGGATAATGTATTTAATTGAAGACACTTCCTCTAGGCTTCAAGGGTCATGTTGCAATATTTTGTATCATAAGATGTTTTGTTGAAACCTTTGAAACTAGATTTTGATAACATAGATTATGGATCACAGCCCTAATTTAAACATTTAGGATAAATATACATCGACATACTAGAAATTTGTAAGAAATTAATTATGTTGGTTTTCATGCAATACATCCCTCTATGGATACTAAAAGTTAATGTGGTTTTAACAAAGATCTACATTAGAGTAACAACACTGACTAGATGTTATGGTCCTAACATTGTGTAACCTGGTACACAAGAATGATTCTTACTACACACTTGGTTTGAAAGTCCTCAAGGGCACACAATTAGGGTAATTCACATTTTCATTACAAACCAATATTAAAGAATTTGAAAATGAATAACCTAGGTTAAAACTAAGGTGGTTTATAATGGAGATAAGGTGTTATCATATAGAATCTTATGAATGATCTTATAGATAAACCCCAAACATGGAATGACCAATGTTAAAATAGATGTATGATGTTATTTATTAGTGTTGTACTGAAAAACATTGTTAAATGGATATTTAGTGATTCATATTATTTTAAGAATGTACATAATTATTAATTTTTTAAATTATATAAATATGGTTTTAGAAAAGGATAACCTTCAATATTGGTGACCACCGATCTAATTTTCTAGGGGTGCAAGTCTAGATCCCTTGATAAGATAACCAAAAGAGTTTCACACCAACTAAGGACCAACTAAATATCCTAGATAATTTTTCTTTTTATTATTTATATAATTTGATGAATAAATTTTAATAACGAACCATTTGAATCTCTTTTTTGGATAAGTGACTCATCTATGAAATATTTTGGTTTGGGATGATATTTAATGATGAATAGTTAGAATTATCACTCTTTTATAGGCCTCATGATCCATTAAATGATTCTTTTAGTAATTTATGGATAAAAAGTAATATTATTGGTAATAAATTTATGGTTCTAAGGGAATTAATTTTAAATTTATTGAAACAAAACAAATATATTTTAATTTTTAATATTAAATTGTAACCTATCATGTATTAAAGATTCAGTATAGTATTGTTGAACAAAATAATTCTCCAAAAAATGAAAATTTTAATTCAAATAATTGTTTTTTATATCATAATTTATTTTGAAATGATGATCTTCTAAATTGTCATATATTTATAGATTTTTTGCCCTAAATTATGGTTGATTATTCACTTTTTCCTGATTAATGACTTCATTCACTGCCTTTAAATATTTACTCTTTAGCTCTGGGAACCTATCACTACATTCCATTGATGTCCTCTTATGTAGAGATCTAGTAACATGGTTTTACATGTTACCTTTTTACATTCCATTATCCTTATTATATTTGATGTTTCAGGATCCATTATTTAAATGTGATATTTAATTGATGAGAAGCTAAATCTCATATGTCAGGGTGTGAAATTCAAACTATTCTAATTAATTTTAATTTGATGCAGTTTTTTCTTATTTTCATACTGTTCTATTATTTATATTTATAGTTTTCAAATATTTTTATTTATATTTTAGTATTTAGATCGTGATCGTTAACGAATACTTTTGTAAATATTGTTAATGGTTGGTTTTATAAAAAAATTTGTGGTTTGAATTTTTTTGCATTTAACATGTATGCTGATATGAATTATTAATTATGGTTTTATAATCTTTTATTGTATGTGTGGTTGATTGATTATGAATGTCATGATCCCTAGTATAGTCCTACATGAATATCATTCCAAAACAGAGATCCTTAAATTCCATTTTGAAATCTCATTTACATATTTGTTTTTTATTATTGTATGGAGTCATGTATTTAGATCCAAAAAGAATTTATTTCTCAATCAAGGATTTGGATTCATAATATGTTTTCCATATTGTTGAAAAGTTATTTTTGGATAGCCACAATTGACCTTGAGACTTTCCGTTATATAATCACTTAATTAGAAATTATAAACCATGAGTTATCTTAATATTTCGATCATGACCCATCCAAGAGGGGTCCATGCTGTGACTACACCAATCCCACATCTGATAGACTTTCGAATGGAGACAAGCACCAAGTAGTCATATCACCGAAATGAGAGGAATTATCCTATGCAAATGTACACATTCACACATCTCCATTCCCATGATCTGGAAAACTAAAAACTCTAAGTATAAAACACAATCATACACTAAAAAAACCAACTGCGTAGTCTTACTGTATTAAACTAGAAAGTAAATAGGGATATAATACAATCCCTCCAATGAAAGTGTTTGAAAAAGTGAATATAGAAGATCCGAAAAAACATCCTCAGTAAACCCTTCCTGATGTGTTTCTATAGGTTAGTAGTCTGAAGATGTAAGAGCATTCATATTTTATCCAAACACTCTATGAACCATCTTGTATGAGTCCACCTAGAACACCATCAATGTTTCGAGGTTCTAAACAAGACCCGACACATGTGGGAATGTCCCATGAAGGGAGGAGTAAAAAAATACACAATAGAACACCCCTAAAACACAAATGAATACTACGAAGAAATAAATGATGTACACCATAATGAAATACATGATGTATACCACAACGAAATACATAAATTATTACATGATGAAATACATGGTATACCATAGGGGAATCTAATGATGATTAAAAAAATAACATAGGTATAAATATATAGCCAAAAAATCATTTTATCAGACGTGTTCCAAAAAAAACTCAGTATAGGTAACACCCAATGTGTTGATAACACGCGGAGTGTCGATAACACAAAAAGTGTCAATAACACATAGAGTTTTGATAATACACAGAGGGTCGTTAACATGGTGAGTTTCTATAACACACAAGGTGTCGATAAGTTAATCATCCCCATTCCACATTGTCACCATGTCACGTTTTTACCATGTCACAAGAATACTTAATATTCTACTCATAGCATTCTTGTACAAGGAGAACCTACACATCAACCCAATGGGCCATATAAAAACATATATATAAACAATGTTAAAATATAACATAAGGAATGTCTCAAACTAAGAATCCAAACTCCACAAACAACTCATCAAATAGACGCGTGGCTTGAAACATATAGTTGTATTACTAAAATGTTCCAAAAAGGGTCATGTACAGGTCCAATATGACCCCCATATCTGACCTAACCCACCGACCGACTTGACTCTGTCCATCAAACCAAACACAACCCAATATACTTTGATTTGTTTTGAAGTGATCCTAAATGGACCAGCCTATTAGGTCTACTAGGCTAGGAAATCAGAATAATCCCAGCTCCATCAGTTTGGCCCAGACTATAGGTAGTCACATTGTTCTGCATACAGAACACCCCAAAAACATGCCACCCAAATCCATGTGGTGTAGCTCTGCATTTACGTGGTTGTCCCACATACTACCTTCCATATAGCTTCTCCACCGATATAGGTTCCACGTGTCCTACCTACTATGGATGCAGCCCCTCGCCGCCAAATCCAATGTCACCAGAAGATGCCTCGGTAGTGGTTTGTCTGCCTCACACACCAATGCAATGCATTCCCTTACCAGGCCACACCTCAATCCCCCACCATCTCCCGTATTGGGGGCCCCCATTTTTCCACGCGATCTGCATAAAAAATCTAGAGAAGATAGTTCGATAACATCCAGAACTTCCACCTTGTTTAATAGCACTTCCATGGTGTCGTTGCTGTGCCGGATCCCCGATATTTGATCATTGATCCGCATATTAATGTAGAAATGATCCATCCACCGTGTTTTAAAACGAATGAGAAATGATGAATGATTGGGGAAAAGTGGTAAATGTAAAAGAAAACCCATTGAATGGATACTAGCCTTGTTCGTTTCATCCTCAAGTTGTTCATGTTATTATTAATAACAAATAGTGGAATAAATCAAATCACTATAACAGAATCAATCCTAATAATTAACCCTCACAAACAATACATCCCTCAAGAATAACCAAACCATAGATCAACCTATTCATTGGTTGATCTGCGTACAACATGAAAAATTTAGAACGGGGGAAATAATCTCAATGATTCAACACCCTACCTGAATAATGGATTGGATTTTCATGATGGGGGAAGTTGTATTATCAACTTTGGTCGATCCCTGAAATCCATTGTTCATTGATATTGATTCGTAAGTACGACTATGTTCGTTGGAGGGATCTTAATATACTTTCTTTCGAGTATTTAAATGGTTATTTCACCACCCTGGACATCATTGAATTGGTAAAATTAAAAATAAAAGTAACAACACATCAAAATAAATTATATTTATGAAATATTTTAGATATGTTTTCTCCAAAAACAAACTATCATGGTTGACATGTGCCGGTCAATGTTAGGCCCCACGTAAGGAAATGTTCTTTTTTTAAAAACAATGATGCCCTCATCTTTATGATCTAAACACTCATTTATGTTTTATTCAAATATTAATGAAAAACCTTATTCACATTTTATTAAAAAACGAACATAATTCAACAAACTATTATAGTAACACCGAGACACCAAATCTGACACCCTATAAGAGCATGGTATTGAAATTTTCCAATTTAATTTATCAAAATAATACTATAGAAAACCCAAGTGATTATATTTACGCCAAATAATGGATTTATGTCTTTGAAAGAAAAAACATGGGATACTCAACAAAAAGGTGAGGGTACAGATCAATAAGTTGAGCCTCCCACTCCCTTGTGCTCTCTTGGAGATTCTCATGCATCCCCTGAAGGAGGATAATAGGAATCGACTACACATTAAGGATCCTCTCTAGTCAAACCTTGATTGTCATAGGGTACTCTGCAGAATATTCCTAATCATCAATGACCAGCTCGCCTAATTGATGAAATCAGATGGATAATTTATGTATCTCCTCAGTTGCAACACATGGATGACATCAGACACCTAGTGCAACTACAACGGTAAAGATATGTGGTATACCACATCACCAACTATACTAAAAATTTGAAAACAGTTGATATATCTCATTGGTATCTTACCGTCATGGACAAATATATTCACTATCCGTTGAGGTGAGACCCCAAGAAACACATGCTCTCCCCCTCGAAATCCATGGGCCTCCATCCCCAGAAAAAAAAATTCTTCTTCATGTTTTGTAATGTCCCCATCCCCTACTTTATGATATGACCCTTATTGGTGGTATCCCACACCATCTCTTGACCCATGAGTTCTGACTCTCCTAGGTCATCCCGGTAAACTAGCGACATACAATGTCTCCCTTACAAGGCCCTAAATGGTTCCATACCAATGGTGGACTGGTAGTGTATGATGTATGAAAACTCCACCAGTAGAAGGTGATCCTGTCAAATATGGCTAATAGTCTTAGATGCAATAATGTTGCATATCCTCAAGAACATGAATAGTCATATCGGTTAGACCATCCATCTAAGGGAGAAATTCATTTCTCAAGTGTATAAAAGTACCAAATTCCACACTCTATTCCCTCCACAACCAGGATGTAAGACAAGATTCACTATATGAAACGAATGTCAATGGAACTATCTGGAGCTGTACTATCTCTTCCATGAAGTGGCATCTCATGCTCTATTCTAATCTATACTCCAAGATCAGTAGGATATGGGATGGCAAGGTGATTTGTTCAATGATAACCTCTATGGTATCATGTCCCCTGGAATATCATGGAACACCCATCATGAAGACCATCGATATCTCATCCTGATTCCACTCTGGTTACTCAATTGGTTAGGTCAAATCTCTTTTAACCTCATGCTCATCATGTACTTGTTGAAAAAAGAGGCATCGAGAAATGAACTATTACAAAACCTTCTTCATCCCCGACCACTAGAATGTGATTTTAGAGGTCCTAGTACGTATTCTATACAATCTAATGATCCACCAAAGGGGATGTGGGGAACATCCAAAGAACATCCTTCCACAATGTCATTGGTACCACTGTGAAACCTATGAAAAAAATGGTGTGGTCCCCTCCAACCAAATATACATAATGGAAATGCCCTGTAGACAAATGATCATGTCATTTCTTGTATTTTATATCCTCAATTTGTGGCTCATTGACTCACTATAAGTGATGAGTGTTGAATACCAATGACACAAAGAATGATTCTACATTTCCATCCACAATGTATATCTTTAATTCACCAAACTACTCTGATGCCTCACTGAGTAACTACAAGATGGTTCTTATTCTATGAGAGTCTAACACTACCTTCCCATTCGTTAGAGAACTTACAATATCAATGTCATAGAACAAGTGGAACTCTAGCCATCGCCTCTACCTCATGTATAGATCTTTCTGAGAGAAGATATACTTGAGACTCTTTTGGTCATAGTAGATGATAAACTCCCATCACACTATGTCTCCACATATTCAATGACAAGCCTATTGCTTCTTGCTCAATATCATGGGTTGCATTGTTTGGTTGATGTTTTATCAATTGGTGATAACTTTATAAAATTACTACTTTCCCCTGCATCAGTTTGCAAAAAAGCCTGGTCCTTGATGAATTCCAGAAAACAACACACCTGACAACAGAAAATGGTAATATATAGATAGAATTTCTCATCAACCTCCCACTCACCTCCATAAAGAACTGATGAAACTTTTTTCTCTATATGAATGGCTTCCCCATCTAGGTCAAATACCTCAACGATGAAGCTACAATTGAAAAGTTAGGTACACACATCCAATAGTAAAAACCTAATCCGAGGAAACATCATACCTCAATTACACAATTTGGTAGTTTGAAGAATGCACTTCCTCAACCATCATGAAATCTACTAAAACTCTAGCCTCTAAAATAACTTCTCATTGAAAGATGAACTCATGAATCCAAAAAATTCACATCAAGATCTTCCCATAATACTAGTGCTATAAACCTGTGTCTAGGACCATTCTCAAGTGTATCTTGTGCTCCTCCTCAATCACTGAGTAAACTAGGGGGTCATAAATGAAGCCCGCCATGAACTAGTCTACATAATGGTGGAAGATCAAATTCATGAGTGTGATGAACTCTAATGGGGAATTTATCACACCAAATAAAATCTGTAAGTACTCACAGTGGAACTATCATCATTTAATGTTTATCTTCAATATATATTCATTTCATACATAGAGAGGATGATATATAGAATTAGGGTCATTCTTCAGGAACCGCCTCAATCATTCAACATATGGAAGTGGTCATCGATCCAAAATAGTGGATACATGTACTTCAAAGTTACCAAATTCCAGTTTAGGAAGCCCAAAAAACCACAAACTCTTCTATGACTTATTGGAAAACAAAAGTGAGGTTTACAATGGTGAAACACTATGTCTCATGCATCCCTTCCTCTACATGTTCTCCAATAGTACCATCAACTCACAATGCTCTATATGAGACATCTGATATGCAGGGGTAAATATCGATGTTTTTATGGGGAATATATCAATGCATAATTAAACCACTATATGTGGAGTAAATACATGGATATCCGGAAGAAATATGCACTCAAACCCCACCACCATTGCAGGAAACTCATGAAACCTATCATCCACTACAGCACGGGTGGGACTAGACAAATGGTGAATAATCAGCTGCACCCTCTTATAATTGATTCTATCCTACAATTCATGCATTTAGTTTTCACCCTCAATAGAATACCTTTCCCCATCACCATGATCAAACCACACTCAATGCCTAAAATAGTTAATATGAGAATAGGCTTGGGATATCTAGTCCATACTAAGAATGAATCTGTAATGTCTTGACGACACTATCATGAGATAACAATTAACCCTCTCACCTCAAATAGAATTTTTACAATTTTGGCACTAGATTGTGATCATCAAATCACATGCCATAAGATTCTATAAGTGTAAGGGTGGAGTAAATGGTTTCACTAGAATATATGAGCCTAAAAAAGGGTAGTGGAAATAAATGAATGACTAATACTTATGACTATCAAAACTAATTTTATGGTGGAAAAGACAATGATATTACCTCTAATCATACATTGAGAACTGGGATCACATTCCCCCTTCGCCTACAACTTCCCTCATCCTTATCCACCAGCTACCTAAGCCCATTGTGGAATAATTAGTGTTTCTAGTGGTAATATGTCGAACCTCCATCCAATTCATGCCACTCAACCTGAACGTACGCCATGTCCTACATCATGCATACCACCCTACTAATTCTTTCTTCTCTACCTCAGAGGTCCCTCGACCGTATCTTAATCATCCATACGGTGCTTCAGGAAGTCGGGTTCCACATGTCCTCGACCACTGCATGAGTAAAATAGAATATCTATTATTTGAATCTCACTATAATGGGAGCCCCAAACCACTGACCTTGTGTCCTAGGGTCATCCCCAAGAGTTACTGTCCCATTTGGGTCCCTACTACTACTATTGGATACCTATTTCCAATCACTCAACCATCGGGTGCCTTCTGGTAGCTCCCACTACATGTGTCTACTCTATCCAAAATCCATCCACTAGAAGACCTCACTCCAGTATGAAATTATATTTTTGGATGCAATGGGATATCATGGATTCCCTGATATCCCATTATAAGCCCTTCTCTATGGTCTGACCCCGATAGAACAGATATCATTCCTTATCCGTGGAGTAGCTAGAAAGATGAGTAAGCATCACTGAATACTCCACCATAGTTTGACCGCCCATATACAGATTTATGATATTTTTTATGTTCAATGGGCATAACAAAAATAGAAAGAAATAATATTTTTAGATTCTATAGATGTATTCCCGAGAGTTATTTTCCTCATAAATTTTCAGGGTCACTAATCTACACAACCATCCCACTGTTCCCTAAATAATACTCGTAGCTTGGACTACCATCTGGTCGGCATGTGTACTCATATGGTGGAAGAAAAATGTATGTTCCACCTTCTAATACTCATCTATGTGGTGTTCTAGCTCACCCCGAATCCAATATATTCACTACATATGGAACTCATGTAATGCAGTCATCGTTCATGTATCCTCAATTCATAGTGCTGGTAGTAATTACTCCACAAAGGGTTGTGGTATCGAAGGTAAACCACTCAGAGGACCTGTCTCCGGTATAGGGAGTATCTCTAGTACATTCCCCTGTACCAATGCCTCGTCACTAGATGGATCACCCACATTGTCATTGAATGTAATCCTAGAAGGAAGTTTTTGTGGAGCAATGTTGAAACATATACAGATATACGACAATCAATATATTATACCATGTGAACTAACTCCTGGAGGGCTTGTGGAAAATCCCAAATCCTCTATGATGCATGTACCATTGTTTTCTAGGGAAGTAGTGTTTTCTTTTAACAAGTAGAAAATTATAACTAAAAGATCTAGTGTATGAAAAGGTTTTTTAATGAAATATCATTGGATTCCCTATCCTGAATGTCGAAATCAAAACAGTCAATGTTGTTTTGCAAAACCATCCTCATAGACACCCACTCCTTATGCATAAAGGACCACCTCTAATACATCTAATTCATGATCCTTCCCAGTGGGAACCATTCCTAGGCTACCAAATCCCTCTTCTGATACGCTATGGGCTGATTCCTACCCCTGAGTAGGAATATCCCACAAATCTAGGGCATGTTTTTATGTATATGTAAAAAAAATTATCTTTCCAAGGATGCTAAAAATATAAAACACTATTTAAAAAATTAATTCATACACTATAATACCAACCAAAGTGTATGATAGATGGGAAATTGAATGTGAAAAGGGGCATAATACAATACCACCAAAGAATTATTCTACAAATGTGAATACACTAGTTGAAGAAACTTTTCCGTAGAAAACCATACTTGTAGGGTCAATGTTGGATAGGATTCAGAAGAAATAGAATCAGAGCACACCTTTCTGAAAAATCTAAGAACCACCTAGTCCTGGTCCACTAAGAAAACCATCAAAGCATCGATCTTCTTCACAGGACCCGACACATTCTGAAAAACCTGTGTAGGGGTGAGTAAAAAAATACTCATTAGAATAGCACAAAACCACAATGGAATACCACTATGAAATCCACAAAGAACACGACAATGAAATACACGAAGTATATCACAATGAAATATAGGAACTATACCACAATGAAATACACAATATACCACATACGAAAAAAAAACAATGTACAATCATCTCACAATAGTAGAATTATACAGTTGGAAAAGTCCAGTTATCATACCATGTAAGAAAAACACCCACTATTAGTAACACATAGAGTTTCAATAACACACGGAGTGCCGATAAAAAATAGTGTGTCAATAACAAATTGATTGTTGATATTACATGCTTTGTGCAAGTCTCATAGTAACAATGTCATATAGTCACCATATCATGGTGAGTCGCTTGATTCCACCAGTAGAGCACTTTTAGTAGGAAAAACTAAAATATAAACCACTATGACATATTCATAATTTTCGAAAAACTAACATAGAGTATCATAAAAATACGTCCTCATATCATGGATCCCAACACTATAAAAATTCATCAAATGATCACACTATTTGAATGTTATTGGTTTTTACTAAAAAAGTACAACCTAGTTCTTGTGTGAGTCATATCAGACCCACTGAACATGACCCCGTCTGGTCCATTCTCATCCTATCTATTCCTGTCCCATATTGTCTAGTCATGTATTGTGCATTCTGCACTGAAAATCTGCTTGGTACGCCACACACGGTCCTTCTCGATGATGTTCTACATTGCTCCACAAGATGTCTCACCACATTCATGTTGTCGGCCCACCGTCTGGTGTTCTCGTGGCTTAACCACCACTACAGGGTCCACAGGGCCTGCCTGTCGTGGTTGCGGCCCCTCGCTGTTGCATCATTGGACGCTTCTCATAGCCTCAGCCATCATGGTCTCCCCCCCGAGGTCTTTCCTGGAAAACGTCCATCCATCACTGTCAATCACCCCGTCAGTGGCATGTCTGCCTCATGCTCCTCTTGAACTCGTCCACCCTTCAACTACTTGTCTACCTCATGCTCCACCTTAACATAACCACCTGTTGGGCCGCACCTTGCTCCACTAGAGCTATCCATCTCGATGTCCTGTTGTTCGCCACACACTCCACATGAACTGGTCAGATCCACTTCCACAGTCACCACATTGTGCTCAAGACTTTTTTCATCGCACCTCTATGGTGTGATTGTGATGTTAGATCCCTTATCTCGAATCGTTTCTCCATGGATCAGAGGGGCAATGATCATCCAACCGTGTTTCAATAATAACTGTGAACAGAGAAGTATTGGGGAAATATAAATTTTTATTATAAAAAAAATAATTGATCATGGCCTTGTTCGTGTTGGCCACAACCTGTTCTTGTTAGAAAAAAATAATGGAGAGTGAAATAAATAAAGTATCCTTCATATAATAAATCTCAATAAGAAAATACACATAAACTATCAACCGTTCAAGAATGATTTAATCGCGGATCAAATTGTTCATTAGTTAGTCCACATTTATCCTTGCAAATTATGAACTAGGTAATGAATCACAATGAGACAACAACCTACCCTAGAGTTTGGATTGGTTTCTGAAGAAGGGTGAAGATGTGTCATCTTTATTAAATGATCCATTGAATCCAAGGTTCGTCGATCTTGATTCTCTAATCTGTCAATGTTCATTGGATGAATCTCATATTTCTATAATAAGACTTTTTACGGGGTTATATTGTATAAATGGATTCTAGAAAATATGGAAATATAAAAATAATAGTAATTTGGAGTAAATTAAAATATTTTTATTACATATTTTAATGACGTTTATGTTCGAAAACTATAATTTTCGATCGACCCATGTCGGTTGATGTGACGCCTATACTAAATAAAAGTTGTGGTTTTGAATGCTATGGTGCCATCATATCTCCAATTTAAACACTTGTTTAAGAGTTATTCATGTTTTAAAGGAAAAATAACAAAGCGCTTTACAAAAATTTGAACATAATTGAATGAACAGTTCCACGAATATTTGGCCTCAGAATCACACGCCATCACAGCACCTGGCCTCATTAATTTCAAGGTTATAAAATCAAAATATAGGAAAACATGAGTCATTACTAGATCATGGATCATGATAAGTAACATTTCATTATTTAAATAACTCTTAATAATTTTTCACATATATTTCATATTTAATTGTAGGGTAATGGGATTGCATGTGTGTTTATTGGGAAGTAGCTTCTTTTGGGTGGTGTAAGATGTGTGTCATTATTATGGTTATTGAATAGGGAGAAATTTGAATGAGTAATTAAATTCATTTATTATAATTTTATATAATCAATTTAATGAAAAATATAAATTAACACAGAATAAAATTATATGAAATAATTAAAAATAATTGAAATTAATATATGGTGTTGGGGTTGAGTTATTCATTACTGTTATTATTATAAATCACATTACACCTAAAAAATTGGAAGAATAAATTAGTAATCAACCATTTTTTCATCTCATCCGTTATGAAATTAAAATTCTTAAAATATTAATGAATGGGAAAATTGGAGGAAATCCATTAGTTCATTCACTACATGGCTTGATAGACAATTACATTAAAATTGATGGTATCTTGTATCATTCTTATTTGGGGTATTAAGGGATGAAATTATATTAATTTCTAACTATCATTCATAAATTTTATATAATAGTCTTACATTATATTTTTTAAATAATTTTACAATTATTTTAACCAATCTATATTATAAACTAAATCAACATAAAATGTTTTTATAATTGTAAAAAAATAAAATTTTAGGGATTGAAGGTATGATAATATTGAAAAAACTATGTGGATCCTGAATTTACAAGGTAATGATAAAAGATGATTTAAACATAGTTGAGTGAGTTAGATATGAAATTCAAGGGATTATTTATGAATTTCATTTACTGAATAATATAATTTCTAATGGATTATTATTATTGGCCTGGGGTTATCATGTTTAAATCCATTTCAATGATTTTGATATATTATTGGTGTGTCTATTTATAAGTGGTAGGGTTTTTTATAGTGGAATATATGATTTCATGGAATTTTAATTATCGATCGAGGGGAATTTATAAATTTTTTATTTTTATATTTTTAATTATATTAAAATTTCTTTAAATATAATAATATTTAATAAGGGTAAGTTTTATATTTTTTTTATTTTAGGAATATTTGGTGATTTATTTTGAATATATTGTTTATATTTTTAATTTTAATTTAGTCATATATTTTTTATATAAATTTGTAACGAATAATCCAGAATATGGACATCAATATTTATTATCCTAAATGGTTTTGAGATATAAAATTGAGAAAATTCATAGTTAAATAGTATATTTCATAGAAAAAATTTATAATTTTTGTATCTAAATCATTAACTATTTATGTTGGATTTTGATGAAGGACCCTTATCATAAAAAATAAAAATCCATAAGAGAAAATATTTTTAATTATTATAGATAAGAATATGTTTAAATTTTTCCTTAATAATTTTATCTTAATATTCAAAAAAAATTCAAAATTAAATTCATGGAAAAGAAAGAATATTAATTTGTAATGCATTCTATATGAGGAATGAATTCTCTAAATCATTGATTAAAACTATGGAAATAACTGGATAGTGAAGATTATATATAATGGGATAACTCATATTTCATTGAATACAAATTTCATTGAAAATAAAACTATTAAATTCATATCCTTAATTTTATGATCAAATTTATATATTAAATGAATTTTATGTTTTGGAATTTTCCTACACATATTGTATAAAAATATGAATCAATTTTTTTTGAAATGATTAACATTTTATTGTATCTAAGGATCCCTTTTTAACAAGAAAATAGATTAAATTTTATTAAATTTTAATTTTTTTAACATTTCTATAAACATCGACAATATTTTATATTTTATGTTACTCTCACCTTGCTTCCATACATTAAATAGATGTAGAAAACTAACCCTCTGAATAATTAATGGGATAGTAGGTTAAAAATAATTTTTTATTCATTATGATTATATATATTCATGTAATTAAATTATATCATCTCATAATAGGTTAAATTGATTTTTTTATTATAATATACCAAATTTCGCAAATATTGATTCTAAAATTTTTTAGACTTCCCTATTACAAACAATTAATTCAATAATAATTTTTTTGATATTTATTGTGGTAGTGATTTATGGAGAATAGTAATCCATTCCAATGTATGAGTGATATTTTAATTCTTATATGGTTATCAGTTTTTAGAAATGACACTTTACCCACATGTTTTTTCGTAATAATTCAAGATGATACCATTTGATAAGATACATATAATTATTTTAATGAACAGTAAATAATTCATTACATAATCATTAAATACTATCTTTCTAAATTATATTACTTCAGTTATTCATTTAAAATTAACTATATAATTATATGACATATTTTTATTTATATAAAATTAAACTAAAAATATCATTTTTGTTTTTTAATTTAGTAGTATATTTACTTTCTTAATTAATGGAAAATATACATATTTAATGAGTGACCTCCTTTTGAGATTTTCCATTGGATTATGGAATAATAGAATCATTATAAAATAAGAATATAGTGAGTTAATAATGATGAAAAGTAACTCAATCTACTAATGGTCCCTTTATTTTATAGGATAGTGATAAAATTTTTAGAAAACTTGATAGCTTCATTTTGATTTATAAATAACAACATATCTCTCCCATTAAAACAATTTTTTCCAATTTTACTTATCTATATTTTTTTATTTCATATATTTATGGGTTTTAAATCCTTCATTGTCTATTTATTCATTTATTACAACATATTATTTTATAAATTTTGATTATAGAAATATTTTTTGTGCGATTTGTCTCATTGTGATATCATCCATGGGAATTATCATTATTCTATTCCAAGGAAAATTCGAAAATGATTAGTTTAAATTCATTAAAAACTATCCCCTTGGAAATATTTTAATTGATTCAATTTTGATAACATCGATAAATATTTTTATGGATTAAAATAACACAGCTATAATAATGAAGAGGTCTTCAACATATCAAAATATATTACAAGTGATTATTGAAATTTTTATCCGTTTATTAATGCTTATATATACCACCAACAAATATGGCATATATGATATCAATTAATAGTAATGTTTTTTCATACATTGTGATGGAATATGTAATTTGGTAATTATTGAAATAATAGTTTTTAAAACATTATGTATATAAAAATACTAATATGAACCTAGAGGATTATTTAATAATAGAAAATGTGTTGGAAAAAATTATATCATCTTCAAAAGAAATTCATGTTAGTAAAAGAACAAAAATTTAAATTTAAATTTAATATATAGATGGATTTTGGTTTATTCAACAATATTGAAAAAAATTACATTTTGATGGTAATACATTATGAAACCACATATATGCACTTATATTTATTTAATAATCATTAATGTCAATTTTAGGTATATATTCAGTATGATATTATGATGTTAAATAGGATTTTGTGCTATAAATTTTAGATTGATCATGTTTAAGTGGCGGAAAAAAAATAAATTTTTATCATGGAAAAATGGATGAATAAATTGTGATTTCATATAACTATTTAAGGTAGTATTTAACTATTTTATGATGAAAAATTTTATATAATATCAAATTAAATTAAATTCTATTATTATTGAATAACATATCTCTTCTGGTTATTCTAAAAATTACACTTCGATAGTATTGGTACTGCCATATGGAATATCCATTTACTAAGAATATGTTATAGGGGAAAATATTTAATGTTATATATTAAATAAATATTATGTTCATATGCATGTACTTATTATTTTTATTTGGTCAATAATTGTGCTTTAAACATTAAAATAATTATAAATTTTAATTTTCATATATTTGAAAATTGATTTTTTTTTTATTTAAATAGAGAATATACAACTATTTATAGTGTATAAGTTCAAATATATACATTATTTGAAGTAATAATTCAATGTACTGTGTTTAAAAATGTAACTTTTTTTGAAAAATATATTATGTAAGAATATATTTAATATTTTTTCAAATGATTTCAAATTATGTATTATGCTTAATTTATCACATCCCCATTAAAAATATAAAATATACATTTTAAACCAATATATATGTTGTGATTATGAATAAAAAAGGGAAATGAACTAGAATTTATAAGGGGTTATATATTTTAATTTGATAAATTAATAAGTCTTAAAAATAGATATTGTTTTTTAACCATATTTATAATAACGATTAAATAGAAAATATAAATCAGTGAATAATTTATAATTTGTCATAAAAATACTCTCTGATGAAATCAATAATATATTTGAATATTAATTCATTATATTTAGATATGATTAATCTCTATTTGATAATTTCAATTATATTCTAAAATCATTATATTATAGTTATATGATTTTAATATTTTTGAAGAGTTATGAATATATTGGGACAAAATGGTGCAATCTATTGATAACACACAACCAACCATCTATATTTTCATTGGATTATATATTTAATTAGACATAATTTTAAAATTAAAAAATATAAAAAATATATATTAATTTGAAATTCATAACCATATATTAAAATATTTAATTTTATCGTAAATCACATGGATTATATTCCTTCCAAGAAAAGGAAGTGTATTTGAAACATATATTTTTGATTTTAATATACTCAGAAAGAGAATATATTAATTCCGAAAAAAGATTTATCAAATTTAATTTTTTGATAAATTATTGTCATATATTTGAATTTTTAGGTCAAAAAAATTACTAAATTCTAATTTTCTAAATAATATATATTAGTAATTTTTGTAAGTGATTTTATTCAAAAATTTAACTAATGAGTTCTATTGATGTTTATGTCACTAAAGACTAAATGTTTGTCATGAATATAATTACAACTCGGGGGAATCATGTTCCCATGTAATGATATTATTTTACAACTTACTATTATGAAATACTGGAATTTAATGTATTATTTGGTTAATGATCTGGTGTATTTTCATTATTGCGAACGTTGATTTTTAATTCAAATACTTGATTATGATATAAATTTAAGGGGATTTACATATATTGTATAATAGAATATGTACTTATATGTTATGTGATTCTTATTGAGAATATTAAATTTTTTATAGTGATTCTTTTAGGATCAACCATATATGGATTGGATAATTATTAAAAGTCTACTAAACTATCAAAGTGATGTTTTAATTGTATATTTTCAATTATTTCATGATATTTCATATGAATAATAATATTCAAGTGAATTATGTGTTTATAATTATAAAATTAAATTAATTGTTTAATACTAATGATGCATTTTTGATGTTTTTATTATTTAATTTGGTATTCTGCTAATTTAATACTTAGATAATTATAATCAAAACATAGATAACATTTTTCATAACATTTAATAAATATCCATATAGGTAGCATATTATTTATGTTTTATAGGTGTTTATATGAATTAATATATTTTATTATAAGTTATCATTTCTATATAATGTCATATTAAACAATAAACTAACATTGTAGAAGTGTACTATGGTTTATGTGTAAAAATGACAATAATTCAATGAATAATGTTCGAGGCTGAAGATTAATGGAAACACTAGAGTAAAATATTTTATGATCTTTTATATTTTTAATTATGTATATCATAGGAAATTGTAGAATATAGTATTCAAGTGATATAAAATTATCTAAAGTTGTTAAAATTATCATATTCATATGAATTCCCTCACATGTATGGGCACAAAAAATGATCTATTTTTTAAATTTTAACTTTAATATTATATTTTTTATAAAAAATATCCTCTAGATCATTTCTAAAAAACCAAATTACATGAGTAAATAGAATGATCCTTATTGTATGTTTTTTATCAGACCATTCAATGGTATTAATATTCTATTCAATAAAATATTTATCAACAAATATGTATTCTTTATCCAAATTAAATAAATTTACATTGAATGGTTGATAGATAATTAATTACATAATATATAAAAAATAAATTGTTAAAATATTCAATGAAAATATATAATATGGTAGTTGGTGAAAAAATAAATCCCCGTTTTAATCACATCCAATAGATTTAAATCTACATATATATATATATATACAAATATTAATTTGTAAACTTCCATTATTTAGGATGTTGATTAAATACAAATTTAGTAAAAATTCCATGAATCATTTGAATTTTTAAAAAATGATAAGTTATCAACAATGACATAAATATGGTTTCTTATGACTCTATATCATCATTATTAATTTAAATTTATATTAATTAATTAGCTAGATTATTTAATCAATTTCTATTATAATATTTTTAAATATCTTATTTCATTAATATTAAATTCATGCATGTTTTTTTAAAAACAACATCGATATATATATATATATATATTTTATCATACAAAAAATTTACATTGGGGGTATAATCCAATAATCATCATCCAAACTCTATGTCACAAGCTCATATAATATGCTGAAAATTTTTTAAGTCCTCCCCAAATCAAAATTAAATTTTATAATGAAATTTTATGTTCATTTTTAATTTTATATCCATCATAAACAATTGTAAATTTTAACTACCAAAAAGGAAGATTTTATAAAAACATAAAACAATCCTTGTTTGATTCTTGGGATGTCATTTTAACCCATTATAGAACAAAATATATACATATTACTGATGTTTATCTCACGAATATATATATTTTTTGATAACTTATTCTATTATTCATAGACCCCTAATACAACCCCATCAGTAATATCTCAGGATTCAAAAAATATGTATTCTTTCCACAAGAGAAAAAGAACATTTTGAAAATGGGGTTTTTAAAATTAAAAATTTATTTATGAATTCTAAATAATTATATTAAAACATTACATAAAAATTATAAAAATATATCAAACATATTTTTAATTAATCATATCATGAGGTTTTTATTTTTGTGGATTTTAGGGTATTTTTAAATATATTTAAATATTTAAATAATTTCATTGTTTTAATAATAACAATTTTTTTTAAATATTATTTCTTAATAATCCTACTTATCCAAAAATGTATTATAAATTAATTTTGTGTAAGTTTCTTAATATAAAATAAATTTAAAATAGATATATAGGGAGATTAATAATGTTTTAGGTGAAATCAAGGAGAATTATTTGACCTAATATCTGGGTATGGTTCATCAAGTCATTTTGATCAATATTTGATTAAATTTGGTTTCTTAAATCACTGTTTTTATTATATCTAAACTATATTTAAAATAATTTTTTTTATAAAATTATGTTCATTTATAAATAATCCAAAAATAATTACAAAAGTATTTTAAATATTAAGATATTTTAAATTCTAGATAATCAAAAGTTTTATTTGGATACCCAAAAACATTCTCATTATTTCAAAGGAACAACAGTTAATATCTTATTAAAATGATTATTTATATTATTCCATACCTAATAATATTTCTAATAGAACTGAGTTATTATCATTTTGTTCTGAATTTTAATCATATTTTTTGAGATATTATTTTTCCACATTTTGTTAATTTTTTAATTTAAAAAAAGATAGAAATTTTTATCATGAAATCTATAAACTCTAGGAAAATGTAATTCAGTATGAGAATAATGAACCTTGTTTAATGATGATTAGGTGAATGTTTTTGAGATTATATAAATGGGGGTGTTTTCCCTTATTTATAATTCTCTAAATATTAAGTCTTCATTATAGAGTAATTTTTGTGATTATAATTTCATATAATTGATACATTGAATGACACATTTAATAAATAAAATTTATAAATATTTTAGGGAAATTTCATCTTTTGTGATCTGCTATAGGTTTTGGTGGGAATAGGTTGAGGTCATGAAAATGTTATATGTCACTGGTAAGGTATAGGATGAGAATGATAATCAATTAAATTTGATTTAAATATATATAATATAATATATACATGTATATCTATTTTTTGATGTTGTAGAATGTATAATGCATAACCTGGGGAAAAATCATAGATAATTTTATCCTTATTAAATAAACCAAACATTTACTAATCTATCGTAGTCAATATAGTACATTGAAATGAATATGATTAAACAGAATCATCAGATGATTTTTTACATCTCATTGAAATAATTTCATATAGTAGATTCACTCATCAAAATTGATGTTAATGAATGATTTCTTCTGAATAAAACATTTTTCATCCCGGAGGGAATGTCAACATGAACTAGAACGCATTTTTTGATTTGGAAATAAGAGGATGTTTACGATTCCATGTGTCTCCACAAGGGTTGTCTAGTATTCCCCTAGAGCTTAAAAGTATATATTTTATACAATTGAAATAATAAAACATCCCATTGGTGCATATTGATGGCTAGAAGGCATTATGTCCATGATTTCATTAATTTAAGGTCATTTGATGGGTCAATTATGGATATAAAATTTCTTTATCTAGAAATTATTATCATAATATAAAAAAATTTATATATTCTATAATTAAAAGGTGTGGCATGATCCCTTTATACAGAACATGAATTATAGTGTTATTGCATTTTTATGATAAATAGAGTGTGAAATGAAATATAAAATTACTGAATTGGATGATATATTCATATAAAAATATATTATATTTTACTCATTAATAACAAAAAATAATTGTTATGTTTTTGGAAAAAATATAACTCCATTAAGATTTTATCATCAATTGAAATAAATGAGTTATTAATTCTATATAGATATAGTGAATGGCTCTCATTAAAAACATCATTTCCATGATTAGTGGTTTAACAAATGTAAATGTATTCTATATAACATATAATTATCCTTATTTTAAAATGATAATTAATCTATGGAAACAAAGGAATTTTTTACAAAATAGAAAATTTATATTATAAATAAATTTAAAGGGTGTCATGTGAGTAGTAAAATGAATTTAAAATGTTTTTGATCACGGTAATGAAAGGATATAGAATTATCACATGATCAATGATATGTATGACTAATTCCTGGCATATATATAGAAACTACAAAGATTTATTTAAAAAAATGATGATCTAGTGATCCCTCTATATATGTAATAATTAAATTCAACTCGCAAATATTTCATTGATCGATATGAAATATAATTCAATATATCAGCCATAGAGAATAATAAAATTTAATAACAACTACTCTATTAAAAAATTAAATAGATCGAGGTGAGTAATCATGGAACCTAATCCATAGGGTTCTTGAATCATTATGTAATGGCCAAGACCATCCTAGTCCATTACATTGCAAGATTTTAAGTGTTGGGGTCCTACAGTCACAGATCAGTTCAACCCATCTGATTCATAGATTCTCCTCACAGATCATCTTTTGGTGATCAGTTTCACAGATCGGTTTCACCCCATAAGTTTCACATATCAGTTTCACCC
Source organism: Viscum album (assembly GCA_963277665.1). Classification (NCBI taxonomy): domain Eukaryota; kingdom Viridiplantae; phylum Streptophyta; class Magnoliopsida; order Santalales; family Viscaceae; genus Viscum; species Viscum album. The sequence continues at coordinate 902,235,558 of OY728122.1, read as the reverse complement.
AATCAGTTTTAGAGATTGGTTTCACCCATTTGGTTTCACATATCGGTTTCACCCAATCGGTTTCACCTAATAAGTTAAAAAGATAGGTTTCACCCCATCGGTTTCACCCCGTAGGTTTCACCCAATCAGTTTCACCTAATCGGTTAAATAGATATTTTTCACCTAATCTGTTTCACAGATCGGTTTCACCCAATCAGTTTCACACAATCGGTTTCAAACATAGGTTTCCACCATTCAGTTTCCCAAATCAGTTTCACCCAATTGGTTTCACAGATCAGTTTCAACCAATCAGATTCACAGATTGGTTTCACTAAATCATCATCACAGGATCAACTTCATAGGATGAGATCCATCTAATCTACTCCACTGATCAACTTCATGGGATCAGCTTCACGGGATTAGCCTCACGGGAAAAGCTTCACCCAACCAACTCCACCGATTGGTTTCTCCTATCAGTCTCACCAATCGTCCATTGAGGGGTGTCGGGGTTTCCTTCCCCATTTTTCATGTAACACCACCTTTAAGTATTATTACATTTTTAATGTGGTTCAGAGCCATTTTAGCCCCATAAAAAAGGTTTTAAACCCCCTAAAAGTTGGGAGACCCTCAACATACAATTTTTCTCTTTTTAAAGGAAATCCCTTAACACATGGCTGTTATGGACACCCCTCAAATCTGAAAAATTAAAAAATAATTAATTACATCATTTCTAACCATCCATCCTTGTGGGGAAACCATGATCTTCCTATAAATTCGTACAATATTTTCATATGCCATAACTCTATGACCTCACATTTTTATCGCACTATAATTCCTTCATTCTTCTTGTTGTCTGGTTTCCTTATTTCCTTGGTGTGTTTGGTGTCCCCATTCCATAATCCAGCGATGTGCCTATGTCGGAGCCTTTCCAACTAATTCTTGGGTTCCTTCAAGTTCCTCCCCTGTAAGTCGAGGATCCCCAGTTGTTGGCGCCATGAGAAAAACATTGAATGTTGATCATACAAGTAGGGTTTTTCCTTTGTCACTCTTTACAGTTCATCAAGCGGGGTGGGTATTATAATTTTTCCTATGGGGATGGATGAAACAAAAAATAAATGAAGATAATAAATATATTTCAATAATTAAGGGGTTTATTTGATGAGACTGATGTACTTTTTTATCTCTTTCTATATGATGTGAATTTAATGGGATTATGCCCACTGAAAATCATAGTCATCAGTGGTCATTTATTTTTCACTAATGAACCACTATTTTCTGTATATTTATTTTAATGAATGGTTGTAACCTGGAATCGGGTTAATCACATAAACTTCTTAGATTAAATTGATTCCAATTGAATAAAAATCATTGGGTGGTCACCCCGGTTAACCAGATGGAATGTCAGAACTAAATGAATGGAATATTTAAATTTGAAAACATCCTTACATTGTTCTGGTGATGTTTACGGTTGATTCTTGTGATGTGACATGGATGGGGATGAGATCCCCTATTGTAAATTTGCTTGTTCGTGGACTTGAGGCTATGTGGGGATGTATGTTGGGGCTTGTTTTGGTTCCAGTATATTTAGGGATCTCACTGATCCCTTTGGTCATTCTGACTTTACAAGAGAACTGGGTTTGGATGCTTAAATTTTTTCATGGTTGTTTTTCAATACTTTTATTGTGTCTATGCCTTTTTCATTCCAGGTCGTGAAAAATTATCTAATTGTAATCACATGAATAAGAAAACAAGAATGGTTTCAATGGGTAATTTTTTCTAGGAATGAGTTGTGACATGGTTGTGGCTGTGGTGCTCATTATGATTGAAAAGTAACGAGGGTGTTTGTATATGGGCTGGTTTTGGAACCCCTTGGCTGGGATGAGTTCTTGTTACCTATATGTATAATTTATTTTATATGTTTCTTATTTTCACCCCATACAAGTTTAGCACATCGTGCCGAACACCCCCATTTCATGGAGGAAGGTGTTTGTCATTACACTCCTATGAGTGGCTGGTTATATGATCCTTTTCTTCTCCCTTTCCCGAGAAACACAAGATTATTCGGGCATGTTATGAAGGCCTGAGGTCCATTATATACCAATATTCTTCAGTCGGGGTATGCTGTCATTGTTTTCCCTGGTGTGTGGGGGCAGTTGGTTTCCCTATTTCCTTCGAGAAGAGGCACAAGTGTCTTCGTACATGTTGGTAGTGGTTCTGGCCCTAGTGTCAGCATGTGTGGTTATGTGTGGTTGTTGTGGCCCAGGTATTTCCATGAAGGAGGTGTGGTTGTGGTAGCCCAAGTGTGTGCAGGGTGGGGATGGATGTGGGACTGCGGTGAGAATGGTGGGAGAGGTTTGACATGTTGGATGTCTTCAATAACTAGAGGGAAAGTGGCGTGGGGTACCCAAACATATTTGTGTTTTACTATTACATTACTTGACCTGTATTATTTAGAGATTGTTCCTTGATGAGGTTTGGGTGGATATTTTCCTTGCTAGGTGCTTTGATATCTCCTTTCACATGGGGCTTTAGTATGCCTCCCCACTTGTGCAAGAGAGCTTTTGGTTTTCCTTAATGATTATACCTATATACTCACCCACCGTATATAAAACTTCTTTCAGGTTTCCAGGAGGTCTTCGAAGACAGTGTCAGACCTACTAGTTCGGACTTTGGGGCAGTTTTTGTTGTCGTTTTTATTTTCTTTGGTACATTCCTTTGGTGTTTTCTTGATATTTTGTAGCACTTAATTTTGGAACATTCATATGGGAATGGATTTTTTTGGCTTTAACTCTAGCCCCAGTTTTGGTGTTGTTTGGGATTTACTATCTTATCTCCAAATGCTAATAAATAAAAATGTTAATTCCTTCCATTTTGTGTGTGATTCTATACCCATGGTTCTAGTCTCCACTCCGGGACCTATTGAACCTGGGTTTCGAGGGTCATTATCACTCCTTCAAAAATACGAATGAAGGGTCTGGCAATCCGTTGTCCCTTCACTCATATTGGTGAAGGCGGGTTGTGACAAAATGGTATTAGATGCAGGGTTGATAGATTGGATGAAACTCAAGGATAATCACTGTGAGGATTGCATTGGATGGAATGAAATCTATTTTAGGAAATCTTGGTTCGTGAAATAGACCTGGGAATACCGACTATGAAATGGTATTTTAGGGCACCCATGATCTATTACAAGGACTCAGGACCTACCAAATGACCATGTGAGGCTACACTAATTTCTAGGTAGTGACACTAGGAATGGTACATGCATCATAATAACTTTTGTTCTGGTTTTTTATGGGTGTTCTGGGAATTTAAATAAATAAAAAATTTATGAAAAATTTAAATCAATCTTCTGCACTAATCAGGATAATGAAATCATTGGTTACTTTGAAGCTAGGGAACCTAGACGAAGACATTGAGTAGTGTGGGCAATCGAGGCCCAGGGGGATGATTTGGCTAAACAGTAGAGGGATGATCGAGAGAAGGAGGATTACCAGTTGGAGAAGATGCTTCATGCCTTTCAGCGACATATCCTCAGAATGTATGAGTGTAGCGTCTCAGACATAGAGATAGAGAGCGAGATCATAGAGCTGGTGATAGCTTTCAGCTTGATCTGGGCACCAACTGAGAAATGGGTTCCTTTGTAAGTAATCCATATGCAGGGAGTGGCATGTTAAAAGTGGACGGTCTATCTGGGGGAGAAGAGGGAGTTTGAAGATTCATGGACTGACTGCGAGAGGGAATTCTGGGTAGAATTCCTCTCTTCAACAATGAACATAGATAAGAGGTTGGATCCACTCTCCCTTTAGTAGGGGAGAATGTCTGTGAGGGATATGGGAATCATGTTCAAGTATCTCCTATGTTTTGCTCCAAACCTTTTTTCTGGATGGGGAGTCCTGGTTGATATGCTTAAATGAGGCACTCCAACCTTCTTTTCAGTATGTTGTAATGCCCTTCACCCTAACAATGTACATGGAGGTCTCAAAGAAGGATGAATTGGTAGAAAGTATACACATTCTTGGAGGTGTGAAATGAGAGGGGAGCCAGTTGGGCTCGTCAAAGGGGAAGGTCGTCAGCAGCAGGCCTCTAGAGTCAGATCCTTATAGGCTTCGACCAGTGGTGAGCAGGCCCCAACAGTTCTAGTTTCTATCTCTCAGTCCTCACCATTTACATGTGGGACCAAGACTGAGATTCTTCATCATTGGGAGCTATGGGAACCTTCGAAATTAGTTTCCAAACCGAGTGCAGTACAATGGGGGTGGGTAGGTACAGTGCAGACCTCAGTAATAGTATTTTCAAAATGGGCCCTTTCAGCAATAGCAGCTGGGACAACGAGCTCCTACTCCTCGAAGAGTATATGTGGCCAGAGGAGGCCGACCCCAGGTTTCTCTTCAAGGACCTCAACCAGGATGGGGTCAGGGAGGTGGCCGACCACCGAATGGAAGAGGATCTGGGGTTGGGAAGTTTCACGCCTCAAAGGCAGTAGTTCCCGCTAGTTCGGAAGTCATTCAATGTATGATCAGCTTGTTTAGCCCTATTTCATTCACCTTCTTCGATTCAGTATCTTCACAGTCTTTTCTAACACCTGGGATAGCCCATTCCTTGGGCCTTGATATAGAGAGACTCTCCATTCCCATGGTGATGAGTATGCCAGTTAGGGGGGGGGGGTCATATCATTCTGTTTGATGTTAGTCGAGGATGTAGACTGATGTTGGGGCTGCATCAGTCTAGTGGGGATCTCCTTCTACTGCATATGCATCCATATAATGTCATCCTAGGCATTTAATGGATGGTTTCTATGGACACTATTATCAGATGCTTTTGGAAAAGATTCATGTTCTCCGATGAGGATGGAAAGCATGTGGACTTTGTTGGTGAACGGAGTTGTCAGGTGGGGAGATGACATGTTGAGCATCTTATTTATAAGTTGTCCAAGAAATCAGCAGTATTGGTAGATGTGGAGATGATATATGTTCTAGAAGTTGTCACCAAATTTCAAGATGTTTTTTCTGGGGAGGTTGTGACCCTAGCCCCCTTGACATGACGTTGATAATGGTATAGACTAACAACCTGGTGCTCATCCGATTTACATTGGTACTTACCGGATATCCCCTCATAGGTTGTGAGTGTTGTGGATTCTGATTGATGATCTAATGAAGAAGGTTTTTTTCCAACCCAGTGTGTCTCTATGGGTTTCTCTAGCATTTTTCTTAATGAAGGTAGATGGTGGTCTTAGGCTGTGCATAGACTACCAGAGACATAATCAGTTAATGGTCACGAACTATTATCCTCCCACAAGGATAGATAATCTCTTTGACCAGCTGCAGGGACCATGATGGTTCTTTAATATAAATCGGTAGTCTATGTAGCACCAGTTATGGGTGAAGGACTGAGATATTCATAAGACTTCTTTCAGGTGAAGGTATGGGCACTTTGAGTTCATAGTCATGTTTTTTAGTGTTACGAACACACATGTGGTGTTCATGGGGCTCATGAACTCTATTTTTTGTGAGTTTTTGGGATGCTTCCTCATTGTGTTCATCAATGTCATTTTGATCTACTCAAGATCAGAGGAGGAACTTACTATGAACCTCAGGATGGTCTTGGAAGTCCATCGCTGTCACCTGCTATGTGAGAAGTTTTTCAAGTGAAAGGTCATGAAACGAGAAGTTAATTTTGATGGAAAAGTGGTGTCTCATAAAGGGGTAGTGGATGGTTCGTCCAAGGTTGAAGTAGTTGTTTCATGGGATGCACCCATGAATGTGATGGAGGTTTATAGTTTTCTAGGTCTGGCATGCTATTTTCGGCGGTTCGTTCGCGACTTCTCTTGAGTTGAAAATCCTTTGACAGCATTGACTAGAAAGATCAAGGCCTTAATATGGAGTGTGAAGTGTTGAACAGCTTTCAGCTATGTGATGGAAAGGTTGGTCAGTGCTCCAGTGCTCAGGTTTCCAGAGGAAGGGGTGTTGTATGAGGTATTTTTTTTGATTATGGACTTGTCCTGTGGTGTGTGTTGGTGCAGCAATGGGGAGTGATATCTTATGGGTCTAGGCAGTTTCATCCTTATGAGCATTACTATAAAACTCATGACTGAGATCTTACAGTATAAGTGTTCATGATGAAGTCCTGGCGTCATTACCTCATTAGGGATCACATTTTGGTATTCAGGGATCATAATACTTTGAGGCATATCTTTTCCCAGCGGGACTTGAACAAGTGACAACGATGGTCGGTGGATTTTCTTCAAGACAACATCTTTGATATCTCTTACACTTAAGGTAAGGGGAACATTTTGGCTGATGTCATGAGTAGGAAGTCACATAGGGTTGTTGGTAAGGAATGTATGGATGCTTGGAATTCAATGGAGGAGTTGGATTTCCTACACCTAGATGCAAGGGTGGATGGTGGTAGAGGTTGTATTTTTTAGATGACAGTGCAATCCTCTCTATTACAGCAAGTGGAGGAGTCTCAATGGGGAGACATAGAGAGTGATGTGATGAGTGATCGGGTTAAAATTGGCAATGCTCCAAAAGTGTGTTCAGAGGATAGTCAGATTTAGATGATTTTCCGAGGGATGTTGTCTATCCAAGAGATGATGCACGAGGGAGTTCAATGTGAGTTCCATAAGTCACTCATAGTGGTATACCCTAATGTTTCCAAGATGCACTGAGGCCTGAGGGAACAATTTTGGTGTCCCTGGGTGAAACAGGTAGTGGTAGAGTTTGTGAAAAGGTGTCTAGTGTGTCAGCAGGTGAAGGCTAAACACCGCATCCCAGGAGGATTGATGAAGCATTTAGATATCCCCGAGTATAAGTGGGATTACATCTTGATGAATTTCATCATGGTACTACTAGGGGTTCAAGGAGGATTTGATGTTATCATTGTAGTGGTAGAACAATTGAAGAAATCAACTCACTTCCTAGTAATAAAGGTGTCATGTGTGGTGGATTCCTGAGCACGATGATATGTGGATGAGGTGGTGAATTTTCGTGGAGTGAAGAGGTCTATAGTCTTGGATAGGGATGCACAATTTACCTCACAATTCTGGAGGGTATTGAATCATGCTTTTGGAACCCCACTACATGTAAGAACTGCTTTCCACCCCCAGACAGATTGGAAGAAAGATCGAACCATCTAGACATTAGAGAATATTATAGGGGAAAGTGTTTTGTACATCAGGGGATCATGGGAATGACTTTTACCCTTATTAGAGTTTTCCCACAATAATAGATATCACTCTACAATTGGCATGGAACCATTTGAAGCCTTGTACTGAAGGCCATGTCATTCTCCCATGTGTTGGGAAAAGATTGGTGAGGAGGGGTTCTTGGCACAGAGGTATTGTAGAGAAAAACAGAGAAGGTTCTGCTTGTGTGTGAGATGATGAAGGCATGACAATACTAGCAGAAGTCATATGTCATCATATGAGGAGTCCCTTTGAGTTTGAGGTTTGAGGCCATCTCCTCTTGAAGGTTTCCCCTCAACGTGGGAAGTAAAGGTTCAGCAAGAGGAGGAAGCTCTATTCTAGGTTCATCGTGACTTTAGAAGTGTTGGTGTGAGTCATGAGGTGGTATATGAGCTAGCATTTCCACCTTAGTTAGAAAGGATCTACAATTTTTTCCCCATCTCCCAGCTTCGTCGATATCTACACGATGACTCCCATGTCATTGAGGGGGATTGTTTGATATTGGGGAAAATTCAACAATCATGGAGCGACCAGTGAGGATCGATGATTGAACAAAGAAATGGCTTCTTGGATGAACCATCCCATTGGTTCGTGTGTTGTGGAGGCACTATGTCATCTAGTGGAGTACTTGGGAGCGAGATTCTCAAATGTGCACCCAGTACCAAATGTTTTTTTGAGTTGTGGTTCTGATCATTCCATTTTGTTCTTATTTGTGTGACCTGTTGTGATGTTATGAAGACATTTTTGGTTTTTTATCTAATTTGTTTCCCTAAATTTTGAATGTTTATGAAAAGTACGAATATTTGGGGAAGGGAGAAACTAATTCCAAATAAAGATGAATCAACATATATCTAATTAAACATGTACGGGTGAGTCAGTGACGCCCAAAGAGGATAATATATTTACATGGAGGAAGAAACTCCATGATCCCTATTTCAGGAAAATTTAATCCTTGGGTTTCGTGTGGTTGTTTGGGGTGGTTTGTCCCTAAGAAGTGTCTTTTGGAGTGGTTGTTCATGTTACATTTGTATTCTCAAGGGAAAGAATAATTTTGAGATTTACCTGATGTAATAATGTCTTAGACCCTCATGGTCCATTAATTTTCCAAATTAAATGTGCTGGGGTGTCCAGGACTCACCGATCAATTAAAACCATCTGTTTTACAGATCAAACTCATAGATCAACTACTCATGATCAGTTCCACATATCAGTTTCACCCAATCGGTTTCACAGAATAGTTTCACCCAATCTGTTTCACCCAATCGGTTTCACAGATCGGTTTCACCAAACTAGTTTTGCATACCCGATTCACCCAATCAGTTTCACATATTGTTTTCACCGAATTGTTGTCACCCAATCGGTTTCACCCAATAGGTTTCACAAATCGGTTTCACCCAATTGGTTTCATATATCTGTTTCAACCAATTTGTTTCACAGAGCAATTTCACCCAATCGGTTTCACCCAATCTGTTTGAGAGATCGGTTTCACCCGACCAGTTTCACATATCATTTTCACCAAATTGGTTTTACAGATCAGTTTAACCCAATCTGTTTCATAGATCAGTTTCACCCAATCAGTTTCATATATCAGTTTCACCAAATCGGTTTCAAAGATCGGTTTCACCTAATACGTTTCACAGATAGGTTTCACCCAATCGATTTCCCAGATCGGCCTAAGCCAATCTGTTTCATAGATCAGTTTCACAAAATCATTTTTCCAATCGGTTTCACCCAATCAGTTTCACCCAATATGTTTCACAGATTGGTTTCACCCAATAGGATTCACAGATCCCTTTCACCCTATCGGTTTCACCCAATCAGATTGACATAATGGATTTCACAGATCTGTTTCACCCAATCGGTTTCAAAGATCGGTTTCAGCCAATTGGTTTCATATATTGGTTTCACCCAATGGGTTTCACAAATCAGTTTTACCAAATCAGTTTCATATATCGGTTTCACCCAATCAGTTTCACTAAATCGGTTTCACAGATTAGTTTCACCGAATATGTTTCACAGATCAGTTTCACCCAATCTGTTTCACAAATTGGTTTCACCCATTCAGCTTCCCAGGATCATCTTCAAAAGATCAGCTTCACCCATCAACTTCACTTATTAGCTTCATGGGATTAGCTTCACGGGATCAGCCTCACAGAATCAGCTTCACCTGATCAGCTCCACTGATCGGTTTAACCTATCAATCTCACCAATCGGCCACATAGGGGTGTCAAGGTTTCCTTCCCTATTTTTCCTGTAATGACACATTAAGTCATTAAACCTTTTTAAGGTTGTTCAAAGCTGTTTTAGAACCATATACAATGTTTTAAATCCCCTATAAGTGGGGTGACCCTCAACCGACTCGTTTTTATCACTTTATATGAAATCCCTTAATGCATGGCTGTTATGGCCACCCCTTCATTTTGAAATATTAAATAATAATTAATTACATCGTGTGTAACCATCCAACCCCATGGAGAATGAATGATCCCCCATTAAATCCATTTTGGATTTTTATATCCCATAACTCCATGACCACGCCTTTTAATCACACCAGAATTCAATCATTAATCTTCTTGGCTAGTTTCCTTCTTTCCTTAGTGAATTTGGTGTCCACATTCTTGAGGCTAGTTGTGCTCTTATGCCGGTGCCTTTCATGCTCATTCTTGGATTCCACCTTCCCCCCCCCCCCAACAAGTCACACATCCCTGGTTGTTGGAACCAGAAAAAATACATCATTCATGAGTTATCCAAGTAGGGATTTTTCCTTCGTTTCTCTTTATTGTGCATCATGTGGGGTGGATATGATAATGTATCCTATGGGGACTGATGAAACCAAACCTTAACGAAGATAATAAATTGATTTATTAAATGAAGGGGTGTGTTTGATGATGTTGGTGTACACTTTTATCTCTTCATATAAGTTTTGAATTGATTTTGATAATGTCCCCTGAATGTTGTGGCCATTGGTGGTCTTTTCATGCGCCCTAATAAACCTCTGTTTTATAGATATTTATGTGATTGAATGGTTGTAACATGGAAATTGGTTAATCACGTAGACTCTGTTTATTAAATGGATGCCCAATAAATAAGAATCATTTTGTGGTCACACCGATTAAATAGACAAAAATACATAACTAAATAAATAGAATATTAAAATTTGAAAACATTCTTACACCGTTATGGTGATGTTTATGGTTGATACTTGTGCAGTTATGTGGATGGGGATGGGATCCCCTATTGTGAAATTGTTGGATTGAGGACCTAAGTTCGTGTGGGGATGTATGTTGCGTCTTGGTTTGGTTTGAGAACTTTGAAGGATCTCATAGATCCCTTTGGTCAATGTGACTTTACAAGAGAATTGGGTGTGAATGGTTAAATTACTGCTAGGCTGTTTTTCTTTACATGGCTCGTGGCTATGCCTTTTATTTCCTAGTAGCGAAGAATTATCTAACTGTAATCACTAGAATATAAAAACAAGAATGAGTTCATAGGGGAATTTTTTTCCTAAAATGACTTGTGACATGGTTGTGGGTGTGGTGAATCTTACGATTGAATAGGAATGATGGTGTTTGTATATGGGATGGTTTTGGAACCCCTAGGCTTTGATGAGTTATTCTTAACTATATGTATAATTTAGTTTTAATGTTTTTTATTCGCGCCCCATCCATGTTGAGAAGTTCATGCTGAACACCCTTATTTCCTGGGGGGGGTTTCCCAACACTTCTATGCATGGATGGTTATTAGCTCCTTTTATGCTCTCTTTCCTGAGTAGCCCGTGATTCTCTGGGAAGGCTATGATGTCCTAAAGTCCATTATAGTCCATGATCCTTCGGGTAGGGTATGCTGTGCTGGTTAGCCCAGGTGTGTACGGGAAGGTGGTTTCCCAGTTGCCTTTGGGAAGAGGCCCATGTGTATTCGAGAGTAGTGGTAGTTTTTTTGGACCAAGTGTTTGTGGGTATGGTTACATGATGTTGTTGTGGCCAAGGTGTTTGCGGGTGGGATGTGTGGTTGTGGTATCCCAATTGTGTGTGGGTGGGGGGGTGGCAGTTGGACTGTGATGAGAACTGCGGTAGAGGTTTCACATATAGGATGTCATCAATAACCATAGGGAAAGTGGCACGGGGTACCCAAACATCGATGTGTATTACTATTACGTTACTAGAAATGCATTATTAGGGGAGTGTGCCTTGGTGAGGTTTGGGTGGATAGTTTCTTTTCTTGGTGCTTTGATATCTCATTCATCTCGGGTCTTTAGTATGCCTCCCCGCAGGTGCACGAGAGATTTGGTTTTCCCTTCTGAGTATACTATAATAATCACCCTACATATTTAAAACATCATTCAGGTATCCATGAGGACTTCGAGGACCGTGCCAGACCCTATTAGTTCGTACATTGGGGCAGTTTCTGCTGATGTTTTTCTGCTCATTAGTACTTTACATTAGAGTTTTGTTATACATTTGTAGCACTTAATTTTAAAAAATGTATATGGGAATGGTTTGTTTGGATTTTCCTCTACCCCAAGTGATTCTATAACCTTGGTTCTATTCACCACTCTAGGACCTATTGAAGTTAGGTTTCAGGGGTCATTATCTCTCCTTCATCTTGAGGAAGGAAGGGTCTGGCAATATGTTGTCCCTTCCCTCATCTTGGTGAAGGTGGGTTGTGAAACATTATAATAGTTGTTGATATGTATTGGATAGTATTATAGAAAATTATAATTTACTGTAACAACCAATGCTTCCATGGTACGTTTCCCTTTGAATAATTCAATAGCTTGCATTGTACGCAACATCGAGATCTAAACATGCCACGACCAATCAAACTAGCCATTATGAATATTAATATGCACTTTTTAAAATTTTATAAATTTTATATTTTAAAATAGACTTATTTTTTGGATTCGTAATTTCGAAACTATCCTAGGTTGATATTTTTGTACTTTTTAGATAACTTTTATATTTTGATGAATAGTGAAAATTACTAAATTTTAATTAAAAACATCATTTTTAATAAAAATAATTAACAGTGATAAATTATGAATTTGAGTGGTTTTAAATAATATTTAGAATATATTATTACCTTTTAAGAATAATTATGTCATTGGACATAATTTCACATTTAACCGGAAATAAACAACTGTCAATCTTTTGATAGTTATTATCTCCTAAAAACAAGCTTTTTGTTTTAACAACGGGAATTAATTTTAAATCTGTGTTTTGAAATTAGAAAAATGGATTCCATATTTATAATCAGGAGGTAAAAATTGTTTAAATAGGTAACTTTTATTTTTAGACATTTTGAATATTTACTTCGGTAAATATTTTATGTACTGTGGTTAAAGGGTAATACGTTAAATAAAGGTAATCAAATAATATTATAATAATATTAAATTACCCTAAAACATGTCCTAGCCCTATTTGTTGATACATTTCCGATCATGGGAATCTTTGGGTCGAATTTGATACCCCATGGATCCACTTTTATGTGATAATGACACTTTATATTAATTAAGTTAAAGAAAATACAAAAATGACATAAGCATATATCTTTTAGAAAAACAATTTTTACATAGAGTTATACATGTTATATTTTCTACTATAAATATTCATTACAAATATAAAATGATTTCCTACATAATGGTATTTTATTTATAATTTTTTGACATTGAATAATGTAATTTATTTATGACACAATATTGATGCAAATTTTTTTTAATAATAAAATAATCAAATAATTGATATTATAAAAGTTAAAATAAATATAATATGAAATTAATGATGACATCCAAGAATTTAATTGGTTAATATTACATTTTTAAATTTCTTAAATGAATTTTATTCGAATTAATGATGTTTTTAAGACTTTAACCAAATTCAATTATTGAATAGTGTCAAAATTTGGATAAATGAGTTTTTAAAACATTTATTATATTATTAATTGATTTTATATTCTTAAAAATATATGGTTCATCCAAAAGACTTAAATAATTATATTTTTTTTCATTAATGGTCCACTTTGGGGTCTCTTGGAAGTTTATATTATGTTTATTAAGTATATAATACAAAATTACGAAGAGCTATGGTAAATGTCAATCTATTTAACTAAGAGTTAAATCTAAATGATAAGGTTACTATAGTGAACCAAACCTATCTAAAATCTATTGGTTGAGATTTCTTCGACACATTTCCACCTTAGAATTTTCATAGTAAACTTTTTATCCATTAGAAACCGAATATGAATTTATTATAAATTAATACTTTATGTTTTTTCAAAAAGAGCCCCCCTTATAAAAGGACACCACTTCTAACCAATTCCTCAAACCTCTCAAGCCTTTTGGATCTTCCAATATCTTCCCAATTAATCTCCATACATCCATATCCTCCCCTTAGAAGCCTTTACATAGGCATAAGGCACTACAAGAGTCATTTTTGGTTCCAACCAAAGGGAGGTACCCAAATTAACGGTAACGATTTCTCTTAGCTTCTTTTCTTTTATTTTACTTCTCCAACACCTAAAATCTTCTTATTATTTTCTTTTGTAACAAAAAAAGTATCCTAAATATACTAGGATATTGTCATTAGAATTATTAGAACTACACATACACACACCTCCATCTAATGGGTGAAGAGAATAATGTTTCTGTGGATGGCAACCAAATGCCTCACAAAATAGTGATTGTTCAATTATCTCCTACCGCCTCTCATGGTGGAAATTATAATGGAACTATAATTAAAAATTATATTAATGATATTTATTTTATATATAATCTTTTGTAATTCCATTTTATAACATACCATTATTTTTTCCTGTTTTATATATACACGATAATTTCATTTGAGGAAATGCAGACTACCGCCCTCTCAAAGTGATATGACTCATTCATACCATACATGGAACGTATAAAGGAAGGTTTTAATGAACTTAAGTAACACATATAATATATTATATTATACTTTAATAATAATATACCTATGTATCATTTTGTTTTTATTCCTTCGAAATGAAAAATGAAATGGAAGTTTCATTCGTGCGTACGTACGGACTACCGTCTCCACAAACGCGATGAGATTCATTTCCCATCGTATCCATTCAAGTTTAATTCTAATTTGATGATTAAAAATAATGTTAAAGACTTTATGTCATTATGGATATTAAAAATATACAAACTATCCATAACAAACACATATTATGTAACAACAAATATAAAATAAAACGAGTAAGTTAACACTCGAAATGATGATAATACTAAAATATTAATAACAAGGAAATATTAAAAGATCATATATGATATCATATTTATGTATATGAATTTTTCATAATATAATAATAATTATTTAACTATTATACAGGAGGTTAACCTACCCTCGACCTAGGAAAATTACAAGGAAAGGGGTCTTCATCTCACTCCTTATTCGCGTGAGATTCATGCCATATTTCCACTATTTCCTTTTGTGTGGTGTATGTACTGCCCATAATTGAATTATTTGTGTAATACACTTTAATTTCTGTGTATTTACATATTCATTGAATGATACTTCTTTCATGGGGTTTATGTTTCATAAGTTACCAAATTGGTAAGGGTTTATTTCCCAATCTCTTCATTATCCAAGGTTGTTTATACGTAGTTATCTACTCAGAACTCTTTATCATCCACATCCATGTTTCTTAAAAATCTATTTCAAAACATTCTTAATATTTTTCAGACTGTGGTTTAAATTCATTTATACCCTTGTTGGATTTTTATAAGATGTTTATAATGGAATCATTCCTGTTTTTTCCAAAGAATGTCTTTTTTAACCTTTTCGACAAATTGAGGTAAGAATGTCTTTTTCTAACTTATACAGCAGGTGCTGCTATTTTGACCATTGTAAAATATTAGAAGCTTCCATTACAATATTATATTATTATTTTCAATGTAAATGTGTTATTTTATAAAATGTGAATTTTAAATGATCTCAAAAAAAGAGATATTTCTCTCAAATAGTTTTGATTTCATCAATGTCAACATCCTTTGATGGAGTTTAAGCTTATTTGAATTTGATATGTTATGATACAAAACTTCCATATTGTATTGAAGGTTTTGTAATATGTTCGACTGTGTATGGGTTATTTTGTTATACCGTTTATGGTTTATGGAGAAAGTATTTACATTTTTTTCTAGTTTTAATAGGAATGTTTATTTTATTTTTAAACCTGTTCATATGAGGAATGAATTGGACTTAGTAAGTGACGGGTGGAGCCTGCTATAGCTACTCGATGAATTGGTAGGTCTCATGATACAAACTAGTGTCTTGGCATGAGTCCTTGACAAAATCTTATTTTTATTCTTGGCACAAGGCCTTGGCTACGTGGTTATGATAGTCTTTCATTATGCATTCCATCATTATGAAAGTGGTTATTGATATTGAATATGATTATTCGACTAGTAGAATATCCATGTGAATAAGTAAATTGAATTATTTCATTTTATCTTTGCCATATTATGCTGAAGATCAAGTTTTATAATGGATTTTGTTTTAGTTATACATTGCCTTAAATTTTTATACTTATTTATGAAAGTTTCCACTATATTGTTATCTTTACTAAGCTTCTGAGCTCACCCCTTTATATGTATTATTTTTCCCAGGATTCCATGAAATGTATTGTTATTGATATAAAGGGTTATGACTAGGGATTAATGGCATCCATAAAGGATTATTTATGTTGTTTTTTATGTTATAATGTGTAATGTAACATTCATGTATGTAATCTATTTTCCAAGACTGCTAAACTGATCGGTCCTTCCGGACTTGATTCCTTTTAATCATGCAAATGTATTAAAATAATTCACCAACTCTGGGTAACTGGGGTCGGGGTGTTACAATTGGTATAAGAGGGAGGTGTATTACAAACATTGGAATCTAGATTTAGATAAATTCAGATTAGAGCACATAGACCTAAGATGTACTTTGAGGATTATAATATAAGAACTTCCTAGAATTTTGGCATTCTAATGATTTTTTGAGTTTTCCAAGAAATGAATATATGTCTGGATATGAGTAGGTAGAGGCAGCTCTGGCACATATGTACCTAGGGGTAAAACATGAAAACACCACCTTGAGCTAGACTCGAATGAGAACTGGTGCATGGCAACGGTCCTTGCTGCACTCTTTGTTACGACACTCCTTGGAGAGTTTCATGGGATAATTCTCATTTTCTTTACAACCATTATGAAGGGTTTATGATTATATATCTCCTAAAAGAAATTTTTTTTATTATGTATTATATCCATAAACTGTTCAATTTATGTTAGCTATTTTACATGTTTGGAATTATGAATTGTGATTCATAAACTGACCCAGTGTATGCCATTGTTTAGAAATGGTTCCCAATAGAAGGAATGAGAACTCCGACAATACGTATGATCCAAAGAGTAAAAATGATCCTATCATTCAGGGTATTAATCGAACATTAATAATGGAAATAATCTCTCATGTATTCTCAACATATAAAGAAATAGTATCATGTGTTAATAAGTTAAGTAATGAATTCTTTGAGTCCTATGGCTTTGATGGGAAGCCAGAGAAGAAAAGGGTGGAAGAGAAAAAGGTGGACAAAGGGAAGAGGGAAAAGAAGAATTTTCCCATATGTGATAACTGTGGGAAGAAACAACTAGGAACATTCTTGACAAGAATTGAAGTTTTTTATATGTATGGAGAAAAATGACACAAAGTACGTGATTGAAAGGGTAAGAAAAAGGTTTCAAATGTACAATGTTCATCTGCAAGGAGTTTGGACACTACGCGAACCAATGTCCCAGTCATCAGACTATACCACAAATGATGCTATTGGATAATAATCAAGTTATAATACTACCAAATATGAAGAGGAATGACTAGTGTTCTTATGTTGTTATTTTAGATTATTTCATTGAAGTGTTTTATCAATGATGTACTGGAAATAAATATGGATTGTACTACAGTACTATTTCATTGATGATTTGAGATTTTATGGTATAAATAAAAGTGACTATACAGCGAGTTAATATTTTTGGAAATTACATGGTTGAAGGAAAGATAAACCTTAATATGGTCCTAATATTGATGTACGAATTTTGTGACAAGATATGGTTAATTTCGGTAAATTATATTGGATATTCTTGACTGCCTTGAAACTGATTAAATATTTTTACATTCCATCATTCTTGGAGTTTAAAACATTTTTGGATGGATGAAGTATATCTATTATTCTATAAAGAATAACGGAGGATGAATGTGATCAATAAGTTTTTATGGTAATTCATAATTTTTCAGTGTTTTAAAAGAATACATGATGAAGGTATTCACATGTTATTATACTGTAAAAAGGATCTACATTATGTTTACATTCCATATATATTTTGGACTGAGAGATTAAAGAAGTATTTTTTATAAGTATAAAGGTTGGAATGGATTATATTTTACATTGGATACTATTGTTATGTTTAAAGAATTTCTAAGGATTTTTTTGGATTATTATTATAAGGACAATCTGGAGGTCGGGCGACAACCTGTCACGTCCGGTAAGGCAGCGGCACTAAAACCCTCAACTGAAGGGCGACAAGGGTGCATCACCTACCACTGGCTTATGTGATGTCATGGATTGTATAATGTAGTTTTTTTAAAAGGTCTGATTGATGAATTATAAATTATTTTTTTTGTAACCCTATACGATTAGGATAAGTAGAATATTTTTAATTTCTATTATCTTTAGAGTGAAAGATGAGTTTGTTTTAGATATTAGTTAAAGAATGTAACTCTACTTGTCAAGTATACTTTTTTCCTCTTATTATATGAATAAATTAATCCTTAAACTTTAAATAATGGAAATTAAAACAAAAAATGTTTTATCCTAATACCTTATCTTTTTTTGAACAGATTATATTTTAAATCATCATAGATTGATGGCCTTGAGGCCTTCAATTTTACACTTGTTTGTGATTGATGACCTCAATCACTCATTATAAATATTTACATTTTTCCTCTAACTATGTGTCCTTAATTTCAACCAATGTTCTCTTAAATGAGATCAAAATTTGGTGGTGACTTCTCATTTCCGTTTCCCTCTTATTAAAAATAAATTTTATTAACCCTATTTCCGATATGGGTTTTCCACAAAGGAATTTTCTATTTTCAACCATTTATTTTTGAAAAAAATTTCTAATTGTGAGGATGAAATTTATTGATTTAGGGGAGAATGTAACACCCCATGCTTCCATAGTACGTTTCCCTTTGAATAATGCAATAGCTTTAAATGTATGCAAGTTTGAGATTCTAATACGCCGCGACCAATCAAACTAGCCATTATGAATAGTAATACCCACATTTTAAAATTTTATAAAGTTTATCTTTCAAAATGGACTTTATTTTTGGATTTTTAATATCGAAATTAGCCTAGGGTTAAATTTTGGTACTTTTCGGATAACTTTTATATTTTGATGAATAGTGAAAATTACTATATTTTAATTTAAAACAACTTTTTTAATCAAAATAATTAGTAGTTATAAATTATGAATCTGAGTGGTTTTAAATTAAACATAGAATATATTTGTACCATTTAATAAAATTTTTGTCAGTGGACATAATTTCACATTTAAACCGGACATAAACAAGTGTCAATCTTTTGGTAGTTATTATCTCTTAAAAACATGATTTTTGTTTTAACAACGGGAATTAATTTTAAATTAATTTCTGCCACTTCTATGTATTGAAATTAGAAAAATGGATTCCATGTTCCGAATCAGGAGGTCCAAATTGTGTAAACAGTTAACTTTTATTTTAAGACATTTTGAATAATTACTTCGGTAAATATTTTATTTACCATGGTTAAAGGGTAAATTCGCTAAATAAGGGTAAACAAATAATATTATAACAATATTAAATTACCCTAAAACGTGTCCTAACCCTATTGGTTGATACATTTCCGACCATTGGCATCTTGGGGTCGATTTTGGGACCCCATGGATCCACTAGTAAGTGATAATGACACTTTATATTAATTAATATAAAGTAAATACAAAAATGACATAAGCATATATCTTTTAGGAAAACAATTTTTACATAGAGTTATATATGTTATATTTTCAACAATAAATATTCATTAGAAATCTAAAATTATTTCATACATAATTTTATTTTATTTATAATTTTTAGGCATTGAATAATTAAATTAATTTATGACACAATAATGATGAAGTATTTTTCTTAATAATAATAAAAATCAAATAATTGGTATTATAAAGGTTAAAATAAATGTAATTTGAAGGTTTTGATGGCATAGATGAATTTTATTGGTTAATATTACATTTTAGGATTTCTAAAATGAATTTTATTCGAATTAAAAAAAAATTATGACTTTAACAAAAATCAATAATAGAATAGTGTCAAAATTGACATAAATGAGTTTTTAAAACAAATGTTTTATTATTAATTGATATAACATTCCTAAAAATCTATGGTTTGGCCAAAGGACATATATAATGATAGTTGTATCATTAATGGACCACTTGGGGTCGCTTGGAATTATATAGTATGTTTATTAACTATATAATATAAAAATACAAAGAGACATGGTAAATGTCAAACTATTTAACTAAGAGTTAAATTTAAAATATAAGGTTACTATAGTGACCCAAACCTGTCTAAAATCTACTGTTTGATATGATTTCTTCCAATCCCCACCATATACTTTGAATAATCCACTTTGGAGCCATTAGAAACCGAATATGAATTTATTATAAATTAATTCTTTAAGTTTTTCCAAAAGAGCCCCCCCATATAAAAGGACACCACTTCTAACCAATTACTAACACCTATCAAGCATTTTGTCTCATCCAAACTCCACTCAATTAATCTCCATACATCCCTCTCCTCCCACTATAATCCATACCTTATAATGAAGGCACTTCAAGAGTCATTTTTGGTTTAATCCAAATGGAGTTACCCAAATTAAAAGTAACAATTTCTCTTAGCTTCGTTTCATTTATTTTACTTCTCCAACCCCTAAAATCATCTTATTATTTTCTTTTGTAACAAATATTGTATCCTAAATATACTAGGATATTTTTATGAGAATTAATCAAACAAAAATTACACACACCTCCATATAATGGGTGAAAAATATAATTTTTCTTTGGATGGAAACCAAAAGCGTCACGAAATGATGATTGTTCAATTATCTACTACCGCCTCTCATAGTGGCCATTATGATGGAACTATAATTAAATATTATATTAATGATATTTATTTTATATATAAGATTTTTTAATTCCATTTTATAGCATACCATTATTCTTTTCATGTTGTATATATATACAATAATTTCATTTGAGGAAGTGTGGACTACCGCCCCCTCAAAGTGATATGACTCGTTCATACCATACATGGAATGTATAAAGGAAGGTGTTAATGAACATAAATAAAAAATATATTATATTATATTATACTTAAATAATAATATACCTATGTATAATTTGTTTTTTATTCCTTTTAATTGAAAAATGAAATGGATGTAGTGTTTGTGCGTACATATGGACAACTGTCTCCACGAACG
Organism: Viscum album; assembly: GCA_963277665.1. Taxonomy (NCBI): domain Eukaryota; kingdom Viridiplantae; phylum Streptophyta; class Magnoliopsida; order Santalales; family Viscaceae; genus Viscum; species Viscum album. Next base: position 902,214,824 of record OY728122.1, on the reverse strand, counting down.
TGATGAGATTAATTCCCCATCATATCCCGTCAAATATAATTCTCATTTAATGATTAAAAATAATGATTAAGGACTTGATATAATTCTGGATATGAATAATATACAAACTATCCATAAAAAAACATGTATTGTGTAACAAAACATATAAAAGAAAACTACTAAGTTAACAATCGAAATGAGGAAAATACTAAAATATTATTAACAAGGAAATATTAAAAGATCATATATGATATCATATTTTTGTATATTATTATATCATAAATTAATAAAAATTATTTAACTTTTATAAACTAGGTTAACCTACCCTTGACCAAGGAAAATTACAAGGTAAGGGGTTTTCTTCTCACTCATTATTCCCGTGAGATTCATGACATATATCCACTATTACCTTTTCTGTGGTGCATGTACTGACCATAATTGTATTATTTGTGTAATACACTTTAATTTATGTGTATTTACATATTCATTGTATGATAATTCTTTCATGGGGTGTATTTTTCATATGATACCAAATTAGTAAGGGTTTATTTCACAATCTCTTCATTATCCGAGGTTGTTTATACGTAATTATCTACTGGGACCTCTTTTTCATCCACATCCATGTTTCTTAAAAATGTATTTCAAAACATTATTACTATTTTATATTCTATGGGATAAATTTATTTATACCCTTGTTGACTTTTTATAAGATGTTTATAAAGGAATCTTTCTGTCATTTTCCAAACAATGTCCTTTTTAACCTTTTCGACAAATTAACGTAAGAATGTATTTTTTTAACTTATACTGTGGGTGCGGCTATTTTACACCATTGTAAAATATTCGAAGCTTCCCTTCCAAGATTATAAGAATATTTTAAAATTAAATGTTTTATTTTATAATTATTGGAATTATAAATGATTTCAAAAAAAAGAGACATTTCTCTCAAATAGTTTTTATTTCATCTATGTCAACATCCTTTGATGGATTTTAAACTTATTTGAAGTTGATTTATTATGATACAAGACTTCCATTTTGTATTTAAGGTTTTTTGATATGTTTGACTATGGATGTGTTATTTTTTTATACCATTCATGGTTTATGGAGAATGTATTTACATTTCCTATGTGAGATTTAATATGAATGTTTATGTTATGTTTAAACATATTCATATGAGGAATGAATTAGACTTAGTAAGTGACGGGTGAATCCCGCTATAGCTCTTCGATGCATCGGTAGGTCTCATGAGACAAACTAGTGTCTTGGCATGAGGCCTTGACAGAATATTATTTTTATTCTTGGCACGAGACCTTGGCTATGTGGTTATGATAGCCTGTAATTATGCATTCCATCATTGTGAAAGTTGTTATTGATATTTAATGTGATTATTCTACTAGTAGAATATCCATGTGAATAAGTAAATGACATTATTTCATTTTATCTTTGCCATATTATGCTGAACTTTAAGATTAAAAGTCTTTGGTTTTATTTATTCAGTGCATTAATTCTTTATACTTATTTATGAAAGTTTCTTCTTTAGTGTTATCCTTACTGAGCATCTAAGCTCACCCCTTTCTATGTTTTATTTTTCCCAGGATTCCAATAAGTGTATGGTGATTGATATGTAGGGTTAAGCCAAGGGAATAATTAGGTAAATAGAGGATTACTTATGTGGTTTTGTATGTTATAAAGTGTAATGAAATATTCATGTATATAATCTATTTTCCAAGACTGCTAAACTGATCGGTCCTTCGGGACTTTATTCCTTGTAATCATGCCATTGTATTAAAATAATGCACCGACTCAGGGTAATTGGGTATGAGGTCTTACATGTACAATGAGGGAAATTCAATGAAATGAATTATATAATTTAAAAATGTGTTTATGGTGGATTTGATATTTATGTAATTATATAAAATTCATTTTCTATAATTTTACAATGATTCCATTTTATGGAATATGAAATTTTATTTTTTATTAATGGTCTAGAAGTAGAATTTCTATGAAGAATGTCATGTATTACATATATATGTATTTCCAATTGTTTTTAATAATTCTATTATGTCTACTCATTATCTATAAGCACAATGATTCTTTCAACAAATGGATATTAATACACATTTTATATTAGGATTGATATTCATGGAAATCTCTCTCCGTGTAGGGTTATAGTTTTGTACACTGAAAATTCCCTCTCGAATCGACTTGTTTAGGATGATATTACTAATTTTATATGTATTCAATCACTAACTACTCTAGTATGTGATTTTATTGATAATATAATTATTTCCTTGAAAAAATAGATACTGTAATTGTTAGTTATATATGAGTATTCAATCTATCATATAAAGACTCATATAAATGGGGATGGGTATGTTGGGAAAACAGAGTGTCAAAATTACATCTGATTTTTAGTTTTATTTTCCATTCTTTTATTTAGAAACTTCATGGGTTATGGGGTTGGAAAAAACATGTTTTGTGGAGATATAAAAATGTAGAATGTTACGGAACAATTTTTTTAATTATGTGGTTAATCAAGTGAGGGTGATTCAAGAGGTGAGAGTTAAATTATTCACATATTGAGTAATTTTTTTTAAAATCATGTATTTTCAAGGTGTAACTATTAGGTGAACATTTTGTGGCATTTATATCCTTGATTGTTGTCACACAGGGTGTCTAAATTTTCAGAATAACCATTCTATATTTGAATGTCACATAAAATCAGTTTTTACCTTTTCCCCAAAAGATGTTAATTTTTTTTAATCTTTAATCTATTCCCCACCACACTTATCCCCTCATCATTTATGATGGATATTCTCCTTTTCTCAGGTGGTGGATTCCCATTGAGAATTTGGTTATTTTATTTTATTTTTGTCCGAATACATTTGGATTTAATCTTATTTCGCTTATCTAATTCCATTTTCATCAATTTTTTTTATCCTATGGAAACATAGGGGGAGTTGAGAAAATATTGGTTTTGAATTGGGGTATTTTTTACTTATTATGAATTTAGTGTGTGAGGCTCTAATCATACAATTATAGGTAGAAATTTTCAGAGTGGGAAAACATTCAATTGAACCAACGGTAAGTTTCATTATTTGAGTTCATTTTCCATGGAATACATTTAAAATTTTAATCACCATAGGTTTTTGTTTTTAAAATTTATTTTTAAATGATATATGATTTATGTGTATTACAAGTTATATGTGATTCATTATTTTTTTTTCAATTGTTCATTTTAAAAGTGTTTTCCTAATGGGTGTCCCCTATTTTCAAACAATGTATTTTAAAAAATAGTTGAAATGTGTTTTTTGATTTAAATCGATTTATAAAATGAATTCATATAGTAATTTACATTAAGGAATGTTACTTACTATATTCTGATTTTTTGGAAAATGTCTTGTGATATTTTCATGTCGATATAGACCTTGTTATGATTATGTTATCTATGTGTATCATATGTTTTAACTGGGGTGTGAGTGATGGTATGAGGGACCTCGTGATCCTTCATATAGAAGATAATGTGAACATTAATTTAGTTTTGTAATGGGCCAGTAGATATTTTCAGTGGACTATGATTAGAACATTCAGGATTCGTTTTCAAGATTCATTGAGATACCATGGAGGTAGGACCATATATGATCATCGGTGCTTCCATTATTCCTTAGATAGATAGCATATATGTCTGTGTCACTCCAAATAAGCTGAATGATAACAGACTAAAGTGTTCATCACTCTTGTTGGATTATTTTATATTGTTTATTCATTTTATTACATTGATGATTGATTTTAATTGATATTTAATTCCAGTTTTTTGATATTTATTTTATGCTATTATGATTGAAAAATAAAATGATCATTAATATAATGACTAGTTATATTTTCATTCGAATATAGTTCTATCTTTGGTGTTTTATTTTCTCATATCTGATTAAAATAAAATTTTAAACCCAATTTTCATAGAAATAGAGAAATAATGTTTTTAAAGGAATTTTTTATGGAAATTCCTTTTTTCAATGTTGGTTAGTATTGAAACGTTTTTATGAACAATTTTATAGGATTTCATGGATAATAGAAATATATTTGTTCACATTGGTATTGTACAAGGGTATGTTCCTCACACACATCATGGGCCTTTAGGTGTGTGTAGATATTGTTTTTCAGGGAATATGTATGGGAAATTTAACAATATACCAGGGTTGAACATCATTATTACTGTTATCCAACAATTTGGAGAGGTTATATAGTGTTGAAATTTTTTGGAAATGTGGAGCCATTTTTTGTACATTGTATCCATTGGGAATTATGTATAAGGCTATATCAGAATTTTTCCTAATCTTTTTCTTTTTGGGATTTTTCTTGAGATACCATGTATAAGGCCGTATATTATTTTATATGATTTTTATTCTGTGTAATTTCATCTAGCTTAATTATGTTGAATTATATATAGAGGTACAATAATATTCATTTAAAAATTTGTATATTAGTATAATGGTAATGTTCTATATATGGTTTGTGACCATTAACATTTGGTGATACTATTCCTAATTGATTTTTATACCATGTTCCTATCACCAGACTATAGTAAGTGTGAACAAAATGGAGGTTATGTGGGGAGATATATCCTATGATAGGTTGGGTTAACCACAAGTTGGTTTATAAAAAATTGGTATTAGAGTATGATGGGGGGATCATTATTTTGGATTCAATTATAGAGAGGAGTTAATATCTTAAGGGATCAAGAGCTAGGAATGAGGGAGTTACTGGATAGCAATTCAACATGTCAGTCCTCGAGTTTCCAGGGGTGTTGTAAGAAATTTTTCTATTTTTTATGCATTCATGTTGTCTTATTTGAGGATATTATGATGTATACCCATGTCAATTTCAATTCTTAATCCATGAACTAGGGTCATTGTGATTTTTGGGGGTCAATGTCATGACCCGTCCCCTGAAGCCCATGTCGTGACTACCGAATCCTGCCTTCTATAGGCCCGGGGCTGGAGACTAGCACCGAAAGTGTATTCCCTAAAACTGGGAAGGCATTGCCTTTATAACCTGTAAGCACCCGTAACCGAGAACATGTCATGATAGGAACACAAGTAAACTGAACTGCAAACTGAGTTAGTGAAGTAAGTAAAAGGGGCCAGAATACAAGCCCAACTAGAAATTACAAGTACAACTGAAATAAAAAACAACTAAAGAAATAGAAAAGATAGCTACTGGATCATCCTATGAGGTTACTACATGAAGGGTAGGTATAGATCTCCTCCTCAACACTCCATGTCCACCCGTCTCCTCTGCGTACTAACACGTCGTATGGTCTAACACTGGCCATAATCCAGTCCAAGTATTCTCAACCCCAATAAGCAATGTCCGTCTTCTGCATCCAAAAAAACAAGGTGCGGGCATAGCCTGTGTAGGAGTGTGTATAACGATACTCAGTATGGACTCCGAGACCCTCAAGGTCTCACAAAAACCACCATGGATAAACCAAAAATTATTAAATCAATAGATAACCCATCATAGGTATATGCCCATAAAAATACCTATGTTTTCAAGTAATCCATCTCAATCATGAAGAAAACATAGAGGTAACTACTCAGATGACAATAGGTTTTATTCTAGGGGTAGTAATAAGTAACATCCCATGTCACATCATCGCACACATCGGCTTCTAGATAATCCCTTCTATATTGAGTATAGTGGACCAACCACGTCACAAAGAGGTTCTTTCCACTAATCTTAGACTACTGAGGTACTCCTCCTATCGAGTACCTTGGGTCTACTGCATCACACAATTGTGCTCCCCACCATGGGTCTGTCGCGTTACATAGAGGCGCTCCCCCTCGTGACATGCTGAGGTACTCACCCTGTCAAGTACTATGTGTATGTCACGTCACACAGAGGCACTCCCCATCATAGCCTAATGAGGTAATCCAACATCCGAGTAATATGGGTCTACCACGTCACAAAGTGGTGCTTCCGACGGTGGGTCTACCACATCACACAGAGATGCTCCCCACTGGGCCCGTCAAGTCACTCCGAGTCGAAAAGTTTGGCAATCGTAAAGTCTCACCCATCTACTAGGTTCCCAAACTATGCTCACTCGTCTCTGGGAGGATCCTCTCCACAAGATATTGTTCGATACTCCAATTTCAACGATGTCCCATGACGAATCATCTCAAAGGTCAGACACATCATACAAGTCTTAACACAAAAGATGACACGTCAATCATATGCCCGGTCTGGGAGTTATTTGCCTTTTAGTCTTAGGGGTCCTGTTTGATTCTTTCTCGTTCCAACCTGACCATTTCCCATTTTAATCCAAAAATCCGGTGAGGGATACTCAAAAGTACCATCTTTCTCCAATTTTTCTAGCACCGCTTACGGTTTGTCAAATGGATGTCCGAGGACAATGTTATGGCCAAAATAATGTAAATGGGTCCTTTTGGGCCCGGGTCCCTGTCCGTCTCGGTCGGACTTACCTGACCCTCTGGGTCACACCCAGCTCGCTGGCTCTGTCCCGGCCCACTGTGTCCGTCCTGTCCTGGTGGTCCGGCCCGCGAGGGCCACGAGGGGTCACGGGGGTCGTGAAGGCCTTGAGGGCATGGTGTCCACGAGGGAGCTGCGGAGGGCTGCTGGAGGCCAAGGAGGCATGACTTCCTGTGGGGAGGCAAGGCCTAGAAGGGGCGGCGAGGCCGCAGTGACGGTCCGGACAGGGCGGCGTGGTGAGGCCGCATCGGTATTGCAGCCGGGGCAGCACGGCGAGGCCGCAGTGGTGGTGCGGTCGGGGCCGTGCAATGAGGTCGTAGCGGCGACGACTGCATAGCGGCACCATTGCGCCAGGCCTTTGTTGCAGCCGGTGGTGGTGTCGGCCACCATTTTCATGCCCTTCATGGTTGGTCTTCATCCACCACCATAGAAAAGAACACCAAAATTCAAAAAAAGAAATACGTAGAGAATGAGCGATGTTAATTTTGCCCGCACTCTCCAAATTAGAGAGGTATCAAGTGGCTATTTAACATGAATCACAAGAATATTAAGAACAGGTAAGGGGTATATTTCCAACACCCTCCCTTAAAGCTACCACAATTGAACATTCCCAATCCAACAAAAGAAAAACATTCATGGATCAATCTAAAATTGAGAGTTGATCCGCATTAATTTTTTTAGATGAGAAGAACCTAGGAAAATAAAATAACTCATAAATAAACCTCTACCTCATTCCCTTGATGAAGCCGACGTCGTCGCGAGAAAGAATATGAATTTTTGGGAAATGATGGACGTCTATTTCATTGGTGTTATCCTCAATTGTCGGTTCGTGTGTCGTTGGAGGTCCATCGACTGAGTTTGGAGAAGAATTCGTCGAAGGGGAGTCAATCTTCGTTGGCATTCTTAGTTTGAGAGATTTTCTCCCAAAGCTCCTCCTCTCCCAATTTCACCAAAATGAATAAGTAGCCACAAAATAATAGATTATGATATCTATTATTTAGATTGATGGATTAAAATTCAAATTTTCTAAATTAATGTGGTGCGTTGGCATAATTAATGTGGAGGAAACTCAAGAGGCTCCTCCACATTAAAGAGGGAGTTGAGATATTTCTATCTCATTAAGAGGGTAGTTAAAGTGGTTTAGGCCTTGGTTGGTCCCCACCACCATAACCTCTCATGGGAGGTTAGGCTCAGGTGGTCCCCTCCACCATAACCTCTCATGGGAGGATAAGTTTTTGTGGTCCCCACTACTCAACTTCCACATTGAGTGGTTACAACAAATAAAATAAAATGTGTGATTATTTTATTTTATTATTTCCATGAAAACCCATAAAATTAACGTTCACCCCCAAAAAACTAACATCATGGTGAAAGTCTTCTTAATCTAATAATTGTGTTGTGAGTTCAACGGTACCCTCATATTTCAATTCAGAGCACCAGTTCAATAGTTAAAAAACCCACTATCACGTTTACTGAACATACATGATCAAAAGTTCAGAATTTTATTCTTGGCACATCGGGCCTCAGAATAATGCACTGTCAATTTTCGCAGACTTGTAAAATTCCCATTTATTTCAATAAAATTACATTGAAATTTCGGGTATTTACATTCTCCCCACCTCAGGGATTTATGTCCCCAGAAGCCACAACTCAAACTAAGGGAACACGTGGGGGTACTAAGAACTCCTATGAGCCTCCCTCTCACATGTGCTCTCTTGGAGGTTCCCATGCAGCTAGTGAACGCGCACCATAGCTATCGACCATCAATGAAGTACCCTCTCTTGTTGGTCGCCAATCTCTACTAGAACCTCCGTAAAATTCATCCCATCATCGAAGTTTAGCTCGCCATGGTCGATGATGTGAGAAGGGTCGTGCACGTATCTCCTCAGCTGTGATATATGGAAGACGTCACGCACCTGATACAATTGAGGTTGAAGAGATAAGTGGTAATCCCCCTCACCAACTCTACTAATGACCTGAAAGGGTCCGATGAAACCCAGAGATAACTTTCCACCGTAGCCAAATCTCCACAAGCCTAATCAAGGTGAGACTCGTAGAAAGATGTGGTCACCATCCTCAAACTCCAGAGGTCTCCATCTCATGTCATAATATGACTTCTTCCTACTCTATTCCATGATCATCTGCTCTTGGAGGATCTGCACCTTCTTTGTGGTAGCCCATACCCTCTCTGGTCCCACTAGTGCTGACTCCCCTAGGTCCTTCCAGCACAAGGGTGATCTGCAAGGTCTCCCGTACAATGCCTCAAATGGTGTCATCCCAAAGGTTTATAGACAGTTTTTGTTGTAAAAAAATCCACCAATGGAATTTGATCCACTTAGCTACAGCCGATTTTGAGGACATTGGCTCACAGCATGTCCTCGAGGGTCTGAATGGTCCACTCAGTCTTTCCATCCATCTGAGGATGGAAGGCGGTGCCCAAATGAAGTTGCATCCCAAAAGCCTTCTGAAACCCCATCCACAGCCAGGAAGTAAAACATGAATCAAAATCGAAGATAATTGTCAAGGGTACTCCATGTAACCATACAATCTCATTCACATAAGGGCGTCCCATGATCTCTACTAAACCCTTCTCTCTTATCGATAGGAAGTGGGCCGACTTGGTGAGTCGGTGGACGATCACCCAAATCGAGTCATGTCCCATAGATGTATATGGATGTCCTATCACGAAATCAATGGATTTATCATCCCACTTCCATTATGGGACCTCCAACGGTTGAACAAAGCCTGTTAGTACCTGATTCTTCGCTTTCACTTGCTGACAAGTGAGGCACTGAGAGACAATCTCTGCTACTGCTTTCTTCATTCCTGGGCACCAGTGATGTCGTCCGAGATCCTAGTACATCTTCACGACTCCTGGATGTACCTCTAGAGGGGATGTGTAGAACTCCCTCAAAACTTCCTCCTAAAGTGACACTGGTACCATTGTACGGCCTCTGAAGTAGATGACATGCTCCCCACCTACATAAAATCAATTAGGTGCATGTCCTATGGATACCTGAGCACATCGTGTCTCACAGTCAGCGTCCCCATGCTGCATCTCCCTAACTCATAGATGTTATCGCGGAGTGACTGTAAGAGACTGTAGGAAAGCTACTCAATCATGTTCCATGAAGAATATTAGCAAAGAGGCTAGCTGCATTGTCACCTCACCTAGCATCTATATCTCAGACCTCCTACTAAGTTCATCTGCTCCAATTTTCCCCTTCCCAAGAGTATAGACCATCTCTAACTCATTGTGCTGGAGGAACTCAAGCAAAAACATTGTCTTAGGTTTAGGTTATTTTGAGATAAGATATACTAAGACAGTTTTGATCATAGTACACTATAAAGAAATCACCCATCAGATAATGTCTCCACATATTCAAGGTGAATACCAATACTTCTAACTCTAGGTCATGGGTAGCATAGTTCTGCTAATGATGTCTCAAATTTTGAGAACCACATGCGATCTCTACTCTCTCCTATACCAGGACACATCCGAGTCCGGTCCCTGATGCATCACAATAAACTACGTACCCTATTCCCTCCTCTAGAAGCCTCAAGATGGGGGAACTAGTCAGCCTCTACCTCAGCTATTGAAAACTCAGCTGGCATTTCTCGGACCTACCGATGGGTTTCCCATTATTCATCAATGTTGATAGTGGTGTTGCAACTCTAGAGAATTCTGTCACAAACCCCTAGTAATATCCAGCAGAACCCAAGAGTCAATGTACCTCGGTCACACTCCTAGGTGGATCCCAAGGGAGTAATGCCTCAATCGTCACTAGATCCACTGTAACTCCGTCCTCTGATATGACATGTCCTAGATAGTGAACTACTCGGATCCAAATCTGGAACATCGAGAGCTTACCAGAAAGCTGGTGCTCTTGGAGTGTGTCTAGTACTACCTACAAGTGATAGGCATGCTCCTCCTCAGCAGTCGAGTAGATCAGAATGTCATTGATGAAGAATACTATGAAGCGATCAAGGTATAGCTGATAGATCATGTTCATGAGTCCCATGAACACTTTGGCGGCATTGATTACATCGAATGACATAACCAATAACTCGTAATGGTCATACGGACATCTGAAGTCCATCTTCTACACATCCTCGTATCAATCTCTAACATGGTGATAACCATATCTGAGGTCTATCATTGATAACCACCGTACTCCCTTAATCTGATCAAAGAAGTCGCCAATTCGTGGGATTGGGTACATGTTCTTCACAGTCACCTTCTTCAGGAACTGGTAGTCAACACAATGTCTAAAGCTCCCAGCCACCTTCTAGGAGAAAAAATTGGGGATGCCCATGGTAAAACAATGGGCTAGATGAATCCCTTCCACTGCAAGTTCTCTATCTATACTCTCAGTTCACGAAAATCATTAGGAGGAATCCAATACAAAGATGTAGATATCATTGCCGTCATGGGGTACAATTCAATGTAAAATTCCACCTTTCTATGCATAGGTAGGCTCAGTACGTCATCAGGGAAGACATCTGTGTACTGGTCCTCCACTACAGGATAGATCATAATCTCCACATCAACAACACCGAGGGTAAGGCTATCCAATTGATGTGTAATTGGTTGCACCCTCCTCCGGCTAAGTCCATCCTGCTCTGTATAGGCTCACTTCTCACCGGTAATGGTAAACATGGTCCTATCCATGCAGACACACCTCACATTGCACCTAATATAGTCTATCTGAGCATGGACTATAGATAACCATTCCATAACCAAGATGACCTCGTTAGGCCTCGACGCCACTTCTAGTAGATCCCAGATGAAGCTCTTGCCACCTAGAGTAATCTCACACTGCCGGCAATAGTGCGTATTCGTCGAATCTGCTCCCGTAGGAGTTTCTATCCGTATTGATAGAGCCAACAACTCCATCATAATCTCCGAGTTCCAAACAAATGAAGTGGAAATAAAAGAATGACTAGAACCTATGTCTACTAGTAATGTATCTATAGTTTAGTAGGCACATATCGTACCTCGTATCTTCTCTGGAGTGACGTGATCATAAGCCACAACTACCTGGAGCTGAGCTATCCCCTTCCAACATGCTCCATGCGGTCGGGGTGGACCTCTTAGTTATGACAACCCTGCTTTTTATTACAACTTAAACATGCTTTATTACATAAAACTTCACTTGATACAACAAAGAAGATCGAGAGGTTTAGTGTCTTTGGGGCTTAGGATCATTACATAAAAACTTTAAACTTGAAATACAACATCCTTATTGAAAACTTCCTTTACATGACCACTACATTCCTTCGTACTTAGCATTGCATGGGATAACCTGAGGACATGCATAAGAAAAGGGTGAGCTATAAAGCCCAGTAAGGGAGTACATAATGAATAACATGAGGAGTAAAATACATGTTAGGCAATAGGCATATCAATAGAGCATAAGAGAGACATGAACATAAAGGCATGATAAAGCATGATAATCATAACATGGAAATGTGGCAACAACACTTAACATTGAATTAGCATGAGCCAAGGCTCATTGCACATGGAGCACGAGTAAACCCTCATTGCACTTGAAGCACGAGTAAACCCTCGTTGCACTTGAATTAGCATGAGTCAACACTCATTGCACATGACGTATCATGATACTATACTTTACCCAATGCATTGGAGCGCTATCAGGGCGCACCTTTCTTAAACATTTCATTTCATGCATAAGTGTGCCACATGGATCATAAAACATGGATTCATAAAACATAATCATTTCTTCCACGATAAAGGAATGTGGAATTCATACATGAAACTTTACAATCAATACGTATATGTGCATAAAGGTGAATACCCTTGATGGAGAAATGGGCATGGTATTCACTACACAAAGACATTGGCTTAGAAAATTGGTGCGATTTCGGCAGCGTAACGGCGTGACATAAGAATTCATAAAAAAGGTTGATGAGAGAGAAAGGGGTTCCTCATCATATTTACATGAAATGGACAGTAAGGAGATCATATATATACATGTCCCAACAACAGAAATGGAATTTAGATTCATGATACAAAAGTATTGCTTGAATATAAAAGAAGAGAGAGAAGTTCCTTTCGGAATTTCGGCATAGTATCGGGTGTACATGGGAGGCATTTAATGAGAGAGAAAGGGTTCTCCCATCATTCAAACAATAAGAGGGCAGTATGGGGGAGGTGCGAAACCATACCCCAACATTCATAAATTAAATTAAAAGGGCAATACAACTTAAAGAAAATTGACAAAAAAATGAGAAAGGAAGAAAAAACCCTTACTTGGAAGTGTGCTTCCAAAGGCTAGAGAGAGGCTTGTGAGAGGCTTCTTGGGAGCTTGGGGAACCTTGAGAGGATTCTAGAGAGAGTAGGGCAGAGGTTGGACGAACTTCAAGGGCTTTGAGTGAGGAGGAAGTGGGAGCATGGGTGGGTTTATATAGGAAAGGTGAGAGAATTCTTTATTATTTAGGTTTGGGACCCCTTATATTAAAATAATCCAAACCACAAACCATCCCATGGTATTTGCCCATGGTTTCTGGAAAAGGAGAGAGGAAAACAATATTTTACAAGGCCAAGGTCCGAACTTATTAAAAAATTAGGGTTGCTTATGTGGAGGTGAGTCACACTCCCATGGAAATTAATTTAAAAAGGCAAAGTGTTGAATAAGTCTTGAGGGCTCCATTAATGCTTTGAAAAGTGATTCAAACAAACCCAAAACCTCATTATTTTAATGATAAAACATATATTGGCCGAACCTAAGGATTATAGTATTTTATTACATCACCATTGGGACATTATGATGTCATAAATCACATTATATATTTAAAAGGTATTTAATTTTTACCCAAAAATTGGACTGTCTCAGAAAATTATGAAAAATTCACCGTTGGATAATTTCGACGTCCTGATTCCAAAAATAATATTTATTTTATCTAAATAATTTTCTAAATATGTGAATTTGCACTTTTAAAATAAAAACCGACATTTATAAAAATTCACGGGTTTTGACAGAAATGGCTTTCAAACCTTAATAAAAATTTTAATTGCATTCATAAAATTATAAGATAATTTATATTTAATAAAAATTAATTTAATATTAATAATAATATTTTATTAAAATATTATTTAATTCAAAAATCCTTTAATTTAATAAAATATAATTCTTAATTAAATAATAACTAAAAACATCATTTGTACTTTAAAAACTAATTACAATGCATCAAAAATGACTAGAAATTATATTCATTATTATATACAAAAATAATGTACATGAACATGGTGCTACTTATTTGTTACATAACCCCTTAAAATAGCCGCATAAGACCTAAGGGTAAGGTGTGCGATGGTGACAGACTCTTGGGGTTGCTCGGATAACATCGCTCGAGTGGTGATCTCTATCAACTTCCATTTTTCCCGTAGACGATCACGTTCGAGCTTGACTTGATGAAGCTCAGCTTGGGCTTGGTCAAGGGCAAAGCCCAAAGACGCCACCTCCTTTCCGAGCTCCGACAAATGGGCTTCGTAAGGGGCAATTCTACTGGATGAGGCCATCGCTTCCTTTGTCTGAGTAAAAAAATGGTTTCGTTAAAGCCTTATATTTAATCTACCCAGATGATCAATGTTCAACGGCTATAAAAGTAACGGTCACAAATCTTAACGTAAAACTAAAGAAGTTGACATCTTATAAAAACATAAAGAAACATTTAACTGGATCAAGAGGGATTTTCCATTAATGAAATTTTGGGTCGTTACAACATTCCCCCCTTAAGAAATTTCGCCCTCGAAATTTTCCTTTTCCCACACTAAAACAAATGTGGGTAACTTAGCTTCATCATATCTTCTGACTCCCATGTTGCTTCTTCAAACTTGTGGTTTCTCCACAACAACTTGATGAGGGGCATTGTCTTATTTCGTAGAACTTTTTCTCTACGATCTAAGATCTTGACTGGTTGCTCCTCATAAGAAAGATCGTCTTCTAATTGTACCACCTCAGAAGAGAGTACATGTGAAGGGTCTGGTATGTACTTCCTTAAGAGGGATACATGGAAGACATCATGCACCTTGGCCATAGTAGGTGGAAGTGCTAGTCGATAGGCCATAGCCCCAACACGATCAAGAATCTCGAAGGGGCCGATGTACCTTGGACTTAACTTCCCTTTCTTTCCAAACCTCATGACCTTCTTCCACGGAGATATGCGTAAAAACACCATTTCTCCGACTTTAAATTCAAGGTCTCGTCGACGATTATCTGCATAACTCTTCTGTCGACTTTGGGCTGCCTTGATATGCTGCTGAATGGTTTTCACCTTCTCCACCATTTCTTCGACCATTTCTGGTCCAAGCAGCTTACGTTCACCGACCTCATCCCAACATGCCGGTGTTCTACACCTTTTCCCATACAGGGCTTCATATGGTGCCATTTGGATGCTCGAGTGGAAACTATTATTATAAGAGAACTCAACTAGAGGAAGATGTTGATCCCATCCTCCTTTAAAGTCCATTGAGCACGCTCTCAACATATCCTCAAGTGTTTGGATAGTCCGCTCGGATTGGCCATTAGTTTGAGGATGATAGGCCGTACTGAAGTTCAGTTCAGTATTCAGAGCATGTTGAAGACTCTTCCAAAACTTAGAGGTAAATCTTGGATCTCGGTCAGACACAATAGATAGTGGTACTCCATGCAACCGTACCACTTCCCTGATATATATCCGTGCCAGTTGATCCAAAGAGAAGTCCTCTCGAATAGCAATGAAGTGTGCAGTCTTTGTAAGACGATCCACAATAACCCAGATTGCATTGTTACTTTTGGATGTCCTTGGAAGTCCAGTGACGAAGTCCATGGTGATGTTCTCCCATTTCCATTCTGGTATGGGCAATGGTTGCATCATCCCCTTAGACTTCTGCCTCTCTGCCTTCACTTTCTGACACACCAGGCACTTTGATGTATATTCAGCGATCTCCTTCTTCATATTATCCCACCAAAAGTTTTCTCGGAGATCTCGATACATCTTTGTGCTGCCTGGGTGAATAGAGAAATTTGAACTATGTGCATCATCCAAAAGTTCCTTCTTCAGCTCTGAACTTGATGGGACACATAGTCTTTTCCCAAACCGCACAATTCCTTCTTCATTAACATTAAACTCTGAGGATTTTCCCTTTTTGATAGCTTCCACTTTTTCTTGGATTCTCGCATCATCCTTTTGAGCATCCTTTAACCTTTCCAAAAGAGATGGTTGAGCAATCATTTGTGAAAGGATTGATGATGTTCCCTTCTTTATGATTCCCACGTCCATCTTCATCAAGTCTAAGAAGATTGGATCCTTCTCAATTCTCATCATTGATAGAATTGCTGGATCCTTTCTACTTAGGGCATCCGCCACCTTGTTCGCCTTCCCAGGGTGGTAATGTATTGAACAGTCATAATCCTTTATGAGCTCTATCCATCTTCTCTGGCGCATATTAAGCTCTTTCTGTGTGAATATATATTTAAGACTCTTGTGGTCCGTATATATCTCACATTTCTCTCCATAGAGATAATGCCGCCAGATTTTCAAGGCAAAGATCACCGCCGTCAACTCCAGATCATGCGTTGGATAGTTTCGCTCGTGGATTTTCAACTGTCTTGAGGCATAGGATATCACTTTATCATTCTGCATCAGCACACATCCTAAGCCCTTCTTCGAAGCATCACTGAATACCACAAAAAGCTCCCCACTTGTGGGTAATGTGAGCACAGGTGCAGTGATAAGCCTCCTTTTCAACTCCTTGAAGCTTTCTTCGCATTCATCATTCCAAGCAAACTTTACTCCCTTTCGAGTTAGCTTGGTAAGAGGGTTGGACAATCGTGAGAAGTTTCTCACAAATCGTCGATAATATCCAGCTAACCCCAAGAAGCTACGGATATCAGTTACCGATGTTGGCCTCGGCCATCCCTCAATTGCATCTGTTTTGGAGGGGTCCACAGATATCCCATTGCTTGTGATGATATGGCCCAAGAATGAGACCTCCTTCAACCAGAACTCACATTTGTTGTACTTGGCATAGAGCTTCTCCTTGCGTAAAGTCTCCAGTACAGTTCTTAAATGCTCCTCATGGTCCTCCTTGGTTTTGGAGTATATTAGAATATCATCTATAAAGACTACCACAAATTTATCTAGGTAATCTATAAAGACTCTATTCATCAAGTCCATGAATATTGCTGGAGCATTGGTGAGTCCAAAAGGCATTACTATGAATTCATAGTGCCCGTACCTTGTACGAAAAGCAGTCTTGGGGATATCTTCCTTCTTCACCCTTACTTGATAATATCCCGACCGCAAGTCGACCTTGGAGAAGTATTGTGCTCCACGCAGCTGATCAAACAAGTCATCGATTCTTGGAAGAGGATACTTGTTCTTTATCGTGATTTTGTTAAGTTCACGATAATCGATGCAAAGCCGTATTGACCCATCCTTCTTCTTGACGAAGAGGACTGGTGCACCCCATGGTGATGCACTTGGGCGTATAAACCCTTTATCCAGATTCTCCTGTAGTTGTTTCTTCAGTTCTTCAAGCTCAACCATAGCCATTCTATATGGAGTCTTGGATATTGGTAGCGCCCCAGGTATAAGTTCAATTGAGAACTCAACATCTCTTCTTGGAGGAAGACCAGGAAGTTCCTCGGGAAATACTTCAGCGAATTCCCTCACAATAGGCATTTCTTCAAGGGTGGTTTCTTCCTTGGACTCAATCATCTGAGCCAGATATGAATGCTCATAAGGTAGTAATATCCATGCTTGAGATGATGGAGTTAAAGTAGATTCATCTTCCTCCTGACACTTGTAAAGAATCGGGGGTCGATTCTCCATATGGAGTGTGATTTCCCTCTCCCGACAATTTGTGTTGGCTCTATATAAGGAAAGCCAATCCATGCCAAGAATTGCATCAAATTCCACCAAAGGGAGTATGACAAGGTTCGCCGGGAAATTCAATCCACAGATTATAACAGGGGAGGACTTATACTCATGGGATGCAATGATTGCCCCATCTGCCGTACTCACCGACATCTTTACTTCCATGATTTGTGGTGGTGCAGGGATTATTCTACTAAACTTTTGAGATATAAAAGAATGCGTAGAACCTGAATCAAAAAGTACGTTCGCTATTCTTGAATGAATAACTAGCGTACCTGTCACCACTTCGTTGTCGGGGTTCACTTCGGCAGAAGTGATGGCAAAAGCTCTTCCTTGCTGTCTTGGAGGTTGTTGATTGCCTCCGATAACCCTTGGATTAGGGCACTGATTCGCAAAATGACCCGGTTCTTTGCATTTGAAGCATTGAACAACGCGTTGAGGTTCGAACGGAGCGTTCCTCCCCTCCGTCGCAGCCGCGGGTCCTTCTTGCTGACAGTTAATAGCTAGGTGCCCTTCTCTTCCACACTTGAAGCATTTTCTTGTCCCCCTAAGGCAATTCCCAGGGTGCTTCTTTCCACACTTTTGGCAAGTGGGGTGCTGGAATTTCTTAGCGCCGTTGGATTTATCCATCGGACCACCAGCATTGAAGTCCACCTTCCGCTTCTTGTCCCCATGATACCCCTGTGATTCTCCGATCTCCATTTCAACCTTAAGGGCACATCGGACAATCTCCTCATAGCTGTCAAAGTCACGGATCGCTAATGCTTTCCGCAAGCTAGGCTTCAGCCCACCAAAGAAGCGGTCAACTTTGCATTCGGGGGTAACGACAAAGCCGGAAGCGTATCGTGCAAGCCTTGTGAAGTTTGCCTCGTACGCTCCCACAGATTCTTCATCTTTCTGCTTGAGGGAAAGGAAGTCCCTTTCCATCTTAAGACGGAGGGTGCGTGGAAAATATTTATCGAAAAACATCTTCCGGAATACCTTCCATTCCAAAGCCTCGATCTCCTCCTCAGGCTTCGTATTTTTGATCAATGTCCACCATTGATCAGCTTCCCCCTCCATACGATAAGCCGCCAGGAGAACCTTCTCTTTTTCAGAGCATTGGAGGATGGAGAATATCTTCTCAATGGAGTTGATCCATTGTTCAGCGATCGTGGGATCAGATGATCCACTAAAAGTAGGAGGCCTTTGTCTCATGAAGCTTTCAATAGCGACTTGTTCTTTCTTAGGGGGGGTTGAACGTTCCTCTTGACCAGTGTTTCTATTCAAAACTTGAGTTAGCTGAGAGAGAAGCGTGACAAAGTTCGCGATTCCCGCTCCCATCGGATTGGGCATCTCATTAGTACAATCATCACACTGATCTTCACAACGGTTGTTAGCCCGAGTTCTCCTATTACCGGCCATTGGCTGGAATAAAAGGAAAGTTAGGGGTAACACATAGAGGGTAATCCAAAGACAAAAGTTGATGACTTATAAATAAACTTTGATCTCTTTAACTCATGAGTCTATAGGATTCAATCCAGGCTTTTCAGGATCTTCCTTCTAACATATATTCTTAGGGGCATTTTTCCCTTAATAAGGGTTCATACTAAGATTGTGAATTTATCAAAACATATCCCCCGGGAGTGTCGTAACCAAGAGTGCAGCAAGGCCCGTTGTCGTGCACCAGTTCCCGTTCGAGTCTAGCTCAAAGCGGTGTTTTCGGGTTTTACCCCTAGGATACATCTGTGCCAGAGCCGCCTCTACCTGCTCGTATCCAGACAGGGATGTATTTGTTTGATAAAACACTTACTTAGTATTTACCAAAACTTAGGGATATTTTTATTATGCTTAGTCTTGTATCTAAGGCTTTACTAGGGTTTCCTAATCCCAAAAATAACTAAACCTATCCTCTGATACCAACTATGACAACCCTGCTTTTTATTACAACTTAAACATGCTTTATTACATAAAACTTCACTTGATACAACAAAGAAGATCGAGAGGTTTAGTGTCTTTGGGGCTTAGGATCATTACATAAAAACTTTAAACTTGAAATACAACATCCTTATTGAAAACTTCCTTTACATGACCACTACATTCCTTCGTACTTAGCATTGCATGGGATAACCTGAGGACATGCATAAGAAAAGGGTGAGCTATAAAGCCCAGTAAGGGAGTACATAATGAATAACATGAGGAGTAAAATACATGTTAGGCAATAGGCATATCAATAGAGCATAAGAGAGACATGAACATAAAGGCATGATAAAGCATGATAATCATAACATGGAAATGTGGCAACAACACTTAACATTGAATTAGCATGAGCCAAGGCTCATTGCACATGGAGCATGAGTAAACCCTCATTGCACTTGAAGCACGAGTAAACCCTCGTTGCACTTGAATTAGCATGAGTCAACACTCATTGCACATGACGTATCATGATACTATACTTTACCCAATGCATTGGAGCGCTATCAGGGCGCACCCTTCTTAAACATTTCATTTCATGCATAAGTGTGCCACATGGATCATAAAACATGGATTCATAAAACATAATCATTTCTTCCACGAGAAAGGAATGTGGAATTCATACATGAAACTTTACAATCAATACGTATATGTGCATAAAGGTGAATACCCTTGATGGAGAAATGGGCATGGTATTCACTACACAAAGACATTGGCTTAGAAAATTGGTGCGATTTCGGCAGCGTAACGGCGTGACATAAGAATTCATAAAAAAGGTTGATGAGAGAGAAAGGGGTTCCTCATCATATTTACATGAAATGGACAGTAAGGAGATCATATATATACATGTCCCAACAACAGAAATGGAATTTAGATTCATGATACAAAAGTATTGCTTGAATATAAAAGAAGAGAGAGAAGTTCCTTTCGGAATTTCGGCATAGTATCGGGTGTACATGGGAGGCATTTAATGAGAGAGAAAGGGTTCTCCCATCATTCAAACAATAAGAGGGCAGTATGGGGGAGGTGCGAAACCATACCCCAACATTCATAAATTAAATTAAAAGGGCAATACAACTTAAAGAAAATTGACAAAAAAATGAGAAAGGAAGAAAAAACCCTTACTTGGAAGTGTGCTTCCAAAGGCTAGAGAGAGGCTTGTGAGAGGCTTCTTGGGAGCTTGGGGAACCTTGAGAGGATTCTAGAGAGAGTAGGGCAGAGGTTGGACGAACTTCAAGGGCTTTGAGTGAGGAGGAAGTGGGAGCATGGGTGGGTTTATATAGGAAAGGTGAGAGAATTCTTTATTATTTAGGTTTGGGACCCCTTATATTAAAATAATCCAAACCACAAACCATCCCATGGTATTTGCCCATGGTTTCTGGAAAAGGAGAGAGGAAAACAATATTTTACAAGGCCAAGGTCCGAACTTATTAAAAAATTAGGGTTGCTTATGTGGAGGTGAGTCACACTCCCATGGAAATTAATTTAAAAAGGCAAAGTGTTGAATAAGTCTTGAGGGCTCCATTAATGCTTTGAAAAGTGATTCAAACAAACCCAAAACCTCATTATTTTAATGATAAAACATATATTGGCCGAACCTAAGGATTATAGTATTTTATTACATCACCATTGGGACATTATGATGTCATAAATCACATTATATATTTAAAAGGTATTTAATATTTACCCAAAAATTGGACTGTCTCAGAAAATTATGAAAAATTCACCGTTGGATAATTTCGACGTCCTGATTCCAAAAATAATATTTATTTTATCTAAATAATTTTCTAAATATGTGAATTTGCACTTTTAAAATAAAAACCGACATTTATAAAAATTCACGGGTTTTGACAGAAATGGCTTTCAAACCTTAATAAAAATTTTAATTGCATTCATAAAATTATAAGATAATTTATATTTAATAAAAA
This sequence comes from Viscum album, assembly GCA_963277665.1. Lineage (NCBI taxonomy): Eukaryota > Viridiplantae > Streptophyta > Magnoliopsida > Santalales > Viscaceae > Viscum > Viscum album. Next base: position 902,193,591 of record OY728122.1, on the reverse strand, counting down.
TTAATTTAATATTAATAATAATATTTTATTAAAATATTATTAAATTCAAAAATCCTTTAATTTAATAAAATATAATTCTTAATTAAATAATAACTAAAAACATCATTTGTACTTTAAAAACTAATTACAATGCATCAAAAATGACTAGAAATTATATTCATTATTATATACAAAAATAATGTACATGAACATGGTGCTACTTATTTGTTACATAACCCCTTAAAATAGCCGCATAAGACCTAAGGGTAAGGTGTGCGATGGTGACAGACTCTTGGGGTTGCTCGGATAACATCGCTCGAGTGGTGATCTCTATCAACTTCCATTTCTCCCGTAGACGATCACGTTCGAGCTTGACTTGATGAAGCTCAGCTTGGGCTTGGTCAAGGGCAAAGCCCAAAGACGCCACCTCCTTTCCGAGCTCCGACAAATGGGCTTCGTAAGGGGCAATTCTACTGGATGAGGCCATCGCTTCCTTTGTCTGAGTAAAAAAATGGTTTCGTTAAAGCCTTATATTTAATCTACCCAGATGATCAATGTTCAACGGCTATAAAAGTAACGGTCACAAATCTTAACGTAAAACTAAAGAAGTTGACATCTTATAAAAACATAAAGAAACATTTAACTGGATCAAGAGGGATTTTCCATTAATGAAATTTTGGGTCGTTACAACATTCCCCCCTTAAGAAATTTCGCCCTCGAAATTTTCCTTTTCCCACACTAAAAAAAATGTGGGTAACTTAGCTTCATCATATCTTCCGACTCCCATGTTGCTTCTTCAAACTTGTGGTTTCTCCACAACACCGTGATGAGGGGCATTGTCTTATTTCGTAGAACTTTTTCTCTACGATCTAAGATCTTGACTGGTTGCTCCTCATAAGAAAGATCGTCTTCTAATTGTACCACCTCAGAAGAGAGTACATGTGAAGGGTATGGTATGTACTTCCTTAAGAGGGATACATGGAAGACATCATGAACCTTGGCCATAGTAGGTGGAAGTGCTAGTCGATAGGCCATAGCCCCAACACGATCAAGAATCTCGAAGGGGCCGATGTACCTTGGACTTAACTTCCCTTTCTTTCCAAACCTCATGACCTTCTTCCACGGAGATATGCGTAAAAACACCATGTCTCCGACTTTAAATTCAAGGTCTCGTCGACGATTATCTGCATAACTCTTCTGTCGACTTTGGGCTGCCTTGATATGCTGCTGAATGGTTTTCACCTTCTCCACCATTTCTTCGACCATTTCTGGTCCAAGCAGCTTACGTTCACCGACCTCATCCCAACATGCCGGTGTTCTACACCTTTTCCCATACAGGGCTTCATATGGTGCCATTTGGATGCTCGAGTGGAAACTATTATTATAAGAGAACTCAACTAGAGGAAGATGTTGATCCCATCCTCCTTTAAAGTCCATTGAGCACGCTCTCAACATATCCTCAAGTGTTTGGATAGTCCGCTCGGATTGGCCATCAGTTTGAGGATGATAGGCCGTACTGAAGTTCAGTTCAGTATTCAGAGCATGTTGAAGACTCTTCCAAAACTTAGAGGTAAATCTTGGATCTCGGTCAGACACAATAGATAGTGGTACTCCATGCAACCTTACCACTTCCCTGATATATATCCGTGCCAGTTGATCCAAAGAGAAGTCCTCTCGAATAGCAATGAAGTGTGCAGTCTTTGTAAGACGATCCACAATAACCCAGATTGCATTGTTACTTTTGGATGTCCTTGGAAGTCCAGTGACGAAGTCCATGGTGATGTTCTCCCATTTCCATTCTGGTATGGGCAATGGTTGCATCATCCCCTTAGACTTCTGCCTCTCTGCCTTCACTTTCTGACACACCAGGCACTTTGATGTATATTCAGCGATCTCCTTCTTCATATTATCCCACCAAAAGTTTTCTCGGAGATCTCGATACATCTTTGTGCTCCCTGGGTGAATAGAGAAATTTGAACTATGTGCATCATCCAAAAGTTCCTTCTTCAGCTCCGAACTTGATGGGACACATAGTCTTTTCCCAAACCGCACAATTCCTTCTTCATTAACATTAAACTCTGAGGATTTTCCCTTTTTGATAGCTTCCACTTTTTCTTGGATTCTCGCATCATCCTTTTGAGCATCCTTTAACCTTTCCAAAAGAGATGGTTGAGCAATCATTTGTGAAAGGATTGATGATGTTCCCTTCTTTATGATTCCCACGTCCATCTTCATCAAGTCTAAGAAGATTGGATCCTTCTCAATTCTTATCATTGATAGAATTGCTGGATCCTTTCTACTTAGGGCATCCGCCACCTTGTTCGCCTTCCCAGGGTGGTAATGTATTGAATAGTCATAATCCTTTATGAGCTCTATCCATCTTCTCTGGCGCATATTAAGCTCTTTCTGTGTGAATATATATTTAAGACTCTTGTGGTCCGTATATATCTCACATTTCTCTCCATAGAGATAATGCCGCCAGATTTTCAAGGCAAAGATCACCGCTGCCAACTCCAGATCATGCGTTGGATAGTTTCGCTCATGGATTTTCAACTGTCTTGAGGCATAGGATATCACTTTATCATTCTGCATCAGCACACATCCTAAGCCCTTCTTCGAAGCATCACTGAATACCACAAAAAGCTCCCCACTTGTGGGTAATGTGAGCACAGGTGCAGTGATAAGCCTCCTTTTCAACTCCTTGAAGCTTTCTTCGCATTCATCATTCCAAGCAAACTTTACTCCCTTTCGAGTTAGCTTGGTAAGAGGGTTGGACAATCGTGAGAAGTTTCTCACAAATCGTCGATAATATCCAGCTAACCCCAAGAAGCTACGGATATCAGTTACCGATGTTGGCCTCGGCCATCCCTCAATTGCATCTGTTTTGGAGGGGTCCACAGATATCCCATTGCTTGTGATGATATGGCCCAAGAATGAGACCTCCTTCAACCAGAACTCACACTTGCTGTACTTGGCATAGTGCTTCTCCTTGCGTAAAGTCTCCAGTACAGTTCTTAAATGCTCCTCATGGTCCTCCTTGGTTTTGGAGTATATTAGAATATCATCTATAGAGACTACCACAAATTTATCTAGGTAATCTCTAAAGACTCTATTCATCAAGTCCATGAATATTGCTGGAGCATTGGTGAGTCCAAAAGGCATTACTATGAATTCATAGTGCCCGTACCTTGTACGAAAAGCAGTCTTGGGGATATCTTCCTTCTTCACCCTTACTTGATAATATCCCGACCGCAAGTCGACCTTGGAGAAGTATTGTGCTCCACGCAGCTGATCAAACAAGTCATCGATTCTTGGAAGAGGATACTTGTTCTTTATCGTGATTTTGTTAAGTTCACGATAATCGATGCAAAGCCGCATTGACCCATCCTTCTTCTTGACGAAGAGGACTGGTGCACCCCATGGTGATGCACTTGGGCGTATAAACCCTTTATCCAGATTCTCCTGTAGTTGTTTCTTCAGTTCTTCAAGCTCAACCACAGCCATTCTATATGGAGTCTTGGATATTGGTAGCGCCCCAGGTATAAGTTCAATTGAGAACTCAACATCTCTTCTTGGAGGAAGACCAGGAAGTTCCTCGGGAAATACTTCAGCGAATTCCCTCACAATAGGCATTTCTTCAAGGGTGGTTTCTTCCTTGGACTCAATCATCTGAGCCAGATATGCATGCTCATAAGGTAGTAATATCCATGCTTGAGATGATGGAGTTAAAGTAGATTCATCTTCCTCCTGACACTTGTAAAGAATCGGGGGTCGATTCTCCATATGGAGTGTGATTTCCCTCTCCCGACAATTTATGTTGGCTCTATATAAGGAAAGCCAATCCATGCCAAGAATTGCATCAAATTCCACCAAAGGGAGTATGACAAGGTTCGCCGGGAAATTCAATCCACAGATTATAACAGGGGAGGACTTATACTCATGGGATGCAATGATTTCCCCATCTGCCGTACTCACCGACATCTTTACTTCCATGATTTGTGGTGGTGCAGGGATTATTCTACTAAACTTTTGAGATATAAAAGAATGCGTAGAACCTGAATCAAAAAGTACGTTCGCTATTCTTGAATGAATAACTAGCGTACCTGTCACCACTTCGTTGTCGGGGTTCACTTCGGCAGAAGTGATGGCAAAAGCTCTTCCTTGCTGTCTTGGAGGTTGTTGATTGCCTCCGATAACCCTTGGATTAGGGCACTGATTCGCAAAATGACCCGGTTCTTTGCATTTGAAGCATTGAACAACGCGTTGAGGTTCGAACGGAGCGTTCCTCCCCTCCGTCGCAGCCGCGGGTCCTTCTTGCTGACAGTTAATAGCTAGGTGCCCTTCTCTTCCACACTTGAAGCATTTTCTTGTCCCCCTAAGGCAATTCCCAGGGTGCTTCTTTCCACACTTTTGGCAAGTGGGGTGCTGGAATTTCTTAGCGCCGTTGGATTTATCCATCGGACCACCAGCATTGAAGTCCACCTTCCGCTTCTTGTCCCCATGATACCCCTGTGATTCTCCGATCTCCATTTCAACCTTAAGGGCACATCGGACAATCTCCTCATAGCTGTCAAAGTCACGGATCGCTAATGCTTTCCGCAAGCTAGGCTTCAGCCCACCAAATAAGCGGTCAACTTTGCATTCGGGGGTAACGACAAAGCCGGAAGCGTATCGTGCAAGCCTTGTGAAGTTTGCCTCGTACGCTCCCACAGATTCTTCATCTTTCTGCTTGAGGGAAAGGAAGTCCCTTTCCATCTTAAGACGGAGGGTGCGTGGAAAATATTTATCGAAAAACATCTTCCGGAATACCTTCCATTCCAAAGCCTCGATCTCCTCCTCAGGCTTCGTATTTTTGATCAATGTCCACCATTGATCAGCTTCCCCCTCCATACGATAAGCCGCCAGGAGAACCTTCTCTTTTTCAGAGCATTGGAGGATGGAGAATATCTTCTCAATGGAGTTGATCCATTGTTCAGCGATCGTGGGATCAGATGATCCACTAAAAGTAGGAGGCCTTTGTCTCATGAAGCTTTCAATAGCGACTTGTTCTTTCTTAGGGGGGGTTGAACGTTCCTCTTGACCAGTGTTTCTATTCAAAACTTGAGTTAGCTGAGAGAGAAGCGTGACAAAGTTCGCGATTCCCGCTCCCATCGGATTGGGCATCTCATTAGTACAATCATCACACTGATCTTCACAACGGTTGTTAGCCCGAGTTCTCCTATTACCGGCCATTGGCTGGAATAAAAGGAAAGTTAGGGGTAACACATAGAGGGTAATCCAAAGACAAAAGTTGATGACTTATAAATAAACTTTGATCTCTTTAACTCATGAGTCTATAGGATTCAATCCAGGCTTTTCAGGATCTTCCTTCTAACATATATTCTTAGGGGCATTTTTCCCTTAATAAGGGTTCATACTAAGATTGTGAATTTATCAAAACATATCCCCCGGGAGTGTCGTAACCAAGAGTGCAGCAAGGCCCGTTGTCGTGCACCAGTTCCCGTTCGAGTCTAGCTCAAAGCGGTGTTTTCGGGTTTTACCCCTAGGATACATCTGTGCCAGAGCCGCCTCTACCTGCTCGTATCCAGACAGGGATGTATTTGTTTGATAAAACACTTACTTAGTATTTACCAAAACTTAGGGATGTTTTTATTATGCTTAGTCTTGTATCTAAGGCTTTACTAGGGTTTCCTAATCCCAAAAATAACTAAACCTATCCTCTGATACCAACTATGACAACCCTGCTTTTTATTACAACTTAAACATGCTTTATTACATAAAACTTCACTTGATACAACAAAGAAGATCGAGAGGTTTAGTGTCTTTGGGGCTTAGGATCATTACATAAAAACTTTAAACTTGAAATACAACATCCTTATTGAAAACTTCCTTTACATGACCACTATATTCCTTCGTACTTAGCATTGCATGGGATAACCTGAGGACATGCATAAGAAAAGGGTGAGCTATAAAGCCCAGTAAGGGAGTACATAATGAATAACATGAGGAGTAAAATACATGTTAGGCAATAGGCATATCAATAGAGCATAAGAGAGACATGAACATAAAGGCATGATAAAGCATGATAATCATAACATGGAAATGTGGCAACAACACTTAACATTGAATTAGCATGAGCCAAGGCTCATTGCACATGGAGCATGAGTAAACCCTCATTGCACTTGAAGCACGAGTAAACCCTCGTTGCACTTGAATTAGCATGAGTCAACACTCATTGCACATGACGTATCATGATACTATACTTTACCCAATGCATTGGAGCGCTATCAGGGCGCACCCTTCTTAAACATTTCATTTCATGCATAAGTGTGCCACATGGATCATAAAACATGGATTCATAAAACATAATCATTTCTTCCACGATAAAGGAATGTGGAATTCATACATGAAACTTTACAATCAATACATATATGTGCATAAAGGTGAATACCCTTGATGGAGAAATGGGCATGGTATTCACTACACAAAGACATTGGCTTAGAAAATTGGTGCGATTTCGGCAGCGTAACGGCGTGACATAAGAATTCATAAAAAAGGTTGATGAGAGAGAAAGGGGTTCCTCATCATATTTACATGAAATGGACAGTAAGGAGATCATATATATACATGTCCCAACAACAGAAATGGAATTTAGATTCATGATACAAAAGTATTGCTTGAATATAAAAGAAGAGAGAGAAGTTCCTTTCGGAATTTCGGCATAGTATCGGGTGTACATGGGAGGAATTTAATGAGAGAGAAAGGGTTCTCCCATCATTCAAACAATAAGAGGGCAGTATGGGGGAGGTGCGAAACCATACCCCAACAATCATAAATTAAATTAAAAGGGCAATACAACTTAAAGAAAATTGACAAAAAAAATGAGAAAGGAAGAAAAAACCCTTACTTGGAAGTGTGCTTCCAAAGGCTAGAGAGAGGCTTGTGAGAGGCTTCTTGGGAGCTTGGGGAACCTTGAGAGGATTCTAGAGAGAGTAGGGCAGAGGTTGGACGAACTTCAAGGGCTTTGAGTGAGGAGGAAGTGGGAGCTTGGGTGGGTTTATATAGGAAAGGTGAGAGAATTCTTTATTATTTAGGTTTGGGACCCCTTATATTAAAATAATCCAAACCACAAACCATCCCATGGTATGTGCCCATGGTTTCTGGAAAAGGAGAGAGGAAAACAATATTTTACAAGGCCAAGGTCCGAACTTATTAAAAAATTAGGGTTGCTTATGTGGAGGTGAGTCACACTCCCATGGAAATTAATTTAAAAAGGCAAAGTGTTGAAGAAGTCTTGAGGGCTCCATTAATGCTTTGAAAAGTGATTCAAACAAACCCAAAACCTCATTATTTTAATGATAAAACATATATTGGCCGAACCTATGGATTATAGTATTTTATTACATCACCATTGGGTCATTATGATGTCATAAATCACATTATATATTTAAAAGGTATTTAATTTTTACCCAAAAATTGGATTGTCTCAGAAAATTATGAAAAATTCACCGTTGGATAATTTCGACGTCCTGATTCCAAAAATAATATTTATTTTATCTAAATAATTTTCTAAATATGTGAATTTGCACTTTTAAAATAAAAACCGACATTTATAAAAATTCACGGGTTTTGACAGAAATGGCTTTCAAACCTTAATAAAAATTTTAATTACATTCATAAAATTATAAGATAATTTATATTTAATAAAAATTAATTTAATATTAATAATAATATTTTATTAAAATATTATTTAATTCAAAAATCCTTTAATTTAATAAAATATAATTCTTAATTAAATAATAACTAAAAACATCATTTGTACTTTAAAAACTAATTACAATGCATCAAAAATGACTAGAAATTATATTCATTATTATATACAAAAATAATGTACATGAACATGGTGCTACTTATTTGTTACATAACCCCTTAAAATAGCCGCATAAGACCTAAGGGTAAGGTGTGCGATGGTGACAGACTCTTGGGGTTGCTCGGATAACATCGCTCGAGTGGTGATCTCTATCAACTTCCATTTTTCCCGTAGACGATCACGTTCGAGCTTGACTTGATGAAGCTCAGCTTGGGCTTGGTCAAGGGCAAAGCCCAAAGACGCCACCTCCTTTCCGAGCTCCGACAAATGGGCTTCGTAAGGGGCAATTCTACTGGATGAGGCCATCGCTTCCTTTGTCTGAGTAAAAAAATGGTTTCGTTAAAGCCTTATATTTAAACTACCCAGATGATCAATGTTCAACGGCTATAAAAGTAACGGTCACAAATCTTAACGTAAAACTAAAGAAGTTGACATCTTATAAAAACATAAAGAAACATTTAACTGGATCAAGAGGGATTTTCCATTAATGAAATTTTGGGTCGTTACATTAGTGGTGGTGGTGATAGAATCTCGAATTGTTATCCACTGCCTGATGCACGAATAAATCCTCTTTCACATCCACCTTCTCTATGTGGACCACCTCGATCGAACCATTGTCTCTTCCTGGGTGTTCTGTCGACCTTCTGCAGATCATCTGTACGACGGGTCCGATAGTTAAGAGCCATGTGACCCTGCCTGCCGCATGTGTATCACAACCCTTTCCTTGCTTAACTGGTTCCACCTCGGGTTCCCCACACAACCGATCATGAGTCATCCGGTCATCCACCTGTCGGTCTGGTCATCTTAGACCTCTGCGACATCTGTCTATTGCTAGCTGTAGAAGACTTCGCTACGTGACGACTGGTAGTGGGTTTTGCTTCTGGTGACTACTTTTCAAGGAAACTCTCCACCAATGGGGGTCTCTCTAACACCCATGTCTGCATCGGGATGCTTAGTGGGATCATCAAAGACCTGATCTCTAGCATGAGCCCCTACTCAAAGGTCTGGGCCTTGAACAAAGGGTCTTATATCATATCAGTGGAGTAGCTTGGGAGGTCAGTGAACATATATTATTATAGATCCACAATCATACTGCCCTGATGTAGATGAAGTGGCTCCTGTATGTCCACTGCATGAAGATTCACTAGAACACACACTATCTGAAATATGCTCTCGATGTCAGCCCAGTTAAGCTTGACCTCATAGTGAACCTGGAGCATCATGCTCCACCATCTTCCAGTTGCTTCTTGTAGAAGTGTGGCGGTAAGGATCACCATGAGATCAGCTGGTGTCCATACAAGTCGGAAGACTCTCACCATAGCATCCAGCCAATCCTCACCCAACTGCGGGTCCGTCTCTCCCTTGAACCTATGTTTCCTCTAGCGGTAGAACACGTGAAACACGCTCATGTGGTGTGCACCGTCTGCTTCTAGGGCTGGTGGCATCGGTGGCCCAAAAGGGGATGGTACCGCGAGTTTCTCCACTTGTGCCTCTACTGGAAGAGGGCCCTGCACCGAGGCCACGTCGCTCGGTGGGCTATCAGGGCGTACAACTCCTAGATCCCTAGATGTCTATCTTTGTAGAGGAATCGTGAAAAGAAACAGGTGTTCCATAGTTAATGAGTTATATCTGGTGATAAAACTCAAGAGATAACAAAGAAAACTATTTGAAACACACGTGTAATCTCTGTTTTCATGTACTGAGTCGAAAGTCAGATGTCAGGGTCTTAGTGTATGGATACGTCAGCCTCCACCCCATCACTATACACCAGGAACAGAAAACCATATGCATTACCCTTAACACAATTGATTCATTGAAAATATTAGAGTCCTAGTTCATTTGTAGAACTAACTCCTCTGATACCAATTTGTCAAGACTCGTCCCCCAGAGACCATGTCGTGACTACCCCAAGCCCACCTTCCACAGGCCAGGGGCTGGCGACTAGAACCGAAGGAATATTCCATAAAACTGGGAAGAAATTTCCTTTATAACCTGTAATCACACGTAACCATTCACACCGCATGATTGGAAAACAAGTAAATTGAATTGTAAATAGAGTCAGTGCAGTAAGTAAAAGGGGCCAGAATACAAGCCCAACTGGAAAGTACAAGTAAATCTAAAATAAAAAAAATCTAATAAATAGAAAAGATAGCTACTAGATTTTCCTCTGAGGTTCCTACATGAAGGGTAGGTACATGTTTCCTGCTCATCAATTCACGTCCACCTATCTCCTCTGCATACCAACATGTCGTATGGTCCACCTCCAGGCATCATCCAGTCCTGGTACTCTCTGCCTCAGTCTGCATTTTCTATAGTCTGCATCCAACACAACATGGTGCCGACATCGCCCGTGCAGGGGTGAGTATAATGATACTCATTAGTGACCCCGAGACCCTCATGGTCTCACAAAAATCATCAAGGATAAACCACAATGTATGAAATCAACAGATAACCCAACATAGGTAAATTCCCATACATATACCTATATTATCAAGTAATACATCTCAATCATGAGGAAAAAATAGAGTTACTGACTCAGCTCACACCAAGATTTAATCTTGGGGTAGTAAAAAGTAACATCCCTATTCACATCGTCAAACACTTCGGCTTCTAGAGAATCCATTCTCTATCAAGTATGGTGGGCATGTCGCATCACGTAGAGGTGATTCCCAAAAATAATGGACTACTGAGGTATAATCCTGTCAAGTACCATGGGTCTACAACGTCACATAGAGGTTCTCCCCACCATGGGTTTGTCGTGCCACACATATGTGCTATCCCTAGTGACATGCTGAGAACTCCTCCTGTCAAGTACCTTGGGTTTGCCGCGTCACATAGAGGCACTCCCCCGTGTAGCCTACTGAGGTTCTCCTCCAGTCGTGTACCATGGGACTTTCGCGTCACACAGAGGTTCTCCCCACCATGGGTTTTCTGCGTCACGTAGAGGCGCTCCCCACTAGGCCCATCATGTCACTCAGAGTTGAAAAGGTTATCAGTCATCAAGTCTCAGCTAGCTACAAGGTTTTTCACTATGCTCACTCGTCTTAGAGAGGATCCTCTCCACTATCTACTATTCTATACTCAAACTACCACGAAGTCCCATGAAGAAACCTCTCCAAGGTTCGCTGTATCATAGTGGTCTTAAATAAAGAGGTGGCACGTCAATCGATAGCCCTGTCTATGAGTAATTGGAATTTTAGTCCCAGGGGCCCAGTTGGATTCATTCTTGTTCAAACCCGACCATTCCACTTCATAATTCAAAACTCCATTGGGTTATATTAAAAGATACCATCTCACTCCCTGATTTCCAGCACCTCTAATGGTTAGTCAAATGGACATCTGGTGCCAATGTTATGGCCAAAAGAATGTAAATGGGTCGTAGTGGGCTCGGGTCCCAGTCTGATCCGGTCTGACAGTCCCTTCCCAACCTGCTGGGTCTTGACCAGCCCACGTTGGGCGGTCTGGAAGATGTTGGGAAGCCCGACATGGCTGTCTAGCCTGTAGGGGCCATGAGGGGTCGTGCGGGTCACGATGGTCGTGAGGGTGCCGCGGCAGCGCAGCGGGTCATAGGGCGGCTCGTCGAGGCCATGAAGCGGCTCGGCCTGGGTGGTGGCGGTTCAGCTGGGGCGGCATGGCGAGGCTGCGGCGGTGGATCCGCCGGGGTGGCACGTCGAGGTCGTGGTGGCGGAGGCCTCGTAGTGTCGTTGTTGCACCATCGCCTTCGTCGCGGCTGGCGGTGGTGTCATCTGTCGTTCTCGTTCCCCTTCATGGTTGGTCTCCGTCCTCCACCATCATGATGAACACCACATTTCAACACCATAATTATGGAGAGGATGGGCTATGTGATTTTTCCTGCACTCTCCACATTAGAGATGTATCAAGCGGCTATTATAATTGAATCACAAGAATATTAAAAATGGGTAAGTAGAATAATTCAATCACCCTCCTTTCAAGCTCCCTCAATTAATCATTCCCAATCTTACAAAAAATAAATATTTGTAGATCATGCTAAAATAGAGAGTAGATCCGTGTTAGTTTTTTTTGTAGAGAAGAACGTGGGAAAATAAAATCACTCGTAAATAAACTCCTACCTCATTCGCTTGATGACATCGAGGAGGTCTCGAGGGAGAAGAAGAATCATTGGGGAAATATAGATGTCTATGTCATTGGTGTTTTCATCTATTGTCAGTTTGTGCATCATTGGAGATCCTTCATTTGATTTTAGAGAAGATTTTTTTTGAAGGAGAGGCGTTCTTCAATGGCATTCTTCATTGGAGGGATTTTCTCCCAAAACTACTCCTCTCCCAATTCCACCAAAATTAATAGGTATCCCCAAAAGTATAGATTATGATATCTATTATTTAGTTTGTCGGATTAAAATTCAAATTGGATAAATTAATGTGGTGTGTTGGCATAATTAATGTGGAGGAAGATCGAGAGGCTCCTCCAAATTGAAGAGGGAGTTTAGAGATTTCTCCCTTATTAAGAGGGGCATTCAAGCGGATTATGCCTCGGGTGATCCCCACCACCATAACATCTCATCGGAGGTTAGGCTCAGGTGGTCCCCGCCACCATAACCTCTCATGGTAGGTTAGGGTTTAGTGGTCCCCACTACTCAACTTCCACATGGATTGTTGATAACAAATAAAATAAAATGTGTCATTATTTTATTTTATTATTTCCTCGAAAAATCGAAAAATTAACTATCACCCTCAACCAACGACTGTCGAGATGAAAGTCTTCATAAGAGAATATCGGCGTTGTGAGTTCAATGGTGCCATCATATTTCAATTCCGATCACCAGTTCAAAAGTTAGACAAACCTGCTCTCACGTTTACTGAACGTATCTGAACAAAAGATCAAAAATTCATTCTGGGCACTCCGGTACTCAGAATCACGCAACGTCAATTTTTGCGGACTCATAAAATTACCATGTAGTTTAAAAATATTAAATGGAAATCTCGGGTCTTTACTGTCAATATGGGAGGTTATGATGGGGTGCATAGTTAGTGAAAATAGTATGTAATAATTGGGGATTCCATGTGTGGCTTTACCTTCCAAATATACTATCACATAGATGATCATCACATATTTTAGAGAACTATATTTACTAGACATGAATTTTGTTAAATAGATTGGTTGTTTTAATTATTTCCCCTATTTATTTACTGTTTATTGTAATGCTAATGTTTCTAGTTGATATATATGAATGGTTATACTTTTGGGTCTGATGAATTTTTATTGTTGGATTGAGAATTATGAAGCTCATGTATTATTGTCTTGTAGGAATTGCCAACCATGAGAACCACATCTTTGTGTATATAGGTTGTTATGAAGATTACACAATTTTCAAACCCCCATAGCAATCTTTCATTAGATGGTTCACATAATCCAATGATTGGGTATGGTGGGTGTTCATCAGAAGATATGGATGGTGGACCATGCTCATAATTTTACCGGGGAATTGAATAGATTTCCTTTGAAACAAGTGAACAACTAATATTGATGAGTGGTTAGATCATATAAATTATATCATTGGGTTATCCAAGTCCTCTTATACATCTAATGTGGAATTTTCCTTGTATGTGATGGAATGACCATTTACGAAGAAGTGTGAGCTGATGGTGACGTCATGGAAGAATGAGTGTCTCAGTTTGGCAATATTTTGGGTGGATTTCAGTTATTGATTCTATGTAGAGAAATTTATAGCAAGGAATGAAAGATATTTCTTGAGATTTTATTAGGGGGATCACTTGTTGATGGATGATAATACCCATTTTACTGAATTTGTGCAATGTGTCTCTAGTTTTCTTCATTGGGGAATTAAAAAATTAACTATTATCAATTTTGGAAGGCCGAAAACTCCATAATAATTGTTCATGTACAACAAAAACATACCACTAGTGTGGTAATTTATTGAATATCTTGCAAATCTATTTGTATGCATGATGTGGGAGCAGTGTAGGATCCCATTTCTTGATAGTATATTAGGAGAATTCTATATATTTCAAGGGAGGAGGATATCTCCCATTTAATTTTGGTGATTAATACCATGCTAATACCATATATATCATGTCTTGAATTGAGAATATTCACACAATAGTTATTTTTCTAGAGGACTCAGTTTCTATAATGTCTACCGAGAGAGGTACACTGATTATTTCTTCTTCCATTGCATTAATTTTGTACGAAAATAGAACATCCCAATCAATTATATCATTGAAATTGTTAATTTTTTTTGGGTTTATGAGTTGAGTTGATTTAATATGTTATATAATTTCATACATAATTGTGTGGGAATAAGGATAATTATTTCATGTTCTCTGAGTACTGTGTTTCAGTAGTTGTCACAGATGTCACCTGAGACTTCCTTATGTATGCATAAATGTTTTTCAAACATAATATTAAAATGGATGGGTTGATCAACATTATATATCTGATAAAAAATTATCAATACAATACCCAATTCCTTATACCTAATATTAGAGACAACATATTCTATGTTAAGTAGGTTCTGTGATTAGGGATTATAGGACAAGATTCCTAAGTATTTGGGTTTATCTACTGCTAGATGTCAGGTTTTTTAATGTAATTGTGTTGTTTTCTATTAGATAACTTATATTAGTCATTAATTAGAACATAAATGGTGTTTTAGGGAATATTTGGTTTTATTTCTATACTGAGAGGTTGAGTTTACCATTTATAAGCTCCCCGGGAGGAGCCTGATTTTCTTATTATCTTACTGAATATCACATCCTAATATAACAAAACTAGTTTTTTAGTGAGAGGATGATGGGGTAATGGTATTTTTCACACCAGCATATCACCATGGTATACACATTAGAGATTTCAAATGAAGGATAAAAAATTCCTTCTAATTAACATAGTTTACTATAATATTATTCATGTGACCATGAAAAAAATACATGTTGTTCATCATCTCATAAATTTTTGACCAGATTAGTGGATCACATTGGTTTTAAATGATTACCTTGATATTAGAGTAACATCATTTGAGGATCATGGGATGTTTATGTTCAATAAAACACTATTACAAAGTTGGTAGGGTCATTTAATGTGATGAATTATGTTGTTTTGGAATTTCAATTATCATAGTGTTTACATGAAATTAATTAACCTAAGTATCCGTTATTTTTTTACTCCTTCAATTTTCATAATTATATATATAATATTGCGGTATTATAAGATGTTTAAGTACTATGGAAACCTTCATGTTGTTTTTGGGGGCTTCTGTATGGATTATATATTTTCCATGTATTACATGTTCCATTTTTGGATTCAAGAAGTGATGTTTCTAGGAAATTTTAATTTTGATGGATGATTTGTTTGGGATCTATAGTACTTTCAAGAAGTCGGGTATTGGTAGTGTCTAAATTATTTTGTCAATAACAATAGTTTATTGTGTATTATTTTTTTGATATGTTATTTGTTCATGAAAACACAAGGAATGATTCTCCATTGTCATTTTTCACTAGTAGATAGTTGTTGGTTGAGTTGGATGAGAATTGAAAAAGTGCTCATTGGAATTTTTAGGGCCATTTGAAAACCATTCCTAATTTGATTCTTCATTATCCTCTTGATGTTTAAGTTGTGTATTATAATTCTCTTGTGTAGGATTGGGATAAATGATTATTTAGTATGACCATTTAGTGGCCTATGGAATAGGAAAACTACACCCACATGTGAGGAATGATCCCACCCATGTCCTATAATTGAAAATTTTGATTCAATCATTGAACTAATAAAAAAATTACCTATTTAGAGTGAATTTTATATCATATTCACATCGTAAATGTCTAATGTGTATTTTCACCCAGATGGTCATGAGCATCTATTAGAGATTCTTTGTGGAGTATCTCCAGAATTTATATTTCATGATTTCTTATACATTAATGAATGTAAATGCGGACACTAAAATGTTGACAAGGAATATTCTCTAGAAGGATTTTATAGGCATAGTTGATGAGTGGGGTTTGTTGAGTTATCAATTGGATATAATGAATGAAAAAAGTAATATTGAATTAAATGTGTTCTTGCAATGTGTGTTTTATTACATTATGTCTTTTTGATAATGTTAGTCATGAGCATGCATACTACCACATGTTTCTTCTTATTAGTAGTTATTTAAATAATCAGAGGCCGCATGGAATTGGTCACAGTCTTCTGATAGATCTCTCCAATTTATAAACCTTCGTTTGTCCTTTTTATCTTAAGGGGTTATTTGGGTAATGATGGGAATCAATATAGTATTATTTTTTTAAGAAGGTGACATGGATTGGTTTCCCAATCCATTTCGGAAGAAATTTATTAAATGAAAAGTTTATAATGAGTTCATGAGGTCTAATGAGATTACACCATCTGAAAATAAGAAGGCATCCAAACAGAAATACATTGTTAAATAACTTAGAAAACAACATCAAAAGTCACTAGGAAACAAGACTGCACATTCACCCAGCAGTGTCCAGGTGAAAACAGACATATTTTGAATAATAATGGTTCCAAATATGTATTATAACATGAGAATCCATTATTGGTGTCCTAGGATGATAAATGTTGAATAATAATTTAATTTCATATGCATCACATGGTAGGGAATCATGGATTATCATCAGACACATGCTTGGTTGTTTCCAACAATTTTAGATCAATTGTTGAATTGGGATGAGGTATTTATGGTTATCGTGATCAAGATACATCGTACAATAGTTAGGAAATATAACCACTGAAGAATGGATGATAATTCAGAAAAATAAACATATTTCATTCCCATAAAGGAATTGATAAAGGTAGGGGACCATCGAAGCCTGTATATTCCATAGTTTGTTTAGATTCATGGAGATTTTTCAATAATAGATTTAGACAGGGATTCAACCCTCGCATCTAAATTCATGAAGACAATCATGGAGAATTTGTGGAATGTGATGTGCTTGAGCACATCTTATCATCCAAAAGAGGATAGTTAGTCTTAGCAGACTATACAAACTCTTGAGTATAATTTGTGAGAATGTGTTCTAGATTTTGGATGTTTTTGGGAAAGGAACTTACTCTTATACATTTTTTCATAAAACAATTATCTACGATGAGTTAATTTGAATAATCTCGTCATAGGACTTATATAGAAACTCATAAAAATACCTATTTTTTGGGATGTGTTGGGCATGTAATCCATGGTTAGACCAAGCCTCATCTAGGAGATGACTGGTATAGATTTTCTGATTATGAAAAAATGTATTATGATATGCTAGAGCCTCATGATGATATATGATAAAAATCACCACATCCCAGTAGTGTTTTAGGAGATTGGTGAGGTGTTTCTCTTCATGTTCATTCATCCACGACAATATCATTTGGGTATGATAGGGATGTTGGAGCTGTGATATTTCATCCCATTTATAATTGTATATCTCTCATAAAAGTCACATATCTGTAGGAAAATTCACCATATATGAAGTCGATCTATAATTTTTTCCATGTTTCCATATTGAATTTATAACATCTTGACCCATAACATATGTTATAGTTTGGTGATTTGGAGCATGATACTGATAACAACATTGTAAAGCATCCATTTTTTATTTTGGTCAATCAAAATATTGTGATCCATGATTTTATGAACCCATTATTCTATTGAATTAGGTTTTGTAGAATACAAATCAGTGATATGTGGGGGTAGGAATCATTGTTTAGTGAGTTTTCGCATCAAATATATTCTTACGTGAATTATTGATGACATAATTAGGGATTAATTTGTAATGAAGGGGAATTTGTAACCAATTATGATTAAGTGGAACCTATAATTTTTTTATTTAACTTTTAGTTCATTATTGTAGATCTTTGGAAGTAGCGTTTGAAAAGGGGGAGTATTTTTTAAGATATAAAAATCCACATGATTTGCATGCATTTTTCTAAATCGTAAGGCATATAGTGTGATAGTGTCTCAATTGATGATAGTGGGATTTTAAATGGTTTAATGATGTTTTTTCAAAAAATTAAAAAAAACAGGGGTTACAATGGGACCAAATATTGTTTGGATAATGGAACCCACATATTTGAAAAATGGTTTCCATAACCCAGAATCCAAACTATTTTTCCCATCCAAGTCACATAAAATGGATTATTTACCATATCTACCATATAAATTATAAAATATGTTGGCTTCATTTTTTATTCCTCATAATGAAGAATCCCTTATTCATTATTTTGGTTCCACCCAACTTTTTACATAGTGTATAACCTTTGTATTTTGCTAAATTCATTCATGTATGTCAAAGTACATTGGTGTTTCTCCTTCATTCTATATTCTTATTTATAAATAATTAATTCCGTGGATGTGTGGAATCATAAGGTGGGTTTTGGCCAAATATATTGTGCTTTATGTGGGTAATGTTATGATTTATCATTTATTGGGATTGTGAGTCCATTATCATCCTCCTCTTGGTGGACGTCATTGGAGGAAAGAATCATTGGAACAAAACTGATTTAGGAGAATCTATTTAAAGTTTTCATTCATAGTTAAAATTTAAATTTTTTATCACATTCGGTTAATGATTTATATGGTTCTATTGAAATTATTTGTGATTTATGTTTATTCAATGTTAGATGTGATGCACAAGTTATTTTGGAAATATTATTAATAGTGATGGTCTTCCAAATTAGTGTGGCTTATTTGATCATAATGTGTTGGTTAAAATATCTTAAATAGGTTTTGGCTATTTAAATGGATTTCTAAAATGATTTTTGAAATGCATTATACCTTATGGGTAGGTTTTCAATAAAATCGCAATGTTTTTTTTTTGAAAATGGATGGTGAAATTGTTGTTGTAGTAATGGATTTTTATTATTATTTTACCAGGGAGTAATAAATTGGTAATTAATTTTTGGAGAGTGGGGTTTTTTGAGTGACTATGTGGGGAATTGGAGAGAATACAGTGAGATCATCAACATTTTTTTTCGAAGGGAATGTTAGAGCATATGTCTTGGAAGACTGTAATATTATCTATAATGTTTTCCAAGAGATAAGTAATGCTATTAGAGTTACGATCAGAGAAGCTGAGGAGAGATTCAGTGGTTTAGTACCTAACTAGCATACATGTTTCTATCACTCATGATAGGCCTATGGGTTAGATCCATATATGAACATTACACATTATGGATTGTTTTTTATAAATTTTTTATATTATTACATCCATGTGTGGAGCGTAAGAAATATGTTTCTCCCATCATCAATTTTTATAAGACATTGTGACTGATGATTATTATGATAATTATTATTATTTGTTGTCAGATATGTTGAGTATGTAGGGCCATATCCATTATTTTTTATATTTGTGTCTAACTGAAAACCATTTCGAAAAACATGTTTTTTCATGAAAATTGTTAACAATTGTATGTTTAATGTTTCGTTTATTTTTTTTAATTGGATTAATATAGTCATTTTCAATATAGTTTATTAATTTAATTTGATTAAATACTTAAATAGATTCAATGTGTTATCCTTATGTGATATAAAACTATCCCAAAACAAGGTCTTTCAGGAACATGTAGATTTATTGAGGACATCGGTAACAAAATTGACACTGTGTAACTTGGGGTCTCTTCCTAATTACCATCCTCCATTGTTTTCTGATAGTGATGTGGTTTAATTAGGTTTAACCCATTTGGAGTAGTTTTTGGTATAATATATCTATTGGGTTGTATGTACCAGACTTGTTTTCCATTTTTAACATTATTTTTAATATTCAATTTTTTGTTGTAGATACCATGTATACAGACTTTAATATGACTTGAATATTATTTCTAATTTTTTTATAGTATATTCATTTTATATTCAACAATTTATTTTAATGGCCATTTTTTTGTTTTTCAAGTTGATGTTATTTGTATGGTAATCCCATTCCATTGATGGGTCAATCATTTATAATAGTTCCAAAAAAGATAACTGGAGATAGTTGATTATTAATAGTATTTTTTTACAACCTATGGAGATTGAGAAACAATATCGGAGTCATGTTTTGGGGTGACTAGATAGGTCGACCTTGGTTTTTTCATTATACAAATTATATTTAATATGAGTACATGATTAATGTGATTATTTTAATTGTACAGATCCTCCAAGGTCATTTCTATGTAAATTTTAGGATGATAGTCAACTATTGTGGTGACACTATTTCATTACCATAGTGAAATGATAATTTTGTATGATGATAAATAAATTAAATCATTTCACCCACCAATTTATATATTTAATGGTTTAATTAGATATATAGTTTCACTAAATGGTTTTTTACTTGTAAAATTGTTTTAGTAAAAAACATTAACCAAAAAATAAATTTATATCCATTATAGTTTAGATATTCTTAAACATCTATATTTTTTAAATTTATAATTTTTAGAAACATTAATGTGTGTTTTCATCACTCGTCATTGAAAAATGTTGTTATAGATTCATTCAAGTATATACAAGAAAGGAACTATTATTTATTTCTTCAAGTATATTTGAATTTGTATGTTTAGGTTAATTAAATTTTCATAAATCTATGAAAGGTTGTGTCATAAATTAGTATGAATTAAAATATTTTCTAAATAAGAAATGATTTTTAGTGAGAAAAATGTACCATTGTTGTGGGTCAATTTATTTTTTTGATTCCCTTCCTATTAATAAGGGGAATTTAATTGGGTATTTGATATTTCCTTACAGTTTTTTTTATTTTTTTACATTATCACTGATTGACTCATCATATCATCACACTACTAGGTATGACTACATAAGGTATTATTACGGTCATAATGACATAAAAATTTGTGAATATCTCTCTTGTGTATTATATATATATATATATATAGAGGATGGTTGATCATTGAGAAGGGAGGTAGTATGTAACACACTAAAGTAATATGATATAGTTCACTATATGTAAATTATCATTGATAAAATTCTGTACTTGCTACATCAAGATTAAACAAAAATTAGTATAATACAAAAATATTATAATTTAATGTGGCCTTTATCCCCATTTAATTTTTCATGTGGTAAGAATATAACTAAATAAATTTTTAAAAAAAAGTATTCGTTATAATATTTAATCATAGGGTAAGAAAATTTTATAATGAAAATTAAAATCACATAAATGTTAAAATGATATGATAATGAAATACAGTTTTCCCTCAATATATCTTTTTTATAATAAATTTAATTAGTATCCATTGAATAATAATTCTAATGAAATATATAGATTATATATAGATTTAAATAATTTTTCTTATTCATCTAATAATTTTTAATCGGCTAAAAATAATAATATATCTATTTTGATTCAAAAAAAAACTATTTTGATAAAAAAACATGTTCATTGTGTTATGTGGGATTATTTAAAAAAATTCTGATAATTATTGAAATTAAATAATTTATAATGGATTCCATATTTTGAATAATTTTAATTAATATAATGAAATATGTTATCATAGTTTATGTTCCTTATTAATGGAAACCACGTTAATGTATATTTAGAATCTCCGAATTTCTTTATATTTTTTTTCATATTTATATGGAATTATATTGACACCATGATATTTGATGGCACATGATTTTGAGGAATGGAGAACCCAGAATGGATTTTGAACTCTTTTAATGTTAGGATTAGTAAATGTGTGAGCGGGATATTCAATCTATTTTATCGTTTATTGGATGAAAAATATGAGGGCATCGTTGATTTCAAAAAACTGGGATTCACCTAGAAATGAATTAACAAAGGCTGGAAAGGGATGAGCAGAAAAGTTATTTTTCATAATTTTTCTAAAATAATAAATGATTTTAAAGAATTATTTTATTTTATTTCTCATTTTCATGTTGCAGACGGCATAGTTATGGGGAAGTGATTGGGCAATGATGATTTTCATTAATGAAGAAATTTAATGGATCGTTAACTCGCATCATAATGACGCTTAATTAATGTGTAACAGCAGCGTTGTTTCATAAATAAAACTGAGTAATGACACGACGTTGCACCATAATGGGATATCTCTAATGTGATCTTATTTATTGATCGACATGCTCGGGAAATATGGATTAAATATTTTAGGATTCTCTAGAGAACCTCTGATGGGATTCCCCCATAGCAATGAATAATGAATGCCATAAAAACATCATCATCTTTGATGCCTTTCAAAAAACAGAGCTGGGAAGCGACGTCAGTGTCTTAATCCCTCGAGGATGAACTATGTGACATCATGCATCACAAAAGGTATTGCGTTGTTTGATTTTAATGTTTTCCCATTATTTTAAAATGATGAATGCATAATTGCACCCGAACAAGTTAATCTGCAGACTGTGCATTCTTTTTGGTGGGAGACTTCTTTTGGGTTTCTATATCTTGGGTTTAATTATCATCATGAAAAATTAAAATCCTCAGACCTCCATAGTGTTAAGAAAATATAACACGGAGGGTGTGAGCTAACACGAACAGGCCATGAGCCCCTCTATTATTGGGACCTTCATGGTGTAGAGAACATTCCCTGGTTAACGCAGGAGTAGTAGTCATGAAAAATGGACCACTAGTATAGACCTAGTAGTCTGTGGAGGAATCCTCTAATGAGCTATTGTCAGTGATGGTGTTGGTGACTTCATATGGAGGCCCATGGTGGTGGCCACCGGTGGGAGGCGACGCCCCATGATGGCACGCCAGAGGAAGGGAACTAGCTCACTAGATTGTGGTGTATCAAGAGAAGCTATTTACAATGTCGGCAACTGGACGTTGTGGATACGGTTGACCGATAGTGTTGTAGGGCCGCATACCCGGCACCGAGCCCCATCCCACTCGATGGGTTGTACTCACTCTACCACGGAAGAGGAGGCGCCCTGCGGGGTGATGGAAGTGGAAGGACTTGGCAACCAGCCACATCCAGCGAGGTGGACCGGTCTGCCTCTTGCAGATTAGGTGGGGGATAATCCCCTAGAGGGATGGACCCATACTGAGGGCCATACTAGAGTAGAATGGGTTAATATGCAACTCAGCGGGTAGGACCCTCGACCAACTGGGCTAGGTCATGCGAGGCCTGCTGTTCCTGGCCCACTGGACAGGCTAGACAAAACTGACCTCGACCCTCACCAGGTACGGTCATTTCTTTCATTATGAACATGGGTGTGTATGACCCCCGACCCGAGTTGGTCAGGTCAGTCTAACATAGTCGGACCAGGCCCCATCACAACCGACCCCCTGGTTACTAAAACATCTGTTAATGAGAACTGTGTGTCTAATTGACGATTTATTTGGGGAGGTGGGACCCTATCGATGAGAAAGATCTTTTGGAATGATTCACATTGTATTTTGTGATATTTGAGATCCAACGAAGTGATTGATGATCAGTTCTCCTAAGCACACTATATAAAAATCCCTGCAACTAGTTGAGACCTAATGACTGCTGACTTTTTCCCTAGTGGGATTCAACTCTTTGTGACTATGTAGCCCCACATTGGGAAAAACCTCTTTTAACTTTTTAGGCCCACTATATGTGATTATGATGAGTACCCTAGCTGGCCATGACTAGTGGGAAGAACCTCTCTATGACTTTGTAGGCCCATGGTATGTGATGGGGGTGGACAACCTAAGCAGTACAAGGTTATTGGGAAGCTCATCTTCGTGACTTCATAGGACCACTATACTCTCTAGAGGATGAGTTCCCTATCATATGATGTGTTCAGTGATGTGAATAATGAACCTATTGTTAGTAACCTATAATATACTTGGTGTGAGCTCTCGTCTGTTTCGTGCTTTACATTGAGAATTGGTGAGTGATATTTCCTTTTTTGGGGTCCCTACTATGTACTTTGTTACTCACCCCTACACGACCTTTTCTAACTTGTGTTGTGTCTGGTGCAGACGATTGACATTTTGACAGGAGTGCTTATGGAGACAGGACTGAAAGATGCTTCGATGGTGGACATGGTGGCCTTGGACCAGGCGGGTCCCAGTAGGACTGGTAAGAAAAGACATACTACTCCAGATTCTACTAACATCACTACCATCACGATTAGGTGGGGGTTTTCTATGGATGGGCATTAAATATTTCTTTTGTTCTTTATATTTATTTGTCTTTTTTGGGATTGTATTCTATCCCACTATCTTTTAGTTGTACTTGCACTCTGCCTTGTTTTAGTGGTACCGGTTTCCCCTTTTCAGTGTGTTGGTATGTGGTTGGGAATGCGTGTGCGTACACGTACTCAGGAAAATGCATCCCACATACAGATTGATGCCTTCGACGCTAGTCCCCAGCCCATGTCCTTATAGAGGCATTCTTGGGGTAATAACACCATGGGCCCCTGGGGGAGTGTCGTGAAAATATTGTATCAAAGGGTGGTTGATCCCCCCTCAAAGACATGAATTCTATATTTTGTTTTTTGGAAATATTGTTCATTGTTGCAAGTACAAAATTCATATTTGTGGATTCCAGTGTTTGTTTGGTTGTTGACATATCCGTACACTAGGAACATGTATTCTATTTTCATCACAATATATTAAAATAATGGTTGAATAAGTTCATTGTGTTTGAATAAGAGTTATCTCCCCAGTAATAACCTTCTAACTGTGGTACATCATGATCTATCTCAAGATGCATCGATTTAGACGACTAGCCTGGATCCCGACACGATTCCATGAGGATAGCCTTCCTAGTGATGAGGCATCCATTCCAGGAACAGTTCTAGTGATGGACACAACGGGTGGTGCACTAGTGTAACCACCTCCCGATGGTCAACATCTAATGTTAGCGGTTTCAGTAGAGGACGTTTATAGGCATAATTCCGCACATGAGATTCAAAAATAGATTCCTTTTAGTTTCTGGAGAGATATGGATCATCCGATTAGTGAGGACTGGATAGATGCTGTGACGCATGACTTCTGCTTTTGAGGATACTCCCTGACCATATGGAAATCTTTTTAGAGAGCATTCTATAGGGATCACTAGGGCAATGGTGGGGTTTGAAAATTAAAACACCCAATGGGGCGACCCTCACGTGGGTTGAAATTTAGATGGTTTTCAGGGTGGAGTTTTTTCCCATGACATTGCGCTCTATGCACATCCTGAAGCTACTCCACCAACAACTTACACTGCAGGTTTCAGATAACATTCCCGTTACTCCATAGTTATGATGCGAGCCCATTTCGTAAGGGCTCGAGACTTTGAACGGTAACTTAGGTGGGAGATTCGGGCTACGGTGGTGTCTCCCATCATCCCTACCTAGGATAGGATTCAAGAGAAACCCTTTCTAATGCATAGATTCTTATAGGAGTAGGAAACCATAGACAGAGCTACCAGTAGACCCCAATCATCAGATTCTTTGGCATGCATTAGACCACAGATGCGTGGGCCCAATTGTGCAAGGTCATTTATAGGCCGAACCCATGACATATGGATAGAAGTGTGAGGATCCCAATACAGAGGGAGTCCAATACGAGACATGATTCATCAACATGTGGTTGGGGAGGGACACATAGCTTGTGATTTCCTGACCCATCGTATAGATGAACAACAGACGGTCAAGGGGTCGTCGAGGCCGCGGTAGTGGTTCGAGAGATGAGGTATGCAAGGCGGCATATGTGGAAGGGGAGTCGGATGAGCTAAAGGAGCTGGGAAATGGTTTGAGGTGTTACCACTTCCCCCTAGGTGGTCCACCCTGACATCAGGGGTCAAATAGATAAGGGAGAGCTCATCTCCAGGATGCAAAGGCATATGACCACGACACTCTAGAGATGATTTGAGGTAAGATTTTGTGTCTTCTCCATCCTAGTTGCAATTCTTAAAGAAAAATGTTCTAGTAACTACATTCTTATCACAGATCTTGAAACACGTGACGTATTGTCAGCTATCGACTGTTCAAGGTTCTGGTGCTCTGTTAATGTGTATAGAAGCACTTGGGTCGAATCCTCGGTGATGATACTTTGTAATAGTCGTTTGTTTTAGTTGATTTTTTTATGATTGGGGGGTTTGTTTGTAGAACATAAATGAAGTGATTAATGATTGGTGTATGATTTAACAATTTGATAAATATTATGGTGAGTTCATTTTTAGAGAGTTATGCTTGTGATATCCTAGAACATTGTTTTATATTGCAGTTAATTTAACTCCAATTTCGAAAGATAATGTTGATTGAAATTACTAAGTGTTAAGGCATTAATCTGGGACTTAACTCAACTTAGTGTTCTAATCTCAATTAGATCTTGTTGATGGTAGTGTATTTATGGTTCTATTAATCTATGGAAACCACATGTTAAACAAAAAAGTCATTAATCCATGACATTTTAAGTCCAACATACACAATGTTATATTAAATAATATTCATCAAGAAAATACTCTCAATCATTTAACATCCCTAAATTTTGACTCACCCCAATAATATGTTTACTCAGCCATTGATATTAATAATAATCTGGTTTATATATTGATGATGATTAATTAATAGGAGAAGAAAAATAAAGGGATTAGAAAATAGTGTTATGTCAAACACACACACACGAACAACGACGAGAATTAAAAAAACAGACTTTAGATTGAATGAGGAAGCAAAAGAAGGGAAGGGAATTAAAATTTATTTAAACTATTTTAAGAACATTAATATGAAACTACAGAAGTTGGATGATAATAAGAGGTATTGAATAAGAAACATGAATTAAAATAGAATTACAAAAAACAAGCATACAAGATTACAAACGAAGAGCAACATAAAAGTGAAAGAAAAAAAATAGTGGATGAAGGGTATCTCAAGTGAAAAAATGGGTATGGAAGGTCCTCCAAAGACTTTTTCAAGGCTTTGGTCGTTCCAATATGTGCTCTTATCTTCCGAAATTCCAAACCCTTTGATGGAAAGGAGGGGGATGCATTTATAGCCCAGGGAAGTGGACTGTTTTCATTCCCAATATTTCCCCCCACATTCATCTCCATGTTGGCTATTCAGACAGCCGAATCTCGAGATATCTACGCCTTAAAAGTTTTAGATAATATAGTTTTCTGACCACTCTAAAAATTTAGAGTCATTTGGACATATGGAGCCAAATTAATGGCCGGCTGATTAAACAAATTTAATAATTCCATTTCTATCCAATCATTTTAAATTCAAAATGTGAAAGGGTTTTTGAATACGAAGATGCCTTTAAGGCAGAATTATTTATTCAACAAATTAGTCCACCTATAGTTCATATTTCACACTGAAAAATCTCATCTCTATTTGATGATTACATCATGAGATATGTCATGAATATTGTCCAGATTTTAATTCCTGTCCACAATGGTGGGATAGAATTGAATGATTTATTTGGTCCCATTGTTCTTGGGGTTGGGCCCTGAAATTTTTATCCAGGATTTTTTGGTTAATCACTAACATATGGTAGAGTTTCATAAAATTTGGGATTCGGGATTTAGACCAGTAACTCAATCATCATGGCTGGTCCAGTTTCATCACAAATTCATTGGGTCAATTTGTGTGGTCCATGTGATCCATCAAATGGAAGAATTTTCCCATGATCCTTTCTAATGAAATGTATTATATTGAATTCGGAATCCTACAAAACAAGAACCACACAATTTCAATCATTAGGGTTATAGTTATAAATTAAATCGTAAAAAGACGCAATTGGACTACTTCTAAAAATGCACAAAAATTATACTTATTATTAAAAGATTAATATTTCAAACAAATTATGCACATTTCATATAAAATAAGTAAAGGTGATATATAATAAGTCATGAATGTATTAATAACATCAACTCCCCCAAACATATTCTTTTGCATGTCCTCATGTTCAACAAATATAAAAACATAACAAAATCATTTTCACTCAGTAACAGATATTAAAATTTCGTTTTCACCCATCAGGGGAGGTTTAAACTATTTCACTAATCCATTTGTAATTCCACCACAAGTTGTAACAGAAACAACATTACCAAACTAATTCATTTATTCATGCTCAAACATAGTAATGGAAAATGTGGACACTCAAAACTCACACCACTCAAGATGATAAAATTCATTTTTGGTGGTTCACTCTTTCAACAACCAAAAGTGAAAATAATAGAGTTTGAAAGAGCTCTATGCTTCCAATCCCGATCCAAAGTGCACAATAATAAAGTGGTATTTTTAAGAGGTTTTTTGTGGCTATGGGGTGGTAGGAATATAATGTATAAGAGTGAGAAGAAGAGGGTAAAAACACCAATATAGAAAAAGCAATGCACATTTTTTTGAAATAAAACATGGATGGAAATGAAAACACATATTTACAAGGGAATGATTGTGTGAAGAAAAACACAATAGAGGATGAAAATTTTAAAGGGATTAGAAGATGTAATATTTACAAACCCCAAAACTTTTCCCAATGACATATGAATATAATTCAAGTGTTGTTTTCTTTTTTTTCTTTTTTTTCAAAAGTTGAACATGGAAAAGATCTCACAATAATATCTCAACCCAAGATTGATCTCCTAATGAAATAATTGTATTAGTTATAACAGGATCAAAGGTTGAGGATGTTTTATTTTTGACCTACCCAGGAAACAACCCAATTATTTTTTTTCACATTTTTTCTGAATTTTTTTTTATTTTTTTTTGATTATTTTGAACACTTGTCAATTACATTTACAAAATTACATAAATTAAAGTACATTACCTTCCCCAAAACACACTAAATGACAACCTCTACCCCACACTAAAATGTATACTTTCCCTCGACCATATAATAACACGGTGAAATCAACAAAGGGTACCCATAATGTAATCCAACACCCAGACACTTAAATTTCAAAAAATTATGAAATGAAAATCCATTTTGATATTGTGTGGGAAAAGGTATTGGGATTGAAATGTCTCTATCAAAGAAATGGTTTTCATAGGCTTGAAGGGGATTTCAAAAAGATGATTATTTTAAGAAGGTGATAAGAATAGAGACGGAGATATGAGATAAGAGAAGAAATTGTACCTAGAAGAGATTGAATGACATTATCTATTCTTCATTCCATATATAAATTAGTTATGATAATCAAAAATGGATTCTTGGGAGATCAAAAGAAATTCTAACTCGTAATACTAGAATTTTGGGTGGAGTGGAAGGTAACATACAGATTCCAGAATTAAAAAATTAATTTTTAGATTAAAAAACACAGTTCTCATAGTTAGCTTGGTAGGAAAATGTGGATTATTAAAATATGTCACCAAACTATTTGAATCTATAAATAGATCAATTATTTCCACTATGAAGGAGTACAATTTTTTTACCCATGTACAAACCATGAATACACTCCCAACATGGGATTCATTATTTTTACTAGAAGGGTGCACATTTTGGAAGATATATATCTATAAATGAAAGAATGAAAAGATAGTGTGTGAGATAAAATCCTTATAGGTTCCAAACAAGGGATCAATAAATAAATGGAATAATAATTTATAAAAAAAATCATTCAATTTTAATAAATCATTAATGGATGTTTAAGAGAATATTTAAAATAGATATTACATTAAATTCTAATTAATGGGAAAATTTTAAATAATGTCTTCATAAAAAATTCATATAAAAAATTATATTAATTCATAAATCATATGAAATGATGTTTTATATATTATAGAATATATATCAAAATTACCAAAAATAGGAAAAATGCTCATCTACCAAGACATACAATAGTTTCATTATATATGGACCTAACACTATTATAATTATAATAGGAATGTCAACACATGTTCTATCAACACTGGTCAAATAGGGAAAACCAACATCCAACTGATGATAAAATCTTCCAATACGTTTACGTTAGAGTTTTAAATCATCAATATATTGGTAGGGAAATTCTAGACTAGCATGTTTGTCCAAAATAACTCACTAAATGAGAAGTGTTTCATGTTCTCACACAATAATAAATAGAGGAAGATTTATTACAAAAAATTGAAATTAAAATTCCCTATTTTCCATTTCAATAAGATAATTTGTCTTTAAAATTCAAAATATAGGTTTTAATCCATTCAGTCATTTTTCATGAAAAAATCAATACATGTTTCTTGTCAAAAAATATATCTTTTATCTTCAATACCAATTTCACATCAATTTTTCAATGTCAATTTAAAAATTCCAACAATCCCAAGAAACCCGAAATCCATAAAAATGGGTGGGGGTACTCAAAATTTCAATCCAAAAAAAATTCAAATACTGATCCACTCTAAAGAGGGATTTTATAATTTAATGAAAATATATATCAATCATTCAATTTATAGTCAAATTAATTGAACAATCTTAAATTGAACCACATACTAAAGATCAAATGATTGTATAAAACAACACATGAAATGATAATGTAATATAAATTAAATAGAAAATTAATATAAAAGAATAAAACAAAGATTCATGTATCCAATCAAAGGTTTCAAGATTTATCAACAATAGGAAGATCTAATAAGACTTAAGGAAGAGAAAAGAATATAGAAAGATTGAATAAACAAGAGAAGAAATCATACCTAGAAGAGATCGAAAAACATTTTCCATTATTTAATCCACATGGAAATTGGTTAAGATAAGCTAAAATGAGTTTTAGGGAGATCCAATGTACTAGTAACTAATAATACTACAATTAATGGTGGAGTGATAAGTAATATAGGGGATTATGTATTTTAAAATTTATCTTCAGATTAATGAATATTTTACCACGTTTAGCTTGGTTGGAACACATGGATTATTATACTATGTGACCAAATCCTGTAACCCTATAATGGGTTGTATGACTTATACAAGGTCGGATTACAGTTTTTACACCCATTCCAAAACCATGAATACCCTCCTACATGTGTTTCATGAATTTCACTAGCTTGGTGCACAGTTTGGAAATACAGTCCGACTTATGCGAACAACACAAGAGTCATCCATAATATTTAAATTTATTCCACAAAAGACATGATAAAACACCAAAAATTGAATGATCATAAATTAAGTTCATGAAATACTTGAAGAAAATAACAAAATGTTAAAACCAATCCAAAATAGAGACATTTTATCCCAAAATTTCATGTCTACACGTATTTTGAAAAATAGATGAGGACACTTCAATCTCATTAGAAACTCTCTCCACCACGTCTCATGAAACTCAGAAACATGATTCCATAACACTTTAAAAAAAATAAATCATCCTCCCCCTATTTACCTTTTTTAGAATTAACTATACTAACTGCATGCTCAGTCAAAGATAAATCAGGATCAACATCATGATCACTCATGCACAAAAAATGAGTTGGAAATGAATGCTACATTCATAACTGATATATAAGGAACATTTTATGTAGAAAAACCAACTACTAGGGATGTGAAATATGTAAAGAAGATTTTTCCACCCACTAAAAAACCTCAAAATGTCCCAAAAATTGAGAAGAATGCTTCTATTTCATCCCAAGACATCTATGATACAAATGATATGAATCATTCAAGAATAACTTATCCGAAATTAAAAACACTATTGTTCTATGATTATTAACAACATAAGATTTATACTGACTCTTTCCCTTCAAAATTATATAATGAAACAACTAAATAATTGGTATCTCATTTTGAACAAATATTTTTCCATCCATTGAACATTCACCAATCTATGACCAACACATGATACATTTACAAGGGAAACCATAATTTCCACAAAATTAGCTATTCTTATACTGGAATAGTAAATATTATTATAGGAAAACACAACTAGTCCCAAATTGTAATCCTAATACCCACTAAAATCAGAGTTGCATGAATTTTACATTTCCACATGAATCTATATAGAGATGTCTTTCTATGAGTCCAACTATGGATGATATTCTATACTCAAAGGAAATTATGATCCCAATACCCATTGAGGTACTCTCCAAAATCATTAATTAAAACAATGAAATAATTTTGGAATAATAAAAAATGGAACTCATTGAAAATTAAAAATATACAATACA
The DNA here is from genome assembly GCA_963277665.1 of Viscum album. Lineage (NCBI taxonomy): Eukaryota > Viridiplantae > Streptophyta > Magnoliopsida > Santalales > Viscaceae > Viscum > Viscum album. The sequence continues at coordinate 902,161,771 of OY728122.1, read as the reverse complement.
TCAATATTTCCAAGATTCTAATCATTTGTTTCATCGAAAATGGTTATGAAAAGAATTAATTTTGTCATCTTATTGATCAAAACACATATTGAATTATTTATTCTTGGGATACACATCAACCCACCAAAATATACATATATATATATATATCATCCAACATCCACATTGGCACTCAAATTGGATGAATAAAACATAATCGTATATCTTTCATGGTCTTGAACTATTGGAAGAAATTAAAATGAGAGAAAAATAAGAAATTCAATGGTTCATAATTGGAAATATGAATCATCACATCATGTCATAGAACATCTTCAGGGTTCCAAGATGCACTACCCACTATTATTAATAGAATTATCCCATCACATCATGTCATAATTCTAAAAGTGATTAAAAATTATTCTAGAATATTAGAATGCCATATGTGTAGAAAGACATCTCATCAAATATCTTCCAACTATAAATAGAGTCTCTAATAGTATAGAAAAAATCCTAAAACTCCACTTCCTAAAGAATCATCTTATTATGAGATGAAGACAAATTAACACTATCTAAAACAACCTTGAACATGTTTCCAAAACATGAATAAAAATGAATAAATTTTTTTGATCTTGTTCCCCTTGTCCGATGATTATTTCATGGATTAGTTTGGATATTTTTTTCTCAAATCATATATGATAAAATTTCCTTTCCCTAGTTAGGGGAATTTTCAATGTCAAAATATTGTAGTTATTCAACCCATTTCTGTTATTTTTTATTAAATTATTTTTAAGAGAATATATAACTCATGCTCTTATCTTCTCAAGACTTAGGAATCCTTTCTCTAAAATGGTTGTGGCGGAAACTCTTTATATATGTAATCACAAGTGAATGTTCTTCTTCATGGGTTAGATATTTCATCACATGTGGCAAAGAGGTATTTCCCTATTGGAAATTAAATGATCACCCTATATAATAACACACCCCAAAATCAAACCTAATGCATCAAAAAAGACTATATTGTGTTGCCCAAACTCTATAAGAATCACAACTTAAAAATTAGTCAAAATATATTTCAACTAAAAAAATATTTTTTAACATTTATTATCCCATTAAAACATTACACAAATTTATTTTAGACAATTCATCATAGAATCCATTATTTAGAAGTCCTTAAGACATTCAATAATATCACTCTAAACCCATTAATCTCAGAATATTGTTAAAAATTCGTGGTGGATAAATATTAATAACCACATTCAACATTTCTGTATCTATTGAAATAATTTTTTTCATCACTATGTGTTATAAAAAAATTCCACAATACATAAATAACATTTTGATATATTTTTATAAAATTAGTAATTTCTCAATAAATCAATAACTACTATTTGATGAAGCACATTATCCACCTCGAACATAGATTAAACAAAAATGTTATCCACAAAGAGATACACAATATTATCAAGATATTCATTGAATATCTTATTAATTAAATCAATAAATTATTCCAGAGAATCATATGGGTAAAAAGGAAGAACAAGGTACTCAAAATTAATGTACCATCTCTAGAAGGCAGTTTTCAGTTTTTCAGAATTCTTTAGTCTAAATGGGTGGTAGCTAGACTGATAGTCTGTCTTCAAGAACAACTTATCCCATTTTAATTGGTAAATAATTTCATAAATCATTGGAAATAGATAGTTTTACTTTATCATGACTCATTTATGTATTATTAAATAAAATTAAAGTTAATGTGGCTTATTAGTTTTTATAGGAAAGAGAACAGACAATGCCAAAGGTAATGCAATTGGTTATATAATTACATTCATCATAATAAAATTTATATGAATCTTCAACTATTTAATTTATTCAGCTTCGATGTGGTAAGATGGAATAAATAATAGTTGTGTACCCAATAGTTAGTCAATATAAAACTATATGACCCTTACCGATGAAAACATGTTTTTCATAAGGAAAAATGTTGGTAATCCCAATAAAAAATAGATCGATATCATCACTAATGTACTATCACTCTAGATCAATAGACAAAATATATACAACATTAAAAACATATCTATAAGACGGGAATGATCTTCTCGACCTAGATTATCATTCTCCTATAAGACAAGGCTCACCCCATCAGAAAATGAAATATGGACCCATTGAAAATGATAATAGATTATGAATTTATTTTCAATGAACTAGTAAATTATTAAACATATGTCATGATGTTTCATTTTGAGAACTATAAAATCCCATGAATGTAAATTCTCTGACTAGGGGAACTCAAATGAAGCACATCAAAAACATGCATCTCTCTTCTTATATAGGTGTGATGTAATATAAATAACATAAGATAATAGCTTCATAGGAATATTTCTTATATTGAATACAAACAATTATATAAATCAATCTGATGCACCAATATCAAATAAAGTAGTCATCAAAGATAATAAAATTGTGTTTGTAAATCTGAATGTTTTTGGAACCATATATGCTTCCACTAGAGAATCTTCTCATAAATAATGAATCTTAATTAAGGATTCTTGTGGAAGGCATCCTTGAGTTCATGATGAATATAATGATTCTATATTAATTTTTTACCATAATGATCTCTCTCAACAACATAGAATAGAATTGACATTAAAAAATATACATGTGACCCATATGGCCGTAGGAACCTCATAATATGGGTGCCTCATTACAAACATATTTTAATTTCCCAGATATTACACAATGGTAGAAGATCAATGGGCCTCATCAGTAAACTAAATGAGATCTTGAAGAACCCTGATGTTGAAAATCACCATGAAAATCATCATGAATCCAATTTATTCCATTGAGTGGTGAATATTCTATACATATTCCTATGGATAAAATCCCTTACTTAATGAATAATATAATTGTTCCATATTTATTTTTTCTACTGATGATCTCGTTTATCTACATGGAGATGATTAGAAACCAAGGAACTTATGCATGTGACCTAAGGGTCCCTAGAAACAACATAATTTTGTTGGATTAGTACAAACCAATTTCATGTTCTCAGGGTTTCAACACTGGTATAAAATTAATGGTCTTATACCATGAAATATAGAAGGTATTAAAGAATAGTGGTGATGATAATAACCATGAAAATGATCATGCTTTTTATTTCATATGAATGAAATCCAAAAAATGACACATGAAGTGAAATGAAATCACATCAACACTAACCTACCCACCAGGTAAATTTAACCAATAAAATATTAAACCATAACATAAAAATAATGAGGTATATTCTACATGAAACCCATGGAATGAATATCTGATCAACACTTCATATCAAACCACTAAATATTATTCTGCTTATTTGATTCAATCACTAGTGAAACCCACAAAAGGTCAACAATACTTTTTCCATATTCAGTCTCTGTAAATTTATATTTCAAGGGTTTGAAGAACTCTATATCCTTGACCAATACAAATTATTAAGGATAGAACATCTTGGTGAAACTAAATCTAATGAATTTCCTCACAAAACCATCAGGATTCTTCACCATCACCAATATGTCCATGATATCATGCTATGCCCTTCCAACCTCACTATGGCACACTAATCCTTGATTGAATCTAGTGTTTCCATGTACTAATATAAAATTTCATCTATCCTATTCCAATAATAATATTCATCAATATCATATTATCAATAGAATGTTAGTGGATTTTTTTGAAGGAAACAGATGATATTAATTATAAATACATACCTACGAGGATCCACATATGATGCCTAATTACGAATTGGTGCATATTACAATCTCATATCTTATACTATACGTATGATAAAATCATCATTATTCTGTTCCATGGAAGGATTTTATCCAAATATTTCATCGGATATTCCGCTTAGATCTTATTCGTCTTTCTTCATGACAACATGATGTTATAAAACATAAAAAGAAAAAAATTAATATGTCCAAAAGGAACACAGTTCGACACTCAAAAAAGTGAAATTAGGAAAATTAATTACATCAAATATGAAAATAGGATAAGGATTTCAACAACCCTAAAGAAAATTAGGGAATATAATAGAATAAATCAATAATACAACTTTAAAAGACCACCCATGGTGTCTTAGGATCACTATGGTGTTGCATTTAAAAGAAATCACTTGTAACTACCTCCAAGGTCACGACATGGTTACTCAAATGGCATAGTAACATCATGGAATGATTCTTAACAAACAACTATAAAACAACATTTTCAGAAACCTTCCCATATACCATGGTACCATAATACTAAATCCAATAATGACATATCTAGAAGGATGTTCATTATCCCAATGGGTTTGTGACTAGAACATATATCATAGAAGATAATTGTTGGATTATTGTTTTCACATAATGAATGCGAGAATCCCCTAAAAGATTTTATAATCAAAAAAACAATACACACAGATAACAATACAATATTTCAAATTATTATATAAATCTAATGTACAAATACAAAGTACTAGAAAATTAATGATAATTCCAAAAAACCCATGTACCAAATGGATGTAGCTCTAACAAATTAAAGGATCATCAAAAAAAAAGTTTGATCATTACCCGTGATCAACCCTCAGAGAGAAAAATCTAGAAACACATAAAGGAAATGTTAGTGTGTGAGCTAAATGATTAGTACCGTCTCACCAAGAGTTCCGTAATAAGATTTCATAATTATTAACTAAACAATTTATTCAATATTAACAAGAAGGAATGGAACTAAAATATTATTTTTTTAAAAGGATTTTAATTCCATTTAATTGAATCATTATAAACAATTTCTGAAAAATAATTTTATATAAAAGTTTTTTATAAATTAATAGCACCTATGGAATGTGGTTTTATAAACAGTGGAATATATATCAATAAAATGAAAAATTGAGAACATTTTCATCTTGAAATAGGTATAATTATTCGTGGATATGGTATCCTCACATGCTCATATAGTGTTAAAATAATGTGAAAAGACGTCCCTTGGACACTAGTGAAATAGGACAAAATATCAACTTATTGTGGATGTGATCTAACAATAATTTTATTTAAGAGTTGTATAGTGTCATCTAATTTCTCAGTGAATTTCAACATTAAATTTTTATACTTTTTAATTAACCACCAATCTAGTCATGTCTGTGATAATAATCTATAAATAATGAAATAATTTATTTCAAAAGAGTCTAAAATACAACTTCCACGTTTCCGAATTAAAATTTCAAATTTGTATTTGGAATCCATAAATTAGTTTTTTAATTAATTAATTCATTTTTTAAGATAAAACTAGTACAAGGATCATTACTAATTATTTTAAACCATTTTATCCAAAATAAAAATTTCAAATTAGTTTTTATAATCAAATCCTCAATTATATAATATCCAAATCATAATCCAATTCGCAATAAATTTCAGATTTCAATAAATTATAAAGCCATAAAAATATCTGGTCTTGATCCACACCAAATCGTTTTTTCAAAATTTAATTGAAATAAAATCTAAAAATTCAATGAATCAGTGTTTAAATAAATTGCTCATTCAGAAACAGAACCACCACAAATAGATCATATGATCACATAACAGAACACTAAAAATAGTAAACTCCAGTGAAGAATGATTGAAAAATATATCAAAAAATGAAATCATTATTAAATATCCTAATAATATTGAGTTTTTATACCTCAAAAATATGATGATATGAAAACTCCAAGTAATATATAAGAGATAGACAGTGAAGAAAAGATATAAAAATTCATACTTGGAAGAGATCGAACGACTTTTTACTTCTATTGATCTACAATGAATTATTTCTGGAGGAGTAATATTAGTAAATGGGATCTATAATAAATACGGAATTCATAACACCATGATATAAAATTGATATCAATGATATACATGATTTCTTGATTTGTAAAATTAATTTAACGAATTAAAAAACACTTTCCCATGGTTAAATAGAAATACCCATATAGTTTATCAAAACCCTAAACCAAACTATTCCCCCTTGTAATGGGTGTACAGTTACTAATTATTGTGAACAAATTTTTTCAAAACATTCTCAAATCTTTCAAAACCCCATTACGTGTGTTTGCATGATTTTCTTGAGCTATATACACTTTAGGTAAACAATGAGAAAACCATGCACAGCTCAAAAATCATTAAAAATTTTAAATTGATTTCAAAAAACATTACAAATGAGCCTGAACTAATGAATTAACAAAGAGTTGGGTCAAGGTGTTCCCAAAAATAGAAACATGATGTAAAATTATAATAGAATTGTATACAATGATGGAAAACATGAGTCGGGATCAAATGATTCTAAATTATAGTTGATGGATGTATTCCCATTAACATTTTCATGTTTTATATTCAAGACTCCCTAATTATTAATTTAGATCAATTTAAATGAAATTACATTTAGAGGAAAACATGTAGATAATGTTTCGATTTTGGGGGTTTCTAGTTATAAATTTACCATCAGAGCTACTTTTTTTGGGATTTTTTTTCTGTTGTGTATTATAAGATAGGATCCTACATTAATTTAGAAAATGATTATTTTTTCCCATGGATATCCACAATTAATCAAGGGTGTGGGTGGGTTCCAAACTATATATATAGTTGTGAGAGACTAAAATAGGTATTATATACTCTACTACCATATATCATTCATTTTCAATAGGTTATTGATGGTTCATGAATGACATGAGATAAATAAAACTTGGGACAGTCTCTATTAACAAGATTAATGTAATTTATCTACAATATAATGTTCAATAGCTACACCAGTCATGGTTATAGATTAAATGTTTAACTTAATATAAATAGTTTTGTAACTTATGTTGAAAGAAATACATATTCCTCGTTGAACCCCCTTAAAATAAATTCATATGATATATATATTACACTAAATTATTTTTGATTCGAGTTTAGAGAATCCATGGGAGATTTTAACCAGGTCTATATGTCCTAATACTTTTATTAATGGTTGAAATATCATCCCATTATCTACTATCGTTTTAAATGATTTATTTTTTAGTATGAAAATAAACAGAATTAAAATTTATTCTTATGAAGTTGAATATCAAAACATCTAGATCTATGTAATATATTGTGGATAGTTCATCAATGGTAATTAATAATCTTTGAAATGTTTTACTTAATTAGATTATGGAATTACAATAATATATAAACTGATGGATCTGATATATAATTGGTAGACCAATTTATAGATAGTATTCATTGGGCTTTGATTGATCCTATTTTTCAATGGTTCCTCGTGATTGAGCATTGTTCTAGTATTTAATTTTTCTCGATGTTTTAAAATTTTTCACTCTGTTAGAGATCAAGTAAAAATTGTGGAATGAACAGAAATAAAATAATTGGTATATAGATTTTTGTCATAAATTTTATGATTATAAATCCTTAGTATTTTTCCCTCATTGATGTAAACAATATTTCAACATAAATATTTTTAGAATTTTCATTATTTATAGTTTTTTTCATCCTCAAAGACCACTAATATTTTGGAATAATAATGAGATGTGATTTTTTTTAATAAAATAATTATATTCAATCATAAAAACTGATAATATTGTTTGGTGCCTCAACTATATTATGATATTTGTTGTAATGGATTATATTATATTTGTAGCCCAAAATTATTGGGCTAGGTGAAACGAATGACAGTGTTTTTGTTATTAAAATATTTTGTTGTATTTTGAGTAGATATATCCATGGAATTTTATTGTTTTTATTTTATGGAATATATTACACCATTATTAATTAATAATTAATAAATATGTATTATAATGTCTCAGATTGGGAGATGTGAAAATATTTATGTGCATATAACTTGCCATGGATTCTAAATCATTCATTTTGTATGTCATGAGTGGAATTAGTTTTTGGTATTTTTAATTAGTTATTAGGGAAACGGATTACATGATATGATTAGATATATCAATTCATGATTGGTAGGTTATAACATGGGATCTAGAGCTGGAAATATTGGGATTCTGATTTGTCCAAACATTTGACTTAAAATTAAGGTTGAATATGTCATTTAAGATAACTATAATGTTCTATTTATATTTGATAATGTTGAATATATTTTCTAGTATGTACCTAAATATAATTATCATTAATAAACCACAACTCAACCATGTGATATATTATAAGTAATGGATTCTTTTATTTAATTGTAATTACATTTTCTGTTACATATTATGTATTTTACAATGGTTATTAATATTGGGAATCATGATTCACTCAAAGATGGTTCCCTTAAATCGATATTTATTACATTTTTTCTATATGGGTTCGGTTTATTTGGGATTTGGTAGAATTGTTTATGTATGTAAATATTATTCACTTTGGAAACATTTTAGGAATTTCCTAAAATGAGTATACAAAAAAAATTATTTAAGACTATTTGGGATATATTTGACCCATTTCAATCCTATGAGTAGTTTGTAGGATGCCGTCCAATTGTAGATTTCCCCCTCTTTAAAATAGGGTTTCGAAATGAAGAGGTTATTTTAAATTGGTTGATTTTACATTGAATTAATTTAGGGGTTTTTTTCAAGATTATGTATATAGTTATTCATTTTGATTTACTGAATTTGATTAAATTTTTTATTGGTTGGTTGGATGTAATGAAATTAAATTTTCATAATTCAGAGTGTGGATTATTAGTTATTTAAAGAGGGAAATATTTTAAATTTTACTTGATATCAAACTCATAAATTTTTTATCGATTCATTTAACACTTAATATTTATATACCATTAGGTATAAATTATATTGGTTACATGATAGTATTAATTAATGGTAAATTTAATATTAATAAAAAAATAAATTTTTTTCCATGATCTTGTCTATATTATCTTTTAAAAGATTCCTCATATTTAAACTCTAAAACACTGTTTCTATCAGTATGATAAGAACATTTCAATGAATAGACTTTGTTCAAATACAATTCTACACTTTCAATGATTGAGAGTTTGAGAAAATAAATTCATGTAAAAATATAATAATATTATTGTTTGTGGGAACTATTGTAGAATGTGTGTGGATATTTTGTTATGATGAGGAATTCATGATAATATTGAGTGGAGGTTTTAAATGATATTGAAAAATATTAGTGGGTTATTTTTAAATGATATAAAATTAAAAAAAATTATTTAGTGTTTATTTATTTTTCTTAATGATGCTTATTTAATTTTTTTAGGGAATATACAAGGAATTAGATTCTCATTCAACCAAAAATTTATTACAAAATTTTCAATTTATCGTATATCTTCTATGGTTATAACCATTAGTGGAAGTAGTAGACATTGAGAAATCATTTGATTCTCCACAAAATGGATTTACTTGTTGTTGTTCATTAAATATTTCATGTTAATGATTGAATTTATGACTGTGGAAGGTGATGATATAATCTAAAAATAATATAAAACAATTAATTTTTTAATCTCTTTCTAGTACCACAAACTTCAATTAATTTTTATTAATCTATCCAATTCCTTTCATAATAAAATAGGAAACAAATTGGAATGAAATAATTAAAATTATTAGTAGTTTGAAATATTATTATTATTAGCTATATGGGCATAATTTATTCAAAAATTTACTTACAAAGGATATTATTTTTTATTTATTGTTCGGGGTTATAATTAAAATCTCTTTCATCCCACGACATCCTTAATTATTTATTAAAGAAAAATTCTATTTTCATACTATTTTTAATTATCAGATACAGTTTTCAAATGATGAATGAAATTAAGGGTAAAATGGTGGTAATTGGATAATTTATTAAATATAATTTTTTTGGAAATATATTACCAATATAAAAATTTATTTTAATTAAATTCATATAAATAAGTGAATTTTATAATTCAATTAATTCTAATTTGATATATGAGCCATTATATTAAAATATTGTTGAATGGAATTTTGATTGTTTCGTTTCATAAAACCAAATAATAATGAATTTCTATGGATTTGTGGGTTTGATATAGAATGTGGTGGTCATACAGTGGATAGATATGTGATTCAGAAATGTTGATGTTACATACATTATGTGTGTGGGTGTGGAGGTTACCATAATAGTGTTTTGACATTGAGTTAGATGTTTTAGTTTGTCAGGGTTGGCCATTAGAAATTTTTTTCTATACATGTGGGGATTGGGTCACCATAGTATGTAAAATAGATTTTTTGGACATATTGGGTTCAATGATGGCTTGATACATGTTTTTTGCATGAAAACCCATTTTGTAATGACTAGAGTTAGTATGATGCTATGTTAGGGAATTTGATTTATCACAATTATAGAATATGGATCTGGTATTCACTATAATATAGTGGTGTATCAGTTGAGGAAAAAACAACCAAACACATTCATCATTTCCATAGTGTTTGTTTATGGTGGAAATATTTTTTACAATAAAAATTGTAAGAGATTTTTTTCAAGGCATTGATGGTGGTAAAACAATATTTATAAATAAAACGAAATTATATATCTTATAACATGAATTGAAAATTTCACATTGACCAAAAAACAATCGTATTTTTTAAGACCCATCCCCTGTGGGATAGCTTATAAATCACTATATTTTTAAGGACTGACATAGAATATGAATTAATTGAATTTTCTAGAACATTAACTCACATATTCACGGTTCTCTTTTTCCACCACTAATTTCTATTCTCCTTGTTCATCCTCCTCCCTATATTTTTACATTATGGTGATCCTCTATTTAGGGATGGGGTTTGGGAATATATTTTTGGAAGTTTTTTATGCTTTGATTTTGGTGGTAATTCCTTTAGTTTTGTAATATTCATGAACATTAATTTGTTCATTGGGATTTTCAAACATCTATACGATGTAGTGTATCATGAATATGTAATTCTGGTTGTACACCCTTGGAAATTTCATGCTTCGGAATTTATATGGAAGAATAGAATGGGTTAACGTAATTATAAAAAGAAATAAATTTATAAATAATTAGAGGTGATTTGGGTTCTCACATGTTATAATGTGTATTTTACAATTTCATTGAAGGGTATACATTTTCTAATCTGTAGAAAAACATCTTGGATGTTTACAGTTTTATATGATTTATTATTATTGTGATGATTGAACCATTTTGTGGTGACTTCTTGAAATAACAATTAATATAATTATATGAACATTTATATGGATAATGAATAATTATCCTCTGAAAATATATAAATGATTTATTGTACACAAGAACATAATGATATAATGTGGTAAAATATCATCCTTTTACCAGAATTTTATATCAAATTTGTACACAAGAACATAATGTGTTTCATGATTTTCACTAGCATGGTGCATGATTTTGAAATATAGTCTGACTTCTACAAACAACGCAAGAGTCATCCATAATATTTAAATTTATTCCACAAACCATATGGGAAAACCCCCAAAAATTAATGAACAAAAATTAGGTTCATGAACTACTTGAAAAAAATAACTTAATGTCAAAACCAATCCAAAATAGAAACATTTTATCCCAAAAATTCGTGTCAACACATATTTTGAAAAATAGATAAGGACACTTCACTCTCATTAGAAACTCCCTCCACCACGTCTCATTACACTCAAAAACATGATTCCATAACAGTCCAAAAAAAATAGATCGCCCTCCCTCTATTTACCTTTTTTAAAGTCAACTATACTAACTGGATGCTGAGTCAAATATAAATCGAGATCAACATCATGATCACTCTTCCAAAAAAAATGAGTTGGAAATGAATGATACATTCATAGCTGATATATAAGGAACATGTTATGTAGAGAAACCAACTATTATGGATGTGAAATATGTAAGACGATTTTCCCCCTATACAACAACCTCAAAATGCCCCAAAATTTAAGAAGAATGCATCTATTTCATCCCAAGACATCGATGATACAAATGATATGAATCATTCAAGAACAACTGATCCCAAATTAAAAACTCCAGTGTTATATGATTATTAGCAGTATAAGATTTGTACTGACTCTTTTCCTTCTAAATTATATAATGAAACAACTAAATCATTGGTATCTCCTTTAGAACAAATATTTTCCCATCCATTTAACATTCACCAATCTATGACCAAAACATGATAGATTTACAAGGGAAATCATAATTTCCAAAAAAATAATTATTATTATACTGAAATGGTAAATATTCTTATAGGAAAACACAACTAGTCCCAATTGGTAATCCAAATACCCACCAAAATAAGGGATGCCTGAATTTTACATTTTCACATGAATCTATATAGAGATCACTTTATATGAGTCCAAATATGGATGGTATTCCATACTCAAAGGAAATTATGATACCAATACCCATTGAGGGGCTCTTCAAAATCCTTAATTAAATATGTGAAATAATTTTGGAACAATAAAAAATGGTACTCATTGAAAATTAAAAATATACATTACATCAATATTTACAAGATTCTAATCATTTGTTTCATCCAAAATGGTTATAAATGGAATTAATTTATTCATCTTATTGATCAAACTAGATATAGAATTATCTACTCTTGGGCTAAACAGCAACCCACCACAATATATATATATATATCATCCAACATTCACATTGGCACTGGAATTGGATGAATAAAACTTAATCGTATATCTTTCACGGTCTTGAACTATTGGAAGAAATTAAAATGATAGAAAAGTCATAAATTCAATGCTTTATAATTGGAAATCGGAATCATCAACTCATGTCATAGAACATCTTCGGGGTTCCAAGATGCACTACCCACTAGTATTAATAGAATTATCCCATCACATCATTTCATAATTCTAAAAGAGATTAAAAATTATTCTAGAATATTAGAATTCCATATGTGGAGAATGACATCTCATCAATTTTCTTACAACTATTAATAGAGTCTATATTGTTATAGAAAAAATACTAAAACTAAAGTTCTTAAAGAATCATCTTAACATGAAATGAATACAAATTAACACAATATAAAACAACCTTGAACTTGTTTCCAAAACAAGAATAAAAATCAATATTTTTTTTTGATCTGGTTGCCCACGTCTGAAGATTATTTCAGGGATTTTTTTGGATGTTTTTTTCTCAAAGCATCTATAATAAAATTTCCTTTCCCTAGTTAGAGGAATTTTCAATGTCAAAATATGGTAGTTATTCAACCCATTTACATTGGTTTTTATTAAATTATTTTTAAGAGAATATTTAACTCGTGCTCTTATCTTCTTAAGACTTCGGAATCCTATCTCTAAAATGGTAGTGGCTGAATCTCTTTAGATATGTAATAACAAGTGAATGTTCTTCTTCATGGGTTAGATATTTCATCACATGTGGCCGACAGGTTGTTCCCTATTATAAATGACACGAACACCATGTATAATAACACAACCAAAAATCGAACCTAATGCATCACAAAATACTATATTGTGTTTCCCAAACTCTATAAGAATCACCACTTGCACATTAGTCAAAATATATTTCATCTAAACAAAATTTATATAACATTTATTATCCCAATAAAACATTACACAAATTTATTTTAGACAATTCATCAGAGAATCCATCATTTAGAATTCCTTAAAAAAATTCAATAATATCAATCTAAACCCATTAATCTCAGAATCATGATAAAATTTTGTGGTTAATAAATTTTAATAACAACATTAAACATTTCTATATCTATTTAAATACTATGTTTCATAGCTATGTGTTTTAAGAAAAAGATTCTACAATCCATAAATAACATTTTGATATATTTTTATAAAATCAGTAATTTCTCAATAAATCCATAACTACTCTTTGATGAAGCACATTATCCTCCTAGAACATAGATTAAACAACAATGTTATCCACAAAGAACTACACAATATTATCAAGATATTCATTGAAATTTTTATTATTTAAATCGATAAATTATTCCATAGAATCATATGGGTAAAAAGGAAGAAAAAGGTACTCAAAATGAATGTACCATCTCTAGAAAGAAGTTTTCAGTTTTTCAGAATTCTTTACTCTAAATAGGTGGTAGCTAGACCGATGGTCTATCTTCAAGAACAACTAATCCCATTTCAGTTGGTAAAAAATTTCAGAAATCATTGGAAATAGATAGTTTTTATTTATCGTGACTCAATTATGTCTTCAAAAATTAAAATAAAGTTAATGGGGCTTATTAGTTTTAATAGGAAAGAGAACAGAAAACACAGAAGGTAATGCTATTGGTTATGGAATTACATTCATTAAAATAAAATTTTTCTGACTCTTCAACTATTTAATTTATGCAGCATCGATGCGCTAAGAGGGAATAAATAATAGTTGTGCACCCAATAGTTAGTCAACATAAAACTATATGACCCTTACCGATGAAAACATGTTATGTTATATGAAAAAATGTTGGGAATCCCAATAAAAAATTGATGGATATCATCACTAAGTTACTCTCTCTGTAGATCAACAGACAAAATATACATAACATTAAAATCATATCTATAAGATGGGCATGATTTTCTCGACCTGGAGTATCATTCTCCTAAAGGACAAGGCACACCCCATCATACAATGAAATAGAGAGCCCTTGAAAATGATAAGTGATTATGGATTTATTGTCAATGAACCAATAAATCATGAAATTTATGTCATAATGTTTCATTTTGAGAACTATAAAATCCAATTTAAGTTAATTCTATGATTAGGGGAACTCAAATGAAGTACATCAAAAAACTGCATCTCTCTTCTTAAATAGGTGTGATGTAATATCAATAACATATGATAATAGCTTTATAGGAATATTTATTATATTGAATACAAACATTTATATAAATTAATATGATGCACCAATATAAAATAAACTATTCATCAAAGATAATAAAATTATGTTTGTAAATATCAATGTTTTTGGAACCATATACGCTTCCACTAGATATTCTTCTCATAAATAAAGTTTCATAATTAAGGATTCTTGTGGAAATAATCCTTTAGTTCATGATGAATATAATGATTCTATATTACATTTTTACCCTAATGATCTCACGCAACTACATAGAGTATAAATGACATTAAAAAAATATTCATGTCACCCATATGTCTATAGGAACCACATAATATGGTTGCCTCGTTACAAACCTATTTCACGTTCCTAGATATTCCACAATGGTAGAAGATCAATGGGCCTCATCAGTGAACTACAACAGATCTTAAAGAACCCTGATGTTGAAAATCACCATGAAAATCATCATGAATCATATTTATTCCACTAGGTGGTGAATCTTATATACATATTCTTTTGGATAGAATCCCTTACTTCATGATGAATATAATTGTTCCATAATTATTTTTTCAATTGATGATCTCGTTTATCTACATGTATTAGATTAGAAATCAAGGAACTTATGCATGTGATCTAAGGGTCCCTAGAAACAACATAATTTTGTTGGATTAGTACAAACCAATTTCATGTTGTCAGGGGTTCAACGATGGTATAACATTAATGGGCTTATACCATGAAATATAGGAGGTATTAAAGAACATTGGTGATGATAATAACAATGAGAATGATCATGATTTTTATTTCATACGAATGCACTCCAAAAAATTACACATGAAGTGAAATGAAATCACATCAACACTAACCTACCCACCAGGTAAATTTCACCAATAAAATCTTAAACCATCAAAAAAATACTGATGTATATTCTACATGAAACCCATCGAATGAATATCTGATCAATACTTCATATCAAACAACAGAATATTAATCTTATTATTTGATTCAATCACTAGTGAAAACCAAAAAAGGTCAGAAATA
This sequence comes from Viscum album, assembly GCA_963277665.1. NCBI lineage: Eukaryota > Viridiplantae > Streptophyta > Magnoliopsida > Santalales > Viscaceae > Viscum > Viscum album. Next base: position 902,145,957 of record OY728122.1, on the reverse strand, counting down.
CTTTTTCTATATTCAATCTCTGTAATTTAATATTTCTAGTGTTTGAAGAACTCTATACCCTTGACCAATACAAATGATTAAGGATAGAACTTCTTGGTGAAACTAAATCTAATGCCTTTCCACCCAAAACCTTCAAGATTCTTCACCATCAACAATATTTCCAAAATATAATTTTATCCCCTTCCAACCTCACTATAGCACACCAATCCTTGATTGAATCTAGTGTTTCCATGTACTAATATAAAATATCATCAATCCTATTCCAATCATCAGATTAAATAATAACATATTATCATTAGAATGTTAGTGGATTTTTTTGAAGGAATTAGATGGTATGAATTATAAATACATACCTATGAGGATCCACATCTAATGCATAAATATGAATTGGTGCATATTACTATCCCATAGAATCTACTATACGTATGATAAAATCATCATTAATCTATTCCATGTGAGGATTTTCTCCAAATATTTAATCAGATACTTCCCCTTAGATCTTATTCGCATGTCTTCATGACCGAATGATGTTATAAAACATAAATAGAAAACAGTGAATACGTCCAAAAGGAACATAGATTGACACATAAACAAGAGAAATTAGGAAAATTAATTACATCAGATATAAAAATAGGATAAGGATTGCAACAAAACTAAAGAAAATTAGGGAATATACTAGAATAAATCAACAATACAACTTTACAAACCCTCCCATGGTGTCTTAGAATCACTATGGTGTTGCATTTTCAATAAATCACTTGTAACTACCTCCAAGGTTGCGACATGGTTACTCAAATGGCATACTAACATCACAGAATGATTCTTAACAAACACCTATAAAACAACATTTTCAGAAACCATCCCATATACCCTAGTACCATAATACTAAATCCAATAATGACATATCTAGAAGGACGTTAATTATTCCAATGGGGTTGTGACTATCACATATATCACACAAGATAATTGTGGGATTATTTTCTTCACATAATGAGTGTGAGAATCCCCTTCAAGTTTCTATAATATAACAAACAATACACATAGATAACAATACAATATTTCAAATTGTAATATAAAACTAATGTACATATACAACATACTTGAAATTTAATGATAATTAAAAAAACCCATGTACCAAATGGATATAGCTCTAAAAAATTAAAGGATCAAGAACAAAAAGAACCTTTAGGTTGATCATTACCCTCGATCAACCCTCAGAGAGAAAAATATAGAAACACATGAAGGCAATGTTAGTCTGTGTGCTATATGAGTAGTACCATCTCACCCAGAGTTTCCTAATAAGATTTCATAATTATTAACTAAACAATTTATTCTATATTTATAAGAAGGAATTGAAGTAAAATAATATTTTTTTAAAAAGGATTTTAATTCCATTTAATGGAAACATCTTGAACAATTTCTGAAATATAATTTTTTATAATTTTTTTTTATAAATTAATAGCACCTATGGAATGTGGTTTTATAAACAATGGAATATATATCAATAAAATAAAAATTTTAAAACATGTTCATCTTGAAATAGGTATAATTATTAGTGGATATGGTATCCTCACACGCTCATATAGTGATAACAAAAATGTGAAAAGAAATCCCATGGACACTAGTGAAATAGGATGAAATATCAACATTTTGGGGATAAGATCTAACAATAATTTTATGTTAGAGTTGTATAGTGTCAGCTAATTTCTCGGTGAATTTCATCATTTCATTTTTAAACTTTTTAATTAACCACCGAACTAGTCATTAATGTGGTAAAAATCAATAAATAATGAAAAAAAATTATTTCAAAAGAGTCTAAAATACAACTTACCCATTTCCCAATTAAAATTTACAATTTTTATTTGGAATCCAAAACATTGTTTTTTAATTAATTCAATAATTTTTAATATAAAACTAATATAAGGTTCATAAATAATCAGTTTAAACAATGTTTTCCAAAATAAAAATTTCAATTTAGTTTTTCTAATCAAATATTCAATTATATCAAATCCAAATCACAATCCAATTCACTATAAATTTCAGATTTCCATAAATTATAATTCCATATAAATCTTTGGTCTTGATCCACCCCAATTTTGTTTTCAAAATTTAATTGAAATAATATCTAAAAAACCACTGAATCTTTGTTTAAATAAATTGTTCATTCATAAACAGAACCACCAAAAATAGATCATATGATCACATAACAGAACACCTAAATCAATAAACTCCAGTGAATAATGATTGAAAAATATATCCAAAAATAAAATCATTATTTAATATACTAAAAATATTGAGTTTTTATTACTCAAAAATATGATGATCGGAAAACTCCAAGTAATATATAAGATATAGATAGTAAAGAATCGATATAAAAAATCATACTTGGAAGAGATCGAATGACCTTTTCTTTCTATTTACCTACAATGAAATATTTCTAGAGGAGCTAAATTTGTTAATGGGATCGATAATGACTAGGGAATTCATAACACCATGACATAAAATTGAGATCAATGATATATAAGGTATCATTATTTTTAAAATTAATTTTACAATTTAAAAAACACTTTCACATTGTTAAATAGAAAGTCCCATGTAGTTTATCAAACCCCCAACCCTAACTATTCCCCCTTGTAAAGGGTGTACAGTTATTAATTGTTGGGAACAAATTTTTTCAAAACATTCTAAAATCTTTCAAAACCTCATTACTTGTGTTCTCATGATTTTCTTGAGCTATATGAACATTTTGGAAAACAATGAGAAAACCATGCACAGCTCAAAAAGCCTTCAAAAAATCAAAATTTAATTATAACAACATTACAAATGAGCCTTTACTAATGAATTAACAAAAATTTGGTTCATGGTGTTCCCAAAAATAGAAACATGATGTAAAATTATAATAAAATTGTATACAATGATGGAACACATGAGTTGGGATCAAATTATTCCTAATTATAGTTTATGTATGTATGTCCATTAAAATTATCATGTTTTTTATTCAAGACTCCCTAATTATTAATTTAGATCAATTTAAAAGTCATTATGTTTAGAGGATGACATCTAGATATTGTTTCAATTTTGGTGTTTTGAAGTTATAAATTTACCATCAAAGCAACATTTTTTGGGATTTTTTTTCTATTGTGTATTATATGATGGGATCCTACATTAATTTGGAAAATGATTATTTTTTCCCATGGATATTAGCAATTAATAAAGGGTGTGTATGGGTTCCCAACTATATATATAGTTATGAGAGACTAAAATAGCTATTATATACCCTACTACCATATATCATTCATTTTCATTAGGGTTTTGATGGTTCATGAATGACATGAGATAGATAACACTTGGAAAAGTCTCTATTAACAAGATTAATGTAATTTATCTATAATATAATGTTCAATAGCTATACCTTTCATGGTTATTCATTAAATTTTGAACTGAATAGAAACCATTTTGTGACTTATGATGAAAGAAATACATATTCCTCATTGAACCCCCTTCCCATAAATTCATGTGATATATAAATTACACTATATTGTTTTTTTCGAGTTTAGAGAATCCATGAGAGATTTTAACAAGGCCTATATGTCCTAATACAAATATTAATGGTTGAAATATCGTCCCCACATCTACTATCTGTTTAAATGGTTTATTTTTAAGTTTGACAATAAACAGAATTAAAATTTATTCTAATGAAGTTGATGATCATAACATCTATATCTATGTAATATATTGTGGATAGTTCATCAATGGTAATTAATAATCTCCAGAATGTTTTCATTAATTATATTATGGAATTCCATTAATGTATAAACTGAAGGATATGATATATAATTGGTAGACCAATTGATAGATAGTATTCATTGGGCTTTGATTGATCCTATTTTTCAATGGTTTCTAGAGTTTGAGCATTGTTCTGGTGTTTAATTTTTCGTGATGTTTTAGAAATATTCACTATATTATAGATCAAGTAAAAATTGTGGAATCAACAAAAATAAAACAATTGTTATAGAGAGTTTAGTCATCAATTTTATGATTTGAAATCCTTAGTATTTTTCCCACATTGATGTAAACAATATTTTAGCATAAATATTTTTAGAATTTTCATTATTTATAGTTTTTTTCATCCTCCAAAACACAATTATTTTAGAATAATAATGAGATGTGATTTTTTGTTTTAATAAAATCATTATATTCAATCATAAAAAATTATAGTATTGTGTGGTGAATAAACTATATTATGATATATGTTGTAATGTATTATATAATATCTGTAGCCTAAAATTATTGGGCTAGGTGAAACTAATGATAGTGTTTTTGTTATTAAAATATTTTGGTGTATTTTGAGTATATATCTCCTTGAAATTTTATTGTTTTTATTTTGAGGAATATATTACACCATTATTATTTAATATTTAATAAATATGTATTATAATGTCTTATATTGGGAGATGTGAAAATATTTTTGTTCCTATAACATTCCATGGATTATGAATCATTCATTGTGTATGTTAAGAGTGGAATTAGTTTTCGGTTTTACATTGTAGTTATCAGAGACACGGATTACATGATATGATTAGATATAGCTAGTTAATATTGATAATTTATAACATGGGATCTAGAGCTGGAAATATTGGGATTCTGATTTTTCCAAACATTGGACTTCAAATTATGGTTGAATATGTCATTTAAGAGAACTATAATGTTCCATTAATATTTGATAATGTTCAATATATTTTCTAGTATGTACCTAAATATAATTATCATTAATAAAACACTAGTAAACCATGTGATTTATTATATGGAATGGATTATTTTATTCATTTTTAATTATAGTTTTTGTTATATATTATGTATTTTACAATGGTAATTATTATTGGGAATAATTATTCACTCTAAGATAGTTTCCTTATATCGATATTTATTACATTTTTTCTACATGGGTTTGGTTTTTTGGGATTTGGTAGAATTTTCTATGTATGTAAATATTATACACTTTAGAAACATTGTAGGAATTTCCTAATATGAGTGTACAAACAAAATGATTTAAGACTATTTGGGATATATTTTACCCATGTCAATCCTATGACTAGTTTGGAGGATGTCGTCCAATTGTATATTTCCCCCTCTTCAAAATTGGGTTTCTAAATGAAGAGGTGATTTTAAATTGGATGATTGAACATTGAACTAATTTAGGGGTTTTTTCAAGATTATGTATATAGTTATTCATTTTGATTTTATAAATTTGATGAAATTTTTTATTGGTGGGTTCGATGTAATGAAATTAATTTTTCATAATTCAGAGTGTGGAATATTAGTTATTTAAAGAGGGTAATATTTTAAATTTTACCTGCTATTAAACTCATAAATTTTTTATCGATTCATTTAACACTTAATGTTTATATACCATTATGATTAAATTATTTAGGTTTTATAATGTATTTAATTAATGGAAAATTTAATATTAATAAAAAAATAATTTTTTTCCATTATCTTGACTATATTATGTTTTAAAAGGATCCTCATATGTAAAATCTAAAACAATGTTTTTTTCAGTATGATATGACCATTTCAATGAATAGAAATTATTTTAATACAATTCTACACCTTCCATGATTGAGAGTTTGAGAAAATAAATTCATCAAAAAATATATGAATATTATTCTTTTTTGGAAGTGTTATAGAATGTGTGTAAAAATTTTGTTATGATGAGGAATTCATGATAATTTTGAGTGGATGTTTTAAATAATATTGAAAAATATTTTTTTTTTATTTTTAAATGATATAAAATTAAAAAAATATTTGGGTTTATTTATTTTTCTTAATGGTTATTATTTAATTTTTTTATGTAAAATACAAGCAATTAGATTCTCATTCAACAAAAAATTTGTTACAAAATTTTCAATTTATAGTATATATTCTATGGTTATAACCATTAGTGGAAGTAGTAGACATTGAAAAATCATCTCATTCTCTACAAAATGGATTTAATTGTTGTTGTTCATTAAATATTTCATGTAAATGATTGAATTTATGACTGTGGAAGGTGATGATATAATCTAAAATTAATATAATAAAATTAATTTTTTAATCTCTTTCTAGTACCACACACATCAATTATTTTTCATTAATCTATCATCTTCCTTTCATAATAAAATAGGAAACAAATTGGAATTAAATAAATAAAATTATTAATAGTTTGAAATATTATTATGAGCTATATGGGAATAATTTATTAAAAAATTTACTTACAAGGGATATTTTTTTATTATTCTGGGTTATAATTAAATTTTATTCATCCCATAATATCCTTCATTATTAATTAAAGAAAAATTGTATTTTTTTAATATTTTTAATTATCAGATGCATTTTTCAAATGATGAATGCAATTCAGGGTAAAATTGGGGTAATTGGATAATTTATTAAAAATAAATTTTTTAGATATAAATTACAATTATATAAATTAATTTTAAATAAATTCATATAAATAAGTGAATTTTATAATTCAATTAATTATAATATGATATATGAGCCATTATATTAGAATATTGATGAATATAATTTTGATGGTTTCTTTTCCAAAAAACAAATAATAATGACTTTAAATGGATTTGTAGTTTTGATATGGAAAGTGGTTGTCAAACAGTGGATAGATATGTGATTTGGACATGTTGATGTTACGTACATTATTTGTGTGGGTGTGGTGGTTACCATCATAGTGTTTTAGCAATGATTTAGATGTTTTCGTTTGTTAGGGTTGGCCATTTGAAATTTTTTTCTATAAATGTGGGGATTGGTTCACCATAGAATGTAAAATAGATTTTTTTTTGACATATTGGTTTCCATGATGGCTTGATACATGTTTTATTCATGAAAACCAATTTGGAAATGACTAGCGTCAGTATGATTCTATGTGAGGGAATTTGATTTATCACAATTATAACATAGGGATCCAGTATTCACTATTATATAATGGTGTATTGGTTGAGGAAAAAACACCCAAACACATTCATCATTTCTATAGTGGTTATTCATGGTGGAAATATTTTTTACAATACAAATTATAGGATATTGTGTTCAAGGCATTGATTGTGGTAAAACAATAATTGTAAATAAAAGTAAATTATGTGTCTTATAACATGAATTGTAAATTTCACATTGACCAAAAAAACCCTTGTATTTTTTTAAGACCCATCCCCTGCGTGATCGATTATAAATCACCATATTTTGTAAGGAATATTATAGAATATGAATTAATTGGATTTTCGAGAACATGAACTCACATATTCATAGTTCTCTTTTTCCACCACTAATTCTTATTCTCATTGATCTTCCTCCTTCCTATATTTTTACACTACTGTGATCCTCTATTTAGGGATGGGGATTGGGAATATATTTTTGAGGATTTTTATGCTTTTATTTTGGTGGTATTTCCTTTAGTGATGGAATATTCATGATCATTCATTCGATCATTGAGAGTGTCAAACATCTATACGATGTAGTATATCATGAACCTGTAATTCTGGTTATACACCCCTGGAAATTTCATGCTTTGGTATTAATATGGAAGAACATAATGGGTTAACATAATCATAAAAACAAATAAATCTATATATAATTAGAGGTGATTTTAGTTCTCACATGTGATAATGTGTATTGTACAATTTCATTGAAGGGTATAGATTTTCTAATCTGTATAAAAACATCATGGATGTTTATAGTTTTATATGATTTATTATTATTGTGATGAGTGAAACATTTTGTTGCGACTTCTTGAAATAACCATTAATATAATTATATGAACATTTACATGGATAATGAATAACTATCCAATGAAAATATATAAATTATTTAGTGTACACAAGAACATAATGATGTAATGTGGTAAAATAAATTCCTTCTACATGAATTTTATATCAAATGTGTATTATATATTTTATTTTAAATTGGTTACTAGGATTACTATATATTTCACGTATAATATGTGGAAATTTTTTATTTTTTCTCTGATAGTGGTGGTGAAATGGTATATATTTATGCAATGTTTATAAATAAAGGTATGTTTTGTTGGTGTTGGATGTGGTGAGGGATAATTTAAAATCATATAATTTTTTATTTTATAGTGACTAGGTTCATTTAGAGGGATTTATTTTCACGATATGTCATCTATATTTGTGAAAGATGGTTGGGTTGTTATGTGTTGTGTCAGTTTGTTTTCATAGTATTAATGGAATTAATTGTTAATGAAGAAATTAAATTAAAATGTATTAGAAATAAAATAAGTATGGTTATAGTTATTGTTATCTAAAAATTACAATAATGATGTTAATGATTATTTAATATTTAGAAAAAAATATAAGTGTTGTTTAATGTTGTTCTTTATAAATATATAATGAATTAGATTACTAATTGAATGATGGATGCGGAAAAATAAAATTTAGTAAACATGAAAAAATGAAAATAAATACAGAAAATATGAGGCTAGGATATATGATTTTTTTCAATAGTAGTGGGTATAGATGATGGAATAGTTTAACAGATTTTATGATAGTATTTTAAGAGGAACATGTATAGACAGACGTAAACATATAGGTTGGGTATGGTGTGATATCTCTACATCATGTATTTAATTTAATTTATATGTAGACACTACATGAGTTGGATAAACTTCATATAGTTAAAATGTTTTAGGTTATGGTATTTTCGGAATCCTGGTTCGTGGTGAAATGATACATATTTCCCTTTGTTTGTGAACGTTCGTTGACGGAGGTGATGAAAAAAGCATGTGTTAGTTATTCCATGTGATGATAATTTCTGTTGTTGGAGATTCCAAGTGATGATGACTGTTGGTCAAGTAGTTTAATAGGGATGATGGAGGTAAGTGTTAGAGATTCATAGTCTTAATGAATACCACTTTTGGATATTCCTAGTTTGTATGGTATATATTGTTGAATATTTGTATGGATGATATAGATGTGATATGTTGTTGGAGAAATGGGTCACATGAGGGGGTATAATATTAATCCCTTTTTAATTATTACATAATCTCTTGGTTATGCAATTAAATGACAATATGTTAATATTTATTGAGGTATGCACTAAAATATGTGACAATAGGGATGTTGGGGAATGTGGAGTTTCGAAACAAAAAACCTCAATGGTGACTTAATCTTTTTATGATGATATGGAGGGTATGTGAAAAAATGGTTCTTCACATTGGGGTGTGAGAGTGATTATTTTAAAGATGTTTCATTGAGGTTACCCTGATTATATTCATTCAATGATATGTTATTATACATGAATGTGTTATTTTGTTATAGTATCATGGAAATAATAGTATTGTATAGTGCACTGATTAATGTGCCTATTAGTTATGTTGTTTTTCATTATTTATATAATCTAAAAAATCACAAATTCACAATTAGTAGTGGCTATGATAGAAATATGTATACATTTCCAACTGACCATACATAAAAATAAAATATTTGTTTGGTTTACAAGATAACATTAGGGAACTAGATAGACTCTAATAGTATGAAAATTCAAGCAATTAATATTTTGTTTCCACCAGATAATCCCTTATGAAATATCATAGAGAAAATTATTATGTGTTTTAACACAATTAATGCATTTTGGGACAATAATAAATCATTTTTATAAGTTATAAGTATCTATTTTTATAGTTTTTATAGTCACTCATAATACTAATTTTCTAATGACGGTAATACCTCTGATAATTGAGACATTTACTATAACTATGGTGCATATTTCATTAAACACAAGACTATCGGAGGAGGGACTCATGTGTATTTATCTCCTTATCCTTATTGATGGCCCAAGATAATACCATGTAGGTAGGGTTTATGAATGAAAGGTATCATGGATTTTACATGAATTATAGGATGTCGCCTTGGGTTAGAGACTTTCGAATATTACATTGGTTGTTTTTGATATGGTATCAAGATTCATTGTTTCAGGACATAGACAAGGGAGAAAAAATATGATATGGAAATACAAAGTCCCCCTATGATCTAATTCATGAAAACATATTTTATTAATTTACCATGTCAAATGGTGAATCATGAAAGGGGGATATCTAGGGGAGGTATATACAATGATTTTTTTGCATTGGATATTTAATGAGGTGATTTTTAGAATTTGAATATATTTTTAATTTAATTATTATATAAATTTTTACAACTAGATAGAGTACATAGATTTTATTTTATAATGTGGATAATCATCTTTATTATTCTGAATTCCATGTGGTAGAGTATTAGTTGGATGAATTAATTGATCACTAGAGGTTTAACCTACCAAATAAGTATGTGGAAATTAACATGATCTTATATACATTTTATTGGAAAGGTATACCAATGTGTGATGATGGACTCCATGATCAAGAGATAATGTGTGAGATAGTATATCACAATATATCACTAGGAATTATTCGATCAAGTGTTAATACATGGGTTCTATTTTTGGTTATATAGATTTGAGAACAAGTTCATTGGGATGGATGTTACGTCTTGGTTATAAAATTATGCCATACATTTTATGGTATAACATTCAAAATAAAATTCCCCTTGATATCTGTTCTTTTGTGATGATTTAAATGGTAGGTCAATATTCTCCACCTTAAATGGAATATACTTATCTTTTTTATGGATCAATATTAAATATAATTACCATGTGTTTTTTTTTCAAAACTTCCTTCCATGTGAAGAGTCATGAACATCATTTCAAAAAGGAGGAATTTCACATTTTTATATCACATAGGTTCACAACATTTGTTATTCTATCATTTTTAGAAATGGATAAGAAATTATTGGTGATTGAGAGAGTCAAAACATATAAGGGAATGAATAATGGTAGAGGGAAACAATGTATCTAAATTTGCAGATATATGAGAAATATATCATGGATGTCGAGGAAGTTGATGTTATTATTGGTAGGAGGTAGACACCGATGATCCTTCTCAATATATTTTAGGGTTTGTAGTTTTGAAGGGTATATTGGGAGATTTAAACTATAATTCAATGTTTTTAGGGACCAATTTCATCATTAGGATATTTTTTCAACATTTAAGAGAGGTCATCATGGTATCGGTGGTCAACCAAATTCTTAGTGGAATCGTCATTTTTTGTCTGATGATATATTTTTATCATGGTCTATTATCTTATTTTCAATACATGGTACACTATGATAATATTTTCCCATGGAGATATCGATCTGGTAGGGTATTCTACATAATTAATCTCTCCATTATATACCTAGATAAAATTATGGTCACAAAGGATCTCAACAACTTGGTAGACAAGAGGGGAATGAGAATATTCATGCACTGGGGATACTGGGGTCCAAAGGGGCATAATTTAATTCATTGTAGGATAAATTAATCAATGTACCACAATATTTTATTTAGTTCAACGTAGTGGTTTACTATTTTTCATTACTCAATTATTTTTATATTCTTTATTATTATAGTTGTAGGAGCCAAAAATTCCCATAGTGTTATCCATTATAGAAGGAGTTCATACTAATATGGTTGATAAATTCCAGGAATATCGACAAATGATAAGAAATTCAAGTGAGTGTGGGATTAATTTATTAAATATATTACCATGTGATGTTATACATGCATGGATTGGAAGTATATTTTTTGTAATGATATTAATTTCTTATAATATATAGATTTTTTATTTAAAATTAATGGACAATGATTGGTGTTTGTTGTTGATCAGAGATATCTAGTGGTTTTGGAATGGGAAAATACAATTTATATTTAAATTTTTTTTTCAGTAGATGCTCTATTGGTGGAGATTCCCATGGTCAGTGAGGAATTGTCATGTTTCATCTTATATGAAGTTATGAAATTACTCAATTGGTGTGACAACATGAATGGTATATGGTTTCCACCAGCCATGTCTCTTATTTCAGTTGATTCTTATTAGTTGACACTCGTGGATAAGTATTGGGGGTTAAGGGACTAAAATAATGATCTTAAGCCGAAATATTTAATCCCATACATTGTGTCCCCTTGGGATTCCCATGTTTGATCACCATCAATGAATATAGTATTATGTGTTTTTATAAACAACTAGTGGTTGATTCAGATAATGGTCTAGAATAATTAAATTCATTTTAGGATATAAGATTTGTAAGTCATATGAAAGGATCCAACTTGTTTTGCAAAATTACCCTATATACATTATATCATTTGATAAAGATAATAAAATTGTAAATTGTGCATACTACCTTAAGATGATGGTATTCTATGTTTTAATTTTTTTGTGCCATTCGACATCATGAATGAACCAGCTATGTTAATGGAAATCATGAATGAACCATATGTGTTCATCGTAATTTAGAACTATGACATCCATGAGTTTTGGGAACAATTGATGAGTATTTTTATTAGTAAAATCTATATCTTTTCAAGATCATAATTATTGAACACTAGTTATCTTAGAGAGATCATATAGTATCATTGAAATAATAAACTATATAAAAAGCTATCAGAGTGAAAAAAATATTATATAGGAAATGTTTTAACATGTTAATTTATGGTCCCATCATGGTGTATTCTTACAGTAATTAATGACAATGGTAGTATTTTTTTAAAAATCCATTTTAATTCTGTAGATGTGTGCTTCATTATCATCATAGTATAATTTTTTTGAGGAAACTGTATTATATTGTTTAGTATGTGTCTTTGTTATACCCTTTTCTAAACGAGACATGATATAAATTGAACTCATCAATGTTATTTAGATTTTTACTATAATATTAAGAGGTTATAAAAAATATAGTTCTTCAATTTTAATAAAATTTGGTGATGTTTTATAACTTTGGTATGCTATCCCATTTAGACTGAGGATCCAAAATGTAGTAAGATAAGAGAGTTTCCATTTATTGTTCATAGAATATTAATCTCTTTTAGTTTCAATATTCTACCCATTACTCAGAGCAGGTAGCAGTAGTGTTATACCAGGGTCTTTGGTGTGATTAAATCATTTCAATACACTTTCTTCCCATCACGGGTCATAAGATAAAACTTTATAATTTCTATTATGGGAATTTTATTCTATGATTATTGAGGAGGTTAGAGTTTCTATATGATTTTGAATTTCAGATATCCTTCACCATAATGAACATAAATGTTTTTATAAATGTGATGAGTATAATTTTGAAAGGTTATTCCCTTTATGGTTATGGTGATTTTGGGAAAAGAATGGAAGAGTTTTTTAGAAGAATTTCTATATAGAGGAGGTTATAGGTAGTGGATGTAGTTAATAAATTATTGTTGAATAATCCTTGATGAAATAGGTGGGGAATTTTAGTGGTGTTACTGATTGTTTTAAGTGATGCAAGACTATGTTAGTAATAGTGATACTACTTAGGGGATGTTATTGGGTTTTAAAATAATATTTTTAGGGTTGGTTAGTCATTTCATTCCCAATGTAATTAGTGATCACTCCAACTGTCATATATCTCACTATTATAAGTTATTATGGTTTGGTTTAAGATGATTTTATTCCTAAGAATGAATATTTTTTTGCCTAAAGTGACGAGGTAACTGGTTGAGTTCACAGAATAGTGTCTTGATTTTCAGTAGGTGAATTAGAGAATTGAGTCCATTGTGGCTTTTTGAAAGTCCTTGATTTCCCCATGTGAAGTTGGGTGGCCACCTATATGGATTTATTTATCCAATTATCTTGGTACCAAGTAATATAATTCAATTCTTGGATGATCATGGACCAACTAATAATGTTATGTCTTTTACAGGAAATCAGGTACTTAAGTTTTATGGATACTCCTGTGTTAATTGCGTATTAGAAGACAAAAAATAATATATAAACACATCCACACCAGGATAATTATTTAGAAGAGTATTAATATATTGTTTCATTTTTTAATTTCACTTATACCACTTTTACTATGAAAACCCATTCTAAATAGTGATAGGTTATATGATAAAATATAATATAAATTATAAAAATAAATGATATTTTCACACTAATATAATATCCAATTAATATTTAACCCCAATAAAAACATATCAACAATCACAAAAAATAATATTAATTATTTTCTTCCCGTTATCCAAAGAACTGATGAATTATAGTTAATGAACTGAATAGAATTATTATTATACAAACATCACAATTTCATTAATAAAATATTTAAAGGAAAATTTTCATTAAATACATTCAAGAGACAAATATGTGTTAATTTTTTGGAAAATTAATAAATTTTTTTCATATAAAATAATATTATTTCCTAATATATAGTAATTTTTCATTCTAAATATAACACTTTACCCTTTATTTTCTCAATAAAACATAACTCATTCATATTTCATCTTCATAATCAATTCTTTAAATCATTAATCATGGTGAAAGTTTTTTGAAAATTTGGGATGATAATAAAAATCAGTATTCTGAGAAAATTGAGAATAAAAAACACTAGGCCATCAACACACCTATAAACACATCAAAATTATATTGACTAAAAAATGAATTTGAGGGTGTAAAAAAATATATACATTTAATAAAAAAATTTCATTTCAAAACATTGACTCAAAAAATAATACAATAATGTGTAAAATAAGGCAGTAATGATAAATGATCTTGGTAACATAATATTCATGTCACACATTCAATGGAATTGTGCTACCTGTTAATTCTTTCATAATTCATAATAGAATAAAATTGTATATTAATTCCAATATAATATATCTATAGAAAAAACATACCAATGAATTTGAGGATTTTATTTGAACTAAATTTCATAATATATATTGTAAAAGAGCCTTACCAAGTTAACGCCGAATAAGAAATTGTATTTATTTATTAAACTGATAAAAAAATACATCCCACATCCACATCCTCCAATGAACACCCACAAAAATAACCTTATTTTGAATAAATATCTAAATAACCATTTTTATAAGAATACTAAAAGGATGAGAAAAATAGATTTAAATATCAGTAATTTAATGAAATTAAAAATCCATTAAAATCATTTTATATAGGGTATAAAATAAAAAAATTCCTAAAAATTAAAGTAATTGTTTAAAAGTAATACCACTTACCTTGCATCTCGACATGCCTTATATGATAAATAGTATCAAAATTAAAAAATATATTTATTATATAATTGAATCATAAAAAAATTAGTTTTCATTAAATTTTTATCATTATATTAATTTTATCATAATTCATTTACTCAAATATTCCATGTTGTTCACGAGGTTCATTTTTAGGTCATTCAAGTCCAAAATGCGATCCATATTATTTAATTATTAAAATATATTTGAAGACAAGATTATTGAGATCTATTTTTTTGTTGGTATTATTCCATAACTTTACATAATAAAATTGTTATATATGGCCATTAAATTGTTACTATTCTATGAAAAATACATGATAATCTTTTTTTAAGATGAATAAAAATCAATGTTGATGTTTAAATGTAATTTCATAATTAATATGTATACATTAGATTTATATGATCATTAAAATTAAATTACATGAATTATAACTTCATATTCAATCACAACAATAATTTAAATGAATATTCATATTATACATATGTTTATGAATGAACTATCCTTCACATTGGTTATGTAAAACCAGACTAGTGAGCTATATTTTCACAAATAGTTTTCAATAATGGATATCCTATTTATATATATATTTTCATAAAGAATATTTATATCATTAATGATAAATATTTTTTGGAGTACTTTTAAATTCTTCATATGTTATTCAAATTATTACGAGAAGAGTTCATATGAATGACATTTTTTTTGGAATGGAATATATATTAACATTCTATGGGATAATGTGAATTATAAAGTGAATAATAATGGATAATAATTAATAATTTCTAGACAGAAAATTCCAATTTCATATAAATATAATGCTTAAAACATTGAGATGTTATTAGTGGGGTTTGAGATTAAAAATAACAAATGGGAATTGAGAAATAGGAATAGTCAATTTTACCTCACCCCTGAAACAAGAAACATTGGATTACATGAAACACATTTTAAAAAGTGTTTATTAAAAATTAATGAGAGATGATAACATTAGAATGTATTATTAGGTTTGTATATTATCGAAATAATGAGTGAACTATAAACATGTTAGGTTTTTCTAATTGGGTATATTGAGATTTAGGTAATACTCTAAATTCTTTTCCATTTTTTAAAAATATAAATACCAAAATTTTAAAAAATTAATAAAAAATTGAATGGTTTTTCTTATTCGGAAATGAAATAGAAATATATACTCTTACCTATGTGAAATGAGTCAAAATATGTTGTAATAAAATTTTATGATATTTATTAATCAATGAACATATGAATTCACATTAAATTAATTTTGAAGGTTATATTAATAATTTCAATATTAAAAATATTTATATAACAATATAATTTTTATTTAATATTTTAAATCAATATGAAATTATGATAGCATGTGGTGGGGTCATTAAATCATATAGGGATATCCAAATTTTGTAATGTATAAACACTAAATCAACCCAACCAAATATTTAGTATGTAGTAAGTCCGAGTGTTAAACCCATAGGGAAGGATAATATGTTCTAAATTAATTTAGGAAATTGAAATTTTAATTGTTCGTTTGTTTGAAATAAAAGAGAAAATAATGAAATAATTGTGATGGAATTTCAAGTGAAGTGGCATGCTAGGGTTTAGTAATTTTCATGTTCATGTGAAATATAATTAATTTCTTGTTTTTTTATTCAGCTTTGGTGTCAGAGTTGGGTTAGAATTGATCCTTGGACTATGTACCCTACCCTAATAATGTGATTCCACCATTGGAATGGTCATATACATTTTTTCAACCATTTAAATTGGCGACTCAAAGCGATATTAAAACATAAACTGTCGAGATAGGACAATGTTCATACAAAAACTAAGACGATTAATTGATGCAGTAAAATGAAACTCCTCAATTTAGATGCAAAGGTCACAGAATTTAAAAAGTAATACATTTGGAATCGATAAATTATATTTTAGATATCAATAAAGAGAAAATAAAATAAACAACATTTTAGAAGAATCACATCCCCCAACAATCAATTCACAACGACACTAATAATAACACTTACCCATGCTTGGAATGATGCAAATGAGCATCATCAGTACCAGAAGAAGAATGGTGGTGATGTGAGGATCCAAATTGTTCAATAGTTGTCCATTGTTTTCGTTCTTTCTCCTGTTAGTAATAGAGTGTTTGGGAAGAGTGTCATGGGTTCTCCTTTTATAAAAAAACCTATTAGTGTTTCTTTCATCATCATTTTATTTTCACAGACATCACATATTTCATGACTTCGAAAGGCATTACACATTTTTTAGTCCCTCTATGTGTTTTCCACTGTGTGTAAATCTCACATGAATTTTATAATCTTATTTTACCATTTGACTCACTTCACGAGGTGAATTGAAGAATCATGATTTGTAATGGCTTTTCATGCTATTTTTGAATTTCAATACTTGTCCAACATGAAAATTTCCGTTGGAACATGTCACGACATGTCATTTTATTACACGAAGTGATCAAGTTTGACTTTATTTCCTAACTCTTCTCTTTCAAAAAAAAATACATTTTAAAGTCACTTTTCTATTCTCAGTGTGTGAAGGGTCTTTGATCACATTGTTTTCACCATTTTCATTCCATTTTCATAAATTTGTAGTTTCCTTACATGAAACATTAATCAAGTCGAATATTCCCAAAATTTTGAAATATTATTCATTTCAATACAAAATTCAATATATTCAATGCTATAAAATATATGCATGAAATACACTTATCATATTATCATACCAATTCGTATATATCATTCAATACCCTAATCTATTCAATACATTTTTCTTTTCAAAATTTACCAGATATTTAATTTTACATTTCATTTCATCCACTAGTTATACATCAGTGATGTATATTTTTTTGTATAATTATCCTTTTGTTAAATACGAATATAATTTATTAAATAAAATATTACTTATTTTTTTATTAAAATTATAAAATTAAACAATAAATTAATTTTCTAATTCATATTTATATATTAAATGAATTTTTTATAAGAAACATATGTTTTTATATAATCTGAAAGTAATAATATATATATATATATATATTCGTTAATATTTTGAAATCAATAAATATTCATTTAATTTTTTAATTAAATTTAAATTTAGTCATTCATGTAATTATTAGTCATATCCTTTATAAAATATTATTTCCATGAATCCTATTTAGTCATTTCATGTCTTTTAAAATGACAATATCATATTTGAAAATGGTTTTCATAATTTTATCGACACAAATATTTATTTATAATAATTTAATAAAATATTTATGATATTTTTAAAATATTATATTTTATGAGTCATACCATATTTTTCATAATTTTTTCACATATTTGTGTCTGGGAGATAAAAATATATATATATTATAACCAAAAAAATTATACTTGTAACAGTTCAAAAAAAATCTATGTAGCACTAAAAAATTAAAAAAACATACCCTAAATATTATTCAATGTTACTGAATAAAAAATTGACTATATTTTATCAAAAAAAATAAAAAATCAAAATATATTGATTAAATAAATTTACATGATTATATGGAAATCATTGGTAAAGACCCGTAAAATTCAATGGGAATTTTTTTTCTTAATTTTATTTGGGATTTTACAAGAATGCAGTTTCTGACGGCACCAGATTCTGAGGCCCGGTGTGTCCAAAATCATTTTCCAAAGTTTAGATCGGGTATATTCAGTGAACGAATGAGGGGGTTTTCCTAACTTTTGATCCAGTGTTCGGAATCAAATTCTGAGGGCACCGATGTAATCACACCACCAATGATTGCTTAAGAACACCTTTTCCGGAGTTGCGTTTTCTCCGGTGAGGTTATAAATTAATTGGGTTAACTAAAGAATAAAATAAAATATTGTGCAACAGATTTTATTTTTATTCTAAGTAGTGTTAACCTAGGCATGGTGGTTGGAGTGGGACCCACTGATATCCTAACTCCTAGGTAGGATATTAGTGAGGTGGGGCCCACACGAGCCCCACCCCCTTTATTTCCTTTTTACCTCCCACATGCATTTAATTTGGTTTCTCACTCGCACCCCCTTTTCTTAATTGCCAAGTCAACTCTCTCGTTTAAATGGTTTATTAAACGCCTTATTAATTGGTCAACGCTCGGTAATTAAATCATGTTATAATTTTTTAATTTCAAAAAAAGAGGGAATGAGTAATAAAATAAGGTAACGCCTTATTTTATGATTATTGTTTCGTTTTTCGAGAGGGATTGGGAGAGGAATTTCTCAATGCCTTGAATCTTCATCTTCTTCATTGGAGAAAGCGAAGAACGACGAAGAACGCCGGCCTCCGACGGAAGACGAAGAAGAACGCTAGTTCCGCGGTGATGGACGATGCGACGCTGATGATCCTCCTTCTGCGACACCGCCTTCCGCGGCGTCCCTTCCCCGCGATGAACCTTCGTTCAACAAAGCTTGAGGTAGGGGTTAATTGTTTTCCCTGTGAATTATTCCTTTACTGTTGATCGACTTCTATTTGGGCCGCCTGTTATCGTAATAACGGGAGGAGGTCGGACCGCACGAACACGGCTGACCCTCCTCCCCCTTTGATGATTGTGTTTGTTGCGGTTCGAAAGAAGGCGTCACGGTGAAACGACACCATGCGGAAGAATAGTGAAATGTGGCGAAGATTCACGGCACCGTCACGCCATGCTGTTGAGGCCAAACGAACCCGTAGCCAGAGTCAGGCCGCAGCGAAGGGGCGCTGCGCCGTCGCGCCGAGCCAGAGAACCACAAAGACACCGCAGCCGGAGCGGGGCTGCGACGGAGGGTCACGGTGTCGTCGCTCCGCGCCGGTCGGATAAGGTCACGATTCGATGTCGCGGTGGTGCAAGGCGGGGTGGCCGGAACAGCCGGTCGCCGGCACCTCGGAGGGGCGGGACCCCGGCGGTCCCGCAGCAGCAGAACCGGCCGGCCGGACCAGGCTGGCCGGCTTCCATGAAATCGGGGGTCATAACCCCTGACTGGCTAAAGGAGCGGCCCCCCAGGTGGGGGTCCATTTTCTTAATCAGGGGGCAGCGCCCCCCCCCCCCCCTCCCCCATTCCGCTCAGCGCGGCACTGGCCGAGCTGGCCACGCGGACCGCGCGAGCGCGCTTGGCCACCGGCCTCCCAGGCTGGGCTGGGCCACACCGATCGGCCAGGGCCATGCCGACCGGGCCGGGCCATGCCCTAATGGGCCGGAACTGGACCCAGTTCAGGTCGACCCAATTCTGGCTGACCCAGGGGGTCTCGGGTCTGGTCGGTCCGGGCCCGAAACCCCCTTAAACCGGACATGTTCGTTCTTTTTCCCATATCATGGGCTACAGACCTCCGAATGACACAATGTCAGTTGCGATGCGATCCTTGGATCCAGATGGTCGTTTTGGTATATTACACTCAAGGTTTTGGAGAAAATTTTGTATGTATGGGTTGGTACGAACACGAAACCAACCGGGCCCTCGGAGCGGAAACACTTATAACTTGAGCTTCGGACATCTGATCGACATGCCGTCGACTTTGTTGGATTCCTCTTAGTGAGACTGACCTTTTGGCTTACCCTGCTCGAGGTTTGGATGCAGTTTGAGTGTGGTCGGGTTGGTTTTGACTTAAAAACCAACCGTTCCCCTGGAACCAAAAGGCCAATAACTCTTAGACCGGGTGTCTGATGGACGCGCTGTCTGTCATGTTATGTTCCCCTTGTTGAGACGTAACTTTGAGATACAACAAATCCGGACTACATGTCAGTTGATATATCGACCCCTTGGCTCGTAGAGCGGACCCTCCTAGAAACGAGCATGCTGTGTGTGGGAAGCCTAGAGCTGGCTGCGACTGCGACTGTGAAGACTGCACTGAAATCCTATGTGGGATCCGCAGTGATGAAGACCGTACTGAAATCCTATGTGGGTTTGACGAAGATGAAGACTGTACTTAAATCCTATGTGGGTTCCGCAATGATGAAGACCATGCTGAAATACTATGTGGGTTCGACGACGATGAATACTGCACTGAAATCCTATGTGGGTTCGGTAGTGATGAAGACCGTACTAAAATCCTCCGTGGGTTCGACGGCAATGACTAATGTTCTTGTATCCTACGTGGGTCTGGAAGTGTCTGACTCTGTTCTTACTATCCTACATGGGTTTGGCAGAGTAGCTGGTCTGTATCCTATGTGGGTCCGACAGCTTAGTTGTTTTAGTATCCTATGTGGGTCCCAGCATAGATGAATCAGTGGCTATATCTGATCATCCCTATCACCGAAGAAGTATAACTGTGTGAGTTGAGTCTTGTCTTCAATCAATATATTCTATATGATTGACTTTCATTCTTATGAGTATTGGGTTGTGACATCCTGTGTGGATTGGGTTGTACTCCTATGTAGACGTGATCAAACGTGGGCTCAGATGTTGGAGTCGAACGAGAATTGATGACTTAGGTATATGTATGGGCATATACCTAAGTACTGTTGGTTGTTACTTCGTGATTGTATCTTTACTTTTTCGATCATCCTTTGTGGATTCTGTGAGACCTTCGAAGGACTCGGGGTCCCTACTGAGTAGCGTATACTCACCCCTACAAGGGCTATGCCCGCACTACGTTGTGTTGGATGCAGACGACGGACATCGCTGATTGTGGTTGAGGTTTGTGGAGCAAGTCGGTACATAGAGGTGGACCAATGGGCAGAACAAACACGGATCGGACGGCTGGACCCGAGGGGCTAAGAAGGCTATCTGTACCCACCATTCAGGTGGGACTTCCAGTGGATGGCTCGACGTTGCTGATTTACTTTCAGTTGTTGTACCTTCTTTCCTGTTGTACTTTACTTTTAGTTTGAGTTTCTATTATGGCCCACTTACTTTTCCACACTAATTTTGTACCCAGTTTTACATAGAGTTTACTTTTTATTGCTTACTCTGTGGTGTTTGTTTACTTTATAAAGGCTATACCTTCCCCTTTTTGTCGAGATTTATGCCATGGTGCTAGTCGCCAGCCCATGGCATGTGGGAGGCAGGCTTGGGGTAGTCACGACACGGGTCCCGAGGACGAGTCGTGAAAAATTGGTATCAGAGGAGTTTGGTTCTACCGTAGAACTCGGGAGTCTGATCTTTCTTCTATGTGAAGCAATAATGTTAAGGGTATTGAGTGTGGTTATATGTCCAGGGATCCCAGTGTTGGTGCGGCGGCCGACGTATCCGTACACCAGGACCCTGACTTCTGATTTCCGACTCAATGCATGAAAACATTGATTGCATCTCTGTTTCAAAAGTTTTCTTTGTGATTAATTTGTGTCAGCTCACCAGGTATACTATTTGACCGTGGCACACCTATTCCTTTTCAGGATGGCCCCACGATGGAAGCCAGCTAGGGTTTCGAGCATTGTGCGAGACGATAGCCCACCGAGCGATGAGGCCTCAGTGCAGGGCCCTTTGACAGCGGAGGCACCAGCACTACCTCTACACACTGAGCCACTGATGCTACCAGCCCCAGCCACTGATAGTGCACGTAGCCCTAGTGCACTACACGAGTTTCTGCTTCAGAGACCTCCTAGGTTTAGTGGGGAGACGGACCCTCAGGCAGCCAAGGATTGGCTGGAGGCGGTTGATCGAGTTTTCTGGTTAGTGGGGAGACCAGCTGACCTCATGGTGATCCTCGTAGTGAGCCTCCTGCACGCAGCAGTAGGTTGATGGTGGAGCTTGATTTTTCAGGTCCACAACGTGGCATCAATTCTCTAGACGGACATTGAGAGCCTCTTCTGCTGGGAGTTCGTCCTAGCCACCCTCCATGCTGTGCGCATCCAGGAGCATCTACAGCTGTGACAGGGCAGCATGACAGTCTCCAAGTACACGGCGAGATTTACAGATCTCTCGCGCTATTCGACGGACATGGTAGGGGAGCCATTCTCCCGGGCCCGGACCTTTGAGCAGGGACTGAGGCATGGGATCAGGGCATCGATGGTCTCCCTCAGCATTCCGAAACAGGCCGGAGTACTGGAGCGTGCTCTTCTCATAGAGAGATTTCTTGCCGAGCCTACGCCAGTAGCGAGACCTTCCGTAGGGTGGCACGTAGCAGAGTCGTCTGCAGCTGGCAGTCGACGGATGTCACAAGGGTCCAGGCGGACCAGACCATCAGGGAGAGGACCTCAGGACACTAGCTCAGAGGTGCAGGGCACAGGGTGCAGAGCCAACCATCCGATGAGCAGGCAGTGCTACGCATGCGGCGGGCAGGGCCACATGGCTTGTGACTGCCCGACCCGACAAACAGAGGAGTAGCAGACGGTTGAGGGGCCACTCAGGCAGAGGCAGAGGGTCGACCGTGGCAGTTCTCTGAGAGCAGGTGGATGAGGCAGGGGAGCTAGCCGAGCAGAAGGTGTTGGGCGACACATTGAGACTTTACCACCACCACCACCAGGAGGACCACCCCAACCACAGGGCCCTGGCGAGCAGAGACAGGCTCAACTTCAGTAAGTGGAGGCCTACAACCACGGCACGCCAGAGATGATTCAAAGTACTATCTATGTCTATTCCACCCTATCTTCAATTCTTCTAAACATAGGAGAAAGTAAATCTTTTATTGTCGCTTCCCTTGTTCGGAGCTCGAAGATTCTGATGGAGCTGTTGGCTCGATCCTTACAGCTAGAGACTCCTCCAGAAGCAGACTCGACGATTACGCCCTGGTACCGGCAGTGTGAGCTTACTCCAGGAGGCGAGAGAATCAGATGGGATCTTCTTATAGCGGCGTCGATGCCTTACAATGTCATCTTGGGCAAGGATTGGTTATCCACAGTCCATGCTCAGATCGGCTGTATTAGGCGCAAGGTGCGGTGTGTTCGCACCGATGGGAGCAAGTTCACATTCACCGGCGAGAAGGGAGTCTTTGCATCATATGATGGACTCAAGCAGAAGAGAGGACAACCCATCACTCATCAGTTGGCTAGCCTCATCCTAGGAGCAGTTGAGGTGCAGAGACCTTGTTTTCCTTTAGTGGTAGGTCAGTATGCGGACGTTTTCCCTAACGATGTTCCATGACTACCTCCTCAAAGAGAGGTAGACTTTTATATTGACTTGTACCCTAGGACAGCCCCAATATCCACTCCAGCATATCGGATGGCCCCCGCTGAGCTTCGAGAGCTATAGGTACAGTTGGAGGACTTGCAAGGAAAGGGATTCATCCGACCCAGTGTTTTACCCTGGGCTACCTCGATATTGTTCGCCAAAAAGGCAGACGTGAGCTTGAAAATTTGTGTCGACTATCGTCTCCTGAACCAGGTGACTGTGAGGAACAAGTATCCGCTACCGAAGATTGATGACCTCTTCGATTAGCTCAAGGGAGAACGGTGGTTCTCGAAGATAGACCTTAGATCGGGCTATCATCAGTTCATAGATTGAGATGAGGACGTGCTGAAGATGGACTTCAGATGTCAGTATAGGCACAATGTGTTCTTTGTTATGCATTTCAGTGTAAACAATGCTCCGGCAGTGTTCATGGGTCTCATGTACAGGATCGTTCAGCCATACCTCAATCGATTTTTTGTGGTCTTCATCGACGACATATTGATATACTCGACATCTGAGGAGAAGCACGCCTACCACTTGCGGGTTGTACTAGACACACTCTGAGAGAACCATCTTTATGGAAATCTCCCTAAGTTTCAGTTCTGGTTATGTGAGGTTCACTTCTTGGGACACATCATCTCTGATGCGGGAGTTGCGGTGGATCTTGTGAAGATTGAGGCAGTGATAGCTTGGGAGCCACCCAGGAGTGTGACGGAGGTGCAGAGTTTCTTGGGGATAGCTGGGTACTACCAGAGTTTTGTGCCAGAATTTTCCAGAGTTGCGGCACCATGCTCAGCTTTGACAAGGAAGGGGAAACCCTTCGTGTGGTCAGACAGATTCTAGTAGAGCTTCGAGGAGCTGATACAGAGATTGACCAGCGTGCCTATCTTGAGACTACCGGAGGAGGGAGTAGGGTACGTAGTATACTGCAATGCATCTGGGACCAGACTCGGATATGTCCTGATGCAGGACCAGGCTGTGATCACCTATGGATCACGTTAGTTTAGGAAGCATGAGCAGAACTACACTACCCATTACCTAGAGTTAGTAGCAGTGGTCTTCGCTATGAAGATGTGGCGACACTATCAGATGGGAGAGCGCTTTACAGTCTACTATAAGCACCAGAGTCTCAGATACATCTTCTTGTAGAAGAACCTGAATCTGAGACAGCGGCGATGGCCCTCGTTCCTCCTGGATTATGACATTGAGATAGTCTATAATTTTGGAAAGGGGATCATGGTGTCTGATTCCCTCAGAAGGAGGACAGGCATTCAGCTACTCGGTGTGGCGATGGAGCAGCTATGCGCTTTACTGATATCCTTCATGGATAGAGATGGAGCAGACTTTCTTCAGTCACTCACAGTCCCTCCTCCACTACTGTAGCGGGTCAGATAGGCACAGCATGGGGACACTGACTGTGATATGTGGCGTGCACAGATATCCTCAGTACATGCACCTGATGGATTCTGTATAGGAGGAGAGAAAATAATCCTTTTCAGAGGACGTACCATGGTACCAGTTGCTTTATTGGAGGAGGTGCTGAGTGAGCTCCACACATCCCCTTTAGCGGTACATCCTAGAGTTGCGAAGATGTACCAGGATCTCAGACGACATCACTAGTTTCCGGGTATGAAGAAGGTTGTGGAAGAGTTCGTTTCTCAATGCCTCACCTGCCAGCAGGTGAAGGCAGAGCACCAGGTACCAGCAAGGTTTGGAACATCCCTTGGAGGTGCCGGAGTGGATGTGTTATGGGATATCTATGGATTTCATGACTGGACTTTCACGCACTTCCATAGGTCCCGACTCAATTTGGGTGATTCTCGACCGACTCACCAAGTCGACCAACTTCTTACCCATCCGAGAGCAGGGCTCAGTGGAGAGCTTGGGGCGCCTCTACATTCAAGAGATCGTACTTCTTCATGGTGTGCCATCATCTATTGTCTCCGATTGAGATGCTCGCTTTAGTTCCTGACTTTGGAAGGGGTTTCATGAGGCATTCGGGACGCAACTACGTCTGAGCACCACCTTTCACCCTCAAATGGATGGTCAGATGGAGATGACCATTCCGAATCTCGAGGACATGCTCCGTCCATGTGTCCTCGACATTGATCGTAGCTGGGAGGACCACCTACCCATGGTGGAGTTCACGTACAACAACAACTACCACTCCACCATCGGGATGGAACCATACGAGGCATTGTACGACCGACCTTACTGATCAACTCTGTGCTGGACAGACCTTGGGGAGTCAGCACTTGTGGGACCGGAGATGGTCCAGGCCATGACAGAGAAGGTCCCAGTCATCCAGGAGCGGATGAGGACAGCTCAGAGCCGGCAGAAGTCTTATGCTGACAGGAGGCGGAGGCCACTGGAGTTCGAGGATGGTGACCAAGTCTTCTCGCAGGTCTCACCTCAACGTGGATTACGGAGATTTGGCTGAGGTGGCAAATTATCTCTGTGCTTCATCGGGCCATTCCAGGTCCTCAGCAGGATAGGCGATGTGGCTTATCGCCTGGATCTACCACCTTAGTTGCACTGGGTGCACGACGTCTTCCACGTATCCCAACTGAGTAGATACGTGCATACCCGACACATATCATTGACCATGTGGTGTTGGACATTGACGATGGGATGCCTTTTGCAGAGGTCCCGGTGGAGATCGAGGATCGATAGGAGCGGGTCCTATGTGGATGGTCGATACCTCTAGTGCGCATCAGATGGCAGCACGGAATCCTCCCGGAGTGCACTTGGGAGAAGGAGGCTCAGATGCGTGCATAGTACCCACATTTGTTCCCCAAGTTTATGATGTATCTTTACAGGGACATAAAGACCAGAGGTGGGAGTAATGTAAAGACCCGTAAAATTAAAGAGAATTTTTTTTTAAATTTTCTTTGGGATTTTAAAAGAATGACGTTTCTGAAGGAACCTGATTCTGAGGCCCGATGTGCCCAGAATCATTTTCAAAAGTTTATCTCAGGTATGTTCAGTGAACGAATGAGCGGGTTTTCCTAACTTTTGAACCGGTGCTCGGAATCGAATTTCGAGGGCCCCGATGGAATCGCAGCCTCGGTAATTTTTTAATAACACCTTTTCCATAGTTTCGTTTGCTCGGATGAGGATATTAATTAATTGGGTTAACTAAAGAATAAAATAAAATATTATGCAGAAGATTTTATTTTTATTCTAAGTAGTGTTAACCTAGGCATGGTGGTTGGAGTGGCACCCACTGATATCCTAATTCCAAGGTAGGAAATTAGTGATGTGGGGCCGCCATGAGCCCCGCCCCCTTTATTTCTTTTTTACCACCCATAGGAATTTAATTTCGTAACATACCCGCACCCCCTTTTCTGAATTGCCAAGTCAACTCTCGTGTTTAAATGGATTATTAGATGCCTCATTAATTGGTCAACGCTAGATAATTAAATTGTTTTTTAAATTTTAAATTTCAAAAATAGATGGCATGAGTAATAAAATAAGGAAATGCCTTATTTTATGATTGTTGTTTTGTTGTGCAAGAGTGATTGGGAGTGGAATTTCTCAAATCCTTGATTCTTCATCTTCTTCATTATAGAACACGAAGAACGACGAAGAACGCCGGCCTCCGACGGAAGACAACGAAGAATCCTCATTCCCCGGAGATCGACGACGCGACGCTGTGTACCGCGACACTGACGGTCCTCCTTCCGCGACGCCATCTTTC
The DNA here is from genome assembly GCA_963277665.1 of Viscum album. Taxonomy (NCBI): domain Eukaryota; kingdom Viridiplantae; phylum Streptophyta; class Magnoliopsida; order Santalales; family Viscaceae; genus Viscum; species Viscum album. The sequence continues at coordinate 902,118,086 of OY728122.1, read as the reverse complement.
GCGACATCCCTTCCCCGCGACGAACCATCGTTCAACAATGCTTGAGGTAGGGGTTAATTGTTTTTCCCGTGAATTATTCCTTTTCCATTCATCGACTTCTATTCGGGCCTCTTATTATCATAATAATGGGAGGTGGTCGGACCGCACGAACATGGCCGACCCTCCTCCCCCTTTGATGATTGTGTTTGTTGCGGTTCGAAAGAAGGCGACACAGTGCAACGGCACCACGCGGAAGCATGGGGAAATGTGGTGAAGATGCACAGTGCCGTCACGCTGCACCGTTGAAGCCAAACAAACCTTCGGCTGGAGTCGGGCCGCTGGGATGGGACGTGGCGCCGTCGTGACGTGCCAGAGAACCACAAAGACACCGTGACTAGAGCGGGACCGCGGCGGAGGGGCATAGTTCCGTCACGCCGTGCCGGTCGGACAAGGCCGCCGCTCGAAGCTGCGGCAGTGCAAGGTGGGGCGGCCAGAACCGCCGGCCGCCGGTACCTCGGAGGGGCAGGACTTTGGCGGTCCCGCGGCAGCAGCACCGTCCGGCCATTCGGGGCCGGCCGACTTCCATGAAACTGGGGGTCGTAACCCCTGACTGGCCGAAGGAGTGGCCCCCCACGTGGGGGCCGCAGTTTCTCAATTAGGGGGGCAGCATTCCCCCCCCCCCCCTTGTTCTGCTCAGCTCGGCGCTAGCCGAGTTGGCCATACAGACAGAATGAGCGTGCCCGGCCACCGGCCGCCCAGGCTGGGCCGGGTCGGTCCGGGCCCAAAACCCCCTAAAACCGGATAGGTTTGTTCTTTTTCCCATATGTTGGGCTAAGGACCCCCGAACGACGCACCATCAGCTGCGATGTGATCCATGGATCGAGATGGTAGTTTTGGAATATTAAACTCAAGAATTAGGATAACATTGGGTATGGCCGGGTTTGTATGAACACAAAACCAACCGGGCCCTCGGAGCGGAAACACTTATAACTAAGCTCCGGACGTCTGATCGACATGCCGTCGACTTTCTTGGATTCCTCTTAGTGAGACGGACATTATGGAATACACGCTCGAGGTTTGGACGCAGTTTCAGTGCGGTCGGGTTGGATTTGACTTAAAAACCAACCGGGCCCCTTGAACGAAAAGGCCAATAACTCTCAGACCGGGCGTTCGATTGATGTGTCATCTATCACATTAAGTTCCACTTGTCCAGGCGGAACTTTGAGAAACATAATCACCAGACTACATGTCAGTTGATGTATCGACCCCTTGGCTCGTAGAGAGGACCCTCTCAGAAACGAGCATGATGTGTGCGGGAACCCTAGAGCTGGCTGCGACTGTGACAGTGAAGACTACACTGAAATACTATGTGACTTAGGTAGCGATGAAGACCGTACTGAAAGCCTATGTGGGTTAGTTGGTGATGGAGGATACACTAATATCCTATGTGGGTTCGGCAGTGATGAAGATCGTACTGAAATCCTCCGTGGGTTCGACGGAAATGACTACTGTTCTTATATCCTACGTGGGTCTGGCAGCGTCTGACTCTGTTCTTGCTATCCTACGTGGGCCTGGCAGAGTAGCTGGTCTGTATCCTATGTGGGTCCGACAGCTTAGCTGGTATTTTATCCTACATGGGTCCCAGTTTAGATGAATTAGTGGCTATATCTGATCATCTCTGTCACCGATGTAGTATACCTATGTGAGCTGATTTATGACGTCAATCAATATCTTCGATATGATTGACTTGCATTCCAATGAGGATTGGGTTGTGACATCCTATGTGGATTGGGTTGTACTCCTATGTGTACGTGATCGAACTTGGGCTCGGATGTTGGAGCCAAACGAGAATTGATGACTTAGGTATATGTATGGGCATATACCTAATTAGTTTTGGTTGTTACTTCATGATTGTATATTTCCTTTGTGGATTATCCTTTGTGCATTCTGGGAGACCTTGGGGGTATCAGGGTCCCTACTGAGTAGTGTATACTCACCCCTGAACGTGTTATGCCCGCACTACGTTGTGTTGGATGTAGACGACAGACAACGCTGATCGTGGTTGAGGCTTGTGGAGCAAATCGGTACCTGGAAGTGGGCCACTTGGTGGAACGTACACGGAGCGGACGGCTGGACCCGAGGGGCTGAGGAGGCCATCTGTACCCACCCTTCAGGCGGGACTTCCATTGGACGGCTCGACGTTGCTGCTTTACTTTCAGTTGCTGTACTTTCTTTCATGTTGTTCTTTACTTTCAGTTTGGGTTTGTATTCTAGCCCACTTACTTTTCCGCACTACTTTTGTACCCAGTTTTACTTAGTGTTTACTTCTGCTTTCTTACTCTGTGGTGTTTGTTTACATTATAAAGGCAATGCCTTCCCATTTTTGTCGGGATTTACGCCTTGGTGCTAGTCACCAGCCCCTGGCCTATGGTAGGCGGGTTGGGGTAGTCACTGCACGGGTCCTGAGGACGGGTCATGACATCATTATTCATAATGGTAACTATTTAATTCCCAAATAGAAAATGAAATTCATCTTTAATATTGTATTTTATTTTTTTTATAAAATTATTATAACCATAATTTAAAATTTGATTCCAAAAATTAAAAATATATACCAATATATAGAAATTGGAAAAAATAAATAATATTTTATATAGAATAAAAACATATAAATCATATCAATATAATTTGTTAAATAGTTAAATAAAACATTTTTTCCACAGAATCATCATAGTAATTTTAATCCTATAATTTATATATAATTGATTCTATATTATATTTGGTGAAATAAAATTAATTTGTATAAATTTATAAGATAATTTTATAAATTCATACTCTAAAATATAATTATAATGTAATAGAAATGTATTATTACAAATAATAGTATGTTTTCACCTAAGAACACTAAATTCTCTAACTGTAAACTATTATATTAATTTTCATAATTTTTTTTATCACACACAGATATATATATATATATCATAGTAATTTCATACTACATATTTAATTATATTTAAGGTATTAGAAAGTTTATGTTTAAAAATATCCATAATAGAATCATTTTTTTCAGTGTCCTCATAATATTGATTTTTATATTTCATCCTACTAAATTCATTTAATTGTAAGTAAAACATAGTTTATAATTAAAAAAACAACTCTCATAAATATATCACAAATCCTATGGAGGAGAAATTATTTTACATATCATATTTCATAAAAAATAAAAATATTTAATTTCAATAAAAAAATAATATTTTAAGATTATTTTTAATTTCAGATGTCAGGATGAAAATTCATGGTGTTTTTATTATTATTTCTTGGTTAATAATGTCAATAAATCCAGATAGTAACTAGTTTGGAAGACTTAATTTCATGAAAAATTTAAAATAATAGATGACGTCAGTTGCCAAATTGATATCATTTCAACATTACTTGAGGTAAAAGAATAATTGTGATCAATTAAAAATGATATATTGATGAATATAGAGAGAATAAAAGAATAAATGATTATATTTTTAGGATCCATGTAAATACATGAGGGAATAAGTTAATGGTCCATTTGAAAAACAGTAATAATTTCTAAAAGAGTCCTTTAACAAATAATAGGCAACTAATACAGATGTGAGAGATTAGAATGACAGGAATAAGTGTTGGTTTGCTAAAGAGGCTAACGAAATGGTATGTGAATCTCCCATCATTCGAAATAAAATTTGATCACCTCTCTAAAACTCAAATTCAGTAAAATCCGGTTATTTTATTATTTATTTTATTTGAATAATTTATTTAAGTGCATTAGTTATACGCAACATCATGCATAAATGAACAACAATATATTATTATTTAAATATTACTTCTATGAGCTCACCAATTATTTGGGGGGAATAAATGTGAAAAATAATATTATAAAAAAATTTATCATCTTTCTCCTTAATAAATAGTTTATTCAATTATTAATAGATTATAAATTGCTTTGAAATGATGATAAAATCACTTCATTGTAATTGATATATTTTTCCTAATTTATTTTCCATGATATATTTATTATAATAGATTTAATTAATCACTGATAATAATTTATTATAAATATATAGTTTGACTAAATATAAAATTTATTTAATTATCACTAATTTAAATAGGTTTTTTAGGAAAATAAAGAATATAATGTCATTTTATTCATTGAAAATTATTTTCTATAAAAATTGGTTATATTTTATTATTTTTTCTTAAATGTTATAATTAATTTTTTCCAAATTTATATATATTAATTGAAAAAATTAATATCACTCTTTAAATAACACATACATAAGTTTTTAGGAATAAATTTAAAATTAAATTATCTTTATTAATTAAATTGAAAAAATATTTTTAGTTACTATTAATATAATACATGTATTTGTAATAATAAAATTTTTATGTTTTTAAAAGAAATTATTCTTGAAAAAAATTATGTAGGTTTTAACATGTTAATTATTCAATTAATTATATAAACTAATATGAAATTAATAGAAATTATTGTACCAAAATTTATATTTATATCTAATATTTTTTTTGAATCTTTCCACATCTATATTTTGTTAATATTATTTGTAATCTTTTAAAAATTACATGTCTTTCATCCCCTATCATTATAATTCGACACCCCCTATTCTCTCTTCAAAACACATAAAGTGGAACATATCATTGTAATTTCATTTTCAAATCATTTAATAAAATCCAAACCAATATTCTCTATTTAAATTATTAATTATAATACCATATAATATCATCATTTGGTATAAAACTAATGTTGTTGTCTAAGTAAAAATTATAGTTCTTAACCATGTGTTTTCAATTCTTTTATTTTTTTCCCTCGGTTAAATATCTACAAAACATTAGGATACACAAAAATATATATCTAGAATATACATAAATAATTTTTAGGTTTATTTTATAACAATTCTAATCAAAATTTCCATCTAATGGAAAATAAATATGTTTCTTATGTGTTAATTCTTTTTAATGCCTCCTAGGATGCTATACTTCAATTTTCAATAATGAAACATATGTGTGGTAAAAATGATGTATCTAAACTATATAATATCATATAAATTAAAAGTATTTCATTGTAATTTTTCAAATAACAAATGTTGTTTTTCTCATGGTAATATATTACCACACTCATTTGTTAGTGTGGACAATCATCTTAGGAATAGTTTTATTTTATTTTTCATCAGAAACTCACATTTTTCAAATATATAGGAGGATTTGAGGAAATAATATGATATTTTTGACATAATTATAATTTATAAAATTTAAAATAATACTTATCGTGTTTCCTTCATATTCATTTGAAAGTGTAAATTTTACTCAAGTTCATATACTAACTATAATCAAAATGATTGTAACCTAAATAACTTTTTCATTACAAGATATTGATTCATATAAAATTATAAATAATTTATAGAAATTATATAATTAACCAGATCATTATTTTTTAGATTATATAATCATGATCAATATTATCATAATCAGCCTACCGAATCCATTGCTGAACTGTACATTTTTTGTTCTTGAAACAATCGATTACAATTAATTGATTATGTAACTAGTGATAACTTGGATATAAGTAATATGAAAGGAATAATATAAATAGAAAATATTATTATGTAATTAAGTAGTTTTTAGAATATTATTATTTATGAAGATAATGAACCAACTTGACAAGTGGTACTCATGGTAATGGATTTCTCATATTGATTTCATTTTTTTGATATTTATCCATTTTATACCTTATATTTTATTTTTTGGTGGGGTATAAACTATCATAAAATTAACATTTATCAATAATATCTTAATATTGATTAATTTTATAGATACTTTTCTGTTATATTCTTCATGAACATATTTTTTCAAAAGTTACAAAATTTGTAAGGGTTTATTCATTATATTCTTATTTTTAATGTTCAAAATTGACTCAATTATTTTTAATCTCTATATTTGAACATAATAATTTTAGAAGTTTGTTATAAATATGGTTATAAGAAAATTAAATTATTTTTCAATTATTATTTACATTCACTATTAAGGATTTTTAAATATATCATTATATATATTCTATATTTTTTATTTTAACCATTTTTACATATGTATGAAAAGATGGTCATTTAAATGTACCCGTCATGTGTATAACATCCAATCATTATTTTATAATAATAGTATTCCTGTTATAATTTTTTATCAAATAAATATCCCAATTTTTCCTCTGGTAATATTTTTTAATAATCTTTAAACGATATTATATTTTTATAATAACTTTTACATAAACCATGAGTGTCCTTCTTCACATGGGTTAATTGAAATATTTTATGATATATTAATAATTTAAACTCATGTATTGTTGTGATTAGTGTATTTTATGGTCCATGTAAATTATTAATGAAGATAGATGAGCTTTTTATTGCTTTCCAATGCACTTGGTACTGTTTATGTTTTCCATAGAATTATGATGGAATTGACGGAGATGTTTATTCATGTTTTTATTGTTTCTAGTAATGGAAAAATTAAGGGTTTTATGTATGTTATATCTAAAAAACCTAAATGAATTTTAAATTCTATCATGTAAATTATCATGTAAATATTTTTATTTCATATGGAATGATAATGATTGTTTTTTTAATAAAACAATTATACACATTTAGGGTATATTATAGGTTTTATGAAAAAAAACTCAGAAAAGACAATTTTTTTAATGTCCTCCCATAATTGATATATTCCATTTATATTTTAATAAAAAAATTAAGACATAAATTTATCAGTAAAGTTAATTTCATTTGTAATAACATCACTATTTTAGATTAATGTTCACTATGATTAAGAAAAACAAAATTATATGAACAAATAGTTTCACAATGAGATTTTTTTATTCCACCTTTTCAATATATTATCCATTTGTGTAAATTGTGATTTGAAATGATAATGATGTTAGGGAACCTTTTATATAATCTACCCTAAATGATGTGATTCTATCATTATAATGAAAAAAATTGTGGGAAAAATGGATAACATGGTAAAATGAGAACATTTAATGATTTCTTAATAATTCAATAAAACTATAATCCGAAGTGATTCATTGTTATGTAAGTGATCCAATAATTTTTATTTATGTTGTATGTTTTGGATTTTTTATGATTGGGCCATGTTTATCAATATCAAATCGAAAAAATCATATATTAAATTATAATAATCAAATATAGATGTGTAGGTTTGTGGATGTTATATTTGGTATAAAAGAATGGATTTATATGGAATTATATATTATAATGTAATATTAACCTAAATCAAATGTGAAATATAACCAATAAATACATAATGTTAGATAGAGTTATAATTATTTTTGGTAAATAAAAAGTGTTTAATTGTAAATGAAACGGTTAATTATATTTTTCTAATTATCTTCTTTAAATAATAGTTAATTTTGATTTTATTTAATATATAACCAATAACCATTTTATAATTGTTTGGAAATAGTGTGAACACAAATAATAATGTATCTGACTAAAAATATGGTATTTATTTTGAATGAGGAACAATATATAATGTATGTTATAACGAATAACTAATTCGGTAATTATTACTAAAGTTACCTGACATTTGATTTACTGAATCACCTAGAAATACAAAAATAACAACAATTTATTTAATATCTTATATGTCAAGAATACCTATGTGTGTGAGGAAATATAATATCCCAATAGTATACTACACATTAACTATTTTAATTATATTCCACACATTATATAGCTTGTAATACAAGGAACACTGAGTTATATTTCATTATATGCAAGATCCAACTTCCTCAATAACTTTTCTTACACGCATGGGAAACCTTCTTCGATTGATTGTATTAGAGAAAAATGAGTTTCATCTAAAAATAATATATAATAAAAATATTATTTTAATATAATATTACCCAGTCGTTATATTAATGATTATGAATAGTATTAACAGAATGATGAAAATGTATGGTTTATGAAAATTTAAAATTTATTTACTTTTCATGAACCAGATCTGGTCGCCTAGAAAATAGGAACATGAATAGGTCTGTGGCATGTCTCTAATAGTGTTCCCAATTCCTATTGGATCGAAAAATTTATTGGGTGACATAAACAAGTGTTTGGAAAGCATTTACATGAGTTTATAAATATAAAATAACAAATAAGTATTAATAAACCGAATCTGAAAATTTACACAAAAAAGTCCTAACAAAATTCAGAATTAAAATACAAAGGTTTATATAAGGGCCAAATACTACTACTAGGGAAGAATTTAAAATATTATTTCCTAAGAAGAACCAAATGGAAATGGAAAATTCCCTCAATCCTGCTCCACGACACTACATTATGAAGGACCATAAGGAACTCAGACCACCATTTCTAAGTGCTTTTCCCACAACTACCACAAACTTAAAAAAGTCTTCAAAAAAACGGCGTATGTAGGGTGTGACATTAATCCTAGTATGATTCCACCCAAATTAATCCAATGTGATAATAATTTTAAGATGAAAAGCATGCATGTTTTTTTAAAAATGAATGCTAGTAAAAATTTAAAATAGATGCATATTAAATAAAAAACATTATTCAAGAGTGTTCCATTAATGAAAGACAAATTTTAAATAAAATTTAAATGCTATGGAATATTCATGCCAAACACATATTATGAAGATTGTTATTATAAAACATACAATAATAATTAGTCACGGGAAATACTCATAGGCACATATAGCAATGGTCCCCATGTACCTCGTATCTTGTGAAATGTAATCATAAAAAATAAATGATCTCTTAAATGAGAAACTATTATGTAAAATACATATAACCTTCTGTTCCCAAAAATCATCATAATATTTTTTTAGTTCTGTCATCATCAATCATTCTAAATGAATCATGGGTGAAACCACTCTGTATCACTAGCTTACTACTAAAAATCCGCCCACCCATATACTCGGGTTTCCCTTTTTGTGCTCATAATGGATCCACATTCTATCAAATTAAATTTTCACATAAAAATTCTAGTTATTTTCATAGAAACTAAAAAAATGATCTATAAATTCTTTACATCATTTTTATAACTCAATAAATCACATAGAATATCCATTAATAATGTTCCCAATGTATAGCAAAGCATCACAAATAAAATCCACTTAAAACTCCTATTTTAAAGGAAAATGCATACCAATATTACACAAAATCATAATTGGAATCAATAAGTTTTTTTTAATAAAACCATTCCATGAACGATAAAACAACCCTTACTAGTACAACATGGAATGCACATAGAAAACACCCATTTTCACACAAATATGGACCTAAAAATTAATGGCATGACAAATGATACAAAATAATAGTTTTCTCACAAAACACAATGATTGAGTAACATGCTGGAAATATAAATCAATAAAATCTAACAAATCCAATATTTCATACACATTGATTCACTGACCTTAGATGTCAGTATCCCCAAATCATTGTTCGAAACTTCAACCACACCACTTCTGCACCAGAGGGGAATGAAAATGAACACTAACAAATAATATTGAACCAATAAACTCAAAACTATGCCCAAGGTATGTATAAAAATAATGTGTACATATTTATCTTTAAGAAAAGTTAGATAAAATGTAATAAAATTGAAGGAGATATTAAGGAAACTTACTTACCTGAGAGATAATGAAGTTCCTCCACAAAATTCCCACTCAAAAATGGATTCCCTGTGATGTTTAGGGTGATTATAATACTACCATGGATTAGAGGAAATAATGTAGGATGAATGGGGGGAATTGCGGTTATATACAAAAGGGAAAAATGGAATTACCTTAGAAAATAATGTTCTCGACAGCCTACAGAGGTTGGCTATATGGTTTTGTAAAATGTGCGCCATGATCTATCCACCTAAAAAAATTACATTTTTCACCAAACTCAATGGGTAGTCAAGTGGTAATTAAAGAGGAACCATGGGGTGGAAAGATATTACATGTAAAAAAGGAAACGATGCCAAAAAAGTTCAATCATGTAACACTCAATTGATGATAAAAAAATAAATAACTGGAATGAAGCGAAAATCTAAATCCTGGTTGTGGAAATTCTCCCCATAAAAATGTTTTCCACCCCTAAAAATCCCCAGTATGGTCATTTAAAAAAACAAAACCCAAACATATTTCTATGTTTGGAAAGCGGGGTTACTAAAGAAAAGGAAAAAATGACATTACCATCATTAAAAATAGGGATATGACTAAACATAAGAGGCCAAGAAGGACCCCCCTAAGGGTCAACCACCCCCAAAATCCAAAACACCTCCAGTTGTAAAATCTAAGAAAGGATAGACATACCAAACAAAATGTACTCTACTTTCCTAAATCATGTAGTCATAATAAATCAAAATCCCAAGTCAAAGTACATTAAAAACTAATAGAAAATGCCTATGATATTTTTATGAAATGATTATGATATTTACCTGAGATGAAAAACAAATTTAAACATGGTTACCACAAACATACATCAAAAAACCGTTGGGCATGCTCAAGTCCCACTGTTTTTTCCATTTTAGAATTTGGTGGTTTGATAAACCCAAAATGAGACTACATACCATCATACTGACATAATGGAAAAAATAGACCTACACCAACATGGGGAGGACTTTATGGACACCCCACCGTAGGAGACAACTAAAATTCCTGAGACAGAATCCAGACACCAACAGGGGCAGGCCCAAAGGGACTCCCTTATGTAAATAGTAGAATAAAATTAGAATATTTACAAAAGAACATACATGATACCCATGGAAGATCTCGCTACCATAAGAATCCACCATCTTCACTGAATAGAACTGGCTCACACAAGAAGACCCTAAATTTTCTGAAGTAAGAACAACTACACAGTTAGTCCGCATAGTTACCCAAACCGTGAATAGACCATGAGGTTTCCTCTAACGAAAGGGACCAATATGTATGCTTCCATGAGATAAGGCACACAAGTATGTTGTGTCTATGCGGTAGTTTTTGTCTCCTCCATCACAGTTTTTTGGGTTTATGCACTATTAGTACTAACCCTGTGCAAATCATGGGATTCAATCTGTCTAGTCCACGCATCATAATTTTCTCCAAATAACACAAAAGAAACTGAAAGGGAAAAACATGTAAGTTTATTTGATGATAACCCTTACACTAAAATTGGATACAACGTCGAAATTAGGTCATCCAACCCATTTCCTCAGAATGGGAACAACTAAAGGAACACAACGACACAAGAGGTTTGAAAATATTCCCACACTATGTACCAGAGAAATAAATTAGAACAAATAATTTTCACGACTATGGGATGACCCAAACTATATGCTAGTGTCCCTCTAGGACATATGGATGGAGCTCTGATGATTGAGTAATCTTCTGCCTCACATTCTGGCTTGAGAATCCCCGGAACAAAACTTCTCCTTCTCGGGCCACAATCAACCACACTGTGACCTCATATGGGTTCACAATGACATTAAATACTTCAAAATCACTTTACCGTAAACCATAATTTTACTAAAATAAGGTATTAAAAGATGAACACACTTCACCCATTTCTTCATTAGATGACCAACAATAGAAGGAATGGACACAATGAAACACCATACAATAAAATATAGGATTTTAGAAAAATTCATAAGGGTTACAAACATTTGAAAAAGCCGAGACTCTCAGATTATTTCATAACATATACATTTATTGTAAAAAGAGAACACAAAAATTCAAGGAATCAATGTACATAATCATTTATGACTGATATGAATAATTCAAGGAGAGGGACCTTATTCCATGTCTTGAATAGTATGGGACTCCTACAGGAAGCCATAACATCCCCTCATGAACTTATTTTCCACACTAGTGGATAACATGATTCCTTTCTACAATGAAACTAACGAATGACCAGAAGGTCCTTTATGATATTATCATACATAGAAATACCTTTACTAATTTGACCTTCCTCATTTGAATTACCCCTACACTATTCCTAAATAAAACCTATAGATACAATGGGGTCAAACGTCACTTTAGATGACTCAGAAAACATAAGTAAATATGGTCTATTTCAACCTCCCACAACCTCTCTCCCTATATAAGTCGATCCACATGACTGAAAAGGTATAGGGTAAACTCAATCTCTAATGCTCGTGAAGAAATTAATTATGCTGATCAACAAGAGGATCTCCCAATGGCGAATCACACGTGGATGGAATTAAAACATGCATTAACTCTTTATGAGGACATACCCTAAAAAACAAGAAAACCCAAGGACACAACCATGAGCATCCTTTGGTAAATACTTATCAGAATTGAAAAACGAACACGTGAGGGGAACAACATCAAGGGATTCTTGAATCCCTTCTCATGTGAGACCACAAACCAAAATATCAACATATCATATTGATGAATAAAACACAATCATCATTTAACCAAAGGGGTTCTTAGACTAATAACATCCCAAAACAGCGATCCCAAAATCATATAAAACACAAAAATCAAGAATCGGTTTGAAAAGCATCAAATTTTCCTTAAAATAAATCATTTCATTAAAGTAATCTGTGTGGTTGTTAGCTCATTCAATAATGGTAGTCCATGGGCCTCACACATTCTTTTTTCTATTCCACACCGGGATCCCACCTCATATATATTCTAAAACTCATCATTCTATTCTATTAACAATTTGTTATCCCATGAAAACCCATTCATGATATCTTTCATAGAAATACCTAATATTAGAATAAAAATGGAATACACTTTTAAGAAACAATACATTCAACTGAAAATTCATTATTTTCAAAACCGATATTCCCAAAATCAATACACTATTCCAAAAGAAAAAAATAAATTTAAAAATAACCCACCATTAAAATAAAAACTGACATTCAAGTAATAATTATTATTTTCTAAAAATATTATCTGATTGCAAAGCACTTTCATTTTTATGACATACTTCATTTCGTCAACAGCAATTCAATTAAAACAAATATTTTCTTATATAAAACAAGTATCCAATAATTCATAAAATAATTTAAATTATCTCTATTTTAAAAATAAAAATCTATATTCAAAGTCCACATATAAATTCAAAAACAAATCATTCCATTTAAAATACTTTTCAAAATCTCAAAAAATTCATTTTGAAACTTGTTTTCAGAACCCACATTAACATTACTATCATTTTTAAAAGAGGTGTAAAACCCAATTTATCATTTCAGAACAATTATGAAAATTCATTGCGACTATTTTAGAACTCATCCATTTTTATTCTACTAGAATATCATTTCAAAAAATTCACATTTCTGAAATCCAAGTCCTTTTTAATTCATAACCATTTTTCTATGATTCCAAAATAATGAGACACAAGGCAATGGGAGAGGAAACTAGTGATAGTGATTAATTTGGACATATGGCCGGAATCCATACACCAATCATTTCCACATCATGAGGAATGTTTTACGGAAATATCCATGGATCGATATGGATTTACGGGCCCATCAACATCAGTGAGTCTATTTTCCCAATAGACTTTCCATTTCACCTAAATCATAAATGAACTACAAGAAGGAACAAACTCAAATAAAGCCCTAAATTCCTTGGAGGATTGAATCCCATTACATGGTGTTCTGGATATGCACACTACTAATAACTATAATTTAATTTCCTTATTTTCCTATCTATAGTATACCAAGACACATTATGAAAACAACATGACCACAAAAGAATTATTCTCTATATGATACCATTTTTTCATGAACCAGATGTGGTCTCCTTCAAAACTGGAACCCTTCCCTGTCTATGGAAAGACCCGAAGGGATTTACTGATCCTCACTGCCTAGAACACGATCCTAGGTATCATAAACAAGTATTTGGGAATTATTTTACATATTTAATGATTTTAAAACAACCAATAAGGATGAATATAATGAATATGAAAATTTACACCAAACATACATTAAAAAAACTCGGAATTTAAATTAATTGGATTATAAAAGCCCCAAATTCTTCTAAATGATAATAAATACAATAATAACATCCTTGGAACCACATAATGTCAAGGAGAAATTTCCTCAACCCATCTCCATGATAATGTATCTTGAAGGACCACTAGAAACACCGACCAAAAGTTCTATGAGTATTACCCAAACCTGAAAAAAAGAATTACCCAATATACATACACGCAATTATGTAAGTAGTATTTGATCCTAATAGTAGTATGATTCCTCCAAAAAGCATTACATGTGGTCATAATTTTCAGATGAATATTTTTTATGTTTTTAAAAAAGAACACTAGTATTAATTTCAAAGAGATGAAACTTCAAAATGAAAAATGTTTTCATGATGGATACATTAAAGAAAGAACACTTATAAATAAAATTCACAAGAAACTAAAATATCAAACCAAAAATACATATTATAATGGTAGGTATAAAATATCTAATGACCTCTAGCCATGATAAATACCCCAAGATACTAGTGTGTTGTGAGCCTAGGGTACCTCATATCTCAATGAAAATTAACCATAAGATATAGTAGTTCTCATGCAAGATCCACTAGTAAGAAACATACATATAAAATAGGGGTCCCCAACACCATTATTATAGTTTAGATAGTTTTATCATCATAAAACATTATATTTAAAACAAGGATAAAACCACTTCATATCACTGGAATACTAGTACACATCTGCCCACCTAGATACTTAGGTATCCCCTTTAGTTCCCAAACAACTTTCAGATTCTATAAAATTATATTTACACATAAAAACACCAGTTTTGGTAATAAAAAATCAAAACTGTATATAAACATGGTTTTCATCATTTTTATAACTCAACAATGCACTTAGAATTTCTATAAAACAATTTCACAATGTATAATTAAATAAATCATACAAAATCCATTTAAAACTCATTTTTAAAGGAAAATCCATACCAATATTAAAAAAATATAAAATTATATGTGGTACACATTTTAATAAAACCATTCCCTGAATTATAAAGTATCCCCAATTGGTATAACATGAAATACACTTGAAAAACACTCATTTTAAAAAATAATGGGATTTAAGAATAAATCGCTTGAAAATGCTACCCAAAATAATTTTTACACCAACATTAATAAAAGTGGAACATGATGGAAGTATAGGTTTAGCCAAGATATCTCATTAAATAATTCTTACACATATAATTTCCAACCTTAAATGCTAAAATACCTTAATAAATGTGTAAAACATCAACTGAATTACCAATGGATCACAAGGGAATGAAAAATAACCCAAACTAAGATGATTGAACCAAGAAACTCAAAAATAAATCCTTGGTACCAATCCATATATTTTTTTATTTTGATATTCAAGAAAATTTGGAGAAACCCAAAAAAATAGAAGGATAAAGGAAGGAAACATAATTATATGAGAGATCATCATGATCCTCCAGAAAATCCCCTTCAAAATTTTATTTCAAGGGAGATTCAGGGAGCCTGGAATCCTTCCATTAATGAGATGAAAGAATTTGGGAATAATGGGGAACATTATAATTTATCTCAGAAAGGAAAAAAAATTAATTACATAAAAAAATTAATGTGTTGGTCACCCTGCACGGTTTGGCTGCACGGTTTAGTAAAACATGCAACCAAACCATGAAGCATGATCTTTACACAAAAAAAATACAATTTTTTCCTAAATTATAGGGTGGTCCATGGGGAAATCAGGGGGAATATAGGGAGGGAAATAGAAAAAGAGGAAATGATGCCATAAAATTTAAAAAATGTCACACCAGGCTCTGGAGGAAAAGAACAAGAACCAAAATGAAGAAAAAATTAAAGGATGGGTTTTACATTTTGGGTCACAAACTAATGAGAAATGAAAATGAGAACTAATTGGATATAGAAAAAAATATTATAAATTTTATGTTTCCATTGGTGTTCTACCTTAAAAATAAACATTAATTAAAATTACTTAATTATTTATGTTAATTATAAATGATTAATATTCAATAAAATACTATTGAAATTCATATATTGGTTATGATATAAATAATATATGAACAAACACTACATTACACAAAAAAATAAATATTTTTATAAATAAAAAAATTCCACCATTTAAAATAACATGATATTAAATATGAAATTTGACACATTAATTGATTTAATATGTTAAAATAAACTTAAAATTTGAACGAGAAACATTAGAATTAGTTTATTGTCAATTTTTTATATTTTTTGAACATATATTATTTTTTCTATACAGTTAAAAATAATTTATTATTTATCAAAAATCTATTTTCTTATAATTTTATTATATGGATAAATTGTAGGTATAAATATATATAAATATTAATTAGATAAAATTTTCTTTGATTAATAAAATTTATATCATCGGAATAAATTTCAGTTTGAAATTTAATATCAAAACATCACAAACTTTCAGATGTTTTTATATTAAAACCAAATATTATCATCCTACATGTGGGGTTAATTTTAAGTCAATTTCTACCACTTATATGATTATAATTTGGATTACATTATCCACATTATTAATCATAAAAATTTATATTTCCTTATAAGACAATTGGTTTACCAAAAATATTAGTGAATGTTATTAAAACTAATTACATTGATAAATGATAAATTATGCTAAATAATAAACTAAAGTATAGGGTTAAGGACCGAGAAAAACCAATAAATATGTCAATGTTAAATTTTATACACATATTTAGACCTAATACGCCCTTTTATCATCTTTTCTCCATTATGGGATCCACTTTCATTCGAAAAAATGTGGGTGGAAATACCTTTCCCAAAAATTTACATTAGTGACACTCATCCTCCACTATAAGAGGACCACATCTCCTCCCACTTCCTCACAACTATCAAGACACTTTATATTGGCATATATATTCTAAATATAATTTGAAAATTCCTCATGTTATCCTTTAATATTCCTCTTAGTGGGATTTAATCGATGGAAGCGTTTTGTTAATAAAAAAGAAGTTACATAATTAAGAGGCAACACTATCTCTTAAACTATCTAGTTAAATTGCCGTTGTAAAACCATAATATTTTCATATTAAATTATTTTATGACATAAATAATATCATGAAGATACTAATATGTTTTCATGATAAGGTTTCTACCTACACAAACACACTCTTACATCTAATTGGTAACAAACATACTCTTTCTATGTACAGTGGATTACTATCTCGTGAAATGATGATTGTTTGCATTCCCCTTACCACCTCTCATAGTGGCCATTATAATTGAAATAATATTTATATATGTAATAAATAATATTTATAATATCATTATTCTTCTATATTTTCTATTTATAACATACCATTAATCTATACAAATTGTCTAAATATGATAATTTAGTTTGATGAAGTGTGGACTACTGCCCCCTTAATGTGATACGGCATGTTTATACCATATATAGAATTTGGAAAGGAAAGAAATAATAAAAATATTTATCATACATGACACATATATTATAATGTAATTATAATATAGCTATAATTCATTTATATTTCATTATTTTAAAATGGAAATTAAATGACAGTAGTGTTCTTGCATATGTACAACCTACCATCTCCATGAATGGTGCACTTCATTTCTAGTCTACAATTATCACGGACAAGAATTAATACATATAGATATATTTGATATTTAAATAATTGTTTTCTTTATGTAGATGATTAAAGAAAAAAATATTTAATAATAACAACAAATAACAATTTAAAACAAACTCGACAAACAAGACAATTAAAACCAGAAATAGTTAACATAATTAAATTTTATTAAAAACAAGTGATAAGATATTATAAGATGATAATATATTATATAATAAAATTAATATATTTCTTTTATCAGTATTTTTCATTTTTAACCTCTAATACTGGAGGTTTAAGGACGTCGACATGAAATGAAACCCAATGTAAGTGATTTGTTTATCTCTTTTCTTTCGGTTAGACATACATTATTACTGTGCACATAATTTCATATATATGTTTTAGATATATCCATATTATAATTTAATAAAATAAATTATATAATAATCATGGTATTTAAATGTGACACCCCATGATTTCATAGTATGTTATTTCTTCAAAGTAATTCAATAACTTGCACTACACGCAACACCGAGTTCTAGTGCACCATGACTTTCCAAACAAGCCGTTCAAAAGTGGATATGAATATTATTAACTGAATTTTGAACTCTACATAATACTTATAATTTTATAATACATATTATGAGTTTCTTAGACATAATTTAAAAACAAATACATTTTTTCAGATAAAAGAAGTATTTTTCAAAAAATTGAAATTTTACCACCTTTTAATAGCAAATATTTGGTGTTATTATGATAACTTTCATATTTGGTTGAATAGTGAAAAATACTATATTTTAACTTAAAACAACTTTTTAAATCAAAAAAAATTATATTGATAAATTATAAATTTCATTGGTAAGTAAGTATAAATATATTATATTTTTACCATTTAATCCAATTATGGTCATTGTAAGTAATTTCACATTGAAATTGGACATAAGAAAGTGTCAAACTTTTGATAGTTATTATTTCCTAAAAATATGTCTTTTGGTTTTAATAGCAGGAATTAATTTTAAATTAATAAATGAAAATTTTATGTTTTGAATTTTGTTAAATAGAAATTATTTTTGGATTCGGAATATCGAAATTATCTGAGGGTAAAATTTTGGTACTTTTCTAATAACTTTCATATTTTGATGAATAGTGAAAATTTCTACATTTTAATAAAAAACAAATGTTTTAATCGAAATAATTATTTGTGATAAATTATGTACATGAGTGATTTTAAAGTATAATTAGATTATAATTTTACCATTTAATCCAATTTGGGTCATTGGACAAAATTTAATATTTAAACTGGACATAAGAAAGTGTTAATATTTTGATAGTTATTTTTTTAAACACTCTTTTTATTTCGACAACAAAAATTAATTTTAAATTAATTTCTGCCACTTATGGGTTTTGAATTTAGAAAAATGGATTCCATATTTATAATCAGGAGGTCCAAATTGTGTAATTTTATAACTTTTATTTTTATACTTTTTGAATAATTACTTCAGTAAATATTTTATTTACTATGGTTAAAGGGTAAACCCGGTAAATAAGGGTAAAAAATAAAATTATAATAATACTAAATTACCCTAAAACGTGTCCTAACACTATTGGTTGACACAATTCCAACCATGTTCATATTTGGGCAGATTTGTAGACCCAATGGAGCCCCTTCTATGTGATAATGACACTTTATATTAATTAAGTTAAAGTAAATGAAAAAAAGACATAAGCATATAGCTTTTAGAAAAACAATTTTTACATAGGGTTATATATTTTTTATTTTAGTCTATAAATATTCATTAGAATGATAAAAATATTTCCTACATAATGGTATTTTATTTATAATTTTTATACATTGAATAATTAAAATCATTTATGACACAATAATGATGCAGTATTTTCCTTATTAATGCAAGAATCAAATAATTGGTATTATAAATGTTAAAATAAAAATAATTTGAAAGTTTTGATGAAATTAATTAATTTTATTGGTAAATATGACATTATAGGACTTCTTAAATTAATTTTTTTAAATTAATAAAGTTGTTAAGACTTTATCAAAAATCAATTATCCAAATAGTGTCAAATTTGACGTAAAAGACTTTTTAAAACAAATATTATATTAATAGATGATATTATATTCCTCAAATTCTAAGGATCATCCAAAGTACTTAGCTAATGGTATGTGTATTATTAATGGACCTCTTGGGGGGTCTCTTGAAGTATACAATAAGTTTATTTACTATATAATATAAGAATACAAAGTGACATGGTAAGTGTCAAACTAATTTACAAAGAGTTAAAACAAAATGATAAGGTTAATAAAGTAACCCAAACCTATCTAAAACCATTATGTTACGTTTTTTTCGACCTATACCCACCATAGACGTCTAATAATCCACTTTGGAGCCATTATAAACCCAATATTATTTTTATTATGAAAAAATAATTTAATTTTTTTCAAAAAAGCACCTCCTCCCCCTTATAAAAGGACACCACTTCTAACAAATTCACCGCACCTCTCATACCTTTTGGCTCGTCCAAACTCTTCCCAATTAAGCTCCCTGCATCCATCTCCCCCTATAAGCCTTCCTATTGGAATAATCCACTTCAAGAGTCCTTTTTGGTTCAAACCAAAGGGAGTTACCCAAATTAAATGTAACAATTTCTCTTAGCATCTTTTCTTTTATTTTACTTCTCCAACCCCTAAAATATTATTATTCATTTTTTTCGTACAATAAAAAGTATCCAGAATATATTAGGATATTTTTATTAGAAGTATTCAAACTACACTTACACACACCTCCATCTAATGGGGAAAAAGATAATGTTTCTCTGGATGGCAACCAAACGCCTCACGAAACGAAGATTGTTCAATTATCTTCTACCATCTCTTATGGTGGCCATTATGATGGAACTATAATTAAATATGATATTAACTATATTTATTTTAAATATAATCTTCTGTTTTTACATTTTATATCATTCCATTATTTGTTTCATGTTGTATATATATACGATAATTTCATTTGAGGAAGTGCAGACTACCTCCCCATCAAAGTGATATGACTCATTCATACCATACATGGAACGTTTAAATGATGGTTTTAATTGACACAAGTAAAATATATAAGTTATTATATTATAATAGAATAATAATATACCTATTAATCATTTGGTTTTTATTCCTTTTAAAATGAAAAATGAAATGGAAGTAGCATTTGTGCGTACGTACAGATTACCGTCTCCACGAACGGGATGAGATTCATTTCCCCATAATATCCATTCAAGATGAATTCTAATTTGAGGATTTAAAGTATTGCTTGAGGACTTTTTATCATTCTATATATTAATAAGATACAACCTATCCATAACAATCAAGGCTTATGTGACAATGCATATAAAGGAAAACGAATCGGTTAACACCTGAAACAACAATAATACTGAAATATTATTAACAGAACAATATTAAAAGAACATATATGATATCATATTTATATATTTGATTCTTGTATAATTTAATAAAAATTATTTAACTATTATATAAGAGGTTAACCTACCCTTAACCATGTAAAAGTACAGGGTAAGGAGTTTTCATCTCTCTCCTTATTCCCGTGAGATTCGTGCCATATTGCCACTATTACCTTTTGTGTGGTGTGTTTATAGACCATAATTGTATTCTTTGTGTAATACACTTTATTTTATGTGTAATTTCATATCAATTGTATGATAACTCTTTCATGGGGTGTATGTTTTGTAAGATACCAAATTGGTAAGGGTTTATTTAACAATCTCTTCATTATCTGAGGTTGTTTATACATAATTATCTATTGGGACCTCTTTATCATACACATCCATGTTTCATAAAAATGTATTTAAAAACATTGTCAGTATTTTACAAAATATGGGTTAAATTAATTTATACCCTTGTTTTACTTTTTATATGATTTTTATTAAAGGCATATTTCCGATGTTTTCCAAACAAGGCCCTTTTTAACCTTTTCGACAAAATTAAGGAAATAATCATTTTTAACTTACACAGTGGGTGCAGCTATTTTATATTTTTATAAACTCGTCGAATCTTCCCTTACAATATTATTAGAATATGTTCACATTAAATGTTTTATTTTATAATTATTCGACTCTTAAATGATTTCAGAATAGAAAGAGATATTTCTCTAAAAAGGGTTTTGATTTCATCTATGTCAACATCCTTTGCTGGATTTTATGTTTATTTGAAGTTGATACAAAGAATCCATGTTGTATTGAAGGTTTTTTGATATGTTTGACTATGGATGTGCTATTTTTATACAATTCATAGTTTATGGTTAATGTATTGACATTTTGTATATGATTTTTAATACTAATGTTTATTATATGTTTAAACCTTTTCATATGAGGAAAGTATTAGACTTATTACGTGACGGGTGGAGCCCGCTATAGCTCCTCGATACATCGGTAGGCCTCATGAGACAAACTACTGTCTTGGCACAAGTCCTTTAAAAAATCTTATTTTTAGTCATAGCACAAGGCCTTGACTCGGTGGTTATGATAGTCTGGAATTATGCATTCCATCATTATGAAAGTGGTTAGTGATATTGCATTTCATTATTCTAAAAGTATAATATCAATGTAAATAAGTAAATGGAATTACATCATTTTATTTTTTCCATACTATACTTAAGTTCATGTTTAAAAGGATTTTGTTTTAGTTATATATTGCCTTAAATTTTTATGCTTATTTATGAATGTTTCTGATGTGTTGTTATTCTTACTGAGCATCTGGGATTACCCCTTTCTATGTTTTATTTTTCCTAGGATTCCAAGAAGTGTATTGTGATTGATATGCTGGGATAAGACAAGGGAGTAATGGCGTTCATGAAGGATTATTTATGTTGTTTTGTATGTTATGAATTTTAATGTAACATTCATCTATGTAATCTATTTTCCAAGACTACTAAACTGATCTATCCTTTGGGACTTGATTCCTTGTAATCATGCCAATGTATTAAATTAATGCACCGACTCTAGGTAACTGGGGTCGAGGCGTTATAGTTTGTATCAGAGAAGTTTAGTACAAACCTTGGAAACTATATTTAGATAAACACTAATTAGAGCACATAGACCTAGGATGGAATTTGAGGATTAGTATAGAAGAGCATCCTAAAATTTTGGTATTGTAGAGATTTTATGAGTTTTCTAAGCAATACATCCCGGTCTGGATACGAGTAGATAGTGGCGGCTCTGGCACATATATTCCTAGGGGTAACCCAAAAACACTGCTTTGATCTAGACACGAACGGAAAATGGTGCATGACAATGGGACTTGCTTCACTCTTGGTTACGATACCCCCGGGGGGATATGCTTAGGATAATTATCATTTTCTTTATAAACTATGAAGAGCTTATGAGTATATAGTTACTCAAAGAAAAAAAATTATGATTATGTATTATATTCATAAACTATTCAATGTAGGTTAGGTATTTTACAAGTTTGGAATTATTCATTGTAATTCATTAACTGACCTAGTTTATGATATTGTATAGAAATGGCGCCCAGTAGAAGGAATGTGTACTCCAGCAATACGTATGATCCAATGAGTAAGAAGGATCATATATTTCATAGTATTAAGCCAACATTTAGTAGGTAAATACTCTCCCATGTATTCTCTACATATTAAGAAATGGTGTCAAGTGTTAATAATATAAGCAAACAATTCTCTGAGTCCTATGGCATTAAAGGAATGCAAGAGAAGAAAACTATGTAGAGAGAAATATGGATAAAGGGAACAGGGAAAAGATGAATTTTCCCATATGTGATAACTGTGGGAAGAAACACCCAGGAACTTTCCTGAAGGGAATGAGAGTTTGCTATAA
This sequence comes from Viscum album, assembly GCA_963277665.1. Classification (NCBI taxonomy): domain Eukaryota; kingdom Viridiplantae; phylum Streptophyta; class Magnoliopsida; order Santalales; family Viscaceae; genus Viscum; species Viscum album. The sequence goes on along the minus strand of OY728122.1, from coordinate 902,094,587 downwards.
GTGTTGAGAAAAAAGACACCACGTACGTGACTGTAATGGTAAGAAAAAGGTTTCAAATGTACAATGGTTCATCTGCATAGAGTTGGGAAACTATGCGAACCAATGTCCAAATAATCAGATTATGCCTCAAATGATGATATGGGGTAATAATCAAGTTATGATACTACAACATATAAGGAAGAATGATTAGTGTTGTTGTGTTGTTATTAAAGAATTATGTCATTTGAGTGTTGTATCAACGATGTACTGGTTATAATAATTATGGTGTATATTAGGATTGTACATCCGTACTATTTTTTTAAGGACTTGAGATTGTGTGGAACCATGAAAAGTGACTCAATAGTAGGTTAAATTTTCTGAAAATATATGGGTGAGAGAAAGATAAACCACAATATTGTTCTGATACAATGGTAGTGATTTTGGAATTATATATGATGGATTTGGGTAAATAATATTGGATATTATTGACTACCATGAATGTGATTAATGATATTCCAACATTTTTTGAGTTTACAAAATTTTTGGATAGAAGGATTATATCCAGTATTTTATAAGGAATAAGGGATCATGAATGTAATCAATAAGGTTTTATGGTAATTCTGGATGTTGCAGTGTTTTAAAAGAATACATGATTAATGTGTTCACATGTTATTATGCGAAAAAAGGATCTTTATTGTGTTTAAATTGCATATAAATTTTGGACTGAAAGTTTGGATAGAATTATTTTGCATAAATCTAGTTTGAGATTATTTTTGGATTTCCATAAAAGGACAACCCGGAGGTCGGCCGGCAACCCGTCGAGTCCGGTAAGGTCGCGAGACTTGAACCCGCAACCGGAGGGAGACAAGAGTGTATCACCTACTACTGACCCATGTGATGTCTTGGATTGAATAATGTATTCTTTTTTTTTAAAAAAAATCTAGTAGATAAATGATAAATCCATATTTTTTATACGAATAAGATAAATAGAATTTTATTTTTTATGATCTATTTTCTTTTTGAATGATAGATGAGTTTGTGGTAGAAATTGGTTAAAGGATGGGACTCACTTATCAAGTATATATTTTTCTTCTTATCATATTCTATGAAGAAATTATTTCTTATACTTTAGTGAAGGGATTTTTGAACAAAAAAATATATGATATCCTGACACCATATGTTTTTTTGAACTGATGGTATTTTAAATCATCATAGATTTATGAATTTAAGGCCCTCAAGTTTACACATGTTTGTGACTAATGACCTCAATCACTAACTATAAATATTTACATTTATCCTCCAATTATATGTCTCTAATTTCCACAAATGTTCTCCTAATCAATATCATAATTTTTGGGTAACACTTTCATTTCACTTTTCCACTTATTAAGAATAAATTTTATTAACCTAATTTCCGATGTGGGTTTTCCAAAAGGTATTCTCTATTTTCAACCTTTTATTTTCAAAAAATAATTTAAAATTTCGGGGCATGATTTGTTCAAGGAGAGAATAATGTAACACCCCATGATATCATAGTACGTTATTTCTTCAAAGTAATTAAATAACTTGCACTGCACGCACCAACGAGTTCTAGGGCACCATGAATTACCAAACAAGTCGTTTTAAAGTGGTTATGAATAGTATTAACTGAATTTTGAAATTTTTATAATCCTTATAATTTTATAATCAATATTATGATTTTCTTAGACATAATGTAAGAACAAATACATTTTTCATATAAAAGAAGTATTTTTCAAAAAATGCAATTTTACCGCCTTGTAAAGGAGAAGCATTTTTAAATACAATATTTGAAACATTTATATATTAAATTTAAAAAAATAAAATTTTTCTTTAGAATTGGGAAATAATAATTTGTTTCAAAAAATGTTTTGGTATTTTTCTGATAACATTCTTATTTGGGTGAATAGTGAAAAATACTATATTTTAACTGAAACAATTTTTTTAATCAGAATAATTTATGTTGTTAAATTAAACATTTTAATGGTATGGAAGTATATATAGATTATATTTTTACCATTTAATCCAATGATGGTCATTTTAAGTAATTTCACTTTGAAATTGGACATAAACAAGTGTCATACTTTTGATAGTTATTATTTTTTTAAAATTACGTCGTTTAGTTTTAACAGTAGGAATTAATTTTAAATTTATAAATGAAACTTTTATGTTTTGAATTTTTTAAAATAGACTTCATTTTTGGATTTCGAATATCAAAATTATCTTAGTTTGAAATTTTGGTACTTTTCTGATAACTTTCATATTTTGATAAATAGTGAAAATTACTAAATTTTAATTAAAAACAACTTTTTGAATCGAAATAATTAATAGTGATAAATTATGAATTTGAGTGATTTTAAAGTATAATTAGATTAGAATTTTACCATTTAATCTAATTTTCGTCATTGGACATAATTTCATATTTAAACTAAAAATAAGAATGTGTCAATCTTTTAAAAGTTATTATTTGTTAAAAACACGATTTTTGTTTCGACAATGGAAATTAATTTTAAATTAATTTCATCCACTTATGTGTTCTGAATTTAGAAAAATTAATTCCATATTTATAATCAGGAGGTCCAAATTGTGTAAGTGGTAACTTTTATTTTTAGACATTTTGAATAATTAATTCAGTAAATGTTTTATTTACCATGGTTAAAAGGTAAATCCGGTAAATAAGGGTAAAACAATACTATTATAATAATACTAAATTACCCTAAAACGTGTCCTAACCCTATTTTTTGATACATGTACGACCATGGGCATATTTGGGTCTATTTTGGGACCCCATGGATCCACTTGTAAGTGATAATGACACTTTATATTAATTAAGTTAAAGTAAATTAAAAAATGACATAAACATATATCTTTTAGAAAAATAGTTTTTACATAGGGTTATATATGTTTTATTTTAGACTATAAATATTAAATAAAAATATAAAAAGATTTTCTACATAATAGTATTTTATTTATAATTTTTAGACATTGAATAATTAAATTTATTTATGACACAATAATGATGCAGTATTTTCCTTATTAATGCAAGAATCAAATAATTGGTTTTATAAATGTTAAAATTAATATAATTTGACAGTTTTGATGACATCCATAAATTTTATTGGTTAATATGACATGATAGTATTTTTTAAATTAATTTTCCTAGAATTAATAAAGTTTTTAATACTTTAACAAAAATCAATTATTAAATAGAGTCAAAATTGACATAAAATTGTTTTTAAAAAAATATTATATTAATAATTGATATTCTATTCCTAAAAATATAAGGATCAGCCAAAAGACATATATAATGGAAAGGTTATTATTAAGGGACCACTTGGGGGTCTCTTGGAAGTATATTGTATGATTATTTACTATATAATATAAAAATACAAAGTGACATGGTATGTGTCAAACTAGTTAACTAAGAGTTAAAATAAAAGGATAAGGTTAATAAAGTTACCCAAACTTGTCTAAAACCTATTTGTTATGTTGTTTTAGACCTATCCCCACCTTATACATTGAATAATGCACTTTTTAGCCATTAGAAACCGAATATGAATTTATTATAAAATAATACTTTAAGTTTTTCCTAAGGAGCCCCTCCTCCCCCTTATAAAAGGACACCACTTGTAACCAATTCCTCACACCTATCAAGCCTTTTGGATCCTCCAAACTCTATCCAATTAAGCACCCTAAATCCATCACCTCTCCCTAGAATAATTACCATTGGCATAAGTCACTTCAAGAGTCCTCTTTGGTTCAAACCAAAGGAAGTTACCCAAATTAAAGGTAAAAATTTCTCTTAGCTTCTTTTATTTTATTTTACTTCTCCCACACCTAAACTATTCTTATTATTTTCTTTTGTAACAAAACCAGTATATAAAATATACTAGGATATTTTTATGAGATGTATTATAACTACACTTACACACACCTCCATCTAATTGGTGAAGAACATAATGTTTCTATGGATGGAAACCAAACGCCTCACGAAACGATGATAGTTCAATTATCTCCTACCACCTCTCATGGTGGCCATTATGATGGCACTATATTTAAATATGATATTATTGATATATATTTTATATATAATCTTCTGTAATTCCATTTTATATCAAACCATTATTCGTTTCATTTTGTATATATATATGATAATTTAATTTGAGGAAATGCGGACTACCGCCCCTTCAAAGTGATATGACTCGTTCGTACCATACATGGAACGTATAAAGGATGTTGTTAATGAACTTAAGTAACATATATAAGATATTATATTAAGCTGTAATAATAATATACCTATGTATCATTTGGTTTTGATTCATTTTAAAATGGAAAATGAAATGGAAGTAGCGTTCTTTCGTACGTACGGATTTCCGTCTCAACGAACGCGATAAAATTCATTACCCCATCATATCCATTCAAGAAAAAATCTCATTTGATAATTAAAAGTATTGTTTATGGACTTAATATCATTCTGTATATGAATAAGATACAACCTATACATGAAAAACCTAGCTTACATAACAAATCATATAAAGAAAAATGAATCAGTTAACACCCGAAACGATGATAATACTATAATATTATTAAAAAAACAATATTAAAAGAGAATAAATGATATCATATATATATATATATGATTCTTGTATAATTTAATAACAATTATATAACTATTATACAAGAGTTTAACCTGCCATCAATCAAGGAAAAGTACAAGGTAAGGGGTTTTCCTCTCACTCCTTATTCCCGTGAGATTTGTGCCATATTGCCACTATTACCTTTTGTGTGGTGTGTGTACTGCCCATAATTTTATTATTTGTGCAATAAAATTTAATTTATTTTTATTTACATATTAATTGTATGATACCTTTTTAATGGGGTGTATGTTTTGTAAGATATCAAATTGGTAAGGGTTTATTTCACAATCTCATTATTATCCAAGGTTGTTTATACATAATTATCTGCTCAGACCACTATATCATCGACATCCATGTTTCATAAAAATTTATTTCAAAACATTCATTCAATTTTACAGAATATGGGTTAAATTCATTTATACCCTTGTTTTAATTTTTATAAGATGTTTATAAAAGGAATATTTCTGTCGGTTTCCAAACAAGTTACTTTTAAATCTTTTCGAAAAAATTAAGGTAAGAATGTTTATTTAACTTATACGGTGGGTACAACTATTTTCTACCATTATAAACTAGTCGAAGAATACCTTACAATCTTATATGATTTTTTTCAAAGTAACTATTTGATTTTATAATTATTTGACTCTTAAATTTTATCAAAATAGAAAGAGATATTTCTCTAAAAAGGGTTTTGATTTCATATATGTCAACATCCATTGATGGATTTTAATTCTATTTGAAGTTGATACAAAACTTCCATATTGTATTGAAGGTTTTTGTATATGTTGGACTGTGGATGTGCTATTTTAATACCATTCATGGTTTATTGTTAAATTATTGACATTTTGTATTGTAGTTTTAATACGAATGTTTATGATATGTTTAAACCTTTTCATATGAGGAATATATTGGACATAGTAAGTGATGGGTGGAGCCTGCTATAGCTCCTTGATGCATCTGTTGGTCTCATGAGACAAACTAGTGTCTTGGAACAAGTCCTTGACAAAATCATATTTGTATTCATGGCACAAATCCTAGACTATGTGGTTATGATAGTATGGCATTATTCATTCCATAATTATGAAAGTGGTTAGTGATATTGCATGTGATTATTCAACTAGTATAATATCCATGTGAATAAGTAAATCCCATTACTTCATTTTATTTTTCCCATAATATGCTGAAGTTCAAGTTTAAAAGGCTTTTTTTACTAATACATTTCCTTAAATGTTTATTCTTATTTATGAAAGTTTCCGCTGTATTGTTATATTTACTGAGCATCTGAGCTCACCTCTTTCTATGTTTTATTTTTCCCAGGATTCCAAGAAGTGTATTGTGATTGATATGCGGGGTTAAGCCAAGGGAATAATGGCGTTAGTGAAGGATTATTTATGTTGTTTTGTGTGTTATGAAGTATAATGTAACATTCATTTATGTAATCTATTTTCCACGACTGCTAAACCGATCGATCCTTCGGGACTTGATTCCTTGTAATCATGCTAATGTATTAAAATAATGCACCAACTCCAGGTAACTGGGGTCGGGGGGTTACATTAAATATTTCATTTGATTTTTACTACTTTTTGGTAATATTTTTCATATATTTCGTCAATTTTAAAAGATTTTGTCAGAATTTACATTATATTGAGACATATATGTTTTTATGCACATTATTTCCATTAATACGTGTATATATTTTAAATTTACAATAAATATCAATAATATATTTATTCTAATTTTTTTATAATATTAAATTAATTTTATTCCTTCATAAGGCATATTATTTACATTGTTTCCATGTCTTATGGGACACCTAGGAATCTTTAGTGATATTTTCCTCAACAATGATTTTAAAAGATCATTATATAATATTTTCACTAATCAATGAAAATAGAGATTTATTTTTCTCCACAATGGTTATGTATTATTAATACCACCCATATACTTTATCGAGATGGTTCATGATGGATTTGGTAAAGGATATTATTAACATTCAGTTCATTATGTTATTTTTCACCCTTGAATTAATTAATTTCATATGATCATTGATCATTGAATTTTATCTAAATATCTATATCATTTTTCATGAATATGAGGATTTTTTAATCCCTTTTCCATTTTTATATGATTAATACTTTTATTGATATATGATTATTTTGAGAAGTTATTATAAAAAGATATCATTTATCTAGTATAATTTTTTTATAATGCACATTGTTTAATTAAATGCTTGAGAAAATAACTATACTAGTTGGCGACCAATTAAAACAACACCCATGGATAATAGACAGGTTAATTAACACTATATAGTATGGGGAACTGTTAATGAAAGCCCCTCAATGCATCGTCAGTATCATTGGATGACTTATTTTCAAAAATTGGAAACATTTAACAATCACATGATGTAAAAGGTATCATATTCCTTGGAAACATGAAACCCAACAAGTAATAATCTCATTCAAATTGTTTTAGTTAGTATTTATCCGTGATAATTTTCATTGACATATCAATGTATACATTTAATTTATTATTCATTGGTTAAATGGTATGTTGTTTTATTTCCTACCTTTCCATATTTATTTTTCCTTATCATGTTATATTAATGGAATTTATTTCCAGTTATTACCATTACATATCGTTTACAGACATCCATTAATTTTTTTGTTAAATGTAATGTGTATTATTTTATTTACCATTTCCTGTTAATTTATTCATATTGATTAATTATTTCTTCTAATACTTTTCCCTTATAGTTAATCCGTATGCAAACATAATAATGTTTCTTTCCCTAGTAATCTAAGAGTCATACTATGAATGATATGAAGGTAATTATGGGATGGATTCGAGTTATCCTTTATTTTATTTATTTTGGATGAATAAAAAATTATGTTGTAATTAGTGTGTGGTTTATTAATTAAAGAATCATGTATATATATAGTTTATAAAGACTATTAAACCTGGGATCCTTCGTTATCTATTTCCATTTAATCATGATAATGTATTTAATTGAAGACACTCGCTCTAGGCTTCAATGGTCACATTGCAATATTTTGTATCATAGGATGTTTAGTTGAAACCTTTGAAACTAGATTTTGAAAACATATATTATGGATCACACCCCTAATTTAAACATTTAGGATAAATATACATCGACATACTAGAATTGTTGTAAGCAATTAATTATGTTGGTTTTCATGCAATACATCCCTATGTGGATACTACATGTTAATGTGGTTTTAACAGAGATCTACATTAGAGTAACAACACTGACTAGATGTTATGGGCCTAACATGGTGTAACCTAGTACACAAGAATGATCCTTACCACACACATGGTTTGAAAGTCCTCAAGGGCACACAATTAGGGTAATTCACATTTTCATTACAAACCAATATTAATGAATTTGAAAACGAATAACCTAGGTTAAACCTAAGGTGGTTTATAATGGAGATAAGGTGTTATCATATAGAATCTTATGAATGATCTTATAGATAAACCCCAAACATGGAATGACCAATGTTAAAATATATGTATGATGTTTTTTATTAGTGTTTTACTGAAAAACATTTTTAAATGGATATTTAGTGATTCATATTATTTTATGAATGCACATAATTATTAATTTTCTAAATTATATAAATATGGTTTTAGAAAAGGATAACCATCAATATTGGTGACCACCGATCTAATTTTATAGGGGTGCAGGTCTAGATCCCTTGATAATATAACCAAAAGAGTTTCACACCAACTAAGGACCAACTAAATATCCAAGATAATTTTTCATTTTATTATTTATATAATTTGATAAATAAATTTTAATAACGAACCATTTGAATCTATTTTTTGGATAAGTGACTCATCTATGAAATATTTTGTTTTGGGATGATATTTAATGTTGAATAGTTAGACTTGTCACTCTTTTATAGGCCTCATGATCCATTAAATGATTCTTTTAGTAATTTATGGAAAAAATTAATATTATTGGTAATATATTGATGCTTGTAAGGGAATTAATTATAAATTTATTGAAACAAAACAAATAAATTTTAATTTTTAATATGAAATTGAAACCTATCATGTATTAAAAATTCAGTATATTATTGTTGAACAAAATAATTCTCCAAAAAATGAAAATTTTAATTGAAATAATTTTTTTTAATATCATATTTTATGTTGAAACGATGATCTTCTAAATCGTCATATATTTATAGATTTGTTGCCCTAAATTATGGTTGATTATTCACTTTTTCCTGATTAATGTCTTCATTCACTCCCTATAAATATTTACTCGTTAGCTCTGGGAACCTATCACTACATTCCATCGATGTCCTCTTATGTAGAGATCTAGTAACATGGTTTTACATGTGACCTTTTTACATTCCGTTATCATTATTCTATTCGATGTTTTAGGATCCCTTATTTAAATGTGATATTTAATTGATGAGAAGCTAAATCTCAAATGTTAGGGTGTGAAATTCAAACTATTCTAATTAATTTTAATTTGATGCAGTTTTTTCTTATGTTCATACTATTATTTTATATATATTTATAGTTTTCAAATATTTTAATTTATATTTTTGTATTTAGATCATGATCGTTAATGAATACTTTTATAAATATTGTTAATGGTTGGTTTTATAAAAAAAAAATTTGGTTTGACATTTTTTGTATTTAACATGTATTCTTATATGAATTATTAATTATGGTTTTATAAACATTTATTGTATGTGTGGTTGATTGATAATGAAAGACATGATCCCTAGTATAATCCTAAATGAATATCTTTCCAAAATAAAGATCCTTAAATTCCATTTTGATATCACATTTACATATTTGTTTTTTATTATTGTATGGAGTCATGGATTTAGATCCAAAAAGAATTTATTTCTCAATCAAGGATTTGGGATTCATAATAAGTTTTCCAAATTGTTGAAAAGTTATTTTTGGCTAGACACATTTCACCTTGAGACTTTCTGTTATATAATAACTTAATTAGAAATTTTAAAACATGAGTTAACTTAATATTTCTATCATGACCCATCCAAGAGGGGTCCATGCTGTGACTACACCAATCCCAGATCTGATAGAATTTCGAATGGAGACAAGAACCAAGAAGTCATATCACACAAATGAGAGAAATTATCCTCTGTAAATGTACACATTCACACATCTCCATTACAATGATGTGGAAAAGTAAAAACTCTAAGTATACAAAACATTCATACACTAAGAAACCAACCACGTAGTCTTACTGTATTAAACTAGAAAGTAAATAGGGATATAATACAATCACTTCAATGAAAGAGTTTGAAAAAGTGGATACAGAAGATCCGAAAAAACATCCTAAAAAAACCCTTCCTGAAGGGTTTCCATTGGTTAGTAGTCTGAATATGTAAGAGCATTCATATTTTATCCAAACACTCTATGATCCATCTTGTATGAGTCCACATAGAACACCAACAATGTTTCGAAGTTCTAAACAAGACCCGACACATGTGGTAATGTCCCATGAAGGGAGGAGTAAAAAAATACACAATAGTACACCCCTAAAACACAAATGAATACTACGAAGAAATAAATGATGTACACCACAAAGAGATACATGATGTATACCACAACAAAATACACAAATTATTACATGATGAAATAGATGGTATACCATAGGGTAATCTGATGATGATTAAAAAACTCACATAGGTATAAATCTATAGCTAAAAAATCATTTTATCAGACGTGTTCCAAAAAAAACTCAGTATAGGTAACACCCAATGTGTTTATAACACGCGGAGTGTCGATAACACAAAAAGTGTCGATAACACATAGAGTTTTGATAATAGACAGAGGGTCGATAACATGGTGATTGTCTATAACACACAAGGCGTCGATAAGTTAATCATCCCCATTCCACATTGTCACCATGTCACGTATTTACCATGTCACAAGAATACTTAATATTCTAATAATAGCATTCTTGTAGAAGGAGAAGCTACACATCAACCCACTGGGCCATATAAAAACATATATATAAACTATGTTGAAATATAACACAAGTAATGTCTCAAACTAAGAATCAAAACTCCACAAACAACTCATCAAATAGACACATTGCTTGAAACATATAGTTGTATTACTAAAATGTTCCAAAACGGGTCATGTAAAGGTCCAATACGACCCCCATATCTGACCTAACCCACTGACCGCCTTGACCCGGTCTGTCAAACCAAACACAACCCAATATAATTTGATCTATTTTGATGTTATCCTAAATGGACCCGCCTACTAGGTCTACTAGGCTAGGCCATCAGAATAATCCCAGCTCCACCAGTTTGGCCCAGACTATGGGTAGTCACAGTGTTCTGCATGCAGACTTCCCCAAAAACATGCCAGCCAAATCCATGTGGTGTAGCTCTACATTTACGCGCTTGTCCCACCTATTACCTTCCATGTAGCTTCTCCACTGATATAGGGTCCACGTGGCCTACCTACTATGGATGCATCCCCTCGTCGCCAAATCCAATGTCACCAGAAGACGCCTCGGTAGTAGTATGTCTGCCTCACACACCAATGCAATCCATTCCCTTACCAGGCCACACCTCACTCCCCCACCAGCTCCCGTATTTGGGGCCCCCATTTTTTCACATGATATGAATAAACTAGCTAGAGAGGATACTTCGATAACATCCAGAACCTCCACCTTGTTTAATAGCACTTCCATGGTGTCGTTGCTGTTTCGGATCCCCAATATTTGATCATTGATCCACATATTAATGTATAAATGATCCATCCACCATGTTTCAAAAAGAATGAGAAATGAAGAAAGATAGGGGAAAAGTGGTTAATGGAAAATAAAACCCAAAGAATGGATACTAGCCTTGTTCGTGTCATCCTCAAGTTGTTCATGTTATTATTAATAACAAAGAGTGGAATAAATCAAATAACTATAACAGAATCAATCCCGATAATTAACCCTCACAAACAATACATCCCTCAAGAATAACCAAACCATAGATCAACCTATTCATTGGTTGGTCCATGTACGACATGAAAAATTTAGAACTGGGGAAAGAATCTCAATGATTCAACACCCTACCTGAATAATGGATTGGCTTTTGATGAAGGTGGAAGTTGTATCATCATCGTTGGTCGATCCCTAAAATCCATTGTTCATTGATATTGATTCGGAAGTATAGCTATGTTCATTGGAGGGATCTTAATATCCTTTATTTCGAGTATTTAAATGGTTATTTCACCACCCTGGACTTCATTGAATTGGTAAAATTAAAAATAAAAGTAAAAACACATCAAAATAAATTATATTTATGAAATATTTTAGAGATATTTTCATCCAAAAACAAACTATCACGGTTGACATGCGCCGGTCAATGTTAGGCCCTACCTAAGGTAATGTAATTTTTTAAAAACAATGATGACCTCATATTTATGATCTAAACACTCATTTATGTTTTATTCATATATTAATGAAAACACTTATTCACATTTTATTAAAAAATGAACATAATTCAAAAAACTATTATAGGAACATCGAGACACCAAATCCCACACCATATAAGTGCATGGTATTGAAATTTTCCAAATTAATTTATCAACATAATACTATAGAAAATCCGAGTGATTATATTCACGCCATATAAGGGATTTAAGTCTTTGAAATCAAAAACATGGGATAATTAACAAAACTGTGAGGGTACTGATCAATAATTTGAGCCTCCCACTCCCTTGTGCACTCTTGGAGATTCTCGTGTAGCCACTGAAGGAGGATAATAGGAATCAACTACACATTAAGGATCCTCTCTAGTCAAACCTCGATTGCCACAGGGTACTCTCCAGAATATTCCTAATCCTCAATGGCCCGCTCGCCTAATTGATGAAATGAGATGGATAATTTATGTACCTCCTCAGTTGCAACACGTGGATGACATCAGACACCCATTGCAACTAAAACGGTAAAGATATGTGGTATACCACATCACCAACTATACTAAAATTTTGAAAACAGTTGATATATCTCATTGGTATCATACCGTCGTGGACAAATATCTTCACTATCCGTTGAGGTGAGACCCCAAGAAACACATGCTCTCCCCCTCGAAATCCATGGGCCTCCATCCCCAGTAAAAAAAATCTTCTTCATGTTTTGTAATGTCCCCATCCCCTACTGTATGATATGACCCTTATTGGTGGTATCCCACACCATCTCTTGACCCATGAGTTCTGACTCTCCTAGGTCAGCCCAGTAAACTGGTGACATACAGTGTCTCCCTTACAAGGCCCTAAATGGTTCCGTACCAATGGTGGACTGGCAGCGTATGTTGTATAAAAACTGTACCAGTGGAAGGTGATACTATCAAATATGGCCAAACGACTTAGATGCCATAATGTTTCATATCCTCAAGAACATGAATAGTCATATCTGTTAGACCATCCATCTAAGGGTGAAATGCTTTGCTTAAGTGTATCAAAGTACCAAATTCCACACTCTATGCCCTCCACAACCAGGATGTAAAACAAGAATCACTGTATGAAATGAATTTCAATTGAACTATCTGGAGCTGTACTATCTCTTCCATGAAGAGGCGTCCCATGCTCTGCTCTAATCTATACTCCAGGATCAGTAGGATATGGGATGGGAAGGTGAGTTGTTCAATGATAACCTCTATGGTATCATGTCCCCTAGAATATCATGGTACACCCATCATGAAGACCATCGATATCCCATCCAGATTCCACTCAGGTACCTCAAGTGGTTAGGTCAAATTTGTTTTAACCTCATGCTCATCATGTACTTGTTGAAAAAAGAGGCATCGAGAAATGAACTATTACAGAACCTTCTTCATTCCCGACCATCAAAATGTGATTTTAGAGGTCCTAGTACGTATTCTATACAATCTAATGATCCACCAAAGGGGATGTGGGGAACATCCAAAGAACATCCTGCCACAATGCCATTCGTAAAACTGTGAAACCTATGAAAAAAATGATGTCGTCCCCTCCAACCAAATATACATAATGGAAATTCCCTATGGACAAATGATCATGTCCTGTCTTGTATTTTATATCCTCAATTTGTGGCTCACTGACTCACTGTAAGAGATGAGTGTTGAATACCAATGAAATGAAGTATGATTCCACATTTTCATCCACAATGTATATGTTTAATTCACCAAACTGCTCTGATGCCTCACTGAGTAACTACAATATGGTTCTTATTCTATGAGAGTCCAACACTACCATCCCATTCATTGGAGAACATACAATATCAAAGTCATAGACCAAGAGGAACTATAGCCATCGCCTATACCTCATGTATAGATCTTTCGAGAGAAGATATACTTGAGACTCTTTTGGTCATAGTAGATGATAAACTCACATCCCACTTTGTCTCCACATATTCAATGACAAGACTATTGCTTCTTGCTCAATATCGTGGGTTTCATTGTTTGGTTGAAGTTTTATCAATTGGGGAGAACTGTATAAAATTACTACTTTCCCTTGCATCAGTTCTCAAGAAATCCCGGTCCTTGATGAATTCCAGAAAACAACACACCTGACAACAAAAAATGGTAATATATAGATAGAATTTCTCATCAACCTCCCACTCACCTCTATAAAGAACTGATGGAACTTTTTTCTCTATATGAATGGCTTCCCCATCTAGGTCAAATACCTCAACGATGAGTCTACAATTGAAAAGTTAGGTACAAACATCCAATAGTAAAAACCTAATCCAAGGAAACATCACACCTCAATTACACAATTGGGTAGCTTTGAAGAATGCAATTCCTAAACCGTCATGAAATCCACTAAAACTCTAGCCTCTAAACTAACTTGTCATTGAAAGATGAACTCATGAATCAAAAAAATCACATCCAGATCTTCCCATAATGCTGGTGCTATCAACATCTGTCCAGGACCATTCTCAAGTGTATCTTGTGCTCCTCCTCAATCACTGAGTAAACTAGGGGGTCATAAATGAAGCCCGCCATGAACTAGTCTACATAATGGTAGAAAATCAAATTCATGAGTTTGATGAACTCTAATGGGGAATTTATCACACCAAATAAAATCTGTAAGTACTCACAGTGGAACTATCATAATTTAATGTTTATATTCAATATATATTCATTTCATACTTAAAGCTGATGATATATAGACTTAGGGTAATTCTTCGGGAACCGCATCAATCATTCAACATATGGAAGTGGTCATAGATCCAAAATAGCCGATACATGTACTTCAAAGTTACAAAATTCCGGTTTAGTATGTCCAAAAAACCACAATCACTTCTATGACTTATTGGAAAACAAAAGTGAGGTTTCCAATGGTGAAACACAATGTCTCATGAATCCCTTCGTCTACATGTTCTCCAATAGTACCATCAACTCACAATTCTCTGTATGAGACATCTAATATGCAGGGGTAAATATCGATGTTTTTATGGGTAATATATCAATGCATAATTAAACCACTATATGTGGAGTAAAAACATGGATATCTGGAGGAAATATGCACTCAAACCACACCACCATTGTAGGAAACTCATGACTCCTATCATCCACTACACCACGGGTGGGACTAGACAAATGGTGAATAATCAGCTGCACCCTCTTAAAATTGATTCTATCCTACAATTCATGAATTTCGTTTTCACCCGAAATAGAATACATGGCCCCATCACCATGATCACACCGCACTCAATGCCTAAAACAGTCAATCTGATAATGGGCTTGGGATATCTAGTCCATACTAAGAATGAATCTATAATGTCTCGATGAGACTATCACGAGATAACAATTATCCCTCTCACCTCAAATATAATTTTTACAATTTTGGCACTAGAGTGTGATCATCAAATCACATGCCATAAGATTCTATAAGTGTAAGGGTGGAGTAAATGGTTTCACTAGAATATATTAGCCTCAAAAACGGGTAGTGGAAAAATATGAATGACTAACAATTATGACTATCAAAACTAATTTAATGGTGGAAAAGACAATTATATTACCTCTAATCATACATGGAGAACTGGGTTAACAATCCCCCTTCACCTAAAACTTCCCTCATCCATATCCACCAGCTACCTAAGCCCATTGTGGAATAATTAGTGTTTCTAGTTGCAACATGTCGAACCTCCATCCAATTCATGCCACTCAACCTGAATGTACGCCATGTCCTACATCATGCATACCACCCTACTAATTCTTTCTTCTCTACCTCAGAGGTCCCTCGACCGTATCTTAATCATCCATATGGTGCTTCAGGAGGTCGGATTCCACATGTCCTCGTCCACTGCATGAGTAAAATAGAATATCTATTATTTGAATATCACTACCCTGGGAGCCCCAAACCACTGACCTTGTGTCCTAGGGTCATCCCCAAGAGTTACGGTCCCATTTGGGTCCCTACTACAACTATTGGCTACCTATTTCCAATCACTCAACCATCGGGTGCCTTCTGGTAGCTCCCACTACAGGTGCCTACTCTATCCAAAATCCATCCACTAAAAGACCTCACTCCAGTACCAAATTATATTTTTGGATGCAATGGGATATCATTGATTCCCTGATCTCCCATTATAAGCCCTTCTCTATGTTCTGACTCCTATAGAACACATATCATTCCTTATCCGTGGAGTAGCTAGAAAGATGAGTAAGCATCACTGAATACTCCACCATAGTTTGACCGTCCATATACAGATTTATGATCTTTTTTATGTTCAATGAGCATAAAAAACTAGCATGAAATAATATTTGTAGATTCTATAGATATATTCCCAAGAGTGATTTTCCTCATAAATGTTCAGGGTCACTAATCTACACAACCATCCCACTGTGCCCTAAATAATACTCGTAGCTTGGACTACCATCTGTTCGGCCTGTGTCATCATATGGTGGAAGAAAAATGTATATTCCACCTTCTAATACTCATCTATGTGGCGGTCTAGCTCACCCCAAATCCAAGATAGTCACTACATATGGAACTCATGCAATGCACTCATCGTTCATGTATCCACAATTCATAGTGCTGAAAGTAATTACTCCACAAAGGGTTGTGGTATCGGAGGTAAACCACTCAGAGGACCTGTCTCCGGTATAGGGAGTATCTCTGATACATTCCCTTGTACCAATGCCTCATCACTAGATGGATCATCCACATTGTCATGGAATGTAATCCAAGAAGGAAGTCTTTGTGGAGCAATGTTGAAACATATACAGTTATACGACAATCAATAGTTTATACCATGTGAACTAACTCATGGAGGGCTTGGGGAAAATCCCAAATCCTCTATGATGCATGTACCATTGTTTTCTAGGGAAGTAGTGTTTTATTTTAACAAGTAGAAAATTATAACTAAAAGTTCTAGTGTATGAAATGGTTATTTAATGAAATAACATTGGACTCCCTATCCTGAATGTCGAAATCAAAACACTCAACATTGTTTTGCAAAACCATCCTCATAGACACCCACTCCTTATGCATAAATGACCACCTCTAATACATCTAATTCATGACCCTTCCCAGTGGGTACCATTCCATGGCCACCAAATCCCTCTTCTGATACTCTATGGGCTGATGCCTACCCCTGAGTAGGAATATCCCACAAATCTAGGGCATGTTTTTATATATATGTACACAAAACAATTATCTTTCCAAAGATGCTAAAAATATATAACAATATTTAGAAAATTAATTCATACACTATAATACCAACCAAAGTGTATGATAGTTGGGAAATGGAATGTGAAAAAGTGGCATAATACAATAACACCAAATAATTATTCTTCAAATGTGAATACACTAGTTGAAGAGAATTTTCTGTAGAAAACCATACTTGTAGGGTCAGTGTTGGATAGGTATCAGAAGAAATAGAATCACACCACGCCTTTCTGAAAAATCTAAGAACCACCAAGTCCTGGTCCACCAAGGAAACCATCAATGCATCGATCTTCTTCACATGACCTGACACATTCTGAAAAACCCGTGCAGGGGTGAGTAAAAAAATACTCAGTAGGATAGCACAAAACCACAATGGAATACTACTAAGAAATCCAAAAAGAACACGAAAATGAAATACACGAAGTATATCACAATGAAATATAGGAACTAAACCATAAAGAAATACACAATATACCACATACGAAAAAAACAATGTACAATCTTCTCACAACAGTAGAATTATATAGTTGGAAAAGTCCATTTATCATACCATGTAAGAAGAACACCCAGTATTAGAAACACATAGAGATTCAATAACACATGGAGTGCCAATAACAAATAGTGTGTCAATAACACATTGATTTTTGATATTACATGCTTTGTGAAAGTCTCATAAGTACAATGTCATATAGTCACCATGTCATGGTGAGTCGCTTGATTACACCAGTAGAGCACTATTAGTAGGAAAAACTAAAACATAAACCACTATGTCATATTCAGAATTCTCGAAAAACTAACATAGAGTATCCTAAAAATACGTCATCATATCATGGATCCCAACACCACAAAAATTCATCAAATGATCCCAGTATTTGAATGTTATGGTTTTTTACTAAAAAAGAACAACCTAGTTCTTTTGTGAGTCCTATTAGACCCACTAAACATGACTCTGTCTGGTCTGTTCTCATCCTATCTATTCCTGTCCCATCTAGTCTAGTCATGTATTGTAAATTCCACACTGAAAATCAGCTTGGTACGCCACACACGGTCCTTATCGATGATGTTCTACATCGCTCCACAAGATGTCTCACCACTTTCATGTAGTCGGCCCACCGTTTGGTGTCCTCGTGGCTTAACCACCACTATATGGTCCACATGGCCTGCCTGTCGTGGTTGCGGCCCCTCGCTGTTACATCGTTGGACACTGCTCATAGCCTCATCCATCATGGTCTCCCCCCCCCCCCGAGGTCTTTCCTGGACAACGTCCATCCATCACTGTCAGCCGCCATGTAGGTGGCATGTCCGCCTCATGCTCCTCTTGAACTTGGCCACCCTTTAACTACTTGTCTGCCTCATGATCCACCTTAACACAGCCTCCTGTCGGGCCGCACCTTGCTCCACCAGAGGTATCCATCTCGATATCCTGTTGTTCACCACACACTCCACATGAACTGGTCAGATCCACATCCACAGTCACCACATTGTGCCCAAGATTTTTGTCATCGCACCTCTATGTTGTGATTGTGATGTTAGATCCCTTATCTCGAATCATTACACCATGGATCAGAGGGGGAATGATAATCCAACCATGTTTCATGAATAATAGTGAATAGAGAAGTATTGGGTAAATAGAAAATTTTATTATAACAAAAAAATAATTGATCATGGCCTTATTCGTGTTGGACACAACCTGTTCTTGTTAGAAAAAAAAATGGAGAGTGAAATAAATAAAATATCCTTCATATAATCAATATCAATAAAAAAATACACACAAACAATCTACCCTTCATGAATGATTTAACCGCGGATCAAATTGTTCATTAGTTAGTCAACATTCATCCCTGAAAATTATGAACTAGGGAATGAATCACAATGAGACAACAACCTACCCAAGAGTTTGGATTGGTTTCTGATGAAGGGTGAAGATGTTGCATCTTTATTAAATGATCCATTCAATCCAAGGTTCATCGATCTTGATTCTCTAACCTGTCGATGTTCATTGGATGAATCTCATATTTCAATAATAAGATTATTTACGGGGTTTTATTGTATAAATGGATTCTATAAAATATGAAAATATAAAAATAATAGTAATGTGCAGTAAATTAAAATATTTTTATTACATATTTTAATAACGTTTACGTTCGAAAACTATAATTTTCGGTCGACCCACGTCGGTCGATGTGACGCCTATACTAAAAGAAAGTTGTGGTTTTGGATGCTATGGTTCCATCATATCTCTAATTTAAACACTTGTTTAAGAGTTATTCACGTTTTAAAGGAAAAATAACAAAACGCTTTACTAAAATTCTAACATAATTCAATGAATAGTTCCATAAATATTTGGCCTCAGAATCACACGCCATCACAGCACCTGGCCTCATTAATTTCAATGTTAATTTATAAAATCAAAATATAAGAAAATATGAGTCATTACTAGATCAGGGATCATGATAAGTAACATTTCATTATTAAATTAACTCTTAATATTTTTTCACATAAATTTCATATTTAATTGTAGCGTAATAGGATTGCATGTGTGTTTATTGGGAAGTAGCTTCTTTTGGGTGGTGTAAGATGTGTGTCATTATTATGTTTTTTGAATAGGGAGAAATGTGAATGAGTAATTAAATTCATTTATTATAATTTTATATAATCAATTTAATGAAAAATATAAATTAACACAGAATAAAATAATATGAAATAATTGAAAATAATTGAAATTAATATATGGGGTTGGGGTTGACTTATTCATTACTATTATGATTATATATCACATTACTCCTAAATAATTGGAAGAATAAATTAGTAATCAACCATTTTTTTCATCTCATCCCCTATGAAATTAAAATTCGTAAAATATTAATGAATGGGAAAATTGGTGGAAATCCATCAGTTCATTAACTACATGACTTGATAGACCATTACATTAAAATTGAGGGTATCTTGTATCACCATTATTTGGGGTATTAAGGGATGAAATTACATTAATTTCAAACTATTATTCATGAATTTTATATAATAGTCTTAGATTATATTTTTTCTATAATTTTACAATTATTTTAACAACTCTATATTATAAACTAAATTGACAAAAAATGTTTTTATAATTGTAAAAAAATAAATTTTTAGGGATTGAAGGTATGATAATATTGAAAAAAATATGTGGATCCTGAATTTCCAAGGTAATGATAAAAGATTATTTAAACATATTTGAGTGAGTTAGATATGATATTAAAGGTATTATATATGAATTTTATTTAGTGAATAATATAATTTCTAATGGATTATTATTATTGGCTTTGGGTTATCATGTTTAAATCCATTTAAATGATTTTCATATATTATTAGTGTGTCTATTTATAAATGGATTGGTTTTTTATAGTGGAATATATTACTTCATGGAATGGTAATTATCGGTCGAGGGTAATTTATAAATTTTTTATTTTTATATGTTTAATTATATTAAAATCTCTTTAAATATAATTTTATTTAATAAGGGTAAGTTTTATATTTTTTTGTTTTAGGAATATTTGGTTATTTATTTTGAATATATTTTTTATATTTTTATTTTTAATTTAGTCCTAAAATTTTTATATAAATTTGTAAAGAATAATCCAGAATGTGGACATCAATTTTTATTATCCTAAATGGTTTTGGGATATAAAATTGAGAAAATTCATAGTTAAATAGTATATTTCATAAAAAAAATTATAATTTAGGTATCTAAATAATTAACTATTTATGTTGGATTTTGATGAAGAACCCTTATCATAAAAAATATCAATCCATAAGAGAAAATATTTTTAATTATTATAGATATGAATATGTTTACATTTTTCCTTAATAATTTTTTCTTAATGTTCAAAAAAAATTCAAAATTAAATTCATGGAAAAGAATTTTAATTTGTAATGTATTCTATAGGAGGAATGAATTCTCTAAATCTTTGATTAAATCTATGGAAATAACTGGATAGTTAAGATTCTATATAATGGGATAACTCATATGTCCTGGAATACAAATTTCATTGAAAATAACACTATTAAATTCATATCCTTAATTTTATGATCAAATTTAAATATTAAATGAATATTGTGTATTGTAATTTTCCCACAGATATTTTAAAAAAAATTGAATCAATTTTTTTAGAAATGATTATAATTTTATTATATCTGAGGATCCCTTTATAACAAGAAAATAGATTAATTTTTATTAAAATTTACTATTTTTTTACATTTCTATAAACATTGACAATATTTTATCTTTTATGTTACTCTCACCTTGCTTCCCTACATTAAATGGATGTAGAAAACTAACCATTTGGATAATTAATGAGATTGTAGGTTAAAAATAATTTTCTATTCATTATGATCATATATATTCATGTAATTCAATTATATCATCTCATAATATGTTAAATTGATTTTTTTATTACAATATACCAAATTTCGTAAATATTGATTCTATAATTTTTTAGACATCCCTATTATAAAAAATTATTTCAATAATAAATTTTATTGATATTTATTGAGGTAGTGATTTATGGAGAATTGTAATCCATTCCCATGTGCGAGTGATATTTTAATTCTTATATGGTTATCAGTTTTTAGAAATGACACTATACCCACATGTTTTTTTCGTAATAGTTCAAGATGATACCATTTGATAAGATATTTAGAATTTTTTTAATGAACAGTAAATAATTCATTACATAATCATTAAATAATACCTTTCTACAATATATTACTTCAGTTATTCATTTAAAATTAACTATATAATTATATGAAATATTTTTATTTATATAAAATTAATCTAAAAATATTTTTTTTGTTTTTTTAATTTTGTAGTATATTTACATTCTTAATTAATGAAAAATACACATATTTAATGAGTGACCTCCTTTTGAGATTGTCCATTGGATTATGGAAAAATAGAATCCTTATAAAATAAGAATATATTGAGTTAATAATGATGAAAATTAACTCAATCTACTAATGGTCCCTTTATTTTATAGGATAGTGATAAAATTTTTCGAAAAATTGATAGCTTCATTTTGAATTATAAAGAAAAACATATCTCTCCCATTAAAACAATTTTTTTCAATTTTACTTATCTATATTTTTATATTTCATATATTTATGTGTTTTAAATCCTTCATTATCTATTTATTCATTTATTACAACATATTATTTTATAAATTTTGATTATAGAAACATTTTTTGTGCGATTTGTCTCATTATGATATCATCCATGGGAATTATCATTATTCTATTACAAGTAAAATTCGAAAATGATGAGTTTAAATTCATTAGAAACTATCCCCTTGGAAATATTTTAATTGATTCAATTTTGATAATATCGAAAAATATTTTTATGGTTTGAAATAACACAGTTATAATAATGATGAGGTCTTCAACATATCAAAATATATTAAATGTGATTATTGAAATCTTTATCCATTTATTAATGCTTATATATACCACCAAAAAATATGGCATATATGATATCAATTAATAGTAATGTTTTTTCATACAGTGTGATGGAATGTGTAATTTGGTAATTATTAAAATAATTGTTTTTAAAACATTATGTATATAAAAATAATAATAATAACTTAGAGGAGTATTTAATAATATAAAATGTGTTGGAAATAATCATATCATCTACAAAAGAAATTCATGTTAGTAAAAAAACAAAAATTTAAATTTAAATTTAATATATAGATGGATTTGGGTTTATTCAACAATATTGAAAAAAAATTACATTTTGATGGTAATAGATTATGAACCCACATATATGCACTTATATTTATTTAATAATCATTAATGTCAATTTTAGGTATATATTCTGTATGATATTATGATGTTAAATAGGATTTTGTGCTACAAATTTTAGATTGATCATGTTTAACTGGCGAAAAAAAATTCAACTGGGAAAAATGGATGAATAAATTGTGATTTCATATAACAATTTTAGGTAGTATTTAACTATTTTATTAAGAAATAATTTATATAATATCAAATTAAATTAAATTCTATTATTATTGAATAACATATATCTTCTGGTTATTCTAAAAATTACACTTTGATAGTATTGGTACTACCATATGGAATATCCATTTACTAGGAATATGTTATAGGGGAAAATATTTATTGTTATATATTAAATAAATATTATGTTCATATGCATGTACTTATTATTTTTATTTGGTCAACAATAATGGTTTAAACATTAAAATAATTATAAATTTTAGTTTTCATATATTTGAAAATTGAATTTTTTATTGATTTAAATAGAGAATATATAACTATTTAAAGTGTAGAAGTTCAAATATATACATTATTTGAACTAATAATTCAATGTATGTTGTTTAAAAATGGAACTTTTTATGAAAAATATATTATGTAAGAATATATTTAATATTTTTCCAAATGATTTAAAATTATGTATTATGCTTAATGTATCACATCCCCATCAATAATATAAAATATACATTTTAAACCAATATATGTGTTGTGATTATGAATGAGAAAGGGAAATGAACTAGATTTTATAAGGGGTTATATATTTTAATTTGATAAATTAATAAGTCTTAAAAATAGAAATTGTTTTTATCCATATTTATAATAACGATTAAATAGAAAATATAAATCAGTGAACAATTTATAATTTATCATAAAAATAATCTCTGATGAAATCAATAATATATTTGAATATTAATTCATTATATTTAGATATGATTAATCTCTATTTGATAATTTCCATTATATTCTAAAATCATTATATTATAGTTATATGATTTTAATATTTATGAAGAGTTATGAATATATTGGGATAGAATGGTGCAATCTGTTGATAACACACAACCAACCATCGATATTTTCATTGGATTGTATATTTAATTAGACATAATTTTAACATTACAAAATATAAAAAATATATATTAATTTTAAATTCATAACCATTTATTAAAATATTTAATGGTATCTTAAACCACATAGATTATATTCCTTCCAACAAAAAGGAAGTGTATTTGAAACTTATATTTGTGACATTAATATACTAAGAAAGAGAATATATTAATACCTAAAACAGATTCATCAAATTTAATTTTTTGATAAATTATTGTCATATATTTGAATGTTTGGGTCAAAAAAATTATTAAATTCTAATTTTTTAAATAATATATATTGTAAATTTTGTAAGTGATTTTATTCAAAAATTTAACGAATGAGTTCTATTGTTGTTTATTTCACTAAAGACTATATGTTGGTCATGAATATAATTACAACTCGGGGGAATCATGTTCCCATGTAATGATATTATTTTACAACTTACTATTATGAAAGACTGGAATTTAATGTATTATTTGGTTAATGATCTGGTGTATTTTCATTATTGCGAACGTTGATTTTTAATTCAAATACTTGTTTCTGATATAATTTTAAGATGATTTACATATATTGGATAAGAAAATATATACTTTTATATTATGTGATTCTTATTGAGAATATTAAATTTTTTATATTTATTCTTTTAGGATCAACCGTATATGGATTGGATAATTATTAAATGCCTACTAAACTATCGAAGTGATGTTTTAATTGTATGTTTTAAATAATGTCATGATATTTCATATGAATAATAATATTCAAGTGAATTATGTGATTATAATTATAAATTTAATTTAATTGTTTAATACTGATGATGCATTTCTGATGTTTTTATTATATAATTTGGTATTCTCCTAATTTAATACTTAGATAATTTTAATCAAAACATAGATAACATTTTTTGTAACATTTAATCAATATCAATATAGGTAGCATATTATTTATGGTTTATAGGTGTTTATTTGAATTAATATATTTTATTATAAGTTATCATTTCTATATAATGTCATATTAAACAATAAACTAACATTGTAGAAGTGTATTATGGTTAATGTGTAAAAATGACAATAATGCAATGAATAATGTTTGAGGGCGAAGATTAATGGAAACACTAGAGTAAAATATTTTATGATCTTATATATTTTTAATTATGTATATCATAGTAAATTGTGGAATATAGTATTCAAGTGAAAGAAAATTATCTGTATTTGTTAAAATTATCATATTCATATGAATTCCCTCACATGTATGGGCACAAAAATTGCTCTATTTTTTAAATTTTAACTTTAATATTATATTGTTTATAAAACATATCCTCTAGATCATTGCTAAAAAACCCAAATACATGAGTAAATAGAAAGTTCCTTATTGTATGTTTTTTATCATACCATTCAATGGTATGAATATTCTATTCAATTAAATATTTATTAACAAATATGAATTCATTATCCAAATTAAATAAATTTACATTGAATGGTTGATAGATAATTAATTTCATAATATATAAAAAATAAATTGTTAAAATATTCAAGGAAAATATATAATATGGTAGTTGGTGAAAAAATAAATCCCCATTTAAATCACATCCGATATATTTAAATCTACATATATATATATATCAATTTTTAAACTTCCATTATTTAGGATGTTGATTATGTACAAATTTAGTAAAAATTCAGTGAATCATTTGAATTTTAAAAACATGAAAAGTTATCAACAATGACATAAATATGATTTCTTAAGACTCTATATCATCATTATTAATTTAAATTTATACTAATTATTTAGATAGATTATTTAATCAATTTCTATTATAATATTTTTAAATATCATATTTAATTAATATAAATTTCATGGATGTTTTTTTAAAACAACATCTATTTATATATATTATCATACAAAAATTTTACATTGGGGGTATAATCCAACAATAATCATTCAAACTCTATGTCACGAGCTCATATAATTTGCTAAAAATTATTTAAGTCCTCTGCAATTCAAAATTAAATTTTATAATGAACTTTTATGTTCATTTTTAATTTTATATCCATCATAAATGATTGTAAATTTTAATAACCAAAAAGGAAGAGTTTAAAAAAACATAAAACAATCCTTGTTTGATTCGTGGGTTGTCATTTTACCCCATTATAGTACAAAATATATACATATTACTGATGTTTATCTCATGAATATATAGATTTTTTGATAACTTATTCTTCTATTCTTGGACCCCTAATACAACCCCATCAGTAATCTCTCAGGATTCAAAAAATAGGTATTTTTTCCACATGAGAAAAAGAATATTTTGAAAATGGGGTTTTTAAAATTAAGAATTTATTTATGAATTCTAAATAATTATATTAAAAAATTACATAAAAATTATAAACATATATCGAACATAATTTTAATTAATCATAGCACGAGGTTTTTATTTTTGTGGATTTTAGGGTATTTTCCAATATATTTAAATATATAAATAATTTCATTGTTTTAATAATAAAAATTATTTTTTTAATATTATTTCTTAATAATACTACTTATCCAAAAATGTATTATAAATTCATTTTTGTGTAAATTTCTTAATATAAAAGAAATTTAAAATAGATATATAGGGAGATTAATAATTTTTTAGGTGAAATCAAGGAGAATTATTTGACCTAATATCTGGGTATGGTTCATCTAGTCATTTTGATCACTATTTGATTAAATTTGGTTTCTTTAATCACTTTTTTTATTATAACTAAACTATATTTAAAATAATTTTTTTTATAATATTATGTTAATTAATAAATCATCCAAAAATAATTACAAAAGTATTTTAAATATTAAGATATTTTAAATTCCAGATAATAAAAATGTTTATTTGGATACCCAAAAACATTCTCATTATTTCAAAGGAACAACAGTTAATATCTTATTAAATTTATTATTTATATTATTTCATACCTAATAATATTTCTAATAGAACTGATTTCTCATTATTTTGTTCTTCATTTGTAATCATATTTTTTGAGATATTATTTTTGCACATTTTATTAATTTTTTAATTTACAAAAAGATAGAAATTTTTATCATGAAATCTATAAAATCAAGGCAAATGTAATTCAGTATGAGTATAATGAACCTTGTTTAAGGATGATTAGGTGAATGTTTTTGACATTATATAAATGGGGGTGTTTTCCCTTATTTGTAATTCTCTAAATATTAAGTCTTCATTGTGGAGTAATTTTTGTGATTATAATTGCATATAAATGATACATTTAATGACACATTTAATAAATAAAATTTATGAATATTTTAGAGACATTCCATCTTTTGTGATCTGCTGTAGGTTTTGGTGGGAAGAGGAGGTCATGAAAATGTTATATGTTACTGGTGAGGTATGGGATGAGAATGATAATCAATTAAATTGGACTCAAATATGTATAATATAATTTCTACATGTATATCTATTTTTGGATGTTGAATAATGTATAATGCATAACCTAGGGAAAATCATAGATAATTTTATCCTTAATAATTAAACCAAACATTTACTAATCTCTCGTAGTCAATATAGTACATGGAAATGAATATGATTAAACAAAATCATCAGATCATTTTTTACATCTCATTGAAATAATTTCATATAGTAGATTCACTCAACAAAATTGAAGTTAAGGAATGATTTCTTCTGAATAAAATATTTTTCATCCCTGAGGGAATGTTAATATGAACTAGAACACATTTTTTGAATTGGAAATAACAGGATGTTTACAGTTCCATGTGTCTCTACAAGGGTTGTCTAGTATTCCCCTATAGCTTGAAAGTATATATTTTATACAATTGAAACAATAAAACATACCATTGGTGTATATTGATGGCTAGAAGGAATTATGTCCATGATTTCATTAATTTATGGTCATTTGATGGGTAAATTATGGATATAAAATTTCTTTATCTAGAAATTATTATCATAATATAAAAAATTATATATTCTATAATTAAAAGGTGTGGCATGTTCCCTTTATACAGAACATGAATAATAGTGTTATTGTGTTTTTTATGATAAATAGAGTGTGAAATGAAATATTTAATTACTGAATTGGATGATATATTCATATAAAAAAAATTATATTTTACTCATTAATAACAAAAAATAATTTCTATAGTTTTGGAAAAAATAAAACTCCATTACAATTTTATCATCAATTGAAATAAATGAGTTATTACTTCTATATAGATATAGTGAATGACTCTCATTAAAAACAACATGGCCATGATTAGTGGTTTTACAAATGTAAATGTATTCAATATAACATATAATTATCCTTATTTTAAATTGTTAATTAATCTATGGAAACAAAGGAATTTTTTACAAAATAGCAAATTTATATTATAAATAAATTTAAAGGGTGTCATGTGAGTAGTAAAATGAATTTAAAATGTTTTTGATCATAGTAATGGAAGGATATAGAATTATCACATGATACATGATATGTATGACTGATGCCTGACATATATATATGGAAACTACATAGATTTATTTAATAAAATGACGATCTAGTGATCCCTCTATATATGTAATAATGAAATTCAACTCGCTAATATTTCATTGATCGATATGAAATATTATTCAATATATCAGCCGTAGAGAATAATAAAATTTAATAACAACTACTCTATTAAAAAATTAAATAGATCGAGGTGAGTAATCATGGAACCTAATCCATAGGGTTCTTGAATAATTATGTAATAGCCAAGACCCTCCTAGTCCATTACATTGCCTTATTTTAAGTGTTGGGGTCCTGGAGTAACATATCAGTTCAACCCATTTGTTTCATAGATACGCCTCACAGATCAGCTTTTGGTGATCAGTTTCACAGATCGGTTTCACCAAATTGGTTTCACAGATTGGTTTCACCCTATCAGTTTTACAAATAGTTTTCTCCCAATCGGTTTCACCGAATCGGATTCACAGATCGGTTTCACCCAATCAGTTTCACAGATCGCTTTCACCCCATAAGTTTCACATATCGGTTTCACCCAATCAGTTTTAGAGATTGGTTTCACCCATTTGGTTTCTCATTTCGGTTTCACCGAATCGGTTTCACCCAATCGGTTTCACCTAATAAGTCAAACAGATAGGTTTCACCAAATTGGTTTCACCACATAGGTTTCACCCAATCAGTTTCACCTAATCATTTAAATAGATATGTTTCACCTAATCTGTTTCGCAGATCAGTTTCACCCAATCAGTTTCACACATTCGGTTTCAAACGTAGGTTTCCACCAATCAGCTTCACAAATCGGTTTCACCCAATTGGTTTCACAGATCAATTTCAACCAATCAGATTCACAGATTGGTTTCACCAAATCATCATCACATGATCAACTTCATAGGATGAGGTCCAACTAATCAACTTCACTTATCATCTTCATGGGATCAACATCACGGGGTCAACATCACGGGAATAGCTTCACCCAACCAACTCCACCAATTGGTTTCTCCTAGCAGTCTCACCAATCTGCCATTGAGGGGTGTCGGGGTTTCCTTCCCCATTTTTCTTGTAACACCACCTTTAAGTCTTATTACATTTTTAAAGTGGTTCATAGCCGTTTTATCCCCATAAACAATGTTTTAAACCCCCTAAAAGTTGGGAGACCCTCAACATACCATTTTTCTCTCTTTAAAGGAAATCCCTTTACACATGGCTGTTATGGACACCCCTCAAATCTGAAAAATTAAATAATAATTAATTACATCGTGTCTAACCATCCATCATTGTGGGGAAACCATGATCTGCCTATAAATTCATACAATATTTTCATATTCCATAACTATATGACCTCACATTTTTATCACTCTATAATTACTTCCTTCTTCTTCTTGTTTGGTTTCCTTATTTCCTTGGTGTGTTTGGTGTCCCCTTTCTGGAATCCAGTGGTGTGCCTATTTCGGAGCCTTTCCTACACATTCTTAGGTTCCTTCGAGTTACACCCCTGTAAGTCGAGGATCCCCAGTTGTTGGAACCATGAGAAAAACATCGAATGTTGATCATCCATGTAGGGTTTTTCCTTTGTCTCTCTTTACAGTGCATCAAACGGGGTGGGTATTATAATTTTTCCTACAGGGATGGATGAAAAAAAAACCTAAATGAAGTTAATAAATATATTTAAATAATTAAGGGGTTTATTTGATGTTATTGAAGTACTTCTTTATCTCTTTTTTATATGATGTGAATTGAATGGGATTGTGCCCACTGAAAATCATAGTCATCGGTGGTCATTTCTTTTTCACTAATGAACCATTGTTTTCTGTATATTTATTTTATTGAATGGTTGTAACCTGGAAGCTTGTTAATCACATAAACTTCTTAGATTAAATTGATTCCAAATGAATACAAACCTTTGTGTGGTCACCCCGGTTAACCAGGTGGAATGTCAGAACTAAATGAATGGAATATTTAAATTTGAAAACATCTTTGCATTGTTCTGGTGATGTTTACGGTTGATGCTTGTGATGTGACATGGATATGGATGAGATCCCCTATTGTACATTTTTTGGTTCGTGGACTTGAGGCTATGTGGGGATGCATGTTGGGGATTGTTTTGGTTCTAGTATATTTAGGGATCTCAGGGATCCCTTTGGTCATTCTGACTTTACAAGAGAACTAGGTTTGAATGCTTAAATTTTTTTATGGTTTTTTTCAATCCTTTTATTGTGGCTATGCCTTTTTCATTCCAGGTCGTGAAAAATTTTCTAATTGGAATCACATGAATAAGAAAATAAGAATGGTTTCAAAGGGTAATTTTTTTCTAGGAATGACTTGTGGCATGGTTGTGGTTGTGGTGCTCTTTATGATTGAACAGCAACGAGGGTGTTTGTATATGGGCTGGTTTTGGAACCCCTTGGCCGGGATGAGTTCTTGTTACCTATATGTATAATTTATTTTATATGTTTCTTATTTTCGCCCCATACAAGTTGAGCCCATCGTGCCGAACACCCCCATTTCATAGAGGAAGGTGTTTGTCACTACACTCCTATGAGTGGATGGTTATTTGATCCTTTTCTTCTCCCTTTCCCGAGTAGCCCAAGATTATTCAGGCATGCTATGAAGGCCTGAGTTCCATTATATACAAATATTCTTCAGTCAGGGTATGCTGTCGTGGTTGGCCCTGGTGTGTGGGGGCAGTTGGTTTCCCTATTTCCATCGAGATGAGGCACATGTGTCTTCAGACATGTTGGTAGTGGTACTTCCCCTAGTGTCAGCATGCGTGGTTATGTGTGGTTGTTGTGGCCCAAGTGTTTTCGGGAAGGATGTGTGGTTGTGGTAGCCTAGGCGTGTGTAGGGTGGGGATGGCTATCAGACTGCGGTGAGAATGGTGGGAGAGGTTTGACATGTAGGATGTCTTCAATAACTAGAGGGAAAGTGGCGTGGGATACCCAAACATCGTTGTGTTTTACTATTACATTACTTGACATTAATTATTCAGAGAGTGTGCCTTGATGAGGTTTGGGTGGATATTTTCCTTTCTAGGTGCTTTGATATCTCCTTTCACATGGGGATTTAGTATGCCTCCCCACTTGTGCAAGAGTGCTTTTGGTTTTCCTTAATGATTCTACCTATATTCTCACCCACCGTATATAAAACTTTTTTCGGGTTTCCAGGAGGACTTCGAGGACAGTGTCGGACCCTACTAGTTCGGACATTGGGGCAGTTGTTGTTGTCGTTTTTATTTTCTTTTGTACATTCCATTGGTGTTTTATTGGTATTTTTTAGCACTTAATTTTGGAACATTCATATGGTAATGGATTTTATTGGATTTAACTCTAGCCCTAGTTTTGGTGTTGTTTTGGAATTTCTATCATATCTCCAAATCCTACTAAATAAAAAGGTTAATTCCTTCCATTTTGTGTGTGATTCTATACCCTTGGTGCTAGTATCCACTCCAGGACCTATTGAACCAGGGTTTCGATGGTCATTATCTCTCCTTCAAAAATACGAATGAAAGTTCTGGCAATATGTTGTCCCTTCACTCATATTGGTGAAGGCGGGTTGTGAAAAAATTGTATTAGATGTAGGGTTGAGAGATTGGATGAAACTCATGGATAAGAACTATGACAATTGCATTGGATGGAATGAAATCTATTTTAGGAAATCTTGGTGCGTGAAATAGGCCTTGGAATACCGACTATGAAATGGGATTTTAGGGCCCCCATGATCGGTTGCAAGGACTCAGGACCTACCAAATGACCAAGTGAGGCTACACTGATTTCTAGGTAGAGACCCTAGGAATGGTACATTCATCATAATATCTTTTGTTCTGGTTTTTTCTGGGTGTTCTGGGAATTTAAATAAATAAAAAATTTATGAAAAATTTAAAATCAATCTTCTGCACTAATTAGGATAAGGAAATCATTGTTTACCTTGAATTTAGGGAACCTGGACGAAGACACTGAGTAGTGTGGGCAATCGAGGACTAGGGGGATGATTTGGCTAATTAGTATAGGGCTGATCGAGAGAATGAGGATGACCAGTGGGAGAATATTCTTCATGCCTTTCAGCGGCAGACCCTTAGAATGTATGAGTGCAGCGTCTCATGCATGGAGACAGAGAGCTAGCTCATAGAGCTGGTGATAGCTTTCACCATGATCTGGGCACCAACGGAGAAATGGGTTCCTTTGGCAGTAATCCAGATGCACGGACTGGCATGTTAGTAGTGGACGATCTATCTGGGGGAGAAGAGAGAGTTTGAAGATTCACGGACTGACTTCAAGAGGGAATTCTGGGAAGAATTCCTCTCTTCAACAATGAACATAGAGAAGAGGTAGGATCCACTCTCCCTTCTGTAGGGGAGAATGTTAGTGAGGGAGCTAGGAATCAAGTTTGAGGATCTCCTCTATTTTGATCCAAGCCTTTTTCTGGATGGGGAGTCCCGGTTGATATGCTTAAAGGAGGCACTCCAACCTTCTTTTCAGTATGTTATCACTCCCTTCACCCTAACGAAGTACATGGAGGTCTCAAAGAAGGATGAATTGGTAGAAAGTATGCACATTCATGGAGGAGTGAAATGAGAGGGGATCCAGTTGGGCACTTCAAAGGGGATGGTCATCATCAGCAAGCCTCTAGCGTCAGATCCTTAGAGGTTTCGACCTGTGGTGAGCAGGGCCCAACAGTTCCAGTTTCTATCTCTCAGTCCTCACAATTTCCTTCTGGGCCCAAGACCGAGATGCTTCATCATTGGGAGCAATGGGAACCTTAAAAATTAGTTTCCAGACCGAGTGCAGTACAGTGGGGGTGGGCGGGTACAGTGCCGACCTCAGTAATAGTGGTTTCAAAATGGGCCCTTTCAGCAATAGCAGCTGCGACAACGAGCTCCTACTCCTCGAAGAGTATATGTGGCCGGAGGAGGCCGACCCCAGGTTCCTCTTCACGGAACTCAACCAGCATGTGGTCGGGGAGGTGGTCGACCACCGAATAGTAGAGGATATGGGGTTGGGCAGTTGCATGCCTCAAAGGAAGTAGTTCCTGCTGGTCCGAAAGTCATTCAATGTATGATCAGCTTGTTTACCCCTCTTTCTTTCACCTTCTTCGATTCAGGATCTTCACAGTATTTTGTTACACCTGGTCTTGCCCATTACTTGGGCCTTGATATAGAGATACTCTCCATTCCCATGGTGATGAGTATGCTAGTTGGGGGGGTCATATCATTCTGTTTGAAGTTAGTCGAGGATGTAGACTGATGTTGGGGATGCATCAGTCTAGTGGGGATCTCCTTCTTTTACATATGCATCCATATTATGTCTTCCTAGGCATTGAATGGATGGTTTCTATGTACACTATTATCGGATGATTCTGGAAAAGATTCATGTTCTCCGATGAGGATGCCAAGCATGTGGATTTTGTTGGTGAACGGAGTTTTCAGGTGGGGAGATGACATGTTGAGCATCTTCTTTATAAGTTGTCAAAGCTTTCAGCAGTAATAGTAGATGTGGAGATGATAGATGTTCTAGAAGTTGTCACCAATTTTCAATATGTTTTTCCAGGGGAGGTTGTGACCCTACCCCCCTTGACATGACGTTGAACATGGTATAGACTAACAACATGGTGCTCATCTGATTTACATTTGTACTTACCGGATATCCCCTCCTATGTTTTTAGTGTTGTGGGTTCTGATTGATGATCTAATGAAGAAGGTTTTTTTCCAACCCAGTGTGTCTCTATGGGTTTCTATAACATTGTTCTCGATGAAGGTAGATGGTGGTCTTAGGTTGTGAATAGACTACCAGAGACTTAATCAGTTAATGGTCATGAACTATTATCCTCTCCCAAGGATAGATAATCTCTTTGACCAGATGAGGGGAGAATGTTGGTTCTTTAATATAAATTTTTAGTCTACGTATCACCCGTTAAGGGTGAAGGACTGTGATATTCTTAAGACTTCTTTCAGGTGCAGGTATGGGAACTTAGAGTTCATAGTCATGTTTTTTAGTGTTACGAATACACATGTGGTGTTCATGGGGATCATGAACTCTATTTATTGTGAGTGTTTGGGATGGTTCCTCATTGTGTTCATCAATGTCATTTTGATCTACTCAAGATATGAGGAGGAACTTACTAAGTACCTCAGGATAGTCTTGGAGGTCCTTCGATGTCACCTGCTCTATGATAAGTTTTTCAAGTGCATGTTCATGACACGAGAAGTGAATTTTGATGGAAAAGTGGTGTCTCATAAAGGGGTAGTGGATGGTTCGTCCAAGGATGAAGCAGTTGTTTCTTGGGATGCACCCGTGAATGTGATGGAGGTTCATAATTTTCTGGGGCTGGAATGCTATTATCGGTGGTTCATTCCCGACTTCTCTCGAGTTGCAACTCCTTTGACAGCTTTGACTTGAATGATCAAGGCCTTAATATGGAGTGTGAAGTGTTGGGCATCATTCAGCTATGTGATGGAAATGTTGTTCAGTGCTCCAGTGCTCTGGTTTCCAGAGGAAGGGGTGTTGTATGAGGTATTTTTTATGATTATGGAATTGTCTTGGGGTGTGTACTGGTGCAGCAATGGGGAGTGATATCTTATGGGTCTAGGAAGTTACATCCTCATGAGCAATACTATACAACCCATGACTAATATCTTACAGTAGAAGTGTTCACGTTGACGTCGTGGAGTCATTACCTCATTAGGGAGCACATTGTGGTATTCATGGATCATAATACTTTGAGGAATATCTTTTCCCAGCGGGACCTGAACATGTGACAATGATGTTCAGTGGATTTTCTTGAAGACTACAACTTTAAAATCTCTTACACTGAAGGTAAGGGGAACATTGTGGCCGATGTCATGAGCAAGAAGTCACTTAGGGTTGTTGGTAAGGAATGTATGGATTCTTGCAATACAATGGATGAGTTGGATTTCCTACTCCTGGATGCAAGGGTGGATGGTGGTAGAGGTTGTCTTTTTAGATGATAGTGCAATCCTATCTATTTCAGCAGGAGGAGGAGTCTCAATGGGGAGACATAGAGAGTGATGTGATGAGTGATCTGGTTAACATTGGCAATGCTCCAAAAGTGTGTTCAGAGGATAGTCAGATTCAGATGATTTTCCGAGGGATGTTGTTTGTCCAAGAGATGATGCACAAGGGAGATCTATGTGAGTTCCATAAGTCACTCATAGTGGTATACCCTAATGTTTACAAGATGTACTGATGCCTGAGGGAACGATTTTGGTGGACCGGGGTGAAACTGGTAGTGGTAGAGTTTGTGGAAAGGTGCCTGGTGTGTCAGTAGGTGAAGGCTAATCACCGCATCACAAGAGGATTGATGAAGCCTTTAGATATCCCCAAGTATAAGTGTGATTACATCTTGATGAATTTCATCATAGTACAACCAGGGGATCAAGGAGGATTTGATGTTATCTTTGTAGTGGTAGACCAGCTAAATAAATCAACTCACTTCCTAGTAATGAAGGTGTCATGTGCGGTGGATGACTTAGCACGAAGATATGTGGATGAGGTGGTGAATTTTCATGGAGTGAAGAGGTTTGTAGTCTTGGATAGGGATGCACGATTTACCTCACGATTCTGGAGGGTATTGCATCATTCTTTTCAAACACCGCTACATGTAAGAACTGCTTTCCACCCCCAGACAGATTGGAAGACAGATCGAACCATCCAGACATTTGAGAATATTATAGGGGCATGTGTTTTGTACATCAGGGGATCGTGGGAATGAATTTTACCCTTATTAGAGATTCCCCACAATAATAGCAATCACTCTACAATTGGCATGGAACCATTTGAAGCCATGTACTGAAGGACATGTCGTTCTCCCATGTGTTGGGAGAAGGTTGGTGGGGAGGTGGTATTCGCCCAGAGGTATTGTAGAGAACAACAGAGAAGGTTTTTCTTGTGTGTGAGATGATGAAGGCATCACAATACTAGAAGAAGTCAAATCTCGATCGTATGAGGAGTCCCTTTGAGTTTGAGGTTTGAGGCCATTTGTTCTTGAAGGTTTCCCCTCAACGTGGGCAGTAATGGTTTAGCAAGAGGAGGAAGCTCTATTCTAGGTTCATCGGGCCTTTAGAAGTGTTGGTGTGAGTCGTGAGGTGGTATATGAGAAAGCATTGCCACCTTAGTTAGAAAGGATACACAATGTTTTCCCCGTCTCCCAGATACGTCGATATCTACACGATGACTCCCATTTCATTGAGGGGGATTGTTTGATATAGGGGACAATTCAACAATCGTGGAGCGGCCAGTGAGGATCGATGATTGAACAGAGAAAGTGCTTCATGGACGAACCATCCCTTTGGGTCATGTGTTGTGGAGGAACTATGTCATCTAGTGGAGTACTTGGGAGCGAGATACTCAAATGTGCACCCAGTACCAAATGTTTTTTTTGAGTTGTGGTTCTCAGCCTTCCATTTTGTTCTTGTTTTTGTGACATGTTGTGATGTTATGCAGACCTTTTTGGTTTTTTAGCTGATTTGTTTCCCTACCTTTTGAATGT
Organism: Viscum album; assembly: GCA_963277665.1. Taxonomy (NCBI): domain Eukaryota; kingdom Viridiplantae; phylum Streptophyta; class Magnoliopsida; order Santalales; family Viscaceae; genus Viscum; species Viscum album. The sequence goes on along the minus strand of OY728122.1, from coordinate 902,057,398 downwards.
TTCTGAAAAGTCCGAATATGTGGTGAAGGGAGAAACTAATTCCTAATAAAGATGCATCAGCATAGATCTAATTAAACATATACGGGTGAGTCAGTGATGCCCAAAGAGGATAATATATTTACATGGAGGAAGAAACTCCATGATCCCTGTTTTGGGAAAATTTAATCCTTGGGTTTTGTGTGGTTGTTTGGGGTGGTTTTTCCCTAATAAGTGTCTTTTAGAGTGGTTGTTCATGTTACATTTGTATTCTCAAGGGAAAGAATAATTTTTAGATTTACGTGATGTAATGTCTTAGACCCTCGTGGTCCATTACATTTCCAAATTAAATGTGTTGGGGTTTCCAGGACACACCGATCAATTAAACCCATCTTTTTTACAGATCTGACTCACAGATCAACTACTCATGATCAGTTCCACATATCAGTTTCAACCAATCGGTTTCACAGAACAGTTTCACCCAATCCGTTTCACCCAATCAGTTTCACAGATCGGTTTCACCCAACTAGTTTCGCATATCAGATTCACCCAATCGGTTTCACATATCGTTTTCACCCAATTTTTGTCACCCAATAGGTTTCACAAATCGGTTTCACCCAATTGGTTTCATATATCAGTTTCAACCAATTAGTTTCACAGAGCGATTTCACCCAATCGGTTTCACCCAATTTGTTTGAGAGATCGGTTTGACCCGATCAGTTTCACATATCATTTTCACCCAATCGGTTTCACAGATCAGTTTAACCCAATTTTTTTCACAGATCAGTTTCACCCAATCAGTTTCATAGATCGGTTTCACCCAATCGGTTTTAAAGATAGGTTTCACCCAATCCGTTTCACAGGTAGGTTTCACCCAATCAATTTCCTAGATCGGCCTAAGCCAATCTGTTTCACAGATCAGTTTCACCAAATCAGTTTTCCAATCAGTTTCACCCAATCAGTTTCACCAAATCTATTTCGCAGATTGGTTTCACCCAATAAGATTCACATATCCATTTCACCCTATCGGTTTCTCCCAATCAGATTGACATAATGTATTTCACAGATCTATTTCACCCAATCGGTTTCGAAGATCAGTTTCAGCCAATTGGTTTCATAGATTGGTTTCACCCAATGGGTTTCACAGATCGGTTTTACCAAATCAGTTTCATATATCGGTTTCACCCAATCAGTTTCACTAAATCGGTATCACAGATTTGTTTCAACGAATCGGTTTCACAGATCAGTTTCACCCAATCGGTTTCACAAATTGGTTTCACCCATTCAGCTTCCCAAGATCATCTTCACAAGATCAGATTCACCCATCAACTTCACTGATTAGATTCATTGGATTATCTTCATGAGATCAGCCTCATGGGATCAACTTCACCTGATCAGCTCCACTGATCGGTTTAACCTATCAATCTCACCAATCGGCCACAGAGGGGTGTCAGGGTTTCCTTCCCTATTTTTCCCGTAATGCCACTTTTATGTCTTTAAACCCTTTTAAGGTGGTTAAAAGATGTTTTAGAACCATATACAATGTTTTAAATCCTCTAGAAGTGCGGTGACCCTCAACCGACTCGTTTTTCTCAATTTATATGAAATCCCTTAATGCATGGCTGTTATGGCCACCCCATCAATTTGAAATATTAAATAATAATTAATTACATCGTGTGTAACCATCCAACCCCATGGAGAATTAATGATCCTCCATTAAAGCCATTCTGTATTTTTATATGCCATAAATCCATGACCACACCTTTTAATCACACCAGAATTGAATCATTATTCTTCTTGGCTAGTTTACTTCTTTCCTTAGTGCATTTGGTGTCCACTTTCTTGAGGCTAGTTGTGCTCTTATGTCAGTGCCTTTCATGCTCATTCTTGGATTTCTCCTTCCCCCCCCCCCCCCCCAACATGTCACACATTCCTAGTTGTAGGCACCAGAAAAAATACATTGATCATGAGTTATCCAAGTCAGGTTTTTTCCTTCGTTTCTCTTTACTGTGCATCATGTGGGGTGGATATGATAATGTATCCTATGGGGACTGATGAAAACAAACCATAACAAAGATAATAAATTGATTTATTGAATGAAGGGGTGTGTTTGATGACGTTGGTGTACACTTTTATCTCTTCATATAAGTTTTGAATTGATTGGGATAATGTCCCCTGAAAGTTGTGGTCGTTGGTGGTCTTTCCATGCGCCCTAATGAACCTCTGTTTTCTAGATATTTATGTGATTGAAAGGCTGTAACATGGAAATTGGTTAATCACGTAGACTCCATTGATTAAATGGATTCCCAATAAATAAGAATCATTGTGTGGTGACACCAATTAAACAGAAAAAAATACATAACTAAATAAATAGAATATTAAAATTTGAAAACATTCTTACACTATTATGGTGATGTTTATGGTTGATGCGTGTGCATTTATGTGGATGGGTATGGGATCCCCTATTGTGAAATTGTTGGTTTGAGGACCTAAGTTCGTGTGGGGATGTATGTTGCATCTTGGTTTGGTTCGATAACTTTGAAGGATCTCATGGATACCTTTGGTCAATGTGACTTTACAAGAGAATTGGGTGTGAATGGTAAAATTACTGCTAGGATGTTTTTCTTTCCATGGTTCGTGGCTATGCGTTTTATTTCCTAATGGTGAAGAATTATCTAATTGGAATCACTAGAATAGGAAAACAAGAATGAGTTCATAGGGGAATTGTTTTCCTAAAATGAGTTGTGAAATGGTTGTGGGTGTGGTGATTCTTAGGACTGAATAGGAATGAGGGTGTTTGTATATGGGATTGTTTTGGAACCCATAGGCTTTGATGAGTTATTATTAACTATATGTATAATTTAGTTTTAATTTTTTTATCCGCGCCCCATCCATGTTGAGAACTTCATGCCGAACACCCTCATTTCATGGGGGGGGGGGGTTTCCCAACACTTCTATGCATAGATGGTTATTATCTCCTTTTCTGCTCCCTTTCCTGAGTAGCCTGTGATTCTCTGGGAAGGCTATGATGTCCTAAATTCTATTATAGCCCATGATCCTTTGGGTAGGGTATGCTGTGCTGGTTGGCCCAGGTGTGTACGGTAAGGTGGTTTCCCAAGTGCCTTTGGGAAGAGGCCCATGTGTATTCAGGAGTAGTGGTAGTTTTTCAGGACCAAGTGTCTGTGGGCATGGTTAAATGATGTTGTTGTGGCCCAGGTGTTTGTGGGCGGGATGTGTGGTTTTGGTAACCCAATTATGTATGGGTGGGGGTGTCAATTGGACTGCGATGAGAACTACGGCAGAGGTTTGACATATAGGATGTCATCAATAAACATAGGTAAAGTGGCACGGTGTACCCAAACATCGATGTGTATTACTATTACGTTACTTGACATGCATTATTAGGGGAGTGTTACATGGTGAGGTTTTTGTGGATAGTTTCTTTTCTTGGTTCTTTGATATCTCATTCATCTCGGGTCTTTAGTATGCCTCCCCACAGGTGCACGAGAGCTTTGGTTTTCCCTTCTGAGCATACTAGCATAATCACTCTACATATTTTAAACATCATTTAGGTATCAATGAGGACTTCGAGGACCATGCCAGACCCTATTAGTTCATACATTGGGGTAGTTTATGCTTATGTTTTTCTGCTCATTAGTACTTTACATTAGAGTTTTGTTGTACATCTATAGCACATAATTTTAAAAAATGTATATGGGAATGGTTTATTTGGATTTACCTCTACCCCAAGTGATTCTATAACCTTGGTTCTATTCGCCACTCTGGGAAATATTGAATGTACGTTTCGGGGGTCATTATCTCTCCTTTAACTTGAGGAAGGAAGGGTCTGGCAATCTGTTGTCCCTTCCCTCATCTTGGTGAAGGCGGGTTGTGACACATTATAATAGTTATTGATATGTATTGGATAGTATTATAGAAAATTATAATTTACATTAACAACCAATTCTTCCATGGTACGTTTCCCTTTGAATAATGCAATATCTTGCATTGTACGCAACTTCGAGATTTAAACACGCCACGACCAATCAAACTAGCCGTTATGAAAAGTAATACACACTTTTTAAAATTTTATAAATTATATATTTTAAAATGGACTTATTTTTTGGAATCAGAATTTCGAAATTATCCTAGGTTGAAATTTTTGTACTTTTCAGATAACTTTTATATTTTGATGAATAGTGAAAATTACAAAATTATAATTAAAAACATCTTTTTCAATCAAAATAATTAATTGTGATAAATTCTGAATTTGAGTGGTTTAAAATTATATGATGAATATATTATTACCATTTAATAATATTTTGGTAATTGGACATAATTTCACATTTAACCGGACATAAACAAGTGTCAATCTTCTGATAGTTATTATCTCCTAAAAGCAAGCTTTTGTTTTAACAATGGGAATTAATTTTAAATTAATTTTGGCCACTTCTATGTTTTGAATTTATAAAAATGGATTACATATTTATAATCAGGAGGTAGAAATTTTTTACATAGGTAACTTTTATTTTTCGAAATTTTGAATAATTACTTCGGTAAATATTTTATGTATCGTGGTTAAAGGTAATTCGTTAAATAAAGGTAAACAAATAATATTATAATAATATTAAATTACCCTAAAATGTGTCCTAACCCTATTGGGTGATACATTTCCAATCATGGTAATCTTTGGGTCGATTTTGAGACCCCATGGATCCACTTGTATGTGATAATAACACTTTACATTAATTAAGTTAAAGAAAATACAAAAATGACATAAGAACATATATTTTAGAAAAACAATTTTTACATAGAGTTATATTTGTTATATTTTCTACTATAAATATTCATTAGAAATCAAAAAATATTTCCTACATAATGGTATTTTATTTATAATTGTTAGACATTGAATAATGTAATTTATTTAATACACAATAATGATGCAGTATTTTTCTTAATAATAAATGAATCAAATAATTGATATTATAAATGTTAAAATAAATATAATTTGAAATTAATGACGACATCCAAGAATTTAATTGGTTAATATTACATGTTTTGATTTCTTAAATGATTTTTTTTCAAATTAATGATGTTTTTAAGAGTTTAACACAAATCAATTATTGAATAGTGTCAAAATTTGGATAAATGAGTTTTTAAAACATTTATTATATTATTAATTGATTTTATATTCCTAAAAATCTAAGGTTCATAAAAAAGACTTAAATAATGATAGTTGTATCATTAATGGTCCACTTAGGGGTCTCTTGGATGTATATATAATGTTTATTAAGTATATAATAAAAAATTACGAAGAGATATGGTAAATGTCATACTATTTAACTAAGAGTTAAATCTAAAAGATATGGTTACTATAGTGACACAAACCTATATAAAATCTATTGGTTGAGAGTTTTTCAACACATTTCCACCTTAGAATTTTCATAATCAACTTTTTATCCATTAGAAACCGAATATGAATTTATTATAAATTAATACTTTAAGTTTTTCAAAAAGAGCCCCCCCCCCTTATAAAAGAACACCACTTCTAACCAATTCCTCCAACCTCTCAAGCCTTTTGGCTCGTCAAATATCTGCCCAATTAATCTCCATACATCCATATCCTTTCCTTAGAAGCCTTTACATAGGCATAAGGCCCTACAAGAGTTTTTTTTGGTTCCATCCAAAGGGAGGTACCCAAATTAAATGTAACTATTTCTCGTAGATTCTTTTATTTTATTTTACTTCTCCAACCCCTAAAATATTCTTATTATTTTATTTTGTAACAAAACGAGTATCCTAAATATACTAGGATATTGTTATGAAAATTATTCTAACTACACTTACACACACCTCCATCTAATGGGTGAAGAGCATAATGTTTCTATGGATGGTAACCAAACGCTTCACGAAATGATGATTGTTGAATTATCTCCTACCGCCTATCGTGGTGGAAATTATGATGGAACTATAATTAAAAATTATATCAATGATATTTATTTTATATATAAGCTTTTGTAATTTCATTTTGTAACATACCATTATTCATTTCATGTTTTATTTATACACGATAATTTCATTTGAGGAAGTGCAGACTACCGCCCTCTCAAAGTGATATGACTCGTTCATACCATACATGGAACGCATAAAGGAAGGTGTTAATTAACCTAAGTAACACATATAATATATTATATTATACTGTAATAATAATATAACAATGTATCATTTTGTTTTTATTCCTTTTAAATGAAAAAGGAAATAGAAGTAGCGTTCGTGCGTACGTACGGACTACCGTCTCCACGAACGCGATGAGAATCATTCCCCATCGTATCCATTCAAGTATAATTATCATTTGATGATTAAAAATAATGTTTACAGACATTATATCATTCGGGATATTAAAAAGATACAAACTATCCATAATAAACATGTATTATGTAAGAACACATATAAAAAAATGAGTAAGTTAACACTCGAAATGATGATAATACTAAAATATTACTAACAAGGAAATATTAAAAGATCATATATGATATCATATTTATGTATATGAATTCTTCATAATTTAATAACAATAATTTAACTATTATACATGAGTTTAACCTACCCTTGACCAAGGAAAAGTACAAGGAAAGGGGTCTTCATCTCACTCTTTATTCGCGTGAGATTCATGCCATATTTCCACTATTACCTTTTGTGTGGTGTATGTACTGCCCATAATTGAATTCTTTGTGTAATACACTTTAATTTATGTGTATATACATATTAATTGAATGATACATCTTTCATGAGGATTATGTTTCATAAGTTACCAAATTGGTAAGGGTTTATTTACCAATCTCTTCACTATCCAAGGTTGTTTATACATAGTTATCTACTCGAACCTCTTTATCATCCACATCCATGTTTCTTAAAACATTATTTCAAAACATTCTTACTATTTTACAGTCTATTGTTTAAATTCATTTATAACCTTGTTGACTTTTTCTAAGATGTTTCTAATGGAATCATTCCATCTTTTTCCAAACAATGTTTTTTTTAACCTTTTCGACAAATTAAGGTAAGAATGTCTTTTTCTATCTTATACGGCAGGTGCTGCTATTTTCCACCATTGTAAAATCATAAAAGCTTCCCTTACAGGATTATATTATTATTTTCAATGTAAATGTTTTATTTTCTAAAATGTGACTTTTAAATGATTTAAAAAAAAGAGATATTTCTCTCAAATAGTTTTGATTTCATCTATGTCAACATCCATTAATGGATTTTAAGCTTATTTGAAGTTGATATGTTATTATACAAAACTTCCATATTGTATTGAAGGTTTTTTAATATGTTTGACTATTGAAGGGTTATTTTTTAATACCATTTATGGTTTTTGGAGAAAGTATTTACATTTTTTATGCTACTTTTAATAAAAATGTTTATTTTATATTTAAAACTTTACATATGAGGAATGAATTGGACTTAGTAAGTGACGGGTGGAGCCTGCTATAGCTCCTCGATGCATTGGTAGGTCTCATGATACAAACTAGTGTCTTGGCATGAGGCCTTGACAAAATCTTATTTGTAGTCTTGGCACGAGGCCTTGGGTACATGGTTATGATAGTCTTGCATTATGCATTCCATCATTATGAAAGTGGTTATTGATATTGAATATGATTATTCGACTAGTAGAATATCCATGTGAAAAAGTAAATTGAATTATTTAATTTCATCTTTTCCATATTATGCTGATGTTCAAGTTTTATAAAGGATTTTGTTTTAGTTATACATTGCCTTAAATGTTTCTACTTATTTATGAAAGTTTACACTATATTGTTATCCTTACTGAGCTTCTGATCTCACCCCTTTATATGTATTATTTTTCCAAGTATTCCAAGAAATGTATTCTGATTGATATAAAGGGTTAAGACTAGGGATTAATGGCATCCATAAATGATTATTTATATTGTTTTGTATGTTATAAAGTATAATGTAACATTCATGTATGTAATCTATTTTCCAATAATGCTAAACTGATCAGTCCTTTCGGACTTGATTCCTTGTAATCATGAAAATGTATTAAAATAATTCACTAACTCTGGGTAACCGGGGTCGGGGTGTTACAATTGGTATAAGGGGGAGGTTTATTACAAACATTGGAATCGAGATTTAGATAAACTCAGATTAGAGCACATAGACCTAAGATGTACTTTGAGTATTAGTATATAAGAACTTCCTAGAATTTTGGTATTGTAATGATTTTGTGAGTTTTCCAAGCAATAGATATATGTATGGATATGAGAAATTAGAGGCGGCTCTGGCACAGATGTACCAAGGGTTAAAACCTGAAAACATCTCCTTGAGCTAGACTCGAATGAGGACTGGTGCATGACAATGGGCCTTGCTACACTCTTTGTAACAACACTCCTGGGAGAGTTTCTTTGGATAATTCTCATTTTCTTTACAACCATTATGAATGGTTTATGAGTATATATCTCCTAAAAGAATTTTTTTTTGATTATGTATTATATCCATAAACTGTTCAATTTATGTTAGCTATTTTACATGTTTGGAATTATGAATTGCGATTCATAAACTGGCCTAGTGTATGCCATTGTTTTGAAAAGGTTCCCAATAGAAGGAATGTGAACTCTGACAATACATATAATCTGAAGACTAAGAATGATCCTATCATTCAGGGTATTAAAATAACATTAAGAATGGAAATAGTCTCCCATGTATTCTCAACATATGAATAAATAATATCATGAATTAATAAGATAAGTAATGCATTTTTTGAGTCCTATGGCTTTGATGGGAAGAAAGAGAAAAAAAGGGTGGAAGAGAAAAATATGGATAAAGGGAAGAGGGGAAAGAAGAATTTTCCCATATGTGATAACTGTGGGAAGAAACAACTGGGAACTTTTTTGACCGGAATGGAAGTTTTTTATATGTGTGGAGAAAAATGACACAAAGTACGTGATTGAAATGGTAAGAAAAAGGATTCAAATGTACAATGTTTTATCTGCATGGAGTTTGGACACTGCGCGAACTAATGTCCCAGTCATCAGACTATCCCACAAATGATGCTATTGGATAATAATCAAGTTATAATACTACCAAAGATGAAGAGGAATGTCTAGTGTTCTTATGTTGTTATTTTGGAATTATTTCATTGAAGTGTTTTATCAATGATGTACCAGAAATAAATAATGATGGTACTGTAGTACTATTTCATTGACGATTTGAGATTTTATGGTACAAAGAAAAGTGACTATATAGCGAGTTAATATTTTTGGAAATTACATGGTTGAAGGAAAGATAAACTTCAATATAGTCCTAATTTTGAGGAACAAATTTTTGAATATGATATGGTTAATTTGGGTAAATTATATTGGATATTCTAGACTGCCTTGGAACTGATTAAATATTTTACATTCCATCATTGTTTGAGTTTAAAAAATTTATGGATGGATGATGTATATCCATTATTCTATAAAGAATAAGGGAGAATAAATTTGATCAATATGTTTTTATGGTAATTCATAATTTTTTAGTGTTTTAAAAGAATACATGATGAAGGTATTCAAATGTTATTACATGGTAAAAAGGATCTACATTATGTTTACATTCCATATAAATTTTGGACTGAGAGTTTAAAGAATTATTTTGGATAAGTATAAAGGTTGGAATGTATTATATTTTACCTTGGATACTATTGTTATGTTTAAAGAATTTCTAAGGATTTTTTTTGGATTATTATAATAAGGACAACACAGAGGTCGGGCGACAACCCGTCACGTCCGGTAAGGCAGTGACACTAGAACCCTCAACTGAATGGTGACAAGGGTGCATCACCTACCACTGGATTATGTGATGTCATGGATTGTATAATATAGTTTTTTTAAAAGGTCTGATAGATGAATTATAAATTCATTTTTTTTGTAACCCTATACGATTAGGATAAATAGAATATTTTTAATTTCTATTATCTTTAGAGTGAAAGATGAGATTTTTGTAGATATTAGTTAAAGGATGTAACTCTACTTGTCAAGTATACTTTTTTCCTCTTATTATATGAAGAAATTAATCCTTAAACATTAATTAAGTGAAATTAAAACAAAAAATCCTTTATCCTAATACCTTATCTTTTTTTCAACATATGAGAGTTTAAATCATTATAGATTGATGGACTTGAGGCCTTCAATTTTACACTTGTTTATGATTGATGACCTCAATCACTCCTTATAAATATTTATGTTTTTCCTCTAATTATGTGTCTCTAATTTCAACCAATGTTCTCTTAAATGAGATCATAATTTGGTGGTGACTTCTCATTTCTGTTTCCCTCTTATTAAAAATAAATTTTATTAACCCTATTTCCGATATGGGTTTTCCACAAAGAAATTTTCTATTTTCAACCATTTATTTTCGAAGAATATTTTCTAATTGTGAGGATGAAATTTATTCAATTAGGGGAGAATGTAACACGCCATGCTTCCACAGTACGTTTCCCTTTGAATAATGCAATATCTTTAAATGAACGCAACTTCGAGATTCTAATATGCCGCGACCAATCAAACTAGCCATTATGAATAGTAATAGACACTTTTTAAAATTTTATAAAGTTTATCTTTCAAAATTGACTTCATTTTTGGATTTTTAATATCAAAAATAGCCTAGGGTAAAATTTTGGTACTTTTCAGATAACTTTTATATTTTGATGAATAGTGAAAATTACTAAATTTTAATGAAAAACAAATTTTTTAATCAAAATAATTAAGAGTGATAAATTATGAATATGAGTGGTTTTAAATTAATTATAGAATATATTTTTACAATTAAATAATATTTTTGTCGTTGGACATAATTTCCCATTTAAACTAGATATAAAAAAGTGTCAATCTTTTGGTAGTTATTATCTCTTAAAAACACGATTTTTGTTTTAACAACGGGAATTAATTTTAAATTAATTTCTGCCACTTCTGTGTATTGAATTTAGAAAAATGTATTCCACGTTTATAATCTGGAGGTCCAAATTGTGTAAATAGGTAACTTTTATTTTTAGACATTTTGAATAATTACTTCGGTAAATATTTTATTTACCATGGTTAAAGGGTAAATTCGCTAAATAAGGGTAAGAAAATAATATTATAACAATATTAAATTACCCTAAAACGTATCCTAACCATATTGGTTGATACATTTTCGACCATTCTCATCTTGGGGTCGATTTTGGGACCCCATGGATCCATTAGTAAGTGATAATGACACATTATATTAATTAAGATAAAGTAAATACAAAAATGACATAAGCATATATCTTTTAGGAAAACGATTTTTACATCAAGTTATATATGTTATATTTTCAACAATAAATATTCATTATAAATCTAAAATTATTTCATACATAATTTAATTTTATTTATAAATTTTAGGCATTGAATAATTAAATTTATTTATGACACAATAATGATGCAGTATTTTTCTTAATAATAATAGAATCAAATAATTGGTATTATAAAAGTTAAAATAAAAGTAATTTGAAGGTTTTGATGACATCAACGAATTTTATTGGTTAATATTACATTTTAGGATTTCTAAAATGAATTTTATTCGAATTAATAAAGTTTTTATGACTTTAACAAAAATCAATTATAGAATTGTGTCAAAATTGACATAAATGAGTTTTTAAAACAATTGTTTTATTATTAATTGATATAATATTCCTAAAAATATATGGTTCGGCCAAATGATATATATAATGATAGGTTTATCATTAATTGACCACTTGGGGGTCTATTGGAATTATATAGTATGTTTATTAACTATATAATATAAAAATTCAAAGAGACATGGGAAATGTCAAACTATTTAACTAAGAGATAAATTTAAAATATAAGGTTACGATAGGGACCCAAACCTATCTAAAATCTATTGTTTGATAGGTTTTCGACCAATAACCACCATATACTTTGAATAATCCACTTTTGAGCCATTAGAAACTGAATATGAATTTATTATAAATTAATACTTTACGTTTTTCCAAAAGAGCCCCCCCCCCCCCCATATAAAAGGACACCACTTCTAATCAATTACTCACACCTCTCAAGCCTTTTGTATCATCCAACCACCTCCCAATTAATATCCATACATCCATATCCTCCAACTATAAGCCTTACCTTAGGATGAAGGCACTTCAAGAGTCATTTTTGGTTCAATCCAAATGGAGTTACCCAAATTAAAAGTAACGATTTCTCCTAGATTCGTTTCGTTTATTTTACATCTCCAACCCCTAAAATGATCTTATTATTTACTTTTGTAACAAATATTTTATCCTAAATATACTAAGATATTTTTATGAGAATTATTTGAACAAAAATTACACACACCACCATCTAATGGGTGATGAATATAATGTTTCTTTGGATGGCAACCAAAATCCTCACGAAATGATGATTGTTCAATTATCTCCTACCGCCTCTCATAGTGGCCATTATGATGGAACTATAATTAAATATTATATTAATGATTTTTATTTTATATATAAGATTTTTTAATTCCATTTTATAGAATACCATTATTCTTTTCATGTTTTATATATATACAATAATTTCAGTTGAGGAAGTGCGGACTACCGCCCCCTCAAAGTGATATGACTCGCTCATACCATACATGGATGGTATAAAGGAAGGTGTTAATGAACATAAATAAAACATATAATATATTATATTATACTTCAATAATAATATACCTATGTATCATTTGGTTTTTATTCCTTTTAAATGAAAAATGAAATGAAAGTAGTGTTCGTGCGTACGTGCGGACTACCGTCTCCACAAACGTGATGAGATTCATTCCCCCTCATATCCCGTCAAATATAATTTTCATTTTATGATTAAAAATAATTTTTAAGGACTTGATATAATTCTGGATATGAATAATATACAACCTATCCATAAAAAACATGTATTATGTAAAAAAACATATAAAAGAAAACTAGTAAGTTAACACTCGAAATGACGAAAATACTAAAATATTATTAACAAGGAAATATTAAAAGATCATATATGATATCATATTTATGCATATTATCATATCATAAATTGATAAAAATTATTTAACTATTATAAAGGAGGTTAACCTACCCTCTAACAAGGAAAAGTACAAGGTAAGGGGTTTTCATCTCACTCCTTATTCCTGTGAGATTCATGACATATAGCCACTATTACCTTTTCTGTGGTGTATGTACTGACCATAATTGTATTATTTGTGTAATACACTTTAATATATTGGTATTTACATATTCATTGTATGATAATTCTTTCATGGGGTGTATTTTTCATATGATACCAAATTGGTAAGTGTTTATTTCACAATCTCTTCATTATCCGAGGTTGTTTATACGTAATTATCTACTAGGACCTCTTTTTCATCCACATCCTTGTTTCTTAAAAATGTATTTCAAAACATTATTACTATTTTATAGACTATGGGTTAAATTTATTTATACCCTTTTTGACTTTTTATAAGATGTTTATAAAGGAATATTTCCGTCATTTTCCAAACAATGTCCTTTTTAACCTTTTCGACATATTAAGGCAAGAATGTCTTTTTTAACTTATACTGTGGGTGCGGCTATTTTACACCATTTTAAAATCTTCGAAGCTTCCCTTCCAAGATTATAAGAATATTTTAAAATTAAATGTTTTATTTTATAATTATTTTACTTTTAAATGATTTTAAAAAAAGAGACATTTCTCTCAAATAGTTTTGATTTCATCTATGTAAACATACTTTGATGGATATTAAGCTTATTTGAAGTTGATTTATTATGATAGAAGACTTCCATATTGTATTTAAGGTTTTGTGATATGTTTGACAGTGGATGTGTTATTTTTTTATACCATTCATGGTTTATGTAGAATGTATATACATTTCCTATGCGAGATTTAATATGAATGTTTATGTTATATTTAAACATGTTCATATGAGGAAATCATTAGACTTAGTAAGTGATGGGTGAATCCCGATATAGCTCTTCGATGCATCGGTAGGTCTCATGAGACAAACTAGTGTATTGGCATGAGGCCTTGACAAAATATTATTTGTAGTCTTGGCACGAGACCTTGGCTACGTGGTTATGATAGCTTGGCATTATGCATTCAATATTTATGAAAGTTGTTATTGATATTTAATGTGATTATTTGACTAGAAGAATATCCATGTGAATAAGTAAATGGCAGTATTTCGTTTTATCATTGCCATATTATGCTGATATTCATGTTTAAAAGGCTTTTTTTTTATTTATTCATTGCCTTAAATTTTTATACTTATTTATGAAAGTTTCTTCTATAGTGTTATCCTTACTGAGCATCTGAGCTCACCCCTTTCTATGTTTTATTTTTCCCAAGATTCCAAGAAGTGTATGTTGATTGATATGCAGGGTTAAGACAAGGGAATAATGCTATAAATAAATGATTATTTATGTTGAATTGCATGTTATAAAGTGTAATGAAACATTCATGTATATAATCTATTTTCCAAGACAGCTAAACCGATCGGTCCTTTGGGACATGATTCCTTGTAATCATGACAATGTATTAAAATAATTCACCGACTCAGGGTAATTGGGTATGAGGTGTTACATGTACAATGATAGAAATTCAATGGAATGAATTATATAATTTAAAAATGTGTTTATGGTGGATTTGATAATTATGTAATTATATAATATTCATTTTCTATAATTTTACAATGATTCCATTTTATGGAATATGAAGTTTTATTTTTTATTAATGGTCTAGAAGTTGAATTTCTATGAAGAATGTCATGTATTACATATATATGTATTTCCAATTTTTTTTAATAATTGTATTATGTCTACTCATTATCTATAATCACAATGATTCTTTCAACAAATGGATATTAATACACAATATATATTATGATTGATATTCATGGAAATCTCTCACCATGTAGGGTTATAGTTTTAGACATGGAAAATTCCCTCCTGAATCGACTAATTTAGTATGATAGTACTAATTTTATATGTATTCACTCACTAACTAATCTAGTATGTGATTTTTTAGATAATATAATTATTTCCTTGAAAAATAGTTACTGTAATTGTTAGTTATATATGAGTATTCAATCTATCATATAAAGACTCATATAAATGGGGATGGGTTTGATGGGAAAACAAAGTGTCACAAGTACATCTGATTTTTAGTTTTATTTTTCTATTTTTTTATTTAGAAACTTAATGGGTTATGGGGTTTGAAAAACATGTTTTGTAGAGATATAAAAATATAGAATGTTATGGAACAATTTTTTAATTATGTGGTTAATCAGGTGAGGGTGCTTCAAGAGTTGAGAGTGAAATTATTCTCATTTTGAGTAATTTTTTTTCAAATCATGTGTTGTCAAGGTGTAACTATTAGGTGAAAATTTGGTGGCATTTATATCCTTTATGGTTGTCACACAGGTTGTGTAAATTTTCAGAATAACCATTCTATATGTGAATGTCACATAAAATCAGTTTTTCCCTTTTCCCCAAAAGATGCTAATTTTTTTCATCTTTAATATATTCCCCACCACACTTATCCCCTCATCATTTATGATAGATATTCTGCTTTTCTCAGGTGGTGGATTCGAATTGATAATTTGGTTATTTTATTTTATTTTTTTCCAAATACATTTGGATTTAATCTTATTTCTCTTATATAATACCATTTTCATCAATTTTTATTATCCTATGGAAACATAGGGGGAGTTGAGAAAATATTGGTTTTGAATTGGGGTATTTTTTACTTATTATGAATTTATTGTGTGAGGCCCTAATCATCCAATTATAGGTATAAATTTTCAGAGTGGGAAAAAATTCAATTAAACCTAAGGTAATTTTCATTATATGAGTTCATTTTCCATGGAATACATTTAAAATTTTAATCACCATTGGTTTTTGTTTTTAAAATTTCTTTTTAAATGATATATGATTTATGTGTATTACAAGTTCTATGTGATTCATCATTTTTTTTTCAATTGTTTATTTTAAAAGTGTTTTACAAATGGGTGTCCCCTATTTTCAAACAATATATTTAAAAAAAATACTTGAAATGTGTTTTTTGATTTAAATAGATTTATAAAATGAATTCATATAGTAATTTGCATTGACGAATGTTACTTAATATAATCTGATTTCTCGGAAAATGTCTTGTGATATTTTCATGTCGATATAGATCATGTTATGATTATGTTATCTATGTGTATCATATGTTTTAACTGGGGTGTGAGTGATGGTATGAGGGACCTTGTGATCCTTCATATAGAAGACAATGTGAACATTAATTTAGTTTTGTAATGGGCCAGTAGATATTTTGGGTGGACTATGATTAGGACATTTAGGATTGGTTTTCAAGATTCATTGAGATTCCATAGAGGTAGGCCCATGTATGACCATGGGTGCTTCCATTATTCCTTAGATAGATAGAATATATGTCTATGTCACTCCAAATAAGCTGAATGATAACAGACTAATGTTTTCATCACTCTTGTTGGATTATTTTATATTGTTTATGCATTTTATTACATTGATGATTGATTTGAATTGATATTTAATTCTAGTTTTTTGATATGTATTTTATGCTATTATGATTGACAAAGGAAATGATCATTAATATACCGACTAGTTATATTTTCATTCGAATATAGTTATATCTTCCATGTTTTATTTTTTCATATCTCATTAAAATAAAATTTTAAACCCAATTTTCATAGAAATGGAGAATTAATGTTTTTAAAGGAATTTTTTTTTGGAAATTTCTTTTTTCAATGTTGGTTAGTATTGAATCGTTTTTAGAACCAATTTTATAGGATTTCATGGATAATAGACATATATTTGTTCACATTGGTAATGTACAAGGGTATGTTCCTCGCACCCATCATGGGCCTTTAGGTGTGTGTAGATATTGTTTTTCAGGGAATATGTATGGGAAATTTAACAATATACCAGGGTTGAACATCATTATTACTGATTTCCAACATTTTGGAGAGGTTATATAGTGTTGAATTTTTTTGGAAATGTGGAGCCATTTTTTGTACATTGTATCCATTGGGAATTATGTATAGGGCTATATCAGAATTTTTCCTAATATTTTTATTTTTGGGATTTTTCTTGAGATACCACGTATAAGGTTGTATTTTATTTTATATGATTTGTATTCTGTTTATTTTCATATAGCTTAATTATGTTGAATTCTATAGATAGGTACACTAATATTCATTTAAAAATTGTTATATTAGTATAGTAGTAATGTTCTCTATATGGTTTGTGACCATTAACATTTGGTGATACTATTCCTAATTGATTTTTATACCATGTTCCTATCACCAGAATATGGTAATTGTGAACAAAATGGAGGTTATGTGGGGAGATATATCCTATGATAAGCTGGGTTAACCACAAGTTGGTTTATAAGAAATTGTTATTAGAGTATAATGGGGGTTCATTATTTTGGATTCAAGTATAGGTAGGAGTTAATATCTTAAGGGATCAAGAGCTAGGAATGAGGGAGTTCTTGGATAGCAATTCAACATGTCAGTCCTCGAGTTTCCAGGGGTGTTGTAAGAATTTTTTCTATTTTTTACCCATTCATGTAGTATTATTTGAGGATATTATGATGTACACCCAAGTCAATATCTAGTCTTAATCCATGAACTAGGGTCATTGTGAGTTTTGGGGGTCAATGTCACGACCCGTCCCCTGGAGCCTGTGTCATGACTACCGATGCCCGCCTTCTATAGGCTAGGGGCTGGTGACTAGAACTGAATGTGTATTCCCTAAAACTGGGAAGGCATTTCCTTTATAACCTGTAAGCACCCGTAACCGAGCACACATTATGATAGGAACACAAGTAAACTGAACTGCAAACTGAGTGAGTGAATTAAGTAAAAGGGGCTCGAATACAAGCCCAACAGGAAATTACAAGTACAAATGAAATAAAAAACAACTAAAGAAATAGAAAAGATAGCTATTGGATCATCCTATGAGGTTAGTACATGAAGGGTAGGTACAGATCTCCTCCTCAACACTCCATGTCCACCCGTCTCCTCTGCGTACTGACACGTCGTATGGTCTAACTCTGGGCATTATCCAGTCCTGGTATTCTCAGCCTCAATCAGAAATGTCCGTCTTCTACATCCAAAAAAACAAGGTGCAGGCATAGCCTATGCATGGGTGTGTATAATGATACTCTGTGTGGACTTCGAGACCCTCGAGGTCTTACAAAAACCACCATGGATAAACCAAAACATTATTAAATCAACAGATAACCCATCATAGGTATATGCCCATACAAATACCTAAGTTATCAAGTAATCCATCTCAATCATGAAGAAAACATAGAGGTACTTACACAGATGACACTAGGTTTTATTCTAGGGGTAGTAATAAGTAACATCCCATGTCACATCGTCGCACACATCAGCTTCTAGAGAATCCATTCTATATTTAGTATATTGGGCCAACCACATCACAAAGTGGTGCTTTCCACTAATCTGAGACTACTGAGGTAATCCTCCTATCGAGTACCTTGGGTCTGCTGCATCACACAATGGTGCTCCCCATCATGGGTCTGTCACGTTACATAGAGGCACTCCCCCTCATGACTTGCTGAGGTACTCCTCCTGTCGAGTATTGTGTGTATGTCACATCACACAGAGGTGCACCCCATCATAGCCTAATGAGGTAATCCACCTTTCGAGTACTATGGGTCCGCCACGTCACACAGTGCTGCTGCCAACCATGGGTCTACCACGTCACACAGAGATGCTCCCCACTGGGCCCGTCAAGTCACTCCGAGTCGAAAAGGTCAGCAATCGTAAATTCTCATCCATCTAATTGGTTCCCAAACTATGCTCACTCGTCTCCGGGAGGATCATCTCCACAAGCTACTGTTCAATACACCAATTTCAATGATGTCCCATGATGAATCATCTCAAAGGTCAGACACATCATACAAGTCTTAACACAAAAGACGACACGTCAATCATATGCCCGGTCTGTGAGTTATTTGTCTTTTAGTCTTAGGGGCCCTGTTGGATTATTTCTCTTTCCATCCTGACCATTTCCCATTTTAATCCAAAACTCCAGTGAGGGATACTCAAAAGGACCATCTTTCTCCAATTTTTCTAGCGCTTCTTACGGTTTGTCAAATGGATGTCTGAGGACAATGGTATGGCCCAAAGAATGTAAATGGGTCCTTTTGGGCCCGGTTCCCTATACGTCCCGGTCAGACCGACCTGACCCTCTAGTTCACACCCAGCTCGCTGGCTCCGTCCTGGCCCACTGTGTCCATCCTGGCCTGGTGGTCAGGCCCGAGAGGGCCACAGGGGTCATGGGGGCCGCGATGGCCTTGAGGGCGTGGTGGCCACGAGGGGGCCACGGAGGGCCACTGGAGGCCGAGGAGGCACCAATTCCCGTGGGGCGGCATGGACTAGATGGGGCGGCGAGGCTGCAATGGCAGTCCGGTCGGGGCGGCGTGGTGAGGCCGCGTCGGTAGTGCAGCCGGTGCGGCGCTGCGAGGCCGCGGCGGTGGTGCGGCCGGGGTAGTGCAACAAGGCCGCGGTGGCGGCGACTGCATAGCGGCGCCAATGCACCAGGCCTTTGTTGCAGCCGGTGGTGGTGTCAGCCGCCAATTTCATGCCCCTTCATGGTTGGTCTTCATCCACCACCATCGCAAAGAACACCAAAATTCAACAAAAGAATTACGTAGAGTACGGGCCATGTTAATTTCACCCGCACTCTCCAAATTAGAGCGGTATCAAGTGGCTATTATACATGAATCACAAGAATATTAAGAACAGGTAAGGGGTATATTTCCAACACACTCGCTTAAAGCTACCACAATTGAACATTCCCAATCCCACAAAAGAAAAACATTCACGGATCAATCGAAAATTGAGAGTTGATCCGCGTTCATTGTTTTTAGATGAGAAGAACCTAGGAAAAAATCACTCATAAATAAACCTCTACCTCATTCCCTTGATGACGCCGACGTGGTCACGAGGAAGAATATGAATCATTTGGAAATGATGGATGTCTATTTCATTGGTGTTATCCTCAATTGTAGGTTCGTGTGTCGTTGAAGGTCCATCGACTGAGTTTCGAGAAGAATTCATCGAAGGGGAGTCATTCTTCGTTGGCGTTCTTAGTTTGAGATATTTTCTCCCAAAGCTCCTCCTCTCCCAATTTCACCAAAATGAATAAGTAGACACAAAATAATAGATTATGATATCTATTAATTATTTTGATGGATTAGAATTTAAATTGGATAAATTAATGTGGTGTGTTGGCATAATTAATGTCGAGGAAACTCAAGAGGCTCCTCCACATTAAAGAGGGAGTTGAGAGATTTCTCCCTCATTAAGAGTGTAGTTAAAGTGGTTTAGGCCTTGGGTGGTCCCCACCACCATAACCTCTCATGGGAGGTTAGGCTCAGGTGGTCCCCTCCACCATAACCTCTTATGTTAGGTTAAGTTTTTGTGGTCCCCACTACTCAATATCCACATTGAGTGGTTAAAACAAATAAAATAAAATGTGTGATTATTTTATTTTATTATTTCCATGAAAAACCATAAAATTTACGTTCACCCTCGACCAACTACCATCGAGGTGAAAGTCTTTTTAATCTAATAATTGTGCTGTGAGTTCAACGGTGCCTTCATATTTCAATTCAGAGCACCGGTTCAATAGTTAAAAAACCCGCTGTCACGTTTACTGAACGTACATGATCAAAAGGTCAGAATTTTATTCTTGTCAAACCGGGCCTCGGAATAACGCACTGTCAATTTTTGCATACTTGTAAAATTCCCATTTATTTAAATAAAATTACATTGAAATTTCGGGTATTTACATTCTCCCCACCTCCGGGATTTACGTCCCCAGAAGCCACAACTCAATCTTAGGGAACACGTGGGGGTACTATGCACTCCTATGAGCCTCCCTCTCCCATGTGCTCTCTTTGAGGTTCTCATGCATCTAGCCAACACGCACCATAGATATCGACCATCCACGAAGTACACGCTCTTGTTGATCTCCAATCTCTACTAGAACCTCCATAAAAGTCATCCCATCGTCGAAGTTTAGCTCGCCATGGTCGATAATGTGATATGGGTCGTGCACGTATCTCCTCAGTTGGGATATATGGAAGACGTCGTGCACCCGGTACAACTGAGGTGGAAGAGCTAAGTGGTAATCCCCCTCACCAACTCTACTGATGACCTAAAATGGTCCGATGAACCACAGAGATAACTTTCCACCTTAGCGAAATCTCTACAAGCCTCATCGAGGTGAGACCCATAGAAAGACGTGGTCGCCATCCTAAAACTCCAGAGGTCTCCATCTCATGTAATAATATGACTTCTGCCTACTCTATGCAGTGATCATCTGTTCTTGGAGGATCTGCACCTTCTTTGTGGTAGCTTGTACCCTCTCTGGTCCAACTAGTGATGACTCCCCTAGGTCCGTCCAGCACAAGGGTGGTGTGCAAGTTCTCCCGTACAACACTTCGAATGGTTCCATCACAATGTTTGAGATACAATTATTATTGTACTCAAACTCCACCAAAGGAATGTGATCCTCTTAGCTACAATCGATGTTTAGTACATTGGCTCCCACCATGTCCTCGAGGGTCTGAATGGTCGGCTCAGTCTTTCCATCCGTCTGAGGATGGAAGGCGGTGCCCAAACGAAGCTACATCCCGAAAGCCTCCTGAAACCCCTTCCACAGCTAGGAAGTAAAACATGAATCACAGTCGAAGATAATTGTAAAGGGTACTCCATGTAACCATACAATCTCATTCACATAAGGGCTTCCCAAGATCTCTGCTAAACCCTTCTCTCTGATCAGTAGGAAGTGGGCCGACTTGGTGAGTCGGTTGATGATCACTGAAATCGAGTCATGTCCCATAGATGTATATGGAAGTCCTATCACGAAATCCATGGATTTATCATCCCAC
The DNA here is from genome assembly GCA_963277665.1 of Viscum album. Classification (NCBI taxonomy): domain Eukaryota; kingdom Viridiplantae; phylum Streptophyta; class Magnoliopsida; order Santalales; family Viscaceae; genus Viscum; species Viscum album. The sequence goes on along the minus strand of OY728122.1, from coordinate 902,035,418 downwards.
TTACATTATGGGACCTCCAAAGGCTGAACAAAGACTGTTAGTACCTGATTCATCGCTTTCACTTGCTGAAAAAAGAGGCACTGAGAGACAAACTCTGCTACTGCTTTCTTCATTCCTGGGCACTAGTGATGACGTCAGAGATCCTGGTACATCTTCGCGACTCCGGGATTTACCTCTAGAGGGGATGTGTAGAAATCCCTCAAAACTTCCTCCTGAAGTGACATCGGTACCATTGTACGGCCTCTGAAGAGGATGACATGCTCCCCACCTTTATAAAATCCATCAGGTGCATGTCCTATGGATATCTGAGCACATCGTGTCTCGCAGTCAGCATCCCCAAGCTGCATCTCCCTAACTCATAGATGGAGTGAGGGAGTGAATGTAAGAGACTATAGGAAAGCTACTCTATCTTGTTCCATGAAGAATATTAGCAAAGGGTCCAGCTGCATTGTATCCTCACCTAGCATCTATATCTCAGACCTCCTACTAAGTTCATCTGCTCCAATTTTTCCCCTCCCAAGAGTATAGACCATCTCTAAGTTATTGTGCTGGAGGAACTCAAGCCAACAACATTGTCTCAGGTTTAGGTTCTTAGGAGAGAAGATATACTATGACAATTGTGATCATAGTACAGTATAAAGCGCTCACCCATCAGATAATGACGCCACACCTTCAAGGTGAATACCACTACTTCTAACTCTAGGTCATGGGTAGCATAGTTCTACTAATGATGTATCAAATTTCGAGAACCATATGTGATCTATACTCGCTCCTATATCAGGACACATCCGAGTCTGGTCCCTGATGCGTCACAGTAAACTACGTACCCTATGCCCTCCTCTAGAAGCCTCAAGATGGGGGAACTAGTCAGCCTCTTCCTCAGCTATTGAAAACTCCGCTGGCATTTCTCGGACCAACCGAAGGGTTTCCCCTTATTCATCAATGTTGCTAGTGGTGTTGCAACTCTGGAGAATTCTGTCACAAACCTCTGGTAATATCCAGCCAAACCCAAGAATCAATGTACCTCCGTAACACTCCTGGGTGGATCACAAGGCAGTACCACTTTAATCATCACTGGATCCACTGTAACTCCATCCTCTGATATGACATGTCCTAGAGAGTGAACCACTTGGATCCAAAACTAGAACATCATGAGCTTACCAGAAAGCTGGTGCACTCGGAGAGTGTCTAGTACTACCTGCAAGTGATAGGCATGCGCCCCCTCAGTAGTCGAGTCGTTCAGAATGTCGTTGATGAAGAATACTACTAAGCGATAAAGGTATAACTCATAGATCATTTTCATGAGTCCCATGAACACTTCGACGAAATTGATTACATCGAATTACATAACCAAGAACTCGTAATGGTCATACAAACATCTGAAAGTCGTCTTCTACACATCCTCGTATCACACTCTAAGATGGTGATATCCTTATCTGAGATATATCATTGATAACCACCGTACTCCCTTAAGCTGATCAAAGAAGTCGCCAATTCTTGGGATTGGGTACATGTTATTCACAGTCACCTGGTTCAGGCGCTGGTAGTCGACACAAAGTCTAAAGCTCCCAGCTACCTTTTAAGAGAAAAAATTGGGGATGCCCATGGTAAAACAATGGGCTAGATGAATCCCTTCCACTGTAAGTTCTCTATCTATACTCGCAGTTCACGAAACTCATCAGGATCAATCCAATACACAGATGTAGATATCAGTGCCGTCACGGGGTACAATTCAATGTAAAAGTCCACCTTTCTATGCGTAGGTAGACTAGGTACATCATCAGGGAAGACATCTGTGTACTGGTCCGCCACTACAGGATAGCTCAGAATCTCCACATCAACAACTCCGAGGGTAAGGCTATCCAACTGATGTGTAATTGGTTGCACCCTCCTCCGGATAAGTCCATCCTGCTCTGTATAGGCTCCATTCTCACCGGTGAAGGTAAACATGGTCCTATCCATGCGGACACACCTCACATTGCACCTAATAATGTCTTCCTGATCATGGCCTGTAGATAACCATTCCATAACCAAGATGACCTTGTTAGGCCTCGACGCTTCTTCTAAGAGATCCTAGATGAAGCTCACGCCACCTAGAGTAAGCTCACACTGCCGGAACCAGTTCGTATTCATAGAATCCTCTCCCGTAGGTGTTTCTATTTGTATGGATAGAGCCAACAGCTCCATCATAATCTCCGAGATCCGAATGAGGGAATTGGAATTAAAATAATGACTAGAACCTATGTCTACTAGTAATGTATCTATAGTTGAGTAGGCACATATCATACCTCGTATCATCTCCGGAGCGACGTGATCATAAGCCACAACTACCTGGAGCCGAGCTCTCCCCTTCCAACATGTTCCATGCAGTCGGGGGTGGACCTCTTAATGGTGGTGGTGGTAGCATCCCGAATCCTTATCCACTGCCTGATGCACGAATAAATCCTCTCCCATGTCCACCTTCTCTATTTGGACCACCTCGATCGAACCATTGTCTCTTCCTGGGTGTTCCGTCAACCTTCTGCAGATCATCTGTACGACAGGTCTGATAGTCAAGAGCCATGTGACCCTGCCTGCCGCATGTGTATCACGCCCATTTCCTTGCTTGACTGGTTCCACCTCGGGTACCCCACACAACCGATCCTGAGTCATGAGGTCATCCACCTGTCGGTCTGGTCATCTTAGATCTCTGTGACATCTGTCTGTTGCTAGCTGCCGAAGACTCTGCTACGTGACGACTGGTAGTGGGTTTCGCTTCTCGTGACTACTTAGCAAGGAAACTCTCCACCAAGGGGGATCTCTCTAACACCCATGTCCGCGTTTGGATGCTGAGTGGGATCATCAAATCCCTGATCTCTAGCCTGAGCCCCTGCTCAATGGTCTGGGCCTGGAAGGAAGGGTATTACACCATATCAGTGGAGTAGCTTAGGAGGTCAGTGAACCTAGATTATTACTGATCCACAATCATACTGCCCTGATGTAGATGAAGTAGCTCTTGTATGTTCACTGTATGAAGATTCACTGGGACACACACTGTCTGAAACAAGCTCTCGATGTTAGCCCAGTGAAGCGTGACCTCGTCATGAACATGGACCATCATGATACACCATCTTCCAGTTGCTTCTTCTAGAAGGCTGGCAGTAAGGATCACCATGAGATCGACTGGTGTCCTTACAAGTCGGAAGACTCTCACCATAGCATCCAACCAATCCTCAGCCAACTGTGGGTCCATCTCTCCCCTGAACCTGGGTTTCCTCTAGAGGTAGAACATGTGAAATACGCTCATGTGGTGTGCACCGTCTACTTCTAGGGCTGGTGGCATCGGTGGCCCAACATGGAATGGAATCGCGAGTTTCTCCACTTGTGCCTCTACTGGGGAGGGCCCTGCACCGAGGCCACATTGCTCGGTGGGCTATCAGGGCGTACAACTCCTAGAGCCCTAGATGGCTATCATTGTAGAGGAATCGTGAAAAGAAACAGTTGTTCCATAGTTAATGAGTTATACCTGGTGAGAAAACTCAAGAGATAACAAAGAAAACTCTTTGAAACACACATGCAATCAGTGTTTTCACGTACAGAGACGAATGTCAGATGTCAGGGTCCTGGTGTATGGATACCTCAGCCTTCACCCAATCACTATACACCAGGAACTGAAAACCATACGCATTAACCTTAACACAATTGCTTCATTGAAAATATTAGAGTCCTAGTTCATTTGTAGAACTAACTCCTCGGATACCAATTTTTCAAGACTCATCCCCCGGAGACCATGTCGCGACTACCCCAAGCCCACATTCCATAGGCCAGGGCCTGGCGACTAGCACCGAAGGCATATTCCCTAAAACAGGGAAGAAATTTCCTTTATAACCTGTAATCACACGTAACCATTCACACCGCAAGATAGGAACACAAGTAAACTGAATTGTAAATAGAGTGAGTGAAGTAAGTAAAAGGGGCCAGAATACAAGAACAATGTAAAGTACAAGTACATCTAAAATAAAAAACAATCTAATAAATAGAAAAGATAGCTACTAGATTTTCCTCTGAGGTTCCTACATGAAGGGTAGGTACATGTTGCCTCCTCATCACTTCACGTCCACCTGTCTCCTCTGCATACCAATATGTCGTATGGTCCACCTTCAGGCACCGTCCAGTCCCGGTACTCTCCGCCTCAGTCGGCATTTTCTATATTCTGCATCCAACACAACATGGTGCCGACATTTCCCGTGAAGGGTTGAGTATAATGATACTCATTAGTGACCCAGATACCCTTATGGTCTCAAAAAAATCATCAAGGATAAGCCACAAAGTATGAAATCAACAGATAACCCAACATAGGTAAATTCCCATACATATACCTAAGTTATAAAGTAATCAATCTCAATCAGGAGGAAAAAATAGAGTTACTGACTCAGCTCACACCAATATTTAATCTTGCGGTAGTAAAAAGTAACATCCCTAGTCACATCGTCGAACACTTCGGCTTCTTGAGAATCCATTCTCTATCAAGTATGGTGGGCATGTCGCATCAAATAGAGGTGCTTCCCACAAATAATGGACTACTGAGGTATCATCCTGCCAGGTTTCGGGGGTCTACAACGTCACATAGAGGTTTTCCCCACCATGGGTTTGTCATGTCACACATATGAGCTCTCCCTCGGGACATGCTGAGAACTCCTCCTGTCAAGTACCGTGGGTTTGCCGCGTCACATAGAGGTGCTCCCCCGTGTAGCCTACTAAGGTGCTCCTCCAGTCGAGTACCATGGGACTTTCGCATCACACAGAGGTGCTCCCCACCATGGGTTTTCCGCGTCACATAGAGGCGCTCCCCACTAGGCCCATCATGTCACTCCGAGTTGAAAATGTCAGCAGTCATCAAGTCTCAACTAGCTACAGGGTTTTTCACTATGCTCACTCGTCTCAGGGAGGATCCTCTCCACTAGCTAATATTCTATACTCAAACTACCACGAAGTCCCATGAAGAAACATCTCCATGGTTCGCCTCATCATAGGGGTCTTGAAGGAAGAGGCGACGCAACAATCGATAGCCCTGTCTATGAGTTATTAGTATATTAGTCCTAGTGGCCCAGTTGGATTCGTGCTAGTTCAAACCCGACCATTCCCCTTAATAATTCAAAACTCCATTGGGTTATATTAAAAGATACCATCTCGCTTTCTGATTTCCAGCACCTTTGATGGTTAGTCAAACAGACGTCTGGTGCCAATGTTATGGCCAAAAGAATGTAAATGGGTCGTAGTGGGCTCAGGTCCCAGTCTGACCCGGCTGATAGACCCTTCCCAACCTGCTGGGTCTTGACCAGCCCACGCTGGTCGGTCTGGCACGTGTTGGGAAGCCCGACATGGTTGTCTATCCTGCAGGGGCCATGAGGGGACGTGCGGGTCATGAAGGCCGCGAGGGTGCCGTGGCAGTGCAGGGGGCCGTAGGGCGGCTCGTCGAGGCCATGAAGCGGCACTGCCTGGGTGGTGCCTGTTCAGATGGGGCGGCACGGTGAGGCTGCGGCAGTGGATCTGTCGGGGTGGCAAGTCGAGGTCATGGTGGCGGAGGCCGTGGAGTGCCACTGTTGCACCGTCGCCTTCGTCGCGGCTGGCGGTGGTGTCGGCCGCCATTCTCGTGCCCCTTCATGGTTGTTCGCCGTCCTCCACCATCATGATGAACACCACATTTCAACACCATAATTATGGAGAGGATGAGCCATGTGATTTTGTCATTCAAGAAGAATAATTCAATCACCCTCCTTTCAAGCTCCCTCAATTAATCATTCCCAATCTCGCAAAAAATAAACATTTCTAGATCATAATAAAATAGAGAGTAGATCCGCGTTTGTTGTTTTTTGTAGTGAAGAACATGGGAAAATAAAATCACTATAAATAAAATCCTACCTCGTTCGCTTGATGACATCGAGGTGGTCCCGAGGAAGAAGAAGAATCATTGGGGAAAGATATATGTCGATGTCATTAGTGTTTTCATCTATTTTAATTTGTGCATCATTGGAGATCCTTCAATTTATTTCAGAGAAGAATTTGTTGAAGGAGAGGCGTTCCTCAATGGCATTCTTCATTGGAGGGATTTTCTCCCAAAGCTACTCCTCTCCCAATTCCACCAAAATGAATAGGTATCCCAAAAATTATAGATTATGATATCTATTATTTATTTTGTTGGATTAAATTTCAAATTGACTAAATTAATGTTGTGTGTTGGCATGATTAATGTGGAGGAAGCTCAAGGGGCTCCTCCACATTGAAGAGGGAGTTTAAAGATTTCGCCCTTATTAAGAGGGGAGTTCAATAGGATTATTCCTCGGGTGATCCCCACCACCATAACATCTCATCGGAGGTTAGGCTCGGGTGGTCCCCGCCACCATAACATATCATGGTAGGTTAGGGTTTGGTGGTCCCCACTACTCAACTTCCACATGGATTGGTGATAAAAAATAAAATAAAATGTGTGATTATTTTATTTTATTATTTCCTCGAAAAACCTAAAAATTAACTATCACCCTCGACCAATGACTGTCGAGATAAAAGTATTCATAAGAGAATATCGGTGCTGTGAGTTCAATGGTGCCCTCAGATTTCAATTCTGATCACCATTTCAAAAGTTAGAAAAACCTGCTCTCAGGTTTACTGAACGTATCTGGAAAAAAGCTCAAAAATTCATTCTGGGTACTCCGGTCCTCAGAATCACGCAACATCAATTTTTGCAGACTCATCAAATTACCATATAGTTTAAAAATATTAAATGGAAATTTCGGGTCTTTACAGTCAATATGGGAGGTTATGATGGGGGGCATAGTTAGTGAAAATAGTATGTAATAATTGGGGATTCCATGTGTGGCTTTACCTTCCAAATATACTATCACATATATGATCATCACATATTTTAGAGAACTATATTTCCTAGACATGAATTTTGTTAAATAGATTGGATATTTCAATTATTTCTACAATTTTTTTAGTGTTTATTGTATTTCTAATATTTCTAGTTGATATATATGAATGTTTATACTTTTGGGTCTCATGATTTTTTATTGTTGGATTGAGAATTATGAAGCTCATGTATTATTGTATAGTAGGAATTGACAAGCATGAGAACCACATCTTTGTGTATTGAGGTTGTTATGAAGATTACACAATATTCAAACCCCAATAGCAATCTTTCATTAGTGGAGTTGATGATTCACATAATCCAATGATTGGGTATGGTGGGTGTTCATCAGAAGATATGGATGGTGGACCATGCTCATAATTTTTCCGAGGAATTTAATAGATTTCCTTTGAAAAAAGTGAACCACTAATATTGATGAGTGGTTAGATCATATAAATAATATCATTGGGTTATCCAAGTCCTCTTATACATCTAATGTGGAATTTTCATGTATGTGATGGAATAACCATTTACGAAGAAGTGTGAGCTGATGGTGATGTCATGGAAGAATGAGTGTCTCGGTTTGACAATATTTTGGGTGGATTTCAGTTATTGATTCTATGTAGAGAAATTTATAGCAAGGAATGAAAGAGATTTCTTGAAATTGTATTAGGGGGGGTCACTTGTTGATGGATGATAATACCCATTTTACTAAATTGGTGCAATGTGTCTCTAGTTTTCTTCATTGTGGAATTAAAAAAATCACTATTATCAATTTTGGAAGGCTGGAAACTTCATGATAATTGTTCATGTACAACAAAAACAAACCACTAGTGTGGTAATTTATTGAATATCTTGCAAATCTATTTGTATGCATGATGTGGGAGCAGTGTAGGATCCCATTTCTTGATAGTATATTAGGAAAATTCTATATATTTCAAGGGAGGAGGATATATCCCATTTAATTTTGGTGATTAATACCATGGTAATACCATATATCTCATATCTTGACTTGAGAATATACACACAATAGTTATTTTTCTAGAGGACACAGATTCTATAATGACTACAGAGAGAGGTACAATGATTATTTCTTCTTCCATTGCATTAGTTTTGTACGAAAATAGAACATCCCAATCCATTATATCACTGAAATTGTTTATTTTTTGTTGGGATTAAGAGTTGAGTTGATTTAATATGTTATATAATTTCATACATAATTGCGTATGAATAAGGATAATTATTTCATGTTCTTTGAGTACTGTGTTTTGGTAGTTGTCACAGATATCACTAGAGACTTCCTTCTGTGTGCATAAATGTTTTCGAACATAATATTGACATGGATGGGTTGATCAACATTATGTATCTGATAAAAAATTATCCATAAAATCCCCAATTACTTATACCTAATATGAGAGGAAAAATATTATATGTTAAGTAGGTTCCGTGATTAGGGATTATAGGACAAGATTCCTAAGTATTTGGGTTTATCTACTGCTAGATGTCAGGTTTTTTAATGTAATTGTGTAGTTTTCTATTAGATTACTTATATTAGTCATTAATTAGAACATAAATGGCATTTTAGGGAATATTTCGTTTTATTTATATACTGAGAGGTTGAATTTACAATTTATATGCTCCCCGGGATGAGCCTGCTTTTCTTATTATCTTACTGAATATCACATCCTAATATAACAAAACTAGTTTTTTAGTGAAAGGATGATGGGGTAATGGTATTTTTCACCCCACTATATCACCATGGTATACACATTAGCGATTTTAAAAGAAGGATGAAAAATTCCTTCTAATTAACATAGTTTACTATAATATTATTCATGTGACCATAAAAAAAATACATGTTGTTCATCATCTCGGAACATTTTGACCAGCTTAGTGGATCACATTGGTTTTAAATGATTATCTTGATATTATAGTAACATCATTTGAGGATCATGGGATGTTTATGTTCAATAAAACACTATTACAAAGTTGGTAGGGTCATTTAATGTGATGAAATATGTTGTTTTGGAATTTCAATGATCACAGTGTTTACATGAAATTAATTAACCTAAGTATCCATTATTTTTTTACTCCTTCATTTTTCATAAATATATATATCATATTACGGTATTATAAGATGTTTAAGTACTATGGAAACCTTCATGTTGTTTTTGGGGGCTTCTGTATGGATTATATATTTTCCATGTACTACATGTTCCATTTTTGGATTCAAGAAGTGATGTTTCTAGGACATTTTAATTTTGATGGAAGATTTTTTTAGGATATAGAGTAGTTTCAAGAAGTCGGGTATTGGTAGTGTCTAAAAAATTTGGTCAATGACAATAGTTTATTGTGTATTATTTGTTTTTTATGTGATTTTTTCCTGAAAACACAAGGATTGATTCTCCATTGTCATTTTTCACTAGTAGATAGTTGTTGGTTGAGTTGGATGAGAATTGAAAAAGTGGTCATGGGAATTTTTAGGGCCATTTGAAATCCATTCCTAATTTTATTTTTCATTATCCTCTTGATGTTTAAGTTGTGTATTATAATTATCTTGTGTAGGATTGGGATAAATAATTATTTAGATGGACCATTTAGTGGCCTATGGAATTGGGAAACTACACCCACATGTGAGGAGTGATCCCACCCATGTCCTATAATTGAAAATTTTGATTCACTAATTGAACTAATAAAAAAATTACTTATTTAGAGTGAATTTTATATCATATTCACATCGTTAAAGTCTAATGTGTATTTTCACCCAGAGGGTCACGAGAATCTAGTAGATATTCATTGTAGAGTATCTCCATAATTTCTATTTCACGATTTCTTATACATTAATGAATTTAAATGTGGACACTAAAATGTTGACAAGGAATCTTCTCTGGAAGGATTTTAAAGGCATAGTTGATGAGAGGGGTTTGTTGAGTTATCAATTTTATATGATGAATGACACCAGTAATATTGAAGTAAATGTGTTCTTGAAATGTGTGTTTTATTACATTATGTCTTATTGATAATGTTAGTCATGAGCAGGCATACTGCCACATGTTTCTTCTTATTAGTAGTTATTTAAATAATGCGAGGCCGCATGGAATTGGTCACAGTCTTCTGATAGTTCTCTCAAATTTATAAACCTTCATTTGTCCTTTTTATCTTAAGGGGTTATTTGGATAATGATGAGAATCAATCTAGTATTATTTCTTTAAGAAGGAGACATGGATTGGTTTCCCAATCCATGCCGGAAGAAATTTATTAAATGAAAAGTTTATAATGAGTTCACGATGTGTAATGAGATTACACCATCTGAAAACAAGAAGGCATCCAAACAGAAATACATTGTTAAAGAACTTAGCAAACAACATCAAAAGTCTCTAGGAAACAAGACTGCACATTCACCCAGCAGCGTCCAGGTGCGAATAGACAACTGCTGAATAATAATGGTTTCCAATATGTATTATAACATGAGAATCCATTATTAGTGTCCTAAGATGATAAATGTTGAATAATAATTTAATTTCATATGCATCACATGGTAGGGAATCATGGATTATCATCAGACACATGCTAGGTTGTTTCCATCAATTGTATTTCAATTGTTGAATTGGGATGAGGTATTTATGCTTATCATGATCAAGATACATCGTACAATAGTTAGGAAATATAACCATTGAAAAATGGATGATAATTCAGAAAAATAAACATATTTCATTCCCATAATGGAGTTGATAAAGGTAGGGGACCATCGAAGCATGTATATTCCATAGTTTGTTTAGATTCTGGGAGTTTTTTCAATAATAGATTTAGACAGGGATTCAACCCTCACATCTCAATTCATGAAGGGAATCTTGGAGACTTTGTGGAATGTGATGTGCTTGAGCACATCTTATCACCCAAAAGAGGATAGTTAGACTTAGCGGACTATACAAACTCTTGAGGATAATTTGTGAGAATGTGTTCAAGATTTTAGAGGTTTTGGGAAAGGAACTTACTCTTATCCATTTTTTCATAAAAAATTTATCTACCATGAGTTAATTTGGATAAACTCGTCATAAGAATTATATAAAAACTCATGAAAATACCTATTTTTTGGGATGTTGTGGGGATGTACTCCATGGTTAGACAAAGCCTCATCTAGGAGATGACTGGTATATATTTTCTAATTATGAAAAAATGTATTATGATATGCTAGAGCCACATGATGATATATGAAAAACATCCCCACATCCCACTAGTGTTTTAGGAGGTTGGTGAGGTGTTTCTCTTCATGTTCATTCATCCATGACATTATCATTTGGGTAAGATGGGGATGTTGGAGCTATGATATTTCATCCCATTTATAAGTGTATATCTCTCATAAAAGTCACATATCATTAGGAAAATTCACCATGTATGAAGCCGATCTATAATGTTTTCCATGTTTCCATATTGAATTTATAACATCTTGACCCATAACATATGTTATAGTTTGGTGATTTGGAGCATGATACTGATAACAACATTGTAAAGCATCCATTTTTTATTTTGGTCTATCAAAATATTGTGATCCATGATATATTGATCACATTAGTCTATTGAATTAGGTTTTGTAGAATACAAATCAGTGATATGTGGGGGTAGGAATCATTGTTTAGTGAGTTTTGGCCTCAAATATATTCTTACGTGAATTATTTATGACATAATTAGGGATGAATTTGTAATGATGGGGAATTTGTAACCAATTGTGATTAAGTGGAACATATAATTTTTTTATTTACCTTTTATTTAATTATTGGAGATCTTTGGAAATATCGTTTGAAAAGGGGGAGTGTTTTTTAATATATAAAAATCCACATGATTAGCATGAATTTTTCTGAATTGTGAGGCGTATAGTGTGATAGTGTATCAATTGCTGATAGTTAGATTTTAAATGGTTTAATGTTGTTTTTTCAAAAAATTAAAAAAAACAGGGGTGACAATGGGACCAAATATTTTGTGGATAATGGAACCCACATATTTGAAAAATGGTTTCCATAACACGGAATCCAAACTATTTTTCCCATCCAAGTCACATAAAATGGATTATTTACCATATCTACCATATAAATTGTATAATAAGTTGGCTTCATTTTTTATTCCTCATAATGAAGAATCCCTTATTCATTAATTTGTTTCCACCCAAATTTTTACATATTTTATAACCTTTGTCTTTTGCAAAATTCATTCATGTATGTCAAAGTACATTGGTGTTTCTCCTTCATTCCATATTCTTCTTTATAATTAATTAATTTTCTGGACGTGTGGAATCATAAGGGGGTTTTGGCGAAATATATTGTGCTTAATGTGTGTAATGTTTTGATTTATCATTTATTGGGTTTGTGAGTCCATTATCATCCTCCTCTAGGTGGATGTTATTGGAGGAAAGAAGCATTGGAACAAAAATGATTTAGGAGAATCTATTGAAAATTTTCTTACATAGTAAAAATTTAAATTTTTTATCACATTAGGTTAATGATTTATATGATTCTATTGAAATTATTTGTGATTTATGATTATTCACTGTTAGATGTGATTCACAGGTTATTTTAGAAATATGATTAATAGTTAGGGGCTTCTAAATTGGTGTGGATTATTTGATCATAATGTGTTGGTTAAAATATCTTAAATTGGTTTTGGCTATTTAAATGGATTTCTAAAATGATTTTAGACATGCATTATACCTTATGGGTAGGTTTTCAATAAAATCGTAATGTTTTTTTTGAAAATGGATGGTGAAATTATTGTTGTAGTAATGGATTTTTATGATCATTTCATTGGGGAGTAATACATGGGTAATTCATTTTTGGAGAGTGGGGTTTTTTGAGGGACTATGTGGGGAATTGGAGAGAATACAGTGAGATCATCAACATTTTTTTCGAAGGGAATGTTAGAGCATATGTCTGGGAAGACTGTAATATTATCTATAATGTTTTTCCAAGAGATAAATAATGCTTTTAGAGTTACGATGAGGGAATCTGAGGAGAGATTCAGTGGTTTAGTACCCAACTAGCATACATGTTTCTATCACTCATGATAGGCCTATGGGTTATATCCTTATATGCACATTACACATTACGGATTGTTTTTTATAAATTTTTTATATTATTACATCCATGTGTGGAGAGTAAGAAATATGTTTCTCCCATTATCAATTTTTATAAGACATTGTGACTGATGATTATTATGATAATTCTTATTATTTTTTGTTAGATATGTTGAGTATATAGGGCCATATCCATTATTTTTTTATTTGTTTCTAACTGAAAACCATTTCAGAAAACATGTTTTTTCATGAAAATTGGTAACAATTGTATGTTTAATGATTCATTTATTTTTTTTTCTAATTGGATTATTATATACATTTTAAATATAGTTTAATAATTTAATTTGATTAAATCCTTAAATAGATTCATGGTGTTATCCTTCTGTGATATAAAACTAAAGCAAAACAAGGTCTTTCAGGAACATGTAGCTTTATTGAGGACATTGGTAACAGAATGGACACTACGTAACTTGGGGTCTCTTCCTGATTACCATCCTCCATTGTTTCTGATAGTTATGTGGTTTAATTAGGTTTAACCCATTTGGAGTAGTTTTTAGTATAATATATCTATTGGGTTGTATGTACCAGACTTGTTTTCCATTTTTAACATTATTTTTAATATTCAATTTTTTGCTGTATATACCATGTATACAAACATTAATATGACTTGAATATTATGTATAATTTTTTATATAGTATATTCATTTTATATTCAACAATTTATTTGAATGTCCATTTTTTTGTTTTTCATGTTTATGTTATTTTTATGGTGATCCCATTACATTGATGGGTCAATCATTTATAATAGTTCCAAAAAAGATAACAAGAGATAGTTGATTATTTATAGTATTTTTTTACAACCTATGGAGATTGAGAAATAATATCAGAGTCATGTTGTGGGGTGACTAGATAGGTCGACCTTGGTTTTTTCATTATAGAAATTATATTTAATATGAGTACATGATTAATGTGATTTGTTTAATTGTACAGATCCTCCATGATCATTTCTTTGTAAATTTTAGGATGGTAGTCATCTATTGTGGTGACACTATTTCATTACCATAGTGAAATGATAATTTTGGATGATGATAAATCAATTAAATAATTTCTCCCACCAATATATATATTTAATGGTTTAATTAGATATATAGTTTCAATAAATGGTTTTTTACTTGTACAACATTTTTAGTAAAAAACCTTAACCAAAAAAGAAATTTATATCCATTATATTTGAGATATTCTTAAACATATATATTTTTTAATTTATAATTTTTAAAAATATTGATGTGTATTTTCATCATGCGTCATTGAAAAATGTTGTTATATGTTCATTCTAGTATATACAAGAAAGGATCTGTTATTTATTTCTTCCAGTATATCTGAATTTGTATGTTTAGGTTAATTAAGTTTTCATTAAATCTATGAAAGGTTGTGTCATAAATTAGTATTAATTTAAACATTTTCTAAGTAAGAAATGATTTTTAGTGAGAAAAATGTACCATAGTTGTGGGTCAATTTATTTTTTTGATTCCCTTTCTATTAATAAGGGGAATTTAATGGGGTATGTGATATTTCCAAACAGTTTTATTTTTTATTTTTTTTACATTATCATTGATTGACTCATCATATCATCACACTATTAGGTATGACTACATAAGGTATTATTACAGTCATAATGACATAAACATTTGTGAGTATCTCTCTTGTGGATTATTTATATATATATATATAGAGGATGGATGATCATTGAGAAGGGAGGTAGTATTTAACACACTAAAGTATTATGATATATTTCATTATAAGTAAATTATCATTGATAAAATTCTGTACTTGCTACATTGAGATTAAAAAAAATTGGTATAATACGAAAATATTATAATTTAATGTGGCCTTTATCCCCATGTATTTTTTCTTGTGGTAATAATATAACTAAATAAATTTTTAAAAAATTTATTCCTTATAATATTTAATCATAGGGTATGAAAATTTTATAAAGAAAATTAAAATCACATAAACGTTAAAATAATATGATAGTGAAATACATTTTTCCCTCAATATTTCATTATTATAGTAAATTTAATTAGTATCCATTGAATTATATTTCTAATGAAATATATTGATTATATATTAATTTAAATAATTTTTTTATTCATATAATAAATTTTAATGGGCTAAAAATAATAATATATCTATTTTGATTCATAAAAATCTATTTTGATAAAAAAATGTTCATTGTGTTATGTGGGATTATTTAAAAAAATTCTGATAATTATTGAAATTAAATAATTGATAATGGATTCCATATTTTGAATAATTTTTATTAATATAATGAAATAGGTTTTCATAGTTTATGTTCCTTATTAATGGAAACCACGTTAATGTTTTTTTAGCATCTCCAAATTTCATTTAATTTTTTTTTCATATTTATATGGAATTATTTCGACACCATGATATTTGACGACACATGATTTTGAGGAATGGAGAACCCAGAATGGATTTTGAACTCTTTTGAAGTTAGGTTTAGTAAACTTGTGAGTGGGATATTCCATCTATTTAATCGTATATTGGATGAAACATATGAGGGCATCGTTGAAATCAAAAAACGGGGATTCATCTAGAAATGAATTAACATAGGCTGTAAGGGGATGAGCAGAAATGTTAAATTTAAATTTTTTTTAAAAAATAATAAATTTTTTTAAAGATTTATTTTATTTTATTTCTTATTTTCTTGTTGTAGGCGGCTTAGTTGTGGGGCAGTGATTGGGAGATGATGATTTTCATTAATGAGGAAAATTAATGGATCGTTAAATCGCATCATAATGATGCTTAATTAATGTGTAAGAGAAGCGCTGTTTCATAAATAAAATAGAGTAATGACACGACGTTGCACCATAATGGGAAATCTCTAATGTTCTCTTATTTATTGATCGAAATTCTAGGGAAATATGGATTAAATATTTGAGGATTCTCTAGAGAACCTCTGATGGGATTCCACCATAGGAATGAATAATGAATTCCAAAAGAACCTCATCAACTTTGACGCCTTTCGATGAACATAGCTGGGAAGCGACGTCAGTGTCTTAATCCCTCGAGGATGAACTCTGTGACATCATGCATCACAAAATGTATTGGTTTGTTTGATTTTAATGTTTTCACATTCTTTTAAAATGATGAATGCAGAATATCACCCGAACAAGTTAATCTACTGACTGTGCATTCTTTTTGGTGGGAGACTTCTTTTGGGTTTCTATATCTTGGGTTGAATTATCATCGTGAAAAATTATTATCCTCGGAACTCCCTTGTGTTAAGAAAATATAACAAGGAGGGTGTGAGCTAACACGAACTCGCCATGAGCCCCTCTGTTTTTGGGACCTTCGTGGTGTAGAGAACATTCCCTGGTGAATGCAGGAGTAGTAGTCATGAAAAATGGACCACTAGTACGGACCTGGTAGTCTGTGGAGGAATCCTCTAATGAGATATTGTCAGCGATGGTGCTGGTGAATTAATATGGAGGCCCATGTTGGTGGCCGCCGGTGGGAGGCGACACCCCATGATGGCACTCCGGAGGAAGGGAATTGGCTCACCAGACTGTGGTGTATCAAAAGGGGCTATTGACTATGTCGGAAACTGGACGATGTGGATACGGTTGCTCGATAGTGTTGGAGGGCCGCATACCAGGCACCGAGCCCCATCCCACCCGATGGGTTGTAGTCACTCTACCACGGAAGTGGAGGCACCCTGCGGGGTGATAGAAGTGGAAGGACTTGGCAACCAGCCACATCCAACGAGGCGGACCGGTCTGCCTCCTGCAGATCAGGTGGGGAAAAATCCCCTAGTGGGATGGTCCCATATAGCGGGCCATACTAGAGTAGAATGGGTCAATGTGCAACTCGGCAGGTAGGACCCTCAGCCAACTGGGCTAGGTCCTGCGAGGCCTGCTGGTCCTGGCCCACTGGCCAGGCTAGACAAAACTGACCTCGACCCTCACCAGGTATGGTAATGTCTGTCTTTCTGAACAGGGGTGTGTATGACCCCCGAGCCGGGTTGGTCAGGTCAGTCTGACATAGTTGGACCAAGCCCCATCACAACCGACCCCCTAGTTACTAAAACGCCTGTTAATGAAAACCATGTGTCTAATTGACGATTTATTTGGGGATGTGGGACCATATCGATGAGAAATATCTTTTGGAATGATTCACATTGACTTTTATGATATTTGATATCCAACGAAGTGATTGATGATCAGTTCTCCTAAGCGCACTGTGTAAAAATCCTTGCAACTAGTTGAGACCTAATGACTGCT
The DNA here is from genome assembly GCA_963277665.1 of Viscum album. Taxonomy (NCBI): domain Eukaryota; kingdom Viridiplantae; phylum Streptophyta; class Magnoliopsida; order Santalales; family Viscaceae; genus Viscum; species Viscum album. The sequence goes on along the minus strand of OY728122.1, from coordinate 902,018,164 downwards.
GACTTTTTCCCCAGTGGGATGCAACTCTTTGTGACTATGTAGCCCCACATTGGGAATAACCCCTCTTTAACTTTTTAGGCCCACTATATGTGATTATGATGAGTACCCCAGCTGGCCATGACTAGTGGCAAGAACCTCTCTATGACTTTGTAGGCCCATGGTATGTGATGGGGGTGGACAACCTAAGCAGTACAAGATTATTGGGAAGCTCCTCTTCGTGACTTCGTAGGACCTCTATACTCTCTAGAGGATGAGTTCTCTATCATCTGATGTGTTCAGTGGTGTAGCTAATGATCCTATTGTTAGTAACCTAAATATACTTGGATTGAGATCTCGTCTCTTTCGTGCTTTACATTGAGAATTGGGGAGTGATATTTCCTTTTTTGGGGTCCCTACTATGTACTTTGTTACTCACCCCTACAAGGGATTTGCTAGCACCTGTTGTGTCTCATGCAGATGATTGACATTTTGACAGGAGTGCTTATGGAGATAGGACTGATAGATGCTTCGATGGTGGACATGGTGGCCTTGGACCAGGCGGGTCCCAGTAGGACCGGTATGAAAAGACATTCTACTCCAAATTCTAGTAACATCACTACCATCACGATTAGGTGGGGGTTTTCTGTGGATGGGCATCAAATATTTCTTTTGTTCTTTATATTTATAGTCCTTTTTTGGGTTTTTATTCTGGCCCACTATCATTTAGTTGTACTTGCACTCTGCCTTGTTTTAGTGGTACCGTTTTCCCCTTTTCAGTGTTTTGGTATGTGGTTGGGAATGTGTGTGCGTACAGGTACTCAGGAAAATGAATCCCACATACAGATTGATGCCTTCGACGCTAGTCCCCAGCCCATGGCCTTATAGAGGCATTCTTGGGGTAGTAACACCATGGGTCCCGGGGGAAGTGTCGTGAAAACATTGTATCAAAGGGTGGTCGATCCACCCTCAAAGACATGAATTCTATATTTTTTTTTGGAAATATTGTTCAGTGTTGCAAGTACAACATTCATATTTGTGGAGTCCAGTATTTGTTTGGTTGTTGACATATCCATACACCAGGAACATGAATTCTATTTTCATCACAATACATTAAAATAATGGTTTCATAAGTTCATTGTGTTTGAATAAGAGTCATCTCACCAGTTATAACCTTCTAACTGTGGTACATCATGATCTATCTCAAGGTTCCTCCATATAGACGACTATCCTGGATCCCGATACGATTCCATGAGGATAGCCTGCCTAGTGATGAGGAATCCATTCTGGGAACAGTTCTAGAGATGGACACAAAGGGTGGTGCACCAGTGCAACCACCTCCCGATGGTCAGCATCTAATGCCAGCGGTTTCGGTAGAGGACGTTTATAGGCACAATTCCATACATGATATTCAAATATAGATTCCTTTTATTTTTTGGGGAGAGATGGATCATCCGATTACTGAGGACTGGATAGATGTTGTGACGTAGGACTTCTTCTTTTGAGGATACTCCTTGACCATATGGAAATCTTGGTAGAGAGCCTTCTACAGGGCTCACTAGGGTGATGGTGGGGTTTGAAAATTAAAACACCCAATGGGGTGACCCTCACGTGGGTTGACATTGAGATGTTTTTCAGGATGGAGTTTTTTCCCATGACCTTGCACTCTATCTACCTCCTGAAGCTACTCCACCAACAACTTACACTGTAGGTTTCAGATAACATTCACGTTACTCCATAGTTATGATGCAAGCCCATTTCGTAAGGGCTCGAGACTTTGAACGATAACTAAGGTGGGAGATTCGGGATACGGCGGTGTCTCCCATCATCCCTACCTAGGCCAGGTTCAAGAGAAACCCTTTCTAATGCAGAGCTTCTTGTAGGAGTAGGAAAACATAGATAGAGCTACCAGTAGACCCCAATCATCAGATTCTTTGTCATACAGCAGACCACAGATGCGTGGGCCCAATCGTGCAAGGTCATTTATAAGCCTAACCAGGACATAGGGATAGAAGTGTGAGGATCCCAATATATGGGGAGTCCAATACGAGACATGATTCATCAACATGTGGTTGGGTAGGGACACATAGCATGTGATTTACCGACCTGTCGTATAGATGACCAACAGACGGTCAAGGGGTTGTCGAGGCCGCGGTAGTGGTTAGAGAGATGAGGTATGCAAGGAGGCATATGTGGTAGGGGAGTTGGACGAGCTAAAGGAGCTAGGAAATGGTTCGAGGTGTTACCACTGCCCCCTAGGTGGTCCACCCTGACTTCAGGGGTCAAACAGATAAGGGAGAGCTCATCTCTAGGCTGCAAAGGCCTTTGACCACGACACTCTAGAGATGATTTGAGGTAAGATTTTGTGTCTTCTCCATCCTAGATACAGTTTTTATAGAAACATGTTCTAGTAACTACATTCTTGTAACTGATCTTGAAACGCATGACTGATTTTCACCTATCGACCGTTCAAGGTTCCGGTTCTCTTCTAATGTGTATAGAAGCACTTGGGTCGAATCCTCGGTGATGATACATTGTAATAGTTGTTTGTTTTTAGTTGATTGTATTATGATTTGGGGGGGGGGTTTGTTTGTAGAGCATAAATGATGTGATTAATGGTTGGTGTATGATTTAACAATTTGATAAATATTATGGTGAGTTCATTTTTAGGGAGTTAAGCTTATGATATCCTAGAACTTTTCTTTATATTGCAGTTAATTTAACACCCATTTCGAAAGATAATGTTGATTGGAATTACTAAGTGGTAAGGCATTAATCCATGCCTTAACTCAACTTAGTGTTCTAATATCAATCAGATCTTGTTGATGGTAGTGCATTTATGGTTCTATTAATCAATGGAAACCACACGTTAAACAAAAAAGTCATTAATCCTGGACATTTTAAGTCCAACATACACAATGTTAAATTAAATAATATTCATCGAGCAAATACTCTCAATCATTTAACATCCCTAAATTTTTACTCACTCCAATAATATATTTACTCATCCGTTGATATTAATAATAATCTGGTTTATATATTTATGATGATGAATTAATAGGAGAAGAAAAATAAAGGGATTAAAAAAGAGTGTTACGTCGAACACACACACACGAACAACGACGAGAATTAAAAAAACAGACATTAGATTGAATGAGGAAGCAAATGAAGGGAAGGTAATTGAACTTTATTTAAAATATTTTAAGAACATTAATATGAAACTTCAAAAGTTGGATGATAATAAGAGATATTGAAGAAGAAACATGCATTAAAATAGAATTACAAAAAACAAACTTAAAAGATTACAAATGAAGAGCAACACAAAAGTGAAAGCAAATAAATAGTGGAGGAAGGGTATCTCAAGTGAAAACATGGGTATTTAAGGTCCTCAAAAGACTTTTTCAAGGCTTTGGTTGTTCCAATATGTGCTCCTCTATTCCGAAATTCCAACCCCTTTGATGGAGAGGAGTGGGAAGCATTTACAGCACAAGGAAGTGGACTTTTTTCATTCCCAATCTGTCCCCCACGTTCATCTCCATGTTTGCTATTCAGACAGCCGAATCTCGAGATATCTCCGGCATAAAAGTTGTAGATAATACAGGGTTCTGACCTCTTTATAAATTTGGAGTCATTTGGACATATGGAGCCAAATTTATGGTCGGCTGATTAAACAAATTTAATATGTCCATTTCAATCCAATATTTTTGAATTCAAAATGTGAAAGGGTTTTTGAATACGAAGATGCCTTCAAGGCAGAATTATTTCTTCAACAAATTCGGCCACCTATTGCTCATATTTCACACTGAAAAATCTCAGATCTATTTGATGATTACATCATGAGATATGTCATGAATAGTGTCCAGATTTTAATTCTCGTCCTGAATGGTGGGATAGAATTGAATGATTTATTTGGTCCCATTGTTCTTGGCGTTGGGCCCTGAAATTTTTATCCATGATTTTTTTAATCACTAACATATGGTATAGTCTCATAAAATTTGGGATTCAGGATTTAGACCAGTAACTCAATCATCATGTCCGGTCCAGTTTCTTCACAAAATCATTGGGTCAATTTGTGTGGTCCATGTGATCCTTCAAATGGAAGAATTGTCCCATGATCCCTTCTAATGAAATGTATTATATTGAATTAGGAATCCTACAAAACAAGAACCACACAATTTGGATCCTTAGGGTTATAGTTAAAAATAAAGTCGTAAAAAGACTCAATTGGACTACCTCTAAAAATGCTCAAAAATTATACTTATTATTAAAAGATTAATATTTCAAAAACATTATGCAAATTTCATATAAAATCAGTAAAGGTGGTATATAATAAGTCATGAATGTATTAATAACATCAACTCCCCCAAACATAGTCTTTTCCATGTCCTCAAGTCCAATAAATATAAAAACATAAAAAACCATTTTCACTCACTAACAGATATTAAAATTTCGGTTTCACCAATCAGGGGAGGTTTAGACTATTTCACTCATACATTTTGAATTCCAGCACAAGTTGTTACAGAAAAAAAGTTACCAAACTAATTCATTTTTTCATGCTCAAACATAGAAATGGAAAATGTGGACACTCAAAACTCAGACCACTCAAGATGATAAAACTCATTTTTGGTGGTTCACTCTTTCAACAACCAAAAGTGAAAATAATAGAGTTTGAAAGAGATCTAAGCTTCCAATCCCGATCCAAAGTGCACAATAATCAAGTGGTATTTTTATGGGGTTTTTTGTGGCTATGGGGTGGTAGGAATATAATGTCTGAGAGAGAGAAGAAGAGAGTTAAAACACCAATATAGAAAAGCAATGCACATTTTTTTTTGAAATAAAACATGGAAGGAAATGAAAACACATATTTACAAGGGATTAATTGTGTGAAGAAAAACACAATATAGGAAGAAAATTTTAAAGGGATTAGAAGATGTAATATTTACAAACCACAAAACTTTTCCCAATGACATAAGAATATAATGCAAGTGTTTTTTTTCTTTTTTTTCTTTTCTTTTTCCAAAGCTGAACTTGGAAATGATCTCACACTCATATCTCAATCCAAGATTCATCTCTTAATGACAATAATTGTAATAGTTATAACATGATCAAAGGTTGAGGATGTTTTATTTTTGACCTACCCAAGAAACATCCCAATTAATTGTTTTTACATTTTCTTTGATTTTTTTGGTTTTTATTATTATTCTGGACACTTGTCAATTACATTTACAGAATTACATAAATTAAAGTACATTACATTCCCCAAAACACACTGAATGAAAAACTCTACCCCCACATTGAAATGTATGCTTTCCCTCAACCATATAATAACACGGTGAAATCAACAAAGGGTACCCATAATGTAATCCATCACCCACACACTTAAATTTCCAAAAATTATGCAATGAAAATCCATTTTGATATTTTTTGGGAAGAGGTATTGGGATTGTAATGTTGCTATCAAAGAAATGGTTTTCATAGGCTTGAAGGGGATTTGAAAAAGAGGATTAATCTAAGGGAAATGGGAGGCTATTTGGCTACTGTGATTCTCATGTGGCTCAAAAAATCCCTCTATCATATTAATGAATAATAAAGTAAGAAATTCATCTTGAAGGTCCACAAACACAAGACTCACAAATGGAGGTGAAAACACACATTTTGAAAATATAGCCATAGGTTGCCTTAGCATGAAAGAAAATGTTGTTTGTTACAATTTGGGAAAAGAATTTTCCATATCAAAAATTGAGCATTCAAAATTTGTTGTTTTTGAAAAAAACTTCTTTATCCAAAGTCATGATGAAAAAAAAATTTGAGGTGAAAAAATGTCTCTTAACTCCCCAAAATGGTCGGACAGAATTTAAAAATTGTAAGGAAAGCAATCATGACTCGTGATTTTTTTGTATATATTTTTTGTAATGATTATTTTTTTTGTTTTTTTAGGTTATTTTAGTTTTTAATAATGATACAACCACACAAATGATAAAGTGAAAATTATAGTTTTGGATAAAGAAAGTGGTAAAAAATGAAAGAGAGAGGAAGAAGAAGATAGAGGTAGAGAGAGGAAGAGATATAGAGAGATTTAAAGGAAAAAAGGTGCCCCTGGTTTGGATTTGGCGGGTTGCCATCTCCATATTGTGGTACGTCGACTGGAGAAGTTGGGGATCTAGTGGAGGTCAATTTTTATCTAGGATTGTGCATCCTCTCATGTAGATGCTTTAACCGATGTCCATTAACCGTTAATGTCCTTTGGGAAGAGGGGTCTTGGACTTGCACTACTCCAAATGGGTAAATATTATTAATAACAAACGGACCTTCCCAATGAGAATTAAGATTACCTGGGTGAAGCCCGAAGTGAATTACCTTTTCACCTTCATGGAATAACTTTATCAGGATGAATTTTTCATGGATTGCATTAGCCATTTCTTTGTACAGATTGTAATTCTCATAGGATTCATGTTGAAGCTCCTCTAATTCAGCCAATTGAAACAATCTTTCTTCACCAGATTATTCACAATCAATATTACAGGTTTTCATTTCCTAAAAAGACTTATGTTGGATTTCAACTAGTAGATGACATGCTTTACCAAAATATAGCCTAAAGGGGGACATCCCAATGGGTGTTTTATAGGCACTTCGATAAGCCCAAAGTGATTCACCAAGTATTTCAGGCCAGTCTTTTCTGGTGGGTTTTACAATTCTCTCAAGAACTATTTTTACTTCTATATTAGAAATTTTATCCATTCCATTTGTTTGGTGTGATATGTGTCTAAGTTTTATGTACAACCCCATTATTTTTCGAAAGAGATTCCATGGTTCTATTACAAAAATGGGCTCCTAAGTCACTTATCATGGCACATGGATTGAATGTTCGGGGGAAGATGTGTGTATTTAGAAACTCACTAACAGTATGTGAATAATCCATTCTAGTGGGTTTAGCCTCGACCCACATAGAAACATAATCACCCGCAATATGGATGTATGAGAATCCATTGGAAGGGGGAAATTGTCCCATGAAATCAATACCCCAAACATCGAAGATCCCACAGAAAAATAATTGTTTTTGGGGAATTTCATTTCTATTTGAAATTGTTCTGATCTTTTGGAAAGTGGGACATGATTTACAGAACTCATGTGATCCCTTGAAGAGTGAAGGCCAGAAGAATCTAGAGTCTATGACCTTTCGGGAGGTCCTTTGTGGTCCAAAGTGGCCACCTCCGGGAAGTGGGTGACAGAATTCTAACATGGAGGAATGTTCATCTTCATCAAAAGATCTCCTAATTATCATGTCTTCCCCAATTTTCTAGAGATTATTTTCATCCCAAAAATAATATTTTGAATCACATTTCAACTTAGTTTTTTGTGATTTTAAAAATTTTTAAGGTAAAACACCAGAGACAATATAATTTATTATTGGGGCATACCATGGTAACATTGGAGTGAGAGATGAAAGGTTCTCAGTGGGGAATTCCAGATCGATGATATCAGAATGAGAAGAATTATAAATTCTACGCAAGTGATCATCCACATAGTTTACTTTTCCTGTTCTAACTTTTATTTCAATTTCAAACTCATGGAGCATTAGGATCCATCTTATTAGCCTCGTTTTGGAATCACTTTTCATGAGTAAGAACTATATAGAAGAAAGGTTTATGAAGATGATGATTTTGGAACCTAAGAGATAGGGACAAAATTTAACTAAGGAAAAAAACACTGCTAAAAGTTCATTTTCAGTGACAGTGTAATTAGATTGAGTTTCATCCAATGTTTTGAGGAATAAAAGATGACATGACAAATCTATTCTATTATTTGACCAATAACAGCCCCAATGGCTCTATCAGAAGCATCACACATCCATTCAACCGGTAAGGACCAATCTGGGTGTCAGATTATTGGGGCAGATGTTAGAGCAGTTTTGGGTTCAACAAAGGCTCTCTTGCAAAACTCATCAAAATGGGAAGTAACATCATTTTGGAGCAACCGAGTGAGTGGGAGAGACATCCTACTGAATTTATGGATGAATATCTGATTGAAACCATCATGAATGAGAAATGAACGGGTATCTTGAACAAAAGTGGGTTGAGGAAGTGATTGGATCACTTCAATTTTGGAAGGTTCGACTTCAATACCATCTTTTGAAACTATGTTCGCTAGAACAATCCCATTTTCAACCATGAAATGAAATTTTCTAAAATTTAACACAAGGTTTTACTTGACGCACTTTTGGATGACTATATTGCGTGAATTCAAACAATATTCAAATGACTCGCCATAAATGGTGAAGTCATACATGAAGACTTCCATGCAGTGTTCAATGAATTCGGAAAAGATACTCATCATACACCTATAGAATTTTACAAGAGCATTGGAAAGGCCAAAATGAATTATTCTATATGAATATGTTCCAAAGATGCATGTGAATGTATTTCTTTCATGGCCCTGAGGTGCGATTTGGATTTTTAAGTAGTTGGTGTATCCATCACGAAAGCAATAGTGTGAATTTCCGGCTAATCGTTCCAACATTTGATCAACGAATGACAGAGGGTAGTGATCTTTACATTTTTCAATATTCAATTTCCTATAGTCGATGCACACAAACTATTTCTCCTTCACTCGAGTTGTGACTACCTCTCCAAGTTCATTTGTGACAACAGTTATCCCACCCTTCTTAGGTATAACATTAATTGTACTAAACCATTCACTATCAGAAATTGGGTAGATAATACCAGCTTCAAGAAGATTGGTGATCTCTTCCCAAACTACCTTAAGAATGAGTGGATTGAGTCTTCTTTGTGGTTGTCAAATTGGTTTGGTTGACTACTCAAGATGGATGTGATGCATGCAAAGGGAAATGTTTATTCATGCTATGTCATCTAGTGTCCAACCTATGTCCTTTTTTTCCTCTAACACTTGAACAAGTTTGGACTCCACAATTTCAGTAAGTGAAGAAGAGATAATGACAGGAAAAGAGTTATCATGGAAAAGTAATGCATATTTTAGGTGTTCAAGAAGAGGATTCAGATCAGTCTCATCTATCATTTGTGGGTTAGAAAACTCAGGAATGGAGGAAGGGACATCAATTGCTTCAAATTCATTCTTCTTAATACTGTCCAAGGTAGAGTAGTATAGTTCATAGTTAATGTGGGATTCAAGAGAGTATTCTTGTTCCTATAGATTCATGGAGTCTATGAATGATAGGTCCACATCAACATCATTATTTTTCACTTGGATAATCATGGTGTAGATTTCACAAGATCCTTTGTCATTAGAACATGAATAACATGGTGGAATAGGGTTCAATTGCATCATAGAATTTTCCTCAGAAGCATGCATAGAGAATGTAGAGTGATCCTCAGATGGGTATCGCATGGCATGGAAAATGTTGATCATGACAAGTTGGTCACAGAATTCCATGGATAAGTTTCCTGGATGGACATCAATCATGGTTCTTGGAGTCGTGAGTAATGGTCTTCCTAGAATTAGGGGAGATCGAGAAGAGGTCATCTAACCATCCATGTCAAGGACATAGAAATCAGTAGCTAAGATAAGATCATTGACTCGGACATGGACATTCTTAATTATACCCTTAGGACTGGTGGTGCTTCGATTGGACAATTTAATGAAAAAACCCGTTGGATGTAAGGGACATAGACCAAGGTTGGAGAACATGGAATTGAGCATGACTTTAATTGAGTATTCCAGGTCTATGAGTTCATCATCAAATATGTAACTTCCAATTTGTCATGGAACCGTAAAGGTCCCTGGAAATTTGCACATTAGGGGAATAGACTATTGGGTTGAAACATTTTCAAAGGTCCTAATTTTCCTCTTGTGGGTACCCAACTCCTTGAGAAACTTAGAACACTTTGGAATTTGTTTTATAGAATCAATTAGTGGAATGTGGACGTCAACACGTCTAAACATGTTGAGAATTTAAGGATCATGTTCAAAGGAATTCTTTGGATTAGAAATGGCTTGAATAAATGAAATTGGGTTCCTAAGTGGGATTGAAAGAGGTGAGGGAATGATTTTAGGTTCCTTTTCAAGTTTATTTTTGTTTTCATTTTCTAGTTCATCATTTAAAGGTGATTTATATGACTTATCTTAAGGTATAAAAATTTTCTTTCTGGATCTAAGTGAAATTGCACATACATTTCCATTGGGGTTAGGTAATGGATGAGCTGGATGTTCGGAAGAATTGGATGGTTGCTGCATACTATAGTGGGATGCAAGTTGACCGATTTGGTTTTCAATGTTCTTGAGGCTGGAATGGGTGAAGGAGGAAAGATCATCCACTGAACATTCACATGGTTTCATAGAAGAAGAGTCTTTTCTCGGATTGGGATTACCTAGATTTTGGTTCTTGGTAAAATTATTGTATTGGTTTTGGAATTGGAAGGGCTCAATAGGATAATGGAATCCAAGAGGAGGATTGTTCCATTGAGGTTGAGGAATAAAAGGATAAGGTTGATAAAAGTATCCAACACCTTGACAATATTGAAACTGGTATGGTTTTTGAAGAGGTAATTGAGGGGGATTAGATATGGGATTACCATACCTAAGGCCTTGGTTATAGGAAGAAGAGAAGGGCTCATAGTGAGGATGGTTGATGTTTCTAAGAAACTGACCATGTAGTTCAGGGTTGGTGTTCCACTGTGCATATGATGCATTGAGCTCCATTGTACAAGGTGAATCAGATTGATCCTCTTGAATGTGGACATGTTTCTATTGGATGAGATAAAGAGTTGCAGATTCCATAGTTTTTGGAAGGTCTAAGAAACATTGATTGTGGGGAAGATGAGGTTGGGGATTTGGTAGCCATACCATGTTCTCACACAAGACCTGTAAGTTCACCCATCCACTCGGACATCTTGTTCAGCTCAATTGATTGATTATATTGGGAATTTTTTACTTGATCATGTTCTCAAGTATGGAATTTTTGATTGTTTGCAGTCATGTTACTTATGATATCTCTTGCAGTTGTGTTAGTTTTATCAACAAGAGCATCGCCATTTGCGACATCAATGAGAGTTTTCTCCATATCCATTAACAACTCATAGAAGTATTGTATCAAGAGTTTATCAGGTATTTTATGATGTGGGTAGGTTGCAACAAGATTTTTTAAACACTATCAGTATTCATGGAGTGATTCACTTGGGAACTGACGCATACCACTTATTTTTTTTCTAATATAAGCAGTACGAGAAGTAGGAAATAATTTCTCTAAGAAGAGTCACATCATGTCATTAAATGTGGTTATGCAACTAGGAGGAAGGTAGTTGAACCATGACATAGTAGTGTCAGCTATGGATAAAGGGAATTCTTGGAGTTTTATTTATTTCTCAGAAATGCCTTGAGGCTTCATGGTATATCACACCACTTGGAACTCTTTAAGGTGAAGATGTCAATCCTCAACAACTTGCCCGTGGAAATGAGGGATAAGATGAATCAATCCCGATTTGAGTTCAAAGTCAGCATCTATGTTTGGATATTGAATACAAAGCCGTTGGTAATTCATATCAGGGGCATCAAGTTATTTAAGTGTTTGTTCCCTAGGATTGTCCATATCTAATTCAATTGGTTGTACAAGGACTGATTCTTGAATTAATTGATTATATCTTATGTTCCTCATATGTTGGAAAAGTGTTTGCTCAATTTCAAGGTCAAAAAAATCCGAGGGATTGTTTGGGAGGCTATGGGGAATTATGAAAGATGTTGGAATAAAGAGTAATTAGGTTTTTTTCTTTGTGTTTTCCATTTATGATTTTTATGAGGAAGGAGGGTTTTTCTTTGTGTTTTTTTACAATTTTTGGTAAACATAGTTTTTGGTTTTTTTAAAATACCCAGAAACTAATGACTACATAAATCACCATCCCCGGAAATGGTTCCATTTGAAACACACAATTCATTGTCGCCTATCGACTGCTCAAGCTTCCAGTGCTCCGCTAATGTGTATAGCAGCACTCGAGTCGAATCCTCGGCGATGATACTTTGCAATAGTAATTTGTTTTTAGTTGATTGTATTCTGATTAGGGGTTTTTTTGCAGATATTAAATGAAGATTTTAATGATTTTCGTTTGATTTAACAATTTGATAAATATTTGGGTGAGTTAATTTTTAGGTAGTTGAGCTTGTGATATCCTTGATCTTTGCTTTATATTGCAATTAATTTAACATCCATTTCGGAAGATAATGTTGATTAAAATTAAAAAGTGTTAAGGCTTTAATCCAAGCCTTAACTCAACAAATTGTTCTAATATCAATCATATCTTGTTGATGGTAGTGTATTAATGGTTCCAATATTCCATGGAAACCACACGTTAAACAGAACAATTCATTAATCCATGACATGTTAATTCCAACATACACTATGTTAAATTAATGAATTATAATCGAGAAAATACTCTCAATCACATAACATACATAAATTTTGACTCACCCCAATAATATATTTAGACAACAATTGATATAATATTATTCTGGTTTATATATTTATGATGATGAATTAAGAATATATAAAAAATAAATGGATTAGAAAGAGTCGTATGTCGAACACACAAACAAGAAAATAGATGAGAATTAAAAAAATGGGCTTTCGATTGAATGAGGAAGCAAAATAAGGGAAGATAATTCAAATGGAATTAAACTATATTATGAAAATTAAAATAAAACTACATATTGTGGATGAGAATAAGATATATTGAAGAATAAAAATGCATTAAAATATAATTACAAAAAACAAACTTACAAGATTACAAATGAAGAACAACACAAAAGTGAAAGGAAAACAAGAGGAGGAAGGGTATCTCAAGTTAAAAATTGAGTATGGAAAGTACTCCCAAGCCATTCTCAAGGAATTTGTCATGACAATATGTTCTCCTATTTTATGAAATGCCAACCCCTTTGAAGGGGAGTAGGGGGTGCATTTATAGCCCAAGGAAGTGGGCTATTTTCATTCCCAATCTATCCCTCCACTTGCATCGCCATGTTGGCCATTCAGAAAGCAGAGTCTCGAGATATCTACTTCTTCAAAGTTGTAGATAATAAATTTTTCCGACCTCTCTCTTAATTTGGAGTTACTTGGACTTATGGAACAATTGTTATGGCCGATTTATTAAAAAAATTTAATATGTCCATTTCAATCGAATATTTTTGAAGTCCAAAATGTAAAAGGGTTGTTGAATAGGATGATGCCTTCAAAGACGAATGATTTATTCAACAAAGTCGGCTGCAACTATCTCTACTTTCACACTGCAAAATATTATCTCGATTTGATGATTACATCATGAGATATGTCATGAATAGTGTCTGGATTTTAATTCTCGGCTAGATTGGTGGGCTAGACATTAAGGCATCATTTGTGGCCATTTTTCTTGGAGTTTGGCCTTGAATGATTTATCCATGATTTTTTTGATAATAAAGAACATATGGTAGAGTTTCATAAAATTTGGGCATCAAGATTTAGACCAGTAACTCATTCATCATGGCTGGTCGAGTTTCTTCACAAATTCGTGGGGTCATCTTGTGTGGTCCATGTGATCCTTCAAATGGAAGAATTTGACCATTATACCTTCTAATGAAATGTTATATATTAAATTATGAATCCTAACAAACAATAACCACACAATTTTTATCAGTAGGGTGAGATTTATAAATAAAATAGTAAAATGAATCAATTGAACTACTTCCAAAAATGCACAAAAATTATACTTAGTATTAAAACACAAATATTTCACACACAAATTATGCACATTTCATATAAAATCAGTAAAAGGGGTATATAATAAGTCATAAAAATATTAATAACATCATTTCTTGTTCATGGATCAGAGATTCGGTTAGATCTATTGGCTCGATCCTTTCAGTTTGTGACTCATATGGTAGGGGATTCGATGATTACACACCGCTTCCAACAGTGTGAGATTACTCATGAGGTGAGAGTTTAAGATGGGATTTCCTAGTAGCTGCATCGAGGCTTTATGATTTCATCTTGGTTATGGACGGGTTATCCACAATCCATGCTCATATTTTCTATTTTAGGCATACATTGAGGTGTGTTCGTGGATATAGAACTAGGTTTTCCATACCCAGTGAGAAGAAAACCCTCGCAGTGCATGATGGACTCTTTTGTAGGAGGGTACAACTGATCACTAAATAGTGGGATATCCTTACCCTATGTGTAGTATTCAAGAGGAAAACAATATTCACTAATGATGTGGACTAGTATGAGGATGTTTTTCCTGATGCGGTTATATGTCTACTTCGTCATAGAGAATTAAAATTCTTTATCAACATGAACCTAGAGAGGGCACCGATATCCACACCGACATATAGAATTTCTCCCAATGAGTTTTGTGAGCTGATGGTACATCAGAAGGACTTTCAGGAGAAGGGGTTCATAAGGCCCAACATTTTTCCCTTGGCAGCCCTGATGATTTTTCCAAGAAGGTTGATTGAATATTGAGGTTCTATGTGGAGATTCGGTGCCTGAACCAGGAGACTATGATGAAAAAGTACCCACTACTGATAATTCATTACCACTTCAACCAGATGAAGGAATTGATGTGGTTATCAATGATAGACCTCATATCAGGCTATCAGCAGATTCCGGTACGGGTCAAGGATGTACCAAAGATATTCTATATGTTATTGTATGGACATTATGAGTTCATTATGATTCTTTTCGGCATGAATAACATTCCAATATTGTTCATGGGCCTCAAAAACATGTTCTTCTAGCACTGCCTTGACCAGTTCATCATGGACTTCATCTATGAAATTGTGGTGTACTCAGTGTCAGAGGAGGAGAACGCTGTACAAATGTGGATAGTTTTGGATACACTCCGAGATTACAAAATATAAGGTAATATCTCAAAGTTTTAGTTTGGGATCAGAGAAGTCTATTTCCTAGGACATCTCATCTCAGAGGTGATAGTTTTAGTAGATCCCATAATGATAGATATTGTGCTTGCTCGAGAGAAACATCAGACTGTGAATGAGGTGCAGATCTTCATGGGGTTTCCTAGTTACTTTCGGAGGTTTATCCTAGCATTTCAAGGGTAGTAGAATCTTTACCGGCATTGACAATGAAGGGAAATCTCTTCATGTGGACAGAGAAATTCCAACAGAGTTTCTAGGAGTTATGATAGAGACTGGCTTGTTCCCCCCATCTTGAGACTACTAGAGTAGGGCATTGGGTATGTAGTTTAATGAGATACATCAGGGTCCATGATTGGTTGTGTCCTGATGTAGAAGTGAGAATTTATTGCCTACATTTCATTGTAGTTAAGGTAGCATGAGAAGAAAAAAATTACCCATGACCTAGAGTTTGTAGTGGTGGTTTTTTCCTTGATGATGTGGAGGAACTACTTGATGGGTGACCGATTTGTAGTTTACTCCAACCATATGAGTCTCATCTGTATCTTCTCATAGATGGACCATAACCCGAGATATCAGTGATGGATATTGTTCCTCTAGGTCCTGGATTTTGATATTTTATATACTCTTGGAAAGGGTAACATTGTGGTAGACACACTCAGTAGGAGGACTGGGTTGCAAGTGTAGAGTGTGGCTACATTGCAGTTAGTCACGATGCTACTATCCCTCTTGGATGATGGTGACATTGCATTCCTCCAGCCGCTGACTATTTCTCCCCCATGTTTACAGTGAGTCTAGGAGGAACAACTGGTGTATGTTGATTGAGAGACCTGATGTGCTCTGTTATCCACATGATGGGCTCCTAATGGATTTTCTATTGGTGGGGAGGACGTCATCTTTTTTAGAGGGTGCACCATAGTACCGATGTTTTTGCAGTAGGATATGTTGAAGGTGTTTAATACATCCCTCATGGAAGTACATCCTTGATTGGTGAAGATGTACTTGGACCTTCAGCATCAGTACTGGGGGATAGGGATAAGGAAAGTAGTGGTTGAGTTAGTTTCATGATGCATCACATGTCAGCAAGTTAAGTCCTTGCACCGTGTTCCGGTAGGATTGACCCATCCACAATAGGAAACATAGTGGAAATGGGATTGTTTCTAGACGGAATTCATGATAGTGATACCATTTATGTCTAGAGGTCACAACTCTATTTTGGTGATTATTGAACGACTCACCAAGTCGGCTCACATTATACCCATTCGAGTGAAGGGACTGGTAGAGGGCTGGGGATGCCACTATGATTATGAGATTGTGCGTATTGATGGGGAACAATTGATAATCATTACAAATCATGATGCTTACTTTACATCTCGATTGTTGAAGGGATTACAGGAGGAATTCATGGCACATCTATGTTTGAGCACAACTATTCATCCCCAGAAGGATGGTCAGACAGAGTGGACCTTAAATAACATAGAGTACAAGATTCATGATTGTATCCTTTAAATTATTCGTATTGGGGGGGGGATCACCTACCACTTGTTGGCTTTGCATAAAAAAAACTAACTCTCCACCATTAGAATGGTACTGTTTTATTCCTTGTATGGGAGGCCTTGTAGATCAATAATATTCTGGACAATCCTAGTGGATTCAGCACCCATGTGTCCAAAGATGGTATGAGATACCACAGTGGAGGTACAGATCATCCATGAAAGGATGATGAATTCTCAAAGAATTCATATGTCCTATGATGAAAGGAGATGGAATCCCTTGGAGTTTAGGGAGGTAGATCATGTGTTCCTTAGGGTCTCACCCTAACGAGGATTGTAGAGATTTGGCTAGGGAAGCACGTTATCTCCGAGGATCACCAGAACTTTTCAGATCCTTAGAAAAGTTGGTGAGGTAGTGCACATCCTAACTCCTCCCCCATAGAAGCATTGTGTTCATGATGATTTCCAGGTGTCGTAGCTGAGTAGGTAAGTGCATGATCTATCGCACATCATTGACATGGGAGATCTTGACATTGACGAGGGGGAAACTTTTACTGATTTCCTAATAGAGATAGAGGATCAACAAGAATTGGTTATACGTGGGCAATAGATTCAACTAATACATGTTTGATGGAAAAACAGGTATATTTAGGAGTGGACATGCTATCAGGAGGCTCAGATTCATGTTCAGTACCCTCATATTTTTGTTTTGTGGTTTTTTCCTTTTGGGGATGAAAAATATCTATGTTGGGGAGAATGTAACATCTGGTAATTTCCATGTAATATTTTATATATTTAATTATTTCAAGACCATGAAATTTGAGGTCATGGGATTCTATAGTCTGAAGATCCCGAAATAGAATTTTGAACTATTTTTAATGTTCATTCAGTAAATGTGCGAGTGTGAGTTTTGACCTTTTGAAATGTTTCTCGGGTCGAAAACCCGAGGGACCCATTGAATTCAGAAATTGGGGAAACACCGAGAAATGAAATAGAATTGGGGAGAAAGGGCTGAGTGAAAAAGATAATTTTTGGAATTTTCACAAAAAAATAATAAAATAATTTAAATGATTTATTATATTTTCCTTCCCATTTTTAAGTGTCGAACGAAGACGTTGCATGGAAGTGATAGGGCAGCAAAAATTTGAATTAATGAGGCTCATTAATGGATGAATAACTTGTAGTGTAATGACACTTTAATGACACATAACAACGACGTTGTTTCATAAATTAAACACCATAACAATGCTACTTCACATCACAATAGAAATACTCTAACATGATACTATTTCTAGTTTCAAAGCGTTGGGGAAATATTCATTAAAATTTCAATGTTAATTTAGAAAACCTATAACAGTCTTCCACCCCAGTGATGAATGAAGAATGATGGCGGAACATCATCATCTTTGATCCCTTCAGAATATCAGAGCCGGGAAGCGACGTCAGCGTCTTAATCCCTTGAGAACTAAAACCATGAACTTAGACTCTGTATGAGGTAGGGGTTGTTTGAATTTATAGTTTCCCCATAATTTTTTAAATGAAGAATGTGGATTAACACACAAATAGATTAATCTAGAGATTATGCATTCTTGTGGGAGGGTGAAATATTTGGGGTTTCTTTATCTCAGCTGGAATTATCATAGTGGTTTGAATTAAAATCCCCAGACCCCCTGGTGTTGTAAAATTCAAACGTGGGGGGAACATGCCAACATGAAAAAGGTATGATCCCCTCTTTCATGGGTTTTCTTCATGGAAAACTCTTGAATCGACGGAAATACATATTTGAGACCTTCATTGAGGAGAGAACTATGATCAGTGAAAATATGGGAAAGCGGTACGAAGAAAGGACATTCGGTGCGGGCCCAGTGATCCATGGAAGAGTTCACCGATGCAACGGAAGCAACGATGATGCTGATGACTAAATTTGGTGGCCCACGATGGGGGGTCTCTAGTGGGATGTAGCATGCCTTGACGACATGCTGGAGGAAGGTTTGGGGCACACCGAGTCGCAGCACAACGAATGAAGCAACTGGCTGGGCGGTGGCTGACGGTAGTGGATGTGCCACTGAGCCATGTCCCGCACCACTGGATGTAGCCACCCGACTGCAGCAAAGGAGAAACCACACAGTGACCCACATGGTGATGGTAGTAGGCAAAAGTGACATCTGACCACATCCAGCAAGTCAGAATAGTCCACCTCTTAAGGACTGGGCAGGGTGTGAACCAGCCAATGGGATAATCCCATGGCTCACCTGGGAGGACCCACTCCCAGCGGGCAAGACCCATACCCTTCGGGCAGGTTCGAACTAGTTTGGGTCACCGATCTACTCGGCTGGTTAGACCCATGACCCATCGAGCTGGGTCCAATGATCCATGTTGGGCACGACCCACTAGCATGTCCATACCAGATCGACCACGACACACACCAGGCCGGGTGGAGTCCATCGTAATGAAATAGTGTATCTGGCATTCCCGGTCAGGTGGGTTAGGTCGGTCTGATCGGGTTGGACTCTGCCCTGTCGCAACCGACCACCAAGTTTCTAAAATTTCAGTATCTTTCAAACTGTGCATCCGATTGATGATCCATTTGCGGCATTGGGACTCTCTCGACAAGGAGGATAATTTGGCACACTCAATGGTTTCTTTTTTGATATTTGAGATGCAAATAAGGGATTCAGAATTGGTTCTCCCATGTACACAAACTACAAAACCTTGCGACTGTATGAGACCTGAATATTGATTAGTTTCAGCCCAATGGGAAGCACCTATCTATGACTGGGTATGACCACAGTGATAATAAACTCTATGTGACTTTGCATCCCCAAGGTACATGATTAGGATGAGTTCCTCAGTTGTCACTGATTAGTGGGAAGCACCTCTTTGTGACTTTTGATGACCTTGGTACGCGACGGGGGAGGAGTACTAAAGGAGTCCATGGTTAGTGGGAAGTAGTGCTTCTAGACATGGAAGGCCAACTGCACTCCCTAGAGGAGGAGTCCTCCATAATCTGAGGTGTTCGACGATGTAGCTGATTTTGATACTATTACATCCGTAGAATATCTTGGTATGAGCTGTCAAGTGTCTTGTGCTTTTCGTTGAGAATTGTTGTGTGGCATTTCTTTTTTGTTTTTGGGTCCCTACTGAGTAACGTGATACTCACCCATTCGCGGGCTTCACCCGCACCTGTTATGTCTGGTGCAGACCACTGACATTTTGATAGGGGTGCTTTGGGAGAAGGGACTGGAGAATGGTTTGATAGTGGACTTGGTGTCCTAGGACCAGGCATGGCCCAATAGTACTAGGAAAACATGACAAACTACATCGGTTCTAGTAGCTTCACTACTATCACGATTTGGTGGGGTTTTTTTGTGAATGGACAACAAAGTTTTCTTTTGTTCTTTCTATTTATAGTTCATTTTTTGGTTTGTATTCTGATCCACTTACATTCAGTTTTACTTGCACTCATCCTTGATTATGTAGTACTGTTTTTCCCCGTTTAGTGTGTTGTGATGTGGTTGGGTATGTGTATGTGTACAAGCACTCATAAAAATTGCTTTAACCTCAATGTTGATGCCTTCAGCACTATTATTCAACTCCTGGCCATTACGAGGCAGGATAGGGGTTGTCACGGCATGATCCCAGGGGATAGGCTGTGACTGTTTTGTCACCTCCAGAAGCGTAAAACCTAAAAACCAAATTTAAAACAAAGGTGTAAATTATTAGAATCATTATAAAACAAGAGGATTTATTTTTTTAGGATTATATTCCCAAAAATCTATTTTATAGGATTTAAATAATTTATTTTCAATATTTATATTAAAAATGTTAATATATTATTGACATTTTTTAAGAGAAGTTATATTTCATTCATATTAAAAAATATTTTTGGGTATTTCCATTTGATGGAATACCAGAAAGATTCCATTATTTTTTGGCCAGATAAAAAATTATTAAAAACTTATATATATATATTTATTATGGGAAAAAGAATTGGAAAAAATTTAACAGTTTATTTCAATTTGATATGATTTTCACTCTTAAATATGGTATTTTACTAAAAATTGTTTTTCATGAATTTTTTGTTCTTACATTAAAATTAATTACTGTCACATATAAAAATTAAATAAATCTAATATATTTTAAAAAATCAATAGTTTTATTTTTGTGTAACAGTTTTTTTGTTATATTATTATAATTTCTTAAAAAAATTAATTTTATCACTGAAAATGAAAAAATATTTTTAAATTGGTTTAACTAGGATGTATTGATTTAAATGTATCCCACATTTTCACAAAAAATATTGTTTGGTTTTTTCTCCACCATTTCACAATATATTATCAAATTTTTTATTCTTTAATACCACATTATATAAATATTATATATATTATTTTTTCTTTTATGTAATTAAATGTGTATCATTTCCTTTTCATATAAATGGTTACCATCTTTTTATAATGATTCACAATTTTTGAGCCTAATAACATGTAAATTACTTATCATAATTCATTCTTAGTTTCATTCTTCACAAAGTGGATATTTTTTTATTATTAAATATTTACCTTTTCAATTATCATGTTATACACCAAATTAGGATTATCAATAAATAGTTATAACCCTTAAATGTCAAAATATTAAATTTAAATCATTATACATGTCCTATAGACCTATTTTATCTATTTTAACACAATTACATCAATATATTATATATATTTAAATCTTAAAATGAGAATGGATCAGAAAAAATAAACGTCCTTCCCATAATGTGGGAAAAACATCTCTCAATCATTCTTATAATCCACCAACTTGATGAATTGATGTGTTTTAATTGTTATTACAACATCACATTACTGGTAATAATGATGAAATTTATAAAAATATTACTTTATATTAATAAATATGTTTTTATTTTTTTATTGTTTAATAACAATTTACTGTTCTTTTATTCCATCAATTAAAAATTTAATACATCAGTAATGCATATTTATGGATTATCATCTCCATGAAATGGTCTAATTCAATTTTCACAACTAATTTATGTGAGTATTTATTAATTTTTATATAATTATTAAATATTACACAAATCAAATGATTAAATGTTTTGATTTTATGGAATCATGATAAATTTATAAGGACTAATAATTATGAATAAAAACATTCTTGATAAATGAAGAAGTTATCACAAAAAATAGTCATTAAATTAATGAATTATTAATATAATTATGAAAAGATGATGATAGAAAATAATAAATTTTTTAATATATATTAATATTAGTCAATACTAATTTAATGATAAATATATATTTTTAGAAAATTTCTATTAGTATTGATTCAATTAAGGTCATTGGAGTCAATTTTATTATAAACTATGATATAATATCTTCTTATACTTATAAAAATGTTATCCTTTGAAAACAATTTTTCTGTCACACCTAGGGAATAAATTTTAAAATAAATTCAAGCGCATATATGATCAATAGTTCATAAAATGGATTACATATTTCGAATAATAATAATTAATATAATATAATAAAGTAAAATTATTTTTGGTGATGATGATCAGTAGAAACAATATAAACTACCGATCATGGATATTATTAAAACGGGTTCATTGTGGGAGAAGATAACTGATTGTCTATCAATTAAAAATATAAAAATATAATTTAATTGAAATATTTAGAAATTAACCTATCACACAATGGAATCTATGGTCATTTGGAAGTATTTGGATTTAATATCTGTTATTTGTTTTTATACTTTTGGGAAATATCCAATTTGTTTCCTAGTGGATTCCCTGCCATTCTAATTCTCTAAAATTATCTATCAAATTATATTAACAAAACTAAGTACTTTTTTTATAATACATGAAAAAATAAATTATTTTCATACCTCCCTTTTCCCTGGACTGTTTAGTTTTATTGGTAAATGAAATTATTTATTGTGTGTACAATTGACTACCGCGTCACCAATCGATATAATTTAGTTTCCATCACCAAATCTCATGGAGGGATAAAATTATTTATTTAATGAGTACCTATTATATTTATGAAAATTTATTACTTATAAAATTAGGATATAATATATGCACTCTTACCTTCAAATCCATTGTAAAACAAGAAATTTTCTCACGGGTACGTGTGGACAACCGCCTCCACAATGATATATGATACGCCTTTTGTTTATTTTGAGATAGTTTCAGATAAGGAATGATTTAATTAATCTTTATTATATCAAAGATATAATAATTACTTTGGGATAGTGATTTATTATATAATTTTTATTATGTCGATCTATCAATTAAAATATAAACAATGATCTTGCATACATACGACTTATTATCTCAATGAAACATGTAATTCATTTTTATATCATTAATTTTAGAAATTGAATATCAATATATATTCAGTGAAATAATATGAATATCATATCATGATTTATATTCAACAACTTATGGAACTATAATAAAATTATATTAACCAAAACTACCGAACAAAAAAAACATGTAAAAGTAATTTGTTGTCCTCTAGAAAAAATATTTTAATAATTAGTTGGTAATTATTGGTAGAGAAAAAGTGATAATTAAATAATATATGTATTGATATATATCATTATGATTCTATAATATAAGTATAATAAATGGATATATTTATTCTACAGAAGATTCATACATGTATGAATAATGTTATCACTTATGGTATTGGATTTTCATTTCAAATTATTTACATGAGACAACAATTATATTCACCACTTATTTTTTTAGTTAGTATATATTCACCTCATGAATTTATTTTATGAATAATATAATTAAAAATATTTAAATAAATATCCACTTAATGTTCATTCATTAATGGTGATTATGAATCAACAGTTTCAAGTGTGTTTACTATTTTATGATACAATCTCATTGCACATAATAATTCAATATGATTAGACTGATGATGAAGAAATATTGTAATATATATCTTATGAAAGTCATGAATTTTCTTCTCCTCATTTTATGTTTATAATAAATTCTTTTAATTAATTTTTATCTCTTTATTTAAAACGGATTAAAAACATTATTCTTTATGAAAACCCATTTTCCGGTTTAAATAATAATTTTTCATTAATACAAATAATATTTACCAATATTTCCAAAAATATTTTGTAATATTTCTCTATTATGGATTCACATAATTTTGACACATGTTTTACTTTCTTAATAAATTTTTTATTATTAATATTCTTATCGTATATGAAATTAGGTACATTTGAAATTCTATAAAAAAATATTGAAGGAATATATCTTTATCTTCAATGACAAGAAAAACATTATGCAGCCATGGAAACTATATTATTTAAAGCATTCATTCTTTGATTTAATTTTTATTTTAAATTAAATATAATTTTGAAAATTTATATATTTTAATTTTTTTTATAAAATATAATTTTCAATGTTAAAGCATATATTAATCAATAGTGTCGTAATGGCCTATCAGTTGTATTTCATTCCTTAAATGAAAAAATCATTGATTATATATATTCACTTATATGGATATTATACAATTTTACCATCATTAATTGTTATCTAAATTATTTATTATTATTTTTATGATGCTATTTTTTGGAAACCCATTTCCTTCCCCTATATTATTTTATAGTGAAATGTTTATAAACCATGTTTCTTTTTCATAGTTTATGATATGATGAATGTTTTATGATTTTATAGAAGAAAAATGCTGAAATTATGAGATGAGTGGGGACTATATCCCTATCCAATTATTTTTCTAATGAATAATGATCTATGAGATCAAATAGATTACAAGGGAGGTTATCCCATGTTAAAATATAGGGTACACAAAAGGTTACCCCATGCTTGAAAATAACATGCACATGATGTTTTCCCAATCCCAAAAGAGAATACATTGGAGTTTATCCCAATCCTAAGGTAGGTATAAGGGTGGTTATCCATATAATAATATGTTATGAATGTATTGTTGTGTATACTTTACATATCAATTTAATGATTATATGTATGACACAAATCAATGTATTATGCCAATTTTATGCTCTCATGGATTCTTCTCATTTATTACATTTTTATTCATGTAATAATATCTTCCAAGCTTTATTCAATATCCATGGATTGTGATAATTGATATGTAGGATAATGTCTTGAAATTATATTCTCATGTTCTCATACCGTTAGGCTGATGATATATTGATATCACTATTATTTACCCTTACACAGATTATGATCCCACTTATTATTATGTTTCATTTTCCCAAGTGATGAATAATGTTATAATATGTGATATCTCCAAAAAGGGTTCTCATTCTAATAAACATAGTGATATATGATGTATTTTATTTAAGGACATGTTTTTAGTGTTCATGATTCAAAATATACTAGATCACAGATATTTTTTGTGGATAATTATGTGATCCAATGAATATTTTACTAATAATATGTAATATCTAATTATGAAAATCACGGGTCTCTATTGTCGATTATGAAAAAAATGATAAGTAATCCTTCAGGAACTATGATGATAAAACTATATTTTTGAACTCAATAGATAATGCAATTTTTTTGGGGAAAATATCTCGGATCTATGGTGAAGGATTGTGAAAGTGGTTACAAAGAATATACACCCCTTTCTATTTAATCCATGTAGCTTTGGATCTGGATTATTTTTACTAGTGTTAATTACATCATAATTTTGGATAATAATTTGATTCAATAGTTACCTTGAAAATGATAATGGGACATTATTTTCACATAGTTTAACACTACTGGAGTATATGTTTTGGAAATTAACAAACTCATTACAAATGATCATAGAGAGTTTGAATAAATGACAACCAATAATAAAATGGGTTAAATGAAAGGTGTCATAGATTAAAAATATGGTTTCATATTGAAGGATCATATCACAAAATTTTCTTGATTGGTTCAATTGGTCAATGATTAATGATTGTTATGCAATAATTTTTAGTCTTAGATTCACATTAGAGAAAAAATCATATAGTTTAGGGGTTACTAACTATGATCAAATAATTATGCATACTTTTTGATATTTTTTACATTTATTCATAATAATATTGAATATTATAACATAATTTTAATTCATATACACAATAAATATATAATGAAATATTTGTGAAATACCATAGTGTTGTGATGAAAAAATCTCAATTCTATGATTATTTTTCGGTATTTGTTATGGGGATTTGATTCCTAAAAAACTATTATTCACAATTTTTGGATATTCATGTGATTCAATATGTGTACTGTATTTTTCATATACATACCATAATATTTATTGGGGAATGGAAGTAACAATTATTATTCCAAATAAACTTATTCTATTTATCAGTTCAAGGACAAATAAAAAATTAAAACATAAATTTCATCAATTATATGTGTCTTTATTACTATTTAATAGCGGTACCTATCTCATAAGGTTATATTTAATCTCATCGTCATTGATATCCATTTTGACTAAAAGTTCTTTTAAATACTTGGGGAAGAGTTACCTTATCATCCACCAAATTGTGTAGTCGTGTTCTCAATTTAACTCAACCAAGTTGCATCTCCTCATTCAATGACCCCAATTTTAATGGACCTATTTGAGATAAAATAATTTATGATCTAAATCTATGAAGATACTGATAAGGGATATATTTATTCATTTGTGTCCCTTTTTGGTGAAACTATTATTTTTTATTATGAATGATGGATCAGTGAAACTTTCTATTAATTTTTCGGAGTAGAACATGATCACTAACAAGAAAAAATATCCACTACCATATATTGATGACATGATTCATTTAATTATATATATAAATAAATTTCCGAGACAACCATTTTATATAGATTAAATAAATTTTTAGATTAATAATAGAGATATTCCCAAGATATCATTTTGTGAAATGTATATGAACTATAAATATATTATGATTCATCATTTTCATAATGACACCATTATTTTCATCATGTAATTAATTAATAGAGTCATTAGATATTATATTTATCATCTTACAGATGTAATTATAGTTGATATTAATATATATTCAATTTGAAATAGAAGCATGCATATCACTAATAAATTTTACTAAAGACACTGATGTTGGAGAGGTTAAATGAAAAATTATCCAACTGTTTATTTAATATACACAATTAATAATTTTCTGGACATATATTATAATGTAAGGATATATATATGGATCCATAATTGACCAATGTTATTAAATATTTTTCTAGAATTTCCACTATGACTGAGATCCAATGTTTTCCTGGATATATTGGATTTTATCTCTAGTTTATTATGAATTTATCATTACTTTATAATAAAATCACCATCATAAATTTGGTGTGATCCATGTTACATGGTTGAACATAATGTGATAAAAAAATTATGTAAATAAAGTGAGTATAATTCCATGCACCTTTCTTACATTACCCAGTAGTGAATAAGAGTTTGTAATCATTAGTGTCACATCAAAAAATGGATTTTATTTTTTTCCCCTAAAGAATGATATGGTAACAGATTATGTGTATTCACAACTGATGGCTCCTGATAATAAATTACTACCCATGATTTGGAGTAATATATGGTAATTTTTTCACTTATTTTATAGAGAAAATAGAATTCTAGATAATGGTGTCAAACATATACTAATCATAATATCTTATTGTATATATTCACATATTAGGATATTAATATACACCATGGATTTTGTTAGAATATATTAATGATTGTGAATTCTCAATACACTACCACCCAAGGAAAAAAACATGTCATGATATGATTTAAGTAAAAAATAATCAGGGAATATTATATATGATGATGATAATAAATGATATATAATTTTTTTATATTCAAATTATGAATCAATAAATTAATAAATAATTGAATAAATCATATCTATCTCAAATGAGTGTTCAAGCATCTTTACATATGAAACATACAGAGGTATAGAAGGAAGATTCAGAGTTACATAAGATGTTTAGAAATTTCCGTATATTTTTCCAACACATTGATGAAATGATATGTGTTTGAAACCACATATGTTATTAGTCCATAAAATATTATAAGAAGGAGTTTTTAGATGAAGCTCATAGTTCTTTCCATCAATATTTGTCCTCATTTAAAAGTATTTTTAGATATGTGTAAAAGTATTTATATTGGGATGCCATGAAGAGATACTTTCCAATGTTTATATCTCGATTCTTGTTACAAAAATATTATTAATCCAAGAGGGTAATTTTAAATGTTATTTTAAAATCATTACCCATACCAAAATGGAAATGAAAAAAAACCCCATATAGTTTTTGGATACGAATCCACAAAGTATCTAAATTCCATAATAATATTTACGTTGAAGTAAATCTACATAAAAAGTGATGGAACTTCATTGTTATTAGGGAATATTTCACTCTCTTTGATATTTAATGTATATACATTAATGATGTTGTAAGGTTTAATAGAGTACCAAATTCTATTGTATCTAATCAATATCTAATGAATAACACTTTTTGGAAAAAAAAATTAATAATCTATAGATGTGGAGTTATGTTTAAGAACTAAATATAATAATTATATTGATTTTATGTCTAATAGAACCCTTAAAATATATTATATTTAGTGACCATATATATGGATTTCAAATTTGGTTGCATTCAACATTGTCCTCTGGTAGTGTTTTCTTATAATAATGGATTTCACTAAATAAATTAAATGGATATATATGTTGAAATCTCTAGAATGTGGGGTATAAATACAATTAAATTTGATGAATTTAATGAAATAATGATATTTCTACCTGATATAGATATATAATGGGTGAGAATATTAAATCCATACATCTGGCTATCAAGGAAGCTAAAAATCATTAGAAATTATATACAGACAATCCTAATAATTATCTCAAGTTTTATTATTCTTAGATGGGTTTTCTATGAATTAATATATTATATAATGATAAAATATTTTAGAATAATGGAAATTTAAGACCGAGTTATTTTGTCCCCTGTGAAATTATTGATTGATTAGGGATGGTTTCTTATCTGATGGAACATCCAAAAAGACATCCTTTAAGTCCTTGAAGTGTTCCATTTATCACTATCCAAAAATTAAATACCATATATGTCACAATTTTATTTTAAAATATAGATGTTATAATATAACATGAATATATTTTTAATTAGGGAAAAATATTGGAGATTTTGGACCATAAAGAGAAAGTATAATGAAAGAATACCACTCATGTGGTCAACACTTTGTTGAAAAAAATACCTATTGGTGGTAGAGATTTGGAAACATGAGTATATGATGAGGTAAAAGTATCCACATTTTCTGTATCAAAGTGAAAATAATTGAGGATGAATTTTTTTTAGGGTGTGTATTGGTGTATATTTTAACACACTGAGAATTAATGAATTATTTCCAAATTTATTCGATGGCTTCAGTTACATGGAATATAGTGTTTTAATAGACCAAATTATTCGATATATATTAATGGATAAAATGTCCATTATAACATATTAATTAGATACTAATTTATTAGTTTTATGTACCACATTTAATAAAATGTTTATGATCATTTTAGACAAAGAGACTGTATTCATATTAATGTGTTCATATGATTTGGATATTCTTTTTTCAAAAGAAATTATCATTAGTGACTTTTTTTTAACAACGATTAGAATTAAATTGTCACACAATTAGGGAATATATTTAAATAAATGATACTAATTTTTATTCACCTTATAAATAATATCATCATTTTATTAAGTTAATGAAATTGCTAATTTTTCTATTAATAGTTAGAAATAATACTTGTTATAATTAACATCATTTATTCATAATCAATTATAAAATTAATTTTTCCAATAGAATGGTTTTATTACTAAAATTAGGTAAATTATATTAATAACTAACCAATTTGTGTCAATATTATCAATTTTAGGTAAAACATTGATTAAAACCCCATTTATACTAATGAAAAATACTATTTTAAAGCACCGTTTTATCATCACATCTATACGATTAATTTTAAAATAAAGTAATTTATAATATATATTTAAATGTATAAATATGGATTCAGTATTAGGAATACAAATTTTTAATATTATATAATAATTTGACCTTAATTGTTTTATAATGAATATTAAAAATAGTAAATATTATTTTCAGCAGATATGGTTAAAACGAGTTTTCCGGGTAGAGAAACCAAATGGTAAGGTATTGTTTTAAAATAAAAAATTTGAAAATAAATGTTTATGAATATATTTATACCTTATAAAATAAAATATTATAATATGTGATGATATTAATTAATCTAGATTATAAATGGCATTATTGTTTTGTATTTTTTTGATAAGTTTTCCTAGGAAACTAAGTGGGTTTATTCCCTCAAATTTAATAAGGAATATAACATTATCACATAATAACACATCCATAACTATTTTAAAGTTCTAATACCGACCCCTATTTATTTTTTAGTTCCCTACACATCCAAAATGTTGTATATTGATTGGGGATGGAAATTATCGATCCATTTTATGGCCGACTCACACATTGAAAATTCATGTAATTCGTTTTCCATCACCATCTCTAATGGATTGATATAATGATGTGTTCAATGTATATATATCATATTTAGGAAATAATAATAACTTTTTAGGTATTATATAACTTATACCGTTTTACATTCCAATCCATTGAATAATTAATATGTTGCTCATGTGTACTTGTTGACTACCACCTACACGAAGTTATGTGCCGCTTATTTAATTTTGTTTTTACATTTATGTTAATTAGGATAGAATTAATAAATATATATTTTATATTTTAGATTAGTATTAGTTTTTATGTGGGAATTTTTATATATCATTCTTTTTTTACATCAATTTAAATAATTGAACTACCATTCAGGCATATGTCTGACCTACTGTTTCCATGAACTATTTAATTAATATATATATATCTAATAATTTGGATAACTATATATATATATATATAATGAATTTATATTATAATTTTATAAGTTTCAATAATCGTGAGATGATAGAACTATAACAATGACAATTGAAAAACTACAAAAATGAATCATATATAAGAAATGGAGTTTTTATCACCCGAAACATGGATTTTAATAATGAATATTATTATATAGGTGGTAAAAGAACATATTTCAATAAAATAAGTTATTATATATATGATTAAGGTCCTATAATATATTTATAAAAATCCTGTATATTTATTTTATAGGAGGATAAAATATGTATTATGAAATTCAATACATCAGAAAAAGGATTTTAATCTCACTTTTATTCTTATGAGACACATTCAATATTTCTCAATTATTTCATTTATATGGTGCATATTCAAACCATTAACTAACTTTATTATTTTTATCATGAAAATTATGTAATAAAAATTCTATATTATGATTTTTGTTTTATTGGAATTATTATTCAAGGGTTACCAATGAGGTACATTTTTATGATACAATGCCATTGTTTTTTGATATTGTCTATGATTATTCTTATGATGATGAATCCATATAATCTATATCTCATGAAACTCATGATTATTATTCACCTATATATATTTCATGATTTTTTTCTTTTTTTTTTCCATTTTATGATGTCATGAGTCCAAAATAATGTTTTTTGAGAAACAAACGATTTTTTATCTTTGATCAACGGTCATTTTTCTACCATATCCTTGATTTGTAAATATTACATCCTCAATATTATAAATAATAATGTATGATGGTTTAATTATAATTTTTCCCTTGTATTACCTTTTCTAAATTTATTAAAATTAATATTATTTTTATTTTTCAAAATAAGTATTTTTGATATTTTAATAAAAGTGACAATGAAATTTTTTTATTTACATATATTATATAAATGTAATTTTCAATTATAATAACCAGTAAATTATTTGATGATTTTAATATATGTATACAAGGTTAATTTTCATTTCATATTATATTTCTAATATTTTTTTAAATTTTATGTTTTAAAAATATTATGCTCAATGTTGAAATTATATTTCCACAATAATTATTTACTGATAATTTAATTTTATTATATTTCCTCAAAAAGAAGTACAATTCATTACACTTATTATCTAATAGGGACATATTAAAAACAAGATTTATGTTTCAGGTTTTTTGATTCATTAAGAATCATTTATTATAAATTTCTATGAATTTTTACATGCCACAAGATTACAATATTTGATATTCAATCACTACCACAGAACTGGGTTTCCGCAGCACCGCCAATTATCAGTGAAAAAAAGGTGTTGATAAAGTGAGTGCCATTATCAGTGCTAAAAAATCATTCATAAATGGAACTTTTAACAGATCTAAAAATGAAATGATAAATGTGACCCTTTATCTGCACTTTTTTTAGAAATGATAAAGGCACCCCCTTTATTTACGCTTTTTTTTGCAATGTTAAATGGGCACCCTTTATCTACGCATTTTTTAGCAATGCTGATAAAGGGGGGATGGGGGTTGTATCAGAACTTTTTCCAAGAACTCATAATGTGTATATTTCAAAAAAATCATAAAACATAATATATTGTTTTATAAATATATTTATATTGATATAAATATGATATATATTTTTAAAATAAGTTTTAGATAAGGTTAAATGGAAATCTAAAATTAATGTATTATATATTTAGTAAAATAAGCCTATAATATATTATAAAAAATATTTTTAATCAATAATTATCTAATTATAATTGACTAATTATCATTTTAAAAAAAATTGATCACAAAAAATATATTAAAAGATATAAATTAGTTGAAAATGTTACTCAAACATTAAATGATCGTAAATTTTGATCTGGGTGTGTGTTTGACCTATACAACATATCAAATCGAAGCCTGTGACAAAATCTACACTATAGAAACCAAACAGAACCTTCTATCCCATTTATTGAGGCCAAAAATTTCCAATAATAACTCCAAAACTGAGTTTCTAGTACGGATATCCATATTTTTGAACATTCAAATATTACTTCTGATTTGAATGTCTTATAGGCCTATACCACATACCAGATCAATGATTCTTTCCTTTTTTTAGATTTGACTGGTTGTGGAGTTGAAACTATCTCCCTCGTTAGACATTTGGCTAGTTTTTACATTCTATGTCTTTTTAGATACACGTATATATGTATTTATTCGTATATATATATGTGTGTGTGTGTGTGTGTGTGAGTGAGTGTCTGTGTGTTTATGTGTTGTATACATGTATGTATTTAATTATTTATTTATTTATATACACACATAAGAAAAAAATTATAACTGTTTTTAAAACTATTATTATAAATATATATTATTATAAAAATAAATATTCGCATAAAAAATTATATATATATATATAAATAGATATAAAAATATACTCATATACAGATACATATATATAATAATATAAGTAAATAGATATTTAAATATATATATTAATACAACTAAATATAGATATATTAATATACATATATATATATATTAATATAAGTAAATATGTATATAGATATAGATATATATATATTAACATATATATATATATTAATATATAAGTAAATATAACTATATATATAAATAGATATATTAATAAATGAAGATAAATAAAATCTGGTGGAGTGGTAAAGTCATAGGCGCGTAGGCAATATGTCTCGAGATCGAATCATGGGGGAGACAGGTCCTGCGTGCAGGTGTGGGGAATAACCTAGCACTGTTAAAGGGGGTGGGGGTGTGGGTGGGAGCATTGTTAATGGGATGGGGATGGATGGAGCTAGATGGGGAATGTGTGGGATACCATGGGGGCGCTATTAATGGGGGGGGGGGCTTCAAGCGCTTTTTAAGCCCCCCCCCCCAAATTAAAAATTGTTAATTTTTTAATATTTTTTAACTTTTATCAGTTTTTTTACATTGATAAAAGGGGAATTTATCAGCGCTTTTTAGAGCACTGACAAATGGCACCCCACTTAATCTTCACCTCAAATAACAACAATTTTTTTATCATTGTTAATTCCGTTTTATAGCACTAATAAAGGCCATATTTGTAGTTTTGTATAAGTGATTTTAAAATGTTATTCTCATGTTCACAAACCCTTATACATAAGATATACCAATATGACCATTATTTTCCCTTACTATGAATATGAGATCTCAGTTTATTATTTTTCTTTTTGCAAGGGTTTTGAATAAAGGTATTATGTGTCCTAAATTTAATAAGGGTTCTAGTTTTGAATTATACAGTTTGAGATAATTTAGTTCACTTATGAACTAGTTGGTAGATGTAATTTTTTTCAAATATACAAGAATAATATGATTAATGGAGCACCAAAATATTTAATTATATTTTCATTTTAAAATAATTTTTTTATCTTGATTTATGTGCAACAAAATTTTAATATTTTTCTACACACAATAATGTGTTGTCTTACGTTACAAGAATGGTTGACTTTTACTGAAAAACAATTTATTATTAAAATTTAATTATTTTAAATAATATACCAAAGCTGTTTTTTTGGGATTTGAATAATAATAACCATATTATGAAAATTTATGTTTAAATTTAATTTTGAAAAATTAATTATAAATTAAAATAGTAACTCACTGAATATATAGGAAATGTTTTAATCAAGAACTATTTTTATGCTACCATATGAGTTTCGTCATAGTAAATTTAATTAACTATTGTTAGTAAATTGTATTAATGGATTATATATATTATGTTTTAAATTAATATTTTTTACATTCATCCAATAGACATGAGAGTAAAAATAAATTAAAAATGATTTTTTTGCTTAAAAATATAATTTTCAATAAACGGAAAATTTTCGGCATTTTAATGGAAAACCGAATTTACGAAGAAAAAAATTTAAATGTTAGAATATTCAATTTAAACTAATAATCTTAATATTTCATGGTAAATATTGATAACTAATTTGATTTATTTTTTTGTATTTTTCTGATAAGTTTTAGGTTTCATGAATTGTGAAATGATATAACATTTTAAATTAAAACAGTTTATTCATCTAAATTAGTTAAAATGTGAAATTTTAATTTTAATTTATTTAAAAGTGTAATTATATTCTGTTTATATTATTTAAAATAATTTAAGTCATTGGAATTAAATTTAAATTGAATAATAATTTACAAATAACACAAATTTTGTGTATATTTTCTCATTAAAACCCTATATTTTCATTCCCTCTGCGAGATGTATTTTAATGTAATTACTGCACAATATATGCTTTGAATTTTTAAAAACATGTTTAATAATAGGATGTATTTTTTCAAAATTTTTAAATTATTTTCCTTTCTTTTCAGGGCATGTGAATAATAGATTTAGTAATATTTTAATTATCACAATAAGGGGTAAATCCTGTAATTAAGGGTAAAATTATTATTATTACCCATATAATTTTACCATAGAACATGTTATAATGTCATTTGATAAATGTGTTTCAACTAAAGGAATACTTGGTATGAGATTATAATAATTTTAAGACACCTATATTATTGTATGCTAATTGTTATGTTATATTCAATAACAATTAATTTCTGTTACACATTTGTTTTTAACAGGAGAATTTTTTTTATTTGGTGCAATTTAAAACATATTTTTAAATATAAAAAGTATTTTTAAAATTAAATTTTTAGATAAATAATATGTATTCTTTAGTATTTTAATAAAATACATTATTAAAATAAATGTTGACATAATGATGATGCAATAATTTTTTTATAAGTGGAAGAATCAAATAATGATATTATATATATAAAAATAAATAAATTTTTGGAGATTTATTGTTACCCATCAATGTCAATTTTGAGTTTTATATATTATTATTTATTTAGAATTTGTGTTACAAATTTATCTTGTTTTGTTGATTTTTGTATAAGGCAAAATAATGAACAGTGTCAAAATTGACATTATGTACATTTTAAAATAAATAATTTTTTATTATATAATTTGAAAAAAATAAATATAAATTAAAGAAATAACTGGGATAAGTCTGAAAATTAATCCAATGACACATTTATTTTTGTCTTGGAATTTTATAATAAATATATATACCCTTAATGTATAAAATAAATGACCACAATGTAAGATTTAAAGTGGTTAAATAAGTTTTGAAACAAAAAGATAATGTTTAATAAAATAATAAATACTTTCCAAAAATTATTTAATGCATTTGATTCCACCCTTTGCACTGTTAGATGAAATTTTATTTTTTTAGCGGAAAAATCACAATGAAAATAACATATATATTATTTAAATAATTGATAGTTACAAAATTACACACTTTGTTTTTATCTCTTTTATAAGTATAGATAGAGACACAAGCAATACAAGAATGTAACTAATTATAACTTTTTATCCTAATGAAATTATTTTCATATAGAAATTTATATTATTCTTTTATAAATTCTATAATGACCATAAAATCTTCATCAATAATAAAACTTTATTTATTTAATTAAAATAAAAATAAAATAATTTATTTTAATAAAATTAATTACGTAATATTTTGTATGAGTTAATATTTCTATTGAATTTTATGGATATTAAAATTTTATAAAATATTTTTGAAATATTTATATTCAAAATAAAAGTTTTATTGATATATTTAGTCTCAAATTAAATAAATAGTACATGATTTGACACTAATTGTTCTTTATAGAATTAATATTTTTTAGAATTATTTAAAAATAATTAAAATATTATTTAATATTTAGGGGGAAAATATATGAACTAATTATATTTCCTATTAATTTATTGGAAATTATAAATTTTTTTCGCTAGAATTGGTTTATTATAATTTATTATTTTATGAATTTCAAATGTTCCCCTCAACTCAATTAAAAAATGGAACCTCCTCCCTCACTTATTCACACCACATTGAGCCATTATTCCTAAATAGGTCATTATAATTTCTCCTCCAAACATCCCTATAATAATTCAGAAGGTTATAGTCTTCCAAAAATACCATCCCTGGATCCCATAAAAATATACCTAAAGGATGTTCGCCTAAAAGTATGTAATCATTTTTACATTATAATGAAAGTTTATTTCTTCTTATACTACTTATTTTTTTCCCTTATAATGTAAATAAATTAATAATATATATATTATGTGATGTTATTATGATTATGAGACAACCATATTCCACCTTTTATCCATCCTATAATAAATTAAATCATCATCTGTGTGTACTTATGCCTTACCATCTCCACACTATTATGTAGTTTTTTTTCTTCACCACATTATTTTTACCATTATAATTAAGGATAAAATGGATAAAAATAAAAAATATGATACGATATTTATTTTTTATAATTAATATACCATCAAATTCCTTATATATTACACATTAAAGCAATGATATTGTTGCATGTGCATACATACGTCCTACTATCTCTATGAACATATGATATTTATTTTCCACAATAACCATTTTGGAATGATTATATATATATATAATGAGTATATATAATTTATATGGATATAATATGATTATTTATACAAATATATCTATTATATTCAAAAAAAATATGGCTCACTGAACAAAACATTTCATAGGAAAATGTAGCTGTTAACATACGAATCACAGGTAATAAAGGAATATTATTAATAAAAAGTTAAAAAAATTATCATATATGATATAATAAATATGGATATGGTTCTACTATATATTAATAAAATGTTATAAACCATTATTTAGGTTAATAATACACATCAACACAATGAAAGAACATGGAAATATTTAATTTCACAATCTCATTATTATCCGGGATTGATTATATGTATGTATATATAGGGGAAATTTATCAATAATGTCCATGTTCCACAAAAATATTTCCTATAGTTTTTACCCTTACCATATAAATGTTTAAATTATTTCTATACATGTTATATTTTTATAAAACATGGTTCAACGGTATAATTTTCAAATTTTCCAAATGAGTTATATTGTAAATTTATCAAAATAAATAAAAATGATTTTTTTATCTTCTACAGCATGAGAGAATTTTTCCACTCTCATGAAACCATAATGTTTTGATGATTATTTTAAAATATTAGAAGGATCATTTCTATAAAATTTATTTTTTAAAAATTGTGCTTCTTTTTAAATAAATGATTTCAAATTAAAAAAGACAATATTTCTTATGAAATGTTTAATGATTTTATTGTCATATTTTCATCTATGTCAACATATTTTTTTGGATATTATTCTTGATTGAGGTTGAAATATTATTATAATATATACCATTTTTTCTTATTGTGTTTATGATTACTTTTACAATTGTTGTGGTATTCTGATACTATTCATTTTTCATGGATGGATTATTATCATTTTTTATAGTATTTTTACAATATTTATTTCTATATTGTTTATATTTTACCCTATACATATTATGAATGCATTGTAATAAATAAGTGATGATAAATTGCCAATGAAACACATTTATGCATTGAGAGGAAAAAAGAGATAAACATTATTAGGTATTAGCTTATGCCTTACTTATTTTTTATAGTTTGTTGGTTGATTCCTTTATAGAATGTTTATGATGTATTGAATTACGAATTCCATTTTTATGATATTAATTAATTATATTCCATGTTATTATTAAACTAATATAGCATCCATGGTTATTTTTTCTAGATCATGTGATTATATAAAATTATTTTTTCTAGCAATACAATGCAAAAGATATGATTAAATTGTATATATTTCTTTGATTGACCTTATCGTATTTCTTATTCTTATACATTCATGATAACAACTATAAGACAGTTAACCTTAATAGGAATATAATCTCACCACTTAATTTTATTTTATTTTTACCAATATTCCAACATGTATATTATTATTGATATATATGGTTAGGATATGATGCTATTACTTCTCTCAAAGGATTGTCTTTTATTTTATTTTATTGATTCATAAAAAAATGTATGTTTCATGTATGAAATATATTTTTTTAAAAATATAATATTATAGGTCATGTGAGATTCTAGTCATGTATATATTCCAATGTAATAAAATAATGGAACAGCTCAAGGATTTTGGAGTTTAGGAGTTACATTTGGTATCCGAAAATGTTTAATAGAATCCTTGGAAACAATATTTAAAAAACATAGATTATGGACCATAACCCTAATATATACTTTTAAAATAATCATAAAATGGAAAACTTTGTTTTTGTAAGGTATGTGTCATCTAGTTCATCCTAGAAATAAATCCTTGAGTGGTTACTACATGCAGTTTTGGTTATATAACATATATACATAGTGGTAATAACATTGGAAAAATATTTCAAGCATTACAAGGCATTACCTGGTACACGAAAATAGGGCTCATTGTGCACTAGGTATAACACAACATGGGGATATGTTTTGGAAAGTTCACATTTTCTAAAGAAAACATTAAGAACGATTTTAAATTAAAGAATTTCCCAATGAAAATATATTTACGATTATTCGATTAGGGAAAATAGAAATTTCGATTTATTTTATTTATTTTAATAGTCTTGGGAATTTAGTTTTTTTATAATTATATGAAATAGTATCTTTTATTTCATCATTTATAAATGGTTCCTTGTAGAAGTAATGATTAACTCACCAATGTACAATATCCAATGTGTAATAAGTTTCATATCATTTATGGTCTTTCCAAAATATTTTGAATAGAAATATCCTCCCAAATATCATCATCATATTATGACACATTATTTTTTGATATAATGATGGTTAAAGAAATATCCTTGTCATATGTCTATGATAGAAATAAATAAAACAAGATATTTCCCAGTTAAAATTTGTATATAGGTAATAAGGGAATGATGTATTTTACAACATGTGATAATTGTGGAATGAAACAACCCGATACCTACATGATTATAATGTGATTTTGTAATAAGTCTAGAGAAAAATACCACTATGATTGTGATTTCAGGAGAAGAAATGAAAAATCAAATGTGTGTTGGTTCCATTCCAAGGAGACTGGACACTATAAAAATCAATGATCGATAAAAAAGGAATATATCCAAAAATAGGTTAATGGATCATGGTGAATATTATGATTATACTATAGTGGATTTGGAATTATTGGTATTCATAACATGTGAATTATGAATTTATTAATTTAATTAAATTATCGATGATGTGTTAGTTATATGAAATATAGAATATATATGGATTAACATAAATACATTTTCATTAATTATTTTAGATCATATGATGAATGGTTCAAAGAAAATTTATTTAATAAAAAGTAATCATTCAAGAAAACCCATGGAAATGGGAAATATAACCTTTAATATGTTCATAATGATGTGATAATGATGTCGGTTAAAGTGATGATTGATATTTATAATGTAATTTCTATAATACTCACTATCGTGTATATGATTATAATGTGTCAGATCATTATATATTGAAATGGTTATCCATTTTTGAAATGTGTTATATTGGTCATTGCATGAGGTTTTATAGGCTCATTTATTATGTAACCATATGACACAACCTATTCTATGATATGAAGATGAAATTTTTCAATGTTCAATGAATGGATATGATTATTGTTTTAAAATATAAATGTATCATGTAATTATATTTAGTTACATAATTATAGTGTGAAACTATTTCCCAACTGCAGAAAAATGGGTCATGAATCAAAAATGTTTTCCTAATATCAATATTATTTATGATATCAATGGTCTTTTCCACACCAGATTTTTATGGCTCTCTAGTCAATAACTTTACATGATCACTTTCTATATCATTCTCAATCAGAACATGGTGGTCTTATTTTTCATCCATGTCCATCTTT
The DNA here is from genome assembly GCA_963277665.1 of Viscum album. NCBI lineage: Eukaryota > Viridiplantae > Streptophyta > Magnoliopsida > Santalales > Viscaceae > Viscum > Viscum album. The sequence continues at coordinate 901,977,969 of OY728122.1, read as the reverse complement.
TTTTTAATGTTATCCAATTTAAATTCCTATTATTTATTACATTCACATTTAATATTAATTCTTAATATGAAAATATATTAATGATCAAATTTATAATGTTGTTTTTTGAAATAAAACTTCAAATATCAAACCCTATACTATTGATATTGAGTTTAAATTGGGAGGATGCAATTTAATTAATATGAGGAGTATATAATACCCAAAACATTACACTATTTTTATTTTGGAATAAATTTATATTTTTTCATTTTTGATTTATATGAAAAACCGTTTTCAGATTATTCTACCCACAATAATATGTTCTCTTGGGTTACATTCAAGGTTGAGTTTTATCGAAAAACAATATAATATTAAAATAGTATAATTGAACATAATATATAATAGGCATTAATTAAACATTTATGAACAGTATTAAATAACATATCACAATATATGACTTTATTAATTAGATTATAAATTATTATAAACGAATATAGGAACAATGTGAATACATGGTAAATGTTTTTATAAACAATTATTATGCTACTAAATGAGTTTTGTCTTTGTAAACATTATTAGTTACTATTAATAAGTTTTTTAATTAAATACATATTATATGTTAAAAAAAATATTTTTTATATTCATCCAATATATTTTAAATGCATAATAAAATTATAAATATTGTTTTGTGCATATAAATTATATTTTTTTAAATAGCTAATTTTCCACCATTCTATTGAAAACCTATTAAAAAATGACAGATTTATATATTCAATTTGAAAAATTAAAAACATCATATTTTAAATTGGAATATTAAAAATTAACGTAGTTAAATTTTTTGTATTTATCTAATATGTTTCATGTTTTGATTAATTGTGATAAAATATTTCATTTTAATTCAAATAAACCTTTTCATCTAAAAATTATATGTTTAAAATTATATTATAAATTTTTTTAATGTATAATAAGATTAATTTTTTTTAATTTAATAGAATTTAGGTCATTGGAACCAATTTTACATTTAATATGTTTAGTAAAACGTTATACACTTTTGTACATTTACGCCTTAAAAACTTGTTTTCTGGTTTCATCAATATGATTAATTTAAAATAAACTTCCACAAATTATTATTTTTTTGAATTTTGTGAAATAGTTTCCATATTTTGAATCAATTGTTCTCAATTATGTAAATATTTTTCATTTTCCTTTTATTCATATAATTTTGTTGGAATCCTTACGTGTTAATCATGTTTTAATGAACACAAACCTCATTACTGTTAATTAATCTTGATCTTTAGTGTGAATCTTGATAATTCTCTCAAACTCACCAATATGTGCATATCATGTTTTTATAATAACAAATCTTATGGATTCTAATTACTCTTTACAAGTCTTATGCATAATCACAATTCTCTCATATATTATCTCTAATGATTAACCTTAACCCAAGTTCTGCATATCACTATCTTAGTCCAAATACAGATATTTGTCTAAGTATGGAGACACCGTGAAGGAATCACCGTGACCAGACACTGTGACCCAGACACCGTGACCAGACACCGTAACCAGACACCGTGACCAAACAGCGTGACCCAAACACCGTGACCAGACTCCGTGACCAGACACCGTGACCAGACACCGTGACCAGACACCGTGACCACTCACCGTGACCAGAAACCATGATCAGACACCGTGAAGAAGACATTGTTTCCATGATAACTTTTCCACCGTTTCTTAAGCTTTTGTCAATATTATTTTAAATGATTCTATCGGTCATATTTGTTGTTTTTAATGAAATTAATGATATTTAATGTTTGTTGTTAGTATGTCAGGAAACTGTATCTCGTACCTATGAAAAGGAAATCATTCCTATTTCCAGAGTTCGGGGAATATAAAAGAAGATTGAGCTACAGTAGAGGATATACGCGTGCTTGACATGTCTCGACACACATACTACAATACACTCGAGCTCTGTCCTGAACCGAAGAACAATACTGAGCACATATTAGAAGAAAAATTTGCACGATCCTCAAATAAGTTCCATACATGCAATCCAACACCACTGAAGAACACACAACGTATTAAGCGATCATTCTCACTTCTAAAGAAGACAAGCTGAACTACTCCACTCTGTTTTTCAACAGAAAAACCAGAGAAGGACTCTGAGGCATTCCTGCTCAATCCAACGAGTCTAGAGCTACATTGATAGTCACTGGATCCATTGTAAACTCTACACCTTTGCCTATATGATTTATTATTTACTTTTCGAGTAGTGTGTGTCATCTGCTATATTTTTACACACACACTGTCTCCTGAACATTAACTGGAGGATCTGTAAATAATCACTCAAACTCTTACATCTTTTATTTCCCAGTGGGATAGTGGTAGAGGTCATGTGTGACCTGGACAGCTGGTTTGTTGTTATTTTGTTTCCCACAAATGACAGTGGTAGAGGTCTTGGACCTGGACAGTTTTTGTAAAACTATTGTTAACCCCGATCCAGGGTGTGGATCAAATTCATATATATATTGGAGAGGACTAAGTGTCGGCTTGAGACTGAACCTCTTGTTATATCTGATGTGCATCTTTTATTAATGTTCAGTGTATACGACATATATTATATTTATTCTGCTGCTATTACTTTAAAATACAAAATTATTTTGAAGATACTTTGATAGTTAAATTAGCAAGTGTTTACACTTATTGTAAATCAGTAGATTAGTTTCAAACGTTAGTTTGATCTTGTGGTTAAACTAACTGAGACCTAATCAATCATTGAGAATATAAGTGAACATTTACAATCTGTATAAATTCACTACAGTTTAACTTATTTTATAAATCGGGGGATTTTAACTAGACAATATTTTAACAGAAATTTTAATTGGAACTCAATTCACCCCCCCCCCCCTCTTGAGTGTCCACTCCGACCAACAAATGAGTAAGTTTAGGATTATTTTAATTACAATGGTTAAGGATAGATTAGGTAATTCAAGTAAAAAATAATGTTATAACATCCAGGAAATTTAACAAAAACATATAATATTTCCACTTGGATGGTGTATTTAAACTAAAGGAATTATTAGATGAGATTTCAACCATTTGAATCTACTTTTATGATATTAATGTATTTATTATGTTATGTTCATTGAAAACTCATTTTTGTCAGATTTTTTTTAACAATGTATATGTTTTTAATATGGGGTAGTATATAAGATATGACTGACTATAAATAGATAATATAAATATAAACTGTTTACTATATCATGGTAATTTATAAATAAAATTATAAAATAAAAATTTTCTTAAATCGTGACACAATGTTGATGGATTAAGTGCTTAATTAATGGAGGAATTTAATTTTTTTCATTAAAAATAGAAAAATAAATAATTATCCAGATATTTGATGTCACCAACAAACTTTATTGAATGATTTTACATGTATTTATTGTTTTATTAGTATTTTTTTCAATTTTCTAATCGTCTCAGTTAATTTAAAAAAAATGAATATGGATAAAATTGACATAACAGATAGTTTGAAATAAATAATTTTTTATTAAACAATATAAAATATCAAAAAATATAATCATCATACAAATAATTGTGATATATATAAAAATGTGATAAATTTCTCATTTATAGGTCATTTGGAATATTATTTTAATTATATTATCCCTTAATGTATAAGATACACGATGTCATAGTAAGAGTTAAAGAACATAAATAAGTGTTTAAACAAAAATTTGAGGATTAAATATTAATATAAAATTGTCCAAAAATTATGTGATGAATATAATTACACCATTTTCACCTTAATATTGAATATTTTTTCTTAATGGATTATATTTCATGAAAATAACTTATATATTATTTAAATCATTTATAGTTACAAAATGTCATCTCTTTGTATTTAATATTATTTATTTTTCTACATAGGAAATAATCAAAGAAATCAATGAAACAAAATATCGATTTTTATTTGTAATGAAGTTTTTTAAATATATTAATTTAGTTATAATTATTATAAATTAAATATTTACCATAAAATTTTTTTCAATTCTAGAACATATTTTATTATATTAACAAATAAATAAAAAAAATAGATTTTAATAATATTTATTTTGCAGTATATTGGATTATTAAATATTTATATCTAATTATATAGATCTATAAGGCATATTAGATATCTTTGAAATAATTATATTCTAAAAACCAATTTTTTTCTTGATATATTCAATTTTAAAATAAATTAAAAGTATAAAATTGGACCATAATGTTACATTATAGAAATATTATTTTATCAAATTATTATAAAAGCATATAAATATTAATTAATTTTAAATGGTATAATATAAGGTGAATATATATTCTCCTATTAATGTATATTCCATTTTATAGTTCTTTTATCTTGAATAACATTGTTATATTTTAATATTTTAAATGTTTATAAAACTTCCCATAAACACAATTATAAAAGGGAACCCACTCCCTCAATTATTCATACCTCATTTAGCCTTCTTTATTACATAGTTAATTACAATATCTCTACCTAAAATACATATAAAAATTCTATATATTATTTTAATTCAAAATTACCAACACTAGATCCCTTAAAAGGTTATCAATAAGAAGTTTGATGAAGAAGAGGTAATTGTTTTTACTTAATCATCCATGATCATTTAATCTTCTACATCAACATTATGTGTTTTCTACATTATAATTTAATAAATATATTTCATCTATATAATTATATGTTATTATGATAATTTTACAACAATATTCAACCTTTTATACATCCTATGAAAAAACATCAACACTAATGCGTACGTACGACTTACCATCTATGCACTGTGGTGTAATCTATTTTACATCAAAACATTATTTTGATGGGTATCGTGATTGATATAATGGATATTGATAATAAATAGGACATGATATTGATTTTTTTAACATATAACAAAATTCTTGACCCATTCAATATTAATGGAATGATATCGTCGCTTTTGCAATCATATGGCCTACCATCTCCACGATGTGATGAGATTTATGTTCCATGAAATTAATTAGGGAATGATTATAAAATTATATATAACGAGTTAATATAATATCTTTGAACTTAATATAATATAAAGAAATAGATATATATGTAAAATTCATTATAAAAAAAATAAATTCCATAACATACATATGAAAATAAAATAGTAATCACCTGAATCATTGGTACTAATGGAATATTTTTAACAATATGATATAAGAAGATCATATATGATATCATAAATATGTAAATGGTTATAGAATAAATTAATAATTTTTAAAATATTATACATGAGGATAAGTCACATTCTAGTGAAATAATGTACAAGGTATGTGTTAATTTCATAAAGATAATAATATCTGTTATTGTTTATACGTAAGTATCTATGGGGGAATATTTATCATTCATGTCCATGTTTCTTAAAAATGTTTTCCAAAATATTAAAACAAATATCCTATAAATGTTTTAATTATTATTATCAATGTTATAATGTTTATAACAACATATATAATGATATATTTTATTCATTTTACAAATGATGTACTTTATGACATTATCGAAAAAATACAGATGGACTGTTTTATTATCATATACAATATGATCATAATTTTTCCTATCATGACACATTATTGTTTTAAATATTCCATTAAATTTATAAAGGATCATTTCAATTTATTAATTATTACAAAATGTACATCCTTTTAAAGAAATGATTTTATTGAAAATTATTACTTCACTAAAGAAAATTATTAAATATTGTATTTGTGTTTTCCTCAATGTAATTATCTTTAGTTGGATATTATGTTTGATTGTGGTTAATATCTTATTATTCATAATACCATATTTTACTGATATGTTTATGATTACATTGATTGTGTATATTATATTTTGATACAATTCAAGGTTTATAATGGATGTAATAACATTTTTATTCATATTTTTCATTATGAATATCTGTATGGTTTATGCTATTACATTTATGAAAGATTTCACTATATCCATACCCGTACTGAGAATATAAGGTAACCCACTTTTATGTTTTTTCCCATATTTCCATGATGTATAATATGATTTATATATAGTGTTAAAATATCAGAATATATTTTTCTATCACACTATTCACTATGTTATATTTTATCATTTCAATTATAATGTAATTTAAAAGAATGAAATATTGTTTCCAAATTGATAAACTCCTCAGTATTTTTGGATTCGAGTATTTTATTTATTGTAATATATTAAAATAATGTACAATCTCTGGGATTCTGGGGTCATTGGGTTATAATTGTATTTTATATCATTATGTTATGCCATAAATATTCATATAATATGATGTAATATAAATTTATAAAAATGTATTTTTTCTATATATTTTAAATTTTCGGTATAATCGATTAAGAATAATATCAATACATAATGATCATAGATGTCCTAGTTTAATCATTGGGTTTCATGGATATAAAATATGAATTAAAAATCCTATTAAGTATTTTTCATTATTATTAGATTTATCACATAGATAATTTTAGCATAACTTTTGCATTATGTTTATTTGTTTTAGTTGATGGCTTGTTCTAGATAGAGCCATGATAAAACTGATTGGGATTGGAACAAAAATGATTTATCTTCATAGAAGTATGATTATATAAAAGATAAATGGAGGAGTATTTTTTTAATGATCACTCAGAACTATCGTGAAATGAATTACTCTATGACTAAAAATGAAGAAATGGGAGAAAAATAAATTGTTCATTATTTCATGAGGAATGATATTCATTCCTAACTGGGATCATCTGAACCACTAACTAAAGAGTGATAGATATATTAAACATAAAAAAATATGTTATATTGTAAAATTATCATAACCTGAAAATGCTTTCAAGGAAATTTATTTATTTGAAGTATATTTAGTGTACAAGTTGATTCATATTTAGAATATTTTTCAAGAGGAATAAGTTCAATGAATTTATTGGGATCATTTGAATAGGTTATTTTTTAGTTATCTCATGTAGGGAATTCTATAAAAAGAAATGTAAATCTAGGAGATTATTTAGTATAATGTTTTAACAATTGGTAAAAATATGGAAAATTTTAGAATACGTAATGGTGTGATCCTAGTTTATTCATCATCCATATATGAAATAAATATTGATTTATTGGTGTCCCAAAATAATGTCTTTGAAATGAGTTGTACATAATAGAAATTAGTATGTATAATTAAATCATTCAACATCATCTTGATAGAAAAATTGAAAATAGACATTCCTACTATTCTCAATGTTTGGATAAGATAATGATGATGGATTCTCATGAAAACTATGATAAATTACATGTTGGAAGGTACATCATGTCACCTACATGTCCTAATTATTGGAACAAATATAAAGGGAAATTCTAGAATGGGGGGATTATGATTTTTAAATATAGAATGGATGATCATAATTATCAGTAGTCATTAATGGTGATGAATATGCAGGATTATATATTGATTTTAAGAAACGTTCCATCTAATGAACCTACCATTGTCCAATGCTTAAAATTATTTTGGAATGCACATTTCTATAATTATTAAATGAATATGAAATATTTTGATAATGATTAGCTTTAGAAAATGCTTAATCCCATAGGCAAATAGAAATCTCACTCAATCAAGACACTTAATTCATGTTTGGAGAATTATGTAGTGAAAGGTACACTTGTTATCCACTATTTATAAACTAATAGAACATTTTATTCTAGATCAACTAAATTGTTTTTATATATGTAATTTTCGATTTGTATCTCATTATCGCCTAATTGATTAGATATTCATGTAGCTATGAAAACTAATAATTTGACAAAAAATAACTTTTATAATCATTATTTTATTATTTATTTCATAATGATACATTAAATAATACCCTATATGATCACGAGGAATGGTTTTATTGGGTAATTAGGTGTATATAATAACAGAACAAAACAAAACTACAAATACAAGGAATAAAACTCCATAACATGCCCTTAATATTCCATGATCTTTTAAAAATAAACAATATAACATGGTGATACACATAATAAGGCCATGATATATATAAAATCCATAAAGGGAGTAATATAATGTAAAAATTATTAATATAATTCATTTGAATCAATATTATTTTCAAGGTAACATAAAGGGGGAGTTAATCATAAACCTTAGAATCTATGAATTAAATAATATGATAAAAAACATGTATCATTGGAATGTCATGAAAAAATAAAACAATAAATAATAATCATATTAAAAGGATAAATTTTTATGACCCAACCAATGATGGGACTAAAGACGCAACTACCCAAAGTTTGAATCAATAAGATATGGGTGGTGACAAGCATAGAAGGCATACCTAAACATTGAGTGGCGTATTCCAAACTACATGTGCGAAAATACATAATAATGTCAATGAAAACATCATAGGAATGAGTAAAATATTAATCATATCTATCAATTAAACCATGAATGCATGAATATTTAGAAAATAAAAAATTACGGAAATTTAATTATAATGCACAGGAGAATAATACCCACAAAAGATGAAATATTTCAAACGTCTTGAAAATTAAAAAGGTTGAATGAAATCCCATCTCATGAATCCCTAGCTATAATGACTATATTCTATCCAAGCACCCAGTATCCCTAATCTCCTTTGATGTCACTGTTTACCTATTTATCATCTGCATAAGACATGACATGTGTGGTCAAAGCCAATGAAGTGGTGAGTAAACACATACCCAGTAAAACACATTGAATATTGAAGAGGGGTATGTAAATGATATGACAATATCAAAAATATAATATATTGGATATATAGGTATGGACTATGGATCAACCCAAATAAAGAGTGGAGGTTTGATAATCTAAACACAAGGGGATATATGTTGCGAGGAGATATGTTACCCATTGATTCTTCACCACAAATATCTAGAGATTAGACAAGTCTAACTATGAGAAACTAAACATAGAAATCAGATGAAATTCCCCACACATATTCAACTGTCCTCTAAGGATAGAAACCAAATCCATGGTGTTGATATAGAAGTATGTATATATATATATATGCTCAGTTAGAATAATCCCAGACAATAGAGTAGGGGGATCATCATCTGATAGCTCAACCCAAGATGAATTTTATCCAACAAATCTAAAGTCAATCAATGATTACCAACATATCACACATATTTCCATAATTAACTGATCATTTCAATACATTCCATGTTATTGTACCACACTATTGAGGGGCCACAACTCATAATAGAGAACCCATTGAAGAGTACATGAAGGGGGTTTCACTCTAATGTATCTTTTGAGGACCAAAACCCATGTTGATGTAATATATATTGGTAAAACATCCATTGGGAAATTGAGCCCAATTTGATGGGGGTTCTACTATGATTTACCCATAGAGTTACCATGGAAATGATAATGGGGTGTTCCACTCTATTTTCATATGGTCTTACACCCTATGCTGATTGGGAGGGGGGTTCCACTTATAAAGATAGAAGAACCACACCAATATTGATATGGGTTTCAACTGTAAATGTCAATGTCTAACACCCTAATACTACAGGGGGTTACACTATATCTATCGAGGAATCATTCTCTACTTGATAGGTGGATTCCAATCATATGCTAATGACTCACACCATAGTACAACTAAGGGGTTAAAATCTTATCATCGAGGAAACATTCTCTATAGGATAGCTGGTACCACAAAGAAATTATTTGTAGATGAACTAAACCCATTCTGATTGAGAATATAAACTCTATTCATTGAGGACTATACTGCCCAGATTACTGGAGGGTACAACTGTATAGTCTCAGGTGGTTCTTCCTAATCACTTCTATCATTTACGGCCACATCAAAAAGTGGTGTGCTTGAAAATTTTCAAATCATAACTCCAAAGCCACAACAAAGGTCACCAACATGATCTACATTGAAGAACACTCCAGATAGGTTACTCAGTAGCCAATGAAATATTTGAAATGAAGGAGATACATAATCTTGAAGCTTCCAAAGGAGTTTAAGGTGTAAAAAGTGTGTGAGGGTACCCCCATGATGGATGGTCCCACTTCACATCCTGTTCATATCCCTACCCATAATGTGCCTCCATTCCATGTTGTATTACACAACCTTTATGTGGATTACATGGATTTTACAAAATAACAGGGGTCATGTTGGGATATAATGGTTGTGTCAATGTACCATACCACATATCTGTGTACCGTACCTCATGTCTATGTGCACGAGTACACATCCATTTACCTACTCATTTACATAAATATTTTTTCCCACCCTTGTGATCTTCTATAAGGGTTATACAACTAGGGATGGGGTACATATAATTTTGGAGAGCTAACAAACAATTTGACCATTTTGTTTAATAGAACATTAATGGTCACCATAGAGGGGGCCCCTGTAACACCCCGAGCTTCCACGATACGCATCTCTTTCAATAATGCAATAGCTTGCATTGTACGCAAGTTCGAGTTCTAAAACACCGCGACTAATCAAAGTTGCCGTTATGAATAGTAATAACCACTTTTTGAAATTATAGAAAATTTATATTTTAAAAACGGAATTCATTTTTGTATTCCTAATATTGAAATTAGCCTATGTTGAATTTTTTGTAATTTTCTGAGAACTTCAAAATTTTTATGAATAGTGAAAAATACTTAAAACAACTTTTTTAATCAAAACAATTTATAGTGATAAGTTATACTATTGAGTGGTTTTAAAGTATAATTAGAATATATTTTTACCATGTTATCCAATGGTGTTCATTATAATTAATTTCACTTTGAAATTGGACATAAACAATTGCCAATCTTTTGATATAAATTGTTTCTTAAAAACACGCTATTTGTTGTGACAACGGGAATTAATTATAAAATTAATTAATGAAACTTATATTTTTGGAATTTTGTAAATAGACATCATTTTAAAATTCGGAATATCAATTATATATTAGGGTGAAATTTTGGCATTGTTCTGAAAAACTTCAATTTTTGATGAATAGTGAAACCACTAAGTGGTAGTTAAATAACTGATTTTTAGTTAAATTAAATATTACCACTTCTGTGTTTTGAATTTCAAAAATCTGATATACATGATTTTCATTATGATGTAAAATGTGGTTCAATGAGATTAAAATAATTTTTGGTGAATAGTAACTTTTATGTTCTTAATTGCGATTAGTGGTAATTAGGGTAGTTTAAGGTAAAAATAATGTTTTAATAATATGAGATGAGCTTGACACATGTCCTACCCTCATTGGATTTTCCATGGCCGACCCATACAATCCATGGGTCAACTTGGGGACCCCATGGATCCACTTTAGTTGGAAAATGACATAAATATCTTTTATTTAATGTTAAAGTAAAAAATGACACAAACATTAAATGTTTTACTAAAACAATTTTTACATGGGGTTATACAAGTCATATTTTTTACTATAAATATTCATTGGAAAGATAAAACGATTTCCTACATCATAGTATTTTTTTTATAATTTCTAGACATTAAATAAAGTAAATTATTTATGACATCATTATGATGTAGTGATGACCTCATTATTTAACGATTTTAATAAAATGAAAATATATTGTAAAATCCAAGGCTTAAACTTGTTCAAAGACTATTGAATGGGTAGATTTCGAACCCGTATCACCTTATCCTCGAATTATATAATTGTGGGACCTTTAGAATCCGAAAAGCATTGTATAATAATGTAAACTTTCCTTACTTTCCAAGAGTGCCCCTCCTCTCCCCTTATAAAAGGCCCCCACCTCTACCACCACATTCACACTTTCAAGCCATTTGGCTCGGCCAAACTCTGCCCAAATACTCTCCCAACTTCCCTTCCTTACTCCTAGAAGCCTCACATTGGGCAGAATACTTCCCAATGAAGCCTTTGACTCAAATCAAAAGAGTTACCCGATTTAAAGGTAATGTCTTCTCTTATGTTATTTTGTTTTATTTTTCTTCTCGAACCCCATAAACTCTTTTTATTCATTTCTTTTGTAACAACACCAGTATCCTCAATAAACTAGGATTTTGTTATAAGAATTATTCGAGCTACACTTACACACACCTACATATAATGGTTAAAGAACATACGGTTTCTGTGGATGGCGAATTTCTGCCTAACAAAACGATGATTGTTCAACACTCATATAACACCTTCAAAGGTGGTCATTAAAATGTCACTATATTTATATATGATATATAATTTGTTTATGTTTTACTTATGCTTCTTTATTTCTCATTTATGGAATACTTTATGATTTCCATTATGGGTAAACGCGATAATTGCATTTTAGGATGTGCGGACTACCGCCCCCTCAAAGTGATTTGAATCGTTAATGCCATATGTGGGATGTATAAAGGATGGATTAAATGGTATTATAAATTATATTATACTGGAATTATATTATAAATTTATATCATTATGATTTCATTCAATTAAATACAAAATAGAAATGAAAGTAGCGTTCATGCGTACGTACGGCTTACCGTCTCCATGAACGGTGCATTTCATTTCATACATCTAAATGTTACGTAATATTATGAATGAATGTATATACTGGATATATATGATATATATGATATCTAAATCATGAATATAATTTTAGATATAATGGATATTTCACCACATGAACAACTTGTAATTAGAAGAAGTTTATTTTTGACTCAAGTACCAAAGATCGACAAAACGACCGTTATTAACTTAAATAATTACATAATGTTCATACCATTGTAATAAGTGATATTAAAAGGATAATGAAATTGAAAATGGTTCTCAATAAGGTATATATTATCTCTAGTTTATTATTCAGGAGGTTAAAGAACGGTTGAGTCAAGTCAGACACGAGGTAAGGGAATTTCTTAACCCAACTTCCATTCTTTGGGTTAATCTCCTACTTTCAAATTATGTCATGATATTATTATGTCTTATTTTTTATTTTTTACTTTCTTTATGTGTACCCATAGTGAATACACATAATAGATCTATTTTATTTTAAAAAGGATCTTTTTAAGGACTTCGTCTCAATCTCCTTTCATTGAGACATATTTTGTTTTATACAGTGTATAAACCCCTTTGACTTTTACGTTTATTCAAAAGGAATATTTTTTTATATGAAGCGTTTTACTAAACGACAAAAAGGGAATGTTTTTTTTCTTTCTGTACATATGCGGCGACAACGAATTATCCGCCGCCGTGACCATTATTTGAGTTTCGTCTTCCTCTACAAGCCATCACATTTTTTTAATGAAAAATAAATACAAAGTTTTAAAATTCTTTTATTTTGGTATTGAAAATGGTTTTGAAAGCATTTTTATATCAATGTGTTGTATAGATATCTTGTGATTGAAATGTGTAAATGTTATGTTTCCATTATACAGGTTTTATGTCATACAATTATGTTATGGTTTCTGATATGTTTAAACCTATTCATATGAGGAATGCATTGGACTTAATAAGTGACGGGTGGAGCCCACTATAGCTCCTCGATGCATCGGTAGGTTTCATGAGACAAATAGACGTGGAATTGGCTGAGTCCCTTTCCCAATTTGATTTATGGTTTTGGCCGAAGCCTTAATCATTTTAGACGTCTTGACCAAGGCCATGACAAAATGTTTCAGAATGTCTGGCATTATGCATTCCATCATTCTGAAAGTGGTTATTGATATTGCATGTGATTATTCGACCAGTAGAATATCCATGTGAAGTAGTAAATGAATTATCTCATTTTATTTTTCCCATATTATGTTGGTGTTCACGTTTAAAAGTCTTTTGTTTTAGTTATACATTGCCTTAAATGTTTATGTTTATTTATGAAAGCTTCCGCAATATTTTTATCCTTACTGAGCATCTGAGCCCACCCCTTTCAATGTTTTAATATTTTCTAGGATGTGAAGAAGTATTTTATGAATGACCTACAGGGATAGTCAGAAGAGGATATGAGTGTGGACTATGTAGACTTTGTTATTAGTTTTTCACTTTATGATGTAATGTAAGACTTATGAATGTATCTAGTGTTTCCAAGGCTACTAAACTAATCGGTCTTCCGAGACTTGATCTTTTGTGATCATGCCAATGTTACGAGGTAACGCACCGGCTCCAGGTAGCTGGGGTCGGGGCGTTACAGTTGGTATCAAAGGATGTTTAGTACAAACCTTGGAAGCTAGATTTAGACAAACTCTGGTTAGAGAACGTAGACCTAAGATGAACTTTGAGGATTAGTATAGAAGAACTTCCTATAATTATGGTATTATAGAGATTTTGTGAGTTTTCCGAGAAATACATCCCTGTATGGATACAAGCAGGTAGAGGTGGCTCTGGCACAGATGGACCCAGGGGTAAAACCCGAAAACACCGCTTTGATCTAGACTTGAACGGGAACTGGTGCACGACAATGGGCCTTGCTGAACTCCTGGTTACGACACTCCCGGGGGATATGCTTAGGATAATTCTCATTTCTTTACAAACCACTATGAAGGGTTATGATTATATACTTCATCAAAGAAAACATTTTTTGGATTATATCCATAAATAGTTCAATTTATGTTAAGTATCTTACAAGTATGAAATTATGTATTTTGATTCATAAACTAATATAGTTTATGCCATTGTTTAGAAATGGATCCTAGTGGACGGAATGGAAACTGTATCAATGCACGCACTCCGTGCAGGGATTTCCCTCCTGCTCAAGATAATTATTGTGGAGCTGGAGATACAACTGGTGCTGATCAACTTATTACCATACTGGGACAAGTCACTCAGGTTATGAATAATAACCTTACTCATATGGATCACCCTGATCCACAACGTGGAGGATCATTGTTAGACCGCTTCGTGAGGCAACAACCACCAACATTTAATGGGGGTACAAATCCATTATTAGCTGATCAATGGATAAATTCCTTAGAGAAAATATTCCACACCTTGGGGAGTAGAGAAAGGTAGAAGGTTATCATGGCTGTTTATCGCCTCACTAGAGATGCCGATCAGTGGTGGTCGCTGATTCAAAACACAAAGGAAGATGGTGACGTATCGAATATGGAATGGAGGGAGTTCAAAGATATTTTCCTAGAAAAATACTATCCTCGTGACCATCGAGCAGATATGGAAAGACAATTTTTGAGTCTGAGAAAAAAGGAGGAAGAGAATGTCGCAAAGTATGAGGACAACTTTACAAGGTTAGCGAGGCATGCTGCAGATTATATACGTAACCCAAGGAGTAAGATTGATCGTTTCTATGATGGGTTAAAACCATTTCTCGGTCGAGCATTAGTCTCACAATCTTTCTCGTCATACGAAGATATTGTCTAATGTGCTATCAAGACAAAAAATGAATTCTCTATGTCTTATGACAACAAAGTAAAGCAAGAGAAGAAGAGAACTATGGAACAAGAGACAGATAAAGGGAAAAAGGGAAAGAAGGATTTTCCATTATGTGATAATTGTAGGAAGAATCACCCTGGTACATGCCTAAAAGGAATCAGAGTTTGTTATAAATGTGGAGAAAAAGGTCACCAGGCACGTGATTGCAAGGGAAAGAAACAAGCTATCAATGTTGAATGCTACAATTGTAGGGAAATGGGGCATTATGAAAATGAATGTCCTAAGCGTCAGGAAAACATACCTCAGAAAAGGCCAAGAGATCAAGGCCAAGCTTATGATCTTACTACAGATGAAGTTGAATAATTATTGTATTTGTGTTTTTGGACTCAAGAACTAGATTATGGTTATAAGAATAATGTGATATATATAAGGATTGTACTGCAGTACATGTTTTTTTCATTATGGTTTTAATATGATTAAGGTAATCATATTTTTAGTATGTGACAATAAGAGAAAATTTACTTTGTTTGGGGAATCTGATAAATTGATTTTGGAATTAAGAGACCTTTTAGAGAATGTATGGACAGAGGTATTTTGGATAACTATAAAGGTTGGAATGGATTAAGTTGATCTTTGGATAGTATTGTTTAAGGTAAAAACATTTCTGAAGATTATTTTTGGAATATTATAATACTATAGTTTTAGGAAAAGGACAACCTACAGGGTGGGGCATAACCCGTCGCGTCGGACCAAGCTGCCGGAATCGAACCCACAACCATAGTGTGACAGGCCTTTATTTCCTACCACTAGCCTACAGGAAGTCCCTGGTTATTACAATATAATTTTACTAATCTAAATGGTATGTGTTAACATTTGGAACCTTATACAATTAGGATAAGTATAATATTTTTGAGTTCTATTATATTTTTGAGTGAAAGATGAGTTGAAGGTTGAAACTCTAATTGTCAAGCATAAATATATATATACCTATCTCTTATTCAATGAATAAATTAATTCTTAAATTTTAGTAAAGGGATATTAAAACAAAAAATGTGTTATCCTAATACCTTATGTCTTGTTGAACTGATGATATTTTAAATCAACATAGATTGAAGTCTTTGAGGCCCTCAATTTGACAGTTGATTGTGATTGATGACCTCAATCACTCCCTACAAATATTTACGTTTTTCCTCCAATTATTTGTCTCTAATTGCCACCAATGTTCTCCTTATCGAGATCATAATTTGGTGGTGAATTTCTTATTTCCATTTCCCTATTATTAAGGCTAAATTTTATTAACCTTATTTCCGATGTGGGTTTTCCACAAAGGTATTTTCTATTTTCAACCTTTTATTTTCAAAGAAAAATATCAAATTGCGAGGACGCGATTTATTGAAGGAGGGGATAATGTAACACCCCGAGCTTCCACGATACGCCTCTCTTTCAATAATGCAATAGCTTGCATTGTACGCAAGTTCGAGTTCTAAAACACTGCGACTAATCAAAGTAGCTGTTATGAATAGTAATAAACACTTTTTGAAATTATAGAAAATTTATATTTCAAAACGGAATTCATTTTTGTATTCCTAATATTGAAATTAGCCTATGTTGAATTTTTTGTAATTTTCTAAGAAGTTCAAAATTTTTATGAATAGTGAAAAATACTTAAAACAACTTTTTTAATCAAAATAATTTATAGTTATAAGTTATACTATTGAGTGGTTTTAAAGTATAATTAGAATATATTTTTACCATGTTATCCAATGGTGTTCATTATAATTAATTTCACTTTGAAATTGGACATAAACAATTGCCAATCTTTTGATATAAATTATTTCTTAAAAACACACTATTTGTTGTGACAACAGGAATTAATTATAAAATTAATTAATGCAACTTATATTTTTGGAATTTTGTAAATAGGCATAATTTTTGAATTTTGAATATCAATTATAGCTTAGGGTGAAATTTTGGCATTGTTCTGAAAAACTTCAATATTTGATGAATAGTGAAACCACAAAGTGGTAGTTAAATAATTGATATTTAGTTTAAATGCAATATTACCACTTCTGTGTTTTGAATTTCAAAAATCTGATATACATGATTGTCATTAGGATGTGAAATGTGGTTCAATGAGATTAAAATAATTTTTGGTGAATAGTAACTTTTATGTTCTTAATCGCGATTAGTGGTAATTAGGGTAGTTTAATGTAAAATTAATGTTTTAATAATATGAGATGAGATTTACACATGTCCTACCCTCATTGGATGTTCCATGGCCGACCAAGAAAATCCATGGGGGAACTTGGGGACCCCATGGAGCCACTTTAGTTGGAAAATGACATAAATATCTTTTATTTAATGTTAAAGTAAAAAATGACACAAACATTAAATGTTTTACTAAAACAATTTTTACATGGGGTTATACAAGTCATATTTTTGGCTTTAGATATTCATTGGAATGATAAAAAGATTTCCTACATCATAGTATTTTTTTTATAATTTTTAGACATTAAATAAAGGAAATTATTTATGATATCATTATGATGCAGCGATGACCTCATTATTTAACGATTTTAATAAAATGAAAATCTAATGTAAAATCCAAGGCTTAAACATGTCCAAAGACTATTGGATGGGTATATTTCGAACCCTTATCACCTTATCCTCGAATTATATAAGTGTGGGACCTTTAGAATCCGAAAATCATTGTATAATAATGTAAACTTTCTTTACTTTCCAAGAGTGCCCCTCCTCTCCACTTATAAAAGGACCCCACCTCTACCACCCCATTCACACTTTCAATCCATTTGGCTCGGCCAACCTCTGCCCAAATACTCTCCCAACTTCCCTCCCTTACTCCTAGAAGCCTCAATTTGGGCAGAATACTTCCCAAGGAAGCCTTTGGCTCAAATGAAAAGAGTTACCTGATTTAAAGGTAATGTCTTCTCTTATGTTATTTTGTTTTATTTTTCTTCTCCAACCCCATAAACTCTTTTTATTAATTTCTTTTGTAACAACACCAGTATCCTCAATATACTAGGATGTCGTTATAAGAAGTATTCGAGATAAAATTACACACAACTATATCTAATGGTTAAAGAACATACGGTTTCCGTGGATGGCGAATTTCTGCCTCACGAAACGATGATTGTTCAACACTCATATAACACCTTCAAAGGTGGTCATTAAGATGTCACTATATTTATATATGATATATAATATGTTTATGATTTACTTATGCTTCTGTAGTTCTCATTTATGTAATAATTTATGATTTCCATTATGTGTAAACACGATAATTTCATTTTTGGAAGTGTGGACTACCGTCCCCTCAAAGTGATTTGAATCGTTAATTCCATATGTAGGATGTATAAAGGATGGAGTAAATGGTATTATACAATATATTATACTGGAATTATATTATACATTTATATCATTATTATTTCATTCCATTAAATACGAAATAGAAATGAAAGTAGCGTTCATGCGTACGTACGGCTTACCGTCTCCATGAACGGTGCATTTCATTTCTTACCTCTAAATGTTACGTAATATTATGAATGAATGTATATACTGGATATATATGACATATATGATATCTACATCATGAATATAATTCTAGATATAATGGATATTTCACCACATGAACAACTTGTAATTATAAGAAGTTTATTGTTGACTCAAGTACCAAAGATCGACAAAACGACCGTAATTAACTTAAATAATTACATAATGTTCATACCATTGTAATAATTGATATAAAAAGGATAAGGAAATTGAAAATGGTTTTTAATAAGGTATATATTAACTCTAGTTTATTATTCAGGAGGTTAAAGAACGGTTGAGTCAAGTCAGACACGAGGTAAGGGAATTTCTTAACCCAACTTCCATTCTTTGGGTTAATCTCCTACTTTCAAATTATGTCATGATATTATTATGTCTTATTTTGTATTTTTACTTTCTTTATGTGTAACCATAGTGAATACACATAATAGATCTATTTTATTTTAAAAATGATCTTTTTATGGACTTCGTCTCAATCTCCTTTCATTGAGGCATATTTTTTTTTATACGGTGTATAAACCCATTTGACTTTTACGTTTATTCAAAAGGAATCTTTTTTTATACGAAGCGTTTTACTAAATGAAAAAAAGGGAATGTTTTTTTCTTTCCATACATATGCGGTGACAACGACTTCTCCACCGCCGTGACCATTATTTGAGTTTCGGATTCCTCTACAAGCCATCACATTTTTTTAATGAAAAATAAATACAAAGTTTTAACTTTCTTTTATTTTGGTATTGAAAATGGTTTTGAAAGCATTATTATATCAATGTGTTGCATTGATATCTTGTGATTGAAATGTGGAAATGTTATGTTTCCTTTATGCATGTTTTATGTGATACAATTATGTTATGGTTTATGATATGTTTAAACCTATTCATATGAGGAATGCATAGGAGTTAATAAGTGACGGGGGGAGCCCGCTATAGCTCCTCGATGCATCGGTAGGTCTCATGAGACAACTAGACATGGAATTGGCCGAGGCCCTTTCCCAATTTGATTTATGGTTTTGTCTGAGGCCTTAATCATTTTAGACGTCTTGGCCGAGGCCTTGACAAAATGTTTCAGAATGTCTGGCATTATGCATTCCATCATTATGAAAGTGGTTATTGATATTGCATGTGATTATTCGACCAGTAGAGTATCCATGTGAAGTAGTAGATGGGATTATCTCATTTTATTTTTACCATATTATGTTGATGTTCAAGTTTAAAAGGCTTTTGTTTTTGTTATACATTGCCTTAAATGTTTATGTTTATTTATGAAAGCTTCCGCAATATTATTATCCTTACTGAGCATCTGAGCTCACCCCTTTCAATGTTTTAATATTTTCCAGGATGTGAAGAAGTATTTTATGAATGACCTACTGGGATAGTCAGAAGAGGATATGAGTGTGGACTATGGAGGCTTTGTTATTTGTTTTTCACTTTATGATGTAATATAAGACTTATGAATGTATCTAGTGTTTCCAAGGCTACTAAACTAATCGGTCTTTCGAGACATGATCTTTTGTGATCATGCCAATGTTACGAGGTAACGCACCGGCTCTGGGTAGCTGGGGTCGGGGCGTTACAGCCCCAATGTGATTATCATTTTACATGGCTTGTATTTTTGATTTTCTATTGGATTTGAAGATCCTAAAAACCACTTCTTTCACTTTAAATATTGTCTCAACACATCTAACATGGTCCAATATCTGGATGAAAAAATGGATATATCCAAAAATAGTAGTCATCAGCCATTGTTCATTAGAAATTAACCTTCATTCATCCACATGGGATCATTTACTGAACCACACGCCACCATGATGTCCACCTTCGAATAATTGATCTCAAATTACTGAAACAAACATTAATTACTCATAATAATAGAGATATGGTCTTAGATCATCTATTCATTCTTGGAACATGATTTCATCATGGATATGGGGGTATGATAGGGCTCGGTACTACCCAGAAAAGTCAAAATGGGACTATGTGGTCCAAATAGTAACGAATGTGAAGCAATGTGAGAAAAAAAACCAATGGTTTATAAATAAGTTTCCATGTTTTATTGTTTGGTGATCATTAAAACAAATCTACAGTTAGAAAAAAATTAAAAAAACATGTTTCTATATCTAGGAAAATAAAATCCTCCAACAATTGATTCATATCGATGAGCTAGGATAAATCGGCTTAAAAAATTTAATTAAAGGTTGTAAATAAATCAACTGATAGTTATATATCGATTATGTATCAGCAATTTATGAATAAGATTTAACTCAATGATCTAGAGAAGCTATTGTTTTTACTACATCCTGATATGATCTGATCTAACATTTTTTCCTCTTTTGATGGGATCGTCTAATGCAGATGTAAGGGATATCACTGAAATTATCCAAGGTTTTATACAGGTTTACCAGGAGAATTCATCCTTCAAATTATCTTATAGATCATTTCAATACATAAATTTTAATTAATTAATTAATTTAATAAATAATAAAATCACCAAACTTACCACCAAGGATCGAGGACTCTGAACACACAATTTTGAACCATTTAATGATGTTCCTAGTGTAAAAATCGCATTCCAGACTCAACAATTCCCTAGTATTTCTCATCTATCCTTCGTATAATTATTTAACACATTATATGTATGAATATACATGTGAGAAATATAAATATATTTATTATATTTATAAATATAATTTCACGCACACCGGGGATCAGAATCACATGTCGTCTCAACAACTATAAATGATATATATATAGAAATTTTTCAAAGTCATAAATGGAAATCCACTGGTCTCTAAATAATTTTCTATATCTCTATTTTTAATTATGTAAAGAAAAAAAACATGGAATGTTGAGCCTGCACATTTCGTTTTCACTATAAGGATCTATCTTCCACGATCCCATGCTGCCACAACATTTGGACCAAGGGGATGGTATGTCATTGTTTGTTCCTATCCTAACCATCCCCAATTTCCACTAGCTGCTCTGCAATGGTGGCTCCACCGTTGATGTTTATTTCTACCCATTTGATATTGTTCATGGTTTAAAGAACATATATCCTCATTTTAGACACACATAAGATACCATTCACCCAATCTATTTTTGGGGGTAGTGAGAGGTGGTAAGGAACCTCAGTAGCCCTAGGCATAATCTTGAACGACCTGATGAACCTTAAGGATAAAATCTCTCCCTAAAAATACCTCCACAACCATTGTTTTGGGGAGTTTATCAAGATAATATGGAATCTATTTTAAATGTATAATGTTCTAAATTCTTGATTTCTGTGTAATTTCTATATCCATGTGGACGTCCTCATCAGTTCATGGATGACATGAATTTCAAAATAATCAATTGTACCATATCAAGGCCCACAAGTGATTCTACACAGATATCTATCCCACGAATTGGTCGCCAACATGGTATACATTTTAGTTCCTATAGAGGTATGATGACACTGGTAGAGTGGTAGATGGTTCTACATGGAAGCTCATACAATGTCTGGTGACCCTCTTATCTTCAGTCATTGTATAAAATTCAACACCTAAGCATATCCTCCAACACCATAATTGTTTTGTAGTCATCCCATTAGTGTATCGGTGAAGGTTTGTAATCATGGCTATATGAGTAATGAATTACTCCAACGTGAATCTCCACAATCATGAAAAACCCCATTTGTCATTTTTATAGATAATTATAGAGGGAACCCCATGAAGGGATATAATCCCCCATACATGTAGCTAGACCATAAACAACATCATAATCTACTCCGTAATAGATTGTTTTTTTAATCGAATTTTGAGTTATTCAACTATCACCGAGATAGAGTATTGGCCATTTATGGTCTGCAGAATCCTTATCACAATGTCCAAGGATATTCAGTCACATTTTCACTCTAAGATCTCAAGTGGCTATTACAAAATTTTTATAACATTGTGTGCAACATCCAACTGCTAACAAGTGATACACTGGAGTCAAAATAATCCAGTATCCATCTCATTCTAGACAACCAAAACTGGAACTAAAGGACTCTTTACAACATTACCACATCGGGATGTACCTCTAGTGCTGAAGTGTTTAACTCTTGAATCAACCCCTACCACAATGTGACCAGAACAACTTTCTTCCCTTAGAACACAGTAATGTTATTTTATCCTTCATAATTTACATATTGATGTTGTTTGTGTATATATATTTACTTAATAAATAAATGTATATGTCTCCCTACTAATTGTGTATCACATGCATGAGGAGAGGATGTGTAAACATCATCATCTACAAATTTTTTTTAACCTGATGCTCTACTATAGTAATATGTATGGAGGCTATCTACTCTAACTAATCCCACACTATGAATCAATGGGAGTTACATAAAACTATAATATTATAAAATACATCCCTTCCCTATATTATATAATATCATGATGTAATATTTTTATTTTAACTCCAACATCATCATTTTCTCTGGTTTTGTTCCCTCTATGTGAATACATGCATGAGACTCTGGTGGTTTGAGTAAACAACAAATTACACCCCAAGAAGGTTGTGCCTCTACATCCTCAGGAAAAATATAACTGCTTCTAGCTCTAGTTTGTGAGTTGTGTTGTTCTTATCACAAGGTAACAGCATTCTAAACCCATATACTATTTCATCCTAGACTACATCAATACCAAGCTGATCATAGCATCAGAGGAATTATAATTCCATATGAACTACTATCCTTCCTTGGTATGTTTCATAATTGGATAACTCATGAGGCTCATCCTCAACACCTCAATGTCCCTATGTCACCTCTCATATCAAGTATGTGGATACCCTTCCTACTTGAGGGTGGTCAAATGTGCTAAAATTCTGGAGATTAATATCCCAAACCTATATATTAACCCAAAATGACAATGAAGATATGCACCTATGTTATGTGCTTGGGTAGATCTCATGAAAACACAATATCAGTCATCTCGGGTTCCATTTCCAAACAATCCATAGAAATTACATTCAATTAAAGGTTAACCTTATGAATCTCGTACTATCAGTTCTTATAGTTTTCGATAATGTTAGTGCTCTCGATAAAAATATTGGACCATCGTCAAGGGAATTTCATTATCCCCTTATGATATAGAGTAGTCAAGTATATCATGGATAAGGAAAACATATTACTAGTATATGTAGGGATACAATACATATTTTTTAGAATACATGAACATTTTAGGATAATTCTTGACATAAAATGTCATTACTAGGAACACATACAGTCTGTAACGACATTATAATTCCAAAATTGGAATATAAGCCACTACAAGAGAATCGTCATTTATCGGCAGTTATTTTTGCGTTTGGCGGCTGTTTAAACCGCCCCAACATGGTTTGGCTGCGGTTTATGTAAAACTCCGCCTAATACGGTGTCACCATTCTATTAGCAGCGTTTATTTCCATTTTGTGTCGTTTTAATGAAAGCATCGTAGCTGCTTCATTTTGTGGAGGTTTTATTGACTTTAGCAGAGGTTTTTACGAGCCCGTTACTTCAGCTTATTCACTGCGGTTATAACCTCCGTGAAAAAACTCAAATCCAGTGTCCGTAAAACCACCGATGAAGTCACGAGAACCACCGCAGAATGAGAACCTACGATGTGACTTTGTAGCGGCAGTTAACACCACCGCGAAACGTAATTTTTTTTAAATATTGTGGTGGTTTTCACCATTTAGCGGCGGTTTAAACCACTGCCAATGTACATTTCGTGGCGGTTTAAACGGCCACTAAAAGATGACCAGAAAAAAATTGCTTCTGATGCACCACTACTCTGAAAGACAAATCAAACCAGAAACACCATATTGTACTTACCAAAAAAACAAGAAACATCAACCTTGGTAATTGATATAGAATAAATTGAATAAAATAAGTAAACATTGACATGCTATATAAGAATGAACCATATTGTACATACCAACATACAACAAGAAACATCAACCTACGAAATCAGTATAGAATAAATTGAAAAAATATATATGATAGAATCAACTATAAAACATAGGTCCATTATTTGACTACTCTCCAAACATACATCTAGTCGATCCTTCTTGACCCCCCATAATAAATATCACTTGAAAATGAATCATTAGATCTACATGTGTGTCGGTGTTCCCATATAGAGAGTGAGCATAAAACACAGTTAGATTTACCATGTGTGGGCCTCCTACTTGGTTTAGTATCCCAAATATACCATCCCCACACACATCTACTATACCAAGTTTCTTAGAGAAGCTCGTGTGTTAGCCTCACTCAATACCTTATTGTGCACTTTTATGTAACCCAACTAATCCTATATTATATTATTTATTAAAAAAATCATTATACACAAAACAATTATGTCCTATTTGATCATAATTTAAAATAATTATTGAGATAAATTAAAGTAATCACCTTCTAAACCTGGTAGGATGACTCTAAAATTCATTATAGATGTCATTTCAACACAATTTTAATCTATGATGAATCATGTCACATTACCTTAAAATGCATGCCTTCAATTATATTGTATTTTATTCCTCTTAACAAGGATACCATATATTCCCCTCCGAGGTTCAATCCCAACATCAAAAAACATGCTATTATTCTTATGCGATAAGAATAATATGAACCACATTTACAAAATACCATAGTTAAAGACTCTAGTATTAGATTCATTATATAGTACTTAATTTTATATACCCCTCCTAGTATCACAATATCATATCCACCTTCAAGTTGTATGCCCCATCCCCTTAAGATTTCATCCATTATCATCATTCCAACATATATGATATTGAAAAAAAAATATGGTCCCTCTAATAGGTGTAATCCACAACCATACATTCTCCAAATTATTCATTGAAGACCAAGATGAAACTGAAATGGAAACTCATGATAAAATCAAACACTATCTATTTCTAGGAACCTTTCACAAAGTGTTCCCCTTCACAACAATGTAAAAAACTACAACATCTGTGTATGGAAAAAAATTCTAACTATGTGGCCTTAAATAAATGAATCATAAACATGTATTATATGTATGATTAACCTAAAAATCATTTATTTTCTTATCTACATAGATTCATAGAGATCATAAGAATAAGGATAACTCATTAAACACAATTATTTTGATATTATTCACTAAAATATCATAAATCTTTAAGAGAATCCAATAATTCAAATGATTCCACCTAATGAATATTTGATGATTCCAAATTCTCACACCTTTTACCAATACCTATTTTGAAGAATCTATAGTATATGAATCACTAGTGAACACATTTCATTGTAATTTAGTTCTAAATGGACATCCATAACAAATATTCATATACATGGAATCACATTGGAGGTTCTCATCAGAAAATAGATATCCTAATGTTAATCCATTAATAGGAAATTGGATTGATAAAATATGAACTCTTACATTTGATTATGTATTGATGGGTTTCTTCATTGTGTTTCCTTTTTAATACCTTCATCACATCCTTCAATTAAAATTAAATCACCAAATGCCCCAATTATGTTCAGGACCAAAAACAAGCTGATAGTACCCATAAGGAACATAATGGTGAGGCATAAAAACAATTGTTATGTCATACATAGGACTAAATTTCTACGAATATATGTTCCCCATACCTCGAAATACATTGTCTCTTACCCTGGTAAAATTAGTGCATGATGGTTCACAAATTATTTCAGGAATACCATCTAAATCGATCTATCCTGAAATTATATGACACTCATGGTAATCTATAGGGAATAATGCCCCACAGGTTGTCCAACTAAAAATATTCTATGGCAAAACCATAGGTCCATAATTTCACATCCAACCTTTTTGTATCCATTCAATAGATAATGAGAACATGTTATTCTATTATCATATTGATTTAGATAAATATGTCCACCATAAAGTGGAAATCACCATAGAACATCATTATGAGTATCATGTTCACTATAGTCATTTTTATTAACATGTGACCTTGAGTACTCATGATGATATATAGGGTGTTTTTCCCTATTGTCTATACTCAAGTATCTAAATGTTGATCCCCCTGGGGATATCCAACCACTGACACTGATGTCTATATTTATACCCCTACTAGATTAAACACCCTTCAGGGCCATTAGAATAACAAGACAATATACTAGGGATGGATCCACTACCCCCTCAACACTAAAAAAATAGTAAAACCATGTCAACATAAGAGAATATTACATACTTTAAATTCAAAATAGTATAACATGTGAAATGACCCAATTTGTTCAACACATCAATAAGGGGTTTAACTCATATTCATCCAATATAATGACTACCAACTCAAAAACAGGACTAAATGGAATGATGTATACCACATTCGAGAAATCAAGACATAAAAAGAAACATAAAAAATAAGTAATACGCCTAAAAGGAAACATGAGAAATCAAGGAAATTTTCGGACATGAAAATGTTTGGTGGAAACTATGTTCCACAAATCTTACATATACAAACCAATTATTCGAATATTTTTTCAACACATGAAGAATAAAACTACTCATAGTCTGATGATGCATCGTCACCCTCACCACCTTCAACACCACTTTCTGCTGTCACCTGTAAGAACATTATATTGAAAATTAAATATGGTTGCATGTTTATATTAAAACATAAAACCAATGAAAGTTACAAAACTAAATGATTTTTATTATTTTTGATTTACCTACATACCACTAGTCTATGCACTACCACCGGGGGAATGTTTTCTCATATGCTGACTTATTTCAATCAACTCCTTCTGCAAAGCAGATATCTGATCCCCCTCTTGGTGAACTGTGTTTCGTAGAGAAACAATCTATTTCTGAGCATATCCGGGTATGATCTGACTAAAGCCAGGAGTAGATGCATCTTCAATCCCTGGTGGCCTATTAAAAATATCATATGGTACGGGTCCCAAACCTATCCCATACACTCTACCAGGATGCCCCTTTCCAAGGACTTTAGCAACCGGGTCATCCTGGGAGACCGAGTAGGACTGCACATGATTTACATACCATATGTCACAACCCGTCCTCGGGGCCCGTGTCGTGACTACCCCAAGCCCGCCTTCCATAGGCCAGGGGCTGGCGACTAGCACCAAGGCGTAAAATTCCAGTAAACAGGGAAGGCATTGCCTTTATAAGTAACAACCACACAGAGTCAGCAAGCGGAAAGTAAAGTGCAGAAAAGTAAAGGGGGCCGGAAATACAAGCCCAACTGTAAAGTACAACTGAAAAGTAAAGTACAGCAACTGAAGAAAAGACGGCGGCCTCGTGTCGTCCACTGGAAATCCCACCTGAAGGGTGGGTACAGATAGCCTCCAGGCTCCTCGGGTCCCACGTCCGCTCCGAGCACGTCCCGCCCAGTGGTCCACCTCCAGGTACCGTCCTGCTCCACGACCCAACCGTGATCAGCGCTGTCCGTCGTCTGCAACCAACACAACAAGGTGCGGGCATAGCCCGTGCAGGGGTGAGTACAACTACTCAGTAAGGACCCCGAGACCCCCGAAGGTCTCCCGAAATCCACAAAGGATATAGCACAAAAGAAAGATGCAATCACGAAGTAACATCTGACTCGACTTAGGTATATGCCCATACATATACCTAAGTCCCCAATTCTAGCTCTGCTCACGAGCTCAAGAACAACTCAATCCACAAAGGAAAGCAAGACTCAAATCCACAAGGAGAGTAAACAGTAAAATCCACATAGGATAGTTCAACACAATCCACAAAGGAGAGTAACAGTAAAATCCACATAGGATAGTTCAACACAATCCACAAAGGAGAGTAACATAAGATTCAGCTCAAACCAGAATTTTCGTTATCGAAACCGTAGCTGCTGAAGAGCCCCGTCTCTGAAGTGTGCAGTAGTCCTGTCACGACTCCGAGGTACTGCTCACTAACCTATGACTGCTGAGGTACTCCTCCTGTCGAGTACTGCGGGTTTGCGGCCAACTACCGGGCGCTCCGTCCGCTGAGGGTCTGTCGCCAAATACCGGGCGCTCACCCAAATAGCCTACTGAGGTACTCCTCCTGTCGAGTACCGCGGGTTTGCTGCCAACTACCGGCCGCTCCGTCCGCCGTGGGTCTGCTGCCAACTACTGGGCGCTCCGTCCACTGGGCTAGTCGACTCACTCCAAGTCGAGTCGGTCAAGCAGTCGCCAGGTCTCAGTCATCTATACGGTCTCCGTACTCCGCACGCACGTCTCCACCGTCGCGGGTCTGTCGCTACAACCAAGCGCACACGCTCCGTAGAGTATCGCGGGTCCGCCGCTACAACCAAGCGCTCCACCGCCAATGGTCTGCTTCTGCATCCAAGCGCACCACCACTGTAAAGTACCACGGGTCCGCCGCTACACCCAAGCGCTCCACCGCCCTAGGTAAACAGAAGATTCAGCTCACACAGGTTCGGTAGCATTGTTCCACGTAGGATCTCTGAGTGCTGTAGTCGTCGTCGTCGAATCCACACAGGATCTCTGTACTGTCGTCGTCGCAGTCACAGTAGCAGTAGTAGTAGTCGTCACTGTAATAGTCGCAGCCAGAACTAGGGTTCCCGCACACAGCAAACTCATACGGAGGGTCCGCTCCACGAGCCGAGAGGCTGATACATCAACTGTCACGAAGACCGAAGTTGATGTATCCAAAAGTTCTGTATCGTCAACAGGAACTCAACGTAACAGACGGCGCGTCGATCGGACGCCCGGTCTGAGAGTTATTGGCATTTTCGTCTCCGGGGCCCGGTTGGTTTTTAAGTCAAAACCAACCCGACCGTACTCCACCTGCGTCCAAACCTCGGGCGGAGTATGCCAAAAGATCAGTCTCATTAAGAGGAACACAACGCGACTGACGGCGCGTCAATCGGACGTTCGTGGCTCAAGATATGAGCGTTTCCGCTCCGAAGGCCCGGTTGGTTTCGTGAACGAACCAACCCGGCCGAACTCAAAGTAATCCGAAACCTTGAGTGCGATATACCGAAACGACCGTCTCGATCCAAGGATCGCGCTGCCGCAGACGGTTAATCATTCGGAGGTCCGAGGCTCATGTTATGAGCCAAAAACCAAATCTGGTTCGAAACGGGGGGTCCGGGTCCGGGTCCGGGCCGACCCGGCCCGACCCCCCCCCCCCCCCCCGGGGCGGCGGACGGCGGCGGCGGGCGGCACGGCGGCGGCGGCGGCGGGCGGCGCGGCGGCGGCGGGCGGCGGCGGCGGCGGGCCGCGGCGGCTTGGCGGCTGCGCCGCACGAGGTGGTCACGCGGGGCGCTCAGCCCCCGCTTTTTCATGGACGGCGCGGCTATATGCCGCGCCCAGAATTTTAAAACGCCCCCCACACGTGGGGGGGCTTGCTGGAAACGAACGGGGGGCCGGCTGCCCCCCCCCCCCCCCTCTCATCAAAGAACCGCCCCCCTCTCTTAAAGAGGGGGGTTTTAATGGGTCGGCCGGGGAATTAAATTCCCCGGTTTTAAGTCATCCGGTCGGCCAGCCGGCCGGCCGGTTTTTACCAACGGGACCGGAAATTCCGTTCCCGCCTTTGACTTCCGACGCCGGCGGCCCGGCCGCCGGACTCCTCTTCCGCCGCGGCCCGGAACCGGCCGCGGTCTTCTCGTCCCGCCGCGGCCCGGAACCGGCCGCAGTCTTCTCGTCCCGCCGCGGCCCGGAACCGGCCGCGGTGTTCGTCGTCCGGCGCGGTGCGACGGCACCGCGCCCCCTTTCGCCATGCCATGATTCTTTTCAACGCGGCGCGACGGCGTCGCGTTCTTGAATATTTTTCTCGGCGTAGCGCGACGGCGCCGCGTAAAATAAACGAACAATCATCCGCATGGTGCGACGGCACCACGCCACTTGCTTCCATCCGCAAAAATAAACAAGAACGATGGAGGGGGGTTCGGCCGTGTTCGTGCGGTCCGGCCCCCCTCGCGTTAACAACATCACTTATATAAAATATTCAAAAGCCTCACGTAGACATGCAATCCACGAGCAAGAAATGGGATAAATTAACAATATTCAACAACCCCAACCTGTCGTCGTCTTCGGACGAGAGGTCGTCGCGGAATCGCTCGTCGCGGAAGAAGGGGGATCGTCGCGTCGTCGCGGTATCCGGCGTCGCGTCGCCAATCTCCGGATCAAGATCAAACAGATTTAATTAGTTTAAATCCGTTGATATTGAAATTAAAAAGGGAGAAGAAACGATCCAATTCTCACCTTAGTTGCCGAACGAGGATCGGCTGCGGAAGAAGAGGCGTCGCCGAAGAACGTCGCGGGTAAAGCTCGTCGACGTCGCAGATCTCGGTGTGCGTCATCGAATTTCGGTCGCCGGCGTTCTTCGCGTTCTTCGCGTTCTTCGCGTTCTTCGCGGGGAGAGTGGAGGTTCAGAGGAATTGCACAACGATAGCAATCCTCCCAAATAGACAAGTTGTCTATTTTATTATTTTGCCAACAAACGCAAAACGCGTAAGTAACGACCCATTTAATTCGTTGAATTAATTCAACGAATAAAACAGCCCATTTAATTCACGAAATAAACCGCCCAATTAAATGGTCTGTTAAGAAATTAAAGAAAATGCGTCGTTTGACTTTTCAGTTACTTTGACGGGTTTTCGCGGGTGCGTTACTTAGCGAAAGAAACGGCGGGGCTCGTGCGGGCCCTGCCTCACAAATATCCTACCAAGGGGGTAGGATATTTCCGGATAGCATCCTATCCAGATCAACTCAGTTCAAGCCGTCTTTAAGTGACTTCAAGTGGCTTCCAAGCAGCTTAAGTGAAATAAAATAAAGTTGTCGCACAAACTTTATTTTATTCTGACTTAAAGCCGCAAAATTTAAAAAAACACGTCTGAGCAAACGCAACTCCGGGAGAGGCGTTTCTAATCAAATACCGGCGCTGCGATTTCATCGGTGCCCTCAGAATTTGATTCCGGGCACCGGTTCAAGAGATAGAAAAACCCGCTCGTCCGTTCACTGAACGTACCCGAGCCAAACTTCGGAAATTGATTCCGGGCACACCGGGCCTCGGAATCAGGTGCCGTCTGAAGCTGCGCTCTTGTAAAATTCCAAAGAAAATTAAGAAAAAAATTTCCATGAAATTTGCGGGTCTTTACATTACTCCCACCTCAGGGCTTTACGTCCCCGTAAAGATACATCAAAAACTAGGGGAACAAATGGGGGGTACTGAGCACGCATCTGAGCCTCCTGCTCCCAAGTGCTCTCCTGGAGGTTCCCGTGCTGCCATCTGACGCGCAAAAGAGGAATCAACCGCCCATGTAGGACCCTCTCCTGTCAATCCTCGATCTCCACTGGGACCTCCGCAAAAGTCGCCCCATCGTCCACGTCAAGCTCCTCAGCTGGAATACGTGGAAGACGTCGTGCACCCGGTGCAACTGAGGTGGTGGAGCCAGGCGATAAGCCACCTCGCCAACCTTGCTGAGGACCTGGAAGGGTCTGATGAAGCGCGGAGATATCTTGCCGCCTCGGCCAAATCTCCGAATACCACGTCGAGGTGAGACCCGCAAGAAGACGTGGTCGCCATCCTCGAACTCCAGTGGCTTCCGCCTCCTGTCAGAATATGACTTCTGCCGGCTCTGAGCTGTCCTCATCCGCTCCTGGATGACCTGGACCTTCTCTGGTTCCACAAGATCTGCAAGATTTCTTCTTTGCCGAAACAGAAATCTGGTCTCATCCCCTGGATGAACCACTTTCTTTGCCTAAAACAGTCAATCCTAACATGGATGATTCTAATCCATACCAAGGATGACGTCGTAAGTCCTCGACGCTACTACTAAGAGATTCAACTGTTACTCTCGCCTCCAAGGGTTGAGTCACACTGTCGGCATCAGTGTGTGGTAACTGGGTCTCCTCCAGTAGATGTCTCACAAGTGAGGGTCAAGTCAACAGCCAAAACTGGAACCTCTTAGTAACGTCACGAAAGAGGACATGAACGAAAATATCACAAAGGTATGCGTCTTTTATTATTGCAGCTTATAATACAAGACGCTACACAAAAGCAACAAGGAACCAGAAGTACAAAGGTTGTTATCCACTAGTTCTGCTCCTGTCCATCGGCTCCCAGAGCTCCATGATCGAAGGCCTCGGCTACCTGAAGCTGAGCTCTCCCCTGCGGTCGGGGTGGACCTCCTGGTGGTGGTGGTGGAAGAGCCTCAAAGCGTCGCCCACCACCTGCTGCTCGTCCAGCTCCTCTGTCTCGTCCGCCTCCCCTTTGCGGACCGCCACGGTCGAACCTCTGCCTCTGCCTGGGAGGTTCTTCACTTAACTGTTGATCATCAGCATGGCGGGTCGGACAGTCACGAGCCATGTGACCAATCCCGCCACAGGAGTAACACTGCCCACTCTCGGCACGCCTGGCTCTGACTCCACCCCGGCTTCACCGTACAACTGAGCCTGAGTCGTGCAGTCGGCCACCGGTAGGTCTGGTCTGCCTGGAACCCTGAGACATCCGTCGGCTACCTGCTGCAGATGACTCTGCCACGTGCCGCCCTGCGGTGAGTTGTTGTGCTGGTGTAGACTCAGCAAGGAAACTCTCGATCAGAAGTGCCCGCTCCAGTACTCCTGTCTGAGTCGGTATGCTGAGGGAGATCAGCGATGCCCTGATCTCGTGTCTCAAACCCTGCTCGAAGGTCCGGGCCCGGACGAAGGGGTCCCGTACCATGTCTGTCGAGTACCGAGAAAGGTCGGTGAACCTCGCCGCGTACTGAGCGACCGTCATGCTGCCCTGCCGCAGCTGTAGAAGCTCCTGAATACGCACCGCACGAAGGGTGGCTGGGACGAACTCCGAGCGGAAGATGCTCTCAAAGTCCGTCCAAAGAAGAGATGCCTCATCGTGCACCTGGAGCATCAAGCTCCACCATCGTCCTGCTGCTGCGTGTAGTAGGCTCGCAGCGAGGATCACCATGAGGTCTGCTGGTGTCCTCACTAGCCTAAACACTCGTACCACTGCCTCCAGCCAGTCCTCTGCAGCCTGGGGATCCGTCTCCCCGCGAAACCTGGGCGGTCGCTGGCGCTGAAACTCATGCAGTGCGCTGAGGCGACGTGTATCGTCAGCGGCTGCTGCTGGAAGCATCGGGGGATCAGCGGGTAAAGCTACCGCCGGTGCCTCTACTGAAAAAGGGCCCTGCACCGAGGCCTCGTCGCTCGGTGGGCTGTCGTCTCGCTCGACTCTCGGAACCCTAGCTGGCTGCCGTCGTGGGGCCATCCTGAAAGGAAACAGGTGCGCCACGGTTAGAACAGTATACCTGGTGAGCTGATATAAGTAAACACAAAGAAAACTTGAAACACACACGCAATCAATGTTTTCGTGCATTAAGTCGGAAATCAGAGGTCAGGGTCCTGGTGTACGGATACGTCGGCCGCCGCACCAACACTGGACTCCCTGGACTGATATCCACACTCAATACGCTAAACATTATTGCTTCACATAGAAAAGATCAGAGTTCGCGGTAGAACCGAACTCCTCTGATACCAATTTGTCACAACCCGTCCTCGGGGCCCGTGTCGTGACTACCCCAAGCCCGCCTTCCATAGGCCAGGGGCTGGCGACTAGCACCAAGGCGTAAAATCCCAGTAAACAGGGAAGGCATTGCCTTTATAAGTAACAACCACACAGAGTCAGCAAGCGGAAAGTAAAGTGCAGAAAAGTAAAGGGGGCCGGAAATACAAGCCCAACTGTAAAGTACAACTGAAAAGTAAAGTACAGCAACTGATGAAAAGACGGCGGCCTCGTGTCGTCCACTGGCAATCCCACCTGAAGGGTGGGTACAGATAGCCTCCAGGCTCCTCGGGTCCCACGTCCGCTCCGAGCACGTCCCGCCCAGTGGTCCACCTCCAGGTACCGTCCTGCTCCACGCCCCAACCGTGATCAGCGCTGTCCGTCGTCTGCAACCAACACAACAAGGTGCGGGCATAGCCCGTGCAGGGGTGAGTACAACTACTCAGTAAGGACCCCGAGACCCCTGAAGGTCTCCCGAAATCCACAAAGGATATAGCACAAAAGAAAGATGCAATCACGAAGTAACATCTGACTCGACTTAGGTATATTCCCATACATATACCTAAGTCCCCAATTCTAGCTCTGCTCACGAGCTCAAGAACAACTCAATCCACAAAGGAAAGCAAGACTCAAATCCACAAGGAGAGTAAACAGTAAAATCCACATAGGATAGTTCAACACAATCCACAAAGGATAGTAACATAAGATTCAGCTCAAACCAGGATTTTCATTATCAAAACCGTAGCTGCTGAAGAGCCTCGTCTCTGAAGTGTGCAGTAGTCCTGTCACGACTCCGAGGTACTGCTCACTAACCTATGACTGCTGAGGTACTCCTCCTGTCGAGTACTGCGGGTTTGCGGCCAACTACCGGGCGCTCCGTCCGCTGAGGGTCTGTCGCCAAATACCGGGCGCTCACCCAAATAGCCTACTGAGGTACTTCTCCTGTCGAGTACCGCGGGTTTGCTGCCAACTACCGGGCGCTCCGTCCGCCGTGGGTCTGCTGCCAACTACTGGGCGCTCCGTCCACTGGGCTAGTCGACTCACTCCAAGTCGAGTCGGTCAAGCAGTCGCCAGGTCTCAGTCATCTATACGGTCTCCGTATTCCGCACGCACGTCTCCACCGTCGCGGGTCTGTCGCTACAACCAAGCGCACACGCTCCGTAGAGTATCGCGGGTCCGCCGCTACAACCAAGCGCTCCACCTCCAAGGGTCTGCTGCTGCATCCAAGCGCACCACCACTGTCAAGTACCACGGGTCCTCCGCTACACCCAAGCGCTCCACCGCCCTAGGTAAACAGAAGATTCAGCTCACACAGGTTCGGTAGCATTGTTCCACGTAGGATCTCTGAGTGCTGTAGTCGTCGTCGTCGAATCCACACAGGATCTCTGTACTGTCGTCGTCGCAGTCACAGTAGCAGTAGTAGTAGTCGTCACAGTAATAGTCGCAGCCAGAACTAGGGTTCCCGCACACAGCAAACTCGTACGGAGGGTCCGCTCCATGAGCCGAGAGGCTGATACATAAACTGTCACGAAGACCGAAGTTGATGTATCCAAAAGTTCCGTATCGTCAACAGGAACTCAACGTAATAGACGGCGCGTCGATCAGACGCCTGGTCTGAGAGTTATTGGCATTTTCGTCTCCGGGGCCCGGTTGGTTTTTAAGTCAAAACCAACCCGACCGTACTCTACCTGCGTCCAAACCTCGGGCAGAGTATGCCAAAAGATCCGTCTCATTATGAGGAACACAACGCGACTGACGGCGCGTCAATCAGACGTTCGTGGCTCAAGATATGAGCGTTTCCGCTCCGAAGGCCCGGTTGG
Source organism: Viscum album (assembly GCA_963277665.1). NCBI lineage: Eukaryota > Viridiplantae > Streptophyta > Magnoliopsida > Santalales > Viscaceae > Viscum > Viscum album. The sequence continues at coordinate 901,941,698 of OY728122.1, read as the reverse complement.
TTTCGTGAACGAACCAACCCGGCTGAACTCAAAGTAATCCGAAACCTTGAGTGCGATATACCGAAACGACCGTCTCGATCCAAGGATCGCGTTTCCGCAGACGGTTCGTCATTCGGAGGTCCGAGGCTCATGTTATGAGCCAAAAACCAAATCTGGTTCGAAACGGGGGGTCCGGGTCCGGGCCGACCCGGCCCGACCCCCCCCCCCCCCCCGGGGCGGCGCGGCGGCCGGCGGCGGCGACCGGCGGCGGCGGACGGGGGCGGCGGGCGGCACGGCGGCGGCGGACGGTGGCGGCGGGCGGCACGGCGGCGGCGGCGGCGGGCGGCGCGGCGGCGGCGGCGGGCGGCGGCGGCGGCGGGCGGCGGCGGCGGCGGGCCGCGGCGGCGGCGGGCCGCGGCGGCGGCGGGCCGCGGCGGCGGCGGGCGGCGGCGGCGGCGGGCGGCGGCGGCGGGCCGCGGCGGCGGCGGGCGGCGGCGGCGGCGGGCGGCGGCGGCGGCGGGCGGCGGCGGCGGGCCGCGGCGGCGGCGGGCCGCGGCGGCTTGGCGGCTGGCGCCGCACGAGGTGGTCACGCGGGGGGCTCAGCCCCCGCTTTTTCACGGACGGCGCGGCTATATGCCGCGCCCAGAATTTTAAAACGCCCCCCACACGTGGGGGGGGGCTTGCTGGAAACGAACGGGGGGCCGGCTGCCCCCCCCCTCTCATCAAAGAACCGCCCCCCTCTCTTAAAGAGGGGGGTTTTAATGGGTCGGCCGGGGAATTAAATTCCCCGGTTTTAAGTCATCCGGCCGGCCAGCCGGCCGGCCGGTTTTTACCAACGGGACCGGAAATTCCGGTCCCGCCTTTGACTTCCGACGCCGGCGGCCCGGCCGCCGGACTCCTCTTCCGCCGCGGCCCGGAACCGGCCGCGGTCTTCTCGTCCCGCCGCGGCCCGGAACCGGCCGCGGTCTTCTCGTCCCGCCGCGGCCCGGAACCGGCCGCGGTGTTCGTCGTCCGGCGCGGTGCGACGGCACCGCGCCCCCTTTCGCCATGCCATGATTCTTTTCAACGCGGCGCGACGGCGTCGCGTTCTTGAAGATTTTCCTCGGCGTAGCGCGACGGCGCCGCGTAAAATAAACGAACAATCATCCGCGTGGTGCGACGACACCACTCCACTTGCTTCCATCCGCAAAAATAAACAAGAACGATGGAGGGGGGTTCGGCCGTGTTCGTGCGGTCCGGCCCCCCTCGCGTTAACAACATCACTTATATAAAATATTCAAAAGCCTCACGTAGACATGCAATCCACGAGCAAGAAATGGGATAAATTAACAATATTCAACAACCCCTACCTGTCGTCATCGTCGGACGAGAGGTCGTCGCGGAATCGCTCGTCGCAGAAGAAGGGGGATCGTCGTGTCGTCGCGGTATCCGGCGTCGCGTCGCCAATCTCCGGATCAAGATCAAATAGATTTAATTAGTTTAAATCCGTTGATATTGAAATTAAAAAGGGAGAAGAAAAGATCCAATTCTCACCTTAGTTGCCGAACGAGGATCGGCTGCGGAAGAAGAGGCGTCGCCGAAGAACGTCGCGGGTAAAGCTCGTCGACGTCGCAGATCTCGGTGTGCGTCGTCGAATTTCGGTCGCCGGCGTTCTTCGCGTTCTTCGCGTTCTTCGCGTTCTTCGCGGGGAGAGTGGAGGTTCAGAGGAATTGCACAACGATAGCAATCCTCCCAAATAGACAAGTTGTCTATTTTATTATTTTGCCAACAAACGCAAAACGTGTAAGTAACGACCCATTTAATTCGTTGAATTAATTCAACGAATAAAACAGCCCATTTAATTCACGAAATAAACCGCCCAATTAAATGGTCTGTTAAGAAATTAAAGAAAACGCGTCGGTTGACTTTTCAGTTACTTTGACGGGTTTTCGCGGGTGCGTTACTTAGCGAAAGAAACGGCGGGGCTCGTGCGGGCCCTGCCTCACAAATATCCTACCAAGGGGGTAGGATATTTCCGGATAGCATCCTATCCAGATCAACTCAGTTCAAGCCGTCTTTAAGTGACTTCAAGTGGCTTCCAAGCAGCTTAAGTGAAATAAAATAAAGTTGTCACACAAACATTATTTTATTCTGACTTAAAGCCGCAAAATTTAAAAAAACACGTCTGAGCAAACGCAACTCCGGGAGAGGCGTTTCTAAGCAAATACCGGCGCTGCGATTTCATCGGTGCCCTCAGAATTTGATTCCGGGCACCGGTTCAAGAGATAGAAAAACCCGCTCGTCCGTTCACTGAACGTACCCGAGCCAAACTTCGGAAATTGATTCCGGGCACATCGGGCCTCGGAATCAGGTGCCGTCTGAAGCTGCGCTCTTGTAAAATTCCAAAGAAAATTAAGAAAAAAATTTCCTTGAAATTTGCGGGTCTTTACACCATAGTTATTTAATTTTTACCTATAAATCAAATATCAATATATATTAACATAGTAAAAACTGATAATATGTTATTATATTAAAAAATTGACTTCCTACCATAAATTCTTTAGCGGGCTCATTAACAAAACTTCCATCTGATTTCGTGTGAAAATCCATCCATAGTTCAGTTCGGGATGCTTCGTGCCCTAAACTCTGTGGCGACACTAAGAAAAGATAAGTCAATAATACAATATATTAAACAGATAGTACTATATTATAAATATTTAAACTAATTAAAAGAATACAAATGTCTTTCGGCTTCTAGAAAATCTTTTTGAGCCCGTAGTGTGAGGGATGACTTGCTTAGCCCGGTTTGATGCATTCTGTCTTCAGAGATCCTAAAATAAATAATATTCAATTTAATTGTAATGTATTCAATGTAATTTCCTCTTCATATACATGTGTAAATATAAAATGAGGATAATATAATAATATATATTTCAATACCATCAGTTTCTCATCACGATGTCTGTCAATAAAAACATTCCACTTTTCTTTCGGTACCCCACTGGGTAGCTTCTCATACATTTGTTTTATAGTCAACAAGGTATCACTGAAATCACACCACAATATCCATTTGAAATCATTCTTTTTCTTACCTAGATTTTTCAACGTCCACCTCCGTGCTATCATATTGTCAACTGTAAAGTGGAAGTACATCTATATACAATAATTAATTTTGAACATATTAGTAACATGAAATTCAATTAAACCATAATGTAATAAATTTACCTTTTTTTGAGAATCAGAAACTTCATTTTTCCATCTTAGAAGCATATGTCTCCAATCATCATATGAAATAGGAAGGGAAATGGGCTCTGCTACTAGCTGGACTAGAATCGTGCCAACTAAACTCACAGCGTCATCCGTTATGACCCCATTAGAATAAAATGGCACGACTATATTTTCATCAGTCATATTCCAAACATCTTCCATTTTTATTTTTTTAATCCACTGTTTCATTTGTGTCATCTTCAATGAGAAAAAAAATTAGTATAAACAAAATGCAATAAATATATTTAATTAAAATTTGTACCTATGACAGTGACACTCCATTATGCACGTGATAAACTGGAAGGGGAGTGTGGCTGCCCAACTGCTGAGGCACCTGATGGGGGAGTCGACGACTCACCCTCTAATGGGGCATCCAAATATGGTGTGGGAGATAGTGTAGGGGGAGATAGTGAAGGGGTGTGGGCAGCTGGTGACTCAAATGTCGTGGGGAGGGAGCCTGATGGATCGTCATCTATCACAGAACTAGATGAAATAGTGTACCGCTTCCTCCTTGTAATTCATGTCATTTAATAAAATAAAATTAATTTTAGAATATATATTTCAAAAAAATTATGCAGAAAAAAATTAAAAATGATAATAGATTCCCAGTACTAACAGAATAAATATATATAACAATGATAATGAATGACTGCAGAAATGAAACAAGTGGTTGCTGAATAAATAAATAATTGTACATACAATCATTTTCCACTTCAATCATGTCAGTTTCCTAATCCATTTCTTCATCCAATTCATTCATCATTTCTAGACTAATATTTTCAATATCATGATGGAAAAATAATTCAGATTCCTGTTATTGATTAAATTCAATTTCAGATGTCAAATTATCAACTTCATTACCTGTATCATACAAATCACATTGTATTACGTGAGAAACTACACTCAACCATTCATCGAAAAAATCAATCACATAATATAGCATTTATTCTTGCGATGTTATGATATATGGATCATGCAGTTCACTATCTCCAACATCCATCAAGCGAGATAAGTTCACAGAAGTAAACTGCAAGGAATATCTTTTAACACCTCTGATAATATCGATCCATTTTCATTTGAATAAAACGAAAGAAAAATGTCCTTGGTAGTTTAATTCAATAATATCATGTAGATTTATGTAGTATTCCACTTCAATAAATGTAAATATACCTCTATTCTATGTTTTCAAACCCACTTCTCAATCGACTATACGAAATCTAAAGCCATTCAGATTATAATCATCGAACTTTCTAACTTGTTTTAAAGGACCAATAGCAAGAAACTTCAAATCGTCTGACACCTCTTCTTGAGTATCAATATTCATGATTTGAAAAAATAAATATACTTTATTATATTTACAAAATGTATGTTTCAAACTAATATTCATACTTATTGCAATATTTATGTACTTACACGTCGTGCAAACCATTCTACAAGTTCTTTATTAAAAAATTTCGTTGTATATTTCTCATTTCATGTTCAGCGTCTCATTCATCTCTTTGTTTGTATCCTCAACTCTTCAATAAATGGATCTGCAATTTCATTATTCAGCATCACATATCAATGTGCCTGTAATAATTCCAATTCAGTCAGTGTAACATTTGAGGTCCTCCCAACTGATCGACCAATAGCAGGAAGTATTTTGTATTTCTGATGTATTTGAGATTGAGTTGATGTTTCATCAACACATCCATCTTGATTAAATCACGTCTCAAAATCATCCATGTATCGAGAAAAAAAGGTAATACACTCCTCACCCAAATAGCCTTTAGTAATAGATACTTTTGGTTGATCTTTATTTTTCACATATGATTTCAAATGCCTAAGATATCTGTGAAATAAAATAAACACAATTATACATTTAATTGAGTTCCAAAAATTGTTTACTTAATTGAAAAACTTATAAATAAAGTACGTATAAATTGGATACATCCACCGATAATAAACGGGGCCTCATAATTTAGCTTCCTCAACCAAATGCACAGGTAAATGCCTCATTACAGTAAAAAATGATGGAAGAATGATCATCTCCATTGCACAAAAGGTCAATAAAAACCTGTCATAGAGGCTGTCAAGCTGAAATGGATGTAGATATTTCTCACATAGTTGTCTGAGAAATGTGCAGAATTGGAGTACAACAGGAGTAATTTTTTAGGTAATAATGTATGCAATGCTAATGGTAGTAACTATTGTAACAAAATACGTGAATTGTGACTTTTCAATCCGTATAAATTACGATTCTTAAAGTAAACACACCTCGATATGTTACTTGAATACCCATAAAATACCTTAACATTATTTAAAAATCTATGTAATGTATCATTATCAATATTTTTCATTGGAAAAATTGTCGAAGGATACATTTCATTCTCATCTTTCCAGATATTGCATTTTATGTTCATTTCTTGTAAGTCTTTGTGAGCATTGAGATGGTCCTTCGATATTCCATGCTCATTAAGAAATGTGAAAAACAAAATTTCACTGAAATTCTTCTAAATATACATCACATCTAGATTATACTGCAAAAAATTAAATTCCAAATATGGATGTTTGAAGATTATACTTTTTTCTTCAATTATTGCGTTCTGATTTCTCTTGACGATGCACTTCAGACCTGTTTTCCGCAATCATTCAAATGATTAACCTTCCCAAATATTGTTTCAACATTTTCAAGTTGTGTTAATTTTTCAGAACCAGTTAACAACTTTGTAGGTGGTCTACGATCAATGGAACCATTAAAGTTTGATCTATTCAGCCGAAATCTATGAGATGCATTGAGAAATCATCGATGACACAAGAAGCACCATTTTCTACTGTGAGGTAGCTGTTGGGCTCAAAATCAAAGATACAAACGGGAAAATCCAAACCCGTGTAAGTGTTCTAACTAGATAAATTCTAAAGCCCAGGGAATTCACTAACGGTCCACATTACAGTAGCATGCATTTTGAACATTGTTTTAGAAGAAGCATCAAATGTCTCAACACCGTTGCCCCATAAATCCTGAAATTCGTCAATCAAAGTCTGCAAGTATACATCAATATCATTTCCAGGAATTTTTTTTCCAGGAATAATCATCGAAAGGATAAAAGATGTTTATTTCATACACATCCACAGAGGCAGATTGTAAGGGATCAAATCAACTGGCCAAATGATATAACTGGTACACAATGTCCCAAATGGGTTGAATCCGTGGGCAGCCTTTCCCAGTCGAACATTCCTAGGATCAGCTGAGAAATCGAGATGTAATGAATCAAATGTCTTCCAAGAATGGGAATGTCGTGGATGTATCATTAAACCATCATTTTTATTACCTACAGAATGAAACTTCATGTATTCAGCGGTTTTCGATGACATGAATAATCGTTGCAATCGAGGCTTCAAAGGAAAGTAACACAAAAAATTTACAGGTGTGTTCCTTTTCTTCATCTCCATGAAATTATGTTCATTCATACTTCCAACATCACCATTTGCCTGCCATATAGAAGAAGAACATTTCATGTGATTCTGTCTACTTGAATCCTCTCCCCAATAAAGCATACAATCATTGGGACATGCATGTATTTTGGTATAATTCAGACCATGATTTTGAACAACATTTTTCATAACATAAAATGATTTTGGGATTTTTTCATCAGGAAATGCATCATGAATCAATTCCAATATCATGGAAAATTCATTATTTGTAATTCCACATAAACATTTGATATGGTACAACTTCAGCAGAAATGAATTCTTTGAATATTTCAGAAACCCACTATACAACTCTTCATTTCCATCGTCAACTAAATCATGAAACACATTTTCGTCAGTGAATCTTTCTCATACATTTGGGTCCACAGAATCAAGAGGAGGATACAATGATATGTTACAATCTTGATAAGCTTGTGATACAGTCTCAAAAACATCACTTGTCACGTTGCAATTTGTAGCACCCTCTTCTGGTTGTTCTAATATGTTTTGATGCTAATAGTGGTGTCTTCAAGTGACGAATTCATCATTTATGAGGTTTTTCATTTCATATTCCATTGTCAACGAACTTGGGAAATCATTCTGTGGATTAACATCAGTTCTCAATCTTTCTATAATGTTCGATTCTCCATGCCAAATCCAACACAAATATTGACCATGGAATTGCTTCAGTATTAAAAGTTCAGAAACTTAATCTCTCTTCAACCATGTTCTAAATTTACATTTAGGACATGGACAATTTATTCTCCCTTAAACAGATCGATTATAAATTGAAAAATATAAAAACTCATTCAAACCCTTAACATACTGAGGTTTGTTCCTCAGTAATGTGATCCAACTTTTATCCATGTATATCACAATGTTCCTACACAATAATAAAAAAAATTAAAACACATAGTTACTACTAAATAGAGAAATAGATTCATATATATGATAGTGTAAGATTACAAAAACATAATAATATAATGATGAGCCCCTGAGTTAGATATGAACCCTCTAGTGTTTGGGATAGGTGATGATTCTTTGGTAAATAGGAATAGTGTGCTAACAACGTGGTAACTACTTTTCCATGTAAAACAAAGCATAATGTTAATTTGGAATAACCCCAACCTATGTTCTATATAGAGTCTTCATATAAAACTCTAATATCGAATAAATCTATTTTAAATAATGTTTAGGGAAAACCTTATGATTCTTACAAATATCAACACATTGTTAATTTGGAGTGGCAAGAACCACATGAGGGATGGTAGTCTTGAGGCATGATATGTGGTGGTGTTCATTGAAATGCTTGATGAAATAACTTGAGAGATTAGGTTTGGAGGTTCTACGAACCTTGTGTGGATTTAATTCCTAGACCTCTCTTTGGTGTATTCACATGGAAAAAAGTGGTGGTGTGACTTGAGGGTGATTTGGATCATATATTTGTTAGTGCTCATGAGTGGAGAATTATGGTTAAATAGGACGATCGAGGATCTGACCATGGAGTTGAACTAAGAGTCAGATTCATACTTTAGTGTGGGCATTGAATTTTTTTGATATTCCTTGAGTTTTAAGGCATCATGGAAGGGATATGATTGCACATCGGTGGGTGATATTTAGATCATTTGGAATAATTCCTCTACAGAATGACTTACTAGTGTTGTTGCAAAAAAATTGAGGTGGTAAGGTGGAGACCACATCAGAAATGGCGTTCAAGATGCGGCTGATGTGGTTTGCAGATCAAACGATGGTATTTGAAGAATAGTTGATGTGTCCAGGCTTGATGTTTGGAGTTTCATATTAGAATCATGTTGGGAATTTTGAGATGAAATGTGAGGTGTTCATACTATAATCCAGGACAACATAATAAGATATTCAGAATCACATAGGTGGAAATAGATCCCATAAGAAATTCTCTCTAAACATTATATTCGGGAATGTGGAATAATTATATTCATCCAAACCACTACAATAAGGTAGAATGAATTCAATACCATTCACTTCAACACAGAAAAGAAATTTATTCAAAGTAAAGGGATGTCATGCTAGAGTAACACATGTTTGATGGAATCCATGATCGAGTATCAATAGTATAAAGAACTCCATACATAAGTTTCATAATTCATTATAGTCAAGTAGGCCTTATAAATAAATAGGCTATCCAATTTAAAAAATAATGAAAAATACAATGATTCATATTCAATGAAAGTGATTACTTTCATCCAAGACTATATATACAAATGAAAAATCATCTAGTTTGGATAACATATAGAGAAAGAAAATAAAAATAAATTTTAAATACAAAACAATCCTAGTTCAAATATCTCACAATAAAATTTCCCAAAAAAGTCACAACCATATTCAAAACTTAAAACATCTCCATGTGATCCATGAAAAGTCACAACAATCCAAGGTCCTCTAATGGATAAAGAGGAAACAAATAACTAGAAATCACAATCTTAGAATTATAATAAAAAGATAAAATTTACACACCCACATGAATGGGTATGGAAAGTGTGATATAAATAGTCCTAGAAATATTTCACCATATATCCTTTGTAATTCATTTTATAAAAAAGATACAAAAATACTTATTTTTGATAGAACTATACCTAGGTTTTTTTCAAACCAAATTACAGTGATGAAAAGGATAAAATATAGGAAGAGGTGATTGTGAAGGAATAAGAGGGCCTAAGATGAAGGAATAGACAAGAATCAAGGTCAAATCATGATGAAAACACCATGGATAAGAGAGAACCAGTAGAAGAGGAGGTGTGAGTCATTGGGTTATTGGTTAGGGGACATGAACCACACAAGAGGGGCATCGGTAGGCATATTGAATTAATGTTTGGTGTATGTGAGGATATAATTAGAGGTTGATGATGAATATCAATGGATGAGAGTATGTGGTGTCCACTTTTGGAGTAGTGTCATTACACAAGGTGTGGAGATTGATAGTATGGGAGACCTAGTTTAGGGGTCTTCATCATCTCATTATTACTATTGTAGTGAACGTCATAACATCTCATTAAACATTTTATCCCTTATAGGCATATATATAATAAACCCATTTACACCCATTTACAATCTTCATTTATATATATATACACATATATATATGAATTACATAACTTGTATAATACACACACACACACATATATATATATGTTGCACCAACTTATATCACTTGATGTAATTAGTCATAGAGTTTTGAAATTTAATATTTAAATATAATTATATATGTTTATGTATAACAAACATGAAATCACATGCATATATTTATATGAATTTAAATTAAAAAAAAAATTTGGGAATAACTTATGTATAAAACATGGAATTTGAGACGAATTTAAATATATATATATATATATATTAAATTCCTCTAACAAAATTATAAATTCATGAATTAATGTTTTTAAAATAAAAGTAATCACTTACTTTGGAACATCATAACATGATAAAATATAAGCCCCTAAATAGAACTCAATTATAAGATGATAAATTTTTAAGGAAAAAATAAACCCTATATTTTAATTCTCAAAACATGATTTAGATAAAAATTAATATAAGATATAAATTATAAAAATTAAATGATCCCTTAAAATAATTTTTTTTCACAATAGTAAATAATAAAGCCCTTATATTATATTTCCTAAATATAAATAATACATAATTCAAATGTATTAAATGATCCCTTATAGAAAATAAGGTCCACAATCCAAAATATTAATTGTATATAAAATATATGTTACAAAAAATGTATATAATTTTACTAAACATAATCATTTACTTCAAAATGAAAATTCATTAGACAATCAAGTTTTGACCACTGAAATTCCTTATTACAGACCATGGATTTGATAAATACAATTCATTACTTATTGGAAATCAAAAAACCATAATTTAAAAATCAAATTTCCCCTTTACTTGATATGTTGGAACAAAACAGGAGCTATTGCGGACTCCAAACCAAAACAAACGGACTGCAAAAGGAAGAGACAAAGAAACATGAAATACTATGAAATTAGTTGAAATGGAAATGAACACAATGACGAATGATGATTCGGGGACCTACTCTATAAAATTTCATGACTGTTTTTTAACTAAACCTACAAGAAAATTACTATAATTAAAACCATAGGGTTCGTAAAGGTTGATGGGGTCGCGGTGTCGTTGGGGTCGTGGGGTTGCGGGGTCATCGGGGTCGCGGGGGGCCGGGGTCGTCGGGTTAGTGGGGTCGCTGGAGTCTCGGGGTCACCGGGGTCGCGGGGTGAGAAGAAGGATCAGTGTGCGGGGGAAGGGTCGGCGCTATAAAAAAAACCAAATTTTTCACGTCATTTTATTATAAAACACCGTGATACCTTTTAAAAAAAAGGATTAGCGGCGGTTCTGGGAACCGCCGCTAAACAGAGTTTCTGTTGTAGTGAGCCTGGATACCCTCAAATGGTTGTACCCGAACCTATGTTTGATCATTGAGAACCATATCATGCCTCAAAACATGCAAACAAGGTCATCAATCTGTGAAATGGTAAACATTTGTTTTATTAGGGCTCAATATAGGGTTCAATAATCCAAATAATGATGTATTCTCACATCAACATTTTATACAAACAATGTTAGAGCATCCTAGAGGGACCTACATGGTTTGATGAAACCACTCTCTCAAAGGTTCTCTAATTGTTTCCAGTACTCCCATAACTCATTAGGGGCTATATTATATGTGAGAGAATATAAAATAGTGGTCTTAGGTTTCATGTAAATGTAAAATGACATCTCCTACCATGGAGATTTTCATGGAATTTACTTGGGGAATACATCCACATAAACCACTATAACTAAATGAACCCAAATTATTTAAGTGACTACATAACCATGGGATACAATAATTATCTAAAGATTGATTTGAAACGATATCCTAATCACAGACACCATTTCTCGGTAATGGGATCTGTCATGGAATTATAGGAGAATCATTTCCCTTTATTGTGATGAAATCTATATTGTATATGATGATTTCAAAACTAGAATCTTTCCATGGAAGACCAATACATACCCATGGTGGTGTAATAGGGTTCCATTATCATGAACAAAGGCCCCAAATAATCCTCTCTCCACAAAGTAGTAGAATTCTACAGTTAATGATAATATATAAAGAAGACACATTCTCTATAGAAACATCATGAAGATGTTTTTTTGTTAGTTCCTCAAGTATGAGCCACAAAATTCACATCGTGAATTTAGAGATAATGTAATGATTGGAACATGTCTCTACTAATATATAAGAAAGTGCAGAAAACACTAAGATCATACCTAATATATTCTCTTTCACCATGGGATGCATCCAAAGAATCCATATGTCCACGTACTAGATCACGAGAATCCTATTCTTGACATGGGCCTCATAGTGCTAGTAGTGGAAGGTTATTTTAGAATATTTCTAGACTAATACATCCTACTACTCCTCATGGTAGATCTGGTTCCCTATGTACCCACATTTCCATGCTTTCGATTTCCCAAATCACTTCAAATTCATCTTATATTATGATCCACTATCTATCTACCATTGTTGATCATCACTTTTGGTAGGGCTGTCTCACACTATGTGACGTCACCCGTCACAAGTAATGATCCTCCCTTATATTGGATTCCCTAGAACATTATGCATCCTCTAACCAAATTTTGGAGTATGGTCATGGGTAGGTTTCTAGCACTAATATCGTATATTAGGCCATATTCTAAAAATTTCATATGGCCCAGTTCTATGTTTCCCACAATTGACTCTTGTTGTATGGAATCTGTAGGACTGAAATTTCATGTCACTCATTACCACTCAAACATCTTGAATGGGTTTGGGATGATAAAGGGTACAATTGTAGGCCAAATCTCTCTGTAGAGTCCCTGCTCAAATTTATGGTCACAGAATTATCCATACCAGATCATTCCAATGAGTACCGAATAATGCAAGAAAACCTCAATGCATACTCATCCACCATAATCCTCCCTATTGAAGCTCTTGAATCTCTCAAATCTATACTATGCACAAATAAGAGGGTTAGTTGTAACACCCCAAAACTAGTTACCGAGATTTGGTTCATTATTAGAAAACATTATCATAATTAAAGGAATCATGTCTCGAAAGACCTATTAGTTTCGTAGCCTTAGAAGTACTAGACACATTCATAAGTATTACATTACATCCTAAAATAAAAACATCTACCATATTTTGTACCTTTTTAACACACTTATATCATTATCCTATCCCTACAGGTCATCAATTAAATAATTCTTCAACTCTTGGAAAAAATAAATAATAGAAAGGGGTGAGCTCAGATGCTCAGTAAGGATAACAATATATCAGAAACGTTCATAAATAAGCATAAACATTTAAGGAAATGTATAAGACTAAAACAAAATCCTTCTAAACATAAACATCAGAATAATATGGAAAAGATAAAATCAAAAAATTCCATTTACTTATTCACATTGATATTCCACTAGTTGAATAATCCCATTCAATTTCAATTTCAAATTTCATAATGATGGAATGCATAAGGCCAGACATCATAACCACATAGTCAAGGCGTTGTGCCTAGATTACATATAAGATTTTTCCAAGGCCATGTGACAAGACCCTTATTTGTATCATGAGACCTACTGATTCATAGAGAAGCTATAGTGGGCTCCACCAGTCACTTACTATGTCCAATGCGTTCCTCGTATGAAAAGGTTTAAACATATCCAAAAAATACATATTAAAACTATCATATGAAATGTCAACACTTTATCTATAAACAATTATTGGTATAAAAATAACATATCCATTGTCATACATATCAAAAAACCTTCAGTACAATATACAACATATGTAACATAATAAATCAACTTCAATGATTCTTGAAATCCATCAAAAGGATGTGGACAAAGATGAAATCAAAACATTTTTTAGAGAACTATATTTTTCCATATTGAAATCATTTAAAAGTCATATAATTATGAAAAACATTTATTTTGAAAAAATCATATAAGCTTGTAAATAATTCTTTAAAGATGTTATAATGGCAGAAAATATCCTCACCCTCCATATAAGTTAAAAAAACATTCTTACCTTGATTTTGTCAAAATGGTCATAACATACCTTGTTTTGAAAACGACGGAAAGATTCCTTTCAAAACATATAAGGTCAAATAATGGTATAAATGACATTAAAACATTGTCTAGTAAATAGTAAAAATGTTTTGAAAACATTTTTAGAAAACACGGATGTGGATGATAAAGAGGTCTCGGTAAATAATTACGTAAAAACACCATCGGATAATAAAAAGATTGTGAAATTTACCTCCACCTTGTACTTTTCCTTCGTCTATAGTACATTAACCTCTAGTATAAAAGATATATAATTGTTTCTAAATTACACAAGAAATATATACATAAATATGATATCATATAAAATCTTCTAATATTGCTTTGGTAATAATATTTTAGTAGTATCATCGTTTTGTGTGTTAACAGATACATTTTATTTTATATGCATGGTTATGTAAGACATGGTGGATATTAATAGGATGTATTTGATTCATATAAATAATGATATTTTTTTCATAAAAATTATTTTGAATCATAAAATTAAAATTATTATTTAATGATTAAGATGGGGAATGAATCTAATCTGGTTCATGGAGATAATAATCAGTATGTACACACGAGTGACAATATCATTATATTGATGGTGAAATCATATTTAATTGGATGGTATATCATATATAAAGAATCATTAACGTGTTATATTTATTATTTACATCATTTATACTCATTATTATACCCATCCAATCAAAGAAGTGTTTGAATATCAAACTACATCACGACGTGGAGACGGTAAGCCGTATGTATGCATGTATGGTGACTTTGTCATTTATAGGATGGGTAGAATAGTGAATATGGTTGCACCATTTTTATAATAACATCACAGTATGTAGAAGGTACTGGATTTATTATTTTTGTATGGAAACATAAATGAAAGAGGATGTGGAAAAGAAAAGACCTTCAAAGAGGGTGGTGAAATTATTACCTCTACTTTGGTTGTTTTCTTTTGAGTTGATCAAAAGTGCTCCATTGGATGGGTTTATGAGCAATGTAAGAAATATAGGTTGAATTGAGGGATGTTTGGAGGTTATATAATCAAGGTTTGGAAGAGACAAATGGCTTTGGAGGTGTGAAATTAAGATAAGTGGAAGTGCCCTTTTATAAGAGTGGTGAGGTTCACTTTAGAAAAATTATGAAATTTTATTTTACAATAAAAAATATTTCTGTTTGAAAGGGAACAAAAATCAATTATTTCATGGATAAGGTGGTGATGGGTTGAAAACCTCTCAATGAGTAGGTTTTAGACGGGTTTAGATCTTCATATTAACCTTATCTTTTCAATTTATCTCTTAGATAAATGGTTTGACATTTACCACGTCTCTTTGTATTTTTATATTATATAGTTAATAAACATACTATAGAAATACAAGAGAACCCCATGTGGTTCATTATTAATATGTATAACTTTATATAAGTCATTTGGTCAAGCCTTATATTTTTGGAGTATTATATCAATTAGTAATATAATTTTTGTTTTCAAAACACAATTATGAAAATTTTGAAACTATTAAGTATTTGAATTTTTTGAAAGCCATGAAGAAGTTATCACTTAGAATAAAATTTGTTTAGACAACCATAAATTGTCATATTATCCTTGAAAATTAGTTGAAATAATTAAAAGTCTCAATTTACATTTTTTTGGATAATTATATTATCAATTATTTAAATATTTCATTAATAAGTTTATTACTGCATTATTATTGTGTCATAAATAAATGATATTATTTAATGTGAATAAATTATAAATAAAATACTATTATGTTGAAATTATTATTATATTTTTAATGAATATTAATTGTTGAATTTATATTGTGTGTATCCCTATATTAAAAATGTTTTAGTTATTAAAAATTGAATTTAACTCTTTTAACTATTCTTTAAATAAAATAATAATAAATGCCCTAATCTAATCCAAGGTTACCAAATAGGATCATATTTTATTCCTAAGGTAATTTATGGTAGATTTATAATTATCCAAAAGAATTAGGACATATCTTAGGGTAATTATAATATCATTGTTACCCTTAATTACCCTGTTTACTTTTAACCGTGGTAAATAAAAGTCAAAAGATAATATTCACCAAAAATTATTTTCATCTTGTTGAACAACATTTTACGTACTAATAATGAATTTTCCACTCGTATTTTTTGAAATTAAACTCACATAAGTGGTAAAATTATGTTTTTTGAATATTTTAAAATGCTCCTCGGAGGTGGATAAAAGACAGTAAACAGTTCGATAAAATTTATATATATATAAATATATTATAAAATTGATCCGATGAATTACATTGAACTTATATAGGAATTATGTATCTATTTTGACCTAAAATAAAATTAAATAAAATATATAATTATTTAAGTAAAAAATCAGTTTCAGACAATTAGACGGTGTTTTTAACTATTCATCAAAAATATAAAGTTTTCAGAAAAATACCAAAAATTCACCTTAAGTTAATTTAGATATTCAAAATCTAGAAACATAGTTACTTTTGAAAGATAATATTTATAAAAATTTACAAAATTGGGTATTACTATTCATAATGGCTTGTTTTATTGGTTCTCGTATGTTTGAACTCAATGTTATGTACAACACATGTTATTGTATTAATCAAAGGGAAACATACCGTGGAAGCTTGGGGTGTTTCATTCTCCCCTTATTAAAATAATTTCAACTTAGAAATTTATTTAATATTATTGCATAAAAATATATGGGTGGTTCTTCATTATAATTTCCTCGGGTTCCCACTTTTCCTCTTCCATCTTACATTTTCTCCATTGATGTTTTAGCAGACGAGTCGTCTGGTTTCTCAATAGTTGTTTTCTTGTATCAAGAATCTTGAAAGGCTCTTCACAATAAGAAAGATATGGTTCCATTTCAATTTCCTCATAGGTGAGTACATGTGTTGGGTCGGGCATGTATTTTCTTAGCAGTGATGCATGGAACACATATTTAGCTTTAAAGAGACTTGGTGGCATTGCCAAACCGTAAGCTACAACCACAATTCCTTCTAGAAATTCAAAATTTATGATTTACATTGGACTTAATTGAACCCTATTACATAATCTCATGACTCCCTTCTATGTAGATACCTTCAAGAAAACATGATATCATACATGAAATTTCATATCCTTCCTTCAGTTATCGACATTTATCTTCTGCCCACATTGAGCTACTTTGATGTGGGTTAGGATAACATTCACCTTTTCCATCGTTTCCTCAACTTGTTCTGGGCTTAGGAGTTTTATTTCACCAACATCATTCTAACAAGTTAGTGTGGAACATCTCTTTCCATATAACCCTTATTATTGAGGAATTTTAATACTTGAATGGAAGATATTGTTATAGGAAAATTTATAAGAGATAAATATTTATCCCACATACCATGAAAGTGAATTGAGAAAGATATCAACATCTCTTCTAAGGATTGAAAAGTTCATTCTGATTGTCAACCAGTTTGAGGGTGGTAGGAAATGCTCAAATGAAGTTCAGTATCCAAGGACTTTTGAAGACTTTTCCATAATCATGATGTAAAACATGGATCATGATCATAAATAATTGATATGGGTACTCCATGATGTCTTACAACCTATTAATATATAGTGTTGTCATACGTTCAAGTGGTAAATCTTCTCCTATTGCAGGAAAATGTAATGACTTGGTAAGATGATCAATAGTGACCCATATTACATCATTCCTTCTAGTAGTATTTGGGATCCCGATGGCACTTTCTATAATATTAGACCATTTCCAATTAGTTATGGGAAGAGGTTGTATGAATTTTACAGGATGTTGCCTTCATGCTTTAACTGGATGACAATCCATACATCTGGACACAAAATCAGCACTCCACTCTACATGTTGTACCACAAAAAATGTTCCTTCAAATCACTATACATCGTGGTTATCCCTTGGTGTATTGAGAAATTGCATATATGAGAATCATCCAACAATTCCCTTTTTATATCAGGTATGTTAGGAACACAAGTTATCATCCCAAATTTAAAGATTCTATCATCATATATGAAGTCACTCAGTATCAAATCTTTCCCACCTTTAATATTCTTTTGAAACTCCTCGTCACCAGTCTGAGATCTCCTTATCATTTCCAGTAAAGATGGTTTGTCAACCAATTGTAAAATTATTGATGTTTCACCATCCATGGTTATTCATATATCCATATTCACTAGATCCATGAAAATAGGATCCCTTTAAACTTTCATCATCAACAATACTCCATGTTCTTTTCTACTCAAACCATCTAACACCTTATTATCCTTCCCCTGGTGGTCCTGTATAGAGCAATAATAGTCCATGAGTTGTTTAAGACATCATCTTTTCTTCATGTTGAGTTCTTTCTTTGAGAAAATAAACTTCAATCTTTTGTGATCAATATAAATATCACATTTATCACCATAGAGAAAGTGTCTCCATATTTTCAATGAAATGATAAATGCTGATATCTCATGGGCATGAGTAGGATAGTTTTTCTCATAAATTTTTATCTATCATGATGCATATTCAATAAATCTATCATTCTGCTTAAGACACATCCTAGTCTTTTCTATGAAGCATCACTATAAATAACAAACCCATCATTTCCCGAAGGTAGATTCATTATAGGAGCAATGACTAATCAAATCTTAAGTTCTTCGAAACATTCTTCACATTCTTTTGTCTAAACAAATTTAACACCTTTATGTGTGAGCTTGGTTAATGGGTTTTCCAATTAGGCAGAATTTGGGAAAAAACACCGAAAACAACCTACTAAACCAATAAAACTATGTACCTCAGTTATACTCATCTGTTCTGGCCATTCATGGATTTCCTTTTTCTTTGAAAGATCAACATGGATTCCATCCTTAGAGAAAATATGGCCAAGAAAAGAAATATCTTGATGCCATAATTCACACTTGCTAAACTTTCCATATAATCCATTAAATCTAAGAGTCTTTTGGATAATACGGAAGTGATTTTCACTATCTTCATAGCTTTTTGAGTATAAAAAAATATCATCAATAAATACCACTACAAATTCATGATGATATTTCTTGAAAACTCTGTTCATTAGATCCATGACAACAGAAGGTGCATTTGTCAATCCAAAAGGCATTACTGTAAACTCATAATGCCCATAACTGGTTCGAAATGTTGTTTTTCGAATGTCTTCTTTCTTTAAAGACAACTGGTGATATCCAGATCAAAGGTAAATCTTTTAAAAATATGAAGCTCCATGAAGTTTATCAAATTAGTCATCAATGCGAGGTGGAGTATACTTTTCCTTTATTGTTATAGAATTTATCTCTCTATAGTCAATGCACAACCTCATAGTTCTATCTTTGTTCTTAACAAAATGAAGAGGGACTCTCTAGGGAGAAACACTAGGGAGAATAAATCACTTATTACAAAATTCTTAGAGTTGATTCTATAGTTCCACTACTTCCACAGTGGCCATTCTATAAGGGTCTTCGATATGGGTCTTGAACAAGGAATTAAATAAATGGAAAACTCAATTTCTCATTCTGGAGGATGTCAAGGTAAATCCTCTTGAAACACATCAATATATTATTGCACAATATGTACATCCTCTATTTAAACATTACATTCCTCACCCATAGTTATTTCATTCTATTTGTCAACAATAATTGAATTTAGTTGAGCTACTAGGGGTGGATCAAGATAAGAATCAAGTGGTGATGTTTTTTTCTCTAAAGATAAGGTACACCTTATCATCACAGAGAATTGTAAACTCGTACTTCTTATATTATATTTTTGAATCAAGATCTGAAATCCAATCCATACAAAAGATTTTATCAAATTGAATCATGGGTATGACAATGAGATCAGCATGGTAAATTACTTTTATATGCCCTAATGGGAACTGATTCACAAAACATTGTTGCAATGACACTTCACTTTGGAGTTGTGACTGACAACTCCCATGTTAAATCAAAATGGAAATATCTAATTTTCATAAGAAACTGGGAATATATGAAACAATGTGATGATGCAGAATCAAATAAAGCATTGGATAAACATGATGAAATCATTAAATTACATTCCAACACGTCTTTCAGTGCTTCAAAATTAGCACTAGTGATTGCATAATCTTGACCTTAATCCCTTGGAAATTTCAGGGGTATGTTAAATAGGTGCATAGGTCATTCGTTGACATAATTCCCCTTTTCTCTTAAATTTAGCATTCAACATTGATAGCCTCTTTCTTCACCTTGTAACCCTAAGCATGGTGGCCTTTTCCACCACACATTTAACAGACTTCCATTCTCTTCAGGATTGTACTGAGGTGTTTCTTCCCACATTTAACACAGGTTGGATATTCAACATTTCCCTTCTTCCCCTTATTTCCATTTCTAGAGTGTTCATCATATCTCTTATTCTCTTGCTTTTCTTTGAAGTTGTAAGACATGGAGAATTCATTTTCTGTCTTGATAGCCCATGGGGCAATATATACATATGATAAGGAGGATTGCGAGAATAATTCTTTATGAAGAAATTTTTTTAACCCAAAAAATAATTGATCAATCTTACTCCTTGGGTTATGAATATAATCTGCAACATTCCTTGCTAACCTTGTAAATTAAGCCTCACATTTTGAGACATTATCATCCTACTTTTGTCTCAGACTAAAAAGTTTCTTTTTAATTTCAGCTCGATGGTAACGAGGAAAATATTTTTTTCTATGAAAATATATTTAAACTCCCTCCAATCCATATTTGATACTTCATCATCTTCTTTTGTGTTTTGAATCAATTACCACCATTGATATTCATCTCCCGTGAGGCGATAAACTACAATGAAATTTTTTTCCCTTTCGCTACTCCCCAAAGTGTGAAATATTTTCTCTAAGGAACTTATCCATTGCTTGGATAAAAATGGATTTGTAGTCCAAATAAATGTTGGTGGTTGTTGACTCATGAACCGGATTAACATTGATCCTCCACATTGTGGATCAGGGCCATCTATATGGGTATGGTTATTATTAATAACCTTTGTGAGTTTTTCCAGGGTGGTTATATGTTCATCATCACCAGTTACATCCATAGCTCCACTATAATTATCTAGAGTAGGAGTAAAATACATACATGGATTACATGCATTGATATGGTTGCGATTCCTTCCACTAAGCACCATTTCTATACAATTTAATACAGAAGATTAGTTTATGAACTGCATTTCATAATTTCAAACATGTAAAAGACATAACATAAATTGACCAGTTTATAGATATAATCCATTATCATAAAAATGGTTTTTTTGAGTAAGTATATACGTATATATCTTTCATAATGTTTTTTAATGAAAATGTGTATTATCTTAAACATATCCCCTAGGAGTGTCGTAACTAGGAGTGAAGCAAGGCATGTTGTCGTACACCACTTCCAGTTTGATTCTTGATCAACGTCGTGCTTTCTGGTTTTACCCCGAGGTACTTCTATGCCAGATCCCTCTCTACCTGCTAATATATAGATAGGGATTTATTTATTGTAAAACCCACAAAATATCTACAGTACCACAATTCTAGGAATTTTTTCTATACTGATCTACAAAATCTATCTTAGGGTAGTGTTCTCTAATCAGAGTTTTTCTAAATCTAGTTTCCAGGGTTTGTACTAAACTTCAAATAATTCCAACTATAATTCCATGACCCCAGTTACTCAGAGTCAGTGCATTATTACATAACATTGGCATGATTAAAGGAATCATGTCCTGAAAGACTGATTAGTTTAGTATCCTTATACGTACAAGATACATTCATAAGTTTTACATTAGATCATGAAATAAAATAATCAACAACATTTTGTCTCATTTGAACACACTTATATCCATAGCCTATCCATGTTGGTCAACTATTAAATACTTCTTCACCACCTGGGAAAAATGAAACAAATAAAAGGCTGAGCTCTGATTCTCATTAAGGATAACAATATAGCGGAAACATTAATAAATAAACTTAATCATTTAAGGCAATGTATAAAACTAAAAGAAAATCCACATAAAATTAAACTTCGGCCTAATATGAAAAACATAATATCAAATAATTCCATTTACATATTCACATGGATATTATAGTTATCGAATAATCACATGCTATTTTAATATCCATTTTTATAAGGATAGAATGCATAAATCCAAACATCATAACCACATAGTCAAGGACTTGTGCCAGTACTAAAAATAAGATTTTTCCAAGGCTTTGCGGCAAGACCCTAGTATGCATCATGAGACCTACCAATGCATTGAAGAGCTATAGCAGTCTCCACCAGTCACTTACTGTGTCCAATACAATCCTCATATTAAAAGGGTTAAACATATCAAAAATGTTCAATTTAAAACTAGCGTTCCAAATGTAAATAATTTATAAATAAACCATTAATGGTATAAAAATAACACATCCACCATCGAAAATTTTACAAAAACTTCATTACAATATGGAAGATTTGTATCATAATAAATCAACATCAAATAAGCTTCAAATCTATCAAATGGTTATTGGCATAGATGAAATGAAAACTCTTTTTAGAGAAATATCAATTTCTATATTGAAACAATTTAAGTCATATAATTTAAAAAACATTAATTTTTAAAATATTATAATAAGCTTTTAAGGGAAGCTTCAACGATTTAATAATGGTAGAAAATTTCCGCAACCACTATATTAGTTAAAAAACATTTTTACCTTAATTTTGTCCAAAAGGTCACAAAGTACCTTGTTTGGAAAACTGCAGAAAGATTCGTTTAAAAACATTAAAGTTCAAATAAGTGTATAAATGACTTTAACCCATTTTTTAGTAAATAGTAATAATGTTTTGAACTACATTTTTTATAAAACATGGATGTGGATGATAAAGAGTTCTCAGTAAAAACATACATAAAAATAACCTCGGATAATAAAGAGATTGTAAAATTGACCTTTACCTTGTACTTTTCCATGGTCGTGGATAGGTCAACCTCCTGTATAATAGATAAATTATTTTTATTAAATTATACAAGGACCATATAAATAAATAAGATATCATATATGATATTCTAATATTTCATTGTTAAAAATATTTTAGTAGTATCAGCATTTTTGTTGTTAACTGATTCGTTTTTTATATGATTGGTTATGTAAGCCATGATTGTTATGAATATTATGTATTTAATTAATATACATAATTTTATTTTGTTCATAAACATTATTTTGAATAATAAAATTAAAATTATTTTTGAATGATTACGATGGAGAATAAATCACATCGCGTTTGTGGAGAAGGTAATCCGTAGGTATGCACGAGCGACAATATCATTATATTTATGGAGAAAGCATATGTAATTGGATGGTATATCATATATAATGAATCATTAACATGTTATATTTATTATTTATATTAGTTATACTCATTATTATACCCATCCAATCAATGAAGTGTTAAAATAACAAACTACACCGTGACGTGGAGACGGTAAGTCATACATACACACGTAAGGTGACTTTGTCATTTGTAGGATGGATAGAATAATAAATATGGTTATACCGTAATTATAATAATATCATAGTTTTTATAAGGGACTATATTTATTATTTTGGTATGTAAACAACAAATAAATAGGAAGTTGAAAAAGAAAATAACATGAAAGAGGGTGCTGAAATTAGTACCTCTACTTCAGGTGATTCCATTTGAGTTGATCAAAAGTGCTATTGAAGTTTAATTTATGATAAAAGTAAGGACACTAGTTTGATGTGAGGGGAATTGGGAGGATATTTGGGTTGGTTTTGGCCATTCCAAATGGCTTTGGAGGTGTGAAATAAAGATAAGGGGAAGTTCCCTTCTATAAGAGAGGTGAGGGTCACTTTAGGAAAATCATGAAATATTATTTTATAATAAAACCATTTTCGGTTTATAATTGCTCCAAAATTAATTATTTCGAGTCTAAGGTGGCGATGGGTCGAAAAACACTCAACCAATAGGTTTTAGACAAGTATAGGTCATCATATTAACCTTATCTTTTAGATTTAACTCTTAGTTAAATAGTTTGACATTTACCATGTCTCGTTGTATTTTTATATTATATGGTTAATAAACATAATATTACAAGACAAGAGAACCTAATGTGTTTCATTATTAATATATATAACATTATCTATGTTCTTTGGCCGAACCATATATTTTTTGGAATATTATACCAATTAATAATATAGTATTTTTTTAAAAACACAATTATGCCAATTATGACATTATTTAGTATTTTATTTTTTTGAAATCCATCAAAAATTTATCACTTCAAATAACATTTATTTAACCAACCCTAAAATGTCATATTAACCTGTAAAATTAGTTAAAATCAGCAGAAGACTCAATTTACATTTTTTTTATGTTTATAATATCTATTAGTGTAATATTTCATTAATAAGGTAATTACTGCATCATCACTGTGTCTTAAATAAATTACATTATTTAATGTCTCAAAATTATAAATAAAATATAATTATGTAGAAAAAAATTTCCAATTTCTAATAAATATTTATAGTCAAATTTATGTTGAGTGTAACACTATATTAAAAATGGTTTAGTTAATAAACGTTGAATTTAACTCTTTTAACTCTTCTTTAAATAAAATAATAATAAATGTCCTAATCTAATCCAAGTGGACCAAAGAGGATCATATTATATTTCTATGATATTTGTGGTTGAATAATTCTTATCCAATAGAAACAGGACATTAGTTAGGGAAATTATGATATCATTTTTACACTTAATTGCCCTATTTACTTTTAACCCTGGTAATTAAAAGACAAAAGTTACTATTCACCAAAAATTATTTTCATATTATTGAACCAAATTTGACATACTGATATTACCCTTGTTTCTTGTATTTTTAGATTCAACTCATAGAAGTGGTAAAATTATGTTTTATGAATATCTACAAATGCTCTTAAGAGGTGGGTAAAAGACGGTAAAATGTTGGATAAAGTTTTTATATATATAACTTATCATAAAATGACTCCTTTGAATTACACTAAACATATATATGTATTATGTATATATTTTGAACAAAAATAAATGTAAATAATGTAAATAATTATTTAAATAAAATGTCAGTTTTAAACAATAACTCAGTGTTTTTCACTATTCATCAAAAATTGAAGGTTTTTATAAAAATACCAAAAATTCACCATAAGATTATTTCTATACTACAAATACAAAAATGAAGTCTATTTTTATAGATGAAATTTATAATATTTCATATAGTGGGTATTACTATTCATAATGGCTAGTTTGATTGGTAGTGGTGTGTTTGAACTCGAAGTTGTGTACAATAGAAGTTGTTGAATATTTCAAAGAGAAATGTACCATAGAAGCTTGGGGGGTTAAATTAGTACTCCTCATGGAATAAATATTGGATCTCTATCCATGATATTTTTGAATCATCGTGCATCATTTTAAAAAGACTTCATCATTGATGAGATACTAATTGGAAATTGATAACATCCTGTAAAGCCACATGATCCATCATTGTTCAGATAATCCTAAATACATGGACAACTGACTCGAGTCAATATCCAACTACTTGAGGATCTACCACAATCTAATATATATATATATATATATATATAATTAGGGAGCTAAATTATTGAGGAAATTCCAATACTGAATCGTATATGACTCATGTATCATTTATTCAATCAATAAATGTATTGTATGTCGACTCGATAAGAAGGTTGTATGTGTCATGATTAATGTGTTTGTCGGTCGACTACAAAT
Organism: Viscum album; assembly: GCA_963277665.1. Taxonomy (NCBI): domain Eukaryota; kingdom Viridiplantae; phylum Streptophyta; class Magnoliopsida; order Santalales; family Viscaceae; genus Viscum; species Viscum album. The sequence goes on along the minus strand of OY728122.1, from coordinate 901,916,117 downwards.
TCACACGACTCTTTGGCCTAAGTTCCTCACAAATGACACTATGAATATAATTCCGTAAAAAAATTCCTCATAAGGGGATAGGCTAAACCATATACAAAAATTTCAACACACTCTAATACCAATCATTTATGTCCAAAACCATGTTGGGGATTGATCAACAACTTCGCCAACCCTACATCCATATGCCAGGGGTGGAAACAAGTTTCAAAAGAATAGCTAAACTCATGGAGTCCTTTACCTATGTATATGTAATCACACACACAAATCAATTATGATGAAAAATTGTAGTTGTATGAGTAAATGATACAATACCACAACAACATAAACATGTAATGCATGAACCTCAAGAAAATAAAAAATTATGGTAGTTTAAATATAAATTAAAGAATAAAAATAAATTCCTAAACATAAATATTTCCAAAAATGATGAAACTAGAAAAGATAAAAAGATGAAGGAGGTCTCATCCACTCAGTCCCAAGCTATGTCCACCGTACAAGGTCCAAGAAACCATAATCCCAATGCTCCTCTATTATCACATCCTACATGTATGTCATCAATATAATACATGACATGTGCAAGAAAATCCCAGGAATGTGTGAGTGTATAAATACCTAGTTGGAAACTACTATATATGATGGGTGACTAGTAATACATAAAACTGTAAAAAAACACAGTGTATACTAGATAATGTAATAGATAAAATATTAACACCAACCATGATTGAAAGTAATCTAATCAAATAAAAAGATAAAAAACACATTGACTTCATGAAAAATTCATCAAGTCAACACCACATATTGTATAAATGTTGGATATTCCAACCATGATAAGTGAAACATGGAATGTGCATGGCATACCTTTTTCATCATCACCTCTCAAGGGAGGAATGATACAAGAAAATTTTAGTGGATAGAGAATGATAAATATATTCACATTTAAAGTAATCGAAATATACATTGTTAGAGGATACCCATCTCATAGATCAACCAAAGAAGAAGAGTATACGATGGTTCCAATAGTCCATCAATGATGCCCAGAATCTCACACATCTTCTCGTAGGTAATCCTGAAATTCTAATCATGTATCTTCACTTTGAATCAATATAATGGGGCCAAAACACAAAGTGGATGATTCACCTTGTTCCTACCCTGGCCCTTGACATGGAGGATCTCGGTGAGGGCTCCATCGCTAATTCGTACTCCTAATCGGTCTCTGATAAGAAAACTAGTTTGATTTCAGTATGACTCTTCTCAGCTTTCTTTTTATAGTGATGACGACCCACCCTCCTACCCTGGGATGGTTCTTCATGACACGGTATATTTCTAGCAAGAGGAGGTCCTTGATCCATACTAGTGTTCGGGCTGAGAGGATTCCCACTTGAGTACGTCGGGGTTCGAAGAGAACTGGGAGAGATATCGAAGGGGACATGGGGAGGACCTTTCTGGGAAGTGATGGAGTGTGTAGGACCACCACTAGAGCCGATAGAAGAATGGGTAGGACCACCATGCATGTTTCCCCTAGCATCATTAGTGTGAGGAATGTCCTCGTACAGCTCAGGACGAACAGGAGTAGGACCTCCATGCTGGGAGCTAGTGAAGCGAAGCCAGCCTTCACCCCTCTGGTTGCTGAGGAGAGGAGGACCTTCGCATGTTGTTGTGAGTACATGCGGAGGCCACCCATGATAGATACTGATCGGATGTGAGACATCCCCACACAGGTGGTTTGTTCTAGGAGGAATGACTCCATACCTGATGTAATAAGCATGGGAGAGGATTCCATGCAGGGTGTCGCCATCAGGGGGATGTACCCCATTCAAATAGAGGGTATCATGAGGTGGACTTCCATGCTGAACTTGGAAGCAGGGAAGACCCTCATTCTCCATGGGGGAGGCACGAGGAGGGTCTCCTTACAGGCGAAAGTCACTAGCTACATTGGCGACCTAGATAGTCGACTAAGCTAGCCCGTGGGGCAATTCGGACCACGATCCTGGCTGGGTATACAAGTCCCCTGCTCAGCATACATAAGGGATTGATTATATATGTCATTGGTGGGCTGATCCATAGTAGTTTCTGACGTTGATACCACTTTGTAGGCATCCTCTGCAGTCTATGCCTGACGCTGGCGTCGGGTCAACCGGACTGGGGCCAACGGTGCAGGTTCCTAGACTACCTGCTCCTTGACTGGTGGGACCAGATGGTGGTGTTGGCATAGACTTGTGAGGGCCCTCCTTGGGGGGCCCTAAAACGAGATCCTGACCAGGCTGGCCAAAATATCTCCTACCCCGTCATCGTAGGGGAGAGAGTCATCAATGCGTTATGGGGAGAGGATCCTGATACGATTATACGTTGGAGTGGGGAGCAGTGATTCCATGGGAGACTCTTGGGGGTGGAAGTGGTGATGAGGAGAATATTATTCTAGATCTGGACATGCCATTTCACAAGTAGGTATAAACCCCTCCTTTTCATACCGGCGTATGAGGTCATTGAACACCCTATACTGAATGATTTCGGAGGGGGAAATGGGGCGTGTGCACCTGGCATTTGTAGATGTGGATATTTTCACAAAAGCGGTGGAGCCACATGAGACTACCACCTGGGCATTTCCCCTGCCCCTTTATCGGTGGGCGGGTAGTGATCAAATTCCTATAGTAGCATGGTTCTTCAAAATAAGATAGATAGAACCATTAGTTTTGAATGGAAAGGAACCGACGCCCAGTGCCCCAATGCCATTCTGTCTTCCATGGCCAGTAATATGGATCCATGATGACAACGACATAGTTCAAGATGTCCAACGTTTTGACTGCCCTAACATCTGCTGTGTTTCACGCCAGGCTACCTATTTTCTTAGAGGGACCCTTTGTTGGATAGCTGGTGTAAGAACCCGGTTCTTGTTTTAGAGGTACGAGATTCTTCTTTTCCTTTCCTTAAGAGATTTTTAGAAAATAAGGAAAATTGGGAAAAATCCAAAATTTTGGAACTACACGCTTTGTACTTTATCCACACGCCATGTACTTTTGGCCGTGTTGGGATGAGTACACAGGGCGTGTGGCCATGCCGATGACGAAGGGTGTAGGAACCAAATACACACCATGTAGTGGTACCGTACACGCTGTGTAGTCAGTCGGGAAGCTTAAACAGTATGGTGGGGGTGTCGCCGCCAGCTGGGCGACAATACACGCCGTGTACTCGAGAGTACATGCCGTGTACTCATGTCGATGTATGAACAGTGTGGCGGTGCCACCATTTGAACAGTTAACTGAGGGGAGTACACACTGTGTACTTTTAAGTACACGCCGTGTACTTTGTGTTTTCGGCTTAAAACAGGCAGTAGCCTCCTCATTTGGAAGAGGAGGCACTTGAGACCTTTTGGAGCCAAAGGAGGAGGCCAGATCTTTAAAGATCCACCGGGCATTCGTCTGGAATCCGATTCGGCTTCAGAAGATCTCGTTGGAACCGCACGGGTATGCCCACTCCTCTCCTGGTACCATTCTTACCAATTATTATCCTAACATATGTAATTTACATTTTAATGGGTTTTGTTCTTCGTCAGATCTACGCCGTTCTATGGCGTTTCTGGAGTCAGTGTTTGGGTATAGCATTCGTTGGCGTATAAGGTAGGTGGCTTTGTGTTTATTTTCTAACTGTCGTGTGTGGTTTTTGCGTTTTTGTGCCACGAACCCATGTTGGGGTGTCATGTGGCTGATTTCGTTGATATGTTTAATGCCTAGAATTGCATAGGTGATTAAACAATAATATTAAAATTCTAGTTGGGATTATTGCTTGGATCCAAAATCACCCCGGGGGTGTTTTTCACTGTTTATCCATTTGGCCAGGATACCCGAGGGTATGCCTTAAATGTAGTAATTGTAGAATTTCCTTTAGAGTAATTGCTTGTTTACTGTAGTTTGATATGTTGGGAATTTCCCGGTTACCTATTAGCCTGAGGGCGTTGTTGTAATTAGCCTGAGGACGTGACTATTTTAGCCCGAGGGCTGTCGTTATTCCGCCTGAGGGCAACCTTTCGTGCCTTAGGGCTTGACTTCTGTGCCTAAGGGTGACACTTTGTATGCCTGAGGGCGAGAATTTTCGTTACGCCTGATGGCAATACCTGCGGGTCGGATTCTGTATATCCTGAGGGCGTGGTTTTCTATTTTAGCCTGAGGGAACGGTTCTAGTTGGCCTGAGGGCTTGGTGTTGTTGAGAAAAAAAAATGTTACTAAATTAAAGGAATTAAATGAATAATAAAATGGATATTTAACTATTAAGTTAGTTACTTTTGAGTACTGCCTAGTTATTGCATTTTACTACTGCACACTTGTTGGATGTTTTACACACCGTTGAGCACGAGCCTTTGGTGGGTGCCTACTGAGATATATTTCTCACACCCTGTTTGGGTCACACTTTTCGGCCCAAATAGATTATGTTTCTGCAGGTGTAGATAGGGGATAGAGTATCTATATAGGTACTTGAATGTTGCTGAGGAGTAGGAGGACATGGGACCGAGCCTAGGCTCGCGATGCAACTGCTAGCTATTTTTCTTGCTTTTCTATACTCTGTTTTCTGCTGTACAGTATTGATGCATAACATGTTCTGGCTATTTTTCTAGAACATAAAACATGTGACATCATCACTTATATACTGTTGGTTATATCCCCTACTGTAGTTATTTCAGTTGTGTATGTTTACTGCTTCCACTATTGTTGAATGTTTATTTTGATATTCTGCTGCACTACACTTTGACAAATGATGGAATAGTTTCCCCACTATCATACCTGGGCCCTCGCTGCTAGTTGGCAGCCTCTGGTGTTTGGGGAAATGCGCTTGAGGTCACATGGTTAACCGGGCTCCGGGCACCCGTTGCATGTCACCCGAGTCCGAGACGTTACAAAGTGGTATCAGAGGGGGTTTCTTTTATTTGACTTACTATTTGGAGTCGTAGTCAGGGATAGGACAGAACAGTAGTTGGTAATAAGCTTTTCTCGGGCGTAGCTAACCCGTGTACGTGGAAAATCCAGTCTAACTCGTATTTTTTCATTCCTTTGATTTTCCAATTTTACGGTTGATATTTTTTCACCATTGGGTGATGCACTTGGATTGTGCTGTTTAAATTTATCTGTGGGTTCTATTTAGTTGCAACCCGATGAGATTAGGGTATGCCGTCTCATGCATCATATTTTCACATGCTTGATATCACATGTCATGCATAGTTTCCATGCCATATAGGTGCATTATAAATTCGCATGTTGTTGTGATAGTTGTTGTGCTAGAAAATCATGTTGTTGTGACAGCTGCTTGATAAATACCTACCTTGTGATATGGTGTTTTTGTTTGATCTTGTTTATATAATGGAGTCCAAACTTTGGTTTTTGGGGAGTATGGGCCCCCATTGACCGGAATTTGGTGGATCATTGACTGGTTATTGGTTATAACACAAATAAGATGTCAAACTTGGATTCATGGGTTGTATGGGCCCCCACGAGTGGGAATTTGACACTTAGGTGTTGTTATCAGTATTTTCTGGGTTCCAAAGAAGTTTCTGAGGCATACTGTCTGGAAAACCCAGGATACACGCCGTGTAGGACCTCAGACACGCCATGTGTGTTCTTCTGTTCGGGAAGAAAAATGAACTTTTTTAGTACACGTCGTGTATCCCGAGTACACGCCGTGTAGTGTCTTCCCATGTCACAAACCATGTGGGTGGCGACACAGGGTAGGGAAGGGATTGGGTAAAACACACCGCGTAGTTTTGTGCACGCTGTGTAGTGTGACCCAGAGTCCGGCCGTGTAACTAACAACACGGGTCGGTGAACTCCTGTACAACACGTCGTGTGAATGATGAACATGTCGTGTAGTGTGACCTGGTGACTCGGCCGTGTAACTAACAACACGGGACGGTGTCACCTCTCCCTTAACACGCCATGTTCCTTTGGGACACACCCTGTAGTCTTGTCCATGGACAGACCGTGTGGAGTTAGCCGTGTGGCGGGGAAACGGGATAGTGTACACGCCGTGTTCGGGTGTAACACGCCGTGTAGAGTAAAGCCGAGTAGTCGGCCGTGTCACAGACGACCCGGGTAGTTAGAAAATAACATCGTACATGCCATGTAGATATTATACACGCCGTGTAGTTTTGATGAACGTAAGTTGTGTGGCTTAGCTATGTAGAAGGACACGGGAAGGGGAAAGGAAGTCAAGTACACATCGTGTAGTAAGTGTACACGCCGTGTAGTCTTGTTTTGAAAATTTTGAAACACCTTCTTCCTCTTGTTCCTTTGTGGTTCCTTCGTTTCAGTCTTAATAATCTTGAATCTGAGGCATGCTTTTGACCTTGTAGTGTTATGCCGCCTAGACGACCGTGAGTTGTTCGCCAAGAGAGCGGCGACGATTATACTCCGGAGATGGTGGGCCATGGGATACCAGTTGATCCACCAACAGAGCCAGATGCCGCACCAGCTATTATACCGGACACCGGCGCGGAGGCACAATTCTGTGAAGGCTTATTGCGGTTCATGCAGACCTTTCAGGGAGCAGCGCAGGCTGCCACATCTATTGCCGAGCTGAAGCATATCTTTCAGCAGCAGCATCCGCCTACGTTTTCAGGGGATGGCGGACCACAGGCTGTAGAGTCTTGGCTAAGATCGATGCAGACTATTTTCGAGCATCTTGAGACGACTCCTGGGCGGAGGTTCAAGATCGCGACTTACATGCTGCGTGATTCTGCCAAGAGGTGGTGGGATGTTACCACCTAGTCAGAGCATCACAAGGACATGGCGTGCGAGGATTTTCAGACAGTCTTCTATGACTTCTTCTTTCCCGTGACGCTGAGGGCAGATAGAGCTTGAGAGTTCATGAATCTGCAGCATGTCGCTATGTCAGTGATGGACTACTCTGCTCATTTTATAGAGCTTCAGTGTTTTTCACCTGTGTTGGTGGATGATGAGATGTTGAGAGCTAGACGTTTTGAGGATGGTATTCGGTATTACATCTGAGTGCTAGTGAAGGTTTTTAGGTTACCTACTGTACACACGATTGTGAACCAGGTGTTGATTACATAGAGGAATATGCGAGAATCTAGTGGTGTGGGCTAGGGAAGTTCAACACCAGTTACTGGTACTATTTCTACTGGCAAGAGGATGAGACAAGTGGACTTCTCTCAGTGCAGCAGTACCAGCCAGACAACTTCTTCCGGTGGCCCGATCAGGTGCTACCAGTGTGGAAGAGAGGGGCACAAGAGGCCGTAGTGTCCACAAGACCTAGTGGAGTGCTGAGCTTGTGGGAAGATGGGTCATCTGCAGTGCTTTTGCAGGGTGTTTCTACTAGTGTCTAGTGAGAGGGGTTCTGTGCAGACTCTGAGTGCGGGAGTAGGACCAGTGACTTCTTACCAGTCTGGAAACTGGAATACGTCAGGGCATGCAGACAGAGATGGTGGTTGTGGCCGTGGTAGCTAGACACCAGGATCGCAGAGGCAGCAGGGCGGGACAGCTTAGGGTAGACAGGCTGTGTCGCAGGGGCGTGGCCCTGGACATGCATATGTAGTGCAACAGACTCAACAGGAGCAGGATCCCGGACCTTTGACAGATAGAGGTAATATTCTAGTAGCTTCTCTATTGTCTTTAGTACTTTTTGATATGGGTGATACACATAGTTTTATATCTGTACCCGCTGTGGAGATCCTTGGGCTCGGTGTTTCTACTTCTTCTAATATCATGACGCTAGACACTCTGTTGGGGACTAGGAAGGTTGGTGTGCGTCAGTGCAAGGAGTTCCCCCTTGTGGTTGGTGGGTGTCACTTCCATTGGGACCTCTATGTCCTGGAGATGACGAGCTATGACGTCACTCTCGGGATGGCCTGGTTGGTTCTCTTTAGAGCCTTTTTAGATTTCTATCGTCGTAGGGTGCATTTCATGTCACCAGAGGGCGGGGAGTTTCTATACAAGGGAGAATGGGATGTTCAGGTGAGTCGAGCTGGACCAGAGCATCATGGGAGAGGTGGAGTCACAACCCAGATTACGAGATTATATCTGGATGACCGAGGTACTTGACAGACGGATTTCCCTCCAGTTGTTGATCATTACAGGGTGGTATTCCCGGATGACTTTTCAGGCCTACCTCCAGTGCGCAAGGTGGATTTATCTATCGACCTAATGCCAGGAGCAGCACCGGTGTCCATTCCTCCTTATAGTATGGTCATGCCTGAGTTGAAGGAGCTCAAGAGGCAGTTTGAGGAGCTACAAGCGAAGGGTTTTATCTGACCCAGTACATCACCTTGGGGTTATCTGGTCCTTTTTTCAATGAAGGCGTATGGTACCCTTAGGCTTTGTGTGGATTATCGGAAACTGAACCAGTTGACGGTTAAGAACCGATATCCCTTGCCGAGAATAGATGATCTATTTTATCAGCATCATGGAGCACGAGTGTTCTCGATGATTGACTTGAGATCCGGATATCATCAGCTGTGGGTTAGACCATCTGATATACCTCTCACAGCTTTTAGAAGCAGGTATGGTCTATATCAGTATATGGTTATGCCATTTGGACTCACGAACGTGCCAGCAGTTTTCATGGATCTAATGAATCGTGTGTTCCATCCGTATCTTGATTCAATTGTGGTAGTATTCGTGGATGACATCTTGGTGTACTCTCACACACGACATGACCATGCCACCCATCTTGAGATCGTATTTAGTACACTGAGAGAGCATCGCCTATATGCTAAGCTCTCGAAGTGCCACTTTTGGATGGACCAGATTCACTTCCTGGGTCATATCATCTCAGAGGATGGAGTTGCAGTAGACCCAAAGAAGGTGAGAGCAGTAGATTCCTGGGAGCAGACTAAGAACGTGTTTGAGATACGGAGTTTCTTAGGGCTGGCTGGTTACTACAGGTGCTTCATACAGGACTTCTCCCGCTTATCAGCACCGTTGACAGGTCTGACTAAGAAGGGTGTGAAGTTAGTTTGGTCAAAAGCTTGTGAGAAAGATTTTCAGTACCTAAAGGAAAGGTTGACATCAACACCTATCCTGATACTCCCAGAACAAGGGAAGAGCTATACAGTTTACTGTGATGCATCAGGGATTGGGCTGGGAGTCGTTTTGATGCAGAGAGACCGAGTTGTGGCGTACGGGTCTCGGCAGTTGAGGCCACATGAGAGGAATTACTCGATGCATGATCTCGAGTTGGATACAGTTGTGCATGCGTTGCGCTGTTGGAGACATTATCTGTTGGGAGAGCATTTTGTGGTTTTCACCGACCACAAAAGCCTCAAGTATATCTTTACTCAGCGTGACCTGAACTTGAGGCAGAGATGGTGGGTCGAGTACCTACAGTTCTTCGATTTTGAGCTTGCCTATACACCTGGTAAATGCAATGCAGTAGCCGATGCACTGAGCAGGAAGACTCAGATATAGGCAGTGGAAGAGGCCAATGGTGAGTGGCAGCTTATGGACTTGTTTTCTGAGATGCATTTTGAGGTGCATGACAGTCAGGGTCAGACTTATCTTTCCTCGTTATCTGTGACTTCTACCCTCCTGGACGGAGTGGGGATTATGCACCTATCAAATTCAGAAGGCCTAGTTCTATGGGAGTCGGTGGCAAGTGAGTACCCTCCTCCTGGATGGACGGTAGGCTATGATGAGGTTTTGTGTTTCCATGGACGTGTATGGGATCCAGGGGATATACGCGAGGAGTTGATGTGGGAGTTTAATGCTTCAGCTTGGGTAGTTCATCCCGGGGTTACCAAGATGTACAGAGACTTGAGACGTCAGTACTGGTGGCCGGGTATGAAGAGAGAGATAGCTGGTTTTGTTACGAGGTGTTCCACCTGTCAGCTGGTGAATGCAGAGCATCAGAGACTAGCTGGGTTGTTACAGCAGTTGCCCATTACGGAGTGGAAATGGGATGATGTCGCGATGGATTTCGTGATGGGATTTCCAAGGTCACCTCGAGGCAATGACGTTGTATGGGTTGTTGTGGACAGACTTAAAAAGGTAGCTCACTTCTTTCCAATCAAGGAGTCCTTTGGTGTGAACGAGCTCAGAAGGATGTATATCCGAGAGATCGTACGTCTTCATGGGGTCCCTCGTTCTATCGTTTCAGAAAAGGACGCCCGCTTCACGTCTCGTTTCTGGAAGAGTTTTCAGAGGGCTCTGGGTAAACATGTGCTTCTGAGCACCGCATACCACCCTCAAACAGATGGCCAGTCAGAGCGGACGATACAGGTGCTAGAGGACATGCTGCGCGCATGCATCCAAGACATTGGGGGCTCTTGGGAGAATCATATACCCTTAGTCGATTTTTCCTATAACAATAGTTTCCAGGAAACTATTGAGATGGCACCATACAAGGACTTATATGGTAGGTCATGCCGATCACCTTTGTGCTGGTTAGAGGAAGGTGAGAAAGCTTTACTGGGGCCACAGCTCGTGCAGGAGACATCTGAGCAGGTCTAGTTAATTCAGAATCGGATGGCTACCGCACAGTCTCGTCAGAAGTCTTATGCTGATCGCCGTAGACGACCTTTGGAGTTCGTGGTTGGGGATCATGGTTTCTTGCGTGTTTCGCCGAGGCTAGGACATAAATGGATCAGGAGACAGGGTAAGATTTCACCGAGGTATGTGGGACTATTTGAGATTCTGGAGAGAGTCGGGCTGGTTGCCTATTAGTTGTTGTTAGCACAGTGGTACCGAGCCATGCACGACATTTTCTACATGTCTCAGTTGCGTCGCTACCATTTAGACAAGTGTCACACCTTTCAGCCAGAGGAGGTTGAGCTTCAGCATGATGCGTCCTTTGAGGAGCATCTGATCCATATCGTTGATAGGAGTATGAAGGTTATTTGAGGCTGGTCAGTTCCTCTCGTATGGGTGCTATGGAAGCATGGCCGAGTGCAAGACAAGACCTGGGAGAGGGAGGCTGACGTACGTGCTCAGTGGCCAGAGTTGTTCTAAGATTTCTCTTCGCCACCCTTGGAAGGGAAATTCGGGAACGAATTGTTATAAGGGGGAAAGTTTGTAAGAACCCGGTTCTTGTTTTAGAGGTACGATCTTCTTCTTTTCCTTTCCTTAAGTGATTTTGAGAAAACATGGAAAATTGGGAAAAGTCCTAAATTTTTGAAATACACGCCATGTACTTTATCCACACGCCGTGTACTTTTGGCCGTGTTGGGATGAGTACACAGGGCGTGTGGCCATGCCGACGAAGAAGGGTGTACGAACCAAATACACGCCGTGTAGTGGTACCTTACACGCCGTGTAGTCAGTCGGCAAGCTTAAACAGTAAGGTGGGGGCGTCGCCCCCAGCTGGGCGACAGTACATGCCCTGTACTCGAGAGTACAAGTCGTGTACTCATGTCTACATATGAACATTGTGGTGGTGCTGCCATTTGAACAGTTAAATGAGGCGAGTACACGCTGTGTAGTTTTATGTACGCACCGTGTACTTTGTTTTCTCGGCTTAAAACAGGCAATAGCCTCCTCATTTGGCAGAGGAGTCACTTGAGCCATTTTGGAGCCAAAGGAGGAGGCCAGATCTTGGAAGATCCACCAGGCGTTCGTCTGGAATCTGATTCGGCTTCGGAAGATCTCTTTGGAACCGCACGAGTATGTCCTATCCTCTCATGGTACCGTTCTTACCAATTATTCTCCTAACGTAAGTTATTTACTTTTGAATGAGTTTTGTTCTCCGTCAGATCTACATCATTCTTAGGAGTTTCTGGAGTCAGCATTCGGGTATAGCGTTCGTTGGCATATAATGTAGGTGGCTTTGTGTTTATTTTCCAACTTTCATGTGTGTTTTGTGAATTTTTGTGCCACGAACCCATGTTGGGGTGTTGTGTGGCTGAGGCCGTTGCTATGTTTAATGCCTAGAATTTCATAGGTGATTAAACTATGATATTAAAATTCTAGTTGGGATCATTGCTTGGATCCGAAACCACCCCGGGGGTGTGTTTCACTGTTTAGTCATTTGGCCAGGATACCTGAGGGTATGACTTAAATGTAGTAATTGTAGAATTTCCTTGAGAGGAATTGCTTGTTTACTGCTTTTTGATATGTTGGTCATTTCCTGGTTACCTATTAGCCCGAGGGCGTTGTTGTAACTAGCCTGAGGGTGTGAATGTTTTAGCCTGAGGGCAGTCATTATTCCACCTAAGGGCAACCTTTCATGCCCGAGCTCTTGACTTTTGTGCCTGGGGGCAACACTTCGTATGCCTCAGGGCACGAATTTTTGTTACGCCTAAGGGAAATACCTGCAGGTTGGATTATATATAGCTTGAGGGCGTGGTTTACTATTTTAGCCTGAGGGCACAGTTCTAGTTGGCATGAGGGATTGGTGCTATTGAGCACAAAAATGTTACTAAATTAAAGGAATTAAATGAATAATAAAATGGAAATTTAACTATTAAGTTAGTTACATTTGAGTACTGCTTAGTTATTGCATTTTACTATTGTACACTTGTTGCATGTTTTACACACAATTGAGCACAGGCCTTTGGTGGGTGCCTACTGAGATATATTTCTCACACCCAGTTTGGGTCACGCTTTTCGGCCCAAACAGATTACGTTGCTGCAGGTGTAGATAGATGAAAGAGTCCATATACAGGTACTTGACTATTGGTGAGGAGTAAGAGGGCATGGGACCGAGCCTAGGCTCGCGATGCTGCTGCTAGCTGTTTTTCTTGCTTTTCTGTACTCTGTTATCTACTATACTGTATTGATGTATAACATGTTCTGGCTGTTTTCCTATAGCATGAAACATGTAGCATCATCACTTATATACTGTTGTTTATATCCACTATTGTAGTTATTTCAGTTGTGTATGTTTACTGCTTCTGCTGTTGTTGAATTTTTATTTTGGTATTTCGTTGCGCTACACTTTGTCAAATGAGGGCATAGTTTCCCCACTATCATACCTAGGCCCTCGCTGCTAGTCGGCAGCCTCTGGCTTTTGGGGAAATGCGCTTGAGGTCACGTGGCGAACCGGGCTCGGGGCTCCCGTTGCGCGGCACCTGGGTCTGGGACGATACAGTTGGATCAGATGACAGGATATTGCACTAATGTCTTGAATACTAATAATCTCTGTACTAAGGAGAATATCTTCACATCCGGTTCACCGTTTCAATTTCTGATGCTTTCATCGGGGCGCACGTGTCCGTCTGTTGGAGGACGACGAAGATTTGAAAACTTTTTCCCCACATTCCAACATTCCAATGGCAGGTGTCAGCCATTCCTTATTCAGGGTCTTTTGCTTTTTGAACGAAAAGGTATGATGGGGTGTCAGTTCTTTCTTCCAAAGATTCCACCTTGGAACTTTTCACCTACTCTGGGTCTCCTATATAGACTTAAGGTGTTGTTCGTGAAACTCTTACCATTTCCATATCTTCATGGACAGTAGTTAATTACAGTACCTATGTCTAGAGATTCCAAGGAGTCCAGTCAAGGCAGTAACTTTCCGTCGAGGGAGTTGTCACGTTGGACATCACTGGCGTGTCAGGACAATGGAACACTAGTGCGTCTGTGTTTCTTCCTCTTATTATAGGGATTCTCGAAGGAACGAAAGCTTATGGAATCCCACATTGAATGCAGGGAATTAAATTCCATAGGAATGTATTTGAGGTTATCCTCAACATCCATTTTTAACACAGGGTAAGCCAAATGTTTAACATTTAGTGGAGATGGATCAGACTAATTGGATCACTGACTAGAGTTGGTCAGATGTGTGTGACCCATGGGGAAACAATGATGCTAGGAAATGAATTAGCATGATCTCACCGAGACATTGTGACCGGGATATGAATCATGATGGACGATGGATGTTAAAATGAAGTGGATGGAGAATGAGATGGATTCAACTTGAGGACGATAGTGATATTGGGCTTGATCCTCGAAGAGATCTCCTATATATCCCTATGGTAGGAAATCAAAGTCCACATAGTTCATGAACTGATGGGACACCTAAGGAGGTGACCCATTTGAAGGGGACCCTGAGGAAGTTGATCCTACAGGTTGGGACATGAAATTTGGTTGTGTTCAAAGGACAGCAACCCAATAAATTGCTATGACTTATGCATGATTATCAGCCCGATAGTTGGTCTAATGCCAGAGGGGCATACCAGAAATATGCGTCCAAATTGAGGGGACTACAACATCATACCATTATATGGGGATCACCGTGGATTACCACTGTATATGATCACAACATATTACCATTGTATGGGGTCACAACGGCTTACCATTTTATGGGGTCACAATGGCTTACCAATGGATGGGGTCACAACGGATTACCGTTGGATGGGGTCACAACAACATACTGTTGGATGATGTCACAACCGCTTACCTATAGACGGGGATCACTACTACATACCTCTTGTTGGGGTTGAACCTCAATGAGGCCTCTTACGTACCATGTATTGTAGACAAGGATCAATGCCCTTGTAGTTCGGGGTGGTGGATGTAGTTTAACGTCGTGTAGGAATAAAAGGGAGAATGTAGTTTAACGTCTTGCGAGACGATGGTGATCCGATGTGAACGGGGTTGGAACTAGTCTTTGTTGGTAACGAACCTCAGGGAGGCTTCCTTTGTACCTCGCCTTAACAGGGATCAAATTCCACGTATTTTGGGAGTGAGTTGGTGAACCGACATGGATAATGGTTGGGACCAATGGATGGTGGGCATGAACCTCTTGGAGGATTTCTACATACATTTCCTTGGTAAGGATCAAAGTCCACATAGTCCGGGACTAAGTTTGAAAAAAGACATGATGATGGTCGAGACCAATGGATGTTGGGATTGAACCTCAGGGAGGCTTCCCATGAACCATTCCTTGGATAGAATCAAAGTCCACATAGTTCATGAGTGATTTGTTGAACCACCATGAAGATGATCGAGACAAATGGATGGTGGGATTGAACCTCAGGGAGGCTTCCTACATGTCATGCCTTGGTAGGGATAAAAGTCCACATTGTTCAGGATGGTTGTGGGGCTTGCACTCTAGGCTGACATGAGAGGGATTCATGGTCAATTCTTACTCTAATCCCACGTGAGTCATGCTCGGTGTGAGAAAAAAGAAGTAGTAATAACCTGATAATCACGTCGAAGATGGTGCATTTGTGGGAAGTGGAATGGGGGCTTACACATGGTTAGCAGCCCAAAGAGGAAAGAGGGGCTTACGTGTTGTTAGTAGCCCTGGGTAATGGATATTAGGACTTTCTCCTGGGTAGAGGCCAGTGTGGCGAAAACTCCCAATGGGAGAGGGATGGGATTACGAAGGTCCTAATGCCCATCCCTCCTATGGTGTTTGGAATAGAAGAATATATGAGGAGCAGAGGTGCTGCCTTCTATAAGAAAAGCTACGATCTTACACCAAATTACATGACTGATCCTTGTGGACAAACGCCTCTCCCATAAAAAGGATCTCATACCATGTGAGGAATGATTTCACTCTTGTAGAGACTAGTGGGGATAGAGAATGTACGAGATGTGGCACCACACATATGATCCATGGTGTGATGCCACAGTTTAACATAATGTGATGTGGATGATGGTTCTTGGAAGAAAAACGTCCTGTATCTTGGATAAGGTTTTTCCACTCCACACCCTTACGTATTACATAAAAGATACATGTCCGCCCTTTATGTAATGATGACATCGACAATTCTCTAGTGTGGGGGTGTTATGGAGGAATACATTGAGTGGTCCATGTTAGCATTGTTATTTGATGTACCAATGGCCATTCGTGTTCCAATGCAAAGAAGCATGATGCGAATCAATGCAATGGGAAGAATTTACCATTAGACCTTGAAATTGATTCGTGCAAACCAAAAGGGCCGTATTGGAAAAGGAGATATAGAGCAAAGGGGTTCCTAGATAGAAGATTTGTGAATATTGGGTGATCCATGAAGTGGGGAGGCTTTGTGAAGGGGTGTTCTTTGCAATTTGACATCTCCTAGGCTAGGCATAGGGCATAGGTGCATATGGATGGTGCTTTATGAAGGGGAAAGGTATTCATAGAGCAATGCCTCGTGATGTAACGGTGCCTTTTGATGAATCACATTGTGATGAAATGTTATTTACAATGCACAGTGACCACGCCTTTGCATGTGGGTCACATGTGTACGAAGGGTACTTCATGAGGCATAAATGCTCCACGATGACCCGAGTCCCCTTGGGGTCTCCTTCCTTCGCGGAGGCCTCTGGGCTCAGCGAAGGGTATCCCTTTTTGATGAGGGGAAGAATTCATGCAAAGGGGTTGGCACATCGCAATAAAAAATTAACTTGAAATGATCATGGTTCACAGAGCTGAAATGGATTTGCGATGTGGGATCTCAGAAGGAAAAATGTCAGAGGATCCATCCTTTGGGTTTGAGAGGGGATTGGGCTTTATACACAAGAGGTGCCATGAAGCAGAGCTCACTCGGTGCGAAGATATATTTTGCTCCGCAGTGGGTTTGTGAACATAAACAGGGTTCGCGGAGCATCCCCCTCCTTGCTCCATGGTGGGTTCATGAATGTCAAATTGGTTAATGGAGCATCCATTCTCCTTACCCTGTAGCAGGTTTTCTAATGTCACATCGGATCACAGAGCATCTCTCCGTCTTGCTTTGAGGTGGGTTTGTGAACCTGAAATCATTTCCTGAAGCTTCCTGCCTCATGGCTCCATGGTGGGTTCATGAAGGGGGGCCTCTATGTCGGTAGGAGGGATACGGGGGCACCGTGAGTGGTCATTGAGAGGCAGATCCTATTTTATTCCCTTTGTTCTTGTTTTAACTTGATTTTGGCTTCAACAGTTCCAAATAACATATATAAATGATCATTTAATTAAAGAGAGATTTTATGTTTAATATCAATGATTCTATGGGGAGGATAAACACAGAATCTATTTTTAGTATCCATCCAATGAAATTTATGCACAATTGTGAAATTATATCGTAGAAATTAGAGTTCAATTATTTCATCCTATAATCAATAAATGTTATCTTCACTTTCTCTATGATGAGATCCTTATGAAATAAAACTCAGGTAATTTTTTTATTCAATATATGAATATGTACAATATCAAAAACTAGTCATCATATATTTATTTAATGTTTTAACCTTTTTGGATGGTGGTTTACTCAATACCAAAATTTTTTGATCATTTTTATTATCATGATGTGTTACCAGAATTAGAACATACCAATGAATCAAATGATGTTCATCATATGAAAGCCATCCTTCTGGAATGCCACCAAAACCATGTTCATGATGATTTAAAAATGATAATTGATAATTCCTTTTCATTGTCAAAATTAACCTTGTTCACTCACCATTATATTATGTTTTAAGGGATATTTAAATTGAAAATATTTAGAGGAAAAAAATGAAATTTACTCATAAAAAGAAGGTTTGAAATTGATCATTCAACATATGATTTGTTATGTACATTTTTCTTCAATTTCTTCATGAATCTCTTGTATGGTTACATCCTTCAAAACTATAGAATGCCTCTAGATTTTTATTCATATGGAAAATTATATATCAAATGTTCCACTGAATTAATGAAAAAGGCGGTGAAATGTTTTTCCAATTTATATAAAATTAAAACAATATATTTCTCAAATATACCTAGTGAGTAATATTCTTTTGTTTCTACTGAAATACCATGGAAAAATATATATTTCTTTTTATGACATCCAAATAATTTAATTCAATAAACCTTTAAATCTAATAAGTATAATTTTATCAATCGTAATATGAGATTCATATTTTTTTAAACAAGTGATATGAATACTTCAAAAATATCATAGAAAATTTAAATCATAGAAATCTAGAAGCCTCAGATAGGAAAGAAAATGAGAAAAATAAATTATTATCTTTTTAAATTATATCATTCGGTTTTAACTTCATTAACATTTATGATATGTAATTTTCAAAAAGATCAAATTTCTGGTAACCAAAACGTTATGGAATGTAATAATCAGGATAAAACATTATCTTTTTTCATATAATGTCATTAAAAAACATTATAAAATATATTCTGAAAACTTATATTATCATTATTCACGACATCAATCCTGTAACAATCCAAAAAAATGAGAAAAATATGGTATATTTCAAAAAATATTTATTTTTATCCAATTGTGTTATTTCCCAAAACAATCAATAATTTTTATAATAGTTAGAATAAATTTAACGAGTCGTTTGGAAGATAAAATTGACTTTTAAATCAATAACTAAGATCATTTCTCATGGTCCATATAATTATTTTGTACCTTTTAAAAATTGATATATATTCCTCAAAAATGACGATCAGTATAAATAAATCATTAATGATAATCAAATGAACAATGTTTTTCCTCCATTGATGTGAATAAATAATTTTTTATCACAAATATATTACATATATTATTTTGAGTCTTGTGTACTCGAGACATATTGCATGACATATGTTGGGATATAACTATTTATCCACATTTATGGAGCCTTAATTAGTATTTTTCCAACAAAATCATATTCACTAACATCATTACTCCCTAATAAATATAACTCATCAATCAATGTGTTCAAATAATCATCGATATTTATTTTTGGATGTACTGAAATTATTAATGTCAAAATGATATATGAATCATTACTCAATATCCAATGTTTAAAAATATAAAGAGAGATAAATATGGTGCAACAATAATTATGACTAGAAATTAGAACTAAATGTACAAAAAAACATCAGTATAATGTCTCAATCGCAATTCCCAGGATTCTGAATGAAAAAATATTTACATGGTCAAAATGTTTCCATGAATAACCATAACAAAGATTATTCATTTTTTCAGGTTTAAATTATTGTTTTGATCCATGAAATCAATTATGGTGTGTTCTGAGACATAAATAAACAGTGTAATCTAGGTTCATGTTGGAATTACCCCAAATAATTTTTTAGGAATCAGTTTAGACATCCCAAATTAATACTAATTGTATGATGTTTTCCAATTGCATGATAAATAAAAATTGACTCATTTTCAATGTAATTTAAGATGTATTCCATTAGGAATTCTTGATTATTTTGAAAAACATGACCCAAATTATGAACTGGGATCTTTCTCTCATATTAATTCATAGGCATCACATTTCTATCATGAAATTGTGCATTAACTAAAGATAATACCAGATAAAAAATGATGATTTAAATTCCATAATCTAATTTAATATCCAAAAATTATGTAACTACTACAAACTTACAAAGCATACCCCCATGATATATTGAATCCTCTATATACATAAAAAATTCACAAAATTGAGATTTTTCTAACATAGGTGTAAAATCAATATCATTTCCAGTTTCATTTTGATGACATGGTGGACCAACTACATCATGGCCTCAATTTTAAACCCCTAAGGGATATGAAACCAAATTATTAGTAACTTACCATAAACCATATTCACCATATTGATACCAAAAAACATAATATGTTCGAAATCCAAAACCCAATTGAGGACCTCTAACATGATGAAATGTGTCAAACCACCTCAGAACACATTTCATACATGGAAGCATAATTTTCCATTCTAAAACACATTTTATTATTAAGGATGAAAATAGTAAACAATCATAAACAACTTCGTTATATAAAGGACATATACATGAAATATTTAGAATTCTGTAATGATTTTTCAACCACAATCACGTAAAAAATACTATTGTTGACATTATTATTCCATATTTTCAAACAAATATATAATAATAAATTAAATTATGAATAATATGATAAAATAATGAGACATACTTCATTTTAGAATATATTATAATGTAAAATATAAATTAGAATTGATAAAAAATGTGTAAATCATATAATTTTTAATTTTAAGGTAATGAGAAATGATCAATTTAGAAAACTATATCCATATCCATCATTTCTTATCACCTAAAAATGGTTGAAGTATTTCATTTTATTTTTTTTAGAAATTTAAAAAAATTACTATTATTTCATAAGCATTCATAATAAATTATACTAATTTATAAAAATTTATGATTAATTATATCAAATTAAAAATTAAAATAATTTTAAATAAATTCATTGTTAATTATATAAATATAAGAGATTTTTTATTTATTTTATCAATTTATTTTATTTATTACTAATTATTACTCATTATTACAATTATTAAGTAATTGTTTCAAACTTTTTCTAATTTTTAATAAATATAACTAATTTTTACTAAATATTAATAATATTAACCAACTTTTAGTAATTATTACTAATTTGTACTAATTGATATTAAATATTACTTATTACCATTATATTTTACTAGGGACCGATAATTTTTAGATCATTTTACAAATTACCAAAAAAATTACTAATTATTTTGAATTATTACAACCTATTATTAATTTTTCCTAATTAATAATAATTTTCAAGAATTATCACTAATATTTCAAAATTATTACTAATTATTTAAAATAATAATTTATTATTACAAATTAATACAAATTATTGCAAATTACTATTAATTTTTAATACTTTTTATTAGTTTTTATCTATTTTTTACTATTTTTTATTAATATAAAAAACTTTATTACTGATTCTTAAAATGTATTACTAATTATTACTAATTATACATAATTATTACAAAATATCACATATTATTACAAATTACCATAAATTATTTCTAACTACAACTACTTATTTCAAATTTTAACATATTACCACTACATATTTCTATTTACCACTAATTTTAAATAATAATAATAATTTTAATAAATATAACCAAGTATTATTCATTTGGACTAATAGTTATTAGTTTATTGTAATTCTTTCTAATTACTATGAATTGTTACTAATGATTACTGATTTTTATAAATTATAATTAATTTTAACTATTTTCACTATTTATAAATAAGTTTTTTAATATTTATAGTTTTTCATAAAATAATCATTACTTATTAATAATTATCACATGTTACCACTAATTGTTATTATTTAAGACTTTATGTACTGATTAATAACAACTTTTACTAATTACCAATAATTGTTTCTAAATTCCACTAATTATTACTAATTTTACTTAATTATTACAGGTTTTCAATATTTTTTAATAATTTTTACATATTACCACAACTTATTAATAGTTTCAAATAATTAATACATACGTTTACTAATTAACACTATTTCTTATTGACTACCACTTATTATTACTGAATTTTATGAATTATTTGGAATTATTACTAATTTCTAATTGTTTTTTTAAAATTTTTACTAATTATTAATAATAAACTCTAATTTTTCCAAAATTAAAAAAATTAATACTAATTTTTACAATATAATATTAAGTACTACTAATTACAACTATTTATTCTTAATGGACACAAATTATTACAAATTTTAAATAATTACCACTAATTTTATTTTATTACCTCTATTTTTTTAATTATTATGAATTATTTTTAATTATTTTGAATTTTTATGAATTTTTAATAATTTTAACAAATGTTTACAAACAATTGCTAATATTTTACTAATTTTTACTAATTTCCACTAATTTTTATTAGTTTTTTCACAATTTATTACTAATTTTTAAAATTACATATTAATTATAACCTATTAACAATATTTATAACCAATTACCACTAATTATTACATATTATATCTAATTATTTCAATATTTTAGTAATTATAACAAATTTTTTACCAATTTCCATTAATTATTTTAAATTGTTCTGAATTATTACAAATTATTACAAATTATTAATAATTTTTACAAATTATTAAAAATTATAACTAATTATTACACATTATTGTTTATTAGAAATAATGTTTACTAATTTTTATCAATTTATAATAATTTATTAATAATTTTAACTACTTGAATCTAATTTTTACTAATTAACACTAAATATTACAACATATTATTATTAATTTAGTAATTTTTACAAATTTTTAATATTTTTTTAGAAATATTGTTACTAATTTTTTTACTTTTTATTATATTATAAGAATTTCTCGCAAATTTTTATAGTTTATTACTAATTATTACTAATTACCTCTAAATAGTACTAATTATAAGGCCCCAACCTTAAACATTACATAATCTTGAAATAAGTTAATAATTCACATTAAGGATCATTTCAGGTTTAGTGTTTTAAAGAATTATGCAATATCTATTACATTACATCTAATAATTTACCAATTAGCCACATCTACTCAGTATCCATATTTTTCCCAGAAAAAAACTTAAATGATGCAACAGTTCTTTTCATGATATTAATATTATGGAGTTCTTCCTTTCACTTACCCTAACATATGCCCTATGAAAAACATTCCAAAAACATAAGATGAGCATAAAATTCTATGTAAGGTTTATAAAATAAAGAAAGAAAACATTATTTCATCAATACATACAAATCAAAATCTCATTAACATACCTCGTCAAATCATAAGATTTTTCAATAACACATAGAATCATAAATCATAAAGGAAAATTGTAGAATCTATATCAAGCATACATTGTTTCTTCCAAAGCTACATAGGGAGTTATATTTGAAATACCCATCACAATATATTTACTTAATATCATATGACAAATTTTAACGAATACCTCTATCACATTACCCAATGCATTGGAGTGCTATCTCGGGCTCACATGCCCTAGTTTTATCACTCAACCATTCATATACGTGAAAAATTCTCAATAACCAACACATAAAATGAGCATAAAGGAAAGATTAAATTTCCACATTCATTTAAAGATACTGACAAAATCAATGCTTTATCAATCTATTTTCAAGACCATATAATACATTTAATTAATAATTTTTCAAATCAATGTGTTCCATACAAATTTGAAACTTTTGAAAGAAAATTATTTTCCAGACATTCTATTCCATAAAAATAAATCCTTTAAACCATTTTTGAAATATTTACATTAATGAGAATGATTTAGTAGAATAAATATTTAAAACATATAAAATGATATTTTAGTTAACGACATCCTAACCAATTCATAAACTCTAGATTGAAAATAATTTAGGAATATCAATTATCAATGATTATAAAATAAGGATATTCCTGATATAATATATGAAAGGGAAACAATACACCATTTAAAAGTGAATTTCTTTATAACAACAAATAATTCGTAATGGAATGTAAAGTGAGACAATGTCCCTTCCAATGTTTGTATCCTTAGATTAAGGATAAATCAATGACATAATATTTTGTGACAAATAAAAATACACAAAATATTAGTGGATATTAAGTATAATAAAATAAGTGGACATTCACACATATTCATAGCACGAAATAATCAAGAAGTATACGTTTAACCCAAAGAATTGAAATTTTGTTAAGAAGGTCCCTTACAGAAATTTGACAACCTAACAATGTCACATTAAAATTCAGAAAATGAGTTGATAAAAGAGAAAATGGTACCTCATCATATGGAAATAAAATCTACATAAATAATGATATTGAAGAACATATCCTGAGATAAATAAATTTAATTCAAAAGACATGGCATTAAAGAAGTCTTCTACTAAAAGAGTATAATGAAAGGTTAACTTACCGATTTGGTTACATAAGAAACATACACCACATGAAATAATGATCATACAAGGAATATATAAATACACATATATTAAATAATATTAAAAAAATTATACAATCATATGAAATACATACACCACATAAAAGGAAATAGTGTCAAAAATAACATGAATCTCACTGTAATAAAAAGTGACATGAGAACTCATAACCATATTGTAATCAATCAAGTCGTAAGACCAAAATCTAATAACCACTAAATTAATCATATAAAAACATTAATATAAAGATAATCATGATAATATATATATCAAATGTCAGTAACCAATATACCAAATTCAATAAATAAGTGGAAAACAATGGAAATCTTACATAAGTTAAATTCAGATAAGAAACCCCTTACCTCAAGTCTGACATGAATCATATGTTCATTGTTCATCCAGAAAAAAAAAATTAGAAAATTTCAAGTTCTATAAGAAAATATTTCATGTTTACAATTCCTTTTATATCACTTATTACCTTGCTATAAAAATTTGTTAATTATTTGAGTTCATATCATACATTTTGTCCATGGTTGGAGCATTAGTCAAAAATGATGTTTTTATAATTTATCATTGTCCATGTGGCCAAATGTACATTATCTCCAAAATGATATTCATTATAATAGTATCACATATATCACATATATCTAGATTATATGTATTTATAATATTCCATATCATTTGGAGTTAATAAATGAAACGCACCGTTCATGGAGACGGTAAGCCGTACGTACGCATTAACCCTACTTTCATTTATATTTAATATTTAAAGTAATAAAAACATAATAACACATAGTTATATTAAAATTTTATTATAATATATATGTTTCTTTAATTTAATTAACACCATCATTTATGTGTTCTATGTATGGCATGGACGAGTCATATCACTTGGAGGTGGCGGTAGTCTACACTTCCTCATATTAAATTATCGTATTTATTCATTATGGAAACCATAAAGGTTTGATATAAATGAAAAATACAGAAGTATAGAGACAATATAAATATAATATATATCACATTTAAATATAGTTCTATCTTAATGTCCCCTATAGGATGTAGTAGGAGAATATTGACCAATCATCGTTTCGTGAGGTAGTAGTTCACCATCCACAGAAACCATTTGTTCTTTACCCATTAGTAGGAGGTATGTGTAAGTGTAGTAAGAATAAATATCATGAAAAAAACCTAGTATATATATGATATTGGTTTTATTATAAAACAAATGAATAAAAATATTTTAGGGTGTTGGTGATGTAAAAAAAGAAAAGAACTTAATAAAAAACATTATATTTAAATCTGTTAACTCCCTTTGATTTGAACCAAAAGGATTTCTTGAAGTGCCTTTTGATTAAGGTAAGACTTCTTGGTGGAAGAGAGGTATTTTGAGAGCTTATTTCACTAAAGTATGGATGATCCAAGGTTATTTAGTGGTGTGAGTAATTATTTAGAGGTGAGGGATTTTTATAAGGGGTAGGAGGGGCTCTTAAGGATTGATTGAAAATATTATTTTATTATAGAATTATTTACTATTTCCAAAGGTAAAAAAATTATTAAAATATATTATATGATGACTCGTGTTCGAAATAAAATCATCCAATCAGAATTGGATAGGTTTTGGATGTTTTTTATATTTTTATAATCTTATTTACTTAAATAATTCTTTAATGAGGTAATCACTACATCATTATTGTGCAAGAAATTATTTTATTAATTTGATCTCGAAAAATTATTAAAAAAATACCACAATGTAGGAAATATTTTTGGATTTTAAAATCATTTTTATAGTCGAAGAGAAAACTTATATTTTCCAATTTATGAATTTATTTACTAAAAGATATATGTTTATGTCATTTTTGTCATTATTTTAAATTAATTAATATAATGTGTAATTATCAATCTTAAGAGGCTCGATGGGGTCCTAGAATCCACCCAAGGATTTCCATGGTCAGAAATGTATCAAACAATTATAATAGGACACATGTTAGGGTAATTTAAGTTTATAATAATATCGTTTTTACCTTGAATTACCCAATTTATCTTTAACCGTGGTAAATAAAAGTCAAAAGTTACTATTAAAAAAAATCGTTTTGTCTTATTGCACCACTATTTATTTACTAATAACAACAATTTATGTCATATTTTAAATATTTAATTAACATAAGTGGTAAAATTTTATTTAAATGGAGAATATGGGTTTTTAACTACTACTCAGTGTTTTTACTATTCATAAAATGGATGTTTTTCAGAAAATACCAAAAAAACAGCCTAAGATATATATGATATTCTGAATTCAGAAATTATGTCTATATTTTAAAATTAAAAACATATAATTTTTCATTATTTAATTTAAAATTAATTCCCATTTTCAAATCAAAATGTTTGCCTTTTTTTAAATAATAACTATCAAAAGATCGACACTTATTTATATCCAATTTCAAAGTGAAATTACATCCAAGTAACAACATTATGTTAAATGGTAAAAATATAATATAATTAAACATTAAAAAAATTATAAATATAATATAACCATTAAAATAAATTAGATTAATTGGTATTTTGGATTTAAAATAGATTATTTTTCATTATTCATTAAAAAATGAAATTTATCAGAAAAATACAAAAAAAATTACAAAAAGTAAATTTTGATGTCTTCGTTCTATTGAAGAATTTTATTTTTTAAAATAGAACATATACATTTGACCAAAATTATATTTAAGGAGGGTTATCCATCAAAAGACGGTAAATCAATAATTTAAATAATATTAGGGTATCAATGCATAAAATTTGATTCATTCACATTTTATGGTGCTGGATTTTATTGGATAAATGTATAAACATTTATGAAACATGTTTAATCATAATGTGGTTTGTTCTGTTCATTCCCACTAATAAAATGGCTAGGCATTTACTACCATTTAAAATAATATTATATTATCATTTTTCTGTATGACCCAATGTTGTGTGAAACATATTATTTAAAAAAACCATGATTGCTTATTAGGTAAACCATAAAAAATAGCATCTCATTTACAATAAAATTAATATTTAATTAAAAAATAAATATTTATTATTTTTATTTACTTAGGATGTTACATCCTTATCCCATTTATAAATTGTGTCATCGCAATTTTAAAATTGGGCTTTGAAACATCATTAAAAGTCCCACATCAGAAAAAGAGTTAATAAAACTATCACATTAAATGAAATATAGAGAATTAAATAAGGTCACATGAGATAACCCATACTAGTATTACATTAAAACATTGATATGGAGGAGAATCACAATGTGAAGTTATTATAGAGAGAGATTGAAAACATGATTTAGATAATTTTAACCACTATAAAAGCACAAACTTGTCATAGGTTAAACGGTTTTTGAATTCCTAGTAGGAAGTGTAAAAAACAACATATTTTTTGTTTAAGTTCCTTTTTTATAATTTTGGATAATTTTTATTAATGAGATTGACTAGAGACATTATTAAATATACGTACTTTTCTAGTAGAGTTTCTTCATTTAATATGTTCTTACCCAAAACTCATATTTTCTCTAAATGATGAGTATGTAAGATTCCTAATTCACATCTGAAGTTCTAGAATCATCTTATAGAGAATCAAATAATCCACTATAGATGAAAAATATATTTTCCCCGTCTTTAGACCTTAACCAAAACCAAAATTGTAAGTACAAGATCAGATAATCCAAAAAATAGGAAATCCTTTAAAAATGTATTATTATTCCTCATATCAAAAAATCATTAAACAATATCCAAAGCTCAACAAAGACCATTAAATAAACTACTATCCAAAAAAATTCATAAAAAACCAAAAAAAAATTGAATCTGAAAACTCAGAAGGATTTAAAAACATAGTAATCCATAGTAAATCATAACATTTATCTCCAAATAACATCAACAACTCATAATGTCTCATACTAAATTCTAATTAAACTAATCAGTTATTCTATACATTTCCATAACTAATACAAAGAGAATTAATACTATATTATTCCACAATAAATATTCAATAATTATTCCAAAAATTATATCCCATAGAAATTTATTTTCCTTAGGCATATATTGTTTTCTCAAAAGGGAGAACGTCTTCCAAAATAAACTTTATCACTTAATCACAATATCATTTTTCTATACTAGGGATATCAATTTGATAAAATAGAACTTCCCAAAGTCAACATATTCTTAATAAGAAAAATAATTTAACTAATGGAATAACTCATGAAAACTAGGGGCTACACGTTTTCCACTATTAGGTGATGTTTCCTTGTCGCCCTTTAGTTGTGGGTTCTATTCTGAAGGCCTTTTCGGATGTGATAGGCTTCCACCCATATTGTGTGTTGAACTTTTTTTAAAACTCAAAAAATAACCCTATAATATTTTAACTTCAAAGGTTGTCTTATACCTATCATTTTTATCCCAAATCATTAAGACCTCAACATATTAATGAAGACATCATTATATTGTCTTTTTTTATTTCACCTCCATATGATAAAATAAAACTATTCCCAAAATAAATAACGTCATACCTTGATCATGGCGTCCACATGGTTTCATTTTTATCTTGTTCAAGGTGGTAGAAGGTCCATTCATTGCAACTAGGATTTAGATATCATTAACAATAACCTGATTCCTTCAACCAGATACTTCTTTTAAAACATGGGTCATATGGGTCTTCACAGAAAAATAGTTCAGGAATGTTATCCTTTATAACATATAATTTCAAGACATCTAATAAAACATTTTTTTTATAAAATAGTTAGGCTGAGATTGAGTTAAAACATTACATCGAATATCCTTTTAAAATACCATATGTATGTGTTGAAAGAATATAATTTAAAAGCAAATATAAATAGGTTGCGAAAGGGTCTCATTCTTCATCACCTTTTTCAAAATCATAATATGCGTCAAAATCTTGTGATATGGTTAAATATTTGAAAATTCCTTCATAAAATTTACCTTTCTTGAAAATATGAGAATATTATAAAAAAAGGGTTTGATTAAATACAACTAATGATCCATGATGATATCGAGGTACAGTGAAGGTGTTTGGTTTCTCAAAAAAAATTTTATAAGTGTGTTCTTTGATATAAAATTTTCACAATCATCTGAAGATGACATTCCAAAAATTATTGAATGAATGTAATTAGGAAGATATAAGAATTTTGTTTGAGATCCTCCTCTTTAATTTTGTATCTGACATTCCGTGATCTAAAAAAGTTATAAATAAAGTACATAACATAATAAGATGACATAGAGACCAACCATGTGTCTAATAGAAACACTTAATTTCTAAAGTTGTCTAAACCGACCTCTGAAACCAACTATAAATCACCAGCATTAATAATTACATAATCGTCAAATAAGTTTATGATTAACATTGTAGATATTTTCATGTTTATATTTTTAGATAATTAGGCCACAACTATTACATTACATCTCCAAAATTACAATGTAGACATATCAACAAAGTACCAATTTTTTCAGAAAATAGAAATTCCTAAAAAAACAATAATTATTTTCCAGATATAAATCATCTTGAGTTTTTTATGACTCTTCACCAACCTTATCCCCTATTAAAAACATTTAAATAACCTGTAATGAGCATAAAAATCCCTTTAAGGGTAACAAAATAAATAATGAAAACATTATTTCTTCAATAAATTCAAAACATAAGCTCTTTAACATACATCCTGAATTCATAAGACTTATTAATAATGAATAGAAATAATAAATCATAACGGTAAATGGTGGAATCCATATAAAACATACATTTTAGCTTTCATATCTATGTAGTGTGTACTATTTGGAATACCCATCACAATATATTCTGTAAATCTCTTAGGAGAAACATTAAGGTTTATCTCTGCTGCATTACCCAATGCATTGAAGAGCTTTCTCTGGCCCACCTTCTATAGGTATATCATGGAACCACCCATATATCTGAAAAATTCTGAATAACCATAACATAATACAATGACAAAGTAAATATAACTTTTCCACATTTCAATTATAAAATATCATTTAATTATTTTGACTTAATCAATGGTTTATCAAACCATCTTCAAAAACATTTAAAACATTTAATAAACAGATTTTTGAATCAAAGTGTCCAATAACACATTGAATCTTTTGAAAGATATTTTAATTTAAAAACATTAATGTCTATATAAATAATATCATAAAACCATTTTTAAAATATAGACATTAATGAGAAATATTTATAAGAATAAATCTTTAAAACATTTAAAACAATATTTTAGATTAAATGTTTTTAACCACATGTGAGATGCTTGAATACAAGTAATTGAGGAATAAAATTTATAAAAGATTATAATATAACGAGATTAAAGATATAATATGTCAAATGGAGGTATTTACTCCATATAAAAGTGAATTTGGGCAAAACAACAAATAATTATTAATGGGATGAAAATTGAGACAAATCCCCTTACAGAGATCATATCCTTAGATTAAGTATGAATCAATGACATAAATATGTTTTAAAAATAACAATACACACAAAATAAGAGTGTATGAAGTTTAAAAAAATATATTTTATTAAAACATATTCATATCACGACATAATCAAGAAGTAAAAGTTTAACCCAATGAATTTAAATTGGATTAAGAAGTTCCCTTGAATAAATTAGACTGCATAACACAGTCACTCTAAAATTTAGAAATTATGTTGATGAAGGAGAAAAGGGTCTATCAACACATCAAAATAAAATGTACAGAAACAAAAATATATAAGAACATATCCCTATATAAAAAATGAATATTAAAGGATATAAAATTGAAGAAGTCTTTGACTAAAAGAGTACGTCGAAAGGATCCCTTAGCGATTTGTTAACATACGAAACATACACCACATGAAAGTTGGATCATTCAATGAAGAATAAAATACCCATAAATTATATTATATTAAACTAATTATACAATGATGGGTATTACATACCACACGCAAATGGAAATAGTGGAATATATATCATGAATCTCACAGGAATATTAAGTGAGATGAAAACCCCTTACCATATTGTAATCTATCGAGTCGTAAGACAAAAAGATAATAAACACCAAATGAATCATATAATACCATGAATATTAATATAATAAGGATAATATATATATCAAATGGAATTATGGAATAGACCACATGCAATAAATAAGTGGGGAACAATGGGAATCTCATGAAATTAAAAGTTAGATAAGTAACCCCTTACCTCGCATCCAACGCGATTTATTTGTACCGTGTTATTTATTAATAATAAAAATAAGTAAATTTATACTTCCCTAATAATATTTTTAAATTTAATTATTCCTTTTATATAATATAATACATTTCTATAACAATTAGTTAATTATTTGAGTTCATATCGGACATTTTGTCAATATTTGGAACACTAGAAAAAAATGAACTTGTTAAAATTAAAAACTGTCCATGTGGTCAAAAGGAAATTATCTCCATTAAGATATTTATTATTTAGATATCAAATATATCAAATATATCCAGTTTATTCGTATTTATAATATTTCATATCATTTGGAGTTATGAAATGAAACACACTGTTCATGGAGATAGTTAGTCGTACGTACACATTACGTTACTTTCATTTGTATTTTATATTTAGTGGAATAAAAACAAAATAATACATACGTATATTATAATTACAGTATAATATATATTATATGTAATATAATTAACACCTTCCTTTATACGTTTCATGTATGGCATGAAAGAGTCATATAACTATGAGTGGGGCGATAGTCAGCACTTTCCCAAATGAAATTATCATATTTACTAATTATGGAAACCATAAAGGTATGATATAAATTAAAAATGAAAAATTATAGAGACAGTATAAATATAATATATATCACTTGTAAATATAGTTCCATATTAATGGAAACCATAAGAGGTGGTAGGAGAATATTTAACAATAATCGTTTCCTGAACAGTAGTTTTCCGTCCACAGAAACATTATTCTCTCTACCAATTAGACGGAGGTGTGTGTATGTGTAGTTCAAATTATTCTCATAAAAACATACTACTATATTTATCATACTAGTTTTGTTATAAAATAAATGAATAAATATAGTTTAGGGGGTTGGTGAAATAAAAGAAAATAAATGAACTTAAGAGATGATGTTACCTTTTAATCGGGTAACTCCCTTTAGTTTAAACCAACAGGGTTTAATGAAGTTCCTTAAGCATAAGGTATGGCTTCTATGTGGAATATAGGGATCATGAGAGAATTTTTGGGTAGAGTATGGAAAATACATGTGGCTTGAGAGGTGTGAGTAATGGGTTATAGGTGACGTATTTTTATATGGCGAGGAGGGGCTCTTTAAGAAAGTTTGTAAATATTATTTTATTATATAATGATTTGCAGTTTCTAAAGGCCCAAAAATTATTAATGTCGAAGATATTATGACTTTTTTCGAAATAAAATCATAAAATAATAATTGTACAGTTTTTGGATATTGTTTTAATTGTCATAATAGTATTCATTTAAATCATTCATTAATGAAGTAAACACTGAATCATTATTGTGTCATATATAATAATATTTATTTGATGTCTAAATATAATTTTTTAAAAATAACAGGATGTAGGAAATATTTACGATCTTGAAAGATTATTTATAGTTTTTGAGATAACTTTTATAATCTAGTTTTATAATTTATTTACTAAAAGATATATGTTTATGTAATTTCTGTCATTTCATTAAATTAATTAATATTAACTATCATTAACACTCTTAACTGGCTCCATTGGTTCCAAAAACGACCTAAGGATTCTCATGGTCGAAAATGTATCAACCAATGGGAATAAGACACATGTTAGAGTAATTTAATATTACTATAATATTATTTTAACCATGAGTTTCCCTATTTATCTTTAACCGCGATAAATAAATGTCAAAAGTTAATATTCACCAAATATTATTTACATCATATTGAACCACGTATTACTTAATAACAAAAAAAAATTAATTCAGTTCTTTAAAATTCGATTAAAAGAAGTGGTAAAATTTCATTTAAATGAAAAGGTCGATTTTTTAAATACAACCCACTGTTTTGACTAATCAAAAATCGATGTTTTCAGAAAAACGAACAAAAATTTAGCCTAATCTATATTTGATAATCAAAATTAAAAAATTATTTCTATTTTACTAAATTCAAATCATCGATTTTGAAAAAATTAATTTAAAATAAAATCTCATTGTCCAAACATAAAGCGTGTCTTTTAAGAAATAATAAGTATCAAAAGATTAACACTTTTTATGTCAAATTTCAAATTGAAAATACATCCAATGACCATAATTTTATTAAATTGTAAAATATAATCTTATTAGACTTTAAAACCAATTAAAAAGATAATCACATAGTATAAATAAATTAGATTAAAAGGATTTTGAATTTAAATAAAATATTTTTCACTATTTATTTTAAAATGTATTTTATTATAAAAATAACAAAAAATTACCCAACGTAAATTTTGATGTCCCGATTCTAAAGAATGATTTTATTTTATCTAATAGAACATATAAAAGATACCAAAACTTTATTTAAATACGATTCCCCATCAAATAGTAGTAAATCGACCTTTTAAATAATATTAGAGTATTTATGCTTAAAATTAGATTCATTCATATTTTAAACCTCTATGTTTTATTTTATAAATGTAAAAACATTTATGAAACATGTTTAATCATAATAGTGTTTGTTTGTTAATTCCTTCCAATACAACATCTAGGCATTATCTACAATTTAAAATTAATATTATATTATTATTTTCTAGTATGACCCAACTTTGTGTGCAACGTATGATTTCGAATAAACTCCTTGCTACGTATCGGGTACACTAACGAACATAGCATCCCCTTTAATGTAAAATTAATATTTTATTCAAAAATTAAAATGTTTTAAAATTTATTTAACTGCGATGTTACATCTATCCCCCCTTTTAGAAATTGCATCCTCTCAATTTTAAATTTCAGCTTGGAAGCTTCATTAAAGGTTCTTAATTAGAAAAAGAGTCAATATAAGTATGATTTTATAAGAAAGAAATTCATGTAAAAAGGTCACATGAGATAACTCATACTTGGATTCCATGAAAAAATGGATATGGAGAAGAAACTGCGTGTCACGTTCTGATGGAGAATGATAGAAAAATGATTACGAGAATGTTAACCATAAAAAAAATCACAAACTTGTGATACGATAAATGGTCATTGGTTTCCCAGTATGAAAAGTAAACTGATAAAAACATTTTATGTTTCATTTCATAAAGTTAGAGATTTTCTTTAGGATATTGACTAAGAACATAAAAAAAATATACTTATTTTTTATGTATAGTTTCATTCATTAATATTTTTATACAAAAAACTCATATTTTCACCAAATGATGAGTATTCACGATGACTCATTCACATTTGAATAGCTAGAGTCAACTTCTAGAGAATCACATAATCCACAAAAGGTGAACTATATATCTTCCATGTCATTAGAAATTAACCAACAACAAAATGGTTATTACAAGATTGGATCATCCCAAAAAAACATAATCCATTAAAAAAAGAAATATCATTCATAATCTCCGAAATTCAACAAACAACACCCAAATTTCAACAAAGTCCATTCAATAAACAATTTCCCCTAAGAATCATCAATGTAAACCAAAATAATAATGAAAACCAAAAATCATAAGGTTTTAATTACATAAAATTCCACAGAAAATCCTATCATTTATCTCCAAATAACATAGACTACTCTTAATGTATCATACTGAACATTAATTAACCTAATCACATATTTTTTATGATTGGTTAATCATTTCCATAAATAACCCAAATAACAATAAAACTTATATAATTCCAAAATAAAATTTCATCCGATTTTCCTCCAATGAAATACCATAGTATATTATTTTCCTAACGCTTATAATGTCTCATCAAAAGATAGAACGTATTCCAAAATATCCTTTATCACTTAATCACCAAATAATTTTCCTATACTAACGATATCTAATTGATAAAACATATGTTCCCAAAATCAACATATTATTGATCGAAAAAATCATATAACAAACGGAATAACCTATACTAACCAAGGACTTCACGTAGTTCAGTGGTAAGCAATGCTCCCTTATTAACCTTAGGTTGTGGGTTTAACTCCCATGGCTTTGCCGGACACGATGAGTGGTCACCCATCTTTCGGTTTATCATTTTTATAAAACAAAAAAATAACCCTAACATATTTTAACATCAATGTTTTTCTTATATATATCATTTTCATCCAAACTAATTATGACCTCAACATCATAATGAAGACTTATATATAATGTTATTTTTTTATTTCACCTCCATATGATAAAATAAAACTATTCCCAAAAGAATGAACTTCATACCTTGATCTTGGTGTCCACATGATTTCATTGTAATCTTGTTCTCGATGGTAGAAGGTCCATACATTGAAAAAATGATTTAGATATCCTTCAAAATTATTTTATTCATTCTTCCAAATAAACCTTGTACAACATGGGTCATATGGGTGTTCCCAAAAAAATAGTTTCTGAAAATAATCATTTATAAGATACACTTTTAAAACACATAATAAATATTACATTTTATAAAAAATTTGGAAGGAGTTAGGGTTGAATCATTCAATCAGTAGTCCTTTAAAAATATCATATGTATGTTCTTAAAGACTATAATTTGGAAGAATATATAAATAGGTTGTGAAAGGGTCTCCATCTTCATCACATATTTGAAAATCATAATATGATTTAAAATCATGTGATGAGGTAAAATATTTGAAACAACTTTGATAATATTTACCTTTTTTTAAAATATAATAGTATTGTGATAATAGGATTTGATTAATTACAACTTATGATATATGATTATATCGAGGTACGGTGGAGGTTTTTGATTTCTCAAACAACTTATTTCAAGTGGTATTTTTTCTAAAAAATGTTTCACAATCATTTGATCATGACATTGCAATAATTATTTCCATAATGTCCTCAATAAGAGATTGGAATGTTGTTTGAGATCCTACTCCGTCCATTTGTAACTGAATTTCATTGAACTAAAAAATTTATAAATCAAGGATTAATGATAAGGAGTAAACATATTGAATAAGAATGTGTATAATAAAAACTCTTAATCCCTAATGTTGTCTAAACATACCTCAGATACCAACTATAATTCCCCAGCATTAAACATTACATAATATTTACTTATGTTAATAATTTACATTTAGTATATATTTAGGTTTATATATTTATAGAATTTAGACGTAACAATAAATTACATATCAAAAGTTACGAAGTATACACTTCTAATCAGTATCCTTTAATCCATAAAATAAAAATTCTTAAAAGAAAACAATAAATATTTTCTTGATATAAATCTTTATGAGTTCTTCCTTTCTCTTACCCTCCCATATACCCAGTGAAAAACATTTAAAAAACATGGGATGAGCGTACAAATCTTAGTAAGGGTTATACAATAAATAAAAAACATTAGTTCATCAATTAATACAAAACATAAGCTCTTTATCAAACCTCATGAAATCATAAGATTTCTGAATAACACATAGAAATAATATATCATAATGGTAACTTTTGGACTGCATATAAAACATATATTTTGGCTTTCACTACTACATAGAGAGTTACATATGTTATACACATCATAATATGTTCCTGAAATATCTTAGGAGAAACTTTAACATTTACCTCTTTCATGTTACCCAATGCATTGAAGAGGTATCTCGGGCTAACCTACCCTAGGTTTATCATGTAACCACCCGTGTATGTGAAAAATAACCAATAAAAATAACATAAAAAAATAATAAATTAATTATAAAATTCCCAAATTGTAATAAAAATATATTATTTCATGACATTGACATAATAATTGTTTATCAGACCATTTTAAAAATCAGTTACAACATCTAATGAAGAGATTTTATAATCAAAGTTTCCCATACCACATTGAAGAATTTGAAAGATATTTTAATTTCAAAACATTCATGTCCACATAAATAAATCCTTAAAATCGTTTTTAAAATACAAACATTAATGAGAAAGATTTAGAATTATAAATCATTAGAATTTTTAAATTGGTATTTTAGTTAAAGAGTTCCTAACCAAATGAGAGATGCTTGAGTAAAAATAATTTAGGATTAAAATTTATCAAATCTATTAATATAAGGAGATTCATGATATAATATATCAAATAGATGTATATAAACCATATAAAACTGAATTGGTGGATAACAATAACTGAGTATTAGTGGAATGTAAATTGAGACAATGTCCCTTACAATGATCAAATCCTTATGTTAAGGATAAATAAATTACATAATTATTTGGAAAAAATATGAATATAACCAATATAAGTTTATATTAAGTGTAAAACAATCATAGTAAATTTAAACATATTCATTGCATGAAAAAATCAAGATATAGACATATAACCCAATGAATTGAAATTGGGTTAAGAGGTTCCCTTGATGAAAATCAACTGCCAAATGACGTCACATTAAAAATAAGAAAATTAGATTATGAAAGAGAAAATGTTCTCTCATCACATGGACATAAAATGTACATAGAAAAGGATATAGAAGAACATATACTGACATATGAAAATGGAAATTAAAATACATGACATAAAATAAGTCTTCGACTAAAAGAGTACGATGAATGGTTCCTTTACTGATTTGGTAGCTTATGAAACATAAACCACATGATAGATAGATAATACAATAAAGATTTAAATTCCCATTAATTATTGTATATTACAAAAAGAATACAATAACTGGTAGTACATACACCACAAAAAAGGAAATAGTGGATAATTTATCAGGAATATTACAGGAATAAAAAGTGAGATGAAAACCCCTTATCACATTTTAATCAATCAATTCATAAGACCAAAAGATAATAATAACCAAATGAATCACAGAATACTGTGAATATAAATGTAATCATGATAATATATATACAATTTCAGTACAAAATAAATTTCATGAAATTAAAAGTGAAATTGGAAAACCCTGACCCCATATCAGATATGACTCAAATGTTTTTGTTTTCTTCTTGAATAATAAAAATAAGATGATTTATACTTACATAAAAAAAATTTCAAGTTTATTATTCCTTTTATATCACTTATTTATTTTCTATAACAATTAGTTAATTATTTGAGTTCATATCAGACATTTTGTCGATGTTCGGAACATTAGTCAAAATTGATGTTTTTATAATTACAAATAGTCTATGAGGTCAAAATTCCATTATCTCCAGAATTTTATTAATGATTTATATATCACATATATCATATATATCAATTGAATGTGTATTATTAATATTCCTTATCATTTGGAGTAATGAAATGAAATCTACTGTTCATGATGATTGTAAGTCTTACGTACCCGTGAAGACTATATTCATTTCTATATAATATTTAATGAAATGAAAAGTTAATAATAAATAGGTATATTATAATTTAATTATAATATCTATGTTATATAATTTTATAATAACATCATTTATTCCTTCCACTTATTCCAAGAACGAGTCATATCAGTTTGAGTGGGTTGTAGTCCACACATTCTCAAAAGAAATTATCGTATTTACTCATTATGGAAACCATAAAGGTGTGATATGAATTAAAAATACAGATTTATCTAGAAACTTGAATCATAATATATATCACATGTAAATAAAGTGCCATCATAATTGAATCCTTAATAGGTGGTGTGAGAATATTGAGCAATCATCGTTTCTTGAGGCAGTAGTTCAACGTCCACAGAAATATTAATTTCATTACCAATTAGACGGAGGTGTGTGTAAGTTTAGTTTGAATAATTCGTATAATAAAATACGTATATAATGAAGATACTGGTATTGTTAAAAAATAAATTAATAAAAAGAGTTTAGGGGGTTGGAGAAGTAAAAAAAAGAAAATAACTTAAGAGAAGGCGTTACCTTTAAATCTGGTAACTCTATTTGGTTTGAACAAAAAGGATTTCTTGAAGTGACTTCATCCAAAGGTAAGGATTCTTAGTGGAAGATAGGGATCTTGAGATCTTATTGGGGAATAGGTTGGATGAGCCAAGGGGCTTGAATGGCGTGAGTAATGGGTTGGAGGTGAGGGATTTTGATAAGGGGTAGAAGGGGCTCTTTATGAAATTAGGGAATATAATTTTATTATATAATGATTTTCAGTTTCTAAATGTCCATAACATATTAAATATGATGATAAGATGACTCTTGAATGAAATAAAATCATCCAACAATAATTTCACTGGTTTTGGATATTGTTTTAATTTTTATAATCGTATTAATTTAAATCATTCATTGTTGAGGTAAACACTGCATCATTATTGTGGCATAAACAATCTCATTTATTTGGTGTATAAAAATTATAAAAATATATAACATGATATAGAAAATATTTTTTAATTTCAAAAATATATTCATAGATGAAGAGATAACATATATAATCCAATTTATTATTTAATTTTTACTAAAAGATATATGTTTATGTAATTTTTGCCATTACAATAAATTAATCAATATAATGTGTGATTATCAATATTTAGTGGATCCATGGGGTACCAAAAACAGACCAAAGGATTACCATGGTCATAAATGTATCAACCAATAAAATTAGGACACATGTTATTGTAATTTAATATTATTATAATATAACTTTTACCTCAAATTTCCCTATTTACCTTTATCGATGGTAAATAAAAACCAAAAGTTACTATTCACCTAATCAATTTTCATCTTATTGAATAAAATTTTACTTACTAATAAAAACTATGTATGTTGTATTTTTGAAATTAAAATAATAGAAGTGTTAAAATTTCATTTAAATGAAAAAGTCAATTTTTTAACTACTACTCAGTGTTGTCAGTATTCATAAAAAATTGATGTTTTTCAGAAAAAATGAAAAATTCAGACTAAGATATATTTGATATAAATCATTCAAAAATGATGTATAATTTTACATATTAAAAAATTATATGTTTCATTAATTAATTTAAAATACATTCTGGTTGTCGAAACAAAAAATGTGTCTTTTAAAAAATAAAAGCCATCAAACGATTAAAACTTGTTTATGTGAAATTTCAAATTGAAATTACTTCTAATGACCATCATTGGATTAAACGGTAAAATATAATCTAATTATAGTTTAAAAACAATTTAAAATATAATCTAACTATATAAATAAATTAGATTAAAATGAACTTTTTCAATTAAAATACTGTATTTTTCACTATTCATTAAAAAATGTATTTTATCAGAAAATTACCAAAAAAATTAGCCAAAGTAGATTTTGATGACCCTATTCTAAATAAGAATTATATTTTGTCAAATATATCATATAAAAGTGACTGAAACTAGACATAATGATGTTTCTCCATCTGAAGGTGGTAAATCGAACTTTTAAAGAATATTATAGTATTTATGTTTAAAATTAGATTCATTCACATTTCAAACCACTAAAATTTATTCTATAAATGTAAAATCATTTAAGAAACATGTTTAATCACAGTATAGATAGTTCTATTTATTCCCTCCAATAAAATAACTAGGCATTAACAACCATTTAGAATAATATTATATTATTATTTTTCAGTATGACCAAACATTGTGGACAACATATGATTTCAAAGATACCCATGGTTGCATATCAGGTATGCTAAAGAACATAGCATCCACTTTGATGTAATATTAATATTTAATTCACAAATGAATTTTTTTTATTCATTATTTACTTGGGATGTTATATCCTTCACCCCTTTTTGAAATTGTGTCCTCGCGATTTTAAAATTGGGCATGGAAACATCATTAAAATTCACTAATCCAAAAAAAGTCAATAAAAATAAAACATTAAAATATAGAAAGAGATGTACGAAGGCCACTCGAGATAACCCATACTAGGATTCTATGAAAACATGGATATGGAGTAGAAACTAATTTTCATGTTCTGATGTAGAGTGAATGAAAACAAGATTATGCGAATTTTAACCCCCAAGAAAATTACAAACATGTGATAAGTTAAACGGTTTTTGGTTTCCCAGTAGGAAATGTAAACAAACTACATTTTTTGTTTTAATTTTCATTCCATAATGTTGGAGAATTTTTTATGATATTGAATAAGGATATAAAGAAATATACTTACACTTCATGTAGAGCTTTATCCTCTAATAAGGTTTTATCGAAGACTCGTA
Source organism: Viscum album (assembly GCA_963277665.1). Taxonomy (NCBI): domain Eukaryota; kingdom Viridiplantae; phylum Streptophyta; class Magnoliopsida; order Santalales; family Viscaceae; genus Viscum; species Viscum album. The sequence goes on along the minus strand of OY728122.1, from coordinate 901,875,288 downwards.
TTTTCTCCATATGATTAGTATTCAAGATGACTTGGTCACATATGAAGTACTAGAGTCAACTTCTAGAGAATCACATAATCCACAATATATGAAACATATATTTTCACTTTCAGTAGACATAAACCATAACCAAAATGGTTAGTACAAGATCATATCATCCCATAAAAAATAAAATCCTATAAAAAAAGAAATATTAATCCTATTCTCCAAAACATGACAAAAAAATACCCAAAGTTAAACAAAGACCATTCAATAAAAAAATATCCATAAAATTCTCCAAATTAAACCAAAATAATATTGAATCTCAAATCTCATAAGGGTTTAATCAAATTGTCTTCCGAGTAAATCTTAACACATATATATATAAATAACATGGACTACTCTAAATGTCACATACTGAAGTCTAATTATCGTAATAACATATTCACTATTATAGGTTAATCATTTCCATACATAAACCAAATAGAAAAGAATCATAGATTCATCCAAAATTAAATTTCAACCATTATTCCTAAAATGAAATACAATAATATTTTATATTCCTTAGTCATATAGTGTTTCCTCAAAAGAGGTAATTTCTTCCAAAATAACCTTTATCAATTAATCACCAAATAATATTACTATACCAAGAATATCTATTTGATAAAACATAAGTTCTCAAAATCAACATATTCTTAATCCATGAAATCATTTAACTAAAGGAATAACTCATACTAAATAGGGACATCATATAGGACAGTGGTAGAGGATGTGCCCTTGTCATCCTTTGGTTGTGGGTTCGATTTCCATGTCCTTTCCCGACACGATGTGTTGTCACCCATCTTATGGGTTTTCCTTTTTATAAATCTAAAAATTAACCCTAACATATTTTAACCTCAAAGGATGTATTATAACAGTTATTTTTTCCCAACTCATTAAGACCTCAACATCTTAGTGAAGACATATATATATATATATATTCATTTTTTTATTTCACATCCATATGATAAAATAAAACTATTCCCAAAAGAGTAAACATCAAACCTCAAGCATGGTGTCCACATGGTTTCATTGTCATCTTGTTCACATAGGTATAAGGTCTATGCATTGCAACAATGATTTAGATAACATTCAAAATCATTTGATTCCTTCTTCCAAATACTCTTTTCACAACCTGGGTCATATGGGTGTTCAAAGAAAAATAGATTCGGAAAATAATATTGTATAACATATAATTTCACAAGATATTAAAAAAAATCATTTTATAAAACATTATGAATGAGTTTGAGTTTAATCTGACAATCAATGGTCCTTTTGAAATACCATAATTATGTGATGAAATACTATAGTCTAAATAAATATATAAATAGGTTACTCAAGGGTCTCAATCTTCAGCACCTTTTTCAAAATCATAATATACTTCAACATCTTGTGATAAGGTAAAATATTTGAAAATTCCTTGATAATATTTAACATTATTGAAAATAGGATAATATTGTGAAAATATGATTTTATTAAATACAACGCTTGATCCACAATGATATCAAGGCATGGTAGAGGTCTTTGATATCTCAAGAAACATCATGCAAGTGAGATTCCTAAAAAACGTTTCACAATCATTTGAACCGGAAATTGCAATAATTATTGCAAGAATGTATTCAAGAAGGGACAAGAATATTGTTTGAGATCCTCTGGCTTCCCTTTGTATCTAAATTTCCTTGATCTGAAAAAGTTATAAAACAAGGATATAACTTATGGAGTAGATATAGAGACTAACCATGTGTCTAATAAAAACTCATAATCCCTAATTTGTCTAAACCATCCTTGGATAACAACTATAAGTCCCTAGCCGTAAGCATTACTTAATCATGAAATATGATAATACATCACATTGAGGATCATCTCTGGTTTAGAGTTTCGTATAATTTGACGATAACAATCACGTTACATCTCAAAAATTACAAAGTAAACACTTATAATCAGTATCCATTTTTTTCATAAAAAAATATTTAAATAAAACAATAAGACTTTTCATGATATAAATATTCTTCAGTTCTTCCTTTCTCTTACCATGCCTTATACCCTATGAATAACATTTCAAAAATGTGGTATGAGCAAAAATTGCTTAGTAAGGGTTATAAAATAATGAAAGAAAACATTATTTCATCAATAAATACAAAATAAAATATCTGTAACATAGCTCAAGAAATCATAAGATTTATGAATAACACATAGAAATAAAAAAATCATAAACGTAACTTGTAGAATCCATATAAAACATACATTATATCTTTTACATCAATGTAGGGATTTATATATGGAATACCCATCAGAGTATATTCCAATAATATATTAGGGGAAACTTTTACATTTACCTCTGTCATGTTACCTAATGCATTGGGGGGCTACATCAGGCTCACCCACCATAGGTTTATCATGGAACAACCTATATACGTGAAACATTCCCAATAACCGTATCATAAATCATGCATAATGTAAAGAAAACATTTCCACATTGCAATCACCAAATATCATTTCATGACATTGACATAATCAATGCTTTATGAAACTATTTTCAAAACTATTTAAACCATTTAATTAAGAGACTTTTGAATCAAAGTGTCCCATACCATTTTGAAGCTTTTGAATGAAATTAGAATTTCAAAACATTCATGTCAATATAAATTAATCCATAAAACATTTTAAAAAATATGGACATTAAAGAGAATGATTCAGAAGAATAAATCATTAAAATATTTTAAATGTTATATTAGTTAAAGAGTTACTAACCAAATGAGAGACGCTTGAATAAAAATAATTGTGGAATAACATTTATAAAATCTTATCATATAAGTAGATTCATGATATAATATTTCAAAGTGCATTTTATAAACCATATAAATGTGAATTGGTGTAAAACAACAAATATGTATTAATGGAATTTAAATTCAGAAAAGTCCCTTACAATGATTGTATCTTTAGGTTAAGGATTAATCAAATACATAATTATTTGTGAAAAAACAATAATGCACCCAATATAAGTGTATATAAAGTGTAAAAAAATCCTAGGTTATTCAAACATATTTATAGCACGATATAATCAAGAAGCATATGTTTTACACAATGAATTGAAATTGGGTTAAGAAGTTCCATTAATGAAATTCGGCCACCTAACTACATCACATTAAAATTCATAAAATTAGTTGATGAAAGATAAAAGGGTCTCTCATCACAGGTATATAAAATTTACAGAATTAATTATATATAAGAACATATCCTAACACATGAATAGGGAAATTAAAAGACACAAAATAAAAGAAGTCTTCGACTAAAAGAGTACGATGAAAGGTTCCCTTACCTATTTGGTAACATAAAAAACATAAGCCACGTGAATGAAGGGTCATAAAATGAAGATGTAAATACCCATAAATTAAAAAATATTACCCAAATAATAAATTCATGTGAAGTATATACACCACACGAAATTAAATAGTGTGAAATATAGAATGAATCTCACAGGAATAAAAAGTGATATGAAAACATCTTATCTCGTTGTAATCAACCGAGTTGTAAGTCCAAAAGTAATTAAACACCAAATGAATCACATAATTACATAAATAAAAATATAATTATGATAATATATATAATTATCAAATGTCATTACACAATACACCACATGAAATAAATATGTGGTGAATAATGGAAATCTCACGAAATTAAAAGTGAGATAAGAAACCCCTTACCTCGAGTCTGAATTGACTCGTATGGCCTATTTTCTTCCTAAATTATAATCATAAGTTAACTAACAATTAAATGAGAACATTTATATAATTTATTATTCCATTTATATCTGTTATTACTTTTCTATAACAATTAGTTAATTATTTGAGTTCATATCAGACATTTTGTCGATGATCGGAACTTTAGTCAAAATTGAATTGGTTATAATTATAAACTATCAATGTGGCCAAAATTCCATTATCTCTATAATGATATTCATGATTCAGATATCACATATATCATATATATCTAGTGTATGTGTATTTACAGTAGTCCATATCATTTTGAGTAATGAAATGAATCGCACTGTTAATGGAGATGGTAAGCCGTATGTACACATGAAGACTACATTCATTTCTAATTTATATTTAAAGAAATTAATAATTAATAATAAAGAGGTAAATTATATTTCTAGTATAATATCTATGTTAGGTAATTTAATTATAATCTTTCTTTATATGTTCCACGTATGGCATGAACGAGTGAAATCACTTTGAGGGGGATGTAATCCGCATATCCTCAAATGGAATTATCATAGTTACTCATTATGGAAACCATAAAGGTATGATAAAAATGGAAAATATATAATTATAAATAAAATATAAATATAAAATATATCATATGTAAATATAGTTCTATATTAATTTCCACCATTATAGGTGGTAGTAGAATATTGAAAATCATCATTTCGTGAGGCAATTGGTCACCGTTCACAGAAACAGTATGTTCTTTACCCCTTAGGAAGAGGTGTGTATATGTGTAGATTAAATCCTTCACATAAATAAACCTAGTATATTGGGGATACTTTTATTTTTATAAAATAAAATAAAAAAAAGTTTTTAGGGGGTAGAGAAGTAAAATAAAAGAAAATAACTTAAGTGAAGACGTTGCCTTTAAATAGGCTAACTCCCGTTGGTTTGAACCAAAATAATTTCTTAAAGTGCATTATGTCTAAGGTAAGGCTTCTATGATGAAAAGATATATCTTGAAAGATTATTTGGGTAGAGGTTGGATGAGACAAGGGGCTTGAGTGGAGTGAATAATGGGTTTGAGGTGAGAACTTTTTGTAAGTCGGAGGAGGGGCTCTTTAGGAATGTTTGAAAATATTATTTTATTATATAATGTATATCTGTTTATAAAATGGAAAAACATATTCAAGTCAAAGATTTTATGAATCTTTTTTGAAATAAAATCATAAAATAATCATTTTATAGGTTTTGGATATTGTTTTAATCATTATAATATTATTTATTAAAAACATTCATTATTGAGGTAAACACTACATCACTATTGTGTCATAAATAATTTTAATTTTCTGATGTCTAAAAATTATAGAAAAAATACCATGATATAGGAAATAATTCTTGAATTCAAAAAAATATTTTTATTCTAAATGTTAAATTATATAATCTGATGTATGAATTGATTTTCTATAAGATACAAGTTTATATCATGTTTTCATTACATTAAATTAATTCATATAAAGTGTCATTGTCACTCTTAAGCTGCTCCATGGGGTCCCAAAATCGACCCAAGGATTCCCAATGGTCGGGAATGCAAAAAAAATTAGCATTAGGAAACATTCTATGGTAATTTAATATTATTATAATATAATTTTTAACCTGACTTAACTTATTTACCTTTAACTGTGGTAAATAAAAATAAAAGTAACTATTCACCAAAAATTATTTTCATCACATTGATCCATATTTTACTTATTATTAACACTAAATAATGTTAGATTTTTCAAATTCAATTCAAAGAAGTGGAAAATTTTCTTTAAAATGAAAAAGTCAAATTTTTAACTACTATTTAGTGCTTTCAATTTTCATAAAAAAATTGACGCCTTTCAAAAAAATACCAAAATTTCAGCCTAATCTATATTTGATATTACGAATTCAAAAATGTTGTATATTTTACCAAATTAAAAAAATTAATGTTGCATTAGTTTATTTTATATTAATTCTCATTGTGAAAACAAATAGCGTGTATTTTAAAAAATAATAACTATCAAAAGATTGACACTTGTTTCTGCCCAATTTAAATGTACAACTACTTTTAATGACCAAAATTGGCATAAATGGTAAAAATATAATCAAATTACACATTGAAAGCAATTAAATATATAATATATCAATAAAAATAAATTATATTAAAAATTATTTATGAATTAAAAAACAATACTTTTCAATATTAATTAAGAATTGAATTTTATCAGAAAAATACCAAAAATATACCCAAAGTAAATTTTGATGTACCGATTTTAATGAAAAATTTAGTTTTTAAAATAAAACATACTAATGTTTCCAAAAGAATTTTAAAATTGGGTTCACCATCAAAATGTGGTAAATTGTCCTTTTAAATAATATTGTAAAATCAATGCTTAAAATTAGATTCATTCATATTTTATGCCTCTAACTATTATAGTATAAATGTAAAAACATTTAAGAAACAAGTTTAATCATAATATGGTCTATTCTGTTCATTCCCGCCAATACAATGGCTAGTCATTTACCACCATTTAAAATAATATTATATAATAATTTTTTAGTTTGACCCAACATTTTGTGCAACGTAATATTTCAAAGAAACTCATTGTTGTGTATCGGGTACGCCATCAATCATCGAATCCAAATTAATGTAAAATTAATATTTAATTCACAAATGAAAATGTATTATTCTTTATTAACTTGGGATGTTACAATAACTCCCATTAATTTTTTTAATTACCACTAATTATTTCAAACTATTAATAAATACCACTATTTTCTTACTAATTACCCCTACATATTTCAGACTATATCTAATTATGTGTAATTCGAGCTTAGTATTACTAATTACTAATAATTAATATAATATATTACAAATTTAAACTATTTACATTTAATAAATAACATTACTACAAATAAATTTTATATTTTTATAAAACTAAATAATTCTAATTGAATATGTGTACATAGAAATTAATAATTACTATTACTAATAAAAAAGATAAATAAATAACAATATAAAATCAACGCCTTATAACTGAACTATTCAGTAGATTCAAATCATGAATTTTGTTCCCTTGTAAATTTTAAATGCTGAAAAAGATTAAAAATAATAATATGTGAGTAGAGAAAGAGAGAGGAGTTTTGGAAAGTATGTAATGGGAAAATTTTAGGGTGTGGGTATGTATAGTTTAGATTATTTGGAACATGACTATTTTCTATGGGATTTCAATTTCAAATTAAATTATTTTTTATAGGAACCATCGCAAATTGTTATTCTGATATTATTTACAGTGTTGGAAGAAATATGTATTTATGTCGGGGCCCATTAAAAATACTTGATGACATCAAAATATTTATAGCAAGAAAACACACCACTATAAATAACAAAAATTTAATGAATGTATCTGTGAGAGGACCAATCACCAATTATTTCATATGAGATTTTATTTAAGATGAGGGTAAAACATGAGGTAAATAACAAAAACAATGGTAGATTATTTGTGAAGAGTTTACATCCCTATTAAAAATACTCTTCCACGGTTTGGAACAAAACTCTCTCCAAAAGTTATTCACGATAGGAATACATTCTCATTATAAATAATAATTTTATTCAACTATTTACAAAGGGATATTATCATGTAGCATAAGACCTTTTTTCCAATAGTGTTGTAATAAAATAACGGACAACTATGGGCTATTCTGGTTGGGGCTGTTAAAGTTGGTATCAAATCATATATAGTAGAATCCATTATATCTAGATTTAGGATATTTATATTACGGAACATGAACCTAAGAATGAATTTGAGTTTAACAATTTTTGAACATCTCAAACAAACAATTCTTATGTGATAAGTTACATAAGATTTTTTAAATTTTTGTTAAGTATTTATCTAGTTTTTGGATTTTAAATTATGTTTCATAATGATATAATCTAATATAGTGTATGTAACCACCTATAAATGGATCCTAATAGAAGGAATGAGAACCTTAATAAATCACATGATCTAACAAAATAAAGAGGATCAAATATATTATGGTTTCATACAATATTTCAAAGGGAACATGTTTCCAAAACATTCTAATGATGCGATGAAAAAATATCATGTTCTTATGAGACAAGGAATGATTTCCCAAATTAAAATTCCTTTATAGGGAAGCACAAGAAAATAAATTTATCAAGGGATAAAGCTGGATAATTGAAGGAAGATAAAGATAAACCTTCCCACAAGTGATAACTGTGGAAGGAAACAACATGGTACTTTATTAAAAGGAATATGAGTTTTCTACAAGTGTGGAAAGGAATTCCAACGTGCTTCTGATTTGATGTGTAAGAAAAAATTTGATGATGAAAAATGTTTCAACTACAAGGATTTGGGACACCTCACAAATAATTGACTCAAGTTTTAAAGGAATATACCTCAAAAGAGGATATTGAATCATGGTAAATATTATTATATATCCATATACAAAGATGAATTATTAATATTCATTTGTTAAGATTCATGAATTATGTTATTTTATTAATTTATCAATAATTATCTAGTAATATAAATCATGAGATATTTATGGATGGTATTATAACACAGATTCGTTATGAAATTGGATGAATTTGATGAATATGACCTTCTAACAATAATTTATTTCCTTTTATAAGTTGAAAAAATTGGAAGGGTATCCATAATATGTTATTGATTTCAAGAAATTAATATATAGATGTTTATGAGATAATATTAGTGTCTATGAATGTGAACTGATGGATTATGTTATGCTGGTATTATTTTATGTTTGAATTTATGTAATATATTCAACAAACTCATATTTTACTCTTAGAATCATGTAATTTTGAAGGATATTAACATTTAAATACATTTTTATGTGAAAATAAATGCAACCTAATATTCATAAATATTAAGTGAGTTTATTTTAGAAATTTAGTGATCTTTGTACTAAATGTTTGGACATTGAGTTTAGATAAATGTATTTTGGATGAGTTATAATATTCAATTCATACAGAATGGATTAGAGATATTATTTTTTGAGGTTAATGTATAATTTATCCTAATGGATGACCTGTGATAACTATTTTGGTTTACTAAATATTTAAATGACAAAAGAATTACTTATTGACCTTATGATTCATTAAATTTATCAAGTATCAATGTTCAACATGAATATCCATATCATGATATACAATGTCTAGTGAAAATAGATCAAATCATAAATTGAGGATGATAATATTCAAATGACATGGGAGGAATCCAATTTTTCTTTTATCTATATTTTAAAAGAATTCCCCAACATAATGAATGATATTTCAGATACAAATCATTTTATATTTACTTTTATTTCATTTGAATCAATTGACTTTTAACCTATAAATAATATACGGTTTTTTATGGATAACATTATAATAAAAATGATCTCTATTAGTTTTTATCATTACTTGATTGCTATATTTCACTTTTATTTCCATGTTTTCACTTCCCACTAATGCTATCTTATTTTAAAGCTTATTATATGGTGTTCTACTCATTTCCATTTCCCTCTTATTAATAGGAGGGTCTATTTACCCCTTTTATAATATGGGCTTCTGATTTAGAAATTTTCACGAATAAACCATTGGTTTTTTAGGTTAAATTTCAAAAGATGAGAAAAAAATTTATTAACGGAGGGTAGAATTTTACCTAACATGATTTTAAAGTATGTCTCCTCTTTATCTTCATTGATATCAAACAATACACAGAACACTAATCTTAAAAAATGATTAAATATTATAATTTGTGAGTGATAGTTTTCTCCTAGACCTTAGAATGCATATAATGAATGAGGTTAATTAAGATGTGAGAATATAGATTACATAGGTTTATAAAATGAATTCATTGGATACTAAATTATTATAAATTAAAAACAATTCCAATTTAATATAGAGTTTATTTTTTTATTAAAAAAATATTTTTATGACCACACTGACTTTTTCTTTTAATAATTTAATATAATCAATATTAGTGAAAAATAAAAAATAAATTTAAATATTTCATATTATTTTATTTTTTTAAAATTCAACTAACATTTTTTACTAGCTTACGATTAAAATGAATCAAAATTTACCCATAACATCCATTGTCTATCTAAATTTACTTTACCACCTTTTTATGGATCAGTTTTTATAAATATTAATTTTCTCACTTTTATAAATTAGTTTTTGAATAATAATCATAATTTACAATATTATTATATCAATACATACATTAGTTTATATTTTTATATTTTTTTATATGATTCATTCTTTTATCGAATAGTAAAATATCAGCATTTTGATTAAAAACTACATTTCTTCTAATTGAATTATATAGATAAATTATATTTTCAATTATGTTTAAATTATTAATAGTGTAATAATAATTTAATAAAAATAAAAACTGATCATTATAATCAATTTTACATTGAAATTGGAAAAAAATAATTCAATCATTCAAAAAATTTCACTAAAACTCTATTGTTGCAACCTATTTATGGGATTAATGTTAAATTAATTTCAATATCATTTTTAAAATGAATATTTATAAAATGATTCTATATTTGAAATTAATATTCCATAATTTTGTGAATTTTTTTATTTTTTATGGCCAATAAAAATAGTAACATTGATTAATTTAATTACCACTAGTAAATGATAAATTTTTAAATTTAGGTTACAAATAAAAATATAAAGATTATATAATAATACTAAAACATTCGGAAAAATTTATTGGTTGATTTATATTATAAAATTAAAACCAAAGGTTATAATTGTGGTTATTTAATATTAGATTTTCTTTCATAATGAATTTATATTCTTAAATTAATGTAAATCATAATGTCACATTCCATGTCAGATACATGACTAATTTTTCCACATGAGGAAAAAAGATAATTTTTATCAAATAAATGAATCCCACTTGAATATAGTAAACCTATTTTCATGATAAATATTTAATAATGTTTTTTAGGAACCATTTGGAATAGGTTATCATACATATATTATTTAATTTAAATAAAATAAAAGATATCACATTTATATTTTAATTACTACATTATTTTTAACATGATGTCACTTTAAAGATATCTTCCAATATAAATTTTATTTTTATATAGTATATATTTATCAAAATCATTCTATTTTTTATTATATTTTATTAATGGAATAGAATGAATCAATAATTATACAATGATGATGTAATAATAAAATTATTAATGAAATAATCAAATAACATATATTAAACATACTAAAATATAAAAAATTTGAATTAATAAAGTTTATACAATAATTTTATGGACTCATAAGATATGTTAGTGTTTTTAAATGAATTTTTTTGACTTTATTTTTTTCAACATTTATTAAATTCAAATATAATGAATCTTATCAAAATATAGAATAATGATATTTAAAAAAAATAATATTTAATTAAATTATTTAATGAAATTAATGAAATCATTAAAAGTAAAAAGTGAATAATATTGTTCTAAAATTTAATTATTTATTAATATATGGTAGAATAGTAATTTAATATGTAAATAATTTCCAAATTCTAATATTCATTAAATGGTTTATATAATTAATGTTATAATAAGTCATATAAATGCAATCAAAATGATAAGGATTAAACTTAAAACCAAAAGTGATAAAATTTAACTAGTTTTTTATATTTAAAAATTATATCATCATATATTCTAATCCTCATATTTTTTTAATTTTAATTGATAATTAATTTATTATAATTTATCATTTTGATTATTTCCATGGGTGCTCCTCACCTTAATCATAAGAGGGATCTTATTTAATCATTTCTTATAAAAATGAATCTATTTGGTATAACAACACATAATAATTTCTACAAATAAAATCCTAATCCATGTTTTATTTTCGTTATTTCCATAAGGACCATATATAGATATTTTATGAATATATCTAATGGAAGTCTGTTGAAGAAGAGGTAGTCTTTTTTACCAACACATTCCAATTCATTTATTTATTTACATCCACACTATGTGTATTTTCAATTATAACATAAAATATACATTATAATGTATATAAATATATGTTATTATGATTATGAAACAAACATATTGTTCTTTTTATCGATATCTAAAAAAGTGACAGCACTATAGCTTTATACAAACAACTTACTGTTTCCACGTAGTTATATAATTAATTTTCTACGATCAACATTCGTGAAATGGTTCTAAAACAATAAATAATTAAAAAATATGATATTAATTAAATTAATGTTATTTTGGATATTTTGTATCTATAATGTTTGTAATTGAATACTGAATCCAATAACAAGAAAAGCATGAAAAAACATGGAAATTAACACCAGAAACAGTGGAATGAAGAAAATATTATTAATAACAAAATGTTATAGAGTAAATAGGAGATCATATATAACAACATAAATATTATTATTATTATTTTATATGATAAATATATGTTTAAAACTATTATACAATAGTTTCATACATTTTTGAATGAAGTCAAAGTTGTGGTAAGGGGTTACTCATCTCACTTTTATTTCTATGAGATATGCCTTATGCATCTATTATTTATTATTTGTAGTTTATAATACCATTTGATATAACATATCATTATTCAATTAACATTAATGTTATTAAAGGTTTCATTTTAATATTATTAATTTTATGGGTCATATGATTCGATTGATTAAAAAGTTATAGGGATACTCTCTTAACCTACATTTTTTCATTAGGTTACACTTTCTCTCTCTTTAGATAATTTCACTACATCATTTTCTTATGAAATTATTCTAAAATATGATCATATGTTCGATAATTATTTATTGAGATCAATTTACCCATATTATATGGGAAAATATGTTTTTTTAAAGGTTCCATTTTCAATTCCTCCCGATAAGAAAGCCTGTTTAACAGGAATTTCCAAATTTCAAACCCATTTTCATGTACACATCATAATCTAATTTATGAAACCAATATTTTTCTAAAATAAATATTTTTTTCCAAAAAACTATATTTTATAAATTATTATTTTATTTAAACATTGTTATATCTTTCCTCTTTAAACAATACTTTATATTTTTCCATAAAACATATCGAAATTTATTTTTTATAATGATTATTAAAAGAATCATTTAACATTTTTTCAACTTATATGGCCATATTTTATCCTGAATCATTCAAATTTATTATTTTTAATCCATCCATCCATGGATATTATTATTTTTTAATCTGTATAAAAAATTTATTTAAGGAGTTAACGTTGATAGTTGTTTAATTAATTAAATAAATAATGATAAATCAGTATACTTTATTTTAAAAAAATATTTGATTTTATATAATATTGTTTATTTATAAAATCAATTATTTGATATATGAGAAATTTTTACAATGGTATTATAGATATTGGGTACTGGTAAATTAAATCCATATGGTTGAGGTATAATTATAGATTGCCCTCTAATGCATCAACAGTCTCATGAGATGAAATTATTTAGAGACAATCCCTTTGTGTTTGCATCCTTCTAGAATCAGATGAGGATTTTACCAACGTAAATAATCCATATTGAGGTTATAATGTATCATGTTCTAGATACATGAAATCTAATTATTAATCATTTCATTCATTTTTAATTATATTATTTTTATAAAAATGGTTGTAATTATGAATACGATACATGGATTCATTTTTATACATCATTTATTAAATGATATTAGTTTTTTAGTTATTTAACTATTGTTATAGATTGTTCCTTATTGAGTGAGATTTAATTATTATTGAATCATGATTTTACTTCATGTAACTCTTAAATATACATTGATCTCACCGTTTTATTTTTTTCTTCCCTTGGTTACAATGATGAATCCTTTGAATATGTATAAATAAAGTTTTTAATTCTCATTTTATGTTCTATTTTTAATTAACAACTTATTAAGGGATCAATGTATTTATATAGTTATTCAACAATACTAAACTAGTCTATCATTAGTGATGTTTTCCCCTATATATTTTCATTGTATTAAAAAATCATCCAATTATGGGAGAATCGGTTTTGGGTTGTTACAGTTGGTTTCCGGGAATGTTTGCTGGATAACATGGTAACTATATTTATAAAATCCTAGATTATGGAAGATAACCATAATATATAATTTTAGTATAGATATATAAAAATATCCTAAACAAACTAAGTTTACGATATTATATTCACATAAATATTTTAAATTATTTTATGTATTTAAATACTTCTAAGATTATAAATTATGTTTCATAAGGACATAATCAAAAATAGTGTATGTATTAATTAAGAAATGAAACCTCACAGAAGGAATGTGCATCTCACTCATGCACATGATCCAATGATTAAGGAGGATTATATCCTTTATGTTCTCATGTGAATGTTTCAAAATGAAAAAATCTCACAAAAATTCTAATCATATGAGGAAATTCTATCATGTGATAGTGAGTTAAGAAATAATTATCTATGTATAATGTCTTCATATTGAATAATGATAATAAGAGTTAAATTAGGAGAACGTTCGATAAAGTGATGAAGAGAATGATGTATTTTCCAATATGTCGTAATTGTAGAAGGAAACAACATGTTACATATATAAAATGAGTGAGAGTTTTCTACATGTATGGAGATAAGGGCCAACATTATTATGATTGCGTGAGTATTAAAAATCATTCAGATATACAATGATTTAAATTCAAGGATTTGGGACACTACACAAATCATTGTCTCTTGTTTCACTGTAATATTCCCCAAAATAGTATAACAAGTCGTTGTCCCGGTTATGATACTACTAAAAATGGGGGGGATTGATTAATATTATTTTTATACAATATTTATGTTATATGAGTATTTTATCAATAATGATCTAGTATAAGAATCATGAGATATATGATTATTATAGCATCATACTTCTTCATTATGTAATTATAAATATGTGGGGAATATCACCAGTAATAAAAAGAAATGTTTATGTTATAAGTTGATGAATTGGGATTGAAAACCCTAAATATTTTCTTGATGATGATAGAATAATAAATAAGTGTTTATGGGATTGCATTTGTTTCATTGATGTTTGTTAATAATTTTACAGTTTCTGTTATGATGGAATTATTAGATTGTTTGAATTTATAAAATATCATCTTCTACATGATATTTACTCCATGAATCATTCATGGTTCAAGGAGATTAATGTAATCAAATATTCAATATGTGAAAATAACTACATTATTGCATGAAATTTTTTATTATATATATTTTTAAAATATAGTGAACATCTTAATAAATGTTTGGAATTTGTGTAAGGATATATATATTTTGGATGAGTCAAAAGATTGACTACATATGTAATGGACTAATGATATCATTATTAGAGGATAATGACATATTTATCATATTAGAGAACCTGTGATAACTATTTTTGTTTCAGTATATTTTTAACTTATCTAGTGATTTCTTATTGACCTTATGATTTTTATAAATTGCTTTAGGTATAAAAAAGTCTCGAATATCCATCTCAATCTATATGAAATAATGTAAAAATAAATCAATGATCTTATATTGGATGAGATTATGATTACCTGATTGAATGAAATTAGTTTATTGATTATAATTATTATAACATAATCCCTCAACTTTTGGAGAACTACATAAAGTCCCGGAAATTCGGTGAATTGTATTTCTTAAATACAAGGGATTTTTACGAGTCCGTGAATATTTACGGAGCTTGATTCTGAGGCCCGGTTTGGCCAGAATCAATTTCTGATGTTTTGTTCATGTACGTTCAGAAAACGTACGAGCGCGTTTTAATAACTTTTGAGCCGGTTCTCAGAATTAAAATGTGAGGGCATTGTTGGACTCGTTGTGCTGGTATTCCATTAACAAGACTTTCACCTCGATGACAGACGATCGAGAATAAAAGTTAGTTTTTTTTATTTTTATAAAAAAATAATAAAATAAAATAAAATACTTTATTTTATTTTTTTATGGTGCAATGTGTTATGTGTGTTGGTTAAAACCTCCCTTTGGGAGTTGGTGGTGGGACAACCACATCATAACATCCCATGAGAGGTTATGGTGGTGGGGCACAACAAGCATAACCTCCCATGGGAGGATAATTTAGGTTGGGACCACCCAACCCATATTGATGTTGGATGATGAAACCACTGCACTCTCCCTCATTAATGAGGGAGAGCTTCTTGACCTCCCTAGATAATTAATTGCGCCAACACATGTGTTTAATAAGGGGATCCTCTTATCATCCTCCAAATTAATGGGACAACACTTGTGCATTTAATTTTGTGGAGCCGGGTTATTAATTATCCTTTTTGAATTGTTATGTCAATGTATTATTAGACGACTAAGATAATATTATTTCATCGGCATTTCTCTTCTAGTGGAATTGAGAGGATCTTGGGAGAAAAGTACGCCCAACGAACAATTATCTTCACAAAAAATAATGAAGAACTTGAAAACTCCGGATTTCGTCTGCGACTTCATTCATTTAATCCTACTGATGTGGAGTGCCTTCCGCGGCTAACGCAACTCCGGATTCGGATGACGTGGTAGACGCGACAAATGACGAATTCTTTCTTCTTAATCTCATGAATTCATGCTTCAACGAATGAGGAATGAAAAACATTAATGTAGGGGTTTAATTTTTACTAATTATGATCTTTACCTATGTTCGTCATTTCTCTCAAAAGAAAAGAACGAGGAATTGTTTTGATTAATATTTACAAACCAATTGCCATCACCTCTAATCGAGGAGGGTGCGGGCCAAACTAACATGGCCCGACTCCCTTCTCTGATCTTTTGAGATGTCTCTACGGGAAGAAGATGAGGCAATGAAGATGAAGGGGCAAACGATGAAGTCAGTTCTACCTGCGGCCTCCGTGAATTGCACCGCCCACACAACACACCTATTCTTCCTGCCGAACACCGATGCGCCCCGCGGTGGCCTGCCCGCGCACCTCCGCGCCCCGCACTGGCCTGCCTGCACCCCGTGCACGGCCCGGCTCTTCCGGCGCCCTCGCGTCAGCTACCCTAGTGCCCCGCGAGCTACCCTGCTTTGCTGACGCCCTACCCGACGCCCCCGCACCGCCTGCCCGCGCGCCCCGCGCTCTCCCCGGCTCCATCGGCGCCCTGCCCGGGGCCCCAGCGGCCAGCCTGACATCCATCCGGCCTTCCTGCGCCCCATGTGGCTTTCCTTCTAGCCTCCCAGCCACTGACCTCCCAATCCTCACACCTCGCGGGGCTGGCCGAATGGTCCCCGGCCTTCGGGGCGAGTCGCCTGCTGGCAGCATCCGGGCTGAACCGCACTCGCTGTCCATTGGGTCGGGCCCAGCGGACCGGGCCTAACATAGCGTGCTGACCCACCCAATAGGATGGGTCAGTCGCATTGGGTCTATCTAGGTTGACCCAGACCGGGTCGGCCCAGACTAGGTTGGGTCGAGTTGGTCCGACCGGGTTGGACCAAACCCGGGCCAACTACTGACCCTTTGCTTACTTCATCCATATCTGTTGCACCAGATGTCCATTTGATGAGCCGTCAGCGGTGCTGGTATTCACGATGAGATACAGTCCTTTTGAGTTTACCATACAAGAGTTTGGGGGATAGTTGAGATATGGTCGGGTTGGTTCATACAGGAATCCAACCGGGCCCCCAAGACTAAAAGGCTAATATCTCACAGACCGAGCGTCCGATTGATGTGTGTTCAATTGCGTTGAGACCCCTATGACATGGTAGTACTTTGAGATACGTCTACGTGAGACTTCGTGAAACTTGGAGTATCAACCAGTAGCTCGTGGAGCAGATCCTTCCGGTGATGAGGACATAGTAAAAGACCTAGTAGCTGGCTGAGACCTGGCGACTGCTAGACTGATTTGACTTAGAGTGACTTGACTAGCCTTGTGGGGAGCGGCTTGGTGTGACGTGGTATACCCATGGGGGAGGATTGCCTCTGTGTGAGAATGGTAGACACATGATACTCAATAGGATGAGTACCTGTATAGGGTATTAGGGGGAGAGCCTCTGTGTGACGTGGCAGACCCACTGTGTGTGCGCCTTGGTGTGACGTAGAAGACCCAAGTTACTCATCAAGAGGTGAGCCTTAACAGTCCATCGTTAGTGGGAAACACCTCTGTGTGACACGACATGCCCACTATACTAGATAGAGGTGGAGTACGCCACCAGCCATGGTTTCGATAATTAAAATCATGGTTTGAGTAGAGTCAATAACTTTTGTGTTTTCCTCATGATTGTGATTGGTTATAAGATATCCTAGGTATATGTATGGGCATATACCTAAGTAATGGTTATCCATTGATTTCATACTTTTTGATTTATCCTTGTTGGATTTTTTCAAAACATGAGGATCTTAGGGTCCCAACTGAGTATCTTTATACACACCCATGCACAGGCCATGCCCTCACCTCGTTGTGTTGGATGCAGATGAAGGACAATGGTGACGGAGGCCGAGAGCACCAGGACTGCACGGTACCCGGAGGTGGACTTTACGATGAGTCGGTACACAGAGGAGTCTGATGAATGTGGAGTGATTAGGTGACCATCTATACCTTCCCTTCAGGTAGGAACCCTGGAGGATAATCTAGGAGCTGCTCTTTGCCTTTCCGCTATTTCTCCATTTTCAGTTGTACTTGTACATTATAGTTGGGCTTGTATTTCCGGCCCATTTTACTTTCCAGCACACTTTTTATACTATTTTTTCATAGTGGTTTACTTCCATTTATGTACTATGACTTGTTTTTTTATAGTTATTATGGAAATGCCTTCCTAGTTTAGGGATATACACTATTGGTGCTAGTCGCCAGCCCCTTGCCTATGGAATGTGGGACTGAGGTAGTTGCGACATGGGACCTGGGGGACAGGTCATGAAAAATATTTTGGAAAAAATGTTTTATATGCATACTTTTCATTTTAAGATTTCATTGGGGTTTTAAAGAATAAAAATTTATGATTTTGTGATGGAAAAAATTGTAATGAAAATATTTTCTATCACATTCTCTCAGAACTTGATAGTTAGATTTATCTTCCAGGTCCATGTTGTCACTTCCCACTAATGTTATCCTATTTAAAATCCAATTTTTGTGGTGACCTTCTTATTTCCATTTCCCTTTTATTAATTTGTTGTTTTATTAATCCTATTTATGATTTGGGTTTCCCATAAATGAATTTTTATGTATCAACCTTTTAATATTTATTTTATATTTGAAATTGCGAGGAAACAATTTTTTTATGAAAGGGAGAGTGAAACACCCTATTGTTTTATGATACGTATCTTTTTGTATCTTAATTGATAGATTACATTACATAGAACACTAATCCAAAAAAGGATTAAATTTAATTTTTTAATTATTATAGTTAACACTTAGCTATTGGAATGTCGCTAATGAAGATGATTAATTAAATTATGAAAATATTGATTAAAACTATTTATAAAATGAATTCATTGGATGCCAATTAATTATAAATGAATATAAAATCCAATTGAACATAAAGGATGTGTTTTTCTAAAAGAAATATTTTCAAGAACAAAAAATAATTTTATCCTAATAAATTAAATTTATCACTATTAATGGAAAATATTACATTAATTCACATGTTAGATAGTCAATTAATTATTTTTATATTCATTAAATATTTTTATAGACTTAAGATATGTATTAACCCAATTTTAACCATAAGAAGATATATTTTTATAAACAAATTTTTTCAACATTTTAATGGAACTCTTAATTAAAATATTAATATTGAAACTATTAAATTTTTTTTTCAAAAAAACATTATTTTGAAAATCATAATATCCGAATTTACTTTAGATTAATTTATGGCATTTTTCCGATGTGTTTAACATTATTCATAATTAGTAAAAAATACTACATTTTAATTGAAATTGCATTTTTATAACTTATTTATAACATTAAATTATATTTTAAATTAATTCTAGTTTATAAATTGTGTAGTTATACATCAATAAATTCAATTTTTATCATTATAGTAAATAATATAGTGAGATTATATATAAAAACAAATCATCTTTTTGAAAATTTTTACTTTGAAATCTGGATGTTTTATCCTATCTATAATATTAATTTTAAAATAATTTCCAAAACATATTTTAATTTAATAATGAAATATTGATTATATATTTTGATTCATAAGGCCCATAATTATTAAATAGGGTCCTATTATTTTTTTCAATATGAGTTGTTAAATTTTTAATTTTTATACATCGATTAAAGGGAAATATTTTCTATTTTGGTTAAAAATTTAATTATAAGGATTATAAAATTATCATAATACATTCCACAGTTTTATTGGATGATAAATATTTGAAGATCTAATTCTATTTTAACAAATTGATTTTTCTAATGGATACTTGTTCATGATAAAGACTTTTATATTTTTTAAATTATAGGAAATCACAACTCTATATTATTTTTCTTATATAGATATCATGTGTCCACATGAGGTCAATGAAATTATCTAAAAGAATAAATGTTTCCATTATGATCACAAGAAACCTATCTTCATGATATAAACTTATTTATGATTGTTGGGAACCATTTGGATAAGATAACGATATTTATGATATTTTATTTAATGAAAAGACAATGGTGTCACATTCATGTTTTAATAGTTATATTATTTTTAATATAATGTTACTCAAAAGATATAATAGAATATATAGATTACTTTGAAATAAAATATATTTTCAAAAATATTTAAATTTTATTTTTTAGGGATGAAATAAATATTGTATTATAATTATACAATGCCAATGCATTAATTATTTTATTAATGAAACAATAAAATAAATGATATTAAACAAAATAAAATAAATATAATTTTAATTAATTACATTTCTATAAGTACTTTTTGGATATTAATGAAATATTATATCTATTTTTAATTATTTTTTTGATGTTATCCAATTGTCATGAATTACTTATGTCCGATGATGTGAATTAGATAGAAATTAAAAATAACAATATTTGATAAATATACTATTTTATTAAATTATTAAAAAAATCATAATAAAATCCGCAAAAAATTAATTATTATTTAGCCACAAATTTAACAAATTGTTTATTTATGGTTCAATTTAAAATTTATGAGTTAGTAATTATGATATTTTAATACTAAATAAATGATTTCCATTGTTAAATTAAAAATAAGTTATTAAAGATAATCAAAATGATAATGTTTAGCGTAAAATAAAAAAATATAAATTTATAATTAGATGATGAATTTATGACCTTTTCTCATTTTATATTCGAATACATGGAAATCTGGTTGTATTGAAATAGAAATTGAATTTATTATTAATAAATATTTTGAGGATTTCCAATGGTGACTCTCACCTCAATTGTAAAAGGACATTTCTTCCTTATTATATTTTCACCACCATGAGACAATTAAATGAAACATGTCCTTCCCATTTCTCCTCATAATATCCTTATTCATGTTATTCATGTCTTATATCATTATAAATACCATATCTATATCCCATAATAATATATGTGAAGGAAGTCCAGGAAAAATTTGTAATTATTTTTACCAACATATTCAAATTAATTATTTATTTTCTATCCACATAATGTCTCTTTTACCTTATAAAATAATAAATCCTATATAATATACATACAAAGTTTTTATTATGATTATTAAAAAACAATATTTTATCTTTTATCTTTCTTATGATGAAAATCACTATACGTTTGTATGTTTGACTTACATCTCCACGTAGAACTATAATTCATTATCTATACTGAAAATTAAATATGTAGTTATTAAAAATATATAAATTAATAAATATTATATTTTTTTAATTAGTTCTATTCTACTGTTTTTATCTATAACTTATGGAACTAAATTCTGACATTAAAGACAAAAAAACAAGCAACTATACAACAATTAAAATCAAGAACACTAAAATGAATAAAATTTAATAAATAAACGTTCAGTATCCTATTATAAGTGGATCATATATGATATCACAAACATTGATATTACAAATTTATAAGTTAAAAATGTTTTAAAAACCATTATAAATGATGTACATACATGTTTTAGGGAATTCAAACCTAAGGTAAAGGGTTTCTAAACTCACTTTAATTTTGGTGAGATATTCCTTACCCACCACTTATTTCTGTTATGTAGTGTATTCATCCCATGAATATATCATATAATGAATAAAATTATAGTTATGTTATTGATTTTTTATTTTTATAATTATTAATATTATGGGGAAAACGATACAATTGATTACATAGTGGTACGAAATCTCACTGAACCGCCATTTTTCCTGCAGGTTACAGTTCCACTCTCTCAAGACAAATTTATTCCTTCAATAATATTATGTAATTATTATAAATTATGTTTATTTATTGAAAAAAATATAAATATAAATTAATTTTTATTTTATTGGTAAATAAATTTTTATAAAAGGATCCATTTTTAATTCCACCCTAAAGCACGAATTTTTTATGGATAATTTCTCAAATTCAGAACTATTTTTAAGTACACCTAAAAATATATTTTATGCCATAAATTTTTTTAAATAAACTTTTTATCATTAAAAACTAACTTGAATAATATATTTTTTTGGTAAAAACAATTTTACAATTTACTAATTTAACTAAACTTTTATATTTTCCTTTAAACCGCACAAGAATGGATCATTTCTAATGTTTTTCAAAACTCACTTTTAAAATTTTTTCATTACCGTTCAACATATATTGTCATTAATTATTCTTATTTAGTATTATGAATCCATATAATCATTTATATAATTTTTTTCTAAGACATATACAAATTTTACATATGACATTTTTTTTGATAGTTATTTGATTAAATGGGAAAACATAGATAAATTTGTATCTTTTATTTAAAAAGGATATTATATGATGAGACATATTAATTATTAATTAAATAAATTACACGATATAGAATGAATAATTTTTACAATTAAGAAATGGGTTATGGGCAGTTAATAAAATCCCTATGGTTGGGGCCCAATTATAAATATCCTCTCAAGGCATCGGTAATCTCATTAAAAGAATCAATTAGTGAATAAACCATCATCTTTGTTTCTAAGAAGAATATGATTTGTTTCTACCCAAATCCATAAAAATATTTATAGTATAATGGTTCTTGTTCCAGATACATTTAAATCATTTATTAATCATTTCCTACATTTATAATTCATATATTTTTTCATTGTATTTTCATTAAGGGGTAAAAATTATTAATGTATTTTAATCACAGTTAATTAACTTGGATGTATTTTATCTATTTAAATTCAAATATTGATTATGCCATATTTATTAGGCTTATATAATTATTAATACATATTTTTTATTTATGTAGAACATACTGATCATTTAATCTCAAACTACTATTTTTCCCTTCCCCATGGTATGATTATTAATTCATTAAATAAGTGTAAAAGTTGAAGCATATTTTCATTTTTTTATGTTCAATATATAATTTAAAATGTAATAATGGATATATGTATGTATATAGTAATTCAAGACTTCTAAATTTATTGATAGTTGATTATTTCATATCATGAACCATTTCTATTGTGAAAAACTAACTGCTGACTTTGTGCTTTTTGGTTCAGGGATGTTACATATGTGGGCAAGGGGGCATGGGTGATGTGGAATCATTTGATAGCTATAGTATAGAGATGCCCCAATATATTATTTGTGGTGTTAGGGATAGTAATAATGTTTATGGAAAGTTTTATATCAGGGATTATCCAATGATAATATGTAGTGAGTTGGTATGCTCTATTGTGAATATATATAATGGAAGACGGATAAGTTTATGGTACATTAGCTTTACCATGAAAAATACATTGGGCTTCTTGGTATACATAGTTTCATGTTTCCTCGTGGTGGAATCTATGAAAGGTTATTCATGATTACAGGGATATGGAATGATTCTAGTAATGAATATATAATTCATAAACAATGGTGTTTGTTGGTGCTAGATTGAATAAACTTTAGGGGTGAAAATAAAAATAAATAATATACTTTTTCTAGCTATTCCATAAGGTCATAGACATTAATATGATCTGTAATGTAATTAAATGTAATTTAATGGGTAATAATGTTAAGGGATAATTAATTGAAAATTAATTAATTAAATAAGGGAAATGGATAAAAAGAAACAAATAATTGATATAACTTTATCATATAGTCTTGTGTTCTTATATTATATATTGTATTAGAATATCCATCTTGGTGTCTAAGAAACATTTGTTGAATATAATTATGAGACCAGGTTATTACCATTGTGTGGTTATGAACTATATTATATCATGTGTATTTCGTAATTCCATATTCTAACCCACCCATGTCAGTTAGAGAAATTGAATCCCATTGGACATTGGGAGGGGATTTTCTACAACATCCAGATTGGATTATAGATGGATGACTACCCCAACTGGTACAAATCTCATATATTTATATTTAATAGTGCGATAATATTGGTTCATTAATTTTATAAAATAATTTTATTGTGGGTGTTGATGTATTGAATTTATTTCACACACTTTGATTCCTTTAAATATAATCCAAATAATTATTTATATTTGAAGTGGATATTATATCTGTGTTGGATGTACCTAATCAGTTAATGGGTTGTAGTGACATGATGCATAATACGAAATGTTTCATATTTGATATGTAGTCTATGGTGTCTCTTTGAAACTACTTAGTTACAGTATTTGGATATTTCTAGTTGCATGGTGTGGTTATATGATGGAAGTGGCTCATGATGCTATGACCTTACAAGAATTTTTACCAGCCATCCTACCAATGGTGATAGA
Organism: Viscum album; assembly: GCA_963277665.1. Lineage (NCBI taxonomy): Eukaryota > Viridiplantae > Streptophyta > Magnoliopsida > Santalales > Viscaceae > Viscum > Viscum album. Next base: position 901,850,649 of record OY728122.1, on the reverse strand, counting down.
CTGATTTGGATGCACAACGTATGGAAATTTAATAAAACAAATGGGGTAGTGGGAGTATGGAACCCATGATTATTTTTTATTTTATTTTATATATTTTATGTTATATTTAATGTGCATTATCTATCGAGTGTATTTGAACATATTATACATTTTTAATTTAGGAGTTAGTTTCACTATTGTAAAATGTGAATTATAATGAATTATTAATATGATTCATGAGTGGTTCCGGGGAATATTTTTTTGAGTGTGCATTTATGATCACCATATATATATAGAATATTTTATTCTTGTCAACTAGATATGGATAAAGATTTATCGGGATATGACAAGTTCATTGGATTTCATGAATCATTTGGGGTTTATGGTCACTGAATCCATTATGTTTTTTGTAGTTGTAGTTTCATTTTTATATATTTTGTACAACATAACATTGAATGTTTTCACAATGGATTTCATTATACATATCTATATATGAGTATTTTTCTTTTGGTTCATCCTTCATATCTATTTATTCTACATGTCCCTATTAGAGGGTAATTCCTCTAATGCGCATGTTCATAATACAATCAGTGCTAGTCGCTATAATGGGGCATACTAGCGGAGGGACATGGGAAGTCACTATCTATCTCTATTCATATCATTATCACTTTAGGGAGAGGTGCAGAAATAACACGATGTATTCAAAATAATACAATTTTCCTCATTATCATATATAATATCAAATTCTATTCTTATTATCATTAAATATTGGAGGTGATGATGTGAAAAAATGTTTTTTCATTAAGGCCGTAGTCCCAAAAGTCACATGATTTATAATATCAGTTCTAAAAGTTGCAAAAAAATGGTTATATATTGATACATACCATTTTATAAATATATTTGTGACATAGAAAACATATTTCTTCATAAAATCCAACCATGATATTGGACCTAAAAATAGTTTTAAAAATTTAAAAAATCACTTTGGTGATGCGGTATTCTATATATATACATGATATATATATATATTTATTTATTTATTTATTGGAGGAAATTAAAAGGTAACGGTTTTTCCAAATAATGTAATAAAAATGTACTGCACTTATGATTTTGAATTCATTGCGGACCTATATTTAGTGAAGAATACAGTAATATTAATTAAACAAGAATCACTATGAAGAAGTTGATACTCATATAGAGAACATGAATTTTTTCTTGGAATTATCCCATGAAATCAATGTCTTAGGAAAATAAAAAATGAAATATTGATCGGTTTAGTGGGAGAGGGATATAATAGAAGAAATTTGTATAGTTTTTGTATTTGAAATATTATGGGAAGGTGGGCCATGATGTTATGAAATAATCATATTTCTAAAAGTGAAAAGAATAGTTGATTTAGTACTTATAACAACATTTCCTATAATACATTTTCACTATTCTAGGGTCAATTGGGAAAAATAAATAATAGTGCAGGGTAAAAAATTTGTTTCAAAACTCCCATTAAACACTAGTTTTTTATTAATCTATGAATGCTTTAGTTTTTCTCATAGTGCTTTTAAGAATTTAACATATATTACTTTTACAATGTAAATTAAATTAAAAACTATTTTAATTAATTTTAGTGAATAATAATTATATTGATATATTGAAAAATGATTAAACCTTATGATTAATTTTTTTTTATATTTTTTTTTAAAAATATTTCTATTTTATATTATATTAATTATATGATTATCACACATAACATGTAAAAATAATTTTTTTACATTCTGAATATCAAGAAACAAATACATTTTCAGAAATATTTTTTAAAATTTCCTATTATAATGAATGAAATAGTTTTATAATATAAAAAAATTATTTTATGAGTATTTCATGGAGTTATAAACATAAATATTTACATGAAAAACTTGATTCAATGATATAACTAAAAAAAATATTATAAAAAACTAGTATTATTAACTTTTAAAATTTTTTACGTAATGTAATGGCATCAAATATAATAAATCAAACATAGTGTATAATTTGTTACATTGTATGTTGGTAAAATAAATTGAATCATAGTGGATGGAATGGATTATACCCTTTGGAAAATTGATATATTACTGGTATTATCTTTTGATTTTAATTTTTTTTATAAAATATGTATTTTATTTTCATTATAAATTATTCCATTTAGTGTATCCATCTATACCGATCAAGAAAAGCATAACAGTATACTAGGGACAATTAAATAATTGAATGGTATGAGCTCCAAATTGCTGAATTGGTAGTCATATAGTGGAAAATATCATGAATAAATAAGTATAATCAATATGGAAAGTAAAAGACTCATACAAATACAATTTAATCAATAAAAAGAACATAATATGAGAGAAATATATAATTATAAAATAAATACATATAAATAACCACATATGTTTGAATATTATCCATTGGAATTTTAACTAATTGAAGAATAACAAAGATATAACTAATCTAATTTTTAGAGAGTGCATATTGATAGACATCTGAAACATAATTTCATTATTATTCACAATATATAAAAGACCTATTTTTAGAAAATAATTTAATTTTCCCAAATAATTTTTCTTCTTAGACCTATGGATGCATCAAGGGACTATCTATAACCAGAACCAACCATCACATAATTAGTCGAATGCATCCCTTATATAGATGGGGTGAAAAATATTAAAACTAAATTTTCAAATTTGAAAAAAATCATATGAAATCTTAATATATACATTAATAAAATAGACATAATCATAAACCATAAAATATTATATTTATAATAGTAATAAAATTAAACATAACCAGTCAAACTGATTATAAATCATACAAATAAATAATGATGATTATATCAATGAAATATATCCAAATTGGATTAAATGTATAATTTTTTTATGTTGTTGAATAATAAAAATAAGATAAAAAATTTATTTAAAAGATTCTTGAGAAAAATACACATTTCCGTTTTGAAAATTAACTTTTAAAATAAAAAGACCACAAATTTTTTTTAAAAAATTAATGGAAGATATCATCTTTAAAATTTAAATTTAATCTTTCAAAAATATAGTAATGATGGAAGTAATTTATATTCAGTTCATACAAGTTTAAACAATGAAATCATTCCCATTTTCTATAAAATAAAAATAGACCTTATATTGAGAATGGCATGATGATTCCATTAAAAAGAAGTGATAAAGTAAAAATGTGATAATGATTATATAATATTTCTTCTTTAAAATTTATAAATATATTTTAAATTAGTTTTATAAATTGTTTATATCGATGAAAATGGATTTTTGACCAAAGAAATAAATTAAATAATATATCATAGTAACCATTTTACTACTCATTTTAATTACCAATGTGTTTAAAAATATTAATGTCACATGAAATTGGTAATGAATAAAAATACGATATAATAATAAATTTATTTTAAGATATATATATAATATAATTCACCAAAGGGAGACATAGAAAATAAAAAATATCAAATGAATAGGAGATTGTGATGTAAAACGTTATTACATTGGAAAAATTAAAATAATAAGCTCACCGAGTAAAAAAAATTAAACAAAAAAATAAGAATAACATATTAATAACTTTATTGAATATATCACATATAAAAAGGGATATAATATACCCTATAGAGTGGAATAAAAGGTGATTATAGTGAATATATCATGGATATAAAAGTGAGATGAGAAACCATTACCTCAGGTTAGAATTCTTATATATGTTCATGATCATAAAATATAATAAATATTGGGTTATTATAAATATATTATTTTACCACACTTATTTATATATATATATATATACATATAAAGAGTATATAATTTTCACCCATATATTAACAATGTTTTGATAAAATATCCATTTACAAAGTTAATTTCACCATTTTTCATGTTGAATTTAGTTTGGATTTTTTTAATATAAAAATAGATGCATAATATTAATAATTAAAACAAATAATAAAATATAAAATATGTTAAATATATATTTATTCATAGTAATCTTTTATAGATAGAGACTGATAATGGATTACACTACTCATAGAGATCATAATCTGTATATAAGTATGAACAATGCTTCCATTTTTCACTACAGATTTAGTGAATTGATAATAAGTGTTAATTTATATTAATATAAGAATTATAATTTAATATTTTTTATATATTAATGTAATATATATTTATTATCATCCAAGAAAAAATAAAATGGAAACCATTCCACAACGATATGTGGAGGTATTCTACATGTACACAATATAGATGATATTTTTCTCCATAAGATTGTAATGTAAAAATTTATATGTTATATAATACTTCAAGAATATTATATATATAAACAATATCACATATATTCAATAAAATTTTCAATATAACATATCAAATATTATTTAATATAAAAATCAATCATATCTCTTCGTCAGGTGGTAGTGATAAATAAAGACGAGTAACATTATATTATCCCCCTTTAATAAAAAGAAATAAGTTATATATAATATAATATTTAATAATATATTCTAATTTCACAATTATTATATAAAAAATTTAAATCCAATAATATATCTAGCATATAATGGTGGTGATGGAAAGATAATTACATCAGTTGGTGTTGTGAATGTTAGTTGTACAGATAATTGATGGTTTCATTTCCCAGATGATTAAATTTGATATGTATCTTGGTTAACCTATTATAAAAATAATTTTTAATTATATATTATATAACAAATTTATTCAAATATAATATTTAAATATGTTTTCCGGCGTTGGAAGATAAATAAAACAAATATAGACATTTATAAATGTTACCCCTTATTCAGATGTCCTCTTTTGGTTTATAGTTACAATCGATATTAAGAGAGCATAATAATTAAAATATTTATTTTAAGATGTGGGAAGGTAAGTATGGAGGGATTTAGGAAGAAAATTACTGATATATAGGGGTTTGTATGTGTGAATAAGGTTGTATAAGTGATTTTCATATATATATGTGTAGTAAAGAATAATAATAATTTTTAAAAAACATAATGTGATACCCAGATTCCATTCATTAGAAAAAGACACCAATTTTATCCTCTATATATTTATTTAAATTAAAGGGTCTAAATATGACCATAAAAAATATTACTTATTTTATTCCATTTTAACGCTTAACTAATAACTTCAACCCCAGTAAAACCATTTTTACCTTAACCACAATAATTATTTTAGCGATTTATTTATTAATTGTTTTAATAAATTAATATCATCATATTAGATAATATATATTATGGGGATTAAAAATACAGAATATGGTTATATAAAATTATATTCAATGATGTTATATAATTCCATATAAATTTAATCCTATATGGATGATGAAAAAATGAGTTTCCCAAAAGAAAAATATAATAAGTATAGTATGTTATAATGTCAAAATGAAATCTGAAATTTATTCTTGATAACCAAATTAGTTAAATTATAATATATTAGAGCAAAATTAATATAAAATAAAATTTGAATCAAAATTTATCTTTGTAAAAAATTAATTGTAATGAAATTTTTCATAATTTTTTTTTAATTTTTGTAAAAAATAAATGCATTTCAAAAAATTATAAAACATTCACACAAAGACAACATGGAAATTTAGTACTAAAAAAATGAGGTTTATTATTTAAAATAAATTACATAAAAGTGGTAAAAAATATTTTCAAATTATTTATGAAATGTGCTACTTGACCACTATTTTGAACAATAGAGTTTTTAAAAAACATTTTTTTAATTCAAATGGTTCCTATTTTAAATGTAATAAATATATAATAATTTAATTTATTTTATACATGTTTAATACATATATATTTCATAATTTAGATATAAAATTCACACATTCCAAAATAATAAAATTTTTATAATGGTCATGATTAAATAATAATAACATAATAATGTATCTGGTTTCATTTAAAGCTAGTGTTGCATGCATTTGATGCAATAAATCTGATTTAATTATTTAACATTTAATATATGAAATTTAAATTATAAAATAATAACATTTTATTTGATAGCATCAATGACCCCAAACTCCATTATTAATACAAAAATTTAATTCCACGATACCTTACAATATATTCATTTTTACTTAAATTTAATCTCCCCAACTAATTTTTTTTTCACAAAACAGAAGGTTTTTCATGAGTTACAAGTAACAATTTGTATAAATGGCATTACAGGAAACACCAATTTAAAAAGGAAATATTATTAAAATTTTAATATTTTATATGATAGTTATCAGCTTGCGGATAAATTCATGGGAATAACTAGTATTAACTAAATTAATAAATTTATGGTGATATGTTGATCAGGAATAAAACAACAATCTTTGTAGTGTAAAAATAAATGTTTCATGTTAATCATATTTTCCAGAATATTTTTTAGTCGTGATTTGAAAATTTAATTTAATTTTTTTAACAAATTTAGAAAATTGTTTTATAAAATGATGTTTATTTTTTGAATAATTGTATAAAAATTATATTATGTGAAATTTTTTGGGATTTTTCTAAAAATACACATTTTGTGATGTACAGTAATAATTAGTAAATTTTAATTGAAAAATTCATTTTGAGTTAAATTATTTGTAATATTAAATTATATTTTAAATTTTATTTAAAATAATATATGTACTATTAAATATTATTTTAACATATTTAGGTCATTGGAATTATTTTTATGATGGATCTCTATATAAATAATTTGTGAAATTTTAAAAATTTACACTTTGAAACTCTAATTCCACATTGTATCTATGGGGATATTTTTTAATTTAATTTTCCATCATATGTTTGTGGAATTTTGATAAAGGGATTCAATATTTTGAATCATCATAATTTATGTTATCAAATAATTTCAACATAAATTTTTATCTGAATTATAGTGAGAATGTTAAAAATAATTATAGTGGTTAAGGTATAAATGTATTTAGCGGGGGATTAAAAAAATATGATTTGAGTTAAAATGAGAAACCAATTTATCCATCATAATTTATGGTAATATCAACACCCGTATCAACTTATGATGGATTCATTTCAGTATTCATGTTACTTTTCCATTAATCTGACATACAGAATATGTTAAGTAATGAAAAAGACAAAAAAACAACCATCGTTGATTTTAATATATAGTGATTTGGGGAAAGAAAAAAACCACATTGATTTGAATATAATAATCAATATGGAATAAAAATATTCTTTTTGTCAATAGAATTATTTTTTTCTTCATAAATGAAATAAAAAATTAAAATGCTTAAAAAACACTGACTCAGAAATTATTTATTTTACATAAAAATAATATATACAATAGTAAAAATAATAATAATAAAGAAAATTGAATTAGATATTACGATATATTATTCATTTATATAATAATATCATATTATATAATTTTTTCCATAATATATTATTTATTGTTTATTGTTTATATATTTTATAAATTCATTTTAAATTAATAGTGTCAAAAAAACATTAATATAATTTTCAAATAAATTATATTTTATTAAATGATTTAAATTTATAAAAAAAAATTTATTATGAAATTTTATTTTTTTTATTAAATAAATATAAATTATGATATATTAACTGACATATTATTCTTATTTAATTGCAATGATGACCATAATAAAGAAAAAATTCTATCATCTGTAATTTTATAACAGTAAATTGGCACGTTACATGTGTTTTATTTCAAATTAATTTTCAACCCAAATAGGATTACTATTTGGAAAAATCTATATGACATTTAGAAATAGTATTTATAAATTATATAATATGACTAATTTTATTTTAGGAATAAATATTTAACTACCCTTATTAAGAAACTTCTTACCCTTGTTGAATCTAATTTTTTCAAAAGGGAGTAAGCATAGAAGAAAAAAATGACAAGTTTGAAACACGTGTTCCTAGGTGGTGGAGGTGATTTTATATAATATCTTATATAAAATCCATTAGTTATAAAATTTGGATCCAGATGAGGTGATATTGAACTACCATTATTTGATACATTTGGGAATTTATAAAAGTGTCACTTCTCTCAATAATAATGGGGAACTCACTCCCCTAAATTCTTCACTAGTATCAATGAATTTATCTGATGAAAACATACCAAAATAACATAAAATTTTATAATATAATCAAATATTTATTTGTATGGGATTAAAGACAACATACAATGTATTGTTTTCAATCATAAAGAGGATACCTAAACAAGAGGTAACATTATTGAATGAGCGTTTTAATTTTATATCGACCTACTCTTCCGTCTATTAATATATAAACTGGATGATAAAATATCCTTATTATAATACATGTAATAAGTTTTTTATATTATTTTATTGACCTATAATAACACCATCTTCTATGAAATGAGTTATGAGATAATCATTCGCCTGTAGGACGGACTATTGATGTCATTAATTTTTTCATTACCGGCAATCACGGTTTGAAATTATGAGGGATATAAATCATATATATTGTCCATTAAATATAATTATACCAATGGAATAATTAGATCAAATTTACATTTTCTTATATTAAATTCCATGGGGTATATGATAATGTAACTTGTGTGTGCAATAGACTACTTCCTTGTGAAGCAATGTTATTCATTTTTCAATAAAAAATTATATGAAATGTAATAAGGATACTTTTAGTATATATATATATATATATGATATAAAAGAAATATTTATTATATTAATTACATTTTTATCACCTTTAAAATATAATGTATAATTTTTTTTCTTACCTTTTCCCTCTCTTATTAATGATAACATTGTTTGAGTACGTGTGGACCAACACCTTAACAAAGCGATGCGATATTCTTTTATTAACCACACAACGTGGATAATATTTATAATTATACATAAAGAAATAATATTGTAATTATTATATTTTTATAATACAATAAATATAATAAATTACATACCACTTTTTCGTAATAGTCATTTATAAATAAAATTGTTACAAATTCATATATACAACCAACCGTCTCCACTTTTTCATAATGTTAATTTATGTGTGGGTATTCAATAATAATTCATAGTATAATAAAATTCAATTGGAATTTTGTTTACAAGGAGATTCTATTAGAAAATTACAAAGTGGTAAAATTTATTGTGTAATTTCACTTTAATTTTTTAGGTTGACATTCTAATGAAATAATTGCATTCGTGAAGTTATTTTTCATTATTAATTTTATTTATATTAAATATAAATTTTTAAGTATAATTTAACTGACTATTTTCCAATCCATATAAATATTTTAAAAAAATTTATTACTTTGATAGTTATTTGACTAATTTCTGAAATATTGATAAATTTGTATCTTATAATCAATACAGATATTTGATAATAATAATCATTTTTTACCACATAATAAAATATTTAATATTTTAAGAATGTATTGATATGGAAAATTTGGTTTGGATTTATTTATATATGTCCTCTAAATGCATTGACTTTTTTAATGAGAAAACACTGTTGTCCAAATCAAATGGGGGTTTACACCAATGTTTTGAATAATGTTGAGGATATATCTTAAAATTATACGTATCGTGTGCCTAATAAATGATGTAAAATAATTAATAATTTACTTCATTAAGAATGTAGTTATTGTTATCAATGATATTTTCACAATGATATTTTTTATGGTTTCATTTCATTAATAGTTTATTGATTTGATGGAGACATTATCAATTTTTCACCATCCCATTTTGATTATGGATTATCATATAATTAGACTCATGCAATTTAAATGGTATGTGTGGTCAGATATTTACCATTACTTGTTTATAATGAATATTTTTTCATTATTTATTCCTCTTTATATAACCCATAGTGAGCATTTGAGCCCACCTATTTTTACCATTGTGTAGGGATTTGATAATGTGTATAATTATTTATGTGAAAGAATATGAAAGAGGGAAAAACTATATAATTAAAAATTATGGTGTAATTTGTTTTAAACAAATAAATTAAAAAATAATGTATGAATCTAGTTTTCCAAGAATATAATAAATTTCAGTCCATCATGATGTGATTCATTGTATCTTATGCCAATTTAATATAGGAGACAGTAATTCCAGGTTCAAGGGTTGGGGTCGCCACAGTTTTTGTTAGAGGAAGTCCACATTTAATTGAATGTACTAGATTATGGAAAATATAGATTATTTAATGTAAACTAGTGTAATTAATTTAGGATATGAATTGATGAACATCATAATTTTTTGGTAGGGAGTATATTTTGTGGTTTTTCTTAACAATACATCCCATTCTTGATATTACAAATTGGAATGGTTCAGTAACATGTGTATATAAGCATGTTAATGTTGAAAAATAATCATTGGGATTGTGCAAACCATCTCATAGTTCAAAAATTGTCCTTCCAACACAATCTATATAAATATCAAGTGGGATATCCTTATAATAATGTGAAATCCCATTACAACCCATTATAAAGGATTTCAATATTGGGGTATCACAATAGAAATCATGATTATGGAAATAAGAATTGCTATGATTATATTTTTTAAATTTCTGATAAGTATTTCTATAATTTTTTGATAATATATGTTATGTTTGAAAAATTATATTATGAAATTTAGTATATGAAATATTTTTTAATTTTATCATAGAATAAGGAATGGGAATATCATCGATGCACATAATCCGTAGATTAATAATTACAATTTCACTAATGGGATTACTATATTATTTTTAAGGGATGTATTATCATATTAGTATTATTAAAATGATTAAATTGAAACATGTGAAACCATGATAAGGAAAAATTATCTATTAATAATGGATTTGAAAGGTATTCAGGACAACATAAGTGATGAAATATGTATTATGGGAAAAATGGAATGATAAGTTCTCCTAGATTATATAATAGATTATTGAAACAATATAGTCTATTCCTGATGGCAATGAGAGTTTTCTACATGATTATATTAAAAGGCCATCATGATCATTATTTAATGGGAATGAATTTAATTTATAAAAATCAATTCTTGAACAATATGATGATTGGTCCTAACAAAAATGAATTCCCCAAGTGTTAATGGAATATACATCAAAAGAAAATATTTTATCATGGTCAATATTGTACTATTACAACAGACGATGTTAAATGATTAATGTTATTCTGTTTTTATTCAATAATTATATAATTTAATTATTTAATCAATGATACAATTTTCAAAATATTATTGAAATGTATAAGTATTGTACAAAAGAAAATTATATTAATGAATTGGAATCTTATGTTAAACTGTAGCTATTACAAGAAAATTTATGAAGTTTTATCTTGAACGTCTTAGATATCACGTTATTGAGGAAAATATATCCATTTAAATGTTCAATATTTTGATATAATAATTTTGGGATGAAGAGATTATTGATATAGACAATGAAAATTGGTTAGTAATAACTATGTTGTTGATGAATAATGATTAGTTGAAAAGGAGGACTTTGCTTTCATTGAAGAAGATTAAATCATTTTTTGATTTAATGAATATATCTAATAATGTATGTGTTTAGCATTAAAAATGATGTATGTATGTTTTCAATAAGGTTTTATTGTACTTCAATCTATCACCATGTTTCAAGTGAATACATGATGAAGGATTTCATATGTTTCGTATGCGATTATTTTCTTCTACATCATGTTGTTTGGGGGATTGAAGTTATGTTAATTTTTGATATTCAATGACTTTAATTCAAATATTTTGGTTCATAATCTTTTAAAATGGTCGTATGGTTAACAATATATGAAATGGGTTGAGTTGAAAAATTGGTGATGTTTTACATATTAATGTATTATATCACCATATGATGAGTTATGAATATTTAATTACATGGGCTACCAATATTGATTTTTTAAAATAGAAATAGATATGAAAAATAGTGTGTTACTCTATTATAGAGCTTAGGATCTATTAATAAAGAATTTTTATGATTCTATATACTAAAAATTCATTAATGGATATTAATAACATTAAGTAAGATATTAATTGGAAATTAACTAAAGCACAACCAAAGGATGAAAATTTTCATATGAAATAGGTATATAATAAGTAGGAATTTTCCAAACATTCATATAGAGTAAAATAATTCCTCATATATTAATTAATTTTTTTTAAAAAATGATATCTACTTTAATTTGTGACATATATATTATATGGACACATGAAACATCATAGAATAATGGTTTTAATGTTTTTAATGTTCCCTTTATCTCTTATATTATTATGATCATTGAAAATTATTACTCTCTTTAATTATTTATTCTTTTCTTATATGTCTATCTATTCAATGTTCACTAATGATCTCTGAAATATAATAGTAGTTCTTTATTATTCCATTGGATCTTTGTACCTCTATTGCACTCAAATTAATATTTAATTTTATTAAATCATATTATGAAGTGGTTCATTTGTAATAATAGAAATATTTATACCAATTGATTGCTAATAACAATTTTAATTTGTGAGGTGACAAATTATTTAAGGTGTACAGAATAGAAAACCAATATGTTTATGAGTTAAAACATTATATTTGATAGCTATTATGATAAGAAACACCAAACATAGATGAAAATATATAATAATGATACATTATGATATTTTTAGTATTTTAATAAATAAAATCTATTAAATATCTTTCATGATATGTTATACTAGGTTTAACTTATGTTACTTTCATCACTGAGTTTAGAATGTTTTTTACAGAACACAATGATTAAACCAAACATGAAATAGTATTTAAATATTCATAATAAATATGATAGTCATAACCTTCAATATAAATTAAGGACTATTTATAGTAAAAACTATACTATTAAAATTATGTCTATCCATTGATTATAAAAAAATTAAAAATCATTGATAAGAAGAAAAATGATTTTTGAAATACTGTATATTTTTTAAAAGATGATTTAGGTATTCTTTGTGAATGTGATATAAAATTTAGTATTACCAATTTAAGAACATTTATTTGAAAAAATTAACTATAATTTTTTGATATGAAAAAAAAATTACATTTGAGAGAAGTTTAGGGATTTTTTTGAAAAGATTCATATTATAACTATCAAGGAAAAATATTGATATTTATTTGGAAACTGCATTTTCATTAAAAAAAATTTATAATAAAAAATTATATATTATATATGTTTTAAGGCCACATAATTAAAATTGTATATCATTTTATAGAATTTATTCCATAGTCATAATTTTCATATTAAATTTTGATATCAAAACAATGTTTACTTTTGAAAATTTTCTCTTCGAAAACATTTATTCTCATCGTGCCACCAAGATTATTTTTATTTTAAATTATTCAAAATATGTGAGTGGAATTTGGAAAAATGGATAAAAAATTTGGAATCTATGTTTTTTATATTATATAATTAGGAATACATTTATTTTTATCAAAAATAATAATAAAAACAATAAAATTAGTTTATCACGGTTACTGTAAAAATGTAATTACTGGGGGAGAAACAACAAAAATAATGGTAAATGAAACAAAAAAACTAAAACCCATTGGATAGCTGAATTTTGAACCATATCACCTAAGGGTATATTTTTTATATTTTTTGGGACATGTAAATTAATGTGGCCTATATTATAAGTTATGTAATGAAAAATACAAAAAAGGAACCGTTGTTAGTTTAATATATATTGTTATTTGTGATTTGTGGAAAACTTATCTTCAATTATAAATATTTTTTCAAGGATTTACTAGTTTCTTATAATGAAAATTTATTTTTAAATTTTACATAAGAAATAATTAAATTATATTCTTAAGAAACACCAACTCAATAATTATTTAGTTAGTAGAAAAATAAAATAAATGATATAGAAAAAAATTAAAGATAATAAAATTGAATAGATTATTGTGTTAAATAATTTTTTTATTTAAAAAATAATTTTGTAAACGTTGTTACATAGTAGATTACAATTCTTTCAGTTTCATTATATTTTTAAAATTCAAATTAGTTTATTAATTTCAAAATTAACATTACAGTTATTTTGTAAGAAATTATTTTTATTAAATTATTATTATTAAATGGAAATAATTAATTTTTAATAGTTAAATTTTTAATTTAAAAAAATATTAACAATTTCCTATTAATTTACCTATATTTTTTTATAATGAAAAAATTTACCCCTATATAATAAAAACATAGTTTGCATAGTTATTTTTATTACTCTGTATTTTCATGTTACATGAAGATGTAAAAAAGTATTTTTCAGTGAAGATATTAATTTTATTCAATAAATTGGATCTCATAACTATAATATGTATGTACAAATTATATAAAAAATCAAATTTTATTTTAGGCATTATGATTTAATTATATATTTCAAAAAAACAAATTACCATGATGGAATATAAAGCAGTAAAAAGGGATTGAAATGATAAAAACCTCAGTGTTTATTTTGTTTTAGAGGTGTTTCTAAAACATATCATCCCTACAATCCAAAATTAATCATTTTTGGAGCAACATTATTTATGAGTGACCTAGAATTATTTAATTACTTTTGATTTGTACTAAAATCACACTCCTCCTATATTATTATTCGGAACTCAGAGACTTCACTTATTAAAAACTATAATGAAATTTTGATCAACCATTAACTATACAAATAACATAACAAATATACTCCACTAAACCTATAATCATCATTTTTGGCAGAAATCCAACATGGGAAAGATTTATTACAAACATAATTAGGATACATGAAGAATATGAAATGTTCTTTAATGCTAGTTTTATCTTATTTATCAATTATCCTTAATAAATTATTCTTAAAAATTAATGATATAATAACCGTATTGTCGAAAATATATTGATATGTCATTATGGAATGTTCATGAGCTACAGATATATCCAATTTCATAAAATGGATTATGAAATCATCATTCATGTGTGTGGAGACTACCACCATGTAAACTAATGCCATTTTTTTCTATTAAAACATCTCACAGTTGGGAGTAATTATTTAAATAATGAAAATAAATTATATTAATATAATAGTTATATATATTTAATTTTTATATCATATATATGTTTTTTATTCAATGGGGATATGATAATGTCTCTCTTCTGTAGGGTGAACTACTTCCACGCAAAGAGATGTGATTTGATATTCACTAATGCTTTACCAGCAATGTAATATTGATATAGTAAATAATTATATGCGATTTAAATGATATAATAATAAAAATAAAATATTTATCATTTTTTATAATAATTACTCATTTTCTTCTACAGTTTTCATTCACATATAGATTATATCATCGATTGTTTACATGCAGACTATCGTCGTTCTAATGCAATGTGATTCTTTTTTCATAACCACACCACATGGGTGATTTATATTTTTTTATTTAAATAAACAATATGGTAATTAATATATTTTTAAAATAAAATTATAATAAAAATTCACCCACCATTTTTCTATAATGGTATTTTAAAAATTGAAGCAATACTCATGAATATCTACAACATATCGTCTCCATTATCACAATGTACATCGATTATCATTACAATCATTCGTGATTGGTCATAAAATTATAATTTATTTTTTACTATCATTATAGTTTGTTGATTTTTTTTGATATGGTATAACTATATAATATGAATTAGAAGAATAACATTCACAATAAATCACAATTGATATAACAAGATTACTAACACATGATACAATGAAAATGATGAAATATTATTAAAAAAGGCTAGAAAATTTTAGAAAAGAATCATTTATAATAATATATACAATATTATATTTAGGTATTAAATTTATGACATTCATAAAAAAATTATATTATATTTTAATCCATGTTTAACTCAACAAAAACATGATGAAAGGAATTTTGTCTCAATTTAACTTCCAATGAAAATTATTTGGTATTATTTACCAATTAATTTTTTTGTTGTGTATATACTACATCTAATAATTTAATTTCACTTTTATAATATATCCATTGGTATTATAATTTTCATTTTTAATTATTTCATCCAAGGGTATTTGAAAATAAAATTACGAAGTTGTAAAATTTATTAAATAATATCACTTTATTTTGTGATTGTCAACTTTCTCTGAAATAATAAAATTCTTGTAATAATTTTTCAATTTAAATTACATTTATATTAAATATGAAAATTATTTTATTGTTGATATTTTCATTTCCTAAACTATTGAACATTTTGGTAAATAATTTTTATTAAGATATTTATTTTATTTGTTGGAGATATATTGACATTTTTGTATCCTTTACTCAATATGAATATTTTATTATATAGAACATTGTTCATAAAAAAAATAATTATTTGATATATGAGTAACTATTTGTATATAATGATATTGATGGGATCGAGGTATATATATCCCTATGATGCATCGAATTTTCTTATATGAAGTACTAGTTTCCAAAAATAGAATGGATTTTAGATATTGGTTTCTAACTATCTGGGGGATATATCATGATGGTAAATGTATCATGTGTTGAAGAATAGAAATCCAAAAATTAATTCGTTCCTTTAATATGAATTATGTTTTTATTATTAGTGGTAGTTTTATAATTTTATTATATGATGATTCATTTCATTATATGTTAATTGATTTTTATGAAAGTGTATTAAGTTATTCAAATTTCTATAATGACTATACATTATCTTATCACGATTGTCATGTTATTGAAATGGAATGTTTGTCCAATTATTTACCTAATCTTGTTTATATTTCTAATTGATTCATGATATATTTCACTATAAATAAAATTTACATAGCATTTTATATCTCCTTTCTTTTAATATTCTTCCAATGTATTCTATGAAGTGTAATTTGACCGATGTGTAATGATATTATACGGGGAAAAATTATATTGTAGAAAATAATATTATAATTATTTAATATAATCCATGAATAAAAAATGTTTCTTGGTTAATAGGAAAACTGAATTATTCTGTCTTTTAGGTCATGTTTCTGTCTATCTTATACAAATGAAATAAAGAAGAAACTAGCTCTGTGGTATTGGGGTTGAGGTCACTGAAAAATATTTCATGAATTCTCGGGATGCTATATTCTCATTTATGATCATTGATTCATGTAATATATTCTATTGACTATAGTGTTGCACTTTTAAACACATGGGTTGTTATATTCATACTGTTGTAAAAAAATTTAATCCTTGAAATTTAATCATGATATTAGTAATCAAGGGGTTGAAATTAGAAAAGAAAACATTTTGAAACCCCCCATTTTAATGGACTTTAATGATACATCCCCTTTATAAGAGGGGAAGATAAGTATGATTTTCATTTGGAATGAAAAACTCTATCTTACCAAATAGTAGATCATTGTTGGATTGTGATAATATGACCATGGAATGAATGATTAAATAATTATAGAGAGCGGTATATATTTTTAATCAAAAGAAACTAATTGATCTATAAACATTTATGACAAAAAATCTTTAAATATATTATTGATAAAAATAAAATTGGTTCAAAATATTGAATGTATTAGGATTCCATTTTTCTTTTAGTACCATTTAAATATACATGCGGAATTCATATACATTATATATCAACAACATAGAAAATATAATTCCACAATATATTTCTAATTCATTGGAATAATTTCATCGTTTGGTTGTGTTAAAACCAATTAACATATTATTCATTATTAAATGTATTGAATATCAAAAATTTATATTCAGAAATGAAGCACATTTAACAAATCCTTAGAATTATAAGTCATTCCTTCAGTATCTATATATTTTCATTTAAAAAATGGATAAATACCATTATCCAAAAATACCCAATGTAATAATCAATCCATTACATATATATACCCTTAAAAATACTAAAAAATGTTATTTGCAAAATAAGTGAAGGGAAGTTAATTAAATAAACATGATATTCCACAGAAAATATAAATTTTCTCTTAAGGTCACATTTTAAATATATGAATTCATAGATCACCATAAAAAATTTATGTGAATGTGAATTATTTAAAAATTAAATATCAGGTTTCCTAAATATATTTTTTAAATCGAAACATATTGAAAACTCTATCAAAGACAGCATAGACCATCAAAATTATATCAAATTTTGTTTTCACCAATAATATACCATAGGAATCCCTTTATCATTATTTTTACAATATAGAGAACATATTATGAATTATTTTTCCTGAAAATTTTTTTTTAATGAAGACTACTTTAAACTAAATTAGAATTCTTATTCCATGATACTGTTTTGCAGATACACTGAAAACCTAAAAGGGAATGTATGTCAGTAAAATACATCTACACATATTTATTCTTTAAATAATAATATCATGTATAATAAAAGTCTTATATAATAATTATTCATTATGAACAATATCAAATTTATCATTCCACATCTTATATGGTTAAAACATAATCTTCACCTTCATCCATTAGCTCATTCTGAGCTATATTTCCTTGACACATGGGGAATTCATTTATTTATATCCATATATCACTACAGTTGAAACATTCAACATTGAAATCCTTTTTATTTACCTTAAAAACATGAGAAAACTTTCATTTATCTCTATACATTTGTCAAAATCTCATTCCCATTAATAACGTATCTGAGTGTTATTTTGCACTGTATCTTATTGGGGAAAATACTTACCTCCCTTCTTCCCATTGTCTAGTTGTTTTTCTATTTCATCCTTTTCTTATCATACATCTCTTTTATTACATAATAGAAATATACTTTTTTATATGTTTTATTAAACATAATAATATGAATTATTATGATGATAATTTCTTGGAAACTATTTCCCTTCAAAAGATTAGACTAATTCCATTAAATTAATGATCATTATAACTAGTCTGATTAATGGAATTATCTAATTCCATCCACTATGATACATTTCCCAAAAAATGGATGTCACTTGATTATATGTATATATTATATATTACAATATAACATCCCAAAATGTGTAAAGCACGTAACATATATTAAAAAAATTATTCTTGGATAATCTATTAATCATAATCCTGGTTGATCTTCGAATGTATCTAAATTAAAAAATTAAAATCATTTATAACATTTTTTAATAAAAATTTTAATTATAAATAGAATATCCCCTGGGGTATTCAAAAATAGTTCCTAGTAGGGACCATTTTTGTGTACAATGTAATGGTGGGGTCATGCCTAATATGCCTTTTTTGGATATTTACCAATATCTACAATTGTCCTAGAACCAAATCCACATATAACACCATGTTTTGGATGTATTTTGCAGAGAAAACACATAGTATATATCTTACCATTACATTTTTATTTTTTATAGAGTAATGGTAATTGTAAAACATAGGGTCTTGTTCCATAATTTCGGAATCCTATATCTGGTTTACAATGTTTTAACAAATCGTTAATTTTTACCACCAATAATGACCCAGAACCTATTAACCCAGATATTGTGTATAAAATATAGAATTGTAAAATGATAAAAAAAACATCTCTAATGATCATAAATGATTAAAATGAGATATCAAAATCAACAATCTAAAAAACTAAATAGGTGTATTTAAATAAGAAAAAAAACTCTAATTAAATCATCATTGAATGTTTGATAGGAATACATATTTACTATAAAAAATAGTTCTTTGGGAAAAATCATTGAATAAAAAAATAAATTAACTAATTTTGTTTTTCAATTATTAAATTTGTGGTTTTAGAAAAATAATGGTGGCTTAATCAATATTATAGAGTGTGCTTCAATATACATATAAATTTTATAATTTTTTATGAGCCTTTCCTATTTATTAAGACAAATTGATAAAGATATTTATAATAGATATTACTCCCTATAAAATAAAGAAGAATTATGATTGGTACACATATATAGAAATTTAAAAAAATAAATAATGAGTATTAAAAAAATTAAGAGTTTAATTGGGATTAAATGAGGGAAATAGAAACCTGAATGAAAATGGATGTTCGAGTAGAAAAGCAGTAGCTTATCATTGAATGTATTATACACATGACCATAAATCATAGATAATAAAATTAAATCAATCAATTTACTAATTAATTTACATATATAAATGTATATTATCTTGTATAATTTTATTATGTTTATTTATTTACATATCTATGAGTTATAAGATTGATTTATGTCGTTCTTGTGTGTTCGTTCTTTGATTTCATGATTCTTTACCTTGATAATAAGTAATGTAATTAATGTAGAAATTATTTAAATTTCAATAATTATATTTATATGTAATTAATGAACATCTATAAGTGTAAAAAATTATATATTTCATTTTTTTATATATTATTTGGATGAATCATTGGATAATTCATCTACTGATAATGTTTTATATTATTTTAGAGGTTATTGATAATAACAAACGCATTTTTTATCATTTGGTATTTTGTGAATATGTTACATCCATAAAAGAAAAATTATAATATTATAATTTCAAAATCATTATCCACCATTAAAATGTATTCATAAATATCGTTGAAGATGTTTTGGAACAAAAAAAATAATCATCCATGAATAATGTTAATTGGAACCTATCAGAGTATGATTTCATTTATAAAATAAAATATATGGAGGTGGTAGTTTGAGGATGTATATACCATTAAAATGATATATGAATATTATAGAGATGATACTAGAGATATCATAATCATTTTTAAAAAACTGATTTGAGGATAGTTTAATAAATCATATTTAAATAAATGCAAAAGAAGTGTATTTTACCATATGAATACACCTCCATGAGATTAACCAGAAGGGAAGAGCTTTTGATCTTTTGGAAAGTCCAAGAGATCCACTACATGGGGAGGGGTATGGAATAGGATTTTGTAGGATGTGTGAAAGGCTCACGGTGTGGTATGTGTGAGATGAAGAGGGACTATGGTGTTGTATTTATGGTCAAGGAGAGGATGGGATTTCCATTATTGTAATCATTATTTTATTATTTTGGTTCAAGACAACGGATAGTGTTGATTATTATGATCTAAAATAGTAACAACTACATGTGAGTTCGAACCAATGACCATTCACAACATCAATTACTTAAGCATGATGTATAAATTCATTAATTTTTCGAATATCATAAATTAACAAATTTTAACATTCACTAAAAATCCAAGTATGTCAAAAAAATCCCAAAAATTCACTCTAACCATTTTTGGACATGTAAAAAATTAAAAACTCCATTTTATCAATATAATTTTATAAATACTAATATTTTAATTGTTAATTAAAATAACAATTTACTAACAAAACCGATTTTTAAAAATAAAATTGATTTTATAAAACATTCTAAATTATCTAATTTCCCCTAAAATCATCCTAAAAATATAGGACAAAAAATATTGATTTATCAATATTATTTAGAAAAATAATTTTAATTTAAATCAATTTATTAATTTAATATTGATGTTAAATATTTATTATTCAAAAAATAAATACACTAAATTATTGATTTATTAAATATTCTCTCACATTTTTATATTGTCTGATTTTAATTTATACATAAATGTGTTAGGATACAATTATCATGTGTCGTATTACTACATATAAGGGCACAATACTCTTCATATGGGTCATGTAACTATTTAATAATAATTTAAGTTGATCCTATCAGACTCTAAATATCTTGATGATCAGGACCATGTATTTTGATTTTCTGAAATTGAAAATAGGGAGGTGACATAATACTGTTAAACAGATAGGATCTAACAACTAATTAATGTTTCTCTCAAACTTAGTGGTTCATGCATTACATTCTATATTAATATTTTTTAAATTCATTGGGTGTTACATTTTTCACCCCTTACATAATCTTCACCATCAAAATTTCTAAAATGTGACATCAAAATATTATTTTGGATGGTCTTCAACATAAGTTCCCTTAGCTACTACATTACAACTTCAAATTTTTGATTATTTCAATGTACATTTACCAACTGAGTCATCTAATTTTTCAACACATGTTCTTTAGTCTCCATAATCCAAATAGGCTCTTAAATGTAAGATAAATCGGGTTCTAATTCAACACCTTTAGAGGTGAGTACAAGTGATGGGTATAACTTTTACATTCTCAAAAATGATGCATTGAGCGCATTGTTTTACTTAGAAATGAGCTATGGTATTTCACAATGATAAGACATAACACTTATTCTCTCCAATAATTCAAAAGAGGAAATGTACCTGGGGCTCGATTTACCTATCATTAAAAATATTATATCACCCTTCCATGGATATACATTTAAGAAAACATGATCTTCCACTGGAATGTCCAATCCTTCCATCAATTTTTATCATTGATATTTTTCCTACTATTATATTCATTGATATGAGTTTGGAAAGTAGCTACCTTTTATGTTTTTTACTCTACAAGCTATAGTCCCATAAGCTCACCTTCACCAAAATCATCCCAACATTTCTGTGTATTACATCTATATCCATAAAATTCATTATATTGTCCCATTTTAATACTTGAATGGAAACTATTATTGTAGGAAAACTACACTAATGGTATATACTCATTCCATATACCATGACACTCATGTGAACAGGATTAGAACATTTCCTCTAATGTTTGGATCATCCTTTTTGATAGCCCTTCAATATGGGGGTGATAATCAGTACTCAAAATATTTTTAGTATCCCAAAAAATATGAAGAATTTTTTGAAATCATAATGTTCATCATATAACAATCTCAGACACAATTGAAATATGTTCTACATAAATCCTCAAAAATTCATTTATATATATTCATTCATGGCACTGTATTGGAAAATAATCTATTATAGTGGTAAGATGTGTGGATTTTGTATGTCAGTTAATAATTACCCATATTTTATCATTCTTTCTCAAAGTTTTTGTTAATATAGTAACAAAATACATGGTGATATATTCACATTTCCATATAGAAATAAGTATAAGTTTCAGGAATCATATAGTATTATTTAATTCGACCATCACAAGTAGATAACTAACCATCTAGATACAAAATATAAAATTTCTCGCTTCATATTATCCCGTCAGAAATGTTCTTCCAAATATCTATTTGTTTTACTGAAACCATGTTTTATAGAGAAATTCAAGATATGGGAATAATCCAATAACTCTATATAGCCTCTTCCCAGATTTTATAATTTCATCCTCACAAAAGAAGTCATCCATCTTCCCATCATTCACCCCTTTAATTTTGTTTTGATTATTCACTTCATCTGGCTCAAATGTAATATCCCATTCTATGAAATATTGTTGGGAAATTAATGAGGATTTAATTATTTTTCACTTACATTGATAGATACCATATCTATCATTACTATACCCATTAACATGGGATATTTCCCAATTCACGTTTTGTTTATTAATCAATGATACATCCTGGTCAATTCATCATAAACCATATTTTCCATTCATGGGTTGTATTGTATTGAACAATAATAATCCTTCAGGAGCACGATCCATCGCCTTTTACTCACAATTATTTATTTATGTGAGAATATATATTATAGAATCTTGTGATCCAAATATATCACACATAATTTTTAGTGTACATATTGTCACCAAATATTCAGATCTAATATTAGAAATGCTAACTCAATCTCATGGGATGGCTAATTCTGGTTATGAATTTTATTCATCCTTGATTAGTAGGAAATAACTCTATCATTCTGCATAAGTACATATATAAATATTTTTATTGTTGTATCAAAATAAATAAAAAATTCATCATTTTCCGATGGTAAATCAAGGATTAGAGAATTCAATAATCTCATATTCAATTATTCAATAAAAATATTTATATTCTTTTATCCATATTAACGTGACCCATTTATGAGTAATCTTGGCCAAATGGTTTTCTAAATAGGTGATGTTCTGAAAAAAACACAAATAATTAACCGATAAACCAACAAAACTACATACCTCTATTTTTTCCATGGAGTAAGATATTCATGAACTACCTTTTCCATTGCAATATCGTCCATGATTCCATCTATATAAACTATATGTCATAAAAAAGAAATTGTTTGATTCCAAAATTCACACATTCTAAACATCCCATATAACTCGTTTCATCTTTGAGTCTTTGTAATAATATAGACCGGATTATCATGATCTTCATAGATTCTGGAGTATATCAAAATATCAAAAATAAAAATAAAAATAATGTCATTAACATATTAAATTAAATTTCTGTACATTACATCCAGGAAATTAGTGGTGAATTAGTCGGTCCAAAAGGCATTACTATAATATTGTACTTCCCATACATGGTTTGAACTGTTGTATTTGGAATATCTTCCATCCTCACACAAAAATGATGATATCCAGATCAAAGTTCAATCTTTGAAATAAAATAGGGCTCCTAGATGTTAATCAAATAAAAAATCAATGGGAGGAAGAGGATAAATGTTATTTATCATAATAGATTTATCTCCTTATAGTCAATGAACAACCACATAGATCCATCTTACTACTTTTCAAAAAGTAAAGGATCTACCCATAGATTAACACTAGGGTGGATAAATCCCTTATCAATGAATTCATCTAGATATTTATTTATCTCTATAAATTTTAATATGGTCATTCTAGAAAGGGTATTATATATTGGTCTTTCCCCTAGAATTAGCTCTATAAAAAACATGATTCCCCACATTACAAGATATCTAGGTAAATCTTTAGGGAATACAGTAACATATTCATTCACAATAGTTACGTACTAAATTGAAAAAAATATATCCTGACTGACATATTTTTTTACTTCCTCCCCACGAATTGAACTCAGTAGAGCTATTGCGGTTGATCTTGATAAGAAATAAATGATGATGATTTTTCTCTAAAGATGAGGAATTTTACATCATTCTAAAAAATTGCAACTTCCTAATTTTGACAATAAATTTTCAAATCATTACATGAAATACAATTCATACAAACAATTATATCAATTTCTATAATGGGTATGATGATAATGTCAGAAACTAGATCACATTTATGTTTTATTGGGTGTAATGATCAATGATATCTTTGGTGAAATTATATTTCCCTTATGAGTTCTTACTAAAAATTAACATTTTTAAATAAAATTTGAAATGTCTACTTTGTTTGGGAAACTAAGAATATATAAAATAATGTGAAGATACAGAATCAAATAAATCATTTGATTTGTTTGAGGAAACTATTAATGTACCTTCCACTACATTATTAGGAACTTCAACTTCAAAATCTGTGATTGTTCAAGCTAGGCCTTTCTCCCTTGGAGTTATCTAACGAATGAATCCTTTATGCTTATGAAATGAATTATAATAACATCCCATCTCTTTACAATTTGATCATTGAACATTTGTGGATTCTTTATTTTCCTTTCAATCCTGATATTGAAGGCCTCTTTATCCAAATTTATAAAGGACCCATTTTGCTTTTATGCAGGCTTCAGAGTGTTTCATTCCATTAGTATCACATGTTGGAAAAGTCCTATTTTTTATTATTACCTTTATCAATTATTTCCTTTTCCACCATCTTTTTATACTTCGTTCTTTTAATGTAATATGAATTATATAATTCAATCTCATTCTTGATTTCACATGATATTATATCATTATATGATGAGATTGTTCGAGAAACTAGTTCCCTTTTGAAGAATGTTTTTAAACCATCAATGAAATGATCAATCATACTACTTGTATTATTCATGTAATCTATAACATGGATTTATAGCCTTGTAAAATTCTCTTTGTACATCAAAATATATTCTTCCCTTATTTTTTTCAAACTCATTAATTCCCTCTCCATATATTTTCCATGTTCTTGAGGAAAATATTTCCCGAATAATATTCCAATAATGTCCCTTTATTCCATTTCATCTATTACTTCCTCCTCCTTCATGTTTTGAATTAACGACAACCGCATAGGAATATATCCCGATAGATGATAAACTATGATGATAACCTTATCCCTTTTGTTACATACCAAAGAGAAAAATATCTTCTCAAAGAAACATATCCACATCTCCTCAAAAAATGGGGTTTAGGCCCATTTAATAATGAAGGATTTTGTCACATAAAGTTGTATAACATTAATACTCAATGTTATGGATCAGGCAACACCATATAGGTAAGGTTATTATTCATAACTAGAGTTAGATATCCCATTATATTTATATGTTCATTCATCACTAGTAGCATTGTCAGAACCACCATCATTATATTGTATAGGAGGTAAATCCCAATATAAAATACATGACATCATACAGTTTCCATTCATTCCACAAGGTTCCATTTCTAAGTAATATAATACACTAAATTTGGTTATGAATCATAATGTATAATATTGAACAAGAAAAACACTAATCATAAATTTAAATGTTATGCATATCTAATATCATAATAATAGGAATAGTTTCTTTTATGATGTATTTACATTTAAATCCATCATAATTACCGATAAATAATGTGTTAATTACCCTAATAATATCACCTTAGAGTGAAAAAATAGATGTTCACTAAGGCATGATGTTGTTATCCTGGTTACCTTGAGTCACACAAAGAATACCTAGTCAGAGTTGTTAGTCCTACATACATCATTTCCCGAAAAAAATCCATTTGTAGTATATAGAAAATAATATATTTTATTGGATCATCAAAAAAATCACTTCCATACAAATATTTTAAATTGTTATTGTATGATTATCCTCAAATTGAACCTGAATTATTTATTCAAAAATCTATTTTTTTCTCCATCTAATTTCTATGGTTTCTACTATAATTACACTAATATAATGTGTTAGGACCTAGACAAATATTTCTTGTAGTAGGTTCCATATATTAATACATTGGAATGATTAAAAAATTCCTTTTTTATGGATGGAATAGTATATATGTTTTATAAAACAAGCTACAAAAATAATATATACATTACATCTTGAAATTAAACACATAATATGAATTCCATTGAAAGAATCTATGACTCCAAGATGATCCCTAAAAGTCAATCATACTTTTTATATTAACAAAATAGAGAAAATAAAACAATAGAAAAGTGTGAACTCAGATTCTAATTAGTGGTATGTAATAAGGTTGATGTTGTTATATAAATTAACACTAGGAAAGGTGATCAACTAAAACACAAGAATTTAAAAATATACAAGTTCATAATATGGTAATAATGAATGCAAATTAAATAATGAAAAATATATGATCCTAAGAGAATGGAAAATAACCATTTATATTATACTTTCAAAATAATCATGTGGATTGTTAATTTTTAATACAAAAATGAGGGAATTCATAATGTCAAACATCTAAATCAATTTTTCAAGGCCTCATCCATGAAATATGAAAAAATTAAGGAAAGGCCTTAGCTAAAACCCCATTCTGTTTTGTCTCGTGAGTTCTAAATATGTTTAGAGGGGCCATAAGTTGTCCCAATCCTATCCTTTTTATTTTAATTAATTATCATATCTTTTCCTAATATGTACACATTAACACTAACCATTATGAGTGGTACGATGAATGGCATCATGAAAGAACATTTTAATTCATTATAATAAAAAACCATTTGATAAAATATGGAATATGATAATGATAATATATTAACATCAATATAACATAAAATTAAATATACGTTTCAAAATAAAAAAAATACTCTATTTAAATCATATAGGACTTTCTTTAGAGAAATAAAATTTTACTTTGAAAATTAATTTTATTTAGAAAAATCATTGCTTAAAATTAGAAAACAACTATGGTAGATTTTCCATGTTGAAATGAGTTTTTATATAAATATAATAGTGTATTAATATATATTATTGAGTGTACTTGAAAATAGGAAATAATTTGAGAATTTACATTTAATCTGAATTGTTTATCCGGATGAAATGAGAATGGTCAATATAAAAATTTAACTCCAAATAAAATAAAGATAGATTATGATTGGTACAAATCTATAGAACATTCACATATAATTTATGAGGATTACATAAGAAATATTAAAAATCTAATTTGGATTAATAGTGACTATGAGTAAGTTGAAGGAAAATAGTGGTTTGGGTTCAAAACCCTTACCTTATGTCGAAATGAGTAATACACTTGACCTTAACATTTATGATAATAAAATTAAATCCGTTAATTAAATAATTGAAAACAATATATAGACTAATTTTTTCTAGTATAATTTTATTATGCTAATTTATTTCATAATGATATGTTATAACATTGAATAACTTCATTCCATAATGTAAATTCATTGATTTCATGATCAGTTTTCATGATGATTAGTTTTTGAATTCTTGTGGAATGGATATAATACTCATGAATTGGAATTAACTGTTATAAATGAACATCCAAAATTTTAAATGGTTATATATATAATTTCTTTATATATCATTATGATGAATTATTATATTATACATTTAGTTATAATTGTTTTGATTATTATGGTGGTTATTGATCATAAGAAACTCATTTTGTTTTTTCATTAAGTATGAGGTCAATATGTTAAATCAAAAACATAAAATTGGTTATATTATAAATTTAAAATATTTCTCAATCAGTAAAATAATTTCGTGGAAATACTTTAAGAATAATTTTAATAAAAAAATATCATTGTCCACGATGGTCGTAAATATACACATCTCAGATCATGATATCATTTATAAAATAAAATATAGAGAGATGGTTGATTAAGGAAGGATATTACCCTAAATGATGTCATTGTAATATATATATATATATATATATATGATAATATAGATATCATAATAATTTCGAAAAATTAGGTGAGGAGAGGGTAATAAATGTTATGAACATGAAATGAACATAATGGAAAAATGATGTGGATTTTACCTCTTGAATACAACACCTGGAAAATCTCATTAAAAGAAGGGGGTTTTGTCTTTAGGAAAGAACTTGTTCTCTTGTACATGGGGATGGAATGTTCAAGAGTATTTATTTTTATTTAGTATTTTCTCAATTCATGATATGTGTTAGAGGAAGTGTGTTGTGGGGTATAATTTAATTTGGATGAGAGGATGGGTTTTCAATTATTTTAATCATTATATCATTATTTTGGATAATGATTATGAATAGTCTTGATTCATGGGACCTAAAATAGTAATAACTACATTCTAAATTGATACAATTTATATTTACAACAACCATGACTCATGCATGAAGTAGTAATTCATTTATTTAGCATATTACCAAAATTATCGAATTTCACTATTAACAAAATTCATATATTTTAGAAAATCAAAAATTTCAACCTAACCATTTTTCAACATGTTGAATTAAAACATATATACTCCATTTCTTCAAAAATATTTATATAAATATGAAAAACATATTTTTATAGAATCTACATTTACTGGAATAATATAGTTTTTATAATTAAAACAGAATTTTTAACAGCTTAAAGAGTATTTAATGTCTCATCAACTCATCCTAAAACCTCGGAAAAAATATTCATTTTGGAATATATTTTTTGATAATGAATTTTATTTTAAATAAATTTATTAATTTGGGATTGTAGTTAAATATTTATTAATCCCAAAAATACCAACACTTAATTATTATTTTTTAAAATATTCAATATCATTTATAAGGTGCCTAAATGATATTTATACATACATGGGTGAGGATACTATTCATAATAGTCATATTATTATTCATAAGGGTATATTAGAATTTATAAGGGAGATGATACTTTTCACCCATAATGTATGTTGATCCAATCAAACTCTAAATGTCATACATATCACAACCGTGTAGGTCTATATTTCAAAATTCAAGAAACAGTGGTGGAAAAATTATGTTTAATGGTAAGGTTACCATAATAATGTGTTGTTTCATAGAGACTCATTATTTCATGCATTAAATTACATATTAAATATATTTGTACAAACATGGGATGTTACTATATACATGGATGTTATAACTAATAAAATATTTACATAGAAACGAATTTTCTTGCAATTATCGAATTCATAATTTCGAAATATTGAAAAATATTATCTTGACCTTTCATAAGAAGTTTAAATTTATGGTTAGTGAACTATATAATTTGGAAAAATTATTTTTCTAATTAGACATGGTGGTTCCATGATTGAATATATATAATAATTCCCCAACATAAACTAACTAATTTTAATTTGTGACTCATATTAAAGGGTTGAGACAAAATAAATATAAAAATTATTATTAATAAATATACATATTAATTGTTAAGTATTACCCCAATCATATAAAAATTATCATAAATCAACCTAAATAAAATTATTTATTGAAATAAAATTAAATATCCTAAGTCAAAATACTCCCAACCCATAAAAATAATGAATAATAAGGATATTAATAAAATATATCCACAATGAATCACAACTACAAAAAAGCATTGGTGTATTCAATGAATATAAATCATCTAAAAATGTCATGAAAAAACATCTTGAGGAAAATATCATTTTCTCATAAAAACATATTCTCAATCATTATAAATAAACAATATTTAATAAATTTTACTATTATGTATTTTATATCATTAATAATTATATTATAAGAATATATTATTATTTTTAGATATACATGTCAAATAATTCCCCCGATGGAAGTTGTAAAATAACAATCCTTAATAATGTTGAGATTTTGATATAACCCCTTATATTGTTGGAAACATATGAATCATCGACACAATTTAGAAAATCAAAAATCAAAAATCAAAAATCAGTTACTATTAATTGAATTATATTCATGATGTCACATATGAAAATGGGATTGATATACACCCTAAAAATCAATAAGGGGAGATTATGGTGTATTTACCACAAAATTAGAAGTGTTATGAGAAAACCCTACCTTATGTTCAAATTCATTAATATGTTTCCTAAAAAATATTTGAAAATTCTATTTTTCATATAAATGTATACAGAAAAATATCATATATATCAATCAATATAAAATTTACTTATTGTTTTTTTCGCCAATTTCATAGAAATACATTTCCAATATAACTACACAGGGGTAAAATTTATTCATTATCATGAATATTTTAGTTTGGTAATTTTGGTCCTTATATTTTATCATTGTTAAATAAAACCCATAATGTAAAAAATGAAATAAATATCATTTATATTCGTTACTAATTTATTTATAATAATATATTAATGATTGAGATATAATATGGATGATATTGTTCAAGGAAATGATGGGTCATACATATTCAAGAATGTTGTTTCCATTTTCTTTGAGAGGTGAAACAAAAAGAAAAATGAAAATTAATTCATATTTAAATAATCAGTATAATAAAATTTATTTAATTTATATTAATAAAATTATTTCTTATTAATACCATTTTATAAATAAAATGAAAAACATTTCACATCACAAGGGGAGGCGGTAATACAGAGGAACGTGCAAGTGGTATTATTATTTCCAAAAAAATTGCATTATAAAAAGATATATTTGATATTACACTAACTAGTTTTTTATTTTAAAATAAATATCACATATATTTAATTAATTCATCTTTATTACATTTCATATAAAAGGTATGTGAAAAATGAATCACATAGGTTCGTGAGGCGGTAATCTTTCATATAAACGAGTCACATTATCTTATCCCACAAAGAATAGAATGTAAAAATTTATATGTGGTGATATTACTATATAATTATAATAAAATAATTAAAATATAATATATCTGAAATAGTCATTATTATATAAAGCCTTTAATAATGGTTATGGTAAATTAATTGCATCAATTTGTGAAGTAGTAGTCTATAATACAAATAATGTTTGGATTTCATTTTCCATTTGATATAAGTGGAAATGGAAATAGGTTATTAAATTTTCATAATAATATAAAAATATATAATATATAGTATTATTATTATATTAACATATTTTAATTTGGTATGAATTAGGTTGAATAATAGATTCAACAGATACATACATTTTATAATTTTACCTCTTTTTCAGAGAGCCTTGATATGATTATACTTAAGGCCTTTATAGGAGGTATTCTTAATAAAAAATAATCTAGTTGGTGTGGGGTGGAATTATGGAACATACATGAATTTTTATTCTCCAAATAAAGGTGTTTCAGATTTGTGAATATGGGAGGATATAGGGTGGAATTTTATATGTGAGGGACAAGACACAATTAATTTTTTTTGAAAAGATAAAGTAAAAACCACATTTTCATCATGTAAAAATTATGAATATATTGTTCATGATTAAAAAATTATATTATACGGAATAAATATGGGTATTAAATCGGTAATGTAACATATTGTGGTCATTTATAACCCTTATCTTTTAGTTTAACACCCATGATATGCCATTTTATACCTTAACTATAGTGGTAGATTTTCTTCGATTACAATTTACTATTTCCTAAAAAAATAATTTTAACTTATTACGTTATATATATATTTATATTTCAAAATATATAATTCATTTTTACAAAATTAATTCATATAATTGGTATAATTCAATTTTAATTTAACCTCAAGTTTTGAAAAAATTCAATTTTTCAATGGGAACATTATCATATGTAGATAATGTTTTAATGTGAAAATTAAAAATGAATTTTTTTCCAATTAACTAAATTAGTTAATTATTAATGTAATTTAACTAATTTTACATGAATCCCAATTTTAAATATATTATAATATATAAAATTATTGAATCTAAATGGATTTTTTCAATATGATCATTATTTTTTACTAATCATCAAGAAAATATTATTTTCAAAAAATAAAAAACCCAAGGATATTTTTTAAGCCGATATTTCAAATATGAAGTTAAATTTTTAAAATAAATTTCTTAAAATTGGTAAAAATTAATTTTTTTTTTCATTTGTAAATTTGGACTATCTCATGTTAATGAAACTATAGTTTTTTAGAAAACATTTATTTTTCACAAAAATATTGTTATTTTATTTCCAATTAATAGATTCTTATTTAATTTATTATATACATTAATAATCTATATAATTTTCATAATTTTTTCCAATACTATTACCTTCCAACTTAATGGCTAGGTTATAATGTAAATGTCAAACTATTAATTTTCTAATAGAGTTTCGTGTTTCGTATAAACCTATTATTGTTTATATTTCAAACTATTTAAAATATATAAATAATTTTTAAAAACCTATATTTTAATATCTTAGGGTGTTACATTATAATTAATTCTTAGGGTTTCATGTTATATTTGTTATTATATATGTTTTTCATCATCTAAAATATCAGTGTATTACACATAGATTTTTTATGCAACTAAAATTTTTTAATATACATACTATTATTTGTTACATTTTTATTTTATTTCATAAAATATTTTTTTGGAAAAGTTTTATTTTATTGTGTAATTTTGTGGTCTTATGATTTTAATTTTAAAAACATTTTTTTGTCAAAACATAGTATGTTATAAGACCACACAAAATTCAATTGTAACATTTTATTTTATGAACTGAAACAATGAATTATATTTTAAAAATTATTTTTTCTAGAATTTTTATGTTTTGTTTCATATTGAAACCCAATAATAATAATAACATATTTTGTTGAAATAAAAAAATTTCAATAATAACTCAATATTATTATATAACTTCTTATGATAATAACATGTAATGGTCGAGAAACATAATGCATGTTATATCATTATAAAATATGTTATCCTACTATTTTTTTGTTCTTTTCTATTTTGTATAGAATGTAAATCATTTTATCATTCATTACATAAGTTTCACAATCTGTTAAATACTTGGCAAATAAATTATACCCTAAATAAATAAAATCATCCTAAAAATTTTATTAAATAGTTGAATAGTACTGATGTTAATTATTTTCCATTACATCCTTAGGTTCCCACATATATTCATTATGATTATTGTATGTTTAGAAACATTTAATTTATGAGTGGTGTAGTTTTATAGATCCTTGTTTCCTTTATTCAGCATTTCCATTGGATGTACATCATACTAATGTTTATATTTTTATTGTATATTTGATTATATAAAAAAATTGATGGATAATGTGTGTTCATCCATAAATGATATGTGTGTATTACATAATTCAATTGATATTGGTATGTATTTGGTTATATGTTATTGGAGACACCCCAAGGATGATCATATATCCCAATAGGATCGACGAATCAAGTTTCTAGATTCCTTTTCTTAAAAAATATCTAAACTCAATTTTTTGTAGTTATTTGAAGAAAATCCTTTTCACCAAAATAAAAATCTAGAACTCATATATTAGTATCTATATTTATATACATTCTATTATGTACTACTTACATAATATATTTAATTAATTTAATCTTATACATTATTTATTTGAAATTTTAAGAACAATCCTATTCTATTGTACATCTTTGACACAACATGATGTGGTTATTCATCTCACACAATACACATTATTATGTAGTACTATATAATTTATATAATATAAATATATATTTTATGAAAATAAACCCTTGGGTGTGCTTATTTCAATATATTTGGAAATACAATTGATAAGGTCTCAAAATAACCTCTATAGCTTGAATGGTTCTATTATAATGGCCATCTATATGATGATTATATGATGTACCAAAACATATATAATTCCTTAAATCGGTCGGAATATTAATAATTAACCTAAAGTCTATACTAAGACACATATCGTATATAATTTATAGTTTTTCTACTTATTTCCTTACCACTTCCCATTTGTATAAATTGATGAGTTCATCAAGGGAGGAATCATATATAATAGAAATATAATGTTCTGACATTATAATGAGATCAACTTGTCCAAAACTTAATTACATCCTTTTGGAACTTTTTGGTTCCCTACCAAGAATTCCATGGTGATTTCTTACTATTTACATTGTTATATGGGTAATAGATGAAATATATGCATAGGGTTTATTCATTTATTCTTAATTTATATGAACACCAAGAATCTATATACATATTTATTAACATCACTTTTCATTATATCCCACAATATTAATGGTTATATATCCATATATATCTTAAAAAACCTGAATTTATATTGAAGGATGAGAAATGAATGTAATCCAAATTTTTCTTCTTATGTTCCATATTTGATGGAACACATCTTAGGTTTCTGAACCTTATTATTCCATCATAATATATTTTTAACTCCAAAATATTAAATACTTCTTCATGGATCAACATTATATTTATGAGATTCTATAATAATTATATAGATGGATTTCTAAAACATATGTTGTACAAGATAGTATTTCACTCCTTTAACTATGTCATCTTGAATAATAATTTTGAAATATATATGAATTGGTCCCTTTTTCTCTCTCATCAAGGATAGAGTATGATTTTCCTTCCTACTAAGAGTATCATCCTCCTCATTTTCATTCCTTGTGTGGTGATGTATTATGAAATAAGAACATTATATCTATTACAATCATTTAAAATTATTCCATTTTAATTGAATTTATTTGAATATATATTTAAATACCTTTTTGTCAATATATATATATATATATATATGTTGAACCATTCTCCATAGTGATAATGCCACAAATATTTTATGGAATGATCCGAAAAATTAGAAATAAGTCATATATTGGAAAATTATTCTCAGAAGACGTTTTCATGATTGATTGATAAATGTTTTTCTTATTATTGTTAGTAATTGTGTAACAAAAACTCTATTTCAATGTGCCCCTATATAATTCCAATCATGCCTCATTAAAATGTATTTTTCTAAAAAGGACTATTGTCTAATAAAATTTTTTTTCGTTAAAATAATATTCACATTCATTTATACATTTTAACATTACTCTATTCAATTATAAATTTATTTTTGTATTTTAGTTCCATTAGATTATCTCAAGATGTTTTCATAATATCCTATTAATATAGGTATATTGTGGATCCTTATTTCAATGATTTTTCTGGGCTATTGGATGATAACATCCATTCTTTAACGATCTGTAGATAAATAATTTCATAGTGTTTCAAGGCCCATGATCTAAGCCTTAATCATCTAGAATTCACACTTAATAACTCTGGCATTCAATTTTACAAATTCTATGTTTTTTACTCGTATCTGAAAACAATTATTCTACTTCATTCTTATTTTAATACATAATATTATCCACTATAAAGACGATGAAAATGATTCATTTTTTCTATAATGATTATATTCACATGATCAATGAAAATAATAGGATAATATATATTTCTACTAGTTATGACTATAAATTCATATTGTACATACATCATATTCAATTTATCCTATAAATATCTACCCTTTTAACACATAACTGATGACATACACAAATATGTTCAATATTTGAGAAGTATAATTCTCCTTAGAGATGACTAAATAATATTTGATAAGTGATAAAACAAATTATTTACAAATAATTTATCAATTAATAGAAAGATAAAAAATAAATCGATGCATTTATTCATCCATCTTTTAAAAAATTTGTGATGGTTCACCCAACCATAATTCATTAGTGCATGAAATTTTATTTCCAATAATTCTTCTAATTATTTCTTTTTCCCATATAATTATATGGTATATATCTTATATCTAATATTTCACATAGTAATGTTTCACGACCCTTCCCCCAGGGCTCGTTCTGTGACTACCACAAGCCATCCATCCCTAAGCCAGGGGCTGATGACTAACACCACAACGGTGTATCCAAAAAAATGGGAGGCATTTCCATTAAACTAGTAAAAAATCACAGAGTAGAATGAAACAAGGGGAAACAACACAAAATCGAACGCAACTAAATAAATTTTGATGTAATCTTCTATAGTAATGTATGCTGAAATTAACGAGTCCAGAATACAAGCCCAACATGAAAAATACAAGTACAACAAAAAAAGTAAAAAACAACTGAAAAGTGAAAGGAATCTCTAGATCATCCACCATGGATCCTACCTGAAGGGTATATACAGATCAAGATCTGAAGTCCCAGTGTCATGTCAAGCTAACAATGTCCAGCTCCAAGCACTGCCCGATCCTTTCTCCCTCAGCCTCAATCAATGTTGTACGTCATCTACACCAGACACAAAATGGTGTGGGTGAATCCCATTCATGGGTGAGTATAATGGTACTCAATAGGGATCCCGAGACCCCTATAGGTCTCCTAGCATTCCAAAAAGGAAAAACCACAAAGCATTAGGTAAATGTACACAGCACAAGTCATCGCACACTAGGTATAGGTTTAGTTTAAGGGTTGAACGGTTATCACATCATCGAACTCCTCAAAAACAAGATAACTCCTCCACTATTGAATAATGTGGACCTTTTGGTTCACCCAGGGCCGCTTCCCACTAACATTGAAATATTGTGGTACCCATCCCTGATGGGTACCATGGGATTGTTGGGTCAAATACAGCCGCTTCCAACCATGGGCATGGCGAGTCACATAGAGAACCTTCCCACCATGGTCAAACTAAGGTACTCCTCTTGTCAAGTACCGTGGGTTTACTGTGTCACACAAAGCCACTCCCAACCATCGGCCTGCAGTGTCACACAGAGCCGCTTCCCAATGGGAAAATCTTCAAGTGGTCTTAATGTCTCAACCTACCGCATAATTCCATACCTAGTATGCTTGTTAGAATCACTCCTAAATCCACTCACTTCATATTGATATACATTTATGTCACCACAATCAATATTCTACCGAAGTAACTATAGTATAGTCAGTCACAACCCTCAAACTCCATAGCTACTGGATAACGCCTCCTCTGTCGAGTAAAGTGGGCCTACTGGGTCACATAAAGAAGCTTCCCACTAAAAATGAACTATTTCAGTACTCATCCTTGATGGGTACCATGGGTATGCTAGGTCACACAGAGCTACTTCCCACCATAGCCCTGCTGGGTCACATATAGCTGCTTCCCACCTTCATCGTCGTAAAGCAGTATTTTGGTCCCATCTAACTACATGGTTACGTACATAGCACACTGGGGATAACCGCTCCTCAAGCCATAGTTTGTATTACAACTAGTAAAAATTCTCACATGGAATTAACCTGATGATCCTCCACATCATAAGGGGTCAAACACAACATACTGTGTGTTAATCGGACGGTAGGTCTATGCGTTATTGGCATTTCAGTGCCGAGGGCCTGGTTGGATTTGGGTGTTATCCAACCCAGTCGTACTCCAAGTTTCTCCAAAACTCTCATGCAGTAGGTCAAAAGGACTATGTCACTCCAATTATCCCAATACCAAAGACGGTATGGAAAACAGACATTCGGTTCTCAAGATAAGGCCCTTTATGTGTTTCTGGCCCCGGGTCCGGTCCGACCCGGTCGGACCGACCCGGCCCAACCTGGTTTGGGCTGGGCCGTGGGAGACTCAGTGTGGGCTACTAAAAGTTGCGGCCCATAAGGGAAGCTCATGTATTATTGGGCGGGGCCCCCAATGGGGTGGCCCAACTAACGGTGGGGTGTGTCCTGTCCACTGTTGGGGCGCGGCAAGGACCGTAGGGCGGCGACCCACTGGGCATGTGGCTCGTACTGCAAGCGGCGACCTGCTGTAGGGTGGTCTGGTTACAAAGGGTGCGGCCCACGGTGCTTCTACTAGGTAGCTCTGGGGAGCCACTCCCCCTATATTCTAAACGGCCAAAGGTAGTTCGGTCTATGAAGTGACTGAGCCACATGGACGTTGTCTGATCACTACGGAAACTTCCAGAGGCGCCGGTTCCACCTCCTACACCGCAACATTGGCCACAGTCTCCTTCTCTCCAGCAGTGCACAACGGCATGCATCCCTTCCCTTCCATGACCGGTCGATGAGCTAACCATCTTCTCTGACTACTGTATCTGACGAGTCGTGTCCTCTTTGCACACTGATGGTGCGCGACGGCGCGCCCCGCCTCCTCCGTGTCTAGTAGGTGCCAGCCGCTCCGACAACCGTGACAGCTTTCTGCCATGGCCTCCTCATGTGGCGTGCATCGACGTGCTACCCACCACGTAGACGATTGGTTTCGTCATGTTTTAGGTCTTCCGTGGAGGCATATGGATGTTGCAATGTGGTAGAGGGTTCAGACCGTGTTCGTTAGTCTAGCGCCCTCCATGTTAGCTCACAAACAAGGGGGATAAGGGGTTGAATGAGAAATTAAATTAAACAACAATTCAAACCTCAAATGACTCCCTTTAACAACCTCCCACAAGGACTAATAAATTGCGGGTCATCATGTTAGTCAGTTGACATGCATTCTTCATAATATTTCATGAACAGGAAAGAGGGAATCAAAAAACAATTCACCGACGAAAATAACTCCAACCACTAATCTTGTAGGAGAGCGTTCGCACCTTGAAGGTGGATTGTGTTCTTCATTCCTGCAACCGGTTCCCAAAAATGACACTCACTCGTCGTCCTTCGATTCGTGGTCTGGTTTTTCCTATAACCTCTTGCTGGGTCGAGTCTATCTTCAATGTGTCCGACGTTGTGGTGCTCCATCAGCACATTGTTTCGTGGAGAAGCTATTCTAGTACATCCCCCAAGCTCTAGATATTTAGGTATGGGGGAAGGTAAGTAATGATGTTGGAATTTAATAGGGGATAATTCATTAGGAAATTTCCGAATTTCACCCAACGTTTTTGTTAATTATATAGGAGGGTCAAGCCATTTATTGTCATGACATGTCGTCAATCCCACCTTACCTCTTGTCTGTTGGAGGAATATAATAAAAATAAAATAATAAATTAATTTTTTTTATTATATTAAAAATTCCCTAATCAAAATTTATCTCTGGACCTACTATGGTCAAAGTGAATCCTCTCTTAATCAAATCTTAGTGCTTCAGATTCAACGGTGCCCTCTGATTTTTAATATGAGAAATAGTTAAAATATTTGAAAACCCTACTCGCGATTACTGAACTTCCCCGAAAAATGATCAGTAAATTATTAACTTCCACACTCATCCTCCGGAGTCGAGGTCAGTCTATGCCTAAGTGAAACACTACCCAACAAACGTAATTTTACTCTTAGATTTCTAATCTGTGTTACTGTTTATAAGTTATGGATTTTAAAATAAAATAATTTTCATCTATTTATTTTATTTACGAAAAAAATCAATATATCACTGGTGGCCCACACCGGCCAATGTTAGTATCTGCCTAAAAATAGAATAGCCACACAAGTTTAGTGGAGGTCTAATATTTTTATTCCTAGTTAAAGTTAATGAGTTATAAGAATTTGAAAAATAAAACAACTTTATATTATTATTGTATTTACATTTATACCATTTTCATATTTTCTCACAAGAGACCCGCGCCGACTATACTTAAGTCGTGCCTAGGGTAAACCCACCATCCTAAATGCAATGTTTCCCTCAAATGTGTTAACTAGGAAAATACAGAAGAGTTATTCCAATTTTTCAGGTAAACTTATTATGTGTGCAATTTAATGTTTAACAAAATATTGACGGATCATTCCAGGCACTCCTGGCTACAGAATCATGTGCCGTCAGATTTCCCATTCTTGAATTAATTCTATGTTATAAAACAATTATACAGAAATTATGAGATATTACATTCTCCCCACCATAGGTATTTACATCCCCGAAAGCGAAAACATAGACTAAGGAAACAAATGGGGGTACTAAGCACGACTCTGAGCCTCCCACTCCCATGTGATCTCATAGAGGTTCTTGTGCTGCCAACAAACGCACTCCAGAGGTATCGACATCCACAAATGACCTGATCTCGTCGATCCTAAAACTCCAATGAGAACCCAGCAAAATTCACCCCATCAAAGAACCACTAACCCCTAGTCGATAACATTCAATGAATCATGCAGGAATCTCCTCAAATGTGACACATGGAAAACATTATGTACCTAGTGCATATGTGGGGAAAGAGATAGACGATACACCAACTCTCTCACTCTTGGGAGAATCTATTAAGGTCTGATGAACCTCGAAGATAATTTGATGCCCATTCCAAAGCTCTATAAAACCCATCGAGGTGAGACCCGTAGGAAGAAATGGTTTCCCTCCATCTATCATCATTAGATTTCTACCTCTAAGAATTTTTCCCTTGATAACAAGCGTGGAATCTTGATACAAACTATTCCACTACTTCTTTTATCAAAGGGCATTAGTATTGATGTCGGAGGGCCTAATACTTCTTCACCACTCCTATATTTACTATTCAAGGGGATGTATGGAACTCCCTCAACACCAGCTTCTGAAGTATCACTGGTATCATGGTGCATCCTCTAAAGAGGATGATTTTCTGACCACCTTTAGAAAATCCTTCAGAAGAATGTCCAGAGGATAGCGGAGCACGTCGGGCCTCGTAGTCAATGTATCATGCTGTGCTCCCCTAAATTTTCAGAATTATTGGGGGACTGACTATAATAGACTAACATTAGCTTCTCCGTCATTATCCATGAATGATATCTACAGCGTGACTAGATGCTTCAATGCCTCACTGAGTAGTTGTAGACCAGACCTCTTGATGACTGCGTCTGTTACCGTGTTCCCCTTCCTAGGAGTGTATACTATCTCATGGACATAGTGCTAGAGGAACACTTTCCATAATCGTTTTCTCGGGTTCCAGTACTTCTGTGAGAGGATACACCTGAGACTCTTGTCATTAGAGTAAAAAGTGAAACTTTAACCCATCAAGTAGTTCCACCACACCTTTAGATAAAATACCACTAATGAGAACTCTATGTCACGAGTGGCATAGTTCTACTAGACAGTATTTATCTTATCTCTTGAAAGATCTACTGACACTTCTCCTTATACAAGAGAGGATCCCCCTTTTCATCAAAGATGACAAGGTTGTCACTACCCTGAGAAGTCGGGTACAAATCTCTGGTAGTATCTTTCCAAAGAAGACGTTCCTCTCCCTTCAGGGAGTTAATACTAAAAACATATTTTGAATAGATGCCCCCATGCTCTGCCACTCTTATTTGAAACTAAAAACTCAAAACTCATGATGCCATGATGGTATGTCTGGCCGGCTAAAGAGTGATCGGATGCACCCTCCTATGCATGAGTGTATCCTATGCTACCTGGGTTTCATTTTTCAACAACAACAAAAACCCAATTCCCATTTTATAGATAAATCAAAACCATTTTTCCTAATACTGTAAATCTGATTATAAAATGTGGACGCCCAATTCATACCCAATCTAATGTCGTAAGGCCATAACGATTCCACCAAGAGGTTCCAACCAAAAATATCACCTCAAGGTCAGATCACACCATCAGCGTATGTGTGATTATCGAGTATCCTCACAAAGTTATATATAGATGTGAGGGTCATGTTAACAGTTTAACCAGAAACTCTAGGTTATGGACACGATTCGTGGAAGGATGGAATGATCTGTTCCTATGTATATTGATACTTGAGCTAGTAGTAGACCCGAGTCCTACCTATAATCATTCCTAGATTCCAGGGGTCACACTCCTTGATCACATGAAGCTACTCACTTCCCCTGTTTTCCAGCACCCTAGGCTTGGTGGGCACACCATTGAAGTGGTGGTTGTAACATGTAGAAGAGTATACCACCTCATGCTGCTCTCCTAGCTCCACATCCACATCTACTGCCCTATAGATTCATCTGTCCCTATCACTTCCTCATCCCAAAACTTTTTACATTCCCAAGTCTATGAGACTGGCATAAGTTTCTTGTTTCATACTGCTAACATTCACTGGATGTATTCACTCATCCAAAAAACATTAAACCTCAATGGTTGTATCTAGCACACTAACATAAGTATGAATGTATAGAGGATTATTTATGGCTTGGATTCCCCTAAACACACATCACTTGGAGGTCTGAGACCCCAAGAACTAATCGTACTCTATTCATTGAGTACATATGATGGTCAGTACGCCTCGATGAATACTCAGATACTGACATGTCACACTACTGAAGTTGTAGAATCTCTTGGGAACTGTCATCCACCACCTAAAGCTAGTCCATAGCCACATGGGAGTCATGTTCACCTCGAAACCTAAGGGGTATCTGATGCTAAAACATGTGTAACCCACTAAGCATACATG
Source organism: Viscum album (assembly GCA_963277665.1). Taxonomy (NCBI): domain Eukaryota; kingdom Viridiplantae; phylum Streptophyta; class Magnoliopsida; order Santalales; family Viscaceae; genus Viscum; species Viscum album. The sequence continues at coordinate 901,807,576 of OY728122.1, read as the reverse complement.
TGTCCTCTACCAATACTGAAGGTTGTAAAAGATAACCAACGAGCATTGATATAGCTTACACACTACCCGAAGGTACTATCTCGGGCAACGGTCCATGTACCGAAGCTTCATCCCTATACAGACCATCTTCATGGTCACTCACTAGAATAGAATAGAATCTAATATTACCATCTTCTCTACTAGTGTCTCAACTAGTTGAAAACCTCTAGCCACAAACTCTAGGTATTCATCAACCTCCTAAGGGTCCAACTCACATATGATCCTTGGAGGGATCTGCCGCTGGAACACGTGCAATGCACTAAATCGGCGTGCACCCTCTGCTGGTGGAGAAGTTGGAAACAACTATCCAATGGGCATTGGTGCTACTGGTACACCAACAGAAGGTGTCAATTCCGTAAGGGGGCCCAGCACCAAGGCCTCGTCGCTCAGTGGTTCATCATCTCGCACTCCCTCTGAAATCATGGGTGGCTATCTAAGAGGTTCCATCCTGATAAAGAATTAATGATCCACAATAATTAAGTTATACATGGTGAGAAGTCTCAAAATAATTCAAAAGAAAAACTTTTAAAAAACACACGAAATCGGTGTTTTTGTGCCCTATGTCAGAAAACGGACCCCCGGATCCTTGCGTATGTATATGTCGGATGCCACACCATCACTAGACTCCCCAAATTGAAAATCACACTCATAAAACATAACAGTATTGCCACATATAAATTATTAGTGTACTAGTTATTTTTTTGAACAGAACTCCACTAATACGACATGTAATGACCCATCCCTTGGGGCCCGTGTAGTGACTACCCCAAGCCCTCCTTCCTTAGGTGAGGGTCTGGTGACATCCACCGGAAAGGTGTATCCCTAATATGGGAAGAAATTTCCTTTAATACTGTACTAAGACATTGAGTATTACATAACAAGGGACAACCACACTAACTAGAGCACAAAAAAATCAATTATGAATTAAAATTTTGTAGTAATGTGTACTGAAAGTAAAGGGGGCTAGAACAGAAGCATAACTAGAAAAGTACTAGTTCAACCAAAAAAGTACAAAACCTGAAACGTGAAAGGATGGTCTGGATAATCCACAATGCATACTACCTAAAGGGTAGGTACAGATCATGATCTAATGTCCCTGCGTCAGGTCATGCCAACAAGGTACAACTCCAAGCAATGCCCAGTCCAAGCTCCCTCTGCCTCAATCAGTGTTGTACGTCATCTGCACTAGAAATAACACGGTGCATGAGAAGCCCATCCAATGAGATAGTATAATGATACATAGAAAGGACCCTGAGACCCCTGTAGGTCTCCTAGAGTTCTAAAAACGAAAATCCACAAATCATGATGCAAAATTACATAGAACATGTCATATTATACAATGTATCACTTTAGGTCAAGGGTAGAAGTGTTATTACATTATCGAACTCCTCAGTTTCTGGAGAACTCCTCTTCTATCAAGTACAATGGGCCGGCCTAGTCACCCAGAGCCGCATCCCACTGACCTTGAGCTATTTTGGTACCCATCCCTGATGGATTCCTTGGGCATGCGGGGTCACACAGATCCATCACCCACCATGGGAATGACGGGGCACACTGATCTGCTTCTGTAATGCCCCGAAAATTGTATGTAATTTTATATTTATATGGAAATTTTAGGAGTACACAAAAATTGACGATGCGGGATTTTGAGGCCAGGTGTGTCTGGAATGAATTTATGAACATTTTTAGGTACGTTCAGTAAATGTGAGAGCTGGGTTTTTATGTTTTGAACTGGGGCTCGGAATTGAAATCTAAGGGAACCATTGAACACAGAACACCAATATTCTCTTAAGGAGACTTTCACCTCCATTGTAGTAGGTCAAGGGTAGAAGATATTTTTTTAGTTTTTCATAGAAGAAGAAAAATAAAATATTTAAAATGTTATTTATATCTTGAATCCCCTCCTTTTGAGTTATGGGGGTGGGGACCACCCAAACTAGTAAACCCCCATTTTGAATTCTAGTGGTGTGGACCACCTGAACCCCTATTATATGTGGTGAAGTCCCTTATACTCCTCCCATTTAATTGCGTTAATCCAATACAATTAATTGTGACATTTAATTTTTTCAATGTAATACAATTAATTCTTCCATTTAATTGTGCCAACACAATACAATTAATTGTGCGATTTAATTCTGTCAACTATAATTCTACAAATGTAAATTAAATAGATAATCCAATTTTAATTTATTGGCTCCACATTTCCTTGGGGAAATCATTTGAATAAGGGGGAATGGGTAGAACATTGGAGAAAATATTTCTCCAATGAATAACTCCATCTCCATAAAAAAACATACTTCAAAAACAAGAACGAGGATAACACACGAGCCTGACTTCGAAAGTGTTTTGCGGAAGCGAAGATTGTTGGCATCATCATTTCCATCACTGACTTCTTATCGCGACACCTCCAATGAGAAATAGAGTAAGGGATTGTTGTTTGTTTACCCCTTTCCCAGTTCTTGACATTAATCTTGAACTAAGAACATTTATATTATTCTTGATTCATGAAAAAATAAGTCGATTGCTACCATTTTAATGTGGAGAGTGTGGGAAAAACAAATATAGCATGACCTCTTTGCATCCTTTGTGGGATTGAGATGGACTTCAATCGATGATGACATCCTGAGGCGAGTGCGAGATTGTACGGAATGATGAATTGGCGATCGGGGCGTGGCCGGTGATCCGAGGAAAGCCGCTTGAAGGGCTTGGAAGCAGTAGTCGGCAAGCCAGCTGACCGCGGTGACAGTGGAGGTGCCACCACGCCACTAGATAGGGTTCGTGACCTATCAGCAGAGGTGGAGCAAGGGTGGAAGATGGCACATGTCCATCCATGTAAAGGGGAGGTGGCGGCGCACTTTCGTGCCGCTGGGTGTGCAGGAGTCGAGGCCTTGTGCTGTGACAATGAGGGAAGCGCAGTCGGTTCGCTGCAGGCCACCAGTGGTGGTGCGGTGCTAGACCGCGTCCCAGAGGAGGGCTGGCCATATAGCCAGCCGCGGGCCACCCAGCAAGCTTCAATTCTCGGGCTGCACTATAAGCCGCCCAGCTGGCCACCTAGCGGGTCAGGCCGTGCCGTCGGGTAGGGCAGTGCTGGTCCTGCCAGGATGGACAGGACACAGACCAATTTCAACCTTTTCCTATCTTTCAACCGTTACATGAGCCATATACATTTGTTTAATGAACCATCTATGTTGTCATAAACCTTGGATTGAGATGGTCCATTTGTTATACCTCACTTGAGTGTTGGATAAATTTGTGGTACGACCGGATTGGATCGAACACGAATCTAACCTGGCCCTCAGGACTAAAAAGCCAATAACATATAGATCAGGCGTCCAATTGATGCACTTTATATTACGTTGTGACCCATATGAAATTGAGTTCCTTTAGGATACTTCATCGTGGGACTTTATTTAAGTTGGAGTACCTACCTACGGCTTGAGTAGCGGAGCCTCATGGAAACAAGTGAGCTTTGTGAAGGAACCATGTGGCCGACAGTAACGTGATAATGGGGTCCTATGTGGGTATGTGTTTTTGGTTCCTATGTGGGTCTTTTCTTAGGGATCCTACGTCGGTATATGTTCTAGAGTACCACTTGTACTGCTCTAGGAAATCCTTTTTGGACTAATCTTGCATCCTACATGGATCTGCTATACTAGGATCCAACATTGGTCTGATGATTTGGGACAACCTCATAACAGAGTATAATTAATTAGTAGTTACATATAGTCATATTTACATCCTTACCTATGTTATACCTGTATTGAACTGAGTCTTTTCCTTTTTGGTAATCTTTTGTGTGGCGTACATTTGTGGTACATATTATCTTTGTGATGCCTTTGTGTTATTCTTCTGTGTGGCGTTACCTAAGTGGTACTTACTTTGGTTGTGTTACCTTTGTAGTACATACCTTTGTAGTGATACCTTTGTAGTATTCTTCTACGTGGCATTACCTTTGTGGTACATAACATTGTGGTGTTACCTTTTTGGTATTATTACCTTCGTGGAAAATTGTACATTGGGTAAGGATTTGGGCCCTGAGTTTCCTCATGAATGAGATGGGTATACATGAAAACTTAGGTAGATGTATGGGCATATACATAAGTAGGGTTGTAAATTTTTTTCATGATTTGTGGTTTATCCTTTGTTTATTTTTTGAGACCTTTGAGGGTCTCGGTGTCCCTACTGAGTGTCATTATACTCACCCCTGAACCTTGTTGTGTTTGGTGTAGACAACGCACAACGCTGACGGAGGACGAGGGTACCAGGACTTGAGGAGTCTTGGAGATGGACCATAGACGAGGCGTACCGCAATGATGACCATTAGATAGCTGTACCTACCCTTCAGGTAGGATCCTTGGTGGGTGTTCATAGGAGATTTCCAGTTTTCCAGTACATTCTAGTTGGGATTATATTCGTTCCCCCTTGACATACCGTACACACTATTTTTACTATACAGTTTACTTTTGTTCATATCATTCTCTGTGCTTGGATGAGTTTTTTTACAAGATATAAAGGCAATTACTTCCTGGTTTTAGGGAATACGCCTTTTTGTGCCAGTCAACAGCCCCAGATCTATGGAATTTAGGATTGGGGTTGTCACGACATGGGCTCAGGGGGGACGGGTCGTGACAAATTGGTATTAGAGGAGACGGTTATACCGTATTACATTGGTATCTCAATTTTTAAACAGAAATAATGTTAAGTGTAATTAGTGTTGTTATTAGTATTGGGATTCCAAAGTTGGTGTGGTAGTCAATGTATCCATACACCAGGACCCTGACATCCGATTTTAGACTCGGTGCACGAAAACACTGATTGCGTGTGTGTTTTGAAAATTCTTCTTTCTGATGTTTTTGAGACAACTCAACAGGTATAACTTAATTTCGGTGGAACACCTATTTCTTTTCAGGATAACTCCACACATATAGGTAGCCAGGTTATTGGGTATAGTATAGGATGATATCCCACCGAGCGATGAGGCCTCGGTTCAGGGCCCTTTATCAATAGGGGCACCAGTGGAGGTACCAAAGGTACCATTAACCATTGGTCCACCAATCCCACCATCCCTAGCAGTAGAGGATGCACGCCTCTTGAGCACATTGCATGAGTTCCAATATTAGAGTACACCCAGGTTCAGGGGTGAGATGGACCCACAGGCGGCTGAGGATTGGTTGGAGGTCGTGGTGAGAGTCTTCCGACTGGTTGGGACACCAACTAATCTCATGGTGATATGTGGCGCTGGTCTTCTACCGGAAGTAGTAGGAAGATGGTGGAGCTTTATTCTCTAATCTCACAATGAGGTGACACTTCTTTGGGCAGACCTTGAGAGACTATTTTGTGAAGAGTTTGTCCCAGTGACCCTTCCCGCAGTGCGCATTCAAGAGCCTCTTCATCTGTAGCCGAGAACCATGTATGTGGCTCAGTACACAGTGAGGTTCACCGACCACTCATGATACTCCACTGATATGGTGTGTGACCCATTCATCAAGGCCTGTACCTTTGCGACGGGATTCATGAGGGAGAACAAGGCTTCAATGATTTCTCTCAGCATCCCGACGTAGGAGGGTCTGTTTGAGTGATCCGTCTTAGTAGATAGATTTCATGCTGAGCAGTTGCTAGCAGCGAGACCCACCATAGTGCATCCCATAGCAGAGTATTATGAAACTATCAGTAGATAGATTTCATAGAGGTCCAAGAGGAACAGATCTACATGAGTATGACCACCTCATTTAGGTTTGGTTGTGTGGGGCACCAGAGATAGAGCTAGTCATGCGAGAAGCAGGCAATGCTACACATGTGGCGGGTAAGGTCACATTGTTCGTGACTGTCTGACCCATTGTACAGATGATCAGAATACGGTTGAAGGACTGCCTAGGTAGAGATAGAGGTTTGACAAAATAGTTCTATAGGGAGGAGGTGGAATTGGAAGAATAGATGGTCGTGCAACTGGTAGTGGGCGGCGATTCGAGATGTTACTGACCTCCAACACCAGGTAGTCCACCCGAACCTCAGGGAGCTGGTGGAAAGGGGCAAGCTCAACTCCAGGCAGCTGAGGCCTATGATCACAAATCTACAGAGTTGATACGAGGTACTATATGTGTCAAATCCACCTTAACTGCAGTACATATAGGCATAGTTCGAAGTCATTCCTTTATTTCCACTAACATTGTTCGGAGCTCAGAGATTCCTACAGAGCCGTTGGCTCGATCTATACGGCTAGAGACTCCAATGGGAGCGGATTCGATGATTACGCACAAGTGCGGACAGTGTGAGCTTACTCCTACAGGTAAGATCTTTGGCTGGGATATCCTAGTAGTGATGTCTAGGCCTTACGATGTCGTCTTGGGTATGGACTGGTTATCTATACTCCATGCTCAGACTGACTGTATTATGCACAAAGTGCTGTGTGTCTTCACTGAGGGGACTAGGTAGACCTTCACCGTCGTGAAGGGAGCCTTTTCAGGACAAGATTGACTTACCCAGAGGAGAGTGCAGCTGATCATCCATCAGTTGGCTAGCCTTATATTTGGATAAATTGATGTGGAGAGTCTGAGTTATCCTGCAGTAGTGGATTAGTACACAGATTTCTTCCCTGATGATGTTATGAGTGTAACTCTTCACATAGAGGTGGAATTTTACATTAACATGTTCCCTGGGATGACACTGATATCTACACCAGCATATCAGATGGATCCTGCGGAGCTTCATGAGCTACGGGTATAGTTGGAGGACTTATAGGGGAAGGGGTTCATCTAGTCCATTGTTTCCCCTTGGGAAGCCCTGATTTTGTTCTCCAAGAAGACATATGGGAGCTTGAGGATTTTTGTTGACTATCAGCGCCTGAACCAAGCGGCCGTGAAGAACATGTACCCACTACCAAGGATTGTCTACCTCTTTGATCAGTTGAAGGGTACAAAGTGGTTCTCGAAGATAGACCTCAGATCAAGAAATCACAAGCTTAGAGTACACGATGAGGATGTGCAGAAGATGACTTTCTGATGTCGGTATGTCCACTATGAGTTCATGGTTATGCCATTAGGTGTGACCAATGATCCAGCAGTGTTCATGGGACACATGAACATGATCTTTCAGCCATACCTTGATCACTTTGTAGTAGTCTTCATCGATGACATTCTGATCTACTCGGCTGCCGATAAGGATCATGCCTATCATTTGAAGATAGTTTTGGACACACTCATAGAGAAACATCTTTATGTTAGGCTATCGAAGATACTGTTTTGGATCTGAGAGGGTCACTTCCTTGGAAATGTTATATCAGAGGCTATAGTTGTGGTTGATCCAGAAAATATTGTGGCAATACGTTCTTGGGATCCAATCAGGACTGTGACATAGGTACAATGTTTCCTGGGTTTGGCCGGATACTTCTAGAGGATTGTGATAGATTTCACCTGAGTTGCATCACCTTTATCAGTGATGAAAAAGAAGGGGAAACCCTTATTGTGGTAGGAGAGATTCCAGCAGATTTTTGAGGAGCTGATGTAGAGGCTGACTAGTGCCCCCATATTGAGTCTTCCAGAGGAGGGAGTTGGGTACATAGTCTACTGTGACGCATCAGGGACCGGGCTTGGATGTGTCCTCATGTATGAGCGAGCAGTTATCACATATGGTTCTCGACAGCTGAGACAACATGAGAATAACTACGCAACCCATGACCTAGAGTTAGAAGAAGTGGTCTTAACCTTAAATATGAGATGACATTACTTGATGGGAGAACATTTTATAGTCTACTCAAGCCCCAATAGCCTCGGGTATATCTTCTCTCAGAAGGACCTGAACCTAAGACAACGATGTTGGCTCGAGTTTCTCTGGGACTATGACATCGGGATAACCTATACTTTTGGGATGGGGATCATTGTAGAAGATGCACTCAGCAAGAGTTATGGTATATAGCTGCTGGGTGAGGCGATAAAGCCTATGTCCACTTTTTGGATATACATTGTGGAACGAGATGGAGCAGCTTTTCTTCACTCTCTTATAGTCACTCCCCCACATCGTCAGCGAATCAGGGAGAGGCAGCATGAGGACACTGAAAGCGATGCTATATGTGTTCAGATATCCTCATGGCGAGCACCTAATGTATTTTCTAATGTTTGGTAGCATGTCATCCATTCCAGAGGACATACAACGGTACCAGTGCCACATCAAGAGAAATGTTGATGGAGTTCCATACATCCCCTCTAGCGGTACATATAGGGGTGGATAATATATTCTAGGATCTCTGAAAATAGAATTTGTTTCCAGGAATGAATAAAGTAGTAGCAGAGTTTGTCTCTCGGTGCCTCACTTGTCAGCAAGTGAAGGTAGAGCATCAGGTACCAGCATGCATAGTTTAGCCATTAAAGGTCCCAAAGTGGAAGTGGTATGTGATATCCATGGACTTAGTGATAGGAAATTCACGTACATCCAGGGTTCTTGATTTCAACTGGGTTATTTTCGACCAACTCACCATGTTTTCCCACTTCTTACTGATCAGAGAGCAGGCTTCAGTAGGGATTTTAGGACACCTCTATGTGAAGGAGATTGTGTGGCTACATGGAGTACCTTCGATGATTTTCTCAGATCGTGATGCACGTATCACTTCCCGTCTATGGAAGGGGTTGTCGGCCACTTTCGGGACATATCTTCCTTTGAGCACAGCCTTCCCAGCTCAAAAGGATGGCCTGATCGAGCGGACCATTCAGACTCCAGAGGACATGTTGTGTGCTTGCATCCTTGACTTCAGTAGAAGCTGGGAGGACCACTTGACCTTGGTGGATTTTGCATAAAACAAAAACTATCACTCCACCATTAGGATGGAACCTTTAGAGGTTCTGTACGGCCGACCTAGTAGATCTAATTTGTGCTAGACTGACCCAGGGGAGTCATCACTCATGGGACTAGATATGATACAGGCTACCACTAAGAAGGTGCCGATCATCTAGGAGCTGATGAAGACTGCACCGAGCAGGTAGAAGTCTTATGTTGACATGAGACAGAGACCTCTATAGTTTGAGGATGGTGACCACGTCTTTCTATGGATCTCACCACGATGAGGTATAAAGAGATTAGGCCGGAGCGGCAAGTTATCTCCGAGGTTCATCAAACCATTTCAGGTCCACAGTAGTGTTGGTGAGGTGGCTTACCTCTTAGCTCTTCCACCTCAGCTACATCGGGTGCATGACTTCTTCCACGTATCCCAGATGACGAGATGAATACATGATCCTTGGAACATCATTGACTGGGGATAGTTTTACATCAATTATGGGGTGACGTTTTTAGAGGTCCCAGTCAATATTGATGATCCACAAGATCTGGTCCATCGTGGGTGGTCGATACCTTTGGTGCGAGTACATTGGCAGCACGTAAACCGCTAGGAGAGAACATGGGAGTGGGAGGATCAGATTCAGGCTCATTACCCCCACTTTGTTTCTTAGTTTTTGTAATATGGATTTTCGGGACGCAACCCCCTAAGGTGGGGAGAATTTAAAGACCTGGATATTTCATGTACTGTTTATTAATTATATGGGATTTTTATGAGTCCCAGAAAATTGACGGTGTGTGATAATGAGTCCATGTGTTCCCAAAATGAATTTATGAACTTTTTTTAGATACGTTCAGTAAATGTGCGAGTGGGGTTTTTTAGCATTCTAACCAGTTCTCGGAATTGAAATCTGAGGGGACCATTGAACTCGCAATGCCAATATTTGCTTAAGGAGACTTTCAACTCTGGCGTAGTTAGTCGGGGGTTGAAGATAGTATTTTAGTTTTTCATGGAAGAAGAAAAAAAAATTCTTAACATTTTATTTTTCTTTTGAAACCCCCCCCCCCCCGTTGTGTTATGGGGGTGGGGAAAACCCCCACTAGAAAAACCCCATTTTTAATTCTAATGGAGGTGACCACCCGAATCCCTCTTTAATGTGGGGATTTCCCATGGAAGCCTCCCATTTAATTGTGTCAATGCAATACAATTAATTTTTCCATATAATTGTGTCAATGAAAAACAATTAATTATTCCATTTAATTATGCCAATGAAATTCAGTTAATTGTGCCACTTAATTAGTTCAACATTAATTGAGCCAATGTAAATTAAATTGATAAACCTATTTTAATTTTTCGGCTCCTCATTTCGTTGGGGAAATCATTGGTGAAAGGGTGGCTTCGGGAGAAAATTGGAGAAACTCTTTCTCCAATGAATAACTCCTACTCGAATGAAGAACATAATTTAGAATCAAGAATGAAGATGACACATGAGCCCGATATCGAATTATGTTGTGGAAGCTTCGAACGTTCATACCCTCATTACCTTCACCGACTTCTTCTCGTTACACCTCCAACTAGCAATCGAGGTAGGGATTGTTATATGTTTACCCCTTTCCCCATTCTTGATGTTCATATAGATTATTAACATTTTTATTCTTCTTGATTCAAGAACAAATATGTCCCTTGCTACCTTTATTACGTGGAGGGTATGGGCCGAACAAATACGACACGACCTCTTTGCAACCTTTGTGGGATTATGATGGTCTTGAATCGATGGAGATATCCCTAGGTGAGTGTCGGAGTCTACAGAATGAATAACGGGCCACCTGGGTGGGCCTGGTTACCAAAGGAACATCGCCGGAAGGTATCAGGAGCGGTTGTTGGAACCATGTCTGGACGCGACTATGACTGCGGCGTGACCGGGCCACTGGAGAAGGGCTACGACCCGTCGGCTGTGGTGGATCAAGGGTGGCTACCAGCGCATGGCCTATCACATGAAGTGGAGGTGGCGGCCCATTTCCACGCTGCCAAGCATGCAGGAACCATGGCCATGTGCCACCGTGGGGATGAGATGGCGGCCAACTCGCTGCCGACCGCCGAGGAGGGCACAACGAGTGACCTCATAGTGGAAGAGGAATGTTCGTCGGACCAGATGTGATCCACCTAGTGGGTCATGCACCATAGGCTGCTAAGTGGGTCGCGCACCATGGGCCGCCCATGTAGAGACCTAAAGCTTGACGTAAATGGACATTACATTACTTTTGCGGAATACTTAATACATAACAATAACATACAGACTATGACCGTAATAGTTTAGTGTCTTTCGAAACTCTGAATATAAACATCTAATCATGTTGAAAGATCTTCAACATCTCCCATAACAATATTCCCCTTTTCGTTTCATTAACTAAAACATTTCTTTATTTCCTGGGGAAAATAAATCATAAAAAGGGTGATCTCAAATGCTCAGTAAGGGAAAACAAAGAGAACATAAAACATTCCGTAAACATTTGAAAGTGAAAACTTGAACATGAAATTTAAACCTTAAAACCTCGAGAAATGACATAAATCAGGGAAGTAAGTAAGGAATTTATCATAATATAACATCAATCACGATAAAATATCACGGGAATAAAACATGTATTTGTGGAAACCATTCAGAACTTGTTATGATTTCCATAGTAGCCAAGGCATTGCTGCAAAGACCATCTTAGTGGAAAATTCCCTTTCTGAATCGAGCTCACTCCTCGATCCAGTCCTGTATCACTGAACCGGAATAACATACCGTTTCAGCCATGTCTATCTCATGAGATATATAATATTTACCCAATGCATTGGAGGGAGATATAGGTCCCACCCTTCTCATATTGAAATCATTCTTAATTTTCCATAAAATAAGCATAAAATATTCATCATAACCCAAAGAATAAAATTGGTTTCATAAACATCATCCCATCAGCACATAATCCATATAAAACAAATAGATATCATTTCATCATAAGAAAAGTGAAACAATGTAAATCATAGAGAAATTATACTTGAAACATACACATATGAAATAATGTCATCTTAGATGGAAAATGGTTTTGATAAAGCACTTGAAATGAATTCTTGAGGAAAACATCCTTTCATCTTGAATATCATTATCTTTTCACAAAATTTCATTAAATTTTAAAAGAAAAGGATTTTGTTGAAAATAGTAATGAAATATTTTGGAGGAAGCTTCATGAAAATAAGGATTTATAAAACTGTTAAAATCATTTCATGCCGTATAAGATAAAAAAAGCATTCCTCTCATACTTTTGTTGGAAAAGTGAAAAAGTTCATTGTAGGGTAAATAAAATAAATATTCCTTCCATACCATGGGGTAAAAGTCAAAATGGGTAAAAAGGACATTAAACATACTTGAATACACTTTTATAAAACATGGACATGGATGATAGCAATAACCCTAGTAAATACTTACGAATAAGCAATCTCGGATAAAAATGATATTTGCAAAATTATCCCTTACCATAGGTCCGATATGCTTCATACGTATCCGAACCACCTGTATAATGATTTAAATAATGATATTCACTTATTATATAATCATATTAATTGTTATTATATCATATATGTTTCACTTATGACTTTATATTACCCATTCTTTTGTAAATTCCATGTTAAAGCAGCATTTTGGGTAAAATCATTTCATTTATCGTATGTGTTTCGACTTGCCGTTCTTGATATTATTACTTATATCATGATTTACATAATTCAAGAATGTAAAACATGATTAATATATAATATATATTCATCATATACATATATATGTATTATAGATCGATAAAAGGAATGAAATACACCGTTCATGGAGACGGTATGTCGTACGTACACATGAACACTGTTTTCGTTTACTTATTGAATTGAATGAAACTAAATAGATGAAATACATATATATATATATATATACATAAATCTAGTGGAATCATTATTTCATATATTTCATTAATATTCATTATATAAACTTTATGATCATTCATGTATGGTTAACATGGAGAATGAATCTCATCGCGTCATGGAGACGGTAGTCTGTACGTACGCACGAGCGATGATATCATTCCCATAATTATTGAATAGAATTGGAGTAGATGGTATAATATATCAGAATCAGTATGATGTTATAATAACAATATATAGTTATTCTTTACACCATTATACCCATCCATGTATGGTGTTGGTGGAAAAACAGATTTCACCACGGTGTGGAGACGGTATTCCGTACATACGCACGCGTGGTGATTTCATTTTCTGTAGGATGGATAGATGGTGAAATAGGGTTGTTTCATAATTATAATAACATATCAGTATATGATTTATACTGATGATATTACTTCATAATGAAACAACTAATGAAGAAGAAGTGGAAGAAGAAATAAAGTTCAAAGAATCGGTAACGTACATTACCTATTCTTTGAAGCGCCTCTTTGAGACCTCCTCTCAGGGCACTAAAATTGGTCTTTTAAGAAAACCAGAACCTCTAGGATGTTTCTATGTAATTGGAGAAGATAATTTTGAATATTTTGGCCAAGATTGAAGGCTAAAAGTGGTGTGAGGAAGAGATGGAGGAGGTGCCCTTTTATAAGGGAGGAGAGGGGCACCTTTGGAAAAACTAAAAATATTATTTTATTATAAAGTCATATTCGGTTTTTAATAGCTCCAAATTGATTTATTTTGAAGCTAATGTAGGTATGGGTCGAAAACCTCTCATAAAATAGAATTAATACAAGTTTAGGTTTCTATTTTAACCTTATCATTTAGAGTTAACCTTAATTTAAATAATTTTACTTTTACTGTGTCTTCTTGTTTTCTTACACTATAAGGTTAATAAACATACTATAAAAATCCAAATGAAACCCAAGTTGTTTATTATTAATATATATAACCTTATATAACTGATTCGGCCGAACCTTATATTTTTTGAAATAAATTAACAATTAATCATATAATATTTGTTTTAAAAACTATTTTATGTCAATTTTGACACTATTTGCTAATTGATTTTTGTGAAATTCATAACAGAATGATTAGTTCGAAAAAAGTTAATTAAATCAATACTAAAATGTCCTATTAACCTAGAAAAATAGTGTAATTTATAAAAAGTCTAAAATTACATTTATCTGGGTATTATAACATCAATTATGTCAATATTTCATTAATAAGATAATTATTCCATCATCTTTGTGCCATAAATAAATTAACTTATATAATGTATAAAAATTATAAATAAAATACCATTATGTAGGAAATATTTTTAGATTTCTAATGAATATTTATAGTTTAATTTATCTTATGTATAACCCTATACTAAAAATGATTTACTTATTAAACATTGATTTTAACTATTTTAACCCTTCTTTAAATAAATTAATATTAAATGTCCTAATCTAATCCAAGTGGGCCTAAATGGTCATATTATATTATTAAGGATCTTTTTGGTCAAATTACACTTATACAATATAATTAGGACATGTGTTAAGGTAATAATAATATCAATTGTACCCTTAATTACCCTATTTACTTTTAACCATGGTAAAAAAAGTAAAAAGTTACTATTCACCAAAAATTATTTTCATCTCATTGAACCACATTTTAGTCCTTAATATTTACCGTGTCTCTCGGATTTTCTAAATTTCACTTACAGATGTGGTAAAATTAATTTTAAATTAATAAAAGTCAGTTTTTTAACTACCACTAACTGGTTTCACTATTCAGTGAAAATTGGTGTTTTTCAGAAAAATTCCAAAAAATCAGACTAAGCATTATTTGATATTCCGAATTCAAAATTGATCTATATTTTTACAAATTCAAAAAATATATGTGGCATTAATAAATTTTACATTTAATTTTTGTTATCAAAACAAATAGCGTGTTTTTAAGAAACAAAAACAATCAAAAGATTGATACTTGTTTATATCCAATTTCAAAGTGAAATTAATTCCAATGAACAGCATTGGATTAAATGGTAAAAATATATTCTATTTACACTTTAAAACCAATTAAAAATATAATCTATCCATATAAATTATTGCGATGAAAAAATTTGTTTTTAGTTAAAATATAGCGTGTTTTTTACTATTCATTAAAATATGAAAGTTATCAGAATAATATGAAAATTTTATCCAATGTAAATTTTATATCCTGATTTCAAATAATAATTTTATTTTGTCAAATTGAACATATAGACATGTCAAAAACAATATTTACGGTGGGTTCGCCTTCAAAAGGCGGCAAAACTGCATTTTTTGTAAAATACTTATTTTACCCGAAAATTTTATTTTATTCTCATACCCTGTTCTAGAAAATGAGTAAGTTGAATAATAATTATATAAAATTAAAAATGTAGTTAATACTATTCATAATGGCTAGTTCGTGATAATATTATAACCAAATATCATTTTTCAGTGAAACCTGGTATTGCGTACAACACACGCTATCGAGGAAGGTCATGATTGCGTGTAATGCAAGCCAAGTTAGGGTTGCGTGTAGTGAAATATCTCTTTGGTGTAACATAAACCACAGTACATCAATGAAAATAAAATAATATTCTTCATAAAATCTCGGGGTGTTACAGCCCAGCATGGACCGCACCGTGGGCCGCCCATCGTGGGTCGCGCCTGACCCAGCGGGCCAGGTCAGTTCGACTGGGTCGTGCAGGACCCGGACCATCTTCAACCCTTTTTAGTCATTCAGCCATAACATGAGCTATGGGCATCTGTTTGAAAACTCGTTTGCGGCAAAAAACCTAAAATCGAGATGTTACTTTTGGTATAACCCATGTGAGTTTTAGATAATCTTGCGGTATGGTCGGGCTTGATAGAACACAAATCCAACTAATCCCTGGGGACTAAAAGGACAATAACTTATAGAACGGGCGTCTAAATGACACACCATCTACTGCGTTGTGAACCCAATCACATGGAGATCCATTTGGATACTTCTTCGTGGGACTTCGTGGAAGCTGGAGTATGGACCTATTGCTTGAGCAGTGGACCCTCCACGAATCAACTAAGCTTAGTGCAGGAACCTTGTTGCTGGCTGTAACATGATAAATGGGATCATATGTGGGTATGTGCTTTGGGATCCTTTGTGGGTCTGTGCTTTGAGATCCTATCGAGTACCATGGTTCAACCGAGTCACACAAAGCCACACCCCACTATGGGCCTACTAGGTCACATAGAGCCACTTCCCACTAGGCCAATCATTAAGTAGTCTTTAGGTCTCTGCTAATCGCAGGGTTCCATACGTAGTATGATCGGTATAACTGCTATTCAATTGACTCACTGGATCTTGATATCCATGGAAGTCACCAAAATGTATATTCTAGGGCAGCAATTCTTGCATCGGCAGTCACAATCCTCGAACTCCTCAATTGCTAGAGAACTCCTCCTCAATTGAGTAAAGTGGCCATTCCTAGTCACATAGAGTCGCTTCCCACTAACCATGAACTTTTTTGGTACTCATACATGATGGGTACCATGGGAATGGCGGGTCATACAAGGACGCTTCCCCCCGTGGGCCTACTGGGTCACACATAGCCTCTTCCCATATTGGCCTTCATCATGTAGTATTTTGGTCTCAGCTAGCTGTAGGGATCCACACGTATCACGTTTAGGATAACAACTTTCCAAACAATAGACCGTATAATAAATAGTAAAAAGTCTCACAAGGAAGTAACCCAATGATCATACATGTCATAAGGGGTCCAGCGAAATAGAAGAAACATCAATCAGATGCATGGTATGTGCGTTATAGGCATTTCAGGGTCGAGGGCCCAGTTGGATTCGGGTGCGATCCAACCTGGCCATATTCTAAAATTCTCTAAAACTGTCATGGAGTAGGTCAAATGGAAAGTCACTCTCCAAGGATCCCAACACCGAAGACGGATTTTCAAAAGGACATCCGGTTTCAAGATAAGGCCATTTCACTATTTCTAGGCCGGGGTCCGGTCCGACCCAGTCAGACATACCCGTTCCGACCCGGTATGGGGTCGGTCGTAGCAGACTCGTCCTGCTAGGCCATGGTATGACATGACCCGCCAAAGGGGTGGACAATAATGTTGGCTCAGGTCATATAGTATTGGGCCCGCAAAGGGGTGGCCCAGTATGCAGGGGGCGCATCCTGGCCCGCGTCGGGGCGCGGCCTGTTGTCTCTTTCCCTCAAGAGGGTAGTACAATTGGGAAGGTCATGGGCCGCGGTGCGACTTCCAGACGGCTCGAGGGAGCCGCTCCCCCCGAGATCCCGAACAACAAAAGGTTGTGAGATCATTAAAGAGGTTTCAACACATGGGTGCCACCCGGTCACCGCGGTACACACCGGAGGCGCGGGTTCCGCCTCCTCTACCATGGCTTCGGTTGCGGTCTCCTACTCTCTGGCGACATGCGACGACGTTCCACCCATCCCTTCTGCGGCTGGCCGTCGAGCTGACCATCTTCTCCAACTACTACAGTTGACGAGTCGTGACCTCTTTTCACAATGACAACACGTGAAGACGTTCCATATCTCTTCCATGGCTGGCCAGTGCTAGCCGCTCTGATGACTGTCACATCTTTCATTCATGTCTTTCTCTTGCAGAGTGCATCGGTGCGCTACCTACCATGTAACCAGTATGTTTCTTCGCGTTGTCAGTCTTCTGTGGAGGCACATGGATGTAACAAAGTGGTGTAGGGTTTGGACCACGTTTGTTAGGCCTGGACCATATGCATTATCTTGTAAATAAGGTGGATAAATTTAAAAGGGGTTGAATAATCAATTGAATTAAACAACTAGTTAAACCCCACCAGACTCCCCACAACAACCTCCAGCAAAGAAGAATGAATCTCGGGTAAACCCATTAGTCGGTTGACCCACGTTCATCATTTAATTTCATGAATGGATAAGAGGGAAAAATGCAAAAATGAAAATAACCCGTACCTTGTAACCCATGGGAGAGTGTCTGCCGCTTGGAGGTGGATCGTGTTCTTCATTCCCGCAACCAGTTCCCAACAACATCACTCGCACGTTGTACTTCAGTTCGTTGTTCAGTGTCTCCCATCACCTCCCACGATGTCGGTTCCGTCTATTAATGATCCAACATTTTGGCTCTCTATTAGAACTTCGTTGTTTGGAGAAGTTGTGCCTGTACCTCCCCCCAAGATAAATATATATAGGAGAGGGGATTATAAGTAACGATGATGGAATTTAATTGGGGCTCATTAATTAGGATGTACCCTAATTTCTCCATACGCTGCTAATACTTAGATTGGAGGTTCAATCCATTTCTTGGCTTGAAACGTCGCTGGTCCCACCTTACTAGTTGTCCATTGGAGGAATAGAATAAAAATAAAATAATGATGTTATTTTATTATTCTTTTAAAAAGATAAAAAATATAACTTTTTCTTTGGACCTACAGCAGTGGATGTGAAGTCTCTCATAAGAGAATCTTGGGGATATATATTCAATGGTGCCCTCGTATTTCTATTTCGTGAAACAGTTAGAAAGTTATATAATTATTCTTGCATGATTACTGAATGTACCCAAAAAAGAGTTCAGTAAATTATTAACACTCACCTTTGACCCGTGCCAGTCAAGGTTATTCTCTTTCTAAGTGAAACACGCCCCAATGAACCGAATAATAATCTTGGATTTCCAATACGAGTTACCGTTTATATGTTATGGATTTTACAATAAAATAATTTTCACTTAATAATTTTATTTACGGCCAAAAACATAAATTCATTGGTTGACCACGCCTGCCAATGTTACTATCTACCAAAAGAGAGCATACCCACACAAGTTCTGAAGTGGTCCAAGATATGTATTCTGAGTTACCTTTCATGAGTTATAAGCATATGAAAAATAATATAACTTTATTTTATTAATTTGTTTTTTCAGTTCTGCCATTTTCAGGTTTTCTCACAGGAGGCCTGCACCGACTAAACTTATGTAACGCCTAGGTTAAAACCACCAGCCTGAACCCAACAATTTCCTCAGATTTTGGATCCGAGAATCTTTTCAAGAGTTCTTCCACATTTTTAGGAATACTTCTTACGCGCAGTATTTAATGATTAACAAAACATTAATGGATCATTCTAGGCATTACGTGCCTCAGAATCAGGTGCTGTCAGATTTCATAGTCTTGAATAAATTCCATGTAAATAAATAAAATTATACAAACATTTCGGGTTATTAAAAAATGGATATAGATATGAGTTTGATGGAACCCTCAACCTCAAAAATTAGTGGATGATCTAGAATTTCATCTGAAACTACATTAGTATCAACATTAGGAATTTAACCAATACTGATACCCCAATGATCATTTGAGTCAATAGTCTCAAATTTATCTGTAACACAAGTCATATTATATCACAATATTCTACATAATGTTCATAATCATAAATGTTTTTTTGTGATAATAGTATATATTGGGTTAAAAAATGATACCTCCAAATCCAAATAATTTATATGTTAGTTATGAAAAGAAATTTGATACCTGGGAACAATTATTTTTGGATTAAACCAGTTGAGTGAATTTTAATTCAATAGGATGTGTCATCCTATAAATATATTTATCGAAGATTATTTATAAATCATAAATGGAGTCATAATTCCACAAGTGGTCTTCACTAATAGTTAAATATAAATTTTTTAGGGTGGTGACAATAAGATGTTTGAATAAAAATCATATAAATGAATGAATTGAAACCTTATAAAAATAATATATTTATAGATCTATAATTATACAATGTATACCAAACATAACTCCATTGTCTATATAGAATTTATCGATACTGTTCATGAATTATCTTCCATGTTCCCTCAGAATGGGATGTTGATGGGACCTATTCTCATCATTGGCCCAAAGGATGGGTAATTAATTTCCCAAATATATAAATGGATTACACAAGAATCATTTAATATAATGAATATATTTCAAGCAGTTTTTGTTCTCTTATATCATTAATTAGAATTTTATCCTTAGTATGATCATTTTGGGTCTAGTGTATGGCTTCACCAAATAGAAAATAAACATTGAATCCTATATAAAATTTAACAGGATATTTATCTCACAAATATTTAATGATTTAAATTTGGATTTCATCCAACCATGTGTCCTAAAAATTATTATTATATTATATTTACCTTTTCTTTTTCATTTCCTTGAACATTGAGAGGTTTTAGTTTTCAGATCAACATAAGAGATCATCAAAAATTGGCATTGAGGATAATTCCATTTTAAATTGAGGAAACAAAAATGAAATTATTTGAATGAATATTTTATATATATTAATAATAATACTATAAGAAAACCTCATGTGTCTCATGAAATTTTCATCATATGATGAAATAGTCTCAGAATATTTTTTCCACAATTTAATGAATTTCATCTCAACTTTTAAGGGATGATTCTAAGGAAAGAACATAGTGAAAATTATTATTTTTAATTCATCCCATACCATATTGTATATTTTATAACTTTATTAAGGTATTCTAAATAAGACTACACCACTTTTCAATATCACCTTCTAGATAATAGTTTTCCAAAATTTCATTCTCATAGATCTATAACTAGAGAATAAATAATATTCTTTTCATTAGATTAAACCATATTGATGTAACCAATGGATTATGATACCATGTAAAATTTGGTGTCTTTTGTCCCATAAATATTTTATGATCATATTTTCCATCTTCAACAAATTATTGATCTTATGATGATTTCGAATGTTACTAAAATCTTTACATATATTGGTAATAATATCACTATGGTTTTATATTCAAGTGTTCTTGTCATTAGGTTTACTATTGGAACAATCACTATATTGTTTATTGAATCTAATATTACCATATTTATATTGAACCACCACTATCACGATAACTAATAGAAAAGTAGGAATGATGATAAAAAATTACGGAATGTAAATAAAAGTAAACTACAATCATCGAAGGGGTATTCGAAAAATGATTCAGATATATTTGCGTAAGAATATAAGGTTTTCCATATAGGTTATCCCTGGTATGATTTATAAATGAACTAATTTTATATTATTATTTCATTTGTTCGTATTTTTTTAGATAATGTGATAAATCAATTAAAACCCCAATGGAAGGTTAACCATGGTTATTAACTAGGGATAATTCTATGGAACCATATCAGGTTCGAGATAAAATGAATCATATCCTCATTGGATTTATTACCCATTCGAATATCCATGAAATATATTACATTATCTTATTTTATCTAGACATGGATTTAATTACCCGTATAACCATATGATATCCACTTTAATGAAACATCAATATGTTATCTCATAATTAGAATCATCACATATAATTTTCATTATTGATTTTTCTTAGTTATCAAACCTAACATCCAATAAATAACTAAACATAGATATTAAAAAAACTAAATAATCCCTATTATTAATAAAATATATTTTCATATAATGTCATGTTAAAAATTATACAATCATAAAATGGTTCATAGATAAATATGAAAAAAAACTAATAATTTCGAGATTATCTACATATTTAAACTATTTTACAACATTTGAAAATATTTCTCTTTAATTGATATCATATTCACCATATTCATCATAGTAACTGGACATAATCATCTTCATATGTTGTTGTAAAGAAAACATATATGGGAGATCATAGACATTCAAAAAGGAAAAAAATCATCATTTATCATTTCAAAAAGATAAAATAAAACAAGAAGAGGACATAAATATCTCAATACATGATCATAAGACCATATAATATAGTCATAAAACAGTATTGAACAAAATAATATGAAAATATGGACATTATTAAAACCAAAAATTAGTGTCATGGATCCAATAAAAACCATTAATTCTATTAGATGTGATCATTTTGTAAGGGTTCCAAATATATTAAAAACAATAAATATCACGAATACATGGAATTTCATGGAAATAAAATGTATTAAGAAAATATCATAGAATATTAAAAATCATGTAAATTTAGGATTATCATAAACATATGGAATCATTTTTGATAAAATCCATTAACCATGCACCTATATAAAGAATATCATTATGTCCAGACTTGCAATCCCATCAGGTAAAAACATAATCCCATCAATGGGAGGGTGAAATATGACATGAAATGTCATAATAAATTTATGTGTGTTCAAAATAAATTAAATAATCATCATATCATAAAGAAATAATTTAAAAAAATTGTTTCCAAAACATCCAAACTAAAATCCCTAAAAAAATTTAAATATCTTATGTATTTGACATCGATTACTGAAAAAAACTAAATATTATAACGTGACATCCTGAATAAAATTAGATGATAGTGAAATCATAATAACAAAAAATAAAAAAATTAAAAAAATAATATATTGTATCATAAAAAACATTAATCCATTGTCGTTTGGGAATTTTAAAATAAGGAAATCCAAATCAATGTAAGCGTTTTATACAAAAATAATTATAAATATTATTGAAAAAATAATAGTTAAGAGTATTTATTACAAAATGTATCCATTTAAGGAATATAATTAAAAAATAAAATGAATTTGAATTAATTTTAATTATAAAAATATACTTCCAAATAAATAAAAATAAATTAATATTTAATATGGATATCAACTTAGAGAAAGGGGAAACAAAATCTAAAAGAAAATGTATAAATAATGAAATGTTTTTTCTTTCCATGTAACTTAACATTTAAATTGATTTCCATTGATGTGAATTATTAGTTTTCATAGTTATCATGACTAGAATAATAAGTTATAGAAAAAAATATTTTATAAATATACTAACCTATTAATTATTATTTTATTACAATACAATACAAATATAGTAACCTAGTATTCTTTTTTTATTATCAAATATTAGAACATTCAATTGATGGTTTCATAAAAACATAAACAAGACAAGAAAAATATTTAAAAGGTGGATTAAATTTCATTATTCCAAAAAAATAAATATAAAAATAAATAATTATTTTTATATGCCATGTTTTATTTAGGTGTAATAAATTATAACAACTTGAGATAATATAGTATGTAATGAACTAGTTTTTGACATGTTTAAACATGATGATATAATTTGTAAATACGTAATATAAATATAAAATAAATTTTATAAAGTAATTAATTCTTGTTAAATATATTATTACTATATTATATTAAAATAATATGACATCCCATAATCATTTCTATTGTAATAATTTATACATCATTTAAATAGGGTGTAAAATCAATCAAAATTTTTTGGTTTGTTAATATTTTTATGACTTATGGAATATATTTTTATTATGATAATATGAAATATATAGAATCACAAAAAAATTGATAATCATATATCATAGTAAAGCCCATAATATCAATCATCTAGGATTCATGGTGTTGTAAAATGAAGTTTGATGTTCATGGAGGAAGTAGTCTCAAGGTGCACATGAATAATTATACCATTTCCAAAATAATGGACATGAATATAGTATATGATATGTTTCAAATTAATAATTTTATTTTTTATACAATCATAATATTTAATGATAAATTTCATACTCCATTCAATCCTATTTTGGTAATGAAGAATAACAAACATCATTTATTCGTTAAGGCAGTTGTCTGCATGTGTGCAAGATCGATGTTTTGTCTTTCATTGTAGATAAAATATAATGAATATATTTTTAAATATTATAATGAAATTTTATTATTCTAATAATAAAAAATTCATTTTATTTATTATTTTTAATATGATTATTTTAATATCATAGTATTTATAAACAATTTTTTTAAAATTCCTAAGTTGGTATAGTGAAAATAGAAAAATCAACTAAATTTCTACTATAAGGAGTGACATATGGTTTGGCTAGTAGTAATTATAACGTTAATACCCTTTTAAGGTTATGGATAAATTTAACTTGGACATGTATATCTAGACTCTTATTTTATGTTTTACATAACATTAATAGAGAGTTTTCTTGGTTACGACATGGTGGATTTTTAATTTCAATATGTTTTTAATGGTTATACATATTTTTCCAATGGACTTGTAATAGAAAATCCTTCGAAATCATGTAGGCCAGAAGTAGATAGTGAAACCATGTTTCTCTTTAGTTGTGGGTTTGATCCCGACTACATTTCCAGACATGATGAGTTTTCACCCATCTTATAGATTGTCATTTTTCTAAAAATATATATTAGAATTATAGAAATGTTGAAAAGATCCTACAAAATTACCTTTATTTATTTAACCTCAAGGGTTATCTCATACCTCTTATTTCCAATCCTAAAATTTAAGAACAAATAGTTACCAAATTTTTATAGATCAAAATAAATCAAATAGTCTTCCAATACCTTTATTCTTATGTCCACCAAAAGTAAATGTATTGTTCCTAAATTAAAAGCTTTTATAAAATGGAATAATGGTTTCAGGTAACCTATAAATTATCCCATTTTTTAAAATATCCAATCTTATTGATTCCTTATAATATTTGTTTCCAAATTTATGATAACAAAATATTAAAAATCCATAGGTGTTCCATGATTAATGTAATATTTGTAAAATAATAAAATATCATGTTTTTTAAAACTTTATACATGAACACATCTGTCATTCAATGTCCTTCTTAAATTATTCCCCATTCATCATCAAATTTTTACATAAAAATTATTTCTTATAATAAAATATTTAAATTATATCATGATAGTTCCCCAAAATTATTTCATACATTGAACAATAAAAAAGTATTCATACCATAATTAAAACATCATTTTTTCATTGATGTCGCCTATATCTTAAATATATAGAATGTAAATAGTTATTTGCATTAAAAATATAATGTAGAAAAAGTTGTATTTCCATCAATATAGATAAATGATCCATAATATATTTACAAGAACATCATTAAAACGTTAAAAATGAAAATGTTCCTTTTAATGATAATACACATAGAAATTATATAATTAATTATTCCTAAATAAACATAAATTATAAATCCATTCATAAAAATATCATTAATACACTATAAATTTATCACTTTAGACAACATATGATGTATATAAGACATTGAAATTATAGTTATCCTCCAACATGGAAACACATGATGAAATATATAACTCTTAATAATACCTTATAGTGAAAATTCAAAACCAATAATGTTTTCTAAACCACGGTCCAATACTACAAGTAATGAACCATCCATAATCTTTAGGCATTTTCATGAATTTAAACTAGAATTATATCACTATAATTTCCAATTTATTTTTGGTATAGTTTTGTAGAGAATAAGTACATACCTTATAACTTAAACCCATAATTCACAAGTGGACTCTCAAAATTTGAATCCAATTTTTCCTTTAGAAGAAACCCTTTTAAAACAAATAAAGGTTCCTATTCTCATAATATCATCACATTATTCCGAATTTCCTCATACTAGAATTAATTCTCTATGAAATTAAATTAAAAAAATTTAAAATTTGGGATGAATAAAAAATATCATCAAGGGACCCAAAATATTGAAAATATTAGTCCATATAAAATAGATAATTTTTTTTAAAATATCTTTTTATTCGACAAAATACCAATTTTCAAAAAGATCTATGTATAATAATAGAAAAATCAATATATTTTCAATAAAAATAAATATAAAAAATTTAACAGATAAATATGTATCATGGGAAATAATTTAACATCTCAACATTACAAAATAAATTGCTGGCTTACTATGTGTTGTTGATTCCCGAGCCTCACATGTCAAGTTGTACAATACATACCTAGCGATATTAGAGAAACCCCATGTCATGGACATGGGATATCCCAAAAATATCTGGGCCACCACAGTTTATGCAATAACTTTATTTCTAGATTCCATCTAAGCTACAACAAGTCGAGACATAACTTCATTTCCTTGCACAATCTTGTCCAACACATTTAACCTATAAGAGGAATTACCTGATCCATATGAGACAAACATTTTTTAATTTCAAAGTACCATAAAAAATTTAAATATTATGAATTTTTTATTAAAAAATAATTTGATAAAATATTTTAAATTCATACAAAAATCACTTTTGTATATCAAAATACCCTGTACAGACAACATTTAAAATCAAAACACTTCACACATCATAAAAAACCATTTTATATAAGAATAACTGGGAAATTTTATAAAATATGTTTCAAATCATTAATGCATTTTAGGGGATGGAAAATTAGATCATTCTAAATAAGTAAAAAAATTGTTCCATCAATATTTCATTCCCAAAAAAGATAAAAACAACATATTTTCGATAAATTCAAGTTAAATCATGAATAAATTTAGTAAAATAAAACAATTTTAGAAATAACAATAAAACATAATTAGATAATATAATAAATATATATTGATATAATTTTAGAAAACATAGACGTGGACTGAAAATATTGTTTTATGGTAAGATATCATTTAAAATATTGTCCTTTATAAATACTATATCATTAATGTGGGAATCAATAAAATGATTTAAATATGTGTATCCACTATAAAAACAAATAAAACAACTAAAAATATAATATAGGATATTAAAAATCATATTAAAACATAATCTCATAATTTCCCAATTATTAATTATAATTTTAAACCAATGAATAGAAATAGAGTTATAAAATACCTTGCCTCGTATTTACCTTTTGTGGTGTGTACTTTGACAGTATTAAAAATTTATCAAATAATGCAATAATGTAATTTTATAAAATTATTCATATTTTTATCTCCGTATATGATGTTATTATAACAACATATGACATTTTTAGTAATATTAAATAATTATTTTTATAGTTCAGGGTGCATTTTTTTAATGGAATCTCTATTTGGTCTTTTGATTGTAATTATGAATGCACTTATAATATGTAATTAAAAAAAAGAAGAATTAAATATTTTTAATCCAATTTAAAAAGATTGAATGGTACCTTTATCATTTTTTATTTCTTAAATGACGATTATTAATTAGATAAAATGTTAATAATAAATGTTTACTGTATTATTGTGAATTTTTTGAACTTCACCAACTAGTTTCATCTTATTTAATATAATGTTTTATATTACTTCCAGAACAATAAATATATTATAATAATCATATTTAAATCGAATTTAGCTAGAATGACACTTTTATGACCAACCATGATAGTGGTATGGGAAAATAAAAAATCAATATTCATAGAGATAACCAAAAAACATAACTTGGAAATAGTTTTGTTTCATTCTTTTTCAGAATAATTGAAATTAAAAGGATTTGAAATATTACATTTGGAACACAATAGTAAATTATAAGAAATATTCTCAATTTACCCTGAATTATGGATTAATTAGATGAGAATAAATCATAAATACAAAATAAATTAAGTGCGGTGTTTGGATAAAATTAGCTCTAGAATGTCACTTCCATAAGAGATCGATAAAGAGATTGGAATTGGTATTTTTGTGATACTAGAAGCACATTAACTTTGGTAGAGTGATGAGGAGATTTTTTAGATGATAATTGATGATATTATAGGCTTTGTAGCCTTAATGGTGAGGTGAGGGGTGGTATTAAAACATGAGGATATGTGGATTTCGCTGATTAACATAATGATTATTTTATATATAAAGCCAATGACATTAACGATTCATTATATTAAAATAACCTGTTTAATAAATAATGTTTCTTACGATTTATTGTTTATAAAAATTCATCAAAAAACCATTAAATGTTTTATTTATTAGGTATAATTTTATTTTACGCATTAACATTATACCTTGTGATTATTTTCCTTAAACTGCATGGAATTTATTTAACCATTATAAATTTTTTATACTTAAAAATGATATTGACAATAAAATAAAATTCATACCACATCATTACAAAAAATTAATTTATTTACCAAATTAAATTATAATAATTTGTTGATTTTGATTCAATATTAATCCCATATACACAATCAAAATGAGGGCTTTCAATAAATATAGTTTCCAAAAATAATATATTTATATATATAATATCAATGTGAAATTTATTCCATTTATCATCATCGGATTTATTGATGTATAATTAAACATATTATAAATTAAAAAATAAATTAATATTTAATATGAATATATAATAATATTAGATGAATGATTAGTTTTCAACTAATAATTAGTTGTTAACACAATTCATCAAAAATAGAAATTATTATAAAAATAGAAAATATTCCCTCTATTATAATTTTGATATTCTGATATCCAAAATTAAGTAATGTTTTTTTGATAATAAACATATCTAATTGACTAAATTGTGTTGTAAAAAAGGTGCACCATCAACAGGAAGAATTTTTTTTTCTTTTTTTACAATATTGTTTATTATGATTAAAATTCAATTAATTCTTATCATAAAAATGATAAACAATTTAGACGAACTTAACAAAATTTATTGGATAAAAAATATAAATTTCAATACGTATTTCACTCATAATTATTAATTTAATTTATTGACATAATATTTCATTATGGGAATAATTTTTTTAAATAAAAACACATCCTTTATATTTAATAGGATTTAATTTTAATTTCTATTTAATTAGAAACTATTGAATCTAGATGATAAATATGTATAGAAATAATATTTATAATTTAATTATTCACATTCATTCCTTTCATTCCAATGGATTGTTGAGAGCTATCACATTTAAATAATAATTTTTAGGGGGTTGGTTTTACTTTATGTGGTATATCTGGAATGATATTGAGCATGGTGTCTATTTTTGATATAAACTAGGTTTCTCAAAACCATAAGATATATTATTGTGAATTTGGAGTGAAATAATGAATTCGTATTCATATGTTCTAAATGGAAATGAGATTGTTGGAATCTCTACCATTGGATTATTATTTTACCATTATTACTACTTCTTGTAGGATGTAATGAAAAATAATAATTATTATAGAATGGAAAATAGACAGTCTCAATTAGTTGAGTCATTTTATTTGAGAAACAATTGATAAAAAATTGAAGGGAGGTATTATTACTAGGTTGTTCCTTGTTAAATACCATTTTTATCTAAAACAAGTGAATCTCGAATGACATTGCATAAGAGATATGTTCAAGTTAGTGTAGATTTCTACTCAGACTATGATAGATGTACCACCCATTAGAAATATCACTATCTCACGCCTTTCCTGTTGGGAATTTTTGTGTGTAATAAGGAGTTACAGGTCTATTACTTATAGTAAATTTTTATTTTTAAGTTAAAAGTTTATTATATTTGTTATATTTTAATAATTATCTATAATAATGATATGTATGTTTAATTTAGATGATTCTAAATAAGTTTCGTAGACTCAAATGAAACATAATCATATTTTAGTATAAAATATACACAATTTTATAATAAAATAAATTTTTTATAATAATGTTTTTAAATCATAAATACATTTAATACACTCTAACCTAAATATAAATTATAAACTAATATAAAATTTACTCAATTTTTTTTTTAAATTTTCTAAATTTTAAATCCTTCTTAAAAAAATTATTTTATAATTATTTTTATATTAAAAAACTAATATTATAAAATTTAGGTAATTATTATGTATATTGAAACATTATATTAAAAATTATATTTTAAAAATTAGTTTATGGTAAATTTATGAGAATATTATAAAATACATTATTTTATCATGAATATTAAGAAATACATTTTTTAGTTTTAAAAATATTTTATTTAATCATATTTATTTCATAATGATGGAATAATTAATCAAACAAAATCCGAGACATCATTATTTATTTTATTATGATTATATATTTTATTATATTTTAATCATTTTAAAAAAACTATATGTTATATTCCATTGTTTAAAAACAAAAAAGTGGATTTTTTTAAAAACATTACTTTGTGGATTCTTTACTCTTCAATGATAATATAATTATAATTTTTTTTCTATTATGGTGGACTAAAAAACAAAAAACATTTATGCATATGTTAAAAAAATGGATAAAAAATGTGGCTAAGAAATCTGTTTTACATTTTTCAGAACATTATTTTCCAGGATCTATATTAGTAAATTTTATACATTTTTTCACTTTTTCTATACATACCATACCATTTCTCCATTTCTATTCACTAAAAAACCTACATTTTCAATTTTATTGGGATCATTCCTCCCAATGAGTCCCCTTATGGTGTCCTCAATCCACATTGATCCATACCAATGTTTATAGAACAACTCTTCATGGTAAGGAAAATCTCTGCTTCATTTTTTCATTCATGTTCTATATTCACGTGGTATGTATTCTAATATTAATACTATTTTATTTTTTCTACATTTTACTATCCAATTACATTATTGATTTTCTATTATTAACAGGGGACCTTTGTTCTCACTTATTTTATCATTTTCTAAAATAATGTTTATTCCAGTCATGAAATTGAATTTACATTTCAAATATCCCTTTTATATGTTAAATTATATTATATATTTTATTTTAATAACAAAAAATAATTTAAATTTAGTGTTAATTCGAATTGATGACTATTTTATTGGGTGGATTATATGAATTGAAAACAAAATTTCCATTCAGGGATGAAAATTGATGTTATGGTCTTATTTTCATGGACTTTTGTACACCATTATTTTAATAAGAATCCTACTCACTATTATCAACATGTTTCTTATGAAATTAATTATTATAATCTACATGGATCACATTAGTCAATACATATAAATGGGGAAACCGGGTTGTACTCTTATAAATTTTGAAATGTATTTAATCCCAATAGATGTCATGTTTTCTGATACCATGATGAATAACCATAGTAATTTTCATTTCTGAATAATTAGTGATAAAACATGTTGATATGATTAAGAATGTATCATTTAAATATTGTATACACATTTCCATGTTATTATTCATTTTCATAATTTTATATTATGTATCTTGTTAATACCATATTTTTATTCTTCGTGTTCTTACTGATATGTCTCATGATAACATCATGTTTTCCTCCATAGCATATTCCCATACAAGGACACATTCTCACCTTATTCCATTAATTTATGTCCCCAATCCATGATATGCAAAAAATTAAATATAGGTTTAACCCATTAAGATTTATTTTTAGTATTTTTATTTATATGATTAATGTTTTCATGTATTATGTACCATATTTTTTTAAAATTAGATTTAAATATTATTATTTTAATACCATGTAATGAAATATTATAAAATAATAAAGGATAATTACAGAATATTGATGTCAAAGAAAATTTTATAAGCATTTTTTACATGATTATTTGTTTTCATATTTATCACATAGAAATATACGGGTGGTGACATATCAAATGATTTGTTTTTTTGTAGACATTATAAGTATATTAAATTCTCTTAGATATATATTGTGATGATGATGGTAAACCTTTATTTTATAGGGTGTTTTACAACTTATTATAATATTTCATTTTATGTGATGTTAAATAATCCTTGTACAACAATGAAAAAGTATAAGAATATTTACAACACTATTGTATATTGATGTTACGGTCTTTTGTTAGCACATACATTTTATGACAATATATGTCACTTTCTCAGGGATATATGTTCTATGGGGATATAGAAGACATTGGTCAGTATGTTGGTCATGTCACATGTTTAGATAAATCTATTGAAGGGGGTGTTATATTTAAAGACTTATATTTACATAGGATATCCAAAATTGTCACACCCGGGTTTTCATGTATTTGTTTCTGTCTGGTCAATTAAAAATCTTGATCCCCTTCATGGGTATTTAGTGAGATTAATGTTGAGTTTTTGTTTTTAATATATTTATAATAAACCTAATTTGGGTTCCCCTTTTCTTGTTTATGATTTTTTGAAGAAAGGGTGGTTAATTCATGATTTGGGCCAACTGTGAGCTCATTTGCAGTTTTAAAAACAGAATTTGTTACTTTTATAAGTCCATTTTTTTCATCATTTTTCACCAATTCCACTTCAAACTTGTCCTATACTGACATATTAAAACTTCCATATCCTTTTGGACCCCATATAAATTAATAAAAATGGTTAATTAGGGTTACTTATTTAGGCATTTGGCCGGCCCATGGGCCGATTTCTTGTTTTAAAATCAAATAATTTGTTTCTTTTATGTCTTTTTCATTTTTTACCATTTTCGGTGATTTAACCTCCCACCCGAAGCCCATATCCCTATCCTCACCCCCAATATCTGTTTTACCTCTTTGGAGCTCATAATAGTTGCGTATTAGGGAGAAGTTTCTCCGGATACCTCAAATCATCCTGAATTGACAAGGTAAATTTTATCATTCATAAATCAATCAATTCGTACTCTTTTGTCCACCAATCATCTTTACCTGGTTCATCCAAACCTTAGGAGGCTCTAAAAAATGTTTCAAGCCATTCCATTTTTTTCTAGGGTTGCAGATCTAAAGGAAGACGAAGAGTTTTCTAGGGTGAAAGGTGAGATTCCTTATCCTTTCTCCATCCTCTTCCCCCTCCTTTCATTATTTATTGGATTTATGTTGTCCCATATTATTGATCGACATAGGGTTTTGTTATACCATGTTATTTAATGGGTTTTCTATTTTTTAGGTCTGGTCTTTATAGTTTTAAGGTGTATAAACCCACGACGTGTGATTTCGGGTGTGCGTTTCAATTACGCCCAGGATTTGAGGTAGGATATCCTTTTCACATGCCTTTATCATTCATGTTTCATCATTTTAATATTTTCTTAAACTTATACAAATGTTTTTTTTGTTTTTAAGCCTTTGGATAATTTTCTTGGTGTGCAATGTGGTTTTTTAATCATTTTTTTGTGAAAGGTAGTGTTGTTTTGTCATGAAAGTGCTCAACAAGTGTTTGTTTAAATGTTCCGCTATCTTTTGCAAATATTTTGTGAGGTTTATAATCTGTTTTATAGTAATTTTAATATGTTAAAGTATCTTGAATGAAAATATGGCATTAAATTGGTGTTTTATTCCTTTTCACATACTTAAAATAAATTGTTTTGTTTAAAATCGGCATTTCATGTGTTCAATAAATTGCCCGGTTGGCTTTTATGTGTGATGTTTGATTTAAAAGGTATTTTTGTTTGGATTTATAAATGAATTTTAAGATTTATAAATGCTAATATTGGGTCCTTATATGGATTTACAATTAGGATTTGGTTTTACAATCAAGTGGGTTTTGGTTTACAACATATTTTGGCCTGAGTTGCCCGAAAATGGACCGTTTCACATCTTTATGAAAATGGTTGTGTTTTGAATATGTAACCTGATTATTATAAGTGATTGATGAATGTGGTATTTTTCTGTAAATTGTGTTTATACACATCCTTAATAAAATTAAAATTCATACCTTTGTCAAACGTTAGTTTTGAGAAAATGTTTAAAGGCTCGTTTGGCATTTCCTAAAAATAAAGGAGTGTTTTACTTGTATATACTAAGTTGTGCAATTTGGATTGTTTTATGGTTCCTGAAATGATTTTATTAAATTTTTTTAGGGATTCCAAATATGATTTGGTATGGTTTTTATGTGTTTTTATAATTGAAAGAGTGTTTTTGAATTATTTTTATGTGCAAAGCCTCAATACACTTAATGAAATTGTTTTACAAAAATTTTTAGTGGTTTGTTGATTCGTGTAAGAAATGTGAAGAATTTTTATGGGATGTTTGTGTTTTTATGGTTTGGGAATGGAATTTGGATGTAAAATGTGTATTTGATAATATGTTTAACTTGATTTAGCACTAAATGGAATCACGAGTATCTAGGTGGGCGGACGTGTACTAGTATGCTAGTGATTTCGTGGGGTTTGGCCCCTATTTCATGTAGCAAGTTTGACGATGACAACACTAACTAAACTATGATGATGGTGATGTTGGGGGACCACTAGTTTATGGGTATTCTCCCTACGAGTGTCTCGTGTGCACGATAATGGATATTTACTATGGTTACTTTCACAGAGATTCGAGGTACCTAGGGCTCACAACTAACTAGTGCCTAGGGGTGTTCCCGTGACTTATGCTCATTGGTTATTTTGTACTCACCGTCAGCATACGGTGTATTTTGTTGGTAAATTCAATAGTGTGTGTGATTTATTTAAAAGTGTATATTCTTTAAAACAACCCTCTTGAAATCTATTTTCATTTCGAAGTTGCACCACTTTGAAATTTTTTTACTATCATTATTGTTTATAAATCATGCACGTTTTTGTTTGATATTTATTATAGCATGGAACCTCATTTGAAAAACATACTTTTATATCTTGTATTTAAAACTATAAATTGATGTTTCTTTTATTTTAAACTAAGTGCATTAGGAATAGAATATCGGGTTATCCTACTGAATTTTAATACTCACGCCTATAACCTTGTTCTGTTTTTCGCCCTTGTGATGGTTTCAGTTTGAGTTTGATTACCTTGGGCGACGTGTGATCATTATGTTGGATAGTGACCAGCGCTATCACATGGAGTTAGTTGGTTACTGGTTTTGGTCAATTGAGTTGTTGTTTTAGTCGTACTTTCAGTTTCTTGTACAAATAATGTTCAGTTCATTTTTTTTATAAATGTATTTTGGGGCTGTCCATTTCATTCCGTTGTTTGTTTGATTGTTTATATATGGGAGAAATGATTCCCTTGTGTACTATATTGATGCCCTTGGTTCTTGTCGTCATCCCAGGAGGATCGGAAACGCCTCTTGGGACTTGTCGTGGGCTGTCCTGGGTGACCAGTTCAGGGTCGACCCAGACTGGTTCGTGACAAAATGGTATCAGAGGGGGTCAGATCTTAGCAGACCGTTCTTTTAGAGTGCCCTTGTTATTTGGGGGATGTCAGGTAGATGGAGTAGTACTTTTGGTACATGACTGGTATTTTCGGTAAGAGCGGCATGAACTCTTTCTCGTTCTACTCCTAGGGTTTGCATGGGAAGTTTGTTTTTATTAGTTTCCTTTATTCTTGTTGATTTTTTGTTGTTGGGATATGACAAGGGGAGTCTTACAAACGGCCTCCGTGAGCTCTCAAGGCCTTGCAAGACATGTGGATCTTGGTCATTATCCTAATAATTATCTCTGTGTTCATGTTGGGTTGACAAATGGCCGCCAACCACAGGGTCAAGTCACCCACCGACACTAGTTCCCTTTTGTGGGTTTCTTAGTCCTTTCTTGAATTCTGAATTTTTATTTTGAAAATATTGATGTGAGAATTATGGAAATGGGTTTCAAAGGAAGTATTGGATTTTGAAAAGTGGAAAAAATGGGTTTTCAGAAATTAAATATAATAATGGTTTTGGAAGGTTTTGTTTTTGTGAAAAATAATTGGGAGGAAGTGGAACTGATTTAATAGGATTGGATTTTCCCTAATCTAATCTTGTGGTTTGTTGAAAAAAACTGTTTTGAAAGTGTGAATCATTTTAATGTAATTCTAAAACTGTGTGTTAAATGTGGCATTTCTGGATCTTTAAAAGTGTTTGAATCTAATGAATTGGTTTTGGAAATTTGGTTTTGAGTGGCTGGTGTTTTTCTGAAAAGGGGGTTTTGGCCTTTGTGGTTGTCAGATTATGAAAAGAGACCTTGTTAATTTTTTTTAAAATGGGAATGAGATTTTTGGAATAGAATGGTTGTTTTTTAAGTTATATCAAATGAAATGGATTTTTTTAATCAAATGTTTCTTTAGGAATTGTGGTTTGTTTTGTGAAATATGAAAAGGGTTTTTGACTTGGTGGTTGGTGTTCTTTTTGAAGGTACATGATTTTTGGAATGATGTTGTTTTTTAGCCTTTGGTGTTTTCATGGGTGCTCACATGAAAGATTTTATTGATATCTGGAAGGATGGCCAATATGGTATGGTGGTTGGGTGCCTGGGTTGGCATGGAAATGTGTATGTGGGTGAGACTTGATGAAACACCATTGGTGAATGTGGAAACCCACCAAGTTAGTTTGTATTTCAGAATTGTTTTGAGCTGAAAAATTGTGGCCTTTTTTTAAACCAATGGTTATGTGGATTGATTTTTCTATGTCTTAGATGTGTTTTTTATTCAGTAAGCTTATTTTTGATCTAGAAGTCATACTATTATTGTATATTGAGATGAGATCTTGTTGGTGGCTCGGTTTTGGAGTAATTTTCATTGGGTTTCTAAAGATGTGTTTGATGTTCTGATGTGGCCATGGATAGTGCTCCGTTGGAAATATTTCCTTTTGATCAACCTAAGGGTTCATTTAAAATGTTAAATCCACCTCTCTGGATGATTCCTCAACATATTTGTTGGAATAGAGAGCTATTTCTGATTGATTAAAAGTGATTTTAGGTCGTGATAATTATTTTGGACATAGCAGTTGTGTTCCGTGATGTTGATGTGTTTTGTCGTATTCTTTGTCTATTCTGCCTCTCGTTTGGAGTGAGACATAATTTTGATACGAATATATGAGTTCCAATTTAGATGAAGGTGTTCTGTTGGGCTTGTGAGTTTATTTCTCAGCGGTGTAATCATTAGAACCCTGATTGTGGTGCAACAGATGCTTCAAGAATCAGGGATCCAGCCATAGGCCTCGGAGTGAAGCTTTTCACGCAGTCAGGAAATATCCAGAGATGAGGGGAGCTTAACCAGGCTCCTGCCTCCACCATTGTGGTGTGGTAGTTTCTATGTCTCTATTGTGGTTCATCATTTCTGTGAATTTCCATTTTTCACAACAAGCGTGGTGGACTTAACCCTCACACTCTGTCTATGGTTATGCCTTCATGGATGCGGTTTTTCGATCAATGTGCCTGTGTG
Source organism: Viscum album (assembly GCA_963277665.1). Classification (NCBI taxonomy): domain Eukaryota; kingdom Viridiplantae; phylum Streptophyta; class Magnoliopsida; order Santalales; family Viscaceae; genus Viscum; species Viscum album. The sequence goes on along the minus strand of OY728122.1, from coordinate 901,770,995 downwards.
GACCGACTATGAAAATTGGGTGTGGCCTTGGTGTTACATGTTCTTAGGTAGAGTGTTTTGGTAGTTACTTTATTTCTTTTGTAGTTTCAATGGCCTAATTATTGGGTCCCCTTCCCTCCCCTCCCTGAGTGGTGGGGGTCCAGATATATGCTGAATGTCTTGGCCCAGTTCTTGTCCCCTCCATTCAGTGGTTGTTGGTTTAGATGTCCAGATTTTAACCCTATTAACATGGGGTTGTAGGTTGTTGTGGGAGAGTTTTGGTAGCCCTATGTAGGTGAGTCCCAATTATAGTTAATTTTGAATACTTTTTTTTTCATTTCTAGTTGGTCTCTAATGGTCGGGAGACCTACTACGGTTCTCGAAGATCGTTCCTTTAGGATTTGTCGAATGATAGTTGTGATTTAATGGTTGGGATCACATTCATGCCGCCACCCAAAATCATTGGATTTTTTGAGTGAACTATGGTGTGGGTTATCATTGGGTTCATTGGTAGAAGGACCAACAATCTAGTCCGTGTCTTGGTTGTGGAGGTGGTGGCTTCATCTTTCCGTAGATTCTCCGGAAGTGGTTTTGAGTTGGGGTTTCTGTTGGGAAAGAGTATTAGGTTGCAGTGTTGATGATAGATATTTCCTTATCTTCAGAGGTTGGATTATGTTTTTAATGAATCCTTAGGTTTTGTTTTTCAGCTGGCAAGTGTCATGGCTTTCTGGGGGAGGAAATGTTAAATGGTGCGAAGAATTTTCACACCCAGTTTTTCATGTCTTTGTTTCGATCCGGTCCATTAAAAATACCAATCCTTTTAGGGGTATTTAATGAGATGAATGTTGAGTTTTTATTTTTAATATATGTCTATTCAACCTAATTTGGGTTCCACATTTTTGTTTAAGAGTTTTTGAAGAAAGGTTGGTTACTTCATGATTTGGGCCAACTGTAAGCTCATTTGCCGTTTTAAAAACCAAATTTGTTTCTTTTATAAGTCCATTGTATTCATAATTTTTCACCAATTACACTTTAAACATGTACTATAATGACATAGTAAAACCTCCATATCCTTTTGTACCCCATAGAAAATAATAATCATGGTGAATTGGGGTTACTTATTTAGGCATTGGGCCAGCCCATGGGCCCATTTCCATTTATAAAAAAAATAATTTATTTCTTTTATATCATTTTCTTTTTTAATATTTTTTGGTGATTCCATCTCCCACAAGAAGACATTATCCCTATACTAACCCCCAATATCGGTTTTACCTATTTGGAGCTCAGAATAGTCTCGGATTAGGGAGACAATTCTCAGGATACCTCAAATCGTCCAGAATTTACAAGGTAAATTGTATCAATCATAAATCAATAAATTCGTACTCTTTTGGCCAACAATCTTTTTTCCCTGGTTCATCCAGACCTTAGGAGTCTCTCTAAGAAGTTTCACGCCATTAAATTCTTTCTAGAGTTGCAGATCTAATGGAAGACAAAGAGTTCTCTAGGGTGAAAGGTGAGATTCCTTCTCCTTTCTCCTTCCTCTTCCCCCTCCTTTCATTATTTCCTGGATTTATATTGTACCATAGTATTGAGAGACCTAGAATTTTGTTATAAAATGTTTTTTTGATGGCTTTCCTGTTCTTTTAGGCCTGTCCTTTATAGTTTTAGGGTTTATAAACCCACGACGGGTGATTTCGGGTGTGCGATTCAATTACACCAAGGATTTGTGGTAGGATATACTTTGCACATTCCTTTATCATTCAAGTTTCATCATTTTAATATTTTCATAAACTGATATAAATGTTTTTTTTATGTTTTTAAGCCTTTGGATAATTTTCTTGGTGTGCAAAGTTGTTGTTTAATCATTGTTTTGTGAAAGGTAGTGTTGTTTTGTCATGAAAGTGCTCAACAAGTGTTTGTTTAAATGTTCTGTTACCTTTTGAAAATATTTTTTGAGGTTTATAATCTGGTTTATGGTATTTTTAATATGATACAATATCTTGAATTAAAATATGGCATTAAATTGGTGTTTTATTCCTTTTCGCATACTTAAAATAAATTTTTTTGTTTAAAAAGGGTATGTCATGTGTTCGGTAAATTGCCCGGTTGGCTTTTATGTGTGATGTGTGATTTAAAAGTTAATTGTTTGGATTTATAAATGTATTTTAAGAATGATAAATTCTAATTTTGGGTCCTTATATGGATTTCCAATTTGGATTTGGTTTTAAAAACAACTGGGTTTTGGTTTACAACATATTTTGGCCCGAGTTGCCTAAAAATGGACCGTTTCACATCTTTATAAAAATGGTTGTGTTTTGAATATGTAACATGAGTATTATAAGAGATTTATGGATGTGGTTTTCTGCTTTAAATGGTGTTTATACACATCCTTAATAAAATTAAAATGCATACCTTCATCAAATGTTAGTTTTGAGAAAATGTTTAAATGCCCATTTGGCATTTCCTAAAAATGAATGAGTGTTTTACTTGTATATACTAGGTTGTGCAATTTGGATTATTTTCTGGTTCATGAAATTATTTTATTAAATGTTTTTAGGGCTGAAAAATATTATTTGGTATGGTTTTGATGTGTGTTTATAATTTAAAGAGTGTTTTTGAATGAATTTTTTTTTTGCAAAGCCTCAATACTCTTCATGAAATTGTTTTACGAAAATATTTAGCTGTTTTTTGATTCATGTATGAAATGTGAAGAATGTTTATGGGATGTTTGTGTTTATATGGTTTGAAATGGAATTTGGATGTGAAATAAGTATTTTATAATATGTTTAACTTGATTTAGCACTAAAGGGAATCTCGGGTATCTAGGTGGGCGGACCTGTACTAGTATGCTAGTGATTCCGTGGGGTTTGGCCCCTATTTCACGTAGTATGTTTGACGATGAAAACACTAACTAAACTATGGGGATGATGATGTTTTGGGACCACTAGGTTATGGGTATGCTCCCTACTAGTGGCTCATGTTAACGAGAATGGATATTTACTATGGTTACATTCACCGAGATACGAGGTACCTAGGGCTCACAACTCACTAGTACCTATGGGTGTTCTCGTGACTTGTTCTCATTGGTTATTTTGTACTCACTATCAGCATACGGTTTGTTTGGTTAGTAAATTAATTAGTGTGTGTGATTTATTTAAAAGTTTATATTATTTAAAACAACCCTCTTGAAAACTATTTTCATTTCGAAGTTGCACCACTTTGAAAAATTGTTACTAGCATTATTGTTTATAAAACATGCATGTTTTTGTTTGATAATTATTATAGCACGAGACCTCATTTGAAAAACATACTTTTATATCTTGTATTTAAAACTATAAATTGATGTTTATTTTATTTTAAAGGAATTTCATTGGGAATAGAATATCGGGCTAACCTGCTGAATTTTAATACCCACACCTATAGTCTTCTTTTGTTTTTAGCCCTTGTGCAGGTTTCAGCTTGAGTTTCCTCAACTTGGGCGACGTGTGATCATTGTGTTGGATAGTGACCAGTGATGTCACATGGAGTTTGTTGGTTACCGATTTTGGTCAGTTGAGTTGTTGGTTTAGTCGTACTTTCAGTTTCTTGTGAAAATAATGTTCAGTTCATTTTTTTATATAAATGTATTTTGGGGATGTCCATTTCGTTCCGTTGTTTGTTTGATTGTTTATATATGTGATAAATCGTTCCCTTTTTTACTCTATTGATGCCATTGGAGATTTTCACCATCCCAGGAGGATCTGAAATGCCTCTCGGGTCTTGTCGAGGGCTGGCCTAGGTGACCGGTTCAGGGTCGACTCAGACTGGTTCATGACAAAAATTATGGAATGTATCACATGCATGTGGAACTCACATCATGATGGATGTTTTAAGTGGATTATAGATGTTTATTATATCATTTTTCAAAATTATCTATAGAATGTCTCAAAATTATTAAATAAGGATTTGTACTTATGTGATTTATTTATTAATTTATATACCATTTTTCTCTAATGGAATGAATTTTTATATCCTCTGTACTGAATTTAAGGGTCATTGGTACTATCATATTATGTCTTGTACTCACACACTACATGTTCTTTTATTTATCATATGTAATTCATGACTAAAGATCTATTGATTATAAATGTCCCTATAGATTTTCGTTGGGAAAATAGAGTATTAATGAATAATAATTATGGTATTGTGTTTGAAAAGGATGACTGAGTATGAATTTTAATATTTTATATCCAATACCTCTAGTCTTTTGTTTTGTTTTGTTTTTTATCTCATCTATAATATCATAGTTTTTATTTTCCCTATGTTTATTTATTATTTTTATTATTTATGTTTTATATGACATGATATTGCCGGAATAGTGTCCATATTGATTTACATAGACCCTTGGTGTTAGTCACCAATCTATTGTATATGGGGAGGTCTGCATAAGGGCTTGCGGTACACAGAATCAGATATGATTTAGTGTGTTTGAGTGATAAAAAATGGTATTAGAGAATAATGATTTACAAAATTTAATTTATAATTATTTTTATTTATAATAGGATAGAAATTATTTTGGATTTATAGGACCCCAATAATGTGAGATAGATATTTTCCAAATTGACACTATAGAGTTGACCTATGAGATTTGATAAAGATAGTAATTTTTATGTTTGATTTTCCCATTATTAAATTCACTGCGGGTGCTTCACATGATGTTTGTTTTTTGTTTTATTGTATTTTTTGGGGTTTTATGCATCATGATAGAATATAGGTTTGTTCATCATATCATACAATTTCATTCAGTTCATGGCGTCTATCAAAATCGATGTTCGTTTAAATTATGATTTTTTTCGTTGGATAATTATTTATTGAACACATTAACTAAGATTTTTTATTTATTTTAGGATTATGTATATTTGAATGTTACTATATTGAATGTACTAGATTATTGATTAGTTTATTGGGTATATCTTATGGGATTATTTCTTAATCCTATGAAAAATACCTTAGGTTGGACCTTGTTGTCAACCCTTTTGTGTGCTTGTGAGATTTTCAATATTTGTTATGATTTTGGACTTCTATAAGGTTGTACTATTAAAAAAATATAGGTAATTTTCAAGATTAATATGTTTTTAGACTATTATAACAATAATATCCACATATTATAATCCATTTCAAGTTTATGTTCTTAACTCTATTTTGTGAAAATTTAAAAAAATCAAAAAAAATTATAAATACACAAGAATTTTGGCCCGCTTTAAGGTTGTTTCAGTTCTAAAACCCAATATATGGGTATTAGGATCATAAAATTGGATAAATAATGCTTTAGTTTTATTATGAGTGGTTAAATGTGTGTATGTTATATTTTTTATGGGTTATGTAAGGGTAATGAGACTTTTGAATATATATCTTTTTGGAATGTATATTTTTTTCTAAGGATGTGTATTAAAAACTCTTATGTTCATCTGATACGTTTTATATAGTCATTTAATGGGTTATGTAATTATATTAGTCCTTATAATGGAGTAAGGGAACCATAAAGTTTAATATGTATAAACTAGGAGATTCATGAATGGTGCAATGTAGATAAACACTATATAATTCTAGTACATGATTTCGATGCGTAATATAAGTGAACATGTGGTTTTATCTACTTATTTAAATGTATTTTTGATCCATGAGAGGTAAATGTTGTGTCATCAATGATTAATTAAGGGTATTTTGGTATCTTTAAGAGAAAAATATGTGTTTTTATTTGGAAAATATAAATTACCCTTATTATACACCCCTTAAGTTGAAAAAAATCATTTTTATATCTTTTTTCATTATTATTTTCAATAACACATTATAATTATTTTATATGATTTAAATAATGGAAATTGAATATTTTTAATAGTTTATTATTTGTAAACACCATTATCATGGATTATAAACATTATATATTCAGTATTTATTAGAGAGAAAATTTTAAATTTGAATTTAATTTATTAGGGTTAATTTTGTATACAATACAATGTTTTCCCTCTATAGATGATAAAAAAAGTTTCCTTAGCTTTTGATATCATCTTCAGTTTGATATGTCATTAAATTAAGTTTATATGATTTTTAATGTTTTATTAATTTGAACTAGTTTCTTCATCATGGATCTTGGTGTGTTAGAAACCATTCCCACTCTCTTAAATTATTGTTTCACTATTATAATGGTAATATTTCATTAGGTTTTTTCCATATCAAATTAATATTCATTTTCATAGTATTTTGAGAGAAATTTGACAAAAATATGTCAAATTATAATAATTAATTAATGAGAATAATAGTAAACATTTACCTAGATGGTAAAAAAAGATATAATTGTATAACATGTGAAATTATAATTATTATTTTATATAGAAACTAGTAAGGAAATTCTATAGAATAAATATATAACTTAGAAATTATAATTTACAGTGAAAATAGAATCCCAAGATGAATTGATATTATTCTATATAAAATAATCTATAAATATCAAAAAGTATAACAGGAAATTGTCATGGTGATTCTAGAATATTCAGGAGAGACAATAAATTACAACAAGTGTCTTTTAATTATATTTTAACAATATATCAATAATTGGTTCACATAATTCATGGAATTAGTTTAATATAAAAATTACCTTGATATGATTTAGATTTTTTTACTTGATTAATGATGGGGTTCATCATATATGAGCATGAGTCGGGAATCCCATTACATAAAAATTTGTTTTATTTAGGATATTATCATGATTTTCTGATTGTTTGTGTAACCATAAGGAACCGATCTCTTTTTTATTACATTATATTTGTGGTATTATAAATAAACTATTATTCATAATTTTTTGAATAAGTATTTGATAAAGATGATATTGTTCGATTTGACATGATTTTTGATCATCCATCTGCATCATTGATTGGATATGTTAGTCATTTATTATATATTACTCAGTGTGAAGGTTACACATATTTATAAAATCATCTGTGATTGATTTCATAGACTGTGGTAATGATTCACATTTTCAAACCCATAGGATAGTATGTGTCACATTTCTAGCTCTATCTATTCATAGTGGGTGTTAAAACGTTTTTTATTATGTCTGATGTGTCATATTCATATTAATATCTATTAAGGATATGTGATAAATACTTGGGTCACCATGTCCATGGGAAATACTATGAGATATGTAGTGTCACTTGATTTTTTTCCCAATGAGAGGGTTGTGTGGGGATATTTTTCATGTATATTTGGGCATGGTATTGATTCATATAGAACTAGTCTCTATGGGAATACTATATTTTTTGTACTCATGTGATAGATTTTTGTTTATTTATTCCCTATTTTATATTCATGCAATAAACTTGTTTGTCTTATGATTTAATTTTAATTGTTATTTATGGGGAACTAATAAGTATTTTACTCAAAATATAATAAGTAATTTTAGTGCGCTGTTAAACATATTTACAAGGGATCTTATGAAGGGAATGCTTCCAATGGTTGAAATTTGAGAATACAGAGTAGGTGGAATATGGTGGTGGAAGATATTCTTTATATGGGATGTATGGTGTATAATTTATTTAATTCATTAACTTATTACCATTTAATTTTCTTGTTCCTTATTGTATCCAGTATTTCATGGTTTATTCTTTAATGTCACTTTGATTATCTATTATAAGATTTATTATTTATTTGATCTATGAGATGATATTGAGGGTATAACCACCACATTGAAAAACAGAGAACATTACAATAAGTATGAAAACTACAGTGTGTGGGGGATGTGTTAAATTGTAATCCGTCACTCCATATAGGGTATTTTGGTTCAATTTAGTCTATTATATTTTTTGTAGTAAAAATTAAGATTGAATCATTATGAAGAATTGGATACTCACATCTAGGACATTTTTTATGATATAATCTCTTGAAATATTGCCTTAAGAAAAATAATAGTGACAATAGGAATTTTATTCATGAGATAGGATTCAAAGATGATAAATGAGGTATACAATCCTGGGAAATTGGATGATGTGGCTAGACATGTTTTGGAATATGTATTTTTAATTCTAAATTGATGCTATGGGTAGTTTTTGGATATATACCATAAATTTTCATTATAATAAGGTCACTATTCGAGTTTCAATCATATTAAATTGAAACATTTTGAAAGAGAATTTAGTAAGGGTTCTAAATCACATTAAGCAATCGTTTTTTGAAACAATCCTAGATCCTCAGCCCCCATATCTCATGAAAAAAACACTAACATTAAATTTATTGTTTTTATTAAAATAAACAAGATCCTATTTTCACCCATTAATTCATAAAACACAAAAATAAAATATTATAACTCATACTCACCCAATTTAAATTTGGTTTATAGTTTTATAAATCTTTTAAAATAATCTAATAACGTGGAAGCAATGAAAATAATACATAATTATTGATATCATTTCTCAAAAATATCATAATATTTAGTTTCTATATTATTCATTAAATAATTAATACCATTTTTCACAACATAGGTAAATACTAACGTAATTAAGGTGACATAAAATGAATTGTAAGGATATACATAAGCATTATTAGTTAATTTTTTTCAATATGCATATGTTTAGAAAAACAATTTAAATTATCAAAAAGAATGATCCAAAGATATGAGAAATCATAAAATTCAAAACATTGATCATCAATCATAAAACAAATAATAAATCATTAATAATGAATGAATCATATGATTCCCAAATCATGTTCAATTTTATGTCAATCTTTGTCAAAGGAATCATTAAAACCCTACTTCTTATGTGATGATGTTTTTTTATTCATGTAACGTAATATTCTTATCCAGTTAAGAAAATTCATATATAAATAGATTATGTAACATCCTAACCCGAACCACAGAGTCCAAGACAAACTGCCGCATAACGTTATGAATGCATCCTCGTATGCCAGAGCCTAACGACTAGCAGTGTCGGTTTATGTTTGATACTAGATATAATATACCCTCTATGCCAAGTCAGTGAGTATGATAATAATTAAAAATAACATAAAAAAGAATAAAATAAATATATTAAATGCAGAAACAAGAGATGACATACAAGTTTAATGAATAAGATCTCCCAAAGTGGAATGATGTCAAGAGTAACGAAATTTAGATGATAAATAAAATAAAAGATGGTTCATCCAGCATCTGCCTTGGTCTTTCATCCAACCAAGTTCCAAGATTCACCAGGTCATCTATTCATCTGAGGGCCATTTCCCTTCACCAAGCCTTTTGTTAAATATACAAATTCGTCGAAATTCATGAGTTGGGGGTGAGTACAAGACATAATAGAACACCACCAATGTATCCTTAACCTAGTGGTCTAAATAAATAAGAATGTGTATCCTAACAATAATAAATGAATGAAACACATAAACATACAATCCAAAACTGAGCGGTAGTTCTCTAACCAAGATACCATAACCCCTAGTCATACCGGCTTCAGCACCAAGTGATAATATAATTGAATGAGTCGTAATAAGTAAACATTCCCATGTATTTAATCCTCATGGGTCCAGCTATAAGTTAACTAGTTTTATATATCCCTAAAAAGGAAAATGTCACCTGGATCATCAAGATGAGTTCAAGTTGTGTACTCCAATCAATAACACCCTCAACATGAAAACATGAAATCCTTGTACATCCACATTTTTTATTGGACCCTCATTGTTATTCTTTTAGTCAAATTTTCACCACAACTATTAAATAAATATGTGATGACATTCCTCCTATCTCAAATACCATTTACATCAACAAGTCATGGTGATACATATATAAGTAAAACACAAAAGTTGTCATAGTATATCAACATGGGTATATATAATAGTACCCAACGACATGTGGTAACAAAAAAATATATTTAAATGATACACTTATATAACTCAGGGTGTCACTATAGTTTCTATGGGAAACACACACTCACATGTGATCACAATCAAGCATGATTAATTTAAATTCCATAATTACAATCATAAAAATATCAATTGTAATCAAGAGCCCCAGAAGGTAAGGAACTTCTTACCTCAAATTTTGGTGAGTCCCCATTTTAGTTCTATTATTTCCAAAGGCTTGAATTCAATTGTTCGAGTTGTTGGCACATCAATGATCAAGGTATGGCTGGGGTTTGTAGAACCAAAAATACAATTTTATTTCAAAAAGATCTAAAATATAATAGGTGATGATATTTTATCTCCCATGGATAATTTTCTTATTTTAACTTAAATTATCACTTATGGTAACAATTTATCATATCTGAATTATTATCAAATGATCAACTAAATTATCACATATGATAACATTTTATATCTTCTCGATAGTTTTCATATTATAGTTATGTAAACAAATGTTTTTTAAAATATCGTTCAATTAAAAAATAGTTATAATATTGAAATTATCATTTAATAATTATAATAATTATTATATGACAAAACACATTATTATTCACATATAATTTTGATAATAATTACCATGTGATAATTACACTAAAATTCATCTTTTGATAATTTCACACAATTTCCCATTGATAATTGTGTTATAATTATTTCCTAACATCCCTAGTAAATTAGCGTGAGATAATTCTGAAAAACTCCCAATGGAAAAAAAATCATGTAAACTTTTTATAAAACATTGAAAATATCATTGGAAATATATCACAATTATGTTTTTATACGATGAAATAACAATTTCATGATAATTGTTTATCGAACATCTATTAATTTTCAAAATTATAATTTTAAAATTTTTTTAATAGTTTTTTACTTAGATAAATCTAGGTTTTATCATTTAATTTAAATTCCACCATTATTTCTTCGTTTTATAATGAAAGAATAAAATATATTAAAAGTAAAACTAATAGAAAAGTCACCTTTCAATATTTAACCTCAAGCATCACATTGGAAAAACCACCAGCAATACCACTACCATCGATCTTCTAACCATCATAGTGTTGAAGGGTTGTTCATAAGGGCATTTTGAGATCATCGAGATCCAATAAGATCAACCAATAAGAAAAAAAAGACCTTCAGTGATCTGAGAACCATAAAAACACACCTAAACTCATTTTGAAACACCAGTTTTCAATCGTTAATTCATTAAAATATAAATTCATAGTTTTTTGATTTCCACATAATAGGGTTTTTCCATTTTATAATCGGATTGAAAATTCATTAAAAAAAGGTTTCAAAACCATCAATATGTTTCATTGGAGGATGTCCCATCGTTGAAAAAGAAGATGTCAAACAAAATTTATTTTCATTGAATTTTATTAGAAACAGATTTATCATTATATTTAAAAGAATAGTTATATAAATTTAATTTTAAATGACATCAAACTCATACTACGTAGAAAAATTGTTCACTACCTAGGGTAATCACACCGTTTCAGACCCAACTATAGTATCATATTTATCATACGTTTCACTGTTTTAGTGATACTAATTACATAATATTCAAAAAATTGATTAAATAATTAATCAAAAGAAAACATGAATTTTTTTGAGTGGGTAATTGATACATCCAACTACTAGAAATATTATACCCTTTTTAGGGTATCTAGATAATTTCATACCTAACTCTGGTCTCAGATTTCAAAAACGATGCATGGTTTTGAATTATTAAATTATCTTTAATAATATTTCTACACATAAAATATCATATTTAATCTTTTTTCTGTATTCATCGAGGATTTTCGGACCAAAAATAAGATGAAAAAACATTGTGATTAACTAAAAAATATTCTATTGATTATTCCATATTGTAAGCCAGTTTTTTTACCCTTCTGCAATGCTATTAAACAAAATCAGTATTTTTCACTGATAACTCATTTTATCCACTCAATAATTTAACATAATTTGGATTTATGATTATTTTAAATATAATTATGTCACAATTTTCCCCATCTATCAACTTATCATCCTTGAGAAGTATGTATAGTCCTTCTTTATCCATTGAGCTCAAACATCAGACTCACTCCCCAATGTCTCTTCCAGGATCTTCCCATGCTGCCACGTAATACAAATTAGTGGTGTCATTTCCCTCCCAATGCCTCCTCACATTGAAACATATTCCATATTGATTCCCCTCACAACATGCATCAATCACGAACCCAACATCCTTACAATCTATGACATGCGTAGGGCTGGGTATGCTCCTCGGAAGTTGTGACATATGGAACTCATCGTACATACCTCAATAGCGGGATGGGAGGCCTATATAGTATACAACTACCATTATCTAATGAGTATTTCCCTTAACATCCTCATAGAAAAATAATTATTAACCCCCGAAATCTAATATTCAACGGTCTAATTTCATCGTTCTATGATAAATTCTTGAAAAGTTTTGTTTAGGGAAGCATAAATATATTGGTAAATAAATTAAAAATATTGATCGAAACTATCCATAAAAAAACATTAAAAAATAAATAATATCCAAAGGGAGTTCTTTAAACCATACATCGTATAGTATCATGTTTTTATCGCCATCAGTTGCTGCTACATGGATTGTAAAGACATTCTCAGCCTTAGATCATTGATCATGTCTGTGACTTTCTTGATTCATTATTGTTAGCAGAGTATTTATTCTATGATGGGATTCTGGATTTGACCACCAACCACCATTATGTGTTGGAAACCCGCTCTTAGATGATAGTTAAGTACAAAACGGCCTGAGGTGTCCTATCCTCTTGCATTATTGGCACTAGATTTAGGGTATTATACGCACAATTCTTTAGAGTCAAAACATCACACTATGAAAAAATTTTGGTTCACCTAAATAAGGAAATGAAGAGATTAAGATTTGTTCCATTGTGAACCAACTATTCTACTACATGATCCAGTGCTTCCTCTTCCGTCCATCGAAATAGGTGTTTAGAAAACTAGTGGGAGATCCACATGTATGAGTAGTGAAAGGAAGTAAAATGTATGTTTTTTTCCAACCTATTAAATAATTTCAATGATAAGGGACTTCCTCATAACTTATGTGTATGAATCAAGGTCCACAAATCAGACCTACTGTCTATGGTTCTATCAAATACCAATTTCAAAATTTTTTAACTTCAGGCCCTCATTACTATCCAAATGTGTTAAAAAATAGAAGATCTCAGTAAATCGTGTGGAGTATGATATTACTATTATTGAACCCTAATGGATCTCTATAAACACATGTTCTTGATCTATGGATATCCAGTGAAGGGAAAACAATCCAAAAATCACGGTCTTGATGGTTACCCAGGTGAGACTATCACGTCATCTAACTTATCTCATAATTCCCCAAAACACCTAGTAGGTCCTTATAGAATGAAGAATGCCAACTTCACCTTCCTGTATGATAGAATTTCCACATGGTCAAAGATACCCAATATTATATCCAACCAATCCTCAACATTATGTGGTTCACCAGTTCCTGGAATGGCCGAGGGATACTAGAGCTGTAAATCATTCATGTAGTCAACCATGGATCTTAGTAGCAACTTACAAGGAACCACTGTTTTCACCACTACAGCTAGTGCGAGGATTTTCTCAAGTGTGACCTGATCAGATTATGGTCCCTCTAAAAATTTTCATGGAGGAATCTTATGAAATATAAAAAGGATTAGGATCCCATAATGTTCTAAAATTTATATGGGATCATCCATGGTTTTCTCAAAACGAGTATACAAGATCAAAAAATGTTTTGTCCTAGGGGCCCCCCTTAACCAAGGGTATATCCCTCCTGTAATAACCACTTTCTTCATCCATGTATGTTAGTCACATTAATTGAATATACACTAACACAACATTATACTCAGTATAAATAATTAAATCCAATAATGATAAAAAAAATATATCCCAACAGATTGTACAAATGAAGCAATTTAGTTAACAAACTACTATGATGCACAATAACATATATATATATATATGGAATGAGAACCTTTATTAAAATTCATGATATATGAACATAAGTGAAATTTCATTAATCACATATAAAATCATGTGTGACCCAAATATTGAATAAACAGTAACAATAGATCATAAATTCCCCAAATTATGGAACTCAGAGGTCCACTATGTAGAGATGGCCAGGAACGGACATACTTCCACTCCCGAGTCCCATATATTCTAGCTCTTGTCTAACCCATCCCAGTCATAGAAAAATAAGAGTAACAAGTTAGTAAAAACATGATCCACTAATACCATTTTGTAGCATCCCATCCCGAACAACTGGGTTCGACCGAAAATGCCTTGTAACCTCATGCACACCTCCTCATATGGAAGAGGCTTCCAAATAAGAGCGAGGGTCTTTGTATGATAATGGAGATACTATACCATCTATTCCATGTCATCAATAAGGATAATACATAAAAATAACAAGATAAATAATAAAATAAATAGGGTAAATGAGGAAATTATAGATGACTACAAGGCGTATAAATAAGAGCTCCTAATGTGGAATGCTAAAATGATTAATGAAATATATATGATAAATAAAATAGTAGAAGGGTCCTCAACTATCTACCATGCTCTGATGCATTACCCAGTTCCAAGTTCCACCTGCTCAACCATTCATCACATAGACCATTCCCTTTTCCATTACTCTCTTGAAATAAACAAGTGAATCGATATGCACGTGTAGGGTGTGAGTAAAAGACACAGTAGAACACCAACAATGCGTCCTTAACACAATTTTATCAAGTATACAAAATTGTACCATGATAATAATAAATGGAATGATCCGATAATCATAAAATCCCAAAATATAGCAATAGTATGAAGACCAAGTTGCCACACACCCTGACCATACTTGCTTCAGCTCCACCCTAGAAGATAATTGAATGAGTCATAGGATATAAAAATTACTTTAAATTATTTCATCATGGTGTCGTGGAGATGATAACCAACATCATTTATCCCTCAAGATGATAAAATCAACTGAATCCTTTAGGCGAACTCAACTTTTTTACTCACATCGACATGGTTATCTCGGGGTGAAAATAACATGGGATTAAAGTGTCCTCGACCACACTCTCAGCATGACACCATGGTTTCCTCATTCTCCCACCATTTCATGTGTCCCCTATTCACTATCGTTTCAGTCAAACGTTCACCTCTACTAGGGATAAAATATGTAGGACGTCCCAACTGTCTCAAATACGACTAAGAATGAAATGTAATGATGATATATATACAGGGAAACCACACATGTAGGCATAGTATATCAACATGGGTATATAGAATCATACACAACAACATGTGATAATAATAAAAAATTTATAAAATCTACACTTATATAAATCATGGAGTTACTATTGTTTATATAGGCTACAAACACCCATATGTGATCACAACCAATAAAAATTAATTTAAATTACATAATACCAATCATCAAAGAATCAATTGTAAACAAGATCCCAGTAAGTTAAAGAACTTCCTACATCAAAATTTATTGACTCATATTCCCGGTTTTATTATTTCCCAAGGAACCTGTAAATGATTCGAGTTATTAGCACATCAATTCTTAATGTATGTTATGGGTTCCTAGTGTCACGACCAGTCCTCGGGGCCTGTGTCGTGACTACCCCAAGCCCGCCTTCCATAGGCTAGGGGCTGACGACTAGCACCAAATGCATAATTACCGATAACTGGGAAGGCGTTGCCTTTATAAAAGTAAAAAAAACACCACAGGGTACAAGACGAAGTATAACACTAAGTACAAGAGAAGTGCTGAAAAGAATATGGGCCCGAATACAAACCCAACAGAAAGTACAGCTACAACAAAACATAAGTACAACAGAAAAGACAAGCAGCTGGAAGAAGACACGCAGCTCCTGGATCGTCCGCCACAGATCATACATGAAGGGTAGGTACAGATTCCCTCATCAGCACTCCATGTCTGATCGTCCGTCCGTCTGTCTCCTTCGGGTACCGACTCATCGTGAGATCCCCCTTCGGGTACCATCCAGTCCTCGAACGCAAGTCCTCCATCAGTGATGTACGTCGTCTACATCCAACACAATGAGGTAAGGGCATAGCCCATGCATGGGTGAGTATAACGATACTCAGTAGGGACCCCGAGACCTTCACGGTCTCTCTAAATCCAACAATTATAACCACAAAGCAGAATCCCAACATATAACTGTTACTTAGGTATAAAACCATACTTATACCTAAGTCATCAGTAACCCATCTCAATCATGAGGAAACACAATGGTTATGAAATAAATGGAATAACCTCTACTTAGAAATCCTCCTCTGTCGAGTACAGTGGGCATGCCTCTACAACAAAGCGCGTCCCACTAACCTTGTACTGCTGAAGTACTCCACCTGTCGAGTACTGTGGGGCTGCCGCTGTAACCAAGCGTATCCCACCATGGGTCTGCCGCTATAACCAAGTGCACCCCCTCATAGCCTACATAGGTACTCCTTCTGTCGAGTACCACTGGTCTGTCGCTACAACCAAGCGTACCTCCGCTGTGGGTCTGCCTCTACAACCAAGCGTACCCCACTGGGCTATCTGAATCACTACGAGTCGATCGATCAGCAGTCATCAAGTCTTAGTCAGCTACTAGGTCTTTACACTCTGCTAGCTTATCTCTGGGAGGGTCTGCTCCAAGAGATACTAGTTGATACTCCAAATATCACAAGTACCACGAAGAAGTATCTCAAATGACATCCTCATCATAGGGGTCTCAACGCAACAGACGGCGCGTCAATCAAACACTCGGTCTGTGAGTTATTAGCTTTTCGTCCTAGGGGCCTGGTTGGTTTCGTGTGTGAACCAACCCGGCCATATCTCAACCGTACCCCGAACTCTCATAGGGTATACTCATAGGGACTGTTTTTCAACGTGATCACCAATGTCACTGACGGTTCGTCAAACGGACGTCCGGTCTGGAAGTTATCGGCCTTTTCGTTCTAGGGTCCCGGTTGGTTTTCAGGTACAATCCAACCCGGACAGTAACCAACTGCGTCCAAACCTCAGGAGAAGTATTCCAAAAGTTCCGTCTCATCAAGAGGAATCCAACAAAGTCAACGACATGTCAATCGAACATCCATAGCTCAATTTATAAGTGTTTCCGCTCTGAGGGCCCGGTTGGTTTCAGGTTCGAACCAACCCGGCCATAACCAAAGTTCTCCAAAACCTTGAGGTTAATATACCAAAATGACCTTCTCGATCCAAGGATCGTATCACAACTGACGGTGCGTCGATCAGAGGTGCATAGCCCAAGATATGGGCAAAAGACCAGAAGTGATCCGAAAATGGGGTGTCTGGGCCGGGCCCGAACCGGGTCGACCCGACCCAGGTCCAGGTATGACCCACTAGGGCACGGCGCTGCCCGGCCAAAGCAGCCTAGCCCATCCTACACGTCCCGGCCCGGCGCGGGTGTCCCGGCCCAGTGCGGCCGGTCCCGCCGGCGCGGCCGGTCCCGGCCGGCACGGGTGCCGTGTGCGCCGCGTGAGCATGGAAGGGGGGAACCACCACCCCTTCAGACCAAGCGGTGGACCCGCGGGGCTCTGCCCTACTGCTTTGACCATGGGTCAAACCCCTAGTTTTTCTAGAATTTGGTCGGCCGTAACGGTCGGCCAGCTCACCACGGGACCGGTTGGTCCCACCCTCTAGCGCACCGGCGGCCGACAGTCCGGCCGCCCTCCCTTGTCCCACCGTGGCCCCGCTCCGGTCGTGATGTCTTCGTGGTTCTCTGGCACGGTGCGATGGCACCGCACCCCTTCACTGCGGCTTGACTCCGACCGCTGGTTCATTTGTCCTCAACGGCGCTGCGTGATGGTGTCGCGCATCTTTTCCCGTTCTTCATTGTTTCTGCGTGGTGTAACAGCACCGTGCTGCCTTTTCTCGTGCCACAACAAGTTAAATCATCAAAGGGGGAGGAGGGTCGGCCGAGTTTGTGTGGTCCGACCTCCTCCCGTTAATACGTTAATAGGCGGCCCAATATAGAAGATGAAGGACGACAATTGAACTATCACGAACAAAATTCCAACCCCAACCACATGATGTGATCCCCCGATGGATCTGCGAAGAGGTACATCATTTGTTGATGTTGGAAGGTGTCGTCGTCATTTGCGGTTTTCCAACATCGGTTTCTCCTCCTTTGATGGAGATCCGGGAAGCATTCTTCGACGAAGGTCTTGGAATGCCCGACGTCGCCAAAGTGTACCCAAAGATGTGACGTCTCCCCTCTTGTCGCAGAGAAGGAAGAAAGGGGTACGTCGCCGCTCTTTGTGGAGTCGGTGTTCTTTGCTATGAAGCTGCGTTCATCGTTGAGAAGGCATCGTTCTTCAATGAAGAGGAATTCTCTTCTTCTCCTTCTTCTCACAAGAACTCTCTCCAAATTTTCCTACTCAAAGTGTGTCCCAAAATAAAATAATGGCTCACCAATTATTTTATTATCACATTCCAATTAAAAATTCAAAACACAAACCCTTAATTAATTAATTTAGGAGGCTCAATACATTAATTAAGTTGTGTGTTGGCTAGAGTTAAAGACGGAGAGAGAGAGAGGAAGTGGAAGGTTACTCAATTAATGATACGTTTACAAAATTAAATAGGGATTTAGGGAGTTTAAGAGGAATGTGAAGGGGTGGGGTTTGTGTGGGCCCCACCTCACATTTAACCTCACTTAAGTAGTTAGTAACTAGTGGCTTTCTCCCCCAAATTCAACACATAGGATAAAACCAACTAGGCTAGAAATAAAATTGGAATACAAGTTTATTTTATTCTTCACTTAAACCTCAAATTTTAAAAAAATCCTCCCGAGCAAACGCACCTTTGGAAAACGTCTTCTTAAGCAATTATTGGCATTGTGGTTCCATAGGTTCCCTCAAATTTTGATTCCGAGCACCGGTTCAAAAGTTAGAAAAACCCACTCATTCGTTCACTGAACGTACCCGAGCTAAACTTCGGAAAATGATTCCGGGCTAACCGGGCCTCGGAATCAGGTGCCGTCAGAAACTGCGTTCTTGTAAAATCCCAAAGAAATTTTGAAAAAAATTTCCATGAAATTTCCGGGACTTTACATTACTCCCACCTCAGGGCTTTACGTTCCCGTAAAGATTTAACACAAACTAGGGAGACAAAAGTGGTAATGAGAACGCAATTGAGCCTCCTACTCCCATGTGCTCTCCTGGAGGTTCTTGTACTGCCAGTGGAAGTGCACCCAAGGAATAGACCAACTACATAGGATCCACTCCTGTCGATCCTCGATCTCCACTAGAACCTCCGTGAAAGTCGTCCAGTCATCGATGTCCAACTCCCCATGGTTGATGATATGCGTCTGGTAAAGCACATATCTCCCCAGTTGAGATGTGTGGAAGTTGTCGTGCATCTGGTGCAACCGAGGTGGATGGGTCATACTGTAAGTCACCTCACCTACCCTAATAAGGACCTGAAATGGTCCTCTTAACCTCGGAGATTGCTTGCCTCCTCGGCCACATCTCCATAGACCTCGTCTAGGTGAGACCCGTAAGAAAACGTGGTCGCTATCCTCAAATTCCAGTGGTCCTATCTCCTAACAACAAAAGGCTTCTGTCAGCTCGGAGCTGTCCTCATCCGCTCCTAGATGACCTGGACCTTCTCTGTCGTGGCCTAGACCATCTCTAGCCCCACAAGAGCTGCTATGATTTCTTCTTTTCCGAAAAGGGAAACCTGGTCTCATCCCCTGGATGAACCACGTTCTTTGCCTAATAGAGTCAATCCTGGCATGGATGATACTAATTCATGCCATGGATGACATCGTAAGGCCTTGACGCTACTACCAATAGATCCAACCGTTAATCTCAACTCCAAGGGTTGTGTCACACTGTCGGCATCAGTGTGTGGTCCCTGGGTCTCCTCTAATAGGAGTCTCAAAAGTGAGGGTCAGGTCAACAGTTTAAACCAGAACCTCTAAGTACACAAAATGGAAGGAAGCAAACATCACAAGAAAAAAGTGTCTTTTATTACTGTAGCTCAAGTACAAATACACCCATCAACCACAACAACAAGGAAACTAGAATCACAAAGATCTAAGGCCTCTATGCCTGGAACATGTTTCGCTCTTGTCTGCCAGCTTCCGGAGCTTCGTAGTCAAATACTTCTGCTGCCTGAAGCTGAGCTCATCCATGTCCACCTATTCCCTGCGGTCGGGGTGGACCTACTGGTGGTGGTGGTGGAAACACCTCGAAGTGTCGTCCACCTCCAGCTACACGGCCAGCTCCCCTGCCACGGTCTCCTGGTCCTTGCGGTCCACCCTGATCGAATCTATGCCTCTACCTGGGAGGTTTTTCATTTATAAGCTGATTATCTGTATGGAAGGTCGGACAATCATGAGCCATGTGACCAACCCCGCCGCAGGAGTAACACTATCCGTGCATGGTATGTTGTTCTCCACCCCGGGTGCCTCACACACATGATCATGTGTCA
Source organism: Viscum album (assembly GCA_963277665.1). Lineage (NCBI taxonomy): Eukaryota > Viridiplantae > Streptophyta > Magnoliopsida > Santalales > Viscaceae > Viscum > Viscum album. The sequence goes on along the minus strand of OY728122.1, from coordinate 901,750,591 downwards.
TGCGGTCGACCACCTGTAGGTATGATCCACATGGACCTCTGCGTCATCTGTCTACTGCCCGCTATAGAAGACTCTGCCGCATGTCGGCTGCGGTGGGTCCTGCTGCTGGAGACTTCTCAGTAAGGAAAATCGCCACTAAGAGGGCTCGCTCCAACACCCCTGTCTACGTCGGGATGTTGTGAGAAACAACAGAAGCTCTAATCTCTCACCTGAGCCCTTGCTCAATGGTTCGGGCCCTGAAGAACGGGCCCCGTACCATATTTGTGGAATCACGTGAGAGGTCTGTAAACCTCGCTGAGTACTGTGCCACCGTCATGCTACCCTGCTGTAGATGAAGTAGCTCCTGAATACGCACCGCTTGAAGGGTGGAGGGTACAAAATCTTCCCGGAACAGGCTCTCGAAGTCTACCCACAGAAGTGTCACCTCCTCATGCATCTGGAGCATCAGGATCCACCATCTGCCTGCTGCTGCCTAAAGGAGGCTGGCAGCAAGGATCACTGTGAAATATGCTAGCATCCCTACATGCCTGAAGACTCTCACCACAGCCTCCAGCCAATCCTCATCCTCTTGCGGGTCCGTCTCTCCCCTGAACCTGGGTGGACTCTGGCGCTTGAACTCGTGCAGTGCACTCAAGCGACGTGCACTCTCTACTGCTGGGGATGCTGGCATAGTTGGCCCAACAGGTGGAAGTACTGTTGGTGCCTCTGCCGGTGCCTCAACTAAGATATGGCCATGTACTGACGCCACGTCTCTTGGCGGGCTGTCAGTACGTACAACTCTCGGGGCTCTAGCTGGTTGTCTGCGGGGAGGCATCCTAAAAGAAACAAACATGACACCGTCAAATGATTTATACCTGGTGAGCTACCCTTGTTTGATATGACTTTTAAAACTTTTGGAAACTCATAGGAAATCAGTTTGTTCATGCACAATGTTTGAAATCAGTTGTCAGGGTCCTGGTGTATGGATATGTCGGCCGCCCGCACCAACACTAGACTCCCTGAACTGAAAACCACACTCGATACCCTTAACAATATTCTTCATAGAAAATAAATATCAGAGTTACAAGTTCTTTGGTAGAACCCACTCCATTGATACCAATTTTTCACGACCCGTACTCGGGGCCCGTGTTGTGACTACCCCAAGCCCGCCTTCAATAGGCCAGGGGCTAGTGACTAGCACCAAAGGCGTAATTCCCGATAACTGGGAAGGTGTTTTCTTTATAAAAGTATAAAAAACACCATAGAGTACAAGCGGAAGTATAAAACTATGTATAAAAGAAGTTCTGAAAAGAAAATGGTCTAGAATACAAACCCAACTGAAAGTACATCTACAACAGAACGAAATTACAATAGAAAAGACAAGCAGCTGGAAGAAGACATGCCGCTCCGGGATCGTCCACCATGGATCCTACCAGAAGGTTAGGTACATATGCCCTCCTCAGAACTCCACGTCCGATCGTCCATCCTTCTGTCTCCTACGGGTACCGACTCGTCGTTAGATCCACCTCCGGGTACCGTACAGTCCTCAAACGCTCGGCCTCCATCAGCGATGTCCGTCGTCTGCATCCAACACAATGAGGTGTGAGCATAGCCCATGCATGGGTGAGTATAACGATACTCAGTAGGGACCCCGATACCCTCATGGTCTCTCTAAATCCAACAAGGATAACCACAAAGCAGAATATCAATAGATAACTCTTAATTAGGTATATGCCCATACTTATACTTAAGTCATCAGTAACCCATCTCAATCATGAGGAAACAAAATGGTTATGAAATCAATGGAATAAACTCTACTTAGATATATGCCCATACATATACCTAAGATAACAAGTGACCCATCTCAATCATGTGGTAAACACATATGTCATATACTCATCTCAAATCAGGATTTTATTCATGATATAGAATCCACAACTACTGGAAAACTCCTCCTCTGTCGAGTATAGTGGGCATGCCGCTACAACCAAGCACATACCACTAACCTTGGACTGATGAAGTACTCCATCTGTCGAGTACTGTGGGCATGCCGCTACAACCAAGCGCATCCCAACATGGGTCTGCCGCTACAACCATGCGCACCCCCTAATAGCCTACAGAGGTACTCCTTCTATTGAGTACCTCAGGTCTGCCACTACAGCCAAGCACACCTCCACCGTGGGACTGCCGCTACAATCAAGTGCACCCCACTAGGCTATCCGAATCACTCCGAGTCAACCGATCAACAGTCATCAAGTCTCAGTCAGCTACTAGGTCTCTGCACTCAGCAATCTTGTCTCCGAGAGGGTCTGCTCCACGAGATACTAGTCGATAATCCAAGTATCACAAGTCCCATGAAGAAGTATCTCAAAGGACCGCCTAGTCATAGGGGTCTCAACGCAACAGACGACGCGTCAATCGGGCACACGGTCTATGAGTAATTAGCCTTTTCGTCCTAAGGGCCTGGTGGGTTTCGTGTGAAAACCAACCCAGCCGTATCTCAACTGTACCCCGAACACTCATAGGTTATACTCATAGGGATTGTTTCTCAATGTGATCACCAACGCCATTGACGGTTCGTCAAACAGACTTCCGGTCTAGAAGTTATCGACCTTTCCGTTCGAGGGGCCTAGTTGGTTTTTAGGTACAATCCAACCCTGAAACTATCCAACTACATCCAAACCTTAGGATAAATATTCAAAAAGTTCTGTCTCATCAAGGGGAATCCAACAAAGTCGACGACTTTTCAATCAGACGACTGGAGCTCATGTTATAAGTGTTTCTGCTCCGGGGGCCCAGTTGGTTTCGGGTTCGAACCAACCCGGCCATACCCAAAGTTCTCCAAAACATTAAGGGTAATATACCTAAAGGACCGTCTCGATCTAAGGATCAAATCACAACTGACAGTGCATCGATCAGAGGTCTGTAGCCCAAGATATGGGAAAAAGACCGAAAGTGATCCGAAAATGGGGGGCCTGGGCACGGCCCGACCCGGCCCAACCCACCTGGATCGGCCCGAACTGGGTCGACCCGACCCGGGTCCAGGTCGGGCCCACTAGGGCGCGGACCAGCCCGAATGGCGTGGCTGGTCAAGGCTAGCATGGGCTCCGCGCATGCTGCATGCACATGGAAGGGGGTAAGCGCCACCCCTTCAGACCAAGCGGTGGACCCGCGGGGGTCCACCCTGCCGCTTTGACCGGGGGTCAAACCCCCAGTTTTTACGGAATTTGGTCGGCCATAATGGTCGGCTGGCTCACCGCAGGGCCAGTTGGTCCCTCCATCCAGCGCAATGGTGGTCGGCGGTCCGCCGCGGCCCCGCTCCGGCCGCGGTGTCTTCGTGGTTCTCCGGCGCGGCGCGACGGCACCGTGCCCCTTCATTATGTCCCGACTCCAGCCGCGGGTTCGTTGTTCCTCAAAGGCGCGATGCGATGACGCCGTGCATCTTTTCTTGATCTTCATTGTTTCTTTACGGTGTAACAGCACCACGCTTCATTTTCTCGTGCCGCAACAAGATCAATCATCAAAGGCGGGAGGAGGGTCGGTCGTGTTCGTGCGGTCTGACCTCGTCCCGTTATTACGTTAACAAGAAAACCAATATAAATTATGAAGGATGAAAAAGAAACTTTAACGAACAAAATTCCAACCCCTACCTCATGATGTTATCCCTCGATGGATCTGCGAAGAGGTAGCGTTGTTCGTTGACGTCGGAAGGTGACGTCGTCGTTTTCGGTTTTCCCAGGTCGATGTCTCCTCCTTTGATGGAGATCTAGGAAGCGTTCTTCGTCGAAGGTCTTGGAAGGCCCGACATGGCCAATGTGTACCCAAAGATGGGATGCCTCCCCTCTTGTCGTAGAGAAGGAAGAAAGGGGTACATCGCCACTCTTTGTGGAGTCGGCGTTCTTTTCTATGAAGCGTCGTTCTTCGTTGAGTAGGCGTCGTTCTTCAATGAAGAGGAATTCTCTTCTGCTCCTTCTTCTCACAAGAACTCTCTCCAAATTCTCCAACACAAAGTGTGTCCCAAAATAAAATAATGGCCAACCAATTATTTTATTATCACATTCCATTTGAAAATTCAAAACTAAAACACTTAATTAATTAATTGAAGAGACTCAATACATTAATTAAGGTTTGTGTTGGCTAGAGTTAAAGAGGGAGAGAGAGAGGAAGTGGAAGGTTACTCAATTAAAGATAATTTTACAAAATTAAAGAGAGAGTTAGGGAGTTTAAGAGGAATGTGAAGGGATGGGGTTTGTGTGGGCCCCACCTCACATTTAACCTCACTTAGGTAGTTAGTAACTAGTGGCTTTGTCCCCCAACTTCCACACATAGGATAAAACCAACTAGGCTAGAAATAAAATTGGAATATAATTTCATTTTATTCTTCACTTAAACCTCAAATTTTAAACAACTCCTCCATAAAAAATGCACCTTCGAAAAAGGCCTTCTTAAGCATTTATCGGCACTGTGGTTCCATTAGTGCCCTCAGATTTTGATTCTGTGCACATGTTCAAAAGTTAGAAAAACCCGCTCGTTCTTTCACTGAACGTACCTGAGCTAAATTTCGGAAAATGATTCCGGGGACACCGGTTCTCAAAATCAGGTTCCGTCAGAAACTGCGTTTCTGGAAAATCCCAATGAAATTAAGAAAAAAATTTCCTTGAAATTTCCAGGTCTTTACCCCAAGAAACAAAACAACAATTTTATTTCATAAATAACTAAAATATCAAAGAAGGTGATATTTTATCACACATATTTAATCCTAACATACTCATTTAAATTATTAAATTCAGTGATAATTTATCTCACATGAATAATTTTCATATTATAATTTAAAATATAACATGTCATAATATTTTATATTTATTTCTAAAATTTTCATATTACTGTTAAGTAAACACATGTGTATGCAATTATCATTCAATAAAAGACCTTTATAATATTGAAATTTTAATTTTATAATTATAATAATAAATATTTGAAAAAACACATCACTGTCCGATGAAAGATTCCATAATAATTACCATGTGATAATTTCTCTTAAAATTATCCTTTCATAATTTCACCCAATTATCCATTGATAATTTATTTAATAACTATCTCCTATAATACTTAAGAAATTATCATCAGAAAATTCTAAACAATTATCCACGAAAACCAATTCATGTAAAAAAAATACTTTTATAAAACATTGAAATTTTCTTTAATAATATATGTCAATTATCCTTTTAATTATGAAAAAAACCAATTCTTGGTAATTTATTATCGAAAATATACTATTTTTTTTAATTGTATTTTTAAAAACATAAAATAATTTTTTACTTATATAAATTTAGGTAATTTGATTTATTTTATTTTTCATCATTGTTTCTTAGTTATAAAAATAAATAATAAATTAAATTTAAAAAATTAAACAAATATAAAAGTCACCATTTATCTTCATACTCACATTGTGCACTGTTAAAAACAACTGGAATACCACTTCCATCAATCATCTATCCTTCAAAGTGTAGAATTTTTTTGAATAAGGTTTTTTGAGATCATAGAGATCTAGCATGATTGACCAAAAATAAAAAACATGACCTTTAGAGATATTAGAACACAAAAATATCCGAGACCTAAATTCATTTAAAAACACCTATTTTCAACTGTTAATCAAATCAAAAATTTATGTGGATCTATTGATATAAACATAATAAGGTTTTATGGTTTTTTAATTGGTTAATGAATTTCATTAAAAATGTGTTTTCAAATTTTTCATTTGTATTCAATAGAGGAAGCCCCATTGAAGAAGATGAAGGGGAATAAACAATTGTTTTGGCATTTAATTTTATTAAAATCATATTTATCATTTTCTAAAAAAAAATTAATTATTTAACACAAAATTTAAATGAAAAAACCATATTTCACATAAAAATTATAACCTTTCTTGGGTAAAATCCCCATTTTTGACACAACGGTAGCCTCATATTCCTCATTTGATGAATAATATGAGAGATATTATCTATTTAATATTCAAAAAACTGACAAGGCATTTAATTAATAAAATGGTTTATTTTTGTGAGATATGAGTTCAAAATACCAACACCTACAAATGTTATACCATTTCAAGGTTACACATCACGTTTCAGTCCTAACTGTGGTATCTGATTTCTCAATAGAAACCCGGGTCTGGAGTTGTTGAAAAATTCTGAATAAATTTCTTGTCCTTAAAATAATATATTTAATTTTATTTCTCATAACTAAGTCTTTATAGATGACAAAAACATCAACTAAAAAAAATTTTACGCTAAAATTATTCAATTGAATATTCCAGAGTGTTAACTAGTCTTTTTACCCTTCTGTGATGCATTTATCAATAAGTCATGATTTTTCTTCTTAATAAATTTTCTTAAGATGGATTTATGATTAATATAAAAATTATGATGTTAGAAGTAACAATTAAATGAATTGGAAATATAAATATGGTTATCATAATCCATTATTTAATCAAATAAAAATAGACATTATGTAATGTATTGTATAACTATAATAATGATCACATATAAAACATGTATTATTGTAGTGAAAAAAAAATTATAAGTCATAATGGGATAAATTGACACCATCAATAATTTCCATGAACCATGATGTAATCATACCACTTAAACACTTCTATTTTCATTAAAAAAATCGTTTAAAAACAATTATTCTATTTATCAAGAGATTAAACTAATTAAAATAAACCTATTAATTGAAAATATATTTGAAAAATATAATATATCTGAAATGATATAGAATAATGATGATATCATTAAAATATAAATTCACTATAGAAAATGTGAAATGAAGGAATTTTTTAAAAATTAAAATCCAATAAGAATTTCATAAAACATTTTTTGAGATTAACCATATTATTTATAAAATAAATATAATATTAATAAAAAATATTGTGAAAATGTTTTTTATTTAACATACCATTAGAATAATAATTAAAATAATATTAAAATAATATATCAGCCACAATGGTATGGATGCCAGTTTAATGTATAGATTTTATAAATTATCATTCATCTCAAAAATATTGTGAGTAAATTAAAAAAGAAACCCATACATAAAATGATAATAAATTCCCTTTTTAAATATTTAAAAATTAATTCTTAGATCATGTAAAAAATAATTTTCAAAACATCTATTTTTTTAAAATTTCATTCTTATATATAGTTTTGGAAATATGTATATGTAATTGAATGACTCATGATCTAAAAGAGGATAAAATATTGGTATCAATTATAGAAAAAATTAAAGGCAATTCATTCATCAATAAGGGTGGTGAGGGATACTACTCCTATTGACCACATTCATAGAAAGTGGAGATGAATTGATATATTGATTAATAAAATATTACCATATGATTTCCTCAATGTGACCTTGAAAATAATAAATCATGAAAAGTATTTTGGTCGTATGATATATCATTTACATTTTTGGTAACATATAAATAAAAGGCCATCAAATGATGTAGACTGATATTTCACTATAAATCAAATGAATTTCCGGAATTATTATGAATAAGTTCATTTATAAACTACTAAATATACCATAATAGAAATCTTGATGCATGATAAGCATCATGCAATTCAAAAATTAGATTTAATAAATGTGAATAATTTCAATGATCTTTTTATTAATCATATAATTAAACGAGGACTACTTTTGTGTTACATATTTAAATCAATTTAATATAATTTAAAATTAAAAATATTAGATTTAAATACATATTATCTAGGATTTATAAATAATATGATAAAGTAATATAACCAATTGAAATGAAAATGATTCATGGAATCACATTATCACTTCATAAATTTCATGTTCAATTACCATAATAATAAAAATTAATTGCAACATAAAATATGATGAAGAAGGATTTATTTTTAATATTACCTGAGATGTAACGCCCCGACCCTAGTTACCCAGAGTCGGTGCCTTATTACATAACATTGGCATGATCACAAGAAATATCAAATCTCGAAAGACCGATTGGTTTAGTAGCCTTGGAAACATTAGATATATTCATAAGTCTTACATTACATCATAAAATGAAAAACTACTACAACAACATATTGTACCCATAAACCACACTCATATCCCCACATAATATCCCTACAGGTCATTCATAATTTATTTTTTCACTTCCTGGGAAAAATAAAACATAGAAAAGGGGTGAGCTCAAATGCCCAGTAAGGATAACAATATACCGGAAACATTCATAAGTAAGAATAAAAATTTAAGGCTATGTATAACTAAAACAAAAGCCTTCTAAACTTGAACTTCAACATAGTATGGAAAAAGTAAAATGAAATAATGCCATTTACTTGCTCACATGGATATTCTACTAATCGAATAATCACATGCAATATCAATAACCACTTTCATAATGTTGGAATGCATAATGCCAGACTATCATAACCACATAGCCAAGGCCTCGTGCCAAGACTACAAATAAGATTTTTCCAAGGCCTTGTGCCAAGACACTAGTTTATCTCATGAGACCTACCAATGCATCGAGGAGCTATAGTGGGCTCCACCCGTCACATATTAAGTCCAATTCATTCCCAAATGAAAATGTTTAAACATAACATAAACATTCGTATTAAAAATAGCATACGAAATGTCAATAATTTCACCATAAACTATGAATGGTATAAAAATAGCACATCCACAGTCAAACATATCACAAAACCTTCAATACAATATAGAAGTTTTGTATCATAATAAATCAACTTCAAATAAGCGTAAAATCCATCAAAGGATGTTGACAAAGATGAAATCAAAATTGTTTTTAAATAAATATATCTTTCTATTTTTGAAATCATTTAAGAGCCATATAAAATAAAACATTTTCTTGAAAATATTATTATAAGCTTGTAAGGAAAACATTGAAGATTTTATAACGGCAGAAAATAACCGCACTCGCCGTATAAGTTAAAAAAACATTCTTACCTTAATTCTGTCGAAAAGGTTAAAAAGGACCTTGTTTTGAAAACGATGGAAAGATTCCTCTTATAAAAAGTCAAAAAAGGGTATAAATGACTTTAACCCATATTATTGAAAATAATAAAAATGTTTTGAAATACATTTTGAATAAACATGGATGTGGATGATAAAGAGATCCCAGTAGATTATTACATATAAACAACCTCGGATAATGAAGAGATTGTGAAATAACCCTTACCTTGTACTTTTCCTTGGTTAGGGTAGGTTAACCTCCTGTATAATGGTGAAATAATTGTTATTAAATTATACAAGAATCATATACATTAATATGATATCATATATGATCTTTTAATATTGATTTGATAATAATATCTTAGTATTATCATTATTTCGGGTGTTAACTTACTTGTTTTCTTTTATATGTTTTGTTACGTAAGACATGTTTGTAAAGGATAGGTTGTATATTATTCATATCCAGAATGATATCAAGTCCTTAAACATCATTTTTTGAATCATCAAATGATAATTATACTTGAATGGTTACGATGGAGAATGAATCTCATCACGTTCGTGGAGACGGTAGTCCGTACGTACGCACGAGTGAAAATATCATTCTTTTGATATTAAAATAATATATAAAAGGATGGTATATAATATATACTGAATAATTAACATGTTATATTTATTATTTACATTAGTTACACATCATTATTATACCCATCCAAATAATATTATATTGAATAACAATTACACCACGACGTGGAGACGGTAAGCTGTACGTACGCACGTATGGTGACATGTTATTCAAAGGGTGGATAGAATACTGAATATGGTTGTACCATATTTATAATAACATCACAGTATATATATGATACTGGAGTTATTATTTTAGAATGGTAACAACAAAGGAAGAAGAAGTGGAAGAAGTAATGAACTTGGAAAAAGGGTGGTGAAATCATTACCTCTTCTTCGGTTTCTTCCTTTTGATTTGATCAAAAGGTCTCCTTTGGTTGAATTTCGGATCAAACTAAGGCCTCTAGGTTGTAGTGAGGGAAGTTGGGAGAGTATTTGGGCAGAGTTTGGCCGAACCAAAAGGCTTTGAAGGTGTGAAGAAATGAGAAGGAGGAGTGCCCTTTTATAAGAGGGGTGAGGGGCACCATTGGAAAAGCTAGAGATATTAGTTTATAATAAATTCATATACGGTTTCCAATGGATAAAAAGTTGACTATTAAAAGGTTAAGGTGGGTATGGGTCGAAAGAAACTCAACCAATAGAATTTAGATAGGTTTGGGTACTTATATTAACCTTATCATTAAGTATTAACTCTAAGTTAATTAGTTTCACTTTTACAATGTCTCTTTGTATTTTTATATAATATGGTTAATAAACTTACTATATACATCCAAGAGACCCCCAAGTGGTCCCTTAATGATGAAACTATCATTATATAAGTCTCTTGGCCGAACATTAGATTTTTAGGAATTTAATATCAATTAATAATATAATATTTGTTTTAAGAACACTTTTATGTCAATTTTTACACTATTCAATAGTTGATTTTTTTGAAACTCATAACAGATTGATTACTTCGAAAAAAGTAAATTAAATCAATCCTAATATATCATATTATCCTATAAAATTAGTTTAATTCATTAAAAGTTTCATATTATATTTATTTGAGTATTTATAATATCAATTATTTTAATTTTTCACTATTATAGTAATTAATTCATAATCATTGTGTCATAAATAAATTAACTTATTTAATGTCTAAAAATTATAAATAAAATATCATTATGTAGGAAAGCTTTTTATCTTTCAAATGAATATTTATAATCTAAAATCCAACATATATAACCCTATGTAAAAATTGTTTTTCTAAAAGATATATGCTTGTGTCATTTTTGAATTCATTATAACATAATTAAAATAAATTGTCCCTATCACCTACAAGTGGCACCATAGGGTCCCAAAATCGACCCAAAGATTCCTATGGTCGAAAATATATCAACCAATAAGGCTAGGACACGTTTTAGGGTAATTTAGTATTATTATAATATTATTCTTTAACCCTTATTTACCAGATTTACCCTTAACCATGGTAAATAAAATATTTACCACATTAATTATTCAAAATGTCTAAAAATAAAAGTTACCTATTTACACAATTTGGACATACTGATTCCAAATATGGAATCCATTTTTCTAAATTCAAAATACAGAAGTGGCAGAAATTAATTTAAAATTAATTCCCGTTGTCAAAACAAAAAGCGTGTTTTTAAGAGATAATAACTATCAAAAGATTGACACTTGTTTATGTTCGGTTTAATTGTAAAATTATGTCCAATGACCAACATTATATTAAATGGTAAAAATATATTCTAAATATACTTTAAAACCACTCAAAATCATAATTTATCACTATTAATTATTTTGATTAAAAAGGTTGTTTTTACTTAAAATTTAGTAATTTTCACTATTCATCAAAATATGAAAGTTATCCGAAAAGTACCAAAATTTCACCTTAGGATAAATTCGATATTCCGAATCCAGAAATGAAGTCCATTTTAAAATATAAAATATATATAATTTCGAAAAGTAGGTATTATTATTCATACCGGCTAGTTTTATTGGTTATGGTGTGTTAGAACTTGGTGTTGCGTACAACACACGCTATCACATTATTCAAAGAGAAGCATACCATAGAAGCTTGGGGTGTTACATTCTCCCCTCCTTCAAATAATTTCTTCCTAGAAATTTCTAGATACTACCGCATGAAAAGACTCGGGTGGTTCTTCATCATAAGTTCCTCGGGCTCCCACGTTGCCTCTTCCATCTTATGGTTTCTCCACAAAACTTTTACCAGACGCGTCGTCCTGTTTCTCAGTACTTGTTCTCTTGTAACAAGAATCCTGACAGGCTCTTCACAATAAGACAGATCGGGTTCCAGTTCTAATTCCTCATAGGTGAGTACATGCGTTGGGTCAGGCATGTATTTCCTCAATAGAGATACGTGGAACACATCGTGAACTTTGGAGAGACTTGGCGGCATTGCCAATCGGTAAGCTATAACCCCAATTCGTTCTAGAACTTCGAAGGGTCCGATGTACCTGGGACTCAATTTACCTTTCTTACCAAAACTTATGACTCCCTTCCATGGAGATACCTTCAGTAAAACATGATCACCGACTTGAAATTCCAAATCCTTCCTACGATTATCGGCATAGCTCTTCTGCCTACTTTGAGCTGCTTTGATGTGATTTTGGATTACCTTCACCTATTCCACCGTTTCCTCCACCAGTTATGGGCCTACAAGTTTTCTTTCACCAACGTCATCCCAACAGGTTGGTGTACGACATCTCTTTCCGTATAACGCTTCATATGGTGCCATCGGAATACTTGAATGAAAGCTATTGTTATAGGAAAATTCTACCAGTGGTAAATATTGATCCCACATACCCTGAAAGTCAAGTGAGCAAGATCTCAACATGTCTTCTATGGTCTGAATAGTCCGTTATGATTGTCCATCTGTCTGAGGGAGGTAAGTAGTGCTCAAATGAGGTTCAGTATCCAGGGATTTCTGAAGACTTTTCCAAAATCTTGACGTAAAACGGGGATCACGATCAGAAAAAATCGATAGGGGTACTCCATGAAGTCTCACAACTTCATTAATATATAGTCTTTCTAGACATTCCAGGGGTAGATCTTCTCTTATAGAAAGAAAATGTGCTGATTTGGTAAGACGATCAACAATAACCCATATTGCATCATTCTTTCTAGGAGTCTTTGGTAGCCCCATGTCAAAGTCCATCGTAATATTGTCCCATTTCCACTCCGGTATGGGAAGAGGTTGCATGACCCCTCCAGGCTGTTGCCTTCCAGCTTTCACTTGTTGACAAACCATACATCTTGACACAAAATCTGCAATCTCCCTCTTCATGTTGTCCCACCAAAAATGTTCCTTCAAATCTCTATACATTTTCGTGCTCCCAGGGTGTATAGAGAAATTTGAACTATGAGCACCATCCAACAATTCCCTTTTTAGATCAGGTAAATCGGGAACACAAAGTCTCTTCCTGAATTTCAAAATTCCATCTTCATACACAAAGTCTCTCAATCTCCCATCATTCATAGCTTTAATCTTCTTTTGAAATTCTTCATCATCGGTCTGAGAACTCTTAATACTTTCTAGTAATGATGGTTTGGAAACCATTTGAAAAAGTATTGATGTTTCACCTTCCCTGGTTATTCCCATGTCCATCTTCACTAGATCCATGAAAATTGGATCCCTTTCAATCCTCATATTGTTCAAAACTCCATGGTCTTTTCTACTCAAAGCATCTTCCACCTTGTTTTCTTTCCCCGGGTGGTAGTGTATCGTGCAATCATAATCCTTGAGTAATTCAAGCCATCTCCATTTCCTCATGTTGAGTTCTTTTTGTGAGAAAATATACTTCAAACTCTTGTGATCAATATAAATCTCACATTTTTTCACCATAGAGGTAGTGCCTCCATATCTTCAACGAAAAGATCACAGCTGCTAACTCGAGATCCTGAATAAGATAGTTTTTTTCATGAATTTTCAACTGTCGTGATGCATAGGAAATAACTCTATCATTCTGCATAAGGACACAACCATGTCCTTTCTTTGATGCATCACTATAAATAACGAACCCATCATTCCCCGATGGTAGAGTCAATATAAGAGCATTGACTAATCTTCTCTTCAGTTCTTCAAACCATTCTTCACACTCTTTTGTCCAAACAAATTTAACCCCTTTACGTGTGAGCTTCGTTAATGGGTTAGCCAATCGGGAAAAATTCTGGACGAAACGTCGATAATAACCTGCCCAACCAATAAAACTACGTACCTCAGTTATACTTGTAGGTTCTGGACATTCATGGATTGCCTTGGTCTTAGAATGATCAACAGATATTCCATCTTTAGAGACAATATGGCCAAGAAAAGAAATCTCCTGAAGCCAGAATTCACACTTGCTAAACTTCCCATATAATTCATGCCTCCTTAGAGTCTTCAAGATAATGCGCAAGTGATTTTCATGATCTTCGTAGGTTTTGGAGTATACCAAGATATCATCAATAAATACCACCACAAATTCATCGAGGTACTCCTTGAAAACTCTATTCATCAGATCCATGAATACAGAGGGTGCATTAGTCAATCCAAACGGCATTACGGTAAACTCGTAATGCCCGTACCTGGTTTGAAATGCTGTCTTCGGAATGTCTTCCTTCTTCACACACAACTGATGGTATCCAGATCGAAGTTCAATCTTTGAAAAGTATTGAGATCCATGTAGTTGGTCAAATAAATCATCAATACAAGGTAGGGGATACTTGTTTATTATTGTTATAGCATTGATCTCCCTGTAGTCGATACATAACCTCATAGATCCATCTTTCTTTTTAACAAAAAGAACAAGGGCTCCCCATGGAGAAACACTAGGGCGAATAAATCCCTTATTACTCAATTCCTCTAGTTGTTTCCTTAGTTCAACTAATTCTACAGTGGCCATTCTATACGGGGTCTTTGATATAGGCCTTGATCCATGAATCAAATCAATGGCAAACTCAACTTCTCGTTCTCGAGGATGTCCAGGTAAATCTTTCGGAAATACATCTACAAATTCTTTCACAACAGGTACATCCTCTATTTGAACATTCCTTTCCTCACCGACAGTTATTTCATTCTCTTCCTCCCTAATAATTGAATTAAGTTGAGCTACTGGGGGTGGATCTAAATAAGAATTAGGTGGTGAAGATTATGCTCTAAAGATAAGGTGTTCCTTATCATTATCATCAAGAATCGTAACCTCTTTCTTCTTACAATAAATCTTCGCATCATAGTCCGAAATCCAGTCCATACCAAGGATTATATCAAACTCAATCATAGGTATGATGACGAGATCAGCAGATAAAGAACATTTATGTGCTCTAATGGGGACTGATTCACAAAACATTGTTGCAATGATACTTCCCTTAGGAGTTTTAACTGATAATTCCCTTATTAAATCAAATTGGAAATATCTAATTTTCTTAGGAAACTGGGAAGATATGAAACAATGCGATGATCCAGAGTCAAATAATGTATTTGCTAAACTTGAGAAAACCATTAAATTACCTGCCACCATGTCTTTCGGAGCTTCTACGTCAGCAGTAGTGATAGCATAAGCCTGGCTTTGATCCCTTGGCCTTTTCTGAGGTAAGTTCTCCTGACGCTTAGGACATGCATTTTCATAATTCCCCATCTCCCTGAAATTGTAGCACTGAATGTTGGTAGCTTCTTTCTTCCCCTTGCAATCATGAGCTTGGTGGCCTTTTTCACCACACCTGTAACAGACTCCCATTCCCTTCAAGAAAGTACCAAGATGTTTCTTCCCACATTTACCACAAGATGGATATTCAACCATTCCCTTCTTCCCCTTATTTACATTCCCAGATTGATCAGCAGGTCTCTTCTTCTCTTGCTTTTCTTTAAAGTCATAAGTCTTAGAGAATTCCTTTTCAGTCTTGATAGAACATGAGACAATGTCTTCGTATGACGAAAAGGATTGTTAGACTAATGCTCGACGGAGAAATGGTTTTAACCCATCATAGATACGATAAATCTTACTTCTTGGGTTACGTATATAATCACCAGCATACCTTGATAGCCTTGAAAAGTTAGTCTCATACATTGTGACATTATCATACCCCTTCTGTCTCAGACATAGAAATTGTCTTTCCATATCTTCTCGATGGTCGCGAGGAAAGTATTTTTCTAAAAACAGATCTTTGAACTCCCTCCATTCCATATTTGATACTTCATCATCTTCATTCATATTTTGAATTAATGACCACCATTGATCAGCATCTCCAGTGAGGCGGTAATCTGCCATGATAACTTTTTCCCTTTCACTGCTCCCCAAAGCCTGAAATATTTTCTCTAGGGAATTTATCCATAGCTCAGCTACTAAGGGATTTGTACTCCCATTGAACGTTGGTGGTTGTTGCCTCATGAATCGATCTAACATTGATCCTCCACGCTGTGGATCAGGGTGCTCCATACAGGTAAGGTTATTATTCATAACCTGAGTAAGTTGTCCCAGTATGGTAATTAGCTGATCGGCACAAGTTGCATCACCAACTCCACTATAATTATCTTGACCAGGAGGGAAATCCCTACATGGAGTGCGTGCATTGATACGGTTTCCATTTCTTCCGCTAGGCTCCATTTCTAAACAATGGAATAAACTAGATCAGTTTATGAATCAAAATACATAATCCCATACTTATAAAACACTTAACATAAATTGAACTATTTATGGATATAATCCATAATCATAAAAATGTTTTCTTTGAGGAAGCATATACTCATAAACCCTTCATAATTATTTTTAATGAAAATGATAGTTATCCTAAGCATATCCCCCGGGAGTGTTGTAACCAAGAATGCAACAAGGCCCGTTGTCGTGCAACAGTTTCCGTTCGAGTCTAGCTCAAAGCGGTGCTTTCGGGTTTTACCCCTAGGTACATCTGTGCCAGAGCCGCCTCGACCTGCTCGTATCCAGACAGGGATGTATTGCTCGGAAAACTCACAAAATCTATACAATACCAAAATTTTAGGATGTTCTTCTATACTAATCCTCAAATTTCATCTTAGGTCTACGTCCTCTAATAAGAGTTTATCTAAATCTAGCTTCCAAGGTTGGTACTAAACTTTCTCTGATACCAACAGTAACGCCCCGACCCTAGTTACCCAGAGTCGGTGCATTATTACATAACATTGGCATGATCACAAGAAAGATCAAATCTCGAAAGTCCGATGGGTTTAGTAGCCTTGGAAACACTAGATATTTTCATAAGTCCTACATTACATCATAATATGAAAAACTACTACAACAACATATTGTCCCCATAAACCACACTCATATCCCCACATAATATCACTACAGGTCATTCATAATTAACTTCTTCACTTCCTGGGAAAAATAAAACATAGAAAAGGGGTGAGCTCAAATGCCCAGTAAGGATAACAATATACTGGAAACTTTCATAAATAAGAATAAACATTTAAGGATATGTATACCTAAAACAAAAGCCTTTTAAACTTGAACTTCAACATAGTATGGAAAAAGTAAAATGAAATAATTCCATTTACTTGTTCACATGGATATTCTACTAATCGAATAATCACATGCAATATCAATAACCACTTTCATAATGTTGGAATGCATAATGCCAGACTATCATAACCACATAGCCAAGGCCTCGTGCCAAGACTACAAATAAGATTTTGCCAAGGCCTTGTGCCAAGACACTATTTTGTCTCATGAGAACTACCGATGCATTGAGGAGCTATAGCGGGCTCCACCCGTCACATATTAAGTCCAATGAATTCCCATATGAAAAGGTTTAAACATAACCGAAACATTCGTATTAAAAATAGCATACGAAATATCAATAATTTCACCATAAACTATGAATGGTATAAAAATAGCACATCCACAGTCAAACATATCTCAAAACCATCAATACAATATAGAAGTTTTGTATCATAATAAATCAACTTCAAATAAGAGTAAAATCCATCAAATGATGTTGACATAGATGAAATCAAAATTCTTTTTAAATAAATATCTCTTTCTATTTTTGAAATCATTTAATAGCCATATAAAATAAAAAATTTTCTTGAAAATATTCTTATAATCTTGTAAGGAAAACATTGAAGATTTTATAATGGCAGAAAATAACTGCACTCGCCGTATAAGTTAAAAAAAACATTCTTACCTTAATTCTGTCGAAAAGGTTAAAAAGGACCTTGTTTTGAAAACGACGGAAATATTCCTCTTATAAAAAGTCAAACAATGGTATAAATGACTTTAACCCATATTCTTGTAAATGATAAAAATGTTTTGAAATACATTTTGAAGAAACATGGATGTGGATGATAATGAGATCCCAGTAGATTATTACATATAAACAACCTCGGATAATGATGAGATTGTGAAATAACCCTTACCTTGTACTTTTCCTTGGTTGGGGTAGGTTATCCTCCTGTATAATGGTGAAATAATTGTTATTAAATTATACAAGAATCATATACATTAATATGATATCATATATGATCTTTTAATATTGATTTGATAATAATATCTTAGTATTATCATTGTTTCATGTGTTAACTTACTTGTTTTCTTTTATATGTTTTGTTACGTAAGACATGTTTGTAAAGGATAGGTTGTATATTATTCATATCCAGAATGATATCATGTCCTTAAACATCATTTTTTAAATCATCAAATGATAATTATACTTGAATGGTTACGATGGAGAATGAATCTCATCGCGTTCGTGGAGACAGTAGTCCGTACGTACGCACGAGCGACAATATCATTCTTTTGATATTAAAATAATATATAAAAGGATGGTATATCATATATACTGAATCATTAACACGTTATGTTTATTATTTAAATTAGTTACACATCATTATTATACCCATCCAAATAATATTATATTGAATAACAATTACACCACGACATGGAGACGGTAATCCGTACGTACGCACCTATGGTGACATGTTATTCAAAGGGTGGATAGAATACTGAATACGGTTGTACCATATTTATAATAACATCATAGTATATATATGATACTGGAGTTATTATTTTAGAATGGTAACAAAAAAGGAAGAAGAAGTGGAAGAAGTAATGAACTTGGAAAAAGGGTGGTGAAATCATTATCTCTTCTTCGGTTTCTTCCTTTTGATTGGATCAAAAGGGCTCCATAGGTTGGCTTTCTGATCAAAATAAGGCCTCTAGGTTGTAGTGAGGGAAGTTGGGAGAGTATTTGGGCAGAGTTTGGCCGATCCAAAATTCTTTGAAGGTGTGAAGAAATGAGAAGGAGGAGTGCCCTTTTATAAGAGGGGTGAGGGGCACCTTTGGAAAAGCTAGAGATATTAGTTTATAATAAATTCATATTCGGTTTCCAATGGCTCCGAAGTTGAATATTAAAATGTTAAGGTGGGGATGGGTCTAAAAAAACTAAACCAATAGTATTTAGATAGGTTTGGGTAATTATATTAACCTTATCTTTAAGTATTAACTCTAAGTTAATTAGTTTCACTTTTACAATGTCTCTTTGTATTTTTATATAATATGGTTAATAAACATACTATATACATCCAAGCGACCCCCAAGTGGTCCATTAATGATGAAACTATCATGATATAAGTCTCTTGGCCGAACAGTAGATTTTTAGGAATTTAATACCAATTAATAATATAATATTTGTTTTAAGAACTCTTTTATGTCAATTTTGACACTATACAATAGTTGATTTTTTTGAAACTCATAACAGATTTATTACTTCGAAAAAAGTAAATTAAATAAATCCTAATATATCATATTATCCTATAAAATTATTTTAATTCATTAAAAGTTTCATATTATATTTATTTGGGTATTTATAATATCAATTATTTTAATTTTTCACTATTATAGTTATTAATTCATAATCATTGTGTCATAAATAAATTCACTTATTTAATGTCTAAAAATTATAAATAAAATCTCATTATGTAGGAAATATTTTTATCTTTCAAATGAATATTTATAATCTAAAATCCAACATATATAACCCTATGTAAAAATTGTTTTTCTAAAAGATATATGCTTGTGTCATTTTTGTATTCATTATAACTTAATTAAAATAAAGTGTCCCTATCACCTACAAGTGGCACCATGGGGTCCCAAAATCGACCCAAAGAAGCCTATGGTCGAACATGTATCAACCAATAAGGCTAGGACACGTTTTACGGTAATTTAGTATTATTATAATATTATTTTTTACCCTTATTTACCAGATTTACCCTTAACCATGGTAAATAAAATATTTACCAGAGTAATTATTCAAAATGTCTAAAAATAAAAGTTACCTATTTACACAATTTGGACATCCTGATTCCAAATATGGAATCCATTTTTCTAAATTCAAAATACAGAAGTGGCAGAAATTAATTTAAAATTAATTCCCGCTGTCAAAACAAAAAGCGTGTTTTTAAGAGATAATAACTATCAAAAGATTGACACTTGTTTATGTTCGGTTTAATTGTAAAATTATGTCCAATGACCAAAATTATGTTAAATGGTAAAAATATATTCTAAATATACTTTAAAAAAACTCAAATTCATAATTTATCACTATTAATTATTTTGATTAAAAAATTTGTTTTTAATTAAAATTTAGTAATTTTCACTATTCATCAAAATATGAAAGTTATCCAAAAAGTACCAAAATTTCACCTTAGGCTAAATTCGATATTCCGAATCCAGAAATGAAGTCCATTATAAAATATAAAATATATATAATTCCGAAAAGTAGGTATTACTATTCATAACAGCTAGTTTGATTGGTTATGGTGTGTTAGAACTCGGTGTTGCGTACAACACACGCTATCACATTATTCAAAGAGAAGCGTACTGTAGAAGCTTGGGGTGTTACATGAGAAATATTTTTATATAATACATTTATGAGAAATTAGGTGCATAACATTATAATATTGATCAATAAATGTAAATTGACTAGAAATACCTTGCCTTGTATCCTGACATATTAGGAAAGTCTATAAATACCAATATATTACAGTTATGTAAATTTATTTTTCTTAAAAAACATTTCAATTTATAATCCCTTGTACTATAATAATTAATTTATTTTATTTTATTTTCACATGTATATATATAATACTTGATGTCCATATTATGTTTTTTGAGGATATTTGATTTATAATATAAAAAATGACTTTATTATTTTGACTTCGGTAAAAGTGATCCCTATTAAATTATCCCCATAATAATACACATGACATAAATTTCATCATTTATATTAAATATACTTTTTATAAACATTCATTAATGATAATAATGAAAACATAATTATTTAAAAATCATAGAGATGGTTGGATATATTTATGAATGTGTAACATATCAACATTTCAATAAAGATAAGGGAAATAATGTATGTATTACTATGTAATTTTTGTAATTATTAGTATATAATAATTTTAATATTATCTCATTATATACATATAAATATACCATTCATATGTGGCATCGATGAAAATTGAATCACATACCTTCATGGAGGTGATATTCAACATGCATGCTTAGATAATGTTATTACACACACATATATATATATATATATATCAATTAAAAGGTATAAAAAAGATGATATATTATCATTAATAAATTATAATTGGGTCGTGAATATCATCTATATAGATGAAATTGATCATTATAAATGGCCATGAGATGATGTGATGGAAAACCAATTACATCGCTTTGTGAGGTGGTGGTCCATAGTACAAAAATGAATCCTACATTTCCTATTTGATGGATGAATGAGATGAATATTGGTTATGAAATTTAAATAATAACATATTTTTGTTTTATAGATTCTATTTTTGTTATATAATAAAATCTCCTGAAGATTGTAAGAAGGTAGAAGAATATATAATTTAAAATAATTCCCTAAAATATGCACCACATGTTCTGGAAAAATAATTAATTTAAACCATAATCCCATAATGATTTGCATTTTACTAAAACAAATGCCCCCTAGAATATGGGATGTGATGTTAAAAAGGTATTTTTTTTCCAAATGGATTTTGAACTGTGGATTTAATATATGTATGATACATATAAAATTTAAGAATAAATTAAAATTTTGAAAGGATTATATATTATGTAAAGATTTATCTTTTGGTTTTGACTATGGGATAACCAGTTTTATCTTTTACCATAATAATGTATTTTCAACACTAACGTGTTAAAATATTACATATATATTTAAAATTAGATCACATATGCACAATGGGTGGAATTTTATAAAAAAAGTAATACAAATTGACTTTTTGTTGTTTTTTTATAAATTTAATTTATTTAATATTATTTTATTTTTAGAAAATATCATCTATGTCACTATTGACACTATTGACAAAATATGAACTTGAAAACAACATAACACAAATCGAATAATAATATTTATTATTTCTAAACAATAAATACAATTCCAACCATTTATAATCATTATAAACTATTAATAACTACAAAAAATTACTTTTAGTGTTTATACTATAATTTTTTTTACTTATTTTTCAAAATTTAGAAGCACTCTATTAGAAATGAGTAAGCATTCAGGAAAATTATATAAATAATAAATACTAAAAATAAGTGACAATAATAATATAAAATAATAAACCATTCATATATGAATTTAAAACTAAAAATATGTTTTTTATAACTATAAAAATATCAATTCTTATTAATAGCAATAGAGTAACATTTGTAACATTATATTTACAGAAAATAATTTATAAATGATTTTCATATTAAAAGGGAAAAAATTAAAAAATTTAATGTCATCAACGATGGTTAATTAATGATACTCATAATATTTATTAAATACTATTTTAGGGGTTTTTAGTACTTTTCATTTTATTTTGATAATATTTACCTATGTTTTCCTAAATAATATGATTAAGATTTTCAATAGATACCAATCATATTAAATGAAAATTAAAATAAGGAATTAAGATAAATTATACCTATGGATTAAAAATATTTAATTAAATTTCAAAAAATATATATTATTTTAATCGAATTAAATTAATCTTGAACAAAACGGAAGAGTAAAAAAAAATATTTTGATAAAAATAAGTTCATAAGTAAAAACTAAATATATGGAATGATATGGTATAGTGATTATTAAAATTTAATTAATTAGGTAATATCTATTATACTCTATAATTTTTATTTTTTGTTATATTTTAATAATTATGGAACAATTTTATAAAAATGAAATATTGTTTTAAAAATACTTATTTTTTTACAATATCTTAACAAATTCATTTCCAAAAGATCAAAAAAAGATATCCTATGAAAATTTTGGTGTTGGGGTTCAAAAATTATATCATTTTTATAAGATAAATTATTTAAATAAAATTAAATTTTACATAATATCCACACACATAATTTTATAAAATCATTCTTGATGAAAAAAGATTTATAATAAATAAAATATATTTACTTAAAAAATCGATGCTTATTTTCTCATAATAAATTATAAAATTTTAATTTACAATAAAATTTTTATATATTTAATAATGTAGTTAGTCTTATTAATATACGATAATTCAATGTATTTTTTATAAAATTCATATTAATTAATAATATTATATGATTCATTTATAGTAAACATAAGGATTATCAATTCAATTTCGTTAGTGGGGATAACGTAAGCATGAGGTTATGGTGACATATTCAATGTGAAGAATCATATAATATTTGAAGTAATAAAAATAATTTCCTATAGATTCTGTCATTAAATATTCAATAAATGTTTAAAAATGTAATGAGTGATAAATCATTATAATCAGGAGTTGTGTGATGTCAATATTTACAAAATAAATCCAAAACAACCCTATATAAATAATATATAATACATATTTATATCATGTAACATAATATTTATAACATATGTTTTCATATTATTAGAAATAGTTGGATCTCAATTAAATCCATAAGAAAAATCACAACAGTTAACTCCCCCCCAATTATTTCCATATTATACCAAGAACTATACCTCCTTCATCATGCACCTATAATAGTGCTCACCCATTATATAAGTTATATCAACATCACTATTATTTATATGATATATCAAGATTTCCCATAAAAACTAATAATTTCCATGAACTATAAAATAAATAAATAAAAATGAAGTATTCTATTTTCAATATAATTATCATATAAAAAACCATTAGTCTATTCATTCCATTATTAGCTTGTATAAAAGAAACAATACACATATCATTCCCATTAAAACAATCTTAAATCACCAATATAATGATTAATTATGGTATCATAAAAAAGTAATTATTGGAGAAAATGTAAAATCAATTTTATTGTGATTAATTAATATTAAAACAAAAAAAATTACCAAAAATCTTTACAAACGTACCCATTTAATTTCACAACCCACATTTTAAAAACATAATTTTATAGAATATGTGAATACTATTTTATTTGAACAGAAATTTAGATTCATAAAAAATATAAATATATTATAATAGAGTTATAAAGAATAGAAATGTCCCTTAAATTTGAAAATTATAAAAAACATTGTTCTAAAAAATTGAATGGATTTTCAAAAGACACCCATTGGGAAAATATTATGTAATTCTATATTCAAAATATAGTAAAATAATTTAAAACATTACTATCCCTTAAAAAATCTTCCAGTTTCTTTAATCAATAAGGGAATAAGTTGAAAAAAAACACTTAGGCCACATTCATAACTATTTTATAAAAAAATAACTTGTGGTTAATGAAAATAAGATAAAATTATTTCTCTAATAGATCTTTGAATATAAAAATATCAATAATTAATGTGATTGTAACATAATGCCTTTACTAGTTTCATAACATTTGAATAAAATTTAATAAAATGAATGATTATGAAATGGATCCAATAATAAAATTAATATCATGAATTTATATGCCCAAATACACTCATGAGTATGTGAATACCCCATGAATGGAAATCCTGGTGAGTGATTTTATTTTTTACAAAGATATTGAGATAAAGAAACCCATTTTAAATATTAAATAATATGATTGTTAGTTAATCCGTAGAGAGATTACGTAATATATATAAATATATATAATAAGTGGAAATACAATATAAAACAATAAATATTCATTACATATATAATATCGGCATTAAAATTTCAAATATGATTTAATATAACCCAATGAAATGAAATTGAGCTTCGAAATCTCTTAACATATTGTAATATTCAGTCAAATCCCAATAGATTAATTTTTTTTATTTTCCACGTAAAATAAAATTATGTTTTAAATATTATTGAAATATTAGAAAAAATGGTAGTGTGAACAAAATATCATTGAAATTAGGTTCGTAACATTAATATAAGATTCAATTAATGGAAATTTATATGTAGTCCCTTACCTAGAATCTGAATTTTAATTTAGGACTCTTAATACCATTTTAATAGTCATATATTGGTTATTTTTCATCATAATAATCATCATTAGTATTAATTACTCAATGTCAACAAATTTTATTTCATTTATATTAATGTATTATTTAAATATATAATCATTCAAGTCCTCATCGAGTGTTTTGAGGATGTTTGGTTCCTAATTTTAAACAAGGCTTTGGTTTATTGATATTGTCAAGGAGATCATTGTCTCATCATATAAAGAACATTTATATGGAAAAATCACAATTTTTATATAGAAATTATATTTTAAAAACAATCCATTTAATATAGTTATTAATATCCACCTACATTAAACTCAATGAGATTGTAGGATACATACAGACGAGTAACATTTCTATTTTGAAATCAACATTAGATGTTGTAGGTTTTCTATTTTATATTTTTATAAAGACAATAAAATAAAATATAAAATATATATATTTATTTAACAATATATATATATATCATGAATTAGTGTAATTGATGGAAAACACAACACATCAGTTTATGGTGGTGGTAGTCCACACATACACATGGACAACATTATCATCATGGAATGGATATACGTGTAATAAAATATAAGATATATAATAATTTAATTATAATTATTTTTCAGGACTATCATATTTAAATATTATATAAATAGTTTT
Source organism: Viscum album (assembly GCA_963277665.1). Taxonomy (NCBI): domain Eukaryota; kingdom Viridiplantae; phylum Streptophyta; class Magnoliopsida; order Santalales; family Viscaceae; genus Viscum; species Viscum album. Next base: position 901,724,914 of record OY728122.1, on the reverse strand, counting down.
AATTATCTATTATATGGGTTTAAGGAAAACTAATATCATCTATACACTAGGGGTATTCAACGTGGAAACAAATGATGGTTTTAATTCTCATTTTATGGTATTAGGAGATCAATATATTCTCTTCCAATTACATAATAAAATACCATTAAATGTTATATAATATATATATATATTATAATAATATATGTAGAATATTATAAGGAGGTGGATGATGAAATAAACAAAAAACATGGTAGAAAGTAATGACTATCCTTCCGAAAACATCAATTAAATTATGCAATGAGCGCAAAAAAGATGGAATAATTCCCAAAAAAATTCATATAGAATTTTTTTGATATATTAAGAAGGTATTTGGGGAGGGATAATGAAAATAAAAAGGCTATGTATGTGTGGATATAGGAAGAGAGGGTGTTCCTTTTATATGTTATTGTTGGGAATTTTTTGAATTTTTAAATATATATAATAAATATGATGTTATAATACTTTGAAAATGAATGATAAATGATATAATTATGATAAATATTTTTTTTATTATTATAATTAATATCCACCAATAATATAAGAACTTTTTTTGGTGATGTTTTCAACGTTACTATTTCGTTTTAATCGCCCATTATCCCTGTCAAAAGTTATCAACTTATCTTTTTTATTATAATAGAGATTCAATAAAGTTTTAAAATTAGGAAAATTTTAACATATAGAGTCCATGGATGATATTTTATACCATATCACACGAAGATAGATTAATATGGGGTTTTTAATTAATTTTTAATCCTTTATAATAATATATTTTTTTAAAAAAATTCACAAATGTAATTATCTGAACATCATGAAATATTAAAATATAAAATGTGTCTGACTCAGGAATATTGGTCCCAAAATCATGGTGATTCAAAAATTAGAAGAATAATGTTTATATACAATCATAAAATCAAAATTATTGGTGTTTTAAAATTATTAACCGTATCTTTTGAATTAACCCCTTTTGTCACCTTATTTTTACCATAACCATCACAGTGGTTTTTTCTATGTTAATGGTATTTTATTTTTCATATACATTTATAAATGGTTCCTAAATGGGATTTTATTGACATTTTTTCCTATAATATTTCTTATTTTGTAAATTCAATTTTTATTATTTTAAATTAATTTAAAAAATTATTATTTAACAGAATATAACATTTATTTCATTTCTTACACTTTTTTCATAATTTAACATTTAAAACAACATTAATGAAATAGAATTATAATAAATACCTTTATAACATATATAAAATTTTATATTTTCCATACATATACATTGGGCACCCATACTCATCCAACAAACAATACTTTTATTGTTTTTAATATATTTTTCTTTAGGTTATAAACAACTTGACCAAGTACTTTGTCGGCATTTCATAAGCATTTAAAAAATATATTTCATCTCTAAAAAAAATAAATTATAAAAATATAAAAATATTATTCAAATAGAATATTATAATTGAAATGATGTTATTATTAACATAATAAAAAAATTTAATGAAATTAAAATAATGAAAGTATCATTTTTGACATTATATTTACATAATATAAAATATAATTCATTTCAAAAGATAAAATTCATAATTTCCAAAAATAAAAATATCAGATGAGGAAGGTATAAAACCACTCATCCAATATATTGAAGATATGTGTGAGGGTAATGTTTTCCCTTATCATATAATTTTTTTATCCTTTATTACCACATTTACCATTACCCAAGTGAGTTATATTTACTAGTTTTTTACATTGATAATTTAAAATATAAAAGGCAATGCAGACCAAATTATGTATAAAAAATTTTATAATATGGAATAAATTTATCATTATTCAAATATGATAATTCTAAATAAAATTTTGTATTAAAACACAAAATACAATAAAAAAATATTTTGGACAAATGCATTTCCAGGACAAGGAAGAAACACAAACCAAAATCAAGTAAAACTGTGATTCAAATATAATTAATTATATTATATCTAATTATAAATGACTTATGTAATATTGTTATTAAATTAAAATAATAATTTATTTTTAAATGGAAAATTTTTTAGTTTTATGACAATCAATATTTTTTATTGTTCACTAAAAAATGAAACATTTCTAATAAATTAAATACAATCACCCTATGATGATTTTGATATTTTAATTCCAAATATTTAAAAAAAATTAGAATAATAAAAATAACAATTTCAATGAAATTACTTATATTAAAAGTACAATAAAATCAATAGAAATCATTTTTGTATAAAATGTTTTTTCAATGAATAAAATAATTTCACTAAAAAACTAAGTGCATATTTCCTATCATTCACTCACATATTTATTATTATTTTGGTTAATTATATATATATATATATATCATATATTAGTACTTTCACTTCATTCCCATCAATTAAATGGCTTGGTAAAAACTATGATATTTTAAAAATAATAACTTGGCCTTTGATTAGGATCGACCTTCTTTAGCATGTATAATATTGAAAAAAAATACTTAACTATAATATTAATATGTTACTCTTTTAATTAAATAATTATTGCTTTTGGGATTTGTGTTTTAAGTTTTTATAATTTTCCATAATTTAATTTTGTAATGTAAATTCATTTATTAAAATTAATTGTTAAATTAAATGGAATAAATAAACACTATCCCCTAATTTGATCCATCTAATTTATAATTATGAAATCATTCCCTCAGAAAATATTTATGGATTTTTAATGACGATATTATGATTTTCACACATACCTCGGAAAAATAATTTTATGGAATTTTTCTTTAAATAAATAATTCATATTGTATGAAATGTTTTTTATAATAATAAATTACATTAATATAAATTTTTTAATAAAAACTATTATCATAATTTATTATAGTTGATCCAAAAACAAATCTCACAATAAAATCATATAATTCAAATAAAATAATGAAAATTATTTTCATTAAATTGGGATTTTAAATTATTTTTAAAAATTTCAACATTTTATTTATTATCACAAAAAATATTTTACAATTAAAAATTTCAGACTACAAATATTAATTATAAAACATAACTGGTTTTTTAATCCTAGAAAATTTTAAATATAGATAAACTAATAAATTTATAGTTTCTTTCAAAATGAATTATTTCTCTGAATATTTTCATTTTATGAGATTACAGAAGAATTATACTTTGAAAATTTTGTTGTTAGGAAATATGTCGAAATATAATTTATCACATTTAAATTGTGGTGTTTATAAATATATTTTTTTAAACATAAATTTTAACAAAAATGTGTTATTTTTAATAGAAAATACATTTTTAAATATAAACATAAATTAACTATTTATCTTCTAATGATAATAAGTTTAAATAATTTTAAATATTAATGATTATAAAATTAGGTAAAATAATATGATTCTAATATTTTATTGTTTATTTATAATGGATTTAGTGTTTAAATCAAAAAATTTACAACATAACAACACTTTTATAATATTCTTGTATTTAACCAACTACAAATTCAACATTATTTTACTCCACACCATTATTTTATACACATTAAATTCATTCTATAGTAATTAAGGTGATCATACCATTCATAAATTAAATAGTTTCTCATTAAAAAATACTGTTTTTATTTATTCAATGGGTCATATTATTTGAATTTCCATGAGAACATATGATTATATTTTTTTTAAAAACCAAGCGATTAATCAGGGTGTCCAAATAATGTTTATGACATTAGATGACATTCAATTACTACATCATACTTATCAATATATATTATAGCTATTATATTTCATAAATAAGTTCTTAATACAATAATTAATAGTTCAAATTTTCTTTTATGGTCGATTATAAATCTATTGTTATATATTGAAATCCATGTTACAAATTTATCTTATCAACTAATATATTTATCACCCCTTTTAATTTATAAGACATTCCATTACCATTTTAGTGTGTTGAGATTTAGGAAAATAATTTTTAAAAAGCATCATCATAAAATATAATCTTGTAATTGATTCAACATTATACATTTCAATTGAAATTTGATAATGGTCCACCATTGTTCAGTTTCACATTAAAAATTACTCAAAACCAAATTAAACAACCCATTATATTAGCATTGGATAATTAATGAAAACATTTCAATTACAATGATATTTTTCACAGAAATAATAGGATCAGAAAAACTACAGAATGAAGTTGGATATTTCCCAAAAAAAATATATTCAATGCTGAGTTGTTCATTCCTTTTTCTATTTGGATGTTTTGAATGATTAATGATACCATTCAGATATTGATTAATTTGGCTAAGTTGAGAAAACAAATTCTTCACCCATTATTTATTCCATTTTATTCACTGGGGTGAATTTTTCATTCTCTTTCACATTCATTTTAATCATGATTACCCATTATTGTAGAATTTTATAAAAAAATCATAATGTGAGAATCTGTCATTAATAATAAATTTTGAAAATGATATAATAATAAAAATTATTCAAAATAAATAAAAAATTATTATGAAATATTATCAATATATGTATATTTAATCCCATCCTATGTATATTTGAGTTAAATATTATTTTCATTGGGTTATATCCATAATTTCATGATAAAAAAAATTAAAAAATTTAACAATGCCTAATTTTTTAAAAAAAATTGGTAAACCATGAATTTTATATATAAATATTAAATAATTTAAGATTAATATTTAAAAACTATACAATATTATTCCCCCCATATCCATAATTTTTTGGGTTTTTATATTATATTCTTCATCATCTTATTTCATGAATTATCTTTAAAATATCATACTATAATATTCTAATATAATACCCTTTGCAGACATATCCTATTTCAAAACTATAATCATTTCCTAATGAAATGGAGACAATAAAAAGTCTGAGATAAAATTCATTGTAATGTTATACATATGATTAATAAATCTTTATCCAAATATTGGAATAATTTGACTATATGGAAATTAAAATAAGTCCATCTCTTTGTAATGGAATTCCCAATCTACGAAATATCATAAATTCTATTAAAAGAAGCATGATTTTTAATTATAAAATTAAAAAAAATCATCATTGTAAAAATAATCATTAATAAATCATAATCAATGAGATCATATAATAATTATAGGAAAGATGTATTTGGAATGCACATTAATATATATAATTATTACCATTGTCACATATTTTATCCATTTATACATTAATAGACAAAGTCCAATACTAGAATGGATAGACTAATAATTCCAATTTATTATTTTGTTGTTGATCCCTTCGAAGATGAGATTTGTGGAGAAATTCACATTATATATTGGGTTAACACAACATAATTATAATTACATTATTCAAGGATTACTTCTATGAATATCATAGTATAAATAATCCCTTAATGAATGTGGTTCACTTTGTATTCCAATGCATATTATATAATGAAATTTAATTATGTAAATAAATAATTATAGTTATTTATGATTATGTAAAACTGATATAGAAAATTAAATCCACATATATATGTTTATCACAAGGCTATAAAAAATAATTATTTCGTCATACCATAAATAATTAAAATGTGATGGCTTTCATAATTAATTAAACAGAACTCAATTAACCAATGTGTAATAATTGTGCTTCTTAGAATCATATTTAAATGTGAATCAATATATATAACTCAAAAAATTAATATAGAAATTATAATAATATCATTTCCCTATGAAAAATTAAAATCATTAAATGATTATAATATATATAAAATATCAAGGATATAAATGAATTAATATTTTTATTTTCAAATATTAAATAAAATAATATCATTTGCTGAGTTTTTGAAAAATTATATAATATAATGGAAATTAATTTCATTAAAAATAGTAATAGAAACATGTAATGGAAAATGTCATCAACATCGTATTAAATATTAATTTTAAATATTCAATTCTAACCAACTAAAAAGATTCTAAAATATGGATAAAATTAAAATTTTAAAATATTTGGATCATGGAACTTAAAATTCACGAAAATATTTCAATGATTTTTTATATGGAATAAAAAAATGTATGACTGAAGATTTGAAATAATGTCAGATTATCTTAAAATATTTTTTATTGAATTTTAAACTAATTACTTATAATTGTGAAATTATAACATTAAAACCATTGATATAAAATATGTGAACTAAAATATATTGGTTTTTAAATATATTAATCTGTTTATTCATGACAATTGTTATTAAATATAGACATTCCAATAATAGAAAGATATTATAACATAGAACCCAATATAAAGCCTCATCATTCACTATACACACTAAAACCTCACATATATGAAATATGGGTCTAATTTAAATCTAAGTCAAAAAATAATAGAAAAATATATCTATGAACATATCATTCACTTATAATAAGAATTTATCATATTATTATCAATTATTCTTTAAAATTATAATTTAATTGAATCGAAGTATGTTTTTAATTCATGATTTAGAATGATGGTTCTGAACCTTTCACTATGGTATTGGTTTCATTATATATATATATATTTTTTTGAATAAATATATTAATAACATATTTATTCATAATTTATAGATTAATTACCATCCATATATGTTCGTGGTGAAAGTATTTCTATATAACATCATTAAGAAGGATGATTGTATATATAAATGATTATTTTTTACAATATTAAATGGTTGGATAAACCAAATAGAGAATAATAATTAAACATTTTAGAATTATTATTTTATCAATGATGTAATATATATTCATTATTAAACCCTTATTTAACAATCATTGAGTTATTTTTAGGACAATCAAAACATAAGTCTTCATTGAGGTTGCAATACACTGGTATCCACAAGCATTGTTTTCATTTTCTATCAGATACAAATGGGGAAGAAAAATATTTTTAACATCATATTTTTAAATTTTAGTATAGTTGATATTGTGATTATATTCTATGATAATATTATTGATATTTATGAAGAATTTATAAGATGAAATAATCAATGATTAAAACAGTTAGGCATTTTACATCTTCTTTTTAAAAAATAATTTTTCTAAAACCATAATCCTTATTACAATGGATTTTTTGTGATACCTGGACCACGATGTCCTGTATGAGATGTTTTTAATGGTATTTTAGGATATTTATGTGAATATAAGTTCATCATTTTTTATATTAGTGAATATATATTGTTTCTTTTCATATGTGAGGGGTCTATCACATATTTAATTTTCTATGATATGTTAGTATTATATGTGAATTAATCATAGTATATTTTCACTAAAATGTGAATAGTATGAATATAATATTTATTTGTTTATAAAAAACATACTCCTATAACAATTTTAATTTGATTTTTGACCTTATGAGAAGTACAAAATTGAATTTAACCCATTTTATCATTTTTCTAAGGAGACATCATATTATAAGAAACTCTAGTTATAATCAAATAATTAAATATAAAAAAATAATCTACAAAAATTATATTTGTTTTTAAATATTCAAATTCTAGAAGTATCTGATATTAATTTTTATAGAAATGTTAAAATTGAAAATAGAAGTTTTTTTAATAAAATGTTTTCATGAATTAAAATAAACATATGATAAAATATAATAACATGAATATTTTTATTGTATTAATTATATATTTAATTATCATATGTATATTATGTAAAATGAGAACAAAATAAAATATAAATTTTTTATTTTGAATAACCTTATTTAATGAAAAGACATGATAGTGATGAAAAAATCATAATTTTTTATTAGTGAAAATAATGTTATAAAAATACAACAAATGTTTATGATAATTTGGAATCATTATTTCATAATATGTATAAATGTTTTATATAAAATTTAATTAATTTTAGTTATTAATTATAATACTACTGAAAATGAAGAAATAAAACACTTTTAATGAAATATGGATTCATGAAGCATAAAATGGATTTGATCTCAGTAATTGATTAATAAGAAAAAAATATAAAGTTAATCATCTTGAAAGTTAATAGTATACTCATTTCATTAGAATAATTTATCTATGATGATAAATTGAAAAGAAAAAGGTAGTAATGTATTTCACATTGAATATCATTTTTATTAAAATTATTATTTTTACAAACAAATATTTTTTCATTATTTCTAGTATATTAGTTACTAATGTTTGAATTTTTAATTATTAAAAAATAGAGATATTTTTTAAATAAATAAATTTGATTCAACAAAAGTAGGCATTACATGTAAACAATGCAATTAAACACAAAATTTTTTTAAATCGAAATATAAATTCCAAAATATTATGGTGTTACAAATGGTTATTAAATAACAAATTTGGGATGTTTTCACTATTCCATTATATGTTAACATACTAGAAATCTTATAGATTAATAGAAAATTTCCAAATTTATTTTATCTCACAAATAATTATAATAGAGATCATAAACAATTTGATGCATGAAGGATGTCTATTTAATATTGATTTTTCATTCTAGTCGACTATCTATTTCATTGACTCCATAACTGAATTTATGAAAAATAATTTATTGAGCCTCTAAACTTCCTATCAATCAATATATAACTCAAAAAATAATCTATTTCTAATTTTTTATTTTATTTCTGTTTAATACAATCATTTATTAATATTTTATTGTTTTCCTCTATTAGTTGTAGTATATGAGTCATTTGGAAAATTTTTATTCAGGTACATTCCATTAGGAATTACATTAGTATATTTTCGAATTCCTTGATCAAATAATTACTTTCATTCCTATTAAAGAAAATATTATTGAGTTCATTCCCACATAATTAATAATATTTGTATACATTTCTATGTTAATCTAGAATGAAACAATCATAGTTCCTAATAATCATCAAAAAACATGTTTTCCCTTGTTCAGATCATTTTTATTGAATATGCGCATCATTGAATTGTGGAATTTTATCATATCCTAATTAAATTCATAAATAGATTTCCTTATGTCACCAATGTAAAAATTCAAATGTTAACTCTAATTAATAGAGATGGGAATTCTAAAACTATGATTTAAAACATTAATATGCATAGGAAATTACCATGTCATATTTTTTGGTAACACATAATATTATACTCATATCATCATCATTGTTGAGGAAAAAAATTCTCCATCAACATTCAATTTAAAATTTGTCCAATTTTCTACCACATATATATTAATTGGAAACTAAATTTAATTAATTTTTTCAGGGTGAACATTATTCCCTTTCATATGAATAACATTTTATGGATTATAATGATTTTATTATATTTTCATGATATTTTTAGAGTGACCATTTATATAATGGAAACATTTAATATCAATCACAACTATAGGGTGATACCTCACATCAATGTACTATTTCATAACAAGTTATGATGAGATTCCATGATTGGTTAAAATTCTTTCTTATAATTCTATTTTTTGTTACTAAAAGTTGCATTTAATGAATTTATCAAAAATCCCCTATTTCCATTGAGATTTAAAATTACTATTTCATTGTCATCAACTTCCTAAAATAGTTTGGAATATATCATAATGTCACCATTAAGTACCAACACAAAATTATCAACATAAAATCTAAAATTATATTTGTCAAATGTAGAAATAAATTTTTACAATTAATTCAAGAGAATAGAATTATAAAAAATGGCCATTTCATCCTAAAAAATTAATCATTCATAAATTCTCATTCTAACCCCACAACTAAAAATACCCATATCATAGGTCAATATTAGTGATTAATTGATTCCCCAAAATATGGACGAATAAATAATAAATAAAATTGAGAATATATTTTCCCTCAACTATAATCACATATAGGTAACATTAAAAATTAATATAAATGGTTAGAAATATGAATTCTTCCAAATGTGAATAGCTTCTCGACATAGAGAAATACTTTTGAAATAAAACATATTATATCCTAATAGATATTGATGTTTTTTATTCAATTAATTTAATTCATTATATTATATTTAATATAGAATAGTAATTATTAGTTTGGATATATGAATGTATTAAAATGAAAATTTACAATACTTTATTAGGGAAAAAATATTTCATTATAAAATATTCAAATGTATTATTGTAAAATGATAATATTTTATAACATTTTATATTTACAATCATCTAATTATACATCAATATTTATTATAATGATGGATTTATGAGGTAGGTAATGAAATATAAGATTGTTATGACATCATTCTCACAATGTTTATTATAGAAATATCATTATAACATTCTTTCTCGAATAGAAAATTATGTGTTTTTAACAATTTTTTTAAATCCAATAGTTTATGGTCAAATTCAATTTACATTTTAACCATGAATAAAATAAGGGTATATGTAGTGTATAAATCAGGTGATGTTCCTATTAGAATTTATATTTAATTGAGTTTACCTAAATAAATAGTATTTAATGAAATGAAATTGTCTATAATATTTTATAATGAAAGATTATCCTCACTTGAAAAATTATTGGGTTGGTGGTGGCTTTGATCTATTAACATTGGATTTGGACCTTGGTTACAAATGTGTATATTCTGTCCAAACATGGTGCATTTAACTATAAAATATGTTTTAATAATCATTCAATTTTATTATACATTCAATTTATTAATTATTGAATGAAATTGATGTAATCTATATATATGGAAATAACTTTCACACATATAAAATTTTACTTATCCATGTAGATAATTTCTCAATTTTCTAATCCCACACATTTTTCTTATGAGAAGATTTTTATACATCCATTATATTTCATTTTCAAAATTAACCCCCATATTTGGATAAAATATTAAATTTTTATAATTAGATAAATGATATGATATATAATTTTTTTACTTATATGACTTTGAAATATAACAAGAAACATTTGTCGTGCCAGGTGTTGAGACCAATATTATTCAGATTCCCAGTGTGGCTGACTATAATTTTAAATTAGAGTAAACATATTTTGTACCACCAAAAAATGGTTTACCAATATAATTGGTTATATATTCAATGGTCCCTCAAATCAAAAATAATAGACCACTGTTGATTCTTTAAAGTGAAGTTTACCTTTTCAGTGACCTAATGATTGTCCGCATGCAGCATTCAGATAAAACGACCATCGATGGGATCATTTAGTGAATTAATTAATCAATTAGTTCCAAAAAAAATAACCTAATTTTAAATTTTTATGAATCAATATTGGGATATACACAGTTATAATCATAACTGCTGATTATTGAGAGGTGCTTCTACCACCATCGTTGGCCAATAAGGATTGAGAAGTCAATTAATGAATGAAACTAGGAATATCGGGATGCAAAAAACACAACAGATATTTGTTTATTATTATTGAATGTGTTATTCATTAATTAATTATTCAATATTGATGTAACACTGAAATTTTATTTGTATTTATACCCATTTGACTAAACTATTGAACATGAACAATTCCATATCACTGATTAGTGTTAATTGTGAGTCTTTTCATGAGACCATGTATTGGATTAAATTTGTTTATTAATTTTATCCCATGTTTCTTAACTTGGGAATCCAAATATATATAGTTTCAATCATCTAATGACCAATAATTATTTCACTATTTTTTTCTTTTCTACCAAAAATTCATTGGGTTTTTATTCATAGGCATATCAGGCCACAGTTAGAAATTGTTGGGATGAATCCAGATTGATCTAACACCAAATTCAAGATAGATTCAGGTAGAAAAGAAGATTTATGAATATGATGATGAGATGAAATAAATTTTGGGATTCATGTTATGTTTTCTTGGATCCAGTATCTTATTTGAAGATTTTGATGGCACATAACCAACACGGGGATCGTTTGGGATTATTATTGAACAACAATTATGTGATTGTTGGCCTACGAAGTACCGAAATCAATGAGCAGATAATTACACATCATTTTCGGGTGAACCTGATGTGGGATTCAATGTGGATGGAATGTATTAGAGTCTAATTGTAATGATTTTGATTATATGAAAAACTAGACTACACACCATGTAATCTTCAAAACACACGACATTTAGCCATGTGGCTATAGTGTACATGGTTTCTAGTTATTTTAAATGTCACATGTTTTACGAGACCCCCACACGCTGTGTGATCTAGTTTTTGTGAACTAGAATGTACCCTGGGAGTACATAGAATTGATAATATCTAGGAACATTGATAGTTTATTTAGACACAACCATGGTCCATGGACCGAGTACATAACCCAGGTACACTGACAAAAATATAGAGCTTGTTCATGATCCCGTGTGGCTATGGAACATAATGTAGTACATTTCACACTATTTAGGGATACATGGGTAGTAAGTCATGTACTTCAAGTGATATTAATATTTTGTAGCTTGGGACAACATGCAATGTGGGTCCCCATACATATTGTACACCCCTTTTTTGGGGAATATATTACCTCTAATATTTCCTTCATTATACACATATTTTTTCCTACTAGTAGTGTATTCATACTATTTATCAATATAGAATGCGATGGTAGCCATCATGGTGGATTTTCCCTTAATATTTGGATTGTTCTTTGTGTCATGATTTTGATGGTGGATCTCAATGAATACATTGATTATAAAGGATCATCAAAGTGGAATCCTCTAGTTGGGAAAGGTAATGGGTACTCTACCTATAGAAGTGTACTCTCTTACAGAATTAGAGTATAAGTCCCCTATATATTCATCTTAATAGTGGAATCATCCAACAATGTTACGGATGTTGGAACTCTATCTATAATCTGTATCCCTCATATAGTGTTAGGGAATTTGTAATCTTCCTATATAGTTGTACCATAATATGGTGTCAGAGAATGGTTCCAATACAACCTGAGTGAAACCCAAATATAGTGGATGAGAATGGGTATTATATAAATTTATTGGATCCCACCTACTGTGTATGGTCCTGGGTCATCATCAAATATAGATGAATCCTCCTACATTGTTATAATATCATCCCTATATCTATCAAACCATAATGGAATCCTCTCATTTGGACATGGTATGGGTCCTCTTTATATCTAAAAAGAGAGTCCCATTTGTTTGGATTGGACATGGGTCCTTTATCTATCCATATAGTCTGACCAAATTATTGTTCAAGGATATTGTTATTATACCTTGGGATTGTGTCCCCTTGGCTGTGAGAAACAGTGGATATGGGAGTCTAAGAATCAATATTTCTTTGGATATACGCATGAGATGTAGTACATCATTGATTGATATATAAATGGATTTAGAACTCATCCCATGACTGGGATGGGGGGTGGGGATCTCAATTCTCTATCAATTTGGTTTTTTAATGAGAAGATATACACCAATATAAATATTTTTCGATGTTTTTAATCTCTTACTAGGGGATGATCTATATATTCTTATCTTGTCTCATACTTCTTCTCCTTCTTTATTTTGGGTGACATATTGGTGATGTATATACTTACCCCTAAATTGGATTTCTATAACATATACTAACTTATGAAGATGATCGATGGGTGCATTTTTATGAAAGATAATCATATGGATACCTTGTGTGCATTAGTCCATGTATGGTGGTCGAGGAATGAAGATCAGTATATGGGCTCTCTCAGAAGATCAGTTATCTTTTACTGTCATGATTTGACATATTTCTATTCGGGAATTCATTTTCCCCTTTTTCATTTCTAGTTTACTTTAAAATACTCTAGTAATCAATATAAGTTTTAAATTAATGGTTTATTCTTTATATTTTGAAACATTTATTCATATTCAATTGCACTAACACATTGAGATAATCGGGTTTCTATATTCAAGTACACTAGGAAAATGTCTCTATTATTATTTATGTATTTAAACACAAGCCGCTAACCCCTATCCAATTGAGTCAAGATTGGAGAAGTTGTTGATTCATCCTTATTGAGTTGGGTCCTAGAATATTGTTATACATGATGTTCATTCTTTGGGATGGATTCTGGAGTTATCCCCTTATGTGTAATTGGTTGGGATCATGAAAAAAAATTTCAATATGCGCTAAGGGTGTATTTAAGATCAAGGAACCCAGTTTGGGTGTAGTATCTATTTTATCCAATATCCAGGACTCTGACTAGTTGTTTATTGAATATTCAAGAGAGACATTTGATTTAGTGATCAATGGTACATGCATCATATAGGATGGTGCCGTTTGACTATCTATCTTTAGTATTACTTGTATATATATATATATTCTCCCTAGATTGTTGTATGTCTATATTATATTTTCTAGATGAATCATTGAACATACCCAAATACTATACCAAAATAGGACTGAGATGATGATCTGATGAGTGATGAGTACATTGTTATCTATGCATCAAATGAAATTCTTCCTTCTGCTGACTGGTTGAAGCACCCCCTATTGTCATGTAGTAGATCATACTAGTAGAGCATGTCTATGATGCTTAAGGGATTATCACAAAATGTGATTTCTCACACCATATGCCATTGAGGATCCATGGTGATCCAGATCAACAGGTTGAGGAGGATCAGAAAGATTCAGTGATTAGTGTTTTTAGGATTATCCATACACCAACTAATCATGTTGTTGCACTGGAAGCTAATCCATTCCAAGGTGAAGTTGAGAGAAACTATAGTATAATTACATAAATGATTGGGGAGTTGACATTGTCATTGCAAGACTTCCAAAAACAATTCGATGAGGAGTAATTCCTTTCATTGAATTTCTCAATATTGATTCAAGAGAATATAGTGATACAATAAGGATGGTGGTAGTTTTATAGAATGATTTGAGGTTTACAGAACATATGTGGTACTACCTCTACATGATTTCATATAGCTACTTCAAAAAATAGAAGTACACAACAGTCTCAGTTGAGATATTAGATCCAGTTTATCATCCATATAAATTCCCACTTATGATGGAAGTTAAAGTGGGATGTCATGGTATATATATTCTTATCATAGGGAAACCATGTATGAATATTTGGAAGTATGAATCAATGTTCATAGATAATTTATGTATCTAGCATGCTTCAGTCAGTCCCATCTCAATGCATGATATATTTTCATGATAATAATTACGCAGATGGTAGAATACAATAAGGATCATGATAGAGATCAGGTTATCCCAGAATTGTAAGATGTTATACATATAATTGGAGGGGTCACATAGAATGTGATTACTAGACTTAATGACATGATAATGTCATACCAATAAGGGATGAAATGCCATGAATTTGGTAGTACCGTGACAAAAAATCTCCCATGAATGCATTGATTTCCTAGAATGGGAGGAGAAACTAGATAAGGAATAGCTTGAGATATAAGAGGATGAGTTATGGGTGATGGGGGGGATTTGGATATCCTTCCAAAACCACCACTATGTGGTCCATTTAAGGATCGATGAGCAAGTGGTAAGGTCTACAGATAGATAAAGTATGTGGATGTGTATAGCCCAACAACATAAGATATGACTATTGGTACGATATAGTTTTTTTATTTATTAATTTTTAATAGTATACATATGTACAGGTAATAACATCATATATTTACTAATGGTTTTAAATATTGAGCTCCCATTTAGAGATTTACATAGTAGAACTTTTATAATGTTATTATGGTGAATTATTCTATTATATCTATTGTATTTTTTTAGTGAGATATGTCTCTTATTAGATAGTGGTTCTCAAGGATCCTATTGGTTATCATGATGAAACTTATTATTCCATATTTTGTATTGATTGGTTATCCATATTCTAATCCAATATATTATTTTATCAATGATGAGTCAGATTCATTATACATATTGGATGATACTTTCCCTTAGGGGAGGGAGATATCTCACAGTAGGATGATTGTGTTTTTCATGTGATTGTATACAACCAATGAACAAAAAAATATCATTTTTATCCCTAGGGGCATCGGGACACCCATGTATAAGGATTCCTTCAATTTAGAGTATTTTTTGGATGTCATCCCCTATGATGTAATGGAAATACCACCTAGTATGGAGATGAGGTTTTATATATAAATTCACAACATGAACTCTCCTATAACTATTATGGAGTACCATATGGATCATAATGTGCTACGAGAGCTACGGGTTTAGTTAGAAGATCTTTGAAAAAGTGTACAATCAGACATAGTGTGTTTTCAGGGGATAATCCAGTGTGGTCTATGAAAAATGAGAATATTAGCATGACTATTTGTGTAAATTAACCTATTCTAAAGTAGGACATGATAATGAACATGTTCCCCTTTTTTAGGATTGGTGACGTCTTTGATTTTTTAAGGTGTATGTTGTTTGTTGACGATCTATGGCAGGTCTATCTACCATCGTTTAATACATTTTGAGGATGAAGTTTGGAAGATAGAATTTTGATATCGCTAGGTACATGATGAGTTTTTGAGATGTATTTTGGTGTGATTACTTCACACGATGTTTTTATGGATTTAATGAACTATAATTTAATTCCATACATGAACCTATTTGTTTTAGTTTTCATTAAAGATATTCTTATATAAATAGAATCATTTGAGTAAAATGTAGAGATATTTATCATGTTACATGAAATTCACCATGAGAAACTATTTTATGGTATGCTCTTAATGTTCCTTTTCTCGGTCTACATGGTTCACATTCTAGGACATTTAATTTTTATGGATGGATTGGTTGCAAACCCACAGAATATCGATTATAATATTTAATGGGACACACCAAATGAAATTTTAGAGTTTTAGAAATTCTGTGGCATGATGAGATGTTATATTATGATTTTGGAAAACATGTCTAAGATTAGGTCCCCTATAACCACCATAATGTTCAATGGGTAGTCATTTACCTGTACAAAGTAGTCTCATGGGTATTTAAAGGAATTGGGGCTGAGGTTGATGTGTGATAATGTTTTTTGACAAAAAAAGAGGGTGTGGATTACATGGTGTACTGAGATACTTATGATCTTGGATAAAGTATGTGTTGATGCAACGATAAGTAGTTATCACAAAATATTGGAGGTAATTGAGATCCCACAAGTAGAACTATGAAAATCTTGAAAAAGAACTGGAAATGGTATTCATTGATCTGAGGATGTGGATGCACTTTCATCTGGGAGAGAACACTTTTATTTACTCATAACATGAGGACATGAGGTATATCATCAAAAAGAGTGACCTAAACCTGAGGTAGAGTTTCTGGTTGGAGTTACAATCTTACCAATACATTCAGATATTTTATACTATAAGGAAGTTAAATGTGTATGATGATAAAAATATAAGGATTTCCAATCCTCGTTTGTTATATGAGGTGACAGAGTATTTTCATTTCTTTCTTCTATACCTTCTTGATAATAAGGGAGAAACATTCCATCCGTGTATCGTTTTTCTTCATCTGCATATCTATCATATTAGAGATCTGTAGTTGCGATCCATTGATTATGATCTCACCAATGACCACAAACCATCTAGAGATTCACCATATGGGTTTTAATAATGAGGGAATCAGGCCGTAAATTTCAAGGTATGGAATAAATAACCATTCCTGATGTTGGAGGGGGTGATTAAAGAGTTACAAATATCTCACAGGCTATACATCCTAGTGTAGGGAAGATGTTCAGAGACCTTACGTAGTATATTTGGAGGGGTGGCATGAGGAAGAGAATGGTTGAGTTCATCTTAGGGAGCCTCACCTATGAGATGAAGAATTCTATACACCATATTTTTTCATATTCACTTTTTCCTCACAAGATATCATAGTGTAAATGGGATGGAAGATTCTACAGACTATGAGACTCAATGATTCCATATTGGCAATAGGTTTCTATGATACAATTTCTATAAATTTATTTTCTATATGGCAGTTTATTTCAGTAGATATTTGGTGGATATTGTATGTGTGGAAGATCTGGCATATTCAGGGGTCTCCCTAGATGATTTTCTTATACTATGATGCACCATACATGTCATGGTTTTAGAGGAGCCTATAGGAGGAATTCAGGACAATGATGAGGATAGGTAATGTCTTTCACACCCCTAAAAATGTAATAAATGATGCACTATCCATTTCAAAGAGGATATGTTATGAGAAGACATGATTGAAATTTTCCCAAGAAGAGAAGCCCACATTCATTTCTATAGTATGCGCACAATAATATCAAGCACTCAACATTTAGGATCACACCATTCAAGGACCTAAATGGGATTCCCTAAAGGATACCAGAATTCTACACGGAGATCATTAAGGAATATCTTTTTGGGCCAGAGATATTGTAGGATACAACAGATACTGTACATTCCATCCAATAGTGGGCGAGTAAATCATATATATTGATGAAATATAATGAAATCAATTTTCATAGTGCCTTAGAGTTCGACTAGGGTGACTGGGTTTTCCTAAGAGTATCACTATGATGAGGATTACATAGATTAAATCGATGATGTAGGATTAAATTGATGTTAATCAGGATATTCATGTTCTTGTAAAGGATTTGAGAGGTTTCTAAGAGCATTGAAATCCCACCCCTACATTTGTAGAGGTTGAATGATGTCTTCCACCTATCATAGTTTTGGATATACATTCATGACCCATACATGTTATATACTTGGGAGGGATGTAAATATATTATAGAGACTCCTTAGATGAGAACCCTTTAGATATCATGGATTGACATGATATGATCCTATGTGGATCAACCACCCCATGAACAATGTGATTTTGTTGAATATGATCTATCAAGAAAGATCTATGAAAAGGGAGAGGAAAATGTCGGCACAATATCCCTTCTGTTTTTTCTTTTTGGGGAAGAAACTATTGAACGAGTGAATAGTGAAGATATACAATTTTTTCCATTATATGAAATTGAAATATACCTAAAAATATTTTATTATCCATGTACTAATTCATCTGATGATTATGAGGCCTGTTTTTCTTGGAATATATTTTATACAAATAAAAAAAATATTTTATACAACACATAGATTGTTTTCAAAAAATGGTATCTCTTTAGGAGAGAGTTTTAGATCCAAACTATCTGACAATAGTAGAATCAAAAATATAAATTTCACTATTGGTGTGACCTAATGTCATTTAGTGCTGGGTGTTCAGATGAATTGGATGCTTGATTTTATGTTTAGTGAATTACATAAATAATCATTTAGATATGTAAATAATGACCTAAATTAAAATTTCTTATAATTAAGAATCATTATGGTATATCATAGGTACTATCCTAATATTCCTAGGATTATTGACTGTAGAATATCAATCCTTTATTGGGTAATCATGGTTTGGAAATCGATCAATGATGGGATATAGGAATATTAGTATGCATCAAACATAATAGATCATCCTCCTTCGTTAGACAGAATGTTATTCATCAAAGTATAATCCAATAGAGTGGTAGGACTCATAATTTGTGTAATTCCCCCATATTATTAAAATATTTATCATTATATATTCTATTCAATTTAATCTTAATTATTATGAAATTTTTCATGACCCATGTATGATTTAATTCTTTTTGGAATTTATTCCATTTTCTCATCTCGGGCATCCAAATAAGTATCATTTGTCCAAGTACTATTTGAAAATTATATTTTCAACTTCAATTTTTTTATTTCCCCAAAAAATTCATTTTCTTCTTCTCCATAGGCCAATAGAAGAATAGTTTGACATTTCTAGGTTGAATCTTTCTCGATTAAATCCCATGATTCCCATGTAGCAGACTATATACCAGTCTAATTGTGATAGGGGAGGAATCAAGGGATGTTAGTGTGTTTTTCAGGGATTTGGGATCTGAGAAAAATAATGCGGTCATTAATTAGGTTTGTGAGGGATGTATGGTATTAAGATAGTCTAGAAGATATCTGAACTACATCTACTAGAGGGTTGGAATAGTCAATCCGAAGCTTCTCTATCTTTTTTGGGCGATCCTTTGTCAAGCATCAAAGTTGAAATAATGGATTTGATACCTGATGAACATATCCAAGATTCTATGAATCATTTGACAATATGGTATGTATTTATATGAAAAGGTAGCATGTATCACTCTTCCTGCAGTGGCTCAGGTTTTTGGGTATGTTAAATATCACACACATTGTTGGACCCCCACAATCAAAGTGGTTGACTGCTCGTGGTCATAATGTAACATGGCGGTTCATGGACATGGTAAGGGCTAGGAACACAAACATTATATGTGTACCTAGACAAGGTACATAGTCATAGTACATAGCCAATATTCAAGGACATAACCAAGGTACATGAACACATCCAGGGAATAAGGGGTGGACCTTTGGTGGATGAGGCTTACCATGTAGTAAATATACACACCATGTTGGGATAAATGGGTATTCATACATGTAAATTATGGTACATGGCCAGTTAATCGGTAGGTTACACACATAGTGTGTATACGCTTTTATATCATGTACTCCTAATCTAAGAAATAATCATACTCTCATATTTCCATCATTATTAATTGGATTTTGCCCCATGAGTATCCAAATTGATGTTACTTTTTCACATTGAATGTGATGGTAAATATCATGGTGGATTTTGAGATATGATTTATAATTTTTCGAGTTTGAATCTTCTTTGTGTTGCAATCAAAAATGGTATTGATCAGACATTATCATCATTAGGAACCCTCTTGTTGGGTTATGGTATGTGTCCTAAACCTATATAGTGCAATACTCTTGAGGAGTCATTGTATGGGTCCTCTATATATCCATAATTATAGTGTAAACCACCTAAGGTGGTAGTTCATGGGTCCTATTACTATAGACCGGAACACTCCAATGGTCTTAGGGAATGGATCCTCAACCTATATAGGGGAACCATCCTACTGTTTTAGGGAATTGGTCCTCTACCACTAGAGTGGAACCCTACTGTGGTGTTAGGGAATGGTTTCTCTATATAATGAGTAGAAACCTACTATGGTTTCAGGAAATAGTTCCAATTCCTACAGAGTTCAACCCTTATATAAAGATATGGTATGTGTCCTCTCTCTATCGACCAAGAGTGGAACCCCCCACCCCCTATCTAATGGGGCATGATTCGTCTATCAATATAAAAAATGAATGTCTCGTTTTAGGATTTGAAATGTTATTTATAAATATATATATAGTGTAACCCTCCTCTCGTACCTGGAATGGATCCTCTACCAAGACATTATGGACAACTGATAATGTAACATAGTGGAGACTTGTGGATTAACATGGATATTTTTCAGATAGATGTGTGAGATGTTGGAAATCATCGTTGAACCAATTGGAAGTATTGGCACCCTTTCCTGGGATATTTTATGAAATGTTGATCACCATTAAATATGATTTGGATTTCTTTTTTGGATTATATATATATCCATGTTGTTGGATTTTTTTATACTCATTCTATGTGTTTTGTGATCTATTCCTATAATTTCATATACTTCTGCCACTTCATCATTTGGGCATCCTATTGCATATGTATACACTCCTCTCTACACGGGATTTTCTGGTATTTTTTATTCTTATTGTAGATGAATAAAATGTAGATTCTGATTATAAAGGAGCATATAGACACTATGGTGGATTATGCAAAACATGATGGATAGGATGTGGAGATATAGAGTTGGAATCCTAGAACAATTTACATTTCCAATACATAGAGGTTGCGAAATCATTCTAGTTGAACATGTATTTTCGACATTTTTTTCTTTTCAGTATACTCATTCGTACTCTTGTATTACCTAGTGGTTTTAAAGGGTTTTTTATTCCCTAAATGATTTATTTTATTATTATTACTCTATAGTTATTCATGGAGATATTTGGGTGTGTTCATATTGATACACTAGAAAAAGTCCTCCCAATAATATTTTTCCTTTTGGAGATTTATGAGGCCCTTGATTATGGATGTGGGATTTTGGTAGTCAGTAGTCAATAATTATTTGGTTAGTAATTATAGATTCATCTTGATCTCTATGAGATCTATATCAAATCAAATAGAGTACTACAATGTCTTCTCCTAAATCCCCTAGCCATG
The DNA here is from genome assembly GCA_963277665.1 of Viscum album. Lineage (NCBI taxonomy): Eukaryota > Viridiplantae > Streptophyta > Magnoliopsida > Santalales > Viscaceae > Viscum > Viscum album. Next base: position 901,702,874 of record OY728122.1, on the reverse strand, counting down.
GATTAAATGGTCATTCTATAGATTTCATAATTGACTACAAATTAATCGATCAATATATTAATATACTCCATAAAATATGTCAAACCATTTATCACAATATTTTCAATGTTTATTTCATACCATTAAACAATTTCATTGTCATTTCTCATCCTCTTAAAGATGACTTTTTAAATTTTTTAATTTCTTGTAGAAAATTCTTAGTTAAAAGGACATTTTTACTCTTCTTTCCCTAGTCACATTATCATCATCTATTAGAATAATGTAATTAAGAAGGTTCCAAAAATAATAGAATGTTTCATATAAAAAATATAATTGCAATGAAAATTATCCTTCATAAATATATAGAGTAAGAATTTCATTTTTTTCAATCTACAAATTTTTTATTAATGTATTTTATGTTATACTAAAATTAATTTTTTTTGATAGATGAAGTATTCAACATCTAGTTATTTCTTCCTTACTGATTATATGTCACACATGGAATTTATTTCTTATTTATCATCTATTATCACTAACTCAACATCAAAATGAATTTTTATACGAATAAATCCAACATAGTAGGCACATCATTAATTAATTTTCTATAAAATGTATTCTGAACACAAGACATTCATTTTAAAGCCATATTTTTTGAAGACTAAAACATAAATTAAAAATGTTATACTAATTGAATTTTTATTTGAATAATTTTTTTGGGGAGTTTTATACTATTAATTTATAATATCTTATTTCTACGACCATATCAATATTTCTGTTCTTATATTAGAAATAAAAAAATTTACATTATCCATATATTCATAATAATTTCTCATAAATATAACATGAACAACCAAATCATATCATCCAATAACATCAATGATTTTAAATAGTTAGGACCAAATATTTTGAATTGTTTAATGATCATGTATAAAGGCCACAAATATTTTTATTGGTTATTGAAAATGGTGAATCTAATCCCCATCTTGAATTTATTTATAGATCCATGTAAAGGAATTCATTACTAGGAAAAAATGAACACTAACAATTTTTATTTTCTTTAGATTACTTTCTTACATTGTTAAAATAAATATGGTTTACAAAAATATATTCTTAAACTTATTTTTAAAAAACATTGTGTATTTTATATCTAATATGACGGTCCATATTATACATTTAGGTTTTCTAACATAATCCCTTATCACATTCAATAATTAATATTTTCAACATGATTTTTTAGTGTCTAGTTTCTTGAAAAAAGCTTCATTATTACATGATTTACATAGATTTTAAATATGACATTGAAAATTCATTCAATCCACTTGAATGAATCTATAAAATTTTCATCCTTGGTAACCTCAAATTATATGACTTTCTATAGATTTATATCAAAATTAGTTGAAGAGAATAAATCATGGTTAAAGCGTAGTTGAGGGAAATCGATAGTAAAAAAACATCATTGATAAATGATGATTCAAAACATAAGAAAATTATCATAACTATATGGGGGATAACATGGAAATGAGTATAAATTAATAAAATTAGATAGTCATAAGAAAAGGTTCACCGCCAAGGTGTTAAACACAAATTACCAATCCTAATATACATATTAGAGTAAATGATATCACAGTGAATGCCTCTAAGATATGATAAAAACATTTCACTATGGTTAAATGTTTTCTGCTGTATAAGAAAGATTCATTGGTTGACCACTTATATACCCAGATTAATTTATCAAAAATGAATTTTATATAATAATAATTAATTTATACTATATCCCGTGGAGAATATTGAATATGTTTTGTGTATTATAATTAGTATTATTTATGTTCGAAGATAATAATGGTTCACCAAAATCAACACAATACTATGAAATATATTATTTACATTGTAAAACCACATGAGAATAATTATATCACTATGAACTTTCCATGAACAGAAATCGATTTGGGTATTAATAAAATAAATGTATTAAATAAATGAATGAGTGATTTCGGTAACATAATGAGTTTATATAATTTTCAGTAATATGTGATTATAAATATAGAATGGTATTGTAGAGACCTGAATCTTGACGTACATGGACATTACATTACTTTTTTCAGAATACTTAGCACATAACAAAAAAAGACACACAGGGACAGTAATAGTTTAGTGGCTTTGCAAACGCGGAATATAAACATCTAATCATGTTGAAAGATCTTCAACATCTCACATAATGATCTTCCCCTTTTCGTTTCCTTACCTAAAACCTTTCTATTTTTCCTAGGGAAAATAAAACATAAAAAGGGTGAGCTCAAATACTCAGTATGGTCAAACATAGAGAACATAAAACAATCCATAAACATTTGAAGAGAAAACATGCACATGAAATCTAAACCTTAAAACCTCAAACAAAGACATAAATCTTGGAAGAAAGTAAGGAATTTATCATAAAGGAACATCAATCACTATAAAATAGCATGGGAATAAAACATGTAATTGTGGAAACCATTCAGCACTTGTTATGATTTCTATAGTAGCCAAGGCATTGCTGCCAAGACCATCTTAGTGGACAAAGTCCCTTTGTGAATCGAGTTCACTCCTCGATCCAGTCCTGTATCACTGAACCAGATTAACTTACCGTTTCAACCATGTCAATCTCATGAGATATATAATATTTACCCAATGCATTGGAGGGAGATATAGGTCCCACACATCTCAAATTGAAATCATTCTTACTTTTTCCACAAAATAAACATAAAACATTCATCATAACCTGAAGAATAAAATGGGTTTCATAAACATCATCCAATCATCACATAATACATATAAAACAAATGGATATCATTTCATCAAAAGAAAAAGGGAACCATGTAAATCATAGAGAAATTATACTTGAAACATACACATAAGAAATAATGTCATCTTATATGGAAAATGGTTTTTATAAAGCACTTGAAATGAATTCTTGAGTAAAATATCCTTTCATCTTGAAAATCTTTTTCTTTTCACAAAATGCCATTAAATTTTAAAAGAAAAGGATTTTGCTAAAAATAGTCATGAAATATTTTGGAGGAAGCTTCATGAAAATAAGGCTTTATAAAAAAATAAAAATACTTTCATTCCGTATAATTTGAAAAAACATTATTCTCGTACTTTTGTCAGAAAAGATAAAAAGTACCTTGTAGGGTAAATAAAAGAAAGATTCCTTCCATACCATGGGGTAAAATTCAAAATGGGTAAAAAAGTCGTTAAACATACATGAATAAACATTTATAAAACATGGACATGGATGATAGTAAGAACCCCAGTAAATAATTACAAAAAAGCAATCTCGGATAAAAATGAGATATGCAAAATTATCCATTACCTTATGTCTGATATGCTTTGTATGTATTTGAACCTCCTCTTCTTTGAAGAGCCTCTTTGAGACCTCCTCTAAGGGAACTAAAATTGGTCTTTGAAGAAGTCCAGAACCTCTAAGATGTTTCTAGGGAAGTGTAGTAGAGAATTTTGTAGGGTTTGGCTGAGCATGAAGGCACAAAGTGGTGTGAGGAAGAGAGGGAGGAGGTGCCCTTTTATAAGGGAGGAGAGGGGCACCTTTGGAAAAGCTAAAAAATATTATTTTATTATAAAGTGATATTTGGTTTTAATAGATCCAAATTGATTTATTTCTAAGATAATGTGGTTATGGGTCTAAATACTCTCATCCAATAGAATTTATACAAGTTTATGTTTCTATATTAACCTTATCATTTAGATTTAACCTTAATTTAAATAATTTTAATTTTACCGTGTCTTTTTGTTTTATTACACTATAAGGTTAATAAACTTACTGTAAAAAGCCAAACGAACCCCAAGTTGTTTATTATTAATATATATAACCTTATCTAAGTCATTTTGCCGATCCTTAGATTTTTAGGAATAAAATAACTTTTAATAATATAATATTTGTTTTAAAAACTATTTTATGTCAATTTTGACACTATTTGGTAACTGATTTTTGTGAAAATCATAATAGAATTATTAGTTCGAAAAAAGTTAATTAAATAAATAATAACATGTCATATTAACGTTGAAAATTAGTGTAATTCATAAAAAGTCTAAAAATACATTTATCTGGGTATTTATAACATCAATTATGTCAATATTTCAATAATAAGATAATAACTGCATCATCATTGTGTCATATATTAATAAACATATATAATGTCTAAAAATTATAAATAAAATACCATTATGTAGGACATATTTTTATATTTCTAATGAATATTTATAGTCGAATTTATCTTATTTATAACCCTATACTAAAAATGCTTTACTTATTAAACATTGATTTTAACTATTTTAACCCTTCTTTAAATAAATTAATATTAAATGTCCTAATATAATCCGAGTGGGCCAAAACTGGTCATATTTTATTACTAAGGTTTTTTTAGTCGAATTACACATATCCAATAGAAATAGGACATGTGTTAAGGAAATAATAATATCAATTTTACCCTTAATTACCCTATTTACTTTTAACCGTGGTAAAAAAAAGTAAAAAGTTACCATTCACCAAAAATTATTTTCATCTCATTGAACAAAATTTTAGTCCTTTATATTAACTATGTCTCTCGTATTTTCGAAATTCCACTCACAGAAGTGGTAAAATTAAGTTTAAATTAATAAAAGTCAGTTTTTTAACAACCACTAAGTGGTTTTACTATTCACAAAATTGAAGTTTTTCAGAAAAATACCAAAAATTGAGCCTAAGCATTATTTGATATTCCGAATTCAAAATTGATGTATATTTTGAAAAATTCATAACATATAAGTGGAATTAATTAATTATAAATTTAATTCCCAGTATCAAAACAAATTGTGTGTTTTTATGAAACAAAAACAATCAAAAGATTGATACTTGTTTATATCCAATTTCAATGTGAAATTAATTACAATGAACAAAATTGTATTAAATGGTAAAAATATATTCTAATTACACTTTAAAACCAATTAAACAGATAATCTAACCATATAAATTATTGCGATGAATAAAGTTGTTTTTAATTAAAATATAGCGTGTTTTTACTATTCATTAAAATATGAAAATTATCAGAATAACATGAAAATTTTATCCATAGTAAATTTTTATATCCTGATTCCAAAGAAGAATTAAATTTTGTCAAAATGAACTTATAGACATGTAAAAAAAAGATTTAAGGTGGGTACGCCATCAAAAGGCGGCAAAACTGCATTTTTTGAAAAATAATTATTTTACCCGAAAAATTTATTTTATTCTCATACCATGTTCTAGAAAATGATTAAGATGAATAATAATTTTATAAAATTAAAAATTTAGTTAATACTATTCATAACAGCTATTTCTTGATAATATTATAACTATATATCGTTGTTTAATGAAACCCATTATTGCGTACAACACACGCTATCGAGGAAGGTCGTGATTGCATGTAATGCAAGCCAGGTCAGGGATGCGTGTAGTGAAATCTCTCTTTGGTGTAGCGTACAACAAAGTACATCAATGAAAATAAAATAATATTCTTTATAAAATCTCGAGGTGTTACATTCTACCCCCCTTAAAATGAATTTCGTCCTCGAAATTGTCGGGGTTATAAATCATTTACTATTCATTGAAACCCACATCGTAATAAGGAATACTAAAACTTAATGTTAAAAAATAAAGTATGAAATATAATGATTACCCAAATTAACTCATCACTAGGTTTCCATATAGGATATCATAGGTGAAAATATGGATATGGAAGAAAAATCTAACCATCAAGTTCTGATGGAGAGTGGTAGAGAACATAGCTATTAAAAAGCCAATAATCACAAAGCCATGAATTAGTGACGATCTAGGGTACCATCAGATTCATCGGATATAAGAGAACTAGGACAACATTTTTGGTTTTCAATATCATTTCTCTAATGTTGAAAATTTTGAATTTGGAGAAATACTTGCTTGATTTTGGTACAATCTCACTGTTGTTCATGCTTTGAACAATTTCTACTTCATCTCTTAAAGGAATGAAGTTGAATTTGTTATTCATGAAGTGTTAATAGATCATGCGATAGAATGATGGTTCATTCCATATGTTTCAAACAAATGGTTAGAAAAAGTTTTCAAATGTACATAAGTTTATCTATGGCGAGGTTAATCATATATGGTTCCTAAAATGGACTTATACTTCATATATCATATTTCTTAATAAAATAAAACTAGTTTCTACTAACCAGGGACATCCTGTAGGCCAGTGGTTGGCGATAAAGGCATGTTGCACTACAGTTGTGGGTTCGATTCCCACAGCCTTGTCCGACACAATGGGTTATCGCCCATCCTGCAGGTTTTCCTTTTTCTAAAACTACATTACCAGAATATCAAATCAATAATATCAAAAAAAAACATTTCTACCCTTAAACAATACTAACTTATGTCCAACATAATCCATTCCAATCTTTAGGCTTATCTAAAATACATCGGTCCAAGCTCATAGTATAAAGAAAACGATTAAATGAAATGTCATCAACCAATAATGTGAATACCATCATTTTTACCCCATATATCATGTTGGTCACATTCCAATCATGTGAATACCTTAATCATGTATTATCTTGAAAAATGAATACCCATTAAACCACAGTGAAAACATGAATTCTGTCAAAAGTTAACTCGTTCCACATACCAAAATACAAAAAATTCTTTATACTCAAACCATTATATAACCTCCTCCTTATATCAGTCATGAGCTCATGAATACAATCAAACATTTAATTTTCTCCTTATCCCTTCATTATGCGCATATCGTCTAATTTCAAAAAATATATAAATAACCTTTCATGGTTACTGGTACCATTCATCATACACTTTCAAAACATAAGGAAAGAGAACAGTGTATCAATCCTTATATGTCTCTTTATTCCATAGTACCGTGAGATTACTTATACAACATTACACTTGATAAACATGTAATCATTACACTACCTTCTTAAACCATTGACCTACCTCCAACAATTCTTTCATCTAACATATCATTTGTAGTATCTTCATCATCATCAACATAAATACTACCCATACTACCATACTGATTCTCGTCATTAGACTTTCCCTTAGGGAATTCGTTTTCATAATGCCTGTACATTCCACATTTAAAACATTTAACCATTGTTGGTGTCGTAGCAATACCATTATCCTCATCCATGGTGTTAACTGAACCATTTCCTTTGCACTTACTAGATTTTTGTATTTCTTTTCCACACTCAAAGCATCTTCCAGTTCCTTTGAAACATTCTCCTTGATTCCCCTTCCCACATGATTTACAAAGGGGAAATTGAATTTTCTTTCCTCTATGATCATCATGAAACTCCATCTTTCTCTTATTATCCGAGTCAGGAAACATACCAAATTTGAGTTTATTAATCATATTATGAGTTTTTTGATTCGGAATAATAATGATGTTTGGACTTCCAAATCTCGTTTCATTTGGTTTCTCATGAAAAATATCATTCCATTGTCCATCATATCCTCCATTGTCGTGAATCTTCTTGTTTCCAGCCATTTTCTAAAACCCAAAAAGAATAGTGTGAGAGGCAAAAATCAAGCTAGGGAAAACAACATAGTAAAGGTGGAGTACCCTCAAAATCTAAAATCTAATGTTAAATTCTAAGATAGTTACCGTTGTTATAATACTATATCCTATATGTATAATTATCTTTAGGGACATTCCTCGACATACCATAGAAAAATCTCTAGTGATCTCACTAACGTTTTTGCATCCTAGTTTCCAAAGGTTGACTAAACCTTTCCTCTGATACCAACTGTAGAGACCCGAAGCATGATGTACATGGACATTACATTAATTTTTCGGAATAATTAATTCATAACAAAAACAGATACACAAGGACTGTAATAGTTTAGTGTCTTTGGAAACTCGGAATATAAAAATCTAATCATGTTGAAAGATCTTCAACATCTCCCATAATGATCTTCCCCTTTTTGATTCCTTACATAAATCCTTTCTTTATTTCCGGGGGGAAATAAAACATAAAAAGGGTGAGCTCAAATGCTCAGTAAGGGAAAAAATGGAGAACATAAAACAATCCATAAACATTTGAAAGCGAAAACTTGAACATGATATCTAAACCTTGAAACCTCGAGCAAAGACATAAATGTTGGAAGTAAGTAAGGAATTTATCATAAAGGAACATCAATCACGATAAAATAGCATGGGAATAAATCATGTAATTGTGGAAACCATTCAGAACTTGTTATGATTTACATAGTAGCCAAGGCATTGCCACCAAGACCATCTTAGTGGACAAAGTCCCTTTCTGAATCGAGTTCACTCCTCGATCCAGTCCTGTATCATTGAACCAGATTAACATACCGTTTTAGCCATGTCTATCTCATGAGATATATAATATTTACCCAATGCATTGGAGGGAGATATATTTCCCACCCATCTCATATTGAAATCATTCTTACTTGTGCCACAAAATAAACATAAAACATTCCTCATAACACAAAGAATAAAATTTGTTTCATAAACATCATCCCATCATCACATAATCTATATAAAACAAATGGATATCATTTCATCATAAGAAAAGTGAAACCATGTAAATCACAGAGACATTATACATGAAACATACATATATGAAATAACGTCATCTTAGATGGAAAATGGTTTTGATAAAGCACTTGAAATGAATTCTTGAGGAAAATATCCTTTCTTCTTGAAAATCATTTTATTTTCACAAAATTCCATTACATTTGAAAAGAAAAGTATTTTGTTGAAAATAGTCATGAAATATTTTGGAAGAAGCATCATGAAAATAAAGCTTTATAAAACAGTAAAAATCATTTCATGCTGTATAAGTTAAAAAACCATTCTTCTCATACTTTTGTCGAAAAAGTCCAAAAGTACCTTGTAGGGTAAATAAAAGAATGTTTCCTTCCATACCATGTGGTAAAAGTCAAAATGGGTAAAAAGGACATTAAACATACATGAATACACTTTTATAAAACTTGGACATGGATGATTTCAATAACCCCAGTAAATACTTATGAATAAGCAATCTCGGATAAAAATGAGATTTGTAAAATTATCCCTTACCTTTGGTCCAATATGGTTCATACGTATACGAACCTCCTTTTCTTTGAAGCACCACTTTGAGAACTCCTCTGAGGGCACTAAAATTGGTCTTTGAAGAAGACCAGAACCTATAGGTTGTTTCTGTGGATGTGGAGAAGAGAATTTGTCATGGGTTGGACGAGTATGAAGGCTCAAAGTTGTGTGAGGAAGAGAGGGAGGAGGATCCCTTTTATAAGGGAGGAGAGGGGAAACTTTGGAAAAACTAAAAATATTATTTTATTATAAAGTCATATTCGGTTTTTAATAGCTCAAAATTGATTTATTTCGAAGCTAATGTGGGGATGGGTCGAAATCTTCTCATCCAATATAATTTAGACAAGTTCAGTTTTCTACTTTAACCTTATCATTTAGATTTAACCTTAATTTAAATAATTTTACTTTTACCATTTCTTCTTGTTTTCTTACACTATAAGATTAATATACATACTATAAAAAGCCAAAAGAACCCCAAGTTGTTTATTATTAATATATATAACCTTATCTAAGTTATTTGTCCTAACCTTAGATTTTTAGGAATAAAATAAAATTTAATAATATAATATTTTTTTGAAAAAGTATTTTATGTCAATTTTGACACTATTTGGTAATTGATTTTTGTGAAAATCATAACAGAATGATTAGTTCGAAAAAAGTTAATTAAATCAATACTAACATGTCATATTAACCTATAAAATTAGTGTAATTCATAAAAAGTCTCAAATTACATTTATCTGGGTATTTATAACATCAATTATGTCAATATTTCATTGATAAGTTAATTACTGCATCATCATTGTGTCATATATTAATTAACATATTTAATGTCTAAAAATTATAAATAAAATACCATTATGTAGGAAATATTTTTAACTTTTAATTAATATTTATAGTCAAATTTATCCTATTTATAACCCTATACTAAAAATGCTTTACTTATTAAACTTTGATTTTAACTATTTTAACCCTTCTTTAAATAAATTAATATTAAATGTCGTAATCTAATCCAAGTGGGCCTAAATGGTCATATTTTATTCCTAAGGTTGTTTTTGGTCGAATTAAACTTATCCAATAGAATTAGGACATGATTTAAGGTAGTAATAATATCAATTTTACCCTTAATTAGCCTATTTACGTTTAACCGTGGTAAAAAAAGTAAAAAGTTACTATTCACCAAAAATTATTTTCATCTCATTGAACCACATTTTAGTGCTTGATATTAACCGTGTCTCTCGGATTTTCGAAATTCCACTCACAGAAGCGGTAAAATTAAGTTTAAATTAATAAAAGTCAGTTTTTTAACTACCACTAAGTGGTTTCACTATTCATCTAAAATTGAAGTTTTTCAGAAAAATAACAAAAATTCAGCCTAAGAATTATTCAATATTCCGAATTCAAATTTGATGTCTATTTTTCTAAATTCATAACATATTAGTATCATTAATTAATTTTAAATTTAGTTCCCGTTATCAAAACAAATAGAGTGTTTTTAAGAAACAAAAACAATCAAAAGATAGATACTTGTTTATATCCAATTTCAAAGTGAAATTTATTCCAATGAACAACATTGGATTAAATGATAAAAATATATTCTACTTACACATTAAAACAATTTAAAAAGATAATGTATCCATATAAATTATTGTGATGAAAAAATTTGTTTTTAATTAAAATATAGCGTGTTTTTACTATTCATTAAATTTTGAAAGTTATCAGAATAATATGAAAAATTTATCCAAAGTAAATTTTTATATCCTGATTCCAAAAAAAAATTATTTTGTCAAATTGAACTTATAGACATATCAAAAACAAGATTTAAAGTGGGTGATCCATCAAAAGGTGGAAAAACTGCATTTTTTAAAAAATACTTATTTTACCCGAAATATTTATTTTATTCTCATACCATGTTCTAGAAAATGAGTAAGATGAATAATAATGTTATAAAATTCAAAATGTAGTTAATACTATTCATAACGGCTAGTTCGTCATAATATTATAACCATATATCATTGTTTAGTGAAACCCGGTATTGCGTACAACACACGCTATCGAGGAAGGTCATGATTGCGTGTAATGAAAGCCAGGTCAGGGTTACATGTAGTGAAATCTCTCCTTGGTGTAGCGTGAAACACATTACATCAACGAAAGTAAAATAATATTTTTCCTAAAATCTCAGGGTGTTACATTCTACCCCCCATAAAATGAATTTCATCCTCAAAATTTGTCGAGGTTATAAATCATTTACTATTCATAGAAACCCACATCGTAAAAAGGAATACTAAAACTTAATTTTAAAAACTAAAGTATGAAATATAACGATTACCCAAAGTAACTCATCACTGGGTTTCCATATAGGAGAACATAGGTGAAAATATGCATATAGAAGAAAAATCTAACCATCATGTTCTGATGGAGAGTGGTAGAACATAGCTATAAAAAAGACAAAAATCACAAAGCCATAAATTTTGAGGATCTAGGGTACCATCTGATTCCTCAGATATAAGAGCACTAGGACAACATTTTTGGTTTTCAATATCATATCCCTAAAGTTGAAAATTTTTAATATGAAGAAATACTTGCTTGATTTTGGTACAATCTCACTTTTGTTCATGCTTTGAACAATTTCCACTTAATCTCTTAAAGAAATGAAGTTGAATTTGTTATTCGTGAAGTGTTAACAGATCATGTGCTAGAATGATGGGTCATTCCATCTGTTTCAAACAAAAGGATAGAAAAAGTTATCCAATATACATAAGTCCATCTATGGTGAGGTTAATCATATATTGTTCCTGAAATGGACTTATACTTTATATATCACATTTCTTAATAAAATAATACAAGTTTCTACTAACCAGGGACTTCCTGTAGGCCAGTGGTAGGCGTTAAAGGCCTGTTGCACTTCAGCTGTGGGTTCTATTCCCATAGCCTTGTCCGACATGATGGGCTATCGCCCGTCCTGCAGGTTGTCTTTTTTCTAAAACTACATTACTATAACATCCCATCAATAATAACTAAAAAAAGAACTACCCTTAAACAATACTAACTTATGTCCAACATAATACATTCCAATCTTTAGGCTTATCTAAAATACTTAGGTCCAAGCTCATAGTATAAAGAAAACGATTACTTGAAATGTCATCAACCAATCATGTGAATACCATCATTTATCCCCCATATATCTTGTTGGTCACATTCCAATCAATTGAATACCTTCATAATGTATTCTCTTAAAAAATGAAGACCCATTAAACCTTAGTAAAAACATGAATGGTGTCAAAAGTTAACTCTTTCCACATACCAAAATATAAAAAATCTATATACTCAAACCATGATATAACCTCATCCTTATATCAGTCATGAGCTCATGAATAATATCAAACATTTAATTTTCTCCTTATCCCTTCATTATTCGCATATCATCTACTTTCCAAAAATATCTGAATAACCTTTCATGGTTACTGGTACCATTCATCAGACACATTCAAAACTTAAGGAAAATCAATAGTGTAACAATCCTTAGATGTCTCTTTATTCCATAGTACCAGGAGATTACTTATACAACATTACACTTGATAAACATGTAATCATTCCACTACCTTTTTAAACCATTGACCGAGCTTCAACAATTCTTTCATCTCACATATCATTTGTAGTCTCATCATCATCATCGATATAAATACTCCCCATACAACCATAATGATTCTCTTCATGAGACTTTCCCTTCGGGAATTGGTTTGTATAATGCCCACACATTCCACATTTAAAACATTTAACCATTATTGATGTCGTAGCAATACCATTATCCTCATCCATGGTGTTAACTGAACATTTTCCTTTGCACTTACCAGCTTTGTGTCCTTCTTTTCCACCCCCAAAGCATCTTCCAGTTCCATTGAAACATTCTCCTTGATTCCTCTTCCCACATAATTTACATAAGGGAAATTGAACTTTCTTTCCTCTATGATCATCGTGAAACTCCATCTTTCTCTTATTAGCCGAGTGAGGAAACTTACCAAATTTGAGTTTATGGATCATATTATGAGATTGCTTATTCGGAATAATAATGATTTTTGGATTTCCAAATCCCGTTTCATTTGGTTGCTCAGGAAAAATATCATTCCAATGTCCATCATATCCTCTATTGTCGTGAATCTTCCTATTTCCAGTCATTTTCTAAAAACCAAAAAGAATAGTGTGAGAGACAAAAATAATGATAGGGAAAACAACATAGTAAAGGGGGAGTACCCTCAATATCTAACATCTTAGGTTAAATTCTACGATCATTACCATAGTTCTAGGACTATATCCTATACCTATACTTATCCTTTGGGACATCCCTAGACGTACCTTAGAAATATCTCTAGGAATCTCACTAACGTTTTCGCATCCTAGTTTCCAAAGGTTGACTAAACCTTTCCTCTGATACCAACTGTAGAGACCCGAAGCTTGACGTACATGGACATTACATTACTTTTGCGGAATTCTTAATACATAACAAAAAACAGACATACAAAGACCGTAATAGTTTAGTGTCTTTGGAAACTCTGAATATAAACATCTAATCATGTTGAAAGATCTTCAACATCTCCCATAACAATCTTCCCCTTTTCGTTTCCTTACCTAAAACCTTTCTTTATTTCCTGGGGAAAATAAACATAAAAAGTGTGAGCTGAAATGCTCAGTAATGGAAAACATAGAGAACATAAAACAATCCATAAACATTTGAAAGCAAAAACATGAACATGTAATCTAAACCTTAAAACCTCGAGCAAAGACACAAATATTGGAAGTAAGTAATACATTTATCATAAAGGAACATCAATCACGATAAAATTGCATGGGAATAAAACATGTAATTGTGGAAACCATTCAACACTTGTTATGATTTCCACAGTAGCCAAGGCATTGCTTCCAAGACCATCTTAGTGGAAAAATTCCCTTTCTGAATCGAGTTCACTCCTCGATCTAGTCCTGTATCACTGAACCGGATTAACTTACCATTTCATCCATGTCTATATCATGAGATATATAATTTTTACCCAATGCATAGGAGGGATATATATGTCCCACACATCTCATATTGAAATAATACTTATTTGTGCCACAAAATAAACATAAAACATTCATCAGAACCCAAAGAATAAAATGGTTTTCATAAACATCATCCCATCATCACATAATCCATATAAAACAAATGGATATCATTTCATCATAAGAAAAGTGAAACCATTTAAATCGTAGAGACATTATACTTGAAACATACACATATGAAATAATGTCATATTAGTTGGAAAATGCTTTTGATAAAGTACTTTAAATGAATTCGTGAGGAAAATATCCTTTCGTCTTGCAGATCATTTTATTTTCACAAAATACCATTAAATTTTAAAAGAAATGGATTTTTTTTGAAAATAGTCATGAAATCATTTGGAGGAAGCTTCATGAAAATAAGGCTTTATAAAATAGTAAAAATCATTTCATTCCGTATAAGTTAAAAAAACATTCTTCTCGTACTTTTGTCGGAAAATTCAAAAAGAACCTTGTAGGGTAAATAAAAGAAAGATTCCTTCCATACCATGGGGTAAAAGTCAAAATGGGTAAAAAGGAATTTAAACATACATGATTACACTTTTATAAAACATGGACATGAATGATAGCAATAACCCCAGTAAATACTTACGAATAAGCAATCTCGGATAAAAATAAGATTTGCAAAACTATCCCTTACCTTATGTCCTATAGGCTTTGTACGTATCTGAACCTCCTCTTCTTTGAAGTGCCTCTTTGAGACCTCATCTTAGGGCACTAAAATTGGTATTTTAAGAAGCCCAGAACCTCTAGGATGTTTCTATGGAAGTGGAGAAGAGAATTTAGCAGGGGTTGGCTGAGCGTTAAGGCTCAATGTGGTGTGAAGAAGAGAGGGAGGATGTTCCCTTTTATAAGGGTGGAGAGGGGCACCTTTGAAAAAACTAAAAATATTATTTTATTATAAAGTCATATTCGGTTTTTAATAGCTAAAAATTGATTTATTTAGAAGATAATGTGGGTATGGGTTGAAATCATCTCATCCAATAGAATTTAGTCAAGTTTAGGTTTCTATGTTAACCTTATCATTTATATTTAACCTTAATTTAAATAATTTTACTTTTACTGTGTCTTCTTGTTTTCTTACACTATAAGGTTAATAAACAAACCATAAAAATCCAAACGAACCCAAAGTTGTTTATTATTAATATATATAACCTTATCTAAGTCATTTGGCCGATTATTTGAATTTTATGAATAAAATAACAATTAAAGATATAAATATTTCTTCAAAAACTATTTTATGTCAATTTTGACACTATTTGGTAATTGATTTTTGTGATAATCATAACAGAATTATTAGTTCGAACAATTTTAATTGAATCAATACTAACATGTCATATTAACCTAGAAAATTAGTGTAATTCTTAATAAGTCTCAAATTACATTTATCTGGGTATTTATAACATCAATAATGTCAATATTTCATTAATAAGATAATTACTCAATCATATTTGTGTCATAAATAAATTAACTTATTTAATGTCCAAAAATTATAAATAAAATACAGTTATTTTGGAATTTTATTATATTTCTATTTAGTATTTATAGTCGAATTTATCTTATGTATACCCCTATACTAAAAATACTTTACTTATTAAACTTTGATTTTAACTATTTTAACCCTTCTTTAAATAAATTAATATTAAATGTCCTAATATAATCTAAGTGGGCCTAAATGGTCATATTTTATTTATAAGGTTGTTTTTAGACGAATAAAAATTATCCAATAGAATTAAGACATGTGTTAAGGTAATAATAATATCAATTTTTCCTTAATTACCCTATTTTCTTTTAACCGTGGTAAAAGAAATTAAAAAGTTACTATTCACAAAAAATTATTTTCATCTCATTGAACCACATTTTAGTCCTTGATATTAACCGTGTTTCTCGGATTTTCGATATTTCACTCACAGAAGCGGTAAAATTAAGTTTAAATTAATAAAAGTCAGTTTTTAACTACCACTAAGTGGTTTTACTATTCATCGAAAATTGAAGTTTTTTCAGAAAAATACAAAAAATTCAGCCTAAGCATTATTTGATATTCCAAATTCAAAATTGATGTCTATTTTTCCAAATTCATAACATATAAGTGGAATTAATTAATTTTAAATTTGATTCCCATTATCAAAACAAATAGCGTGTTTTTAAGAAAGAAAAACAATCAAAAGATTGATACTTGTTTATATCAAATTTCAATGTGAAATTAATTACAATGAACAACCTTGGATTAAATGGTAAAAATATATTCTAATTAAACTTTAAAACCAATTAAAAAGATAATCTATCCATATAAATTATTGCGATGAAAAAAGTTTTTTTTAATTAAAATATAGAGTGTTTTTAGTATTCATTAAAATATGAAAGTTATCAGAATAATATGAAAAATTTATCCAAATTAAATTTTTATATCATGATTCCAAAGAAGAATTTTATTTTGTCAAATTGAACATATAGACATTCCAAAAAAAGATTTAAGGTGGGTGCACCATCAAAAGGTGGCAAAACTGCATTTTTTGAAAAATACTTATTTTACCCGAAAAAATTATTTTATTCTCATACCATGTTATAGAAAATGAGTAAGATGAATAATAATGTTATAAAACTCAAAATGTAGTTAATAATATTCATAACGGCTAGTTTGTGATAATATTATAACCATATATCGTTGTTTAGTGGAACCTAGTATTGCATACAACACACGCTATCGAGGAAGGTCGTGATTATGTGTAATGCAAGCCAGGTCAGTGTTGCGTGTAGTGAAATCTCTCTTTTGTGTAGCATATAACAAAATAAATAAACAAAAATAAAATAATATTCTTCATAAAATCTCATTGTGTTACAGGTATTTCCTCTATAAAAGAGAATAACTATGATAGTAATGAAATTTTCATAAATATGTGAGAGTATAATAATTTGAAAATCAAAATACATACAAGAAATTTAATAAATTAATTAAATAAGGATTAAGGAATAAATCACATTCCATTCTATATTCTTCCCAATCACAATGTTTCACTTTTTTATGATCCCGTGGGATCCTCCTAAGGACATAATTACAAAATTATAGATTGATAGACTAACTGATGATAATGGGAATGAATGAAGGTGGTTGTAAAATTCGGTTTTTAATCCCAATGAGTGAATTTTTTTTATTATGATTCAAATATTTAAATCAAAATATAATTATTTTGGAATAAAAATTCTATGACCCATCAACTAGTTTTTCTCATGGTTTATTACATCAAATACATATTAATTGAAAATAAAAAATTTGAAAACCAAAATCATTTTCTATATCATAATTGAACAAAAAATAATCCACCCTTAATTAAAAATATCTTAAATGTCATAATGTTCATTTTATAATTTGGAAACTATAATGATTATAGAAAATGATTCATATACTTATAAATAATGAAAGGAATTATATAAATAAAATTAATTTTTTTTAAAACATATGTATTATCAAATCATTATAAAAAAATTATAAATTAATAAAATATAATATATATAAAAACCCTATTGTAAATAATAAAATTATTAAATTTATTTAGGAAAAATATTAAAATATCATTCTAAAAAAATATTAATGGGGTTATTTGAAATATAATTGTGATTATATGGACATGAATTAACACATAAATCAAAAAAATTATAAAATAAAAACAATATATGAAATATGAATTTATTTTTAAATAAGAACAAATTATTCTTTAAAAACTAAGTATCTCTATATTTTAAAATATCATACATATTAATTCATTAATTGTATTAATAAATATAATTACCTTTTTAAAATATCCTTTTTATATGTGATTTATTATAATTTAAATTTAAACTAATATTTTCATATTTTATAGGGTATTTTAATCATATAAATGGCCATATAATATTCAAGATTTAATTGTCAAGAAATTTTCATAAGATTGTAAATTACTAACGATCACATTTAATTTTACCAAAATATGAATTTTGATCCATTCTCATAATTAATAAATAACTAATTCACTTAAAATTGATCCATAAATTCCCTATTAATATCTACCAAATTCCAAAATTCTTAAATAGTTTTTTATTGTTAGTATGGAAGTAGATATCTTAATTTGATAATTAAGGAATATGGAGTTTACCATTATGTGAAAACTATTCATTCATATCTATCTGATCTTTAAATATCAAGTTGAAATGCAATTTTGATTCACTGTTATTGTATTATAAATGATATAAAAATAATAATTCTAAAATCGGATTCATTTTAGTATAAGTAAAAATTGATTTTTGCTTGAAAAATGTTTGATGATAATATAATACATAAGTTTTAATCTACTTGATAGATCACATCACACATTTTTCCCAAATTACATTAAGATCATAAAATTATAATTTATTAAAGAAAAAATTGATTTATTTGAGTCTAGTTTTTTTCCTATGAAATATATGGTATTTTAAATGAAAATATATATATTCTCACCATACTGATCTATATCCTCTGGTGGAGGGAAGAGATAGAGTTCAACAAAAGTGGTTGGAATGGAATAACACAACATAGATTTCAATATTGTAATATATTTATAATATATATTTATATATTTCTTATGAATTATAACATGGAATATATATGATATTTTCTTGTTGGATTCATATTATGTAACTCCCGAACATATATTTCATAAATAGTACCCAATTAGAGATGCTAGAAAACATTCGTGTGTGTATGATAAAAATTTATCCTATCTGGAATAAATCATTTAAATTTTGGTTTAACCCTTATTTTGGTTGTTGTTTTCCTCGTAGATATTTGAATCCTTCATTTATGCTGGTTTGTTCATTTGTGAGAAAATGAGAGTAGAAGGTTGGGGACCGACTACATAACTAACACACAACATGAATTAAATTCATGAAATTTATTTAATACATGATTTGATTTGGTATGGATAGAATATGTTCAGGACATGGATTAGTTTTTCTGATTGGGGGACCCACGATTTACATGACATGTAAAGTATACATGTTTTTAATATTTTAGGATTTTTAATGGGGGTGAACAAATTCTATTGATTGAATGCATATTTTCTTCTCCTTTATACAGTTCCTCTCTTCCCATTGAATATTCTTCCACTACTAATATATGTCCCATTGTTTCTTATTGATCCACACTCTGATGAGAGAACTATAAATAATGTTAGAAGTTTTTCTATATTCTCTTCAATTGGATTCCTTCATTCCTTGATATATAATTCTATCATATTTGATATATTATTGTGATCTAAAATTCCCTATTTTGGGGTGGTTGTCTGGTTTTCCAATTTCATCATTTTAAACTGAATTAGAAACTAATACAAGATGAGTAATCCACTACCACCATAAGGACCATCTTTTAGTAATTATTTGTCATGTATTTTTTTATATTTTGTTTCATCATTCCAAATTTTAGATTATTCATGTATTTCCCTAAAGAACACTTATTCATTATTTAAACAATTATCATTGCTAGGAACGATGTTGTTCCACCTGATAGATGTTTTTAGGGTTCCCCAAAAACAATTCCAACATAATGAGTTGTTCTATTTAAATTTTCCATAGATATTATAATTTCATGGGTCACCAAACAATATCTTATGTGGTCTTGACATAACATATAAATTTAATGAATGAGATTAATTAAATTTATGGTGAGTGATAAGACCATGTCACATGAATTTACATAATCTCTGGTTACGAAATTGTTTGTGTGGAACATAAATAAATTATAAATATTATTTTATTCTTACACATATGATAATTAGGCATGTGGTACCGTATAGTTTTTGTACTCAGGCATGAAAGCCCATACACTTGTTTTTTAACAATGTCCCAAATACTTGTGATACTCGTGCATGGTGTCCCATATATGTTTGATAACCAGGCATGGGATCCCATATACATGTTATACATGGGAATAGAATCCCATATATAACTATACATTGGTATTGCCACTCATTTGATCTATTTTACTTGGGAATGGCATCCCCCACTCCCTTTTGCAACTCAAGTGACTCTACATGGACACATCAGTTATGCCTCAAGTCCTGTATAGATCTAAATATAAATATATATTTTGATTTAAACGAGATTATTTATATAGCACACACCCATACACATATATATACATACATATAAAAATATATGTATCTGTTCATGGTGACATATGTTTAAGGGATTTTAATGAATGGGCTGATGTAGGAAGTGTCATTTTGGTATCCTTCAAGAACCAGAGATGGCCCTTTATAGTTCACATTAATTATTTAGCATTATTATATATGTGTACTACTAAGATAAAATGAAATTATTTTATGGAAATTGTCACTGTTGGTGGTGGTCTACTTTGAATATAACTCATACTGTTTAAGTCATCATTTTACTCCTAGATAGACATCATTGATGTATGTAGTGATATGGGAATGACTATGGTTGATGATGGATGATTGATTGTATCATGGGACCATGTGAGAAGAATAACTAGATATGGATTATGTTGTTATATAGAGATATAATTTTTAAATTTTCTCTCTTATTACAAACATGTATTTAATTCATCCTATTTATATATTTTCATTTTCCAATTTTTTATACATCTCATTAAAAAAATTTATATTTTACTAGATATTATAATCGATATGTTCTTATTTAGTCATGATGATTTAGCTTCTACTATTCGTTAATCTTAGGATTCTGATATTTATTTTGTTGTTATACTATTATTATAAATTGATTATTATGGTAAAATATCCCATTTTTAATTATTTGGACCCTCTCTTCAAGACAATATCCAATTGGGTATGGAGTGAAACATTGGAGGCATAGTGACCAAATTGTTTATGTTACATAGGATTAAGCCATGTCTGAGTCACATCAAAGTGGTAACATATAATTAAATTTAGTTAAATATAATTTTTGTATGGTAGAATAGAGAACCGATTTTCATATTGTGGTAATTATACTGGGGATAAGAGTAGATGAACCATGTACAAATGAAATACAATTTTCCACTTATGGGGATTGGTTTTTGGATTGTACTAATTGACATTGATTTTATTCAATTATTGGTTGATGAAAATGACATGTGATGTTAATTATTATTATAAATATTGATTATATTTTACACTTTACATACTATTAAATGATGTGTTTGATCAGTAATCATCATAGGCATCCAGATATTCACATGTCACGCCTTATTCCATGATATATAGGTGCAAATCATTTCTTTTTAGTTCCTGTTATTTTTATGAGTGTTTTGATAACTATAAATAATGTTTTTCCAATATTTTTTATAGTGGAATGAAAAACATAATAAATTACCTATTTTTATTGAATCTACATAATATTTTCTTCCTTTATATCTTGATGATGACACATTATGTATTCAATAATGTAATGTATAGTCAGGGATCATTGGTCACATGGAATGGAATGTGTTTAGTGATAAAATAAAATCGATACCATAAATAAATTTTTTATGTGCATGGGCCTTCATGAAATTGATGTTGTAATATGTAAAAAAACCATTAAATTTATATATATATAAATAAATATAAATTGAAATAGGTTAAAATTCATAAATGAAATAGTTGTTGTTAAAATTGGAATTCAAATACAAACATCAATTTTTTTCCTCTATAAATAAAAATTGAAAAAAATTATACAAGTATACAAGAATTATAAAAGATTACATAATCATGAATGAACCTTAGTAGTGGGAGTTAGGATTTCTATCTGGTATTCATAAATATGTAGATTAATCAAGTATGGAATTTGGAGTAGTTATAAGGGTGTGAATTAAAATAAAAAGTCTTTGTAATTTTCATACACTTATATATGTGACTGAATCCAGTATTAAATCATATTACAGTGATGTAATTATAATTTTTAAATATATTCCATCAAAACAACATTGAGTCATGATCCAAGTGGGTGATGATGACCATCATCCAAATGTTTTGGGCCCTATGCCACCAATGATAAATATAATAGTGCATCATTTGGAACATTCCGTTATACCTTTCATGTGTTAGGATACTCAGTTTTATGTGGGTTTGCTTCAAATTATTTAAACTATTTAGAGATCTCTATGACATTCACCTATTATTGAGGAGAGGACGTGAGAGTTTATAAATTATCATCCACAGTAGTTTTTTGAGAGATTGAATTTGTCCTGATGTTTATTCATTGACGGTGTCCATGAGGAATATATTAGAGAATCCTGAGACACTTCCTATGTAAATGATGAATCTCTCTACAAATATGAGTTGATATTATACCATGTGATAGCTATATTTTCTTAACAAGTATTATCATAATCATGGTATGTCATTGATTATTTTTTTACATTAATTTTTGACTATTTATTTACTCAGACAATGAGGGATGACTTGGATAGAGAGTATATTAATCTATAATAGGGAATTATGTATTGTGATGGATGAGAATATTTTATTAATTAATATCTTTTTGATTCCACCAATACATCTTGTTGATAAGTTGGAAAAATTATATGTTTTGTGGATTGGATCACATATTCAATCTAATCCCAGTTAAATTACAGTTGTTTAAACATTGTTTAAATGATACCAAACAATGCTGTCATCACATACTTGAACCTAGGTGATGATGGAGATGTTGTTCGTGGTCTTTCAAGACCGATAATGTGATGTAATTAAACAGGTGGATTGAAAAATCACATTTATATTTGATATGGGGGAAATGGAATTCATATGACCCTCACTAATGTTTATATGGTCTTTCAGCAATGTGAAAATCAAAGCCATAAGAAGCTCCAGTGTCGTAGAGACCCTGTTGAGTTCTGAGGCTGTGGAACAGAGTGTGACATTTTTTTTACTATATATCCAATATATTTCTAGTATGATAGTATCCTAGTCATATATTCCTTACACGGTATGATTATATCACATATATAGGTACGTAGACTATTCACTAATCGAAATTCAAGTAATGTAGATTGACCTGGATGAGGTAGCAAGGAATCAAATGTACAATTATAATAGGATGAACATGCTTAGTGAAGTCACATTATTACTCAGTGCTTTGGAAAATGTAATAGTTATGATGTTAAACCATTCCAATTGAATTAGAGATTCTAGAAAATATGTTATATGATGTAAAATTATAGTATCCACTTTGTTAGTTTATTCAATATTCCATTCTGGGACACCTTGTTTGTTCATATTAGTAGATGTTCTGTAAATTTTATGAATTCCAATTTGGTACCTTTTGGGGTTATGATCTATTAAAATCCATTGTTTTTATGTTCATATAGTATAACAATGTGTCAAACGATCCATGTTGACATATGGAGCTATGATTTTCTATTTTATCTATTAATACTAAAGATTGATGGTTCAATCATCTTTATTAGGATAAATAGGTTGGTTCATTACCATGTACATGTGGATTTATATTTCTAATGATATTAATTAACACCACCATATTGTTTTTGGTATATAAATATGGGTGAATGGGATGTCGTGGGGGTCTAATATGTACTAGAGAATCATGGACTGAATGGGGGGACAATCAAGATTTATAGGATTTCTCTAGATGATATGGTTGTATTTTAAGCTGATTTCAATCATGTACTTGATCATATTATGGTTGAATTCACTAATTAATATTTTAGAATGCCACATAATATATTGGTATTTGTTCTATTGAGTTACTCCACATAACTACATTGGTATCCATTCCACCATACAATAGGGATGCTACTAATTTGAAGGAGATCATGGGATAACTATATGATAATAGTGATAATGGTATAATATGGCCCATAACACCACCATGTGGTTTACCTATCATTTTCATAGAGAATGATTAACATATCCTAAAAAATTTCATTGATGATCAATTTTCAATGAAGATTATGTTTATAAAGTAGAATCCACTGCCCTGTATAAATAACCTCTTCGACTTGCTTCAAAGATATATTATTTTACGCAATACTTCTTAGAGTTTGGGTTATGATCATTTGTGGGATATACCTTCATATATAACCCATTATAAATATCATATCTTTTATCATTTTTATGACTATCTATTTATGTAAGTATTTATAATGAATGCACCATCTATTTTCATGAATTCTATGAATTGAATATTTCACCACTATATGGATTCATTTGTGGATGTATTTTTCGATTAGACATTGGTGAATTTTAAATCATTACATAACCATGGAAAAACTAATGGGATTGTATTGAATACACTAACATAACACCAGTTGTATGGTAATATTACTAAATGAAACTTATAGATTGATATGTTTATGATTGTGGGTGATATTATATCAGATATTGGAGTATCAGTTGACACAATGAATGTGAGAATTAGTATAATTATTTTACATCACCATAGGAATGAATTTTATATTATGTGTTTCCTAGGGTTATCTAGATATTATAAACACATTATAAATCCATATCATATCTTTCATTATCTAGTACCATAATATAAATTTTTTGATGTTTCTGTGGTAGAAATTATGTTGGAATGTCTTCCAAAAGTTGAATGGTAGAAATAATTTAGCATTCATATTGATTATTTTAGAGTGTGGCCCATGCTATAAATTCTTTTGTAAGGGAACTAGTTATGGGTCGGGGATTGTTTTGAAGGTGGATTATCAAGCCATTTTATATGGTTCTCATCACCTAAGGCCTCATAAGTAAAATTTTTCATTGAATGATCTTTATATAAAAAAAATTATTCATTCCTTGTCTTATTTGTGGCATTACATGAGGGGAGAGAGGGTTATTGTATTCACAGAAAAAAAATTATCATGTATATTTTTATGTATCATGACATGAACCACAAAAAAGAAGGTGGGACTAATAACTCAAATAATTATTCATTTAGCTTACTTATATTCCTATAAAATAAAATATAGTTACAGATGACATAATCCTTAAATTCATTCACAATGGGTTCAACAATCCATTGATGAATAGAAGATGATGAATCTTCATTTTGAAATGAATTTAGAGGATTACAAGAATTGTGGGGGCCCTTCCATATGAACTTAAAAGTGACCTCACCACTACATATTATATTCAAGTGGATCCAATTTTCTGATCAAAAAGGATTATTCCAAAGGGATAGTGTTTCCGGTGGGGATTGAGAATTATATTGTTCTATCGATATATATGAGATACTTATTATTCTTTAGTTTTTATGGGTTCCCACAGAAATTCAAGTTGAGATTATGTGAGAATCCAATGATTCGTTATTTGGAGTGGACAATGTGATTCGTTTTATATACCTTGACATGTGATTTTAGAATTAGTGTACTAGGATGTAACATGAGATCCCATGTTTTATCACTAGGTATTTCACCTTTAGTCAGGTAATGTGGGGAACCAATGGACTATTGGATTGTCACAATCTATTCTGGTTTAATAATTGGAATGGGATGATGACTATATGGATTTAATGAAAGTATTTTTGAGGTCAAATTTATATAATGACATAATATGGTTAGTAATGGACAAGGTGATGGATGTCACCCACTTTCTTCATATCTTGTGACCATATTATTTGATAAAAATATATAACTACATATCCATGAGATTATTAAACTACACTTTTCCCCCATACCATTGTTTTTTATATGGATTCTTGTTTTATGCCAATGTTCTCATAGTGTCTCCACATGGATATTGGGACATGGTTGTTTCTGAGCACATCCTTTCACCCATGGAACAAGAATATGAATCCTATAATAACCTAATGTAGTGTATTTTTCAAATGGATCCTTATGTGGATCTATATAATAGGTTATTCTTTTAACCCATTTTCTAGTTATAGGTAGTAGAAGTTGAGATATGGGGACCTCATCTCATTCTGAAAACATTAGATCAGGTAAAACATTTCACATAGCTCATGGTTACAAATCAATAGATACAAAAAAATACTAAATTTTATCATAATCGACAACCATTATAGTTCTAGATCAGGGATAATGTTTTCATTCTTTTATAAATAATATTGTGTAACATAGGAATTTAATGATAGAGAAATAAATCACCTCATTTTGTCATGCATTTTGAGAAATTGAAGAGATTCGGGCATGTATCCATTAAGATAGCACATCCTCATAGTAACTAATCCATGAAAGGAATTTTACATTAATCTCTACTTTTTGGATATAATGTCGATTGATCTCTTGGTTTTGATCATTTGGATGTTGAATTAGAAGGTGTTGCTTTATTTTTTGAGTATAATGTTCATTTCATTGGTCATGTAATAAAGTCTATCTGAGATATTAATATCCATTTACAATAGGTGTAATGGAAGCATGAACACATATAAGATGTGTCTTGGGATAGAGAAGCTTATTTACAAGCTCAGTGGCTAGTGTTGTTCTCAGATGAAGCATTGAATCATTTAAATGATACAAGAGGAAAAAAATTAAGTGGGGTAGATTATAATATCAAATTATTTCATATTAGGTATAAATCCATTAATTTTGGGATGAACTCTTGTTAAATTTGTCTTTTGGTCTTAGTAAAATGATCGATGCATTTGGGCATGTTCGTTTATTTGTGGGATTAAGGGGGATGGAGGACATAGGCCAACGGTAGAACAAATATGCATAATTGGTTATTTTATCAATGATTATTTAATATGTGAAATTAATTTTTCCAAACATGTAATATAAATGACGTCCATTAGATTATCTTGAGGGGGGAAAACCTAAGATTTACATGACATGTAAAATATTTAGGTCATTAATATGTAGATATATTTTTTAATAAAGTGGTTTTGATCCCCTTAATTTGACAGAACCCATATTTTATTCTCATCCCCATATATCTTCTCATACCATTGAAGACTAAGGGACCCCTAAGCTGTGTATATTTTTCTTCTCTTTCTAGAATCTAATCAGAACACCATTAATCATGTTTTAATTTCATTAGTAACAAATTTACATGCTAAAATATTTTAGCTTTTTATCTCAATGTATTTGGTTCTCTTTTAGAGTGAGCTAATACGCCCTATTAATAGAGGATATGTATGGTGTGTTGATTTACTCAAATCTAGGTGACTGAAATGTAGATACATGATGGGAATATATATAATATATATATATATAAATATATAAATACACTTATATTTATATATTCATAGTTACATTTTTCTATTGGATTTCAAGGTATGTTCCAAAGCAGGTATTATTAGTATTGTGTTCTTCATGAAATCGAGTGGACCATTAATAGTTTACATTACTGAATTACCTTTATTATATATAGACATTGATTATAATATATTAACAATCCAAATATTTCTAGAAACCATTGGTCGTTCCCTACTAATCATATCCCATAACTCGTTCAGGACATCATTTTTAACCAGATATACTTAATGAATATAGGTGGGGATATGGGTAATGTTTTAGTTTACAATTCATTACTATTTATAAATGGGAGTGAGGGATAGCATGATTGTGAATTCAATTTTTATTCTATCTGGAGATAATATTTTAGGTACATTTGATATACATGTATCTATGTGTTTCATCTTCCATGATTTCTATTTCATATTAATTTTAGTTGAAATTATCTCATTGTGTATATTGTAATTGATATTTAAATTGATGACTATTTTGTTTTACCTTATCAATTTATGTTAAATTATTAGTTGATATTATGCTTAGGATATATATTCATTTATTATACCATTTTTTATACTCTGATTATGAGTGTATTATCTCCCAACTATACCAATAATCACTTACACTACTTGTCATCAACCTCCATCGTATGGGGAGTTATGGTTGAGGCCTTGTGACCGAATGGGTTAATTTACATATGAGTGATATTGTTTCGTTATGTTACAATATGATACTCTCATTATGAAAGAGGCTACTGAATAGTATGAAAAGTTGAATTGTTTAGTGGTGAGGGATAAAACCTCATAAATCATATCCATAGAATATAAATAAATATAAATACAATAACTCAAAATTTCATAATAATGATATAGATATCATAGAATAATAATAAATTTCAACCATTTCCTACATGTAAATGTTACAAAGTATCCATTTTGGAAATCCAAAAAAATGTATTATTTTTAATGAAAATCTGTATAAATAGACTACAGTATTCTATTAAATCATTTTAGACTCTAAGACCATGTATCCTAAGCTCATATTCATAGATAAAATTTTCTTCAATGGATCTCTAGTTATGAAATCCTTTCATGTACAATGGTTCTCATGTAGGGGGATAAAATAACCCAGTAGGACACTTCCAATACATCATTAACTTATTAGAACATGTAAATAGAGGCATATTTTATAATAATAAAATAAATGGACATATAAGAAATCAATGATAAATGATCATCAATGGACTATATAATCCTCTATGTACCATAAATTTATCTATATAAACTCTATGAGATTACTAAAACATAATGTTATTTGGAACATCATAAGTGGAAGAGATAAAAATAATGATTCTTTTTCAAGATCTAGACATAATGATAATGAGTTGAACTATAATAATAATGTCATAAGTCAATACACAAATGGGTTTTAGTCCATGTCATGAATAAAACCTTTTTAGTTAGGTCACGAATTGATTTCGTGACCCTATGTCAGGCCAAAGAATGGTATCAGGCCACATCATTTTATTTGATCATTATAATATTTCTTAGTTGTGTCTATGCATGGTATCCCAATTTAGAAACTATGACTCAATGGGAAAACCTTTAAATTCGGTACCCCTTATAATTGGAGAATATATATCATATAGTAAATATATCACATGGAAATATTGTTATCATATTAATCACATATATCTGGTGTTAGTGAATAAAATATAGGACCCCATGTGCAACAAAATCATACACACATGAAAACCATATCGCACAATGGTTCTCAATGTTATGATTACACATGGGATAAAATGATATTTCACACAAGGAACATGTGGATATGCATACACATACAATATAACATGGAAACTAAATGACGATCAGACATCAATTTTTTTATAGAAACCCTATATTTTCCCAATTGATGAAAATATCTAAGACCTATTTAGATTCATTATCCAAATCATATATGAATACTAAAAATATATATCCTTAATGAAAAGTACTCATATAACTAATCCCAATTCAATTTAATCCTTCATAAACTTTATCCCATTTCATAAATATTATTTTTTCCTGTGATTGGATTTAAACTAGCATTTCTTTCAAGATCTCCCTACATTTCTTAATCTAGGATTGATCTTAGGATGGACTGTAAATAACATGTTATTATATGAAATAAATTA
The DNA here is from genome assembly GCA_963277665.1 of Viscum album. Classification (NCBI taxonomy): domain Eukaryota; kingdom Viridiplantae; phylum Streptophyta; class Magnoliopsida; order Santalales; family Viscaceae; genus Viscum; species Viscum album. The sequence goes on along the minus strand of OY728122.1, from coordinate 901,673,356 downwards.
ATTCAATGATCACTAAAATTAATAGACAAAAAATAATCAATCAAATATGTGAAAAAAATTGATAATGTTAACGTGTGGTGTATTTATATTGAAGGTATTTAAATAAGAATAAGAAATATTTTTTAGGTGAGTAATTTTCCTGATCCATCCTAGTGGGTCTCATATTGTGACTACCAAAACCTACCTCCAACAGACCATGGTATGGTGATTAGAATCAAGTAGTTATATCAGTAGCTCACGTGGAATTTTTTATGTATCTATATTCATTAACACATCTCCAGGAAAAAAATATACAATGTAAAAACCACTGGGTATACAATGCATGCATACCACTATATCCCCTATGCAGTGTATGTAGGAATCTAATGTAAAGTAAGTATGGATATAATAAAATCCCACTAAAAAGAGTTTGTAACAACAAGTAAACCTATAATAAAAAGGAAAGGGGACTTCTGTTTGTAGTTGCAGGAACATATTAGGGTTTGTCCAATCTCACAAATCACCATCTTTTCATTGTCATCCTTAGACTCAATCAAAAGTTCGATTATATGCAAAATAAAAAACACATGTGGGAAAGGCCCATGTAGGGGTTAGTATAATTTACTCAGTATAACCCCATGAAACAAGAAGTAAAAAATAAAAACGAAATTTATATTCAAATCTACACAAGTATATTTCTATAGAACATATAGAAAAAATATCCATATATAGTCAACCATGAAACACAGTCCAGAGGTATGTCACAACCCTTTCATTCCAACAAAAGGAATTCAACTCAATGATTCCATGAAGCAATCTACTGGAGAAAATTCTCCTATGTTCGACAATACAAATGATGTTTTTCAGATTAGTATTATTCGCCAGGTCTCACCATGAGAGAGATGCACTGATATATATGATGAGATATATGATATTAAAAAACATTAGAGGATTAAAACATGGGACATGGCATGGTACCAAAAACTAAATCCAGTTTAACCTGCAAAGTATAGGATCTACATCCATGTGGTGTTGTTCATATAAATACTGAGAAATACAACTACGGCACTAAGAATGAATAGAGGATCCTACTACGTGGCTCCCTATGGATTCAAAAGACTCTATATAGGATATCCTAATGAAGGGATCATAGTCATATGCATAGGAAATTAGTATTACTAACCTTTAGAGAAATCATAAATGGATAAAACCCTAATGAAATGTGTCAAGATACAGAGGACAATAGGATCAATCAATGTATAAATGGTTACATGGTGTGATGTACAGTCACACATTGTGTCCCTTGACATTGGGTACTTCCCTTTTGTAATGGATGATTTCCTTTAAAAAAGTCATGTAGAATATGGGTACATAGAATGTAGAAGGATTCACATGTCGTGCACTTCCATTCAGTGTTGGCCCTTGTACCATGTTTACGTTCTAGTACACGATGTCAACCTATATAACCATTACCCTATACATGTACATGGGGTAGCCCATGTATCTAGTTCTGGCCATATAGTGTTGTGAAGTACATGATATATTGGAAACCCGTGTACTGAACCCTATGACTATGTACTCTCTAGTGTACAAAATTAGTCATCTAGTGAAGAACACATGTCCTGTATCTAGGACTATTTACTATGTGATCAGAAATTTCTAGAAGTTCACATTATTTCCCTAGGTTCCACAACTGATCATCCATATCTTCTTCTACTGTTTTTTTTCTGAAAAATCAAGGTTGAAGGTTGTTCCACCACCCTAACACCAAATCGATGTGTTTTGGGCCATCAATCAGATAAAAACCGATTAAATTAAATACTATGGAAACTAACAGAATAATTATTTCCCCAAAATCATTTTGATTCATCTATCATCATCACCATATAACCTATTTCGAGAGGTCCTTATTTTGGATATAAAATTTATAATTTTTGCACCAAAAAATGAAGGCTCAATGATTGATTGGTCAATGATTGGGGAATAATGAAGAGTGTACATATGAAATAGACAGAGGAAATGACAAGGAACAATCCCTGAGGAACGATCCTCATTTTCTTTTCTCTAGCCTAAACACGTTCCCTTAGTAATGATAATAAAATTAATCCATTAATCTTGATTATAAAATCCCGATGACGTTTTCATTTAACACCCAATGTGGTATGCACGATTAGTTTGTGGTATAATATGTCCATATATTAGTTTTCATTTTTGAGTCAAATATAAACATGAATGGAGAATTAAAATAATGGATACTACCTGATGTTTGTATCACACATTGATAAGGATCCATTTTTGTTTCATTCTCATTGGTGAGAACCATTAGAAATTCCATTCATCAACCTTTGATCATAGGTCATGTCATCACCTGCTGATAAGAATCTATATGTATTTCCCTACAATGATTCAATAGGATTCTAGGGCTATGATCCAAACACTGGATGCCTTGCTAAATGTTTATTAAAAATAAATAGAATTGTTGCGTCACTACATCAATGAAACACAAATAAAATAAATATTTTTTCAATATATTTTATTTATTTAAAGATACAGTGACAACATTATATAGTTAAACTTCTCCATGTGATGTTAGTATGTTCCTAATGTAAATTGGATGTTCTTAGTTCAATGGTTCTCTCACATTTCTAATCTGAACACCAGTTTTTTAAGTATTTCTATTTCATTAAGAAAACCACTTGGGCGTTCTGTTTAATATTTAAATAATATTTAATCAATTATTATGGGAACACTGGACCTTAGAATCACAATCATTCCCAACTCGTTGTATAGAATTTAATCCATATAACATTAAAAAATAATACATGTAAAATCAATGGAATTATATTCACCCATCATAGAGATTCACCTACTTCCACCAGACAAAAACTAAATTAATCAATCACCCATGAAGTATCATTTCATTTTGATCACCAATCTCCACTATGTACTCAAAAAAATATGTCCATCCCCAGTTTCCAACATTCCATAGTCGCTGATATTAGATGGTTCCTACATGTACCTACTCATATGAGAATCATGGAAGATATTTTGTACCAGGTATAACAAAATTAGTAGATCTATGATTTATTCTGGCTCACCAACTCTATGTTGCTTCTGAAAAGTTTAAGTAAACCTCATAAATAACTACTTTCACCAGCCAAATATCCCTATTTCATGTCGAGTTAAATCCTCTATGAACACATACTCTCATTTTTTGAACTCAAAAGGCCATTATCTCTTATAATCAAAAGAAATATGATGACTCTATGTGGGATTTATCAACTCAGGGTTGATATGCACCATCTTCGCATGCAATCACACAAATTCCGGGCTCATTATTACGGACTCTCCTAGGTCAATCTAGTAAAGTTTGGACCTTAAAGGTCACCTATATAAAGCCTCAAATGATTCCATATCAATGGTGTAATGGTAGATATTTTTGTATGGGAATTCCACATGTGGTTGATGATCCTCATAACAGTGGCTAAACTCCCAGAAAAAATCCAACAACATGTCCTCCATAACCTAAAGGGTCTGCTCAATCTTTTCGTATGTCTATCAGTGAAACGGTGTGCTCTATAACTGTTGGGTCCCAAATTCCCCATATAGTTCCTTCCACTACGCGAATTTAAAATGAGCATAATGATACGAAACTTCAATCAATGGAACTCCATGGATTCATACTATCACCTAAATGTATAGGCATCACAAGATCTATACTGAACTATTTCCTTGGATAGCTAGGATGTGGGTCGACATTGTGAGTTGGTAAATTTTCACCCAGATGTAATTGTTTCCTCTATAAAAATTTGGAAATCCCACCAGTATGTCCATATATATCCTATCCTACTTCCATTATATCACCATAAGGGGATGAGCTATACCTGGGAAAAACTGGTGCCCTTCCTTCACATTCTAAAGAGCAAGGAATCTAGAAATTAAAAAATTTCTACTCCTTCATTCTTCATGGTCAACAGAAATAATGATAGAGGTCTTGGTACATCATCACCACACCAGGATGTACCACCATAATAGTTATATGAAACTCCATCATAATAGTGTACCACAACACAACTGGTTCTACAATAATCCCTTGTAAACTAATTTCACGATCTCCACCATTTCAAATATCCTTTAAGATAATTCCATTTGCATATATTATAATGTAGTGTCTTGCATTCAGTATCCCCATGCTCTTCCAACATAACTCAATATATTATTTGAGTGGTAAAAACCATCAACTAGGAATAATTTACACCATTTCAATCTATAATTGATAACTAAAAAGAGTCCATCTACTCTGATGCCTCATTAAGAAACATTGAACTAGATCTCATGCTGAGAGAATATTCCATCATGTTCCCATTTTTAAGAGTATATAAACATTCAAAGTCATACTCTTGGATGATATCGAACCATAGAATATTTCTCTTATTCAGTTCCTTTAGATCGATGAAATACTTGGTACTTTTATTTTCGGAGTAGAAGATTAACCACTCGCCCATCATGTATGTCTCTACATCTTCAATACGATGATTTCTCTACAAACTCAAGATCGGGGGTCACACTATTCTCATCTTGTGGTCTAAACTAGAATAAACCATAGGTAATCACTGATCACCTTTTCATCAATACAAAAACATGTATTGTTCATTATGGATCACATAATATTGCATACTCAACATGATCGTCTAGAAATCTCAAGATCGAAGCGCTCGAAAAACTTTTACTCAACTACTAAAAAGTCTACTGGAAATTATAAATCCACACAAAATGAAGACCCTTTAACGTAAAATAATTCATAGGTTCTAATAACGAGAATAATTAGATATGAATCACATAATAGCCATCTAGCCTACAGAAGCATTGATCCCCCATCTTGCTCTTGGGTATATCGCATTATAACACTTTCTCGATGTTGGCTAAGTCAACTGCCACTCCATATGCTAAGATAATTTGTCCTAAAAGGGTATGACATGAATAGATAATTGGATCTACAAGAGTTTGTCATAATACATTTCTATTATTTGAGTACTTCTAGAAACATGCATAATTGTCTAATGTTCTCTTCCTCAGACACGGAGAGCACAAGAATATAGCTGACGAAGAATAAGATGTACCGGTCCAAGTAAGGATGCATCATCTAGTTTAAGATTGCCATGAATGCTTATAGGCAATTACTTAAACCAAATGGAATAACTATGTGCTAATTGTGACTATAACCACATTTTAAGAACTACTTATTTATATTCTCATCATGTACTCATAGTTGGAGATAGCCTATTATGAGGTAAACCTTCGAGAACCATCATACCCATTTCTACTAATCAAGGAGGTAATTGAATCATGGTAGTGGATTATTATTCTTCACAGTCACCTAGATCATGCACAAGAAGTCCCCAAAAAACCTAATTTACCCATTTCACTTTTTGGAAAACAAAACTGTGGCCTCCTAGCACGATATATTGGGTCTCATGAAGCCTTTCATTTGCAAGTCCTCCAACTGTAACCTCATTTCGTGAAGCTCTACTAGAGCCCTTATATTTGGTGGTATAGATAGTTTTTCCATAATAGGGTGTATATCAATGATGAAATATTTCACTCAATGGGGATGAAATCAAAGAACCTATTTAAGAATGATTTCTTCACATTCCACCACCACTGCTGAAATGTTGAAGCTCTCAACATCTACTGCAATGACGGCCAGGCTAGCCATCATTTGAATAATCTGATACACCCTCATATTAATGAGTCCATACTATGCGAATTGGGTTCCTATTAATTGATAATTGAATAAATTGTTCCATTGGTGTGGTCACACCACACCCATCAGATAAAACATTTAATCTAGGCATGGACTGTGGATAACCAGCTTAAACCATGAATGACATCGAATGACCAAGATACTGCAACCAAGTGGTTCTCATCCAAACTCTAAAAACAATGATTAGTTCCCTCTATCTGTATAAATGTTTGATAATCGAGATTCCATCAGTAGGTGTCTCTAAGTATACAGGTCGAGTAAATTGTTCAACTGGAGTCCCATGGTCTCAAACTAGATATGTGGTGATAATGAAATGACTAGAACTTCTTTATATGAGTAATATATATAACGGTATAAAAATTCACAAATCATGCATATAATCATTCATGGATACAGTGAGTCATAAAACATGATAGCATAAAACTATCCCATCCCCTATCCTCTAGCTCCCTGAGCCTTGAGTTTACCACCTAGGGGAAGCGGTGGTAGCAAGTCAAAATGTTGGCCATATCTAGCTGCTCTCCCAACTCCTCTAGCACATCTTCGGCCCTACGGAATTTCCTCCTCAAGTGAGCTCCTCTTCCTTGGTGGTCCATCTATAGTCTCCATGTCACTGGATTGATGGTTCAGAAAATATCAAGTGAGATGTCCCCAAAAATCGCATTAATAGTACCACCCATCCCAAGGATTACTGGACTCAACTAGTGAAACCTAAACAACATATCCAATATAATGGGACTTAATCTTGAAATGTATCTCATGCCACAATCCCTAGAACTGACATCGGCTCACTGATGCTGATTAAATGCTCCTGCACTATAACACCCTGAGTTTTTTTGGACCATTTTTCAGATGAATTAATAGTTTCATTTATATCTTGAAATTAACTAAGTCAAACCTTGAATTCATGCAAAACTTACTTGTGGTATGTTACATGAAACACCGTGTTCTCAAACATTAAATACACAAATAAGTATATATATTTTTTAAATGAATAAAAGAATTATGTTTGGATTATGTTATATGTATAAATGAAGGAATTGTTGAATATAATAAAAATTGACTTCACATGCATTACACGCAAGAGAGGCCTTCCTTGATAGCTTGCATTGTATGCAATTCCGAGTATCACTAAACAATGATATATTATTAAAATATTATTATTTATTAGGATAAATATTGTTTTTATGTATATAATTAACCACATTTTTAATTTAATATATCATTAACATTCATCTTATGTTTTTATAGGCATGATATAAGAATAAATTGAACATTTTGGATAAAAGAAGTATTTTTCAAAAACTAAAATACATTTTTTCCGCATTTATGTGGCACACCCATTTAAAATATAGTTTTTTAAAACTTTTATATATTTTATTTGACAAATTAATATTGATCCTTTGTATCCGTAAATAAAAATTTACTTTGGCTGAATTGTACGGTATTTTTCAGGTAATATTATTACATTAATGAATAGTGAAAAATAAGGAATTTTTATTGAATACCGATCTTCATATAATTTATTAATATACTAATATAGTCATTTTTTTAAGATTAATTTGGATTCAATTTTTATAAGTTAATCAAATTTTGGCCAGTGGATGTAATTTCACATTTAAATTGGACAAAAACACATGTCAATCTTTTGATAGTTTTTAATTCTAAAAAAAATTGTTTTCTTCTTTTAAAAAACAAGAATTATTTTAATATTAATTTATTTTAATTAAGAGTTTTTTATTTGGAAAAATTGAATTCATATTTATAATCATAATTTTTGAATAATGTAAAGAGGCCCCTTTTATTTTTTGGCACTATGAATAGTGAATGTTGTAATTATTTTTTCTCCATGGTTAAAGGGAAAATGAGTTAAATAAGGGTAAAAATAATATTATAATAACATGAAACTATGATAATAGTTACCTTAATTTTATTGTATGAGTTATTAGAGACCCTGAAAAATCTTGGGATACACATTTGGCCTTTGGGAGCCACAGGGGTGTGATAATGACATTTTATAATAATTAATTGAATATAAAGAAATTATAACATAAACATGTATGTTATTACTAAAACAATTTTAATATGGGGTAATATAATATATCTATTTAATTATATATATTCATTATAAAGATAAAAATATTTCGTAGATCATGGTATTATATTTATATTTTTTATATATTATATTGTTCATTTTATTTATGACAAAATGTTGATGCATTAATTACCTTATTAATTAATAATTTAAATAATTGAAAATATAAATATTTAAAGAAATTTTGTTTCATATTTTTTATTCCACACACAAATTTTTATGGTAGAATTCACATGTTAGGGATGATATAATTCTTTTTTAGAAGAAATCATTTTGTTATGACAGAAAAAAATCAATTTATAAATATTGTCAAAATTGAAATCATTATGTTTAAAAAAATATTTTATTGGATGGTATAGTAGTCAAAAAATATATGAATCAACCAAATAATAGATATAGTTGTAAAATATCATTAATTATCCACTTTAGTTTACCATGTAATTTGGTAGTTACAATAATAACCATATAGTATAAAAATACTTGAAGACATGGTAAGAGTTAATTTATTTACTTAAGGGTTACTAATAAAATATAAATTCAAATTTCTAACCTAATACTGAATAAAACCAATTGGTTAATAGTTTTTCAAATAATCAACATATATTCATTGAAATATATTACTTTTTAGCTTAAAAAGTTGAATATAAATTTATAATATAATAATATTTCAAAAAATTCATAATGTGTCCCTACATCTAATAAAAGGCCACAACATATAGCCACTTAATTCTTATCTCATGCCCCTTTTCTCAACATACATCTGATAAATTAATATACCAAAATACCTATCATACTCTAAGATACCATTATTTGGGAATATATCCATTATATAAATACCTATTATGAAAATAAAAAGAAGATACTCAAAAAAGGTAATTGTTTTATCACCTACTTTAATATTCTTTTCTTCCTCTATTACCCCTTATAATTTTGTTTCCATACTAATGTAATAAATGCAGCATCTTATAAATACTCAGATGTAATTATAATTATGGGACAACAATATACGTCATTTTATCCATCTTATGAAAAAAATATCACCATGCGTGCGTACGTATGACTTACCGTTTCCAAGTCATGGTGTAATTTTTCATTCAGCAATACATTACATGGATGAGTATAATGATAAGTAGAATGGATATAAATAATTTATATAACATGATAATTGTGCTATATAATTATTATACCATCTAATTCAACACAATTGTTTCATTAAGTGAATGATATCGTTGCTCGTTCGTACGTATGTCCTACCGTCTACACAATGTTAGGTGATTCATTCTGAATGATCTTGACTAAACCGTGAATATATATATTATTATAATGAATAAATAATACATATATTATACTAATATAATTAATTAAATTATATAACTATAACATATGAAGCATAGCATTAACTTGTCCTACAAAACCTTCATACGAACATAAAGTAGTTAATATCCAATTAATGAGTGAAATGGAAATATTACAGACAAACGAATGATAATATAATCATATATGATATCATAAATAACATTAGTATGAGGTAAAAGTTCATTAATTTTTTTTAAATCATTGTATGGAATGTTAATATACATATGATGGATATCAAACTTATGGTAAGGGATAATTTTCCAATCTCATGATTATCTGAGATTGTTTATATGTAATTATCTACTATGGAATATTTATAATCCAAAACCATGATCCCAAAATATTTAATACTATTAATATTCTTATAAAAAAAATTATTTCATTTTACCCATTTTTTGATTTTTACTAAACTGTATGAAAGGAATATTTTCTCATTATTCGATATAAGGTACTTTTTTGAAATTTTTGATAAAAGTATATGTATAATGTTTTTATAAATTTATATGGAAGGAATGGATTATTATGATTCCATAACATCTTATTTCCATGAAACATCCCTTAAAATATTTGATGTTTATTTTCAATTAAATTCTATTCTTTTAAAATTATTTTTCATTTTGGGAAAAGAAAATGTTTTGGAAGAAGGGAGGTTATTTTCCACATTAATTAATTTCAAGTATTTTATAAAAATTATTTTGCAACTAAAATTAAATAGATTTATGATTATATAGATGTTATTAATTTGATTTTATAATCCTTATTATGGAATTATTTTTATAAAATCCATTTATTATATAATGATTATGATGGAATGATGTTTAAGAAAACCTTTTTTTTCCTTAAGATATGCTGTGAGGAATGGTTTATGTATTTTTTGGAACATGTATGAATGATTACATTGTGATATGGTTAATACCTATGTATCCTTCTGATAAATTGGGTAAAGATTTATATCTTATGAGATATAGGTGATGGGAATGTTAAGTAAATCTGGTTCAATAATACTGGGCTGAAACCACAAGTATATCTGGTTCGAAAATACAGGGCTGGAAGGTTAAGTGAGCTTGGTTTAGTAACAGACATTTTCCTCTATGAAGGACATGTATATGATCCTTTTCTAATATAGAAATGGATTTCTATGCTTTATTTCCACATGTTCATGTTTTATTCCAATTCTTTGTTATCATTGTTAATGTTTCTTTAGGATTTATACCATACGAACAGCTATAATTTATTTCATGTCATATGTGATGAACTCTTAGTGAGATGCTTATTTTAATAATATAAAATCTTAGTTTTATTTATTTCAATTTAGTCTCTTGTTTAAATTGTTCTAAATATGTTTATATATGTTTAAATCATGTCTAAATATGTTTATCTATGTTAATTTATGTTTTACTATTGACTTGGAAGTATTCTGGATTGAACAGACACTTTGTGAGAATTCCTTGTCTTGACTCACCGTTAGTTATTTTCATGTCGCACCGATGATGAACATTCATATCGATGACAAATGGTCGCACCGATGATAAATGGTCACACCGATGATGAACAGTTGCATCGATGATGAACGGTTGCACTGATGATGAATGGTCGCACTGATGATGAACGATCGCACCGATGATCAATGGTCGCACCGATTATAAAAGATCGCACCGATTATGGTGAACGGTCACACCGATAGGAACGGTCACATCGATGAAGAGAAAGTAATCGATGACAATGGTCTCACCGAATGGTCGCACCGATAGCAACGGTCGCACCGATGGCAACGGTCGCACCAATGGCTACCGAACATCTAAAGAGCCATCGATCATGAGTCACCAATATCGATGATCATGAGTCATTAATACCGATTATCATGAGCTACCAAAACCGATGAAGATTCAAAATGACTCACCTATCTCATGACTCACCTATAGTCATGAAAATTGGTTGAATTTCTATAATCTCTTAATAAATTCCAACGGTCAGATTTGATGTTTTCAATGCAATTAATTATATTTAATGTTAGTTGTTGGCATGTCAGGAGACCATACCTCATACCTATGAAAAGTTAATCATTCCCATTATCGGAGCGTGTGGAATAAAAGGAATATTGAGCTGTAGAAAAAGGGGGTGCGTAAAAAGGCATAGAGATATAATTCTTCCATGCACTTACATACATGAAAATAAGAACACACGAGGAACTTGATGAAGATATTGAATGATCTTAAAAGAACTCTCATGCATGCTACCCAGCACTACTAAAGAACATATGAAGAACACTGGAAACAAGGGAACATACTCACTTGTGAAGAACACTAAGCTGAACCACGATACTCTATTTTTCAATAGAAAAACCAGATGACTCGAAATCATTTCTGCTGAATCCAACGAGTCCAGAGCTGCACTACTAATCTCTAGAGAATTTTAAACTCCTACATACTCTCTCTATAGTGATTACTTTATTTACATATTGAGATGTGTGTGTACTCTGTATATATTACACACACACTGTCTCATGTTCTTAACTCAAGGAAACAAAATCCTCATTCCAATCTCCATACATCAAATTGTATCCCACTAAGGATAGTGGTAGAGGTCATGTGTGACCTGGACAACATGTGTGCTTTTGTCTTTGTATTCCCATGAAGAACTGTGGTAGAGGTCTTAAGACCTAGATAGTATTTTACTATTGTTAACCATGATACAGGGTGTGGATCAAATTTATATAAATTGGTTGACAGGACTAAGACTCTATTTGAGACTGAACCTCTAGGTTATATCTGTTGTTCTTTTTAGTATATGACTAAAATATAATAAATATATCTTTTATATTTGGCTTCTATTACATTGAAATAGAAAACTATATTAATTTTACTTTGATATATAAATTAACAAGTGTTTATACTTGTTGTGAACCAGTATGTTAGCTTCAAAAGCTAATTTAATCTTGTGATTAAATTGACTGAGATCTAATCAATCTTTATGAACCCAATTGAACATTTACAATCTGTATAAATTCACTACAGTTTTACTTTGTATTTAAATTGTGGGATATTAAGAGAAATCATTTTTAATAGATATTTCAATTGGAACTCAATTCACCCCCCTCTTGAGTATCCACTCAGACCAAAATTTGGTATCAAAAGAAGTGTATTGTTTATCAAAGTTTTTAAATACTCTATTTTGAAACTGTGATTTTAGTTATATTTTAACCATTGTAAATTTCTGTTAGTTCTATATTTTATATCTTTAAATTTATTTTCAAAATTCTAGGTATGGACAATATACTAAAAGGTGCTTCTACCAACATTCCACCTTTCTTTAATGGAACAAATTATGCCCAGTGGAAACTGAAAATGAAAATTCATTTAGAAAGTATGAGATTTGATATGTTGACTTCTATAGAAACTGAATATAAGATTCCAGAAACTGTTAGAACTACTTGGGATAAAGCTACTAAGATAGATTACACTAATAATTGTAATGCTATGAATGCCATGTATTGTGCTTTAAGAGATGAAGAGTTCAATATAATATCTTCTTGTAAAACTGCCTATGAAATATGGGTTACTTTCAGTGTTTCTAATGATGGAAAAACTAATGTTAAAGAAATTAGATTGAATACATATACTATTTAATATGATAATTTTTAAATGAATACTGATGAAACTATCTCTGAAATGTATCTCAGGTTCAATGAGATTGTCAACACAATGATCACTCTTGGAAGAGATGTCACTACTAGGGAACAAATCATTAGAATATTGAGTTTTCTACCAGATCTATGGATAGGAACATCTGTTTCAATTAGAGAATCATGTGACATAATAAAGCTACCAGTTAAGGAGCTCATTGGTATGTTTATGATGTATGAGGAAGAACTCAAGGTGAATAAGGAGGATGATGATGAACCTAAAACGATGTCTGTAGATTTTAGATCTACTATTTAGAAGAGAAAGGACAAAGACAATGATCAAATACAAACTGAAAGTTCTACAAGTGAAGATTCGGACATTGAACGTAATGCTAAGATGGCTCAAATAGCGAGGATAGTCACGAAGTTATATAGGAAGAATAAATTGTTCATAAAATATAATTAGAAAGGAATGTATGACCACAAGGGTCATTGGAAGTAGGATTTGAAAAATCCTGACAAGAATGATGAAGTTGTCTGCTATGAATGAAAATGGAAATGTCACATTAAAGAAGACTGTCCAAAATTGATGTTCAAAAATAAATATGACTACAAGGACAATAAAGATAAGAAAGCTATGAATGATACTAGGAGTGCTTCAGAAGACAACACAAGTGAATATGAAGTTTCTGATTCTAAAAATAATCATGCCAACATGTGCTTCATGACCAACACCTCTGAGGTACTTGTTTCCCCTATGCTGAATGATTATTATTCTAGAACTGATTCTGAATATGATGACATGTCTAGAGAGGAACATTTTTAATATTGTAATATGCTAGATAAAACTTTTAATGAACTTATGTTCGATTATAAAGTATTAATGAAACATCATGCTCTCACTACCAATGTTAAATCTTCACTTGATATTGAAAAGGAAAAGAATGCTCAAATGTTAAAGGAAAATACTGAAATGAAGATGTCAAATGATCAATTAAGGAAAGACCTAGAAAAAATTACAAATGGAAGGGATACTCTCACTCAAATGCTAGGAAAACAAGTGGCACCAAAATATACAACTGGAATAGGCTATCAGTGTGGACATAGACATCTTACTAAGACTAGATTTATTCCTAAATCTGGAAAAAATTGTGCTAGTTCTAGTTCTAGTAATGCATATGCCTCAACTAGTTATTACAACAGTTGTAGATCAAATAGAGTTTATCACTAAAAATATGTTGAATCTATCAATTATATGAGACCAATAAGACAAATTTGGATACCTAAATCTTTGATTGATAACCTATCTATACCCAAGAAGATCTGGGTACCAAAATCATTTTCCATCTAAACCTGTTTTATAGGACACCTGATTGAAGAGTTCTCAAAAGAAGTTATGGTACTTGGAAATCGAATGTTCAAGGAATATGACTGGAGATTATTCGTGCTTTAAAAGCTAAATAATGGTTTATGGAGGCTATGTCACCTTTGGTGATAATTCTAAAGGAAAAATCATCGACCTAGGCCAGATTGGTAACACTGGTTCAGTTTTGATTTCTAACATTTTATTCGTTGATGGACTTAAATATAATCTGTTAAGTATTTCTCAATTATGTGATGATGGCTTTAATGTGAAATTTGAAAATTACTCTTGTAATGTTTCTAACTCTAAAAATGTTTTAGTCTTTTCTTCTTTGATAAATGAAAATGTTTATACCGTTGATTTAAAATTAATTAGAAAAACAAAATGGTACTTGCCTAAATGCTTTTCATAAAGAATATTGGTTTGGCACATAAGATTAGAACACTATAATATACATTCACTTAGAAATATGACTAGGAAGAACTTGGTTAGATACCTAACCAAACTTGAATTCCCAAATGACAATGTTTGTAATCCCTGTCAAAAGGGAAAGCAACATAAAGATTCTTTTAAATCAAAGAAATAAGTCTCAACTTCTCAATCTCTCGAGATGGTTCACATGGACTTGTTTGGACCTTTTAGAGTTTCTAGTTTAAATGTGAAGCACTATGTCTATGTCCTAGTAGATGACTTTTCGAGATATACTTGGGTATAATTCTTAGCTATCTAGAGTGGAGCTTGTTTTTACTTTTTTAAATACACCATGTCTGTAGAAAACCTTAGTGGACTTAATATTAAAACCCTAAGAAGTGATCATGGAAAAGAGTTTGAAAATCATGAATTTGATTCTTATTTATCACACAATGGTTATAGTCACAACTTCTCTGCTCCTAGGACACCTCATCAAAATGGTGTAGTAGAAAGAAGTAATAAAACCTTTCAAGAAATAGCAAGAACCCTGCTTAATGGGTATGACCTACCTATTTATTTTCGTGCTTAAGCTTTGAATAAAACATGTTATATTATCAATAGAGTCTTAATTAGACATGTTCTTAAAAATAACCCTGATGAGTTATGGAATAATGGGAAACCTAAAGTTAGTTACTTCAGTGTCTTTCGATGCAATGTCTTTATTCTTAATACAAAGGATAATCTGGATAAATTTTCTTCTAAAAGTGATGAGGAATCTTTCTAGGTTATTCCATATCCAGTAAATCTTATAGAGTTTTTAATTAAAGTACCCAATGTGTAGAAGAATCATTTCACATCATGTTTGATGAAACTGATCCACATGAACCTAAAATATCTCTTGAGAATCTTGAAGAAGATTTGAGTATTCTGGACGTTAATGATAAAACTAAAGAACCTGCTGTAAAAACATCCAGTTCTGGACATATTCCAGAATCTGCTTCTGTTGAACCCGATCCTATTGATAAACCTGAAATTTCTAGTCATACCTTTACTAGATCAACTAGGATTATAAAGAATCATCTTTTAGATGATGCTGTTGGTAATCTTTATAGAGAGACAGAGACTAAAGATTCTCTAAGAAACCATGATGAACATCAACCCTTTCATTCTCAGCTAGAACCTAAAAATGTCAATGATGCAATCAATGATTAATTTTGGGTAATTTCTATTCATGAAGAATTAAATAAATTGGAAGGAAACAAATTTTTTGAATTAGATGACAGACCTAAGGAAACTTCAAAAATAGGCACTAAATGGGTTTTTTGAAATAATGTTGATGATTATGAAAACATAGTTAGAAACAAAGCTAGGCTAGTTGCACAAGTATATAGTCAAGAGGAAGGTATAGGCTATGAGGAAACCATTGCACCTGTAGATAGATTAGAAGCTATTAGGATTCTCCTTTCCTATGCTGCTCATCTGAATTTCAAGTTATATCCAATGGATGATAAAAGTGCTTTTCTAAATGGTATTATTGTTGAAGATGTTTTTGTTGAACAACCACCTAGATTTACTAATCCTCATTTTAGAAATCTAGTTTTTAAACATTCTAAAGCATTATATGGTTTAAACAAGCTCCAAGAGCTTGGTATGATAGACTTAGTAGTTTTCTTATTTCAAAAAGATTTACAAAATGGATTTCTGATCCAACTCTTTTTATTAAAATAATTTCTAAAGATGTTTTAATAGTACAAATTTATGTTGATGATATTATTTTTCGATCTTCTAAACATTCTTTATGTACTGATTTTTCAAAAACTATGAAAAATTAATTTTAAATGATTTTAATGGGAGAACTCAAATATTTTCATGGATTTCAAGTTTTCCTAAATAAAAATGGCATTGTTTTAAATCAATGTAAATATACAAAGGATCGTTTAAAACATTTTGGTTTGTATAGTATTAAGGAAAGTGATAATCCTGTGAGTACAGTCTGTAAATTTGATGTAGATGAAACAGGGAAACCAGTGGATCATACAAATTACAGAGGAATGATTGGAAGCTTATGTTACCTTACATCTAGTAGACCAGATATTATGTTTATTGTGTGTATGTGTGAATGATTTCAAGCTAATAAAAAAGAATCTAATTTACTTGATGTTAAAAGTATTTTCAAATATCTTAAACATACTGCCAATTTAGGTTTATTTTATAAAAAAAGACAATCTTTTGATTTAATGATTTCTTCAGATGATGACTTTACTATTTGCAAGTTAGATAGAAAGATCACATCTGGAACATGTAATCTTTTGGGAAAGTCCCTGGTATCTTGGTGTAGTAAGAAACAAAACATTGTTGCATTATCTACTGCCGAAGAAGAATACATTGCTGCTGGTAGTTGTTGTTCCCAAATTCGTTGGATGAAACACACTCTTTTGGACTATGGATATGATTTTAGGCTTGTTTCAGTCAACTGTGATAACACTAGTGCAATTAACATATCAAAAAACCATGTATCTCACTCTAGAATCAAAAAAATTGATGTAATGCACCACTTTTTGAGATATCACTACCAAAAAGGTTATATTACTCTTGAGCTTATAGGTACCGATCATCAATTAGCTGAAATTTTCACCATGCCCTTATGATCTGATAAGTTAGACTTGATTAAACAAGAGTTGGGTATGATTGATCTGTGAAACCTATCTGTCAAACCAATCTGTCAAACCGATCTGTCAAACTGGTCTGTCCAACCGATCTGTCCAACCGATCAGTGAAACTGATCAGTGAAGCCGATCAGTCAAACCAATCAGTGAAACTGATCTGTCAAACCAATATTTCAAATCGATTAGTGCTACCAATTGGGTTGTAATGTTTTTAAAATCATTATTGTCTGTTTTAAACGACGTTGTTTTACATAATAGATATTCTATTGTTTTGTAACCCTAAATGATAAAAATAATGAATTGCTACTATTTCATTCTATAGAGACTGTTAAAATTTCATTTCCCACTCAACTATTTATTCTATTTTCTGTAACCCGATCCATTTGAATCTTTCTAAGCCTCTCGATTGTATCAAAACTCAGAATGGACAAGAAAAAGAGACAGAGCAAGGAATCTGAAGGATCTTCACCTGTCAAGCGTACTCTAGGTGAGTCAAGCAGTAAGACGCAAAGGTGTGTGAACTCGATTCTAGAAAAATGAAAAGTTATAGCTGAAAAGTAAATATGTTCAAAATGGGTTTTATCTAGCAAGTCTTTTCTCTTGAAATTTTTGGAAATGCAAGTTTGCAAGAATTGGTGCTGTGATAATAATTGGGTCTTTTACCTGATGTTGGTGCATGAGTTCTATTTAAACTTGAGTGTAGTATTGGATGGAGTATAGGATGTGAGATTTTCTTCATTAGTTAAAGGTAAAAAGATTACTTTTTCATCGAAACAATGGGCTAAATGTCTGGGAGTACCTCACAATGGATGATACGAGGATTACACTGGTAATATCCCTCCCAAAACTGATAAATTTTCATATGAGCTAGCTCTGTAAATGTTGACTGGGAAGTCTGAATCTAGGAGGATATTAGCTGCTGAGTTGGATGGTGAGAGTAGAATCCTATTTATGTTTATTCGACATCAAAGATGTCCTTAAAAATGTGACTTTGCTTCAGTAAAGTATCAAGATGCATTTCTGTTATTTCTTTTGTTGAATGGTGAAAAGATCAATCTCTGTAGATATTTTTAGGAGCATATTTTGAGATGATAAAACATTCAATGAAATCTACTACTTTTTTTATTCTAAGAATATTTTTTCCATGTTGAAATTCTTGGGTTGTGTGGATGATGGAGATGAGTGTATCTCATCAATTAGCTTCTGTTTCAACAAAGTTATTTGTAGGAGGATGAAAATCAATTGGAACCCATGGAAGAAAGCTTGGGTTGCTTATGAAGAAAAGTTATATGACTCCTTTTATCCTTATGATCATCCTACGAGACTAAAGGGGATGAGAGATCCTAGTTTAAAACCTCATGAGGATGTGGTTTATTTAGATGAAGAAGAAGAAGTCCCTCTTGAAAACTCTGGAAGAGCTCAGTTTGTGAAACCTCTCTATCCTTCATGTTACTCTACATGGGATGAACAACCTGGTCTTGCTGTTCTGGGATTAGACTATCCAGAGGAAGAGGAAGAAGGAGGAATGGACACTATTGGAGTAACTGACTCAATTAAGGATCAATTAGTTGGAGAGGTTTTGGAAAGAGTAGATGTCAGACTTGATCCTTTAGTGTCTCAAGCTAGAACTGATCCTGCAATTTCTCAATCTAATTTTGACATATTTAAGTTTGAATTGATTCAAGCAGTTAGAGAGACTATGAAAGATGAGTTATCTCATGTTCCTGCCCTTGCACATGTGACTCTATCCGAATATTCTATGGATTATTTGGCTCAAATAGTGGTAAGCCATATCAAACCAGACCTGTGAAATTATAGTGAGTCGATTGGCAGGCACATTACCTCTTTAAATCAAACACACATAGAATTAGGTAGTAATTTGGTTTCTATGTTAGGATAGTTCAGAAAAACCATCTCTGGTATGATGGAAGTGTTAAGAAATCTGATAGAACATTTGAAGAAGGAATATTTAAGGAACTTGAAAGATGATATCACTCAAGTTTCTAATGAGGATAGTTCCTCAAAGGTGACCAATATCACTGGTCATGAGATTAATGCTTTAAAGGATGTTATTAAAGAAGAGTTGTCATGTCTTTGAAATATTTTGGATTTGGATTCTTTGAAAAAGTTGAAAGAGAATAGTGATCATTTTCATAAAATGGAGTAGTTGTATTTAGCTGATGCTACCAATTCACAATAAGAGATTAAGGAGAATGTGGATCATTATTTCAAAAATATTTAAAGCAAGCATGAGTTGAATAATCATTTTATAGTGCTGGCAACCAATTTGAGACTCCATCCAGTTACTCATGCTTTTAAGGATCAAGTTCAA
The DNA here is from genome assembly GCA_963277665.1 of Viscum album. NCBI lineage: Eukaryota > Viridiplantae > Streptophyta > Magnoliopsida > Santalales > Viscaceae > Viscum > Viscum album. The sequence goes on along the minus strand of OY728122.1, from coordinate 901,653,768 downwards.
TAGTTGATGGATTTTACTCATACTTTAGAAAGTTTCCTACAGAATAAGGATGGTTTTGAAAAGGCTAGGAAGTAAGGTGGAGAAGTAATTCAGGACTTCATCAATTTGATCAAACCCAACCTTCATATGCATGAAATGGCCATTGTTTTTCCTACTACTGAGCCTCTTAATTCATCAAATGTTGCTCCTGGTCAGATGTCTGTCTCTCGAGCTCTCTCCAGTATTCGACCAGTCTTTCAACAAACTCCTTCAGAATGATCTTCTACTCCTCAGCAGGTGATCTTAGAACCCAGAATTCGTCCATCTAGAGTCATCCTGCATCCTTTATCCATGAAACTAGTTCACCCTTCCACCCAGCCACCTTTTGGACCATCCATTCCTCCAACTACCAAAGGAAAAGCTCCATTGAACCCCAAGAAATAGCTGTATATGTCAACTTTGATAGGGTGACTATTTCTTGTACTTTTCACTTTTGTCTGTGAATTTTTGTAATCATTTTAAAAACGTTATTTTCCTATGGAATCTTCATGATTATCTTCCTTATCTCATATTTTTTATAATCCCAAAGGGGGAGAAATCAAGGAGATCATGCAAATGAATGGGTGAACTGAATGTGAATATGAGCCCATACTGGCTATTTACTACATTCATGCATAAAGAAGGGGGGAAATAATGCCTCTGTATCTCCCTGGGAGTAATGAGGAAAGGGGATAATGAATTGTATCATCTGAGACTGAGGCCATTGGTTTTTGATTATCGAAAAGGGGGAGACTGTTGAACTCTCTGTGAGATGGTTACTTTAATAATCACAAATTTTAGTTTCATTTATTTCAATTTAGTATTTTTTTCAATTTGTTCTAAATATGATTATATATGTTCAAATCATGTCGAAATATGTTTATCTATGTTAATTTATGTTTTACTGTTGACCTGGAAGTATTATGGATTGAACAGACACTTTGTCAGAATTCCTTGCCTTGACTCACCGTTAGTTATTTTCCTATCACACCGATGATGAATGGTTGCACTGATGACAAATGGTTGCACCGATGATAAACGGTCACAACGATGATAAACGGTCGCATTGGTGATGAATGGTCGCATCGATGATGAACGGTCGCACCGATGATGAACGGTCACACCGTTGATTAACAGTCGTACCGATGATGAACGGTCGCACCGATGATCAACGGTCATACAGATTATTAACGGTCGCACCGATGATAAACAGCCTCACCGATGATGAATAATGGTCACAACAATAGGAACGGTCGCACCGAGGAAGATCAAGTCACTGATGTCAACGGTCTCACTGAACAGTCGCACTGATATCAATGGTCACACCGATGGCAATGGTCTCACCGATGGATACTGAAGATCTAAAGAGCTACTGATCAAGAGTCACAGATGCAGATGATCATGAGTCACCGATACCGATGATCATCATCTACCGAAACCGATGAAGATTCAGAATGACTCACCGGTCTCATGACTCACGAATAGTCATAAAAACTTTTTGAATTTCTATAAACTCGTATTTAATTCCAACGGTCATAATTGATGTTTTTAATGCAATTAATGATATTTAATATTAGTTATTGTCATGTCAAGAGACCGTACGTCGTACCTATTAAAATGTAATCATTCCCACTGTCGGAGCATGTGGAATAAAAGGAAGATCGAGCTGCAGAAAAAAGGGGTGTGTAAAAAGGCATAGAGATAGAATTCTTCCATGCACTTACATACATGAAAAGAAGAACATACGAGGACCTTGAAGAAGATATTTCAAGATCTTCAAAGAAATCTCATGCATGAAAACAAGCACTACTGGTGAACATATAAAGAACACTGGAAACTAGAGAACATACTCACTTGTGAATAACACCATGCTAAGCCACGATACTCTATTTTTAAATAGAAAAAGCAAAGAAGGACTCAGAAGCATTTCTGCTGAATCCAACGAGTCCAGAGCTGCATTGCTAATATCTAGAGCATTTTAAACACTTACCTACTCTCTCTATAGTGATTCATTTATTTACATTTTGAGCAGTGTGTGTACTCTGTATACTTTACACACACACTATCTCCTGTGCTGAACTAAAGGATACAAAATCCTCATTCCAAACTCCATACATCATATTGTATCCCACTAAGTATAGTGGTAGAGGTCATGTGTGACCTAGACAGCCTATGTGCTATTGTCTATGTTTTCCCATGATAAATTGTGGTAGAGGTCTTTGGACCTAGACAGTATTGTAATGTTATTAAACCTGATGTAGGGTGTGGATCAAATTTATATAAATTGGTTTAGAGGACTAAGTCTCTGCTTGAGACTGAACATCTTGGATATATCTATTGTGCTTTTTAGTATAAGTCTAAAGTATACTCCATATATCTTTTATATTCCGCTGCTATTACTTTGAAATAAAAAACTATTTTATATTAACATTGATAGTCAAATTAGCAAGGTTTTATACTTTTTGATAACCAGTAAGTTACCCTCAAAACTAATTTAATCTTGTGAATAAATTGACTGATATGTAATTAATCTTTAAGAATCCAATTGAACATTTACAATATGTATAAATTCAGTACAGTTTAACTTTTTTTTTCAATTGTTGGATTTTAAAAGAAATCCTTTTTAACAGAAATTTTAATTGTAAATCAATTCACCCCCCCCTCTTGAGTATCCACTCTGACCAACAATATGATTTCAATATTACAAAGTTGTGTTAATGTTGTTTTACATTAATATGATAATATATAATTTTATTACCCTTAGTGTTATTCTAATCTCACCATTTCTTATGTTTCCATTCATCATGTTATAAACACGTCATTTAAGTATGAATACTAAACGGAAATATATTTATTGGAGATGTTGAAGATATATCAATAATTAGAAGAATATATTCCTATTTTTATAAGGCAAACAACTATTATGGTCTTTGAGTGTTCATTTGTAAAATGTAATAAATATTCATCTATAATAAATTTAACTTAATATACATCCTATTTCGGTAGTTATAGTTTGTATCAGAAGAAATGTTTAGTCAACCATTGGAAACTATGATGTTAAAAATTTAGTGAGATCCCTATAGATATTTGTAATGTATTTACTAAGAATATATACAATTATAGGTTACAATCCAAGAATTATTGAATGGATCATAAATAACCTAATATTAAACCTAAGATGTTAGAGACTTAAGATAAACCCCCATGATTATGTTGTTTTACTTGTATGATTTTTTCCTCTCACACAATTATTATTTGGGTTTTAGATAGTTACTTGAACCTAAAAGACCAGTGTTAATGTTCAATGAAATTGTCAATAAATTAATTTTCCTCATGAAAAGAGAATTCTTATGGGATATGGATGGAAAAAATCATATCTCTACACTAAAGATGTAATGGATCAATCTAGACATCAAAATAAACATAGAAGGGAACAACATTTTGTTGAGTTCTTCTGGAGGCAACGTCCACCATCATTTAGTGGGAATTTTTATCAAAATGTTATTGAGAAATGTATTATAACCAATGAAATGGAATTTTTTTCCTTTTCTCTTTGGAACATGAAACATTCACATTGGATATTTATCATTAAGAAGGTGAAGACGACCAGTGTGGGACTCTAATCAAGAATATGATTCCAAAAGATGAAATTGTATCCATTGAATTTTATGAGATCAAGATCATATTTTTCAATAAGTACACTGCTTATATTCTTCAAAAGAAAATGGAAAAGGAGTTCCTTGAGCTTATGAAAAAGGATGATGAATCTATTGGTACGTACGAGTAATATTTAAAAAGACACGATAGTATTCATTTGGATTTATCATCCATCCATAATTTAAAGTTGATCGATCAATCAGTGTCTTAAAACCAAGTATTTTAAGGGGGTTATTTATAAGATACATTAGTTTTTATAAAGATATTTTTCATTGATCTATCAAGGTAATAATGGATGTTGGTGTAACATATGAATCTCATTGGATTGACAAGAAATGAAATATGGAGTTCATAGAAAGAACTCAAAATAATGGTGAAAATCATTTGAATATTTCTCTATGATCAATGTGGGGAAAGAATAATCTAGAAGACTATATTAATGGTACTATAACATTTTTAATGTTTAGAAAATAAGGTCATTGGGTAGTTTAGTGCCAAAGTATTGAAAAAATGGAAGATAGTGATGTGAATAGAGAAAATACCATGATGTATAAACCACCCACAATTCAACGCAACATGTTCAAGGAAATGGGTAATTATGATAAAAAATTCTCTAATCCAAGGGTTATCACTAATGATCAGAATCGGCTACCTCTTGAAGACAAAGATAATGGAAAATTACTTGAAATTAACATTGGATATGTTGAATATTAAAATGATGTTGTGGAATGAATGAATGTTTATGTAATGGGAATCCAAAATAATGTTGTAGAATCGATTTTATGGTATTATATAATAATGAAATATCAATTTAGTAGTCCACTGTGGTTTTCCACGTGTATTGTAAAGTATATGGTGAGTGGTACTAGTAACCATGAAAATTTATTGTGATAATAATGTGATGTTTTTGGAAAACAAATGATTTTGGAAGGATGACCCTTAATATGAACATGCTGTTGAGATAGAAAAATTAGATAAATGATTTTTTGGATATAAATAAAAAATTTGAAGATATTAGTTACCTTGGAACTAGTGAAGGATTTATCGACATATGGGTTATGTAATCCCAGATGAAGATTACATATTTTTGGCGTTATTAACAAGAAGACATGCATGTTTTCAATAAGGATATAAAATAGTTACGGTTGTTAAAATGATTCGAGAGAATATATGATTAAGTTATTCACATGTTTGGAATGTGATTCAATGAACTAACTTATGTGATATATCAGATAAATGATAAACATATTTAGTTCATCTCTTTGTAATGTTGTAGATATTCAGTTTTCTAATGGATTGCTGGGTAATCCAATTTTGGAATGTATATGTTATATTCCAATTTATGTTTGTTAGATTAATGTATTAACACACTATATCTAGACTTATTCATATTTTATAATCTATATTATCCTTTTTTAGATAGATGGAATGACATATCAGTCTATTTATAGACTCTATGACCTGCTTACACTTCTAGAATGAAAAATTCAACATCATTTCATTGAATATGATATGAAGTGGAAATTTTTTAACGCATGACCAATGGTGATATTTTACCAAAATAATGTAATTATTTCATTCCATGTTATTCAACATTAGGGAAAGGAAATTGAAAAAAAATATCTTTGTGTCTTCTTATCGGAAGACTCATATGGTGATGCAAATCATAACAGATTTACTGGTTTTTGATTGTTAGTGTTACCCAAACCTTGTTCTCTATCACATTCCATCAGAACTTTATGATTAGATTTTTTTATTCATATCCTTATTTTTTATTTACAAACAAGTTTCTCTTATGTGGAATACTAGTGATGAGTTACCTTTGGTAACCACTACATTTCAATATTTCCCTTTTAACTTGATGTTTGTTTAATACTTTTTACAATTTGGGTTTCCATGAAAGAAACTATCATTTAGTAACCCTTTTATAACACCAATTAATTACAAGAGTGAAATTCAATTTAAGGGCGGTAGAGGAAAACGATTTTAGTATTCATATACCATTTTTTAAAAAAAGTTAAACATTTATTTTATATAATTTATGCACACTGTCAAATATTCATTTCAGTCTAATATGAATTATCATATGTTACACGCAACATCGAGTTTGTGTACAATACATGAAACACTACGTATATATTTTGTCTACTATATAAAATTACTATGTTTGGATTATGTTATACTCATCAACAGAGGATAATTTCACTACATGCTACACTGACATTGTCACGACCTGTCCCAGTGGGGCTCGAGCCACAACTCCCCAAGACCGCCTCCAATAGGCCAGGGGCTGGTGACTATCAACGAGTAGGCATGCTACTAAAATGGGAGGCATTGCCTATGAACCTATAGACATGCACACACATCTCCAAGCCCACAAAGCTAAAATGTAAAAACTAATAGAAGGAAAAGATGCATGCATACACTAAAACCCAACCAATAGAGTACGACAGGAAAGTAAAGTACCAGAAATTAAAACCCTGGTCCAAAAGTACAATCACACCGAAAGAGAGTCGGTAACAATTCCAACTTATAAAGAAAGGTGTTGGGACTGTAGTGGGTAGTCGTAGAAACTCACCTCGGCCTGTCTGATCCCATTGAGTTCTGTCTGGTCTTTGTCCGCCTAGAATCCTGTCAAAGGATCGCTCGTTTGCACAAGTCACGAAACGTTCGGGTAAATCCCGTGCAGGGGTTAGTATAACAATACCCAGTAGGACACCCCGAAAGAACAAATGAAAAATAAAAAAAGGAAAAAATACCATAAAAGAAAGATGCATTCAGCTCTACTAAGTATATGTCTACTGAACATATAACAAGAATATCTAGATATACTCATGCATGATCGACTATCGCGAAATACCACCACTATGATCTAGCTCGAAGATTCCACTAAGCATGAAACCTAGAGAAGACACTCTTAGGTCTGAAGAGAGAGAGATATATGAAGTACCCATTCCGAGAGAACACACTCCACATGTACTTGGAAACATGATGCTCTAATGAGGATCACAACCTAGTCATGGGGTGATTTCGACAACTCAGTCTATGCTAATCCGCTAAGAAGAGGATCGGTGCCAGGGTAAAGTTGGTCAAGTCGATAGCAAGAACTCTACATAGGGTTCGAGGAAGGAATAGAGGATCTAGATCTAGTCTCACAGAGGGGATTCCAACAACTCTATTCCGGAAGTCTTGCTGAAGGGATCATACTCTTGTATGTTGGGAATGATACCGAAAACCATCAGGAGAAATACTAAGGGTAAGAACCCTAAGAAAGCTAGTCCAAGTCAGAGAAGAAAAGTGGATCAGGCCATTTAAGATAGGTTACACGAAGTGTAGTATGGTTACACGCCGTGATCCTTGACCCCCGGTACTTCCACGTGTAAACGGCTCGTGTCATCTGTTCATGCTGTGTAAAACTCAACCACACGGCGTGTAGAAAAAGTACACGTTGTGTTCCTTGACTTCGGGTACTTCCTGTGTAAACAGCATGTGTCATTCGTCTTGTCGTATGGAAGGTAACTACACGGCGTGTAGAAGAATCACAGGCCATGTCTGAGCACCTGGGGCTCGCTCTGTGTACGCTGGCCATGTGCCCGTACACGGTCTCTGCCCGTGTCGCCTGCCTGTGTGCCGGTACACGGGGTATCCCATGTATCTGGCTGGTTCTGGCTGGGGAGGGGTATACATGGTGTGTCCTTGGTCGTGTACCCTTCTCGTGTCTGTGTACTCCCTGAGTAAATGCCAGGTCATCCCGCTGACGAACAAACGCCGTGTAGCCCATACTACATGGCGTGTAGTCTGGATTTTTCCCAGAAGTGTCGTCTTCTTCCTCGCGCTTCGGCTGATCTTCCAGATCCGCGATCTCTCGTTCGTTCCCCATGAAACTCAAGATCAATGGTCACCTTGACATCGTGGTGCCGAATCTGTGGATCTCGGGCCTTCAATTGGCTCCAAAATCCGATCACGATCATCCGAGCAGAAATCGTTCCATGAACTCTATCTTCTGATCTGCTTCAATCCGTCTGTCGCCACCATAGCCACACCTCCGTGGGGTTGTACAGATGCCAAATCTTCAATTTAGGATCATTGCATCACACAATGGGTGCAGAACGATCTGTCGTTCATATCCCCGCATAGAACGTATAGAACTCAATGAAGAATGTGATATTTTTTGGAAGAAAAACACAAAAAATCGAGAGGGATGAACCTTGATCGTTGTTTGTGTCGATCTTGGTCCGTTAGCGTTAGGAGGTTGACCAAAACCAAAATAATTCCAAGCATCAAAACCCCAAAATCCCCGCAAAAAATCCCATCCCGCAAGAATGATCGTTCCACGGGATAATCTGTTAATGGATTTTCCCACATTCGTTGTGGAAATAAAAAATGGGGAAGAAATCACAAATTAAACATCCAACCTGGATTCACGGCGTTTGCTGGTGAAGATCTGGTCCTCGCGCCGTCGTCGCCGGCGAAGCTCATCAAGAATAGCATCGCTGCATTGGGAGGTTTTCTCCAGAGCTCTCCAGGGAGATTCAGTGCTATGATCAATGTAACCCTGATCCCCTGTAAAATATCGACTTAAAAAGATATTTTGATGCAGCAATGATTTAATAAAATATTTTAAATTAAATATTTTATTACGGTTATGTCCCAAAAACCAGATTTCGCCACTGGCCTGTTCCCTTGGATGTTAGGTCCCTTCTAGGGTAAACCTGCTTCGCTGAACACAATGGCGCCCTCAGATTTATGATCCAAGCACCCGTTTCAGAGTTATTCAACTTTTTCTGGAAAACTTCACGAGTGCATAATTTAATTATTAAAATAAATTTAAACATTTTTTTTGGGCTCACCAGGGCTCGGAATTGCACACCATCTCAGATCTTGGTCTCGAATTAATTCCCATATAATATTAAAATAATACATTGAAAAATCCAAGACATTACATCACACCCACCTTAGGGCTTTTACATCCCCGAAAATCCAAAACAAGGGATACTCAAAAAGATGTTGGTATTGTACATGAATCTGTCCCTCCCGCTCCCACATGCTCTCCTAGAGATTCTTGTGCTACCACCGGACACGAACCAAGGGAATAACTCGCCCATGAAGGATTTTCTCATACCTTTCCTCGATCTCCATTGGGTAATCAGCAATGGTCGCTCCATCATTGATGTCCAGCTCACCCCTGTTGATAACTTGCGATGGATCATGAACGTACCTCCGTAGCTGTGACACATGGAAGACGTTGTGTACCCGGTCCATCTGAGGATGTAGAGCCAAGTGGTATGCCACCTCTCCATCTCTACTCAGAATCTGAAAAGGGCCAACGAACCTCAGGGATAACTTACCGCCTCGACCAAATCTCTGCAATCCCCATCGAGGTGAGACCCAAAGGAGCACATGGTCTCCTTCCTCGAACTCCAAGGGAATCTGCCTCCTGTCGGCATTAGACTTTTTCCGACTCTATGAAATCTTCATCTGCACTTGGATGACTTGCACCTTCACAATAGTAGCTCTCACCGTCTCTGGGCCCATGAGTCTTGACTCTCTTGGGTCAGTCCAGCAATGTACTGACCAGCATGGTCTCCCGTACAGAGCCTCGAATAGTGCAATACAAATAGTGGAATGATAACTGTTGTTATAAGATAATTCCACCAGTGGCAGGTGATCCTCCCAGCTACGATCGAAGTCAAGTATGCAAGCTCGTACAATATCCTCCAGGACATGGATGGTCCGCACTGTCTGACCATCATTCTGGGGATGAAACGCTGTGCTCAAGCGTAACTGAGTCCCAAAAGCTTCATGTAATCCACTCCACAAATGAGATATGAAACGAGCATCATGATCTAAGACGATCAAGGATGGAACTCCATGAATTCTAACTATCTCTTGCATGTACAGGAATTCCATGCTCTCTACTAAACTCATCTCCCATATGGCTAGGAAGTGGGTCGAATTGGTGAGTCAATCAATGATCACCCAGATGGCATCGTGTCCCTTGGACGTATGTGGTAAACCCATCACAAAGTCCATGTCTATCCCGTCCCACTTCCACTCTTGCACATAAAGAGGCTGAGTCAAACTCGATGGCACCTGGTGCTCAGCCTTTACTTGCTGACAAGTAAGGCCCCAAGAAAAAAATTCTACCACACTCTTCTTGATTCCTAGCCACCATAACTGATGTCAGAGGTCTTGGTACATCTTTTTCATTCATGTATGCACCGCCAATGGAGATGTATGTAACTATCTCAGAACCTCCTCCCGTAACATCACTGGTACTACTGTACATCCTCTGAAAATAACTATGTGCTCCCCACCGTCTGAATATCTATCAATAACATCACCTGTGGATATTTGAGCACACAGAGTCTCACAGCTAGAATCCTCACACTGTGATTTCGTGACTCTCTGGAAGAGTGGAGGGGTAACAACCACCGATTAAAGGTAAGATACACCATCTCCATCCATGAAGGGTAGCTATAAGAAGGCCAACTTCCTCTTCACCTCATCTAGAAACTGTGAACTGGATTTCCTACTGAGAGCATCTGCCACAACGTTCCCCTTCCTAGGAGTATAAACGTTCTGAAAGTCGTAATACTAGATGAACTCAAGCCACCATCATTGTCTCAAATTTAGATCCTTCTGATAAATGAAATATCTGAGACTCTTGTGATCAGAGTATATGTTCAACCGCTCACCCATCAGGTAGTGCCTCCACATCTTCAACGCGAAGACTACCACTTCCAACTAATGATCATGGTTTCTGTAGTTATACTTGTGGGGCATCAGGTGGCGCGAACCATAGGAAATCACCACTTGCCTCTGCATCAGGACACAACCAAGCCCAGTTCCTGATGTGTCGCAGAACACCACATACTCGACACCCTCCTCCTATAATATCATGATTGGGGCGCTCGTCAGACCCTGTCTCAACTACTGGAAAGCCTACAAGCATCTCTCCGTCCACACGAAAGGCTTCCCCTTTTGGGTCAAAGCTGTCATGGGTGCTGAAATCCTGTAGAAATCAAGGATTAATCTCCGATAGTAGCCTACCAACCCAAGGAAAATCCGCACCTCTGTCAAACTTCGTGGTGGCTCCCAAGCTAGCACTACCTCCACCATGGCTGGGTCCACTGCTACACCATCTACTGAGATAACATGTCCTAGAAAGTGGACCTCCTGTTTCCAGAACTTACACTTCGCGAGTTTCCCATACAACTGGTGCCCTCAGAGTGTTTCCAGAACCATCCTTAAGTGTCTCGCGTGCTCCTCCATGGATGGAGAGTAAAAAAGGATATCTTCGATGAAGCCCACTAAAAACATGTCTAGATAGTGCTGAAAGATCCAGTTCATGGGTCCCATGAACACTGGCGGGGCGTTCGTCATGCTGAAGGGAATCACCGAGTACTCACAGTGACCGTAGCGACATCTGAAAGCCGTATTCGGTACATCCGCATCCCGTACCCGCAATTTATGATAGCCTAATCATAGATCAACCTTCGAGAACCTTAGTGCCCCTCTCAACTAGTCGAAGAGTTCATCGATCCTCGGTAGTGGATACCAGTTCTTCACAGTCACCTGATTCAAGCACCGGTAATCCACACATAGCCTCAAGAGCTTGTCTGCCTTCTTGGAAAACAGCACTGGGGCCGCCCAGGATGAAATGATGGGTCTCACAAAGCCTTTCTTCTGCAAGTCTTCGAGCTGCACCCTCTGATCACGATGCTCTGTAGGAGCCATCCGATATGCTGATGCTGATATCGGTGTCTTCCCGGGTTGCAACTCAATGCAGAAATCTATCTCCCGATGGGGAGGTAATCTAGGGAAATCCTCTGGAAAGACGTCCTCGTACTCAGCAACTACTTCTGGAAAATGGAAACTCGTAACATCTGTTGCGCCAAGGGCTAGGGTATCCAACTGATGTGAAATCGTTTGTGCCCTCCTACGCACGAATCCATCCTGCACTGCCTGGGTCTCTTTTTCATCGACAAAAGAGAACCTCGTTCCATCACTACGGACACACTGTACCCTTCCCCTAAAACAGTCGATCTGGGAATGAACTGTGGATAGCCAATCCATACCAAGAATGACATCATAAGGCCTCTACGCTACCACCAAGAGGTTCCAACCGAAACTCTCACCTCCATGGGTCATGTCACACTGTCTATAGAGGTGTGTGATATGTGAATCCAGTCCAGTCAGTGTTTCTAAACATAACGGACGAGTCAATGACTCAACTAGAATTTCAAGGTCTTGAACAAGATATGCATCCAGAATAGAATGACTAGCAACTATGTCTATCAGTATGGAAAACAAAGTAGAAAAGACACATGGTGTACCTCTAATCATTCTGGGAGTACCTGGGTCATAAGCCTCTGCATCCTACAGCTATCCCTTCCTCTGTCCACCAACTCCCTGAGCCTGGGGTGGACCTCGTGGGGGGTGGTGGTTGTAAAGGGTCAAAATGCCGACCACCTCCAACTGCTCTCCCAGCTCCTCTACCGCGTTCGCCACCCCACAGATCTGTCTACTCCACACGTAGCATCTTCCTTGGTGGTCCTTCCATTGCTCCCATGTCAGTTGTATGGCGGGTTGGACAGTCTCAAGCGAGATGTCCCCTGCTATCACATGAGTAGCATCACATCTCTCGTGGCTGGATGGATGCACCCTGTGAACCCTATGCAGAAGATCCCCTATCCTGGGATCTCCTATGAAAAATTCTCCCATGCCAAGGTCCTTGACGTCGGATCCCTACTGCCAAGGCCTATGCTCCAGCTCGCACACTTCTGAAAACTGCCGACTGTATCTACTCTACCAAGAAGCTCTCGACCACCAATTCCTGCTCGAAGACCCCCACATAAGTAGGAATGCTCATAGGGATGATTCTAGCTTGGATATCTCTGTGAAATCCCCACTAAAAAGTCCGAGCTCTGAAGTACTGATCTCTAACCATATCCATCGAGTACCGCAAGAGGTCTACAAACCTCTTTGAATAGTCAGCCACCGTCACGGCTCCCTGCTAGAGATGAAGAAGTTCCGGTATACGTACTACTCTTTGGGTAACCGGTGAAAAATCCTCTATGAAGAGATGCTCAAACTCCAACCATCCAAGAGTCTCCTCGTCATGAGTTTGGATAACCAAACTCCACCATCATCCTGTCGAGACCGGTAGAAGGCTTGCTGCCAGGATCACCATCTAGTCTGCTGGTGTCCAGACCAAATGGAAGACTCTGGAAATTGCTTCAAGCCAGTCCTCTTCATCCTGAGGGTCAGGATCGCCTCGAAACATAAGGGGTCTCTGTCTCTGAAACTCGTGGAGTGCGCTCAGCATGCACTCCTCCTCCACTGGTACAACACGCACTAAACACTGCTCCACAGGTGGAGGGATAACTAGCACACCACCCGATGGTAAAATTGGGGTATCTGGTCCCTGTATCGAAGCTTCATCACTAAGGGGGTCATCATCATGATCGAGATGTTAGATCCTAGTGGGTGCATGTCACAGAGGCATCCTGTTAAGAAACATGATGTATCTCAGTCAGTGAGTATATCTAGAGAGCTGACTGAAGAAGGTCATGGAAACCACAACCCATTCCTATATGATGCATGTACCATTGTTTTCCCATGCAACTAGTTTTCTCATGTTCTGAGTCGAAAAGAAAGTTATCAGTGTCTTGTTTTATGGATAGGTTGACCACTCACACCAACACAGGGGTCCTTGTCCTGAAATTCGAACTCGAAACACTTAGCACTGTTTCCCCAAACCAACTAACAGACTCTTGATCCAAGGATATAACCGACCACCTCTGATACCACTCTGTCATGACCTATCCCAGTGGGGTCCAATCCTAAACTCTCCAAGCCCGCCTCCAATAGGCCAGGGGATGGTGAGTAGCACCAAGTAGGCATGGTACTAACATGGGAGGCCGTGCCTATGAACCTGTACACATGCACACACATCTCCAAGCCCACAAAGATGAAATGTAAAAACTACTAGAAGGAAAAGATGGATGCATACACTAAAACCCAACCAACAGAGTACAACTGGAATGTAAAGTAAAAGAAATTAAAACCCTGGGCCAAAAGTACAAGCCCACCAAAAGAGATTCTGTAACAAGTCCATCCTAAAAATAAAGGTGCTAGGACTGCAGTCGGTAGCCGTAGGATCACACCTCGGCCTGTCTAAACTCACTGATTTCCGTCTGGTCCTGGTCTGCCTAGAATCCTGTCAAAGGCTTGCTTGTCTGCACAAGACACGACACGTTCGGGAAAAGCCCGTGCAGGGGTGTGTATAACAATACCTAGTAAGACACCCCGAAACCATGAAGGATAATACAAAAAGGGAAAAATACCACAAAATAAAGATGAATTCAGCTCTACGCAGTATATGTTTACCGAAAATATAACAATAATATAGATATATACTCATGCACGATCGACTATCATGAAATACCACCAATAGGATCCAGCTCCAAGATTCAACTAAGCATGCAACCGGGAGAACAAACTCCTAGGTCTGAAGAGAGTGAGATACGAAGTACTCATTCTGAGAGAACACACTCCACAAGTACTAGGGAACATGATGCTCAGATGAGGATCACAACCAAGTCATGGGGTGATTCAGAAAACTTAGTCTGAGCTAATATTCTAAGCAGAGGACCAATGCCCGGGTAAATTTGGTCAGGTCGATACCAATAATTATACCTAGGGTTCTATGAATGAATAGAGGATCCGGCTCTAGTCTCACAGAGGGGATTCAAATAACTCTATTTAGGAAGTATTGATGAAGGGATCATACTTCTATATGTAAGGAATGATACCGAAAACCTTCAAGATAAAGACTAATGGTACGAACCCTAAGAAATCTAGTCCATGTAACAGACGACAAGTGGCTCAATCCGTTTAAGATATGTTACACGACGTGTAGTATGGTTACACATCGTGTTCCTTGAACCCGGGTACTGCTCGTGTAAATGGCATGTGTCATCCGTTCATACTGTGTAAAAATCAACTACACAGAGTGTAGAAAACGTACACGCCATGTTCCTTGACTCCGGGTACTTCCCATGTAAACGGCCCATGGCATTCAACATGTCGGATGGAAATTAACTACACGACATCTAGAAGAATCACACGCTGTGTCCGAGCACCTGGGGCTCGCTTCGTGTATGCTGGCCATGTGCTCGTACACAGTCTCTGCCAGTGTCGCCTGCCCTTGTGACAGTACACGGGGTATCCTGTGTATCTGGCCGGGTCAGGACGGGGAGGGTTATACACGACATGTCCTTGGCCGTGTACGCTTCCCGTGTACGTGTACTCACGGAGTACACACTAGGTAATCCCGCTGATGAACACACATAGTGTAGCCCATACTACACGGTGTGTAGTCGGGATTTTTCCCAGAAGCGTCTTCTTCTTCCTCACGCTTCAGCCGATCTTCCGGATCTACGATATGTCGTCCGTTCACCGCGAAACTCAAGATCAACGGTCGCATCGACATCGTGATGCCGAATCCATGGGTCAGGGGCCGTCAATCAGCTCCAAAATCTGATCCTGGTCATCAGATTGGAAATCGTTCAAAGAATGATATCTTCCGATTTGCTTCGATTCGTCCGTCACCACCATAGTCGCACCTTCGTGGGGCTGTACCGATTCCATATCTTCAATTTGTGATCGTTGCATCGCACAACGGGTGCGGAACGATCCATCGTTCATATCCCCATGAAGAACACGTAGAACTCAACAAATAACGCAAGAATTTGGGGATGAAGAACACAACAAATCGAGATGGAGGAACCTTGATCAACGTTCGTGTCGATCTTAGTCCATCACCATTAGGAGGTTGAACGAAACCAAAATAATTCCATGCATCAAAACACCAAAATCCCTGCAAAAATCACATCCCGCCAGAACGATTGATCCACGAGCTAATGTCTTCATGGATTAGCCCGTGTTCGTGATGGAAATTAAAAACAGGGATGAAATCACAAATTAAACATCCTTCCTGGATTCACGGTGTTTGTTGGCGACGATCCGGTTGCCGCGTTGTCGTCGCCGGTGAAGCACGTCAAGAAAACTATCACCACGTTGGGAGGATTTCTCAAGAGATATCTAGGGAGATTCATGGTTAAGATAAATTTAACCATGATCCCCTGCAAAATCTCTACTTAGAATGTTATTTCGATGCAGCAAATATTTAATAAAATATTTTAAATTAAATATTTTATTACGGTTCGGTCCCAAAAACCAGATTTCGCAACTGGCCTGCGACCGTGGATGTTAGGTCCCTTCTATGGTGAACCAACTTCTTTGAACGCAATGGTGCCCTCAGATTTCTGATTTGAGAACCCGTTTAGGAGTTAATCCAATTTTTCAGGAAAACCGCACGCGCGCGTAATTTAATTATTAAATTAAATTTAAACATTTGTTCTGGGCTCACCGGGCCTCGGAACTGCACGCCGTCTCAGAGCCTGGCCTCGAATTAGTTCCCATATAATATTAAAATAATACATGGATATATCCATGAAATTACATACATGGTGTTTTTTATATGCAAGGGCCATCATCCTCGATAGCATGTCATGTACACAATTCTGAGTTTCATTAAACAAAAAAAATATTTTTAAATTATTATTATTTAATTATATATAAGAATTAATTTATGAATATTACTAACCACATTTCTAGTTTTATATAAAATTATAATTTATGTTATTTATTTTTTAGAAATGATATAAGAACAACTTCAATTTTTCCGAGAAAAGAAATAAATTACAAAAAATGCAGATTTGTCAACTTTTATGGGTGCAACTATTTTAAATATTGATTTTTAAAACATTTTTATATTATATTTGAAAAACTAAACTTCATATTTCATATAGAGACATCAAAATTTAATTTTGGTGACTTCTTGATATTTTTCTAATAAAATTCATATTTTATTGAATAGTGAAAATACTGCATTTTAATTAAAATCAACTTTTTCATATAATTTATTTTTATCGTTAGATTATAATTTTAATTTGTTATAAATTGTAATTGGAATATTTTTTTCATTTAATCAAAATTTTGTTAATGGATGTAATTTAAAATTTACATTGGACACAAGCACATGATATTATTTTGATAGTTTTTACTTTTAAAAAAAGTTTTCTTGTTTTTACACACATGAATTAATTATAAATAAATTTTAGAAAATAATATGATTTCAATTTGGAAAAATTGATTTAACTTTTTGAATCAGAAGATCCATATTATACAAATAGTTCCCTTTTATTTTAGGAAATTATGAATAGTATCTTTACTAATTACATTAATATACCACGGTTAAATAGTAAGTGTGGTAAATAATGGTAAAATTAAAATTATAATTATATAAAACAACCGTAAAATGTGTCCAAAACCTATTTTATGAGTAATGATTGACCCAAAAAAACACATGGGATGCATATTTGGCCATTGGGAGCCACTTGAGTGTGATAATGACATGATTTAATAATTAAATTAACGTAATTGTAAATATAACATAAATAAGTATCATTTACTGAAAAAATTAATTTGGTCTTATATAACTGATATATTTGATGAAAAATAGTCATTAAAAATCTACAAATACTTAATGCATCAATTTTTTTGATTTATAATATTGATAAATTAAATAAATACATTTAATTATGACACAACGATGATGCATTTCTTACATTATTAATGAAATATTGAAATAAATGACACTATAAAAATTAAAATAAATAAAATTAGATATTTTTGAGGCTATAAACGAATTTTTTTCATATAATTTGCGTGTTAGAGAATATATAATTATATTTTTTAAGAAAACAAGTTGTAATGACATTAAAAAAATCAATTATTAAATAGTGTCAAAATTTATTTAAATGAGTTTCTAAAAAACTATTTTACTAAATGATATAATAGTCATAAAAATATATGATACTTTCAAATGACATAGATATAGATAATATTAACATTAATGATCCACATTATGTTATCTTGGAATTATATATTAACTATATTAAACATATTGTATAAAAATAAATGAAGACATGGATAGAGTTAGTTAATTTAACTAAGAGTTAATGATAAAATATAAGGTAAAATTTGGGGCCAAAAAATGTCTAAAAGTGATTTTTTTGAATGAATTTACAAATATAGTAATATTTTAATATAAATATATTACATTTTAGTTATTATAATTTGTAAAAAATTATAATAAAACAATATCTCAAAACTTTCCTAAAGTTCCCCACCTTCCACTTATAAAAGGCCTCCATATATACCAACGTACTTACACCAATCATGCCCCTTGACTCATCCACATTATGAAACAATAATCTCCCAAAATCAATACCTTCCTCCTAGAGACCAAAATGAGCAATGGAATCCATCATATGGATACCATTTGTGATAATCAAAATGAGATACTCTGAAAAGAGGTAATTGTGATATCATCTTTTTTTAAATTTATTTCTTCTTCTACATACTCTTTTAATTTTTTTCCATACCAATGTCATAAATAATGTATATAATACATTTTTATATTTTTATTTTAATTTTGTTAAAACCTTATACCTCCTTTTATAAATCCTATGAATTACAATATCACCATGTTAGTGTATGTACGACTTACCATTTAAACATCATGGTGTATTTTTTTTAAAACAAATACTTAATTTTGATGTGAATAATGATGAATTTAACAATTTAAAAAATTAATATATTATGATAATTATACTAGATAATTAATATACCAACAAATTCTATACAGTTTATCCATTAATTGATTTGTATCATCTCCCATGGGCTCATACACCCTACCATCTCCACGAAGAGATGTGATTCATTCTACGTGATCTTCATTAAACCAATATTATATACTATAATGGAATTAATAAAATGATATATATTTTACTAATATCAATTTTTAACATTATATAACTATAAACTAGGATGTAGAACATGAACTTATTCAAAAAACACATGCATAAGAACATAAAGCATTTAATATCAGAATAAAGAGTGAACATTAAATGTTACTAACAAAAAGATGATAATATAATGGTATATGATATCTTAAGAATTATTATTATTATTTAATAATTAAATGTGATTATTTAAATTATTATACAATAAGTTTAGATATATTCGATGGATATCAGAACTAATCTATGGGATAATTTTTCAATCTCATTATTATTCGATATAGTTTATATGTAATTATTTAATATGGTATATTTATCATAGATATCATTTTTCCCTAAATATTTAATACTATTTATATTATTCAAAAATTTATTAATGTCAATTTTACCCATTGATAAGTTTTTACTAAACGATATGAGTGGAATATTTCTTAATTATTCGATACAAAGTACTTATTTTACATTTCTAGAAAAAGTACGAGGAAATTTTTTTATAACGTATTCGACATTAATGGTTTCTTACACTTCCTTTTCCCTTTATTTAAACGGAGATTAATTTAAAGTAATTCCTGACTATTTTCAGTTAAATTATTTTCTTCTAAGTTTACATGTCATTTTTTGAAAAGAAAAAATATTTTATGAAGAAAGAATAGTTTCCTCAAGAAATAACTTCAATTATTTAATTGAATTTATATTCCTTAAAACATTAAAAAGTATTATGTTAGTATTTATACTATTAAATTGATTTCATTGTGTTTATAATGATTTTTTTCAATATCCATTAATTTTATGTAGATTATGATGGAATGATGTTTAAAAAACCCCTTTTTTGTTCCTTGGGTTTTGCTATGATGAATGGTTTATGTTGTTGATGCAAATGTAATAATAATTTCATAATGAGATTGGTGGGACCATTATATCACTCCAATATGTTGGGTAATGATTTATATCTCATGATATAGACATTAATAGAATGGATAGATAATCGAGTTCGGTAATATAGGGCTGAAACTAATATTATATGTAGTTTAGTAATAAAGGGATGGAACAAAGAGTGAACTTGGTTCAATCATATAAATTGTACACTATAATGAACTTGGCTATGATCCTTTTCTAATATTGAAATTATTTTATTTGATTATTTGTTTTTTATATATTCATGTGTTATTATAATGCTATGTTATCAGGGTTAACGTTCCCTTGTGATTTTTTCCTTATGAACTGATATGATTTATTTCATGAATTATGATTTTTATATAAATAAGTTATGTTCATTTTTTCACATTAAATTGTACATTTATTTTTTGAATATCCTTACTGAGCATATAATCTCTCCCTTTCTAATAATTCCATTCCTCAGGTTATAATGAAATCATTTTTGTAAGAGTACCACAGGGGAAGATCATTATGAGAGATATTTTATATCATTCAAAAGTTAATAGAATATATTCCATTTTTCTCATGGAACCAATCTATAATTGTCCGCAGGAATGAATTTTTCAAATGTATTGAATACTGATATAAAAAAATGTAATATTAATATACATCATTCTTGGGTTTCTATAGTTGGTATTAGAGGAATGATTTATTCAACCTATGGAAACTAGGATATGAAAACGTTTGTGAGATCCGAAGACATATTTATATTAGATTTCATTAGTTTATTTATAATTAAAGGATACAATCATAGATTTATTATAACAATTATTATTAACAAATGATTAAACCTAGGATGCTATAGATTTAAAATACACCCCATTAATTATGTTTTTTTCCTGGTATGAATTTTTTCTGTCATAATATTATTTTTGGGGATTTAAATAATGGTTGGAACAAGATATAACCTTGTTAGTGATCAATGCAATGATAAATTCAATGAAAGTACTACAGAAAAAAATGTTATGGAAGATTTACTCTAAAAATCATATCTTTATCCTTTCAAAATAATGAATCACAATGGACTTCCAAATGAACTGATATGGGAACAACATTTTATTGAGTACTTCATGAGGAAACATCCACATTCATTCAATGGATCTTCTTATCAACTTTTTATTGAACAATGGATAAGTAACATTGAAAATTTATTTTCCAAGCATCACTGTTCAGAACATGAAAAAGTCACTTTGGATGTTTATCATTTAGAAGGTGATGCAGACTAGTGGTGGACTCTAATAAATAAATCGAGGCAACAAGATGAAATTGAATCCACTGAATGTGATGAGTTCCTGAAAATATTTTTCAATGATTATTTTCCTCATATTCTCTAAATGAATATGGAGAAGGAGTTCCTTGAGTGCATGAAAAAGGATGATGAATTATTTTTTTACTTTCTAGTAAAATTTTATAAGACATTCTAGGTATTATTTTTGATTTATCATACAACATGAATGTATTTTTGGTCAATTCATTAGTTTATTAAAACCACTCATTGAAGGGAATTAGATACAAGTGACTTTAGTTTCTATGATTGTATTGTTTTTTGTGATATCATGGTTGAAATAGAAGTGGGTGTTACATAATAATCTAATGGTTTATTATAAGAAACTAACGATTGAGTTCAATGGAAAATTTAAAAACAATAATGAATAGAAGATAGTGGTTAGCTTATTCTCAAAGTATGGAAAGAAGCATGGTGGAGACTATCATAAATGGAAATGAATTTTTTTTCAATAGAAAAGATAGTCATCAGGAACTTCAGTGCTGATGTAATGAGAAACATTTAGCTAATGATTTGAATAGTGAGAATGCTAAAGCGAATGAACAACTGAAACATCAATGATACTGTTGAATGGAAATGGGGAATTATGCTAAAAAATTTATTAATCCATGGGTTATAAAATATGATCAAATTCAGTAACCAATTAATACAAAATAAAATACAAAATATCATATGATAATTATTGGTGATGTTGACTATGAAAACGAAGTGGTGGAATGACTGTGTTTTTATGTAATGGGATTCAAGAATAATGTTGTATAATCGATATTATTGTATTATGGAATAATGAAATATCAATGTAGTTGTTTATATTGGTTTTCTAGATGTATTATATAGAATATTCTATGTGTTATAGGTAACTATGAAAAGTGATTGAGGTAATAAGGTGATGTTTTTTGAAAATAGATGAATTAGGGAAGGATGTCCCATAAAATGAACTTGATATTGAGATAATAATATTGGGATAAAGGTATGTTTCATTGGAATAAGAAAATTGGATTATATTAGTTACCTAGGATGTAGTTAAGGATTTATTGACATATGAGTTATTCTATCCTAGATGAAGATTATAGCTTTTTGGACTTATGAATAAGAAAACTCATATGTTTTCAATAAGTATATCTCATAGTTTAGGGTGTTATCGTGACTCAAGAGAATAAATCATTATGGTTTTCATATGATTGTAAGGTTACAGAAAAACTAACTCATGGGATATGGGGGTTAAATTTTAGACCAATTTAGTCGACAACTTTCTAATGTTATATATTTTTAATTTTATAAAGAATTGTAAGGTTATACAATTATGGAGTGTATAATTTATTCTCCGGTAGAT
Organism: Viscum album; assembly: GCA_963277665.1. NCBI lineage: Eukaryota > Viridiplantae > Streptophyta > Magnoliopsida > Santalales > Viscaceae > Viscum > Viscum album. The sequence continues at coordinate 901,631,603 of OY728122.1, read as the reverse complement.
GTTTTCTAGATTAATGTATCTTCTCACTGTAGGTATAATTATTCATATTTGATAATATATTGTAACATTTTTCATGATATAGATAGAATGACCTACTTGTCTATTTATGGATCGCATGATCTGCTAACACATCAGGAAAGTCAAATTCTTCTTCATTTCATTGAATAAGAGATGAATTGTAAATTTTTGAAGGAATGGCTAAAAATGATAAATTACTGAATTCAATTAAGTATTTATTTTCAGGTTCATAAAATTTTTGTAAAGGATCTAGAAAACCAAAAATTTTCTTAGTACTTTATTATCTGGTGAATTAGATGGTTCCCAAAAGCATCACAGATTTATGGGTTTCTTGTGGTCAACATTATCCAAATGTTGTTCTCTACCACTATCAATCAGAACATAATTGTTAGAATTTTCATCCATATCCATATTTTCACATACCTACTATGTTATGCTATGTGGAAAATCAATGATGAGTAAATTTGGGTAACCGTTTTGCATCAAAATGTTCTTTTTAAAATCATGTCTCATTATTTCTTATTATAATGTGGGTTTCCATAAAAGAAAAATTCAAGTAGTAATCCTTTTATAACACTGATGAATTTCGAGGGAGAATTCATTTTAAGAGGGGTTATAATGTAACACCACATGTTTTTATAGAACATTTTTTGAATATTTTTTTTAAAATATTGCATTTCACTAATTCTAACATTCTTTTTACAATAAACTGGATTGTCCTATGTTGCACGCAACACCGATCGGTGTATGATACCTGCAACACTATATTGATTCTTTTCAATGAATAAATGAACTATGAATGGATTATTCTATACTTACCACCAATGTAAAATTTCACTACAATGTTCTTTGACTATGATTATTTGCATTACATATAAGAGACACCATGCACAATAGCTGGTGTTGTATAAAATATTGAGTTTCATTAAACAATGATATATATTAAAAATATTATTATTTAATGGGATATATATAGTCCAATATTAGTATTATTGACACATTTAATATTTTATATTATATTAAACTTCATATTATGTTTTTTCTATATGAGTTATAATAACAAATTCAATTTTTTGGATAAAAGGAGTATTTAAAAAAATCAATTTTGCAGCCTTTTGTTGGCCCACTAAATATAAATATTGTTTTCAATATATATATATATTTTTTGACAAAACAAACTTCATCATGAATAAATAGACATAAAAATTTAATATCTAGATATTATTTTTTACAACATTTAAAGTTTAATCGGATTATGGTTTTATCATTTAATAAAAAAAATTCCATTGTAATTAATATCTAATTTAAATTGGATATAAACACATTTCAATATTTTCATAGTTTTTACTTCTTAAAAACAAACTTTCATGTTTGGACGAATGGTAATTAATTTATAATTACTTTTATCCAATTCTATGTTTTTGAATTTTGAATAATGGTTCCATTTTTTTATTCATAATATTAAAATAATTTAAATATTCCCCTTTTATCTTTAAGCACTATCAATAGTATCTTTAGTAATTATTTTTATTTACCATAGTTTCAGTGTAATTGAGGAAAATAAGGTAAAAAAATATTATAATAAAATAAAACTACACTATCACATGTACTAATCCTTTTATATGAGTTATAGGCGGCCATGAAAACACATGGAATGCCCATTTGGCCTTTAAAAGACACTTGGTTGTGATAATGACATGTTATAAAAATTAATTTAAAGTAAAGGAATATATGAAACAAAAATGCATCTTTTTAATAAAAAAAATTAATGTGGGGTTATATAACACATATATTTCACTATAAATTCCATTATAAATAAAAAAATGATTTTCTATGTCTTGTTATTTTATTCAAAATTCTTAGAAATTAAATAAATAATTTTATTTATGACATGATGATGATGTAGTGATTATATTATAGGTGAAATATTGAAATAAAGGATTTTATAAATATCAAAATAATTGTAATTTTATATTTTTGATACCATCCACGAATTTTTGGGATATGATTGACTTTTTAGGGTTGATATAATTATTTTTTTGAAGGAATAGGGTTGTGATTATTTTAACCAAAATCAATTAATATATATTGTAGAAATTGACACAAATGGGTTATAAAAATTAATACTATTTCATTAAATTGTATAATATTCATAAAAATATAATATTCATCTAAATAACATAGATACTGTCAAAAATTTCATTATTAATCCACTTGGGGTTAACTTATCATTTTATATTAACTATATTAATCATATATTAGAATCATACAAGAAGACAAGGTAAGAGATAACTTATTTAACCAAGTATTAATGCTAAAATATAAAGTTAAATTTGTGGTCTAAACATATCTAAAACCAATTGTTTAAGAATAATTCAAACTATAATAATATCATCGTTAGAATATATGACTTTGTAGCTAATACATTTTTGAATTAAATTTATAATAAAATAATTTTACAAGATATTCCTAAAGTTCCCCTCCTCCCTCTAATAAAATTTCATCACATCTACCCACTTACACACACCTACCAAAACCATTGGATCACAAAAATTATTCTAAAATAATCTCCTATCAAACCTCCCATTTTTGTAGATACCACACCTTGGGCATAATTCTATCCTTTGGAGACCTTTAGTGCAAATCAAAATAATATTCTCGAAAAAGTTGTAATTTTTTTATCACCAATTCCATATTTAGTTTCTTCATCTACATAATCATAAAATGTTTTTTCTATAATAAAGTAATAAATATATTTTCTTTTAGATTATTATATGATATTATAATTATTTTAGAACATTATAAATCCTTTTATTCATCCTACAAATAATAATATTGCTATGTGTGCATACATAATACTTTCTGTCTCCATGACCGGGTGTACTTTATTATTCCGAATTACATAATTTGGATGGGTATAATGATGATTATAATGGATTTAAATAATAAATATAATATCAAAATTCTTATATATAATTAATATATCATCAAATTCAATAAAATTTATCAATTATGAGAATGATATTGTCGTTCGTGCATACGTACGACCTTCCATCTCTACCATGGGATATGGATTCATTATACAAGACCATACTAAAACCATAATTATATACATTAATGGTATGTATAAATATGATATATATTATACTAATAATTTTTTTCATATTATATAACTATAAGCTAGGAAGTGTAACTAGAACATATCTGTAATGCCCTGACCCTAGTTACCCAGAGTCGATGCATTTTTACATAACATTAGAATGATACAAGGAATGATGCCCCAGAAAACCAATCAATTTAATATTATTAGAAACAAGATACATACATAAGTTCAACATTCCAACTTTAATAGAAATAAAACACTAATTTATTCCATTAGAAACATCCACGCCCCCTAGATTATGCCAAAAAATCACTCATAACTAACTTCTTCATATACAAGGAAACTGTAAAATAAGAAAGGGATGAGCTCAAATTCTCAATAAGAGTACGAAATACATATGAAGATAACACACACATAAGGTATGGTTAATAATTAAAAACACATTCCTTTATAAATAATTAACAAGGAAAAATTATGTCAGTAATATGAGATCAGTAAATAATTGCATAATAAATCATAGTCAGGGCATTCTACTAGTAGAATAATCACATGAACCTTAAATATTTTTCTCATAATAATGGAATGAATAATACGGGACATTATGAAAAAAATTTCAAGGCATCGTCCTAGACGATTAAAAAAGATTAAGGCCTCGGCCAAAATAATATATCAAATTGGGAAAGGCCTCGACCAATTCCATGTCTAATTGTCTTATGAGTCCTACGGATGCACCGAGGAGCTAGAGATGCCTCCACCTGTCACATACTAAGTCCAATACATTATTCATATGAAATGGTTGAATCGTTACATAAACATCCATATTAAAACATGCAGATGAAATGTCAATTTATTTAACATAAACCATGAATGTTATAAAAATAAGACATCCACATTCAAACATATGACAATTCCTAAAATACAATATGGTAGATTTCTATAATAATAAATCTCCTTCAAAAACGTGTAAAATTTATCAATGGAGGTTTACATAGTTGAAATACATACTCTTTGATAGAAATATCTGTTTCTATTTTGAAATCATTTATGTGCAAAAAAATTATAAAAGAAAACATTTATTTTAAAAATATTCTTATAAGATTATATGGGAATATTAAAAGGTGTTATAACGATGGGTAATAACAGCACCCTCCGTATATGTCAAAAAACATTCTTACCTTAATTTGGTGAAAAGTTCATTAAGTACCTTGTGTGGAAAATGCAGAATGATTCTTCTCAAAACATTTTATAAAATGTAAAACAATTTTATAAATGAATATAACCCATAGTATAGTAAATATTAAAAATGTTTTGAAATAAATTTTTATGAAACATGGATGTGGATGATAAAGAGGTCTCAATATATACTTAAATAAAAACAACTTCAGATAATAAAGAGATTGTGAAAATAAACCATACCTTGTACTGTTCCTTTGTCGAGGGTACATTAAAATCCTGTATAATAGATAAATAATTGTTAATAAATTATAAAATTACTAAATACATAAATATTATATCATATATGATCTTATATTATTGATCTGTTAATAGTATTCTAGTAGTATCATTGTTTTGGGTTTTAACTAATTCGTATTCCATTATATGTTTTGTTACAAAAGTAATGCTTGTTATGGATAGGATGTATTAGATTCATATCCAGAATAATATTTTTTTCTTAAATATTATTTTTAATAATAAAATGAAATATTTATTGAATGGATATAATGGGGAGTGAATCTCATCGCGTTCGTGGAGACTGTAATCTATACGTACGCACGAACACTACTTCCATTTTTTATTTTAAAATGAAAGATAAATAAATTATCCTTAGGTATATTATTATTCTAGTATAATATAATATTTTATATATTCTACCTACGTTCATTAACACCATCATTTATACGTTCTATGTATGGTATGAATGAGTAATATCACTTTGAGGGGGCAGTAGTCCATACTTCTTCAAATGAAATTATCATATATATACAACATTAAAATAATAATGGTATGCTATAAAAGAAAATTACAGAAGAATATATATAAAATAAATATCATAATTATCATATATAGTAATAGTTCCATCAAAATGGCCTCCATAAGATGTGGTAGTAGAAGATTCAACAATCATCTTTTCTTGAGGTAGTAATTCGCCGTCCACAGAAAAATTATATTCTACATCCATTAAAGGGAGGTGTTTGTATGTTTAGTTAAAATAAAAATAATAACAACAACCAAGTATGTTTTGGGCACTAGTTTTGTTATAAATTAAATGAGTAATGAGATTTTAGGGGGTTAGAGAAGTAAAATAAAAGAAAAGAACTTAATAGGATACATTATGTTTAAATCGGGTAACTACCTTTGGTTCGAACCACAAGGCTCCCATGAAGTGCCTTATACCTAATATAAGGATTATAGGAGGAATAGAGAGATGTAGGTAGATTAATTGGGCAGAGGTTGGACAAGCCAAGTGGCTTGAGATGTGTGAGAAATGGGTTTGAGTTGGGTTCTTTTTATAAGGGGTAGGAGGGTCTCTTTAGAATAGTTTGACAACATTATTTTATTATATAATTAATTTCTGTTAATAGAGGGAAAATACTGATTAATCTATAAGATAATATGACTAATGTTTGAAATAAAATCATCCAATAATAATTGGATAGTTTTTGGATATTGTTTTAATTTTTCTAATCTCATTTATTTAAGTTATTCATTAATGAGGTAAACAATTAATCATTATTGTGTCATAAATAATTTTACTTATGTTATGTCTAAAAATCATAAAACATATAACATAATGTAGGAAATATTTTTATCTTTCAATTGAATATTTATAGTCGAATAGATAACTTGTATAACCCCATGTAATATTTCTTTTACTAAAAGATATATGTTTATGTCATTCTTGTGTTTACTTTAAATTAATTAATATAATGTGTCATTATCACTCTCATGTGGCTCCATGGTGTTCCAAAATCGACCCATGGATGCCCATGGTCAGACATGTTTCACTCAATAGTTTTAGGAAACGTGTTAGGGTAATTTAATTTTATTATCATATTATTTGTTACCCTTATTTACCGGATTCACCCCTTTAACCAAGGTAAATAAAATATCTATCGAAGTAATTATTCATTATGTATAAAAACAAAATTTACATATATAAAAAATTTGGAAATCATTATTAAAAATATGGAATCAAGTTTTCAAAATTCAAAACACATAAGTGTAAAAAATTAATTTAAAATTAATTCCCATTGTAAAAACTAAAAGTGTGTTTTTAAGAAATAATAACTATCAAAGGATTGACATATGTTTATGTCTAGTTTAAATGTGAAATTACATCCAATTACCTATATTATATTGAATGATAAAAATATAATCTAATGATACTTAAAAACCATTCAAATTTATAATTTATCACTATAAATTATTTTGATTTAAAAGTTGTTTTAAATTAAAATTTTATATATTTCACTATTCATTAAAAATTGAATGTTTTCAGAAGAGTAACAAAAATTTATCCTAACTAATTTTGATATTCCTACACCAAAAATAAATTCATTTTTATAAAAATAAATTATAAAATTTCAAAAAGTGGGTTTTACTATTCATAACTACTAGTTTGATTGGTCGTGGTGGGTTAGAATTTGGAAGTTGCGTACAACACAAGCTATTTAATTATTCAAAGGGAAACATAACATGGTATCTTAAGGTGTTATATTCTTCCATCCTTAAAATAATTTGGTCCTCAAAATTTCTAGAATACAACCACATAAAATGATTCGGGGGGTTCTTCATCATAAGTATCTCGAGTTCGCATGTTTCCTCATCCATCATACGATTTCACCAAAGAAAATTCACCCGAAGAGTCAGCTGGTTTCTTAAAACTTGTTCTGTGGAATCATGAATTCTGATAGGCTTTTCTCAATAAGAAATATTGGGATCTTGTTCTATTTCTTCATAGTTGAGTACATGCGTTGGGCCAGGTATGTTTTTTCTCAACAGTGATATGTGGATCACATCAGGAACATTGAAGAGACATAGCAGTAATTCCAAATGATACGATACAACTCCAATTCATTATTGAATTTGGAAATGTCCGATGTACCAGTAACATAATTCTCCTTTCGTACCGAATCACATAACACCCTTCCCTGGAGATACCTTCATGAAAATTGAACTCTTACGTTAAATTAAAAATCATTCCTTTAGTTATCTACATAGCTATTTTTCCTACTTTGAGATACTTTGATGTATGTTTGGATAATCTTCATCTTTTCAATTGTTTCTTCAAAAAGTTCTAGGCCTATGAGATTTCTGTCACAAAAATCATCCCAACAAGATGGTGTGTGATATCTCTTCCCATATATTGCTTCATATGGTTCCATCTGAATATTTGAATTTCAACTATTGTTATAGGAATATTATACCTGAGGTAAATATTGATCCCACATACATTGAAAGTCAAGTGATCAAGATCTCAACATGTATTCTAATGTTCTAATATTCCATTATGATTGTCCATATTTTTTATGGTGGTAGGCAGTACTCAAAATATGTTCATAATCCAAGTCCTTTTGAAGAATTTTCTAGAATCATGATGTAAAACGGGGATCACGATCAGAAATAATCGATAGAGGTACTCCATGTGGTCTTACAACATCATTAATATATACTATTTACAGACCTTCATGTGGTAAATCTTCTCTTATAATAAGAAAAGGAGCTAAAATGGTAAGACGATCATCAATGACAAATAGTTCATCATTCCTTCTAGGAGTTTATGGTAGCCCCATGACAAATTCCATTGTAATATCATCCCATTTCCACTCAGGTATGGTAAGTTGTTGCATTACTCCTCCAGGATGTTACCTTACATCTTTCACTTGTTGAAAACCCATACATCTTAACACTTATTAAACAATATCCCACTTCCTGTTGTCCCACCAAAAATTTTCCTTCAAATATATATAAATTTTAGTACTACCTGGGTGTATAATGAAATTGGATCTATGAGCATCATCCAAAAATTTCATTTTTAGTTTAGGTATGTCAGCAACACAATATATCTTCCCAAATTTCAAAATACCATCTTCATATATAATGTTGATCAATATCCCATCGTTTACAGATTTATTTTTCAATTGAAACTCATCATCATAAGGCTTAGAGCATTTTATCCTTTCTAGTAAAGATGGTTTAGCAAAAATTTGAAGATGTATCGATGTTTCAAATTCCATGATTATACCAATATGCATTTTTACTAGATCCATGAACATAGTATCCCTTTAAAATCTCATCTTGTTCCAAAAACCAAGATCCTTTCAGCTCAAAGCCTATGCCGCATTATTTTCCTTTCCTTGGTGGTAGTGAATGGTGAAATCATAATCCATGAGTGGTTTGAGCCATCACATTTGTCTAATGTTGATTTCTTTCTATGAGAAAACATACTTCGAACTCATGGGATCAGTATATATCACACATTTTTCTCATTATATATAGTGTCTCCATATCTTAAGTGCAAAGATTACAACTTCTAGCTCAAGATCATGAATTGGATAGTTTTGTTCAAAAAATTTTACTTGTCGTGATGTATAGGCCATAACTGTATCATTTTGCATAAGGAAACAACAAATTCCATTCATTGAATCATCACTATAAATAACAAACCCATTATTCCTTGATGTTAGAGTAAAAATAGTATCAATAACTAATCTTCAATTCGGTTATTCAAAACATTCTTCCCACACTTTTGTCCAAACAAATTTAACCCCTTTACCTATGTGCATCGACAATGGGTTAGTCAATCAGGAATAATTCTAAACAAAACGCCGATAATAACCTTCAAAACTAATATAACGATGTACCTCGGTTAAACTCATCGGTGCATGCCATTTATGGATTTCTCTTGTATTTGAAGGATCAATAGAGATTCAATCCTTACAAAAATGTGTCCAACACAATAAATATAATGATGCCAGAATTCATATTTTCTAAACATCCCATATAATTCATTTCTTCTAAGAGTTTTCAGAATAGTGCACAAATGATTTTGATGATCTTCCTAGATTTTGGAGTATACTAGGATATCATCAATACATACAACTACAATGTCATCATGATATTCCTTTAAAACATAGTTCATTTCATCCATGAGGACAATGGGTGCACAAGTCAGTCCAAAATGCATTATTATAAACTCATAATTCCTGTTCCAAGTTCTAAATTCTATCTTGGGAATGTCTTCCTTCTTCACACACAACTGATGATGTCCTTATAGAAGGTCAATATTTGAAAAATATTGAGATCCATGAAGTAGATAAAATAAATCATCAATGTGAGGTAGGGGATAAATTTTCTTTATTTTTATAGCATTGATCTCCCTGTAGTCAATCCACAACCTCATAGATACATCTTTCCTCGTATAAAAAAGGACAGGAGATCCTCATGGAGAAACTCTAGGGTGAATAAATCCCTTATTACTCAATTCCTCTAGTTGTTTCTTTAGTTCGACTAATTCCTTAGTGGCCATTATATACGGGGACTTATATATGGGAAATGAACCATGAATTAAATCAATGGAAAACAAAATTTCTCGTTCTAGAGGACTTCCAGGTAAATCCTCTGGAAATAAAAAATCATATTCATGTACAACAGGTACATACACTTTTTGAACATTCATTTCCTCTCCCATAGTTATTTTACTCTCTTCATCCCCAATAATTGAATTTAGTATAGTTAGAGGGGGTGGATCTAGATAAGAATTAGAATGTGACATTACGGCTCTAATGATAAGGTATTGCTTATCATCATAAAAAATTGAAACATCCTTATTCTTACAATAAATTTTCACATAATGGTCCAAAAGACAATACATACTAAGGATTATATAAGATTAAATCATGGATATGACACTGATATAAGTAGATAAAAATCATTTATATGCCATAATGGGGATTGATTCAAAATACATTCTTGCAATGATACATCCCTTATGAGTTTTTATTGATAACACCCTTGTTAAAACAAATTCAAAATATCATATTTTCTTGGGAAACTGGGAAAATATTAAGCAATGCAATGATCCAGAATCAAATAATGCATGGGATAAATTTGAGGAAACCGTTAAATTATTTTCCACAACGTCATTTGTAGCATCAACCACAGCAGTAGTGATCACATAAGCTTGGCCATTCTCCCTTGGCCTTTTCTGAGGTATGTTTACATGGTTATTAGGATGTTCATGTGCATAATGTCCCATTTCCTGAAAATTGTAGCATTGAACATTGGTATCTTCTTTCTTCCCCTTACAATCACTAGCTAGATGGCATTTCTATCCACATTTTTAGAATATTACTTTTACTTTTAGAATGGTGATAGGGTACATCCTTCCACAATTATCACATGGTGTAAATTCAACTCATACCTTATTCTCTATTTATTTATTCCCTTTCCCATAGTGTTCACCAGATCTATTCTTCTCTTACATTACATTAAATTCATAAGACTTATAGAATTCCTTTTCAGCCATGATAGCACATGAGACAATATCCTCGTATAATGATAAGGATTGTGAGACTAATTCTCAATGGAAAAATGGTTTTAACCCATCAAATAATTGATCAATCTTACTCCTTGGGTTATATATATAATTAGCGGCATTCTTTATTAACCTTGTAACGTTATCCTCATACATTGGGAAATTCTCAACCTCCTTTTACCTCAGACTCAGAAATTGTCTTTCCATATCTGCTTGATGGTCACGAGAAAGGTATTTTTATATGAAATAAATAATTAAACTCCCTCCATTCCATATTTTATACTTATTCATATTCCTTTTTGTTTTTAATTAATGACCGCCATTGATCTGCATCTCTCTTGAGGGGATAAACTTCCATGATAAATTTTTCCCTTTCGATGCTCCCCAATGCTTGAAATATTTTCCCTATGGAACTAATCCATTTCTCAGCTACAAATGGATTTGTAGTCTGGTTGAATGTTGGTGGTTGTTTCCTCATGGGTCAGTCTTACATTGATCCTATGTGTTTTGGATTAGGGTGATCTATACATGTAAGATTATTGTTAGTAACCTTAGTGATTAGTCCCATTATGGTGATAAAATGATCATCACCAGTTGCATCACTATCTCCACTATAATTATCTTGAGTAGTAGGGAAATCCCTACACGGATTATGTGAATTGATACGGTTCTCATTCCTTCCACAATGCGCATTTTCTAAACACTGTCATACACTGGATTAATTTATTAATCACAATACATAATTCCAAACTTGTAAAACACTTAACATAAATTGAACATTTTATGGATATAATCCATAATTTTAAAAAAAATTCCGTGAGGAGGTATATACAAATAAATCCCTCATAATGATTTTTAACAAAAATGTGAATTACTATTATGAATATCCCCTAGGAGTGTCATAACCAAGAGTGCAACAAGACCTGTTGTATTGTAACATGATACCCCGGGTCAAGACCGAAACAACTTTTCTTTGTAATCACTCCTCGGCACATATGTGCCAGAGCCACCTCTACCTACTCGTATCCAGACAGGGATATATTTCATGGAAAATACAAAAAATCTCAACATTATCAAAATTATAGGAAGTTCTTCTATACAAATCCTTAATGTATATCTTAGTGTAATGTGTTCTAATCAAAATTTATCTAAATCTAGTTTCCATGGTTTGTATTAAACTCCTATGATACTAAGTGTAATGCCCCGACCCCAGTTACCCAGAGAATTTTCATTATTACATAACATTGGCATGATACAAAAAATCATTTCCCGAAGACCTAACAATTTAGTATTATTGGAAACAAAGTACAAACATAAGTTCTATATTACAACTTGAAAATAAATACCATACTAATTTATTCTAAAAGAGACATCAAATCCTACAAGATTTTTTCTAAAAGTCACTCATAACTAACTTCTTAATATCTTTGGAAAATGAAGCATATTAAAGGGGTGATCTCAACTGTTGAGTAAGAGTATGAAATACAGTGGAAGATAACATAAAAAATATGTCTGGTGAATAATTGAAAACACATACCTTTACAAATAATAAACATGAACACTTTAATGAATTAATATGTGTAGAGTAAGTAATACCATAATAAAACTTAGTCATGTGTATTCTACTAGTCTAATAACCACTTGAACTATCAACATTATTTTCATAATGAGGGAATTTATAATTCGAGGCATTCTGAATTTTTTTTTCAAAGCCCCAGCCAAGATGTCTAAAAAGGATTAAGGCCTCCACCAAAACCATCTATCAAATTCTGAAAGGCCTTGGCCAATTACACGTAAAATTGTCTCATTAAACCTACCAATGCATCGATAAGCTATAGAGGGCTCCCCCAGTAACTTACTAAGTCAGATACATTTCTCATATCAAAAAGTTAAAACAGAAAAAAAACATTCGTATTAAAACTCGCATATAAAATGTCATGACATTAAACATAAACCTTGAATGGTATACAAATTACCCATCCACAGTCAAACATATCACAAAACCTTAATTACTAGATGGAATATTTGTATCATAATAAATCAACATTAATCAAGTGTAAATTTTATCGAATGATGTTGACATAGATGAAATAAAAAGTATTTTCGAGAAATATATATTTCTATTTTGAACTCATTTAAGAGAAAAATAATTAAAAAGGAATACATTTATTTTTAAAATATTCATATAATATTATAAGGGAATCATCAATGTTGTTATAGTAGTGGATAATAACCACAAAAGATGTATAAGTTAAAATAGCATTCATACCTTAATTTGTCGAATACATTTCTAAGAAATGGGGATGTATATGATAAAGAGGTCCCAGTAGCTACGTACGTAAATACAACCTCAGAAAATAAAGAGATTTTGAAATTAATCCTTACATTGTTCTTTTCCTTGGTCGGGGGTATGTTAACCACCTATATAATAGTTAAATAATTTTTTATAAATTATTCCATAACTAAAAAAATAAATAATATATCATATATGATATTCTAATATTACTTTTTTAATAATATTTTAGTAGTATCATTTTTTCGGGTGTTAACTGATTCATTTTCCAATATATGTTTTGGTACGTTAGTCATTTTTGTTATGGATATGATGTATATTATTCATATCAAGGACTATATTTTTTCCCTAAATATTATTTTTTATAATAAAATGAAATTTTTTCTTGAATGGTTACAATAGGGAATGAATCTCATCACGTTCATGGAGATGGTAATCTGTACGTACGCATGAACGCTACTTCTGTTTTTTTATTTTAAATGGAAAGTAAACCAAATGGTACGTATGTATATGATTATTCAATTATAATATAATAATTTTTTACATATTTATTAAGTTCATTAACACCATCCTTTATATGTTCCGAGTATGGTATGAATGATTCATATCTCTTTGAGGGGGGGGGGGGTAGTCCGCACTTCCTCATATGAAATTATTTTATATATACAACATGAAATGAATAAAAGTGTGCTATAAAAGATAATTATAGAAGCATATAGATAAAATTAATATCAAAAATATCTTATATAGTTACAATTCCATCATAATGGACACCATAAGAGGTGTTAGAAGAAGATCGAACAATCACTGTTTCATGAGGCAGTAGTTCACCATCCACAGAAATATTGTGTTATATACACAGTAGATGGAGGTGTGTGTATGTTTAGTTCAATTACATATAAAAAACAGCCTATTATATTTAGGTTACTGATTTTGTCATAAAATAAATTAATAAAGAATGTTTAGGTGGTTAGAGATGTAAAATAATAGAAAAGAATTTAAGAAAAGATGTTACCTTTAATTAAGGTAACTCCCATTGGTTTAAACCAAAAGGCTTCCTTGAAGTGCCATCAATGTAAGGTAAGGCATCTTGGATGAATCGACAGATGTATTGATCTTAATTGGGTAGACTTTTTATGATCCAATTGGCTTGAGAGGTGTGAGAAATTGGTTATAGGTGCGGGTTTTTTATAAAGGGGAGGAGGGGCTATTTTGGAATGGTTGGAAATATTATTTTTTTTATATAATGATTTTCGGTTTCTAAAGGTCCAAAACACATTAAAGTAAAATTTAATATGACTCATGTTCTAATTAATATCTACCTATAATAATTAGAGAGGTTTTAATTTTTTTTAATATTTATAATCTCATTTATTTATGTTATTCTTTAATGAGGTAAACACTGCCTCATTATTGTGTCCTAAATAAATTTATTTATTTAATGTCTAAAAATTATAAAACAATTACATTGATGTAGGAATTCTTTTTAGCTTTATAATTAATATTTATATTATTAGTGATGTCTTATATATCCCCATTTAAAAATTGTTTTACTGAAAGATATATGTTTACGTCATTTCTATCATTACTTTAAATTAATTAATATAATGTGTCAGTATCACTCTCAACTGGCTCCATGTGGTCAAAAAAATCTACCCATGTATTACCATGGTCCGATATGTATCTGTTAATTGGGTTAGGACATGTGTTTGGGTAATTTAATGTTTTTATAATATTACTTTTTACCCTTATTTACCAGATTTACTTCATTAATCATGGTAAATAAAATAATTACCAAAATAATTTTTCAAAATGTCTAAAAATAAAAGATATGTATTTACACAATTTGGAAGTCCTAATTCCAAATACGGAGTCCATTTTACAAATTCAAAACACATAAGTTGAGCAAATTAAATTAAATTTAATTTCCATTGTCAAATTAAAAGGGTGTTTTTTAGAAATAATAACTATCTAAATATTTACACTTGACTAGGTCCAGTATAAATGTGAATTTACATCAAATGAAATAAATTATATTAAATGATAAAAATATAATCTAATGAGATGTAAAAATTCATCAAATGTATTATTTGACAATATAAATTATACTGATAAAAAAATTAGTTTTTAATTAAAATTTTGTTTTTTCACTATTCATCAAAAATTGATGTTTTTCAGAAGAGAAAAAAAATTCACCATAAGCTAATTTTGATATTCCAAATCCAAAAATGAAGTCCATTTTTAGAAAAAAGAATTTAAAATTCCAAAAAGTGGGTATTACAATTCATAACGGCAAGTTTGATTAGTTGTGGTGTGTTAGAATCTCGAAGTTACGTACAATGAATGCTATTACATTATTAAAAGGGAAAAGCACCATGGACGATTGGGGTGTTTCATTATCTAACAAACCTTGTATCATAACATTATGGAGTTAATATTATAACAATGTGTGACAATGAAATGTCAGTAAAAAATGGATGATAATATAATAATATATGATATCATAAAAGTGAAAATTTCCTCTGAATAAGTCTATAACATTATTTAAATCATTATACATGATGTCTAGAAACACATTAAGGATATTGTTCCTAAGGAAAGGGATAATTTTTCAATCTCATTATTATCAGAGATTATTTATATATAATTATTTAAGTTGGTATATTTATCATCCACATCCATGTTCTCCAAATATGTAATAATATTTAAATTCCACTAAAAAAATTTAATGTCAATTTTACTAATTGATGAAATTTTACAAAATATTATGAATGTAATATTTTTTCATTATTCAAAACAAGGTATGTTTCTTACCATTCTGGGAAAAGAATGAGGAAAATTCTTTTTAACTTATAAGGAAATAATAGAATCTTACACATTCATAAATCCTACTACACATGATGATTCATTAATAATATTTCAGTATTATTTTTAATTAAACTAATTTCATTGAAAATTGAGTGATATTTGTAAAAAGCAATACATTTTTTGTGAAAATGGATATTTTCCAAAAGAATTAATTTCATGAATTTTATTAAAATTCTGTTCCATCTAAGATTAAATTGGGTTATTTTTCGATCCATATTATTACATGGATTTTGTTATGTTTATGATGGAATTATATTTATGAAATATAGTTATCTTATCTATATAATGATGTAATTGTGTCTGATAAACCCAATTTTTGTTCCATGAGTAAAGCTATGATGGATGGTCTATGTTTTTATGGAAAATTTATGAATGATTTCATTATGAGGTGGGTGGGAACAATATCTCCAAATAATTTATTAGGTAATTATTTATATCCCATGAGATAGGGATGAATAAAATTTTATTTTAATCGTATTTGGTAAAACCGTGCAGAAAGAGAACGTATATTTGGTATAGTAATACAGGGTTGGAATGAGGAGTGAAGCCAATTCACTAAGGGACTTAGTTCACGTTGATGGTTTTGGCTATGAGCCTTGGATTCTATGGAAATAATTTTATATGCTTTTTTTTACATAATTTCATGTTTTATTCCAATGGTTTGTTTTCATGTTTAATTTTCAATTATTATTTATTCCTTCCAAACTAATATAATTTATTTCATGACTTAAGAATTCGATATTCAAAAGTTTTGTTCATACTTTTATACATTCATGGGTTCATCTATTGTTTGAATACCCTTACTGATCATCTAATCTCTCCCTTTCTTGTGTTTCAATTCCTTAGTTTATAATGAAATCATTTAAAAAGTGTATTAAATGGGACGATCATTATGGGAGATGTTTATGATATTTCTAATGATAGAAAAATTTATTCAATGATTCCAAATGCTCTAAAATATTATGGTCCATGGGTGTGATTTGGGAAAACATAATGAATATTCATCAAAAAAGATGTAGTATTCTTATATATCATGATTGGGTCACTATATTTTTTTCCACTACTGATTATCACTATCTTTGTCAACTCAACCAAGATGCTTTCAACAACCAAATCATTCTCATGCACCTCAACATAATTCAAAATGAATAGATGGATAACATTGCCATAAATTTCTCTATGAACACCTTGCTCAATGGTTCGATCCATGATGGTATGATCTATAACCATATTCATCATGTATATGGAATGGTTGGTTAATGTAGAAGAATAGTCATCCACTATTTGGAAAACCTGCAAGAGATGACTAATCTCATCTATATACAAAACTATCATTCTAATTGTGGAGATCCCATCATTTAATAGATGATAAAACTCTATCCAGGAATGATTCAACTTATTGTGAGTTAGGATAACTAATTTCCTCTATATACCTAGTGATCCATGTAGATGGCTTCTTGCGAGGACCACCGTGAAATCTAGTGTGGCCCTGACTTGACAGAATCTGGGGTAACAACCTCAATAAAATCATTAGCCACCTAATGGTTGGGCTCACCTATGAACCTAAGGGGTATATATCATTGATACTTATTAATCCCTCTCAAACTAGACTCCTAATTCATTAGTACTATGGGTACCACATGCAGTTCTATAGGTGGTGGTATTGTTGAATCCCAACCTGGAGGTGACATCTATGGAACCGGTCCTATTATCAAAGCCTCATCACTAAGGGGGTCATCCACAACATCGAGCAGATAAATACAATCTGGTATGTGGTGTGAAGGAATATTAGTATAAAATAAGATTTACCATGGTCAGAAGGTATATATGGAGTGCTGACTCAAAAAGGACATGGAAATTACAACCCATTCCAATATAAGGAATGTACCATTATTTTCCCTAAAATCTTTGTTATCATGTACCAAGATGAAAAGTTGTTTATCAGAGTCCTATTGTGTGGATATGATGACCACCACACCAAATCAAGAGTCTATAGACTAATCTCTTAACATGATACTCATGACACTATTTCCACAAGCCAATCTCACATACTCTCGAACATAAGGTAAAATGACCACCTCTGATACAAATCTTTCATGAGCTATCATAATGGGGACCAAACTATGACCACCCATTCATTCCTCAAGTAGGCTAGGGGACGGTGAATAGCACTTATTAGGCATATCACTGACATTGGGGGCATTTACTATATACATGAATGCACACACAAACATCTCCAAGACGGAAAGATGAAGGAATGTAAAAACCACTGAGTTGACAATGCATGCTTACTACTATATCACACAACATGAGTAATACATACTATAAATCAATATAAATTGGGGAAGAATAAAAGACATTTAAAAAGAATCTATAACAACGTGTCCAACCTATTTGAAAAAGATATTGTGACCGCTCTATATAGTTGTAGGAACATATGTATGTATATCCTACCTTTGAAATCACTGTCTTACCATAGTCTACCTTGGACTCCACCAAAAGATCTTCAAATGCACAAGACATGACCTATTCATGAATATCACATGAATGGTTGGTTATTACAATACATTGTAGGAAACCTCAAATCTACATAGTAATAGAACAAATGAATCATACAGTTAGCTCTACACAAGTATATTTCTACTTAACATATAGTAATAATATCTATATATACTCATACACGACACACAGTATATTGGTAATTCACATCAAATAAATGAAAAAACATGGAATTCATCATGGAGACTCCATGAAGAACTCATCTAGTGGAACACACTCTTGAGTCTGATAATAATGGAGACATAAGTCCGAGAGGTACTACTCGTCGTGTCTCTCCATGAAAAAGACATACTGATAGATCAGAAGAGTAATATGATACAAAAAATATATGAGGATCACATTCAGTTCCATGGGTTGATACATAGAAATCAATCTATATTAACCTTCCATGTATATGAACATTTCCCACGTAGTGTTGGTCACATCTATACTGAGAACATTCCTAAGGGAACAAAGGCTGAATAATGGATCCTATTATGGGCCACTCATTGGAATCCTACAACCCTTTCCATGAAGTCATGTTGTAGGAATTATAGTCCTGTGAGTTGGAAATGATTCAAACCTACCTTCATGGAAGCGATAAAGGGAATGAACCTCAATAAAAAGTTTCCATGATTCATGGGATAAGAGAATCAATAATGTAGAAAGGGGTACAAGACGTGTATTTTGGCCACACACCACATCCCATGACCCCAAGTACTACCCCAATGCACAAGAGTAGGTCATTAGATCATGTCATGTAGAAGATGGGTACACTTCATGTAGAAGGAGTCAAACGTAATTCACATCCATATGGGGGTCTTCCCATGTGCTATGGCTGTGCGCTAGTACACAACGTCAGCCTGTGTAACCTTTCTTGTGTACCAGCAGATGGGGTAAATCAATTATCAATATCATTCCAATCCATGTGCTGAAGTATACATCATTTTGGAAACTCGTGTACTCCACCGTATTCCCGTTTAGTATCTAGTGTGTACGTAAGGTGGTCTAGCGAAGAAATCATGCCATGTAGCAGGAAAAACATGTTGTGTGTTCTAGAATTCCCAAGAGGTTGTGCTCTTTATCTGCGCACCTCATCCAATAACTGGGATCTCTTTTGGGTGGTTCAGTCTCTTTGGAACTCTAGATCAATGGGTTTTTCCACCCTAACACTGAATCGAGGTGTTTTTTCCCTTTAATCATATAATAGAACTGATTTAAATAAAATCTTATGTAAACATCCCGATAAACTATTCCTCTTGAATCACATCAATTCCTCGCCCACATATATCGTTACACCTCTTTCGAGTCATCTGGATGTTATATCTCAAATTTCACCACCCATCCTAGTGGGCCCTGCACCGTGACTCCCCAAGCCCACCTCCAATAGGCCAGGGGCTCATGACTACCATTGGGTAGCCATATTACTACATGAAAGGAAATGCCTAAGAACCTATACACACACACACTTCTCCAGGCCCACAAATGCTGAAACGTAATAAAAAACCAGTAGGGAAAAAAATGCATGCATAATACTAAACCCAACCATTATAGTATGACAAAAAGTAAAGTACTGAAAGTAATTTGGGCCCAAAAACAAGCCTACCAAAAACAAGAGTATGAAAACTACAAAGCCCAACCTATATACACAAAAGGTACTAGGACTACTTCTAGTAGCCGTTGGAATGACTCGTCCTGTAGGGAACTCAGAATGGTCGGTCATGTACTGGTCCGCCCAGGACTATGTCAAACGACTTCTCCTCTGCCAAAGACACAAGACGTACATGCAATGCCCATGCGGGGGTGAGTGTAACAATACTCAGTAGAGGACCCCGAAACCAGAAAGCAATACACAATGTAATGTTATAGTCATCTATGTATAGTATATGTATATAGAACATATAGAATAAGAAACACAAACCATATATACTGAAAACCTAGACCTACGGTCAAGAGACACATCACCCAACCACATTCCACCCATTACGGATTCAGTTCGAAGATTCCGCGATGCACTCATTCTAGGAAAAAACACTCCACGAGTCTTATAGCTCTAATAAAGTTCGTCCAAGAAATATTATTCATCGGGAACTATCACGAGGTTGTTACACCCATTACAGGAGACACACTTTTGAGTGGTAAGATTCCGATAGATAGATGAACTCATTATGAGAGACAAACTCCTGAGTGGTAAATATCACGATACATAGATTAGGATCAATACCTGGCCCATGGCAGATACTACGAGTCATCCAGAATTCACCAGCTAGGTATATGATCGATGCCCGATGGGTTTGGTCACATTGATTCCTGGATCTACATAGGGTCAATAATGGATAGAGGATCTCAATCTGAGCATCTTGGATTGATGCCTGACTCTATTACAGAGATTCCTACTGAAGGGATCATACTCCTGTAGAAGGAAACAATGTATGACCTCTAGGGGAACGAGAAAAGGGGAACTAACACAAACGAAAATTTTCCAAGATATGGTGGAAAAGAGGACCATGCCATTTTCCAAAATGTACATGGCCTGTAGAGAAGTTACATGACATATCATTTGATCTCGGGTAATGCCTGTGTACAATGACCCGTGTAGTGAGGCTGGTCGTGTAGAAAAGTTAGTACACAGCATGTAGTACTGTGCACACATCGTGTCTGAGTACATGGGGCTAGTTTCGTGTATGATAGCCATGTGCTCGTACATGGTCTTCATCCCGTATACACCAAGTTGTGTCTGTGTACCCCCTGGAAACATGCTGAGTCCCGCGTTGCTGCCTCTGCCATACTGTACACGCTGTGCTCTGAAGCCGTGTAGATCATCTCATGTCCATGTACTTCCCAAAATACATGTCAAGCTTCGAGGAATGTCCAACATGCCATTTGACTAGTTCCACAAGCCGTGTGATTCCTCTCTAACCCTCGAAACCCTAGCCACCACCACCAGCAGTACACAACTTGTTTTTCTGAATTACACATCATGTATTCTGGAAATTTTTCATAAATGTGGACCTCCACCGTCGCACCTCAGGTGATGCCCCGTTCGTTGATCAGGTCATCTGATCTCCATGTAACACCCATGTTTCAGTCACCCCGACACCACAAGGCTGCTTTCTATGTTTTCTGACCACCGACCAGCTCTAAAAACAAGTTTTCATCTTCCCACATGATGAATGCTCGATGAAAGGCCTCTTCCAATTCGAGTCGATTCATCATCTGTCATGGTTGTCGCACCTCTATACGGACTTTTCTATGTAAGATCTCCAGTTTAGGATCTTTGCATTATAAGATGGGTGTGTAACGATCTATTGTTCGTCTCCCCACGAAGAACTCGAAGAACACTGTTAACATGAAGAACGTGAAAAATGCGAAGAACACGAAGAACATAAAGAATCCACGAGAAGGAAAGGGGGGAGGAAAACCAATCAAACAAATTTGAGGAACGAACCTCCACCATCATTTGTCACAACGTTGATATGCTCCCATTAATCGGCATAAAGAGAGAAAAAATCAACTACAATAATCAACATGGTTTAATTCCCCATAATCATCCCAATAAAACCCTCCCACAAGAATGTACGAATCTGTGGATCAACAAGTTCATGGTTGAACCGTGTTTATCATTAAAATTAAAAAATGAGGAAAGAGGAATGATATAACAACCCCTAACTTTAAGAAAGGATCGATCATTGAGGAAAGGGTCGCACTACCATCATCGTCATGATCCTTCAACTTCTTTGGTGCAGTGATTCTCAACACTGATCCATCGTCATTCATCGCTGAGAGTTTTGTCCAATGCTCCGTAGATTCTTCATATATTTCTCTAAATCGTCGCCAATGAGAAAAATTCGATTATCCCAATGAAAGGGAAATATATTTGACATCCCATTTCACTGCGGAATTAATGAGTAAGTGTTTCTATTTCTGAGTCATTTTGACATGTCATTAATTACAAAAATAGATGCCTCATTTCTACGCTACATCGGATATTTCCAAAAAGAAATAATATAAACTTTGAGAATTTATTTTACATTATTTTACTTAAAACGTCCTAAAATTAAATTTTTCCCTCAACTCGTGCTGGTCGAGGTTAGAATCATTCTTAGGTAATAACATCGTCCAAGATGCAACATTTCCCTCATATTTCTAATCCGGGAATCTGTTTGGATACTTCCATAGCCGCACACAAGTGTCGACTCATTTACCTAAAAAATTTTCAAACCACCATTCTAGGATCACTGGGCCTCAGAAATATGTCTCTTCATCGTGCCTGGTCTAGTAATAAATATATATAAAATTTTAAAATAGTACATAGAAAAATCTGAGACACTACATTCCCCCTACCATGGGGCTTTGCATCCCCAAAAAGCCAAAAGAAGACTACTCAAAAAGATGTGGGTACTGGGCACGAATGTGATCCTCCCACTCCCATGTGCTATCCTGAATATTCTTGTGTTTCCACTGAATACGCACCAAGGTAATCGATTGCCCACGAAGGATCCTCTCCTACCGATCCTCGATCTACACTGGGTACTCAACAATGGTCACTCCATCTTCGATATCCAGGTCACCCAATTTGATGACGTGCGATGGGTCATGCGCGTACCTCCTCAACTACGACACGTGGAAGACATCATGTATCCGATGAAATTTTGGCGGTAGAGCTAGGGGGTACGCCACCTCACCAACTCTATACAGTATCTGAAAAGCTCTCATGATCCTCAGAGATAACATTTTGCCCTGTCCAAATCTCCATATCCCTCATCGTGGTGAGATCCGAAGAAATACATGGTCTCCCTCCTCGTTCTCCAGGTGTCTCTGTCTCCTGTCTGCATATGACTTCATCCGGATCTGTGCAGTTTTCATCCCCTGTTGGATGATCTGCACCTTCACGGAGGTAGCTCTCACTAAATCTGGACCCATAAGTGCTGACTCATTAGGGCTGGTCGAGAAAATTGATGACCAGGAGGGTCTCCCATATAAGGCCTCAAATGGTGCCATACCAATGGTGGGGTGGTAGCTATTGTTGTATTAAAACTACACTAGTGGAATGTGGTCCTCCCAACTTCACCCAAAGTCCATGATACAGGCTCGTAACATGTCCTCCTAAACCTGAATGTTTCTCTCTGTCTTACCATCGGTCTGGGGATGAAACACTATGCTCAAGCATAGATGAGTCCCAAAGGCCTCCTTCCATCCATTCCACAACTGGGATGTAAAACGGGCATCTCAGTCCGAGACTATCGTCGAGGGGATTCCATGAATCCAAACTATCTTCTCCATTTAGAGGCGTCCCAAGCTATCAACGGAACATTGCTCCCAGATAGCTGACAAGTGCGCCGACTTGGTGAGTTATCCAACGATCACCCAGATAGAATCATGCCCATTGGATGTCTGTGATATGCCTGTCACTAATTCCATCGATATTTTATCCCACTTATACTCTGGAACATCAAGGGGTGAGCTAATCCTGCTAGAACCTGGTGCTCAGACTTCACCTGCTAGCATGTGAGGCATCAGGAAATGAACTCTACTACTGCATTCATAATGGCTGACCACCAGAACAGTCATCGGAGATCCCGGTACATCTTTCCCACACTAGGATGTACCACCAAGGGGGATGTATGAAACTCCCGTAGGACCTCCCCCTACAACGCCATGGGTACAATAGTGTGTTCATGGAAAATAATTACGTGATACCCACATAAGGAATACTCATCATGAGCATGTCCTTTGGATAACTGAGCATGTAATTCTCACATTCAAAATCCCCAAGTTGTGCCTCCATAATGTGTTGTAAGGGTGGAGGGGTGAAAACTATCGACTGTAGGTAGACTACATTATCTCTAACCACGAAGGAAAGCTGAACGTGGCCAAATGCTCTGTCACCTCACTCAATAGCTGTGATATCATCCTTATGCTCAGAGCATCTGCCTCCTTTTTCCGCTTGCTAGGATTATAGATGATCTCAAAATCATAGTCCTATAGGAACTCTAGCCAATTCCTATGTCTCATATTCAGATCATTTTGTGAAAATATGTACATGAGGCTCTTGTGGCCAGAATAGACGATAAACTGCTCATCCATAAGGTAGAGTCGCCACATCTTCAATGCGAAGACTACCGCTGTAAACTGAATATCACGGGTCGCATAGTTCTGCTAATTTGGCCTAAGCTGGCACGAACCATAAGCAATCACCGCTTGCATTTTCATCTTGACACAACCTAGCATGGTCCCTGATGCATCATAGGAAACTATGCACTCGACACCCTCCACAGGAAATATCATGATTGGGGCGCTCGAAAAACACTCTCTTAGCTGCTCGAAGGCCTTCTAGCACTTCTCTGTCCTCACGAAGGGTTTCCCCTTCCTGGTCGAGGATTTCAACAGTGCTGCTATCCATGAGAAATAAAGAATAAATCTCCGTTAATTTCTTTCAATTCCATGGAAGCTTCGCACCTCTATCACGCTCTGAGGTGGCTCCCATGATAATATAGCCTCCACCATGGCTGGGTCTACAACTAATCTATCTTCTAGGATGACATGTCTTAGAAAGTGGACCTCCTGAATCCAAAACTGGAACATTGAGAGATTCCCAAAAAGCTCGTGCTCCCAAAGTACATCTAGAGCCATCAGCAGGTGTCTCGCATGATCCTCTTCTGATGCCGAGTACACAAGGATGTCTTCCATGAAGACCAATACGAATTGGACCATGTACGGTTGGGAAATATGGTTCCTCAATCCCATGAACACTGAAGGGGAATTCGTCATGCCGAAAGGCATGACCATGTACTTATAGTGACCATAGCGGCATTTGAATTCCGACTTCTGTATATCCTCATCCCATACTCAGAATTACTGATAGCGTGATAAAATTTCAACCTTTGAGAACCACAGTTCCCCTCATAGCTGATCGAAGAGGTCATCGATTCTCAGCAGTGGATACTTGTACTTCACCGTCACCTGGTTCAGGCACTGGTAATCCACGAACAACCTCATACACCCATCTGCCTTCTTGGAAAACAAGAATGGGGCTGTCCAGGGTGAAATTCTAGGTCTCACAAAACCATTTTTATGCAAATCCTTCAACTTCACCCTCATCTCACGATGCTCTTCGGGAGACATCCGATAATAATATGAGGAAATTGATACCGTCCTAGGGTGTAAGTCGATTTAGAAGTCGATTTCCCGATAGGGAGGTAGTCCTGGAACATCTTCGAGAATGACGTCCTCATACTCCGCCACTACTGAAAGGAACTAAGAGCACACAACATCCACTACTTCGAGGGAAAGGCTAGCCAACACATGAGTGATTGGCTGAGCCATCCTATTCATAAGCCCATTATGAGCTGCCTAGGTGTCCCTTTCTCCAATAAAGGAAAACCTCATCCCATCACTGCCGAAACACTCCACTCTTCAAATAAAATATTCAATCTAAGCATGGACCGAAGACAATAAATCCATACCGCGAATGATGTCGTAAGGCATCAACGCTACCCCCAAGAGGTTCCAACCGATACTCTCTCCTCCAAGGGTATGATCACACTATATTCAAAGGTGTGTGATCATTGAGTCTCCTCCCGCAGGTGTCTCCAAGCATAAGGAATGAGTCAACGGTTCTACTGGAATCTCAAGGGTTCTCACAAGACATGTGGCGATGGAGGAAAGATGGGAACCTATGTCTATGAGTACGGAATCTAAAGTAGATAAGACAAATATCGTACCTCGAATCATCCTTGGAGTCCCTGGGTCATACGCCTCAACCGCATGCAGGTGTCCTCGTCCCTGTCCCCCTACTCCCTAAGCCTAGTACGGACCACCTGGGGGTGGTGGTGGAAGTATGTTGATGTGTCTATCACCACCCACAGCTCTCCCAGCTCATCTTCCTTGTCCATCGCCTGGCGGGTCTATCTTCTCCACTCTCTTCCTCTGCCTCGGTGGTCCATCCATCACTTCACAATCTATGGCTCGATGGGTCGGACAATCTCTAGTGATATTGTCACAACCCATCCTAGTGGGGCCCACACCGTGACTCCCCAAGCCCTCCTCTAATAGGCCAAGTGCTGGTGACTAGCACCAAGTAGGCACATTACTATCATGGGAGGGATTTACTAAGTACCTGTACACACACACACATATACATGCCCGCAGTGTTGAAATGTAAAAACCACTAAGAAACAAAAATGCATGCATAAAACTGAACCCATCCAACAGAGTACGATGAAAGGTAGAATACTAAAAGGTAAACTGGGCAACAATACAAGCCCACCAAAAACAAGAGTCTAAAAAATGCAAAGTCCAACCTATTAACACAAAATGTACTGGGAGAGCTACTCGTAGTCTTAGGATCACCTCAGCCTGTAGGGAACTCTTAAATCTTGGTCATGTCCTGGTCCTCCCTGGACTATATCAAAAGGATGCTCGTCTCCACAAGACAACAAATGTGCGGGCAAAGCCTCTGCATGGGTGAGTAATACAATACTCTGTAGAGGACCCCGAAAACCACAAAAAAGTACAAAAAGAAAAGGTACAGTTAGTTGTGCATAGTGTTTGTCTATATAACATATAGAACAAACCAGATATACTCCAAACCCAGGATCGTGGTCCAGAGACAAGTCACACAACCACATACCCCGTTAGGGATTCAGTTTGATGATTCCGCGAAGCACTCGTCCCTGGAGAACACGCTCCATGATTCTTACAGCTCTGATGATGTTCGTCAGAGAAGTATCGTTCATTGGGGACCGTCATGAGAGGTAGTCACACTCATTACAGGAGACAAACTCCTAAGTGGGAAGATTTCCGCTAGGTTGAAACACTCATTACGGGACACACACATTCCTAAGTGGGAAAGATCATGATACAGTGATGAGGATCACTGCTAGTGCCATGGCAGAAACTGTGACTCATCCGGATTCACCAGTTAGGTGATACACCATCTAGGTAGAGGATCAACGCCCGTAGAGTTGTTCACGTCAATGCCTGACTCTTCCTAGGTTCAGGGATGGATAGAGTATCTCGATCTGGGCCTCTCGGATGGATTCCTGACTCTATCACAGAATGTCCGGATGAAGGGATCATACTATTGTGTGAGGAAATGATGCATGAACGTCATGGGAATGAGAAGATGGGGAACTAACCCAAATGAATGATTTCCAAGATATGGTGAACAATAGAACCATGCTGTTTTCCAAAAACTACACTGTGTGTAGAAAAGTTACACACCATGTTGTCTGACCCCAAGTACTGCCCGTGTACAAGACCCATGTCGTAAGTCTGGTTGTGTAGAAAAAACTGAGTACACGGCATGTAATACGATGTACACGCAGAGTCCATGTGATTAGGGTTGGCCATGTGTACACTAGCCATGTGCCCGTACACGGTCATCAATCAGTGTACTCCAACCCGGGTAATCGGCACACGAGGTGACCCGCGCTATTGGCCTCACCTGGCCGTGTGATAGAGTAGACGGTCGTGTACTCCATCCCGTGTCTGTGTACCCCCTGGGTACACGCCAAGTCCCACGTAGCCTCCTCTACCATATTTTACAAGCTATGTCGCCTGAAGCCGTATAGATCATCTCGTGTCTGTGTACTTCCCAAAATACATACCGAGCTTCGGGGAAAGTGAAACATGCCATGTGACCCGGGTCACATGCCGTGTGATTCCTCTCTAACCCCCAAAACCTTATCCTCTTCCAGTATTACACGGTGTGTTCTTCGGAAGTACACACTGTGTATTCTAGAAATTTCCCAAAACATGGACTTCCACTGTCGTGCATCCTGTGATGATCCGTTCGTCGATGAGGCTGTCCGATCACCACAAAACATCCATGTTTTGGTCACCCCGACACAACGAAGTTGCTCCCGATGTTTTCGGATGTTAAATCGGCTCCGAAAGAATTATTTGATCTTCCCGTGTGAAGAATTCTTGAAGGAAACCCTTTTCCATTCTAGTCCGATTCGTCCTCCGCCATCGTCGCCACACCTCTATAAGGATGTTTCAGTGTCAAACCTTCGATTTGGGATCGTTGCATCACGAAACGGGTGCGCAATGATACGTTGTTCGTCACCCCGCGGAGAACACAAATATTTCGTGAGAAAAACAAGGGGTAGGAATACAATAAAAAAGTGAGGAATAAACCCCCACCATCGTTCGTCACGACATTGATCCGCTCCCGTTAGCTTGCTTCAATGGATCAAGGATCAACAATATCAAACCAACATGGATCAATTCCCTGAATAATCCCGATAAAATCCTCCGGAAAGAATGAAAGATTCCATGGATCAACTTGTTCGTGGTTGATCGGAGTTCATCGTTTAAAATAAAAAATGGGGAAGAGAAATTCAAATCAGAAACCCCTACCTCAACTGGAATCGATTGCTGATGAAGGTTTTTCTATGCCATCGTCATCAAGATCCTTCAACATCATTGGAATAGCTATTTAAAGCTTCTATCCGTCATCGTTCATCGCCGAAAATTTCATCCAAGGATCCATGATTTTTTTTTCTCCAGAGCATCCTCTCAAAAAAGAATTCGCCAACGACCACTATTCACATAATCCCAATAAAAACGAATCGTGTTTGGAATTTAATTATGCGGTAGTATTAATGACTCCAACTTACCATTCTTTAGTCATTATGACACGTCATTAAATAGGAAACAGTTGTCCTGTCACTATGCTACATCGGATGTTTCCGTAAAAATAAAATAAACATTTAGAAATTTATATTATTGTCATTTTACTAAAAATGTATGAAACATTAATTTTTCCTTCGACCAGCACCGGTCGAGGTTAGGCTCATTCTTAAGTAAATTCATCGTCCCGGATACAATGTTACCCTCATATTTTTAATCTGGGAATCCATTTGTAAGCTTCCATAACCACGCACAAGTGCCCACTCACTTAACATAAAAAGTTCAAACCACCATTCTGGGCTCACTGGACCTCGGAATGACGTGCTTTCTTCGCGCCTAATCTTGAAATAATTCTATATAGTAGTTAAGAATAATACAAAGAAAAATCTGAGACTTTACATTCTCCCCACATTGGATTTACGTCCCCTAAAATCCAAACCCAAGGCTACCCAAAAAGATGAGGGTATTGGGCACGGATCTGGGACTCCCACTCCCATGTGGTCTCCTAAAGATTCATGTGTTGCCACCGAATGCACACCAAGGGAATCGATCACCCTCGAAGGATCCTCTCCTACCGATCCTCGATATCCACTAGGTACTCCACAAAGGGCACTCCATACTTGATGTATGTCTCTCCCCAGTCGATGACGTGAAATGGGTCGTTCACGTACCTCATCAGCTGCAACACGTGGAAGACATCATGTACCTGATGCAACTGTGGAGGTAGAGCTAGGAGGTACGCAACCTTGCCAACTCTGTACAGTATCTAGAAGGATCTGATTAACCTCAGATATTGCTTGCCACCTCATCCAAATATATGTAACCCTCGTCAAGGATAGACCTGAAGAAAGACGTGGTATCCCTCTTCGAACTCCTGAGGCCTCCGTTGTTAGTCATTATAGGAAATCTTCCGGCTCTGTGTAGCCTTCATCCACTCTTGAATGATCTGCACCTTCTCTATGGTAGCCAACACCAACACTAGACCCATGAGTGCTGACTCTCCAGGGTCGGTCCAGCAATGTGGTGACCGGAAGGGTCTCCCGAACATGGCCTCAAACAGTGCCATACCAATGGTGTAGTGGTAGCTGTTGTTGTATGCATACTCCAACAGTGGTAGCTGTTGCCCCCAACTGCAACCAATGTCCATGATACACGCTCGCATCATATCCTCCAGAACCTGAATGGTCCTCTTCATCTAACCATCAGTCTGGGGATGAAACGATGTGATCAAGCGTAGCTGAGTCCCAAATGTCTCCTATAATCCCTTCCACAACTGGTATATGAAGCGGGTATTTCGATATGAGACTACAGTCGAGGGGAATCCATGAAGCCGAACTATCTCCTGCACGTAGAGGCATCCAAAGCTCTCTATGGAACTCTGCTCTCTAATGGATTGGAATTGGGTCGACTTGGTGAGTCGGTCAATGATCACACAGATGGAATCATGACCCTTGGATGTCCATGGAAATACTGTCATGATGTCCATCGATATTTTATCCCACTACCACTCTGGAACTTTTAGGGGGTGAGCTAATCCCACTGGAACCTGGTGCATAACCTTCACCTGCTGGCAGGTGAGGCATCAGGAACCGAACTCCGCTACTTCGTTCTTCATGCCTGCACAGCAGAACTGTCGTCGCTAATCCGGGTACACAATTTCCACCCCAGGATGTACTGCCAAAGGGGTTGTATGAAACTCCCTCAGGACCTCCTTCTACAATGCCACTGGTACAATATTGCGTCCTCTAAATAGAAGTACGTGCTCCCCAGCTTGTGAATATACATTAGGAGCATGTACTGTGGATAACTGAGCATGTAAAGGCACATAGTTGAAATCCCCAAGCTGTACCTCCCTAACTCACTTTAGGAGTGGAGGGGTTACAACCATCGACTATAGGTAAGCTACATTCTATCCATCCATGAAGGATAGCTGCAACGCGGCTAACTGTTGTGTCGCCTCACTCAATAACTATGAGCTCAACTTTCTACTAAGAGAATCCACCACCTTGTTCCCCTTTCCAGGAGTATAGATGATATCAAAATAATAGTTCTATAAGAATTCTATTCGTCATCTCTGCCCCAGATTTAGATCTTTCTGCGAAAAGATGTAACTGAGGCTCTTGTGGTAAGAGTAGATGATAAAACACTCACCCACCAGGTATTGTCACCACATCTTCAACGTGAAGACCACCATTTCCAACTCAATATCATGGGTCGCATAGTTCTGCTCATGTGGAATAAGATGGAACATACCCTAAGTAATCACTGCATGCCACTGCATCAGGACACAGTCGAGCCAAGTCCCTGATGCATCGCAGAATACTACATACTCGACACCCTCTTCCGGCAATCTCAAGACTGGGGCGCTCGTCAAACTCTGTCTCAGCTTATCAAAAGATTTATGGAAATTCACCATCCATATAAAGGGTTTCCCCTTCCTGGGCAAGGTCATCATTGGTGCTGATATCAGGGAGAAATCAGGGATGAATCTTCGGTAATATCCTGCCAACCCAAGGAACCTCCGCACCTCTATAATTCTCCAAGGTGGCTCCCATGATAACAAAGCCTCCACCTCCAATGGGTCCACAAATACTCCATCTACTGAGATGAAATTTCCCAGAAATTGGACCTCTAGAATCCTGAATTGGCACTTCGAGAGCTTCCCATACAGTGTCCTCGATGAAGACCACTACGAACCTGTCCAAGTATGGTTGGAAAATCCGATTCCTCAGTCCCATGAACACTGCGGGGGCGTTCGTCAGGCCAAAAGGCATCACCATGTACTCATAATGACCGTAGCGACATCTGAAAGCCGTCTTCGGTATATCCTCCTCCCGCACTCAGAGTTTGTGATAGCTTGATTGAAGGACAACCATCGAGAACCACTGCACCCCTCTTAGCGGATCTAAGAGGTCATCGATTCTCAGCAGTGGATACTTTTTCTTCACCGTCACCTGGTTAAGGCGCTGGTAATCCACGCACAACCTCAGACTTCCGTCTTCCTTATTGGAAAACAAAACGCGGGCATCCGAGGGTGAGACGTTGTGTCTCACGAAACCCTTGCTCTACAAATCCTCCAACTGCACCCTCAGATTACGAAGCTCTGCGGGAACCATCCGATATGATGATGATGAAATAGGTGACATCCTGGGGTGTAAGTCAATGCAAATATCGATCTGCCGGGGGGAGGTAATCCTGGAACGTCTTTGGGAAAGTGGTCCTTCTACTTTGCCAGTACTGCATGGAATTGGGAGCTCACAACAACAACTGCTCCAAGGGAAAGGCTAGACAACTCATGAGTGATTGGTTGCACCCTCCTGTGCATAAGTCCATTTTATGCTGCCTGGGTTTCCTTTTCTCCGACAATGGATAACCTCATTCCATCATGGCGGACACACCGCACTCTTCACCTAAAACAGTCAATCTGTGCATGGATCAAAGATAACCAATCTATACTGAGAATGAAATTGTAAGGCCTCGACGCTACCACCAAGAGGTTCCAACTGAAACTCTCACCTCCAAAGGTAAGATAACTATGTCTGCAACGGTAAGTGATCTTCAAGTCTCCTCACGTTGGTGTCTCCAAACATAATGTTCGAGTAAACGGTTCTACTGGAATCTAGAAGTTTCATTCAAGACATGTGAATATGAAGGAATCACTATCACCTGTGTCTATAAGCATGGAAGCTAAGGTAGATAAGACATATATCATACCTCGAATCAACCCTAGAGTCCCTGGGTCATATGCCTCGACCGCATGCAGCTGGCCCCGCCCCTATCCCCCATCTCCCTTAGCCTAGTGTGGACCTCTTGGGGGTGGTGGTGGAAGTAAGTCGAAGCGTCTGACTCCACCTGAAGCTCTCCCTGCTCCTCTACCACGTCCGCCGCCTGGAGGGTCTACATGTTCCATTATCTGCCTCAACCTCGGTGGTCCTTCCACCTCTTCCCTGTCAGCAGCTCGATGGGTCGGGAAATCTCTAGCGTGATGTCCCCTATTGTCGCATGCGTATCATCGATTCTCCCTAGGCTGACTGGATCCATCCTAAGACCACTGGACATTCTATCCCCTGTCTTGGGTCCTCCTATGATGTTTCCCACATCTAGATCCTTGTGCCTGACATCGGCTACCTGCTGTCGGGGTCTCTACACCTGTTTGCCTACTACTGACTGACTACGGCTGTCTCTGCTCCATCATGAAGCTCTCGATCACCAAGGACCTCTTGAGAACTCCAGCATAAGTCGATATTCATAGAGTCATGAAACTAGCTCGGATGTCTCTTAGTATACCTCGCTCGAAGGTCCGAGATCCGATTTACTGATTCCTAACCATATCCATCGAGTACCGGGAGAGGGTGGTGAACCTTGATGAATAGTTAGCTACTATCATATTGCCCTGCTGGAGCTGGAGTAGCTTCTGGATGCATACAACAATCAGTGTATCCGAAGAGAACTCCTCCCTAAATATTCTCTCAATTTCCATCCATGAAAGAGTCTCCTCGTTGTGAGTTTTGTGTGGTCAAACTCCACCATCGTCTCGCAGAACCCTGAAGAAGGCTCGCTCCTAGTATCACCTTCTGGTCTGCTAGTGTCCCCACTAGATGGAAAAATCTAGTCACTGCCTCAAGCCAGTCCTCAGCTTCCTGAGGGTCGGGCATGCCTCGGAACCTGAGGGGTTTCTGTCTCTGAAACTCATGGAGGCCGCTAATCCTGCGCTCCTCGCCGGTAAGTACTACAGGTACCACTAGATGCTCCACTGGTGGTGGCATAGCAGGTGAACCACCTAGTGGCAATGCCTGGGGAACTGGTTCATGTATCGAAGCCTCGTCACTAAGGGGGTCATCCTCGTGATCATGCAGTTGAATCTTAGAGGTTATGAGTCATAGAGGAATCATGTAAGTAAACAAGATATACCATGGTCAATGAGTATATTTGGATATCTGACTCAAAGGACATGGAAAACACAAACCATTCCAATATGATTTATGTACCTTTTTCCCCCGAAACCCATTTTTTCGTGTAAAAAGTTGAAAAGCAGGTTATCAGAGTCCTGGTGTATGGATATGTCGGCCACCACACCAACACTGGAGTCTATCGCCTGAAAGTTGATCCCAAAACACTCAACATTGTTTCCCCAAACCAAACTCACAGACTCTTGGTCATAAGGTAGAACCAAAACCCTCTGATACCACTCTGTCACAACCCATCTCAGTGGGGCCCATGTTGTGGCTCCCCAAGCCCACCTCTAATAGTACAGGGAATAGTTAATAGCACTGAGTAGTCATATTACTAACATGGGAAGAATTTCCAAAGTACCTGTACACACGTACACATCTCCAAGCCCACAATGCTGAAACGTAAAAACCACTAAGGAACAAAAATTAATGCATACAACTAAACCCAACCAACAGAGTATGAAAAAAGGTAGAATACTAAAAATAAAATTGGGCCAGAAAACAAGCCCACCAAAAACAAGAGTCTGAAAACAGCAAATTCCAACCTGTAAACACAAAAGGTACTGGGGCATCTGCTCGTAGCCGTAGTAATACCTCGGCCTGTAGGGAACTCATAAAGCTCGGTCCTATTCTGTTCTGCCCTGTACTCTGTCAAAAGTCTCCTCATCACCAAAAGACACCAGACGTGCGGGCAAAGCCCGTGTAGGGGTGAGTATAATAATACTCAGTAGAGCACTCCAAAAACCACAAAACAACACACAATGTAAAGGTACATTCAACTGTGCACAGTGTATGTCAATATAACATATAGAAAAAACTAGATATACTCCAAACCCAGACCCGTGGTCTAGAGACAAGTCACACAACCGAATACCCTTGTTAGGGATTCAGTTTGAAGATTCTGCAAAGTACTCGTCCCTGGAGAAAACACTCCAAGAGTCTTACAGCTCTGATGATGTCTATCCGAGAAGTAACATTCATCAAGAACCATCTCAGGAGGTAGTCACACACATTATGGGAGACACACTCCTGAGTGGGATGATTTTCACTAGGTAGAAGCACTCATTACAGGAGACACACTTCTAAGGGGGGAAGATCACGATGCACAGATGTGGATCACTGCCAGGGACATGTCGGATATCGCGACTCGTCCAGATTCACCAGTTAGGTGATACACCATCTAGGTATATGATCAAATCCCGGTAGAGTTGGTCACGTCAATGCCTGACTCTACCTAGGGTCAGGGATGGATATAATATGTCAATCCGAGCCTCTCGGATGGATGCCTGACTCTATCACAGAAATTCCTACTGAAGGGATCATACTCCTATGTGAGGGAATGATGCCTGACCTTCAGGGGAATGATAAGAACATGCACTAAATGAAACGAAATATTTCAAAGATACGGTGAACATGATAACCATGCCCTTTTTGAAAATGTAAATGGCATGTAGAAATGTTACACACCGTGTTGTCTGACCCCGGGTACTGCATGTGTACAACGGCCCGTGTCATAAGGCTGGTCGTGTAGAAAAAACTGACTACATGGAATGTAGTACGATGTACATTATGTGTCCGAGTGACTAGGGTTGTCCATCTGTACACTGGCCATGTGCCCATACGCGGTCATCAATCCTTGTACTCCAACACGGACTTCCACCGTCGGGCCTCCGGTGATGATCCGTTCATCGATATGGTCATCCTATCATCGCAAAAAATCCAGGTTTTGGTCGCCCCAACACCAAGAAGCTGCTCCCGATGTTTTTGGACCTCCTATCGTCTCGTAAAACGTGATTTTATCTTCCGGCGTGAAGAACGATCGAAGAACTTCCTTTTTCATTCCAGTCCAATTCGTCGTCCGCCATCGTCGCCGCACCTCTGTAAGGTCGTTGTAGTGTCGAACCTTCGATTTGGGGTCGTTTCGTCATGAAATGGATGCTAA
This sequence comes from Viscum album, assembly GCA_963277665.1. NCBI lineage: Eukaryota > Viridiplantae > Streptophyta > Magnoliopsida > Santalales > Viscaceae > Viscum > Viscum album. Next base: position 901,595,714 of record OY728122.1, on the reverse strand, counting down.
AGGGTCTATTGTTCTTCGCCCAATGGAGAACATGAAGAACGCGTGAGAAAAGAAAGGGGGAGAAATCCAATAAACAAAGTGAGGAACAAACCCCCACCATTGTTCGTCATGACGTTTATCCACTCCCGTTAGTTGGGTTAAATGGAGAAAGAATCAACAATAACAAAACAACATGGATCAATTCCCCAAATCATTTTGATAAAATCCTCCCACAAGAATGAACGAATCCACAGATCAACTTGTTTGTGGTTGATCCAAGTTCGTCGTTTAAAATAAAAAATGGGCAAAAGAAATTCAAACCACAAACCCCTACCTCAACTGGGATCGATTGCTGATGAAGGCTTCACGCTTCTTCCATCGTCGAGATCCTTCAATGTCATTGGCGAAGTGATTCGCAGCTTCGTTCCGTCATCGTTCATCGTTGAAAATTTCCTCCAATGCTCCATGAACTTTTTTCTCCAGAGCTTCCTCTCAAAACAAATTCACCAACGACCACTATTCGAATAATCCAAATAAAAAGTAAATGTATTCCACATTTAATTATCCTATGGTATTAATGACTCCAACTTACAATTCTTGATTTATTATGATGTGTCATTGAAAAGGAAATAGACGTCTAGTCGCAGCGCTGCAGCGGATGTTTCCATAAAAATAAAATAAACATTTAGCAATTTTTTTTATTTTCATTTTATAAAAACGTTTGAAACATTAATTTTTCCCTGGACTAAAGCCGGTCGAGGTTAGGATCATTATTAAGTAAATTCATCTTCCTGGACGTGACGGTTCCCTCTGATTTTTAATCCGGGCATCCGTTTGGAAACTGCCACAACCGTGCACAAGTGCCGACTCACATTACATAAAAGTTCAAACCACCATTCCAGGATCACTAGTCCATGGAATGATGATCCTTACTCATGAACGATCTTGAAATAATTCCATATAATATTTAAATATAATACACGAAAAAATCCGAGACAATACATAGCTGTCCTCTACCATCGCACGTGTAACATAGCTTCTCCCTAGGATGACTGGATCCAGCCTGAGAGCCCTGGACTATAGATCCTCAGTCCGTGGTCCTCCTATGATGTTTCCCACATCTAGATCCCTATGTCTGACGTTGGACCCCTGTTGCCAGTGTCTCTACACCTTTCTGCCTGCTGTAGACTACCATCAGCTATCTTTGCTCCGCCAAGAATCTATCGATCACTAAGGACAACTAAAGCACTCCAGCATAAGTCGATAGGCATAGAGTCACGACACTAGCTTGTTTGTACCATTGTATACCTCACTCGAAGATCCGAGCTCTGAACTACTAACCCCAGACCATATCCATCGAGTATCGAGCGAGTTTGGTGAACCTCGATGAATAGTCATCTACTGTCAGACTGCGCTGCTGGAGCTGAAAAAGCTCCTGGATGAACACATCTCTCAGCGTAACTGGAGAGAACTCCTCCCTGAAGAGTCTCTCAAACACCATCCACGAAAGAATCTCCTCATCATGAGTCTTTGTGGTCGGACTCCACCATATTCCCATGGAGCCTGGAATAAGGCTCACTCTAAGGATCACTATCTATTCTCCTGGTGCCCTCACTAGACGGAAAATGCTGGTCACCTCTTCAAGCTAGTCCTTAGCTGCCTAAGGGTCAGGCTCTCCTCAGAGCAAGAGGGGTATCTATCTCTATAACCTGAGGAGCATGCTAAGCATGTGCCCCCCATTGGTCGGTACTACAGGTGCCACGAGCAGCTCCACTGGTGGTGGCATAGCAGGTGCTCCACCTGGTGGAAACGCCTGGGGAACTGGTCCTTGTATCGAAGCCTCATCATTGAGGGGGTCATCCTCGTGATCGTACTTCTAAATCCTAATAGGTCTGCATCACAGAGGCATCCTGTAATGAAACAATATGTACCATGGTCAATCAGTATATCTGGATAGATGACACAAAGGATAGGAAAAACACAACCAGTTCTTATATGATGAATGTAACATTATTTTATTTCCCCGCAACCAGTTTTATTGTGTACCGAGTCGAAAAATAGGTTTTCAGAGTCCCACTGTATGGATACGTCATATTCCACAAAAACACTAGAGTCTTTGACCTGAGAGTCGAGCTCGAAACATTTAACACTATTTCCCCAAACCCATCTCATAGACTCTTGGTCCTAAGGTAGAACTGACCACCTCTGATACCACTCTGTCATGACCCGTCCTTGTGGGGACCGTGTCGTGACTCCCCAAGCCCGCCTCCAATAGGCCAGGGGTTGGTGACTAGCACCGAGTAGGAATATTACTACATGGGAGGAATTTCCTAAGAACCTGCACACACACACACACATCTCAAATCCCAGAAATGATGAAATCTAAAAAAACCACTAGGGAACAAAATGCTTGCATACCACTGAACCCAAACAACAGAGTACGATGGAATGTAAAGTTCTGTAAGTAAACTGGGCTAGAATACAAGCCCACCAAAAACAAGAGTATGAAAACTGAAAATTCCAACCTATAAACACAAATGGTTCTAGGGCTATTGCTCATAGTCGTAGGAACGCCTCGGCCTGTAGGGAACATAGAAAGCTCGGTCCTATCCTGGTCTACCCCAAACGCTGTAAAACAGATGCTCGTCTACATAAGACAAAACATGTGTGGGAAAAGCCCGTGCATGGGTTAGTATAACAATACTCAATATAGGACCCTGAAAACCACAAAGTAGTATAGAATGTAAAGGTACATTCAGCTATGTACAGTATATGTCTACAGATCATATAGTAAGAGAAACACAATCCAGAAATATTCAAAACCCAGGTCTAGAGACAAACTTCACAAACACATACCTTTGTTAAGGATTCCGTTTATAGATTCTGTGATGAAATCATTCAAGGAGAACAACCTCCAAAAGTCTTATAGCTCTGATGACGTCCGTCTGAGATGTATTGTTCGTCAGGAATCGTCAGTAGTTAGATACACCCATTACGAGAGACACACTCCTAAGTGGGAATATTCTGATAGATAAATGCACTCATTATATGAGACACACTCTTGAGTAGGAAATATCACGATAAAAAGATGAGGATCACTTCCAATGACGTGGATAATTCTACAAAACATCCAAAATACAACTTCTAGGTAGAGGATCGATGCCCGGTAGAGTTGGTCATGTCGATGCATGACTCTACCGAGGGTCAAGAATGGATAGGGGATCTTGATCAAGGCCTCTCAAATGGATGCCTAACACTATAACAAAAATTCCTACTGAAGGGATCATACTACTATAGAAGGAAACGATGCATGGCCTTCAGGGGAATGAGAAAAGGGGAACTAACCCAAAAGAAACATGTCCAAGATATGGTGGACAAGATGACCATTCCATTTTCCAAAACGTACACTGCATGTAGAAATGTTACACGTTGTGTCATATGACCCTGGGTACTGCCCATGTACAATGGCCTGTGTTGTGAGACTAGTCATGTATACAATTAAGTACACGACTTGTAGTACTGTGTACATTCCATGTTTGAGTACTTGGGGTCAGTTCCGTATATGCGGTCCATGTGCCTGTACAGGGTCATCAACCCATGTACTACAACCCGTATCTATGTACTCCATGGATACACATTGAATCCTATGTAGCTACATCTTCCATGTTCTACATGTGATGCTTTGAAGTCGTGTAGATCATATTGTGTCCGTGTACATCCCAAAATACACACTAAGCTTCAGGGAAATCCCACCACGCCGGGTGACTAGGGTCACACACTGTGTGATTCCTATCTGAACCCCAAAACCGTAGTTGCCGCCGCCAGTACTACACGGTGTGTTATTCGTAAGTACACGACTTGTATTCTTGAAATTTCCAGAAACGCCGAACTCCACCGTCACGCCTCTGGTGAAGCCCTGTTCGTCGATCCGGTCGTTCGATTTCCATGGAACACCCGGTGTTTGGTCCGCCCGACAAGAAGAAGCTACTTCTGATGTTTTCGGACCTCTGATAAGCTGCAAAAACATGTTTTGATCTCCCCTCCCAAAGAACGCTCGAAGTACGACCTCTTCTGATTCGATCCAATTCGTCATCTGTCATGGTCATCGCACCTCCATAGGGTTGTTGTGATAACGGATCTCCAGTTACTGATTGTGGTGTTTTATGATGGGTGGGAAATGATCCATTGTTCTTGGCCACATGAAAAATTCAAAGAATGTGAAGAACGCGAAGAATGCGAAGAACGCACGAGAAGGAAAGGGGTATGGAAAACTAATCGAACAAATTTGAGGAATGAACCTCTGTAGTCATTCGTCACAGCATTGTTCCACTCCCATTAATAGGATTAAACAGAGAAGAAATACAAAAAATAATAAATATGGATTAATTCCCCATTATCATCCCAATAAAACACTCAGGCAAGAATCTTCGAATGCGTGAATCAACTAGTTCGTGTTTGATCCTCGTTCGTTGTTTAAATTCAAAAACTGGGAAAGAGGAAGTAAATAACAACCCATACCATTAAGAAATGATAAATCATTGGTGAATGGGTCACGCTGACATCATTGTCGAGATCCTTCGACTTCATTGGTGTAGCGATTATCAACATCGATCTATTGTCTTTCGTCATAGAGGGTTTTCTCTAACACTCCGTAGATTCATCGGAGATTTCTCTCAGTCATCACCAACATGGAAAATTCTATTATCCCATCAAAATTAAAATGCATTTGAAATCCCATTACACTGAGGAATTAATGAGTCAACGTTGATATTTTTGTGTCATTATGACATGAAATTAATTACTGAAACATTTTCCCCATCGCTCTGCGGCATCAGATATTTCCAAAAAGAAATAAAATAAACATTATCAATTTATTTTACATAATTTTACTTAAAACGTCCAAAAATTAACTATTTACCTCGACCTACGCTGGTCGAGGTTAGACTTGATCATAGGTAAAATATTCATCCCATATTCAATGGTGCCATCATATTTTTAATCTGGGCATCCATTTCGAAACTGCCACCGCCACACACAAGTGCCAACTCACATAACTAAAATACGTTCAAACCACAATTCTGAGATCACTGGGCCTCATAATGATGTGTCGTCTTCGCACCAAGTTTCATAATAATTCTATATAATACATAAAAACAGTACATTGAAAAATATGATAAAATAAATCAACTATTGAATTTCTATTCCAATAAAAAATGTTACAATGATAAATTTTCCATCATTTTGGATGAATGAAGAACGAGTGCAAGAAATTGTGTGAGAAAATCCTAATGAAGAAACCTCGAGGAACAAAACTCAGTTGTTTTTCATTATAGCCTCAATCAGTTCATGTAAGAATGATATTACAATAAATACACTAATCTCTAGGAATAAATCGTGATCAAACCCTCAAAAAAATTACACCCCACATGAACGATCGATCTATAGGACTAATACTACATGTACTAGTTCGTGTTCATTGGAGAAATCAGGAATGAGAAAGAAGAATTGAAATATCATATTCTACATGGATTATATATCTCTATCTAATGTTGAATGATGGAATTATTATCCTAGTTTGTGAGATCCATCAAGAATGGAATTCATCGATATTTAATCTGAGGTCCTATTATCTCCTCCAAAAAGGATTCTCTAGGTTGGTCTCTCTAGAGCCTCCATAGGATTCCAAGGTTATGATCCTAACACTGAATCTCTTAATAATGGTTTGTATAATAGAAACCCCCTTGTTTTATCATTATGTTTATGAAATAAAATAAAATAAATATTAAATCATTTTATTTTATTCATAGAAAGTTCAAATGATAAATTTACATAATCGACACGCACCGACCGATGTTAGGTCAAACCTATCATAAAATAAATTTTCTGGATTTAATGGTTCCATCTTATTTTTAATTCATCACTTATTTATATGTTAATCCACTATTATGGGAAAACACCATTTGTGTGAAATTTAATATTTTATTATAATTCATCAAATTATTCTAGTAACACTGAGCCTTTGAATTTCACATCATCTTAGTTCATGGAATCAAATTTAATTCATTTAATTTTTAATAATAAAAGATATATAATATATAACATTACGACAATATTTTAGAATGTTTTCCTTTAGATCATTAATTGACACAAACATGGGTTAGTCACACAATTTTTTCAATAGAATGATAGTTGTGATAAAAATTTCCCTCTCAACCAATCCTGCAAGTATTAGAGACAATGTTTAATAAATCAATCACTGGGTGTACTTATATCCTATGAAAATAGTTTCTTATTTTCTATGTAGATTCATCTTGGTTTCATAAACCATACCCCTTAACCATTAATGGTGATGTGGTTACATGGTGAAAAATCACATGGTTTAAAAGTCATGCTCCCTAACCATTCTCAACTAAATATGAAACATAAAAAAGTCACATAGTTTTCTATAGTAACATCATGTATATATTAAACCATTTTGTATCAATAAGCCCTTAATAAATTTATCCAAAACTATTTTAATCCAAAATGAAACTACTATAAATCCACCATGAAATTCAAATTAAAAACATGGATAAATTATTCAATATTCATAACATTCACATAAAAATAAATGGTTATTATATCATATCGAGATAATCAGTCAATAAAAAAACTGAATCATCACAACTTCATATTCATCCATCATAGTCTATGGAAAATTCCACTAATTTTTCAACCATACTATAGTGTGGATGACATAGTTCCAAATGTCAAAACACATCCAGAAGGGATAGAAATATAAATAATGACACGCCTTTAAATAAAAACATCCCAACTAATGATTAAGAATAAATTAGGGACCCCCACCATATGCCATTTTGGGATGGAATAACTTGTTCCAATATTTATATTTGTCCTGTCATATAGAAACCAAAATAAGTTCAATGATCTTCATAGTACATGAGGCCACATGGGTGAATTATTTTTTTGGATTAAAATAATATTACACTTATATTAGTGCATAAAAAAATTTGGAAAATGTTTTAGTTTATAGAATATCATTTTATAGTTTAATTTAACGGTTTATGATAAATTAGATTGAAATATTTTATTATAGAATAATAATATTTGCACAAATATTGAAGTCAAAAAATGGAATTTTATTTTCATTTATACCCACCATTAATTATATTGATATTGTGTTGGTTTACCTCAAAAAACATTGAAATATAGACCAAAAACAATAATTAATTTTGTAATTTAGGTGATATTATTATTATTATATTTTTTTAATAAAAACAATAAAAACGTTATTTTGAATAAAAATTGAGACCTTAAGAGGGGAGAATGAGTTAATGACATAGATATGTTACTAACCCTAAGGGCTATTTAATAAATAAAATTGATGACACAATGGTCATGAATTATGATTATATGGATGTAAAAAAATTCATCAGACACTACAATGTTTCTTCTTAAAATTGGTTGAAAACATATGGAATAATTGCAAATCAGTATAAAATAATTAATTTTAAAAATTATTAAATGAATGGGGTTTCAGATAAAGAGTACATTAGATTTATAAGATTAATTTTATATTGAATTATAAGAATGATAATTACCACATGATCCTTGATAATAGTTACAAAATTATGGATACATTATGTATCAACTTAAATTATGTTGAGACTACAGGGATCTTTTGATAACTATGGATGTGATTTCATGAATGTAAAAATGGAGTATTTTAAATAATAACTATCAAATATATATAAATATATAATAAATAAATGTATACAATAAATTATAATAAATTTATGTGAATGATTGATAGAGAAATAGTTATAGAATCATGGAAATTGAATATTATAATAATCAAGTCATTTTATGAAAATTTATGTAGCTTCTTAGTGATTAGTGTACTTATGAGGATATATTTTTACTTTATATATGGATTATACCTATATATTTATACGAAATTTAATGTAATTATTTCTCAGATGTATCTATATTTTTAATTAAATATCAATCATTACCGATTATTAAATTATATATAAATACGTTTTGGTTGTGATGTGGTAAATTTTTCAATCATTAATATCTATATTTCGATGGATGAATTCATGAATAACTAATAGTGGGACTATCAGAGTATGTTTTGAACTATTTCCTAGGGCATTCATGACCTAGGGCTAGTTATAAAAAAAATATATAAGTCTCTGAATTCACTCTTGTAGGAAAAACTATAGTTTGAAATCGAAGAAGATGACATTATAGTTGTTGGATATCGTCTTGTAAGTCTTGTTCAATTGTATTCCTAATAACCCTAAAATCTCTTCAAAGAAATGACAAAATATATGATACAGTTAGAATGAATTTATATGGAATAATAAAAAGTGTGAATCTTAGGAAGACATCAATATCTATTGAAAAATTTTATAGGGAGAGATTTCCAAGGGATATTCATGCAAAACTTATTAAATGATTAATAATATTTTTATACAATATAGAAATTGTCATTTTTCTAGTTTACCATTCATATTTTCTGAGGGTCATGGAATTCATATATTCTATTATCGATTACTCACTATAGATCAATAAATAAAATAACAATTTTTAATTATAATCGAGTAAATCATATCCCCCCTTTAAATACCGATATTTAATATACATTTAGTCAGTATCATTTTATCTCTATAGGTTTCCTCATTGTTTACATAGTTGAGAGTATTTAATTCTCAGATAACCCAAAACAACTTTTTTTTAAATCAACAAAAAACAATGTTATTAATCAAATGTATGTCGATTGAGACTTCAAATTGTAACAAATATAGAAAAAATATTTCATGTCATTAACATTATAATTTTCTAAATTTATATCAACCCTTATTTTTTATAAATATTAATTTCATTAAATTTTTGGAATACATAAAACATTATAATAACATAATATAAATGAATGTTCTATCCTAGTTCCATATGAAACAATGAAATAAAAACACTGATACATATGTGAGATAAATTATCTCCCACTAAGTTCTTCTTGACTAAATTCATTATTTGAAACCTAAAAAATAATACATGTCATCAAAACCTGGTGAATGAAACATAAAAAGGGGTGATCTCAAATTCATAGTAAGGCTAAAAATGGAGATATTTAAGAATAATCATGCGCATAATGTTATGGGAATATTGTCGTGAAAATAGAATATCATACCCAACATATCCAAGATCATGTAAATGAATCATGGAATAAATCATGGTTGTTAATAGCAATGTAATAAAAATGAAATAATGAACATAATACATCGATGTATATCATCAGAATAAAACATAGAGTTGTGGCGGAAATATAATCATATAATATGATTTCCATGTTTTCCAAGGAATTGCGCAAAGACCATCATGGTACTATGGGTTCACTCACTGGGAAATCTTGGTTATCACGGTACAGTCACATGGACATAGTAGTAGAATTAGTTCACTCTTCATATAATATTGGATGCCATGGTTCACTCTAAGGGCCAAAAATGATGTCTTGGTTCTTTCCTGAGAAAGTCATATTCTATATCTTGTGATATAAATCATTTCCCAATGAATTGGAGGGAGATATTGGTACCACCAATCTCATTGTGAAATCATACCGAAATATTCCAAAATATCCGAAATAACCATATCATAACCATATTAATGAAATGGATTTTATTAATATGTAATCATATCATAACCTATGATAAAACAAAGGTTTTATAATTATTTCATCATAACCAACATCTGTGAAAAGAAGTGGGGATCCAAATCATATAACCCATTAATGAGAATTGAGCTTCCTTAAAATAATGCCATCAAAACATAATCCTTTTAGGGAAATAATATCAATGGAAACAATGAATAATTTCTCAAAAAATTTATTATTTTATACAAAGTATCTTATCTTATATTGGAATTAATTTTGGAATATATTTTATAAACATTTATTGTGTCAAATACTCATTCAACATTGAAAAATGTTATTTAAAACATATAATTTTTTTAAAAATCATTTAATTTGAAATTAGATTTCATAATTTTTAAAGGATGCATTGATAAATATTAAATTTTTTAATATAATTTTACCGTTAAAATTTTCTTCAATGATCTTTTGATTTTTTTTGAAAACATGGTTTTTAAATACAATAGGCTTCTGACCAAAGAGGGATACAATCAACTTTTACATAAAAAATTTACCTTAAGTAAAAATTATATGGATAATGTTTCTAATAAATGGAGATATCATATATATGTAGATGATATTAAATTTCATGACTCTTCTTGAGAGATGGATGATGAAATTTAATTAATTTAATCATAATCATAAACTATCTCAAAAACTGATTAATTTTTTCTATAAAATATTTTCACTTGTTAACATGGGATCATATAATATATGTAAGAAAATGAAATTAATTGAAGCATAAAATGAAATTAAATGAATTATATTGATTATATGACTTGTAAAATGGATATATATATATACGCTATAAAAAATGATTAGTTGTATCACAGAACATGAGTATCAATGATTGAAAATTGAGACAAATCTAATTTACAGATTTGGTCACCATTGAACTTTAAACCCCATCAAATATATAGAATAAAATATTTATTTTAGTAACTATAATTTATTTATAATGTAAAATTAATAAATTTATGTTTTGTATACACGCCCTACTAAAGAGGTTAGTGGTGAATAAGGCATGTATCTCACAGAAATAAAAGTGCGATGAAATACCCTAACCTTGTGTATTGACTCTCTTCATAATAATTCAAACAACATAAATAATAAATAAAAATTTGTTTTGAAAATTTTATAGAACCATATTATTATATATAATACAATATATGTTTATATTATGATATTATATTAGCTTCCTATTAACAATCCAATGTTATGGTATTAATTTGGTTAATATCTACTTTGTTCATCATTTGTGTTTTAATTTGAGATATCATCATTACTAAAATATATATCAGGATTCCACATTGGTAACCATGATATATGTATAATTTATATTCGGTATATTTTTATTATAATCATATATAGAATATATATGTTTAAAATGGAAAACCACATTCATGTAGATGATACGTTGTACGTACACAGGAATATTGTTTCAATTTTTATTTTATTGTTTAATGAATGAAAGGAAATGAAATATATTTATATAATTATACAATTAAATTAAATTATCAATATATTGTTTTATTTTTAATTTATGATTATTAAATCCATCTATAACAAACTCAATATAGTCTGGGAATGAATCACATCTCTTTAAGGATGCGGTAGTCCCCAATTCCGTGATGGAAATTATCATATTTAGAAAAAATAGAAAGTAAAAAATTTAACTGTAAAAAATTGAATAATGAATAATTATTATGTAATAAATATATTATTTGACATATATAAATAGTTTTTCAAACCTAATGTCTACCATGGGAGGCATTAATGGGAACATAAACAACCATCATTTAGTGAGGTGGTAGTTTACTGTACATGTAAATAGTATGATTATTATCCATTAGATGGAGGTTTTTATAAGTTTATGTAGAAAATATTGTAAAAAATCATAGTTTATTGAGAATTTTTTTTATACAATCACAGATTAAATAGAGTGGAATGGTGAATAAAAAAAATAAAATAATGAAGCTTGAGATAATATGTTACCACTTAATTGGTTAAAACCTTTGTGATTCTTCCAAAAGGCTTCATTTGGGGAATTATGTCTAAGGTGATAAATCAATAAGGAAGGGATGTATTTTTTCATTTTTATTTCAAAAAGTTCGGATATACAACAGTGGTTTGGGAGTTGTGATGAATAAAGAGAGTTGACGGGCCATTATTAACAAGGGGAGTGTAGAAATATGTAATTATTTTAAAAAAGATAGGTGTAACCAATATTTTACCTAACAAAAGTAATACAATGCAATTAAAAAAGAAAAATAAAAGTCCAATAAAAAATTCCTGTATAAAAAATGGGTGTTGGATTAATTTCAATGTCATTTTGGGTCATTATTTTATGGTTTAGTCCATTATTAAGAAAAATTTAACCATAATATATTTAAATAATTTTTATCAATGCAACTAATCATGCTTTTTAAAAAATATAACCTTATTATATAATAAAAATTATTATGATTACAAATAGGGAATCCATATTTCCAAATTAGTATAAAAAAAGTGATAGAAATTAATTTTAACATAATCCCACTAACAAGACCACACAATGGGTCGTTAACATAAAAACGATCATCAGTTAGATACCTTTTATATTAAATTTTAAAATTAAATTTATTCCAATGACAAATATTATGTTAATTGATAAAAAACGATCAAAATATTTTTTGAATAAAAATTTAAATATAATTTAACCTTATTATTAAATTATATCAAAAAACATTTTTTAATTAAAATCGAGTATTTTTCTACATTCATCCAAAAATTATGTTTCTCAAAAGAAATCCATCAAATTCACCGTAATATAATTTTGGAAATATAAATTAAAAAAATAATGTTTATTTTTTGGAATTCAATTTATAAATTCATCGTAAATGTTTTTTATGTTTAACAGTAGGAAATTAAAAGCAGTTCATTTGAGAAAATGGAATTATATCATTCATTATAAATATATATTTTTTACATAAAATAATAATTTTTTTTGAAGAGTATATATTTCTGTACACATTAATATATTTTATATTTTGGTTATTATTATATCATTAAATAATTTTATTAGTATGATGATGTTTCATAAAAACATCTGTGTTTAATGTAATTTATTCCATGTCGATGTTCTGTGTAACATATTCCATGTCTATCTTTCATGTAACATATGTAAAGTCAACTTTTCATGTAACATACAATTTTTCGATGTTATTTTCAAGGATTTGTTGGCATGTGAATGGAATTTTTGACATAGTCCATTACAATACATAATTGAAAATTTAATTTATTTGAGAGAAAAATAGTCCATAAAACATTATTGTGTTACATTTAACAACATTAAAATTAATTTCTCCCTCAAAATTCCTCAATAATGTAAAAAATGAGTGTACTTATTCTTCATAATATCCTCATGTTCCCACGTATCTTCCTCTAAATTTTTATTTATACATACATATTTTTCCTGATGAGTGGCCTTGTTTTGTAGAACATTCATTATACAATCGAGAAAATCAACCAATTATTCCATGTCAGAAAGATATTTCTCCAGTGGTATGAAATTTGAGATCAGTATGTGTGAAGTGTCAGGTAATTACTTCCTCAGGATAAATACATGGAACAGTTCATGGTCCTGATAAATATTTGGAAGAAGTGACAAGAGATAGGCTACCATATTGATATGATTAAAATATCAAATCAACCTATATAACTCTGGAATAGTTTCCATTCCCTTTAAAATATCATAACCATTTTACATTGTGAGATTGGTAAAAAATATATTTCCGAAATTAATTTATAGATCCCATATCCAATTATCAACTAAAATTTTCTTCTAAATTTGATCTTCCATGATATGATGTTGAATGTTTCTAACCATCTCGAATTTTTTTCAGCTTTCTCCGGTTTTGATATCCTTATTTATTAAACCTCATCCCATCATATTGGAGATCTATATTTCTATACACATATCAATTTATGTGATTCCATATGAAATATTGAGTGGAAGTTATAGTTGTGATAATACCCAACTATAGGACGGTTATGATCTAAGAAAACTTTGAAATCCAGATAACATGATCAAAAAATCATCTAGGGTTCGATATTTTCATTAAAAATGATCATCTATTTTGAGGATGATAAAAAATTGAAGAAACTATAAACTATATCATGTGCATGATGAAGAAATTTCTAGATCATTGAGATGATCCTTGGACCTCAATCCAATATAATGGAATGTGGTACTCTGTGAAACATACCCACATCCATAATGTACATCATGGAATCTATATCCGTAGAGATGCATTATCTGGTATAGATGAAGTGTGCTGACATAGTAAGGTGTAAGACTATAACCCAAATAGAATTTAACCAATGAGTGTTATTTGGTAGTATGATGACATAATCCATAGAGATTTTCTACCATTTCCATTCTATTAGGGGTAATTGTTGAGCATCCCCTTTAACTTTTGTCTTTCAGCCCTATCTTGTGGGAATACGACACACTAAGATACATTATTTGTGATATCTCTCTTCATTCCATCCCCACAATAGTATTATTTCAAGTCTCCATACATCTTCATACTTCAAGGATGAATTGAGAATGAATATCTATCAGCATCCTATAATAGTTACTACATCAAATATGTTATGAAACGTACACAACTATTGTTCTAGTACATTATAATTACATACTAGTCAAGGATACACATAGTAAAATATATATATTTAATTTGAGACTATATATCATCCTTTTGGGCCTCCTTAACATCCACATGGATAAGCGCTTTAACAATTTTTTAATAGAGATAACATGTTTCCCTTCCTTCATTATTTCAATATTCATACATAGAATATCCAAAAATATTGTATATATAGTGATACTCATCGTGGATAAGGCAACATGATCCTTTAGACACAATTCATCAGAGACCTTTTATGAATTCCTAGGTTGGTAATGTATTGAAAAAATATAATCCTTTCCACCACTAACAATCATTTCTAGAACATGTTCTACTCATTCTATATGAATATATATTTCAGGATATTATGATTAGAGTATATATCAAACTTTTCTCCATAATGATAATGCCCCCATATATTTAATGCAAAAATTAGTAATACTAATTCCAAATCATGAGTTGGGTAATTTTTCTCATTAATCATCAACTGTCATGGGAAAAAAGAGACAACCACATTATTGTTCATAATAAAACATCCCAATTGCTTCATCGATTCATAACTATAAATTAAAAAACCTCCCCTAATATGAGGTAATGTAATCACAGGTGCACAATGTGACCCTCTCTTTATTCCCTTGAAATTTTCCTCAGATTCCTCATTCTTGAATAACATGACACCCTTCAGATTTAAATTGGTCATATTATTATATAGTAATGAGAAATCATCCTTAAACTATCAATAATATCTTGAAAAACAAATATATTTATATATATATAGATATCAGTGACAATGTTTGTTCTAGTATAGAATTCAATAACCTACATAATTGATGCATATAACACTATAATATCTCGTGAGATTATGTGACTAAAATATCAATTCAGTTTTCCAAAAAAATTACAATTTTTAATTATCACCTATAGATCAACCATCATGGGGTTCATGAGTAAAATTCAAAAGTGATCATCATGCTCTTCCTTACCCATTGAAAAGATAATAATATAATCAATAATTGCTATGAAAAACATATTGAGGTAATATATAAAGACACTATTAATTAAATCCATGATGATTGTAGGGGAATTAGTATTACCAAAAGGCATCACCATATGTAAATAGAATCCATGCCTTGTAACAAATTCTTCCATGGGTATATCCTACTCAATGAACCACAATTTATGATATCATGAATGATGGTAAATCATGGAAATGTTTTGATCTCTGCACAGCTAGTCAAAAAATTCATCAATACAGGGTAGATGATACTTATTCCTGCTATTAATGTTGTTCATATCTTGATAATTTATGGAGAGTCCCTTTGATCCCGCATTATTTTTCAGAAAAAATAATACGTTCCCCCCAGGTGACACACAATGATGAATTAGTCCCATGTCATGATTTTCTTATAGTTTCTTATTCAATTATTACAACTTAATTAGGTAAAATATATACCGAGTCTTTCTAAGTTGTGTGGAATAAGGAAGGAGTTATATATAGAACTAAAAATCATGTTTGAGTAAAATACTAGGAAACTATTTCTAAAATTTATTGAAAATTTTCAATCCACATGCATTCCATCAATGTCAATTTTCTCCCCATCTATATGATATAAAATAACCGTTTTAATTGGATTGAAGTCCCATATACAGGATGTAATCTCTTCCAGATGTTCATTCATATCATAAAATTGATAGATTATCATAAGATGATTTGAAATATAAAACATAACATTCCTTCCATGATATGTTATGTGGTATTTATAATGAAAAATCCAATCCCTTTCCATGATGACATAAAATTCAACCAAAGGATGCATGCCATGATTTGATAGAATAACATTAACTAAAACATCAACCGAAGATGAATCATAGACATGGGATGTAATAATATTACCATTAGGGGTTTATCTAATAATTCAACATCTATTTGTTTTATGTTGAATCGTAATACAGTTTGAAAATTCATTAGATACAAAAGAGTGGGAACATCCAGAATGAAATATGATCTTAGAAGTTATATGGTGGATTGTATGTTTAAATGTAATCATTTCATTATTGCACACCTCATCTGAAATAGTGACCACATGAGATATCCACTTTTCCATTGGCTTAGTAGGTTATTTATGGTTATCATCATCACCGGTCCATGGGTTTGGGTATTGTTAAGCATAATGCTCATTTCTCATACACTACTAACACTAATTCATGTAAGGGGAATTTTGGGCCATGTAAAGTCTCGAACCCTCTTGGTCCACTACCTTGCCAATATTTTGGAGTTTGGTCTATCCTAGACCCCATCCGTGAGTCAGGGGGCATTAGTTTTGGTAGAAAGGTGTCATTGTGGTGTCACTAATCAGCTCAACGGATCGTTCTCACTGATCAGTGTTGCACCCAAATGGTTCCACTATGGGGTTTCGGGGTTCTCTCCCCAATTTGTTTCCATAATGCCACTTTTATGTTTTATTACCTCTTTTAATGTGAATTGAGGCTTGTTAAAAGCTATTTTCAACACCCAAAATATTGGTGACCCTTGAGTTACCAAAAAATGTGACCAATCACAACCTTTCACACATTATCCAGCTTTTTCTGTTTTCCTATTTCTCCCATGTTACATGTTTTCTCAGTTTAAAGGAAATCTATTTACTCACAACCATTATCTCCACCATATCTGAGCATAATTATTATTCCTTAATTAATACCAACATGTGAAATCACCTGACTATGTGGTTGATATAGGATCGTACTATTATGTACTTCTAATGAAAATACATTATTTTAGGAATTGGATTCTTCATAAGCTGAGATACCCTTTATATATTCCTTTTAGTTTCTCTTTGAGTGCCTTGAGACATCCTACTGAGACAGATCATACTCCCATGTTGGATCGCTTCCCCTTCAGCCTTGGAGTTTTGAGAGTTCTTCCTCTGTAAGTCATGAATCCCTAGTTCTTGGTGCGAGGTGAAAACATAGAACTTTTATCACCCATGTAGGGGTTCTCGATTCATCTACCTTTACTATGCAACATGAAGGGTGGGTATGATGTTGTTCTCTGGGACATGGATTAAATAAACATTAACGGATATAATAAATGGAAATTTAATGAATCAGGTGGCTGGGATAGAATATTATGTTGATGTGTTTTACCTTTGTTTTAATGTTTTTAATTGTATGGGCTTATGTCTATTAAAAATCGCAGTCTTTGGTGGTCATTCCATGTGATCTAATGATGCTCGGTTTTTTGAGTAATCTTATGACTGAATGGATGAGGCATTGAAACAGATTTATCCCATGAAATTGGTTTATCAAATGGATTCATGATAAAAAATAACCCTTTTGTTATCACCATGTTTTACCAAATATAATGATGGAACTTAATGAATGGTGTTGGCTAAATCTGAGAACTTCTTGGATCTTTTATAGTGATATGTATGGTTTTTCTGTTTAATGTTTGTTGGGTGATGTGATGGGAATCGAATCTATGGTCGAGAAGTTTTGATTTTGAGAATATAGGGATTTTTGGGGATGGTGGTGAATGTTTTGGATCCAGTAAGTTGTGGGTAGGTTTGGTTCTAGTACATCCAGGGATCTCACATATCCCTTTTGATGTTGTTACTTAACATGTAAACCAGTTTTGAATGCTTAATTTTCTACTTGAATTTTTTGTTTGAGTTGTTGTTTTTGGATTGTGGTTATTCCTTTTAGTTTCCCGGTAGTGGAGGAATATCTAAATGAAATCACATAAATATTATACAGTGAATGGGTACGATGCGGAAACTGATTCCATTTAGAAAAAATGGTGTGCTCTAGTTGTGGCTGTGATATGCTTGTGCATGTAGGGTTAGCTATAAGAATGGTTGTGTATGAGCTGGTTATTGGTTTCAGGGCCCTTTGGTTGCGATGAGTGGATGTTTACTAGTATGTATAAAATTTTTATCTTGTTTTTTATTATACTCACCCTATCTATGTTGATAACAACATCCCAAACACCCCATTTCATTGAGGGGTGTTCTTCAAAAAAATACTAAGAGTGATTGGTTATTAACTCCTTTTTTCTACCTCTCATTGGTATCCCAATACACTTTTAGAAGGCTATGATAGCCTATGGTTCATTATTCCCCAAGGCTCATTAATAAGGGTGTATTGTGGGGGTCGGACCATGTTTTTGCGAGTATTTCTGTTTTCCCCAATGTCTTCGAGATGAGTGCCAAGTGTCTTCAATAATGGAAGTGGTTGTGCTGGACCAGGTGCCTTTAGGTGTTTTGGTGGTTGTTGTGGAACATGAGTCTACGAGAATGGTTATGTGTGGTTGTGGTGGATTTGGTGTCTGTGGGAAAGATGCGTGATTTTGATGGCCCATGAGGTTGTTTTTGTGGTGGAAGTTGGAGTTTAGTAGATCTTTTGGGGGAGGTCTGATGCATAGGATGTTCAAAATAACAAGTGAAAATAAGGGAATATTTCAATTATCACATACAATAAAAAACATGTGAATATTTCAATTATCACATACTTTTTCAAACTAGTGGTGATCTAATGTTTTAGATGATAATTAATGATTCATATATCAAATAATAATAAAAAAACATTATAAGGATAAATTATTCTAAAAAAATTGGAGATAATCATTATGTTTAAAAATATAATTTGAAACAAATTTTAATTTCATAAAAAATGAATATTTGATCAATTTCCTTTAAAATAAGTCCAAAAACATAAGAATTTAATCTGCAAAATTCCATAATAATGGGTGTTAATTATAAAAACATAAAATTGATTCATTTTAGAATAATAATAAGATGAATTACATGGAACTAATATAATAATATTCTATCAGCCAACCATTGAATACATATATTGTTAAACCAATGATGCAATACTAATAACATTTACATCATCATATCTCTCATTGAGGCTTCATGAGAGGAAATCATCTAAACTCGAGTGGGATAATACACTAGGGGTCTCTAAAAATAGATAAATAGGGTATTTTTATAGATCATTTCCCTCAAATTAAAACAAATTTATCCCTGTACCCTAGTGGTACAGGCTCCTATTTGGCATTCAAAAGACCCAGGATCAAATCAGGGTAGTGGGGAATTTTCAGGGTACTGTAGCAATACTGTATCGGCGAAGGGAATGTAGCAGGCATTGTAGCAGCGCGGGTAATGTAGCAGTACAGTTCACCGAGGGGTCCTTTGGGCCAAAAAATGGGCTTTCAAAACTTGTATTCAGGCCACTTGGCCTAGGGCCTTTTTTCTATGTAATGGGTCTCCCTATACCCAGTCTTAAGAGTTATTTGCTTTAAATAATAAATTGAGGCTTTATCCCCAACCTTTATAAAAATGAAATATATTTTCTAAACAAAAATTATAAACTAACACAACACAATTTAACCCCTATTAAGTAAATGGTCATCTTCAAATCAGTATATTCTCTTCATTCATCATAATCTATATATAAATCAACTTCTGAAACAATATAAAGGGGTAATATATTCAATTTTTTTATAATACTACAAAATCAATCATGTCCATAAAATTATATCATGGATTGTAATTAACTATTTAAAAAAAATAACTATGAAATATTAAATTTTGATATATTAAGGAACTAATTTTATAATAGTTAATTATTAAAAGATTAAAATATAATTTAAATAATAAATATACATGAATGATCAAATGTTGAATATTATTAATTATAAAAAAACTGATAACATGATATTGACTGTTTATAAATCATACGAAATCACTCTATATAAATATATTATTATTTTACCAAATATAATACACCAAATTTTCACAAACTAGATATTTATGTTATTCATGTGATAAAATATTTTTTGTGGAGTACTCGCTAATGACAACTACAATGTTCAATTGGACTGGGCTAGCCACCACAACCAAACCATCATTTATACGCCAATGCACTACCTAAAAAAGGAAGTGAAACTCATCTTGAAAAATGATTAGCTGTGAGACAAGGGAATCTCTATGATCATAAATTAAATATTCATCTTCCTTTTCTACTCAATTTTTTATACTAATCTAATTTCACTTCCTTTAGTTTTGTTTTCACAACCCATTATTCATACAAACGATCAAATAACAATATTGGTATGACATTATTTTAATCCTTATTTCGATTAATTAGTAGATCAATATTATTATTGATTACTTTCATTCTAACCATTAAATTAACTATATAGATCGGTGGTTCTAATTATATATATATAATATTATTTATTTATAATCATATGTGATGGTTTATATGGTTTGTTAAATTACATCCATAATCGATGCGTGGTCACATTTTCTGATAGTTTTAACTTATTTATTTTTCACTACAAATTTTTATGGTCAAATTAAAAAAAATAACATACAAGAAAATTTTAAAGACGTAATTTAATATATTGATTTATTTATTTCAAACACCACATGTGATTGATTATTAATTTATTATAATTAAAGAGAGAGATATAAATATATAATTTATTAAATGACAATATTAACCTAATTTTAATGTCTTTAAATACCATTTATTTTTCTTTCTTCCAATTTTTAATTATTTGTGTATTAATATTTAGTAAAATATATAGGTTTTATCCTCTCTTATAGTCATCTTCTTGTAAAATGTCATACAATTAGAATTCTACACTATTGATTTTATATAAAGAATTTACATTTCATGGACAAGGTATATTGAAATGCATCTTGAATCGACGAATCTCAGGGAAAAAATTTAATGAAAATAATTTACAAACCCTCCAAAATAATGAAAAGGTGATGATATTCTTCACAATAATTATTGATAATAGTTTGAAATGTGAATACCTTGACGAATTAGATCCTTGAATTTTTAGGAAATTTTTTAAAGAGAGATATGATGATCAAAAATAGGTTATTAATCATGAAACACATGATTAATGGAATTTCATACTCTTCTAAAACATTAAAGAGGTTAGTGAATGAAATTATTCCTTGTATATAATATAATCATAGATTAAATATTCTGGTCTTGGGATTAGATATGCTCATATTATTCAAAATACACATATATCATTTCATTCATCTCACATCACCCAAAAAAAGAAATTTCACTTGTGAGGATATATATAATATTATGATATTATATCATCATTAATTATAATAAATTAGAACTATGATATTTTGATTAAAAATCAGGAGTCTCATAGGGCTGTTTAATAGTGGTATTTCCAAGAATACATTTTTTATTTGATGAAAAAAATATTCGATGATGTTAGGGATGTTATAATTGTGGTGGACAAGGTATTAGTGGAATTAATGGTCGAGGTGGTGGTCGTAAACATGTGATATCTCGAAATGAACACCATAATAAAAAATACCATCTCAACCACTATGAGGAATACTGATGATTCCTATTATATGTGTGGATCTATGGGACCTTAGCCTTTAGTTTTTTGAGAAACAGATTATCTTTGTATACTTTTTCAAGAATATATTAATGAATAGAATAATAAAACACACATTTTTGAGATGTCCTATAAATGGAAATAAAAGTAGGTGAATTCTACTATGAATCAAGATCCATCAAATAAAAATTTAAGTTTCCTAGAAGATGGTGATTTTACTTATGAATTTTATGAGATGATAGTGGGAAAATATTCATAAATACTATTGACTTAAGGTTATATGATATGATATTTTTGTTTTATATGATTTATATATTTTAAATGTTGTATTATATTATGTTCACATGGCATTTCATATAATATTATTATCTTTATATTTAATCATTAAAATTGATTTTTTAAATTGAAAAAATATTTTCATACCTGATAGTGTAAAAACACGAAAAATTATTAAGAATAATATATATTTTTTCTGATCATAATTCATGTAGAACAATTTTGAATACTATATCAGGTACTTCCAATCTTATATAAGTAACAGTTGAAGTTACTTTTTAATTAGCCAATGGAATACAATTTTTTATTAGAGATTCCATTATCCCCAATAGTCCAAAATAAGAATATTATGTTTCAGTTATATATATTATAATGGGATGGATACTCAAACTATATATTAGTCAAATAAAATGTAAATGTTCAATACTACTAATAAACTGGTAAGATTAATGAATTTTAAAACCCCCAAATTTTTTCATCTAGATTGAATAATTAATATATAAGTTTAATTGAAACATATATGGTAGTAATGAACTGAACCAAAATCGTTAATTTGTGTAATTCATAGATAGGTCATCATGGATTATGAATGATGTGTAAAATAAATAAAATTTCTCATAGACATTTAATAATAGTCTAGTAGATCACTCCACTAATAATAATTGCATGCAATTATTGTTTTCATGGAATTATGATTGTGAGACCATATCTTGTGAAAAATAAAGTCGAAATTTCATCCTTTATTTAACGAATTGATGGTTTTATATTTTATCCAATTCAACCATTGTGTGGATCATTTAAATATATTATGGTGTTAATTGATTCATCTAACAAATTTTTTCACATATGTTTTCTCAGAACACGTAATGACAATTTTTTATGTTTTCTTGATCAAATATTTAATTTGAGGGAACAATTACTTGAGTATGTCATTAAGAAAGATATGATAGATAATAATGGATTGTCAACCTATCATGCTTTTGACGATTATTTTATAACAATGGGAATCAATGTGGAGCATCCATTATAAATTGTACATACACAAAATGGTTTAGTTGAGTCACTAATGAAAAGCCTCCAACATATTTCTATACCATCTATAATATGAATAAATATTCCAGGCTCATTATGGGGTCATGAAATATTACACGACTTGAGATGTATTTTTTTTCATTTTCAAGAACAATCACATCAATTACCTGGGAAATTAACTAATTCATAGGTAATGTCTAAATCAACGTAATAGCTATAAATACTATAGCTGGAATTGAAGTCTTGAAGACATAATAACATAAATATGTGACATAAATAAAAAAATCCCATAGTGTGGATGACTAGTTGGATCTAAGGATTGAAATAATATAATATGTATATGATGGTGTATAATTGAAAATCCCATTATGGAGTTATATATTCTATAAGAAAAATTAAATGTATGTTTTCTTAGAGTAACACATGATGAAAATAAAAAAAATAATTCATAAGTTAATGAAAAACGTTGTTTTAAAAATAATGAAATCTCAATTATATATAACACTACAGACGATTTATAGAATCGATATATTGTGGAAAATATTGATGAAATATTTTCATCATCAATGAAACATGATTTGAAAATAAAGAACAAATACCATGATCTATTTTGGAATGTAAAAAAGGATCTGATTAGAGTAAATTCAAAGACGCAGTGCGAGTTGAATTAAATTCATTTAATCTGAAAAAGGTTTTGGACAGATCTTGCACCCACTAGATTTGTGAATCTACATATATATAATTGTATTTTTATGAATATTCATAATAAAAAAAATATTTTACAGATACAAATATCATTTTTTAGAACAAGTTTTTTCTCAGAGACCTAGAATTTATAATGAGGAGAAATATTCTATTAATATAGATTCAATTATTTCATAACATATAATAATCCTTTCAATGTCAATGAATTATATTATTTATGTTAGGGATGTTTTTAAAACATATTTGTATGGGTCCCTTGGTCGTAATATATATATGAGAATCCTTTATTGATTCAAAAAACCTATGGTATTATAATCAATGCACAAATTCCTATAATCAATTAAATTGTAGAATTACCTATATAGATTAAAAAATCTAGTATTATGTTGAATAATAATTAGTGTGACTTTTTTTAAATATAGTCTATGTTGATAACCCTATATTCTATTTTTATATTATGAGAATAACATTTAGATTTATAATCATCGATGTTTATACTGATGATTTATATATCAAGGGAACTCTAGAAGATATCAATGAATCATTGAGAAACATATTGGATAAATTTTAATTGAATAACCATATAGAATCAAAAAAATGACTTAGATTGAAAATTGAGAATATTCCATGTGGTATACTTTTGCTTTAGTCAAATTAAACTAAAAAGGAAATAAGAATATTTAATATGAGTAAAGTGATTAATTTAAGTACTGCAATGCTTTATGGGTTGTTAAATACCTGGAATGATCCATTTCGATCTTTTGATTAAAAATAGGAATTTCTCAGTCTAGATGTACCATATCATAGTGATATAATAATAGTAATGTATCATGATAATATTACATGTCAAAATATATTCAAATCATATAGAAGTGAGAGAATTACATGAATCACGTTTACAATGTGTTTGGTTGCTATTTATAACTCAAAACATTCGAGTGGAAATTGGAGTGACTAATGATTGTATCCCAAAAAAATTATTAAAAGACTATACTAGGTGCATCACACAACTGAAGGAAGGTATCGTCATGAATTATCTTTCAAAAAACATAGCACCAAAATTTTTCTTCTTCTTATATTTTTTATTTATGAACATTGATATCAACATAGAATATGTTAAATATCACGTTACTATTGTTGATTTATTTAAAATGACACTATAAAATGTTATCATTAGAATTCTCATACATAATATATGGACACTAAAATTGTAAATTTTTAAATGTAATGTGTTTTTTATGTGGAGTCAAGGTAAATGTACAAAATTATTTATTTTCTCTATTATCTCATTATTTTTCCCCAAAAAATTATTTTTCATAAAGTAGTATCAAAACATGTATGACATTGGTAGGGTTGGGTATCCTAAGGAGAAGTGTCAAGTATCCACCTCTGGAAGATGAATTGAAAATTGGGGGAGGGTTTCCCACCCCAAACAAACCACAAACTCCACCCTATTACACATATTATAAATTTTAATACACCCCCACCCAAGGAAAATGATCATTGATAAAAAAAGGGAAACTCTGGGATCTTTAATTAAATACCCTTATTTATTTACAACTATATTTTCTCTACTCTTCTAATTTTATTCATTTCAATTTTGGTTTCAAACAAAAAAAAATTCTTTTAGCGAAATACAAAATTCATAAAATATGAAAACCATAACAATGAAATAACAGTCGTATTTGTATCATCAAAGTTTTGAAACATAACATATATATTTATTAAAGCATAAATAACAAAATTTAATCACTCAGGGTTGTTTTAAAATTATTTGTTATATAACTATATAAAAATCAAAGCTGATGTAGTTTTAATGATAAAATATTAACTAATGAGATAATCTTAGGATTGAAGAATATTTTTCCAAAAAACAATATTTGAAAAATAAATGAGAACATGTCAACAATGGACCCATTTAAATCAATATAGAACATTGGGAAATTATGAGAGAATAATGTAGTGTATTTTTTATTTCATATAACTAACTATTAAGAGTAAACACCTAATGATATGAAATCAAAAAGGGAAGATCATGGATAGAGGGATTCAATGTGGGGTGGTATCACTTGTTTTTATAGGATTATGTGATATGATGAATTTCATTATTTATTATATTTTTAGATGAGGAAAATAGTAATAAATTTAAATAAAATGCATAATTTTGATGTAAAGATAAGAAAACCATATTAATGTATCATATATTAAAATAATAACACTCATTAAATATATATTCTAGTGAAAAACCCCTCAAGGTAATTCTTTTGGGTTTTTGGGTTGATTGTGTCTATTGAAAAAGATGGCTTCCATGGTTAGTTAAGTAATTTAACAGAAAATATTGATAATTAAGGTTGAGAAATGTCCCTGGAACAAGAATGGATTCCCTAGAGGTATCAGAAAAAATTTTATACAAGGTGGAACTATTTCCATGGGTTTTCAAAAAAAATTTCAAATATTTAGAAAATATTTCATGATTCGTGAATATAGGATTTCATGGATTGAATCATCCTACGTTATGATTACACATGGTTCTCAAAAACATTGGATTTTCAGAAATATGTTTAGAATAAAAAATATACATGAGATCATGATGGTTTTAAGGTTCTTTAATGTGCTTTAAAAGATATTAAAACATCATGATTAAGAGTATATTCAAAATTGGGAAAATTTTACAAGTGCATCGTGAAGATATGGAGGCTCATGACCATAAAACACATATATTCCAAAAAGATGGTGGAAAACAAGGAAGAATAATGAAATAGATGTGAATTATTTAAATATACAACTTCCACCATCATTAAATAAGATAAAGCCATATCAAAAATCAAATGAATTTTATTTTATAAAGGATATTATCGAAGGGTATCATTCAAAACATGATTGTAATGAAATATTGTTCATGAAGGCATTGACATATAATTGAATGTATTGATATTTCCAAATTCCAAGTGTGATTCATGAATGTATTGATCTTCGTGATGGATAAGTGATTTTCTCATAATGAGGGTTCATCATGAAGGATAATTGAGCTTCACAATAGTTTTTATATTCATGAAAGTTGCATGAATTGTGAAATAATGTTATTATTGGTAAGAATTGAGATACTCCATGAAGGATGTGTGAGATTTAAGAAATAATTAAACATCATGGATGGATTGAAAATGGATTTCCCATCAAATATATTGTAATGTTTTATTCATCAAGATGATTAAATATTAACAAAACGATTCACACAATCTGTTGTAAAACATATTTATTAATGTGATCAGATAGAGAATAATATGAAGGTGATGAGGGAACAATTTTCTTGAGAAAGTAGTGATCTTTGAAATTGTTATTGGTTGTAAACCATTAGGGACAATGAGTCCACTAGAAACAATATATTGGTAGCGATAGTTAGTTGATTTCATACATAGGCATGTTTCTTATCTATTCTCAATCGATGTAGCTCATTGATGTTAAATCAAGTAATTTATATGTGCTTATGGAATATTTTAATTTATATAATGTTCATATCTATGAGAAGGAGGGAGAATAGTATTTTGATTAATTATGAAACAAGATCCAAATACACAGTTGTTTTATCTATCATACCCTCTCACATACCCCCCTCTTAGGTATATAAAAAAGTTAGACTAATAATTGGTATTGAAGTGAAAGGATGGATGTTTATTATTCTCTCTCAGAAGAAAATATGGAACTTTTTATCCAATAGTGTATTTTGATCATTGATGTAAACTATTTTCAGCTATGGTAGAATATATGGAATAAAATCTTTCGATCACTGTGTATGGATTTATTTATATGTTCAATCCATGGAACTTATAGTAGTATGGAATGTAATGATTTACCGGTAGTAAAAAATGGTGTATTATATGTGGATTCTAACAGATTCGATACTGTATGGGGATTTATATCCAACACATTCAATACAATAGAGATGACATGTATTTCATCAAATTCTATAGCGGAAAACCTTTTAAGTATCAATGATGGAGATTCAGGAGTACGAGAGGTGATGTTACAGGAACCATGGATCAAATATGAGGAAATGAGAATGCTCTTCAAGGAGTTAGTAGATGAATTCATTGATTAGGTGAACATTATTCTGAAATACAAGCATGACCATGAAAGGTTTTTTAAGATATAAATATTGTTAATTTCATATTTCGAATACTTCAACCTTGGTTCAATATAAATGTTTTTATTCATGTAGATAAAAATGAAAAGGAACGACATGGGATTGCTAATATAGAACTCTAATCACAAATGAGATTAGATATGATGAAAACAATGTTATGGAAATTGGGATATATAATGATATTAAATTAAAAGCCATGATGAATATCAACATTGATGATATTTTGGAGGAATGTAATGTGGAATAATTCATTACATCCCCCTCCCCAAATCTGAAAAGTTGAATAGGATGGCTCATAATGAAAAGTTCACTTTCATGCATTCAATATGAAATATTGGAAACCTTGTAGAAAAGTTTTCTAAAATTTTTCAAGATGAAAATGAGGATGAGGATGAAATTCCATGGATAAAGTATTCAACAAATGTGAAAAGGAGTAAAAATAACTTGACGATTGTCATCCAAAATAATATATTCATTCTAATGAATATTGTTGTTAATAAGTATCTGAGGTAGAAAAGATGGTGGAATACAAGGATAATAAAGCATATGATTTGGTATAAGTTGTAAGAAACTCATAAAATAGTAATAATGGAAAATGAATAATGAGTACTCTAATGAAGACATCATCGTGGGATAAAATTTTATGTTTATCATGAATATATAGTCATTTTAATGAAAAAAAATGAAATATTCTTGGTTGTTAATGATGTCAAACACTACATATAGTAACATTGAGAATGTAAGTCTTAAATTGAGGCTGAAAATTATAGGAATAAATAAGAAAATCATGAAACATTAGAAAATTCATTGAGGATGAGATAATGGATGAAGAACATAAATGGATTGTTGATATTCAAACCCACATAATAATATATTGATCCATTTGCATAATAGTGCGAGAGGATGAGGTTATTAATCTATGACGTAATGTAAAAGATAAAGAACACTATAAGCTCTTATAAATAATAATATAGAGGAATAAATAAAAATGAAAAGATGAATTTAGAGTTATAGTGAAATATAAAATATTTTTTAGGGGATGAAATCAATAGATCATAATTATATATAATTATAGTGATTTATTTAAAACAAAAATTATTAACGGTTGATGTATGAATACAAAAACCCAATCTATGTTTGGAAAAATATTTGGGTGTGAATCTTAAATAAAAAGATCAGATATCTAATGTGAAAACATATGAGGAATATGTTGCACATATAAATAAATATCATATTAGATGTTATTGATGTCCAAAATGGGACACTAAAAAAATTACAGTTTAATTTCTAAGAGGTACCAAAGGGAATAAACTAAATAGAGGCATCAAAACATATCTCAATATTCCATATGAAAATTTGATGGTCATTGCTTCAGGTGTGTAGGATTTGGCTACATGTCTAAATATTTAACATAAAAAAATAGTGAATGACCAAAACATACACAATGTGGTCTTCCACAACAACGCTACGAATCATAAAATATCCATAAAACACCAAACAGATTATTAACATTTCAATATGAATATTGTCTATCTAACATTGTTGAATACCAATAATATAAATTGATGAAATGGATGAGAATTAAAAAAGATGATCTATAAGAGGTTGATGATATTTATTTTAATGAATTAGATCCCATGTGAATATGAATCGTTGACAGTGGATGAACCACTCATATGATCGGATCTCTGTATTTAATGAGACGAATCATGTAAGAATAAGAAGGTATAATAATATTTTCCAATTATTAATGCATGAGGATTAATCAAATGGGAAATGAATTTTTAATGGAAGATTCATTGGATATGTTGATATCTTGGTTGTTGAAGGCCTTAGTCATATCTTTATATGTGATAGTCAATTGTGTTACTTAGTACATTCCACAGTCCTACTAAATAAAATATGCATCATAAACTAATAAATAATGTAATTTTATTATAGAGAATGTTCATAAAGGGGAATATCTATTCTGTGAGTGGAGAAGATGATATGTGATTTATATCTAGAGAAGAAGAAAACATATTGTGGCATAAATGAAATTTCCATCTATGTAAACCATCCCTGGATGATATGCTGATATGTGATTCACTTGATATGTCCCCAAGACATCATGTAATTGTAATCAATCATATGATTATTGTCATCAATGGAGGATTATAAAAATTTCATAATAGGAATAAGAACAAAAATTAACCAGATCACTTGTGTGTGGACCTATCTCACCAATATCAACTAATGGGAATAGAAATTAGGTTTTTTATTTTATGATTTTAGTCGAATGGAATGTGTATTTTTCATCTATGATAACATTGAATTATTTATTTCTGTAAACAAATTTATGAGGTAATAATAAAGGATTATTTCACTAAATATTATAATGTATCATTCTGATAATTGTAAATAATTGATAGTCAACAAAGTGGAATATTATCTCAATAAAAAAGGAATAAGGCATTAAGTTTCATATTTGTGAAATCCCCAAAAAGTTTGATTGGTTGAGAGGAGAAATACTATTTAAAAAAAAGGATACATGAATTATTATAGAGAAGTCCTACTAATTATATTCTATATTGAATATGAAATATTATTATTCTATATATCTAATATGACTCTTTTCAATCCAAATGTAGAAAATACTTTTTACGATATGTTGTACGGAATGAATACAAAATTGAAATAAATTCAAATATTTGGAAGTAATTTGTTTATTCCCAATAAAGAAAAAACCTTCAATTTTTAATGTGTATATGAGGGTATATACCATGCATACTCAAAAAAGTGATAATAACATATGTCCTTCATTAATATGTGGGATGATATGTTGAAAGGGATGATGTCACCCTAGTAGAAAATGAAATGAATATTCGACAACAACGTAAATAGTTTCCTCAAGAACGTGATGTGGAGGTAAGAAAAACATGGGGAGTATATATGAAAATTACTAATTCAAAATAATAAAATGATAATGATATGGACTAATTGAAATTTTTTTCTCCATAAAAGTGAAAGAGTTGAGCTAGAATCGATAGGAAAAATATTATTGGTGACCATGTAGTGTCAGCTGAATCACAGAGAATGAAATATTTAAAATATTCAAAATTACTATCTCAAAAAGATTCTAAATATTTTTTGGTATTTATATTTAGATGAAAACATGGTTCATTCTATGAATAAATATCATGACCAAATTGATGTGAATCATAAATCGAAGATTATTTTGAGACCGACATATAATAATGTATTTAGTACCAAAAGGTTCTTCCATAAAAATATGAATGATATTTTTATAGTGATTTCAAAAAATAATGATTAGTGTAGAAAAGATTATCCATCATAGAATATATAATTGATGATAAATAATTTTAACTTATTTTTATTCGAGAGAAATTCATATTAATCTTTTATGTAGTACTAAAAATATATTCAATATTTTTTAAATGCATGCCAATTTATAGTTTCAAAATGGGGTTAATGATAAATAATATGTTTTACCAATAATTAATTTTTTTATCAATCATGAATACAAGAATATAGTTTTTCAAATGTGAATGTTGTTATATGAGTTAATAAATTCACATATAGCTTAGAACTCAATGCCTAAATCATTTTGTATGAAGCTCATTTTTTATAGTGGTAGAGAAAATTATAAATTATATGTTAACTACGATATTACTCAAAATATTATTTTTATTTTGTATTTCAATGAAATTATATTTCATGGATTATATTATACATAGTTCTACAAGATTTCATAATTCATGAAATGTGAGTTAGAAATTTCAACATTCAAAAAACTAACATTTTCAATGGAATATAGGTTACACATGGGATCAATGAAACATTAATTTATCAATCTAAATATTCCATGGAGGTAATGATAAGATTTTAAATTTTAAATTCCAGGCATATGGATAATATATTTGACACCGTGATTAAAATTTCATGATATGATTAATACAAGGTGGTTAATTTCATAGAATACATGATGATCAGATGCATCTTATTGTACATGATATTGAAAAAACCTGAAAATGTTCTCTATGTATTCTAGTCATCATGGTATCAATGAAATCTAAAATGAATACCCTTTAATTTAGTAAAAAATAATTCTTCTTTTCATGGAAATGATGGATATTTTTGTATAATGAAATTCCTCAGTAGGAGATATATAATATATAGAAATAGATTGGGTTGGTGTAACAGATGATATAAAATGTCTTTATGAGGTGTAGACTATATTGGGGGATTTTTAATTTAATAGATAAAAGTGAAATATGATTTCATTTCAATGAATATCTGGAAGATGAATATATTAAAACAACTGAACTATTCATTCAATTGTTATGTGTATTGTAGTAACTTGATGATAAGGGAGTTCAACTAATGTTTATGATCCGAGTCTAGTGAGACAATTCTTGTTCTATAAATATTAAAAAAAAAATTTCCATCACCCAAGGATGAATCCCATTTAAATAATGTACTATATTATTATTTAGAAGGTGGAGCATGATATTTTGATGTTTGAGTTCATTCATACATAATTATAGGTTGCATACATTCTGATGAAGGCCTTGTTCAATGTGAAATCTGAGTGTCATCGTGTGGATCTTAGAGTTTATTCAACTACCATACATGATTGAAATTGAATCTAGGATCCCCTATATATATGGAATGATATGTTTTTCCATAATTTATTGTTATATGTTCTTTACCTTGTGAAAGTCATAAAATGAATGACCATTGGGATGTTGAAAATAGGGTGAATGTTTTTTATTCAAAAGGGGAATAAATGTTTATAATATTGATAGGGTGAGAAGAAATGTTGGGGTGTTTTTAAATATGAAAATGCTAAATATGATCAATAAATGGATATATTACTAAGTAGATGGGGTTCATGATGAAATTAGTTGATTGGTATTGTAATGAAGAATTAGTTTGATGAAATTTATATGCTACTCTTGCATCTCATTTGACACATTAATCATGTGGACATAGAGTGTGTATTAAGAAAAAAAGTTAACTTCTATATAAATATAAATATGTAATTTTTGAAAAAATATGTAATAGGATTTAATGATTTATCAAGCTATGATGAAGATTTCAAAAATCCAAAAGAAATAGATTTTTGGGAATCAATCCCCCGTGGTATATTTGTACTGTTTTTTGATTGATTTTGATATATGAAAAAAATTTCCCACTTTCTGTAGTGATGTTATAGAGAGATTTTGGAAAATATATGTTGACATTGGTCCCAGACAAATGAATGAGTTTCTTAGTGGTGGAAATAAAAATTTTGTATTTGATGTGGATCTGTTTCATAGTTTTTACAATAATTTCGAGAATGACCAGAGATTTAAAAATTTATGAATTTCAGGACATAATATTCTTATATATTAAAAAGAAATATTCGTAATGAATACTTTTTTCTTTCTAAATCTATTTAATTTCATGAAGTTAGCTTGTGTATAGATGGTCTAAATATTTTCAAATACACAGTTGAAAGATAATAAAACTCTACGACTACAAGAACCATCATGAATGAATAAATTTCACTATTTAATCATGAATATAGGGGGATTTGGAACCTGAATCAGGTGATTTGAGATTCTTTTTAAAATCATGGAACCATTGTGAATCGGATGCAACACCTATAAAGTGGCTTATCCCCATAATGTTTCTATATAAATCCTTCCCGAAAATATAAATTCATTGATTTTGTGAATGTGATTCAATAAGGTTGTTCATGATGAAATTATGTGATGAAAATATTTCAATGAAGGATATAAAAGCTAACTTAAATTGTTAGATTCCAAATGTCTAAGTGATAATTGGTATAGTATTAATCTTCATGAATGACATGTTAGCTTCTCCATTGGAGGGTTCATTGTGAATGATGTTAGAGCTCCATGAATGTGGTTAGAATAAAAAACATTGAGAGAATTTTACAGAAGGATATTATCATTTAGAATTAAGTTGTTTCAAAAAGGTTGTTTGAGCATCTTGAATGAAAAAAGGATCATAAAAGAGTTTAATAGGGATTGTATAGTAAATCTCTGGTAAAGATTGATTCATCAGGTGGATCAAATAGGTACATAATGATGCAAGAAATTAGGTTCAAAAAATAATTATTCTTGTTATATATTGGGGAATCATCCAATGGAGTGATTAGGAACATTTTTCTTAGAGAGCATTGATATTTAAAAATGATATTTCATATAATCTATGAGGGGTAGTGAGTCCAATTTCAATCTTGTACTTGCAGTGATCATTTGTTGAGTTTATACACATGGGAATTTCCTTTTTACGCTCCATGGACATACTCAGGGAGGTTGAAAAAAGAAAAATTTATGTTTCATGTGCATATTATAATTCTCATATTATTCAGTTATATGATATGGAGAAAAAATATAATTTTTTTAAACTAAAAAAAAGATACATATAGAAATTTATTTAATTTTTAATTCCAAAAACACACCTAAGGTATTTTAACTTATTGAACTAAAATATATGGTTTACCGATATAGGTAGGTTATCTATGAAACATCTCCCTGAAATCTATGTATTACATAACATGATCAAAATTATAACCATAAAAATCATATCACAAAAAATTGATAGTATAACAATTAACAAAATATTACATCATTAGTATCAAGATAAATTATGTAAAGAACAAAATAAAATGAAATTATATTGTAAAAAACAAATGTAAAATATAATTTGAGAATAGTTTATTTATATTATAATTTATATTGTAAAAAATTATTATAATTTTAAAATTTTGAATTATTGTTATATATTTACAATTTTTAGAGTTTATATTTATTGATTCAGAAAAATAAATTTCTAAAATTATAAATTCCGTGATATATCATTAAATGTTACATATAAATCCTGAGTTTATAAATAGATACAATTATTGATAAGTGAAATTAAATAAAAATAATTAAATTATATTGAATATATATTACTAATTAAATAGTAACATTATTTTTATAATTTCTGAGAAACCATTACTATTTATTTTAATTAAGAGAATAACATTAAAATATTAAATTTTTACAATATTTTTGATCATTTTTATTTAAGATGGATTGAATAACTATGGATAAAATTCATTAATTAAAATCATATAATTGTAATTTAATAATAAATTAAATAATTTATCAATGGAGAGTTAATTTATTATTATTATTATGGTCAATTTCTAAGGTATTAATAAATATTAGAAAAATTATTATTCAATAAATGATGTGAAATGATAATTAATGAGTTTAGTTAGTGATTTATTAAATTAATTGAATATGGTATGGATATGTGGAAATGATATATATGGTTAGATTATATCATTAATTAGAGCTATAATTATCATGGGTGGGATTTAAAATGATAATGGACGAAATGTTATGAATTGGAATATTGACATATCATTTTATCATTTGAGTGGGATATTAATAAATGAATATCAAAAAATATGTCATGTAGATATTATATAATTTATTCCATTTTTAAAAGTATCATTTTAAGTGATGAAACAATTAAGTCATCCTATATTTAGAGAATGTTTTTGTATGAAATATATTGTTTTTAAAGGATATGTACTTAGGTTTATGATGTATAATTAACATAACATTAATGTTTATGTAATATATTTTAATTTTTAAATTTATGTTAATATATTCATAAATGTTTTCTAACATATTGATATGAATATTGTATTATATGTTAAATTCAAAAAAAAATGAATGAAATGTATAATATTAGATGAAACTATAGATAAATGAGTGGTAACACGACTGTTGTCCAATTAGGTTTGTGATTACATATTTAATATCAATTTGTTTCCTGATTCATTTATATAATTCAAAATTTAATAATTCATGGTGATCCAAAAAAACAATATTAAATAGAAGTGGAGTATCCCACTAGAATAGTTATGTACTCTATCATGCTTATCTAAGATTTTAAAATTCACCATAAGAAACTTCTATGATGTGTTTGATATCACGCATTACTATATCTTTAATGATGGTGGTTCATTTCATCATTATTTCTAACCTTTTTGTATTATTTTTTCCCTTCCCATTTATGACTATTACTTCTGTATATTATGATTATCCAATATCTCATAGTATTTTTGGTGGAATGATAAGTCATCTAATCAACCATATTAAAGGAATTCAATATTATATAAAAGGGCTATGATAATTTCTAACTAATTGTATCACATTTCATTTTTTATCAATGAGTTATTCTAAGATGATTTGTTCTGCTAGTTATTTCATCATTATTTATTTTAGTTTATACTATTATGAAATCTTTCTTTATTGATATAACATTTTTTTCATATGATCTATTGGGTTTGCATATTGGATTGATATATTTTCCATATAGTCTCCAAAAAATTTGTAGTATTTTCTAGTTACATATTAAATGTGTATTATACATCAGATAGGTGTAACCTTTTCTTTTTTCCAACCTAAAATGTAGAATACTAGGTAATTATAAAATTATAAAATTTAATTTCTTTTATTATTTATGAATAAAAAATTTCTTTTAGATTAATTTTGATGCTTTCTCCGATAGATTACTCAACATGTAACAACACATTTCATTGAAATATTACATTGCACACAACATTGAGTTACACTAAAAGTAATACATTAATATAATTATTTTAAATGGTATAAAATGTTTGTTTTTATATTGGTATGGATGAACAGATTTAACTAAAATATGATTATACATGTTTGTTAAAAAAATTTACATTTGCCCAATAAATATTGGAGGCCCAAAAAGAAATTGAATCCCATTTTAAGCAAAAAATACTCTAATATTTTGAATAGGTCTTTTTATAGTCTTTTGGTAGTGAAGCCTTTTAGAATCTAGTTTTATCAATTTTATACAGTTTTTTTGAAGAAATATTCTTCTTTATTAGAATAGGGACATCAGAATTTACATTAGATGATATTTCAGAAATTTTTCTAATATTGTTGATTTTGTAATGAATAATGAAAAATACATCATTTGAAGTCAAAACTGCATTTTCATCTAATTTATTTATATAGGTATAATTTACATTTAATTTGTTTTAAATTTTAATGTGTTTATGTTTTTATTATTTAATCCAATTTTGATCATTATAAGTAATTACACTTTTAAATTGGATATAAATAATGTAAATCTTTTGATAAATGTTACATCTTTAAAACCTACGATTAGGTTTTGAAAAAGATATAAAAAAATTAAATTAATTTCAGAAAAATTTGTGTTCTGAATTTGGAAAATTGGATTCAAAATTTGGAATCAGGTGATTGAATTTGGGGGAATAAGTACCTTTTAAATTATTACATTATTAATAGTAACATCAGAAATTATTTTTATTTACCACAGTTATACATTAACTCTGGGTTATAGGGGAAAAATATTATAATAATATAAAACTACCCTAACACATTTCCTCATCCTATTTGATGTGATATATCTGACCATGTGCATTCTTGGGAAATTTTTTTGACCGCATAGAGCCACATGGGTGTCATAATGACATGTTATAAGAATTAATTTAATGTAAATAGAAATGTAACCTAAACATATATGTTTTACTAAAACAATATTAATATGTAGTCATTTATGTTATCACATATAATATAAATATTAATTTTATAGAAAAAATTATTTACTATATGTTTATATTGTTTAATAATTTTTAGATATTAAATAAATAATTTATATATGACTTAATAATGATACCATGACTACATCGCTAATAAAATATTCATATAATTGATAAAATAAATATTAAAATAAATGTAATTTTTACAATATTGATGACATCGATGATTTTTCTTGATTCTATTGAAATATTATCCTTAAATTAATTCCTATTGTATAAAGGAATATTGTTGCTATGAATTTATAAAAAGGACAAGTATGAATAGTGATCAAAATTTAGATAATTCATATCTTAAAATATAAATTAGTTTATTAATCGATTTTATATTCTTAAAAATTTATGATTCAAAAAAAATGATGAATATAATTCCAAACCAATCATAAATTACTTTTTTAAATCCTTTTATATGATATTGAAATTTCATTAACCCATAATGTTTAAATAACATTTAGCACTGTAAGTTTAAAAAGGCTAAAAAGTGTTAAACAAAAAAGATACGGATTGCCAAATATAAATAAATTTTATAAAAGTAGTTGAATGATTGATATATAAAAAACATTTTAATTTTGGATTAAATTAATTTTGAAACATTTGAAATCGAAATTGAATTTATAATAAAATAATATTTCAAGACCATCATAATGTTCCCCTCCACCCTCTTATAAAAGGCCTCCAACTCCTCCCACATACTCACACCTCTAAAGCCCCTTGTATAATCCTACTTCTACTCAAATAAGCTCCAACCATCCCTCTTTTCCTCCAACAATACTGAAATTGGGTTGAATGCGATTCCAGAAATCGTTTTTGCTCAAATCAAAAGAAGTTACCCAATTTAGAGGTAACATCTTCTCTCAAGTTCCATTCCACTATTCTCTGTCCCCACGTCTAATGAACATTTTATTAATTTATTACATAAAAAATGTATCATAAAACTATTAGGATATTTTTATGAGAATTATTCAAACAACACTTATAGTCACCTTCATATAATGTATACGGACACACTATATCTGTGAACGGTGTACTACTACCACACAAAACGATGATTGGTCATTTTTCTCATACCACCTATCATGGATGACATTATTATGGATCTATAGTTGTATAACACATATATTATATTTATATTGTCTCTACACATCTTTTTTTATTACAACATACCTTTATGATTTCAATTATTTTTAAATACGATATTTTCATTTGAGAATGTGCAGACTACCGCCCCCTCAATGTGATATGACTCTTTAATTACATTCATGGAATGTATAATGGATGGTGTTAATAAACATATTTAAAATATATAACAAATATATTATAATTGAATTATAATATACTTATATATCATTTTTTTTATTTCCTTTAATATGACAAAGAAATAAAAGTAGTGTCGATGTGTACGTACGTCCAATTGTTTCCATGAACATTGCATTTCATTTCTTATATCCAAATGATATGGGATATTATTAATACCAATATATACTTTATATATAATATATTTAAATACATAACAATATTTTATAGTTGATGTACATTCGATAACATCGATAGATTACATCAAAAAAGTTCATTTTTTACTCATTTACCGAACATCGACAAAATGACAAATTTGAACATGAATAATTATAAAATTGTTTTATAAAGGTAATAAGTTATATAATACGAATAATAAAATAAAAAAATAATTAGAAGAAATTATAAATTATCTTATGTTTATTATTCAGGGAGATGAATAACAAACAAGACATGTCAGAATCATGTTAAGGGACTTCGACTCAATTTCCCTTCATTGAGGAATATTTAGGTTTGTACATGAACATATTTTATATGGTGTATAATAAAAACCATTGGATTTTAATTTCTTTAAATGGTATTTAATAGGGAATCTTATTTTACATTGTTTTTTACAGAATGGAAGGAGGAATATTTATTTTTATCGTAATTGGAGACAATGACATCTCTGCCACCGCAAGCATTATTTGTTATTTGGATTCCTCTATAAGAAGTAATTATTTTAAAAAGAAAATTAATCACCATATTCCTTTTTATGGAATTTTTGTATTGAATATGTTTTTGAGAATGAATTGGTTATGTCAATATATTGAACTGATATTTTGTTATTTCAATGGGGATATGATATCTTTCAATTATTATTTTGTTATGTGATATGAATATGCCAACGTTATTGAGGTTTGATTACGTATATGAGTTGTTCCATAATAAACTAAGGGCATGGGAGCTGGAGATAGTTCTCCGATTCATTGGGTATTGTGATGGAGGTAAATGTTAATATTTTTCTAAAGAGATATAGTGAATATACATTAACGGGTGTTCCAAATGGCCCCTTGAAGGACACTCTCTTTGTGGATGTGAAATATATAATGTCAGTATTTTATGAATGCCACATAGTAGAATTTTGATTTATTATTTCTATGAGTTATTCATGAATCATTAGATTTCATGAGGTTCATTAACGATCTTATGTTTTATTAGTAAAGAGTATGATTTCATTGACTTGTGGGTATTCATGTACTAATGTTTTTTACTTATTTTATATCCCATATATATCATTTGATAATCCTCCTAGGGTTTTGAATGGGGTTTCACAAGATATAATGAATGTTATGAGAAATGAATAATTCAAGACGAATGTTATCAGGAAAAGAATTCTTGTTTTTTTTATCATTTTATAGTTGTGAAAATATTATATATAGTAGAAGTGTATTATTTTTAATATCTAATATATAAATTAATAGTTATGGAGTAATTATCAAAAAATATAATCCTGAAAATATCATCAATGTAAATTCTTGACCTAATTCAAGATTATGTAACTTTTTATGTTGGGACCTTATAGTTGGTATTATAGGTCAGTTTAGATAACTATAGGAGTTAGGATATTTTTAAAATTATATTCATAAATTGTTTTTACATTATGGTATGATTGAAATGATATAGAATTTTAAGATTACCTTATTTCTTCATCAGTGATATGTTTGACTTCAAAAAATTTCCCATATTGGAAACAGGGAAACAATGATGGTAAAACATCAAGAGGAAAATAATCTACCATATACGCAACCATAAATGGTCATAATTGAAACTGAATTGTTTATTGTAGTGATTTAATAGTTCACTGAAGCTATAAATGGTGGTGGTATCCATGAATGAGATCATCTAGATCATCGACAATGAATCATGTTGATAGTGGATCATTTCCTGGGGCAACATCCCCATCATTTAGAGAATCATCTGAACCTTTCATTACTGAATGGTTGATAAAATAACAATAAATGATCATCGATGTCATTAAGTGTTCATAAGAAAAAAAAATTAGTCTTTATATTTACCATTTTGAAGTTGAAGCTGATCAGTGGTGGTCGATGGTTAAAAATAACGATGATAGTTAGCAGATTGATTCCCTTGATTAAGATTCATTCAAATTTTTGTTCCTTGAGAAATATTTTTCTAATGCCATTCGACAGAGGATGTAAAAACAATTCTAATAATTTATGCATGAGGATGACTTAGTGCATGATTATAAATAAAAAATTATTGGATTAGAAAGGTATGATGTATAATTCATATAGGATCTTGATAGTAAAATCAATAATTTTTACCCAGGATTAAATCCAATGTATCAACTGGAATTAGCTTCTTATGAGTTAAAAATTTATGAAAATATTTTTTTGTGTGTGGATATGGTGGAAATGGAGTTTTTCAATGATCATGTGTTATTTGAAAACTAATAGAATAAGTGGTCTAGGAGGCAGATGAAAGGGAATAACTCTTCAAAACTGACTGCTGGTAACAAAATAAAGATTTCAGTTTGAGAAAATTATGGTAAAAAGAATAATGGGGAATGCCTTTTGGATGCTGATAAGTGTATATATTAGGGTAAAATAGAACATAAGGGTCTTAATTTCACTATAAATGATCATGGTAATGGTAAAGAAAAATTTTATGTAGAGTCACTAAAATGATCTAATTTCCATGAAATGAGTCACTATGATAATGAGTATCCAATGAAGAACTAAAATGATTGATAACATATAGATTACAATAATAATTTTTTGGAAGAACCCTTTAAAACTACAATAGAAGATATTGGGCCATCAAATGATGTAGTATTAGTTAGATTGTTTATTTCATTAGATTATAACAATGTTTTTTTTGATTCCGGGTCTACACATTCTTTAATTTCTGAGAAATTTTCTAAAAAATTGGGAATTACATCTAAAGATATGAATCCAGAACTTGTGGTAAAAACATCCTTGGGGAAATTTTGATATATAATGAAATTATATGAACCTTCATGACCTTGTGTGAGGAAATATTCTACCTACAAACCTTACTAATTTTACTCTATTATAGTTTGATGTTATTATGGGAATGGATAGGATTTTTTTTCTAATGATATGATTGACTGCAGAGATAAGTAGTTTTATTTTTTGAAAGAATTTCATTTTGTGGAAAAGAATGAATCTTTACATTTGAAAACATATTAAGAAGATTAGAAATATGTAAAATTTATAAATGGATGTTAACTTGCACATAATGTGGAAAGCAATGGAATAGTTCAAATTAATGATGTTTAATTTTTCAATGAGTATCTGGATGTTTTTTATGATGAGTTACCTGGTATAATACATAATCAAAAAGTTGAATTTATTGTTTTCTTGGTTCCTAATGGTATTAAAATTTCAAATCACCCTTATCAAATTGCTTGAATTTGATTTTTATAATTAAAGAAGAAATTGTATGAGTAAATATAGAAAGGTTCCATCTGACCTGGCACATCACCATGAGGTAATCCAGTCTTATTTTTGAAATATTGAGATGGATAAATGTGATTTTTCATTTATTATAGAGCCTTGAATGATATCATTTTTATACATTTTATCCTTTTCGTCATATTGATTATTTGTTTGATCATATTCAAGGGGATCAGAATTTTTCAAATATTGACTTCATATTGGGGGACTATTAGTTGAAATTAATGGATGAATTTATTTAACAGACTTCTTTTTGTGCTAGATAGGGCTATTATGAATATTTATCTATTCCTTTAGTTTTAACCAAAGCCCATGTTGCATTTATGTATCTTATAAATTAATATTTTTAAGAGTTCTTATATACAATTTTGGTTTTCTTAATTGATGATATTTTCGTATATTCTAAAATAATTAAGATCATGAATGTCATTTAAGAGTTTTCACGCAAACATTAATAGAAATGAAACTATATGGGATATTAAGAAAGTATGACTTTTTTATACAAAAAATTTCATTCCTTGGTCACATTTTTTATAAAGGTGGAATAACTATTGATCCAACTAAAACAATAGTTCGTGAATAAAATCCAAGAGACATGAATATAACTGAGATTCAGAGTTTCCATGGTTTAACAGTTTATTATTAGATGTTTGTTGATTATTTTACATGGTTACATATACCACTAAATATGTTAACTGAAATAGGTTTTATGTTCATCTAGACAAAAGAATGTGATGATTTATTTCAAGAAATGAAAATATATTGGGGAATGCTCTAGATTTGGCCCTACCTTCCAAAAATGGAGAATTTCTTATCTATAGTGATGCTTCATTGAATGGAATTGGATGTTTCCAAATTAATAATGAACATGTAATTGTTTATGCATCACAATAGTAGAATACTCATTAGTTATATTACCCTACAATTGATTTGGAACTAGTTGCTATTGTTTTTCTTTAAAAAATTAGAGGATTCATATGTATAGAGTATAGTGTAAGATATATACTGATCAAAAAATAATTAATTATATATTCTATATAAATTAATTAAAAATGATTCAGTTGATATTTCAAGAATTAATCAAGGATTATGAATGCATGATTCATTATAATCTCATAAAAGTAGAGAAAGTTGCTGATTCATTGAGTGAGAAATATAATTCTACATTAACTATGTTACGTTTGGAACATGATACATTGATTAATGATTTGATAAACATTTGAATGGATTTTGTGGTGTAGGAAATTACTCTGTTTCATTTCTGGTTATTGTACAATCATTTACAGTAGACATAATAAAGCAAGTGGAGAATGAAGATTGTGTGTTACAGAAAAATCGAGAATTGGTTTAGAAGTGTATCTTCCATGAATATAAAATTTATATAGACTTTAGTTTTGTGTTTTTAAAGAGACTATATGTGCCTTGTGATTCATAGTTGAATGAATAGTTATAAATTGGAACTCATAGTTTTCCGTTTTCAGTTAATCCTGGAAGTACAAATATGCACAGATATCTCAGAGAGTATTATAGGTGGGATATAATGAAAAGAGATATTGCTGAATTTACCTTGTGATGTTCGACTTTTCAAGAGATTAATGAAATGTAATTGTTACCAAAAGGGATTCTTCATCATTTTCTATTTCCTATGTGGAATGTGGAAAATATAACTTTGGATTTTGTAATGGGATTACTAAAGACTTCTTGAGGTTAAAATGAAATGTGGGTTTATGTTGATCGA
This sequence comes from Viscum album, assembly GCA_963277665.1. NCBI lineage: Eukaryota > Viridiplantae > Streptophyta > Magnoliopsida > Santalales > Viscaceae > Viscum > Viscum album. The sequence goes on along the minus strand of OY728122.1, from coordinate 901,551,644 downwards.
TTAACTAAGTCAACTCATTTTCATCATATTCGATATAATCTACATCTAGATCAACATTCACAATTATATATTAATGTGATAATCTATTTACATGGAAATCCCCTCTCCATTGTATCTGATCGTGATCCCTGGTTCATTTCTAAATTTCTTAACGGTCCTTCATAAGTAGTAGGGTGTTGAATTAAATTTTATTGCAGCTTTTCATCTGCAATTATTTGGGTAGTCAGAATAAAATATTCTGACATTTGAGTGTATTCTACAATCATGTTCAGTGGATGACCATAGAATTTGAGACCAACAACTATCTTTGGATTAATTTTTATATAAAAACAGAATACACTCCAGTATATAGATGGCACCATATAAAGAATTATATATAAAGTTCTATCTAACTATAGCTTTTTGGTATGAAGTAGGTGAATGGAAGTTGGTGAGACCAGAATTGGTAGATGTGATGGCATAAAAAATTCAGTTTATTCAGTTTTAAATGAGAATATCTCCTAGTAGGATGAAAATTTATACAGATAACTGGAGAATGGATCTTCCATTTGATGTAGTTGATCATGTCTTTTTCAATGTTTCTCCATGGATATGTGTGATGTATTTTGGTAAGGAGGGAATGTTGAGACTTAGATTCCTTGTAACCTATAAAATAATAGATAAAGTTGAATCTATTTCATATAGAGTGGATTTAACTCCATGTTTATAGAAAGTACACAATGTTTTTCATGTTTCAATTATGAAAACTTATAGTTCAAACCCATCTCATTTTTCGAGTCTAGAGGTTTTTCAGTTTGAAGAGAATCATTATTATGAGGAAGACCCATTATAGATTCTTTATAGGAGAGAGAATGTGATGGAGAATAAGGTAATTCATCCTGTAAAGCATTTTTGGAAAAAACCATATTTATTAAGAGGGAACAATTGAATCTGAAAATGATATATAGGATAAAGACAAAACATTTTTGATAAATAAATAAAGCTACAGGGATGCAGTTTCTAGAAGGATGGAATGATGTATGATCCCAGGTATTTATAGAATAAAAATTATTTATTTTATATTAATATTTATGAATAAGATATTATTTTTATATTAAAGGAGATATGTTTTTTGATATCATACTCAACATTAAACAATGGGTTTACTTGAAATCTTATGTTGCACAAAACATTGAGTTATACAGAAAAATAATATAATAATACTATTATATTAAATGGTAGTTAACACCGACCAATTGTATTGGCAAGAATGAATATAACTTACTAAAATATGATCACACATATTTGTTATTTTTTTTATATTTATCCAATATATTTTTGGGGCTCAAAATAAGAAGGAATCGAAATTTAAGCATAATATTCTCTAATATTTATAAAATGCCATTTTACTGCCTTTTGAGGGTGAACCCTATTAAAATATAATGTAGTCACATGTATATGTTCTTTTTGAAAAAAAAATAAACATCTTATTTAGAATGAGGAAATAAAAATTTACATTGGATGAAATTGTGATATTTACCTGATAATGTGTATTTTTTTAATAAATTGTGAAAAATAAAACATTTCATGTCAAAACTGCATTTTCATATTATTTATTTATATTGTTATATTGTCCTTATAAATGGTTATAAAGTGTAAATTTGTTATGTTTTTATAATTGAATCCAGTTTTGTTCATTGGAAGTAATTTTACTTTTAAATTGTATAGAAACACCTGTTCATCTTTTGATAGATTTTATTTCATAAAAAAACACTTTTTGGTTTTCAAAGAACAAGAATTAATTTAAGATTAATTTATGAAAATAATGTGTTATGAATTTGGGAAATTATATTTTATATTAGGAATCAATATATACATATTTTGTGAATAAGTACTATTTATTTTTTGAAATTATGTTTTGTAGTTATTATTTTTATTTACCATAGATAATGGATAAATCTGGTTTGTAAGGGTAAAAAAATAAAATTATTATAAGAAAAACTACCGAAAAAATTACTAATCTTATATGTTGAGAAATTTCTGACCATGGTCATCCTTGGGTTGATTTTGGAACCCCATGGTGCAACATTTGTGTGATAATAACAAGTTATAATAATTAATTTAATGTAATGAAAAATATAACATAAACATGAATCTTTTACTAATACAACACTAATATGGGGTTATGTAAGTTATATATTGGAATATAAATATCCCTTATAAAAATAAAAAGATTTCTTATATAATTATATTTTATTTATAATTGTTATACATTATAGTAATAATTTTATATATTAAATAATAATAATGTAGTGAATGCTTCATTAATAATTCATTCATATAAATGACATGTTAAATATAAAAATAAATGATATTTGATTATTTTGATGACATCCAAAAGGTTTAGGGATTCATTTGACATAATTTATTTGAGTAAATTATTTTTTTTTGAAGGAATCTAGTTTTTATTCATTTATAAAAAAGAAAATTAGTAATAGTGTCCAAAATTGAAATAATTCAAATCATAAAATATAAAGTAGTTTTTTAAATAATATTAAATTCCAAACATGACATAAATGAATTTTTCTTGGGTGTTTTGACATGATAAAAAAATTTTATTATCCAACAATTTGTAAATAACATGATAGTACTGTATGTTTAAAAGGGTAAAATAAGGGTTAATCCAAAAATATTTGGATAAAAAATATATATAACTTGTCTAAAAATTATTTGGTGATGTTTATTAGAACACAAATAATCTTATATTTTAATTAAATGGGGTATGGACCATTTTTAATTGAAATTAATTTTTATTAAAATAAAATTTCAAGCCCTTTCTAATGTACACCTCCTCCCTCTTATAAAAGGCCATTAACTATAACTACATACTCAAACCCCTCAAGCCCATTGGCTCACCCAATTTCTGATAAAATATTCTCCTAACTTCCGTCCATTCCTTATCGAGGCCTTACCTTGATAATAAGGAAATTCCAAAAAGCGTTTTGGCTCAAATTAAAAAAAGTTATCCGATTTAGAGGTAACATATTCTGTCAAGTTCCCTTACATTATTTCCATTATCCACTCAAAATGCTCATATTATTCGTTGATTACATAAAAAACACTATCCTCAACATAATTTTTTTATGAGATGTACTTGAACTACACATATACAATCCTCCATCTATTGGATACAAACATTCTATTTCCATGTACGATGATCTTCTGCATCACAAAATGATGATTAATCAATTTTCTTCTACCACCTCTCATGGAGAAAATTATGATGAAAATATATTTATATATCATAAATATTAATTTTTTGTCTATATTATTATGTTTTTGTATTCACAACATTACATAATTCTTTTCATAATGTGTTAATACATTAATTTCATTTTTGGAGTGCGGACTACCTCCCCCTAAAAGTTATATGACTCATTCATGCAATACAATGGATGTGTAAAGGAGAGAGTTAATGAATATATGTAACATATATAACATATATGATATACTACAATGATAATATACCTATAAAACATTTGTTTTCATTCCTTTAATATGAAAAAAAATGATAGTTCTGTTTAGTAGTACATACGGCCTACCATCTCCATGAATATTGCATTTAATTTATTATCTAAAAATGTTATGGTCTATTTTAAATACATATATATTCATGATTTATATGATATTTAAATCATGAATAATATTCTTGAGATTATGTACTTTTTCCCCCGTGTATATTTTACATCAGATAAACTCTTTTTTGACTCATGTGTTGAGCATCAAAAAAATGATCAATATGAATTTGAATAATTATATGATTGTTATAGAAAATTAATAATTGATAAAAATTGAATTATAAATATTAAAAATGTTCTAATTAAAGTATAAATAAACTTTAATTTATGATTTATTGAGAAAATGAATGAAAAAGGAATGTTGGACTCAAGGTAAGAGACTTTTCCTCAATATCCATTCATTGAGGAATATTTTAGTTTATACGGGAACATATTCAATTTGGTGTATAATCAACCAATTTTACTTTTAATTTCATTCAACAGTTTTAAAAAGGGAATATTTTTTATGAATCATCTTACTAAATGACATAACTAATTTTTCTTTTTAATTTATGCGGCGACAACGACCTTTCCACCACTGAGATCATTATTTGATATTTAAATTCCTCTACAAGTTGTAATGTTTTTTAAATGTAAAGTAAATACAACATTACTTTTAAGTGTATTTTGTTATTCAAAAGTTTTTTGAGAATGGGCTGATTATTTCAATATATTGAAATGATTTATTGTGATTTCAATGTCGAAATGTTATCATGGTTTTCTTCTTGTTTAATGTTATATGATTATGTTATGGTTCATGGGATTTGAATACATATATGAGTGTTTCCATGATATACCGATGGTTGGTGAGCCTGAGTACATCTCCAAGGAATTTGGTAACAATACATACGTAAGCGTAATTTTTTCTCCTAAATGATATAGGGAATATATTTTGATGGGTATTCAAAGCATAACCATGAAGGTTACTCCTTAAGTGCAAGTGATATTTACAATGTATGTATGTTATGAATACAACACGTTACCATTATGATTTATGATTTCTTCGAGTCATTCATAAATATTAATATTTGATTATGTCTGTTAAAGAGATTATGTTTTAGATGTAAAAAAGTATGATTTCATTGATTTTTATTTATTCAGGGACTAATGTATTCTATCTTTATTTTATAACCCTTACTGAGTTTTTATACTCATACCATGTTGTTGAAATATTTTTCATAGTTTATAATGAAGGGTATGAGAAATGAATAATTTGAGTTGAATTTTATCAAGAAAATAATTCTTGTTTTTTAAGGAGTTTTATTATTATTAAAAAAATGTATAGAGTTAAAGTATCTACATTGTAATATTTGAGATTTAATGTAACTGTTATGGCCTAATTATCTAAAACTCTAAACCTAAAAAGATTCCCAATGAGAATTATTTACGTAAATAAATATTTTCTAATGTTTTAGGATGGATTCTTATATGAAAACACCATATAGTCATATATGTATTACATCATCTAGTTTTTATAGGATGAAGAAACACAATTGAGGCATTATACTCATATAGCATTATTGTATTAGTGTGGTGATAGAGGTTTTTTTAGTGGGGGATACATAATTTTACAATAACTCTAGAATTTTCATAATAATTTTCCCTACAATAAGGTCATCGTTTTCAAAAATTGTTACAGTTTCATATTCTATAGTGCATTTTTGTTCCCACATTGTACCATTTATAGAATGACTCTCTTATTTCGTAAACATCATGTTGTACTATGATGAGACCTTAATATAATTTATCTAATATAATTGAATTTAAGTATTTGAATAGTGTTTTTAGAGTATATTTATTTTCTAATGGATTAACTATTTTCTAAAGTGACACCGATTAGTGGTGTTTATTTCACTCAAAGGCATCTAATACATTTACAGTTGTTTGGATTACTAGTTATAGGTGTTATTATAAGAACGGATCTAATAAAGTAATGTCACTAATTTTGTTTTTTTTAATTGTGGGGATCATTTTATAGAAGACATTTTATATAATTATTTATGACCAACTATTGAATTTCCATATAGGCTAGTAAATATTTTCGAGATTGTTTTAGTAGAATATTCTATGTAGCAGATTTTAAAAGGACAAAATTCACGGCATGGATAACCTCTCCATACTTTAAGACCATATCTCCTTAAAAATAAATCATATATTATTTAGGTACTAATTTATGTTTGGATTATATATCTCATGTTTTCATGTGTTGGGACACAAAAAAACAGATATTTTTTTCATTGTGAGACACAAGAAAAGACAAATCCTTTTGTTTTGATTACCACAAAATAATTTAATTTTGATGGTTCAAAAATATTTATAATATATTAGTATTTTCAAATAATTGATTATATATTATCCATTATATATATTTTATACCTATTTACCTTCATACTTATATGAAAGTTGTGGATATTGTCAAAATGGTCTATGTGGATGATATTGTAAATAATGATCATTATTTCATTAATTCCATCAATTAATATTTATAAATATAATCACTATCTTTAAATATAGACCATAATGTTTTAAATATAGGAATTTGGTGTCTCTAAATCTGGAGTGGGACATTTTATCCTTTCATACGCAAATGTTTTCATATCCATGGGTCATACGTATTTGTTCAATCCCAAAAAAAATTTCAACAACCTTGTATGAACTAGGAGATTAGCATTGATGCATCAAAATGGCATAATAAATAATTTATTTTAGTTATCCACTTTGACTGGTTATGGGCTAGAGGATTTATTATGTGTAACATTAGTTAGTTATTAATATATTGTATCCATAATTTGATACATCATTTCCGAAAAATGTACATTCCAAGAAATTAAAATAATGAATTTAATTTATAGATTAATTTAGTAACTGTTATTTTTATAAATTCAAATAAATCATCTAAATAATATTTAATATATTAAGATAATGAGTTCCAAAAGGTTTAAATAAATAACTTATTTAATTATAAGGTATGTTATTTCAATAATTTCATAAAAAATATATTTAATGATTTTATTATAGGTTATAATGAAAATGTACTATAGATAAACATATTGATGTAAACAACATGTGTTGGTGTTTTTTTGTCGATTTTGTTACTATTTCTTTAATATGTTTTATAGAATTAGTATCACTATGAGTCTAATGATTTGTGTTAATTTTTTAGTGAATGTATAAATAATAAGTGTGCATATTTACATCTCATAAATAAGTTGATCTATAGTTTCAAAAAATGGAACTATTTTGGTTTAATTTTGGTATATTTCTATGATATTTTAAAATGTGAAATGTTTATCTTGTTGATTTTCAATAATATATATAAAAAATAGATTTTGGGGGTAAAATAACATATCATAAATGTTTTAAAAATATAATATTACTAATAAAATGTTGATAAAATATTTTATAAGAGTCATCGGTGTTACATTTATTTTATTTAGATAAAGAACGTTAAAATGGTGAAATCATGAAGTATGATAAAAGTGTAGTGTGATGTTGAAATCATAGTCCATAGAATATATATCTTTAACTAAAACATTGTGGGATACATATATTAATTTCAATATAATTTACAGTTCAACAAATTTTCACAAACGAATGAGATATATGTGTATAAAACATTATATAAATTTTATGAAATTTAATGTTGTAGTGAGGTAATATATCACATATGTTGAAATTTATCATGTGACAACATTGAATTAATATATGGGTGTACAAATATGAAATGATGATTAATATATATATATATATATTTGTGATTTTCATTTATTATTTTTAGGGTGGATAAGAATGACAATGTAGTATATTAACAACGCTAGTTTTGTTTTTGTATTTCATTTAAATAATATATTATCTTTATAAATAAATAATAGTTTTAATAGTTTTATTTTTAGAGGTTTATATTATATTAATTTTAACGGATATATATGTATTATGATTTAAAACATCAAACTATTTATTATTTTCAAGATATTGGGGGGAAAATAAGAACATGGAGACTTGCTAGTATTCTAGTTTTTGTTGTTTTGGACCATGTATATTATGGTGAAAGAAAATGTATTTAGCGAGTTATTATTAATCATCATAGGTATTGTTCACTATGATTCCCATCATATTTTTTTATTAAAATTTGGCATTTTAATTTTTTATAAGTAACTCTCACACATGAAAAATTACTGTTGATATCGATAAATTAATCATTCACTCGTACGAATAAAATTTTGCATTGTTTTCAATAATGATTGGTAAATATACTCATTTGGGATGTTGTAACAAAATATTCCATCGATAGAGCTTCCAATAAGATCTATATCTATTAATCTAACAATCATTTCAATTTTATAAGTGATTCTCATATTTTTTATTGTATTAAGGAATATGAAAAAATAAAATAAAAAATTATAATTGTGATGAATCAAACCTGGATACCCTCTAAAATTTCTATCTAGTCTGAATGTTCACCTACTCGATTGGTCTTCCCAAACCTTGGGTTTATAATATAGCATGTCGGAAAAAATATGAAATTTATGGAGCAATTTCTCCCTTTATGATCAGTCGACTTGGAATTTATGTACATGTACAAAAGGAAATGGTGGAAGAAAACATGAGTATATATATTTCACAAAAAAGAGAACAGAAGAAGAAATACTACTAAAAATGTATAAAATTAATATCCTATATACATATGAAATTAAAGGGAATGAAAATAAAATAAACAAAACTCAAAATGTATCCATATGATATTGTGGGAAAACCCCCTCCATCTCACCATCACAGGACCCAAAAACCGATTGCAATAAATCTCACCACCTCACTATGACTCCTTGTATGTCCCTGCATCGAAGGGTATAATATTATATATGCACTCCCGAAGGGGTGAAAAATTTATGAGTTAACTAGAATAGTACATTAAGAAATTGTTTATTATTTTATTTCAACAAAATAATACACGTATAATAAACAATAATGAAAATAAGACATGAAAAATAGATTAGTAGTTTTTATCAAAAACATATAAAATACTGTTTAATTTCCCCCTTTTAAAAATTTCTGAATAAAGAAGTTAAATATGTTTGAATTTATTTCATATAAAATATCAAATATTATATATCAAATCAAAAAAGATCAGGAAAAACATATGACTTCAAATGCATGACGTTAAATTCAAAATAGTGTCATCTAAAACTCTCTAAATCTAACAAATGATCTTGAGGCATCGAGCCAAGGATCACACTAGGTTAGTGTATCTTAGAAACTCGTTCCTATGAATGAAAATAATGTTCTCATAAAGACACTATACATATGCATCGTGTCTAGTGGGTATAGTAACAACATAGAATATAATCCTCTAATAGGTCTATCTAGTCCATAGAACAAAAGGCATATGGAGAAGAGGAAAGGCCCACAAGAAAACCCATAAAATTGGATGATAGTTATTACTACACCTTCCACCAAGGTACCCAAGGCATCTAATGTGGTCTATATTCCAAAAAACTTCATCATATTAATTCTCTGTATCATTATTTTAATGCCAATTCATAAAATCATATAATCATGCATTGATAATAATTTTTTTTCCACAACCAGGGGAAATGAAATTTAATAAAAAAAATTAAAATCAGAAAAATAAAATAAAAATATATTTCCATTTCTTTTATAAATTTTTTTTATCCAAAACTAGTGAAATTTAGTTCACCAACACAAGAAAGAGATGAAACCACATACCTTAAAACTCAGGTCACACACACCAGTAATGGGATTAAAAAAAATGATGAACACAATAACCAAAATAATATACCAGATACCAATCCTCATATAAGATAATTTACTTAATTTAAAAAATTATGTGGAATAAAATAGTAAACATAAAATAACTCATGAATTCACATCTACCTCCCCAAAACCAATTTGCAATTAGCACTAGAACAAATCACATATCACATCAAAGAATGAATCAACAAAATCATGACCACCATTCAATTGATTAGATAACATAATGAAATAGTTGTACAATGATTAATGGAAGCAATTAAATAAATTTTTTTACACACATGGAGAGACTTACTAAAACCACAACAATGATAGTCACCAAATAACATGGTATGGAAGGATTAGAGGTCACCAAAATCAGCAAAGAATCTCTATATTTATAGTTTGGGTAATTCATGTTAAATGAATAATCATATCACCCCTACGCAACCCTAAAACCCATATATATTATACATAAAATGTGTGTAATCCCGTTTCACATCATTTAACAAATGAATATCTTATACCATAAAACCTAATAACATTTTTATTAAAAATCATCTTTTTTCTATTACAGAACATGTATTCTTTACAAGGAGTATAATATTTAACATTTTGGTTTAATCTCATGATATGATCATTTTTATCATTAAACATCATATAATCCCATTTCATGATGAGTAAATACATATAATGCGATGAAAACTATAGATTACTATATGAAACTGAAACAACAACATATGTTCTCCGAAAATGGGGATAAAGCCGCTAAGACATTAAACATTTATAACCATATTCCATTAGATCAAAATGTAACACCCCAAGATTTCATAGTGTGTTATTTCTTCAAAATAATTCAATAACTTTCACTACATGCAACACCATGTTCAAGCACACCATGACTTACCAAACAAGCCGTTCAAAAGAGGTTATGAATAGTATTAGATAAATTTTAATGTTTATATAATCCTTATAATTTTAGAATCCATATTATGAGTTTCTTAGATATAATGTAAGAACAAATTCATTTTCAGTATTTCACTTTTACCAAATTTTAAAAGTGAACCCTTTTTAGATACTATATTTTAAACTTTTTGACTAAAAGGGGACATCAAAAATTTAAAATGAAACATCCCAAGCTTCCACGGTACGCTAGCGTGTGTTGTACGCAACACCGAGTTCTAACACACCGTAACCAATCAAACTAGCAGTTATGAATAGTAATACCTACTTTTTGAAATTATATATATTTTATATTTTAAAATGGACTTCATTTTTGGATTCGTAATATCGAATTTAGCCTAAGGTGAAATTTTGGTACATTTCGGATAACTTTCATATTTTGATGAATAGTGAAAATTACTAAATTTTAATTAAAAACAACTTTTTTAATCAAAATAATTAATAGTGATAAATTGTGAATTTGAGTGGTTTTAAAGTATATTTAGAATATATTTTTACCATTTAATATAATGTTGGTCATTGGACATAATTTTACAATTAAACCGAACATAAACAAGTGTCAATCTTTTTATAGTTATTATCTCTTAAAAACACGCTTTTTGTTTTGACAGCGGGAATTAATTTTAAATTAATTTCTGCCACTTATGTGTTTTGAATTTAGGAAAATGGATTCCATATTTGGAATCAGGATGTTCAAATTGTGTAAATAGGTAACTTTTATTTTTAGACATTTTGAATAGTTACTGTGGTAAATATTTTATTTACCATGGTTAAAGGGTAAATCCGGTAAATAAGGGTTAAAAAAATAATATTATAATAATACAAAATTACCCTAAAACGTGTCATAACCTTATTGGTGGACACATACCCGACCATGGGAATCCTTGGGTCAATTTGGGGACCCCTTGGAGCCACTTGTATGTGGTAGGGACACATTATATTAATAAAGTTAAAATAAAAATAAAAATGGCATAAGCTTACATCTTTTAGAAGAACAATTTTTACATCGGGTTATACATGTTGGATTTTCGATTATAAATATTCATTAGAAAGCTAAAAAGATTTCCTACATAATGATATTTTATTTATAATTTTTAGACATTATATAATTTATTTTATTTATGACACAATGATGATGCAGTAATTACTAAAATAGTGAAAAATAAAAATAATTGATCTTATAAATACCCAAATAATTATAATATAAAACTTTTAATGAATTAAACTAATTTTCTATGATAATATGATATATTAGGATTGATTTAATTGACTTTGTTCGAAGTAATCAATCTGTTAGGAGTTTCACAAAAATCAACTATTGAATAGTGTCAAAATTGACATAAAAGAGTTCTTAAAACAAATATTATATTATTAATTGATATTAAATTCCTAAAAATCTAATGATCGGCCAAGAGACTTATATTATGATAGGTTCCTCATTAATGGACCACTTGGGGGTCTCTTGGATGTATATAGTAAGTTTATTAACCATATTATATAAAAATACAAAGAGACATTGTAAAAGTGAAACTAATTAACTTAGAGTTAATACTTAAAGATAAGGTTAATATAAGTACCCAAACCTGTCTAAATTCTATTTGATGAGTTGTTTTCGACCTATCCCCACCTCATCCTTTGAATAGTCAACTTTGGAGCCTTTGTAAACCGAATATGAATTTATTATAAATTAATATTTCTAACTTTTCCAAAGGTGCCCCTCACCCCTCTTATAAAAGGGCACTCCTCCTTCTCATTTCTTCACACCTTCAAAGCCTTTTGGTTCGGCCAAACTCTGCCCAAATACTCTCCCAACATCCCTCACTACAACCTAGAGGCCTTAGTTTGATCAGAAAGCCAACCTAAGGAGCCCTTTTGATCAAATCAAAAGGAAGAACCCGAAGAAGAGGTAATGATTTCACCACCCTTTTCTAAGTTCATTTCTTCTTCCACTTCTTCTTCCTTTGTTCTTACCATTCTGAAATAATAACTCCAGTATCTCACATATACTGTGATGTTATTATAAATATGGTACAATCATATTCAGTATTCTATCCACCCTTTGAATAACATGTCACCATACGTGCGTACGTACGGCTTACCGTCTCCACGTCGTGGTGTAATTGTTATTCAATATAATATTATTTGGATGGGTATAATAATGATGTGTAACTCATGTAAATAATAAATATAACATGTTAATGATTCTGTATATATGATATACCATCCATTTATATATTATTTTAATATCAAAAGAATGATATTGTCGCTCGTGCGTACGTACGGACTACCGTCTCCACGAATGCGATGAGATTCATTCTCCATCGTATCCATTCAAGTATAATTATCATTTGATGATTTAAAAATGATGTTTAAGGACTGTATATCATTCTGGATATGAATAAAGATACAACAACCATGTCTTATGTAACAAAACATATAAAAGAAAATGAGTAAGTTAACTCCCGAAACGACGATAATTCTAAGATATTATTAACAAATCAATGTTAAAAGATCATATATGATATCATATTAATATATATGATTCTTGTATAATTTAATAACAACTATTTCACCATTATACAGGAGGTTAACCTACCCCAACCAAGGAAAAGTACAAGGTAAGGGTTATTTCACAATCTCTTCAATATCCGAGGTTGTTTATATGTAATAATCTACTGGGATCTCTTTATCATCCACATCCAGGTTTCTTAAAAATGTATTTCAAAACATTTTTACTATTTACAAGAATATGGGTTAAAGTCATTTATACCCTTTTTTGACTTTTTATAAGAGGTTTATAAAGGAATCTTTCCGTCATTTTCAAAACAAGGTCCTTTTTAACCTTTTCGACAGAATTGAGGTAAGAATGTTTTTTTTAACTTATACGGCGGGTGCGGTTATTTTACGCCGTTATAAAATCTTCAAAGCTTTCCTTACAAGCTTATAAGAATATTTTCAAAGAAAATGTTTTATTTTATATGGATCTTAAATGATTTCAAAATAAAAGAAGATATTTCTTTAAAAAGAATTTTGATTTCATCTATGTCAACATCCTTTGATGGATTTTAAGATTATTTGAAGTTGATACAAAACTTCTATATTGTATTGAAGTTTTTGTGATATGTTTGACTGTGGATGTGCTATTTTTATACCATTCATAGTTTATGGTGAAATTATTGACATTTCGTATGCTAGTTTTAATACGAATGTTTATGTTATGTTTAAACCTTTTCATATGGGAATGCATTGGACTTAATAAGTGACGGGTGGAGCCCGCTATAGCTCCTCGATGCATCGGTAGGTCTCATGAGACAAACTAGTGTCTTGGGACAAGGCCTTGACAAAATCTTATTTGTAGTCTTGGCACGAGGCCTTGGCTATGTGGTTATGATAGTCTGGCATTATGCATTCCAACATTATGAAAGTGGTTATTGATATTGCATGTGATTATTCGATTAGTAGAATATCCATGTGAACAAGTAAATGGCATTATTTCATTTTACTTTTTCCATACTATGTTGAAGTTCAATTTTAAAAGGATTTTGTTTTAGTAATTCATTGCCTTAAATGTTTATGCTTATTTTGAATGTTCCGCTATATTGTTATCCTTACTGGGCATTTGAGCTCACCCCTTTTCTATGTTTTATTTTTCCCAGGTAGTGAAGAAGTAATTTATGAATGACTTACAGGGATATTATGAGGGGTTAATAGTGTGGATATGAAGACTTTGTTGTTGTAGTAGTTTTTCACTTTGAAATGTAATGTAAAACTTTATGATTATATCTAGTGTTTCCAAGGCTACTAAACCAATCGGTCTTTCGGGATTTGATCTTTCTTGTGATCATGCCAATGTTATGTAATTATTGCACCGACTCTGGGAAGCTGGGGTCGGGGCGTTACAGTTGGTATCAGAGGAAGTTTAGTACAAACCTTGGAAACTAGATTTAGATAAACTCTGATTAGAGCACGTAGACCTAAGATGAACTTTGAGGATTAGTATAGAAGAACTTCTAGAATTTTGGTATTGTAGAGATTTTGTGAGTTTTCCGAGCAATACATCCCTGTCTGGATACGAGCAGGTAGAGGCGGCTCTGGCACAGATGTACCTAGGGGTAAAACCCGAAAACACCGCTTTGAGCTAGACTCGAACGGGAACTGGTGCACGACAACGGGCCTTGCTGCACTCTTGGTTACGACACTCCCGGGGGATATGCTTAGGATAACTCTCATTTTCTTTACAAATCATTATGAAGGGTTTATGAGTATATACTTCCTCAAAGAAAACATTCTTATGATTATGGATTATATCCATAAATAGTTCAATTTATGTTAAGTGTTTTATAAGTATGGGATGATGTATTTTGATTCATAAACTGATCTAGTGTATGCCATTGTTTAGAAATGGCGCCCAGTAGAAGGAATGAGAACTCCAGCAATGCACATGATCCAAAGAGAAAGAAGGATCATATCTTTCATGGTCTTAAGCCAGAATTTATAAGAGAAATAGTCTCCCATGTATTATCATCATATGAAGAAATAATATCATATGTTGATAAGATAAGTAAAGAGTTTGCTGAGTCCTATGGCTTTGAAGGGAAGCAAGAGAAGAAAAGGATGGAAGAGAGAAAGATGGATAAAGGGAAGAGGGAAAAGAAGAATTTTCCCATATGTGGTAACTGTGGAAAGAATCACCCTGGAACTTGCCTGAAAGGAATGGGAGTTTGTTATAAGTGTGGAGGAAAAGGGCACAAAGTACGTGACTGCAAGGGTAAGAAAATGGTTTCAAATGTACAATGCTTCATTTGCAAGGAGTTTGGACACTACGCGAACCTATGTCCCAGTCATCAGACTATGCCGCAAATGATGCTATTGGATAATAATCAAGTTATGATACTACCACAGATGAAGAGGAATGATTAGAGTTCTTATGTTGATTATGTCAATTGAGTGTTGTATCAACAACGTACTTGTTACAATAATTATGGAGTATATAAGGATTGTACTCCAGTACTATTTCATTAAGGACTTGAGATTGTGTGGAACAAAGAAAAGTGACTCAATAGCAGGATAAATTTTTGGAAAATATATGGTTGAGAAAATGATAAACCATAATATAGTTCTGATACTGAGGTAGTGATTTTGGAATAATATGTGATTGTTTTGGATAAATTATATTGGATATTCTTGACTACCTTGGAACTGATTAATGATTTGTATATTCCATCATTGTTGGGGTTTAAACCATTTTTGGATTAATGAAGTATATCCAGCATTCTATATGGAATAAGGGAGAATGAATGTAATCAATAAGGAATATGGTAATACATGATGAAGGTATTCATATGCTATTACGGGGTAAAAAGGATCTATATTATGTTTACCTTCCTTATAAATGTTGGACTGTGAGTTTGGACAGAAGTATTTTGGATAGTTCTAGTTTGAATTATTTTGGATTTCCATAAAAGGACAACCCGGAGGTCGGGCGGCAACCCGTCGCGTCCGGCAAGGCTGCGAGACTTGAACCCGCAAGCGAAGGGCGATAAGGGTGTATCACCTACCACTGGACCAAGAGATGTCCTAGATTAAATAATGTAGTTTTTATTAAAAGATCTTTTAGATGAATTATAAATTCGTTTATTTTGGAACCCTATACGAATAGTGTAAATAGAATTTTTTTTTACATTCTATTATCTTTTAGAGTGAAAGATGAGTATGTGGTAGAAATTTATTAATGGATAAAACTCTAATTATAATGTAAGTATATCTCCTTATGATCTTAGACAATCTAATAAATAAATTCCTCAATATTAAGAAAAGCAACTTAGAACAAAAATGTTGTCCTAGATGGTACCTTAAATCATCACTAATTTATGGCTTTGGGATTGTTGGCCTTTTCATAGCCATGTTCTCTACCACTCTCCATCAGATAATTGATGGTTAGATTTTTCTTCCATATCCATATTTTACTACATGGAACCCTAGTATGTGTTATTTTCGGTAATCTTCATACTTTCGACTCTTTATTTTAAATAGAGGCCTCATTAATTCATTTTTCGATGTGGGATTTCAACTAAGATATTTTGAAACGTCAAAAATGTGTTATCCTAATACCCTATGTTTTGTTGAACCGATGGTATTTCAAATCATCATAGATTGATGAATTTAAGGACCTCAATTTTACACTTGTTTGTGATTGACGACCTCAATCACCACCTATAAATATTTACGTTTTTCCTCCAATTATATGTCTCTAATTGCCACCAATGTTCTCCTAATCGAGATCATAGTTTGGTGGTGACCCTTTGATTTCTCTTTTCCTCATATTAAGACTAAATTTTAGTAACCCAATTTCCGATGTGGGTTTTCCCACAAATATATTATCTATTTTCAACCTTTTTTTTTCGAAGAACAATTTCAAATTGCGAGGACGCAATTTATTGAAGGAGGGGAGAATGTAACACCCCAAGATTTCATAGTGTGTTATTTATTCAAAATAATTCAATAACTTTCACTACATACAACACCATGTTCAAGCACACCATGACTTACCAAACAAGCCGTTCAAAAGAGGTTATGAATAGTATTAGATAAATTTTAATGTTTATATAATCCTTATAATTTTAGAATCCATATTATGAGTTTCTTAGATATAATGTAAGAACAAATTCATTTTCAGTATTTCACTTTTACCAAATTTTAAAAGTGAACCCTTTTTAGATACTATATTTTAAACTTTTTGACTAAAAGGGGACATCAAAAATTTAAAATGAAACATCCCAAGCTTCCACGGTACGCTAGCGTGTGTTGTACGCAACACCGAGTTCTAACACACCGTAACCAATCAAACTAGTCGTTATGAATAGTAATACCTACCTTTTGAAATTATATATATTTTATATTTTAAAATGGACTTCATTTTTGGATTCGGAATATCGAATTTAGCCTAAGGTGAAATTTTGGTACATTTCGGATAACTTTCATATTTTGATGAATAGTGAAAATTACTAAATTTTAATTAAAAACAACTTTTTTAATCAAAATAATTAATAGTGATAAATTGTGAATTTGAGTGGTTTTAAAGTATATTTATAATATATTTTTACCATTTAATATAATGTTGGTCATTGGACATAATTTTACAATTAAACCGAACATAAACAAGTGTCAATCTTTTTATAGTTATTATCTCTTAAAAACACGCTTTTTGTTTTGACAGCGGGAATTAATTTTAAATTAATTTCTGCCACTTATGTGTTTTGAATTTAGGAAAATGGATTCCATATTTGGAATCAGGATGTTCAAATTGTGTAAATAGGTAACTTTTATTTTTAGACATTTTGAATAGTTACTGTGGTAAATATTTTATTTACCATGGTTAAAGGGTAAATCCGGTAAATAAGGGTTAAAAAAATAATATTATAATAATACAAAATTACCCTAAAACGTGTCATAACCATATTGGTGGACACATACCCGACCATGGGAATCCTTGCGTCAATTTGGGGACCCCTTGGAGCCACTTGTATGTGGTAGGGACACATTATATTAATAAAGTTAAAATAAAAATAAAAATGGCATAAGCTTACATCTTTTAGAAGAACAATTTTTACATAGGGTTATACATGTTGGATTTTCGATTATAAATATTCATTAGAAAGCTAAAAAGATTTCCTACATAAGGATATTTTATTTATAATTTTTAGACATTATATAATTTATTTTATTTATGACACAATTATGATGCAGTAATTACTAAAATTGTGGAAAATAAAAATAATTGATCTTATAAATACCCAAATAATTATAATATGAAACTTTTAATGAATTAAACTAATTTTCTATGATAATATGATATATTAGGATTGATTTAATTGACTTTGTTCGAAGTAATCAATCTGTTAGGAGTTTCACAAAAATCAACTATTGAATAGTGTCAAAATTGACATAAAAGAGTTCTTAAAACAAATATTATATTATTAATTGATATTAAATTCCTAAAAATCTAAGGTTCGGCCAAGAGACTTATATTATGATAGGTTCCTCATTAATGGACCACTTGGGGGTCGCTTGGATGTATATAGTAAGTTTATTAACCATATTATATAAAAATACAAAGAGACATTGTAAAAGTGAAACTAATTAACTTAGAGTTAATACTTAAAGATAAGGTTAATATAAGTACCCAAACCTGTCTAAATTCTATTGGATGAGTTGTTTTCGACCTATCCCCACCTCATCCTTTGAATAGTCAACTTTGGAGCCTTTGTAAACCGAATATGAATTTATTATAAATTAATATTTCTAACTTTTCCAAAGGTGCCCCTCACCCCTCTTATAAAAGGGCACTCCTCCTTCTCATTTCTTCACACCTTCAAAGCCTTTTGGTTCGGCCAAAATCTGCCCAAATACTCTCCCAACATCCCTCACTACAACCTAGAGGCCTTAGTTTGATCATAAAGCCAACCTAAGGAGCCCTTTTGATCAAATCAAAAGGAAGAACCCGAAGAAGAGGTAATGATTTCACCACCCTTTTCTAAGTTCATTTCTTCTTCCACTTCTTCTTCCTTTGTTCTTACCATTCTGAAATAATAACTCCAGTATCTCACATATACTGTGATGTTATTATAAATATGGTACAATCATATTCAGTATTCTATCCACCCTTTGAATAACATGTCACCATACGTGCGTACGTACGGCTTACCGTCTCCACGTCGTGGTGTAATTGTTATTCAATATAATATTATTTGGATGGGTATAATAATGATGTGTAACTCATGTAAATAATAAATATAACATGTTAATGATTCTGTATATATGATATACCATCCATTTATATATTATTTTAATATCAAAAGAATGATATTGTCGCTCGTGCGTACGTACGGACTACCGTCTCCACGAATGCGATGAGATTCATTCTCCATCGTATCCATTCAAGTATAATTATCATTTGATGATTTAAAAATGATGTTTAAGGACTGTATATCATTCTGGATATGAATAAAGATACAACAACCATGTCTTATGTAACAAAACATATAAAAGAAAATGAGTAAGTTAACTCCCGAAACGACGATAATTCTAAGATATTATTAACAAATCAATGTTAAAAGATCATATATGATATCATATTAATATATATGATTCTTGTATAATTTAATAACAACTATTTCACCATTATACAGGAGGTTAACCTACCCCAACCAAGGAAAAGTACAAGGTAAGGGTTATTTCACAATCTCTTCAATAACCGAGGTTGTTTATATGTAATAATCTACTGGGATCTCTTTATCATCCACATCCATGTTTCTTAAAAATGTATTTCAAAACATTTTTACTATTTACAAGAATATGGGTTAAAGTCATTTATACCCTTTTTTGACTTTTTATAAGAGGTTTATAAAGGAATCTTTCCGTCATTTTCAAAACAAGGTCCTTTTTAACCTTTTCGACAGAATTGAGGTAAGAATGTTTTTTTAACTTATACGGCGGGTGCGGTTATTTTACGCCGTTATAAAATCTTCAAAGCTTTCCTTACAAGCTTATAAGAATATTTTCAAAGAAAATGTTTTATTTTATATGGATCTTAAATGATTTCAAAATAAAAGAAGATATTTCTTTAAAAAGAATTTTGATTTCATCTATGTCAACATCCTTTGATGGATTTTAAGATTATTTGAAGTTGATACAAAACTTCTATATTGTATTGAAGTTTTTGTGATATGTTTGACTGTGGATGTGCTATTTTTATACCATTCATAGTTTATGGTGAAATTATTGACATTTCGTATGCTAGTTTTAATACGAATGTTTATGTTATGTTTAAACCTTTTCATATGGGAATGCATTGGACTTAATAAGTGACGGGTGGAGCCCGCTATAGCTCCTCGATGCATCGTTAGGTCTCATGAGACAAACTAGTGTCTTGGCACAAGGCCTTGACAAAATCTTATTTGTAGTCTTGGCACGAGGCCTTGGCTATGTGGTTATGATAGTCTGGCATTATGCATTCCAACATTATGAAAGTGGTTATTGATATTGCATGTGATTATTCGATTAGTAGAATATCCATGTGAACAAGTAAATGGCATTATTTCATTTTACTTTTGCCATACTATGTTGAAGTTCAATTTTAAAAGGCTTTTGTTTTAGTAATTCATTGCCTTAAATGTTTATGCTTATTTTGAATGTTCCGCTATATTGTTATCCTTACTGGGCATTTGAGCTCACCCCTTTTCTATGTTTTATTTTTCCCAGGTAGTGAAGAAGTAATTTATGAATGACTTGCAGGGATATTATGAGGGGTTAATAGTGTGGATATGAAGACTTTGTTGTAGTAGTAGTTTTTCACTTTGAAATGTAATGTAAAACTTTATGATTATATCTAGTGTTTCCAAGGCTACTAAACCAATCGGTCTTTCGGGATTTGATCTTTCTTGTGATCATGCCAATGTTATGTAATTATTGCACCGACTCTGGGAAGCTGGGGTCGGGGCGTTACACAAAAAAACCTACATTCGTTTATTGTATTTAATTTTTCCAAACAAATTTTTATCAACCTTATGATCCCCATGATATACTTAGTTAAAGTGTAAAACAAGTAAGGATGAGGGGATTACCTAAAACTCGGTCATGTTACAATCTCCAAAACCATTAGATTTTATGTCCCTATAAAGTCATGTGGAATTTCTAGATTATATAAAGATTTATGGCCACTTATCCTTCCTTAATGATTTTTTATCCCAATTCTAATGAGAAACTATCCCATTTATCTAACATACTCTATAAAGTACTACTACATAAAATAAAGAATATCACTTGAGGTTCGATGATCTCTGTTGGATTATCTATAACATAAACGTATATCTCTATTTAAAAATATTCTAAAATAATAACATTAGAAGAATCAGGATGATATTTCCTGAGCAACAATAAGTGGTAAAAATTGATAAATCCTACTAACAGAGATGGTAATTAAAATATATAATAAACCTTTCATAACTACTCAGTGAAATAAAATTGTCTAACATATCTCAAAGTCAACATTTCTGGATTTCCCATCCAATAGTGACCCAACCAAAGAGAAACATTCATTAAAACCCGGTTACCTAAGGAAAATTCTAATAGATTATTCCATTGATACACAACATATTTTAATTGAGAGTATGATGTAACTATATGCCATTTTATATACTGAAACCTCATTGAAGTATCATGTACCGGCCTCGGTCCAACCAGAGAAGCTTATCCTACACATACCTAACAAAGAGGTGGTCATCATGGATGACAATGTAATAATTAAAGTGGATACATTCCATTAAATTAATAATTTTTTTATTAATAGAAAATAAGTCCCATACAGTTATCCCATGATCCACTTAAATCCAAGACATATGTAAGAACCATTTCATCCATACTTTAAATAGCATTCTTCATCTGACAGAGTAATTGTGGATAGTAAGATATACTCATTATAACATTAGTCTGAATCACTAGTTGGAGACTCTTCAGTATCCTCAATAGATATATTTTATCCCATTATGATTCAATTATAGAAGGAACCCCATTTTCCACATAATTTCCTGCACATATAGAGTTTCCAAATCATTAACTTTAACAGTTTATTCCATTAGAATGAAATAAGATGGCATTATAAACTGATAAACATCCACAATTATTGAATTCCTCCCTTAGAGATTCTATTGTAATAAAAATAAAATCTACATGGATTGGTCATCAAATTTCTAATCTGGTACTATAAAATACTATAGACAACAAGATGGTTCTAGATTCTCATCCTTTATCTGTTGGCATTTGTAATTGTGGGACACATAAACAGAAATTTAATGCTTCATAACTAAAAACTATAATCTCTATATCATGTAACAATACATATTAATTGTTCCCAGATAAATGGAAAATGAATAAAATAAATCTATCAAACAAAACTGAGAACCTTAAAGTTACTGGGATGAGAAAACAATCCCCAAAACATTGAATATTATATAAATATATATACCAACTAGAAAATGATTCCCCCCATATTGGATATCAAGAAATCAAATAAACTCTTCATCCGATTATAGAATCTTAATAATATACTCAATATGATATAATGATAAATGAACACCATTCAGAACCATTCCTATAATATCCTCCAGTGTATCTAGTTGCAGCAAAGCATAAATCCATATATGCTTACACTCTTCCATTGAAACGTAATGATCTTGAAATGGAAGATTTTTTTATAACGACACATGATTTGTGGTAAATATGAAAATATAATATTTATATTCCACTATAGTAACATTATTTAGTATTGTGGTAAGAGAGTTTAACCACATAGAATGAATAATATGTGAATTACCGAACCCTTTCGAAAACGAAATTAAAATATTAAAACAAATGCAGGGGTTGAGGCTGGTGATAAAGTAGTGATTATAATGAATATTCGAGTGAAATTTTCTATGATTGAAGAAAAGTTGGAGTCTAGAATATTATAAAACATTGTGAGAATATTGAATGATGAATTGTAGGAAATCAGCTGGCTTTTTTTTATAATGATTTTCCTAAATAAAAGCATCTAAATTGAAATAGTTTATCCAATTTAAGGTGGATAACCAGATTTTTCATCTGGTCAAAATGTTAATGAGTGACATATATAGTTTATAAACTATTTATAACATTTAATCTCTTAGTGAAAATATAAGTTTTCCCTCGGATAAATTTTTAAGTTGAACATAGTGTTCCTCTCTCTATTGTGCTCAATTCACTTTTCTGTTAAATCCTTATATTTTCAGTTTTAAGTACTGGAAAATAATGATAATTTTATACTAACTCATGATGTCCTGTAACAAATGATTTTCTAGAGAGATAGAGAGAGACACAACTAGTAGCGAGAATACATGAACATGGTAAAAATATTAACAATCAATACATATTCCTCAAGTTGTAATTAACCAAAAATCCTGATCACATATGAGATATTATGATATTAAATTATAGAGATGATAATACTAAATTATTTGAAAAAAAAATAATAAATAGTTTTCCCTCTCATTTATTGATCTCCTAAATCTCCTAATATCCAGTCTCTATTTCCTACAACTAAATTATTAAAAATAGTGTCTGGTTTTCTGGTATGATTCCATACTATTGTATGTATTGCTATGTTCCTCCACCTGTTTCTATTCTTATGGAATTTAATTATATTTACTATCTAAATTCCTATAAATTCATACCCTAGTCTCATGGTAATATAACCTCAATCAACTCTTGGATTCTATGTGGCCAATTCAATGTTCCACTTTCTTCTCATTCGTGACCAAAGAAAAAACTACCTAAAAAATAATATTTTTCTTGAATCTCTATGTCGTGCAATGACCATGATCACACTCCCCGAATCATTCCATGTGTAATTTTCATGGGATAAAATCATATAGTGAGGTTATACTATTTTAATATATTTCATCATAGAAAATTTACTTACTCAACAATCAGAAAAATATCAAAATGTCATGAAATATATGATGACAAGGATCAATAATTTTTCACAAATTGTAATTTGTTCCTTCTATACTAAATTGATTGTAAATTTGTATGTAACAATCCTGACGCCAGAGAAATAGATAAAATGGACTGCATCACCATGGTTCGATCAGTTTAGTTCAATTGAAGAAGCTAAATAAAAACAATGTTCCCTTTATTACAACAATAATAAATCATAGAACATATCAAAATAAAAATATACTAGATCTTGTCCCTTATTCAATTATTTATTCTTCAAAAACTGGGGAAGGAATAAAATAGAAAAGGTGAGCTCAAATGGTCAGTAAGGGTTACATATAGAGGAATGATGAATAAATACTATGGTAATCACAAGAAATTATGAATCATCAATATATCATTCAAAGTAACTGAAAAATAGACTCCATTAATATACTGAGAATGAAAATGAATATACCAAATTTGTTATAGTTAAAATCGCCTATGTATTGAAAACTAAAATCAAATTGAAGATAAATGCTTAATTATTTGGTTTCATGTATTTGGTACATAAACCATCATACTATCAAGACAGTTGAAGTATATGCGAAGGAACCCATATTATTATTTGTGGAAACAATCACAAAGGGGTTTTCATCAAATGGTTGTCTCACGAGACCTGTTAAGGCATTGATGGGATATAATGGGACCCACCCATCACTTCATGACCAAATAATTCTTCTTGAATTGATTCAATTAATGAAAAATAAAGAGTCATCAAAATAAGAATATTGAGTATAAGATACATATTTATCAGTATTTCTCCATCCAATATAATAAACATTTATAAAAATATATTATGGTATAGATAATAATCATATAAGTTATACAATATAATAATTTTTTTTACTGTAATGAAATTTAAAATGAAAAATTATCTCTAAGTGGTACTAAATAACTCACATTAAAATAATTATTTGTACAATACCATGTAAGTCATAATGAAATTGAAATTGAGGCGAAGACCCTTACATTATGTCTGAATGTGATTTGTACTTAATCTTGAGGTCATGGATAATAAGATTAAATCCCTTAATTAATAAATTTATAAAATTAAATAAATTTATTATAGTAATTATAATTTTGTTAAGTTCATTTATAGACATTTTTATAAGTTATAAGATACAATTTTTTTCAATCAAGAGTGATTGTTTCCTTAGTTTTCTTAATTTTTTACTTGTATACATGTATTGAAAATAATTTAAAATGAGAATAGTTGTCTGCAATTGAAATTATAGGTCAATAATGAACATCTGTAAAATTAAATTTTTTATATTGTATGATGATGAATCATTGGATAAAATGTTAGTGATAATCGTTTAGATTATTTTGGAATTTTTTCAATCATCACCAATGATTTTTTTCTTGTGAACTAATATTAATATATATATATAAAAATATATATATATTGTTTCTAAAATCATAAATAGTATATTATACATATATAATAGTATATTTTAACCCAAAAATTGGTTTTATAACAATCAATGACTGTGGAACAGAAAATTGAGAATTTTTTGTCAAGAAAGTTGGTAAATTGACACCACATTGATGATGTTTTCACATTTATTGTAAAATGTTGAAGGGAATGGAGTTTGATGAGTGTTTTTCCCTTAACATAATAAAATTATATTATATATAAGATATTTGAGTAATAATGTTACTTTTTATTGAATAGATAGAAAATTAATATGGATAAAATAAATTAAATGAAATTGAAAGAGAACAAAAAATGATTTACATATTGAATTCCAACCACTTAAAAACTACTTAAATAAGAAGGATTTTGTTATTATTTTGAGACCAAGGGCTCCCAGATTTGGTGTAGTTGTTTGGGAAGGAAAGTGGTTAGAAATTTGGAAAGATACATGTGATATTTGGTTAATTAAAAGGGTTGGTTAGGGGAGGTATTTATAGTGGTGGAGAGAGTTGTTTTTTTATTATTCTAAATATTATTTTAATATTTTTGATTAGTACAATGAATACTGATGATTGTTCTAACTAAATAATGATTCTATTGCATCTTAATTTTAAAAAATATATGTTACATCTTCCATAAATAATTTGTGAATAAATAATTCTTATATTTTACTTTTACTTTGAATTACTGCATTCCACTATTCAACCAAAAATTCATCTATTTTAGAAAAATAACAAAAATTAACCATGATAATTTTTTATATGTAGAATTAAAATAAGAACCCCATTTTATAAAAATTATTTTCTAAATATATAAAAATTATTTTTTATTTAAAATCATTATCTAATTAAAAATATCAATTTTAAATCTATAACTGATTTTATAACAGTTTGAAAAATTAACCGAGGTCTCATAAAATTATCAAATAAACATAATTAAAAAAATATTAATTTAATATTATATTTTATGAAAATAAATTTTCATTCAAATTATTATATAAATTATAAAAGTTTAAAAAAACATGTATTTTTATAAAAATATCATCACTTAATAACCGATTTTCATAATTTGTAATTACATATACTATGATATAATTAAATAATATTTTAATTCATAAGGTTCTTAAATATTTATTTATACATTCATAGTTGAAGATACTGTTATATTATCCAAATTAATATTCCAACAAGACTTATTAAAACTCTTTGTTTCATGTAACTATTATATTGATATATATTCATTAATTTTATGAAAAGTCGCTCATTTCATTTATAGAGTTTGATTGGTGTTCTCTATATGATTTTATATGAATTATACTATATGGAATAATATTTTGTACAATTTTAAAATTCGAATGAATTGAATTTATTTAATATATATAAATAATAAAATGAGGGGGTGTTATAATCATTTCACCTATTGAAATTTATTCATAGAACTTTATATGAACATTTCCTTCTAAATAGATGAGGTTGGTTACTCTTCATAACATCCTCTGGTTCCCTTGTAATGTCTTTTCATTTTATGTTTACTAGATGGAACCATCACTAGTCGAGTCATCTGATATGTCAATATGTTCTCCCTTCTGTCAGAAATCAATATAGTCTCTTTATGATAAGACAAGTTAGGTTGCAGTTTCATTTCTTCATTTGTGAGTTATTGTAGTGGGTCTGTCAAGAGATTCTTCAAAAATGATATGTGTAACACATCATGAACTATAGAGATACAAGGAGGTATTTCTTATTGTATAACTACATTTATAATTTGTTCAATAATTTCAAATCATCTTTTGTACATGGGGATCAGATTACATTTCTTAGCGAACATTAAGATACACTTCCAGGGAGATACAATTACAAAGACATGATCTCCCTCATGAAAATAATAATCCCTCCTACTATTGTCCTCATTACCCTATATCATACAGAGATATACTTGGATATGTGCCTTATAAATCATTACCATTATCATTGTCTAATAAAAAATTTATGGGACTATAAGTTTCATATTACCAACCTCATCCTAACAAGTTGATGTATGATATCTATTTCCATATAATGATTTATATGTCACCATATGAAAACAATAATGTAAAAAAATATTGTTGTAAAAGACTACCAAAGGTAAATATTGATCCCATATACCATGAATATCATGTGATCATGATCTCAACATGGCATCAAATGTTTTAATAATCCATTCAGGATTTCCATCAGTTTATTAGTGGTATTTAGTACTCAAATGAACCTCATTATCTAATGTATTTTGAAGAGACTTCTACAATTTTTATGTAAAACAAGGGACTTGATCAATCAAAATTGATATAGGTTCACCATTAAGTCTCAATAAATCATTTATATAGATTATTCCCATGGAATCAAGAGGTATGTCTTCCCGTATATCAAGAAAAGGTTCTAATTTTATGATGATAAACTATAAAACATATTTCGTCCTTATTTTTGGGGTCATTGTTATTCCTATGAAAAATTCCATCATAATTTCATCCCACATCCACATTTTAATACGTTGAGATATCATGAATCCCCATGGTTGTTGTAACTCATAATCCACTCATTGAAAAACTAGACATCATGACACATTGTCAGTAATTTCCTATAGTATATTATCTCACAAAACATTTTCCTTTAGATCTATACACATTGTGGTACATCCATGGTGTATTTGGAAATTGGACCTTTGACCATCATCTAATAATAATAGTTTTAGAATTGATATTTATTGTACACATAATATATTTCCAAATATCAAGACTCTATCCTCACACACATTGTCTTCCAATCATCCGTCCTTAACAACTTTAATTTTCATTATAAAATTATAATCTTCAGATTGAGATATTTTTTATTCTCCAGTAAAGTTGGTTTATAAATAATTGGACAATGGAACGATGATTACCCTTCCTAAAAAATTCCCATATCATTTTAAATAATATCCAAAGATATACGATATTTATAAATCCTCATTTGGTTAATAATTCTCTAATATTTTGGGCTTAATGAAACTCCTACCTTATTTGTGGTCACTGAATGCTAATTAATTAATTTTTCAAAATCATTGTGTAAATATATACATCACCTTTCCATAACTTTGAGTTAATATTTTAATATGTATATTAAAATATTAAGGTCTGTTTATATCTCACATCATTCTACAAAGAGATAGTTTCTCCATATATTTGGAGTATATTTTGTAACTTCTATCTCAAGATCATGAGTTGGAGAATTTTTTTCATGAGTCTTCAACTACATTTGTACTTATGAAATAACATTATCATTTTAATAAAGACACAACCCATTATATTATTTTATTAATCAATTTATATCACAAACCTATCATTTTTTAATGGAAGAGTCAAAATTGGAGCAATGAGAAATCTTTTGAACAATTATTCAAAACATACTATTCATTATTCTTTTCTTTATGAACATAAACCATTTTGTGTGATATTTGTTAGCACTATTTCTATGTAGGAAAATTCAAATGAAAATGTATATAGTAACCTACAATACCATTAAAACAATGTACCTCGGTTATATTCACTAGGGAAATAAATTCATGTATTTATATTGTCTTTATAGGATCATATGAGATTCAATCCTTAGAGACAATTAAGACATATAAAGAAACATTTTGAAGCCATAATTCACATATACTAAAAATACCATATAATTATATTCATCTAAGAATCTTAATAACAATCATCAAATGATTCTCATGGTCCTCATATTTTTTTAAAACCAGTGTATCAACAATAAATACCACAATAAAGTTATAAGGTTATTAATTGAACAATATATTCATCATATCCATAATAATTTATGGTCAATTATTCATTAAAAATTTAATTATTGTAAAATAATAATTTCCATACATATTTCATAATTATTTCTCAGGAATATATTCTGTCCACAGATGTAATTCATGATATCAGAAATGAAGGTAAATCTTTGAAAATTATTGATATCTATGGATTTTATCAATAAATATAACCAATTAGAAGGAGGAGGTATTTCTTCATTATTGTAATTGAATTAATTTATTTATATTCAACTGTTAGTCTCAAGGATCCATCTTTCTTAATATCAAAAAGAATATGGGATCCCATAGAGAATCACATGGGTGAATAAGTCCCTTATTACTCAGATCCACTAATTGTTTCATAATTTCCACTAATTCCATAGATTTCATTCTGTATAAAATCATTTATATTGTTCATGAATTAGGGATTACATGAATTAAAAATTTGACTTCACACTCTAGAGTGTTCCCATGTAATTATTGATTAAATACATTAATGTACACAACTATAATTGGTACATCTTTAACTTGAATAATAATTTTCCCATTCATAAATGATTCTTAATCTTACTAACAAATTCATTCGTTTGGTGGAGATACCTGGGGTGTATCTATATAAGAATTATAAGTTTAAATTACAACTATAATTATTAGGGATTATACATCTTCTTCAAATATTGTAATTTTATTTTTCTTGTAATAAATTCTCATGTCATATTGTGAAATCCAATCTATACTGAGGATTATTTCCAAGTCAACAATTGGTATGTTGATATGGTCAGAAACTAAATCATGTTTATTTTTCATAGTGGACTGACCGACATATTTTTGTTTCAATGATATTACCCGTAGTGTTTTGAATAATAACAACATTAATAAATCAAAAGGATAATGTATACATTTATTATTCAATAGGGTATATATAAAAGTTACAGATGACCCTAAATAAAACAATTCATTTTATAATTTTAAATTTATGATTAATGTACATTCCATAACACCATTGGGAAATTCTACATTATTTACTGTGATTTAATAAGCATGGCCATATCCACTTGGCCAATATTGTGGTAGATTCCCCTGATATCTGGGACCTTGATTTGAATAATTACCCATTTTGTTACTATTGAAGCATTGAACATTATTTATTTTCATCTCCCTTTTCACTCATTACCTCAATAACACTTTTCTCAGCACTTATAGTAAACTCTTATACCATTCAACAATTTTTCAATATGATTCTTTTGGAAATTTCCAATAATATAAATTTCATATTTCCCTAATTTATACTTAATGATTCACCATTTACATTGTTATAACAATCTATATTCTTATCTTGATTTATAATGAAAATATATGATCTATAAAATAAATACTATGTTTTATGGATCATAATATTATTTCATCATAAGAATAAAATGTATGAGAAGCTAGTGACCTTTGGAGACATAGTTTAAGACCATCAACAAAATTACCATTATTGTATTATGAATCATATATTAAATATATAGAATACATAGATTTTATTTTTATTGTAGAATCATACTCTGTATTAATCTCTTATTCTATTTGTCTAAATGACAGTAATTTTATGTTCATTTTAGTTCTCTTATCATAATGATTGTATTTTTTTGAAGGAAACTGTCATTAAAAGTTCTCTATTAATTGTAATATGTATCATATTCATCATATTTATTTTGGATCATATACAAACTTTCACCAGCATCTCCCTCTAGGAAATATACTTCCAGTAATAACTTTTCGATCTCATTGCACCCCAATGCTAGAAATATCTTTTCGAGGGACATGGTCGACTACTGAGTTACCACAAGATTAGTAGTTCCACTAAAATATCTAGGCATAATCATAATGAAATGATCCAAAATAGGTATATCATGGTTATTCATCATAACATTACAATGGTATCCTAATATGGTCCTGATCTTCTCATCTCCAAAACTAATATTGTTGACCGCTTCAGTGGGAAAATCCCTAATAATCCATGGGTATAGATACCATTGCTTCCATTAGTAATCAGTAATAGTAAATGGAATACACAAAATTATGTTATGTATAAGGATGCATAAATTTTAAGTAGAAAAATACATAACATAAATTGAGAATTTATTCATATCTATTTTCATAATTATAAAAAAAATCCACGAATGAAAAATTTACCTTTATGTATTTCATAATATTTTATAAAGAGAATGTGAATTATCATAATCATATCACCCATTAGTTTCATCCAGGTGCATATTAGGGCCTATTTCCATGTACCGGTTTACCCTAAGTCAGGCTTCGGACACACTTCCAGATTATTCCCCCAAGGTACATCTGTTCCCAAACAACATCCACTTATAGTATCAAAATACAAATATATTTACATTATAAAACAATTACTATATAATTAATATAATTTGAGGATGTTATACTATACATGCCTCAAATTTATATCATAGGGTTATGTTCACATATTATATCGTCTATATCTTTATAAGGATTATACGAAACATTTATAAATACCAATTATAAAAACCACGACTCTAGTACCCCAGAGATTATGCTAATTTATTATAATGGAATAGATATAGGTGATCCCATTACCAATGATATATTAGTTAAATATTCATTTAGAAATTATATACATACATGGATAACTTTTTATGTTTTAATTTAGTTATAGTACATATCAAAATAAAATAAAATGCATCTTGTCACTCATTCACAGGTTTATTGATCACAACCTGGGGAAGGTAATTAAATGAAATGGTGAGATCAAACACTCAGTAAGGGGAAAATATGGAGGAATAATGAATTAATAACATTTAAATCATAAGAAATAAGTTACAATCAATATGGCTGGTTGAGTAACTGAAAACACACGCTATTAATATACTAAGAATGAAAATGCATCCATAGAATTTTTTTATACTAAAAATCCACTAGATAATTATAACTGAAAGATGAATAATGAAAAATTATTATTTATTTCACGTTATAAATATGGATTATGACCCATCATAACATGAATTATGTTTAAGTGTATAGGTATATATACATATTATTATACTTTGAAACAAACATGTTGTGTTTGTAAACATTGATTATGTTTCATGAGACATGTTGATATATTGACGGGAAGTAATTTCCCTCACAAAACACTGAAACCCCAAACCATTCTTCAATAATTGGTTTAATTCATGAACTATATGAATTTTACAAACATCTTTATTGATTAGTTGGTATATATTTATCCATATTTAACCGTTTAATGTAAGTGGTGTTTGTAAAATTGATACACGGTTTAGACAACAATCATATCCATTTTAGAAAACAACCAGAAATTTTTTTAGGAATATAATATAAATTAAAAAATTATCTTAAATGGTCAGTTGATAAACCAAATTTAAATGTTTATGTGTAAAATAATACGTAATTTTAAAAGAAATTAAAATTGAAATGATGACTCTTACCTTTTGTTTTAATATGTTCTAAAAACATTCGTAATACCACAGATAAGTAGATTAAATCCATTAATTAAATATTTAAAAATATTTTATTCATTTATTTTATTTATTATAATCTTATTAGGGTCAATTATTTCTATTTTTATTAGTTATAAGACACAATTTTATCAATCTAGAACATTTGTTTAATTGGATTTCCAGATCGTTCAATGTGAATACATGTATGGAAAATCCTGTAAAATGAGAATATTTGTCACGATTGAAATATTATTTTATTAATTAACATAAATAATATTAAATTCAAATATTTCTTTTAGATATATTTTATGTGGATGAATTATTAGATAAACCATTAGTTATAATTATTTGGATTAATTTAACATATTTATATCATCCCAAAATGGTTTTTATTTGTTGAATTAATATTATATATGTATACTGGTTAAAAAATTTAAAATTAGTTTTAATAATTATATTATAGTGTGTTTTTTCAAAAAAATGGCTTTATGACTATTCATCCTTGTGGTATCTAAAAATGAAATCTTGTCAATCAAAAACATGGTAAACTGATACCTTGTGGTTGATGTTTTATTTTTTAGAAAAAAAAGGAAAGAAAGGGGGTTTGATAATAGATATTAGATTATAATAAAAAAATCATAGTACATACAAGTTATTTGAGATATAATGTTACTTTTTAAAAAATGGGTATGAATGGGATCATAATAAAAAAATAAATGAAATTGAAAGAGAACCAAAAAAGGATTTTCTTATTGAATTACTCTCTCTATGAACCTCCTTAAGAAAGATCATTTTTGGTATTATGTTTAGACTATGCAGTCGTATATATGGGGGAGTGATTTGGGAATATAATTTGGTAGAAATTGGATATTATTCAATTCATTTGAGTTTTGGGGATGCGTGGTGGTGATGGGTGTATTTAATGTTGAGGACTGGGGTGTGATTTGATTATTTTTAAAATTATTTTATTATATTGGTTCAAGAAAATTAATAGTGATGATTATTGGGACTTTTTATATTATGTAGTTCATTAGATTTCCAATTATTAGTGAGTAAATCATATATAAAACATCCATGAATCAATAATTAATGTATTTAGCTTATAATTTAAATTACTATATTTCATTATTCACTAAAAAATAAAGCATCTTAAAAAAACCAATAATTCACCCTCACCATTTTTTGATGTGTTTAATTACAAGAAGAAAATTATTTATATGCAAATAATTTGTTATATATGATACAATTATTTTATAATAATAATCATCAATAATAAAAAATTCCTATTTTAAAATTTTATAAGCTTTTATAACTCTTTGAAAATTTTAATATGGTCCCAGAAAACTATCTTTTATCCATGATAAATAAAAATTAATTTATGATAAATAATTTTGAAGTTAATTTTCTATTAAATTTTTATATTAATAATAAAATGATAAAGAAATATGTACGTTTTTTAAAAATAACAACACTTTGTGCATTCAATTTTTGTTAATTATCATGAAGTTTTTATGTTATTTTTCATGTTTATATCATTTTAATGTTTCTTCATAAATTGGTTTTATTGGAATTTATAATGAAAATTAATTTTATCTTAAAATATTTCGTGAAATTGGGGGTTTTTCATATAAATATTTTATTGGTTCATATGGGGGTGTCCTATAAATACATTGTTGATTTTATTTATTTTTATTAGTATTGGAAATTATTTTGATAATGTTTATTATTATTTTTTTGTTTCTATGAAAGTTTGTTTAAATTTTGTTTGGGAAGCAAATGGGCTTAAACTGCCGTGTTTGTGTGAAAATGGTGGTTTTTAAAGAATATAACATCTTGGTTCACATGGGGATTCACCATAACTGAATTTTTTGTTTTATTAAAGGGTATTAGAATTATTTTTTGTTTTTTTACTTACATGTGTGCACATAGTGTGCAAATTGGATATTTCAAACTATTTTGGGTGCAAATCAATGTGAGATTTTGAGAGGTTTTTTTTAAAAAATCTAAGTGTTTTGTTCCATGTTTTAAGTGGTATAAATTGTTATATCTACTGTATTGGTTGTGTTTGACTAGTAATTGTGTTTCATATTAAAATTTATTTATGATTAATGTTGAAATTTATTGATCAAAAAATGGGGATCCCGGGTACCTAGGTGGGGCAGATTTGTACTAGTACGACTAGTGGACTAGATGGGTTTTGTCCTTGTTTCACATAGAATTTGGATAACGACAACTCTATGTAAACTAGGTGGACTATTATTGGGGACCAATATGGTTTGGGTATGTTCCCTACTAGTGTCTTGTGCATGAGAACATATTTTTCTATGGTTACTTTACACCGAGTTATGAGGTACATAGGGCCCAAGACAACATAGTGCCTAGGGGTGTTCCCAATTTTGATTATCATAGGATTTGTAGTATTTACCCATGTCTTAGGGTGTGTATGGATGTAAATTATAGTATCATACATTTCTATTTAAATGTGTGAAAATTCTGAAAATTTTGTATCGAAAACTATTTTCAAATGAAAGTTTCAATTCTTTGAATTTTCACACTGCTCTTCCTTGCCTATTAAAACTGCTTGCTATTTCACATTGTATTTCATGATATTTTGAATAATTTGGGTGGAATAATATTGGGATTAGGCTCACAACCTACTTAAACCCCTTGGGTGTATGTAGACTTGGTTATGTTTGACTTAGGTAAAGGAAGGTCTAAGTGTGATGGCAGTTCAGGGTGTGAGTTCCCATCCTTGGTGCAGAGTTATGGAGACAGATTGTGGGTGATTACCCCTTGTCATGTGGAGTCCTTGGGGCGGTCTTGATGCTATAATTATTTGGATATGGACCTCTTTTATTGTCTTTAAATCAATTTATTTAGTTATGGTTTTTGGTTAAGACTTGTGTGGCTAGAAAATTTCTTATTTATATTATGGATTGTTTTACTGTGTTATGATTTCATACTCGGGTATGTCATTCCCAACCCTAAATTAATGATTCCATGGAACTTGTGGTAGCCCATGGAGATAGGGAACGCTCTTCAAGCCTTATCACGGTCTAGGATTGGTATTGATATTGGTGGAAAACAGATTCGGTTCGTGACAACCCATGAGAAAATATTCAAGCAGTACTACCATTATCTTATCATTACACCCCAATGATAGAAATAAATTTTTTTGGGAGTTGATCCACATATTATCTACCACTATATTTGTAATCCCACTAAAATTTGGTGTACTCAACCTTCTGAAATGATCCAACATTAGTTTTGAATTGTTATTCTTCATTACCTATGTATGTTTTCCTTATATGATAATGATCTTCTAATCTCTAACACTATATATCTTCACTTTCTTATTAGGGTAATCCAATCATTTTCGGGGGATATTGATTCATTTCCAATTATTAGGATCCATTTATAAACACTCTATTTCTATAAATTATTTATTAACTGTTATTTTCTATTTCGAACTACATTAACACTTAACCAAAATTGAATATTTATACACTGCTACTGTCATATTCATAAACATGGTTTCTTGGTTGAAATATATTATTTAAAATATTTCATAATGATTTATAAATAGACTATTAATAACACTATGAATATACCCTTGGATTATCAAATGTGGTGTTTATTAAGGTCTTTTTTCATGTACTCGATTAACCTGAGTCAGGCCGAGGACAAATTATTAAATTCATTACCCATGGCTACATTTGTGATAGAACCAATTCCACGGGTCATATCTAATTAGGGATATATATTCAAGATAAAAAAAATAATCAATATGTACAAAAAAATATTTCTATTCTATGTCTATCCTTAAATTCTGACTAATGATTATGTTCTCTAAACAATGTTTTCTAAATCTACTTCCAAAATTTTCTAATAAAATTTCTCTGATGTGTCCTATAACATCCTTTTCCCCAGTATCCAAAATTCAGTGGTTGTTTTATTAAAATAGAATAAATAAAGATGATATCATGAAATAGATAGATTAGTTTAACAGTATTGAAGAGAATAGATTCATAAATTTTTCCTTAATTAAATTGATAATTAAACAAATTACATAACAACAAAACAAATGTGATTCTTATCACTTGTTCAAGGATTTCTCCTTCAAAACATATGGAAGGAAAAAATAAATGGTGGTTTAAAACACTCTATAAGGGTTCTAAATGGTGGAATCAGGAATAAATAATTAGTGAATCATAATCAATTATGCCTAATTAATATGGAATGGTATGTAACTAAAACTAACCCTCCATTAATATTCTGAGAATTAAAATACATCCATATATTTTTTCATAATGAAAATCATCCAGATAACGATAATTGGAAGATAAATGAATAAAAATTATGAAATATTGGACTACATGTATCTGGAACATAAAAATCATATATTCAAGATTTATTATATCAATGGTTATAGACCAATATGATTCAACCTGGAAACAAACGCGATGGGTTTGTCACCAACTGTTTGGTCTCATGAGACATGGCGATGCATCAAGGGGAAATAACAAGACCCACTCATCACATCATTTAGAAAGAAGTCTAAATAAATAGATTCAATTAATGAACAATAAGACATATTTTAAATTTATGTGTTGTGTTGGGGATATGGAATTTTCAATATTTCACCATTTAATGTAAACGCCATATAGAAAAATGGTACCCTGTTCAGAAAATAATAATATCCATGTTGTAAGAAAACATGAATACGTAATAAGAATATAAATTCAAATGAATCATTATCTCAGTGGGGTGTTAGATAATCCACATCAAAATAATTATGTTCAGAATACCATGAATATGTGAATCAAATTGAAATTGAGATTATGTCCATTACCTTATGTTGGGATGTGTTTAACACTAGATCATAATTTCCTAGAAAATCATACTAAATCCATTAATTAAATAATTCAGAACTTTTTATACATGTATTTAATTTATTATAATATTATTAAGTTCATTTATGGTCTTTTATATTAGTTATATGATACAATATCATCAATCAGGATCATTTGTTTCTATGGTTTTCAATATCAGTTTACTTGTATTAATGTTTAAAAAATCACGTAAAATGAGAATAGTTGTCCAGAATCAAAATTATATTTTATTAATTATCATATATAATATTCAACCATAATACATTTCATTTCTTAATATGTAATTTGAATGAATAACTATATAAAATGTTAGTGATATTTATTTAGATTATTTTGGAATTTCTTTGATCATCACAAAATAGTTTTGACTTATTACTTAATATTACATATATAGTTTAAATAAAATTAAATAAAATTAAATACATATTTCATAGTCTCGATTAACCCTAAAAATGTTTCTATGAAATTCCATGATTATGGAATTGAAAAATAAAATCTCATCTAACACAAGGGACGTAAATCTCCACCAAATGGATGATGTTTTCATTTTATGAATAAAAAGAGGAAGAGAAGGCGTTTGATAAAAGATTTTCCATTAACATAATAACATTAAATTAAATATAAGATAATATAGTTATAATATTAATTTTTATATAATATGTAATAGTTTAATAAGTTAAAAAAATATTGTAGAAATCGAAAGGGAACGAAAAAGGATATACTTAGTGAATTCTCTTATTGAGAAATTCATTAAGGAAATTGATTTAGGTGTATTGATGAGACCAAGGCATCCATTACCTGGAAGAATGGTTTCTGAATAATATTTCACATAAAATGAAAATGACACACGTCATTGGTGGTGTTAGTATAATGTATGGGGAGGTAGGTTTTTATAGTGAATGAGAGGGGTGTTTTTTGATTATTCTAACTATGAATTTATTTTTTTAGCTGATGACATGAAATGATAATGATATTTGTGAAAGAATACAGTAACTACATGATTTTATTTCATGTAAATGGTTATTAATTAAAAAATACATCATTTATGACTCAATATTTATTATATTTCTATTATACAATAATTTATCATATTTAAATATTACCAAAAAATTTAAAAAAATTAGAAAAATTCAAAAAACCCACCTTAACCATTTATCAATGGGTATAATTCAAAAATTGATCCAATATTTTGATAATAAAATCTATAGAAGGAAAATTAAATTTGTAATTAAAATTATCATTTAGAAGGACAAATTTAAAATTAAATGTGATTTTATAACAATTTCATAAATTAACTAATATCTCATAAAATCATCATGTAATCATAAGAATTTTTTTGAATATATCAAATGAAAATTATTTTTAAAAATCATTATATTAATTTTATAATTGAAAATACACATGTTTGTTTTGAAAAAATACCAACAGCTAAATTTTTATTTTAAAAATATTAATTTACTTATTCTGTGATATAATTATGTCATATTTTCATTTTAAAGATGCCTAAAATATTAATTAATAATTCATAGTTATGGTCAGTATTCTATAGGAAGAATTACTTTATCTTGTGGTGAAATTATGATTCTAAAGTTCATGTTACTATTTCATTGGTATATGTTCCTTAATTTCTCGAAAACGCATTTTATTTCATCAAATCATCATTTATATAGTTTTTTTTGCATTTTCTATGTTATTTTGAATGATTTATACAATATGAAATAATTGTGTGGTCAATGTATGCTATTTTTTTTATTTAACATGATACATATCATAAAATATTGGGGCATTATATTCATCCCTCTAATAAAAAATTTATTCCTAAATTTACTTATGAAACGTTAATTACAATTAGATAGGGGTGGTTATTCATCATAAAATATATAAGTTCCAGCAATACATCCTCAATTTTATGGTTTATATATGAAATCATTACCAGATGATTGATCCAAATTCTCAATACATTTTCTCCTATGTCAATAATATCAAGACAATCTTCATAGTAATCTAAATCGTGTTCCAATATTATTTCTTCGTAGGTGAGTAAATGCTTTTGGATTGTCATGTACATCATAAGAAATAATATATGAAAGATATTGTGAACATTAGAGAGACTTGGTGGCATTTCTAATATATAAGCTACAAATCCAATTCATTATAGAATATTTAATTGTTCTATGTACCGAGGACACAATTTCCCTTCCTTATAGAACCATCAGACACCCTTCCGTTGAGGTAATTTCAAAAAGATATGATATCCACATAAAATAACAAATTTGTTCTTCTATTATCATCATAACAATATTTCCTTCATTGATCCACATGGATGTGAGCTAGAATAGTCCTTACCATATTCATTTTATCATCAATAAGTTCTAGTACAATATTTTTCCCCTTATTAGCCTCATCCAATCATGTGTGAGTACGAAATATCATTAAATATAATGCCAGATATGGATCGATTTTTATGCCGGATTGGAAACTATTATTTTTTGAAAACACTATCATAGGTAAAAACTGATCCCACATACAATAAAATTCATGTGATAAATACCTCAAAAATTAAAAAAATGTATGAATTGTACTTTTATACTATCCATCTATTTTTTGGTGAAATGAAGTACTCAAATGATGCTAAGTATTTAGAGCCATTTGAATACACTTCCAAATTTTTCATGTAAACTGAGGATCTCGATCATACTCAATAGATAGTGGTGAACCATGAAAACTTAAAATATCATCAATATATAGTCTTTCGAAGGGATCAAAAGGTAAATATTCTCTTATAGAATGAAAATGTTCCAATTTTGTAAGACGATCTACAATAACCCATATTTCATCATCCGTTATAGTTGTTCTTGGTAATACTATGACAAAGTACTTCATAATTTCATACAAAATAAACATATTAATAGTTAGAGTATGGGTGACTCCTCTCGGATGTTGTATCTTATCCTTCACGTGTTGAAAAAAGACAACAAGAAAAATAATCAGTAATTTATAGCTTCATATTATCCCACAAAAAATATTCCTTCATATCATTATAAATAATGGTATTACAAGGGACTATAGTGAAATTTGAGCTATAAGAATCACCTAATAGTTCCCTTTCTAGCTCTGTTATATATTGGACACATATCCTCCTTCCAAACATCATAACTCTATCCTCATGCACAATATCATCCAATGTTCCAGCCTTAATGGCATTTATTTTATTCTAATAATTCTATCAACCATATTGAGAGATATTTAAATTTTCAAGTAATAAATTTTTAACAATTATTTGAAATAGTAATGATATTTCCCTTACTCAATAATTCCATTAACCATCATTACAAAATCAATGAATATAGAATTTATAAGACCACTCTCTTAATCATTTTAAAATCATTAGTTATGTTATTAATTTAGATTGATTAACATTGAGGACATTTTCATTTTTATATCTTCAGTGAATTAGGCCATATGTAAAGCATAAAGACTCAAATATTACAATGTAGCCACTTCTACTAACTTTCAATTTATTAAAAAACAAGAATATTCAAAAATATACATGGTTTTGTTTCATATTTAATAATATACTTTATTTAATTATCTCATACATATCTGTATTATACCTTAAATCTGGTGAAAAATATTTATTAGTTGGGATGTGCACAAAATGTTTAGTAATTGACATAATTAAAGTAAATTATTATCCTTAAGAAACCATGTAAATAATGAATAATTTTATCATGATTCAATACCTTCCATATAAAATAAGTAGGAACTAAACGTCACTAAATATAATATCATTTATTTCCACATTTCTAATAAATATTATACAACAAAACCCATATAATGAACATATAACATATAAAGGATAATTTGGACGTTATCTGTTTACTTTTATACATGTATGGAAAATCTAATAATATAAGAAAAGATTTTTAGAATTAAAATAATATGTTATTAATGATAATACATAATACTTAATTTCTATATATTTCTTTGGGTTATATAGTATGATGATGAATTATTACATATTACATTACTGCTAATTGCCTATATTTATTTTTGTGTTTTATCTATTATCAAAAACTAGTTTTGTTTTATGATTTAATAATATATATTGGTTATATATTAACAAAAAAGTCTTAAAACATATATTATATATTTTTTAATCCTAAAAATGTTATTATGTTCGTCATTGAAGTTGGAATTGGAAATTGAAAACTCATCATTCACAAAGGTGGTAAATATGGACCTAATGGATGATGTTTTCATTTTTATAAACAAAATAAGATATTGTGTGATATGATGAATTATAAACAAAAAAATAATTCATGTATATAAATTTTAGTGGAGTTTAAATTTTAATTTCGATAGAAGTGGTAATAATAGAATAGTGCTTAAATAAAGTAAAATAAATGAATGAGAATGAAAAGGGATTAACCTATTGAATTTAACTCCTTTAGAACATCAATAAAAAATTATGTTGGTCAATTGTTGATACTAATGGATATTATAAGTATGGAGATGTTATTGAAGAGGATTAGTCATAAAATTGTTTGAGTGGGGAAAGGGGTGGGGAGGTTTGTTATTTATTATGGAGGAGAGAGGTGGTTTCTTATTATTTAAAATATTATTTTATTATGTTTCCTCATGAAAAAATAGTGATGATTATTGTTACAAAATATAGTAAATAGTTGATGTAATTTTGAACCACAAATTCTTATATAAGACACACATCATCAATGAATAAATAATTCATTTATTTATCTTATACTGTAAATAACCATATTTAACTGTTTGAATAAAAAACACTTATTTTAAAAAAATCCCCAAAATTAATCCTAAACATATATAATTGTGTATATTATAAAACTGACCTCCATTTTATGAAAATAATTTTCTAAATATGATAAATTTAATTTTAAATAAAATCATCATTTAGTTAAAAATTACTGCATTTTAAATTATTACATGTATTATAACACATTAAAAATTATCTAAGGACTTATAAAATTAACTCCTAATATAATAAAATAATATTAATTTATGATATGGTTTTATGAAAATAACTTTTTTAAAATCATTATATTAATTATAAAATTATAAATATACATGTATGTTTTATAAAATTTCCAAAACATTATTTATCATATTCAAAAAATTTATATACTTATACCATGATATAATAATATCATATTATAATTTACTAGATGAAAAAAATTTATTTATACATTCATAGATTATGTTACTATTCAACTAGCCAAATTACCATTCCTAAGGGTCGCATTACAATTATAATTGTCAAATTACTATTTTAATGATATATGTTACTTACTTTCATGAAAAGCAACTTTTTTAATTCATACCTCATTTATATAGTTTCTTTTGTAATAAAAATATAATTTTTAAAGATTTATAATATATTAAATAATTTCGTGTGCAATGTGTGTTATTGAATGAATTGTATTTAATTAACAGGAAATATATTGTAAAATCATTGGGTGTTATTATATATATAAATGTAAATATTACATAATTATAATATACTAAATAGATAAATAAACATGTATATGTATTTTATTTAATGTTTTACAATAATTAAAACTAATGACATAATAATGTTTTCAATAGTAATTAGAACATAAATAAAAATGTAATTACAAATATATATATATATATACTTAGTAATATACATGTATATATAAACATAGTCCTTTTATTATTATCAAGAATATTATATATATATATATATTAATTAATATATTTATTTATTTTTATATTCAATTATATATTCAATAAATTTTATTTTTTCTTATTATAATTTTCAATCCACCTTCGGCACTGGTGTCTTCCAAATGTTGGGGGGGTGGGAGCTTTGTTGTCACATCTGTAGGTGTCAACATCATCAAAACATTCGAGCATGGTCTCATCTTAAGGTTG
Source organism: Viscum album (assembly GCA_963277665.1). NCBI lineage: Eukaryota > Viridiplantae > Streptophyta > Magnoliopsida > Santalales > Viscaceae > Viscum > Viscum album. Next base: position 901,508,239 of record OY728122.1, on the reverse strand, counting down.
GCATGGTCTCGTCTACATAGTTCATGGAATGCACAAGCATTATCTAGATTATTTTTTTATACACGTATTAATTTCAATATAAATAATTGTGTAATATGTTTTATAAAATGAATTCTATATATGTGTATAAACCTAGATATAAATTTCAAGAAATGTAATGTTGTTGTGAGATAATATATAATGAATGTTTTAATTTATCATGTGACTAAAAAATATTAATATATGTGAGTGTAAATATGAAATTTTGATTAATATAAATTTATACAGTTAATTTCATCATTGATTATTATTAGTGTCGATAAGACCGATAAAAGTGTATTAACCACTCATGTTTTGTTTTGTTATTTAATTTAAATAATATATTTTTATTGAAAAAATTTAATTTATTTCATATTAATTTTGGTACAGGTTGAAATTAAATGAATTTTAATCAATATATAGGGGATATTATCTGAAACATAATTTTTTTATTTTGAGGTAGATATTATAGTGTAGTTAGGTACATGGATACTTTTTAGTAGGGTGGTTTTTTATTTTTTAACTATGTAAGTTATGGTGAATGAAATATAATGTTGGGAGTAATTATTAATCATCATGAGTATTTTTCACCATGAGAACCATCATATTTTTTCTACAAATATTGGGTTTTAGGTTTTTAAAACTTCAATCACCCACTATAAATTTATATTTCTACATTAAACCATCGGTAGTTAATTTTATATTTGGTTCAATTTATTTTATTTTATTATGATATGGTAATATTAATGAATCATGTTAATTTTCATTAAATAATTATTCCACTGTTTTAAAAAAAAAATTAAAATTTGGTTTTAATAATCCCTGTTAAATATACTCATTTTGTTTTTATCATTAAATATTCCTACTATTGAGCTACAAACAGCAAACATGTCAATGAATCTATACCCCTTCACAATTATATGAGTATTTCCTATATTATTTATTTGTTTTATTAAGGAATATAATTGAATCACATAAAACCTAATTGGATTACTATGAGGAATCAAACCTAGATACCCTCTAAAATTGGTACCTAGTCTAAATGTGCACATACCCAAATGAAATTATTGAACCATTGGATGGAATCTAGAAAATACAAAACAATAATTAAAAGAAGGAGTGATTTATACCATCATGAACAAACAAAATAAAATATATATAATAGTAATGAAGGATACTATTGAAGAAAACAAGAATACAAATATTTCACAACAAAAAGAGAAAAAAATAAGAGATACAACTGAAATGATAGCACAATAATATCCTAGTTACAAACACAATTGCAATGAATGAGAAAAATATAAAAAAGACCAAAATTATCCAAATTATAGTGTGGGAAAATGACTACTATCTCACCATACTACTATCTAATCTCTGCAAGAATAAACCCTCACTACCTCACTATGACTCCATTTATTTCCCTACACCATAAGATATAATATGATTTATCCACCGCCGAAGGGGTGAACATTGTGTGAGCTAGCTGGATCATTATGGTATGATGTGGGTTTTTATTGGATGTCTGTGAACATTAATCTAATCATAATGAATCCACTATATATACTAACACTGGGTTCTTCCATGCTTATGTGTCACCTCCTCAAGCTTCCACATCCCCCATTTCAATATTTCCATTCAGGTTATACCCTCATACCATCACGTACCTCCTCCAAACCTTATCCCACTTCGCCCATGAGTTGGATTTCACCGCTCCATCGAACCCTCCTTCTCCTCCAACGATTAGGGTTTTATCGCACCACATTTCCTGACATCACCTCGCGCATACCATCGCCGACCTCGACAGGCTCATCAGAATCTCGATTCTCCTCTCTAACCGTGATTCGGTCTTCTGATCCTCTGAATATAGATCCTCTACTCGCGACTTCTCCAAAACCGGAGACTCCTCCAATGGCTCTTGCACATTCGGGTCCTCCGCTCCACCTACGGTTCCCTTTCCCTATAGTTCGCAGTGAGTAACCCCGGGTAAAATCATTACCCTGATGGCCAAAGGAGGTCCTTCTAACCGCTCTTTCATTCCGTTCTATTCACATATTTCATTCGATTTCCCGATGTATAAACATTGATTTCTTTTCTATTCATTTACTTCACAAAATTTTTTCATTATATACTTCATCTATCTTTTCATTAAACCCTTGCAGAAGGCCCCATATATTCCAGGTAAAAACGATTCCATGAGAAGTTCTACTCAACAGATTTTCTTCTCATTCATTCAAATTATGTTATTCTTCTTAATTTTGAAAGTAAATTTGTTACATTTTTATATTTGATCTTGTTTTTTATGAAATATTCATTCTGTTTACAAATATATATTCTCTACTTTTAAATATAAGCTACATGGAATAATAAATCTGTTTTCAAATTTCATCTTCATTTACTAAATACATTCCATATGAATTGTATTTGAATGTATGCAAAATATATATTTTCAATATTTTTTTATATCATGATCTTTTGTTTTCCAATCAATTTCCTTCATTTTTTGTTTTTAATATCATAGTTGTATGTTTTTTTAATTAGATAAATAGTTAATTATTATTACTAATTTTTTTACATCTCTAATTAATCATAGTTATTGTGTATTATGAATTGAATTATATTTGTTGACTGATATTGATTTGATTAATTTTTTGTGATGATTTTTGTATTTTATTAAATGGGATGTTTAAATTTTAAAAAAATATTCTCCTTTTAGAATCATTATTACTCAATAGATAGGGTTAGAGAAATTTTTAGTGCTAAAATAAATGGAAGGGAATTTATAGTTTCTACTATAGGATGATGTGGTTAGTGGTGGTTCTAATGTAGCCACATTGGCCTGCATCTTACTAGCAAGGGGGAACATCTATTCTTGGTAATGAGAATTTGTGTGCACTTAAATTCTCAGTTTTCGGTTCTAATTAGAGTGACATTAATATATTATTTTGTTTCAATATACTACACCAAGAAGGTTGGTGTTCTCATGCAATTTTTTTTAGAGTCATATCACTCTAACAAAAATAAGATACACAAGATAAATAATGGGAAGAATCATTAGGACTTGATTGTTTCCACTTGAAGTAGGCATAGAAGTGTCTCGATAGCAGACCGAGTGATGTGATTGAGAATAAGGTTGACACTTCAACCTGTACTTATCCATGTCCATTTCCATTTCCATTTCCATTTCCTTATTCATTTTATTTTTCAACTTCTACTATATATATTGTTTACCCCAGTAAATTCTATTTATAAAACTCTAATGTTCTTCTAATGGTTGGGCATACTAACTGTGATGGTATGTTATATTTATGAACTCATTCCACATCCAATATTATTTTTTACTCCCATATTTCTTAAAATTAATTGTAACACTGTGATTCCATTTTCTATTTGTTTTGATCAAAATTTCAACATGACATGGTATTCCTATTTACAGTTTACCAAACCATATATTTCATGCATCCAGTATTCTATTCACTATTATTGATGAATGGGATTATCTTATTTGAGAGGAAATTCAAATTGGTCCTCTATATGAGTGCCTAGAACACACAAGGTTTGACTAATTTTTGATATTGACTAAAAAATGTCATTTTTTGGACTTGGGAGGGATAATTTCCCATAGAAGTGCATTTTATGTCATTTATGCCTGATATTTTTATTCCTGATAGTAACAGGCATGGAATAATCACATGAAAATAAATGTGATTTTTCAAGTAGTAATTGTGCATTATTGGATTTATCATACCAAGGTCATGATTGCAGCTTTATTTTTTGTCCTTTGTTTGGGTCTCACATTTTCTCCCAATGCACCTTTTCCTTAATGCCTACTCACATTACTATTTTAGGGTGCTGTGTTGGTAATAAAAATTTCCTGCAATTATCCTTCTATACTAGGTTTGGATACTTTTCACAATAAATATATTCTTTTCGTTGTTGTAGCTGAAAAAAATTTAATTGTACTTAAGTATTAATGATTTATGATAACATTACTTAGGATCAGGTATTCCTAACATTAATTCAATATAATTTATGTTATTTTATTTACTCATACATACATTAAAATTTCAGGTTTGATTAGTTATATTATCTCGTGTTTATTTTCTATCTTATAATGAATGTAGCACTCTTTATTATATCACTCATGATGGATATATTCTTTCATTATTCAGGTCTTGAATAATCTCATGTAGATGAGGCAGAATGTTCTGAATGGGTAACATAGCACTTGGAACAAAATATGTCTTTATGTTAACCCAGTCACCCCAATGTTAGAAAATCAAATCAATGAAAAATATTGGTAAACTGACTATTAAAATATAGTGTGTTTTTATATATTACCTGTATGGGAGTTTCTGTTACAGTATTCTAGCATATAGACAAATTTTCTAGCATATAGACAGAATTTCCGAATCAGTTTCTGTTATAATTTTCACATTTTCCGAATCAATTTTAGTTAATTTTCTAGCATATAGGCAGCAGCTGGGTAGGTTGGAGGGGAGGGGGGGTAGGGGAGGGTAGGAATATGGTAGGGGTAAGGGCTAATGGGGAAAAATGTTGGGCAGGGGGGAGGGGCATGTGATGGGCAGGGGCTGGGCAGGTTGGAGGGGAGGGGAGGGTGATGGCAAGGGGGGCGGCTGTTGGGGGAAAAGGATGGGCTGGGGGAGGGGAGGGGAGGGGAGGGGAGGGGAGGGGAGGTTTTGGGTAGAATGGAGGGGAGGGGAGAGGAGGATGATGGTATGGGGAGGGGGTGCTGGGGGAAAAAAGTTGGGCAGGGGGAGGGGGAGAGGAGGGGAGGGGAGTATGAGGTCAGAGGGGAGGGGGCTACTGGGAGAAGAGATTGGGCAGGGGGGAGGGGAGGAGAGGGTAGGGGGAGGGGAGGGGGCTTCTTTATGTGATCCCGCCCATCCCATGTGCTGCATTGAATGTTCTTTTCATTCATGTGAATTTATATATTATGACGTATACACTTATGTTGTGTGATTAATGTTCATTTGAATGTTCTTTTTCAGTTGCATATTTCATTCATGTTCATTTCTGTGACTAATTTTTCTGTAACCAATTTTCCTATTGAGTTCCATTTGATATTATCAAAAAAGGACCATAGAAATTAGTGGATATAAAAATAAGAGGCTCAAGCATTCCTGTTATTTATGCACCTATAGTTTTACATCTGGTGATTCTATGGGTGGCCATATTATGCACCATGTGATGTATGGAATCAATGAATGGGTAATGCTGTTATATTTTGACTCAGCAGTGAACTGTCCGATGCTTTTATTGATTCAAAATACATGAACAGTTGTTGAATACCCCCATATTTTTATAGCTGAAACATTTTGATTCATGTGTTTTTCCCAATTGGGGATCCTGAGAAAGGATTTTTCTTGATTGTAGATAATAGTTCGAAGTAGTGTGTCATTTTATTTTGATGCATGTGCTACGTTATTAGATGTTATACATGGTTTTTTTATTGGTTTTATGTTTCTTGATCTTTTTAATGTCACCCAAAGTAATTAAATGTCTTATTTAATTATGTTTTTATCACCATCTAAGGTATGTAACATGTAATCATCATGTTTTTATGGTGAAACTTGAATAATAACTAACTATTGTGGCTAAATGATTTTATGTATTCTCAAAGGTACGGTTGAATACTTCTAAGACTTGTGATTGGTAAGAATTCATTATGTTTTTCACTACAATATATATACACTACAGTACCTATTGTGCCCAAATTTGAGATTTATTAATCAGAATCACAATTTTACATTTTTGATATATAGAATCATTAAAATTTCCATCGTTTTAATTAATTGCATCCATTAGTACATCCCCTGTATAATATTGTTTGTGTTTCAATTATTTTGAACTCCAGTTTCAAAAATAAAATCCTCATTTATCCTTATCGTGTAGATGTAATGCATATTTTCTGCCATTTGTTACATATTTTAGTCAATAGTATGTGATTTTGCAATATCCATTTATGTGTTTTTTTATATTGTTTTAATTAGTAGCCCATTCAATTTTACCTTTCAATGATGCGGAATTTGTACATTATAAAGTTTTCCATACTTTTCTTCAATGCAGTCCATGGGCAGGATTCAAAGTCTACTGGCCACAGTGGGATGACTATTCATGTGTCGAAGAAGCAATGAGGGAATATTGTTCCCCCTTCATGATGTTTTTTTGCGTAGTTAATCACTGATTTCTCAGTTGGGGTTTTAATTGCAACCATCCATTCATGGGTTCGTTGTTTTGAGTGGAGATTATTAGTATGATATAAGAATATGAAACTACTTCCCATAATCATTATTTATGATTTTATCTTTGTTGACAGCAGTAGTGGATGTTGCTGAATCATGTATGAAGTTTTCTAGAACATTTCACCTCATTTAGTTATTTCCTATGCTCCAATTATATCCAAGAACCCAAATACTAAGTTGTTTATAGATAAGAAAACACTAATTTATGTTTAAACATGTTGTACGAATCTACTTTTACATGAACCACTTTTATATTTAACCAAAAAGCTATAAGAATATACCTATTACGTGAATCAATTTTATGTGAACCACTATTATCAGAAAACTGAACCACTTTTATGTTTAACCATGCTGCAAGAATCTACTTATTAGGTTTTAGGCATTCAACAAGCTACTAGGTAAATTTTTATTTGTTTAAGTAGTTAATATCAGCAGGGATAAAAATAGGTTGTGTCTGGATATAGAAAACATTTCCTGTTTTCATTTTCCAAAAAATGTATTAAAACATCTGTAGGAAATATTTTGGATTTGATAAAAATATATTGAAATCATGAAAACATGAAAACATTTTCAGGAAAACATGAATTTTTTTCTTATGAAACTCCCATTTTATTTTTCATTTTCCAAAAAATGTCTTCCATTAAAAGAATTTAATATATTTTTATAAAATTAGAACATAAAATGTTTTTTATAACCAATTTCAGCCTTAGGTTTTCTACTCCAAAAAGACTTTTAAGCTTAGCTTATTCCTTTTTAAAAGCGGAAAAACCTCTTATTGTGCTCTGTTATTTAACCACTTTTTAATGCATTCAGTATGAGCTATTGGATTGTTACTGATGTCATGATGCCTCTAGTTGTTTCAGATATGCTTTGTATTGAGGAACAGGTTGAGAGAGCACGTTCAATGTCAGTTTCTTGGACCCTAAAAATTATAATACTGGAATGATTCTCCTTTTCAGATGATTTTGTTTTCTTGATTTAATGTTTTTTCTATTTGAAATGTATTCCATAGAAAATTATGTCTTAGCAGACATCGTAAGTAATCCATTCATGAATTAAATGTTATATTCATAATCCATCTTCCCTTGCATATATGCATCCTCCACCTCACCAGCCAGTGCCTCCTCTTAGACATATTTTTCCTCATCTCCATTAATATAGTGCATATTCCACTATCATTTACTACATTTACATCTTTCACAACTACACTCATGCCTTATTTTCTTTCAATTTCCTCCTCTCACAATAACTGAGATATATTGAATTGGTATAAATGATGTTTATTTGAATATTAATATGAAAAATTTAAATTACATTATCATGTCGTGCAAATGAACGGGTAGGGTGCTAGTATTTTAGAAAACAAGGAATGATATATAGTTTTGCATTTTTTTATAAAGAATGGAAATAATATTAATATTCCCTTTTGTAAATTTGTAAATAATGCAGGAAAATTAGTTTTAGAGTATATCATATACTTATATTAAGTAACATATATCAAATCAAATTAAATCATATAACTCATATCATTTCAAATCCGTGATTGTACAATACTAATATTATAGTCCCAAACAGCCTCTATAAAAAAAATAATAGATATCATATTTTGAAGGACCAGACTGTGATTGGATAGCTTTGAAAATTGTACCTGTCAATGAAAATCACCTATTGATTGAGAATCTAGACATATTAATCATTTATATGTCGTATGAAACAACACCTAATGTAAACCTCTAACAATTCTATCAAGTCCCTAGAATAAGGTTCCTATTGGGAAGAAGATAGCCCCAAGAAAAAACTCGTGATAGTGGATGAGACCTATGAATACACCTTCCACCAATGTACCCAATGATTCCCATGTGCTATATATTTTAAAATAATTCATCAAAAATAATACATCATATTATGATTGGTAAAAAACATTATAAAACCAATTCATCATGATTTGATAAATCATTTAATTAGCACAACCATGGTATAATCAAATTTCATCAAAACCACAATTAAAATAAGAAAAATATTTTTATTTCATAACAAAATTTCATATATAAATTATTTTTATCAAAAAATACACAAATTTAGTTCAATAACACAAGCTAGAGACGGAGCTACCTACCTCAAAACTCGGGTCACAAAGACTAGAAGTTGGAACCACCCAAATCGATGTACATAGAATCCACAATAGATGCCCTAGAAACCAATCATTAAAATATAAAAATTATTAAATATAATAAAATGGTTGGAAAGGAATAGTAAATGTCAAATATCTCACGAATTCCCACCATTCGCACCATAGACAATAAGGAATCGGCCCAGAAAACCAGATCACATGACTTATCAAAGAAAGAATCAATAAAATCATGACCACACTTTAATTGACATGATATCATAATGCAATATATCTACCGTTATTAATGTAATTAATTAAATATAATGGATTATTCGTGTGGAGAGACTCACATCAACTAGAACTATGATAGTCACGAATCAAAATGATTGGGATGGGTTAGAGGTCTCCTAAATTAACCGAGTAGCTCTAGGTAGATATTGAGTATAATTTATGTTTGATGAATAAAAATATCACATTTATGACACTAAAAAATGAATATAAATGACACATAAAAAGTTTATAATACCTTTACACATCATGTTACAAATTAGGGTCTTATACCATAAAAATACCATCACATTTTTATTAACTACCCAATTTTTAGAATTACACAACATGGTGTCTTTACACGAGGTGTAATATTTAACAATGGATATTAATCATATTCTTTGATAATGTTTTACATTACAAATCTTATAATACCATTAAACATTCAGTAAATTTCAATCATACAATGAAAAATCATGATTTCAAAATGAAAACCAAAACCACTATATGCATTCTCTAAACATGAAGATATTCCCACAACCCATTACACATTGATAAAAAAATTATATTAATTGAAATAAACATACATAATTTTACATTATTTTATTTTACCCCATAAATATTAACCTTTAGCATTCCCAATATTCACCCAATTAATGCGGAAAAAAATTAAAGATTTCAGGCTTAACTAAAAATGGGTAATGAGATTTTACAAACTCCCCACTATAATAATTTCTCTCTATATCATGTCATGTAGAATTCTTAAATTTTATTAAGAAGTGATGTCATTGATCCCTCCTAAAAGTCATGTGATCCCAGTACTCTTGAAAATATGTACCGTTTCACCATTATAATCTATCCAATAGATTTACATCAAACATAAGACAATCACAAGAGATTTAATGTTCTCTACTGGCTTCCCCACAATGGAAAAAACTATATCGAACTCAATATATTCCCCAATCATAACATGAGAAGAATCAGGTTGATATTTATTGAGATGAATTTTTTCGAGAACATTAATATATATTATATTAGCTAAATTGTAATTATAAATGTTATGAAAAATTACCTAACCACTCAATGACCTAAAATACTCCAACATATATTATAGCAAATAATCCATGATTTCCCAGTTTTTAGTGACCCAACCAAGGATAAAAATTCATGAAAACGTAGTCACCAACGGAATGATCAAAAGGATTATTCCATTGATCCACAAATTTTTTTCATTGAATATATTATGTACTTTTATTCCAATGTATATAATTAAACCTCATTGTCATCTCATGTACCAAACATGGTATTACTAGAGTATCCTCTTTCACCAATGCTTAAAAAATAGGTTATCAGTATGGATGACCATATAAAGCATAAAACCGAGGCATTCTTATCAATTAATTAAAAAAATTATATGAATACTCAATAAGTCCCATATAGTTATCCCAGGTTCCAGGAAAATTCCAGACAATGGTATAAAACCTGTAATCCAAAATCTAATTAGAATTCTTTGTTTGAACGTCTGTCTATGGATGGTATGATATATTCCACCTAACCTGAGTCCCCATCCCTAGTAGTAGACTCCTTCATATAGTAAAAGTAAATCAATGAACCTAGTATGAAACATTAGTAGAAAGAACCCCATACTACCTCACAATTTCCTACACATATAGCATTCACATATCATCAACATTATCTGTGCCGGTCATCGTAATGAAGTAAGACTAATTTTTTAATTGATAAATCTCCACGAAGAAAGAATTACTCCATTAGGGTGTCCATATTAATCATACTTAAATGTCAATGGATTGGTTATCCTATTTCTAAACAAGAACCAAATGATCTTTTATTAAATCTGAGGTTCAATATTCTATACATTTAGCTTTTGGTAGGTGTAAATGGGGACACATAAATAGTAATTTCATGAATCATAATTGGAAAACATTAATATCTATCTCATGTAATAATACCCCTCCTTTGTTCCAATATTAATATAACATGAATCAATATGAAAATTAAAGAACACTAAGAACTTCATAGCTACTGGGATGAGATAAAAATTAAAAAAAAAATAGAATAAAAAATAATGATAGATACCAACTAGAAAATGATTCCCTCTATATAGTCCTCCATGAAATATTCTAAACTCATCAATTTGTTATTGAATCTGAATAATATACTCGATTAAAAATAATGTTAAATTAAAACCATTCATAAACATACCTAAACATCCTCAAGTGAATCTTGATGCAATTGAGAAAAAATCCATATATGGTTTCAATATTCCTTGGATTCCTAAACATCCTACGATTTAAGATAATTGTTAATAGTGACACACTATTTTTTCAGTCATCACGAACAAGTTTTTTAATATAAATATTAATTATATATATATATATATATAATTTTTTTATAGATTCATAAATATTTTATAATACATATATAATAGTAAATCTTATCTATAGAAATTGGGTTTTGACCAGCCTTGACTATGGAGTTAAAAAATGAGAATTAGGAGTCCCCAAAGGTGGAAATTCAACACCTCATGGAAGAGGTTTTCACTATTAGGAACAAAATGGGGGAGATAAGGGGTATGATGATGTATTTTCCATTAAAATTATAAAATAAAAATATTTACATTATATTTTTGTAATAATTTTACTTTGGATAGAAGAGTTATAAATTGAATAAGAATAAAAAAATTAAAACCAAATTGAACGAGAATGAAATTTGATTTACATATATAATTCTTCTCATTGTGATCCTCTTTAAGAAAATAGATTTTCCTCTTTTGTTGAGGAAAAGGGATCCTGGACACGGGGGAGAGTGTTTGGAAGGATATTGGGTTGAAATTACATATGATTCAAGCACTTTTGGGTGTTAGGAGAAGGTTTATGGAGGGGAGGTATTTATAGTGAAGAAGGGTGTTGTTTTTTATTATTCTAAATATTATTTTATTAATTTTCCTTGGCAAATAATACTGATGAGTCTTCTAACTAAATAAAAAAAAATAGTGAATACGACATCAAAACAGTATATTATCAATTATCTATACATAATGTATGAATAAATATTTCTTGTATTTAGCTTCTAATGTGAATCAGCACATTCCTCTATTCACCAAAATTACATTGTTTTACAAAAATATCAAAAACTTAACCTAACCATTTCTTGATGTGTAAAATTAAAAAATAATCCCCAATATATAAAAATAAATTTAAATGTATATGTAATTAAATTTATAATTAAAATTACCATTTAATGGAAAATACCTATTTTATTATTATAATTATTATTATAACATAATGAAAAATTAAATTAGGTATCATAAAATAATCATATAACCATAATAAAAAAATATTAATTTAAGATTTTATTTTATAATATTAATTTGTTATACGTAAATATATTAATAAAAAATAAATAAATAAACATGTACGTTATATAAAAATACCAACCCATAATTTATCAATTTTTGAAACCTTAATTACATATAAAATTATAAAATTATATAATATGTTCATTTGTTAGATGCATAAATATTTATATATACTTTCATTGGTGAGGATACTTCTACATTTTCCAAATTACTATTCCTACAGGTCTCATTACATTTCTAAGGATAATATTAGTATTTAAGTGGTATATGTTCCATAATAATATAAAAATCCACATAGTTCACCCTTTCATGATTTATGGAGTTTGTTTTTTGTTCCGAATTTGATTTCAAATGATTTATTCTGTATGAAATAATTTTTTTTTCAATATAAACCATTAAATGAATTATATTTATTTAATATGATATATATCATAAAATATGTGGGTGTTATAATCTTCCCTCATATACAAATATATTAATATATATTTTATTAGAAATTCCTATAGAAAAAATGAGGTTGGTTCATTATTATAACATCCTCAATTGCACATGTTTGTTCTTCAATTTTATGTTTTCTCTAATTAATCATTATTAGTTGAGTCAACCAATTAGTCCATTGTTTCACTCTTTTTTAAAAAATGTACATATTCTCTTCACAATAAGAAAAATAAAGATCTAGATCAATTTCATAGTAAGTGAGTACATGTGTTGTGTTTGTCGTGTACTTATTCAACAATGATATGTGGAACACATAAAGAAATATAGAGAGTCATTGAAAAATTAATTATTGGTTAGCTACATCTCTAATTAGTTCCAAAATTTCAAGTAGTCCAATGACCATGGGGCTCAGTTAACCTTTATTACTAAATCATAACACACTCTTCCATGGAGATACATTCATTAAGACGTGAAATCCCACTTGAAATTCAAAATAACTCCCCTAATTATCGATATAACTATTTTTCCTTCGATGATCCTATTTGATGTGATCTTAAATATTTGTTTCCATTTTCAGTTGGTCTTTAAAAATATATGGGCATATATTTCTCCTCCCACCATCCTCCTCCAATCAAGTTGAAGTATGATATATATTTCCATATAATGCATTACATGTCACCACATGAATATTAGAATAGAAACTATTATTATTGGAAAAGTCTACCAAAGGTAAATAATGATCCCATATACCATGAAATTCATGTGATCATGATCTAAACATGACATAAAATGTTTTAATATTAATTCATAACTATCCATCACTGTATTGGTGGTATGTAGTACTCAAATGAAGCACAATATCCTGAACCTATTTAGGAATCTTCATGAATATTGATGTAATATAAGGATCTTGATCAGACAGAATTGAAAGTGGTTCATCATGAAGTCTTAATACATGAATAATATAGATTATTCATAGGGTCCTAGGAGGCAATTCTTCTCGTATATCATGAAAATGATAAAATTTTAAGATGATCCACAATAACACATATTGCATCTCTATTTATTCGGGTCACTGATAGTCATGTGAGATATTCCACTATAATGTCATTCCTCATCCACATAGGAATATGTAGAGGTTTTATGAATCCTCTAGGATGTTGTCTCGTAACCTTCTTATGTTGAAAAAACTAGACATCTTGATGCATTGTAATCAATTTCCCACTTCATATTATCAAATAGAAAATGTTCCTTTAGATCTCTAATCATCATGCTACATCTAGGGTATATTTTGAAATTGGATCTCTAATCATCATATAATAGTTTCATTTTATCTATGGTATTTATGGGACACATAACATATATCTAAATACCAGAACTCCAATCTCAAACAAGGCATCTGCAAATTATCCATTCATAACAGGTATAATTGTATTTCGATATTTCCCATCATCATATTGATAGATTTTTATCTTTTATAATAATGTTGGTTTATAAATCTTATGAAAAGGAATGATTTTTACCCTTCCTCAAAAATCCCACATCTTTCTTTAATATATCCAGGAATATATGATCTCTCCCAATTCTCATTTCAATAATAAGTCAGTGATATTTATTAATTAATACATCTACTACCTTATTTTTATTTCTTGAATGGTAGTGTATTGAGTAGTAATAATCATTATGTAACTTGATCCATCACTTTTCCATCCTGTAGAGTTTATTCTTTGTAAATATGTACAAAATAATCATGTGTTCTATTTATATATCTCATGTTTCACCATAGAGATATTGCCTCCATATCATTAGAGTAAATTTTATAACAACCAAATCAAGATCATGGGTTGGATAATTTTGTTGACGAGTCATCAAAATCCATGATTCGTATGAAATAAAATTATAATTTTTTGTAAGGACACAACCAAACCTATTCATTGATCAGTGATTTTTTATCAATAACCCAACATTTACTTATGGTAGAGTCAAAATTATATCTTTGAAAAATATTCTATTCAATTATTCAAAACATAACATAAATTATTATTTCTATATGAACATAACCACTATAAGTGTGATCGTGGTTAGAGGGTTTTCCAATATGAGGATATTATAAGAAAAATGCCGATATTAACTTACTAAAACAAAAATAATATGCACCTAGGTTATGTTCAATGGTGTCATCCATTATTGTATTTATTTTTACATTGCAGGTTCAACTAGGATTCCATCCATAGGGAAAATATGTCAATGATGAAAATAGTTTGAATATAGATTTCATAGTTTCTGAACATCCCATATAAGAATTTTTATTTAGAGTCTTAAAAATAATCTGACATTGATTCTCATGGTCCCAATATATTTGTTATTATACCTACATATCATCAATAAATACCAAAATAAAATTATAACGATATTAATTGTTCAATATTTTCCTTAGATCGTTAAAAATTAGGGTTAATTAGTCATTCTAAATAGAATTAATATAAACATTTTATGTCCACTCCTTGTTCATAATAATATATTAGGAATATCCTCTATCCTCACATGTAATTGATGACATATTGAAAGAAGTTCAATCCATGAAAATTATTGAGTTCCATGGATTTGATTAAATAATTATTTAATTCGTGTAAGAAGGACTTTTTTCATTATTATAATGGCATTTATTTCTCTACAATCAATTATTATCCTCTAGGACTTATCTTTCTTATTAAAAAAAATAATATGGAATCCCTATTGGGAAAAAATAGGGAGAATAAGTCCATTACTACTCATATCAATTAGTGGATTATTCATATCCACTAATTTCATAGGTTATATTCTTTTGGGATTCGTTATTACTGTTCTTGCATCATGAATTAGATCAATTTTAAATTAAACTTCACTCTCTGGGGCTTCCCAGTTAATTCGTGATTAAATTAATCAATGTAATCCAACAAAATTGGCATATACTCAAATTTAATATTAATTTTCCCATCCATAGATATTGTTTGAACATAATAAAAACAATTCCACAAAGTAGATATACCAGTGGTGGATATTGATAAGAATCAAATGGGTCCCTTTCATCTCTAATGATAATGTATTCTATTTAATCATTACATATTTTAATTTTTTTCTTCTTGTAATAAAGTCTCATTTCATATTTCGAAATCCAATCCATACCAAAGATTATATCATAGTAAAAAATGGGTATAATGATAAGTTTATCAACTGAATAATGTTTATGTTTCAAAAAATAGAACTACCGACATATTTTTAATTCATTGATACATTCCTTAGTTGTTTTTAATAAGAACACATGTGTTCAATCAAAAGGGAAATGTATAATTATCTTATTCAATAGGGTAGATATAAATTTTTTAGATGATCCTAAATCAAATAATGCATTGTATAAATGTGAATATATGATTAATTTACTTTCGACAACATCATTGGGAACTTCTAATTCATCATTAGTGGTTGAATAAAAATGGACATATCCTATGGCCTCTTCTATGGTAGATTCCCATTATGTTTGAGATATTGATTTGAATAATACCCCCCATTTAATTAATTTTTTTTCATTTAAAAATATTTATTTTCTTCGTCATATTTCAATCAATTGCTCGATGAACCTATTATCAACACTTATAGAAAAATTCCATATCTTTTGAATCATTTCCTAGGGTGATTCTTTTTAAAATATTAATTTAATTGAAATTGAATTTTCCATTATTTTTTTCGTAGTGATTCACCCATTCCATGGTTATCAAAAGCCTTATTCTTATCATGATTTACCTTAAACATATAAGGTCTAGAATATTACTTCTATGTTTTAATGGAACATAATATTGATTCATCATATGAAAATATGACATAGAAGATAGTTCCCTTCGGATACCCAGTTTAAATCCTTAAAAAAATTATCATTATTATTTCAAAATCAAAAATGTAATCAATATCATACATAAATGTTATTTTGAATGTAGACTCATACATTGTAAAGATATTGTATTCCATTTTATTCTAGGCATGTAATTTATATTCATTTTTGTTCGTTTCACATGAGGAAATTAATTTTCAATAATTTTTACCATAAAATTTATCCATTTCAATATTTATATTTCAACATCCTCCATTGTATTTTGAAAAAATACAATCTTTGATCAAAATATCCCTTGAAGAAATATACTGTTACTAATGACATTTCGATCTCCTTGCACCCCAATGCATGATATATATTTTCGAGGGACTTAATCCACTATTCATCTACCATTGGATTGGTATTCCCTGTAAAATATGTGGGCTTAATGAGCAAGAAATAATAAAAAATAGGTGTATTATGGTTATTCTTCATAACCCAAGTAAGGTGTCCTAATAAGGTAATTATATGCTCATCTCAACACTAAATGTGTTGACATGATCAGTGGGGATATGCTTACATTATCTAATGGTATTGAATCCATTCCATCTATTAGGAATCATTAATAAATAATAGAATACAATAAATTATGATATTAAATAGGATGCATAGATTTATTCAATAAAAAAATGAGCATAAATTAAAAATTTATGCATAGATATTTTCATAATAAAAAAAGCGATACCCATAGGGAAACATTACCCTTTATGTCTTTCAAAATTATTTTTAAAAAGAATATAAATTGTCAAAATAATTTCAAACATGAGTCTCAAACATTTTCATAGTAAGGAATGCTTCCCTGTCCCAGGTTACCCCGAGTTAGGAAGTAGACACCTTTAAATAGTTTTTTCCACAAGGTACATTTGTTTCAAAACCATATCAACGCTTAGAATCAAGATAGTTTTATACTTTTTCATAAATCAATTGCTCTAAAATCAAAAAAATATTAATATTTTATTATATGATTATCCTAAAATAATATCTTAGTGTTCAGTTCACTAAACTATGCCTTCTTAATCTTTGTGTCATGGTTCATAATTAAATTTCACTTATACCAACTATAAAAAACCAAACCCTAGTAGCCCTAATTTAGTGGTAATATTATTATAATGGAATAGATTAAAGTGATTACATATCTAAAGACATAACAGATTAATAATTATTAATAATCTAGATACATACATTCCTATATTATTAGATTGGATATTAAAAAAACATAACAAAATAAAATAAACTTCTTCATGTTCCTTATTCATAGATTTATTCATCACAACCTATAGAAAGAAAAAAAAGAATGGTGGAATCAAATTCCATGTTACGGTACCATATAGTGGATGAATGAATTAAAAATAAGTAAATCATAAACAATTTGGAATAATAAATATTTATTTATGAGTAACAGAAATAAAAAAACTACATCAATATACTGAGAATAAAATTGCATCGAGTGATTTTGTTATAGAGAAAATACTCTTGATAATAATAATTGGAAGCTGAATGAATAAAAATCTATAAATTTTGGACATAAGATATATGTAGCTTGAACCATCAATTCAAGAATATAGTTTAAATCAAGATGTACTAATCCATCATATTCTACATGGAAACAAACAATATGGGGTTTTATCATTCTTTTTTGTGTTATAAACCATGTTTGTGAATTGAGGGGATATTAAGGCCCCACCCAACATTACAAGTCCAAATCCTTCTTCATACATAGAATTAATTCATGATCAATATGCCTTATCAAAATATCCATATTAAGTATTGGATACATATATATCAATATTTCACCATTCAAAGTAAACATTGTATGTAAAAATGGTGTACAGTTAAAAAATAATCATAACCACGAAAAAAATAATATGAAAATTTAAGAGGAATATTATAAAAAATAAAAAATGAAGTCATTGGGTTAGTAGATATACCACATTAAAATTAATATGTGTACCATACTATGTAATTTCAAATGAAATTTAAATTTAGATGAAGTCCCCTACCTTATGTCTGAATGTGTTCAACAATTGATCTTAATTTCCAAGATAATCGGTTTAAATTAATTATTTAATCAATTTAAAAACAATTATACATGTATTTTATTTATTATTATTGTATTATGTTCACTTTTCTTTTTTTATTAGTCGTAACATACCATTTTATTGATCAGGGGAATTTCTTTCTTTAGATTTCATGATCATTTTAAATTGATACATTAATGGAAAATCAAATAAATTGGTAATAGATGACCAGAATTGAAATTATATTTTATTAATGAACATAAAAAATATTAAATGTCATATTTTATTTAGTTATATGGTATGAACATTAATAATTAGATAAAAAAAATTAATGACAATCATTGAGAGTAATTTGGAATTTTAGATCATCCTAATATTTTATTTTCATATAAATTAATATTATATATTTATATTGGATCCAGAATTTTAATTAATTTTTAATATATATATAATATCCATTTAAACCATAATTTTATTTTGACTACCATTGATGGTGGAATTTAAAATCAAGAAGTTGTTTTCCACAAAGGCGGTAAATCAACACCTCATGGATGCTGTTTAAATTTTATGAAAATAAATGGGAAGAGAAGGGGTTTGATAATGGAATTTAAATTAATTAAAAAAACATAGTATAAAATTTTTACTGTTGTTGTTAATTTCCTTTTTATATAATATTAATGAATTGAACAATTAGAAAATAAAATATTGGAAATGGAAACATAACAAAATTGTATTTTCTTATTGAATTTCTATCATTGGAAACCTTTTTAGGAAAATTGATTCTTGTATTTTGTTGGGGAAATGGGATCCTAGATGTGTGGGATAGAATTGGAATGATTATTGGGTTTAAATTGGATATTCTTCAATGTGTTTGTGTAGCAGGGAGATGGGGTGGTGAGGGGTGGTAATTATAGTAGAGGAGAATGAATTTTATTTATTATTATAATTATTATTTTATTATTTTGGATCATAAATATAAATATTTATGATTAAGTGGAATAATACATTAACTAGTGCATTTTAATTTTAATTAATGGTGATTAAATCATACAAAAAGCTTCAGTGACTCAATAATTCATGTATTTCAATTATACTAAAAATTATAGTATTTCACTATTCACTAAAAAGTCAATCATTTTATGAAATTATTAAAAAATTAGACCTAACCATTATTTATGTCTATAATTAAAAAATGATAAATTTTTTATCAAAATAATATTATAATTATATGAAATATAAATTTTATTTACAATCTTCATTAACTGAAAAAATTTGGATTTTATAAATATAAAAGATTTTATAGAACATTTAAAAATTAACTATGGTCTCAAATTTCTATCCTATAATCATAATAAAATGAATTTATGATTTAATTTTATGAATTTTTTTTAAATCATTATATTATTCATAAGAATGTCATTAAATTTATATGTTTTTAAAAATTACAAACACTTAATATATGATTTTCAAAATATTTATTCACTGCAACTATGATATAATACTATCATATATTCATTCATAAGAGACATAAATTTTTTTATACATTCATAGGAGAGGTTACAATTACATTTTCTAAATTATAATTCATTAGGGTCACGTTACTATTATAAATGTAATGTATCTATTTCATTTTTTTATGTTCCTTAATTTCAATAAAAGCATCTCATTTATATCATTCTTCATTTGTCGAGTTTTTTTGTTTTCTCTATGTTATTTTATATGATACATAATCTATGAAATAATTTTTTTACATATAATCTATTTAATTATTTGAATTTGTTTAAGTTGATACATAATGAAAAAAACATGTGCTCTTATATTTTCTCCCTCTATAGAAATTTAAACCTCAAATGTTTAATGAAAATTTCCCTTAAATTGATGAGGGTAATTTTTCATTATAACATCATGAGGATACCACATTTCATTTACCATTTTATTTTACAACTAAAGAACCTTTACTAGTTGAGCCATCTGATTTCTCAATAAATTCGATGTTGTGTCCAGAATCATGCTTGGCACTTCACTATAAGAAAAGTCAATGTCAAATTCAATTTCTTCAAAAGTGAGAACATGCATTGGGTATGACAAGTAATTCGTTAACTATGATATGTCGAATACGTCATGATCACAAAGGATACTTTGGGGATTTTATAATTTTTAATCTACAACTCCAATTATTCAAATATTTTCAAATGGTTTAATGTACTTGAGCTGTAGTTTCCCTTTCTTATTGAACCATACGACACCATTCAAATGAGATGCCTTCAGAAAGACATGATATCCCACTTGAAATTTTAAATCCATTATTTATTGTCAGTAGAACTCTTTTTCCTCCATTGATTATAAGTGATATTATACTAAATTGTCTTACCTTTATCATTTCCTTATTAATAATTTGTGGGCCTATAAGTTCCCCCTCACCTACCATTACACAATAAGTTGGAGTATGATATCGTTTTCTATATAATTCACTATATGGTTCAATTTCAATAGTATAACAGAAAGTATTATTATAGGAAGACTCTACTAGTGGTTAATACATGTCCCACATACCTTGAATGTCAACTAAGAATGATATCACCAAGTAATCAGATTTTTGAATTCTTCTTTCAAACTAACCATCAATTTTCAGATGATAAATAGTAATCAAATAATGTTCAGTATCAAGTGAATTATATTGAATCTTCTTGAATTATCATGTAAATAAAGGTTCCCAGTAAGACACAATCAATATATTTTCACTATAAAGTCATAAAATATCATTAATATAGATTATTTGTCGGTTGAGAAGAGATAAATCTTCTATTATTTCATGAAAATGGGATTATTTTTTAAGATGGTAAAACACAACCCAATTTGAATAATTCTTTCTTGGTGTCTTATTAATTATATGAAAATGTCCATTGTAATTTCATTCTGCTTCAACATTGGAATAAATTGAGGATGTGGGACACCATTAAGATTTTGTCTCTCTGCCTTCACATATAGACAAAGTAGACAACATGACACATATTCAGCAATTTCCAACTTCATTTTTTCCCACAATAATGTTACTTATATAACTATACATCCTAGTACTATCATGGTGTTTATAGAATTTTTTTTTCAGCACCATCATATAGTTCCCTTTATATCTCCAATATTGAAGGGATGTATAACATCCTTCCAAATATTCTAACTCCATAAAAATAAATTGAGATATCCAATATTTCATTATTAATGAAAATAATTCTATATTGAAAATTACCATCACTAGATAGAGAGATTTTTGTCTTCTTTAGTAAATAGGATTTTAAAATCATTTAAAAAAATGAATTTTCCCATTCAACAATAATTTCTATATACATCTATAATAAATCAATGAATATATAATATTTCTCAATCCTTATTTTGGAATGATTTCCATGACATTTCCTTCTTAATTAATTTGCTAACATATTATCTTTTCTTGTATGGATGTGTATTGAGATGTCATAATGTTTGAGTAACTGAAGTTATCACACTTTCATCATGTTGTGTTCTTTCTATGAAAATATCCACTTAAAAAACTTGTGATTCGTATATACATAACTTATTTTAAAATTGACATAGTATTTCCATATTTTCAAAGAATATATCATAGATTCTAACTCATGATCATGTGTTGGGTAATTTAGTTCCCAAGTATTCACTTTACATGATTAATAAGCATTAACATTCTTGTATTGCACAAATACACAACCCGATACATTCTTCGATTGTTCATTGTGTATCAGAAACCCAAAATTTTATGATGAAAGTGTAAAAAATGGATAAATGATCAATATCCATTTAAATTAATGAAAAAATTCTATATATTCTTTTGTCCCTACGAATATATCCCCTTTACGGGTGTGGTTGGTTAGCCTCTTGGCCAATCGGAAAAAATTTAAATGAATCACTCATTATATCCTCCTAAAATAATAAAATTACATACCTCAGTCATGTTTTTTTGGTGAAGACCTTTCTTGGATTTCTATTTTCTTCACATGATTATTTGAGATTCCATCCTTAGAGAAAATATGGAAATGTAACAAAAGGGTTTGAATCTTGAAGTGACACTTCCTAATCATCCAATATAAATATTTTCTTATAAGAGACAGTAGAAAAATCCTCAAAGATTCTAATGGTCAACATAACATTTGGAGTACAACAAGATATCAAAATTAAATACCACATCATATTATCATGATATTCCATGAACACTTTGTTCATTAAATCCATAAAAAAGGTTTAATTATTCATTCCTAATGGAATTACTATAAACTCGTAATGGTCATACCTAGTTCGTAATATAGTATTAGGAATATTTTCCATCATCACAGGAAATTGATTATATCCAAAATTAGGATTAATCATCAAATAATATAGAGCTCTTTGGATTTGATCAAATAAATCATTAATTATGTCAAAGGGTACATGTTCTTTCTTGTAAAAACATTACTTTTTCTATAGTCAATGAAGAGACTCAAAGATCCATATTTATTCTTAACAAAGTGAATAGGGTATCCCCATGGAGAAACACTATGGGTAATAAAAATTTTAGTACTCATATACTCAATTTGCTTTATTATATCCTATAATTTCACAATTTCTATTTTATAATGATTAATTGATATTGTTAATGCATCATGGATTAGATGAAATGTAATTTTAACATCACACACATTAAAGAGCCCATGTAATTCCTCAGGAAATATATCAATTCATTATTTCACAGTTGGTATATCCATAATTCCAATATTACATTCCACATCAATATATTTTTTTCACTTCATCCCCATGAATATTTTTAATACAACTACTGGTTTTGGATATATATAAGAAACACATGTTGATGTTTATTATATATTGATAAGGGATTAAACCTCTTCTTCACATATCATAATTTTATTTTACTTAAAATAAATTCATGAATCATATATTGAAATCAGATACATATCTATGATTATATCATTTTCAGGCACATTTATATTGACAAGGTCAGCCACTATTGGATGTATATCTTTTCTAAAGGGGACTGAATGATACCTCGTTTTAGCAATGAGTATTCCCATAAGATATTTTACTAACAAATCCCCCATTATATAAAAAATGTAAATGTAATATTTTATTAGAAAATTATGTCGGTATGAAATAATTGGATGATCCAAAATAAATAAAATCATTGGATAAATGTGAGATTTTGATTATTGTACCTTCCACCAGGTCATTGGGTAATTCTAAATCAATTGTAGTGATTTAATAAGTATGACTGTCTCCCATTGGCCTCTTCTATTTTAGATTCCCCTTATGCTTGTGACATTGGTTTTAATAGATTGTTTTTTAGTACATATGAATCATTGAAAATAATTTATTTGATTCATCCCTTTGGATTCATTAGATCGATTACCATTTTCTCTACACTTATAGTAAAATCCAATTCATTTCATCCAGTTCCATGGATTATTTTTCCAAAATTTTCACATTATTCAAATTTATTCATTTTCTTATTTTTCATTGGTGTATCAACCTTTACATGGTTATCTAAATACCTAATCTTCTATTTATTTCCATTGAACATATATTATCTGTCAAATTGATTCTCCTTTTTAATGGTATGTAACACTATTTCATTATATGGAAAACATTCCTAAGAATATAGTTCCCAGAGGAGACATGGTTTAATACCATAAAATATTTGATCAACATTTTCTTTTGAATCAATTATGTAATCTATAGTATACATGTATTTTCATGTAATGGTATGCTCCTAATCTATAACAGATTGTTCATCCCTTTTTTTAATGCTATGTAATTTTATCCTTATCACATTTTTTTCCTTAAGAGGAATGTTTTCTTAAGAATAATTTTCCCTTAAAAGTTCTCCCTTCTATGTCATAAGTTGTCCTAATATGATCATGATCTAATCATCTCCGAAAATAACCATGTTAACTTTCATTATGGGAAATAACTATATTCTCTATTGGTATTGAATCAAATCCTTCCATTAGACTCCATTTCTATAAAATTTAATTATATATTTTTTTGTTAATAATGATTCATAATTTCAATGTATATAAATACATAGAAAAAATTGAAATCCTATAAATTTATAACTTCATAATTGTTAATATGGTTTATTTGGAGACTTATTTAATTTTAAATACGTCCAAATGATTAGTAAATTTAATTTTAATTATCCTAATCATATCACCCAGGACTATCAGACGAGGTGTGTAGTAATTGTCGTTGTCATATACTAGGTTACCCCAAGTGAGGAATGCGACACCTTGTTTGAAACCTTACCCCAGTATACATGTGTTATAGAACCACTTACACATATAATATCTATATAGGGATATATGTTCTTGATAAAACACATACTATATACATACCACAAATTTTAATATTCTATTATTATTCGTAAATTATATTATATGGTTATGTTCCCTAAACAATGATTTCTAAATATAGTTTCAATGTTTTCTACTAAAAGTTATCTCATAAAAACTATAAAAAATACAACCCCAGAATCCCAAAGTCAGTGGTTATTTCATTACAACGTAATAAATACAAGAGATAATGTCACCAACAATATACTAGTTTAATATTCTTGAAGAAACTAGATACACACATTGTTCCTGTATTACATTGGTAATTAATCATAGTACATAAAAATGTAAAATAATGTTCTTATCATCCCTTATTCAATTATTACATCATCACAACTTATGGAAGGAAAAAAATAAATGGGGATCTAAAATACTCATAAATGGTTATATATAGTGCTATAATGAATAAAAAATTTGTGAATCATTAACAATTAGAAAATTTAATATGGGAAGGATAATAACAGAATTTCACATGCCAATAATATATTGCTAAAGAAAATTCATCCATATATTTTTTTTATAGTGAAAATCCTTTAATTAATGAAAACTGAAAGATAAATGAAGAAAAATTCATAAATATTAGACTTGATGTATATGGAACATGATAAATCATATCTTTATGATAGAATATATGAATGGGTAGAAACCCGTATGATTATAATTGGAAACATACAAGAAGGGTTTGTCCCTATTGATTTTTTATTAGACATGTCAATGCATCGAGGGAATATAATTGACCTCACCCATCACCGAATTCCCAAAAAATTGTTTATAAAAAAAATGTAATTAATGAATTATACGAATTCTCTAATTTTATGAATTTTATTGAGGACATGGATATAAAAATATTTCATCATTAAATAATAACATAAATTGTAAAAAAATGTACACGAATTAGAAAATAATATTATCCATGGTATAAGATAAATTAGATACAAGAGAGCAATATAATTACCAATGAATAATTATCTAAATTGGATAGTATAAAAACAACATAAAAATAATTAGGTGCACAATACCATGTTATTCTAAATGAAATTGAAATTGAGACGAAGTCTATTTCTTTATGTCTGAATGTGTTTAGCACATGATCATCATGTCCTATAAAATAATATTAAATTAATTAATAAATTAATTTATCAAATTTTAAACATATATATTATTTATTATATTTTAATTAAGATAATTAATGGTATTTTGTATGAGTTATATGAAAAAATATTATCAATTGAGGTCATTTGTTTCACTGTTTTTCATTATTAGTTTAATTGTACATATGTATGGGAAATCATGAAATTTGAAAATATTTGTCAGTATAATAATTTATATGTTATTAATGAACATATATAATATTTAATGGTAATTAATTTCATTCTTTTATCTATTATGAGGATAAATCACTATATAAAATGATAATGATAATCATTTAGATTTTCATCAGCTTTTCTTCGATCATCACGAAATATATATAACTTATGTATTAATAATATATATTTTTATTTGTTATAGAATATTAAATAACATGTAACACATATATTATAGGCTTGGTTAACCATAAAAATGTTTTTCTATCCATCCTTTAAGATGAATATGAAAAATAAAAACTCATCATCTACAAAGGAGGTAAATGGGCACCGCATAGACGACGTTATCATTTATAGAAAAAAAGTTGATGGGAATGAGTATGATAAAATATTTACCATTAATAAAATAATATTACAGTATATATAAGATAATTTATTTATAATATTACATTGGATATAATTTTTACTAATTAAATTAGAAGATAATATAATAAAATAAATTCAAAGACGACAAAAAAGATTTCACATGTTGAATTCCCTCCTTGAGAAGCTCCTTAAAGAAAATTGATTTATGTCTATTGATGATTCCAAGGAGTCATGGACCTAGGTTAGAGTATTTGAAAGATTATTGGGAATTAAATAATAAGTATCCATGTCTTTTTTGGTGTATGGAATATTTTTAGTGACGGTCATATTTATTTATAATGAGAGGGGTTATTTTTTTATTCTAATTATTATTTTATTTTATTATCTGATGATTAAAATAGAGATAATAAATTTGAAAAATTATAGTAACTACTTGATTTTATTTCAAGGGAATGTTTATTATATAAAAAATAAATCCTCTACTACTCCATAATTATTGTATTTAGCTTATTCCATAAATTATCATATTTCATTATTAAAAAAATCAACTATTTTAGATAAATATAAAAATTTAATCCTAACCATTTTTCAACATGTAGAATTTATAATTTTACTCCAATTTATGAAAATAATATTAGAGAAAAATAAAATGAACATTTTTAATAAAATCATCATTAACTCAATAGAATACCAAATTTTAAATTATAACTAATTTTATAACACCTTGAAAATTTAAAAAAGGGTTAATAAAATATTCATGTAATCAAAAGAATACAATATTTATGATTCAATTATATTAAAATAATTTATGTCAAAGATTATTATTATTTATTAAATTGTAAATAAAAATATATGTTTTATAAAAATACAAACACCTTATTTTTTTTTAAAAAAATATTAAATTTATTTTACTATAATATAATTATATCATATTTTATTTTTTAAGATGTGTAAATTATTATATATATATCCATAGGTGAGGTTACAAATATATTGAGAAATTTTTTATTTGAACGGTCACATTACTATTCTAAAGGTCATGTTTCTATTTCAGTAGTACATGTTCCTTTTGTTCATTAAAAAACCTCAAATGTCATTAAATCATCATTTATTGAGTTTTTTGATGATATATTTGTGATATTATATGATTTATAAAATCTGAAATGTTTTTTTGGTAATGTATGGTATTGATTTTATTTTAGAGGATACATGTCATAAAATATTGGGGCTTTATATTCATTCCTCAAATCTAAATTTGATCATAAATATTTTTTGTAACAATTCAATCTAAATAGATAATGTTGGTTCTTCTTCATAAAATCCTCAGTTTCCCTTGTTTCTTTATCTATTTAACTATTTCTCTAGGGAACCTTACTAGTCAATTCTACCAATTTCTCAATAAATTCTCTCTTGTTTCATGAATTTTAATAGGATCTTCATAGTAATAAAAATCACTATCCAATTATTTTTCTTTTAATGTGTGTACTAGAATGGGGTCTGTCTTAGACATCATTAGAAATGATTTGTGTAATACATAATCGATATTTGAGATGTTGTTCCTAGACCCTAGTTTCCTAGAGCTGGTGCATTATTTCATTACATTTTCATGATTACATGGAACCAAATACCGATAGAATGATATTTTTAGTAGTTTTGGAAAAAAAAATATATATCTTCAAAATTACATCTTTGAAGGAAAAAAATTATATAACTCCCTTGACAAAATCCATAACTCACTGGTTATCCCAAAATGTCATTAATAATATACTTCTTCATAAAATGGGAAAAAGGGAAAGGGGTGAACTCAAATTTTCATTAAGGGTACACAATACAATATAAGATATCATAAAAATAATCTTTTTGAATGGTTAATGAAAAAAAAGAAGCCTTTAAAAATAAATTTTAACACATTATTGGATGAATAAGATACAAATAAAAAATTACATAATAATGAACTGCAATGGGTATTATACTAGTCAAATAATGATAATAAATTTCAATTAATAGTTTCAAAATTAAGGAATGATTAATTAAATAAATCATAACAAAAAATTCATGGCCTTGTGCCAAGTTAATAATTAATCATTTTTAAGGCCTTGTCCCAAGACTATATATTTTTTCAAGAGACACACAAATTCCACACAAGGGGATATCGTGGGACCCAACCACAAAATACTATGTCCAATTAATTTTTCATATGAGAGGGGTGATCAAAATCAATATATTAATTAATATAGAAAATAACATATTAAATTTAAATACATACCATTTTCATTAAACATAAATAATAATCAATCTGAGTAATGTAGTGAATGTTATAAAGATATAACATCTATAATAAAAATAATTCATATACCCTTAAGAAACATATTTTAGATGTCATCATAATATATAAACCTAGATAATTTGGAAAATTCAACAAGTATGTTGTCATAGATAAGATAATTTTAAATGATTCAATTGAATATTTATTGAGTATAAATTTAAAAGACATTCAACAATGTCTCATTACACATTGAAAATTTCAAACCATAATGATTTATAATTTCATGAGAATAATTATACTCTATATATGATATACTAAAGGGGAATACATACCCCAAATGCATGGAATAAGTGGTTAAAAAAGTATATATCACATAAACCTTGAAGTGATATGAGAAAAGTTTTTTTTACATTGGAAAGATGATTTTTTGTAATTTCAAAGAAAAAATATTTGTAAACATTTATAAAATATTAATTAAGAGGGATGAAAAAATAAATAATATTTTAGTCATAAATGTTGTCCCAATAATGTGATATCATGTAAAAAGTGATTTAAGGGGAATTTTATAAATAAAACATTTTAGTGAGATTTAAGATAAATATTAAAGTGATTTTACACAAGAAATGTGTGTATGATTTCATAAAACCATAAATGAACCAATATTTTTTTTTAATTAATAATATGTTATTTTAAAAAAAATTCCTAAAGAGAATACGTAGTGCACTTCAATATAGGTAAGATTTTGATAAGTTCCCTTGAAACGAGGTTGTTTATCATGATGATTTTTTCTAAAAGAACCTTCCAAAACATATAAATTAAGATAAAATAACGAAGTATTATGATAGGTATACATATATATAACATTAATAAATAACATATTAGGATTATATAAGAATAAATAACTGTTTGCTTGAGGTATGTATATAATATCATTAATCCAAAAAATGGTGGTTCTCGTAAAAATCTCTTACTACTTTGAAATCAATCAAATCTTATTCCCCATAAATAGTAAAAAAAAATTATACATTTCATAAAATTAAATTAATTCTATTCATGATATGATACATCAATTTTAATTATTCATAATATATTCCAAAAATAATATTAGTGAAAAATAATTTCTCACAAAAATGGAATTGAGATGAGGAAACCATTATACTAATACCAATAGTGTTTCTCACATGATATTAGTGTGATGTATAAATATTTTAAATTCACAAATAAATATTTTCCAAACCAATTATTTATGTAATTTATTTATTATTTCCTTATTAGGTTCCTTAATAGAATTCATTATGGGTTTTAGTGGTTCAATTTTATTGTTTGGGTGTGTTTTCGTCCTTGGTATTCAGGATCAGTTTACTTATATATACATAAGGATAAAAATGTAATATGAGAATTGTTATACATAATTAAAGTTGAATATTATTGGATAACATAAATAATATTCCATGTTTATATAATTCAGTTGGTTATTGGTAGTGAATACAAATCATTATATAAAGCATTAACGATAATATTTTGGGTCAATTGGATGTTTATGATCAAAATGATGTCATTTTAATTTATAAATTAATATAATTTGTAAAAAAAAATTGTGAAACATAAATAATTTAAAAATAACATATTATAGTTTGAAAATACCATAAAATGGTGTCATGACCATAATTAAAAACGGAAATAGAAATTGAAAACTAGTCATCCTTGAATGTGATAAATTAACTCATCTCGGATTGTGTCTTCATTTCTAGTATAAATGATGAGGAAAGAAGAGATGATTTTGAATTATTCCATTATAATAACGAAATTATAGTAAATTTATGTTAATATAGTTATCATATCTTATTTATTAATGGTAGTGAGGTATGAAAAATAAAAGAAAGGATCATGAAATAAAAGAATAGTTGAAAAACACTTTATGAAAAATCTGCTGCCTAACGACGCCACATTAAAAATCATAAAATATATTGATGTGAGAAAATGGGTATATAATCATTAATAAATAATATTTATAGTATGGGTGATATAAAATTAAATATCCCAACATAATAAAATTTAAATTATAATAGAATAGTATAAAAAGGTTTCCTGAAAAACAGAATGGTGATAGATTCCCTTTCATTGTAGAGTATCTCCAAAAAACATGAATGTTTGGACCTTGGAAGATTGGGGACACCGTGTGATGAATTATATGGATTTAAAACAACAATATATTTTAGTATTATTTATTTTTAATGATTCATACTTGTGTAATGGGGGAGGTGGGTATTGACAGTAAAAGAGATGGATTGTTTGTTACATTCCAAGGACACCTTATTGGTGGTATTTTCAAAACCACAGGCTTACCCATCGTATTTTCCCATGTTATTGGCCACAGGTGACTCCTGATAATTTAACATATTAATATATATTGGACCTGAATTATTAAATCATGATTATATCATTAATGATATCATTAAACATATCGTAATCTCAAAATTGTATTTTTACTATTCATGAAAAAATAAATTATTTTATAAAATTCACATAAATTCAGTGTAACCTAATATCGATGTGAAGAATAACAAATTAAAAAATATATTATCATAATAATTATATATATATGAAAATATTAACTCTTATCTATGAAAATACTTATTCATTAATAAATAATAGAGGACAAAAATGTATTGTATAATGCATAATAAAGTTTTCAGCACTTCAAAAAATAATTTTTTTTATACTTTGTAATATATGAAGAGCATATTTATAAGACTATTTCATTATTATAGACATTAATAAAAACATATTTTGATATAATTATTTAAATCTCTATAAAAGTTTCACTTTTTCCCAAAAAAATATATTTATCAAATTCATCATATTTTTAAGAATATATTGACTTAAAAAAGAAATGATGGATGAAAAAAATTCATTTATACTTTCATAGATGATGTTACTACTCCATTTATCATTGAACTATTGACATGGGTACATTACTATTCATAAGGGTACATTACTATTAATTTTTTTCCCTTTATTAGACTCTATATATATTATTAAATGCAATCATGTGTGTCAGTTGTTTTAAATTCAAATCATAAAGGGAGAAAAATTAAGATTCTTGGATATGTTATTAAAAATTATTGTTTTTAAGAGACTCAATGTTTCATGATTTCAATATTAAATTTATTTATAAATCCTGGGGTTGTTATATTCTTCCCTCCTTATTGAAATGTCATCCTCTAAATTTAAAATAGAATTTTGAAAGATAATGTTTGATACATTTACATTCTATTCTGGGACTAATCAGAAATATGGTTAAAATATCCTCTTAATAAGAGGGAAATGGAAATGTATCGATTAATAAAAAACTAAACATTCTAATTAGACAACCTGGTAATGGAATAATATTCAAACCATCATGTTTTGATTGAAACAGATAGAGAATATGATCAAATTAATGATGATTACCATACAATAATAAACTATGGTTAAAATTTTTTTCATTTTTATAATAAAAATATATATGATATTATGACAAAATTATTAGTTATGACTATTATCCTAGAGTAGATTAATTATTCCACACTATAAGGATAGAAGTATAAATTTATATTTCATAAAAACAATACAATCCTTTTCTTGATCCTTTATCTATCTATTCTTCATCTATTAGAACATGTTGTGTCCTGTGGTGACATTAACTATAAAACCTCATCAATTATCATCTAAAAACATCTCATATGTGGTTTATCATTCCAAAAGATCATGATCCAATATTTAGAATCATTCTCATATCCATCCTTTCTATATCCATGTACATGAGGTTCTTAACATTCTTTATTTGTTTTTTACTCTATGGTCTATCCTTATAAATGAATCATCTATCTTATCTTACATTAATCAATATAATGGATCCTTAAATTATTCACATTTTAACATGTTAATATCTTCATCGTATGTCTGCTTAAAATATGTTATTAAAAAATTACAATAAAAACTTATTGGAAACATGAATTTATCCTTACACCTGCAATTGGATATTTTCATTATTTCCAAAAATATTGTAAACTCCATCAATGATATCATTGACCTCTTGTCGATATGTCTACAATCAGTTTTGAGGAATTTAAGACTTATATAAATAAATCATTTATTCATAATTATCTTAATTATAATGAATATATATATGGTTTTTCCCTCAACCAAATACTTTCCCACACATATTAACTTTATACT
Organism: Viscum album; assembly: GCA_963277665.1. Classification (NCBI taxonomy): domain Eukaryota; kingdom Viridiplantae; phylum Streptophyta; class Magnoliopsida; order Santalales; family Viscaceae; genus Viscum; species Viscum album. The sequence continues at coordinate 901,475,293 of OY728122.1, read as the reverse complement.
GAGTCATTATCCTTGGTATAATTCATTACACCAACGCAAATTCTTAATAATATAGTACTATAGTATAATGTTCATATCTTCCATAATTTTTATAACTGGTACATTTCTAACAAAATATTCAAATTAAATGATTCTTGATGAGTCATATTAATCATTCCACATCATCTATGGAGGTATCATGACATCATCATTTTCCAGTAACAAAATTTGGGGAATATTACTATGTATCTTGGGACATTGACTCTCAATGTGTCCCATCTCTTTATTGTTGAATCATTTAGCCTTGGAAACATTTTTCATTCCCTTAAAATCTTGATATTGGTTTCCTTTTTCTCCACACATATAATAAACTCACATTCTATTAAATTATTTACTTGTGTTTTTCATTCCACAGTTATCACATGTGGGAAGACCCTTTATTACCTTCTTTCCATTATCCATCTATTTCATATCAATCATTTTATTTTGTCATCCCTTCAAAGCCAAAGGACTCATATAATAAATTACTTATCTTGTTAAAATTAGATATTATTTCTCCATGTGATGAGGTTTAATGGGAGACTAGCATCATTCGAAATGATATCTTACGTCCATAAGATATATAATCCTTCTTACTCATTCCATCACGTACATTTTTGAGGTTCTAATTCCTTCTTATAGGTGCCATTTATAATAAACTCCATATATTATTTTAGATCATTAAATTTTGAAAACTATGTAACTCTAAACATTATATAACCCATAATATAACTTTATGCATCAAAAATCATAGTACCATATACTCTATTTACATTAGGGTCCTAAATATATATTAATGTATTTAACTAAATTGTAGATTATCCAATAAATATCCCCTGGGTTTGTCAAACTAGGTGAACAGTATGGACTATTTTCTTGTAGAAGGTTACCTCAGTTTAATAACAAAATACCATGTTGGGTTTTCTTCTATTAGTTATATATGTTCCTGAACTATTCCAACTTGGGGGCTCAAGATAGTGATTTATTTTCTAACAAGCTCAAAATGACCAATTACATACAAAAATTATAGATTTCTCTTGTACTTTTATTATCAAGTCTATCATATGGTTACTTCCCTAAAATATGTTCTCAAAATATATCTTCTATGTTTTCTAGTAAACTTCCTTTGATACCAATTGTAAAGCCCCAACGCTATTTCCCTAGAGCTAGTTCATTTTTTCATTACATAGGCTTGACTACCAGGAATCAAATCCCAAATGAACGAAATGTTTAGTACTATTGGAAAACTACAAAAATACATAAGTTCCATATAAAATATTGAAAGGAAGAAATATTGAACTCCTTTGAAAATATATATAAGTCCTTGGTTTTCCCAGAATACCATTCATAATATACCTCTTCACAACTGGGGAAAAATAAAACCCTTAAAAGTGGTGATAGCAGATGCTCTATATGGGTAAACTGTTCCACATAAAATATCATAAATATAAAAATGAAGCATGGTGATAAACTAAAAACACAGGACTTTAAAAATAAACATGATCACATTATGGAAGGAATAAGATATTAACAAATAATTCTATAGTAGGGAACTGTCACAGTTATACAAATTGTTGAAGAACCACTTGAACTTTCAATTAAAACTTTCATATTTAGGTAATACAAAATGTGGGACATCATAAGCCTACCGTCAATGTAATGTGCCTATACCAAAATAAATTTTTTTCCAACTCCTCATACCATTACTATATATAGTATCATTAGACCTACCCAAACATCGACGAGATATCATAGGACCCACCGATCATTTAATACGTGAAAAACATTCCACATATGAATGGGGTAAACATAATAAACATATAGAATCATATTTAAACTAACATGTGTAATGTAAATACATTTTCAAATCATTAAAAATAAACACTAACTATTCAAAATAATGTGGTAAATTGTATCAAGATAGTACATACATTATCAATATAATTCCAAAAATATTAAACAAAATATATTAGTTGATATCATAAGATATTTATCACAATGGTTTAAAATATTCAATATGTATATTAATAGAGTTATGATACTCTTAATTTTACCAATGAAATATTATTAAGGATGTAATCCTTAAATATTATAATGTGTTTGATAACACCAGGAAACATTAAAATAATAATAATTTAGAAAATCATCAGAATAACAATACTATTGATATGATATATCAAAGGGTACTACATACACCACATGCATGGAAGAAGAGGTGAATAGAACATATATCTCACAATATATAATGTGAGACGATAAAAATTATTAATTTTTCTTTGGAAAGAAGTGTTCTATTTTATTTTTCATGAAAATAGATTTTGAAAGATTTATATATTAGAATATAAGAGTTGAGAATGTTGATATTATATTTGAGGAATCAATGTTCTCCCACTAAAGTGAAATCATGTAAAATGAGTTTTTAATGATACTCTAGAAATAAAACATTGTACTGTGATTTGAGTAAAATATTAAAGTGATTTTAAAACAGAAAGGCATGTTTCCTTTCATAGTACCATAAATTAACCCATTTTTTTTCACGAAAAACTATGTTATTTTAATAAATTAATAATGGAATAAAATATATTACACTGTTCACTTTAATATAGTTAAAAATTCGAGATGTTCCCTTGAAAAGAAGTGGTTTTACATGGGAGAATTTTTTGAAATATCATTTTAAAACACATAAATCCTTATAAAATAAAGATGGATTTTTATTGGTACGTAAATATATAAAATTAAAAAATAATTTTATAATGTGTATATAAGGATAAATAAAAATGTATTAGAGGTAAGTAGATAATAAGCGTAACCATAATGAAATTGGAGGTTCGTGTAGAAATCCCAGAATACATTGTAATCTGTCGAAGCATATGTCCCAAACAGTTAATCATAAAATGATTAATTTAATAACATGAAAAAATAGATTAATTATATGACACAGCAATGGTATGTATACATACACCATACATATGTAATGTTAGTGAATAGTGAATTTCTCCCAAAAAAGAAAGTTAGATGAAGAAACCCTTACATAAAGTCTGATGTTGTTCTTCACATGATCTTATTGTACTGGATAACCAAATTAAATTTATTAATTAATATTTCCATAACCTCATACTTATGTAATTATTTTATTATGGACTTATTATGTTGGTTCACAAAATTCTTGATGGGATTAAGAGGTTTAATTTTATTATTTTCGAGCATTTTCTTCCTTAGTATTCATGACTGGTTCAATTATATATATGTAAGGATGAACATATATTATGATAATTATTATCAATAATGGATGTTGTGTATATTTTGTAAAAATACATAAGATTTCATGATTATATAATTAAATATTTGTTGTTAGTGAACATGAATCTTTATATAAAACATTAATGACTATAGTTTGGGTTAATTAGTGATTTTTGATCATAATGTACACATTTTTATTTATAAAATTATGTCAGACATAAAAAAATATTTAAAAAACATACCTAATTTATAATAAATATATAATAGTCTAGTTAAACCATAAAAATGGATTCATTACTACAACTGAATATGGTAATAATAATTGAAAACCCATAGTCCTTGAAGGTGATAGATTAAGACTTCTCGGATGGTGTTTTCCTTTCTAGTATAAAAGAGGGGGAATGGAGAGATGATGATGAATTATTCAACTATAAAAAAACATTCCAGTTAATTTATGGTACTATATATTTCATTACATTTTAAATAAATGACATGTGTAAGGAAAAATAATATAAAGGAACTCAAATGAAAAGAAGAGTTGAAAAGTTCCTTATAAAAATTTGGCATCCTACCAATGTCCCAAAAAATTCAAAAAATATTTTTATTAAATAAAATGGTCACTCACCCTTATTAAATAATATGATATTTATTTGGGTATATGGAATGACATATCCACACATAAACCAATTCAAATTGAATGATAATAACATAAAAGGAGTTCTTGAAAAAGAGAAGCGAGATAGATTCACTTATCTTGTAGAGTAACTACTAAAACATGATGTTTGGGACACATGGTTCATGAGGAAACCTTTGTAAGACTCATAAAGAGGTAAAACTACCAGATAATAGAGTATGATGAATTTTTAATGAATTTAAATGAAGTAATTGGAGGTTATTTATAATAAAAATGGATTGTTTTTTTATTAATATCCTTAGACACCTCATTAGTGGTAATTTCAAAACCATGGGCTTTAACATTGTATTTTATGATGGTATTGGCCACATAAGACACATATCATTGTTTATTACTCAAGAGTCAAATATAAATATTAAATCATTAAAGATATCATTCAAAATATTGAAAACTCAGAACTCAATTTTTACATATCATGACAAACAAAATTATTATATAGAATTATCATAAATTCATCACTACCAAATATCAACACTATGAATTCTGAAATGAAATTTATATTATTGTAATAATTCTATAATTATGAAAATTGTAACCTTTATATATGAAAATACTTATTAATTAATAAATAATAGAAGATATAAAATGAATAATAATGTGAAATGCAAAATTTTCAACACATAAAAAATAAAATTATTTTTTCATCATTAATTAATGAAAATTATTTTTATTATAATTTTAATTAATATAAAAATTTATAAAATAATAATTTAATATAATAATTTAAATATCATTGAAATATAAATTTTTTACCAGGAAATTAATTGATCAAATATATCATATTTTTAAGAAACAAACTTAAAACATGAATGATGGAATGGAAAGTTCATTAATAATTTTGTAGGTGAGGTTACTACTCTATTTTAAATATTAATATTTATAGGCGTAATTTACTAATCAGAAAGGTAAATTAATATTACCCAAAATTTATATTTTCCTTATTAGACTCGATATATCTTACTGAACGCAAAAGTGTATGTTAGTTTTTGGAAATTCAAATCATAGAGGTAGGAATTTTTTGTTTACTAGGTAGGTTATAAAAATATGGTGTTTTTTAGAGACTCAGTGTTTCATAAATTCAATAGTAAATTTATTTTTAAATAACTAGGTTGTTACCAAAATACATAATATTTTTTAATCGATAAGATATAGCTCTAATTCTTTCAAGAATATCAAATTGTCTAATGTTATTGGGACTCAATTTCCCTTTCATATAAAACTGTATGACACCATTCCATGGAGATAATTTTTCAATGACATTATCATCCCCATGAAATTACATATCCTTTATTTTATTGTAACCAAAACAGTTCTTCCTAAATTTTTACACTTTGATATATGCCTAAATATTTATAGTTTTATATTTTTCTTCAAAAGATGTTCGGGTCCTATAACTGTCCTCTCATAAACCCTATCCAATCATGGTTGATTAAAACATCTCATTCAATATAAATCATTTTATGTATCCATTTGAATATTGGAATGGAAACGAATATTTTAGTAAAACTCTTGGAAAGGTAAATATTGATCCCACATACCAAAAAATTCATTTCATAAATATATCGACATGTTGTCAATTTTTTGAATAGTACTTTGAGAATATTTATTGGATTTTGGATGATAATAAGTACTCAAATGATTTGTAGTATCCAGAGCCATCTGAAGACTCTTCTAAAATTTTGATGTAAAATAGGGATTTCAATCATTAAGAATATACATAGGTGCACCAGGATTACTTAAAACATTATTAATATATAGTAATTCTAGGAACTCTATAGGAAATTCAGTTATTATAGAAAGAAAATGTTAGGATTTGTTACGAATGTCAACAATAACCCATCTATCATCACCCATACTAGGATTACATGGTATTACTATGAAAATTTTCATCATAATTTATTGCCACCTCCAAATAAGAATAGATATAGGCTCTATTACTCTACTAGGATGTTGTCTTACATCCATCACTTATAGAAAAACATGACACCACAACACCTAGTTAGCAATTTCAAGATTCATATTATCCCAAAAAATGATCCTTAATATCTTTATAAAGCATGGTACTAATATTTTGTATAGTGAAATTTGTCTATTTTCATCACCTTGTAGTTTCGTTTTTAGCTCCAATATTTATTGGTCATATATAATCATTCCAAATATCATAACTCTATCCTCATTCAAGAAGACTGCCAATCTTCCATCCATAATGACATAAACATTATTCTAAAAATTATCTTCATCATATTGAGATATTTTTATCTTCTCTATTAAATATTTTTTTTAAATCTATTGAAAATGTAATGATGTTTCCCCTTACTCAATAATTACCATGTACATCATTACAAAATCATTGAATATTGGATCTATAAGGCCCTCATAGAAACATTACATAATTTTTTATATGTCAATAATTTACATTAATTCACATTGAGGACTATTTCTTCTATATATAAATAGATAATTATGCCATATTTAATATATAACAACTAAAATATTGAAAACTAGATACTTCTACAGACAATCCACTTATTAACAAAAAAATAATTTAAAAAGAAACATGGTTTTGTTTCATATTTAATAATAAACAATTTTCCCTTTGTCTAATCCTTGTATCTATTCTCCCTTAAATCCTTTTAAAAAACAGTTTAAAACACATGATGAGCATAAAAATAGTAGTATAGGATTTAGAAACATAAATTGGTTAGAATTTCGAAAACATGTAAATCATGAATAATTTTATCATAATGTAATACTTCTATCTTATGAAAGTATTAAATAAACTACACTGAATATAACTCATTTATTTCCACTTTTGTAACAAATATTTTACTATAAATCCCATTTAATGATCATATAACTTATAAAGGTAACTTCATATATAATATATTTACTTGTATAAATGTATGGTAAATCATTTAAAAGAATTATAGTTTCCCCTAATTAAAATTATATTTTACTAATGATCATTAATTATATTAAATGGTTATATATTTAATAGGTTATATGGTATTGGGATGAATCATTATACAAATCTTTAGTGATAAATGTTTAGATTATTTTAGTGTTTTTTCCAGTCATCACAAACTATTTAAGAAAAATCCAAAAAATTCATCCTGACTATATTTCTAGGTTTGGAATAAATAAATGATATGAATTTTATGAAAATATATTTCTAAATATGAAAAATAAAATTTTAATTAAAATAATTATTTACTATAAAAATACCACTTGTAATATCATTTCTGATTTTATAACACATTCATAAATCTAATATAGACTCATCAAATTATCTTCTAATCATTTGAAAATAATATTAATTTATGATTCTATTTTTTGAAAATGATTTTTTTAATAATTATATTAATTATAAAAGTGTAAATATTCATGTATGTCGTATAAAAATGTAAACACATAATTTATCAGATTTAAAATATTTATTGACATAGACTGTGATATAATTATATCATTTTATCATTTATAATATGATTATATTTTTTTATACCTTTGTAGGTGTGGTTACTATTCAATTGGAAAAATTAATATTTCCAGGGATCACATTACAATTCTAAATGAAATGTTACTCTTAAATTGGTATATATTTCTTAATTTAATTTAAAGCCTCTTTTTTAATTGATTCTCACATTACAATGTTTTTTTTTGTTTTGTCTATGTGATTTAATATGAATTATACTATATAAATTAATTTCTTCTACATTGTATGATGTAAAATGAGTTGAATTTATTTAATAAGAAACATATTCTCAAATAATATGGTATTATATAATATATATATATATTCCATAATTATATTATACTATATATATACATAAACATTTATATGTGTATATATATACACACACATTTTACATATTATATAAATTTTATTAATATTAATTATTCAAGAAATATAAGAATATTTAAAAATATATACACTAATTAATATTCATATATATACAAAACTATACCTCTTATTATTTTCAATAAAATTATTTAATATAAGTAAATATATATATAATTGTTATTATATTTATTCACATTTATTTTCATTTATATTATCTTTTTATTTTATTTTTTTCATGTACTTCATATTCCTCCACCACCCATGTGGGTGCCCAATCTACTGAGGGGAATCATGGTCGTGACTTCTGTAGGAGTCCCCTTCGGAGGAAAATTAGAGATGGGTCTCATCTTAGGGGTGGAGTAGTAAAATTTTCATGTAATGTTGTCTCAACTTCTATACCCATTTGTTTGTCTTATTTATTTAGAGGTGACATGATTCAGCATAGGTTGGAGCTCTGTCGAGGTCTTCAATATCTAGTTCTATCGATCATGGTGATATCGACATAAGATATGATGGAACAATATAAATACTGAGAGGAGTAGGGGTAGTGCTCTTCTTATAAAGCTATAGTCATGATAGTCTGCAAGAAAAAAATATAGTTGGATGGGATAAAGGTATCGGGATGGTAGAGGCCCAAGATATACTATTTTATAAGTGGTACTAAGAGATGATAAATTATTTGTTATTGGAACAATATATCATGGCCATTGTGGTTATAATAGCAGGTTTATTGGTGGAAGATGGGTGCTACTGATATCATATGAGTGGATAAAGCAATTTAAATGGTGGTAACTAGTGGTGTGGTTTTAGTAAACAGAAGATGAAATCAGTGGATGGGGTACTTCATTGAGTGGAATAAGGGAATGAAATAGTTTCCAGAAATAGATTGCTGGAGGTGGATGGCTTGTGTTGGATGATTGGAAGTGGAAAGATAGATATTGCTGTATAAGAGTTGCACTGAAGAGTGAACGATCCCAAGATCATTTTTACATGGGAGAAGAAGTGGTATAATAGATCTATTGCAATTATTAGCACCCTTGCAGTGGTGATGGTAGTGAAATGTTTAGGTGGTGGATGATGTGAATGTAGAACTTCTATTGGTGGCGGTGGATGAATGAATGTAGAGAAAGCGTGGTGAATCTAGGTGCTAGTAATTGTTATAGTGTCCTCCTGGTAGTATATTTATTACATTGAGGAATAGGATCCAAAAATGGATTGGAAGAATCTAATGGTTGAGTATGTGATGCTGACTATATATCACAACTATATGAGTGGATCTGATGGAAATCAAATTTGTAGTGCCATTAACATTGATTTTCCCAAGGACCATAGAAAAACCAAAAAACTACTGTCAAATCAGAATAAAATAGACATTTACAAAAAATTTATTTCCATTAATAATTAATAAATAAATTACACACAAGTCAATATTAAATAAGAAACCTATTTTTGAAATATATTAAAATAATTTTATTTTTCAAATAATTCTGAACAATTAATCATAGAAAATATTTTTTCCATGTACCATTATTTGGATTGAAAACAATAATATAAGAAAATAAATTCAAATCCCCATTATATACAAAAATATAAAAAAATTGAAATTCCAAAAAAATATCTTAATATAATAGTAGAATTATTTCAACAATCCACTTCAATAAAATCCAACATATTTATGAAAATAATTTTAAATATATATTTTTAAATAAAATTACTAAACTCTTTTGAATAGAATATTTTGAAATTCAAACCACATTTAATCATTCAATTTTTCTCAATAAACACAAAATTAAAAACTAGTTTCAATAAATGGAAAACATGATCTAAAAATATCCAAAATAAATTAATATATTTCTAGAAAAAGTCAACATTCCAAACAAAATATATTATTTACAAACAAATGTGTAATAATGTGTAAAAATATGTCTTCTAATTGAACATCTATTATGACATTAGCAATCTCTTGTGTAGATGAGATATCAATGTAAAATGATTGAAATTATATTCCTCATCATCTCTATTTGTGATTCATGAATTGTTTTTAGAATATATAAAGTTGATACCATTTTGGTAATTAAAAGACTATGAACCTCTCCCCAAAAATATAGTGCAGCCAACATTAATGTGTATTAATAACTATTTCATGTTCTAAATAATGATTGGGTTTTTTATTCTCATTCTATCATAGATGAAATTATCCATAGGATACAAAATGATCACCATTCATGATCACACAACATTTAACCAGTTCCATATATGTCAACCATATCGTGGTAAAAGAAGAAAAAGGAGACACAATTTTGGATTATTCCATGATGATTCATCAATTCAATCTAGAATGTCATTAGAATATTTAAATATAAATGTCATCATGGGGTTCATGCCATAAAAATATATCATTTTCATTATTAGGATCAATTAATAATCCATTTTTAAAACGACATTGTCGATGAACATAAATTCTTGAATATAGAAATTTTATGTTGAAAAATTTTCTATTCAAATGGTGACTCTTAAGGATTTCGAAAAATCAAACCCAATTGGTGCTCCTTCTCATGAATGGATCCCAAATAATCTAAAAAATTATCCACAAACACTCAAACATATTTTTTTAGATAGTTTTGGAATATCTAATTCATTAATTCTATAAAACCATAGGAGTGTTAGTTAGATAAAATGGAATCATAGGATATTGATAATTGACATACCTTCCCCCGAAAGTGTTCTACTGTATAAAAGACTCTTAAACTATTATTTTATGATTTCCCGACAATGGATAAATCATTAAAAACATCAATTATTCTTTTAATTGAACAAATAAATCAGCTGGTTGAGTAAAAGTATAATTACACTCGACTGTTACCTATATCATCATCCAATATTCCCCAAACAATTAAATTAAACTATATTCCATCATTGAAAAAGGGACTGATGATTCCCAAGATGAAATTATAGGGAGAAAATAACACTTTAAAATGAGTTAATCCAACTATATAATGATTTATTTATTCTCCACTGATGACATGGGATAGGATGGTTTTCAAATCATATATATACCTGTCCTTAGGTAAATGAAAAACTTCACCTCCAACATTGGAAGAAACCTAATGAAATTGTTTGGGAAAATTTAAAATAATTTCCAAAAAATGGTGACAAAATCAAGAATAGAAGTAATATCATTCGGATTAAAAAAATGTAGACCAAAAACTCATCAATTTTGTGGGGGAAGGTCCAAACATAATAGACCTTTAATTCCACTATGTCTGAAAAACCTATTAGCTACCCTCAACAATCTAATTAGACTCACCGATGATAATATAAAACCATGTCATGATGATCGAAAATCCAATATTTCCCAATGCTTTAAAAAAAAATAAAAATCCATTACAAGAAAATTTCATTCTGATTCTGTATCAACTATCAATAAAAGTAAATAAATCCATCGAAACCACCACTATTTCATCTTCCCAGGAGGTTTCACTTCCTCTATCACAAATGGTGTGATGTTTTTTTTACATTTTTTTATTTCAAAAAAATATAGTTATAAATTATTAAGAAGAACAGTTTCAAATAAAATAATATCTGGTGTATATGAAACAAATATGTTACCACCCACTATCATTGGACCGACATCATTCTTCGTAAGGCACTATTATACTTCCCGGTGGAGCATAACTCTGGTGTTCAATTTCTAGAGCCATATAGTATACATGGAATCTTATTATTCTAAATTATTCTTTAAATTGATGATCTTAACTAACTACTTCTTGATGAATTCATTGACTGAAAGAATAAATATAGATTACCATAACACCAAAACCAATTACAAATTTTTTCATGTTAATGAATATAACACCATGTTTGACCAAACATTCCACAAAAATAGAATGTAATAATAGCACAATAAGCTACAACTATAGGTGATGAAGTGACCTATTACCAGATATGACCACCACCATTCAAACGATGACCATTACCCATTCATGGTTTCCCTATAATTTCAATGAAATTACTATTTTATGGAAGAGAAGGGGTAGAATATTTATCATTCAATCCATAAACATTTATAACATCATATCCCTATCAATGATCTCTAAAAATGTCAAAAGAGTCAATATAAAAAATATGATATGAAATATTGTAACAAACATCACACACAGTAGTCATGGGGAATGTAAAATGAAAATTATTTTTCCTAATTTTTCATAGAGACTATTAAGGGTCATCTCAATTGATGATCTTTTCATTTTTTTCAAAAACATATCCCCAATCACCTAAAATAATTCTTTTTATTTCATTATGTTTTTAATTTAAAAAATAAAAATATTTTTTGTTTTCTTAATTATTTAAATGATGTAAAATATGGAAATTTATTCTACCATAAAATGCTAAGGATGATGAAATTAAAACGAAATACCCGATATTGGGTATTATTTTGGGATGAATCATTATTTTTATTAATATGAATTATTTTAGTTTGATATTACAATATTGAAATCTCATGCATGGATTGGTATTTATTATTTATATATTTTTTAAATCATTCAATGCCTCTATAAACTCAATTACCCGTCATCCTATAATAGATTTTTATGACACACCTTTGTGTAGTATGTTCCATCTCCCATGACCCTACACCATTGATTTCATTTATCTCATTATATAGTTTAACTCCATCATGTTAATTACTAACCAATGGATAGGTGAAAATGATATTAAATAAAATAGTAGAATATAATGAGTTTCATGTTAGTGGGAGGAAGTCACCACATATGTGATATTATCCTTACACTTTTAATCTAATCAAATCTATTATAAACATAGAAATTAAATTTAAATAAAATTCAATAATATGAAAACCTCATATTAGGACAATACTCATGGTCAGCCTCACATTTGCGGTAGCAAGATATCAAATTGAGGGTTTTTAAAAGAATAAAATATACACTAAAATAATAGAAGGAATTAGTATAAAATAAACATAATTATGGTGAGAAATTTAAAAGTAACTGAATAATGTAACAAATAATTAATAATAGAGTGAAAGTGATTTGGAGGGATAGATAACATAAATTGAAGAGAAATAATAAACTATGAAAACAAATAAATAAAAGAAATTGAATATAAAAATAATAATATAATAATAAAAATAATGTAATCATTTTTATTAATAAAATTTGTTGTTATTATTATTACTAAGGGAATGAAAAAATGAAGAAGAATAGTGGGGAAAATGTAGGGGCCTGAATAAGAAAATAAAATAATGTACTAATCTCATTATTTAAAACTAAAATTGATGTTATATATAAATTTAATCAAAAAAATTTAATGGAAAAAATTAACAATAGATGAATAATATCATAGATATGCAGTAGCAACACTCTGGTTGGGATCCCTCTATATGGGTGTCAACTGATCCTTTTTTCATAGTTTAGGAGGTTCATCTTTTTATAGACATAGGGAGGAGGTACTCATACAACACCTAAATTCAAGGCTCCCAAGGAATGATAGGTATTCATTCATTTGATTACAAACCTATGAGACTTTTATGTTTTATATACTGCATGGAAGGGGTCCATATGGTTATTGATGTTTGGAGAGGGGATTGAGGGCTCAATGTGACACCGGCGACAATGTGTGGCGTTAATGAATAGAATCATCGTTGAGTTTATAGGTGGAGGTTCCAAATAAGAGATAGTGGTGTAGTTCATGCATGATAGGTGTTGGATTGATAATATCCTCCTATGGGATTCCTATATTCTATTGGAGGCTTGATGTGCTGTATGGGCCCCCCCCCCCCCCCCCGAGTGCTACATGTTAATTATGGAGGATAGGAAGGCATGGAATGATATGGGATCTAAACCTTGAGATTCTGGTGGCTCTAATAGAGAATTTTATATGGATTAGAGGTTTCTTGATGTAAAAAGAAGTAAAATAATCGTCCTTCCTTCAATGTGGTCTGATAGGTAATGGTGCCACTGTTATGGCATTAGTGGGGAGCATTAGTTGTTTGTTGAGGCTCGAGAATTAATGATTTACAAAGCCTTGAGCTTCATCAGAGTGAATATGGTCGATAAAAAAAGGTGGTAGTTTGTGGTGGGATGTAGTGGTGTCTGGAAATGTTGACAGTGGAGGATGGTGGTAGATGCTATTTAGTGTGAAGGTAGTGGAGTCCAGTGGGCAGTAGGATCATGGGAGTGGATGTGGAGTAGTATAGTGGAGAAATAGTAACAAACTGCATTAGAGATTTCCATAGAACCAGTCCCACAGCCAAACAAGACAACTCCACATAGTGATTTATAATCCTAGGGGCAGTATTAACATGCCAACAGTGGAAATCGGGAACCAAAGGATGTTTAATATCAACTGGGATCGCCCCACCATTATGACCTCCTCATCCCATGGTCATGCAGGCATAACCACCACAAGTTTTTTTCTCACTCAGACATATCCCAACTTGTGGACCTATATATCAAACCACCATGAGCCTCTTTCATGAGCCTACTGACACCATGAAATCTTGCCTTGTAAAGGCCCTCCTAGGTGGGGTGTCTTGGATGGTTGATGCATCATGGGGATAGATACGTGGATGGTTGGACCATTTGTTGGAGGGTTATAACTTGGTCTGATTTTTTGTATAAACTTCATAATAATATTTATAAAGAATTAATAACCCTCAATATTATATCGAATATCATAAAAAAAACATTTTATTTAAAATACAGAAATTTTAAATATTTTTCAAACATTTCAATTCAACAACACAAATTTACAATTATTTAATAAAAAATGAAAAATAAGACTAAATTAATTAATAAAAAACATAAAATCCATGAAATTTGTTTTAAAATATTCACATCATTTGTGTCTCTAAAATAAACCCACATTGAAACCATTCTTTTATTTAACAACAAAATATGAACATAGAATATCAAAGGTCTCTAATGTTACAACGATTTAATATTAAAATTAATAAAATAAAATGATTATGAATTATAAATCTAAATATTAAAAGTAAAAAAATATATAATAAAAGATTATCAATATTTAGTTAAACAATCATGTCATTCATTTTACAATTATTCTATTGAAATTAGGGGAAATTTATTTTTTTAATCCACTGATTTTTATTAATTTTTTATACTTAAACGTTCCAAACCGGGATCTATCATTGCATTTGAATCATTTCTATTATCATATAAGAACTAATTCAATAAGTGTTATGCTCTTATTAAGAGAACATTCCCCATTTTCCACAATACTATAAAGGAACCACATTCTCTACTTTTTAAAGAAAAAATTCATATAATATGATGATTGATTTCATTAAAGTATAAATTGACATAGGCTCTAGAGGTTGGGATGTATTAATTTTTACATGTTATGGATTATAGAGGAGGATTATATATTAAGTATTTGGAATGATATAAAAAAATTAATTTTCAATGGGATTATCTGATTCAATTTTAAATAAATCAAACTTCCAAAAAAACTCAATGTTATGGTCATGATTAAATAAATAAAACTGAATTATTTGTGCACCATCATTAATTTATCATGACATATATTCTTTTTTATGAAACCTTTTCTTTTTCACTTTTTCAATTATTTTTAGTAGAATAATCATAACATCAATAACATAACCACTTATGATAAATTTCATTGGTAATGCAATGTTGATTATTGGTTTTCACAAATCAGAACCTATTATTTGTATTTTCTGTTCATTTCTCATTTTCCTTTTTTAAATTCAAGAGTCAAAAATCCTGAATTATCACGAATGAATCCACAACAATAATTTTTATCCAATAATAAGACCACCTAATATTTTTTCATAAAATTTAAATCATTCCTACCACCATCATTACATTAACCCCCACACATCAAATTTAAAATATCATAAATATTCTAAGATGACTGAAGGAATAGATGAAAATTTATTGAAACATGGATCATCCCTAACAAGTTCATCAATGGATTCTATAGACTAAATAAGGATTCATGTATATTTTATATTTTAAGGATATGACCTTTTGAAATTATTCCTAATTCATTTTGAATTTGTGATAGTATATTTATATATTTTAAAAGTATAAATTCAAATTCATGTATGTGGCATGTCCCACGACCTGTCATTAAATATGATCACGATTAAATTTGATGTCATTTGTAATGGAATGATCTCTATATTGGAAATATGAAAAAGAAAAATCAATAAAGGAATGATTAATAAAAAAAATTCACATCAATTTTTTATGTTAAAATCGTGATTTTTTTTAGGAAATTTCATTTACATGAATCAACTAATTCCCTTAATTCAGGAGTCCTCATTTTAATATAGATGATTAACATTAACAATCTAATCCAACATTATATGTATTCAATATTATAAAAATTGAAATAAAAAATGGAATAAATAAATTAATAATAAACTCATGTCTCCAAGATAATTTAACTAATGAAAAAATTAAATGTGGGAATGTATTTTCAATATTAAGATAAAAACATATCCGGAGAAAAAAAAATTGGGTGACTAAAAGATAACAAATGAACTGACTTTTGAAATGAAGCTTTTTCTTCTTCCCTCTTTTAACTATTTGGGATTCAGTCATCCATAATGGTCTAATAAATTAAAAATTAAAAATAAAATTAAAATTCCATGTTATTAAAGATCAAAAAGATAATAGGGACTACACTATAAACAAAACTAAATCAAATTAAATGAAATTAAAATAAAAATTCCTAGAATGAATATAACTGGGATATGACATGGTAAGAACCCCCATATTTGTATTTAATGTTTACAAGATCTAGTGGGTATTACCAACCATTATCAAAATTCATTTGGTGGATAAATATTCATTTATTTGAACTATAAAATTATCATTTTCCAAGAATTTGTTTCTTCCCATTTCTCTTGGAATGATCCATCGAAACAATAAACCAAATCATCCCAATTCACAATTAGGAATATCCTAGATAGAGGGTGTATGATGATGTATCGACCATAATCATCCTTGGTTGATACTTTATAAACCCCATACTTTACTGCGAGTGCAAACTTCAGATGGGACAGACGAATTGAATGATCATTGTGAGCATAATAAGGAATGTTTACTAGAATAAAATATAAATTTTTAAATTTAAAATTTAATTTATCATGTTCTATAAGTGAATCCTATTTTTTAATTTCCTCATTAATATATTCTATGATCTAATTATAAGTATCCTCAAATATATATTGATTAAAATTAGGGAGATCTCTACATTCTTCAACTGGTGAATTAATAGTTCCATCATCCTCCAAAAATTAAAAAAAATGATTGTCTAAATATGTATAATAAAAATGTAAAGGGTGATGAAATATTCAGTTTCACTAAAACAAAATGAAATGGAAATTGATAAAATAACATATCCCTTAGTTTATTCTTCTATATTCTCCTATCCATATGTGAGTTCCTCTTGGAGTAGATCCGCAGGGGATGGAGGAAGGAAGACATGAACCTTTATTTTTTCATATTCCAGAATATGAGTAGTGTCTTCCTTTAATTGTTTATATGATTATTATATCCAAGGATTCGGGAGATCACTTAGTTACTCACATTAATTAAAAATTTATCTAGTTTTTGTTTATCTCCCACAATTATCATAGTAGTCAAGGGCTTCACTTTGGCCTTCCAAGCTTGAAGTAGTGCCTCATCTTCTGCTTTAGGATTAGATTGATCTGATATTTCTTAGACATATGCATTTATGAAAACTCATTGTTCTTAATATATTCAACCATATCTTCATGATCCTAAAATTAATACACGAGATTTTGTATTCTCACATTCATATATTAACCTTATCAGGGATATTCTCAAAATGTTGTAGGAGGAAACAGAGATGACTATTCTTGTACAATAGAAACATTCTAAAATATTTTTGGAATGTACCCCCTAAATTCATGGATCTCTCTACCCAATCCTTCATATAATGTTTTCTCCATGGTCACATTCATCTCCATAGTGATGTCCATGAAATCATACTATACGAAAATTTGGCATGTGGCCCCTGGATAATTATATCCCACATGTAATCACTATCTTATATCAAGTAGGGGATTATGTTGTTTGTTCTTGAAACTATTATGAATTAATCCATTAAGGTTATTAATCATTTGAAATAATCATGTAATTTTTTTTAAATATTTAAAACAAAATATTTATCTAAAATGTAAAACATGATAATGTAAAGAAAACTGATGAATCTCTCACTGTAAAAGATTCTATTTTTAATGTATACATTTCATGGGTTGTGGAAAAATAACAATATTATTCCCAATGATGTATTGAGGCCACCCATAGTTAACACTCTTGATGACTTTTTAATTTTGTTGACATACTTATTATAAATCACCTAATCTAGTTTTTTCATTTTTTGTTTTTAATATAAAATTGAAAATTTTATTTCATTTTTAATTTCAATTGGAAATGAGATGAAATATTAAAATTTATAAAATCATGAAATGCTGAAAAAGTTTAAATTTTAAAGACATGAATTGAAAATTGAATTATTTTGTGGTTCAATCAATATTCCCTTTTATATGTATGATTTATGATTGATTATCCAAAAATAAATCACAAGTTTCAACTAATAGAATTAATTTATAAATTGTGGAATTAATTGAATTTTGATGTATTCTTAATTATACCTCCTCCATTAATCATGTTTGATGAGTTTCCACGGTCTAGGATGCACTATATTCTTAGACATGGCTCTATTTATTCCATTTCATCCATTAATTAATTCTAACCTTTTTTGTAAAGGATCAACCAATAGATTTAAGGAGAAGTGATTAAATAAAAGAATATAATATATTGAGTTTCATTTTAATGGGTGAAGAAAAAACAATTAAGGAATTATCCTTAACCAATCATTTTACTTAAATATATTACAATAATAAAATAAAAAATAATTAAAATTCATGAATACCTCACCCCCATCCCAAACCTTATGGTTATCCACTCATTTTTTAGAGAAATAGATCACATGGTGGAGTGGTAGAAGAAGATAATAAAAGAAAATAGTAAGTATAGAATGATAATAAAATAAAAACTTCAACAGTTTAAAATTTATATAAAATAAAAATGTAAAAAATAATTGGAATACGATAGATATAGTTAATTATTAAGAGAGAGGGATAAATATAGAGAAATAAAATAAAATATATGAACATGAATTAAAGGATAACAAAAATAAATATAATAAATATAATGTTAACATAATATTAATATTTTATAGACAATAACAACAACATCAATAATAATAATAATATTATTATTAATTATATTTATTGATATTATTAAGAGAGATAAAAAAATTGATGTAGAATAAGAATATAAAATTAATTTTGGGAGAAAAATGAAATATGAACACTTGCATGAAAATCATTAATTAATACTAAAATTAAAATTTCATTTATATTTAAACTAAATCAATATAAATAATGAAATGAAAATAATGAAAAATGGAATAAGAGAGTTGAAATGGAAGCATTTGAACTGGGATACCTCAAAGACGTGGAAAAAAATTCCTCTTTTGAATTTGGAGAACATTATTTAATATAGGAATAAGGAGGAGGGACTCTGCTTCCTCCAATATTCATGGATCCCTAGGAAAGGGGAGTTCTTCATTAATTTGATATTGCAACCATGAGAATTTAATATATGATATATAGAATTGAAATAGTCCACACTATGATTGATGTGAGGAAAGAGGTTAAATGTCTCTACGTGGCCCGTGTGGAAGTGTGTGGTGGTGTTGATCAGCGGTAGTGAGGATACACCATGCAGTGGTTCTACAAAAGAGACACGGGTGGCATGCATGAATTGGAAGGGAGTGGTTGGATGCTCTTATAATATGACTATCACGATGGATTGATGATGACTTTTGGGTTTCATGGGTCTTCCAAGGTGATGGATGTGATGTTAGGTGTGAAATTTCGTGGGAGCTCTACCATGAACTTCAGGGTGTCTGTGATGGAGGATTTCAGTGGTAGTGTTAGCAGATAGCTGATACGAAGTCAATCCTACATACATATGGCCTTCATTGTCTTTGGATGGGAAATTGTGCAGCTATAATTCCCTTAGGGGTGATGAGACGAAGCATGCATATACATGAGATTTTTTGGTTTATGAGTTTTTCAGTAGGGGAGGTGTGCATATGATCGAGTAGTGTGGGTGTAATTATTCTGTGGAAAGATGTGGTGTCTAGAGACATCAATGGTAGAGGATGGTGGAATAAGTGGTCTTGAGTGAAGTAAAGGGTGTTTAATGGGTATCAGGGGCATGGGAGTGTAGGTATATTAGCATACTTGAGAAGAAGCAATGGAATATTTTGGAGTTTAGTGTAAATCATATCAAACATCGATATAGGAATGATAGTCTTCAGGTATTATAGAAATACTTATGGGATCCGTTTGGAAGCGAAGTCAATCGGATGTCGGAACATGCCTTTTATAGCTATAGACCACCCTATCATGGTGAGATTATCCTCCCATGTTTTTGTAGGCATTACCATCTCATTATCATTCTCACTCTGGATTTATCCAACCTATATACCCATAAATTTCACCATTTCGGGCTACGCCCATTGTCCTACAACCCCCATGCACTCTTTCCTTGGGGAGTCCCACATAAGAGGGGTGGATTGGCTGGTCGATCCATCTTAGGGATTGTTAGGTGGCTATATTCCCGCTTAATTTTTTATTATCCTAGGGCCTTATTAATTATATGAATAATACTATTAATAAGGTTAAAAAAATAATTAACAACCATTATAAATTAAATCAATGATCCTAAATAAAATTTGAAATTAAAATTAATCAATCTTGTAATATATTTCAACCATTACACATCTACATTATAAATTATCCATTATTTATGAAATCATTGAATATAGAATCTTAATTCATTAATAAATCAGTTAAAATCATTTAAATATCAATAATAAATGCACTTAATTTTGATATATAAAAACTATATAGTTACTCCTATGTTTTAGTTGTCTATTACTTACAACCTATAGTGAATAGAAAACCATTTATTTAATCCAATTACTGTATCTAAATGACGAACACTCTACATTATATAATTATAGGATTTCTAGGGATTCCTCTATCATTAGAGACTCAAAAAAATAATGGATGTAGATAGTTTTGAATAAATTCCAATCCAAGACCATGTGTATATCCTTTTATACATTAGAATACCGGCTTTTCTTTTTGTGGCCTTCAACTTTTAATTATACATGCTTCACATTAATTCTCGTTGTTGTTTATAAGAATTGGAAGATATGAAAGTTAATTTCAATACCGTCATAAAAATATTTAATTTCGTTATTATCATTAATTGATGGTTTCTTCTAATTTTTTAACTCCCATGATCAATATATATCTCTTCTAATTCAGGTCTATACATCAATGACGACATTCAGAGCATGTGTTACATTATGATCAGTAACATGAACTTCTTTCACAATATCATAAATAAAATTATAATCAATAAGTGGACTCCCTTAAGGATTATAAACTACATCTGCCTAAGGAACCATCAGAACACATATATGAGGCATATAAATTCACAAGAATATAATGTTAATTATTATTCAATATATTTTTTCAATTCAAATCCAAATCCCCAAAAGAAAAATCAATGATTAATATCATAATCTGAAAATATAAGACACTCATCCCATCATCCCATGGAAACCGGTGTCTCATCACGACATGAGATGAAAATGTAATTACCATAAATAACCCCTGAAATTTATAAAATCATATTTATGGTCCATCAAACATCCAATGAAAAGAACTATTCAGTATGGACCTTGGCATATCATACCAATCATAGGAGAAATTTCTTAGATAACCTCACAATCAAATCCTATAAACGAATTGACACATACATATAGGGTGTTACAAATCCCCAATGGCTAGCATCTATCCCCAATGAAACAAGAATAGAGGGTACAATTTCCCACAGCCTAAAAATAAAACCAATCATATAAATACATATACTGAAAGAAGTAGTGGATAAAAACATGAATAAATTTATTTCATAATAAAAAGAGAACAATGGAAGTGATAAACTAAAAATATAGGAAAAAAATACCCATGAGACAAGTATAACTACAAAGGATGAGGAAAAATATTTAGATACATAAAAAATAAAAAATATAGAGAAGGAAAAAACCCCCACCAAATCACAATTCAGCATACAAATCCCATCTGATATGAAACCATTTTTAAACCTAACATTTCCTTGCATTCCCTACTTCCAAAAACATTACATAGTGTACGAATAGCTTTACAGGAGAGTATTCATTATTCTAAAATTATCATAGGGGTTTTACTTAGGTGTTCTATATAATTTCTATGAATTCAAAGGCAATAATTGTCAGTACTAATGAATACTATTCATGACATATAGTTTAGGAATTTTTATCAAAAGCATGGGAAAATAATATTTTCTAGTTTTTTCAAATTTCAAAATAAATATGGTAAATTAGTTCCATGTAATTTAATTTTTATATATCAAATAAAACATATAAAATCAGACCAATTAATTAATCATATAACATTTCAAAACCATTTTAGTTTAATAAGAATAATAAGTGTTGAAAATTCCTAAATTGGCCATGAAAAGGTAACATCACGCCAATTATTAGACAAATTCATTATAGCTAAAAAAACCATTCTAAAAAAATTCAACTGTGTGTTCATCGGGAGTCTAGACATATGAAACAAGATTATAGATATACGGAACACCCCTAAACTGTCCAACATTTCCACGTGATAAAACCCTTAACATTTAATTTTCTACGTGATAAAACCCCTAACATTAGAAGTGACCTATTACTATAACATATTACTATACACCCATGGAATACCTTGTTTATATTTTCGAAACCATTCCAATAATCCGTATCATTATTTCATGCTTTGATAACCATTTTATAAAACCATTTCAACATTCATTGAATACCCTTTCCATTTACCCAAACTAGGGAAAACACATATTATATAAAAACCCCATTTCAAAAAAAAATAATTTAAGATAATAATTACATTCAATTTATAAAATATTATATCAAAAAATAAAGAATTTTCTTACCCATCCAATGTCTAGAGATGGAACCAATTTCCTAAAAAATTGAGTTGCAGAAACTCGTTAAAAGATCCAACAAAAATAAAGACCTCTTAAACCACAAATAATGCCCCATAATAAAATCCTATAATATTATAAATCATTTAATTTAACTAAAGTTTGGATAAATTAGAGAAAACATCACACATATCTCACGAATGAACTCACTTCACACCACAACCAATATGAAATCAACAACATAATCAAAATCGTGCTAAATATATATGAAAGAACCAAAAGAATAAACACCACAAATCAATGAATTTGATAACACAACATAGTGGTGAAACTAATAATATAGAAAAAGAATATTCAAAAACGATTAGTCTCCCAAAAATACACACAATAACTATATCAATGATCAGTCACTGAATAAAATTATATAGTGTTGTAGGTCACAAAATTCATCAGTGATGAGATCTCGGTTGAGTGGACGGTAATTGTAATTATAATATTAAATCATATCACTCAAATGGTTCCCTAAAATCTATATCATAAACATTTACACAATGTTTTAATCACATTACAGTTCATATAATCCATAGGGTTCGTATTCATTGATAAAATCATTAACATTTTATTAAAAACTTGTTTTTCACCAATATATGGAATGTAATATTTCCAAATGTCTATCTTGTTCTTAAACTGAGTCTGTAGAAATTCACACATCATATAATCCAATTAAACATCATAAAATTTGTTAGTATATAGAGAATATTAATAATTTATACAAGAAACCTCAACCACCTAGATCATTCTCCAAACACATGGATAACCTAGTTATGACATTACATGTTTATATAGTGACTACACTAATTAAAATATTATGCATATATGAACATTCATTCAAATAAAAAACATATAATAATTATCCTTAAGATACCCAAGATGCTTCCAAATAATAAGAAAACATATAAAGAGTATAAAATTACATAAATGTGGGTAATGGAATTATTATAACCAAAATGTGTTCCGAAGGAATAGTCGAAGAGAAAGCATCCAATTCGAAGGAAAACCAATCCACAAAGTGTACCAAGACCACATTGAAGTCAATTTCATTCATACTTACTAGATCATGAATCTCATCGTACTCTAGGTTGGGAATGTTACTCCACTGGTTACACGTGTTTATATAATGATTCATTGGTTAAATTTTTCTTATAAATTTAAATAAAAACAAATTGAATATAAAAGATGTCTTTTTATGAAAACCTATTTAAATGAAAATATTTGTGATTATAATATAATATCACCTTTAATAGATTATATTAATTAAATATACACAAAACTTTACATCAAAGATATATATTATATGTTTTCTATAAAAAATATAAGAATAAAAAGATTATTAAGCCTAAAAGAAGTATTTTTTATATGATCCATTTTACTGCCTTTTGACAAAGAGCCCATTTTAATTCTCATTTTTACACTTTTATAAGTTATACATGAAAAAATATAGATCTATTTTGAAGCATTCAATCATAATTTAATTTCGATGAAATTTAGATATTTTTATAATAAAATCACAATTTTAATGAATAATGACAAAATGTTTCATTTTAATTCAAAAATGCTTTCTCATCTAATTTTTTTGCATTGTTAGATTATATTTTTACATGGTTATAAATTATATTAATATTATTTTTTCATCATTTTATAATTTGTTTTCATTGGATGTAATTTAACATTGAAAATTTATATAAACACCAGTTAGTTATTTGATGGTTTTTACTTTTAAAAAACATGTTTTCTCAATTTCACAACAATAAATAATTTTTAATTAATCATTGCTACATATGTGTTCTGAATTTGGAAAAATGGATTCCATATTTGGAATTATAGGTTTCTAATTATTAAATAATTTCCATTTTATTTTTCAACATGACGAATAATAGCTTTATTAATAATTTTTATTTACCACAGTTAAAGTGTAAATTTGTAAAATTTGTGGAAAATTATATTCTAAATATATAAAACTACCCCAAAACATGTTATAATTATATTTTATGACATATGATTGAGCAGTAAAAACCGTGTGATGAATATTTTTCCATTTTAAGAAACATGTGGGTGATTATGACACTTATAACTGTAAATTAAAATTAAAAGGAAAATATTTTATAAACATATACTTTGTAAATTAAAAAAAAATTAACATGGGTTTATATAAGTGATATATTTGACTATAAATAGTAATTATAAATATAAAAATTGTTTTTACATCATGGAATTTTATTTACAATTTTTAGACACAAAATAACAAAATTTAATTATGACAACCATGATGTAGTGATTTCTTTATTAATGAAGGAATAAAATAAATGATATTATAAATATTAAAATGAATAATATTTTACACATTTTGTGTCATATAATTTTTTTTGAATATGATATGTTATAATACTATAAAATGGTTTTTTGTTGTTGTATCTCTGTATAGATTTTATTTAAATTTTGTAAAATGAATAGTGTAATAATTGACAGAATTGATGCTTGATAACAATAATATTTTTTATTTTTCTTAAAAAATATTAAAATCTATGAAAATAAAAATTTGACAATGATAAGGTATAAAAAATTATTATGTATCCATTTATGGTTTATTTTCCCCAAATTATTATAATTAATATCCTCATAATTTTTAAAATGTTGTTACCATAATTCAAATTAAAGGAAAATAATTAAAGGTAAACTCAAAAGATGAGGTTTAAAATAAAATTAATACATGTCTAACGATTATTGGGTGAGAGTTATTAGAACTATAATCTTATTATATTATAAATCTCTCATGTTGGATCCATTTTATTTAAAAAAATATTATATTAACTAAATAATTTAAGAGTTTCCAAGGGGGACACTTTTCTCCCCTCTAAAAAGTTACCTCTCTTATCCGAAAATCACTCTTCAATAACCATATGGTTTTGCAAATTCCATGTAAAATCTATTTTTGAATTACTCCCCTAATCTTATAATCCTAACATATTTATATTTTACCACAAGGAATCCTTTTTTATTAACCAATTTATGTTTTACGATTGAGAGGTAACGCCTTCTCTCATGTTTTTTTGTTTTATTTCCATTGACCACTCATTACACACTTCTTAATCTATTATTACCTAACAATTAAGTATCATAAATATAAGAGGATGTTTTTAAGCAATCCTTTTGATAAACTCTTAGATCCCCCTCCTTTAAATGGTTATTGAAAATATTGTTTCTATGTAGGGTGAACTATTATCTCGGGAAACGATGATTGTAATATTTTCCCCTACCACCTATCATGGTGGCCATTATAGTGGAAACTATTTTTAAATATGATATATATTATATTTATATTCTCTCTTTGAATCTGTAATTTTTATTTAGAACTTACATTTATATTTTCCACATTGTGTAAATGCGATTATTTCAGTTGAGGAACTATGGGCTACCTCCCCCTCAATGCGATATGACTCGCTCAAGCTATAAATGGAATGAATAAAATTTATTTTTATTAAACCTATGAATAAAATATTACATTAAAAAATAAATTTATTTTAATATAAAATTTTATAATTTAATTAATATTATTCTAATATGATAAAGAAATGAATGTAGAGTTCTTTTGTATGTATGATCATCCGACTCCATTTATGGTGCAATTCTGTTCTTTTCTCCTAATATGATGGAGTAAAATATATTTATATATACTTGATATATATGATATTTAAATAATGAATAATATTCTAGAGAAAATCTAATTTATAAATTAGACATAATTTACATTAAAAAAGATCATTTTCAACTAAGGTTATGAATATCAATAAAAATTCTGATATGAACATCAATAGTTATTTAATTTTTACACCATGGTAATAAGTTATATAAATGGGAAATTTACCATGAAAAAGGTTCTCATGAAATTATAAATTATCCTACATTTATTTCATAGAAAAATAAATTACATATGAGACAACTGAAACTCATGGTAAGGGTAATGTAACTCAGTTTCAATTTATTGAGTTAAATATCCATGTCATTGGTTTTGTTTTTCCAAGATAATGTATGAATAAACTATGGGTTTTTACACTAAATATCATCATCTATTGGGAGTATTTAAATTTTTCAAACATAATTTAGTCAATGATTGATCCTTAATCTAATGATATAATATTTTTAAGGGTCTTGGTCTCAATATTCTTTCATTGAGTTATATTTTATAAATATAAAAAACCTTATTTTTATTGTGTATAATTATCACATTTTATTTTTAATTTCATTTAATGTTTTTTTAAATGAATCATTTTCTATAGTTAATTTTACCAAACAACAAAAACAATTTTTTAATCTATGTGTCCACAACAACTTGTTTTATGCCATAAAAATTAATTGATATATAGATTCCACTATTATAAATAATATATTTATAAGGAAAATTAAATACCCCTGTACCTTTTTTCGTATTTTGGTACTTAAAATCATATTATTAAGGGATTTATTAACTCAATTTCTTCTAATTATTCCATGTGATTAAAAATTTTTTGTGTGAAATGTTATCAATTGAAATCCTTTATGTGATATGATTATATAATGGAACATGGACATTTTTCAAGTGGTTACATGATACCCAAAGAGGGTGGTCATGTGACCAACAAATGTCAAGTGATCCCTTGATGAACCATGTATGTGTGGTTACATTTTTTCCTCTAATGCATTAGCAATGTAAGTCAACCATATGTCTATTCTATTTTTTTATATCTCTGGAAGAAAACTTTATAGTTATTCCATTTAAGTTTGATTATATCCCATGTTATCAGTATATGTTATGTAACACCCCAAGCTTCTACGGTACGTTTTCCTTTGAATAATGCGATAGCGTGTGTTGTACGCAACCTCGAGTTCTAACACACACCACAACTAATTAAACTAGCCGTTGTGAATAGTAATAACTACTTTTTGAAATCATATATATTCTATATTTCAAAATGGACTTCATTTTTGGATTCGGAATATCAAAATTAGCCTAGGGTGAAATTTTGGTACATTTCGGATAACTTTCATATTTTGATGAATAGTGAAAATTTCTAAATTTTAATTAAAAACAACTTTTTTAATCAAAATAATTAATAGTGATAAATTATGAATTTGAGTGGTTTTAAAGTATATTTAGAATATATTTTTACCATTCAATTTAATGTTTATCATTGAACATAATTTTACAATTAAACCGAACATAAACAAGTGTTAATCTTTTGATAGTTATTATCTCTTAAAAACACGCTTTTTGTTTTGACAGCGGGAATTAATTTTAAATTAATTTCTGCCACTTCTGTGTTTTGAATTTAGGAAAATGGATTCCATATTTGGAATCAGGATTTCCAAATTGTGTAAATAGGTAACTTTTATTTTTAGACATTTTGAATAGTTACTGTGGTAAATATTTTATTTACCATGGTTAAAGGGTAAATCCGGTAAATAAGGGTTAAAAAAATAATATTATAATAATAGAAAATTACCCTAAAACGTGTCCTAACCTTATTGGTGGACACAGACCCGACCATGGGCATCCTTTGGTCAATTTGGGGACCCCTTGGAGCAACTTGTATGTGGTAGGGACACTTTATATTAATAAAGTTAAAATAAAAATAAAAATGGCATAAGCTTACATCTTTTAGAAGAACAATTTTTACATAGGGTTATACATGTTGGATTTTCGATTATAAATATTCATTAGAAAGCTAAAAGGATTTCCTACATAATGATATTTTATATATAATTTTTAGACATTATATAATTTATTTTATTTATGACACAATGATGATGCAGTAATTACTAAAATAGTGAAAAATAAAAATAATTGATCTTATAAACACCCAAATAATTATAATATGAAACTTTTAATGAATTAAACTAATTTTCTATGATAATATGATATATTAGGATTGATTTAATTGACTTTGTTCGAAGTAATCAATCTGTTAGGAGTTTCACAAAAATCAACTATTGAATAGTGTCAAAATTGACATAAAAGAGTTCTTAAAACAAATATTATATTATTAATTGATATTAAATTCCTAAAAATCTAAGGTTCGGCCAAGAGACTTATATTATAATAGGTTCCTCATTAATGGACCACTTGGGGGTCGCTTGGATGTATATAGTAAGTTTATTAATCATATTATATAAAAATACAAAGAGACATTGTAAAAGTGAAACTAATTAACTTAGAGTTAATACTTAAAGATAAGGTTAATATATGTACCCAAACCTGTCTAAATTCTATTGGATGAGTTGTTTTCGACCTATCCACACCTCATCCTTTGAATAGTCAACTTTGGAGCCTTTGTAAACCGAATATGAATTTATTATAAATTAATATTTCTAACTTTTCCAAAGGTGCCCCTCACCCCTCTTATAAAAGGGCACTCCTCCTTCTCATTTCTTCACACCGTCAAAGCCTTTTGGTTCGGCCAAACTCTGCCCAAATACTCTCCCAACATCCCTCAATACAACCTAGAGGCCTTAGTTTGATCAGAAAGCCAACCTAAGGAGCCCTTTTGATCAAATCAAAAGGAAGAACCCGAAGAAGAGGTAATGATTTCACCACCCTTTTCTAAGTTCATTTCTTCTTCCACTTCTTCTTCCTTTGTTCTTACCATTCTGAAATAATAACTCCAGTATCTCAAATATACTGTGATGTTATTATAAATATGGTACAATCATATTCAGTATTCTATCCACCCTTTGAATAACATGTCACCATACGTGCGTACGTACGGCTTACCGTCTCCACGTCGTGGTGTAATTGTTATTCAATATAATATTATTTGGATGGGTATAATAATGATGTGTAACTCATGTAAATAATAAATATAACATGTTAATGATTCTGTATATATGATATACCATCCATTTATATATTATTTTAATATCAAAAGAATGATATTGTCGCTCGTGCGTACGTACGGACTACCGTCTCCACGAACGTGATGAGATTCATTCTCCATCGTATCCATTCAAGTATAATTATCATTTAATGATTTAAAAATGATGTTTAAGGACTGTATATCATTATGGATATGAATAAGATACAACAACCATGGCTTATGTAACAAAACATATAAAAGAAAATGAGTAAGTTAACTCCCGAAACGACGATAATTCTAAGATATTATTAACAAATCAATGTTAAAAGATCATATATGATATCATATTAATATATATGATTCTTGTATAATTTAATAACAACTATTTTACCATTATACAGCAGGTTAACCTACCCCAACCAAGGAAAAGTACAAGGTAAGGGTTATTTCACAATCTCTTCATTATCCGAGGTTGTTTATATGTAATAATCTACTGGGATCTCTTTATCATCCACATCCATGTTTCTTAAAACTGTATTTCAAAACATTTTTACTATTTACAAGAATATGGGTTAAAGTCATTTATACCCTTGTTTGACTTTTTATAAGAGGTTTATAAAGGAATCTTTCCGTCGTTTTCAAAACAAGGTCCTTTTTAACCTTTTCGACAGAATTGAGGTAAGAATGTTTTTTTAACTTATACGGCGGGTGCGGTTATTTTACGCCGTTATAAAATCATCAAAGCTTTCCTTACAAGATTACAAGAATATTTTCAAGAAAATGTTTTATTTTATATGGCTCTTAAATGATTTCAAAAATAGAAAGAGATATTTCTCTAAAAAGTGTTTTGATTTCATCTCTGTCAACATCCTTTAATGGATTTTACGCTTATTTGAAGTTGATTTATTATAATACAAAACTTCTATATTGTATTGAAGGGTTTGTGATATGTTTGACTGTGGATGTGCTATTTTATACCATTCATAGTTTATGGTGAAACTATTTACATTTCGTATGCTAGTTTTAATCCGAATGTTTATGTTATATTTCAAACTTTTCTTCAGATGAATGTGCTAAACAAGTATGTTCCGGGTTGGGGACCGGTAAAAGTAAGCCCTCCAGGTTGGGGACTGGTTAAAGTAAGCCCTCCAGGTTAGGGACTGGTAAAAGTATGCCCTCCGGGTTGGTGTCCGGTTATTAGAGACACTCCGGGTTGGTGTCCGGTTATTAGAGGCACTCCGGGTTGGTGTCCGGTTATTAGAGGCACTCCGGGTTGGGTTCCGGTTAGAAGTAACCCCTAGGTCTTGGGATGAGGCCTAGACAAAGAAATTAACGTTTAGCATTATGCATTCCAACATTATGAAAGTGGTTATTTATTTTTGCATGTGATTATTCGATTAGTGGAATATCCATGTGAATAAGTAAATGGCATTATTTCATTTTATTTATGCCATACCATGTTGAAAGTTCATGTTTAAAAAGCTTTTGTTTTAGTTATACATTGCCTTAAATGTTTATTCTTATTGATGAAAGTTTCCGCTATATTGTTATCCTTACTGGGCATTTGAGCTCACCCCTTTTCTATGATTTATTTTTCCCAGGAAGTGAAGATGTAAGTTATGAATGACCTGCAGGGATATTATGAGGGGATTATAGTGTGGACTGTGGAAACATTATGTTGTTGTATTAGTTTTTCATTTTATGATGTAATGAAAAACTTATGAATATATCTAGTGTTTCCAAGGCTACTAAACCAATCGGTCTTTCGAGATTTGATCTTTCTTGTGATCATGCCAATGTTATGTGATTAATGCACCGACTCTGGGTAGCTGGGGTCGGGGCGTTACAGTTGGTATCAAAGGAAGTTTAGTACAAACCTTGGAAGCTAGATTTAGATAAACTCTGATTAGAGCACGTAGACCTAAGATGAACTTTGAGGATTAGTATAGAAGAACTTCCTAGAATTTTGGTATTGTAGAGATTTTGTGAGTTTTTCGAGCAATACATCCCTGTCTGGATACGAGCAGGTAGAGGCGGCTCTGGCACAGATGTACCTAGGGGTAAAACCCGAAAACACCTCTTTGAGCTAGACTCGAACGGGAACTGGTGCACGACAACGGGCCTTGCTGCACTCTTGGTTACGACACTCCTGGGGGATATGCTTAGGATAACTCTCATTTTCTTTACAAATCATTATGAAGGGTTTATGAGTATATACTTCCTCAAAGGAGGCATTTTTATGATTATGGATTATATCCCTAAATAGTTCAATTTATGTTAAGTGTTTTATAAGTATGGGATTATGTATTTTGATTCATAAACTGATCTAGTGTATGCCATTGTTTAGAAATGGCGCCCAGTAGAAGGAACGAGAACTCTAACAATGCACATGATCCAAAGAGAAGGAAGGATCATATCTTTCATGGTCTTAAGCTAGAATTTATAAGAGAAATAGTCTCCCATGTATTATCATCATATGAAGAAATAATATCATGTGTTGATAAGATAAGTAAAGAGTTTACTGAGTCCTATGGCTTTGAAGGGAAGCAAGAGAAGAAAAGGATGGAAGAGAGAAAAATGGATAAAGGGAAGAGGGAAAAGAAGAATTTTCCCATATGTGGTAACTGTGGGAAGAAACACCCTGGAACTTGCCTGAAAGGAATGGGAGTTTGTTATAAGTGTGGAGGAAAAGGGCACAAAGTACATGACTGCAAGGGTGATAAAATGGTTTCAAATGTACAATGCTTCATTTGCAAGGAGTTTGGACACTACGCGAACCTATGCCCCAGTCATCAGACTATGCCGCAAATGATGCTATTGGATAATAATCAAGTTATGATACTACCACAGATGAAGAGGAATGATTAGAGTTCTTATGTTGATTATGTCAATTGAGTGTTGTATCAACAATGTACTTGTTATAATAATTATGGAGTATATAAGGATTGTACTGCAGTACTATTTCATTAAGGACTTGAGTTTGTGTGGAACAAAGAAAAGTGACTCAATAGAAGGTTAAATTTTTGGAAAATATTTGGTTGAGAGAAAGATAAACCATAATATGGTTCTGATACCGAAGTAGTGATTTTAGAATAATACATGATTGATTTGGATAAATTATATTGGATATTCTTGACTACCTTGAAGCTGATTAATGATTTTTATATTCCATCATTGTGGGGTTTAAAACATTTTTGGATTGATGAAGTATATCCAGCATTCTATATGGAATAAGGGAGCATGAATGTAATCAATAAGGATTATGGTAAATCAGGATGTTTCAGTGTTTTAAAAGAATACATGATGAAGGTATTAATATTCTATTATAGGGTAAAAAGGATCTACATTATGTTTACCTTCCTTATAAATGTTGGACTGTGAGTTTGGACAGAAGTATTTTGGATAAATTCTAAGTTTGATATTAATTTTGGACTGCCATAAAAAGGGCAACCCGGAGGTCGGGCGGCAACCCGTCGCGTCCGGCAAAGCTGCGAGACTTGAACCCGCAACCGAAGGGCGACAAGGGTGTATCACCTACCACTGGCCCACTAGATGTCCTGGATTAAATAATTTAGTTTTTATTAAAAGATCTTGTAGATGAATTATAAATTCGATTATTTTGGAACCCTATACGAATAGTGTAAATAGAATTTTTTTTTACGTTCTATTATGTTTTAGAGTGAAAGATGAGTTTGTGGTAGAAATTTATTAATGGATAAAACTCTAAAGTATGTATACCTCCTTATGTTCTTAGCCAATCTCATAAATAAATTCCACAACATTAAGAAAAGGAACTTAGAACAAAAATGTTGCCCTAGATGGTACCTTAAATCATCACTAATTTATGGCTTTGGGATTGTTGGCCTTTTCATAGCCATGTTCTCTACCACTCTCCATCAGATAATTGATGGTTAGATTTCTCCTCCATATCCATATTTTCCTACATGGATCCCTAGTATGTGTTATTTTCGGTAATCTTCATACTTTCCACTCTTTAGTTTAAATAGAGGCCTCATTAATTCATTTTTCGATGTGGGATTTCAACTAGGATATTTTGAAACGTCAAAAATGTGTTATCC
This sequence comes from Viscum album, assembly GCA_963277665.1. Classification (NCBI taxonomy): domain Eukaryota; kingdom Viridiplantae; phylum Streptophyta; class Magnoliopsida; order Santalales; family Viscaceae; genus Viscum; species Viscum album. Next base: position 901,441,388 of record OY728122.1, on the reverse strand, counting down.
TAATACCCTATGTTTTGTTGAACCGATGGTATTTCAATTCATCATAGATTAATGAATTTAAGGAACTCAATTTTATACTTGTTTGTGATTGATGACCTCAATCACTACCTATAAATATTTACGTTTTTCCTCCGATTATATGTCTCCAATTTCCACCAATGTTCTCCTAATCGAGATCATAATTTGGTGGTGACCCTTTGATTTCTCTTTTCCTCATATTAAGACTAAATTTTAGTAACCCAATTTCTGATGTGGGTTTTCCCACAAATATATTTTCTACTTTCAACCTTTTATTTTCGAAGAACAATTTCAAATTGCGAGGACGCAATTTATTGAAGGAGGGGAGAATGTAACACCCCAAGCTTCTACGGTACGTTTCCCTTTGAATAATGCGATAGCGTGTGTTGTACGCAACCTCGAGTTCTAACACACACCACAACTAATTAAACTAGCCGTTGTGAATAGTAATAACTACTTTTTGAAATCATATATATTCTATATTTCAAAATGGACTTCATTTTTGGATTCGGAATATCAAAATTAGCCTAGGGTGAAATTTTGGTACATTTCGGATAACTTTCATATTTTGATGAATAGTGAAAATTTCTAAATTTTTATTAAAAACAACTTTTTTAATCAAAATAATTAATAGTGATAAATTATGAATTTGAGTGGTTTTAAAGTATATTTAGAATATATTTTTACCATTCAATTTAATTTTTATCATTGAACATAATTTTACAATTAAACCGAACATAAACAAGTGTCAATCTTTTGATAGTTATTATCTCTTAAAAACACGCTTTTTGTTTTGACAGCGGGAATTAATTTTAAATTAATTTCTGCCACTTCTGTGTTTTGAATTTAGGAAAATGGATTCCATATTTGGAATCAGGATGTTCAAATTGTGTAAATAGGTAACTTTTATTTTTAGACATTTTGAATAGTTACTGTGGTAAATATTTTATTTACCATGGTTAAAGGGTAAATCCGGTAAATAAGGGTTAAAAAAAAATATTATAATAATAGAAAATTACCCTAAAACGTGTCCTAACCTTATTGGTGGACACATACCCGACCATGGGCATCCTTTGGTCAATTTGGGGACCCCTTGGAGCCACTTGTATGTGGTAGGGACACTTTATATTAATAAAGTTAAAATAAAAATAAAAATGGCATAAGCTTACATCTTTTAGAAGAACAATTTTTACATAGGGTTATACATGTTGGATTTTCGATTATAAATATTCATTAGAAAGCTAAAAAGATTTCCTACATAACTATATTTTATTTATAATTTTTAGACATTATATAATTTATTTTATTTATGACACAATGATGATGCAGTAATTACTAAAATAGTGAAAAATAAAAATAATTGATCTTATAAACACCCAAATAATTATAATATGAAACTTTTAATGAATTAAACTAATTTTCTATGATAATATGATATATTAGGATTGATTTAATTGACTTTGTTCGAAGTAATCAATCTGTTAGGAGTTTCACAAAAATCAACTATTGAATAGTGTCAAAATTGACATAAAAGAGTTCTTAAAACAAATATTATATTATTAATTGATATTAAATTCCTAAAAATCTAAGGTTCGGCCAAGAGACTTGTATTATGATAGGTTCCTCATTAATGGACCACTTGGGGGTCGCTTGGATGTATATAGTATGTTTATTAATCATATTATATAAAAATACAAAGAGACATTGTAAAAGTGAAACTAATTAACTTAGAGTTAATACTTAAAGATAAGGTTAATATAAGTACCCAAACCTGTCTAAATTCTATTGGATGAGTTGTTTTCGACCTATCCACACCTCATCCTTCGAATAGTCAACTTTTGAGCCTTTGTAAACCGAATATGAATTTATTATAAATTAATATTTCTAACTTTTCCAAAGGTGCCCCTCACCCCTCTTATAAAAGGGCACTCCTCCTTCTCATTTCTTCACACCTTCAAAGCCTTTTGGTTCGGCCACACTCTGCCCAAATACTCTCCCAACATCCCTCAATACAACCTAGAGGCCTTAGTTTGATCAGAAAGCCAACCTAAGGAGCCCTTTTGATCAAATCAAAAGGAAGAACCCGAAGAAGAGGTAATGATTTCACCACCCTTTTCTAAGTTCATTTCTTCTTCCACTTCTTCTTCCTTTGTTCTTACCATTCTGAAATAATAACTCCAGTATCTCACATATACTGTGATGTTATTATAAATATGGTACAATCATATTCAGTATTCTATCCACCCTTTGAATAACATGTCACCATACGTGCGTACGTACGGCTTACCGTCTCCACGTCGTGGTGTAATTGTTATTCAATATAATATTATTTGGATGGGTATAATAATGATGTGTAACTCATGTAAATAATAAATATAACATGTTAATGATTCTGTATATATGATATACCATCCATTTATATATTATTTTAATATCAAAAGAATGATATTGTCGCTCGTGCGTACGTACGGACTACCGTCTCCACGAACGTGATGAGATTCATTCTCCATCGTATCCATTCAAGTATAATTATCATTTGATGATTTAAAAATGATGTTTAAGGACTGTATATCATTCTGGATATGAATAAGATACAACAACCATGGCTTATGTAACAAAACATATAAAAGAAAATGAGTAAGTTAACTCCCGAAACGACGATAATTCTAAGATATTATTAACAAATCAATGTTAAAAGATCATATATGATATCATATTAATATATATGATTCTTGTATAATTTAATAACAACTATTTTACCATTATACAGGAGGTTAACCTACCCCAACCAAGGAAAAGTACAAGGTAAGGGTTATTTCACAATCTCTTCATTATCCGAGGTTGTTTATATGTAATAATCTACTGGGATCTCTTTATCATCCACATCCATGTTTCTTAAAACTGTATTTCAAAACATTTTTACTATTTACAAAAATATGGGTTAAAGTCATTTATACCCTTGTTTGACTTTTTATAAGAGGTTTATAAAGGAATCTTTCCGTCGTTTTCAAAACAAGGTCCTTTTTAACCTTTTCGACAGAATTGAGGTAAGAATGTTTTTTTTAACTTATACGGCGGGTGCAGTTATTTTACGCCGTTATAAAATCATCAAAGCTTTCCTTACAAGCTTACAAGAATATTTTCAAGAAAATGTTTTATTTTATATGGCTCTTAAATGATTTCAAAAATAGAAAGAGATATTTCTCTAAAAAGTGTTTTGATTTCATCTATGTCAACATCCTTTAATGGATTTTACGCTTATTTGAAGTTGATTTATTATAATACAAAACTTCTATATTGTATTGAAGGTTTTGTGATATGTTTGACTGTGGATGTGCTATTTTATACCATTCATAGTTTATGGTGAAACTATTTACATTTCGTATGCTAGTTTTAATCCGAATATTTATGTTATATTTCAAACTTTTTTTCAGATGAATGTGCTAAACAAGTATGTTCCGGGTTGGGGACCGGTAAAAGTAAGCCCTCCAGGTTGGGGACTGGTTAAAGTAAGCCCTCCAGGTTAGGGACTGGTAAAAGTATGCCCTCCGGGTTGGTGTCCGGTTATTAGAGGCACTCCGGGTTGGTGTCCGGTTATTAGAGGCACTCCGGGTTGGTGTCCGGTTATTAGAGGCACTCCGGGTTGGGTTCCGGTTAGAAGTAACCCCTAGGTCTTGGGATGAGGCCTAGACAAAGAAATTAACGTTTAGCATTATGCATTCCAACATTATGAAAGTGGTTATTTATTTTTGCATGTGATTATTCGATTAGTGGAATATCCATGTGAATAAGTAAATGGCATTATTTCATTTTATTTATGCCATACCATGTTGAAAGTTCATGTTTAAAAGGCTTTTGTTTTAGTTATACATTGCCTTAAATGTTTATTCTTATTGATGAAAGTTTCCGCTATATTGTTATCCTTACTGGGCATTTGAGCTCACCCCATTTCTATGTTTTATTTTTCCCAGGAAGTGAAGATGTAAGTTATGAATGACCTGCAGGGATATTATGAGGGGATTATAGTGTGGACTGTGGAAACATTATGTTGTTGTATTAGTTTTTCATTTTATGATGTAATGAAAAACTTATGAATATATCTAGTGTTTCCAAGGCTACTAAACCAATCGGTCTTTCGAGATTTGATCTTTCTTGTGATCATGCCAATGTTATGTAATTAATGCACCGACTCTGGGTAGCTGGGGTCGGGGCGTTACAGTTGGTATCAAAGGAAGTTTAGTACAAACCTTGGAAGCTAGATTTAGATAAACTCTGATTAGAGCACGTAGACCTAAGATGAACTTTGAGGATTAGTATAGAAGAACTTCCTAGAATTTTGGTATTGTAGAGATTTTGTGAGTTTTTCGAGCAATACATCCCTGTCTGGATACGAGCAGGTAGAGGCGGCTCTGGCACAGATGTACCTAGGGGTAAAACCCGAAAACACCGCTTTGAGCTAGACTCGAACGGGAACTGGTGCACGACAACGGGCCTTGCTGCACTCTTGGTTACGACACTCCTGGGGGATATGCTTAGGATAACTCTCATTTTCTTTACAAATCATTATGAAGGGTTTATGAGTATATACTTCCTCAAAGGAGGCATTTTTATGATTATGGATTATATCCCTAAATAGTTCAATTTATGTTAAGTGTTTTATAAGTATGGGATTATGTATTTTGATTCATAAACTGATCTAGTGTATTCCATTGTTTAGAAATGGCGCCCAGTAGAAGGAACGAGAACTCTAACAATGCACATGATCCAAAGAGAAGGAAGGATCATATCTTTCATGGTCTTAAGCTAGAATTTAAAAGAGAAATAGTCTCCCATGTATTATCATCATATGAAGAAATAATATCATGTGTTGATAAGATAAGTAAAGAGTTTACTGAGTCCTATGGCTTTGAAGGGAAGCAAGAGAAGAAAAGGATGGAAGAGAGAAAAATGGATAAAGGGAAGAGGGAAAAGAAGAATTTTCCCATATGTGGTAACTGTGGGAAGAAACACCCTGGAACTTGCCTGAAACGAATGGGAGTTTGTTATAAGTGTGGAGAAAAAGGGCACAAAGTACATGACTGCAAGGGTGATAAAATGGTTTCAAATGTACAATGCTTCATTTGCAAGGAGTTTGGACACTACGCGAACCTATGCCCCAGTCATCAGACTATGCCGCAAATGATGCTATTGGATAATAATCAAGTTATGATACTACCACAGATGAAGAGGAATGATTAGAGTTCTTATGTTGATTATGTCAATTGAGTGTTGTATCAACAATGTACTTGTTATAATAATTATGGAGTATATAAGGATTGTACTACAGTACTATTTCATTAAGGACTTGAGTTTGTGTGGAACAAAGAAAAGTGACTCAATAGAAGGTTAAATTTTTGGAAAATATTTGGTTGAGAGAAAGATAAACCATAATATGGTTCTGATACCGAAGTAGTGATTTTAGAATAATACATGATTGATTTGGATAAATTATATTGGATATTCTTGACTACCTTGAAGCTGATTAATGATTTGTATATTCCATCATTGTGGGGTTTAAAACATTTTTGGATTGATGAAGTATATCCAGCATTCTATATGGAATAAGGGAGCATGAATGTAATCAATAAGGATTATGGTAAATCAGGATGTTTCAGTGTTTTAAAAGAATACATGATGAAGGTATTAATATTCTATTATAGGGTAAAAAGGATCTACATTATGTTTACCTTCCTTATAAATGTTGGACTGTGAGTTTGGACAGAAGTATTTTGGATAAATTCTAAGTTTGATATTAATTTTGGACTGCCATAAAAAGGGCAACCCGGAGGTCGGGCGGCAACCCGTCGCGTCCGGCAAAGCTGCGAGACTTGAACCCGCAACCGAAGGGCGACAAGGGTGTATCACCTACCACTGGCCCACTAGATGTCCTGGATTAAATAATTTAGTTTTTATTAAAAGATCTTGTAGATGAATTATAAATTCGATTATTTTGGAACCCTATACGAATAGTGTAAATAGAATTTTTTTTATGTTCTATTATGTTTTAGAGTGAAAGATGAGTTTGTGGTAGAAATTTATTAATGGATAAAACTCTAAAGTATGTATACCTCCTTATGTTCTTAGCCAATCTCATAAATAAATTCCACAACATTAAGAAAAGGAACTTAGAACAAAAATGTTTCCCTAGATGGTACCTTAAATCATCACTAATTTATGCCTTTGGGATTGTTGGCCTTTTCATAGCCATGTTCTCTACCACTCTCCATCAGATAATTGATGGTTAGATTTCTCCTCCATATCCATATTTTCCTACATGGATCCCTAGTATGTGTTATTTTCGGTAATCTTCATACTTTCCACTCTTTAGTTTAAATAGAGGCCTCATTAATTCATTTTTCGATGTGGGATTTCAACTAGGATATTTTGAAACGTCAAAAATGTGTTATCCTAATACCCTATGTTTTGTTGAACCGATGGTATTTCAATTCATCATAGATTAATGAATTTAAGGAACTCAATTTTATACTTGTTTGTGATTGATGACCTCAATCACTACCTATAAATATAACGTTTTTCCTCCGATTATATGTCTCCAATTTCCACCAATGTTCTCCTAATCGAGATCATAATTTGGTGGTGACCCTTTGATTTCTCTTTTCCTCATATTAAGACTAAATTTTAGTAACCCAATTTCTGATGTGGGTTTTCCCACAAATATATTTTCTACTTTCAACCTTTTATTTTCGAAGAACAATTTCAAATTGCGAGGACGCAATTTATTGAAGGAGGGGAGAATGTAACACCCCAAGCTTCTACGGTACGTTTCCCTTTGAATAATGCGATAGCGTGTGTTGTACGCAACCTCGAGTTCTAACACACACCACAACTAATTAAACTAGCCGTTGTGAATAGTAATAACTACTTTTTGAAATCATATATATTCTATATTTCAAAATGGACTTCATTTTTGGATTCGGAATATCAAAATTAGCCTAGGGTGAAATTTTGGTACATTTCGGATAACTTTCATATTTTGATGAATAGTGAAAATTTCTAAATTTTAATTAAAAACAACTTTTTTAATCAAAATAATTAATAGTGATAAATTATGAATTTGAGTGGTTTTAAAGTATATTTAGAATATATTTTTACCATTCAATTTAATTTTTATCATTGAACATAATTTTACAATTAAACCGAACATAAACAAGTGTCAATCTTTTGATAGTTATTATCTCTTAAAAACACGCTTTTTGTTTTGACAGCGGGAATTAATTTTAAATTAATTTCTGCCACTTCTGTGTTTTGAATTTAGGAAAATGGATTCCATATTTGGAATCAGGATGTTCAAATTGTGTAAATAGGTAACTTTTATTTTTAGACATTTTGAATAGTTACTGTGGTAAATATTTTATTTACCATGGTTAAAGGGTAAATCCGGTAAATAAGGGTTAAAAAAATAATATTATAATAATAGAAAATTACCCTAAAACGTGTCCTAACCTTATTGGTGGACACATACCCGACCATGGGCATCCTTTGGTCAATTTGGGGACCCCTTGGAGCCACTTGTATGTGGTAGGGACACTTTATATTAATAAAGTTAAAATAAAAATAAAAATGGCATAAGCTTACATCTTTTAGAAGAACAATTTTTACATAGGGTTATACATGTTGGATTTTCGATTATAAATATTCATTAGAAAGATAAAAAGATTTCCTACATAATGATATTTTATTTATAATTTTTAGACATTATATAAGTTATTTTATTTATGACACAATGATGATGCAGTAATTACTAAAATAGTGAAAAATAAAAATAATTGATCTTATAAACACCCAAATAATTATAATATGAAACTTTTAATGAATTAAACTAATTTTCTATGATAATATGATATATTAGGATTGATTTAATTAACTTTGTTCGAAGTAATCAATCTGTTAGGAGTTTCACAAAAATCAACTATTGAATAGTGTCAAAATTGACATAAAAGAGTTCTTAAAACAAATATTATATTATTAATTGATATTAAATTCCTAAAAATCTAAGGTTCGGCCAAGAGACTTATATTATGATAGGTTCCTCATTAATGGACCACTTGGGGGTCGCTTGGATGTATATAGTACGTTTATTAATCATATTATATAAAAATACAAAGAGACATTGTAAAAGTGAAACTAATTAACTTAGAGTTAATACTTAACGATAAGGTTAATATAAGTACCCAAACCTGTCTAAATTCTATTGGATGAGTTGTTTTCGACCTATCCACACCTCATCCTTTGAATAGACAACTTTGGAGCCTTTGTAAACCGAATATGAATTTATTATAAATTAATATTTCTAACTTTTCCAAAGGTGCCCCTCACCCCTCTTATAAAAGGGCACTCCTCCTTCTCATTTCTTCACACCTTCAAAGCCTTTTGGTTCGGCCACACTCTGCCCAAATACTCTCCCAACATCCCTCAATACAACCTAGAGGCCTTAGTTTGATCAGAAAGCCAACCTAAGGAGCCCTTTTGATCAAATCAAAAGGAAGAACCCGAAGAAGAGGTAATGATTTCACCACCCTTTTCTATGTTCATTTCTTCTTCCACTTCTTCTTCCTTTGTTCTTACCATTCTGAAATAATAACTCCAGTATCTCACATATACTGTGATGTTATTATAAATATGGTACAATCATATTCAGTATTCTATCCACCCTTTGAATAACATGTCACCATACGTGCGTACGTACGGCTTACCGTCTCCACGTCGTGGTGTAATTGTTATTCAATATAATATTATTTGGATGGGTATAATAATGATGTGTAACTCATGTAAATAATAAATATAACATGTTAATGATTCTGTATATATGATATACCATCCATTTATATATTATTTTAATATCAAAAGAATGATATTGTCGCTCGTGCGTACGTACGGACTACCGTCTCCACGAACGTGATGAGATTCATTCTCCATCGTATCCATTCAAGTATAATTATCATTTGATGATTTAAAAATGATGTTTAAGGACTGTATATCATTCTGGATATGAATAAGATACAACAACCATGGCTTATGTAACAAAACATATAAAAGAAAATGAGTAAGTTAACTCCCGAAACGACGATAATTCTAAGATATTATTAACAAATCAATGTTAAAAGATCATATATGATATCATATTAATATATATGATTCTTGTATAATTTAATAACAACTATTTTACCATTATACAGGAGGTTAACCTACCCCAACCAAGGAAAAGTACAAGGTAAGGGTTATTTCACAATCTCTTCATTATCCGAGGTTGTTTATATGTAATAATCTACTGGGATCTCTTTATCATCCACATCCATGTTTCTTAAAACTGTATTTCAAAACATTTTTACTATTTACAAGAATATGGGTTAAAGTCATTTATACCCTTGTTTGACTTTTTATAAGAGGTTTATAAAGGAATCTTTCCGTCGTTTTCAAAACAAGGTCCTTTTTAACCTTTTCGACAGAATTGAGGTAAGAATGTTTTTTTTAACTTATACGGCGGGTGCGGTTATTTTACGCCGTTATAAAATCATCAAATCTTTCCTTACAAGCTTACAAGAATATTTTCAAAAAAATGTTTTATTTTATATGGCTCTTAAATGATTTCAAAAATAGAAAGAGATATTTCTCTAAAAAGTGTTTTGATTTCATCTATGTCAACATCCTTTAATGGATTTTACGCTTATTTGAAGTTGATTTATTATAATACAAAACTTCTATATTGTATTGAAGGTTTTGTGATATGTTTGACTGTGGATGTGCTATTTTATACCATTCATAGTTTATGGTGAAACTATTTACATTTCGTATGCTAGTTTTAATCCGAATGTTTATGTTATATTTCAAACTTTTTTTCAGATGAATGTGCTAAACAAGTATGTTCCGGGTTGGGGACCGGTAAAAGTAAGCCCTCCAGGTTGGGGACTGGTTAAAGTAAGCCCTCCAGGTTAGGGACTGGTAAAAGTATGCCCTCCGGGTTGGTGTCCGGTTATTAGAGGCACTCCGGGTTGGTGTCCGGTTATTAGAGGCACTCCGGGTTGGTGTCCGGTTATTAGAGGCACTCCGGGTTGGGTTCCGGTTAGAAGTAACCCCTAGGTCTTGGGATGAGGCCTAGACAAAGAAATTAACGTTTAGCATTATGCATTCCAACATTATGAAAGTGGTTATTTATTTTTGCATGTGATTATTCGATTAGTGGAATATCCATGTGAATAAGTAAATGGCATTATTTCATTTTATTTATGCCATACCATGTTGAAAGTTCATGTTTAAAAGGCTTTTGTTTTAGTTATACATTGCCTTAAATGTTTATTCTTATTGATGAATGTTTCCGCTATATTGTTATCCTTACTGGGCATTTGAGCTCACCCCATTTCTATGTTTTATTTTTCCCAGGAAGTGAAGATGTAAGTTATGAATGACCTGCAGGGATATTATGAGGGGATTATAGTGTGGACTGTGGAAACATTATGTTGTTGTATTAGTTTTTCATTTTATGATGTAATGAAAAACTTATGAATATATCTAGTGTTTCCAAGGCTACTAAACCAATCGGTCTTTCGAGATTTGATCTTTCTTGTGATCATGCCAATGTTATGTAATTAATGCACCGACTCTGGGTAGCTGGGGTCGGGGCGTTACAGTTGGTATCAAAGGAAGTTTAGTACAAACCTTGGAAGCTAGATTTAGATAAACTCTGATTAGAGCACGTAGACCTAAGATGAACTTTGAGGATTAGTATAGAAGAACTTCCTAGAATTTTGGTATTGTAGAGATTTTGTGAGTTTTTCGAGCAATACATCCCTGTCTGGATACGAGCAGGTAGAGGCGGCTCTGGCACAGATGTACCTAGGGGTAAAACCCGAAAACACCGCTTTGAGCTAGACTCGAACGGGAACTGGTGCACGACAACGGGCCTTGCTGCACTCTTGGTTACGACACTCCTGGGGGATATGCTTAGGATAACTCTCATTTTCTTTACAAATCATTATGAAGGGTTTATGAGTATATACTTCCTCAAAGGAGGCATTTTTATGATTATGGATTATATCCCTAAATAGTTCAATTTATGTTAAGTGTTTTATAAGTATGGGATTATGTATTTTGATTCATAAACTGATCTAGTGTATGCCATTGTTTAGAAATGGCGCCCAGTAGAAGGAACGAGAACTCTAACAATGCACATGATCCAAAGAGAAGGAAGGATCATATCTTTCATGGTCTTAAGCTAGAATTTAAAAGAGAAATAGTCTCCCATGTATTATCATCATATGATGAAATAATATCATGTGTTGATAAGATAAGTAAAGAGTTTACTGAGTCCTATGGCTTTGAAGGGAAGCAAGAGAAGAAAAGGATGGAAGAGAGAAAAATGGATAAAGGGAAGAGGGAAAAGAAGAATTTTCCCATATGTGGTAACTGTGGGAAGAAACACCCTGGAACTTGCCTGAAAGGAATGGGAGTTTGTTATAAGTGTGGAGGAAAAGGGCACAAAGTACATGACTGCAAGGGTGATAAAATGGTTTCAAATGTACAATGCTTCATTTGCAAGGAGTTTGGACACTACGCGAACCTATGCCCCAGTCATCAGACTATGCCGCAAATGATGCTATTGGATAATAATCAAGTTATGATACTACCACAGATGAAGAGGAATGATTAGAGTTCTTATGTTGATTATGTCAATTGAGTGTTGTATCAACAATGTACTTGTTATAATAATTATGGAGTATATAAGGATTGTACTACAGTACTATTTCATTAAGGACTTGAGTTTGTGTGGAACAAAGAAAAGTGACTCAATAGAAGGTTAAATTTTTGGAAAATATTTGGTTGAGAGAAAGATAAACCATAATATGGTTCTGATACCGAAGTAGTGATTTTAGAATAATACATGATTGATTTGGATAAATTATATTGGATATTCTTGACTACCTTGAAGCTGATTAATGATTTGTATATTCCATCATTGTGGGGTTTAAAACATTTTTGGATTGATGAAGTATATCCAGCATTCTATATGGAATAAGGGAGCATGAATGTAATCAATAAGGATTATGGTAAATCAGGATGTTTCAGTGTTTTAAAAGAATACATGATGAAGGTATTAATATTCTATTATAGGGTAAAAAGGATCTACATTATGTTTACCTTCCTTATAAATGTTGGACTGTGAGTTTGGACAGAAGTATTTTGGATAAATTCTAAGTTTGATATTAATTTTGGACTGCCATAAAAAGGGCAACCCGGAGGTCGGGCGGCAACCCGTCGCGTCCGGCAAAGCTGCGAGACTTGAACCCGCAACCGAAGGGCGACAAGGGTGTATCACCTACCACTGGCCCACTAGATGTCCTGGATTAAATAATTTAGTTTTTATTAAAAGATCTTGTAGATGAATTATAAATTCGATTATTTTGGAACCCTATACGAATAGTGTAAATAGAATTTTTTTTACGTTCTATTATGTTTTAGAGTGAAAGATGAGTTTGTGGTAGAAATTTATTAATGGATAAAACTCTAAAGTATGTATACCTCCTTATGTTCTTAGCCAATCTCATAAATAAATTCCACAACATTAAGAAAAGGAACTTAGAACAAAAATGTTGCCCTAGATGGTACCTTAAATCATCACTAATTTATGCCTTTGGGATTGTTGGCCTTTTCATAGCCATGTTCTCTACCACTCTCCATCAGATAATTGATGGTTAGATTTCTCCTCCATATCCATATTTTCCTACATGGATCCCTAGTATGTGTTATTTTCGGTAATCTTCATACTTTCCACTCTTTAGTTTAAATAGAGGCCTCATTAATTCATTTTTCGATGTGGGATTTCAACTAGGATATTTTGAAACGTCAAAAATGTGTTATCCTAATACCCTATGTTTTGTTGAACCGATGGTATTTCAATTCATCATAGATTAATGAATTTAAGGAACTCAATTTTATACTTGTTTGTGATTGATGACCTCAATCACTACCTATAAATATAACGTTTTTCCTCCGATTATATGTCTCCAATTTCCACCAATGTTCTCCTAATCGAGATCATAATTTGGTGGTGACCCTTTGATTTCTCTTTTCCTCATATTAAGACTAAATTTTAGTAACCCAATTTCTGATGTGGGTTTTCCCACAAATATATTTTCTACTTTCAACCTTTTATTTTCGAAGAACAATTTCAAATTGCGAGGACGCAATTTATTGAAGGAGGGGAGAATGTAACACCCCAAGCTTCTACGGTACGTTTCCCTTTGAATAATGCGATAGCGTGTGTTGTACGCAACCTCGAGTTCTAACACACACCACAACTAATTAAACTAGCCGTTGTGAATAGTAATAACTACTTTTTGAAATCATATATATTCTATATTTCAAAATGGACTTCATTTTTGGATTCGGAATATCAAAATTAGCCTAGGGTGAAATTTTGGTACATTTCGGATAACTTTCATATTTTGATGAATAGTGAAAATTTCTAAATTTTAATTAAAAACAACTTTTTTAATCAAAATAATTAATAGTGATAAATTATGAATTTGAGTGGTTTTAAAGTATATTTAGAATATATTTTTACCATTCAATTTAATTTTTATCATTGAACATAATTTTACAATTAAACCGAACATAAACAAGTGTCAATCTTTTGATAGTTATTATCTCTTAAAAACACGCTTTTTGTTTTGACAGCGGGAATTAATTTTAAATTAATTTCTGCCACTTCTGTGTTTTGAATTTAGGAAAATGGATTCCATATTTGGAATCAGGATGTTCAAATTGTGTAAATAGGTAACTTTTATTTTTAGACATTTTGAATAGTTACTGTGGTAAATATTTTATTTACCATGGTTAAAGGGTAAATCCGGTAAATAAGGGTTAAAAAAATAATATTATAATAATAGAAAATTACCCTAAAACGTGTCCTAACCTTATTGGTGGACACATACCCGACCATGGGCATCCTTTGGTCAATTTGGGGACCCCTTGGAGCCACTTGTATGTGGTAGGGACACTTTATATTAATAAAGTTAAAATAAAAATAAAAATGGCATAAGCTTACATCTTTTAGAAGAACAATTTTTACATAGGGTTATACATGTTGGATTTTCGATTATAAATATTCATTAGAAAGATAAAAAGATTTCCTACATAATGATATTTTATTTATAATTTTTAGACATTATATAAGTTATTTTATTTATGACACAATGATGATGCAGTAATTACTAAAATAGTGAAAAATAAAAATAATTGATCTTATAAACACCCAAATAATTATAATATGAAACTTTTAATGAATTAAACTAATTTTCTATGATAATATGATATATTAGGATTGATTTAATTTACTTTTTTCGAAGTAATCAATCTGTTAGGAGTTTCACAAAAATCAACTATTGAATAGTGTCAAAATTGACATAAAAGAGTTCTTAAAACAAATATTATATTATTAATTGATATTAAATTCCTAAAAATCTAAGGTTCGGCCAAGAGACTTATATTATGATAGGTTCCTCATTAATGGACCACTTGGGGGTCGCTTGGATGTATATAGTACGTTTATTAATCATATTATATAAAAATACAAAGAGACATTGTAAAAGTGAAACTAATTAACTTAGAGTTAATACTTAAAGATAAGGTTAATATAAGTACCCAAACCTGTCTAAATTCTATTGGATGAGTTGTTTTCGACCTATCCACACCTCATCCTTTGAATAGACAACTTTGGAGCCTTTGTAAACCGAATATGAATTTATTATAAATTAATATTTCTAACTTTTCCAAAGGTGCCCCTCACCCCTCTTATAAAAGGGCACTCCTCCTTCTCATTTCTTCACACCTTCAAAGCCTTTTGGTTCGGCCACACTCTGCCCAAATACTCTCCCAACATCCCTCAATACAACCTAGAGGCCTTAGTTTGATCAGAAAGCCAACCTAAGGAGCCCTTTTGATCAAATCAAAAGGAAGAACCCGAAGAAGAGGTAATGATTTCACCACCCTTTTCTAAGTTCATTTCTTCTTCCACTTCTTCTTCCTTTGTTCTTACCATTCTGAAATAATAACTCCAGTATCTCACATATACTGTGCTGTTATTATAAATATGGTACAATCATATTCAGTATTATATCCACCCTTTGAATAACATGTCACCATACGTGCGTACGTACGGCTTACCGTCTCCACGTCGTGGTGTAATTGTTATTCAATATAATATTATTTGGATGGGTATAATAATGATGTGTAACTCATGTAAATAATAAATATAACATGTTAATGATTCTGTATATATGATATACCATCCATTTATATATTATTTTAATATCAAAAGAATGATATTGTCGCTCGTGCGTACGTACGGACTACCGTCTCCACGAACGTGATGAGATTCATTCTCCATCATATCCATTCAAGTATAATTATCATTTGATGATTTAAAAATGATGTTTAAGGACTGTATATCATTCTGGATATGAATAAGATACAACAACCATGGCTTATGTAACAAAACATATAAAAGAAAATGAGTAAGTTAACTCCCGAAACGACGATAATTCTAAGATATTATTAACAAATCAATGTTAAAAGATCATATATGATATCATATTAATATATATGATTCTTGTATAATTTAATAACAACTATTTTACCATTATACAGGAGGTTAACCTACCCCAACCAAGGAAAAGTACAAGGTAAGGGTTATTTCACAATCTCTTCATTATCCGAGGTTGTTTATATGTAATAATCTACTGGGATCTCTTTATCATCCACATCCATGTTTCTTAAAACAGTATTTCAAAACATTTTTACTATTTACAAGAATATGGGTTAAAGTCATTTATACCCTTGTTTGACTTTTTATAAGAGGTTTATAAAGGAATCTTTCCGTCATTTTCAAAACAAGGTCCTTTTTAACCTTTTCGACAGAATTGAGGTAAGAATGTTTTTTTTAACTTATACGGCGGGTGCGGTTATTTTACGCCGTTATAAAATCATCAAAGCTTTCCTTACAAGCTTACAAGAATATTTTCAAGAAAATGTTTTATTTTATATGGCTCTTAAATGATTTCAAAAATAGAAAGAGATATTTCTCTAAAAAGTGTTTTGATTTCATCTATGTCAACATCCTTTAATGGATTTTACGCTTATTTGACGTTGATTTATTATAATACAAAACTTCTATATTGTATTGAAGGTTTTGTGATATGTTTGACTGTGGATGTGCTATTTTATACCATTCATAGTTTATGGTGAAACTATTTACATTTCGTATGCTAGTTTTAATCCGAATGTTTATGTTATATTTCAAACTTTTCTTCAGATGAATGTGCTAAACAAGTATGTTCCGGGTTGGGGACCGGTAAAAGTAAGCCCTCCAGGTTGGGGACTGGTTAAAGTAAGCCCTCCAGGTTAGGGACTGGTAAAAGTATGCACTCCGGGTTGGTCTCCGGTTATTAGAGGCACTCCGGGTTGGTGTCCGGTTATTAGAGGCACTCCGGGTTGGTGTCCGGTTATTAGAGGCACTCCGGGTTGGGTTCCGGTTAGAAGTAACCCCTAGGTCTTGGGATGAGGCCTAGACAAAGAAATTAACGTTTAGCATTATGCATTCCAACATTATGAAAGTGGTTATTTATTTTTGCATGTGATTATTCGATTAGTGGAATATCCATGTGAATAAGTAAATGGCATTATTTCATTTTATTTATGCCATACCATGTTGAAAGTTCATGTTTAAAAGGCTTTTGTTTTAGTTATACATTGCCTTAAATGTTTATTCTTATTGATGAAAGTTTCCGCTATATTGTTATCCTTACTGGGCATTTGAGCTCACCCCTTTTCTATGTTTTATTTTTCCCAGGAAGTGAAGATGTAAGTTATGAATGACCTGCAGGGATATTATGAGGGGATTATAGTGTGGACTGTGGAAACATTATGTTGTTGTATTAGTTTTTCATTTTATGATGTAATGAAAAACTTATGAATATATCTAGTGTTTCCAAGGCTACTAAACCAATCGGTCTTTCGAGATTTGATCTTTCTTGTGATCATGCCAATGTTATGTAATTAATGCACCGACTCTGGGTAGCTGGGGTCGGGGCGTTACATGTTATATGTTAATTTTTATTTCTTTTAAAGTAATAGGTTTTTACAAAAATGTAATAAATGTGCTGACATTCATTGAAGAGTAACTACTACTTCATATAGGTGAAAAGTACAACTTTATGAAAATGTATTTATTGTTACATGTTTTCAAAACAATACTAGTTTTCCCTATTTTTGTATCCATTTTAGAGATTTTTATGCTCATCGATTTTTTTAAATGTTTTTCATAGGATTTAAGGAAGAATAGAGTGAAGGATAGGATCATGGAAAAGTTATAATGATTAATCATGAAATAAAAAACATTTTTATTTTAAATGAATTTTTTTGATTTATAATTTTTTTCTGAGTAGAGGTGTCTTGTTTTTAGTTTTTTAGTTGTTATGTATGAGATATGTCTTAATTATCTAAATATATAAACAAAAAATGACCCTCAATGTGGAAGAATGTCAAAATTTTGACACAACTCATGATTAAGTAATGTTTAAGTCTTGGTATTTATAGTATTCATTATAGAATGGTATATAAAACAGTGTATATTAGTATGTTTCTTATGTGATAGGGATACAATAATGGGTTTATAATTTCAAGGTTGATCATAAGTTCAATTTCATCGAAACCCCTATTGAGGAACTATTATCAAAATTATTATTGTGACCAATGGTATTTTTTGATAAATTCACAATTCAGTAAATTATGTTGTTTGAGTTTTTTGGATATAAAATGAATGTTATGAAATTACTATTGATATTAGTAAATTTTATGATTATATTTGTGGTCTTTGTAATGTTTTTGGATTATTATAATAATAATATAGTTTTAGAAAAATGAAAACCCATTGGATGTGTTACAAC
Organism: Viscum album; assembly: GCA_963277665.1. NCBI lineage: Eukaryota > Viridiplantae > Streptophyta > Magnoliopsida > Santalales > Viscaceae > Viscum > Viscum album. The sequence continues at coordinate 901,423,371 of OY728122.1, read as the reverse complement.
CCATCGCGACCAGTAAGGCTCTAGCAATAAACCCCATAACTAAAAGGAGAAAAGGGTGCATTTCCTACCACTAACGTATGGGATGTCCCTGGACATTAATAATTTTTTAAAAAAACTAGATTTTGTAATAATATTAAGTACATTTCAGGATCATATGTTTTATCAACGGGATATACATGGTATTGAAAAATGATTTTGGGATTGAGTGAGACAACTCATTTTAGATGTCATTCACTATTTTGGGAACACAATATGCCTAAGGAAAATAAAATTATATGGTATTTTATTTTAGGAGTCAGGGTTAAATGTTGTTTTGGATGAATCAAGTATTTTATACTAGAATATTTTTTATGCAGCTTATATATGGAAGTGAATAAACTATATTTCATAAAATGGGATTAGGTTAATTACATTATAGTATGAGACATTATGATTGAATGATGTTATTTGGAGAAAAGTGTATCAAATTAGCTTGGAAGACTGTGTTATCATATCCTTCTTATTTTTTGTATTTCAATCTTATTTTTGATTATTTTGATTAATTTTAATGAAAAATATTTACCAATGGTCCTTCTTGAACATTGATATTATTGTTGAATTTTGTAGATTATAAATGGTTTTTCTTCATAAAATTGTTTTTTCCTATAGGGGGATTATATGATTTTATACTATACTTATTTATTTTGATTAATATTTCAAGAATGAATGAATAAATATTTAATCTCTTTTAGATTATGTGATTCTATGGAAGTTGATTATAGATATTCTTGTGTGACCAACTCATCTTGAATACTTATCATTTGAGGAACATATGTGTTTATGGTAGAAATTTATTAAAGGATGACACTCTACTTGGAAAGTAATTATTTTTCCTTATAATCATTCTCATGCTCATAAATTCATTCCTAAAAATTATTGAAAGGATCTTCAATCGAAAATTTTTTCAATTTAATTTTCCTATTCTGAAATTGATGACCACTAATCCAATCACAAGTTTGGGTTTTTTTGTTTCCTAACAGTATCCTAATAATATCTTATGTCTCTCTCCATATAGAACATGACACAAAGTTTTTTTCCATATCCATGATTTCATTCATGGAATCATGGTATGTGTTTTCTATGGTGACCTTTGTACTTCCCATTCATTATTTTAAAGTGGTGGTTTTATTAACGTTTTTCGAATGTGGTATTGAAATAACGGTATTTTGAAAATTCATACCCTAGTTACCAACACCAAATTCAAATATTCAGGATAAAATTTAGTAACTGGGTGAATATGTAACATCCGGAGTTTTATAAAATAAATAGTATGTTCCATAGAAAACATGATACGCTCAGTCGAGATTAATAAAACATCTAAATATTATTATTTTAATGTTATCATTATAAACTATATATTAGAATTGAGGGAATGGATAGTATCAAATGAATTATAAAAAACAACTTAAAAAGGATTATATAATGATTCATTGGTTACTAAATATATTATAAATTTAAATATAAACCAATTGAATATAAAGGATTTGTTTTTCTGAAAACCAATTTAAATGAGAATAATTGTGTTTATATAATAATTTACTATTATTTGATTATATAAATTAATTTAAACTCAATTTAATGTTTATAATTAATCTTATATGTTTTTAGATAATATATAAGAACAAAATCAATTTTATGAAAAAAGAATACGTTTTTCAAAAAATGATTTTTTCCTGCCTTTTAATGGAGAACAAATTTTAAATCTAGTTATTTACACATTTATATGATATATTTGAAAAAATAAAATTATTATATAGAATAAGTACATAAATTCTTACTTCATTTTAAATTATGGTATTTTTCTGATAAAATTCTTGTTTTAATGAATACTGCAAAAATACAGCATTTTAATTCAAATATGCATTTTCATCAAATTTATATGTATTGTTATATTATATTTTCAATTTTATTTAATGTATATTTATATTATTTATTTATCATTTTATCCAATTTTGTTCATTGGAATCAAATTCACTTGGAAATATGATATAAACACATGTCAATATTTTGACAGGTTTTCCTTTAAAAACCCTGGTTTCTCTTTTTAACGAAGGAAATTAATTTTATATTAATTATTTAATACTATGTATTCTGAAATTGAAAAAATTAATTATATATTTTTAATTATTTTTTCCAAATTATGTAGTTTGGTTGCTTTTATTTTTGGAAATGACTAATAATAAGTCAGTAGTTATTATAATTTACCAAATTTAATGGGAAAATTAGGTAAATAACGGTAACAATAATGATATAATAATATAAAATAGCCATAAAATATGTTCTAATCCAATTTTATAGGATATTTCTGACCAATAAAATCCTTGGAAATTTTTTTTCCCTTTTGATGCAACTTGGGTGTGATTTGGACACTCGTAACTTTAAATTTAATGTATAGTAAAATATGTTTTAAACATATATCTTCTTAATAAAAAAAGTTTAATATTGGATTATATAATTGAACTCTTTTACTATAAATAACAATTACAAGTATAAAAATATTTTCCACTTCAATGTATTTTTTTTTATAATTTTTATACGTTGAATATTTAAATTTAAATATGAAAAATTTATGATGGATTTTTTTATTCAAAATGGAATAATATATGTGATAATATAAATATTAAAATAAAAATTATATGAAATAATTAAAATTATAATATATTTTTATTGGTTAATATAATATGTAATAAGTCTATTAAATGGGTTTTTTTTATGTTATAACTCTATTTGTAATAAATTCAAATTCCATAAAATTAATACTGTAATAATTGACATAATTGATGTTTAATGAAAATAGTAGTTTATTAAAAATTTTAAAAATCCTAAAAACATTTTAAAATAAATAAGGTACAATTATAAGCTATAGAAGTTAAATAATTTTCCATTTAGTATTTATTTACTTCATATATGTAAAATTAATATCCTCTTAAAGATAAAATTTTCTCTACAAGAATTAAAATTATAAGAGATTATTTGTCGAAAAAATGAAGAAATATGGTTTAAAATAGAATAAATACATGTTAAAAATTATTTAATGATATTATTTATAACAATACGAATATTATATTTCACAAATCTCATTTTGGATACATTTTAAATAAAAAAACAAATTTATATTAATTCGATAATTTCAGACTTTCCAATGGTTCTCCTTCCCTCTCCAATAAAATGGTGCCAGGTCTTCTCTAATACTCACGCACCATGAACACATTGTATTATACAATCCCTTCTCAATAAACTTCCTATAATCCCTACCGTATTATTATAAGCCTTCTAAAGGTAAGAAAGCCTCCCAAGAATCCTTTTTGTATAAACAAAAAGAAGTCACCTGATTAAGAGGTAACACATTCAGTCATTTTTTTATAGTTATTTCCATTATCTACACCCTAAACCCTTATATTATATGATTACATACCAACAACATTATCCTAAATATTATAGTTTATTTTTATTATATTATTTTGATCTATATTTACACACACTTCCATTAAATGGTTAATAAATATACGACATCTGTGTACGATGATCTATTGCCCCGTGAAACGATGATTGTTCAATTTCCCTCGAGAACCTGTAATTCTGGTCATTAAAATGGAAACTATTTTTAAAAATGATATATATTATATTTATGTTATCAAAATCATTATTATATTTTTATATATAACATACCTTCATGTGTTCGATGTTGTGAAAATACAATAATTTTGTTTGATGAAGTGTGGACTACCACCCCCTCAAAGCGATATGACTCATTCCCACTATACATGGAACTTATAAAGTAGCGTATTATTAATAAAATGAGTCATATATGAAAATAATATAATACTTATAATATTATATAAATTATATCTTTTAATTATTATTCTTTTAATATAAATATGAAATGAAAGTAGTGTCCAGGCGTAGGTACATCATTGAGTGAAATATCCATAACATTAGGATTGTTTTTCAAGGAATAAGTGTGAATGTCCTTTGATTATTTTACACTAAATATACACTAATATTTGATGTATTTATATTTTCACAGTTAATTATCTCACTTATTTATCTTTAATATATTTTTATAATCATTATATGGGACTTCGTCCCAATCTCCTTTCATTGAGGAATACATTGATAATATACATAACATTCTTTTATACAGTTTGTAACTATCCCATTTGAATTTTATTTTCACAAAAATGATTCCAAAAGGAATCATTTATAATTAAGAATTTTATTAAATGAAAAAAGGAATTCTTTTTTAACATATGTGGCGACCACAAATTCCCTATCGCAATAACTTTTAGTAGATATTTTTCGCCCATTATAAGTCTCACAAATATTAATGGGAAAAATTATCCATTATTCCATTTTTGGATATTTTATTATTGAAATTGGATATAATAATGGTTTTACATTATCAATATCTATTAACAATTCATTTTTATTGAAAATTTTAAGAGTGAAATGTTGATAATTTAAATTTTCTACGTGTTAAGATTTTATAATAGAACATGGAAATGTGATGGGGGGTTACATGATGAACCAAATATTTGTGATTACATGATAAATCAATAATAGTTGGTTCTATGATAAAAAATGTTGGGTGGTTACATGATAACTTCCCATGAATTTGTTATGGAACTCGGTTGTACGGATATTTCATTTAGTGATTTGTGTGGAAGTCGATCGTATGGTTATTTTATTTTATGATAATTATATCATAAGTTACCATTATATGATATATGTTCCATTCTATGTGTTTAAATTTATTTATTTCATTAAAAAGGGTAATCATTGAAATTATATTAAGTGATGTATAATTAAGACATTATAAAGGTTAAAAGTATTACATTATGGGAGTGTTTTTATGGATTACATGTTTTCCTAAATACTAACACTTTCCCTATTTTATGTATGACTTACTGATATTTTTAAGCTCATCCAAATTTTTGAAATGATTTTTCAAAAGATTTAAGGAAGAATAGATTCCTGGACTGGATCATGGGTATTTTCTGATGTTTAAATAAGAAATGAAACTATTTTTCATTCCTTTTTTTGAATAAACATTGTTAGTTAGTAGAGGGGTTTGCTATTAAATTTTTGAGTTTTTATACATGTGTTGAGGCCTGATTCTCAATTTCAATTAACAAAAAAAATATCATAGATCTTAATGAAATTAAAATTTCTAAAATAACTAATGATTAATTATCTTTTTATGATGTGTCCCTATAGAACAACAAATATATATTGAACCAACTGATGCTGACATGATGAATAGAAAACTAGCAAGAGATCGTTAGTAGTTTGATACCAGGATTGTTTTTTATAATGTAGTATAGGGTTAGGGATTGTAAGACATTGTAGAGACACATTGAACACCTGAAGATTCACTTATGGATTTTTTTTCCCTGATGAGGCTATCATATCAATTGACCTGGATATGAATTGAAAGAAGAATTATTTCTATGGTTCCTCCTAGATCCCAACAAATATAAGGATCAATGATACTAATTTCAATAATTTAGGTTTGGTGATTATATTCATTACCCTAGAATATTATATCCTTCACTAATAAATCCTACTATCATAAGGCTTCACCAATAATGAGTCCGAGTATTATTCTATAAGTACTGGTCTTGAGTTAGCACTCAATATTGAATTCCCCCACATTCAAGTTAATCTAGACTCTGAATTTTTCATAGAAAATAAATTTTTAATATTTAATTTGGAATCCTAGTCTCATTTCCCTACCAGAGAACATATGAAAATTGGTGACTTAGTTCCCTTCTCAACCAATGGTGACTCATGTTCTCTATTAAAAAAATGGTTGAGTTTATTCCTTCGATAGTTTTTTATCACCCTTGTAGACCTATACAATGACGATCTATTCATTTATGTGGAGTACTGGTGGTTTATCACTTTAATCATCCTAAATAATGATGATACATGAAAGGTAGAAAAAATGTGTATTGATTCTTCCACATCGGAACCTAAAGTTCCCCCATAGAGGACGAAATCTATAATCAGACAACTCCTTTTGATGAGTATCACCATAATGCCACTCTCCCACCAATCAAAACCGAGTGTGAGATGATCCATCATTGTACAGTTTAGTTCACCCCCCGAGTGGTCACAATAATGTCAAGACATTGTACATATGTGTGATTTATGTAATTCTTCCACGATTCATACAAGTAGATGAGATACTCCAAGTAATTCATGAAGGTAATTTTGGGTCATTTAGTGACCATCAGGTAGGGTGTAATATCTACCAAAAGATTCAATTATTTGGATACATCCAACCCACCATGTTCATTGAATTTATCATATTCTCCAAGATGTTCTATCTGATTTTCATAAATTCTTATTGCCTTCATCTACCACGGGAGACCCTCCATATTGCCATGTATTCTTATTCCATTGTAGATAGAGGAATCGATGTTATGGGACTATATCATCAATCAACAACTCTCCAATGAATATTTAATCTGTCCATAGAGGATTTCATTTCTATGTGTGTAGAATTGGTTCCTGTTAGGGAATTTATTGTCCTTGTTAGTAGTTGAGATCATGAGATCCATTATAATCCATCATTTTATGGTCCCTCATGCTATTATCATCAAAACCATCATTGATATATGGGGTGGAATGGTGAAGAAGATAAATGCTATGTACAATATCTGATTTGACCATACTACAACCTACAATTAATTGGAAAATTGGATGATCGAGCTATCAATAAAACTCTCTCTTCCATTATACAGAAGATAGTGCACCAGAAATATAATTGTTGGTTGGAAAATATTTACCAATGTTCTCGGGGATTATCAAGAAAATGACTCACAATTCCACCAAGGTGACACCATATTAATAGGTGTATTAAACAGAGGTAGTCCAATAAAATGATATTTTATTTTCGTAGCCCTTAACAACTATATATTAATAGAATATTCAAAACGGAATGGTAGATTCCTATTTATATAATAATGAAGCACTCGAGGAAAATAGGTTTTCGAGAATTCATAATCATGAGAGGCACCAAAAAATGAGTGAGGACATTCAATAAAAAAGGGTATCATCCACACCTCCCACCAATGTGAAACTGTATTTTATCCTAGGATAAAGAAAATACCCTGCATAAATCCACTAATTTTGGATCCCAATTGTTTAGGAACATAGATCAACTTTACGGTCTATCTGAATGTGTGTTCTCTTTTATCACTATATATAGATAGCATGTCACCCATCCATCCAACTGTATATTACTAAAGCATTACCTTACATGCAGAAAGAGTGCCATAGTATGAATCATATGACCATAAAGTAAGACCCATATGTTCTGAAGTCCATGAATTAATACATAGAGCCTCCAATGATAGAATCAAAACTATATACTATGTTCATGCATTCTTCTAACTCTGGTGTGTGGAATTTATCTCCATTATAGTTCCTTCACAATAGGTTTGTCACTCCACTATTCCAACCCAACCCATTTTAAGAATCCCATCCCTTATATTTCAATCAGAATAAATATAAAATAATATCCCATGATTTAAGTGACATGAAAATATACTATTTGATGTTGTTACAATCATTATGTACTTAAACTATTTAGATCTACTATATTCTATGGTTAATGACATTAAAATACATAGTGTAATGTTCATAGCATCACAAAATTATAATTTCTATCACTGATGATCATTTTTAAATGATCCTTAATTAAACGTACAACTGTCATAGGAAAATGACATTAAATTTCATTGAAGGTCCAAATCCAGAAGACCTTATACTGATAGTCATCCCATGGTATGAAAAATATGACCTTTAAATAAATTATCATGTATATGAATAAACAATTTATGCTATGTGAAGGTATTCCATAAGTTGTATTGAATGGAATTGGAACTCCATTTTCCTTATTCACATTGGGTTAATACCTTCACCCAATAAACATACCCATTGTAATGATTTTCCCCTTCATCCATGTAACATGATGTAAATCTATGTTTCTAAAATGCTAGTTTGGGTCCCTCCGTAAGAGTGTTAAACTATTAGAACATTAACCTGAAATAATTTTTTTTAATGAAGACTGTATGATTTATTCCATGGTCTATGCGACCTGTCCTTAATCGATTTGAAAAACTAGGATTTGAACTCAACATTCTGATATTCCTAATTCAATATTTTGAGTCTTTCTCTATAATGATTCTTATCATCTTTAAAATATATTTACACCCACCAAAGGTGGTTGAATCGTTCCATTTTGTCACACCTTCCATGTTGGGCCAATTACCTAATAGATGTTTTGATGTAAATAGCAGATCATGTATTTCTAAGTGGGTCAAAATTTGGTACTGCATTTTTTGTCCACATTCATGACTAGTATTGTTATGGTCCCCATGTTTCAATCATGGTCAATAGTCGAACCCTAATCACCAGTATTACCATCACTTATATTTTGAATATATCAACAAAACTCCTTTCTATTCCCCTATATATTAGTGGAATTGAAAACCATTAGTGTGACCCCTAAGGTGTTCCTAAACGTGTTAGGTTGGCCACTTAATGTTATTTTTTCCTACACTGAGCATGTATCACGTGGGATTAGGATATACAGAAGGGTATATACCGTTGTCGTCCATCCACAATAGGTTCACATAGTCAAAAATCTATAACCTTTAAGTAGTAACCTATTTTCGAAAATATATTATATTAATCTAGGATCCTATGGTCTATTTAACATGACTATAAACTATTATACAAGGTCCATGTTTTGTGACAATAATCTATAAAATACATCCTAGTCCTCAGATGTTAAACCAGAAGAAAAATCTCTATAACATTACATACAAATGAAAAATATAAATCAACATAGTACACCATAAAACTATATGTCTATCATGCTCAAAAACATGATGTAAAAATGAAAAACATATGATGCATTCTATTGAGAGGTCCTTTTCCCCACCGTTGGTCACCTATCACATTGTTATCATTTTCAGCTGTTGTTTGGTGTCTAAAAATGTCATCCCCTTGAAGATAAGTTATATATTTTGTTCAGACAAAGATAATAACACCAATGTGTTCTAAGACACTGGTGCATAATTCTATGACTGTTGGAATCCTTTTGAACATTCTATATACTCAGTTCCACACTTCACATACCCCTTTTTAGGATACTCATCCCCTTCTAAGGGTAATGGGACCCCTCTAAATGTTTGGAATTATTCCGTTTCAATTCAAAGAAAATATTGGGCCAATATCTTAGAATACCCTAAATGAAATCATGAGATATTTTTCGTGTTTTGATCATGGTTAGTGGTCGATACTTGTTCGATAGTCCCCATTTTAGTCTAATAGTATGGATTCTATTTTTTGAACAAGAAATGTAGTTATCCTTCATTATTATTCAAATCTCTTAATGTTCTTAATTTTTGTTTTTTTAATTTACACATTCCTTTCATATTTTTTCCTATAGAATTATATGCTTCTTATGTTTCCTTGATCCTTCATTAGTGCACATTTGAAAAGTAATATGGCTTATTCAAGAACCATGTTCTCCTCCCAAAGACTCTCACATCCTTGAATATTTCCATGGCCAGACACAACTAGGTTTCATGGAGTGATTGGTGGGTGTCCATAAGTCTCATGCAAATAGAAATCATATGGTCGTCCCTTTTATCTAACATTGAGTATGAAACACATGAGATTTTGGATTCCCCATCAAATTTTCATGGAAAAATAATCAAGATATTATAGAAAAGAAATGGAACATATTGAGAATAAAATGAAATATTATATTCTCAAAGGGTCATCGACATATTGGATCCTCACTCTGGAAACAATATTCGACTATGGTTCTACCTCAGTGATCGACCGATTTTTCATGAATAACTTCCGCTGAGCGATCTCGGAGGCCTCCTACCACAATAACAAGTATTCATACATCTCATCATCTATAGAATGATCATAATTGGACATGATCAGATTCTGTTCCTTCTCTACACAACATTCAAACTCTACATTCCTGACATCACCATCATTTGACACACAATCTTCTTGTTAAGCAATCATATGTAAAGTGGTCTCATCCGGAGTATCCATGAACATTGTGAGATCTAGTGACATCCCCTATATTTTGAGATCTCATTCGAAATCTATTGACACACATGTGATCCATCAACATTGAATATTCTCCCAAAAAGTTCAATCACACACCATTGTGTGTGTTACTAATAAAGTACTATGTCTCGAGCCAGTTCATTTATGTTGGATCGAATAAGTAGATGTATGTCTATTAGATGGACCAATAAAAGAGGGGGGTGAATTGTAGGTTTAAAAAACCTTTGAGTTTTAGCAACTTAAGAGACTAGTTTAAAAGGTCTTAAACAAATACAAATACAAACACCCACAATTGTATTGAATATAAAAAAGGTATGATGTAATGTAATACTAATGAAATGTAAAACAATTGTATTCAAGATGAACACAATAAAAAGAGTAATATAAAGATGGATGATTCTACCTTAAAGAATATAGAATCAATCAATACAATATGTAAAATAATGATTGTAATTGAAACCATTACAATTGAATAAGAGATAGAAAAGGAAACAAAAACAATTTCCTTTCTAATACAATTAGCAGCGGGAATGTTAAAGAATTACAATTATTTTAACCCAAAGAGAAGGGTAATCCTTTCACCTATGACAAACGTTCTGTCTCACCAACACCTTGGTGAGCCCTTGATATGATGATCGGTTCATCCATCTGCCTATCCCTGGAAGCCCTCGATACGATGATCAGTTCGTTCGTCTGCCCATCCCCAACATCCCTCGATACGATGATCGGTTCGTCTGTCCGCATATCCCAGGAATCCCTCGATTTTGTAGGTAATTGGAACCTCTGTCTTTCAATCACTTGAATGCCCTTGATACTATGATCATACGCACAAGGCAGATGAGAGAAGTCATAGTATCTCTCTCTAGAACATGATAGAAGTATAGTATCGCAGTTGTTCCAAAAATCTCTACCTCAGCTTCAAATGACCTCTTATTTATAGGTCTCAGGTTCCAATGGTCACATCTCCTCCAACGGTCATATTTCTCTGAAAAACTCGGAGGGACTTGGAGACCTTGCATCATAAGGGTCATATTGAAACAGAAAGCACGACATCGTTTTGATTAGTTTGTAACTAACTCAATGACATCGTATTTGTTAAAACAAGATATATGAACAAGATAATCATGGGTACGATTTATATAAAACATGAGTTTTTGACAATGTACCAAAACAAGTATGTAATGAATGATATGATAAGCACAGTCAATGCAATTTCCATATTCAGTACGATTAGCATTGTACGATTGGCATGGTCAGTACGATCAGTATGATCAGTACGATACACATAGTTAGTACGATCATCATGATCAGTATGATCAGCCTGGTCAGTACGATCAGCATGATCAGTACAATCATTATGGTCAGTACGATCAGCATGATCAGTACGATCAGCCCGGTCAGTACGATCAGAATGATCAGTACAATCATTATGGTCAGTACGATCAGCATGATCAGTATGATCATTATGTTTAGTATGTTTATCATTGTACGATTGGAATGGTTAGTAGGATTAACAAGACATTTTTGATTTCCAAAACAAAATGTAGAAGTCAAAAGAGGACGTTTGACTCAACAATCTCCCTCTTTTTGGAAAGCACAAATCACAAAATAAAAACTAGAAGAAATTCGTATCTCCCCCTGAGTTATTGGAAACTCTTCTGAATAAGAAATTGAATACAACTAACTCCCCCTTAGGTATGGAATTTCTTAAGGATTGTATTCGTAGATTTTCCTTCAGAGTGTTGTAAAGCATTCTCCCCCTTTATAGAACATTCTCCCCCTTTATAAACATTCTCCCCCTTTGTAAACATTCTCCCCCTTTATAAACATTCTCCCCCTTTGTGATTTACAAAAAGAAAGGGGTAAAATTGAATTGTCTGAAAGAGTTATAAAATAAACACAAGACAATGGATAAAAGAAATTTCATTACGATAACAAACAAATCTAAACTTGAGAACAAATACAATTCACTTGTTTTCTCTTTACTACTCCTTTTTGATCAACTCATGAAGAACTGCCTACATCTTTTTGATATCCTTCTTGTCTTCAGAAATAGCATCACCCTGAGATCAGAGAAGGTCTTGTTGATCGGTAAAGAGTTGATCTTGTCTTCTAATTGTCTCTTCCTGAACTTTGATTACTTCTTCAAGGGTATCAATTCTATCTTGAAAATTCTTGTTATCCTTGGATAAACCAGAGTTTTGTTGCTTCAAGAGAACTATTTCATCCTTGAAAGATGAAACCATAGAAAACTCAGAATGAAAGGCATTCATTCTCTCCTACAAGTCTTTTATTGAAGGAAAATCGTCTTGTTGGGAAGAAAAAAGATTCAACCTTTCAACCGTTTCTTTGTCATGCTTATTGAAAGCAATTGCGAGCTCATTTGACAACCTTATTATATCTTCAATTTCTATCTCATGATCATTGACTGAGCTCTTTGTTTTGTACGACCACTTGGTCATCATGTTGCAGGATTTCTTAGGAGCAGCCGAACATTCTGAAAGAACATTCAAATCATCTTCCACTATCAAAACTTTCTTTCTTAATTCTTTTACAGAACCAAACTTCTTTTTCTGATTGTTAGTAATAAAATCAATCTTCCCTTCCATCCTAGGGAAATATGGAATGGTTTTCTCAACCCTTCTTGAAACGTGGAAAATGTAATCACTCTTCTTGAGAGATATTGTTTGTTCTGAATCAGTATCTTCATCGTACGAAGCCAGTTAATTAGATCATCTTGAGTCAACAACTGGCTATTTTAATTTTTCTTTTTCTTTCTGCTTTCTTTCTTCTTCCACTTTATCACTAATGAAAATAACTTTATCAGTATGAGAATATTGAGCTCCTTTCCTTACTTGAGACAAAATTCTATCCGGAGTTTCATTAGATTGTAAAAGTGCTTGATCGGCATGAGGAACTTGTTGAACACCTTAACTCTGCTTTTGAACTGATTCCTCCCTACTCTTCTTCGAAGTCTGAAGGAATTCTAAAAGAAAATCTCTTTCATCCTCTTCAACTTCTTCTATCTCTTCTAAAATTTGTTTTCCTTTTTCTTTTTCAGGAAGACTCTATACGATGGGTTATTTATGCACATCTTCCGTTAGTTGAGCACTTGCATCCTCAACCATTTTCAAGACATTAGAGACATAAAATTGCTGTGCTTTTCTTTTAAAAAGAACCTTCTTCTTCTTTTTAGCCTGAAGGGTATCCTGAACCCTTATTCTTTCTGCAGAATCCTCAGCTGGGTCAAGACCGAACTTTGGATCACCTTCCATTCTTTTTTCCTTATCCTTTATCCATTTGGCTACAACCTCCTTACTGTAATTATGCTTCTTCTTTGGCTTTGAGCTGGTTTGCGGATCAGACTTCTGAGTAATACTAGCAGATTGAATGTGTTTGGCTGGTATAGGTGCCGATTGATTCTGAGGAGATTCAACTTCTACATCCTTAACAAAATGCTTTGAATTTGGATCAAAACAAACATTCATCTTTTTCAATGTACACTTACTAATCCATGAGATTCACTTTTCTCATGCTAACAAGATAGTCCAATATGAAGATATTAGAAACTTTCAGAGTTTCTCTATCCTCTTTTCTTGGAATAAGAAAACTTTGCATCCATAAAGCCACAAACCTATTGTCCGGTGAAAGATGATCCACTTTAATTTTCTCTTTATTTATAAAAAACAAAGACTTTTCAGCACTTTCTATATTAAACGTACTGACTTCCTCTGGTATTTTATGAGATGGATAGAAAGAATCCCATTCTGTTGGGACATTAAGAAAATGTGCCACTTGTTTTATTGACATAAATAGCTTTCTATCATACACAGCAAAATTAATAGTCATGTCTTTTTCGAAAGATAAGGTTTTATAAAACTAAAAAACATCCTCAAAGAGAACCGAATCTTGAGAAATAGGCCTTTCAACACACAAATGCTCCCATCCTTGAAATAAGATAATCCTCTTGATTGAAGAATCATACGAATCATAGAATTCTCGTGAAACTAACATTTCCCTTAAAAGGTATTTTTCTTAGAAAGCCTTTGAGGACATATCGGTAGGAGTGTTGGCAGAAGACTGAGATATAAGGATGTTGCCGATGAAAGATTGTATAATGACATAAATTAATGAGGCAGAGCTTCGACGTAGATCCTGAAAAAAAAACGATGTGGGTTTGGGGAGGGGAATATTTAAGGTGATACAGGGGTGACCGTTGATATTCTATGGTCAAGATTAGAGGAAAATAGATCAATGGTTAGGATTAAAATGAAAGAGAAAAAAAATTTAAAAAAAATGAAAACTACCAGCCAGAGAACGTAAAGTTATTGTTGGTTTTAGTATTGTTAAAAAAATACAAACGTACGAAGTAAAAGAATACTATCAATCATCATACCGATAGAAAACAAAGTCGTTACCATTAATTGACAATATGATGGAAAAGAATCTTGTTACCATTAACTGCCAAGCCAATGGAAAACAATCGCGTTACCATGAACTGAAAATACGATGGAAAACAAACTTGTTACCATGAACTGACTATACGATGGAAAACAATCTTGTTACCATTAACTGAAAATACGACGGAAAACAATCTTGTTACCATAAACTAACAATACGATGGAAAAAAATCCTGTTACCATGAACTGACAATACGATGGAAAATAATCTAGTTACCATGAACTGACAATACGATGGAAACAAATCTTGTTACAATGAACTGACAATACAATGGAAAACAATCTTGTTACCATGAACTGACAATACGATGGAAAACAATCTCATTAACATGATCTGAAAATATTATGGAAAACAATCTCGTTACCATGACCGGATAGGCCGATGGAAAAGAAATCCCTTACCATGAACTGACAATACGATGGAAAACAATCTTGTTACCGTGAACTGACAATACGATGGAAAACAATCTCGTTACCATGAACTGACAATACGATGGAAAACAGTCTCGTTACCATGAACTGAAAGGCCGATGGAAAAGAAATTCCATACCATGATAAGTCGATACGATGGAAAAGAAATTCATTACCATGATCAGTCGATACGATGGAATAGAAATTCATTACCATGATCGGTCGATACGATGGAAAAGAAATTCATTACCATGATCGGTTGATACGATAGAAAAGAAATTCATTACCATGATCAGTCGATACGATGGAAAAGAAAATAATTACCATCATCGGATAGTACGATAGAAAAGAAAATCATTTCCATCAACTTACAGTACGATGGAAAAGAAAATCATTACCATCGTCGGATAGTACGATGGAAAAGAAAATCATTACCATCAACTGACAGTATGATGGATAGAAAGGTGAATATAAAAACAACTGTCAATACGATAAACAAATAGGTATATATTATGATAAAACGGTCAATAAGATAAACAAATAGGTATATATTACGATAAAACTGTCAATATGATAAACAGAAAAATAAATACACATACCAGTAGAGTAAATGATTAAAGATCATAAGATAAAAAGAAACATAGTAAGAAGAAAAAAAAACATAGTAAGAAATGTCCTCCCCCTTTCAAAGGGAGTTATTTAATGTTAGGAGAATTATAAAACAAGAGATAGATATTAATGATTATTTGAATGTAATCATTCCTAGATTCTGTTTTATAAACTCAAACCTATCGGAACATAATGTTTTTAAAAAAATGTCAGCAAGTTGTTCCTGTGTTCCGATAAATTGTAGAATAATCTCTCCTTTTTGTGTGTGATCCCTAAGAAAGTGATGCCTAACATCTATGGGTTTTGCACAAGTGTGGTGTGATGGGTTCTTACCAAGAGATATGGAACTAGTATTATCACAAAGAATTTGAGTTTTGGAAAAACTCAATCCATAGTCAGTGAGTGTGTGTTGCATCCAAAATACTTGAGCACAACAACTTCCAGCTGATACATATTCAGCTTCAGCAGTGTATAGTGCTACTGAGTGTTGTTTCTTGCAGGACCAAGAAACCAGAGAATCTATTAAGAAATGACATGTTCTAGATATACTTTTTCTGTCCAATCTACAACCACCATAGTCAGCATCTGAAAAACTTTTTAAAACAAGACCATTTCCAGAAGAGTAAAAAAGACCTAAATCCATAGTTCCTTTTAAATACCGAAAGATTCTCTTAATGGATTTTAAATGAGACTCTTTGGGATTAGACTGATATCTTGCACATAATCACACAGATAACATTAAGTCTAGTCGACTAGCTTTCAAGTATAGCAAACTTCCTATCATACCTATAAAGATTGTTTGATCTACTGGTTTCCCAGTTTCATCAAGATCAAGAGTATTTGAGGTACCAATTGGAGTGCTAATACTTTTAGTTTTTTCATATCCATACTTTTTGAGTAAGTATTTAGTATACTTATGTAGATATATATATGTTCCTTCTGGTTTTTGAGAAATTTGAAAACCTAAAAAAAAATGTTAACTCACCCATCAGGCTCATTTCAAACTCAGATTTCATTAAATTTGCAATAGAATCAGTTAAAGATTTATGAGTTGATCTGAATATGATGTCATCAACATATATTTGAAGAATCAAAATATTTTTATTTTCCATTTTTTGAAAGAGGGTTGGATCTGCTGTACCTTTTGTATAATTGTTTTGTAAAAGAAATCATGTAAGCATATCATACCATGATCTAGGGGCTTGTTTAAGACCATATAGAGCATTGTTATGTTTAAAAACATGATCACGATGTTTTGGGTCTTTAAAACCAGGAGGTTGTTCGAGAAAAACCTCTTATTGAACAAAACTATTTAGAAAAGCACATTTTACATCCATTTTAAACAGTTTGAAATTAAAGTATGCTGCAAAGGGTAATAGAATACGAATAGATTCAAGTCTAGCTACAGGTGCATATGTTTCTTCATAGTCTATTCCCTCTTGTTGATTATAGCCTTTATCAACAAGTCTTGCTTTATTTCTTACCATGATTCCATTTTCATCACATTTGTTTCTGAAAACTCATTTTACACCAATTACAGTTGTTTCTTTAGGTCTATCAACTAATGTCCATCCTTGATTCCTCTCAAATTCATTTAGTTTATCTTTCATTGCTTTGATCCAATCATTATCACCTAAGGCCTCACTCAGACTTTTAGGTTCAAATTGGGAAAGAAATGAAAGATGTTATATTTCATTTCATAAGGAATTTCAGGTCCGTACAGGTTGATTTACATGACCAATGATGTTATCACTGGGATTATTCCTAAGAAACAATTGATTTGGGTTTTGTAAAACGTGTTCATCAACATATGGTAGAAAATATTCCGTGGTAAAAGTTTTAGAAGTATCTTCTTGAATGTTTTCCTTATCAAAAGGATCTTCTATCAATGTTTGATAATTAGATTTTGAAAACACATCTGAGGATATAGGTTGGGATAATTTGAAAACAAAAGGATTAGATTCATCAAATATCACATGTACTGTTTCCTCAACCGTACAAGTATTTTTATTGAAAACTCTATAAGCCTTAGAAGTTGTAGAGTAAACTAGAAATATTCCTTCATCATATTTTGTTGCAAATTTGTGTAGATTATCTTTTGTATTCAGAATGAATAATTTTCATCCAAAAACATTGAAGTATGAAACATTAGGTTTTCATCCAGTCCATATCTCATAAGGGGTTTTATTAAGAAATGGTCTAGTTAAAACACGATTTATAGTATTACAGGCAGTACTAATAGCTTCACCCCAGAAGTGCTTAGAAATTGAGTATTCACTCAACATGGTTCGAGTCATTTCATGAAGAATACGATTTCTTCTTTCAACAACACCGTTTTTGCTGAGGTGTTCTTGGAGCTGAGAAATTGTGAGTAATACCATTCTTACTAAAAATTTTATCAAAATCTGAATGTTGAAATTCACCACAATGATAACTATAAATAGTTATCAATGGTAGGTTTTTCTCATTTTTAACTTGGGCTCTAAATGTTTTGAAATAGGAAAAGGCTTCGGATTTCTTTGTGAGAAAGTAGACCCATGTAAATCTAGTAAAGTCATCAACTAAAACAAATACATATTATTTTCCTCCAATGCTTCCAGATTATGAAGGACCAAAAAGATCCATATGCACTAGTTGAAATGCATTAGAAGATAAAATGTCACTTATTTATTTAAAGCTAGTTTTATGTTGCTTTCCAAATTGACAAGGATAACAGACTTTTGAAGAATCATATCTAAGATACGGTAGTCCCTTCACAAGTCTTTTCATTGAGAGTTTACTAAGGTTTCTCAGATTATAGTGTCCTAATCTTCTATGCCATAGCCATGATTGGTCTTCTATTTCACTTAATAAGGGTATGTTTTTTCTCCTAAGGTCTTCTAAGTTAATAGTGTAAACATTCCTTTGCCTATGGGCAGATAGAATGATTTCATCCTTGGAATAATGAACTAGACACTTATCATTTCTAAAATTCACAAGGTGACCTTCATCACATAATTGAGTTATGCTGATGTGATTGTGCCTAAGACATTTAACAAACAAACCATTTGAAATAAGAACTTTTCCATGAAAAACGATATTACCTATACCAACAATGTTTCCTTGAGCATTATCTCCGAAGGCAACTTTTCCACCTTTTGTTTTGATAACCTTTTCAAAGAGATCTTTTTTTCCGGTCATTTGTTGAGAACAACCACTATCCATGTACCAAAGATTCTTATTCGAACACTTCTCATTTTCCTAAAAAATAAACAATTAGCCTTTCGGAATCCAAACTTGTTTGGATCCAGAAGGGTTAGATAAAAGAATTTTTGGAATCCACAATTGTTTTGAAAAATGAACTTTATGAAATCCTAATGATTGAGTTATGTTAAGAGAACAATCTGTTCTCCAGTGTCCTCCACATTGACACTTATAGAAAAAAGGGTTTTTTTGAGGAACAAAATAGTTATTACTAAAAACAGGTTTGGAATGAGTATAACCAAGACCAGAACAATTTCTCAAAGGTCTAATTTGAGAATACATCTTGTCCATGTTTTCCTTTCCATGAGTAATGTTTGACAAACATTTTTTCAAGGAAAAAATTTATGACATTAATTTTAAAACTATGTTTTTATTTAACAAAACATTTGAATTTGAACTAGACTTAGGCTCTAAAATATTTTTCATTGAAAACACAGTTTCTAGGTCCTTAGAAAGTTTATCCTTATCAGATTTGACATTCTCAAGGGTTTGTAAAATACATTCAAAATCAGTAGTTTTCACATCAAGATCCTTAGAAAGATCCGATACTTCTTTAGTCAAGATTGAAATTCTATAATTTTCTTTCTCAAGCTTCTTCTTGAGTTTAGAATGTTCATTTTCAAGTAATTTGACAAATCTAGATACTTCTTCAATAGAAGGTAATGTATCATATTCTGAGGATTAAGATTCATCATTTGAAGATTAATAATATCTATTATCAGAATAACTTTCATTTAAAGAGACATTTGAAATTGCTTCAGCATTATGTACCATAGCCATGAGACAATGATCTTCAATTGGTAATCTGGCAAAAAGTCCAATATTCCTCTGTCATGAGGACTCATATTTTGAATAATCATCTAAAGAATCACTACCACTTTCACTCCAAGTATCATTTGCCTTCAATACTTTCTTTGTCTTATAAAACTATTTCTTGTTTCCTTGATAGTGTCTCTCCTTTATGTCTTTTCTCTTTATTAAAGGACAATCAGGCCTTATATGTCCTGCTTTCATACATTCATAACAAGTTACCTATGAATATTTCTTATCCTTCCTATATTTATTTTTGAATCTATATTGGAAGTCTTTATTTCCCACAATCTTCTTTATCCATCGAGAAAGATTGGATAACTCATTGTTCGAAAGATCACAATCACTTGAATCAGATATAACTTTCTTGGATTTGGATCTTGTAAGCCTTTCAGGTGTTTTAGATTTAGATGTAAAGGCTGCACTTCCATTCCCATTCTTCTTCTTGTCGAAATCAGCATCTCTTTTCATTCTTGTCTCGTTCTGTAGAAGGGTTCCAAAGAGTTCATCAAGAGTAATCTGGGAAACTTTTCTATTTTCATCAATAGCTGTCCTTTTTGACTCCCATTCATTTGGAATTATATCTATAATCTTATCTACTATAGCTTCATCATCAAGGCCTTTTTCACCCATAGATTGTAAGATGTTGACAATTGTCATAAACCTTTGTTGCACTTTACATACTGGTTCTCCATAAGGAAAAACAAAGCCATGATACTCTACTCTAAGCATTGCTCTTCTTGTTTTTATAACCTTGGATGTACCAAAATGGGTGACTTCCAATTTTTTCCAAATACAGTTGGCTGCTTCACATGAAGATATCTGACTGTATATATTCTAGGTCATAGAGAATAATAATGTATTATGTACCTTGTAATTCAGTTGATATTCTTGCTTCACTTGGTTAGTGAAAGTACTGACTTCATTGTCAGGAATTTTGTAACCTCCAGTAAGCATAATAAAATTGTCTACGCTAGTATTGATAACAAACGTCTTCATACGATCTCTCCAATACTCATAATCATTCCCATCAAAGATAGGTGGTCTAGAACGATTTAGATTTTCTATTGACCCAATATTCATTCCTTCCATCTAGTAAAACAAAAAAACTTTTCCACTCCACACGTTATTGTAGTAAGTATGTAAAATAGTAATATGAAAGAAATAAATATATTTATACAAATCAGTGGAACTCTACTCTGATACCAATTGTTGGATCGAATAAGTAGATGTATGTCTATTAGATGAAACAATACAAGAGGGGGGGGGGTGAAATGTAGGTTTAAAAAACCTTTGAGTTTTAGAAACATAAGAGATTAGTTTAAAAGGTCTTAAACTAATACAAATACAAACACCCACAATTGTATTGAATATAAAAAAGGTATGATGTAATGTAATCCTAATGAAATGTAAAACAATTGTATACAAGATGAACACAATATTCAGTGTAATATAAAGATGGATGATTCTACCTTAAACCGTATAGAATCAGTCAATATAATATGTAAAAGAATGATTGTAATTGAAATAATTACAATTGAATAAGAGATATCAAAGGAAACAAAAACAATTTCCTTTCTAAAACAATTAGCAGCGGGAATGTAAAAGAATTAAAATTATTTTATCCCAAAGATAATTGTTATCCTTTCACATAGGATAAAAGGTTTGTCTCACCAACACCTTGGTGAGACCTCAATACGATGATCGGTTCGTCCGTCTACCTATACCCGACAGCCCTCGATACGATGATCGGTTCGTCCATCTGCCTATCACCGACAGCCCTCGATACAATGATCGGTTCATCCGTCTGCCTATCCCCGGTAGCCCTTAGTTTTATAGGTAATTAGCACCTCTGTCTTTCAATCACTTGAAATCCCTTAATAAGATGATCGGACGCACAAGGCAGATGAGAGAAGTCACAATATCTCTCTCTAGAACTTGATAGAAGTAGAGTATCGTAGTTGTTCCAAAAGTCTCTTCCTCAGCTTCAAATGACCTCCTATTTATAGGCCTCGGGTTCCAACAGTCACATCTCCTCCAACAGTCATATTTCTCCGAAAAAATCGGAGGGACTTGGACACCTGGAATCTTAATGGTCATATAGAAACAGAAATCATGACATCGTTTTGATTAGTTTGTAACTAACTAAATGACATTGTAATGGTTAAAACAAGATATATGATCAAGATAATCATGGGTATGATTTATATGAAACATGTGTTTTTGACAAAGTACCAAAACAATTATGTAATGAATGATATGAGAAGTAGAGTCAATGAAATTACCATATTAAGTACGATCAGCATTATACTATTGGCATGGTCAGTACGATCAACATGATCAGTACAATCATTATGGTCAGTACGATCAGCCTGGTCATTACGATCAGCATGATCAGTATGATTATTAGGGTCAGTATGATCAGCATGATCAGTATGATCATTATGGTCAGTACGATCACCATTGTACGTTTGGCATGGTTAGTAAGATTAACAAGACATTTGTGATTTCCAAAAAAAACATAGAAGTCAAAATATGACTTTTGACTCAACAATTTAAACTTCTAAAATCCATCCCACCAGTTCATATACTTATCAACTAATGGTTGAATGATACCACTTTTTTGGTACTTCAAATATCATTATTTTATTGATGTGATTACATACATTATTCAACACCATTCACTAAATAGATGACTTTCCATAAAATATCTAGTAAGGAGTACTCAAAATCATTAGGTGGTGATAGTTCAAAAGGAGAAATGATCACCGATATGTTTTTAGGCGGGTCATCAAATTTTAGAAAATCAAGAATTAATGGATGAGTTTGATAAAAACCCACCCAATTTAAATATTTTAAATACTAATCCAATAGATTCGATAATCATGTGATAAAAACCCATCCAATTTATTGTTCAAAAAATATATTTCTATTAAGTCACTTTATCTCCATTAATGGAGAACAAATGATAAAAAACATTTTACTAATTTTGTATATTTAATATGAAATAATAGACATAATATTTTGATTTAAAATATAAAAATTAGATTAAAATATATTCATTTTTATATATATATGGTGTCATCATTTAATGAAGTATAAAAATACTATATTTTAATTCACAACGATTTTTTGAACTAATTTATTTATAAGGATGAATTTTAAATTTAATTATTTTAATTATTAATTTTGAAAATATTATTATCATTTAATAAAATTTACTTATTATAATTAATTTCACATTGAAATTTGATATAAATTCATAGAATGAATTTGGAAATTTTTACGTTAAAACAAGCAGTCTCATCCCATCCGTGAGATTAATTTTAAAGTATTTTTTCTTCTTCTGTGATTATAATATATAAAAATGGTTTCTATATTATAGATAAGACTACATTATGGTGTATAATGTGGTCAAAATTTTAGTTTACAAAAAAAATATTTTATGTGATTAAAAATAATTACATCAATTTAGAGAAAAAAAGGATAATAAAGTACTAAACCATTAATTATAAGACCCACAATAATCTATAAACATATCCAAAAACAATTTTTATCCATTATTAGTCTATTAACCATAATATATTTAGTGTTTTGGTAGTTTAATACATTATTAGGTAAAAAGGGGGTACACCTAACTTGTTTTCAAAAATGCCAACAGTGTCCTTTCCCTTCCTTATAAAAGTCACCACATCTACCCACATTGTCAAACCTCTAAAAACCCTTGATTGACCCAAAATAAATTAAAATACGATCCCAAATTCTCTCCCTTACTCATTTAATCCATACCTTTATAATTAGTAATCTAAATTTATCCTTTTGGCAACAACAAAATAGTGTTACCCAATTAAGAGGTAACATCTTACCTCAAACTCATTTCCATTATTTTCCTTATTCACCTACTTCACTCTAGTTTTTATATTCTTGAATGAAAACAAATGAATAATTAATATAGTATATATTATTAAGATATGGGTTCTACATAAACATTCACACATTTCAATCTAATGGATATTTATGATATTGTTTTTATTTTTGGCGAAATACTGCCTCACCAAATGATGATTGTTCATTGTTTCTCTTCCACCAATCATGGAGTCCATTATGATGGAAAATATTTTCATATAAGTTCTATATAATAATAATTATTAATTTAATATTCTTTGTTAGTTTTTAAGACTCATACATTTTATCTTTTTATTTGGTGTCAATATAATTGTTTCGTTTGAGAATGTGTGGACTACCACTCACTCAAAGAGATATGATTTGTTCAAACACTACATTGATTGTATTAAGGATGTTTTTTGTGAATATATAATATATATATGTATATATATTATCATAAATTTACTATAATAATTATATATATATATACATACCTACACACAGATATATATATATATATATATATATTTCATATTCATACATTCATTGCATATGATAATAAAAACGGAAACATAGTTCATGTGTACGTATGACATAGAGTCTATATGAATTTTATATTACATTTTGTACATCATTAGGATATATATTATAATTAATTAATGGAAATAAATTATATTTTTATCATGATTTACAATCATTAATTATTATATAATTGTAAGGACAAATGATATAACAAATTACGACACATACGATGAACCAAGAAAAAATTACCGAAAGTGAATCCTTCACATATTATTTTTAATAAGTAGGTAATAAAAGTTCAATATAAAAAATTATAGGGTATTATTTATAATATGATGATTCTGAAAAAAAAATTGTAATGAAGTTGTATTTATTATACATTACACTTGTACGAGTACGGAGAGATTCAAGACACAATGTAATGAGGTTTCATCTCACTTTTATTTTCTTTGAGATATACAATTTTTTCACAACTCATTCCATTTGTGTGGTGTATCTACATGCAATAATTGTATTCTATGTATCTTATTTAATAATTAATTGGTTCTAAAATGTCAATTTTATCATCTTTATTTCATTGGTATTACGTTTCAAATGTTACCATATCGGTAAAAAAATAGTCTCAATTTTAATTTTTTTAGACACATGTTTATTTATGAACCATATCATTTTTTGGGGTTTTTGTTTTCCCATTTTAAAATTTATATAATTAAAATTATTATTTTTTGAAATTTTAATATTTTTTAAATTTAATTCTCTTACATGTAGAATATGATCCCACGTGACGATGTGATAAGAGTTTATTGAAAAATTCACATCACTGTTTGATATTGTTTATGTTTATTCTTCCATTGAGGAAATTATATGTTCCATATCTCAATGATATTCTTGAATTTTATCATCAATTGTTTATTCATTCTATAATCTTGTATTCCTATAATTTCGTAATCTTTTGTACATAATATTATTAACAATTTGTTTTTAAGAATGCCCAACTATACCCTCTCTTCAGTGAGAAATATGGGTTGTTAAAAACCATATTTTCTAAAATAATTTAAAAATAATATTTTACTAATCTATTATGATAAATAAAGAAATTGTTTCCCTTTTTCATTTTTCCAATGTTTTCAAGGAAATCATATGTTCTATTTCTGAAAAATGAAACTTTAATTTCTTCTTTACCATGAAAAAGGAATGTTCTTTTAACCTCGTATGACATATGTGAATTAATCGAATTTCAATCCCTTGAATGATTGTTTTAATATTTTAATGTTATTTGTTAAATATTTTTTTTCAATAAAAATAAAACTATAAGGTTTTCAAAAGATTTTAAATATTATTTTATATGTTTTCAATGAAAATTTTTTTTAATACGTTTTCAAGAATCATTTATATGTTTTCATGAAAAAGATTTTTGTAATTTTTCCAAACAAATTTTATTGGGTTTTGAAAAAAAACGACTTTCATAATTTTTTTGAAGATCTATTATTATTTTTTTTTTAAAAATTCATAGAAAATGTGCTTAAAAACGTTTTTGATGCTTTTATTTTAATTTTGGAAAGTATTTTGAATGAAAATAGATTTATAAATGTTTTCATGAACTATTTAAATGTTTTCAATTTATTATTAGAGAAATTATTTTAAAAATATTTTCATATTTTACTTATATGTTTTAAAAGAATTAGTAATGAATTCTTTTTTAAAATTCTCTTAGGAATTATTTATATTATTTCAATGTATTTTTAAATAGCTCATTTTCATATCCTTTTCACGCATTATTTACTAGATTCAAAAAAAAATTCCAAATAAATTTGTTTTCAAAATGAATTCTAAGATTATTTTAAATATTTAAAAGATATTTAAAAGAAATGGTCTTTTAATATGATTAGAATAATATTTGATATTTTTTTATATATAATGTATTTCAAATGATTTCATGTCTTATTTATAAAATTTAATGTATTTTCTATGAAAATGGTTTTAAAATCATTGTATTTATAAAAACAAAATTTAGAATTTAGAATGGACATTTTCTTTTGAAATATTTTTTTATAGTTATTCCATAATTATATTCCATAAAATATTTGATATGTTAATGTTTCTCATTATATTTTAGGATACCATCTAAAGGTTCAATAAAGATTCATTATATGAACAGATTACACATAATGTCATTGTCATTATGAACCCAGCTTCACATTCTTGGGTTATATGATTTCGAAAACTGATTATTCTAGTGGGTTATTTTTATGATTCAATGATTATGAAACCTATCTCATTCCACAGGTTATAATATGAATAATTTTTTACCAAACACAATTAATTTTGTGGGATATATTATGATTATTAATGATCTTGTCGAACATGTATGTATGATTTCATTATAATATAGGTGGGACCTACTCTCCCTCCAATTAATTTGGTACCTATTTATGTCTAATTTGGTAGATTATTTTTTTCTTGGGATTAAATTTTTGCTAGTATGGTGTCCCTGGGACGGATCCATGACAACCAATATGATATGAGAATTGAAATCATACTACTAAGATGGTCATGGGAGTGAATCATAACCACCATGATTGTATGAGGAGTGAACTCATGCTATTATTATGGACATGGAAGTGAAAGTGGAATATAATGATAGTATTGGGTGTGAAACCATACAATTAGTATAGGCTTGGTAGTAATTCATGGCTAATATGGAAATCATATTATATGGTTATGTGTTTTCCACAGTTCCATGTTTTATTCTTATTACACGATTAGATGTATTATGAAATTTATTTCCTTTTGATTTATATATTGTGAAAATCCAATATTAATTATGGTCTCTAATATGCCAGGTATGATCTGGATATCTTATTCTCAAGTACTATACAATTTTTTTCATGTTAGGTTCACTCATTTTGTTTATTTACCATTATTAAGTATTAATGCACACCTCTTTCCTTTTTATACATTTCCTCGGAAAATAGGAAATGTTTTATATATATGTAATATTGGTTTAGATCATTATTGGTGATTTTGGAGATCTATCACTATGATAGTGGAATTTGTTTCCCTGATTTGAAGGAAACTAAACTAGTATGGCCCTTGGTAATGTGATTTTTTAATTTATTGAATCTTCATGTAAAATTTTGAAATATCTATATATGAAAATCCTAGGTCTCAATACCTGGTACACTAAACTGTAATCGGAGAATATGTCAAGGAAACAATGGTAGAATAATCTAGTTGTCATTACTTACAACCATATGTAATATTCTTGTAACAAATGGCAGCCTAAATAGGGTATGAGATATAAAAAGTATTTTAAAACCAATGTTATCTATAACTATTCTTCCATATCATATATGATAATAAGTGTGAAAGAAGTAATAAATGTATTATAGAAAATGAATAAACAAATAATAATGGGCCAGGTTCATCATACGAAAATTGAGTGACACATCCTTCTTAGACCTAAGATGAATGTCTCATGAATTATTTCAACATAAATGTATTTCAATATATATATATAAATGAATTTATTTCTATTACTCATATATTTATACACATATATTATCATATGAATTGAAATTAAACAATAAACAGGGCCTATAAAGTATTCCCAAGGAATCATCTATTACATATGAGGGGTTTCACAACCCATGTTGAGTATCAGCAATGATATATATCTAATCTATCATACGCAACAATTATAATTCATGGAATACACCTACGAATATCATTTAAATTGGTAAAAAATCATTTGTATTATTGTAATTATCATCCTAAACCCATCCATGACATTACGTATATTAAACCCATGTATATCTCCCTGTACACCAATAAATCCATTTCCATAGGATTTGGTCCATAAAATCTATATGAGGACCCATGTATCACTCATGGGATGGTAAAAATAATATTCATATGTGTCTATAGATGGTGTACTATGTTAGGAAGCAATTATTTCTCATGGATATCTATGGTAACAATGCCTTCAGATCTCTTCCAAGGTAATATACATGGTAACCATTTATCACTCCATGGAATAATAAAAATATCTATGCAATGACCCTATGCACAATTATTTTCAAATAATACATTTATCACACTAGTAATTATATAATCAATTCCAACATTTAGTTGTTACCCATTATGATCCCATTCATGGAATTTTAAATTTGTACCTTATCTCACACTCATCTTGGTAGAAGGGAATGGTCATAGAATTTTTTAAATTGTACCATTATATTGTAAATTTTAATCATGTTGTCTTTATCATATAATATGGTTAATTTAATTTCAAAATAAACAAAATGGAATTTACATATGGACTAATATTTTTTCCATTTTATAGTAAAAATTATATACTCTTTAAAAAGGTAGTTCAAGATAATTACAAAGCATTAGGCTGCAAGGCCTTTAAGGTACAAACACCCATATGGGTGGCCCTCTTTGAGGTATTCAACCTGCTATATTGATTCATTGGTTTAATGGCCTATAAAATGAATGGATGAAAGAAAATTTTAAATTAATATATAATTTAGGAGGTATAAAAATTGTTGTCTTAATGGAAATGATGATGACCATATAAATCATAAAAAATTTGGGAAAAATATCTATATAACCTACCATTGGTTGGTATAACTCTCCATATCCATTATCATCCTTTAAATTGGGATAGAATATATGAAATCTAAAAACTAGGATATTTTATTGAAAATAGGGAATATTATATCACACCATAATAGCTCTAAAGATAGTGAGATTAACTGATATAATTATGAAGAGGAATGATTCTATCATTGATATGTATCCCACACAACCAATAGTGATTAAATCAGAGTTTGGAAAAGGGATAATGATTCAATCCTTGTATTAGACATTAAAGGATCTATTATGTAGCTGCACTTAATGAAAAAAGGAGACAGTGTTAAAAAAGGGTTATTTACATTCAATAAAAGTAGTTGCAAAAAAAATTACTATGTTAATTGAATTCCAATCATGATTTCATTGGGTTTCATATTTATGCCTAAAAATGTAGTTAATGTTGTTAATAGGATTTATGATGTGTATTAAATTCAAAACCTGTAATAAAAATATTTGATAATGGCCAAAAAAAATTGTATCAAGATTTTAATTCACATCGTGAATTAATTATATAGAGTGTAACTAGCACCATGATACCATCTATTTAAGAAACAACTGACCAGAAACGAGCCATGGTAATTGAAGATTATATAAAAAGTCAAACATAATTAGGTGTAAAATGAATTTAAAAGAAACCATACATCTTCAAAAAGTCAGAATAGTAATAAATATCTAATCATAAAACCTAAGAATGAATGTAAATTTATATACATTATATTTTAGTTATATTTATTTTATGTTGTCACGAACTGTACCACGTGTACCATACAAGACTACCTCAATCCCACCATGCATAGGCCAGTGGTAGGTGACTAGAAACGGAAGGCTTTTCATAAACAGGGAAGCCAATGAATTAGTGATCTATACACACTAAAAAATGGTAACTCGGGTAAACAACAGACAAAAGTATGGTAGAGCCACGAGAGTAATGTAAATAAACAAAAGTAAAGTACAACCACTAGTACATTTGTAAATTGAAAATAGTGGGCCAGAATACAAGCCATATAAACTAAAATAATGTAATCATTTTTCGTATCATCCATGGTGCTCTCCCTAGAGTGTAGTAGCTGTAATTATGAAGTCGAAGAAGAGTATATCGACTACTCGTGTCACACCAAGCTCCACCAAGTCCCAATCCTCCAAAGTCTACCTCGAAGCATCTGTAGTATGCACCAGACACACCTATCTAGTCGGAGCCCATAAAGGGGGTGAGTATAACAACATAGTAGAGGACCCTGATTCCCCTGAAGGTATCTCAATAATCCACATACAAAAACATCAAAAGAAATACCACAAATGAAATATCATAAGAATTATCTAAATCATGAAGTACAATGAAAAAGAGACACCTCACTCTAACAGTATAACTTCAAGGTTAGAGGGATTGGGATGACTATTTGTACATCCCGATCATCCTATCTGTTGTAACTCTACTACTTAGCCATATAGGTCACTATATGTTGACCCGTATTGGTCGCTTGATGCTACCCATACTTGTCACTGGTGCTGACCCGTATTGGTTGCTAGATGTTGATATGTATTGGTCGATGGTGCTGACCCATATTAGCAGCTGGTGTGGAGACGTATTGGTCACTGGTGCTAACCCGCCATGGTCATTGATACAGAGGCCAGGGTGATTAGTCATACAGCGAGATCATCCAACTCTGGAGTTTCTGATGCTGACTCATTTTAGTCACTATTCTTCTCCATGTCACAGCCAGCCACTGGATTCTCAGACGAAGCATGGTTTATCTCAGAAAAAATCTTCTCCTCAAGCCAACCGTCATTTTTCAACTAGTATTATGTCCCGCAAAAAGCATACCCAAGGGACCACCTCATCATACGGGTCCCAACATGACAGACATTGCGTCTACCGGACACTTGGTCTCTAAGTAATGGGTAATTTTGTAAAAATGGTATAGTTGGAATCTAGTCTGATCCATCCTAGGTTGTACATCAAATTATATCAAAACGCACATAGAGTATCTCCAATGGACCACATTTTCTCAATGGTCCTTATGTCATATACGAAACGTCGATCAGACGCATGGTCTGTTAGTTACACCATTTTCAGTGAAACGGTTGTGATCAAACATCATTCAAACCGAACTCGGTCGGGCTCGCCGGAATGTTCCAGACGGAAATATACACAAAAGGGATTCCAATGTGACTTACATCATGTCAAACTGAAATATGGTTCTTCAGTTATGAGCATTCCATTATTCGGGGGCTGGTTGGGTCTCGGCCTGGTTCGACTCTGTCAGCCCAACTCAACGCAACAGGTCCCTGGGCTACCTAACCCCACCCAGGTTCATCCCTTTAAGGGTTAGCCTGCTTCTAATGGGTACAACCCATTAGGGTTGGACCGACTGGTTCACGTGCCTGGCACGCGGTAAGCCCGACCTGCTGTGCAGGGCTCGGCCCACCCGTACTGGCCCACTAGGGTCTGCGTCCAGCCCGGTCTTCCTGAAAGCAGAAAACTTCACCCTGCTAGCCCCTTAGATGCAATGCTATTTCATCTACCGTAGTTTGCGTAGCATGGGGATCATGATGTGGTGCGGTGTGGTGTCCACAACGGGGTGCGGCGTGGGGTCCTTGCCACCCCCCACATGTTTCGGCCCATTAGTTGAACCTACAGGCGCCACCCATCTCCTGTGCGGCCGGCTCAGCGAAGCCTCCTATGGCTGCCGCCGGCATGGCACACCAATTATTAGTTCCACAGTCCACCATAATTATTCCGCCATTTCGTTTCCCTCAAACACTTTTCCACTGTGTTCACTGCTCTTCCACAGAGAACACAACAATGATAAGTATAGCGGATGGTCCATGCCTTGTTGGTTTCGGCAAGCTCCTTATGTGTTAGCATTTTAAACGTGATAAAAATTTAATAATAAAAAAAGGAGGAATAATCCCTGAGTGCTAGATCCCGCAACAACCATCCATATGATTAGACAATACGCGGATCAACCCATTAGTTGTTTGGTCCACGTTGATTATATTTTTTAAAAATGGGAAGAGAGGAAACATCAAAGAACATAAACCACCAACCTTTTCTGATGTAGATTGATGCACGTTCTTCCACGAGGGCTTACAACGTCAAAAATGATTCCTTGTTCTGACCATCAAGAGAATATCTTCATAATTTTTTGTTCTTCGCTAGGATGGTAGTGCGTAAGAACATCTCCTGAGAATCCCTCCAATCATTCCTCCTTAATTTTCCCAACATTTCGAAATATTTTTTGAACCACGCTATAATGTTTCCGTAATTACATAAAGTTGCGTCGTTACGTTGTTTCATTAATGAAAGAGAGGTGTTGTTTCATTTATGAAACAACGACACTGTTTTTCACCATTAAAGCCACTATTACATTGAGGAATATAGGTCAACTATGTGTTTCATTAATGGGGCCCATCAGTGCATTGTCTTTAACCCATAATGTCGATGTCCGCCACACAACAGAGAGAAGAGAATACAATATTTCTTTTGAATTATTTTATTATTTTTCTTGAAAAGTCCAAAATTTAACTTTTCCGCTCATCCCTCACTGGCCTATGTCAATTTGTTTCTTGGAGAATCCTGACGTTTCATATTCAATGGTTCCCTCATATTTTTAATCTTAGAACCAGTTCAAAATATAGAAAATGTCACCCACACGTTTACTGAACATACCTAAAAAATGTATAAAAATTCATTCTTGGAACACCGAAATCCAATCAAAGGCTACAAAAACCAAGAAGGATACAGGAAAAAAATTTGATCCTCTCACACCGATGTGATATCCTAGAGATTCTCATGCTGCCAACAAACTCACACCAGACAAATCAACCGCCCATGAAGGTCCCGCTCCTACCAATCATTTATCTCCACCGAGTACTCCACAGAAGTCACCCCATAATCAATTTTCTTCTCACCATGTTTGATGAAGTAAGATGGGTCATGCACGTATCTCCTCAATTGGGATATGCGAAAGAAGTCGTGAACGCTCTCCAACTGTGATGTAAGTTCCAAGCCATACTCCACATTGCCAATCCTACAATGTATCAGGAATAGTATGATAAACCTCAGTGAGAGTGTGATGCCTCATCCAAATATCTGTATTCCTTATCATGGGGAGACACACATGAATATGTGGTACCCCTTTTGGAACTATAGTGGCCTCCGTCTGCAATCCACATATCACTTCTGTCAGCTCTTTGGCATCTTCATACTCTCTGAAATGACCCACACCTTCTTAGTGGTAGCTGGTACCATATATGGGCCTATGAGTGATTCCTCATCTAGATCCATCCATCACAAGGGTGAGTTTCACGGTAATTTTTACAATGCCTCAAAAGGGGCCATGCAAATGGTGGAGTGATAACTGTTGTTGTATGCGAAATCCACCAAGGGTAGGTGATCCACCCAAATGTGACCAAAATCAAGGACACATGCACGAATCAAGTCCACTATGGTCTAGAGGGTCTTCATAGACTGACCATCTCTCTATGGGTAAAATGTAGTTCTCAAGTGAAGCTATGTCCTGAAAGATTCATGTAATCCTTTTAAAATCTAGGATGTGAATCATGTGTCACGGTATGAGACTATCGTTGAAGGAACCCTACAAATTTTCACGATCTCTGGATTGTAGAGACACCCAAAGATCTCTACCAAACCGTTTTCTGGAATATCAATGGTGTGGTGACATGGTGGGTCGGTCAACAATCACCCTGATGGGATCATTCCCTCTGTACATACGTGGTAACCCCATCACGAAGTCCATCGATATCCTTTCCCACATACAATATGGTATCTCGAGGGGCTGGGTCAATCCTTCTGGTACCTGGTGCTCTGCCTTCACTTGCTGGAATGTGAGGCATCAGGATAAGAACTTCTCCGTAGAATTATTCATCCCTGGACACTAGTACTGATGCCTGAGGTCATGATACATCTTCATCACGCATGGATGTACTACCAAGGGGGATGTATGGAACTCCCTCATCATCTCCTCTTGTAGCACCTGTGGTACTACTATATGTCCACTAAAAAGGATAGAATGATCCCCATCTTAAGAATATCTATCAAGGGATTTTCCTAAGGATATCTGATAACATGTAGTCATTCAACTATTTTCTACGTGTTTTGCCTCCCTGACTTGCTAAAGGAGTGTAGGGGAAACTACCCTCGACTAGTGGTAGACTGTCTCATCTCTATCCACCAAGTATATCTGAAGCATTGCTAAATACTCTAAATCATTGTTCAGTTGTTGCAAACTCAATCTCTAGATAAGTGCATCTGCCACTACATTTTCTTTCCCATGAGTATAGACTATCTTGAAGTTTTAGTGACGTAGGAACTCTATCCAACACCAATATCCCAAATTAATATCATTTTTTGTGATGATATACCTGAGACACATTTTTTCTGAGTAATAAATGAACCACTCTCCCATCATTTAGTGTCGCCACATCTTCAGTGTGATGACTACTACTTCCAACTCTTCATAATGAGTCACATAATTCTTTTCAAGAGGCCTCTGCTATCGTGAGGCATATGCAATCACTGGATCAACCTCCATCAGGATGAAACTGTGTCCAGTCCCTGATGAATCACAATAAACTACGTTTTCAATTCCCTCCTCCGACATCCTCTAGAAATGGAGTGTTGGTCATGATCTTCTGTAAATTTTGAAAGCGTAGAAGGATTTTCTTTGATAATATGAAGGGTTTCCCATTCCTTGTCAAGGAATTCATAGGTACTGCTACTCTGGAAAAATCAGGTACGAACCTCCAATAGTTACCTGCAAATGAAAGGAATCTATGCACTTCAGTAACACTCCTGGATGGCTCCCATGAAATTACAACCTCTATCTTCTCTTGATCCACTGCAACTCTAGACTTTGTGATAACCTGTCCTCAGAAGCATACCTTCCATATCCAGAACTCACACTTCGAGGGGTTCATATATATCTGGTGCTCCCCGAGTGTGTCCAATATTATCCTCAAGTGTACAATGTCCTCTTCCTCAAATGTTGTGTACCCCAAGATGTCCTCGATGAAGGCCACAAAAAAGTGATTGAGGTATGGCATAAATATCCCATTCATGATCCCCATGAACACTACTAAAGAATTGGTTATGGTGAAAGAAAACACCATGAACTCGTAATGGCCATACAAATATCTAAAGTTGGTCTTCGGTAATTCCTGATCCCTTAACCTGATCTGATGATAGCCTAAACCGAGTTTTATCTTCGTGAACCACTTTGCGCCTTTCAACCGATCAAACTGATCATTAATTCTTAGTAGAGGATAATTGTTCCTCACGGTCACATGGTTTAGAAACCAGAAGTCCATGCATAGCCTCAAATGTATGTCTTTCTTCATGTAAAATAACCCAAGGGATTCCCATGGAGAAACAATGGTCCTTACCAATCCCTTATTTTGTAAGTCTTATAGTTTTACCTTCATCTCCCAGAGCTCCATAGGTTCCATCTGATATACTAGTGTAGATATCAGTGTCATTCCTCGATACATATTAATATGGTTGTCTACCTCTCTTTGAGGTGGTAGTTACAGAAATATTCTAGAAGGAAATCCTCATACTCATTCACCACAATTGGAAAATGTGGACTCGCCACATCCACCGCGTTGATGGTCATACAATCCAGTTGATATGTAATCAGATGCACCCTCCGGAGTGCAATTCCATCTCGTGATGCTCTATTCTACTTCTCAACAACAATGGAAAACTTTCCTACATCTTTATGCATACATCGCATTGTATGTATCAAGAAGTCAATATGTGCATGAACTACTGATATCCATTCCATTCCAGGAATGATGTCATAGGGTTTCCCTATTGTTACTAGAAGATCCCATCTGAATATCTCTCATCCGATAGTTAGATCACAATCTCGACACTAGTGTGTGACTGATTAATCTCCTGCTGTAGGAGTATCCAAACGCAATGGTCGATCTTAAAGCTCAGTCGTAATATCAGAGTCCCAAAATAAGTCTACAGAAAGGAATAAATTCCTAGCACCTGTGTCAATAGGCACTACTAATAAAGTAGAGAAGATATAGATCAGACCTCATATCATATTGTGGATTTATGGATCATGAGCCTTTACTGCCAGTAGCTAGGAATGTCCCCATCCACCAGCTTCCAGAGCTCCTGGTGGACCACCTCAAGGTGGTGGTGGTAGTGCCTGATGACCTCAACACATCCCTATGCACATCCTGCTCCCCCTCCCCATTCGCTTCCAAGATGATGATCATGCTCCTGCCGGTGTCACTGCCTCGATGGCCCCTCAACCGTCTATTGACCATCCATGTGGGGATTCAAACAATCACGAGCTCTATGACCCTATACCCATAGAAAAAACAGATCAATCTTCACTGGTGGCTCCCTTGGTCTCTCAATCCTCCCACCTCTTACCCTAGGTCCCCCGGTCACCCTTTGGAAGGAGTATCCCACTTGGTCTTACATGTCATCTATCTATTTCCATTTGCAAATGAATCTGCTTCCTATCTTCTTATAGGGGGTCTCAATTTTGGTTCCTACAAGATAACGAATCACTCCATCAATGAAGAACACTCTAGCACCCCATCCTGCATCATGATTCTGGGAGAAACATTCGCATCTATGATATCTCATCAGAGCTTCAACTCAACGGTCGGGGCCCTGATATAAGGGTGTCGTAGAATGTTAGTGGAGTATCGGGGGAGGTTAGTAAATCCTACAGAGTTCTGATCCACAGTCCAGCTGCCCTATTACTGATGAATCAGATCGTAAATACAATCAGATAATATTGTCACTGGCATGAACTCCACCCTTAAAAGGATCCCAATTTCCAGAAATGTTAGGGTAATCTCCTCATGGACCAATTTCTTGAAGATCCACTATCATCCTTCCATGCCCTGAAGAAGGCTAGCAGCCATGAACGTCATGTGCTCGGGGAGTTTCCTTTCTAAGCAAAAGTCCCACGAAACAGCCTCAAGCCAGTCCTTTGCTACATGGGGGTCTATCTCACCTAGAAACCTCAGAGGACTCTATCTCTAGAATTCTTGCAATGTGCTCAGCCGACAAGCATGATAAATCGGTATCATCTACTGCTCAATGGGTGGTGGTGCTATTGGTACACCATGTGATGGTTCCATCACTGAGAGTGGTCCATGTACTGACGCCTCGTCGCTCGGTGGGCCACTGCCACAATTTATTACTGGAATCTTGGCAGGTTGTCTTTGTGGAGAAATCTTGGATGAAGAAAATGTTCCCCCTTCCATCATTTATACCTGGTGAGCTGACTCAAGCAAGATGAATAAATTTTTCCAATACACTATCATCCAGTGTTTTCATGTACAGAGTCCGAAAAAATAATTCAGGGTCCTCGTGTAAAGATTCATCGGTCGTCGCACCAACACAGTAATCCCCAAACAAAAAACAGAACTCAAGAAACTTTAAATCATTGTCTCACTAAATTTATACTCTTATTTATTCTGGTAGAACCGACAACCCTTTTATACCACTTTTTCATGACCCATCCCACGGGGCCCTAACATGACTTCGGCAAGTCCTCTTTCAACAGGATAGGGGTTGGTGACTAGCACCTAAAATATTTTCCTGAATAGGGAAGGCATTGACTTGGAGATCTGTACAAACTCAAAAAGGGAAAATAAAATAAACAAGCAAGAAAAGTGAGGTACAACCACGGGAGTAATGTTCAAAAACAAGAGTAAAGTAGAACTACCAATCGAACTGTAAACTGATAAGAGTGTACCCTAATACAATCCCTACATACTAAAGGATAGTAAAAATATGCCACATCATCCCTGGAGAACTACCTGGAGGGTTTTATCTTTTTGTATCTAAGAAGAGGATATTGACTGCTCTTGTCACCCCAAGCTGCACCAAGTCCTGAATGTCCAAAGGCTTCCTCAGAGCATCAATAGTCTGCACAAGAGACACACGTGCTGGCAGAGGTCATGCATTTTTTGAGTATTACAAATCATTAGGGGACACTGAGTCCCCCGAAATTATCTTAGTATTCCACAACAGAAAACATCATAAAAAATTCCACAAATTTAATATCACAAGCATGATCTAAATCATGAAGCACATTGAAAAACAGTCACCTCACTCTAATGTTATAACTTCAATGTTACTAGGATAGGGATTACTAGTCATGTAGACAGATCATAATATCTATATTAACTCTACTAATGACCCATATAGGTTACTGTATGCTGACCGGTATCGGTCACAAGATTCTAACCTGTATTGGTCACTGGTGCAGACCTGTATTGGTTGCTAGATGTTGACCTGTATTGTTCGCTGGTGATGACCCATATTGGTCCCTGGTTCTAACTTATATTGGTCGCTGGTGATAACTCATCTTTTTCACTCATTCAAAGGTAGGGATGATTATTTTTATAGCTAGATCATCCAACTCTATAGATTCTGATGCTGACCTGTATTGGTCCCTCTTCATCCTTATGCCATAGAAGGCCACTGGATTCCCGCATAAAGCACGCCTGATCTCCCTAATACTATAATCCTCAAGCCATTAGTCATATATTAACCAGTATTATGTCCCTAAAAAATCAATCCCAAGGGACCTCCCCGTCATAGGGAACCCTTTGTGACAGATAGTGCATCGATTGGACACCCGATATGTGAGATATGTGGAATTTTGTAAAAAAGTTCCGGTTGGA
This sequence comes from Viscum album, assembly GCA_963277665.1. NCBI lineage: Eukaryota > Viridiplantae > Streptophyta > Magnoliopsida > Santalales > Viscaceae > Viscum > Viscum album. The sequence continues at coordinate 901,384,954 of OY728122.1, read as the reverse complement.
TTCAAGTATGATACAACCAAGGTTTCATTTAAAACACCATAAATACTCATATATATTATCTCCAATGAACCACCTTGTCACAAGGTTCTTTATGCCACAGACGACGCGTCAATTAGACACCCAGTATTTTAGTTACATCCCTTTCTGTGAAACAAGGGTGGGAGAACCTTGGTCCGGCCTAGCTCGGTTGGCCTGCCGGAATATTCCAAAGGGACCACTTGAAAATAGGGGTCCCAACATTACTACCGGAGTGTCAAAAGGACATATGATTTGTCGGTTATGGGTTTTTCTTTATGTGGGGGCCTGTTGGGTCCGGGGTCGGTCCGACTCGGTCTGGTCGGCCCAACGTAATGGTTATCACGGTATACCTAACCCCACCTAGGTCAGGCCAGTTAAAGGTTGGCCTAGTTCCACTGGGTCCGACCTGTCAGGGTCGGCCCGACTGGTTTGCTGGCCCAGGCAGTGGTTGGCCCGGCCCACAAGGTGTGGTTCGACCGACCCGCATCGGCCCGCTGGGCCGTGGGACTGGCCCTCTTGGAGGGTCCGACTAGTTTGGCTGACCCACTTCCAAGTAAAGGAGGATAGCGTGACCCAGCTGGTGCCACAAATATGAGGCCGTTTAGTTTGGTGCTTTTCGGCCCAAGGTCCGCTCCACACCCCCACCCCCAATCTTCCGGATGTGCCTACAGGTGCCGCCTATATCCCATGCCATTGGCTGCCTCTGGCCATAAAGACACGCAATGGAATTCCGCCTTCCACCGCCTACTGCTGGTTACCGTGGGTCTCCACATGCCCCCACCAGCTACCGTTGCCATAGCACGCCAGCGTTTGTTTCCGCCGTCCACTAGAAAGACTCTATCGTTTTGTAGCCCTCAAACGCATTGTCACTGCATTTTTTTCTACCCCACGAAGAAACCAGCAAGGAAAAGTTTTGCAGAGGGTCCATGATTTGTCGATTCTGGACCACTCCCTCCGCATTAGTGATTTAAACATGAGTGAAAATTAATCATAACAAACATAAGAACAATCCCTGACTTTATGATCCTGTAACAACAATCCGAATTATTAGATGAGACATAGAGTAACATGTTAGTCATGTGGTCCATGCTCGTTTTATTTTTCAAGTATAAGATGACAGGGAACATAAAATAATATAGACCCCATACCTTTTCTGATGTTCGTTGCGGCACATTCGTCCTCAATGGTTTACAACGTTGATGACACTTCTTAGTTTCGACCTTCGAAAGGCATTCTTCGTCATTCATCATTCTTCACTGGGGTGGAAATGTGTCAGAGCATTGCATGAAAATCATCCAAATCCTTCCTCCTTATTTTTTCCAACACGTCGAATTATTTATAGAACCATGTTGTAGCATTTCCATAATGATGTGACATCACATCGTTACGCCGTATTATTTATAAAACAACATCATTGTTTTACCCCATTAAATTCATTGTCACATTGCAGAATACTAGTCATACATGAGTTTCATTATAGTGCACATTGGGGAATCATTACTACCAAGCAGTGTCTCCGTCCACCACGCAACGGATAGAAAAGAATAAAATTTTCTGTTTAAATTATTTTATTATTTTTCCTGAAAAGCAAAAAAAAATCTTTTTTTCTCAGCCCTCACTGGCCAATGTTAATCCATTTCAAGGTGAATCCCAGCTTTCTAGATTCAACGGTTTCCTCAAATATTAAATCATGGAGCCAGTTCAAAATATAGAAAATGTTGCACGCAGATTTACTAAATGTACCTAAAACATGTTTAGAGATTAATTCCGGGAACACCATGTCTTAGAAACACGCGTCATCAATTTTCACAGACTCGTGAATATCCGAAATAAAAAAAAAATTACAGGTAATTTTTCGGCTCATTATATTTGTCCCTATAAATATGTGTTAAAAATAATTTTATGAATTTGTACATGAAATATAATGATTTGTAAAAAATTATTCAAACAATTTAAACTTGGTATTCATTTAATATTTTTTCATACCTTAAGCTTAAATCAACACGTACATTCCATTTATCAAGAAAAATAATTTATGTTAAATTGTTATTTTCTTTAGAAAAATTTCCATATTTGTTAAGAAATTTGTTTTAATTATCTTCTTGGTATATAAAATTTCATTAGAAATTTACATCACATTGCATATTTTGATGATATATTACACAAATGTCCAAAACTACATCAGTAGTATGAATATAGTCATTGTTTTAATTATTAAATCATATCCAAAATAAAAATCATGATGTAATTATAATTTTTATATATTAATTATAATTTTATTACTAACCATAATTTTGGTAATGAAAAATGATCTATCTTACAGTCATGGATATGTTAGGCCAGACATACCAATTATTAAAATTTCAATTTTATAATGACAAAAATATAATGGAGGTAATAAATATTTTATATTAAAATTATTATAAATATATAATAAATACCATATTGATATATTAATTTATCTTATTTATATCATCCTTGCGAGGTGGTGATTAAAAATCAAACACATCAATTTATGTTATGGGTAATCAAGATACATGCAAGAACAATGTTATCATTTTCAATAAATGTATTGTTAAAAACATATACGATATATTATATTAGTATAGTGATAATAATTTCGTTAATATCATATTTATCAATTAAATCTGTCGTTATCTAAATTATCACGATGCTTTGGTGGTAAATGATTTATATTGTTTTGTGAGGTAGCAAAATATCATAAAAAAGAATGATTGTTTATTTCAAAATATAATGAAATATTATATGTGTGTAGGTTATAAAATTAACATATTTAATTTATATAATATCAATTATAGAAATTTTATAATTTTGTAATGATTTATTAATATTTTATGGAGGATGAAAAATAAATATATATAAAAGTTTTGTAATGAATGATACCTCTTCATTAGAAAAACTCATTAGGTTTATAAAAAAAAATATTCCACATATGGTTTTATAATAATATTATAGGAATAAAAGACATGTAAATAGATTATTGGGGGTATGGATATGCAATAATAAAGTGCTAATTTATTTTAGTAATAGATAAAATAATCATATGTTATATAAATTAGGTGAAGGAACTCTTGGAATTTCCTAAAGTATTAAATAATTATAAATTAATTTTCTGTGATGGTGTTTCCAAATTTATATAATTTCACTATAATATTTTTATGGGTTAATATAATCTCATAAACCATAATTCTGACCATATTAAGTGATGTTTTCACCATTAACATTTTGATTTCATCCACACTATCTCATCTGTCCATTGTCATGGTACTGATGTTTTCTACGTTAAAGGGGTCAAAAATGACTATAAACGGAATTGTTACCAATAAATGAATCATTTATTATATTGAAAATATTTTCATATAGGTATTTATAATGATATGATATTTATCAACTTTAAATCAATTAATAAATCATTAATTATTATAAACTATCTTCAATTTCATTTTTCGAACATTTCAGTTAAATTGACATTAAAAAAAACATGAATAACTCAAATTATAATATAACCTATTAACACATCCTTAATGTATTATTTTGTCTATAAAATTCATGTATCCCTATAAATCACAATTTTGTTATATCTTTTCATGTTTTTTGAAAATATTTTTCTTATTTTTCTTATACTTTTTACAAGAATTTATATGACGTTATATACGAATTTATGGTTATTATTCCATCAATGAAAATAAAAAATAAATTCCCATAATAAATAATCATATTTCATTCAAATAATCATTTATAAATGATGATAAAATGACTTTATCCATATTAAAAAATTTAATTTATATTAAATTAAAGAGTATAAATTTTTTAATTTTTATTTACTTAAAATAATAAATTATTAATTTCCAACGAATGATCTCTAACAATTGTAATAAATTTTAATCATAAACGAGTGAGGTAAAACAAAAATCATCAAATAGATTCATTTAATATGATATTTTTATATTTAGTATTTGTCAAATAATTTGTAACCCTAATTTTCTAATTTACTATTAACATGATATGGAACATTTAATGATATTTTAATTAATAGTGAAAAAAATAAAGATGAACCATATACCAAAATTAAAATAATTTATCCATATATGGAATCTTATTTTTAGTATTCTTTTCAAATATGTTTGAGAAATTAATTTATGATTAAAATATATTTCACAATGAAAATTTATTTTTATATAAATAGTTATTTAAACAATAAATTCTATTTTTAAAAAATTTGATAAAAGATAAAACTTATGATATTTTTACATAAAATTCAAGAATAAATGAGACATTTAAATTACATTATATGGGGAAATGAAATGAATATTTTATAGAAAATAGTGGTCATCAGTAGTTCTCAAAAATAATCCTATTAAAAAAAATTATATCCCATAATGATATTTTAGATATAATTATATCATTAATGTTGAATCATTTATTAAAATTAAATTATTTATAATGTAAATAATGAATTTAAGTAAAAAATTATATTTCATGAAATCCCATTTTTCTTTAGTATAAGTCATTTTTTTCCTATATGGTAAAAAAGTACCAAATATCATTATAATTACAGAAACTAGAATAATTATAATTAATCAATACTTATAATACATGAATATGATTTATATTGACATTTCATATGTTTTTAAAAAAATTCCCCATTTTAGAAATTTGGTCATCTCAATTTTTTAATATTTAATAAAGATGGGATATCATTTAATCACATAATTTTTAGATAATGATATTGTTTCATTAACCGCATGGGATTTCTAAATAACATTAACATTATAAACTACCTTTTTATGAAACCCATGAAAATAATGGTTAATAATTAAAATATGTTATTTCTCATTTGAAAGGTTCTCTTCCAACTACAGTCATACATGGGTGAAAAGATGATATATATAAGGAACATATTTACTTCAGAGTGACATATCTAATACATATTGTGCATGTGATAAACACTAAGGCCAGGCCACTTGGTCTGAAACTAATAAATTGTTTTCCTGGAATACATATAGTCCTTTATACTAAGGATATATCTTCCCCATTTTATGGAAATTCATAACACTATTCCATGTATATATTATTTCAAAAATAAGTTCATTTCCTCCAAATAATGACTATTCCTCAGTTATTTATATAATTTTCTTTTCTGATCGGTGATATCTTAATTTTTCTCTACATTATATTATTTATTTCATATATTTTCCCTAAAATTATACTCCAAAAAACAACATTTTGACTATTAAATCTTAATATGATAGAGTATGAAATACCATTCTAAATAATTCAACAAAGTGTCCATTTGTTTGGTGAAATTAAAATTGTATTATAATTAAACATCTGTAATTAATATGTTTTATTCCAACATCCCCAGTAATCAATTGAAAAATATTGAAGAATATATGTTATGGTTTGAATAATTCTCTCTGACTTCACATTAGATAGAAAATAACAAGTTTTAATGAAATTAAATTTCATACTCAATGAAAACTGAAGGTCTCTAAATATATTTTTACTAATCCTTTTATCATGATCTGATACAATAGAGTGTGTATCATCAAATTAATAAATTTCAATATGATCTATAATCAGGATTGCTAATCTGAATACATAATATACCAAAACAGATAAAAATGTGACCATTTAGTCAGTTATTCTATGATAACACAAATCACATTATTAAAATGAAATTTCATATCTAATCCAACAATGAACTCCAATAATATGTTCTCATATTCCAATCATTAAATATAAATTTATAAGGAATTCAATTCAATAATTTTCATTCTACATTAACCTATTAACTAGTAAATAGATTCATTGTAATGTTAAAAATATAATTTTCATTCCATCCCAATACTAATAATATTGAATGTCTTTATATATCTTTTTGAACTTCAGATGAATGGAAAATGGGGATCTATGAGCATTACTAGAAGAAAAAAAATGTAAGTCCCTATATAAAAAAATTTTCAGACAAAATTCATCAATAAGTTTTCCAAAGGGTAATTTTTTAACCATATAATGGAAAACAAATTTTATAATTCTGACATAAAAAATAGAAAATTTATTTTCTTTTCTATGATTGTGAAAAATAATGAATTCATAATCTATAATCATTTCTAGCCATCAATCCTAACAAATATTTTACACATTATGAGTAATATACTTCATAATTTTAAGACTAGTAAATATTTAAAAAATTTCTCTATACGAATTATGTATCAAATAATTTAAAAAAACATATTTGGATAATTCAACTTGTTATTAACATAATTCATCTTTGGAGGTTTCAGTTTATGTGAATCACATGAAACTACATTGTCATAATGCATCAAAAAACCCAAATTTTTCTTCAATTATGTTTTGTGGAAGATAAAAAAATATATTATTTCTTAAGGTAGCGTATATTGCTAAAGAAATCCAGATTTATTTAATAATTCCTTAAAAATAATCACGCATATTTGAATAAATGAATTTAACTCATTTCCTTGTTATCATAATAAATGTACTATAATACAAATCAATGACTTCCAAATGCAATTGTTTGGGACCTATTAATATAAAAAACAATGAATCTAAATTGAATTTATAGGTTTAATAATTTATATAAAAATATTAGTTGTCACAATCCATCCCAAGTCAGGACTTGGGCATAAGCTACCCCAAGTCCGCATCCAAATGAAAGTGGTATGTAACAGGCACTGGAGGTAAATAAAACACGTGAGGGACTTTTCCTAAAAACACGTAAGCCCAAAAAGTCAACTAAATGAAAAATTTCATAGTTAATAAAATTAATAATGAAAAAATAATAGAATTTTAATAAATATTCATGAACAAATTAAAAAAACTATGTATGGTAGTGTACAGTAAAAAACATAGGAAAATACACTCCCAAACTAAAAAAACGTCCCTACCTGAGGAAACTGGAAAAGAGTAAACAACTGAGAGTTCATAGCTACCATATTCAAAGAAAAGACCACCGTTTGTAGTCCAACCACCCAGTTTCCATATACTTCTCTAATGTGATGATCGATCTATCATCTGTCTTTAATATAAATGACATGTGTTTTGTTAATCACATGTTGGGGTGAGTATATAAATTCCTAGTAGGACACCAAAAAAATGGTGATGGTGGAGAAAAAAAAGATATAATTGTAGATAAAATCATTAGAAATGACAATGTAAAGTTATAGAGAAAAAATCAACCAAAAAAATTATTTTATTTGAACTCATTCACACACAAGATCTTGATATGGTGAGAACATGTTCTTAATGGTGATTTTTTGTTACCAAGAGTAGGTGAGTGGACTCATCCAACAGTGATAATCTAAACACGGAATGCATGTGGCATATCCCACGTGACATCACCTCTCATGGTTGGGGAGTAACTATACTTAATGAATGGGTTCTTAAGTAGAATATATATATGCTCGGTCAATGAATAACAAACGATAGAGTAAGATGACATCCACCTCCAGCTTAGGCCATGAAAATGAGTAGCCAATACATCTATGTTAATTCAATCTATGATTCCTAGAATCCAAAATGTTTTCCAGGAACACCCAATTCTTAGCGACCCAATCACCATATCGTGATAATATCCACTTTTTTCGGCAATGACATGCCTTCATAGTATTATGTCACGTCACAAGAATGCATCTCATGGGGAAAGTTTCCCACTTCCTTGTGAGAGAAATGCAACATTAATGAATGTCTCATCATCCTTCCGGAATATCAAAAGGTCAGGTATCTAGGTGGAGGACCCGTTCCCTACTCAGCTTGAGGGTACCACTTTATTGTTATTGAATACCCCTGGATAGCACCGTTAAAGGGGGATAATCAGAATAGTTTGAGGACCCACGACCATTCCAGTTGGAATGTTCAACTCTAAGGATCTTCGAGGATCCATTCCTATACAGAAAAGAGGGTTCCACATGAATTAAGTACATGAACTATGTCATTCCCATTAAGAGGATGCGACACTAATAATAATTTAAGAACTCATTCCCATCTTGGATAGATGGTTCGACCCGAAATGTTATCAGAAAACTTCTCTTTTCATCGGTGCTGGACGGTAATATTGGGATACTCTGATTTCATTGATTATTATCCTTACCATAATTTGGAATCCTTTAAATATGAAACATTCATATAAAATCATGCATCATCTATCGAAATCCTCTATGAAGGTCACCATCATTTTCTACACAGAAAATATCACACGAGAGGATAATCACAGCCCAAATCAGAGTCCAAACGAAGGACATACAAGAGGAAGCAGATCAATAATGAGGTGTTAAGTGGGTATGGGGCACACAAGACATGTAACCACCCTAGTCTCCAGTTGTTTTACCTAGAAATACTCTTGTAAAATACTATGTACATGAACCCCAAGTCATTCATATGTACTCCTAGAGTACATGGAATATCTAAGCAAAATAATGATGAGTGAATAATTATAGTCATTGGTCCCAATGGAAAAAATTTATTTTCATTTAAATACATCATCAAACATCATTGAATAACCATGAAGATCACATCGTTGTGATACTTTTGGAAAAGAATATAAGATTTACTATTCATTCAGCAAATCAATAACCTATAAAATAAGATATATATCATAGCACTGCCCATGAAAGGCATCTCGTGCCGCACATGCCTCAATCCAAAAATAAAATATATATATCATACTATTGTGGTTCTCATAGAAAAAATAGATAATTGAAAATGAATTTTCCTTAAACATAAACATGATGAAAATTCATTTTTTAGACATACTGATCATTTGGCGTCTTATAGGACCCACACTTTTTTGCTGAATTAAAATCCAGATATTGGCCTCAAAACATCTTGCTCAATATCAGGGTCACAATGCCACAGATTACATGTAAATTGGATATTGAATGCATTAGTTATGGTGGGTCAATTTTTAAATTATAATAATAAAATATTGTTTTTATTATTTGACCATTTAAAGGCCCCATTCAAAAATAAAAAAAATGCATCCAACATTTATATCAAAATGACCATCTTGAAATATAGGTTGTATTTTTGCAGATGGAATGTTAGTCACACACTCCATGTAAGAGTTACATTCAAATCATCGATATAAATTTATTAATAATAATATTATTTATTAAATTTTATATAACCAATCCATGAGTCTAAGAATGGCATAAAAATTTGTTCTTAAAATGGCTACCTCGAAGGCTGGTTAACATTTCCATGGATAGTGCATTATGAAGACACTGTATGAGGGAGTTACGGTGGATAAATAATTTTAATAATAATAATATTGTTGTTTTTGTTATTATTATGTTTATTTTTGTTAATTTTAATACCCCTTAATTCTTTTGATGCACCGACATTGACCACCATAGTTATCCTCCGACCACCTCAACCTCCTCATATGACCACCATAGTGACCACCTCTGTCGGGGTCGCCTTCCTCGCCAGGATCTACCTACACACATCATCACCATGGACCAATGTCGGCAGGAAAAGCTGCCCACTGGACGACCATAGACACAATTCATATAATAACTGGTTAATCGTCACACTATTTCACCTCTATTCATTCCATGAAACAAATACTGATCACAGAATTGAGACCCTTGGACCTTGAACTGCACTGATCTGGTCTTTCTTCTTCAAATTTTTTATATTCCACCAATATTCCACAAATTTTGTTGCTTGATCGAGCTCGTGTCTCTCGAATAATATTGATATAGGAACCATGGAGTTCAAATGTGGAATAATATGGGGAAAAAGGAAAAAAATCATATACACAAATTTTTTCTGATCATTGGCCAATATTTCTTCGACAAAGATCAAGACTAATCTTCTGAGTTCATATAAGCCAATAAATGAAATAAAATTCATCTTTCTTGGTTGCATGAAAAAAAATTCAACGAATCAGATTCATGAAAAGGAATGAAACTGTGTAAAAATTTATACAAAAAAATGATAAACACAAATATGATTCCTATGTGATTATTGGATCATTATTCATCGAAGAATGTTCCCGCAAATCATTAATGGAATCCATTGACATCATTGTGTCTTGATTTTCCCCAATCTTCTGTTTCATCATGGTTCATCAACAGAAGATGGAAGTGATCTGTCGCTAGATATTTCATGATTTCGAGGATATCCCTGGATTGATTTCCATGATAGTACACATGTATGGAATTTTATGTTATGTCAAAAATATAATAATTAAATAAATAATTATTTAATTATTCGATTATTTTTCCATGATGGCACAAAATCAAAACCCCTAATGATGACTAAATTTATACCCCACTATAGGTAAAAAATTTATTCTAAACTCAATAGTAGTCTTATATTTCTCATCTGAGAAAACATAAAGTGTTATTTGGGATTTATCTATCAAATGAATTAGATATTCACTTAATTTATCAATTTAACATACATACAATGAGTGAGGGGTCCAAACGTCCTGTGCAGAAATATTTTATGTGATAGAAAGGGTAAACACCATATTCCATAACCAACCATCTTCTCGATTTTCTAATATATGACACATTTTAAGATATATTTAACTTTTTCCTGAAATCCATGCCCTTTTAATAAAAACTAAAACTAATTTTTCATAAAATTAATTCTAGGAACACCTGCTTTCGGAATCATGCACCATCATAGCACCTAGATCTAAAAAAATTTATATATATATTACAAAAAATTATATAAAAAATAATCCAAAAAAAATTCCATTTTTTATATTTTTTCATCAGTAAAAGTAACTATTTATGAAAAGATGTGGGGAAAATTAGACCAGAATCATCGTTCATGAAAACTAGAGTCTCTTGTATCATGATCGGAATCACAATTCATCCCTAAAAAGGATGACCTTATTCCATTATTCAGAAAGTCCATAAAGTTAAAATCCCAAGGATATAATTACTCACAATACCTCACAGTTGATTTTTCCCAAATGAGACACTCTCAAGCGCTTGATATGTGAAAAAGACCACACTATCAACTAAAGACAACTATTAACCCATCCTTTTTAGGGGTCATCTATATAGAAGCTAACTCCATTGAATTATCTTGAACTATGTGATCCAGGGACATCCTACTATGGATATCTGCTATAAGATGGCCCTTCCCAATAGTATAAACAATCCTTTAGTGATTGTAGTATTGGGATTCCAACCAGTGATGTTGTCTCATGTTTAGATTTTTCTATGTAAATATACTCCTAAGACTATGGTGGTATTAGAAATCCATAACATACAGTCCTGGAGGTAGTGTCTCCAAATTCTCAAGGTTAATACTACCACTCCCATATATGGTTTTGTAGTAATTTAGTCATGTTCATGGTTTCTCACCAACCTTGACCTTTATTTGATAACTACTTGTCAATGTATCAATGGTTACCTTTAGAAAAATTGGGTACCAAACATCATTTTATGTTATTAGACTATACCAACTGTGAGAATCTAGACACTTAAAGCATGTGTCATACTCTACATGCCTTCACCCCACTATCAAGAAATGTAATTACACCCCAAAAAGTCTTCCTCGTCAACTACTGGAATCCTAATAAAAATGTGTCAAGTGAGAAAACTGCTCCAGCAGTTTTCTGATCTACTCGGACAAACCACTGTAAAACATCTCCCTCATTGCACAAGTTATTGATACTCATCAACCTCACCTTGATACTATCATATTTTGGAGGAAATAATTCAGTCTCATTGTTTTTCTCACATCAGAAAAATTCATATTGATGGGGGAAGAACCCCTTATCCATGTTCATTCGAAGATATTTTGAAAAAATCATACCCCTGGATACAATGATGCCCTGTGTAACCCCCATTGAACATTGAGAAAGTATCAAAAATAAATATTACCTCACAATATTGTCAATACATTTCTATTACAAGAGTAGAAAGGACACATAGTTCACTTCTTATCATCTCATTCACTATCGGTTCATAATCCTCAAAAGAAAGTTTTTGACTATATCCCCATCCATCAGCTCCATGTGTCTGACATTGGCCTCCTGGTGTTGGTGGTGGAATGATATCATACTATATTCCACCATCCATAACTCCTCTTGCTCTAATGATAGCTACTGTAAAACAATCATCTTTGTCATTCACACTACCAAATATTACTAACAAGCACTCCTCTAATAGAACGGTATATGTATCAATTTCCCTTTCCTGCTCCCTGACAAAGGTGGGGATGCATAAGGGCAAAATTCTAGCTTGGATATCACTGCACATTCATTAAGAAATCTTTTTTACTTAGAAGAATCTATATCCGATCATGTCTATATAGTAGCAAGTGAGGTCAAGGAACCTATCCATATATCGACAATTATCATCCCTCCCTTAAAATGATCCAAATTATCCAAAATCTAAATGGAGTGTAATAAGGAAGGATAATAGACATAAAATAGTTTTTGGAAGTCACCCCATGATATAATCAACAAATTGTGCATTTGAGTGATCAAGATACTCCAACAAACAACTACTCTATGGAAAATACGAGCTTCCAATGACAATATTTGATCACTTTGGGTAGATCAAGCATGATGATATCGACTGTGAACTCTAGCCAACACTTTGAAGCCTAGAATTCTCACTACCCACATAACCTCAGTTGTCACTAATGATTGAAGTCATAGAGTAAGACCACCATACACGAATCCTCGTCATACAATGCTAGTATGAACATCTTCTCAATAGGTGAGGGTGATACAATATACCCATTTGGAGGAAGGTGATCACATTATGAACCCTGAACTAAGGCCTCATATCTCATAGGATTGTCTTTATGAACCAATTTTTGCTTCCAAAATGGATATAAATGCGGAGGCATCATGAATACTATGGCCTAAGAGCTTCACTCATGAAAACCTAATATTTTTTCCCAACAAAAAACTAATAAATATTTAGGGAAGATACGAAAAAAATATCAAGGATTTAACCCACTCTGATACTAATCATTCATGACTAAACCCAAGCCAGGGCTAAAAACACAACCACCCCAAGAATACCTATATAGACCAAGGTGTTGAAAAATCCACCAAAGGCAAACTAAAAATGATGACGAAAAATCTTAGAAAAATGTACACACACATAGCCCACTTAATGAATTGGTGCAAAGGGATATAAATGAAGAATGTATAATTTATATAATTTTACCAAAAATGCATGAACCACTAAACCGAATGAAGTACTATAGTAAGGGAGTACAACTCCACCCAAAAATAGTGTTAATGTGGAGTCATCCCACTACAATGAGCTCGATATGGGGATAAGTTGAACTTCTCATCGAGTTGTTTGTACCTTTAGCTGGAGAGTAGAATCATCAATCAATGAGAATATAAATACATAAATAACATGGCATACCATGAGTGTATTAACCTATTATGGAAGGCGAGTTACTATACCCATGGAGTTGGTTCTGAATTATGATATATATATATATATATTCTTAGTCAATGAATCCCTAATGATAGAGTATGGGGATCTCTATCTCACAGCTCATCCCATGAAGATGAGTTGCCAACAGATCAAAGGTAAATTCTATATATGATTACCAATACCCCACATTTCATCTCTAAACAAACATATCCAATGGGATTAGTCACAAAACCTTGATACTCTCTATTTTTTTTGGAACTAAATCACCCACACAATTTTATGTCATATGAAAAGAATGCATATTTTTGTGGAATGCATCCATCTTCCATGTGAGTCCAAATATATGTCAAACCATATGTCATCCCTATTCTGTATTTCCGCAATGTTGTGTTTCATGGATGGGGACCCATTACAATATCAACTAGAGGGTGACACTTTAGTTTCATTGCGGACCCATTCCCAGCACCATGGGCGGGTGCTACTCTAAATAGTTTGATGACCATGCCCTACCTAGTAGATGGGTAACACTCTGATGATCATCAAGGAACCCTGGACATCCTAGCATTAGTGTGCCAGTCAAAATATGTTGAGTTCCCATGACCATCGCAATAAGATATTTCCACTCTGAAGATAATGTTAGTCCCAAGCCTTGCATGGAGAGAGGTCGCAACATGGAATCCATCAAGGAAGTGCACTACTCATCCCTGAGGGATGCTAAGCCAGGGATACAATGATATGTCAGTTCTTGACCACTACCATTGTAATATGTTTCTTGAATAAGAATCATATCCAGAGCATCTCACATCGTATCTCAAAAGAAACTATAGAAGGAACTATCATGTTCTATGCTGAAAACACTCATGATAGGATACTAGAATCCATAATCTGGGTAAAAAATAATGAGATATTATATGTAGAAGATTCATAATGATGGAAAAAATTATTATGGTCTAACATAACATGTGACCTCTCCTTGTTTTCTACTCATGTACCTATCGATACTTACAAACTAAACTATGTATATTTAGACATAGGAATTCTAGTGTACTACGACTGTACATGGAATATCTAGCACAAAAGTTGATGAGCGCATGATGCTCAACAATTCGCCAAACATGAAAATTTTAATTTAACAAACAGTCCTCCATGAGCGATCTTAGATAACCAAATGGTTCACACCATTGAAATACGTGATGAAAATCACCATGGATAGACTATTCATTATCTCCAATTAGAAACCTGGTGAAGAAGCAACATTGTGCAGCATTGCAAATTAATGGAATCTCATCAGACCCAATCCATGATCCTAAAATAAATTATATGGATCCTCAAATTTCGATCCTTATATAAAAACTCATGGAATCAGCTATTAATTTGCCACAATTTAACATTTGATGAAAAATTCATATTTCACTGCATTATGCATGAATAGAATCTTGAGGGTCCTCCACTTTGATCCTAGATTAAACTCCGGTTATTTGTCTCAATACAACCGTCTCAATATCATGGTAACAATTCCACTAAAACATGTTAATTAGACGGCTCATGCTTGAGTTATGGTGTGTCTATGTGTTAACAATAATAATAATATATTATTTTATCAGTGTATCATAGACCCAATCCAATAACACAAAAAGTCTTCTAGAATTTTCCTCAAAATTACCATATCGAAAACAATGTCACATTAATGTAGATAATATGTCAATTAGATGATCTATATAAGAGGCCTGCTAAAATCCTAATTTTGAAAACAATAATACTATTATTATTTTAAGTCATTTTATAGACATGATCTATGATTTAAAGAATTCCCTCCGATTTTGGTCATAAAAAGAATACCATAAAGATAGGGTCGCATTACCACTAACAGTGCATGATTTGGATGTCGCAAGAGGGATTTATGATGGTTAAATAGTTTTAATAATAATAATAACAATATTATTATATTTAAATTTTACAAATTTATTTACCCTTGTTTATTAGGATATGCCAACCCCTTCCACCTTGTCTAACCAAATTTGTCCTCATACTCCTCGTCAATCCACCATGTTGTTTCCCTCCTCTAGCTACCAACAAAAATCAATCAAGATTCTTCTAGAGCCGCATGCTGGCATCACCGCCACATGCCATAGTAGGCTGGACCTGCCGCTCACTGGACAACCTCACACTCACCGCATGGAACCACATCTTATTCGAAACACATACACACCTCCATTACAATCCCTAAACAAGATCCAATCACATATCCATGATACCTGGAACCTTATCTACACAGATATATTCTCCGTTCGTCAAACCGTTCTTTTTCAGCTAATCATCCACAAATCTGGTTGCTTGATCGCGAGATAGTTTCCAGGAAATGGTCGGGCCAGTAAATGTGGTGTTCCAATGAAGAATTACATGAATAATTATGGAGGAAAATATATAAATCAATGGTATTACCTTGGTTAGCCAAGAATTAATATCCAACGAACAAGACCATGTTATTGATGTTTTATAACCCAAATAAATTCAACATAATTATTCATTCATGTGCACAAACATGATTTATCGAGGGTGAAGATTCAAGAAAAGGTATGAAAATAATTATAAATTTAATCAAAATGGAGGAAACACTGATTTACAATTCTTTCCTTCAGATTGGATAATTCATCATTGAATAAAATTCATTACAACAATCAAAAGTTGTCGTTGCAGTTGTTGTGTCCGGATCAACCTGGATTTGGAGTTTCATCAAGATCTACCAATATAAGATGGAAGGTAACTATCGCTAATGATTTTTGGACTATGAAGATACCATGGTGTGAAATATATAATAGAATACTCATATGATATTGTAAGTTATGAATAATATCAAATAAATAAATATTTTTTTTAATTATATAATTATTCAACAATGGTGGATCAAAATCCTAACACCCAACCCCGAGTGAGGGTATCACCAGCCAAGGGTAAAACATATGTTCTAAAGTCATACATGGTCTCTAATTTATCATCATATTCCCCATTAATGTGTTATTTGAGTTTTAGCTATAAAATTAAGGAATGAATTAATTAATTTATTTATCCATTTAACATACCACCAATGTGAGACATGTCTGAATATCTAACACTGACATAGTTTATGTTCTTCCATGGTTTAACACCTTGTTTTAGATCCAATAATTTTATCATATTGTTATTCTAAGACTTCATTCATGAGACAATACAATTTTTCATGATAACTGATCATGAGTAATAATAATATATTTAATAATTTTATAAAAATCAATTCGGGAACAACAAGAAGAGGAATCATGCACCGTTTTAGCAAGAGGCACTGAAATTATTTCAAGAAATAGTAAATTTTATCAGAAGGAAAAAATACATCCCTATAATATTTTTAGTAGGTTCAATCTATATTCGGCTATCAGAAACAATACAAATAAGGAAATAAATTTGATGAAATATAAATTCACCCTTCTAAAATTTCTCTATATGGTCACTTTTTGTAATTTTTTTAATGAAATCATTCTTTTTCATTCATGATCCTAATGTATTGTTGAATTCACCTAATTATAACCAAGAATAGTAACCAAAAACATATATAGATTGAAAAAAATAAAATTAATAATAAATTCTATTAATATAGTTAGTACATTAGATAAACCAAAAGAAATAAAAAAAAACACATAATTATCATATCGTGTCTGAAACACTTTCATAAAAATATTTTCTAAGTCAGTTTCCTTTTATGTTAAAATATCATGAGATAGATATTTTAAATATACTATTCACAATGGATATGATAATTGATTCATTTATTTGAGGAATATAATATTTATTCATAACAATGTTGTAATCCAATAATTTATAATCATGGAGAGAATTCATCGAACCGACTTTTTGTATAAATAATTAAACTGGGGAACCTCTAGGAGAATTTTTTTGATAAGTGAAAATATTATAAAGTAACACATTAAAATTTTCAATTTAAATTTTACTTCTTAATTTATTCGATATGGGGTTTCTGAAATAATTTTTCATCAAGATCTATGTCAACAGAAAACTCAAAATCTAGATTATTAGTACACCATCCAATTCATTAGATAAATATATATTTATATTAAGTCACTAGTAGATCATTATTAATATTAAAACATTATATATTTTCATAAATATGATCTAGTTACCCTTCATATCCATATCTAATTGACTTCAATACATTCTGATGTGTTATTAATGGTAATAAATCATTGATAATAACATTTAAAGCTAGAAAATCTATCTTAACATGTTAAGATAAAAGTCAATATATCCCAAAATTAAAATAAAACTCTACTATATGATGTTTATAATATTTTATGAAAACACCATCCCATTAATTAACAAAATATGATTCCCTGAAATCATGGTAGATTTTGTATTTCCACCTGGTGTTCTCACGAATTTTTTTATCATCTATTAATTAGGTGATATTCCATTTTTTATTAAATATGTCATGGGTATGAAGTAATTTAAATATTCATAGTCATATATGTTATAGGGATGATTATAATAATTGATTAAGATATTTTTCACCATTTTATTATACATCGCCCAATAACCATAGAAGTATAAAATAATTTTCCCAAACCATTTATCATTTCTTCTTGTGAAAATATACCCTATTAAACTAACCTCGGTTGCATTACAGTAAAATTAAAAAAAATTATTATAAAAAAATGTAACTATTGTATGTATTTTTATTTCCCTATTATTTTATTAAAACAGAAATTAAATTTTTATTATTAAATATAATTTTAATGGAATGTGCGAAACAGAAAGATTCGGTTGGATAAAATTCTAAAAGAAAACACAAAATCGATAAATGATAGATTAAAAAAAATAGAAATTTTTTCCATGTCAAATTTATATTATAAAATGGTTACCTATCAATATGGACGATCATTTATAAGTTTATAAAATTGGTATGCATGTTCATCTCATGTTTCAATGTACCTCTATTTATTGATCATCCATCCATTGAAACCTCTTATCAGTATAAGATTATTCAATTCAATACATTCACTATCTTCAATGTTAGAACTCACTCATATTAGTATTCCAATCATCTTATCTAATTCCACTAGTATGGAATGTACTCCAATAATATTATAATTTCATCCTTATCACATTGATGAACCCTATGGGGAAACATACAATAGTAGTAAAAATTTCTAGTTCATTTCAAGCATTCTAGGAAATTCCATTTAATTCACAAGGTATATGTTATGGGTTTTTCTCAAAATTTTTTATTTTAATTATTCCCTATTTCATTACACCTTGACCACATTAATCTCACTATATCATGAGACATATAAATTTTATACAAATAATTCTCAAATTTCTCAGTAAAATTAACCAAATTCTCAAATTAATGAAATTAATGTGTGGCTATAGATTACAGTAATCTTTCATTAGTCCAATGTAACATATATGAATTTTTCTATTACTATCTCCATTAAAATCATGAACACACTTGTATTAGCACTTAAAAATTAATTCATATGCATCTACTAATACTTTAACATTTTTCTTCAATTCCAAGAAATGCTTATCCATCATGGGATAATGATTATTTGGTTAATATTTCTCATTGAAAACAAAAATGAATATATCTCATTTCATGGAATCAATCTATTTTCTTCCTCTAGAATTCCTTAAAAATACACATTTGATCAGCTTCACCATTATAACCATAAATAATGAAATTTACCTTTCCAAATTCAATGTAAAACCAACCAAATATAATTTATATCCAGTTTAAAATGCGATGATTAATTATTTAAAAAATAATATATAGAATAAAAACACACCGAAATTGTATTAAAACCTTTATAAGTCCTATACAGCCAATTTTAAAATACTATTAACCCACACTTACATTGATAGAATTTCAATATTATAGTTATAATATAATTATTATATATATATTGTTTTTATAAATCCATTTTAAAAAGAAAATTGATGTGATGAACTCAACGAGATTGATCATAAAATACAATTCCCATTATTACAATATTATAAGGGAGGTAACATCAATATAATTTCCCTTTATTAAATTCATAAATGAGATTCAATAAATAAATCAAAAGAGAAACCATTTATGGGAGGATATCAAACTTATTGAGTGAATGAAGAAAAATGTGTTTCCCAAACCAACCCATGAATGTGTCCACATTAAAAACCTTACCCTTTGGTCAGATACTAGATTATTAAATGAACAGGAATCCAGAGCCAATCATTTTCATTTTTAAATTTGTTTAATAAAATAGTGATTTTATTTATCTTTTTTAAAATTATAATTAACAATTAATTTTATTGATATATATTTGATTTGGATATGTTTTAACATAAATTAATTTAGTTGAAAAAATATTATTTCGATAAGAACAATTTTTTGATGAATTTTAGAATTTTCTGAAAAAAATAATATTTTAAATAAAATTATTAAATAAAATTTACTAAATAAAAATAATTATATAATTTTTTTGTTAATTGTAATTTTTTAAGCATATAAAAATATTATATTCTAAACCCCAATTTTTTCAATAAAAGATTAATTTCTATTTAAATGTATAAACTATCATCTTTATATATTATATTTTATTAAAAAATATTCAAATAATAATGTTGAGATTATCTGAATGATTAAATTTTTTATAATTTTCATATTCAATAAAATTTTCAGTAAAATTTAAAAATAAAATAATTATTTGTTGTGTATTATAACATCATAAAATCCCAAAGTATATGTAATAAATATTATAATTAATATTTGAACAAAAATTTTGTTTCCCTTGTAAAATATTGTTCTCTTAAAATTATTTTATTAAATCTATAATCCCTTAGTCACTCCTCCATAACATTTATTACATTTTACGGTTTTAAAATAAATTCATTGAAAATATTACCCTATTCAACATCACCAAATGTATTATTTTAATGAGACCAGTTCATAAAAATATAAAATAATTAAATTATCATTTCTTTTGTTCAAAAATTTTGAATAATTGATGGTATGGTTTCTTTTTTTGATTAATTTATCATATATCGTAAAAACACATGTTTTCAAACTAATAAATAACACCTATAACTATTTCTATAAAACACCCCCAGTATAAATTTAATATTCTATAGAAACACATTCATTGTGAATTTACAAATCCATTCCCCCTACTGATCCCTCCCAATGTGTTCCCAATCCTATAAGAATCATCTTCCATGCCATTAAAATCACCCTATTGTGGTAAGGGGTATTATCCATATCCTCTTTATTCATCGAAATTCATTATATTTATTCCTCTCTATTTATAATTTTTTCAGGTTTAGATATGTTTTTACACATCAATAGTACCATGTATATTATTTCATAATGATTTCATACCCCATTGACACTCATTAAATCCTTATATGAATAATTATTTTCCCAATTATAATATGAAAAATATCCTTATATTTTTCATGACATTCTTGTGTGTAGTGAATACCTATTCCCATTTTCAAAAAACTTAATTCACCACTGATTATATGTCATTTATATATTGTGTAAATATATTTCTATTACCCAAACATGTTAATTGTGGGAATAAATTAATTAAATAATTCCTTATGTTGTATGATTGATGTTGAAGAATTTTTGATTTAGATGACATGAATGTGATAGTTTGGATCAAAATTATATATTCCACCAATGAAATGGGTAATGTTTTTAAATAATGAGAATACTATTATGGCTCATTAAATATTATCTGAATAAAAAAATTATGATATCTATGTGTGGAACCTTTACCTAGGATAATGATTTCATGTTCTATATTTTTCCCACATTACCATGTTTCCATAATGATATAAATATATATCGTGTTTCAATGTTCATGTTAATTATTATGAATTATCTAATAATTCCGTTATATTCCTATTGACTCACATGTATTACTTTCCCGATGTTATTATTTTAGTATTCCCAAACTAGTCTTTATAACTCACCACTTACTAATTTACTTCCCTAGGTTGCCCGTATAGATTACGATGGTCTTGAAATTTGATTACATGATATTGAGTTTTTTACATATATTTATATAAAATGTAATTATGATATGTATTTAATTAACCACATATTATAGATCAACAAATTCTTGTGTTTTTTATGAAGTTTATCTTTATGGAATGAATCATAGAATAATGCCTACGAATGTTATGAGATGTCATTGTTGTTAACAATTTAACATTGAGTTATTTATATGGAATATGATTATAAAACTCATTTCAAAGTTATATGGATTTGATTGAGCCTAGTAAACCATTCCCTAAATTTTGTTAAAGAATAATGTAGGTGGGTTTTCTGGTTATATATTCTTTTCTTGACACTAAAATATGATCTTACTCCATCATAGTTCTACTGTGGCTTAATAACATCAAAAATAGAAATTTTTTCCCAACTCATTCATCATATGATGCATGAAAATGAGGTATTAGTGCATGGATAGTTTCATAATATTATGGAATATAATATGGTAAACTTCAATTCTTTATTATGAAAAATTATTATAAAGAAAAAATTTCCTTATGAATTTATGTTATGAAATAGATAAAGGATAACATATATTGAATCATATAAATTAAATGGCTAGAGAATATATTTAATTTATTTTTTATTCCTTTTTATGTTCTTGATTAATAATTTATGTGTTCAATAACATAAAATTTTTCATCACTAGTTTTTATAGTATTTATTTGACTGATATAAATAAGAGGAACCGCGATAATAACCAATGGTATGAGAAATTTTTTGTTTACCCGAAAAGTCTTAAACGACGAGAGCTAAACTATGACACCATTTTATTATGTAAAATAGATGTAAAAATTTATGACTATCAATATCCAAATAGTTGAATATTATATAATGATAATTTATATAGGGAAAAAGGTAATTATACAAGGAAATTCTGTATTCAAAGTGCTCTCATAGATGACGCCAAATATCAACATTCATGAAAAATTGTTTAAGGAATGTCGTGTCTAATTAAAAAAAATAATATGTATCATGATGAATAAATTAAACATAAAGTTTATTCTATAGTTATATATGTATTATTTTATTTTAATTCATTATACATTAAAATATCTAGAATCTATTTTATGAACAATGAGTCACCACCACAAATTATTATGGATCATCAAGGAAATTTATATGAGTTATGTATCACATGTTTAATTTTTGGTAATTAAATTCTGTAAAATACTATCACTAAAATAGTTGATTAATATTCCGCTATCCATTATATATTCTACATATCATTAAATAGAGAAAATGAAAATTTTGATAGAGAATTAATTCACCCTTAATTCCATTAATAAACCTCTGATTGAATTAATTTTTTTGGAGGAGGATGAAGCACTTTTGGAATTATAATCATCCTCCAGGGGAATATGCATTTTTTAACTAAAAAAATCATTATTAACCATTTTTAACGAGATAGAAAATTACCATTATGCAGTATGTTAGAAAACAGATCATAGATAACTTAGATATAAACATATAAATTTATCGGTGAATATTGATATATAAATTATTAGTTATCCCTTTCATTTTAATATTTTATATTTAATTTTTGAATACATTAAAAAAATACTTAATAATTTCTAATTAATTTAGTTAATGGATCGAAATAGGAAGAATATAATCAACAACCACTAAGATAGAAAATTTTATGACTCTAAAAATGAGATTCCTTACATAATGTTACACTATTTAGAATGACTTAAGACTATATAATACCATCTATCACAAATTATGATTATGAACGTATACATAGTTAAATCTATAAATATGTCAAAAAGAACAAGGCAATATTCTCATAGATGTGTATTTGATAATGCTGATAAAGGGAAAAAGGTATAATTTCATACATTTAAAAAACGTAACGATAAACCAAGGGAATGTTCAAAAATAAACATAATGTTGTTTTAATTATAGGAAAATAGGAAATAATGTTTCTAATTTCCATAAATAAATAAATAATTTAGTTAAATTTATCTTGTATTATAATGTTAAATATAATGTAAATTTTTTATTCTATGACATAATTGTGTGGTAACATTGTAAACATCAATGAAAATGGGTTGTAATAGATGATTAGGACTGATAATATACATCTCTAAGAGAACATGGATGTTTATAATCTATTATAATTCCATAGAAGTATTATAGTGAATGATGTACAAATTTACTACACTATAGAATTGTGTATGTTGTTTTGTTTTTAAAATTATGTCAGAATTTTTATTTGGATTATTTTATAAGCAAAATCTTCCACCATAATAAAATAATTTTATATCACGGGGGAAATATTAAATGATCATTCTATAACAATATGATGTTTTTGGGAATTCATGTCTAGAAAATATTTTCATTTTTCTTATACATGAATCTTATGTGAGCCGATATATGATTGGGGTTTCATTTTATAGAAGAAATAGAAATTGTTCTATTATGGATTTTACACTATATAAAATGATTCATCCAGAGATTTTATAAAAGTTCAAGGAGAAGTATATGTCAACAATTTAACTATCATAACTGAAATGGATGATATTACCTTATTAGAAATAGTTTCAATAAAAATGATTAAGAAAAAGGAAATGATCACTGATGATGACATTTTAATTATCAGAGAATATTTTCCTCAATGAATGGCCATATATTCGCCCTAAATTGTTAGTGTTACTATCATACAATTTTTTACATGGATGATGTAAGAATCATGTGGCATGTAATCAATATTAAATAATTATATATGGATCCTTAAAAAAATTATGAAATTGATGGATATCCCATGGGAATACCCAAACATCCAATAAATATATATTTTATCATAATTTCTGAATATTGAAAACATTTCATATTAATCAAAATAGAATTATTTAGGTTTATTTCATTGGGAAACACTATTACAATGAAAACATTTTCAAAATAAACCACATCACCTAAAAATAAGTTAACCATATAAAGATCCCATATTATAAATATAATAGTTAATAACATTATTAATAGAATGGGGAAAGGAAACATAATAATTTGTTACATCATATTATTGGTATGTGTATTCAAGGGTGAAATAAACATAACATGAGAATAAGAGAATTGAAACATGATAATAACGTCTGAAAACTATACTGAATATAACATATATCATAAAAATGGGTAAGAAAATAAATCTTGTAATGCAGTAAAGTGTTAACCATAAATAAATTAATGAACATAAATTACTATATAATAACATAATAATGTATTTTTTGTATATAAATAATCATTGAAAACATTATGTCATTGAAAAACAGTAAGGATTTTGAAACATGTTATTCATGGGATAACCACATCTGTACCAAATCTGAGCTTTTGATCACCTCTCGTGTAAACTATTTTGGGATTTAGATAACCTCATGTGTAACCTCTAGTTTTTTTACTGGTATAAGAACTTGTGTAACCTCCCATTTATGTTTTGGGATAAACACATGTGTACACTCTTGTTTTGGGATAGGGATAAGCTTTTGTCTTTTGATTGATTTCACAAAAAATTAATCACTACCAAATTAATTGGGTGGTTATAGAGGACCCAAACATCATATTTTTAAATCAATAGTAATTTTAATACATATTCTGATTTCTTTAGAGATGATGTATGTTATGATCATGTATAGGTTATGCTGTACATACGCATGAGGAAAATATCAATTTTTCAATGATCATTATGAAATGGTTGTATGTAACATTTTATAATTGGATAATGATAATAATGTAATAAAAATTTTATTTCTAGGGTAATAAATATCATTCGTGTGGTGTGGTGATTAAGATAAAGTCACATTTCATTATGAAGGCGTTAATCCACAAGTACACGATCACCGTTATCATCATTCAGTAAATGAAAAGGTAAGAAATAGTATATAATATTACTATTTCATAAGGATAAATATGTAATTAATATTATAATTAACCTTAACCTTATTATCTTCTATATTATTCATTAGTGAAAAAATAATCACATCACTTTTCAAGGATGTATCCTGTTGTACACATTAGTGTCATTATTGAATCCCCAACATAATGAAATGTAAAAAGTAATATATGATATAATCAAAAAAGTTATAATTAAGTTATAAATAAAATATCTGTAGTTTTAATCATTCATCATACCTAGTCATGAGAGGTGTTGTTTGAAAATTTAAGGACATCATTTTTCAAGGTGGTAGTCCCCTATACACACGAAGGATGCTTTCATAGCACATTTAGTAACAGTGGAGATGTTTTTATTACATTAACATAAAATATATACAATTATGTATATATATATGATACTAATGTTGTTATATCATTAAGATATAATAATAGTTGTATGAGGTTTAAAAAAATAATGTAAAAATGATCATATAAAATGTTACCTCTTCTTTGGGATTCCTTATTATGTTTGACCCGAAATCCTTCAATTGTTGGATTTATACCCAATATAAGGATAAAAAGATTTGATTAGGGAATCTATAAAGGGATTTTGTATGTCCTGGATGAACTAAAACGATTGGATTTCTATAATAGTATAAGGGAGTGGGAGACCATTTATAAGTGAGGTGAGTTACACACCTGTAATTTTAACAAAGGAAGAATGTGTACACTAGTTTTCATCGTTAAACAAGGATCTAAAAAGGTAAATTCATGAAAATTATACATTATAGGTTCCAAATATGTCTATTGAAAATATCTTTGAAAAATTTTAGTTCATTTGAACCTTTAAAATTTTACATTAACTCCTAGGTAAACCAATGTTTACACTAAAAATGATATATTTTTTTATATTACTCTTCATTTTGGTAATAAATAATGCGTAAAACAACATATAAGATAAATTAATGTAGCTAATAATAAGAAATTTTTTTTTTGAAATTCCATCTATATAAGTATCAAATATTAATTTAAAATTAACCGGAGATATGAAATTAAAAAGATGGTTTTTAAATAGAATATGTTCAAAAGTTATAGATAATGGATATGTAATTGATCTGATTTAATTATAAAAACAATTAATATATATTTTATCTTTATAAATATCTTAAACCAATATATAATTTTCACTATAATTTATTAATATTTGAATATTCATTAAAACAATTATCTATTCAAATGATTATAAAAAAACACTAAAAATGGTTTTTCATTTTGATTTATAAAATAGAACATTATTTTTAAATTAAATTAACAAATAGTGTTCAAAAGTATTTTTAAAATAGGTTCTTAAAAATATGTCATAAATGATTTAAAGAATTAAAGTTTATAAGCATAAAATTAAACTTATTTTTTCACTTATCTACAAAACACAGAATATTAATGTTAAATAGATTATTGAATATATAACATATGTATTCCACTATAACCATTAACCAATATTTATATATTTATTTCAATAAAAAACATTTTGGGTATTATAAAAATTTTTCAACAAATTCCTTATATTTTCAAAAGATTTTTATTTTCTATTATAATTAATTGAAACCAATATAATTAATTATATAAACATCTATCAACAATATATTTCCATGTGTTATTTAATAATAGTCATACATTCCATTATAATGGCATTGTGATAATTATAATATAAAAAAATACATTTATAATAGGAAGTCATGTTTCATTTAAAAAAGGATTTTCCTATAATGAGAGATAAGATAAATATTTCATGTAAAGAATGATAATATAGGTAATAAGTGTAATATTAAATATAAACAGATTAAATATTAGTTAGAATAATCATCAAAAATATAATGGTGTTATATTAAACCCCATTAAAATTAATTTTATCCTCCAAAATTGTCACTTAGGTACCACATATTGACTATACATCTGCATCCACACATCCTCTGGTCCCCATGTATCTAACTCAATCTGATGGATTCCTATCAAAATAACAACAGAGATATTGTTTTTTCATTCATAGTATCTTTTCTATTTGATCAAGATTCTATATCGTTTGTTCCTCATAAGAATTTCCATTCTCTAGTGATACAACCTCTATGTTTAGTTAATGTGTTCGATTAGGTATATACATACTAAGGATAAATACATTGGACACATCATTAACATAAGTTTGTGTCAATGAATGTACCAACTAATAATATATGGTCATAGTATGAACAATATTTTCAAAGGGGCTAGTAATCCTAGATCTATGTTTTCCATTATTTATTCTATATAGAAATTAATAAAAACACCTTCTCATTATCATTAAAATATAGATCACAATTATGATTATATGAATAAATTTGTTTTAAAACATTTACCATAAGTATTTATGAATGCATATAACCTTCTATTCCATTTCAGCAGGATGTTTAGGTCCCAATATATTTCATTATACAAGTTATTTCCAATATATTGGAGATAAAAAATCATATAGGAACTCATAAGGACCCATATAAATTCATGATTGAATGATATTACTAGATGCAATAACATTGTGAGGAAGGGGTTCATACCAATAACCTTTCCAATCCAAAGAAAATGATCTCAGTTCATTCTCTAGGGTCCAAATTGGTTTATCTGAATAACAATTTGTCTGAGGATGATATGCAGTGATGAAACTCAACATTGTACAAAAATATAGATAAAAACATCGCTATATAATAAATGAAATTATTTTATCCCATTGAGAATCAATTTATGTTTGTATCATATGAAAACTTATCATTTATTTAATGTATATTTTGGAAAGAGGATCTAGATAGAAATCATCTCTAATATCAATGTTATGTGATGACTTTTTATGGTGAGAAACTATAAATCATAAATACCCTTACATCACAATTATGATAAAAACCAATGGTTAACAGTATGTTTAATCATATGTAAACTAATTTTTAATTATAACATCCTTAAAAAACGTTTCCACCAAATGATATACATAACCATAGGGTCGTATTAACATATGTGACTTAAAATATTCTCATTATTTAAGAAATCTCATCACATTAAACCTAAAAAGTTGTGGTAGTGACATTGATCTTATCATCAGTCATAAAATAACAAACCCATGATAATATCCATATATCATTTATTACTATAATAAGAGGACCTATATGCTACAAAAATTAACACGATCTTTATATGTGTACTAATTATTATAATTGAAATACTATTTTAGAAAAACATCCACAAAATAATTCATGAAACCAAATTTGAAAAATATTTTATTGTTTTACTTTATTATTTATAATCGATGATATTCCACGATCTATGAGAAAACCTTTAGATTAGATCAATGAGTGAGATAATTCCTATGTTTCCCGCATATAAGTCATTCAACTTGTTGAAAGTTCATCACTGCATGATATTATTTTCTCACAGATAATATGTCCCCATCCATTTGATATATTATTAAATTCTCTTCCACCCTGCATCATTACATTTAGGATGATTAGTCATATTTCCTCTATGTTCATTACCACACAAACAAGCATAAATGTATGTACTAAACTTATTAAAGACTTTGGGAATCATAGTGATGTTCATAATATTAATCATATATCACAATATTTTATTATACATTATCACAAAAATCACTATCTTCTATCCTTATCCAATTTGGTTTGTCACCGTGGCAGAATTTTCCAACAAAAATTGGGTTAAAATGACACTTTATAGATCTATTGGTTGAAAAATAAAAAAAACATAGAATGGGAAACAATAATCATTTTATGAAACCACATAATGTATAAAACAACATTTCTAGTATTTAAAAATAATGTAACAATAATTTTAATTTATTAAATAATTACAACAAAGAACCTCAACTCCTTGATCATCTATTGAAATCATAAAATTTATATTTAATTATTTGTGACCTATAATATTGTCTTAATTTTTTTCCATTCAAACAATTTAATATTAAAAGGTGTGTTTTTGTTAATTATAGAATCAAATACCTTTTAGGATTAGTGTTTTGTATAATTAGGAAATTCTACTATATACAAAATCATATGTATTTAGAGAATCATTTCCCCCACATAACCCAACTTTTCTTTTTCACATTAATACACCATTAACAACCATAAGAAATTCCTTCAAGACATAACATGTTTAAAATTATTATTTATATGATGGGGAAATGTAATCATAATAATGACAGGATTAAATTATCAGAATGAGAATAAATTATAATTAAGAAATTACTATCAGCATTTATCATAAGAACAGAATTATGAAATTATGACCCAATCAAAGATAATGACTATAATAAAAGAATATTAATACCCATTATTTCCTATTTCATTAGAAAAGAAAATATTTAATAAGTACATAACTAAGGGAATATTCATGTGAATCAATAATCATGATTTATGTCACATCAATTTTTATGAAATTAATCATCATGAAACAATATTAACAACAGATAAAATATATTATTATCCTTTAACATCATCTAATATAACCCTTACAAAACACAGTAAATGTTGGATAAATGTATAACCAACTTCCAATATAATATTCTAGAGAACATAATAATTACTGAATCCATTTGAGTGATATCTATGTGAACTGGTCACATAATCTATAATGAAGTCCTCCAATTATATAAGTGAACACCCATCATATATAAATTATACAAACAAAATCCTAATGAAAGTACATCATGCATTGATTTCCTAATAAAATTTATTGAATCAATAATTATTTCCATGACAAAAATATTTTACCATGGGGAAGAAAGGGTTTCATATTAATATATCCATATACATGATTTACTAGTGGATTGAAACTGGATCCATAAAAATCACTGTGAAACAATATTATTATATCCAATGAGTTAATTAGTATGGTATTAATAGAAAATATCTCTATTGGAGGATAATTACACCCATGGTTATTTTACATTGATGAATGGGATTAACATTAAAATATAATTAAATAAATTTTGTGGGAAATTACAATATATTTATTAAAAACACTAATTAGAAAATTTTAAACTGGGTTTTTGAAAAAACATTTGTGTAATAAAATTTTCATTCGATATAAGATATTAGTAAAGATGATTTTCCCAGAAAACAATTTTAATATTTATTTTATTTACTAAATAGTGGGAAAATTGGTCGATTATATAAAGATATAATGAATACATATTGTGTAATAGGATTCCTGAGTATCTTATTTGAGGTATTATATGATTTAGTTGTTAGAAGAATATTCATAAACAATGACGATAAACGATGTGATTATAACAAAAGACACTTACCACTTTTCTATCATTATGAAACAATATCAATGAAATAATTAAATTAAATGAGACTTATAATTTAATCAATATAAAGAAAACAATGATATAAAATTTCATTGGTTCAGTATATACTTCTCATAAAAAATTAAGGTGTATAACAAAATGTACATCTCAATGAAAGAATATCAATATAGAAACCCCATAGTGATCTGGTACCATAGAAACCTTAATTCCCATTTAAGAGATATTATAAATTTTATTAATCCCTATAAATATAATGATAAGAATAAAATAATAAATTATTTGGATTTATATACACAAAAAATAATAATCAGTGAATATGACAAATATTAAGAAAATGGGAGATGACAAAACCCTTATCATGTGTTTGACATACCACTTTTTTTTCTTCTAGAAAAATAAACAATTATAATTATTTAATTTTTTTGAACCTTTATAATGTTTATTATTAGATTAATTTCACTTAATAACGTGTTGTGTACAATTACATTGTATATTATTTTTATGTCAGACGTTCTGACAATATCGGAATTATGTGTCCAAAATGACATTGGTAGGAAAAACATGGTCATTAAGATGATAATTTAAGAATCTCCAAATTAATAATCATGAAATTATTAACTTATTTATAAATCATCTATTTAATTTTTAAACCCATCATGTATGATGTTTATGATAAATGAACTAAAATTGTAATAATTGAGATGGTAGGTCATATATCTGATTGAGTAATATTCCATTTTTTATGTTCATTATAGAAATAAGGTAAGTATTATTTATTATTTATGAAAATTATCCAAAAAATATATTATAGAATTATATAAACATATATGATACTATTTTTTTGGTGAAAAACCCGATCACATCACTTTGAGGAGGCGGTAGTCCACATGTCCTCGAATGATGGTATCACATTTTTCATTGAGTTGAAAGGTAAAAATAACTTGAGATATTATATTTATATAATTACTAATATGTATTTTATGTCACAAAAACACACCCAAGTATATATATATATATGATAATTACCCTTATAATATTACATATGAGATATCAGTTAAAAATAAATAACATCGCTTTGCGAGGCGGTAGTCCACTATACCCATGAGTGACTTTATCATATCAGTTATATAATGGAATAAAAAATATTATAAATGATAAAATTTTCCCAAAGGAATCTTTATGTTATAAATATTACATATAAACATTATGTCCATCATCAAACCCATTTTTTAGTGTTGGTGATGGAAAAATGAATGACATTGTTTTTCTATGTGGTAGTCCTCCATACACAAGATTGATGACATTGTAACCAATTTGATAAAAGGGTATATGGATATATATCATAAAATTGACATAAAAATACCATATTATTTGGAATATAATAATTTTATGATATAAACATGGTATAAGATAACAAATTATGTGTAGAAATAAATAACGTACCGACGTTCAATGAAGAACATTACTTCTTCATCAGGTTCCCTCCTTTTATTTTCACTAAAACCATGATGGGATTTATTTATAGCCAAAATAAATATAAAATGATGAGTTTTTTGGATTTGGAATGTTATTTGAGTATGGTATAGAGTAGAAAAATTTCTTTATTAGTGTGTATATTTGAGGTTAGTGAGTTCCCATTTATAGTTTTGGATGACTGGTATTATTGTAAATACACATATGTATTCAATATTGGGTGGTCAAAATTACCAAAAGTGGAACAAATATTAATTATTAAATGTTTTTTTTGGATTAAATGGTTGAAAAAAAATCAATATCATAAAATAAAATAAAAATTAATATATTTTATTCCTTATCATTTATGTTGTCTTATTTTTAATATTTTTGGGTTTTCACTATAGTAAGTAGTTTTATAACCTCTATAATTCACCATTTATTACTAAATTAATGTGATAAATAATAGAAAATTTATACCAAATTATTATAAATAATAAATATATTTCATAAAATAAAAATTACATGTCTTCTGAAGACAATTTTTATCCCATATTAATGTAACGTTGAAAAACAATTCTTTAAACTTAATCACACTATGTGAGATTCATACAAATAAGGGGTCATAATATTAAATATAGAAGGAAACAATAATAATTAATGGTACATTTAATATAGTTAATTACATTTATAAAACACTTATAAGAATATATGATTTTGGGTATTTTTAAATCATTTAGTTTTGTATGAGTTTTTATATAAAACAATATTTTCAATTTTGAAACAATTCATTTTATTTGAATTTTAAAAATATCATAAAATTGACTAAATTCAAATATAATAGAGAAAACCTATTTAAAATGATAAATAAAGTTAAAAATCAATTTACCTCAACAATTCAATAATTTTTCATCACATAAAATGTTCTTATAATTTATTTCATTTAATTTCTAACTAAAAAATTATTGATTTATCATTTTAATGTATTAAAAGTAATTATATCAAATCTAAAAACATGAATAGAAAATTTAAATGACTAAAAAACTAATTTATATTTTAAATAATTTCAATTAATGAATCCATATTTTTTCCACTTTCAAATATCTTTATTGAAATTAAAAGAAGAAATGATTCTTTTTTTCTTTTTCATATTAAAACAAATTATACTAGTCATATTCAAAGGAAAGTTGAAATTGGTTAGAATATTTCATATATATTGAAGTAAAATGTCTATATGAAAACATTTTATATAAATATTTATTATTTTAGTTCATATTTAATCTTATCATTTTTTGTTAACTCTTGATAAATCAATTTATACCTAAACCAGGATAATTAATTTTTACTAAAATAAAAATTCAATTTGGTAAAAAATTATATTGACCATATTATAAGTTAAAAACTATTTTTTAAAATATTTTATTAATTTTTCTAAAGTAAATTACCAGAAGTGGAAAAATGTAATTCAACATTAATCCCACAAATGCAGCGAGAATGTTGGTTTTAAAAAGAATAGATTTTTAAAGATGATTCTACAATAACATTATTACAAATAATAATCATTATATTAATGTCAATTTATATTTAATAATATATCATATATACATTCATTTAAGAAATTAATTTTTTTGATTTGTTTTCATTAATTTGTATGGATAAAAATTCGGCATTTTAAAATAGTTTTAAGAAAAACCATTCATAAACCAAAAAACAAATTTATATTGAAAACTCATATGATCTTATTAACGTTAATTATGTAGATAAAATTATATTTTGTTACATTTATACATATTAAAACCTGATTCAACTTTTTTATTACTTAACTTAATAGAAATTATATACATTTCTTAAAAAATCCAAATTTTTTACTATTCACAGAAATATTAATATTTTTGTAAAAACAAAACTTCTGCCAAAGTATTAATTTTTTTTCACAATATGAGTTTAATTTAATAAAACAAATTTAATAAATGGTCCCAAAAAAATATAATATTTTATTTTTTGAAAATTTAAAAAAATCATGAAAAAAATATTGAATTTTAATATCACCTTACTCTAAATAGATTGATTATTTACTAAACATTTATCAACTATTTATATTTAGTAAGATATATATATATCATAATTTATTTTACAGTAGTCATATCCTAAAATTTTATGTCTTTCTTTTACTAGTAATATATCTCAATGGTCATTTAAATTCTATGTTGCGTTTTGAATATGCTATCAAATATATAAATACTTGGGTTTTTCCATAACATAAGAAAATTCTAGTGTTATCTATACTGAATGATGAATATTGTTTTTTTCAAATAATAATATAAACATAGTGTTTCTTTTCCTTTACTCTATCAAATATATTTTCATCCTTGAAAATATTGTGTTGTTATATCCACCCCTATAATACATTGCATCATCGTTATTGAGACCATATCATAGAAATCATAGGTTTAAAAATTGAACATACTTTTTATGTAAATGCACATTATCAAAAAATTTATCAAAAAATCACCTTGATAATATATAACTGTGTGTAGAAACCCTCTATTGAATATCACATAACCATGATTCCAAACAGAAGGACCTAGGTGGGAGTGAAGGAAAAATATAAAAAATTATAGATGATAATTATGATTATTGATAACCTGAATCTGAAAGATCAATAAACATTTATGAGCCTCAAAACCATATATTTATAATGATCTAAAAGGGAATTTGATTTGTCACATATGAATATAATTAAAAGATAGTTTTTTATCAAGATTATTACACTAGATTTGAGGTATTCATTCACCATATATACTAAAAATTATTGAAATTTATGTTCTTTTTGTGTAGAATATCATCCTTTATCCAATTTCTTCAAAAATCACATCATTTTCTCCAAACTAGGAGTATTAAAGATTATACTTTATCACATGATGCACTGAAATAAAATTTTAATTTCCACATAAACATAAATGGGATAATAAGATAATCCTCTTGTTTTTTGACACTCACCAAAATACAATTGGTAATCACAGGTAAAGATAATTCACCAAATTAAGAAACCATCATATAAATACATAATAATTAAATTTAAACCATTATACTGTATATTCAATCACAATAATTCCACAAATAAAATTCCTTAATATTCTTCAAAAATTTCATGACTAAGTATGAATTTCAATGATTATAAGGATTTGATCATATAATCATAAAATATAAATTAAATATTATTCCTAAAATAAGATACCAAATATTTCTAAAATAACATAATGATTCACCTATAAAAATGTCATAATAATATGTACATTTTTTGGCTAGTGGTAGGAGATACACCATTTCCACCCTTGTGTTATGGAATTGCACCATATGGCCTTACATGATTTGATGGGTTTTTGCCTAACCTTCAAGTTGTCCATTTTTTATTAATAAAAAAATAATTCCACTCTAAATAATACATTAGGTTGATCCTAGGGGAATAAAAGAATACCCAAAAAAAGGTTCTAAAATTATAATTAACAGCCTCATAATGTTTACTATTTAAACCCCATAAATGGGGTGTCTCTAAATTTTACATATGAACATACTCAATTCTATATACCGATGGTGATATCCATAACTCACAATATAATCTAAAATGTAAACGTCCTAATCTTCTAATTTATATTAACATCATTTTTATAAAAATTATAAAATACCAAAAAACACACTACTAGATCTGATTTTTAAATGGATAACTTTACAAATCTGACATTTGTGATAAAGATTGTAACTAAATTATTCTTATCCTACCCTTATAATATCAAATGAAAAACATGTATCAATAAAATATTATATGACAATTAATGGATATATTTTTGGATAATTATCATAAACCCCTATAAAAATAAAATATATGTATTTAAATGATCATTTATCACACTAAAAAATATTTAATTTTTTACATTAGACATCATCGTCATCCATATTAAATCCATTAAATAAATAATTCATTAAACTCCATTCATTAAAAATTGTGGAAAATGCTTCATAAAAATGGTGACCTCAGATAATCAACACGGGAAAGCATGGGAATCCTTTAGAGAATTTCATCAGTGGTAATACGAAGAGATTAAGGGTATAATGACATAATCAACATACCAAATTATAATAATAAAATATTATAACACAGAAATACATACATCATCAAACATAGAATCATGAAATAATGATTTAACAATGAAAATATTCATAAGAGTCATTAATCATAAGCCATATGATATCAATATTGATCAAATCCAACATCTTAAACTAATTTCAAATATATATAAAAAAAATTAGTACCCTGAAACATCATCTTATGGAGAACATAAATAACCATTAATGTTCCCATAAAATTTTTATTAACAATTAAACTTTCATCCAATATAATTCTATGTAGAACATAATCACTAACCAATCCATTGGGGAAATTTTTAGGTGTACCAATTATATGAGCTATTCCATGTTTACTTGGTACTATCTAAGAACACCCATAAAATATATCTTTCAATAATATGTACATCAATAATATATATAGAGCTTTAATTTAATAATAAAAATCATAGAAACAGTCATTATACTATTTATGACTTCTTTAAAATCAGGAAAAAATTGGATTCATTTCAATATATATTAAACCTGAGTTACCCATGGAAATGAAATCAGATCAATGAAAATCTATTCGTATCAATAATATTCCGTCCAATCAAACTAATGAAGATGGTATCAATATAAAATATAACCTTAAAAGGAAAAATAACAATAACGGTTGTTGAAATAGATTAATTGGAATAACTTTAAATGAGAAATAAATATTTTTTAGGAAAATACCATATTAATTTTGAAAATCACTTTTAACAAAAAAACATTTTTCGAATTCATTTTATTTATGAAAATTATTTTTTGAATGGAGAGTGAAATAATGACTATTTCCAATAATAATTAATATCATTTATTTTAAGTAACAAATATTGGAAAAATGGACATTTTACAAGATAATATCATGAAACAACATAGGATAGTAATATTCATGATTTTTTTTAGATATGTATCATATGATCATATCATTCTAGGAATAATCATAATCAATCTTGATAAAAAATGATATTGTAACAAAAACACTCATACCACATTAGGGAAATTTAATTATAATAACTATTATAGAATATATTTAAATTAAACATATAATATCAATATAAATAATTAGATTCATGATATATCATGTCAAAGGGATAATATATACACCTTGTAAGAATAGATAAGTGGGTAACATAACATATATCTGAAAGAAGAAAAAATGAGACTATAATCCCTCATAACATTGGTAAGATTGAAATTGTAAAACCCCTGAAATAGTGACTATATAATGAATTTAGAAATACCCATTAATTTAGGTATAGTAATGAAAACATAAATTCTATTGGAGTATTTTAACCCAAAAACAATAATAAATGGTAAATATGGCCTATATCTAATTGATACATGAGATGAGAAACCTCTTACCTTAAGAATGATTTTACATGGGTTTCTTCATATTATAGTATAATAATCTTATGTAAATTATTTAAAATATAGATAAAATTTTCTAGTATGTTATAAATATTATTTCACTTGTTAACATTCTATATAAATTTACTCTGTCTTTTATGTTTATATAGGATGATTTGACCAGAATAATCATCTGTGTCAAAAATGTCATTCATCCATGGATATGGTCAAAGGGATCATTATTATCACATATAAAAATAAGTAATCGTGATACATTTTTCATATTTATACATAAATATTAAATTTTAAAACAATAATGAATTTTATTTAAGAAAAATGGACAGATTTTATTATCATAGAGACGATATGATGTACAGATACTTGAGAAACGTTTCTATTTTATCAATGATAATTATGGATTGAAGGAATGTAATATTTAAACAGTTGATAATAATACTAATAATATATTTATCACTATATATTTTTATATATTTCATCCTACTGATGTGGTGGGGAAAAAAGAAATAGCATCGCTTAGCTTATATGGTAGTCCATAGGTCCATGAATTGCGCGATTAATATAATTCTTTATAGAAATGTTTAAAATAAAATAATGTATTTAATTAATTCAATTAAAAATATTTATTTTCTAAAATATTTTTAAAATATATACTGAATATATTTACTTTATTTTCCCTTGTCCCCTTCCATTAAATGTGTTACATAAAATTTAGTAACATTATTTCATGAGATGGTAGTCAATCATATAAACTATTAATTTTATGTTGTTCCTTAAAAAACAGAACATAATAGTTTAAAATGATATAAATAGTCCATAAGTATAATTTTTCTCTTCATATAATATATAAAATTTATCACAATTATTAGACCCAATGTATAAATGTTGTAATGTTAATATTAATATCATCATTTCTTGAGGTTATAGTCCAACAAACACACAAATAATGATTTTAAAAACCATGTTATGAAAGTGCGCGTTTTTTAGTTTGTACCATTGACATAAAAAAATTTATTATATTGAATATTATTAGTTTATTATATCATAATGGTATAAGAAGAATTGAAAGAGGAGGAGAAATAAATAAAGCAAAGAATCCCACTAAGAACTATACCACTTATTCAGGTATCTTCCTGAGATTGGCACTAAATTTTGGAAAGTATGAATTTTGGAAAATTAAATGAAATATATAATGCATGGAGGTTTCATCATAAGTGAGTTATCTAGATTTTGGAAGATCCAAATGACATCATGTGTGTGAATTAGTAAGGGGAGTGAGTTCCCTTTTATAGTTTTGGATGACTATAATGGTGGTAATTAATATAAAGAATTAACTATTGGGAGGAAATTATTACTTATAGTGGATAAAATTTAGATAATTGAAGATTTTAATTAATTATATTTTCTGTGAAATATTTCCCTGTATAATGAGACACGTGTTTAAAACATTTTTTCCTTAACTGATAATATTCAATTTTTTCCATTTTTTTCACTAGAGTAACTAGTTTTTTGAACAAGGATATTTATCCACTAAAAATAAATTAGAGATTGACTTATAAATAAATTTAGTCCAAATGATTATAAATTACAAATAAAATTTATTAAATAATAATCTTGTGAGTGTTCAAAGTTATTTTAATGGGAGAATAAGTAATGTGAAAAAACATCTCTTTAACATTAACCATACTAAGAGATATTTTTACTAATTAGGGGTCCATATATTCAATTTAAAAAATATTTGTTCAAATAATTGGAAATAGTAATTATTTATTAAAATTTATAAATCCCTTTAGATATGAAATTATTTTTATAAATATTAATTCATTTTAAGAAATATAATTTATTATAAAATAACATTAATCTAAATTTTGATATTATACATTTAATTTTAAATAAAAAAAATAACATATCACAGGCTGAATATAAATATATTATTCTATCACATTTCTGTCATGATATATTCATCTAAAAAATTGATATATGTTAATAAATCATTGATTTATATTAATTTTAATATTTTTAGTGTCATTTATCTCATTTAATTTCTAATTAATTAATATTTAGTGTTGGATTTTCATAAGCATTATTCCATAATCCTTAACAATTAAAAATAAATTATTTTCATAAAGTATTAATTTTTTTTAATTATCTATATTCCAGAATAAAATTTCTTTTCCCCAATCGGAATGCATTATTAATTTTTTAAAAAACGTATCTTATTTGTTGATTTCATTACAAAAAACAATATATGGGTCATATTTGAAGGAAACTGGAAGGGAATTGAAATATTTTGTTGAATTTTATATAAAATACCAATCTAACCACACTAAAAAAATTAAGATAATTTTTAGGAAATTGTACTCTTATCATTCTAATTTTTCCCATGTAATTCAAATTTTCCCTTAATGGAATTAATTAAATTTTTCTACATTCACAATTGTTGTTATTAAAAAATAATTATTCTTTATTAGACATTAAAAATTGTTATACAAACAAATAGGGAATCCATATTTCCAAATTAAATTCATATAAGTGGGAAATTTTGATTTAGCATTAATATCACTATCATGCCAACACAACTTTTTTAAGAAGAGTATTTTACATAGAAATAGATTATTTGATATTATCACTATTAATAATAATAATGATTATATAAAAATAAATTAATATTTAGTAATTTATTATATAAATTTCATTTCAATAATTACCAATTATAAATTATTTTAATTTATAAAAATATAGAAACATTTTTCATTTTAAAATAGTTTTCCAAACATGTATTTTTTAAACTGAATATTTTATATAATAACCAATATAATTATTATTCTAAGGAATAATTTAGTTTAAATATAATATATGTAAGATGGATAAAATATTTCAAAAATATTCTATCCCCAATTTTATTTAATTTTTAAAAAAATTACTATTTACAAAAATAAGTATTTTCACTAATCACTAAGAAATCAATATTTCCATAAAAGTTTAAAAATATCATCCAAAGTAATTTTTTAATATTACAATTCAATAAATGATGTTTCTTCACATTTATTTTCTAAAATTTATGAATATGGATTTGAATTTTTTCGTAAAAATAAGTAAGTATTATTTTTGATGAAAACATATTTTTGAAAAATAAAATAACTCGACTAAAAGTGGATTTATTATTTATGAAAAAATTATAATAATTTATATAGAATAAATTTTTGATATATATATATATATATCTGTGTGTGTATAATTTATTAGTTACCACTATTTATTCCTCTAATTTAATAGTTATTTTAAAATAGTCATATATATAATGGTTGTTTAACAATGATGTCACCCGTTTAATACACTATCAAACAAAAAAGTCTTTGGGTTGCGTGTAACATAATCCAAAATTAGTGTTCCATTTAACAAACATTGAAAATATTTTTTCTGTGAAAATAATGATAAAATATGTTTTTGCATCATTTATAGAGTTGAAAATAATTTTCTTATTTTAAAATATCTGTGTGTTATAGAAACCATTGGTTTATCACAGTTCATTCATATACATCACTTATTAAAATATGTTCTCATATTTTATAATGAGTTTTTGAGTTTCGAAATAATATCCTTCTATTGATTCAATCAATATTTGAAATAATGTAAGTTTCTATACAATAAATGATGATCGATCCATGATCAAATGAGTCCTTTATAGAGTTATTCTCCCTGGGTTTCTCTGTAATAGAGCCACATCCACTAGTAACATCCAAACAGGGGTGAAATTTCATGGAAACTGCTCACTCTACCCCATAAAAAATTTTATCTCATTACCCTATAATTTGAATTATCCTTTTAATTAACATATATCTTATCCCTAAACATGTCCATTGAAATATCCTTAAGGGACCCAATAATTTTTCTCATCCTAGTTATTAATTGCTCGTTAATCTTTTCCATTAATACCAAATATAGTGACCCAAATTTATCATATGTATAAATTATATTTTTTGGATGTATATTTAATACATTACACCAAATAATTAATGAGTACTTAATAGTTTTGTGTATTTAGAGACTAGATAAAAATATTATAATTTGGTAATATTCCAAATATCTCCAGTAATGGTCTTCCATTTTAGGACTCTTAAACAATATACCCTACATAAAATTATTCTTTATTACAAAGTAATAGTAATTTTTAGAAAGGGTTTTCTTTTATTCTATATAATGTTAAACATGTGAGATACACACATATAACATGAAACAAAGGGTATGAAACTTTAGGATAAAATTTATAAACCATACCATTATTATAAAATATCATAATCATGAGTCATAAAAAATTATATGCAATTAATATGAAATGTAGTACAATGAAATCAAATAGCATGATCTAATAGATGATAGCATTGTCATATGACATGGAAATGATGAATACACATAATAATATTAAATAATTTCTTTTTTAATCATGGATCATTTTCAAGGCGATCATATTTTTATGGGTTCACTCCTCAAACCAACAATATAGTCATGGTATACTCCATTGACCACTATAGCGAAAAAATCCCCTTACAAAAATGAGCTCACCCTCTCTTATAGTACAATATATCATAAGAGATGTAATTTATTACCCAGTTGTACAGAAAGGATATAGTTCCCAACAATGAAATGATGAATATCATACATATGTGTTCCATAAAATCATAGAAAATTAATTATATTATAACCGATGTAATGAAATGGTTTTCACATACACATATTCACGTACTAACATATGGAAATGCGACGTGTTTCGTAATTATTTCATCATCTCATATAGCATTATCTTTTTTTAAAGAATATGATTTCGCATTGAAATTTACATGGTCTAATTTGTGAAGTTAAAATGTATGTAATAATCATTTTTTCATCATAAACCATTAATATAATAATTAATAATTATATCCTTAGTTCATACTTATTAAAATAATAAGTTACAACAAAGTATGTCATCATATATGGAAAATGATTTGGAATGAAATATCATGTGGAAAATTTCAATATGAAAAAAAATTTATTCGAAATTTTTTTTTAAAAAAAATCATAAAAGATTCTCTAAATAATTTTCAATGAAAATAACATTTATGTCATATAAGTGAATTTTTTAAAATGAATTTCCAAAATTTCATATTGAAAATATACATTCCAATTTGAAATGAAAAATTTAATACATAAAATATTTTGAAAATAATATTCCTTGAAAATGATCTTTAAAACATATAAAAGAAGATTCTATGTTAATAATGTTGATTATGGTAGGAAATTTTGTTCATGTCGTACATGTTCAAAAAGATACTTTTCACATTTTGGGTAATAAACATATGGGTATGTTTTTTAAAATTAATTTAAAATTATTCCAAAAAATTAAAATTTTCAATCATATATAAAATTAATTTTATAGATATAATTATTTGTTATAGAATAAATCGAATTCATTTTTAGAAAATAACATTTTGAAAAAAACATGTTTTCGACCGAATAGAGAAATAAAAGAAAATTTGTCTTCAAAACATTATCTTGGACTCATGAAAAAAACCGAAAAATGATTGTAATGCATGTATTTTATAGAAATAACAAGAGGGAATGTAAATACTCTATTTTATAGTAAGTTATATCATAATATTTCATCATTGGATACATAAGCATGACAAATCGAAATTGACGATGAGATTGTTAAAGAAAAAACAAATCCAATTTGGTAACATTAAATCATATGTCCCATGAAATAATAAAATTAAATGAAAAAAATCTCAGAAACCAAATTAATAATAGATTAAATAATTTCCCATATTCATTATTATAAATTAGATTGTTATATTATTTACAAAAATATTAAATAACATTTAATCAAACTATTAATTGATATAATTGAATAATTTTTTATAAGCATTTATTTAAAATAAAATTTTTAAATTTTTAAATTTAAAAATTATATAATGTATTAAATTTTTGAAATAATAATATGAAAATTTACATTGTGTGAAATTTTGGGGATTTTCAGAAAATAATGATTTTTATGTGAATAGTGAAAAATACCGATTATTATAAAAAGCCAATCATTTTTTATAAATTAGTAAATTTTGATTTATTATTATGGGTTTAATATTTTTAAATGTATCCTCTTTATTATTTAGATATATTTAGTATAATTTATTTTTTTATTCAGCATTATATTTGTATTTAGTATATGTTAGATTTTTGTCATTAAAATGGGTTCAACTTAAAACTGTTTAAAAATGGATAGTGTTTATCCATTTTACGTAATCGAACTAATACCTAATAAGGAATTTATTGAATGAAAATAAATTATTATATATTAGTAAATATTGTTTTAGTTTCACATAGTGATTATTTTTAGTAATATAGTTTTTATATAGTCATATTTTTCTAAAACATACTCTTCTAAAAACCCTTTTGTCTCACTACACTTGCGTGATTAATATTAAACTAATATCTTTCAATTATGTGAATTAATTTAGAGGAATTGATTATCTGTTAATAATCATAATAATATTTATTTTTTTATATTTCGAAATTAATAATTTTCCAATGTAACTAGTGAAAATAAATAAAATTAATTTCATATATTAAGGTTTAAACGAGTTTACTTTTTCTTTAATCATAATGTATAACATGTAAAAATTGATCCAAACCTATTAAAAATCCATTGTACGACCATAATTTGATTTTATAACTTCTAGGGACTGTTATTTTTAAATATTTGGACCTGATGAAACAAAAAAATATTTTAGGAATTAAATCATTTAAATGAAATTATATCTGTGTCACTCAACTGCCATATAAAA
Source organism: Viscum album (assembly GCA_963277665.1). Lineage (NCBI taxonomy): Eukaryota > Viridiplantae > Streptophyta > Magnoliopsida > Santalales > Viscaceae > Viscum > Viscum album. The sequence continues at coordinate 901,340,428 of OY728122.1, read as the reverse complement.
GGACACAAACTCTCCACCTTTATTCACTCCTTTAAGTCTATTGGGTTCCTAAAATCCTAGGAAAAACACTTATTCACTTCCATATTATCATAAAGTATGACATTATTTGGGATGAAGTCCATCCCATAAAGGCCTTTGATATAAACTAGAGGGAGATATCCAAAGAAAATATAATGTTTATGAACTTGAATTTTTATTTAATTTTATTCTACAGACCTTCAGTTATTCTTATAAAATTATTATTTATTAACCTCATTATCATGCATACCCAAAATATTGTTTATTTATGGGTAACACCTACAACAACACACATAGCCAACCATTGTGTAATGAAATCATCATTGTAGAGTGCAGTGGACTAGCACCTCATAAAACAATGCCAATCATCAATCAATTACCAACTATCACTTTTGGGTATAATTATTGATATAATTTTTATATATTATAATTAAAAAATAAATATAACTATGGATTTATTATATCATATATAACCTTTTTCATTCATTTCTGTAAGGAATAAAATAGTATATCCACTTTAAACGACCGACTACAACCATGTGAAGCGATGTGATACATTTTCACTTACGAATTTCGTGGAATGTAATAAGAGACAATATATTAAATAAATTTGATATAAAAAAATTATTTATTTTATTAATTAATTATATATCATTATGTAATAATAATATATCATTTTGTTTCAAACATTTTCATTCACATAAAAAGTGATAATGTTGTTCGTGGATATGTTGACTACCCCATCCTAAAATCGATGACTTTTGTTCACCCCCACATCATAATAATGAAATATATATATATTGGTATATATTTTTAAATAATATAGTATACAATATATTATGATTATTATAAAATTTATAATATTACTTACCATTTTTCATTTAAAAAGAAAATCATTTCTCATCTATTTGTGAGTCATATTGTCTCGATTGTCATAACATTAGTTCATTTTTCATAGAAATGATTAATTACATATTTTAAAATTATAATTTATTTATAATTATGATAATTACATTATTATAATTATTACTTATGTTTTTAAATAATGATCACTTTGACTATAGTTGACCTACCAATGTTATTTTTGACAAACAAACTGAATATTGTCAAAACATCCAAATTAACAATAATTAATTGTGTAATTGAATATTTAATTACATAAAGATAAATAAAATTCATAATAAAATTTAATAATGTTTTCAATAAAGTAAATAACTAAACAAGTTATTTATTCATGAATATAATGACACCCATGACAATTCACACTCAAGTTATGGGACATCATTACAATTTCCTTCCATTGTGGTCTTTTTGGATGTTATGAACCTATTCATTTTTAATGTTTATATACAACACCTTGAAATTATACATCATGTATTTATCTATAATAATTATATTAAAATATTTTTTTAATGTTATTATTTAATGGGTATTTTAATTTTTGAGTTTGAGAAGTTACAAGGGACTTATCTTTGAAAAGAACTTATTTTAATATTTTCCATACAAATCATTACTTTATATTTCCATGTAATTGAAATTATTTTATGAATGTTTTTATATGGATCGAAATTTTATATCAGATCTTGATCCAAGGTTCAAAAAAAATTAAAAGGGAATAATAATTTTTTCTGTGACAAAAAAAAAATTCCGCAAAACATTTCAACCTCAATCTAATGGGATGTATGAGTGATCATTTCATACCAGGGAAGATATTATTCAGTTTTGTTCAATATATTACTAGGGTAGTCGGTATCACTATATTTTCTTTGTTTATTTTTCTATGTATAAAATTTTCATTTTATTATATATAGGGCATCATTTGAAGAATTATATGGTAAGTAGTGCCAGACACCATTTTTTGGGTGAAGGAGGATAAAGGATGTTTATGGGACCAAATATGGTAGACGATATAAGGCCCCAACCGTAAACCTTACTTAATATTGAACTAAATGAATGATTCGCATTGAGGATATTTTCAAGATTATAGTTTTATATAATTAGAACATAACTATTACATCTCAAAAGATTACAAAGTAGACACTTATACTAAGTTTCCATAGAATAAAAAAAACTCTGAAAAAGAAACATGTCTAATTCCATGTTTTATATAGCATGACTTTCCCTTGATCCCATCCTTGACCCTATTCCACATTAAGTCCTATGAAAAAAATTTCAAAAAAACATGGGGTGAGCAGAAAAAGCTCAGTAAGGGATACACAAGGAATGAAAAATGTTATTTTATCAAAACAACAAGTAAACCATGTATACTTTATCAATGTAATACTTTTCACCATTATGAAGTAGTAAAAACTCTTCACTGAATAAAATATCCCTACTTACCCTTTTGTAACCAAAATATTACCATAAAACCCATATAAAGATCACATAACATATAAAGGTAACTTGGTACATAAACATACTTAAATGGAATAACCATACGGTCGAATTCCACACATATCACTTACTGGAATAGCAATACGGCCGACTTCCATACCAAATGAATTGGAGGTTATAACATAACCACCCTTCCTGGAATTCATGGCACCACCCGTCATATGGTTCATCATGTTACCACCCTTCAAATGTCCAAGTACCATTATAAAATCATAAGACATAAATCAAAAATAATGGAAAGAAAACATTTCCACACTTTGATCACAATATATAAAATAAATATATTGACATAACAGATCCATTATAAAAACCATTCTCAATACCAAAATACATAAAAGAGTATATGTTATTTATTTCATTTTAAAAACATTACGGATTTTTGAGGAATCCAAAGACCAAATAATACTTGCGGCGGCGGAAAAGGTCGTTGTCACCACGTATGCTAAAAGAAACATTCCTTTTTGTCGTTTTGTAAAACGCTTCATAGAAAAAGAATCCTTTTGTATAAAATTAAAATTCAAAGGGGTTTATACACCGTATAAAAGAAAGTTGTGTATAAAATGAAATATGCCTCAATGAAAGGATATTGAGACGAAGTCCCTTGCCTCAGGTCCGACTTGACTCGATCGTTCATTAACGACCTGAATAATTAACTTGAGATAATTTCGAATTTCATAAAGACCTTTTTCAAGTTCGTTATTACTTTTATATCACTTATTACCATGTTCTATACATTATGTGATCATTTAAGTTAATAATGTTTGTTTTGTCGATATTATGTTCTTAAGTCGAATGTGGACTTCTTACAATTACATGTAGTTCGTGTGGTCAAAGGTTCATTATATCCAGAATGATATTCATGATTTGGATATCATATATATCATATATATCCAGCATATACATGTATTTATAATATTACATAATCATTTATAGGTATGATATAAAATGCACCGTTCATGGAGTCGGTAAGCTGTACGTATGCATGAACGCTACATTCAATTCTATGTCATGTTAATTGAATTAAAACTAAATGAGAGGTATATATATTTTAATACTAAATTATATTCATAATTAAGATGTAACATAAATCATATATAATAACTTTAAATCCATCCTTTATACGTCCCATATATGGCATTAACGAATCAAATCACTTTGAGGGGGCGGTAGTCCGCACTTCCTAAAATGACGATATCGCGTATACCCATAATGGAAGCCATAACGGTGTGCCATAAATGAAAAATACAGAAGCTTAAGGAATATATAATAACATTATATATCATATATAAATATATTGACATATTAATGGCCACCTTTGATGGTGTTGAAAGAATATTGAACAATCATCGTTTCGTGAGGCAGAAATTCGCCATCCACAGAAACAATATGTTCTTTAACCGTTAGATGTAGGTGTGTGTAAGTGTAGCTCTAATTATTCTTATAAAAAAATACTATTATATTGAAGATACTTTATTTGTTACAATATAAATGAATAAAAAGTGATTAGGGGGTTGGAAAAGAAAAATAAAACAAAAGAACACAGGAGAAAACACTACCTTTAAATCGGGTAACTCTTTTTTATTTTTTCTCAAAGGCTTCCTTGGGAAGACTTCTGCACAATGTGAGGATTCAAAGAGTAGGAGAGGGATGTAGAGAGAAAAAATGTGCAGGTTTGGCTGAGCCAAAGTCTTTGGAAGTGTGGGTAAGGTGGTAGAGGTGGGGGCCTTTTATAAGAGGAGAGGAGGGGCACTCTTGGAAAGTAAAGAAATGTTACATTATTTTAAAATGATTTTTGGATTTAAAAGGTCCCACATTGATATAACTAGAGGATATGGTGATAAGGGTTCGAAATATACCCATCCAATAGGTTTTTGACAAGTTTAGGTATTAGATTTTACCTTATCATTTCATTTTATTTAAATCGTTAAATAATGAGGTCATCGCTGCATCATCATGGTGTCATAAATAATTTAATTTATTTAATGTCTAACAATTATAAAAAATATATAATGATGTATGAAATCTTTTTAAATTTATAATGAATATTTATAGTAAAAAATATGACTTGTATAACCCCATTTAATAATTTTTTTAGTAAAACATCTCCTGTTTGTGACATTTTAATTTTAACATTAAATAAAAGTCATTAATGTCATTATCTTACCCAAGTGGCTCCATGGGGTCCCCAAAATCGACCCATGGGTTGTCTTGGTAGGAAATGACATGTCCAATAAGGGTAGGACATTATCTAGGTCATTTCATATTATTAAAACATTATTTTTATCTTAAACTACACTAATTACATCTGATCGCGATTAAAAACATAAAAGTTACTATTCCCAAAAAAAATTTAATCCCATTGAACCAAATTTTACATTCTAATGACAACCATGTATTTAGGATTTTTTAAATTCAAAACACAAAGGTGGTAAAATTTTATTTAAACGAAAAATCAGTTTTTTAAGTACCACTTAGTGGTTTCACTATTCATCAAAAATTGCTGTTTTTCAGAAAAATACCAAAAATTCAACCTAAGATATATTTGATATTACAAATTAAAAAATGATGTATATTTTACAAAATTCATAACATATAAGTTACATTAATTAATTTAATAATTAATTTCCGCTGTCAGAGCAAATATCATGTTTTTATGAAACAATAAGTATCAAAAGATTGACACTAGTTTAAGTCCGATTTCAAAGTGAAATTAATTCCAACGACCACTATTGGATTAAGGGGTAAAAATATATTCTAATTTCACTTTAAAAACAATTCAAACGATAATCTAATCATATAAATAAATTATATTAAAAAGGGGGTATGAATTAAAATACAACATTTTTCACTTTTCATTAAAAAATGAACTTTATCGGAAAAATATCAAAAATTTACACAAAGTAAAATTTGATGTCCCTATTCTAAAAAAGAGTTACATTTGGTCCAATAGAATGTATTAGAGTGATCAAAACTATATTTAATTACTGTTCTCCATCAAAAGGCGATAAGTGAACCTTTAGTGAAAATTAGGGTATAAATGCCAAAATTTGAATTCTTTCTGTATTTTAAGCCTTTATCTTTTATTGGATAAATGTAAAAACATTTAAAAAACATATATAATCATATTTTAGTTATTTATATCCATTCCCACCAACACAATGTCTATGTGTTAACTACCATTTAAAATAATATTATTATATTACTTGTGTGCAACATAAGTTTTCAAAGAAACTCATCGTTGCGTATCGAGTACACTATCGAACATAGCAACCCTTTTAAAGTAAAATTAATATTTAATTCGAAAATATTAATAAATATGAAAATTTATATTCTTTATTTACCTGGGATGTTACATCCTTCCCCCCATCTGGGAATTGCATCCTCGTAATTTTATTCACTTATCAAAATAAGTGGGGGTATTTATCCATCATAGCATTTTCAGATTCCCACGTTGCCTCTTCAACCATATGGTTTTTCCACAAAACCTTTACCTGGTGAATTACCTTGTTTCGCAACACTTTCTCTCTTCGGTCAAGAATCTGGACTGGTAGTTCTTCATAAGAGAGATTCTATTCCAACTGAACTACCTCTTGGCTCAAAACATGAGATGGATATGGAATATACTTTCTCAACATCGAAACATGAAAAACATTGTGTACCTTAGATAAACTCAGAGGAAAAGCCACTCGGTAAGAAACTGATCCAACTCTCTCCAGAATTTCATATATTCTAATGAACCTTGGACTCAACTTTCCTTTCTTACCAAATCGCATCACACTTTTCCATGGTGAGATTTTGAGAAAAACATGATCACCTACCTCAAAAGATAGATCCTTCCTCCTATTGTCCACATAACTCTTCTGTCTGCTCTGAGGTGTTCTCAAGTGTTTTTGAATCAAATAAACTTTTTCTGCCATCTCATCTACCAATTCTAGTCCCATCACCTTTCTTTCACCCACTTCCTCCCAAAAAGCTGGAGTACGACACCGCTTCCCATATAATGCCTCAAATGGTGCCATATGTATACTGGAATGAAAACTGTTATTATAAGAAAACTCAACCAAAGAAATTTGATGGTCCCAACTTCCCTGTTAATCCATCGAACATGCTCGTAGCATATCCTCCAAAGTCTGTATTGTTCATTCTGACTGCCCATCTGATTGCGGATGAAAAGCTGTAATACAATTTAATTCAGTACCCAACAACTTCTGAAGGCATTTACAAAAGTTACAAGTAAACCTGGGATCACGATCAGATATAATAGAGAGGGGAACTAGATGCACCCTGACTCTATCCTTAAGATTCAATTGAGAAATTTGATCTAGAGATAAAGTATCTCAAATAGGAAGGAAATGAGAAGATTTAGTCAAGCGATCAACAATAACCCAGATTGCATTATTACCTCAAGATGTCTTCGGTAATCCCACAACAAAGTCTATGGTTATATTTTCCCATTTCCTCTCTGGCAGTGGTAAAGGCTGAAGCATCCCATTCGGTAACTGCCACTCTGCTTTAACCTGCTGACAAGTCAAACACATCACAGTAAAATCAGCAATATCTCTTTTCATTTCATCTCACCAGTAATACTCCAGCAGATCTCTGTACATCTTCGTACTTCCAGGATGAACTGAAAATGGGGAACTATGAGCCTCACATAACAACTCATTCTTCAACTGTGAATCACCAGAGACACATAATCTCTTCCCAAACCTCAAAACACAATCATTATCAAAGTTGAATTCAGGCAACATACCCTTCTGAACCAGATCTACCTTTTTCTACAACTCACTTTCTTCCCTTTGTGCTTGCATAATTCTGTCTGATAGGGATGATGTCACTAATACCTGAAACAAAATAGAAGAACATCCTGCACCAACAACATCTATGCCAAAGTTTATCAAATCAAAAACCAAAGGATCTCGTTCCAAACGTAGCATGTTTAATGAAGTATTACTTTTTCTACTAAAAGCATCATCAAATTTATTTCCTTTTCCCGGATAGTAATGAATCGTAAAATCATAATACTTGATTAATTCCAGCCATCTCCTCTGTCTCATGTTCAATTCTTTATGAGTGAATATATACTTTAATCTTTTGTGATCAGTATATATTTCACACTTTACTCCATAAAAATGATGCCTCTAAATTTTTATAGCAACACCCACAACAGCTAATTCCATGTCATGTGTAGGGTAATTTACCTCATGAGTTTTCAACTTACGTGAAGCATATGTGATTACCTGATCATTCTGCATAAGGACACAACCATGTCCCTTCAACGAAGCATCACTGTAGATAACAAACTCACCATTCCTGAAAGGAAGTGCCAAAACTGGAGCATTCACCAATCTTCTTTTCAACTCCTGAAAACGATCATCACATTCTTTTGTCCATATTAACTTAACACCCATCTGAGTTAGCTTAGTCATTGGACTAGATAATCGTGAAAATTTTTCAACAAACCTCCAGTATTAACCTGCCAAACCAAGAAAACTACGGATCTCGGTTACATTTGTGGGTCTTGGCCATTCTTCAACAACTTTTGTTTTAGGAGGATCAAAAGTTATGCCATCTTTTGAAACAATGTGACCAAGGAAAGAAATTTTTTGTAACCAAAACACACACATGCTGAATTTTCCATACAGTTTCATTTCATTTAAGGTTTTCAAGATAACCCTTAAATGAATTTCATGCTCCTATTTACATTTAGAAAACACCAAAATATCATCAATGAAAACAACCACAAACTTATCCAAGAACTCATGGAAAATTCTATTCATAAGGTCTATGAATACAACAGTTGCATTGGTTAACACAAAAGGCATAACTACAAATTCATAATGGCCATATCTAGTATGGAACGCAGCCTTCAGAACGTCTGCTTATTTTACTTTCAACTGATGGTACCCCGAACTCAAGTCAACCTTCGAAAAATACTGAGCTCCCTGGAGCTGATCAAACAAATCATCCATATGAGGCAAAGGATAGTTGTTCTTAACAGTGATATTATTCAAGTCTCTATAATCAATGCAATGTATCATTGAGCCATCATTATTTTTAACAAACAAGACAGGAGCACCCCATGGTGATGTGCTAGGTCGAATGAAACCTTTATCTAATAACTCCTGCAATTGCTTCTTTAACTCTAAAAGTTCAACTTGAACCATTCGATAAGGGGGTTTTGAAATTGGCTTAGAATCAGGAACAAAGTCAATAGTAAATTCAACATCCCGATCATGAATAATACCAGGAAACTAATCAGGAAAAACATCAAGATACTCATTTACCACTGGCACATCATTAATCTGAACAGTCCCTTTATTTTCAACAATATGTGCAAGGTAACATTCATTTCCATCTTTTACTAGTTTCTCAACTTCCTGATATGTTATCAAAATCAAGGGTTAATTCTTGTACACAAACTGATAATCTTTCTGAAAAGAAACCATTTTAGCTATGTAGTCAATCTTAGCATGATAAAAAGAAATCCAATCCATGCCCAAAATAACATCAAACTCTACTAGAGGCAAAACAAAAAGGTTTTCTAGTAGATTCTTTCCGCACACAAGGATAGTAAGGTTCTTATAATTCCTTTTTGTCTCAACGTTCCCTCCGGGTGTTTTTACCATAAGTTCAGGATTCATATCTTGAGATGAAATTTTCAATTTACTAGAAAACTTCTCAGAAATGAAAGAATGTGTAGACCATGAATCAAACAACACATTGGTATAATCTGACCAAACAAACAGTGTACCTGATACTACTTCATTCGATGGCCCAACATCTGCAGAAGTAGTTGCAAAGGATTTCACCACCCCTTTCTGCTTGTAGTCTGGCTTCTTTCCCTTAGTTGAGTTCTTCATTAAACACTCATTTGCATAATGACCCATTTCATTACACTTAAAACATCTTACCGCTGACTTTTCATTGCCTGCTGGATCATCTTCCATACAGATACGAGCAATATGACCAGACTTAACACACCGAAAGCACTTTCCAAACTTGGATAAACATTCTCCATGATGCATTTTACAACACTTCTCACAGGATGGATATTTGTTTTTCTTAACTCCTTGCTTCTTTGATGAATTATTCCCCTTTGCCTGCCAACATGACCTCTTATTCTATCGTTTGTCAAAGAACAACTGATCGTCAACAAATTCCATTTCCACCTTCTCTGCACATCGAACAAGTTTTTCATAACATTTGAACTCACGAGAAGCTAATGCCCTTCGATAATTTGGCATTAACCCTGAGTAAAAACTGTTTATTTTACTATCAAGATCTCGTATGAAGTTTGGAGCATACCTTGCCAATCAAGTGAACTTTGCTTCATAAGAAGCCACTGATTCATTCTCCTGCCTCAATTCTAGGAACTGTTCTTCCATCCTAAGACGAACCCCCTTAGGAAAATATTTCTCAAGAAACATACCTTTGAATTCGTCCCAGTGAAGATCATCATTCTCATCATTATCCCTGATATTTTTCACCATCGACCACCACTGATCAGCTTCACCTTCAAAACGGTAAAAATCCAGACTATCCTTTTGATGTTATGAACACCCCATTACATCAAAAATATTCTTCAGTGCTTTATTCCACCCTTCAGCTTGCACGAGGTCAGATGATCCTCTGAATGATGGGGGATGTTGCCTCATGAAATGTTCCACCACTGATATGTTCCTCTGCGGTTGATCTGGCTGATCTCGTGTATGGATACTACCACCATTTATAGCCTGAGTCAACTGTGCCATCACTGCAACAAACTGTTCAGTTCTGATCCCGACCATCTCTGGTTGCTGATTTCGAAGGTTGTCTTCCTCCTGATGTCGCCCCAACATAGCTGCTTTTTTCCTCTGCAGAAAACCATTCTGAACACAGAAATATCTTAGGCGAAGCAACATCGTAATCTTTAAATGCTATATCATTTCATTCATACCATAAATTAACTTATAATTTAAGTATTTTCTAACTCCTAAAGTTGTCTAAACCGACTTTTGATAACAACTATAAGGCACCGGCCTTAAACCATACTTAATATTGAATTAAATGAATAATTCACATTGAGGATCTTTTCAGGATTAGACTTTTATATAATTAGAACATAACTATTACATCTCAAAAGATTACAAAGTAGAAACTTCTACTATGTTTCCATAGAATAAAAAAACTCTTAAAAAGAAACTTGTCTAGTTCTATGTTTTATATAGCATGACATTCCCTTGATCCCATCCTTGACCCTATTCCAGATTAAGTCCTGTGAAAAACATTTCAAAAAAACTTTGGGTGAGCATAAAAAGCTCAATAAGGGATACATAAAGAATGAAAACTATTAGTTTATCAAAACAAATTGTAAACCATGTATACTTTATCAATGTAATACTTTTCACCTTTTTTATGTAGTAAAAAATAATTACTGAATAAAAGATCATTACATACCCTTTTGAAACAAAAAGATTACCATAAAACCCATATAATGATCACATAACATATAAAGGTAACTTGGGACATAAACATACTTAAATGGAATAACCATACAGCCGACTTACACACATATCACTTAATGGAATAACCATACGGCCGACTTCCATACCCAATGCATTGGAGGTTATAACATAACCACCCATCCTATTATTCACGGCACCACCCGTCATATGGTTCATCACGTAACCACCCATCAAATGTCCAAGTACCATTATAAAATCATAAAACATAAAACAAATATAATGGAATGAAAACATTTCCACACGTTGATCACAATATATCACATAAATATATTGACATAAAAAATCCATTATAAAAACATTTTTCAATACAAAAATACATAAAAGTGTATATGGTATTTATTTCATTTTAAAAACATTACGGCTTGTTGAGGAAGCCAAAGACCAAATAATACTCGTGGCGGCGGAAAAGGTCATTGTCACCGCATACGTTAAAAGAAACATTCCATTTTGTCGTTTTGTAAAACGCTTCGTAGAAAAAGATTCCTTTTATATAAAAATAAAATTCAAATGAGATTATACACCATATACAAGAAAGTTGTGTATAAAACGAAATATTCCTCAATGAATGGATATTGAGACGAAGTCCCTTACCTCGGGTCTGACTTGACTCGATCATTCTTTAACGTCCTGAATAATAAACTTGAGTTAATTTCAACTTGATTAAGAAACTTTTTCAAGTTCATTATTACTTTTATATCACTTATTAACATGTTCTAAAAATTATTTAATCATTTAAGTTAATAATGTTTTTTTTGTCGATATTTGTTTCTTAAGTCGAAAGTGGACTTCTTACAATTACATGTTGTTCGTGTGGTCAAAGGTTCATTATATCTAGAATGTTATTCATGATTAAGATATCATATATATCATATATATCCATCATATACATATATTTATAATATTACATAATCATTTAGAGGTATGAAATGAAATGCACCGTTCATGGAGATGGTAAGCCATATGTATGCATGAAGGCTACTTTCATTTCTATGTCATATTAATGGAATTAAAAATAAATGAGAGGTATGTATATTTTAATTCCAGAAATATATTAATCATTTAGATGTAACATACATCATATATAATAACTTTAAATCCATCCTTTATATGTCTCGCATATGACATTAACGAATCAAATCACTTTGAGGGGGCGGTAGTCCTCACTTCCTAAAATGAAGATATCGCGTATACCCATAATGGAAGCCATAAAGGTGTTCCATAAATGAAAAATACAGAAGCTTAATGAATAAATAAACATATTATATATCGTATATCAATATACTAACATCTTAAAGACCACCTATGAAGGCGTTGGAAGAATACTGAACAATCATCGTTTCGTGAGGCAGAAATTCGCCATCCACAGAAACAGTATGTTCTTTAACCATTAGATGTAGGTGTGTCTAAGTGTAGCTCTAATTATTCTTATAACAACATCCTATTATATTGGAGATACTGGAGTTGTTACAAAAGAAATGAATAAAAAGAGTTTAGGGGGTTAGAGAAGCAAAATAAAACAAAAGAACACAAGAGAAAACACTACCTTTAAATCAGGTAACTCTTTTTGATTTGAGCTCAAAGTCTTCCTTGGGAAGACTTCTGCCCAATGTGAGGCTTCAATAATTAGAAGAGATATGTGGAGAGACAAAATGGGCAGGGTTTGGCCGAGAAAAAGGCTTTGGAAGTGTGGGTAAGGTGGTAGAGGTGGAGGCCTTTTATAAGAGGAGAGGAGGGGCACTCTTGGAAAGTAAAGAAATGTTACTTTATTTTAAAATGATTTTCAGATTTAAAAGGACCCACATTGATATAATTCGAGGCTAAGGTGATACGTGTTCGAAATATACCCATCCAATTGGATTTTGACATGTGTAGGTCTTAGATTTCACATTATCTTTTCATTTTATTTAAGTCGTTAAATAATGAGGTAATCACTGCATCATCATGGTGTCATAAATAATTTAATTTATATAATGTCTAAAAATTATAAACAAACTATAATGAGGTAGAAAATCTTTTTATCTTTCTAATTAATATTTATAGTAAAAAATATGACTTTTATAACCCCATATAATAATTGTTTTAGTAAAACATCTCATGTTTGTGACATTTTAATTTTAACATTAAATAAAAGTCATTAATGTCATTATCTTACCCAAGTGGCACCATGGGGTCCCCAAAATCGACCCATGGGTTTTCTTGGTCGTAAATTAAATGTCCAATAAGGTTAGGACATGTGTCTAGGTCATTTCATATTATTAAAACATTATTTTTACATTAAACTACACTAATTACCTCTAATCGCGATTAAAAACTTAAACGTTACTATTCACCAAAATATTATTTTAATCACATTGAACCACATTTTACTTCCTAATGAAAACCATTGATGTCGGATTATTGAAATTAAAAACACAATGGTGGTAAAATTTCATTTAAATGAAAAATAAGTTTTTTAAGTACCACATAGTGGTTTCACTATTCATCAAAAATTGAAGTTTTTCAGAAAAATACCAAAAATTCACACTAAGATATATTTGATATTCCGAATTCCCAAATGATGTATATTTTAAAAAATTAAAAACATATAAGTTACATTAATTAATTTAATAATTAATTCCCGCTGTCAGAGCAAATAGCGTGTTTTTGTGAAACAAAAGTATCAAAAGATTGACACTAGTTTAAGTGTGATTTCAAAGTCAAATTAATTCCAACGACCACTATTGGATTAAATGGTAAAAATATTTTCTAATTTCACTTTAAAACCAATTAAATTGATAATATAATAATATAAATAAATTAGATTAAAAAGAGGTTTTGAATTAAAATACAACATTTTCACTATTCAATAAAAAATGAACTTTATCTGAAAAATACCAAAAATTTACACAAAGTAAATTTTGATGTACCGATTCTAAAAAAGATTTATATTTGGTCCAATATAATGTATAAGAGTGATCAAAACTATATTTAATGACAGTCCTCCATCAAAAGGCGATAAGTGAACCTTTAGTGAAAATTAGGTTATAAATGCCTAAAATTGAATTCTTTCATTATTTTAAGCCTTTATCTTTTGTTGGATAAATGTAAAAACATTTAAAAACATATATAATCATATTTTAGTTATTTCTATCCATTACCTCCAATAGAATAGAAACGTGTTAACTACCATTTAAAATAATATTATTATATTACTAGTGTGCAACGTAAGTTTTCAAAGAAACTCATCGTTGTGTATCGAGTACGCTATCGAATATAGAAACCCCATTAAAGTAAAATTAATATTTAATTCGAAAATATTAATAAATATGAAAATTTATTATTCTTTCTTTACCTAGGATGTTACAGAAGAAATAGATGACAAGTTAATGTTCATTAGACAATAATTATGGAGAACACGATACAAGAATAAATGATATGTATACACCCATAGGAAAGTTATTTATTTGAGGTACACAACAAATTTCTTGTTTTGATGTTAAGGAAAGATGTGTCAGATTCATCTCATGTATTCAGCTCTGAAGAAGATCAGATATATGAGATAAGTTATAATGATAAATATCCAGTTAATATTATTAACATTTGTGATAATGTCTTGTGTACTATGCTAATTCACAACGTTATGTTTTCATAGAAAACCATCTTGTTAAAGAGATAACATTGGAATATGAAAATGATATAAGGGAATGATTTCCCCAATTTTTTAATAAGTTAATTAATTTGATATGATGTCATTTATTAAATATATAAAACAAATAAAAAATTTATTTATATATTAAAACAATTTCAATATTTATTGATAACAATTATTTAGTTTTAATACTTATAAAAATATTATTTAATTTTTAAACAAAAAAAGAAATTATTTTAAATAAACACAATTATTATAAGGATTTATTTAAAATATTAATTTTTTATAGATTTAGAATTTAATTTTGATATAGAAAATTAATTTTTTTACGTGATTATATTAAAATTTAATTTCGGTCATGTTTTGGTATTTTTCCAACAATAATAATTTTTATGTAAATAGAGTAAAATGGTAATTTTTATTAGGATTCCTTTCATATTAATAAATTATGTTTTGAACAACTTTTTTTATGGTTTAAAAAAGTTTATAAGAAACAAAATTATTATTATTTTATATATAAATAATTTATTTAAATTTGAATCACCATTATCTTGGTTTTTTTATAGGTTTGTTTCTTTTGTTTCAAACAGGGTTTTATAAAAACTGTTTTAAAATATATAAGGATTCATCATTCTAAGTAATTAAAATGATCAATCATACAAAAAATTTTAAATTTAATTTATATATTATATATTTAATTATTATTTAATTATTATTTAATTATTTTTATTAGTAATAAGGTAAATTTATAATCATTTTTTCTAGAAAATTACTCTTCGTAAAGACATTTTATATCCTTGCATCTACATGATTAGTATTAAATTAGAATATTCCACTTATGTTATTTTATAGAAGAAAAATGAATTCTAAATCAGACTCACAATAATTTATAATTTTCAGTATGTCCTATATAATTTTGAAATGATGTGATTAGTTAATAAAATTAAAATAAATTACAAATATTATGATATAGATGGGGATACATAGTGGTTAACCCTAGGATATAATGTGTAAAAAATGCATCAAAACATACAAATAACCCATTTTATTTCCATATTTAAACCATATAACGTTTATTCTCTATAACATATCATTGTTGGGGCCAGGTGATATGTGGAATATATGGATGGAACTTACTTTTTTAGAAAAAATTACAAATTTGTCACGCACCTCACCTATAAATGGCCACCCACTCTCCCCTCTTCACTCCATCAAAACCAACTTGTTTGAAAAAAACCTAAAAAAATAAAGTATCTACATCCATTCAACAATCCTAGATGTATTTATCTATGATTAAATCCATCCATGGAAGGAATTTATGGAAAAGAAAAAAGAGATACCCGGTAATGACGTAAATTCAATCATAAGCGTTTTGATTTTAGTTTTTTGTCCATCCACTTCAATTATTAATATTCCATCACTATATAATAAAATAACTATAATACATTTAGTTATAATTTTTTGTGTTATTTTTAGGATTTAAAACTATATATAGATCAAAAAAATTGGTTACATAATCGTTATTCTTGTGTACAGTGAACTACCACCTTACAAAATGACGTCATTCATTTTCCCATAACCACATACCATGATTGGGAATGGTGGTGAATATAATTTTTATATATTATATTTATATAAAATATATATCTATGGAGTCAATATATAATATAAAATAATTTACATTCCATTTCATAAAGGATAATATATCGTCGCTTTTGTGTACGTTGGGGTTCCACCTCGTGAAATGATGTGATTCGTTTTCATGAACACGATATGTGGAATGTAATGAGGGTAAAAATAATAAATATATGTGGTGAAAATAAATATATATGAAATATATATCATATTTTTCAACATACATGTGAAATATATAAATTTAATTTTTAACATTTCACAAACTTAAAAAGTGAAAACGCCATGCATGGATGTGTGGACTAACGCCTCCAAGAAGTGATACAATTCATTTTTAAACTTGCACATAAAAATAATTATATATATATATATTAATATATATTATTAAAATTTAAAATTTAGGATAATAATATTATTTTCTAAATACAATATATTACAGACTATGTTTCCATAATTGTCATTAAAATGAAAAGTTTTCCATGTGTAGGTACCACCTATAGTCTCAATTATCATAATGAAATATCATTTTTCAAAACCATCATTCATGATTGGTTATAAAAGTATATTTTTTTATAATATGATATTTATGTCATGATTATTAGTTTTGAGATGTTTAAATAGTGAAAACATTTACCATATTCATCCTACTAAATACATTATTGGTATATACCTAGAATATGGTAAAAACATCCGATTGAAGAATACATAATCAATTAATTTGATATAACATCTTAAAAATTGAAATAAAAATAATATATAGTTGAAAAAATTTGTCATGAAAGTAATTAATTTAGAAAATTTTATTATTATATAATATAAGACATATGCTGAGTGTCTGAATAAAGATGATGTAATTCATCTCAATTTCCTTTCATTGAGTATGTTTTTAATGTTTGCAACTATAATGATTTATATCGTATATGTAAATGAACAGTAACATGATATATCGTTAATTTATCTATAAGAATTATTTTTTATTTTACTTTTATTATTTAATGGGATTTACAATTATTGTGTTTCCCAAGTGATATGTTATTTTTCATGAAAAAACTATCTTTTAATGTTTTACTTCTTACTCTTCCTTTTCCAAGTCCATGAATTGAAAATGATTTTATGAAATAATTTATATGATTGTAATGTATTTATAATATAAATTTTTACAATGGTTTTCCAAAATTATTCCTTTTATATTTTTTATATGTAATTTTTTGACAAACTAAATAAGGAATGATTAATTCTTATCATACAATATGACAATGTATTCACTACCATAGTTTACATTATCTTATTTTTTCTTCCTTTTCAATATTTAATATTTTATTGAATTAAAATTGTATTCCATCTTTAGTACTTTTTGTATTGAAAATGTTTTTTAAATAATGGAATGATACTTTTCTATTGCAAATAGATATTTAAATGAAAAATTGTATTTTTATATCTAATTTTTTTTTGAGATTTAAATATTTTTTCAAAATTTAAAGAATAAAACTATTTTTTATATGATACTTGAGAATTATACAAAGGAAATGGGTCTTCTAGATATCATCAGGTGATCTATTCACAACTTATAGAATTTGGTTTCCCAGATAGTGGAAGATTATCCCTTTACATCTTATACAGTAGGGGATCCTTGTTAGTTCCATGCCTGATCATTACAACTTATATGATGGGGTGGCCCAGATAGCACTAGGTGAGACCAATATATCGTAAAAGATGGGTACACCAATATTTCAGTACAATGATTTTAATTACGATTATATTTAAATTTAGTCATATTTTTATTCACAGTAATGTTTTGTAAAAGTGTTTCTTGAATTTGATTCACCATATAACCACAAATGGGGTTTGATTTATTTTATGTGTTTTAATGATTTTAATTGAACAAAAATTTGTGTATCATTTTATTTCAAAATGTTTAATTTAATATTCTAAATGAACATTGAATATAATGGCAGAATTTATATGAATTTTCCTTTATTAACTATATTAATTGTTTCTTTTCATTCTCTATCCCTTACTGAGTCATTTTTTCTTATCAAATAGTTTTAATATTTTTCAATGGATTAGTATGGGAATCGATGGAGCCATATTAAATTTAATGAATAGTTTTAATGAATGAAATAATATATTATTTTAAATGTTTTATATTTTGGAGAAAATGGATACTAATCATAATTTTCCACATTTTATTATATGGTTTTCTAATGTATAACTTATGTCCTAATTCTATAAAACTTTAAAATTGACAAGATCATCAAATAGAAGGTTAAGAATTATTTACATAAATCATAAGATTAATTAATTTCTTTGTATATGACCTTATCCATTTAATATCTGGATTATAAAAAATCAAGATATTAAATTCCAAAGTGTAAATATATACCCCTAATAAATGAATATAGGTTCATAATAAGACATATTTCTAAGAAAAAGTAAAATTGATAAAAAAAACCCATTCATATTTTGTATATTTTGAACAAAAAACTATGAAATAGAGATATAAAATGGAAATATATGTCTCAAAAATTATCATTTCAATTAATATATAATAAATTAATTATATTATATACACCACATATGAGAAACAATTAGTAAATATGGAATGTATCACTTCAATAAAAAGGTGCAATGAAAATTCCCAGAAAAATATTAATTTTTGAATCATGAGAGAAAACATAGAATTACATTAAATGAACCATTATATATCATGAAAACAATTATATTCATTATATATAATTTCAAATGGGATGATTATACACAACAAAAAATGAAATGTGTGGTTAGATTTCAAATAGCTAATAAAAGTAAAAGATAGAGTAGAAATTTCTTACCTTCAGTCTGAACATCTATCGCAAAGGATTAAACATAAATTAAAATAAATATTAATATATTATAAATTTATTATTTGAGACTTATTATATATATTTTACCATATATTATTTTCCATTGACTGATTATTATGAGTTTATAACCAATTCATGGTTAAAATCGCATTTTGGGCAATATGGCTTTGTTTTTCAAGTATTTTTTATTTTTTATTTTCATTACATATATAATAGTCATGATATCCTCCCATATAAAATACTAAAAATTATAAAATTATCAATTAACATTTATATTTCACTTTTATACCAATCCTGAAATGTGGTTTAAATAAATTTGGTATGTTACGATCCTAGAGATAGATGATTGTACATATGCATGGGTAACATTTAAATATAGAAATGATCAAAATAGAAAGGAGTTAAGCAATATAAGTTCATTAATAATGATAATTTTATTAAAATTAACTACATATAACTATACTAAAACATTTCATCGATGTGGTGTGGTGATGAAAAGAGTGAGTCACATCGCTTCATAGTGGTTATTGTCCACACATATATGAATGATGTTATCATCATTAACTAAGTGAAACAGTAACAAAAAGGATATATTATATTTTTAAAATGAAAAAATTTGATTAAAATAAATATTATTTCACTTATATCACATATATTCATTGCCATTATCATTATTATCTTCCATATAATGCATTTATGAAAAATTAACGACATTGTTTCGCGAGGATGTTGTCCATCATGAACAATAGTGACAATATCGTATCCCATAGGGAATGGAAATTTAAAAAGTTATATATTATATAATTATTCCATTGGTATAATAATTTTTTGAATATCATATATATACTTTAGATCCATCCTCATACCCAACAATGAGAGTTTCTACTGAAAAAACAAAGGGCATTGGTTCAAGAGGTGGTATTCCTCCTTACACATGAAGAATGATTTCATAATCCATTTGATTAAAGTTTATATGGTTCTATTTAAATAAATTAAAATAAATACACATCATTTTTTTATATTAATACTTTTTATATCATCATGGTTTCATATAAAATTAATTAGGTGGAGGATGAAATAAAAAACATGTTGAAGAACATTACCTCTTCATCCGGAATTTTCGAAAGGATTAGACCAGAAGCCGTACTAGGTTGTATTTATACCAAAAACGTAATCTATTATGAGATGAGGGTATTAGGGAAGGTATATACATAGCGAATGTCTGAAAATATTGTAGTTTATGGTATGATGACGATTTGAGAGGGGTGGCATTTTGTAAGTGAGGTGGATTGCACACTAGTTTTTTTAAAGAGAATGGTGTACAAACGTTCTTATCATTTAAAAATAGCTATTAAATGTGGTATTTAAAATAAATTAAAATTATATGGCTGAAAAAGGTCTATTATATATATTCTATAAATTCTTATTAGTCAATTCAATACATGTCCTTTCAGTTTATCCCCAACATAACCTAATTTTTACTTGATCTATGAAAAATAATTTTTATAATTTTTTTGATTTTTTTATGATTTTTTTAAATTATTTCTTAATATAAATTATTATGATTCCAAATATAGATACCATTTTCCAAAATTATATTCAAATATGTTGAAAATGTGAATTTTAAATTAATCTCACAGCCGTTATTAGAATGATGAGTTTCAATGTGAAAATGATTAATAGTATATAAGTTTTTATATCAAAATTCTATATTTAAATTCTAGAAATTACATAAATAGTATTAATAGTTATATAATTGAACAAATTTAAATTTAAAATGAAGTCAAAATATAGTTGACCTTTATAAATTATTTAAATAAAAATAATGTTTTCAACTAAAATTTAGTATTTTTGATTGTTCATAAAAAAATAATTCTTTCATGAAAATTTAATGATTAACCATGTAATAATATTTACTCGTTAATTTTAAAAGGGAAAATTATTCATTAAAATCAATTTTCAAAATTAAAAAAAAATTATTTTTAATATTAGGTACATATAAAGATGAAAAAACTGCTCTTGGAAAAATATATATATTTATCATCAAATAGAATTTATTCTTATATATTTTACCAAAACATAATATGAATGTTAATTAAATAATTGAACATATAATATTTAAATATCAATAATTCAATTTTCTAAAATTGATTTATTAAAATTATTATGATAAAATATGATTGTGTCCATAAAAATAGTTTGTTAAGAAAAAATAATATCTTAATTTTCCAATGGTTTGAATTTTTGTTTCAATTTAACTAATCATAATGAAATTAATTATGTGTGTGTGTGTGGGTCTGTTAAATTTTAAACCTTATATTTTCATAATTTAGTTAATCCAATTCATATGTACCATTTCTATGGCTTGGTGATAACTATCATATTAAATAATTATTTAAAAAATTTAATTCAAATTTTATTTAATCTTGACATTGTGTGTAACAACAGTTTAACTATTTACTACATGTAATTCAAGATAAACTATATTTTTTAGGAAATGTAGAATATCATAATGAGCATCTCTATCAAAAATGGCATGCTTGTAGAAACCTGGGTGAAGCACCACAACATGCACCTCGAGCAACAAAACCACTATATCCATGTAAGCAAAGTAACCAGGTAGTTTCTGGGAGCCACCATAGCTCGCATAACGTGTATCATACATCGGGTATTATACCTCAATCCATTACATCCCAAACACCGAGTAAGGATCCTCAAGCTCTCATGGCCTATAAACGTTACACCTATAGTAGTCCATAGGAAACTAATATCCAGAATATATGTGGGTGAATGACCACAAGCAAGTACAGCCCTATACACACATACATGGGAGAAACTAATCGTTGTGCCTACTAGCATGTGTAACTACCAAGAGAAGAGAGTGGGGCCATAGGAGGCAGTTAGCCATCCATCATCCCACTTGAATGTTGGGGAAAACACCCACCAATAATCAAAATCACAGGGGTGTCAGTTTCCCTTACTGATAGAGTGGAATAGTGTATGGAAACAAAAAATGTACAGAATATATTATAGCTCACAACCACACTATGGGCCTAACCTAGTCTTAGACTCAATTGTAGCTAACGTCTCTGGGAATTCAGGATGCTACATCCAATACTAGGTATCCTATAAGCACAGAACCATTTAAAGAGATTTAAAACATTATTTCATTCCCTTTTTATTACTTTCACTTTACGTTAATTAATTATTTAAGCATAAAGTATCCAATTCCAATTCCACATTAAAGTTCATTAGCATCACACCCAAAGTACATCGTTCCTTTAAAATTACAACCTCGTCCTGATGTTCCAGAAATCTCCAACCCCATGGGTAAACATCATTTATTCAATTATTCATTACAGAATTACATTCCCATATTCCCATGAAATCTAGAAAAAACAATCTATGAAACTAAACACTAGGATGATCAACACGGTGAGTAGACGTACTACCTGTTGAGTATTTTCCACCTATATCAAGAACGTAGATGCATACACCCTTGGGAATCAAGTCACAGAAAGCAGGTGGCATACCCTACATGTCTTCACAAATTTCAAAAGAAGGGGAAGTAAGACCAGCTGCTTTGAGCAGTGGGAAAAAGTAAATCATATAATCAACAAATAAGAATCATCAAGCATCCAACAATCATATCCATCCCATTCAATCATCGTGGGTGTCCTCCTGAACCCTCGCATTCATAAACTGATGCATCATGCCACTGTTGGCGAAATATGCTTCCATAACCAAATATGCCCCCATGCCCTGACATATCACAACATCCATCCATACTGACATCACAACACAAGTAGCATGAAAACAAACATCATAACAATTGGTCTCTTTTCCCTTTAACAATCAAGAGGGTAACTTTGAACCCTTTACAGAATTATCAAACAATCAGTTCTTTATTCCATCTTGGATTAACCGATTTATTATTCATTGCTTCCAAATTTGGGAAACCTAATCATTAAGCTATCAGAAAAAATTATACATGCTTACTATAACAATTTTATTAAAATCAAACAACAACAAGGAGGAGCAGATTCTTTTACATAAATCTTTATCTTTTAACCAAAAAATTATCAAATAATTGTTTTTTTCATTCATTACCAATTTCCATCAACAACGAACAACTAAACAAAGCAAGAATATATATCACAATATCTAGAAAAACAAAAGGCAATAACATAGGATCTATATCAATTTATTTATCTGGTTCAAACATTTAATATGTTAATTCCATTGTCATCCAGTGGGATAAAACAAGCTAACGATACAGTTGCACATAAAGGAAGAGATATGGAATGAATCCCCTACCTTAGACGGTACATGACATTCTTTATATGATAACAGTCCACAAAACGGATTATGATCACCTCCTCTCGCTACAACTGAATCGACCCGAGGATTTCATGTAATGACCGCACCAAAAAACCCAATAAAACTCCATTAGAATCATGTAGATCACAATTTTTAATATAGAAAGGAGGAATTGGATAATATGAACCCCAAAAGAACAACGATTAAATTTCCCCTATATCGAAGCTCGATGAATACTCCTTGGTTTTCACGAGACAGGGAAACAAATCCCCTGGGAAAAGATTAATCTCAAAATTTTTATGGGGAGGAAGGAAATCATCGAGCATCTCACACCATAGAACATGGAGGAAGAACAAAGGAGGAAGATATCCCATCCCTATAGATGATTTAATGGAGAGATGGTATAAGATACACTTAATTTCTTATTAAAAGAGGATCACCTAAAACCATGCAGTGTGACTAAGTAAAAACATCATGATCATTAGGGATAATTAATATAGGATTTGTGTACTTTGGATCGGCTATAAAGTCCTTAAAACAAGGCTTGAAATGCATTTTATGTCAATGGATATGTTAAAGGGGTGAAACCGTAGGAAGCCGAAAACAATATTCACCGTTGGAACCTCAACGTTCTGGAAACACTATTCATGAACCTCACCATTGGAACCTCCCTGCTATTGAAGAACTGTTCATTAACCTCACCATTGAATCCTCACCATTAGAACCTCATCGTTCGGGAAACTCTGTTCATTAACCTCACCATCATAATCTCACAATTATGGAAACATTTTTCATGAATATCACTATTGGATCCTCACCATTCTGGAAACACAGTTCATGAACCTCACCGTTGGAACCTCACCATTCTGGAATCATTATAAATGTATCTAACCATTGAAACCTCAGTGTTGGAACCTCAACGTTATAGAAACATTGTTTATGAACCTCACTGTTGTAACCTCACCGTTCTGGAAACATTTTTCATGAAACTCACAGTTGGAACTGTTCACCTATGGTTTCTGTTGCACTGTTCACAAAGGTCTACTATTGGAACACTTCATATATGGTCATCATTGCACTGTTTACAATGGTCTACCATTGGAACTGTTCACCTAAGGTTATCGATGCACTATTCAAAATGGTCTACCATTGGAACGGTTCACATAAGATCATCGTTGCACTGTTCACAACAGTCTACCACTGGAACTGTTCACCTAAGGTTACCGATGGACTGTTCACAATGGAATACCATTGGAACTGTTCATAGAAGTGGAAAATTGGAAAATTGTTGGGGAAAAGTCACCTAGAACTACCAGAACATTCAAACACTATATTTTCACAAAATAATGTACCAGAGAGGTTTGAGCCATTACATTAGATAACACTAAAAAATCATCCTTGAGAATTCAAAACCCACCTAAAGGGAATACAAAAAAGGGTCCAAACAACCACTCATCGAGATACATCTCAAAAGTGATCAAGCCACATGAACCAAAAAAAGAAAGTTCATATTATAAACATGAATGGTCTAACCACAAAGGGAACATCATTACATGAAATGATTTAAACAACAAAAAACTCTTATTACTGGGAATGTATTCATGAATCACATTCCCAGGTGCTCTCCTCCATACCACCATGTCGCCACAAGATACGAACCAAGGGGATAGAATGCCCATGCAACACCTTCTCCTTGCGGTCTTGAATATCCATAGGTCGCTCCATAAAGGTTGCATCATCATCAACATCGATCTATCCCCAATCGATGATGTGAGAGTCATCATGAACATAACGATAGAGATGTGATACATTGAAAACATCATGTATCCATCTCATCATTAGGGGATCTGAAACTCGATACGCCACAACTCCAACATGAGCTAACACCTCGAAATACCCAATAAACTGGGGAGAAAGCATACTCTCAAGACCAAACCGTCACTGCCAACGATGGGGAGTCAGCTTTAGAAACAAGTGATCCCCAACATTAAACTCTAAGGGTCTCCTCATTTGATCAACATATTATTTCTGATGATCTTGAACTATCTTCATCCTCTCATGAATCACCTGAACCATCACTATTGTATTCTACACTAGTTCTGGTCCGAGAATTATTGACTCTCTGACCGCAGTCCAGCACAATGGAGAATAGAAAGGTTGGCCATAAAAGGCTTCGAATGGCTCTATACCGATAGTGGAGTGATGAATATTATTTTAAGAGAACTCCACCAAGGGTAAGTGCCTCATCCATGGACCTCCAAAATCAAGAACACAAGTGCGTAACATGTCTTCAAGAGTCTGGGTGGTTCGCTCTGTCTGACCATACGTTTGAGGATGAAAAGTAGTGTTAAGGAATAGATGAGAACTAAAACCATGTTAGAGACCTCTCCACACCCTAGAGGTAAAATGAGGATCTCGATAAAAAATGATCCTTCTTTGGACTCCATGAAGTATCACTACCTTATCCAGATACTACCTCGACAAAAATTCCACTGAGATCGACTCCTAGATCTTTATGAAGTGGGACGATTTTGTTAAAGGATCCACTACCACTCAAATAACATCATGTACTTCCAGAGCGTGAGGTAAACTAGTAACAAAGTTCATTGAGATGTCCTCACAAATCCACTAAGGTATCTATAATTGCTCGAGGATAGCACCAGGAACATAGTGATTGGACTTTACCTTCTGGAAGACTAAACATCGGTACACAAACTCGGCAACCGTATGCTTTAGCACCGGCCACCAAAACTAGATCCTCAAGGCTTGGTACATATTT
Source organism: Viscum album (assembly GCA_963277665.1). Classification (NCBI taxonomy): domain Eukaryota; kingdom Viridiplantae; phylum Streptophyta; class Magnoliopsida; order Santalales; family Viscaceae; genus Viscum; species Viscum album. The sequence continues at coordinate 901,314,307 of OY728122.1, read as the reverse complement.
TTCAAGATAGGATGCACTGCTAAAAGAGATCTATGAAGCTATATGAGAAACATCTCCCACATCTTTAAAAGAACAAAAAGCCTTCTGTGATACAACACTCAGTGTTGTTCATCCTCCGACCAACCATCAAGAGCCTCACCACAAACAACTCGGTCTCTCCAGACCTCGACCTCAAGATACCACAACTGGGATTCTTACACCTTATGCAATAGGTATGATTGTACCGTCATATGAAAAAGACTAAATCTACCCCCAACTTCTCCCATATCAAGATGTAATGCTGAAATCTCTTCCATTACTCTCCATGAATCACTAGACTCATGCACAGCATCACTACGTGACTTTTGACTCATCACATCAGCTACAACATTCCCCATTCTAGGTGTATACAATACTTTGAAGTTGTATTCCTGTAATAAATCCATCCACCAATGTTGTCATAAGTTTAAGTCATGTTGGGAGAAAATATACGTCAAACTCTTATGATTGGTGAAAACCACGAAATGGTCCTCAATGTGGTAGTGTCTCCATAACTTTAGAGAAAAACCCACGACTTCCATCTCAAGATCATGGGAGGAATAGTTACGTTCATGGGGACACAAATTCCGAGACCCATAAGAAACAATTGACTTATTATTCATGAGAACACAAGCTAACCCCAGATGTGAAGCATCACATAAAACCTTAAAATAAACTCCCTCATCTGGAAGACAATGAGCTGGAGCACATACTAACTTCTCCATTAGATACTCAAATGTTTCCTGATAGTGATCAGTCCATATGAATGCGTGATCCTTCATAGTTGAAGCTATCAGAGGAGTCGCAATTCATGTGAAATTGGCTATGAACCTCATGTAGTAGCCTGCGAGACCAAAGAAACTTTTCATCTCTAACACTGTCTTGGGGGCTACCCAAGACACAACTTCTTCTATCTTCTATGGATCCATAGAAACTCCCTATTGGGAAAAAAAAATTTCCCCATAAACGGACTTATCAATCCCAAAACTAACACTTCGACAACTTCCCAAATAGAAGATGTTGACGAAGAACTCCAAAAACGACATGTAGATGCTCTTCATGCTCTTCTACAGATGTGCAGTACACAAGGATGTCATCGATGGAAACTACAATGAACATATCATGGAACTCACGAAACAGAGAGTTCATAAATCCCATGAACATAAATTGAGAATTTTTCATTCCGAACGACATTACAAAAAACAAAAAATTCCCATGATGACAACAAAAAGTAGACTTTGTGATATCTGCATCCTTCACATGCATCAGATGATATCCTGACTGCATGTCGATCTTTGAGAAATAATTGGCTCCCTTCAGTTGATCAAAGAAATAATCAATCCATGGTACAGGATAGATATTATTTATTTTCAATTTGTTTAAGTAATGATAATCAACACACAACCGCAAACTGGCGTCATCCTTTTTCACAGAAAAAATTGGTTCAATTCATTGTGACACACTTGGCTGAACAAATCTGCACTGTAACAGACCATCAAGCTATATATGTAGCTCTCGTAACTCAGAAGGGTATATCCTATATGTGTACATAGAGATTTTAGACACTCCTGGAGGTAGTTCAATCCTAAACTAGATCTCTCATTGAGGGGGAAATGCTACAACCTCTTCTAGAAAGACATCACGGTACCCTTCTACGACCTTAGGAAACACCAACAGATGAACCTCTGATGAAATAAACATCACCTCATAAATCATGGATGATAAGGAAGGAATGTGCCTATATCCCATCCAAGGATCTCGCTCACCAACAAACACCACCATCTCTCCATCCACACTAAAGAAAACATCTTTCGTCTTCAATAAATCCACGATATCTTGCACCGAATACAACCAATCCATGCTGAGGATGAAATCATATCGTTGTATTCCTAAACATTGTTAATCTCCCCAGTAGCAGTGCTACCCCAAAACTAGCTCATAGTAACTACATACATCAAACATGTCAGCTCGACCACCAACTGGCGTAGTCAGCGCCAAGGGCACTAGAAGCCTCTCTACATGAAGTCCCAAAGCATGGACAAGGGTAGGTGATATGAAAGAGTGTTTCACTCCTGAATCAAACAAGGCATACAACATGGTAGAAAACAATAAAAGGGTACCTCGAATGATGTCTGTATCGATGGGAGCTGGAAAGACTAAAACATGAAGCTGACCACAACCTCCTCCACAACTTCTCAGACCCTAATGATGACCACCAACACTACCGCACTCTGATCTCTGAGGACAGGAGGGATCATGGGGTTGTCCTCTACTGGCCCTATCGACACTCTACTGATCTAATGTTGGTGCAACCTACAGCTGCTGACTCAGCTTGAACTACCTCAATGGAGGAACCTGGAGCGTAGCACCTGGTGTACGATGAGTGCTCTAAATGGTCAGGCACTCTCACAACTGATGGCCACACCCCCCACAATAAAAATAAGCACCTCATCCCTTGTCATTGGCCTGAGATTTGCTGCCTATAGAGAAACGAGATGTGGAGTGATGATACCTTCCCGGGATGAACGAAAACTCTTATTCCCTGAGAACTGGGAAACCCGGACCACAACTATGCTTCGTGGGGAATCATGATGATTCCCGTCCAGTGATGATCCAGTCGTGGCCAATGTCCTCACAACAACCGCTCACCTTTCCAGCACCTCAAGATATGTTTTGAGTATAAATGGGGTGACCTGGCACTAGATCTATGGACGAAAAGCCTCCACAAAATGCCTCACACTGGCCTCCTCATCTGGTAGTAGGTTTGAAGAATATCGTAAAATGTTCATGAAATGGATTCCAAACTCTCGAACACTGGATCTCCCTTATCGCAGGGTAAGAGGCTCCTGACGAGTGGACACCTTCGGAGTCAAAGAATGAAACAAGACTCTAAACCTTTCTCTGAAGTCCTACCATGAGATAGCTTACTCCTCACGATCCCCGAGGAACAATGACCACCACTGCCTCGCTGCTCCACATAGAATTGTCAAAAGCAAGGACACCCAGTTCTCCTTCCGAGCACTGATCGAACTGAAGCCTATCGCGACCTCCTCCAACCAGCCTTCCCTCACTACATCTTAAATCGATCCCTCATACTTCTGTAGACTCTGGGGATGAAACTTTATAATTTTCTTCCTCTATGTGTCGTCGTCATCAACCTCTACCCTATTGCAATCTGCTGGAACAGCCTACTGGACAACTTCTGGGAAAACCTGATGAGACATTGAACTGGAGCCATGCCTGTAAAATAAAAAATCATTGGAGCTCCAAAACATGGAATATAGAATACTAAATAATAATTAATTAATTGTTTTCTTTCATTGATTTATGGTTGACCTATCCCAAGGTCTACCCATTCAAACAATGGAATAAGGAAGAATGATGAATTATCCTTTCCTAGGTCTCTACCCTGCAACTAGTATCACCTTGTTTAGTAGACATTGTAAACATAAAGTTCCGTACATCAGATCATAAGGGGCCCTTGACACCTATGTATTAGTCAGTCTCTAGTGTTTACACCACCTTCTAGACACGAAATTACACTATTTCACTACTAACCCTCACATCCTCACATGTTGTTAATTCCATACTCCATCCTATCAATCAACCAGACCTCTAATACCACTCCGTCCTGACCCCCTCCCCACAATGTGTTCCCCTCCTGGGATGACATTGTGATAAGGGAGATAATGACCCCGAGCCCCTACTCCAGTAGGCCCCGGTTTGGTGACTAGCACCGATGGTATAGTAAACACACAAATGGGAGGCAATACCCTCTATGAGAACACATGCGAAAGAGGGAGATAAGATATAAACCAACCAACTCCAACTAATCCAGTAATATGAATAAAATACCATTTACACATTTGAAATTTCATGAAAAAACACTACAACTAAATTGGGAAAACTACAAGTATCAAAAAGAAAGTTAAACATCATCAACCACAAGCCCGACCAGCTCCTATAACCGCAAGCCAGTAGAAACCAGCTTGATCTCCAACCAGCTTCATGTTACCTGAAAAACAGTTTATATATACATTCGGTGAGTATAACAGTATACTCAGTAGGTTCCTCCCCGAACACTCTCATGCAACAGTAAAGTAAACATGCTAAAGCACAGTGAACGACAAGTGAAACTAACTCATCACCTAAATAGGTATACTATGTTCCCAACCACACAATGGATACTCTAATCATCTAACTCATAAATTAATATATCATATAATAAATAATATCAAGGGTACCCTGCTACTACTACCCCACTGGTTTGCCGCTTCTCCCCAACATCGCACGTCCTAAGCATCTCTCTCCAAAAAGGCTTTCCCGCAGAGACCTGGGTGAAGAACCAAAACATGAACCTTGTGTAACAAAACCACCACATCCATGTATGTACATAATAGTTAGTTTCTAGGAGCCACCACAGCTCGCATAACGTGTGTCATACATCGAGTATTATATCCCAATCCATTACAACCCATACACCGAGTAAGGATATTCAGGCCATCACAGCCTATACATGTTACAACTATAGTAGTCAACAAGATACTATATCAAGAATATTTGTGTGTTGAATTACCACAAGCCATTACAACCCTCTACACACATATATGGGTAAACCTAACTGATGTGCCTACCAGCACAAGTATCTACCAAAAAAAGAGAGTGGGTCCAAAGGTGGTAGTCAGCCATCCATCCCCCACCTGAATGTTGGGGAAAACACCCCCCAGGGCTTAGAATCCTCGAGGTGTCAGGGGCCCTTACTGACATGGTGAAGTAGTGTATAGCAACACAAAAAGTACAGAATATACTATAGATATCAACCACACTATGGGTATAACATATTTTTAGACTGAACTGTAGCTAATGTCTCTCGAACTCTGGGCTACTACATCTAAGACTAGGTATCGTATAAGCACACAAACATTTATAGAGCTTTAATACATTATTTAATTCCCTTTTTATCATTTTCACTTTATGTTAATTAATTCTTTAAACATAAATTAACCAATACCAATTCCACATTAAAGATCATTAGCATCACACCTAAAGTTCATTGTTCCTTCAAAATTACAACCACATCATGATGTTCCAGCAAACTCCAACCCCATGGGATAACATAATTTATTCAATTATTCATTATATAATTACATTACCATATTCCAAGGAATTCTAAAAAAACAATCTATGCTATTAAACACTGGGGGGGTCAACATAGTGAGTAGATGTACAATCTATCGAGCCTTTTCCGTCTATAGAAAGAGCGTAGACCCATACTTCATTGTGAAGCTAAATAACGAAAGCACATGGCTTACCCAGCGCGTCTTCACCACTTTCATAAGAAGGGTAAGTAAGAACAGCTGCCTTGAGGAATGGGGAAATGTAAAGCAGATAATCAACAAATAAGAATCAAAAAACATACAATAATCACATCCATCCCATTCCATCATCCTTGGTTTCCTCCCTGACACCCACAAGCATAAACCGATGCATCTCACCACTCTCGACGTCATCTTATATCATAACCAAATAGGCCTCAATGCCCCACATATCTCAAGAGCCATCCATGCTCACATCACAACACAAGAAGCATAAAAAACATTTTATTAATTGGGAACTTGGCCCTATAACAATCTAAAGGGTAACTCAGAACCCTTCAAGTAACTACCAAACAATCAGTTCCTCAATCCAACTTGGATTGTCCGATTTATTATTCATAGGGTCCAAAATTGGGAAACCTAATATGCAAGCTATCAAAAATAATTATTGATGCTTACTACACCAATTTGATTAAACTCAAATTACAACAAGGAGAAGCAGATTCTTTTACATGCCTCTTTGCCTTTTAACCAAAAAATTATCAATTAATTTTTTTTAACGTTCATTATAAATTTCCATCAAGAACAAATATCTAAACAAAGAAATAATATATATCAAACTATCTAGAAAAACAAGAGGTAATAACATACGATCGATATAAATTTATTTGTTAGGTTAAAATATTTATTTTTTTAATTCCATTATCATCCAGTGGGATAAAACATGCTAAGGATATAGTTTCACGTAAAGGAAGAGAGAAGAAATGAAACTCAAATAGTTCTTGGCGTTCTTTATATTAGAATAGTGCACACAACGGATTACAATCGCCTTCTCTCACAACAACTGCATCCACCCGAGGATGGCACGATATGTCCGCACCAACCGAACCCAAGGAAACTCCATTAGAAGCATAGTGATCACATGTTATAATATGTAGAGGATAAATAGGAGAAGATGAACCCCAATATAATGATGATAGAACACACCTTATATCGAAGCTCGATGGATACTCCTTGGTTACACCGAAACAGGGAAACCAATCCATAGGGAAAAGTTGGAACTCATTATTTATATGGGAAGCAAGGAAAGATTCATGTTCCTCGCACTAGAGAACAAGGAGTAAGAAAAAAGGTGGAATATATCCCACCCCTTTAGAATATTTAACAGAGCGATGGTTTAAGATATGTTTAATTTCCCATTAAAAGTGGATTGCATTAAACCACACGTTTTTATTAAGTAAAAACATCCCGAGCCTTATGGATAATTGATATTGGATTTATGGACTTTTAATGGTCTATAGATTCCTTAATAAAAAGATTTTAATGCATTTAACGTCAAAGGAAACGTTATTGGGGTGAAAAAGTAGGAAGTTGGAATCACTGTTCACTGTTGGAACCTCATCCTTCTGGAAACACTGTTTATGATCCTCACCATTGGAACCTCATAGTTTTGGAAACACTATTCATGAACCTCACCATTGGAACCTCTCCGTTGGAACATTAATTTTCTGAAAAAACTGTTCATTTACCTCACCATTTGAACCTCACAATTCTGGAAACAATGTCCATGAACCTTACCATTGAAACCTCACCATTCTGGATACACTGTTCTTGAACCTCACCATTGAAATCCTGCCGTTGGAACCTCAACATTGGAACCTCACCATTCTGGAAAACTATTCATGAATGTCACTGTTGGAACTCCTCACCTATGGTTACTGAGGCACTATTCACAATGGTCTACCATTGGAACTATTCATATAGGGCAGCGATTGTACTTTTCACAATGGTCTACCATTGGAACTGTTCACCGAAGGTTATCAATGTACTGTTCACAACGGTCTACCATTGGAACTGTTCACAAAAATGGAAAATTGGAAAAGTGTTGGGGATAAGTCATCTTGACCTCATAGAACACTCAAAAACCAGATTTTCACAAAGTAATTGACCAGAGAGGTTCGGGCCATTACAAATTGCATCTAAACTACTATATGATGCTTGCATAAAGTAAGACATTGAACATTATAGCCTTAATTTTGGCATTCCCTACTAGAAGTGTAAAAGGATTGTAAACATAAAAAATGGGTAATATAAGTGAGAACTATCATAAAACCCTTATACACTCAATGAACTAGTCGTTTTGGTCGAGCATGAGAATGTCAGGAATAAGTTACTCTTTTAAATTATCCTTGAAAGAATCCAAAGTGATTCCCTCAAGCCATCCATCATAACCCATGATTCCCAGCTAATTCTTAGAAGTCCACTATAGTATAAAATCTACAATATTCTTCTTTATGTCTGTCTGTGGATTGATGAGATAAAAAACACTCTTCATGATTTCGATATAGTCCTAAATAATGTGGTCAACTTCGGACATTATAGACTAGGTGGTATAGAGTAAATATATAACTATCATAGTATACAATATACCTAGATAGACTGTACATTGACTAGTGTGGCCCAACTTCTTACACCACTGGACCATGAATAATGACATTCTCTTGAGAACCATAATTCTCACATGTTTTTCCTAGATATTGAATTTGAGGAATTATCTTATATTACAAGAATAACCTTCTAGAACATAAATATATCTTAAAATTTCTATGGGATCATTAAAATGGATTCCAAGAAGTCTATGTAATACCCGATTTATACCCCTATGAGAAATAACAGGGTTCCCAATCCTTTTATTATATACATAGCCATAAATAAAGAAAAAAATCATAACGACAAGATTATTTCAACTAATTAACACCATTCAAGATTCAAAAAAAACATGGTATATCACACAATAATAAGAATGTTTCAAAAATATAGTAAAATTAATGTATTTTAATTAAATACATAATATGAATCATATTAACATTTATTTATATGGAATTTGAAACCATATAAATATCCACAATGCATAAATAATATAATTAACCCAGAAAAATAGTAACATCAATTCCACCCACAGTAACTCGACGGTTCATTACACATGAGACATCCAAGAACATGGAAAATCCCCTATAATAGTCACATGAAACAATATCCTTTCAATATTATCCTAGGATTTTTGAAAAATGAAAAGATTAAAATAGGCTCTATGATACAATTTCTTAATACCATTCACTAAATAACTATGTCTGATTTAGAGGGTCACCTGACATATTTGGATTCCTAGCCATATTAAATAGGTTCCCAACATGTAGTGGTGGTATACACCCATCATTGCGGATACTATACATCAAGCATAATTTCATTTAACAAATTAATATATATTTATAAATAATATAATGATTATATTTCCATGATGAAACTAAATAAAAAATATTAAAGAATTCATATAAATAATAATAAACTCCCAATGTGTAAATCTAAAATAGTGAAATATGTATTGATAAATAATTGAATAATATTTTCTATTCATCTAGAGTATATTTTAGTTAGCTAGAATTTCATTGCCCATATATCCTACTTTCAACCACAAGGCCCTTACCCGTTTTGGGATCTCTAATCTTGAAATCTACAAGCAAACCAAAATTATGAATAATAGAGTGAGTTAAAGACTTAGTATAAAATATACAATTCAATATTAACCTATGTTGATCATGTATAATAAGAATATTCTAGGATAATAATAAATTAAAAAAACCCACAACATCACATATTCAAAGATTGAGTGGTCATGCAATTACCAAGACACCACAAACCCATAGTCATAAAAGCTTTAATTCCATGTTGTAATGGTAATGAGTGGATGTATTAAGTTATTAAAATTTCCACCATGATATTTAGATAAAAAATTAAAATAATCATCGAATCAAGTGTACATGTGACTCAAATTCACCAGGATAAATGTATGTCATGATTCACCCAAAAGAACTAGTCATCTAGTTTTCAACATTAAAATAAAATATACATTGAGAAACATAATACTTTTTATCAACATGGAATCTAGTGAAAACCTCACAAGGTATTCCATTATTTCATGAATTGCATCCAAATTATCATTAGCATTATCACTTTCATCACATGTCACACTCACCCCTTTTATGAGGTAATAAATTCATGATAATGCACCTTTCCCAACCACTAATAATTGAATGGTCGGTGCACAATTTATCAAACCATGTGGCCTAACTATTTAGGTCCCCTCATGAGGCTGTGATCCTTGCATGTTTGGTGAATGCTTTGTCTAACCATCTTACCAAATCATATAGTCATATTTTTTTTGAAAATAAAAAAATGAATTTAATTATACTTTATCCCAAAACCAATATCATTTACCACTTTTCCAATAGTATTTGGCTTCTCTTATTCATTTTCAAGCTCCCAAACTACACTCTTCATTTTTTTTATCGCGGTTATTATTCAAATTTCTGATCAAAGAACTATTACTCTTGTTGGTTTGAACCATCTGAACTGAAAGAGCCTTTAGATCAATTCTTCATTCTTCATTCCCTTGATTATTATTTTTTAATGTATCCTCATATGAAATATTTTCAGGTTAAATTTTTTTTTTATTTTATTCATTCGATATATGAAAAACTAAAGGATGATACTGGATAAGGAGAGTCGTATGTGCTTAGGGTATTTTTTCTATGGCTCATCCCATATGTTTCACCATTTTATAAATTCTCGTACTGTGTGCAGTGGAATTTTGTCAAGTGTGGACTATTAAATTCAGGTTATTTTCTTATAGTGATTATAATTTTATTATAAGTCCCTTGTTATAAATTTTATCCATAATTAGAGGTCATGAATGCAATATCAATCACCCCATGCAGGGTGTCTCCATAACTACGATATTAGTATCTTGTAAGGTATATCTATGCCATTGTTTAGGTGTGTTTCAACTTGAAATTTATAAAGTTAAGTGTGAAATTAAATAATTTTTTTTAATTGATATTACATGTAATGATATAACATGAACATTCTATATTATGAGTTTAAATCTAATTATGATCCTTTAAATTGAAAATAAAATTTATATCAATATATATATATTATCATTTTTAAATGTAACTGAATGAAAGGGGTTTACATATGTTGAACTACATTCTATTCTTATAGATTTCATTGGAGTGAACCTCATTATTTATTATGTTCCTTATGAAATAAATGGTTTCATTCCTAGTTATTTATAATCAAAATAATTAATAGTAGATTCTTGAAACAGTTGACTTAATTAATTGGATTACTGTTACATTGACATAACAAATTAATGAACAATCTAAATGGTGACTAATGAATAATGAACTTTATATAATTATAAGGTGGTTTTCACCAAATCCATCATTGGATTCCAAAGGTAATTCCTTGAGTACTCATGTACGCTGTTATAATTCAAATATTTTGGTTTCCACGGATGATGCGGATCTTGGAACCCAGACCATTTCTACTATTTGATGCCAGGTATAAACGTGTAGGATCCCTCAATTTTCATTATAGGATTCCATGGATACAATCATTAGATCCATTTGGATTTTATGGAAATTTTCTTCCATGGGTACACCCACAGTTCCTAGTCATTTATTATCCTATTTTACTATTGATAAATTCATTGGACATTGATAGAATCATATTATTGTGGAATTCATTAGCATATTCCCTTTCATTACAATCAATCACCCCTCGACATGCGAGAAATTATTGCTGGGTTAGATTGACCCCTGAGGCCTTTGGTACCTTATTTTCAACATGGATTATATTCACTATTATTGTCATTATAAGAGACAATATAATAGATTAGATAAATTATTAATATTATAATGAAATGATGTTAGGGATCATTAGAAATAATGTGAAATACTATTTAAATAGGAACATAATTAATAAGTTGAATGGTTACATGTTTAGACACTAGATGAGGTGGATGTAGGTACTGGGTATTTATATTAATTAATTGAACAACTTTTTTATTTAAATTCCTGCACAATTTTTATGATTATATTAACCAAACATGATGTTATAAACATTTTGGGAGGTGGACTACTGATATATTTCTCACACTCTATCAAGGAATCCATTTATATCTTAGAATATTTCATGTACGAAGGTGTTAACAAATGGGAGCATCCCACCATGGTCAAATAGTAATTCATTCATGAATTAGGATGGAGAAAGACAACAGATGACTGAGATGGTGTTTTGGATGCTTGCTTTGTTTTTGTATTTTTTTATTCTTTTTATTAGAATGAACTTCCTACTTCCGTGTATAAATATTTTCCATTTATATAGAGACATTACATAAATTATCATTGTATTTTGAAAATAACTTAGTTTGAATCATTTGGTATTATTATCATTTTTTAATGTAATAAATTATTTATGTTTTCTTCAGCTATGGTAGGTTACTAGATTAGTTTTTGTGGTGTCTACATATATTATGACATTATTTTTTCTAATAATTATTCTATAATTGACCTATTGTAATATATATACTCTATGAAAAACTCTTGTAATGGGGTAATGGTCTTCCCAAGGGAACACCCTAGGACCTCACTACTAGTTGTAAGCCTCAAGCATTTGGGTATATTATCTTGAAGAAATGTGGCCATCAGGGAATAGGGGAGCATTTAGTGGAACCTGGGTTTCAGAAGTCAAAATGTTGTATCAAAGGATTTCCATTATTGACTTACTATTTTAAGTTAATAAACAAGTGATTATAAAAACGTTGGTACTTGGTTATAAGAATTTCATGGGAATACGTGGAGTTTCATGCTAGTACCCAAATCAGGAATCATCAGATATTAACCATAATGGTACATGTACTTCTAGTGTAGGAGGATCATCACTATCCCCTCCATCAAGTCAAGTTTCTTTTATTCCACATCATATAGGAGTTGGAGTAGCACATATAGGGCATGAAGAAGAAGAGATTGTGGTCATGGTAGTCAAGCATCAGATCATCAGCACTAGAATTGTACTCGTACAATGGGATGTCCACCTTTAGCACAGGGTTCTGGAATATGAAAGCTACATGTTTATGGTCAATACCTGCTGATATATGTTATGGATCATGTACATTATTGGGTACTATTATAGTAACCTCCAATATACTATCTTCATTTTTTCATACAATGTCATTAAACTCCTCAATATCTTAGTCTATAATTTATTTTATGGTTTATAAATTCTGTATTACTATAGCGTATTGACCCTGGATAAAACATTGGTCATTCCTCTAGAGGGTAGATGAAAATTTATAGAATTTAAACATGATTTAGGAAGTTACAATTTATTATAGGATAGATTTTTAAGATGTGATGTTTTGATGATATTCTTGGGATGGATTGATTGATTCTATATCATTCTATTATAGAGTCTATTGTTTTAAGGTGTCATTTTCAACACCCAAGGGAAGAAGTTATCTAAAATGGGTGACTGGGATGGGAAGTCTTTTAGATTTGGAACAGTGGATTATGGGATAGTTGGACTGACCACCCAGAATTAAATTCTCTTCACGAAGGAGCATGGAGTACACCTGTCTTATTTTCCTCCAATAGTTGATAATTTTAAGGGAATATATATGAATGATTTTCATTCTTACCTCCTTAGAGAGAGGAAGAGTTTATGATTTATATCATTCATATTTCATATCATGTGTCCATTTCATCTTTTAGGACTGAAACTATGCAGATCCAGGAACTGAAGTGACTGGTGGAGTATATAGATATAGAATTAATTATACATCCTATCACTTAATCATGGTGTTCACCCATAGTTCATTGACCTGAATGAGGATGATACTCTTTCTCATAAGTGTATTATCAATGGATGAATTTACTTTCTGTTATAAACTCATATCCACTTCCTTAAATTAAGGATATCGTTGAAAAACTTTTATGATCATCGGTTTTTCTATTATTTTATTAAAATCCGTCTATCATTAGCTGTGAGTCAAGCCTTGTGACATGAATCTTATTTAATTTCATTGTAAGTATGGTCTATGTGAGTATCGGGTTATGTTGTTCTGTCTAATGAATGTAACATATATATTCATGTCAATGGTGAATAGAGTCTTTTATCCACATCTCAATTAAATTTCCATGGTGATTATGAATGACATATCGATGTATTCTCACACTTGTAGAGACTATGAAAATCAACTTTATAGAATTTTGAATAAACTAGGATAGCTTCGTCTTTATGCTAGGATTCCAATTTCCCCTACATGGTTGACAATGTTCACTTATTCAATCATTTTAATAATGAATCATGGGTTTTATTTGACCAAGAGAAGGGGGTGTTGTTGTTTCCTATATCATTCCAAGTAATGTTTTGATATTAATTGTTTAACGGGCCTTGCTGGAGATTAATTTTGTTTTATACATGGCTTGTCTTGCCTTTTACACCTCTTTCTAGACTTACAATGAAGGGTGTCATGTTCCTGTGGTTAGAAGAGTGTGATGATACATTTTAAGAGATGAATGAATGGATTTTTCACCGCTTATTCTGATTATTCCAAAGTATGGATGTGAATATACAATGTTATATGATGAAGCTATAATTGGACTATAACATAACATAAATTTTATAAATAAAAATCTTGATGAATTTTTATTAAATGAATTATTATATAATATGGTTATTGAAAACACATACACTTATCTTTTCATATAATTCATATTTAATTTTATAGACCATTATATACCATTATCATTGAAAATATTTATATTGAACAGTTATCACATGATTTATATTAATATAGGGTGTTAAAATTTTCAATTATCACTAGTAAAAGAACTATTGGAAACAACCAGAATGACCATACCCTATAAATTCCATTTATCATAGCTTTAGAGGAAGAAAATATATATTTTTATTTTCCATTGATCAAGCCCATAAATATATCCAACAACTTATTAATGAGAGAAACTATTTTCAAGAGAAGTTCAAGAACATTTAGATCACAGAACAATCCAAGTTTACTGAACCGACCCACGAAAGATCCACCATCACACATCATACCCTTAATTAATATTATGGTTATCAAAATGGATATGTAATATTACCCTTGAAATATTTGTATGTATATTGTTTTTTGAATACTGAATATATTTTCATCCTATTATTTTTAATTTATAATTTATTTTTCATTCCATTCAATAAAACTGAAAGTATATTTTTTGTTACATTTCCAATTAAATTAATGAATTTATTAATTACTGGATTTAATAAATAAATAATAGTTAAATAAAATATTATTTCCATATATTTTTTTTAAAATACCAATGACCATATAAATTTTTATGATGTCAAACGTAATTTTTTAAATTTATGGTTTAAAAACAAACCTTATTATCAAAAAACCCATCATTTTGGACAATTTTTAGTTTTTACATTATCTGTAAATATTTAAAAATAATGAAAATTATTGAAAAAAATTGATTTCCCATTTGGAATAAAGATTCTGAAATTATCCAATTGCTACATTTTCATAATTTGTTTACATAGTCGAATTTTCATGTAAAAATTAAATACTGTATAAATATATATTGTGTTTTTTCGAAATAAAAATGGCCTAAAAGTGATTTAAAAATTATTATAAAGAGGATCTAAAAACACATATATGTTTTCTTGTTAAAATAATTTTATTTTATGTTTATTATTTTTATTTTTTAATGACATTGTGAATCCTTCATGATTTATTATATATTTTACGATTTTAAATTCATTTCATTATGAGTCTTACCCACCTACACATCACCGAGTGTAATATATCTTGACATTTTAAATCTAAAATAACGAAACACTCCCCTTTGGTAGAAATAAAATTGGAAAAGGCAATAGGTTGGTTTGCGGTTGTAGATATTTAATTATATAGAATCCAAAACTAACATAATTATAAATCATCATCTTTTCTTATATAATCTCACCCATGTTACCAATTAAATTCACAAAAATTCTTTGTATAATTTCAAAACACTTACCTACACTTTCTAGTTTCCTCCCAAGGGGCCTCAATGCCCCAAAGAAACCCCCCCAACTTTATAGTCCCATACTCAAGTAAGAGTTTGTCACCTTCCTCTCCCCCTTTCAATTGAAGAACATTATATGAAATTAGTCCCCTTAATTTTAATTTATTAAATTTTAATTCAATTATATTCATTAAATTTCTTTATAATTGTTTTTATTTTAATGATATATCATTTATCCCCTCTTATTTTGACCCATATGTAAACCATTATTATGCTGAAATTACATAAGGGGTCTTCAACTCTCCCCTTTTATCACGAAATCATTTAATTTTTTTATTTTATTTATATTTTCATATAATGTGATATGCTCTTAAATATCCACCTCACTTCCTATTTGATGTATAAATTTTTATATACCCTATTAATATCATTTTCCTTCTATTAACCCATATGCGCACCTCTTGTCATCTCAAAATTTTGTAAGGGTTCTTTCTATTCTTTTCATTACTAATGTTTTTTCAATATCGTATCTCTTCTATTTTAAAATTAGGTTGTAGATAAATGTATTTCCAAGACTTTATATCATTCAATATCATGTATAAATTATAATACTCCCCATTCACTCTCACCAAACCATTTTATTAATTTTAATGTGATGTCGTTATACTGTCGAAATGTCACCACAATTTTTCCTTCCAAATAATTTGGGTAGTGAATACCATATCAATTTACTATTAAGGGTATTCACATAAATGTACATATACATTAATGGGGACATTTATCCATGTATTCCATATTCCTTGATTGTGGGATAAATTATATTGATGGATGAATCCATGTTGTATGATCTATGTGGCACACATAAGCGTGGTAGTGAAATTATTATGATGGGGGCATCCAAATACTACTCCAATGCATTTGAAAATTTTTAGTATCATGATACGTAATGTTAAAACATGGTTGTACCTAATTCCATTATGTCACTTTCTCCACCTTGGATTATGGGATTTATCCTGAACATATGATTATGATTCAGTGTTCTATATTCTTATCACATTACTCATGTTTCCATTATGATTACCATGTTATATCATGTCCCACTATTACTACTTATGATTTCTATGCTTTTTATGCTCCATTTATAAACATATTATCTAAAATAAATCAAATTATTCTTTTTATTCCTTGTATGTTCCCATTATGATTTTTTAGATCACCACATTATCGTGTAGGTCCCTAGGTTATCCCAGTGTGTTTTATGTTCGTTGGAATATTATGATCATTTAAGTGTTCAATAATGTTTTTATCAAATGAGATAAGTTGTCATTTAAGTTCCTACTTGCCAAAGAATAAATAGTTGTTGATATTCTTTGTTTTATTAACATTAATTTTATGTAATAAATCGAGTATTAATATATAACAAAGAGTTGGTTTTTCGTAGTGGATATTAGAGAAATGTGTAGTTATTTTTTGGATTATGATTAGATACCTATATTGAATGCCTTAGGTATAAGACTGTGTATAATAAATATTCCATAAATTTTGGTTATTATAGATTAATTGGTTTATAATGAAAATCCTCACATTCTTTATACAACAAGTGGATGTGGTTTTGGCATAGATGTACCTAGGAGTAAAAACACTCACAATGTGTTCTGAGAATTGATCAGGGTAACCTTTTGCATTAAAACGGGCTATACTGCACATCTGGTTTGAAAATCCCATGGGATATTCTTGGATAATTTTATAAGATCATTACGAACCATTATTAAGGAAAAAATATAATAATAATACATGTTCGGAATTATATCATGTATGATATAAATGGAATCATATATGTTAATATTTTAGGGAAATAAATGCAATCTATATGTTATAAATTTCATGTCATTGGATTCACCTTTACATGTCTAATAGTGTATCATAGTCATTCAAAATTTTCATATTATTCGATCCAATTTCCAATAATATGTGGAAGCAGGATGACAACATATGCAATGGGAAATGTGATGCCCTATCCAATGTGATTCCCAGCCTGATGGGATTGTGAATGTTGAAAAATATCAAGATACAATCTCAACTAAATCATGTTATGAATAGAATCCTTGATCACTTGGATTAACCAAACCCCTAAGAGAGATTGATTGATGATCAAGATATTTATATCAAAAAGGCATCATACTCTCAATGGATCATTTGATCCCATAATCGAGGAACAATATATCCACTCCATTGATTGGATATTATACATTTATCAATTTTACATAAAATAGAACGTTCTTATCACTTTTTATTGTTTGGATTCATGAAGCTGATCATTTTTGAACATTGATCAAGATTATGATGATAGAGTAATATATCAATGAAATGGTATCGATGGAATTCAGAAAAAATTGATAAATACTTTCTTCAAACTATTTATCTTAAAATGGAAATGGATTTCCATTCACTCTAATTAAAAATATGAAAAATCAATTGGGGTGTACAAGGAAAAATTCACAAAAATTGAATAATAAGCCTCCCATTTTTTTCATTTCCCTCAATTGTAAGGTTGGACGCTTCCTTGGTGGGATAATTCATATTATACTTAATGCCATGGGAATCCTCAATAATGATACATATGTTGAAATTGCATGTTGTGCCCTAAAATAAAGATACAGATATACAAATCTCAATGTTTTCATAGGGATATCAATAGATAAGTGATGTTTAATTCTAGGAATCTGAAAAAGAAATTCAATGATTACATGAAATTACAACATCCCACTCGTTAGTGGTATGGAAAGAGGAAGAACAGAAATTGACTAAAGGGAGTGAATAAATTATATATGTGTATGAAGGAATGAAAACTTGCTAATAATTTTTTATAGGATAATCCCTATAATATGATGGAGGAAAGGAATTCTCCAGTCAAGCCTTAGTGCCTTGTTCATTACTACAATTGAATGTATCTATGTAAATTTTATAATTTTTTCCTTAATCCAATGGTTTTGAGTGGAATCAAACATATTCCAAGGATTAAAGGGATAGATTTTTCAATCCCATAATCAATGTTGAATCCCGATAACACGGTGTTGATAGTTACAATCATTATTCATTCCAAAATAGTGAATGTAAATATTGATTATTGTTCTATGAATTCCTCAATTGCTGAAAAGTTTAGTAGAACTATTCAAGAACCACCACAAATCTTGGATGTAGAGAAGAATGTGAATATGGAAATTGTTGAAATTATTTAATACCATTTATATCATTACTATGATTTAAAAATTTTTGGAATGAACATCCCATCGAACATTTTCATACTTCCATTGGAGGAATTTTATGCACTTCAAGTCATTGATTGGATTTTTATAAATAGATTTAAATAAAAATTTAATGTATAAAGAAATATACCTCTATATGGAAAATTGAACCATGGTACATTAAAATTGCGAGGATTATAGATTATATTAATCACAAAAGACTAAATCATTGTTGACATTTCCTTATGATAAATCATTTATAGATCAAATATTTGAGACTTTATAATGGAAAATCCTCGAAAACATTCCTGTAGTGATGGAATAAGTTGATGCGTTTATTGAGAAATTACATGGTCTTCCTCCTAACCGAGCTGTCGAATTTTAAATTGATCTTATAAATGGTGTGTTTTCAATATCCAATACACCATATCAGATATATTTTATGGAATATGTGGAGACAATGAATCAAATATATGAGAATCTGTATAAAGGTTTTATGTAACAACCTGAATATTAATAAATGAAATTCCTCTTTCTGATTTTATTAAATTTCTTATGGATATAGAAAACAAAGGCACATTGTTTGTTTTATTATATAAAATTGGGATTAAATTACTAACATATTTAATTATAGTTAATAATATAGACATTCATCTATGTACACATGACTAGTATAAATATGGGCTTTTAATAAATCTATTTGGAAAGGCCAAAGGGAGTGATGACCACAATCAATAATGTCATACCCTATGAAGCCCATTTATTGGAGAATTCGAGGGAGATAGTATTTTTGGGATTTTACCAAGACTAATCCAAATATAAGATCTAATAACATAAGTATTGGAGAAACCACTTACTGGATATATTCAAGATTATCAAGATCAAATCCCAAACCAAGTTCACTAAATGGCGCCATGAAATCCCCCACCATCCCGCACCTTACTCTTAGGTCATACTATATATTAATAAGGGGTATTTAACAATAATCTATCAATATGAACATGTACATTATTTTTTAAATAAAAAATAATGTATTTTCATCCTATTATTGGAACTTTTTAAATGAATTTGACTTCACAGATAGTCTTTTTGGATAATATGAATATTCATTTATGAAATATATTTTGATGAATTAATGGATTTTTGAGATTAATATTACTTTAATAGAATATTATTAAATTACATTTAATAAATATAAATGATTATATAATTTTTATGAAGTAAAACCTAATTTGTTTTTATAGGGTACAAAAAATATTATTTTAAAAAACCAATATGTTTTTAATAAATATATGTTTTTATAAAATGAAAATTCAAAATTATAGAAAATGGTTAGATAAAATTAATATTTTTTCGGAATGAATATGTATTAAAAATCAAACGGTTTACATTTCATAATCTTCTAAGATAGTAGAATTTTGGATAAAAATTAAATACCATATAAAAATATTCTGTGTTTGTGACATCATAAAGGACCAATAGTAATGCAATAAGTAAAATAAAGGTTTTTATCAACCAAATATATTTTTCCCATTTTTGATAACATAATTTAGGTTTATTTTAATTATTTTATAATTCATTAGTGAATCCTCCAAGACATATAATATATTTTATGATCTTAAAATCATTTCATTGAAAGTGTGACTCACCTCCACATAAAAAAGGGAAAGATTTTATTATATTCATATCATGACCTTATAAAATAATTTTATACATTCCCTTCTAGTAAAAACCATGGTAAAAAACCATGGGATGGTTTGTGGTTTTGAAAATTTTTCTATGATGAGTCCAAAACCTAAATAAAAATTATATTTCCCTCATTTCCTATATAAACCCATGAAAGCTCACATTTCTCTTCACTCAGAAAATTTGGATCATGGAATCACCCTTCCCCCTAATCCCTATAGGCCTAAAAAGGTGTGCCTATACTCTCAAGAAGTCCCTCACAATAATTGGAATCACGTATTCATGAAATGGATTCTCACTCTTCTCTTTTAATCAAGAATATCCATTTATAATAATCCATTTTAATTTTCCCTATTCATAATTTGTGAGAATTTAAAAAACCAACCCTATACTATCTGAGATATTTATAAATTATGGGATCCCATTTCACCATCACTTATCCCTCTTATTATCCCCAATATATTCACATTACTATACAGATATTCTATAATGTCTTTCCACCCTCTTCTTTTTCCAAGGACTCCATTTATGTTATGTATATTAATTTATTATATTAATATGTATGGATATGTTTGTAAATATCCCAATTACTTCCTGTTTTATTTATAAATGATTATATTTCATTTAAATCCCATTTAACCTTCCTAATAACCTTTATGTATAGCTGTTTCCATGCGAAAACATTGTATGGGTTCATTCCATTCTCTTGTTTCTTCATGATTCTTTATTATGTTGAACCATACACATATAATTAATTATATTAGGGAGTTTATTTCTAGGCATCTATTACATTACATTTAATTTATAAATTATTAAATATCCATTTCAATCTTATCATCCAATTTTATTAATTTCTATATGACATTGTTATGTGATCGAAAACGAACCACGTTTTCCATGCCAAAATAAAAATGTTGTGAATAACAAACCCATTTCTCTATAAAAAATGTTCATATTCACACACATATAATTCTTCTATTGGTGATATAAATTTATGTATTACAC
Organism: Viscum album; assembly: GCA_963277665.1. Classification (NCBI taxonomy): domain Eukaryota; kingdom Viridiplantae; phylum Streptophyta; class Magnoliopsida; order Santalales; family Viscaceae; genus Viscum; species Viscum album. The sequence goes on along the minus strand of OY728122.1, from coordinate 901,293,127 downwards.
CCTCCATGATCATGTAATTAATTATGATGTTGAATATATCCTTGTTATATAATCAATGTGGAACACAATAGTATAATAATGAAATGATTATGAATGGTGAACATGGATATATCTACAATGAAATGGGTATTTTTAGTATCATTATACATCATATTGGGATATATGTATAAGTAATTACATTATGGGACATTTTCCAACACAGGGTCTTTATGGATTTTTCCTTGATCTATTTATGAGGTACTTTTTTATGTTCTTGCCTCATATCCCATGTTATGATCAAAATGCTATGTAATTTTTATTTCATGTTCCTTTTATTTACCATTTACTTTTGGTCTGTATAAAAAATATTTTTCTTCTCATTTTATTCCTGGTTTAATCCCTTGATGGGTTTTATAGCTCAATTCTTTCTTAGGAATTTCTTTAGGTTATCCCATGAAGAGTAAGTATAAAGGAAATCCATGGTCATGTAACATAAGTTTTCAATAGATATTTTTTTATTTAATTTTATAAGTATTTATGTAATGTACCTAACTTCCAAATGACATTTTACCACTTGATATTATTAGTTTAATTAAATACAATATTATATAATAAATTGATTTTTAATGAAAATTAAAGAGAAGGGTTTTTATAGTTTTTATGAGAGGGAGGTTTAGATATTATTGTGAATATGATTGTAAAAATATAGAGAAAACCTTAGGATTATTTTATTATATATAATGGATTAGGGTAAATACTATGTATAAGAAAACACCCCTAAATTTTGGTAAGAAAATTTTATGTGAGATATAATTAAATTAAATCCCCATCTAGATACTATAAGTTGACGTGGTTCTGGAATAGATATACCTATGCAAAACAACCCTGACAAGGTGTTCCAGGAATGATTCCAGGTAACCAGGTACAGAACAATAACCTTTACATTTCACCTATTTTGTCACTAATGGGGGAATTTAATTGGTTAATTCATAAGCTCATTATGAAAAATTATTGCGGTAAAACAATCATTAGCATATATTTTATATAGATGATCATAGATAACATAGTCTAATTCATAGAAACACATAATCTAAAGAGATAAATTCATTTTATATGTTATCCCTCCAATTTCAGGGATTCCCCTATATCTATTTAATTGATTAAGATTCTCATCAATATTTTTCATTCTATTCATGATAATGGTCCAAAATTAAAAGAATCGTACTAAAAACTAATGTTAAGGGAAGTGTGATGATTATAAAAATGAATTTCCCAACCCAATTGGACGTAGAATTAAAAAAATTATCATGATAATATCTTCATTAACTCGGGTTCGGAATCGAAACCTGGATCAAGAGGAGTGCCCAAAACCCCTACCAAATAATATCCCACAATCGAGAGATTTTTGAAACAAAGGCGTACTGCATTAAATGGAAAATTTTATCCATTAAACATGGAATAATAGAGAAACTATAAGGAAATGATCTTCTTCATCCATCAATGTTCCAATCATGAGAAGGTTTATCTAGTTATTTATTGTATGACAGATGAAGATAATCGGTGGTTGACATCGATATATAATACAATTCCTAAGGATGAGATCTATTTAATTAAGTGTATGGAATTCTAAAGAATTTTTTTGAGCAATATTTTACTAACTCCCCCATATTAAAATATAAATATATTTAATTGAAATAATGAAAAAGGGAGAGGAACCTATTGGGGAGTATGAGGAAAACATCACAAGTCATTCACGTTATGCCTCCATTTTTTTCGTTACCCCCAAATTCATGGTTGACAGTTTTATTGTTGGGATAAATCTTAGTCTACTAAAAGCATTGAAAATTAATGAGTTTTATAGCTAGAAAGAAATGAGATTATGAGCCCCCAATGTTAAAGGATATATCAATGAATCTTATGGGTATCTCATAGATAAGAAGATGATTGTGTAATTTCACACTAGAGGTTTATTATATAAATCAAATTGTGTGATGAAATTTACACAACACACATGTCAAAGGAGTAGAATGAAGAACCCTAAAAATGGCCAAATTGGAATGGGGATATAATTTATGTTATGATGGGAATGGCACTTGGAAAATTATTACTGATAGTAAGATCCCATAAATGTGATATGGGAATGTAATTCTATAGTCAACCATAAATGTTTTGTTTTCTGCTTCAATTACATAGAGCTAGGGAACTTTTTAAAATGGTGAACTAAGCTAAGAGTTTTTTAAGGCAACCGACAACTTCCTGGAAAGCAAGTGAGGGAGTTTTCCATCACTACCACTAAGGTGAATATCAAAAAATATGTGGTGACTGGTACTGTAGTTATACTTTCAATAATATAGAATTTACTTTTTGATTCTGGATCTATTCATATCTTTATTTCATGATTTTCTTGTGGATAAATCCATATAGCACCACAAATAATGGAAATAGAGATGTCTGTTAAAATTGAAATTGGGGAAATTATTTCAAACCATGTATATTACTCCTCCCCTATCAATGAATTGGATATGAACATACTAGAGAACCTTTTTATAATTTCATTGGTGAAATTTGATGTTATTATGGGTAGGGATTGAGTTTCGCTATATATAGACAACCTAAATTGTCACGAGAGGGAAATAACTATGTAAATAGAAAATCAATTCTAGATTCTATACAAAGAGGAGGATGAATATTCTGTAGTATAATCATCTCAAACATATATATTATTACACATGATCAATTGTATCTATCCCAAATGACTGAGTCTAAGTAAATAATCATCCTCAATGACATGTCTATTGTGAGGGAATATGATAATGTTTCCCGAGGAATTTCATGGTCTTCCTCCTTTATGAGTGATCAAATTTTTAGTATATTTAATTTCTTGCAAATAGGAAAAATCCATGAATCTATATAAGATACCTGGTATGGAACATTTGCAACTAAAGAGACTACTTGAGTAGAATCTAGATAAAGGATTCATATCCCCAAGTGCTTTATGATGGGGAAGAAAAGTCCTCTTCATCTGGAATAAGGATGGTTCAATTACCCTTTTCATTGATTATCATTAACACAATAAGATAATGATGAGGACAAAGTATCATTTTCATGGATTGATAACTTGTTTGGTCAGCTATGTGGACAAAAATTCATCTCCAAGGTGGATATGCAGTAGGGTTATTAAAAAGTTATGGTGAAGGAGTATATACCCAAGACCGATTTCCCATCATGGTATAGGCTCTATGTGTTCATAGTGATTCCGTTTAGACACACTAATCCTCTAGAAATATTCGTGGGCAATATGACTAGTATCATTATAGATTATCTCAAGAAATTTTTGGTAGTATTTATTGATTAAATAATAATATATTCCAAAATCATGGAGTACAATTAAGATCATATGACAATGGAGACAAAGACCATGTGAAAGGAGAATTGTTGTACAATGTATTTCTACTTGATTTCTTGTTGTAGGATGTCTCATTTTTCGGGCATATCTTCCCATGTAATGCGAAATATATGGATCCTTCAATGTAAAAAAGCAATTGAATGATGTTTGAGGTCAACGTCACTAAATTATATCCATAGATTCTTTGGGTTATCTAGATATTACCACCAATTTTTTGAAATTGATCACCATAGAAAAACCCTCTTACCTTGATAACATAAATGGAAGTCATGTTTTTTGGGAATGATGAATTTGAAGAAAGATTCATGATGGAGATAGGGAGGTTTTTCACTTCTCCTGTTCTCACAAAACGTAGAATTCAGTTACATTTCGTAATTTTTAATGATGATTTGAAATACAAATCAGATGTGATTTGATGAAAAATAAAAAACGTAATTTCTTATGACTCATGGGAGATTAAGAGTCATGGTAAAATATGCCCCACTCATGATAAGGAGTTGGTATTAGTGATCAACGCTTTATAAATATGGTGGAATTATATCTTTGGGGATTATATTGAAACATATACAGATCACAACAGTCCTCAATATATATTCAAATAGAAATAGATGAATATAATCCACATAAATAGTTAGATCTCAATACAGAATGCACCAGCTTAATCAACTACTATCATAGGAAATTGAACATTGTGGATGACTCTCCATGTAGAAGTGATCCAACAAAATCAATAATCAATAAGAATTGGGAATGATCTTATTTTGATATATTTTAAGAGGATGGACATGAGAATCATAAAGTAATAACATTATAAATCAATTCACAAATTATTTCTCCACCATCTCTTATTGACAGTTTAAATGATGATTAAAAAGATGTTGTGTGAATCTTGAAGAAATTGTAAACTATATAAAAAATAATTAGAGATCAATCTTAATCTAGAAGGAATTTTGATTTTATTTCAATGACTATATGTTCCATAACATCCTATCTTTAATATGTATCTTCTGGATAATGCACATAATTCGATGTTCACTATTCACAGAGAAAAAACAATGATTTATTAAAATATCCAAGAGAACTACTGGTGGGATTACATGATGAAGGAGATCACTGATTAAAAATAAAATTTCATGTCATGTTAGGAATTGAAGGATGCAAAGTACAAGTCTCAAGGGATGATTAATCCATTACTTATACCAACATGTAAATGGGAAAACATCACTATAGACTTTGTCACCAGACTAACAATGACATACAAGGGAAAAATTACCTCTTGGATGTTGTGGATCGTCTTACAAAAATTTCATACATCATTTCAATATGATAGGATTTATTACTGGATGAACATTCATGGATTTACATTAATGAATTGTATTTTCTTTAGGATGTACCACTCTCTATTGTGTTCAATTGATATCCAAGATTCACTTCTATGTTTGGGAAATGTATCCACTATAATATAAACATTTATATTAACATTAAAAATAAGTTTCTACCTCCCAATGATGTCCAATCACACTAAACTATCCGTACACATGGGTAAATCGTGAGATAATTCATAATTGACTTCAAAGAATGATGGGACCAATATCTCCCTCGGGTTGAGTTCTCCTAGAAGAACTGCTTCCACACACACAACCATATGCCCCCTATAAAGCCTTTAATGTGAAGAGATGTATAAAAAAATAATATTGGGATGATGTTTGGGAACAAAAACATTTGGGTCCAAAAATGGTTGAGGAAATTGTGGAGAATATTAAGACCATTCTGCAACACATCAAGGACCCATGGAGTCAAAAAAAGAACTATGCTGACAATCATTGATGTTCCATAGTGTTTTTTGTTCTAGATATGGTATTCCTCAACCTATCTCTATGGAATAAGGTTATTATATTTGGGAAGAAAGTAAACCTTAGTCCAAGGAACATTGGCCCTTCTAAGATCATTGATCTCATTAGAGTAGTGGCCTATCGACTATCACTCCCACAAAACATATCCAATGTACATCATGTATTCTATCTATCACTATTGAGAAAGTACATACGATACCCCTCACATGTACTAAATTGAGAGGTGGTACCATTAGAGAATGACCTTTCATATGATGAAAAGATGGTGAAGATCTTATATCGTGGAGAAAAAGTTCTACAAAATAAGATTGTGCCTGTCATCAATGTATTGGGGGGAAACCAAAATTTTGAAGACGAAATGCGAGAACTAGAGGAGGTGATAAAATACCATTACACTCATCTATTTTATGTGTGTTGAAATGAAATCTTTAGAGAGAAACTTGTAAAGAGTGAATGATTGTCACAAATCGAAATGTTTTGAATGAATTCGTTTATTTGAATTAATTAAATGTCATATGGATATATGAAAAAACAAAAATATTTGGTTTTTTTATATCCAATTTGATATATATGACCCTATATATCTTTACCATTAACAATATTGTCATTGAACAATGTAAAAATGAATATTATAAATATGGGGTATTAACAAATCCATTTGGAAAAAAAAGGAAGTGATTCCTTAACCATTCTGATCAAACCCAATGATGTCAATTTACCAGAGCCTATGAGGGGGATATCATTTCTATGATTTTCACTATACCACGACCAAGATGATACCAAAAGACATATGCATTAGGGAAACCTTTTATGGGAGAAGATCAAACTCATCGAGATCACAACCCAAACCATGTTCAATGATCATCCTCAAGAAATCCACACCGCCGCAAAACTTTCATTTAGGGTGTATGCTTACGTAATAATTGGTTATTTATAAATACTATAGATATTGTGATATTAAAATTATTTTTTATTGAATAATGAATATATTTTCACCCTATTATTGTTAATTTTTTAATTATTTTAAATAATTAATATTATTTTTGGATAATATTAAAATGAAATTAAGTAATATATTTGGTTGAATTAATACATTGATGAAATAAATAATATTTCAATAAAATATTATGTAATAAATGTTATTAAATATAAATTATCATATAATTTTAATTAATTCAAAATTATTTTTTATTAAGGTTGGAAAAATCTTATTAAAAAAACCATTCATTCATAAATAAATGTTATTTTTATTTTAAATGTGAAAATTCAAATAATTATAAAATTATTTATATAAAATTATAATTTTTTGGGTATTAGGATGTTTGAATTATCCAACAGTCAATCTTTCATAATTTTCTATGATAGTCTAATTTATTGGTAATTATTAAAAATCATAAAAATGTACACTATGTTTTATGACATCAGAATTGATCAATAGTGATGTATTAAATAATATAAAATGTATCCTGGACCAAATATACGTTTTAAATTTATGTAATTATTTTAAGTTTATTTTATTTATATGATAATGACATAGAGAGTCCTCTAGTACTTATAATATATTGTATATTTGAAAATCACTTATTTGAAAGTGTGAGTCACCTCCACATAAGAAAGATATATCATTGATTGTATTCAACCCATGGAAATATAAAATAATTTGGACCACTCCCCTTAGTTAGAATCCTTGGGGAAAATCGTGTGATGGTTTGTGGTTGTGAATATAATATTATGTAGAGTCCACAAATTAAATAATAATGAAATTCTGCACCTTTCATAAATAAACCCAACAATTATCCCATTTCTCTTCACTAAATATATTTATAGAATGAAATAAGGTTAAAATATACTCCATATTGTCCTAATATAGCTCCCCCAAGCCCTCTATAACCCCCTCACAAGCCTTGGAGTCATAGTATCATGAAAGGGATTATCTATGTCTTTTTTTCAAGAATTTCATTTATGATATTTCATTTAAATTTCCATTTGATAAAAATGGGATAAATTAATATCAATACCCCTTACTGTCAATTGGATTTTTTAATTATGGGATCCCCTTTTACCCACACATATCCCTCTAATTAACCCTTATGTACACCGGTTATTATTTCAAAATTTCATAAGGTATTCTCTACCTTCCTCTTTTATCAATCACTCCTTTTATGTTATGTATTTTCGTTCCATTTTTCTCCTATGTTGGAATATGATCTTAAATATTCCACATTCATAAAATTTTATTTAAAAATGTTTAAATTCCCATTAATGCTCATTTAACCCTCATAATAACCTTTATGTGCACCCATTACCATGCAAATCATTTGTAAGTGTTATTTATTTTCTCCTCTTTCTTCAATATTCATAACTATGTTAGGACATTATTTTCAAATTAAATGTGTTCGGTAATGTATTTACATGACTCTATTTTATTTCTTTACAATTATAAATTATGAGATACCCATTTTCCTCTCATCAAACATTTTTTTAATTTCTATTTGATGATGTTATGCACCTGAAATTGAATTGTGCTTTTCTATTCCCAAATAATTGTGTAGTGAATACCATACCCAATTCATTATCAAGGGTATTCTCATTTATATGCATATAATTAAATTATTTTGCCCATAAATTTATGTATTAAACAATCCATGGTCATGAAATAAATTATCACATTGAATGATTATGTTATATACGATCCATGTGGAACACATAAACATGAATGTGAAATGATTACAAAGGATGTTCCCTAATAGTGCTTCATTACATTGGGTAATGTTTATTATCAATATACATCATATTGGGAATGTGGTGTCCCTGATTCCTTAATGGGAAATTTTCCACCATGGGGTCTTTTTAGGTTTATCCTTGATCTCTTTATTTTGGAGTTATTTAACTTAATTCCACATATCCCATGCTATGATTATCAAGATATATCATGCCTTATTATTAATGATCATTATTTGATCCATTGATATACCTATTAAATAACTTTTATTTCCTTACTAATTTTAATTCATTTCTATTCTATTAATGGGGTTCATACCTCACCCGTTTCATATTTATGTATTCTGATTATCCCAAGTGGTATTATGTATGAAGGAACGTTTTGGTCATGTTAAAGAAGTTTTCATTTATGGTTTTATTCTTTTAGGTTTTATGTTCTTATGTAATGTACCTAATTTTGAAAATAAACAATACTTTTCAATCTAATGAGTTGTACAAAGTTAATGTTTATGTAACAATCATTTTTAAATGAAAAATAAAGAGTAGGTTTGTTATAGTTTATGTGCCCAACCACATCACCGTTGTATGAAGCAGTCCCATTCAAAAAGAAGAAATATGGGATAATGTGACTATGCATTGATTATAGTGAGGTCAACAAGATCATTATAAATAATATGTATCCTATACAATGGATTAATGACTTGTTCAATCAGTTATGTGGATCACAATTCTTCTCCAGTGTGGATTTTCAATCTAGATATTATCATGTAAGGGCCATGATGTAAGATATTCTGAAGACTCCTTTTTGGTATAGTGTGTGGGAATTATGAGTGCATATTGATGTCATTATAACATAATAATTTTCTACAAATATTAATTTTTTTTTGAATTGAGTCATTATATATTACCATGAATAAATTTTGGTAGTATTTTTAGATGATAACATAAGATAACGGAAATAAATGGAGGAAGAAGATGAGTTTCTGAACATTCTACCAAAGACCTTAAAAAATGAGAAGCTTTATGCCAAGTACCACAATTAGGAATTCTGGTTGACTGAAGTCGTATTCATGGGGAATATTTTCATAAGAAATTGGATATAATTGGATCCTTTAATGACAATATAGATCAAATGGTGGACATGGAAACCATCTGTGATATATATCTTAGTTTCTTTTGGTTACATGAGTATTATCACCGATTTGTGAGATATTTATAATAATTTTAAAAACCTCACACAAAAATAACAAGTAATATAGTCGAAATTTCTTATACTAATGAATGGGAAGAAATCACGAAGGAGTTAAAATGGAGTATTATCCCTACCCATATCATCAACCTACCCCAAAGTGGAGAACATTTCATAGTATTATGTGATTCTTAAAAGAAGGGATTTGTATGTGCGTTAATGTAGAATAAAAAATTTATTACCTACACATTAAGGAAGATGAAAATTCAAGATATTGAAAATCCCAAGCATGAAAAAGTGTTGAAATATATGATTTATTCATAAAAAATATATCTACATTATTTCTATGAGTAAATGTGTTATATATATTATTATCAAAAGATCCTAAAATATATACTCTCATAAATAGAGTAATATGATCCAATAAATATGGTTAGAGCTAATAAAGTGATTAAAATAATCAGTTCACTACCATATTGGTATAGTTAATAAAATGGAAAATGAATTATGTAAAAGGATCCCTGATTTATATCATTGACGAGAATTAAAAAGGATCCAATAATCTTATAATTCTAGAGAATAGACATGGGGATCATAAAATAAAGAACGACATCAATTTTTTCACATATTTTTTCTCATCATCATATATATCAATGTTTAAAGGACTCTAAATATATGGAAAGGTTATTTTGATGAATGATGAAACTACAAGGAATGTAAAATCCTCATTGGTAAATTGTAATGAAGAAGGAATTATGATACTTGAGTTTGGACTATGTCCTCTATAAAATCCTATGTTAAAGAAGAAATAATTTGACAATGCACATAGTTACACATTTTCCAATAAACTAGAAATCACAATGATGCATCAAGTGATTTTAGATATCTATTTCTGGGAAAATATGAATTAGGAGATCATCTAGCATGAATATAAATTAGGGAAGTGGTGAGGCCACATGGAGTACCACTATTGATTGTGTCCGATCGAGATCCCAGATTCACTTATATGTTTTGGAAAAGGATCCACAATTTTATAAACAATGAGTTAACCTTTAGTATGAATTATCAACCTCAATATATTTTAAAATATACATATACTATCCATACATTGAGTATTTGATATGTGAATTCTCAATTGACATCAAAGGAAGATGGGACCACCATTTTCCTTTGGCAGATTCCTCAAACAACAACACCTTCCACTAGAGAAACAAGTTGTATCCCTATGAATTTATTTATGGTGAATAGGTGAAGAACACATACATGTTGTGATGATTTTGGAGAAACAAAACATATAGTTCCTCAAATGGTTGATGAATTGGTAGATATGGTTAAGACTATTCAGTAGCACAAGAAGAATGATTAGAGTCAGCAAAAGAGCTTCGAGGAAAATTTTCGGCGAGACCTAGAGTTTGTTTTTAGATAAAAGGTATTCCTATATATATCTCAAAGGTATAAAATTATGAGATTTGGATGAATGGAATTCTTATTCCATGTTTATTCATCCTTTTTTTTTGAAATCTATGATCGAATTAGAGAGGTTCTTTATTGACTGGACCTCCCAACGAATTTATCTTAATAAAATTATGTATTAAATGTATTCCTATTAGAGATGTACATCGTAGACCCCACACATGTACTGAATCATAGGTTTGTTACATTGGATAATTGTCAATCCAGTCATGGGAATCCATTAAATATATTACATCATATACAAAAATTTATACAAAATTGGATGATTCCCCTAGAAAAATATTTGTTGAGAAGTCAAAAGTGTTAAAAATAGATGTGGGAATCAATGAAAGTGATGATGAATATTTACCCTAATATATGTTATTGTGGAAAATAAAAATATGATGGTGAAATATACTACGAGGGGGGAAGACAATAATGAATCGATAATTTATAAATCAAATTCCACAAGAATATTTATTAAAAGTATAATTATATAATTCAGTTATAGAAAACACATGAACATCATTTGTCTTATTATTTGGATTTTATTTAAATCACCATTATATATCATTACAGTTGATTATATAGGCATCAAAAAGTGAACACACGATTATAATAAATCTATATTGCTAAAAAGATCATTTTTGATAGACAAAGGTAGTGATTTCCTCAACTAGTAGGATTGTACCCTAGGAATCTCATTAATCCTAGAATCTGAGAATGTTATAATTTCATGGATTTTTAGTTGAAAAACCCCATTCTTTGATCCAATAACATATGATTGATAAAAACTATTTACAAGAGATGTTTAATCTCATTGAGATCATGGACCAAAACATGTTCTCTGACTGACCCCTTGAATGTCCAACCATCAAGCACCATACACTAAGAGAATTTGTGAATGTATTATATGTTTATATACCAAGAACATACAAATATGATTATTTATATTATTTTAACTTGAATAATGAATATATTTCCATCCTATTATTGTTACATTGTAAAAAAATTTATTTTCATTCTGTAAAACAGAAGATGTTTTCTGGTTAATATTTAAATTATATTTATTATTATATGAGTTAATATTATTTTTAAATAATTAATATTTTAATAAAATTATATTATAAATAAATTTTACTAAATATAAAATAACAAATAATATTTATGAATTCAAATATATTTTTTAATATATATGTTTTCAAAAAATGAAAATGTCAAAAACCCTTTATTTAAAATATATTTTGTTTTTTTAGATTGAAAATTTGCCTGTTTATAAAATTATTTTGATAAAATTAATATTGTTTTCATGAATCTAGATGTCTAAATTTTCTAATGGTGAGTTTTTAATAATTATCAAAAATAGTCATATTTTAAAGTTAAATTTAAATACAATATAAATATAATTTGTGTTTTATGGAATCAATGTGACCCAAAATTGTTTTTATAAGAAATATAAATGGGATCCATGACCAAATATATGATTTCACATTAGTTTAATCATATTTTATGTTTACTTGTTTTTTTAATTCCCATATGAATCCTCAAAGACCTATACTATATTTATGAACTTAAAATTTTAGCTTTAATTGTGGGATTAACTATCACATAATAAAATGTAATATTTTAACATTGTAGACCATATTCCTTCTAAAATAATAACTCATTCCACCTTGGTAGAAACCAAGGATGAAAACCATGTTATGATTTTTTTCTTATTTTGTTATATATTATTCATAAAATAATAATTAAATCTCTATATTTTCATATATAAACCCCAAAATAACTCATTCTAGTTCACTAAAACTTCTTGTAGAACACCCATACATGTAACGTAATTCTATATAATTCATTCAAGGTTCCCCCAAGGATTCATGAATCCCATTCCATGCCTTTGGAGACACACACTCATATAATGGAACCTCAGCTTCCTCTTATCCATTCAATTCAAGATCATTCTTTAAAATTTGACTTCATAATTTCAATTTGATATATTTACATTCATTTAGAATCATAAAAATACTTTTTAATTGATTTTATTTGAATTATTTTTCATTTATCACCTATTATTTTTACCCTTTCCTAAGTTGTTACAATTCCGGGATTCTATAAGGGATCTTCCACTATCCAATTTTTTTAAGGACTACTTTTATATTATGTATTTTACTTTAAATTTTAATTTATTTGTATATGATCTCAAATATCCTCATTTCATCAAATTTTAATTATAAATTATGACAGAACCTTTCACTCTCATATTCCAAATCAATGAACCCTTATGTACACCTGTCACCATGCAATAATATTGTTTGGGTTTGTTCCTTTCTAATCATTATTATTGTTTCTTCATATATATATGACTTATATATCCAATTAATCATGTGGTGAAATATATATAAATTTTCTTATTTCTTTCAATATCATTTTTATATGATGAGAGGCCATTATGTATCTCATAAACCAGTTTTATGAATTTTTATATGACATCATTATGATACCAAAATGTCACAAAAAATTTTCATTCCAAATCTATATTATAGTGAATACCATACAAATTTATTATCAAATATATTCACATTTTATGTAAATATACATTTTATTTGGTATTACATGTATTTTTTCCACATTCCTTCATCGTGGAATAATTTAAAATGTGGAATGAATCCATGTCATATCAACTTTGTGGCACATGTAAGCATGAGAATGAAATGATTATGATAAGTGAACCCAAATATAAGTCTAATGAATTTGGTAGTGTTTAGTATCATGATATATCATGTTGAAAAAATGGTTTACGTAGTTCCAATATGGGAATTTTTTCACCAAGAATATTTGGTAGTTTAGCCTTGACATATTTTTACGAAACAATGATTTATGTAGATTCCAAATTTCCTATAATTACATTATTATTACCATGATATATCATGTATAATTGTTAGTTTTTCTGATATTACTTTTTTTATGTCCAATTAATATTTCTATTGTATAACATGTATCATCTTCTTCATGTTATGCCTTATTTATTCCATTACTGATCATTTCAACTAACCCCTTTATTATTTTTATCTCTAGGTTATGCAATGCATGTTTTATGTTCATTATAATTGTATGATCATTTCGATGATGTTTTCAATAATTTTTTATCTCACATTATATAAGTTGTTATGTTATGTATCTAATTATTAAATAAAATAGAATTCTCTATCTTTTTGGTTACATAAAGGGAAATACTATGTAATAAATCATATATTAAAATTTAATAAATAGAAGGGTTTTAATATTCCATTGTGAAATGTTGATTAAAAGGAAAGAGTCATTTTTTATAGTTTATGGAATTTGACGCCTAACGAGATACACTTCCCAACACATAACCTTTATCTAGTAGTAGATGTACATAACATACTGTGATAGAGACACAATTTGATTGGTGAGTGATTTGTAGTGTATACGGATCTCAAGATCCTAAAATATATATTTAGAAAACATATATTGATATATAGATATAAAATATTGGTTGAATCACATCATTCTTTAAATTTTGAGACCCCCATATTCTTGAAAGGTTTAATGATGTAGCTGATTTTATGAGTCAAAAAACATGGGAACAATCCCTATGGGAAGATAGTGATGAATATAAATTAATGGACCTATTCTCAAAGAAACATATGGAGTTACATGATAGACATGTGTAGTCTTATCTCTCTACCATGATTTTTACCTATTCACACATTGATATGGTAATGATATTGATATTTTTAGATCTTGACGGAATCATTCTCTGAGATAGTTTTTCAAGAGAGGAATAACCTCCAAATAAGTATTTTATTAAGATGATATCATATATATACTTTTATGTTTTTGGTTTCCTACATATATGAGCAGGAAAATGCTGAATTAGTCCCATGTTCCATAGTATGAATTTTATAAAGGAACATATAATATGTATTACGATATAGAACACCAGTATTGGTGGAAGGGGATGAAACATCAGATAGTGGACAGAAATACTATTCGTTTTACCTGTCAGTGGGTGAATGTGGACCATTACTGACTTATAGGTTGGTCATAACTACATCTTGTCTCAGAATTGATATTTTTAGATGTTTCTATGAATGTTTTACTCATCTTAGCAAGGTCTCTTTGAGGTACTGGTTCATTTTATGATTCCATTAAAAGACTAGAGTAATTATCCCAGTTCATTCCTATTAAGGAGAAATTATCTGTTAATGAGTTGGGAAGATTATATTATGTTATATCATCCAACTACAGTGGGTTCCTCATACAATTTTTTGAGATAGATAAAAACAAATCATGTAACTGTTCTATTGGGGGGTTTAGATGTATCGGGGTACAAAGGTGATTCAGAGAACAAATTTCCACACATTGACCAGTGGCCTATTAGAAGAGATGATACAACTATAAGAGTACATTATCCAACCATTCATCCATAATTTTTGTGTTTATTAAGAGAATCATATCCATCTAGTTGAGTTTAATTACTATAAAAAAATTATATGACAATTATGATAGATCATTTTGACCCCCTATATTGTATGATTTCATAATCACCACTATGTAAGATTATTGTTGGAGAGGTAGTCCTACATAGTATTAATCTCAGGTAGGAGGATTTCGAGTAGGATTTGTTGATCATGAATAATATTTATACCATTCATTCTTGATATAAATCATATGTAGATCGCTATCAATGAACTTTGGGGAACACGGTTGGGGATCATGTTTTTATATGTCTATCACCCAGGATGGGGTACAGATGGATATAGAGGCAAGGGATGTTTTCATCTTCCATCGTCGGGCTGTTTGAGATTTTTTTTCTGTGAGTCAGGCCAGTAGCCTATCAACTACTATTACATAATAGGTCAAATTCTCTACATGAAATATTCCACATTTAACTGAATCCCTTTTATCATTTCGACATATCTCATTCTGTTGATACTATGGTAGTTGATCTGGATAATTATGATTGTTTTGATGAGTATCATATACACATAATTGACTAGATAATGATGTATCTCTCAGGATGATGTGTTCTATTAGTACAGTTTTTATGGTAGAATGATCATGGTAACCATGAGATTTGTGAGTGGGAGGATGATTAATAGGTCTTGTATCTATTATTGTAATCATATAGTGTTTAACAACCCTTGGAAGGTGAACTCAGGGATGAGTGCCTTTGTGGTGGAAAAATTTATGAACATGTATATTATATCATTTATAGATCCATTAAATTTTGGAGTAATTATTTTCTTTGGACCTAATATGGAGGCCTAATGATTTTATAATGTACTTTGGATAGTTCGGGTCATGTTTAAAGTTCAAAACCCCCAATGGTGGATAAAAATACTAATCAATATCGTTAATAGAAATTGTGTGACCCAACTCACACTGTCATTCCTAAACATAAGGGTTGGATAGTGGGGTAAAGTAAGATTCATTGTTTCCAAATAATTTCACCGGGTGATGCATGACCATGCCAAAACATTGTAGTTTTTTAATGGAGAATGTGATAGGTGAAATTTGTTTTTTAGACCATTCAGTCTAACAATGTGGTTCCCCTCATGAGGTAGTGAGAATTTCATTATTGGAATGTATTTTTTCCATCCTAGAATCCAAATAATGTTTCCATATATTTCATCGGTGAAATGAAAAAATTCCTTCTTTATATGTTAATACTAACAAACATTCATTTATCTTATTTCCAATGTAAGGGGTTCTCTATTCTTCCCATTTGAGCTCCAAAACGACCTGCTTATACTTTTTTATCTGGGTTCTTTTCCTGCTGTCTAATCAACACTCAATTGGTCTTGTTGGATTCCATAATTTAAAGTCTTAAATCGATCTACTTGGTTCACCGTTATTAAATCCCTTCATTTTGATTTTTAAAACAAGGCACATGTATACTATTTTCAAAATAATGATCCAGTATTTTGTTCTGTTCTGATACTGGAAAAACTATCGTCTGACACAATACTAGGAGAGTCCTAAATGATTATGGTAGGAAGTTATGTCTAATCCCTCATTTGTTTCCATTTCATAAATTTTTGTACATTTTGAATTATGATTTTATTGTCTATGGACTAATAAATTTATGTTCCATTATTATAGTTGTTATTATCGTATTCTATGATCCATGATAAATATTTTACCCATCATTGGAGGTTATTAACAGAACATTTAGTTCCCCAAGTAGGGTGTTTTCATAAATAATCATTTAGTATCTTGTTATGTCTATCTGCGCAACGGTTCCATTGTGTTTAAAATTTAACATTATTATAGTAGTGGTTTAATTAAATAAATATGTTTTTAATTCCTATTTCATGAGATGATATCACATTACCATTCTGTGGTTTGTTATTTCAATCAATTAATGATAATTTAAATTCTAAATGGAATGTAATCAACATATATCACTTTTACTATATAAATGTAAAAGAAAGAATTTTTTTCACATTTTTATCACTCCATTACATCCATATGCAAGGTACCGGAGTGATCCAAATTGGATATTACGAAACATAATTACTAGATTATTTCATTCCCAATTATTCCTTATCACACTGATTAAATGAAACAGTATGAACCAATTGAAATGATAAATGGAATAACTGTTACATGTTCTTAACTGATAAATAAACCATGTGTAATTTTCCAAATGAATATGGAACATGAAATAGTTTTAGAAGTACTCAGACTAGATTCGTTATTGGATTCCCAATGGAATTCCTTGTGCTCACATGGATTCTATTCTAAATAAATTATGATAGTTTCAAAGGATGGTACACACCGTGGAACATGATCTTTGTCTACTAGTGTATTCTTTGTTTGACATTGTAGGATCAATCCATTATTATTATCATATGATTTCATATATACACTCCTAGTATCCATCATGTTTTATACATACTTGAGGTTCCATGGGTACACCCATTGTATTTTTTCATTTATTATCGTGTTTTACATTGGTAGATTTCATTGTATTAATCTGAAAAACCTCTTATTAAGGATATTACTATTAGTATGCAGGATTCACCGCTGATGATAAGGATACCTTGGTTATTATCATGGATCCTATTAATTATTATCATCATTACAATGTAATTTGTTATGCCATAGCTCATTTATTATTATTATTATTACTATTATTATCATAACATTTCGTCGGTGCTAGTTATACCGCATCTAACTTACTATATGAACAAGAACTGAATTAAAAAACGATTTATTAATTTGTTTAGATACCATCTATATAAAAACCCATGTATTTATTACAAAATTTAACATGATATATTAATTATAATTGAACTTAATTCAACTATGAGTGTTGGGAGGTCTTGTGACTTTGTAAATTTGGAACATTACATAACAACATAGAACATAAAATAAAAATTATTTATTGAAAACGTTTTTTACATGACCACAAAATTCCTTCGTACAAAGCATTTCATGGGATAACTTGAGGACATGAATAAGAAAATGGTGAGATATATAGCCCAGTAAGGGTGTACAAAAGAAATAACAAAAACAAGACAATATGTGTTAATAAGTATTAATATCAATAGATCATAATAGAAAATGAACACAGAGGCATGATATAAGAATATTATCATAAAATGGAAATGTGGAAACCACATTTAACATGATATTAGCATAACCCAGGCTCATTGCACATGGATCATGAGTAAACCATTATAGAAATTGAATTATCATGAGTAAACCATCATTTCATATGATGTATCATGATACTAATCATTACCCAATGAATTGGAGTGCTACCGGGGAACACCCCTCTTAATCATTTCATTTCGTTCATAATTATTCTACATAGAACATTCAACATGGATTCATTAAAAATCATAATTTATTGGGAAAATAAGGGATTTGGAATAAATATATTTTTGTACAAAATCAGCATGAAAATGTGAATAATGATGAATACCCTTGATAGATTAATGGGTAAGGTATTTACTTACATGAAGATTTTGTCATGGAATTTGTTTCATAACTTTGGAAGCATAACGATGTCAAATAGAAATCGTAAAATGCGTTGATGAGAGAGAAAGGGGGTCCCTCATAGTTTATACATGAAATGGAATCTAATGGGTTAATTGAAAATTTTATCCCAATATATGTGATGGAATATAGTTGCATAATATAAAAAAATTGTGAATTTAAATGAGAAGTGAGAAATTTATTATGGAATTTTATCATTGTAACTGGTGTACATCGGAGGGATTAATTTGAGAGAAAGTTGTATATCAACATTAAAACATAAGGAGGAATAATGGGGGAGGTGTAAAATCATTCCCCAATATTTTTAATTGAAACACATATAGTATAATTACATAAGGAAATTTGGTAAAAAATGAGAAAGGAAGAAATTCCTTATATGGAAGTAGGATCTCAAAATCTAGGGAAAGGCTTGATAGAGGTTTCTAGGGAGCCTGGGGAGCCTTCGGAGGATTATAAAAAGAGGAAGGTAGGGGTTTTTTGAGATAAAAATGTTTTTAGTGAAGAGGAATGGAGGGTTGAGTGGGTTTATATAGGAAAGGAGTGGAATTCATTATTATTTAGGATTTGGACACAAAACATTAAACTAATAAATTCCACAAACCAACCAATGGGTTTTTCACAAGGTTTTTTTCCAAAAAGTATTGTATAACATAATTTTATAATGGAAATGGATGAACATGATAAAATATTAGGCTTTCTTATGTAGATGTGAGTCAAAATCTCAAGGAAAACATTTTAAAAAGTAAAAATATTTTATAAGTCTTCGAGGGTCATCTAAAGCACCATAAAATTAACCAAAAAATCATAATCAAATTATTTTTTAGATAAAACATATATTGGTAGAACATACTATTTATTTTTTTTATTACTTCATGGTTAGGTCATTATGATATCATATGATACATTATATATTTAAAATGTAATTAAGTTTTACCCAAAAATTTATCTATTTCCAAAGAATATGAAAAATGTAATGATATTTAATTTCATCATACTGAATGCAAGAATGATAATAATTTTCTATATAATTTTCTAAATTTTTTATTTTTAATTTTTAAAATAAATACCAATATATATTGAAAATTCAAGTGTTTTGACAAAAATAGTTTTAAATCCATAATAAAAACATTTTTTGTATTCTTAAAAAAATTTAAGATCATTTAAAAAGTAATTTAGTAATAATATTTTATTCAAATTTTATTAATTCTAAAATCCATAAATTCATCAAATTAGATTTCTAAATTTAATATTAACTAAAAATATTATTTGTGAGTTAAAAACAAATTACAATGTTACAATAATAAAATTAATATATATTAATTATTATATAAATAAATAATGCAGATAGTCATGGTGATATGATTTTGTTACTTAACCCCTAAAAACACTCGTATAAGACATAATGGTAATGTGTGAGATGGTGAAAGACTCTAGGGGAAGCTCAGATATCATTTTGTGGGTGGTAATCTATAGTAACTTCCAAATGTCTTGTAGTATGTTCCATTCAAGCATAAAATTTTGATTCCTAGCTTTGGCCCGGTCAAGAGTGAAGCCCAATAATGCTCCCCCATTTTTGAGCTCTGAAAAATGGGCTTCATATGGAGAAATTCTATTGTATGAGGTCGTCACTTACATTATCCGAGTAAATTGGATTTGTTAAGGCCGTATATTTATACTAATCATTTTATCACAGTTTAATTTCCATATTAGAAATGGTATCAATTCATAACTTTATATTAAAATCCATAAACAAAAAACCAAGGAAGTTAATTTTTTTATATAACCATTTTTCATAATAATATATTTAATATGATAAAGTGAACTTTTCATTATTAAAAGTTTGGTTTGTTACAATATTTCTCCCTTAGGAAATTTTTTCTTCGAAATTACCTTTTATGATACTAAAAATGATGATCATAACTATGCTTCATCAATTCCTCTTATTCCCACATTGCTTCTTTAAAAATGGGGTTTTTCCATAACACCATGACGAGGGGAATTACCTTATTTTTTTGCACATTTTTGCAATCATCTAATATATTCACTAGCTTCTCTTTATTGGAGAATTAATTCTCCAATGGTACCACCTAAGTATTGAGTACATGAGAAGGGGAAAGTATGTACTTCCTCAAGAGTGATACATGGAATAAATCATGTAACTTTTATAGGTTCATTTCGAGTTCTAGTCCATAGGTCACTACTCCAATGAGATCAAGGATCTCAAAAGGGATGATGTACCTTGGAATAAGATTTCCATTCATCCCAAATATCATAACTCTAATCCAATGTGATGTGTATAGGAATACCATTTATCTATCAACAAACTCTATGTCTCATCGATGGTTATCATCATAGCTCTTTTGTTCACTCTGAGTAGATTTAATGTGTTTCTGGATGGTCATAACCATTTACACCATTTCTGTGACCAATTCCAGACATAGGAGTTTTCACTCCCCATCATCATCCTAACATGTCATTGTTATACACCTATTCATATAAAGGTCATCATAAGGATCCATTTGGATGCTTGAGTGGAAAATATTATTGCAAGGGAACTCAACAATAGGAATATGTTTATCCCCTTATCCTTTGATGTCCATTGAGAATTATCTCAATATGTTCTCAATTGTTTAGATAGTCTGCCCAGATTGGACCTTAGTTTGAGGTTGATAAGTCATATATAATTTCAGAACATTAATCAGAGTGTGTTGGAGGCACATCCAAAACCATGAGGTGAATAATGTATCTCAATAAGATACAATCGATTGTGGTACTCTCTGTAGCCTCACCACATTTGTGATGTATAATTATGCCAGTTGATCCAAGGAAAAGTCCTCTACAATCGCAATGAAGTATTCAATCATTTTTTGTCTTTCCATAAAATCCCTTATATAATTTTTTCCTTTGGATATCATTATATTTCTGGAGACAATGTCCTTGGTGTTTTTCTAGCAATTCCATATTAGTTTGGGTAATGGTTGCATTATCCTCTAAGACTACATCATATCAAAATTCACTTTCTCACATACCATGAACATTGATGTATAATCAGCAATCTCCTTATTCATGTTATCCCACAAATAATGTTATAGGAGATCTTGAAGCATTGTTTTGTATCCTTGGTAAATGAAAAAATTTGAACTTTGTGCATCCTCCGAAATTTCATTCCATAGCTCTAGATTTTATGGGAAACATAGTCTTGACCCTAATCTCACTAATCATTCTTCATAAACATTGAACTCATAGGATTTACCATTTTTGAGGGTTTCTAGTTTCTTCTAATTCTCACATAATCTTTATGAGAATCCATTATCCTTTCCAAAATAAAATATTGATAAAATAAATTGTTAAAGGGTTGATGATGTTCCTGTTTTTCTGATTCAAATGTCCATATTAATAAAATCTAAGAAGATTGTTTCCTGTTTATTTCTCATCAGTGATTGAATTGTTCGGTCGTTTATACTAAGATCATACTTTACCTTTTTCACATTCCCATGGTGGTAATGGATTTAGCAGTCATAGTATTTGATCACCTCTAACCATATTGGTTGGCACATATTCAGCTCTTTCTGTGGGAATTTATACTTGAGGCTTTTGTGATCCTTATATATTTCATAGAGGCTTAGATTGATGTGATACACCGAAATTATTTTATGAAGTGTACATACAACACATTTTTCATATCATGACATTACTTTTTAATTTTTTTCTTATTTAAGTTTTTTAACGGTCACTACATCATGAGGTTATGATCAAAATAAGAATTGTTGTAAGGGACACCTCAAATGATTTAAAATTTAATTATTAAATCTTTTTCTCCACATTAATATTTGAGATATTACTTTATATATTTACATGGATAAATATATAATCATGTTAATAATATATCTAATTTTAATTTCATTAAACAATTTTTAAAAAGGAATCTTTTTAAATGTTCTATATATAATGTTTTTTCAAATGAAAAATGTAATGTTCTATTCTTAACGTATTAGGAGATAATTTATTTTCACCTATTTTAGTTATTATTTTATTTCTTTTACATACTTATGAAGATTTAATTTTTCCTTAAATGAAGAAAATATTTTGGGTATATTATAACTAAATTAATTTTTAAATAAAATGGTGTTTCGTTATTACAATTGACTTTTTAAAGAAAACTTGTATTTTATAACAAAAGTATTTTTTAATGGGTTTAATAAGAGTTTTTCCTCATAAATATTTAACTGGTCTCATTTATATAATTATTATCTATGATAAGAAAATTTTTTGAATCTTTTACTTCATTGAGTTTTATATATTAGGATACCATCATCCATACTATAGTAAATAGTTAGTGGTTAGTCTTACATTGGAAGTATTGATATACCATATTAATTGTTGTTGAGTATGGTAAAATTAATTAATTATATTATATTATTAATTCATGTGAGGAATGAATTGAAATTAGTATGTTTTGGTAGGGTCCATAAATATCCCATCTAGACATCATTAGTCTCTTAAGATTAATTAATTGGAGAAATCCCCTTCATGTTTGTTTCCGAGTTGTTTTAAATTTTTTGAAGGATAGATATTAAAAACTATTATAATGTTTTCTACCCATATATGTAACATATCAATAGGATATTTCTTCAAAGTGTCAATCATGAGAATAAATTTTTATAGTTAAAACATAATTAATTATTCATTCTTTCATTATTTTTATTCCCTGTGACTATTAAAGAATTTAGAATATGTTTGGTCATGTTTTATGCTCATGAGATTTTTTATATGAAATTAGTCAGTCATAATTTAATAATGGCATATTTTTTGTTCATTTTTAATTTATATTATCATACATTATTCCTTATCCTTGATGATTATTTGATCTTACAACATTCTTAGGTTTTTTTTCCCCTATTTTTTTGAAATATCTGTTATGACTGATATACAGTCTTATTCAAAGTGAATAACTCTTCTCTCAAATGAATGTTTATTTTTTATTTTCTATTTCAATTATAATGTATGTCTCATGTATGTATCAGTTTTACAATAATTTTGAAGTATTTTCTATTTTGGGAAGGGATTCCTTGTATAATACGAACATTTAATAATATAACCATCGACTCTGGGGTATTGTGATTGAGGTCATTACATATAGGTTTCTATATTAGGTAATACAAAAGTAATTTAATGATATTGACCTAGAATAAAATAGTGAATAATTTTTTAGATCAACATTGTTCATTTATCACTGGAAAGTGAATTATTAGTGGATGTTTAAGGAGATAAAAATAATTTCATTGATAATTTAAAAGTACATTAGTTCAACATAAATGAATGTAATATGATTAAATTGCATTTCAATTTCCTTCTACCAGAGGCGATTAATTCCTTTACCATATTGACATAGAACATATGAAAATATAAATAAATTATTGATTTATATTTCATAGAAACAATATAATATTTATAATTTCTTCGATAGATTTCCACTATATTTCTTACTAATGGAAATGCATATTCATGATATTTAACATAATGAACTAAAATTAACATTTAAAAATTATAATATCCATTAAATAATTTAATTACTTTCTTCATGAATATAAAAAACATAAAAACAAAAATAATTACAAAAATTTATCAAATATAATCATTAATTTCTAAACATCATCTTAAACATGGTTGTTCAACATTAATATTCCTAAAATCATCTAACTAAAAAAATGAAATATTATTCAGGACACCATTTAGGAAAGTGGTATGTTCAAGTAATTAAAATAATAATGAAATCAGTATCTGAGACGTAATGATATTACCATATTGAAATTAATTAATTATATTTTAAGGATACATATGATGAAAAAAACAAACATTTATTGAAATAATTTTACCTCCTCCCGAACCACCTAATTTGTATTATACCTACATTTTCCAAGAATAGAATCGTGAGCGAAATAAAGCCTCTATGATTTGGTTATTGATATTTGGAATTTATTTTTTCCTGTATTTTGTTATCCAAATTTTTTTAATATATGAATATGTTAAGAGATGGAGTTTCCTTTTCTATATGAATTGAGAGGAAAAAATATAATTTTTCAAATGGAAAAAGTATAGTCAATTTTGTTACATTAACAATGGCTCAAAAGGGGCCATTCATTAACATATACGATATATGGTCTAAAAATATCCATGAAATTGGTTTTTGAAATATTTTAGTTCATTATAACGCCTATAATTTTACTTTAGTCTCACTGTAAGCCCATTTTTAACATAATCAATGTCAATACTTATTTATGTTTTAAATATTAACTATAGGAAAAAATAATATTTACCATATCAAATATTATAAATTATGATTATTTAACATATGGAATACATATTTCCATATTTAATTCACATTAATGTAAAATGATAATTTAAAAATAATCTCACAGATGTGATTAGAAATGGAGTTTTCAAAGATAAAATTTTAAAAAGATTACAATGTTTTTAAATAAAAATTCAACAAGAAATGACTAAAATGAACTATTTTTTAGTACATTTTTAAAATATATAAATATAAAATAAAATTTTGAAATAAACCATTAATTTAAAAATATTTGAAATAAAAGTTTAGTTTTCCATGTAAATCTAGTATTATCACTATTTTTCAAAAAATTAATCTTATTAAAAATTACATTTAAATTGACCAAAATATAATATTGAAATATATATTTTTAAAAATGTGCTTATTTTTTCTAAAACAACATCCAGTTTTTTTAGAATTATTTTTAAATTATTTTTTCAAATTTTTATTATACATCCTTTTAGAGAAATGTTGTTTTCTAAAAAACAATTAATTTTCATCAATTGAATCTTATTTTATTTCCAATAAAGAGATAACCATTGAATTTATTTTATACACTTTTAAATAATATATTTTTCATAATTTATATAGTACTATACATGCCCTTCATCTTAATATCTATGTTATAATGATCATGTTTAAAATTAATATTTTAATAATAATCAATTTTTTTAAACAAATTTCTCCATGCATCATAAGTTATTAAATATAATTAATTTCATAAAAAATTTATTGGAATTTCATGGAATGTTATATTCTCTTCTAGTATTGGGGTTGTCTGTCATTCATGTTGTTGAACATGATTTTCATATTTTAAAAATCATGGGGTGTTATATATTTCTTCTTTTTCTAAAATGTGTGTTCTGCAATTCATATATATTTTTATTCAATTTGTTTCACCAGGTATAGGATTTTATTCCGCCATATATCATATTTTATTTGAATAAATTTGGAATTTCATTAAAATTGTAATTGTAATGCCCTGACCCAAGTTACCTAGAGTCGATGCATTATTACGTAAAAATGGAATGATCACAAAAGATCAAATATCAAAAAACCTATTATTTTAGTAGCCTTGGAAACACTATATATATTCATAAATGTTACATTTCATCATTAAGTGAAAAACTACAAAAACATGGTTTCCATAGTCCACATTCATATCCCCTTCTGACTATCCCTGCAGGTCGTTCATAAAATACTTATTCACATCCTTGAAAAATTAAAACATTGAAAGGGGTGAACTCATATGCTTAGTAAGTATAACAATATAGGAGAAAATTTCATAAATAAACATAAACATTTAAGGAAATTTATAACTAAAAAATCCTTTTAAACTTGAACATCAGTATAATATAGAAAAGTAAAATGAAATAATTCCATTTATTTATTCACATGGATAATCTACTAGTTGAATAGTCACATGCAATATCAATAACCACTTTCATAATGATGGAATGCATAACGCCAGACTATCATAACCATGTATCCAAGGCCTCGTGCCAATACTACCAATAAGATTTTGTCAAGGCCTCGTTCCAAGACACTAGTTTGTCTCATGAGACCTACCGATGCATCGAGGAGCTATAGTGGGCTCCACCCATCACATACTAAGTCCAATTCATTCCTCATATGAATAGGTTTAAACATATCATAAACCATAACATAATCATATCACAAAAAACATGCATAAAGGAAAGGAAACATTTCCACATTTTAATCACAAGATATCAATACAACACATTGATATAATAAAAATACTGTAAAAACCATTTTCAATACCAAAATAAAATAAAATTAAAACATGGTATTTATTTTTTATTTAAAAAAGGTTATGGCTTGTAGAGGAAGCAGAAACTCAAATAATTGTCATGGCGGCAGAGAAGTCGTTGTCACCGCATACGTACGACAAAAAACATTCCCTTTTGTTGTTTAGTAAAACGCTTCATATAAAAAATATTCCTTTTGAATAAACTTAAAAGTCAAAGGGGATTATAAATCGTATAAAGGAAAGTTCTGTATAAAACAAAATATGCCCCAATGAAAAAAGATTGATACCAAGTCCCTTACCTTATGTCTGAATTCACTCGATCATTCTTTAACCTCCTGAATAATAAACAAGAGTTAATTTCTACTTGCATAAGAACCTTTTTAGAGTTAATTATTACTTTTATATCACTTATTACAATGTTATGAACATTATGTAATTATTTAAGTTAATAACTGTCTTTTTGACGATCTTTGGTACTTGAGTCAAAATTAAACTTCTTATAATTACAAGTTGTTCATGTGGTAAAATATCCATTATATACCGAATTATATTCAGGATGTAGATATCATATATATCATATATATCTAGTATATACATTCGTTTATAATATTACATAAAATTTAGAGGTAAGAAATGAAATGCACTGTTCATGGAGACGGTAAGTCGTACGTAAGCTTGAACGCTACTTTCATTTCTATTTCATATTTAATGGAATGAAATCATAATTATATAAAGTCATATTATAATTCCAGTATAATATCATATATAATACCATTTACTCTATCCTATATACGTCCATCATATGGCAGTAAAGATTCAAATCACTTGGAGGGGGCAGAAGTCCTCACTTCCTAAAATGAAATTATCATGTTTACCCACAATGGAAACCATAGAGGTATGCCATAAATGAAAAATACAGAAACATAAAGAAAACATAAATATAATTTATATCATATATAAATATAGTGGCAGATTAATGGCCACAATAAAAGGTGTTAAAATAATATTGAACAATCATCATTTTGTGAGGCAGTAATTCGCCACCCATAGAAACAGTATGTTCTTTAACCATTAGACGAAGGTGTGTGTAAGTGTAAATCAAATATTTCCCATAAAAACATCCTAGTATATTGGATATACTACTTTTGTTACAAAATAAAGGTAAATAAAAAGTGTTTAAGGGGTTGGAGAAGCAAAAAAAACAGAAGAACATAAAAGAAGACATTACCTTAAAATCGGGTAACTCTTTTTGATTTGAGCCAAATGATTCCTTGGGAAGACTTCTGCCCAATGTCAGGCTTCTAGGAGTAATATATGGATGTTTAGAGAGTATTTTGGAAGATGTTGGACGATCCAAATGTCTTTAAGGTGTGAAAAAGGTGGTAGAGGTGGGGGCCTTTTATTAGAGGAGAGGAGGGGAACTCATGGAAAGTCATTAAATGTTACATTATTATGAAGTTATTTTCGGATTTCAAAGGTCCCAAAATTATATATTTCGAGGATAAGGTGATAAGGGTTCTAAATCTACTCATCCATTAGATTTTTGACAAGTTTATGTCTTAGATTTTACATTATCTTTTCATTTTATTTAAATCATTAATTAATGAGGTAATCTCTGCCTCATCATGGTGTCATAAAAACTATAATTTATTTAATGCATAACAATTATAAAAAAATTACCATGATGTAGTAAATATTTTTATATTTCCAATAAATGTTTATAGTCGAAATGTTAACTTATATAACCCCATGTAATAATTGTTTTAGTAAAACAACACATGTTTTTCACAATTTTATTTTTACTTTATATAAAAATTTATTAATGTCATTTTCTTACCCAAGTGGATCCATGGGGTCCCCAAGTTGACCCATGGATTTTTATAGTCGGCCATGACTCATCCAATAAGGGTAGTACAGGTGTAAAGGTAATTTCATATTGTTAAAACATTATATTTACCTTAAATTGCACTAATTACCTTTAATCGTGATTAATAAAACATAAAAGTTACTATTAAAAAAATATTATTTCCATCCCATTGAACCACATTTTACTTTTTTTAAGGTGAAGCTTTGGTCAAAGACCCAAGCAAAAATTTATTGATAAAAAAAAGAGAGATTATAAGAAGCGAAAAGAAGGAATTTTTTTACAATCTCTATCCAAAAGATGAAATAAATCAGGGGGGATAGAGTCCATCCAAGTCATGCTTTGATGGACACCTTTGTTGGCTAGAGCATCAGCAACATCATTTGCTTGACGATAGGCATGAGTAGCTATAAACTCGATCCCACATAGTAAATTGAGACAGTTCAACCAGCGAGCAGTGAGCGACCTGGATAGATGAATGTTTCCAGTCCAGATGGCATTAATGATAGTGGTTGAATCACTTTCAATCCAAAGCTTTCTCCAACCTCTTTGAAGAGCAAAGTCAACAGCATGAATAACTCCGAGCATTTCCGCCTCCAGAGATGAAGAGTGGCCACAACCAACAAAGAAACAACCATGACATTGCCCAGTTGAGTCCCTGAAGATAGCACCACAACTGGAAGGACCAGGGTTGCCTTTGGAAGCGCCGTCAACATTCACTTTGATCCATCCTGGCATCGGAGATTGCCAAAAAACTTCAATTGAACCACATTTTACTTCCTAAATATAATAATTTATGTAGGATTTTTTAATTTCAAATCATAGAATCAGTAATGATTCATTTAAATGAAAAATTAGTTTTTTTTAAATACCACTTAGTGGTTTTACTATTCAAAAAAATTTATGTTTTTCAGAACAATACCAAAAATTCACCTTAAGAAACAATTGATATTCCAAATTCAAAAATGATGTCTATTTTACAAAATTCCAAACATATAAGTTTCATTGATTAATTTTATAATTAATTCCTGTTGTCAAATCAAATAGCATGTTTTTAAGAAACAATATCAATCAAAAGATTGACAATTGTTTATGTCGAATTTCAAAGTGAAATTAATTCTAATGACCACAATTGGATAATATGGTAAAATTATATTCTAATAATACTTCAAAACCACTCAATAGTATAATTTATCACTATAAATTATTTTTATAAATAATGTTGTTTTTAAGTATTTTTTAGTATTCATCGAAAATTGGATGTTTTTGAAAAAATACAAAAAATTCAACATAGGCTAATTCGATATTACGAATCCAAAAATGAATTCCATTTTGAAATATAAAATTTATATAATTTCAAAAAGTGGGTATTACTATTCATAATGGCAACTTTGATTGGTCGTAGTGTATTAGAATCTCGAACTTGCGTATAATGCAAGTTATTACATTATTGAAAGAGAATCGTACCATGGATGCTTGAGGTGTTACATTCTCACATCCTTCAAAAAATTTCATCCTCGCAATTTGAAAATGTTTTTTGAAAATAAAAGGTTGAAAATAGAAAATACCTTTGTGGAAAAATCCACATCGGAAATAAGGTTAAAAAAATTTAGCCTTAATAAAATGTAAGGGGAAATGAAAAAGTCACCACCAAATTATAATACCTATTCGGAGAACATTAGTTGAAATTAGAGACAAATAATTGGAGTGAAAACATAAATATTGGCAGGGAGTGGTTGAGGTCATCAATCATAAACAAGTGTAAAATTGAGGGCCTCAAATCCTTCAATATATGTTTATTTAAAATATCATAAGTTTAACAAAACATAAGGTATTATGATAACACATTTTTTTAATATCCCTTTCCTAAATTTTAGGAATTATTTTATTCATAGAATAAGAGATAGATAGATATATATATATGCTTGACAAGTAGATTTTCAACCTTCAACTAATTTCTACCACAAACTCATCTTTCACTCAAAAGATAATAGAATAAAAGAATATTATATTTATCATAATCGTACAAGGTTCAAAATATTAACACATACAATTTAGATTAGAAAAATTATTTATAATAGCTAGAGACTTCCTGTAGGCTAGTGGTAGGTAATAAATGTCTGTCGCACTATGGTTGTGGGTTCAATTCCTACAGCTTAATCCGATGTGATGGGTTATCCCCCAACCTTCAGGTTGTCCTTTTCCTAAAACTATAGTATTATAATATTCCAAAAATAATCTTCAGAAATGTTTTAACCTTAAACAATACTATCCAATGTTAAACTTATTCCATTCCAACCTTTAAATTTATCCAAAATACTTCTGTTCAGACTTCTCTAAAAGTTCTCTAAATTCCAAAATAAATTCATTAGATTCCCCAAACAATGTAAAGTTTCTCTTATTATCATATACTAAAAATATGATTACCTTCATCATATTAAAACCTTAATGAAAAAAACAAGTACTGTAGTACAATACTTATATATATCACATTATTCTTATAACCATAATATAATCTTTGAGTCCAAAGCACCAATACATTAATTATTCCACTTCAACTTTAGTAACAGCATAATATTGGCCTTGATCCCATTGCCTTTTCTTAGGTATGTTTCTCTGACGCTTAGGAAATTCATTTGCATAATGCCCCATTTCCATACAATTGCAGCATTCAACATTGATAGCCTCTTTCATTCCCTTGAAATCATGAACCTGGTGACCTTTTTCTCCACATTTATAACAAACTCCCATTCCTTTTAAGAAAGCACCGAGGTGATTATTCCCACAATTATTGTATAATGGAAAATCCTTTTTCCCTTTTTCCCTATATCTGTCTATTTTTCCACCATTCTCTTCTTCTCTTGCTTTACTTTATTGTCATAAGATTTAGAGAATTCATTTTCTGTCTTGATAGCATATTAGACAATATCTCCGTATGACGAGAAAGATTGTGAGACTAAGGCTCGACGGAGAAATGGTTTTAACCCATCAAAGAAACAATCAATCTTACTTCTTGGGTTACGTATGTAATCTATGTCATGCTTTGCTAACCTTTGAATAGTTATCCGCATACTTTTATACATTCTATTCATCCTTTTGTCTTAGACTCAGAAATTTTCTTTCCATATCTGCTCGATGGTCACGAGGGAAGTATTTTTCTAAGAAAATATCTTTGAACACTCTCTATTCCATACTTGATACTTCTTCATCTTCCTTTGTATTTTGAATCAATGACCACCATTGATCAGCATATCCAGTGAGGCTGTAAACTTCTATGATAACCTTTTCCCTATCACTACTCCCCAAGGCATGGAATATTTTCTATAAGGAAATTATCCATTGCTCGTATAATAAGGGATTTGTACTCCCCTTGAATTTTGATGGTTGTTGTCTCATGATGCGGTCTAACATTGATCCTCCAAATTGCAGATTAGGGTGTTCCATACGATTAAGGTTATAATTCATAACTTGAGTGAGTTGTCCTAGTATGGTGATAAGCTGATGAGCACCAGTTTTATCACTAGCTCCATTATAATTTTCCTGAGCAGGAGGGATATCCCTACATTGAGTGAATTCATTGATATGGTTTCCATTCATTCCACTAGGTGCCATTTCTAAACAACGGCCTAAACTAGATTAGTTTATGAATAGAAATAAATAATAACATACTTTCAAAACACTTAACATAAATTGAAATATTTATCGTTATAATCCATAATCATAAAAATGTATTCTTTGAGGAATTATATACTCAAAATCCCTTCAAATGATTTGTAAATAAAATGAAAATTATCCTAATCATATCCCCCAGGAGTGTCGTAACAATGATTGCAGAAAGGCTCGTTGTCGTGCATCAGTTCCTGTTAGAGTCTAGCTCAAAGCGGTGTTTTCGGGTTTTACCCCTAGGTACATCTATGCTAGAGCCACCTCTACCGGCTCGTATCCAGACAGGGATGCATTGCTCGGAAAACACACAAAATCTCTATAATACAAATAATCTAGGAAGTAATTCTATACTAATCCTCAAAGTTTATCTTAGGTCTATGTGCTCTAATCAGAGTTTATCTAAATATAGCTTCCATGGTTAGTACTAAACTGCCTCTGATACCAACTGTAACTCCCCGAAACCAATTAGCTAGAGTCGGTGCATTATTACGTAACATTGGCATGATCACAAAAGATCAAGTCTCGAAAGACCAATTAGTTTAGTAGCCTTGGAAACACTAGATACATTCATAAACGTTATATTACATCATAAAGTGAAAAACTAAAAAAACATGGTCTCTATATTCCATATTCATATCCCCTTCTGACAATCCCTCCAGGTCATTCATAAAATACTTCTTCACATCCAAGAAAAATTAAAACATTGAAAGAGGTGAGCCCAGATGCTCAGTAAGGATAACAATATAGCAGAAACTTTCATAAATAAACATAAATATTTAAGGCAATTTATAACTAAAACAAAAGCTTTTTGAACTTGAACATCAGCATAATATGGAAAAAGTAAAAAGAAATAATTCTTTTTTATTATTCGGATGGATAATCTACTTGTCGAATAATCACCTGCAATATCAATAACCACTTTCATAATGATGGAATGCATAATTCTAGACTATCATAACCACATAGCCAAGGCCTCGTGCCAAGACTACAAATAAGATTTTGTCAAGGCCTCACGCCAAGACACTAGATTTTCTCATGAGACCTACCGATGCATCAAGGAGCTATAGAGGGATCCACCCGTCCCATACTATTTCCAATGCATTCCTCATATAAACAGGTTTAAACATATCATAAACCATAACATAATCATATCACATAAAACATGCATAATGGAAACATAACATTTACACATTTTAATCACAATATATCAATAAAACACATTGATATTACAAAAATACTGTCAAAACCATTTTCAAAACCAATATAAAAGAAAATTAAAACTTTTAATTTATTTTTTATTTAAAAAAAGGTTAGGGCGTGTAGAGGAAGCCGAAACTCAAATAATGGTCACGACGGTGGAGAAGTCATTGTCGCCGCATACATATGACAAAAAAACATTCCCTTTTTTCGTTTAGTAAAATCCTTCATATAAAAAACATTCCTTTTGAAAAAACATAAATGACAAATGGGTTTATACACTATATAAAATAAAGTTGTGTATAAAACAAAATATGCCTCAATAAAAGTAGATTGAGATGAAGTCCCTTACCTCATGTCTGACTTGACTCGATAGTTCTTTAACCACCTGAATAATAAACTAGAGTTAATTTATATTTTCTTAAGAACCCTTCTTTAGATAATTATTCCTTTTACATCACTTATTACCATGTTATGAAAATTATGTAATTATTTAAGTTAATAACGGTCGTTTTGTCGATCTTTGGTACATGAGTCAAAAATGAACTTCTTATAATGACAAGTTGTTCATGTGGTAAAATATCCATTATATCCAGAATTATATTCATGATGTAGATATCATATATAACATATATATCCAGTATATACATTAATTTATAATATTACATAACATTTAGAGGTAAGAAATGAAATTCACCATTCATGGAGACGGTAAGCCATACGTACGCATGAACGCTACTTTTATTTCTATTTCGTATTTAATGGAATGAAATCATAATGATATAATATTATATTATAATTCCATTATAATATCATATATAATATCATTTACTCCATCCTTTATACATCCCACATATGGCATTAACGATTAAAATCACTTTGAGGGGGCGGTAGTCCGCACTTCCTAAAATGAAATTATCGTGTTTACCCATAATGGAAACCATAAAGGTATTACATAAATGGAAAATAAAAAATAATAAAGAAAACATAAATATAATAAATATAACATATAAATATAGTTATATCTTAATGGACACCAGTAATGGTGTTAAAAGAAGATTGAACAATCATCATTTTGTGAGGCAGTAATTCGCCACCCATAGAAATAGTATGTTCTTTAACCATTAGACAAAGGTGTGTGTAATTTTAAATCAAATAATTCTAATAAAAACATCATAGTATATTGGATATAGTTTTTTTGGTACAAAATAAAGGAATAAAAATAGTTTATGGGTTTGGAGAAGAAAAATAAAACATAAGAACATAAGAGAAGACATAACCTTAAAATAGGGTAACTCTTTTTGATTTGTGCCAAAGGCTTCCTTGGGAAGACTTCAGCCAAAATTGTTGATTCTAGGTGTAATATAGGGAAGTTGAGATAGTATGTGGGCAGATTTTTTCCGAGCCAAATCGCATGAAGGAGTGAAAATGGTGGTAGAGGTGGGGGCCTTTTATAAGAGGAGATGAGGGGCACTCATGGAATGTCAGGAAATGTTACATTATTATGAAGTTCTTTTCAGATTTCAAAGGTCCCACAGTTATATATTTCGATGCTAAGGTGATAATGGTTCTAAATATACTCATCAAATAGGTTTTTGAAAAGTTTAATTCTTATATTTTACATTATATTTTCATTTTATTTAAATCGATAATTAATGAGGTAATCACAGCATCATCACGGTGTCAAATGAAATTAATTTATTTAATGCCTAAAATTTATAGAAAAATTACCATTATGTATGAAATAATTTTATCTTTCCAATTAATATTTATAGACAAAAATTTAACTTACATAACCCCATGTAATAATTGTTTTAGTAAAACAACACATGTTTGTGACAATTTTATTATTACGTTAAATAAAAAGTTATTAATGTAATTTTATTACCCATGTGACTCCATGGGGTCCCCATGTTGACCCATGGATTTTCTTGGTCGTCCATGACTCATCCAATAAGGGTAGGACAAGTGTAAAGGTAATTTCATATTATAACATTATAATTACCTTTAATCGCGATTAATAAAACTTAAAGTTACTATTCACCAAAAAAAAATTTCATCCCATTGAACCACATTTTACTTCCAAATTATAACCATGTATGTAGGATTTTTGAAATTCAATTCATAGAAGTGGTAAAGTTTCATTTTAATGAAAAATCATTTTTTTAACTACCACTTAGTGGTTTCACTATTCATCAAAAATTGATGTTTTCCAGAACAATACCAAAAATTCAACCTAAGAAATAATTGATATTCCGAATTCAAAAATGAGGTCTATTTTAAAAAATTCCAAACATATAAGTTGAATTAATTAATTTTATAATTAATTCCCATTGTGAAAACAAATAGCGTGCTTTTATGAAACAATATCAATTAAAAGATTGACAATTATTTATGTCCAATTTCAAAGTGAAATTAATTCTAATGTCCACCATTGGATAAAATGTAAAATTATATTCTAATTATAATTTAATACCAATAAATAGTATAATTTATCACTATAATTTATTTATATTAATAAAGTTGTTTTTAATTATTTTTCACTATTCATCGAAAATTGGAAGTTTTTGGAAAAATACCAAAAATTCAACATTGGCTAATTTCGATATTCCGAATCCAAAAATGAAGTTCATTTTGAAATATAAAATTTATAGAATTTCAAAAGGTGGCTATTACTATTCATAACGGCTACTTTCATTGGTCGTAGTGTGTTAGAATCTCGAACTTACGTACATTGCAAGTTATTGCATTATTGAAAGAGAATCGTACCGTGGAAGCTTGGGGTATTACAGTATTTAGGAAAACCATCATGTTTACAAAGGGTAATTTAATGAATGATTTTTTTTGAGTTCTAATTGAATATATTTTAATGGATTATGTCATAGGTGTGTTTTGTATAATCAAAAATTGATATTTTTTATAATATTTTCAATAATTAGAATTTAAATCCATGAAAACACTAATTTTTTCAAAAAATAATGTGTGATCTTTCTTGAATTACACTCCAAATATAAAGATACTCTACTAATAGATTATGTTCAAAAAAATAAATGGTGGGTCATTCTTTTTTATTCTCAAAACATAAAATATGATCCTTCTTCTATATAATTCACTACATAATGTTTGAAACTTATTTGATTTTCATATAATATAATTGTTTGTGTTTTTGATTACTTCTATTACATAATGGTTGATCCTTCTTGGAATACATTTAGAATATAAAGGAAGAGACATATTGGATTTCTCTGAAAACATAACGTGTAGTACATCTTGGATATTCACAAAATAAAATTATTTGATGGCTTTGTGATTTGTTCAATATTTCATTGTTTCAATAAATTTTCATGACATGAAATATAAATATATAAATTATTTTTCTCTATAAAAAATTATTTTATCTCATAGTTTTAAGCCATTTTATATGATGGATTATTGGAAATTACATGTCCTTTTATAATTAATTAGTGATAAATATTATTAAACCATGTTATTTTTAAAGATATATTTTTTTTGCTTGATTATTTTTTCACATGTACTTTTCTTCTAACCATTAATGAAATATTAATGATTTTTCCCTTAATGTGTGATTTAGATCAACACATTTTAATGTTTACATTCCCTATTTTATAAATATGTATATAAATTATGTGAGGAATATAAGTGAGTCTACTCTTGATAAATTATGGTCAACTGTTCCATAGTTAAGTGAATAATATACTTATTTTCTATTCCTCAATAGAACTAAACCATATATTTTTATGGTGATATTATTATGAGATATAATATTTATCTTTTTGTAAATATGTAAAATTAAAATAGGTTATTCACACATTTTATCGAAGCATGTGTTTTATAGAATGTGTTTCAATAATTGTAATGAATATGAAGGTTTATGTGACCATATTAGGTATTAGTATATATTTTTTGTATTTTTATTATTAATTTAGATTATTTAGTGATTTTATATTGAAATTTAGTGAAAAACAACTTATGAGTCAATGAATTTGGTATCTTTATAATTTTTTTTATTTATTTCAATATATGATTATCCTATAAATTAAATAAAAAACTAGATTGTAATATTTGGATGTATATATGATATATATGCACCTGTGGTAAATCATCCTGATATATTTTGGTCGAGTGTCATCTCAATATTCACTCAGTACATGATGGGTGAGTCAAATACTATACAACATGCTAGAAAACATCGAAGGATTTTGAATAAGGATTCAAACAGACATTTGAAACCATTGAGAAATATTTAAATTTAATTGGATTATGTATTCTATACTTAAATTTCATATATAATATAAAATGTATATGAACATGTAAAACCTATTTTAAAACCTATTTTTATAGGATTATATAATTATATCATATTTGAATTCAATGTATAATATGATGAAATACATGTTTCATTATAGAGGAAAACATTTCACTAAGTTTTCATATACATAAAATAACTAATACTTGTTTTATGGGAAAATATGATAACAATTTTGGATTTATTACATGATTGGGGACACGATCATGTAAATGAATATGTGAATGGTGTGTATCTATAAACATTTCATTAATCAAGTTTCTAGAAAAAAAATTTAATCATGTTAATTATAATTCAAAATATATAACATTATAATTAAAAAATTGATCCATGGTATACATATGAATACACTTAAATATTTTCATTAATATGCGAAAATTTAAATTTTTTATGTAATTAATTTTGGTGGCTGGTAATGTAACACAATTATATTTTAATATCTAATATTCATTTAATGAAACAATGTACTAATATATTTTTTCACATAAAAATCAAACAAAATTGATCAATTAATTATAAGATGGATATTATAATCACATTTTTTGGATTAATAAAACAACAGGTAAAAACATATTGTGAATTTTTTTAAAAAAATTGTATATCAGGATTTGGAACATGAAATATTTTAAAAGTGAGTTTTTCAATACAAATTTTTTTATTTATATAAATTGTTTTCATTTAAATGATAAATATATGAATTTTATATTTTAATTTTTTTTTAATTTGGGTTTTTAAAATAGTATCATTACATTATTTATGGGTGAAATTTTTAAATCCTCCTAAAATAATTGATATTTATGTTAATATTGAACAAATAAGATTTTACATTACCATAAATTATTAAAAAATGATATAATTTATAAATGTTATAAAATATTTCAGAACTATTACTTTTTCAAATTAATTATTTAAAAATTATAATAAACCATTCAATAATAATTTGATTATCTAATAAAACCCATATTTAATGATTTTTATGCCAATGAAATATTTTTCTCTAAAACCTACCTTACTTTTCTTATAATAAAAAAAATCATTTTTATGGATATTAAATATTTCAAAATTGTTTTTTTATCTTATATCAATATTTCCATAATATTTAATACAAACAATTTCAATTTTACACATAAATGTGTGACTATTAAAATTAATTCTATTGACCATCTTAATGGTAAATCTAATATTTTTAATGAATAGTTTTATTAATAATGTTTAATTTTTACCATGATAATTAAAAAATATATATATTATAAATTGAAATAAATATATTTTCTACATATATATAAAAATATTTTATTAATAACATAATTTTTATTCAATTATATATAATATATTAGTACTCTGAAGATAAAAAAATTTCTATAAAATAGTTATTCTTAATATAAATTTTTCCTATTAAAAATTAGGTATATTTTATTGGGAAATTTATTTATATTATATATATATATTATCATTACATTAATGAATCCATAATTATTTAATATGGGTTACCCCATAAATTAAATAAAATATAATTTTTTTTAAATCTAGTTACTAATGTAAATACTTAAATTACAAAATTAAAAAATCTTGTTTTAAATAAAATGAAACATGTTTAAAACTTGTATGAAAATTAATTTCTAAGAATTTATCAACCATATCCTACCCAAAATGTCAATATTTCAAAAATTTGGATCTATTAAGAAGAAAAAAATTTAGCACATTCATTAAAAAATAAATGGGTATTTATGAAAATTCCATTTTCGACACATTAAATTAGAGATAACATCAACTACATTATCTATTAAAATTAAAAAGAATTATATTAAATGAAACCTATAATATAAATAGATCCCTTATAATGTCTTCAAATCATTTTACATTCTAAAGTACCTCCTAAAATAACCCGATGTTTTCACCTAATAGAGATCAACAAAATTGTGTATTGTTTTTCTCAAACAAGAAATTTTATTTATCTTCATACTATACACATGAAAATATTTAGATATGTAAAATTATTAAATAATAAATGTTAATAACATTATTATACATTATTATATATATTTTTTATCACTATTTTACCTTTCTCTCTATCCATTCTAAAAATGAAGATATCATATGGCATAAATTTTCACTACCACCTCCCTGGAAGTGTTTTTTATTTCTTGTCAATGAAATAGATGTATAGTTACAAATAAATATTTAAAATAATATTAGATATATATATATAATGAAATTTATAACCCATTTTAATCCTTCCCTTATTCCTATGGAAAAAATGTGTTTCTCATGAAAACGTCCACACTACCACATCCATGAATGTGCTGCATTATATTTTCCATCATGATATTATTCAATATAAAACTATATTAAAATTTAATTCAAAATCATATACATAATTTAAAAAGTAAATATATTATTCAATATCAATTTTATTATTCCAAAATTATAACAGTCATTATAATACTCACCCATACATTATAGCACGTTCATGATTGGGATGGTTTATCCTCGTAGTTTAGAAATACTGAAACTTCCAATTATGGTTGAGTATAAAGACTTATCCATTACTGTTAAAATATATTAATGTGAAAATAAGATTTGGTATATAGTTCATTAAATTTTATATTAATTTTTTTTATTATTGAAACCACATTTTATTTATTTAAATATTTAGAAAATAGGCTTTCTAAAAAATCATTGCCATGAATTATAAAAAAAATTATGGAATGAAATTTAAAAAAATATACAATTATAAAAAAATATATTCCATTAACTCTTATTACATTTCAATTATGAATTTTGAATAATTAAATAAAAAATACCACTATTATGAATCTAGTAATAAATAAATAAATAAATATAATATATGATGAGGAAAGTAAAATGAAACTATCTAATATATATTTAAAATATATTGATAAATAATAACATCTCTTCTCAAGCTACTAGGTCTAATATAGAGTGGCACATGACATCATGTGCACCTCCCAATACACATGATGCTATTAACTAGGAGAAACAATTTATGTCCTTTAATAGGGATATTTTACAAGAATCGTCATGTTAGTGGACTGAGAATTAATAAAAAATAAATTAATAATATGTGTAACCTGTGGAAATCTTAAATTTTCATACATTTCATAAAAATTATAAATTCAAAATATGCATGGAACAACAGATTATTGATTATTGATAGATAAATAGATAAATAAATAAATAGAGGGTCCCCTAGAGTTCTTCCCTATAAACCACTATCTCCACATTCCATTACCTTAAAGTCCAGGTCAGTTACCTCACCCTTTGCCAGAACATTCATGAAATCTATAAATGTATTGAAATTATCAAGTAGGGTGTCATTAAAATACTTATTAGCGATAAAATAATATTTACTTAACCTAAATTATAATTTATTATTTGTTATTCCATATTCATAATTGTGCAATAATCATAAACCAAAAATCCAAACTGAGCGGGTTTTTTTGCTAAACCATGCCACCCCAAACACTAATTGTTGCATCTTCAACACCATGTTGGAAGACTAGCTGATGATTTAGGTTGTAACTAATATATATTTGTGTATGTGTATATATCTCACTAAAAAGGTAATTTTATCATGTCGAGGGTGCATCAAGAAACTCACAGGAGAGCTTATACGTGGAAACAACCGGTGGTCTTTGAATCCTAGACGCAGTTCTGTTCGACATGCCATCATCTTGGGAACCTGTCCTCTTCAAGCCGATGAAGTGGAAGGGAACGTCAAGGGGGGTCGGTCGGTTCCTCCGAATTAGCTGGGAATAGAGACTGGCTGGTCTCTAATAAAGGTGGTATTCAGTTAGGGACAGTTCCTATCTCTCCCATTCCTGGGCCAAAATGTGCAGAAGCTGTGGTTCCCCGAAAGGATTCTCTGGTTTCCCAGATTAACCCAAGAGTTTATGATATTTTTCACCAACTGAAATGCAATTTGGGTGTTTTATGTTCGAATGAGGCTGTTGTTGTGCCCTTCTATGACAGCGGGATTGGCAGTGTAGAGGGGGATGGGGTCAGCAACCTTGCAGGACCGGAACAGGAAAGGGTTGGATAGGAAGTGAGGGATGTTCACCTGGTTGTCTCACAAGCTGTAGAGATGGATACAACAATTTCAAATAATGAAACAGAGGTGACAAGATTTTTAAGTGAGGACCAAAATACTGGGGAGGATTCCTAGTATCTGGAAAGGGAGGACACCTCAATACAGTTCCAATTTATGGGTCATGATTTTTAAAATCTAGGAGTCCAAAACAAGTCCAAGCTGGGTATGCAGACTAAAATAACATATGTTGCGAATTTTAAATCTTGGGTATCAATTTTGAATTCTCAAAACCAATTTTCAGTGTTAGCAGAGGAAGATAATGACTGCCAGGCTAATGTGGAACTGGGAAGGGAAGAGGTCATCCCTGGAGAGGGCCCCTTTGTGGATTTGGATTCTTCTCAAGAGTAAAAGGATGAGGATATGGAATCTGTTGTGTCCACGGACATGGCCATTTCAGAGGACTATCTAAGATCCTCTTCGAGGAAGGAAAAGAACATTACTATGGACATTGATGGCTTCATTATGAAAACTTGGAGGGTGAAACACAATAAGGATTACTCCTCCCTTACTAGTCCTCCTGTTACAAGATCCGCATGCTAGGGTAAGATGCCCCCGAAGGTTCGTATGAGTGCAGGATGGGAGCTTTCTATACCTGGAATAGGGGCCATGGGACATCAGCACGTTTCAGGCTCGAAGGAATACTTTTTACAACAAATAGCCTCGGTTCTGGAACACATGGATCTCCTTTTACACTCAGATGAAGAAATGGAAGAGGAAAATATATAAACAATAGAATCAAAGAAGTTGGGAAAATCGTATCGTGTGATCATCACAAAGGAGAAAGCAGAGTGGATTGATAAGTAGGGACATATTCTTCTTAGAGGCCTCAATAAGGGAAATATTAGTAAGGAGGAATTTGGAAAATCTTGGAAAAACATGGTGAATCAGCATGAAGTCTTCTTGAAGAACTATCCGGACACTCAGGTAAATTCCATTCCATGGATACTATTTAGGGAGATTGGTTCCAATCAACTCAAGTCGTCCTTTAACAAATATGTTGTTTCTTTTTTTTTTGAAACTCATAATTTTTTAGGGTTCTCACTTTCCAATTAAAAGTTATTGGAAAATAATAATAAAAATTACGTTTGGACCATAGAAAAGGAAATAAATATTAGGCAGGGGGTACAAGGAACACCTATCACAATGAGATTATAGAATTCAACAACCATAAATTAAAATAATTATTCCTTGAAACTAGCTACCCTAATATCAAACATTTGAAAAAATATATCACATTTTTTTAATGGGAAACACACACAGTGCCATGACCCATCCCTATGGGACTGTGATGTGACTACCACAACAATACATCATGATGGAAAGAGGCTGCTGACTAGCATTATAGGCCTCAATCTGCTTGTGGGAGGCATTTTCCTAAGTACCTATCTGCATACACACTCCCAAAAAAGTCCCACACACTAAAAAGGAATAAGTATCCCGAAAAGAAATTGGGTACTAGTTAAAATAATATAAGGGGTCCAGAATACAATCCCCTCAAAAGAACTGAAAGAAGAAATGTACAAAAAGGAATCTGTAATGTCTATCCATGGAAATCCTCTCCCGATCGTGGGGAGAGTGCAGTTATTGGAATCTTGAGAAAACATCATTTCCACCTGATGTTACTTGCCTCGCCTAGTCCTAGGCCACCAAGTCCACCATCGTAGCATTTTTCGGTCCCATCTCCCAGATCACCTCTTGATCCTGGTCTACTCTAGTCTATGTCAATACAATGACCGTCTGCACAAGACACAACAAGTGTGGGCAAAGCCCGTGCAGGGGAGAGAACAAAAATAATCAGTAGGGATCCCAAAATAAAAATCAATGAACACACAAAAAACTCATCAAGGTAATGAACGGGTCACAAGACAACTCACACCAAGTATACATTTAAAGTAGGTATAGAAAAATCATCAGTCACCTCATCGAACACATTGGATGCTAGAGAACTCCTCCTATATCGATTATATTGTGCCTTCCAAGTCACACAGTTGTGCTTCCCATTAACCTTGGACTATAAAGGTATAGCTTGTAATCACAATCCATGGGAATGTATAGTCACACGGAAATGATTCCCTCTAATCATGGCCAACTGAGTACCCATCCTCACCACACATCATGTGTCTCCCAAGTCACCCAAAATTTCTGACCACCGTGGGCCTGCACAGTCACATAGAATTTTTTCCCACCTGGCCATTATAGATCCACAAAGAATCGAAAGTCACATGTCTTCCAGTCACAAAAAACTGTGGGGTTCTGTACGTAGCCTACCTGGGAGAACCGATAATCAATCCATTCATCACATATCAATATCCACTAAAATCTC
Organism: Viscum album; assembly: GCA_963277665.1. Taxonomy (NCBI): domain Eukaryota; kingdom Viridiplantae; phylum Streptophyta; class Magnoliopsida; order Santalales; family Viscaceae; genus Viscum; species Viscum album. The sequence continues at coordinate 901,248,906 of OY728122.1, read as the reverse complement.
CTCATGTTTTGATAGAAGATCTGCCTCATTTAGACGGTCCCAATTCCAAAAATGGCTTGAAAAATCAGACTCTTAGTTTGTGAGTTATTAGTGTTTAGTAAATAGGGAATGGTTGTGTCTGGGTTCAGGCCGACCCGGTAGGACTGACCCAACCAACTCGGCTTAGGGGTCCCACATTGCATGTTATAATTCGACCAACTCAACCTGACTTGTTTTGGGTATGGGTTGGTCTCGTCTGGTCTAAAATGTGGGCCAGGCACAATGGGCCTTGCGAGACCCTGCACGATTTGGCCGAGTGTCCAGCCTACCGGTTCACATGATGACTCGGTCTACTCTGGCCCGACTCGAAGGGAGAAGGTCCGTCTCACTGGTTGCTGGTTCTGCCTACTGGCTCAGGGTGCTGACCAACATCCTGAAACTTGGGTAGCGATGTGAGGGTCGGTCCCCGCCACCTGGCTAGTACACGTCCTGATACCGCGTTCGTCCACCACTGGCCCGAAGGATGCATGGGGCCCTCCTGTTGCGGTTGAGAGACCAAAACTATTCGGGCAACCCAGATGGCCCAGATGTGGGTCGTCCCTCCACATGGTTCCAGGAGGGTAATGTGTCTCCCCACGATTGTCGTAACCCGTTGGATATGGCGGTGCATCGACGGGCATGTCGCTCCACCCAGTAGGTGACCTATTATCATATCGTCTGGCATGTGGTTGGTGATGCCACATTCCGCAGCCCCCACCAACAATGACGCATTGATAAATTTTTCGTCAGACCACCATATTTTGTTTGGTGGTCCATTTTTCATGCCACCTACGCCTACAACATCCAGGGAGCGAACTCTTCACCTCGGAGGTCTAAAACACTCCTTTCCATCGATTCGGAAAAATATTTCAGATAGATTTCACATGAGGAGGGCCTCATTCCTTATTCGTTTCAACTAGTTCCCTCTACGTTAGATGCTAAAATCATGGTGAGTCACTTGTTTTATGGCTCATCCAAAGAAGGGATAAAATAGACACGGATAATAACTCAAAAAATAAAATTCATTCTCCCTCATAAATAGATGATTCACATATCAACATGTTCATGGGAATATCCATATTCATTGTTTCATGAATAAGAATGGGGAATAATATTCACAAATCAAACCAATTCCTATATCATGTTCGTTTCCACAGCATTTCATCCATGAGGTTTCATGATGTAGACCACGTTAGGCACTTCCGACTCCATTCACTGAGGTTCATTGATGATGTTTTATGTTATTCATTTTTTGTAATTATTTTTTGGAGAGGGAGTTCATTATATGTATTTAGATAATATTCCTAGAATAATTACTCATCCCATCAATGTGTCAAACAAAATAAATGGAAGTTACATCACATCGTTTCTGTTTGGATACGACATCGCTTTTTCATGCTGTTTTATTTATAAAACATCTTCATTTTTACGTATCATTTCACTTCTAGTTAAAGATCCATTATTGAGCCTCGTCAATGCACCATGTCACTACATCGTATCATCGTTGTCTAATGCTCATCAGATGAGAAAATTAAATAACATAACTTTTTAAAGTTATTTTTATTAGTTTTGAAAAAGTATGAAAATTAGATTTTCTATTAAACCCTTGCTAGTTGAAGATATTTCCATTCAAGGTGTGTCTCAACATTCTGTATTACACAGTTCCCTTTTATTTTCAGTCTAAGAATCAGTTCATATGTTATAAAACCTCACTCACAGTCTTACATAAGTGTACATTTTAAAAGGTTGGAAATTCTATTCTGGGATCATCGGGCATTGGTAATACATGTCTTCAAAGTCTATGGTCTCTTAATAATTCCATATAATTAATGAAAATTACATTTAAGTTTCGAAACATTACATTTTCTCCACAATAGTGCTTTACTTATTCAAAATTCAAAACAAAAACTAATAAAAAATGAGGTAATGAGCATTATCTGAGCCACCTTCACCCATGTGCTCTCCTCAAGATTCTTGTCCGCCATCGAACTCACTCAAAAGGAATCGACCACCCATGTGGGACCCACTCCAATTGATCCACTATCTCCACCGAGAACTCTGCAAATGTCACATCATAATGGATATCCAGCTGTCCATAGTGGATGATGTGTGATGGATCATGCACGTACCTCCTCTACTGCAATAGGTTGAAAACATCATTCACTCAGTGGATCAATGGGGGAAGAGGATGGAAGTATGCAATCTCTCTTACTCTACTCAGGTTTAGAAATGGTCTAATGAACCTTAGTTATAGCTTTTTCCTCGACCGAATCTCTAAAATCCTCTTCGGGGTGAGTCCCAAAGGAATACATGATCACCCAGCTCAATCTACAAGGGACTCTGTATCTTATCATCATAAGACCTATGCCTTTTCTATATAGTCCTTTTCCAATCCTGGATGATCTGCATCATCTTTGTGGTATCCCATACCAACTCCAAACCCACGAGTACCAACTCCCCTCGGTATATTTATCAAAGGCGTGATCTGCAAGGTTTCCAATACGATGCCTAAAACAATTCCATGATAATGGTGGATTGAAGCATTTTATTTTATCAAAACTCCTCCAGTGGATGGTGGTCCTCCAAACTGTGACAAAAATCTCAGATGAAATCATGTATAATGTACTCCATGGCATGTATGGTCCGCTCTATCTAACTATTGGTCCTGGGATGAAAATATGTCCTCATGAGAAGTTGTGTCCCTAACACCTCCTATAATCCCCTCCACTGCTGAGATTTAAATTGAGCATCATAGTCTGGGATGATCTTCAAAGGTACATCATGAAGCCGCACTATGTCAGGGACATAGATGCTTCCAGATACCTCTACCGATCCCTAATCCTAGATAGGTAGGAAGTGGGAAGACTTGGGGAATTGATCAACGATCAACCAGATAGAGTCATGGCTGCTTGATGTGTGTGATAACCCTATCACAATGTACTTATAGAAGCCATCCTATTTCCACTTCAGTACCTCATGTAGTTGGGTAAATCCTTCAAGAACCTGATGCTCGGCCTTGACCTGTTGATAAGTGAGGAATCATGAAATGAACTCAGTTATCTCTTTCTTCTTTCTCGCCCAACAATACTGATGTCGGAGGTCCTGCTTCATCATCTTCACTCAAGGACGCATCGCCAATGTGGATGTATGGAACTCCCACAACAACTCTTCCTACAACATCACAAGCAATACGTTGCACTCTTTGAAAATGATGACATGCTCACCACCTTTCAAAAATACATGAAGATCCCTTTCTGAGGATAAATGATCCTATTAGGCCTCGCAATCATCATCCACCATCTGTGCCTCCCTAACTCACTATAAGAGTGAGGGAGTAACATTCATCGACTAAAGGTAAGTATATCCACCGTCATCTTGAAAGGATATCTGCATCGCATCCAACTACTCTATCAACCCACTTAGCAACTACAAGATGGTCCTCCTTCTAAGAACCTCTGCCACCATGTTCCCCTTTTGGAGAGTATAGACTATCTCAAAGTCATAGTCCAGGATGAAATCTATCCATCACCGCAATCTCAATTTCAGGTTCTTCATAGAGAAGATATACTTGAGAGTATTGTGGTCGGAGTAAACCTTAAACAATTCACCCATTCGGTATTGCCACCACATCTTCATGGAAAATACCACTGCTGCTAACTCCGGAACGAGGGTCACATAGTTATGCTCATGTTTTATTAACTATCGTAAGCTGTAGGTGATCACTACATCCTCAAATATCAAGACACAACCCAGACTCGTCCGTAATGAGTCACAGTATAATACATACCCAACGCCCTTCTATATTAGTATCATGATCGGGGCACTAGTCATTCTTTGCCTCAGCTCTTAGAATCTTTGCTGAGAGTTCCCATTCCACCTGAAGGGTTGTCTAATCTGTGTCAATGCCAATAATGGTGCTTCTTATTTGGAGAAGTTGGGGAAAAACCTACAATAGTAACAATCCAACCCTAAGAATCTCTATAGCTCATTCACTCTCCTGGGAGGCTCCAAGGAAAGAACCTGTTCAATCTTCGCCGTATCCACAGCCACTCTAGCCTTTTACATGGAATGTCCGCTAAAGTGGACTCCCCTAATCCAAAAACATAAACATCAAGAGCATTGAATATAACATGTGGTATTAGAGAGTATCCATGACTATCTATATGTGTGTAGCATTCTCCTCCTCTGATAGCGATTAAACCATGGTGTCAACATGAAGACCAGATCAATCTGGTCAAGGTAAGGCCGGAAGATCATTTTCAGGAATCCCATGAACAATTTTTGGGTGTTGTTCATGACGAAAGGCATCACCAAGAACTCATAGTGGCCATACTGACACCTGAAGTATGTCTTCAGTACATCCCCATCCTATACCTGAAGCTGGTGATAGCCTGATATGATGTCTATCATTTAGAACCAATTTCCCCCTTCAGTTGGTCCAAGTAATCATCAATTCTTGGGATTAGATACTTATTCTTCATGGTCATATGATTCATCCACCATAAGTCCATGTAAAACCTCAAAATCTCATCTTCCTTCTTGAAAAAAGAACCAGGGCTAACAACGGTTAAATATTGGGCCATATGAACCATTTCTCCTGAATGTCCTCCAGATGTACCCAAAGCTCATGAAGCTCTACTGAAGCAATCCAATATGCTTTTGTGGATATCAGTTCCATCTAGGGGTAATTGTAAATTCCAAATTGTACCACCTTATTTGGAAGGCTTCCTAGAAACATCCTCAGGAAGAACATACTCTTACTCATCCACCACTACAGGAAATCTTGGAATCCTCTCATCCATTGAACCGAGGGTGAGTCTAGCCAACTGGCGAGTGATCGACTTCACGCTCCATCGAAAATGTGTGTCTAATTATGCAAGGTATTTCTTCTATCCAGTGAAGGAAAGAATTGTCACATATCCATGGACACATCAAACAATATGTCTCAAACAATAGATCTGATCAAGGACTATGGATAACCAGTCCATACCCTAGATGACTCAATAAGGCCTCAAGGACACTACATGAGATCCCAATCGATGTTATCCCCTCCTAGAGTAAGCATACACTATCAACACCATTGGGTAATAGTAAAATCCCCACATGTAAGAGTCTCTATCCATAATGATCAAGAAAATGTCTCCACCATAACCATCCAGATTCAAACTAGAGACTTGGGAAGGAATGCGTGACTAGTACCCTTGACATTAAGAACTGCAGATAGGGAGGAGAAGACCAAGAGAATACCTTAAATCATCTTTGGATTATTGTGGTCATATTCCTCCACCAACTAAAGTTGGGAACACCCCTTTCTTCCTCCTTCGTTAGGTCGGGGAGGGCCGCCTTGGAGTGGTTGTGGTAAAAACATAACAATCAACCACATCCTAATTCAAGGCATACTACCCTATTATTTGCACCACCCTTTTGACCTCATCATTTGAACCAAAACCTCTGCATAATCGGCTCCTTGATCTTCTCTAGGTAATCTATATGGTGGGTTGTGAAGTCACGTGCCATGTGTCCATTCCATACACATGAGCAGAAAACCCTGGTTCTTTGCTTACTCCCTCTAGTATGGGAGCCCTACACAATTTATCCTTAGTCATACGGTCATCCTCAAAATGAACTAGAAGGCTTGGGCCCTCATGTCCACTATCTGATACATGCCAAAGTCTCAGCCACCAATGGTCTGCTAGTAGCTATAGCTATGGGCGCTTGCTTCACTAAGAAGTTCTCTACCATAAGGGCTCCCTCAATCACCACATCCTATTTAGGGAAGCTCAGAGACAATAATGACACCCTGATCACCCACCTAAGTCCCTCCTTAAAGGATTGATCCCTGATGAAAGGGTATCATACTATATATATCGAGTAGTGATATAGCTCAGTGAACCTCAATGTGTACTCAGTCATAATTAAGATCCCCTATTATAGGTGAAGCAACTCCTTAATGTCCAAAAAGAGAAAGGACTCATGAAAAAACTCCCCCTGGAAAATCTGCTCGATGTCTTCCCTGGTGAGGGTTGCCTCATCGTGTGTCTACGTGGTAATGCTCCACCATCTTCCTGATGAGCCCTGCAAAAGTCTTGTAGCTAATATATCCATCTCATCAGGAGGTGTCCTCTCTAAGATGAAGACTCGCGTCACTACCTCCAGCCAATCCTCAGTGACCTGATAATTTGTCTCTCCCTTAAAACATGGAGGTAAATGTCTCTGAAACTCATGGTGGGAACTGAGTTAGAGCATATCATCTGTCATAACCAATGACAGTCGATGTTGACCATTAGGTGGTGGTAGAATTGGTGCACCACCTTATGGGGATATCTCTAGAATGGGTCCCTAAATGGATGTATCACCATTAGACGAGCTGTCCTCACGACTACATATTGGTATCATGGCTAGTTGACCATGCAGAGGCATCCAGAAAAAGATCATGATGGACCACAATAAAGATAATATATTGGTGAACTAACACTTATTAAAAGGAACAATAGGATAAACTTATGCCACCAATATTTTCATGTATTGAGCGAAAAAGTAGAATTCAAGGACCTAGAGTATGGATATATCTTCCGCCACACTAACACTAGACTCCCCAAATCTGAAAGTAAAACATGAAACACATAACACATTTTCCCAAAAAAGGAAATAAAGAATCCTTGTCCGTGTGGTAGGACCAAATTCCCTTTGATACCACTTTTTCATGAACCTTCCCCTGTGGCCCATGACGTGACTACCCATGCCCGCCTCTCGAAGACTAGGTGCAGGCGACTAGCGCTGAAGGCATCAACCTACAAGTGGTAGGAATTTTCATGAGTACATGCACTCACACACATTCCCAACAATGTAACACATGCTAATGAGAAATAAAAATCACTAAAACAAATCTGAGTACATGTATACATAATATAATTGCTCCAAATACAATCCCATCAAAAGAACTTAAAATAAAAATGTATAAAACGGAATATCTGATGGCCATCCCACGAAAACCCAACCTTAGCGTGAGAGTAGTATAGCTACTGGAATCCAAAGAAGAACCTCATAAACACCCGAACCTACTGGGCCCTGCATGGTCCTAGGACACCATGTACACCATTATAGCTTCCTTTAGTACCATATCCCTAAACACTTCTGGGTACTAGTCCACAAAAGTCTCTATAGAAACATCTATCATCTCCACCAGACCCAACATGTTCGGGTGAATCCCTTGCATGGGTGAGAAACCAAATACTCATTAGGGTCCCCAATATAAAAAGGAAATACCACACAACAATCCTCAAAGTAAATCATGAATAAAAAGACATCTCACACCAGATATACCTATAGGGTCGGGAAAGATGATAAATCAGTCACAACATCAATCACATCTGTTGCTGCAAAACTCCTCCTCAATCAAGTAATGTGGTCCTGAAATGTCCCACAGAAGTTCTTCTCAATAACCTTAGACTGCTTAGGTACACCTCTTCGTCATGTATTGTGGTCATAAAAATTCACACAGAAGTGATTACCACTAATTTTTCCAACTAAGGTACTCCTCCTCTTTGCTTACCATAGGCCTGAAAAGTCACATAGAAGTAATTCATATCGTGGCCATAAAGTTTCACACATAACTGCATCCTACATGTCCATAATCGAGTCACATGGAGTCAAAAGTAAGCTGTCTTCAGGACTAATCCAACCACATGGTTCTGTACGTAGCACACCAGGAAGATCCAATCCACATGCCACTCAACACATCTCAACTTATATGAAAGCCTCCTCATGTCATGGAAAAATATCTGCCATATTGAGAGGGTCAGGACATTGAAAACATATCATCCGTTGGATTCCCAGTTTTTGCATCATTAGGATTTTAGTAGTCATGGGTTTTTTGCATCTTGGTCCACTCTGACTCAGTCGGACCAACCCAACCAGCCTAGCTCGGGTGTCTGACATACACAAGTTTAATTCGACCAACTCTACATGAACTGGTTTAGGTTTGTGTTGGATCGGTCTTTCTTGACTAGTGGGCCACACTCAATGGCCCTAACTATACATGATCATATTTGACCAAGGGTCTAGCCCGTCGGGTCACCCAGCATCCAGGTCTAGTCCGTCCTAGCCCATAGGGTGCGGGTCTGGCCTGCCACTGCGGGTCAGGAACACTGTTTGTTGGTATGACAGTCTAGGTTGTGGGTATGAACCGCTATCTTGGGGCACATCCCGCTAGCCCAATGTCAAGCTCACGCAGTGCAGTCCACTGTGCTCCACTTGACTGGGACACAGTCGTCACCTGCGTCTGGCCTCAGCTGGAAATTTGGACGTGTGGGGCCCTCCTACGGCGGTCGAGCAACCACAGCTCACCGAGCCACCCAAAAATCCCAAATGAGGGACATCCATCTACTCTGCACCATGTGGTAGTAGCACCCCTATGTTTCCACCAAGGAAATTTGGATGCAGACTCATGCTTCTGGGGAGTTCCAACGAACACGCTCCTACACCTGTCTGCTGGAATAGCCAGCGGCCTATTATCCCGCCATATGGCACGATGTCGGTGCCACTGTATGCCACCATCGGCACACCGATATATTATTCAGAAGAACACAAGACGTGTTCTGGTGGTCTGTTCTCTGCACCGCCTATGAGTATTCCCTCTGAGGAGTGACCACTTCACCCCAAAGGTCTCAAATCCACCTTTTCATTGATTTGGAAAAACCGTTCACAAACAGCGCACATACCGAGGGGCTCGTGCCTTTTTTGTTTCATCCCTTACCCTCCGCATTATATGATATATATTTAGGGAGGCTCGATGATTCTGGCTCCCTCAAAATATAGAAAAATATCCCCTTATAATAACTCCCATAAAAGGTCATCCACCAGCCTAAACACAAAATTCACAGATCGACCTGTTCTTGGGTTGATCCGTGTTCATTTTTGTAGAATATGAACAGGGAATAACATTCACAAATTAAACCCCTAACACTTTGAAATATATTTTTCCATCGTTACATCCACAAGGATTCAAGATGTTGACATCATTCGTCCCGTCCATCAATGTTCTTCGAGATGCGTCTAAAATGTTTGACGTTCTTCGGAAATTTTCGTTCTTCATTGGAGAGAATTTTAATCAAAGGTTAATTAGAGAATCCTTCTAGTTTAAATCCTTATTCCACCAACAAATCATTCAAAATAAAAGGAAACCCTACTATAGCATTTCTCTTATTCTGTGATGTCTCATCGTTAAACTATTTTATTTATAAAACAAAGTCACTGTTACAGGTAATGATAGAGTTGTTACACTCTGAGTTAATGAGAAATTATTCAGCCATATTAATGTGCCTAGTCTCAACACTGAAATTTCATCATCCACCTCTCAATGGTTGGAAAAATAAAATGAAATAATGTTTTAAATTTATTTTATTATGTTTCAAAAATTATGAAAATTAACTTTTACATTCGGTCCTTACCGGATGATGTTATGTTCTTTTAGGTGAATCCCGACATTCTGAATTCAATGGTTCCCTTATATATTCGATCTGAGTATTGGTTCAAAAGTTAGAAAAAACCAATTTCACTTTTACAGAAAATATAATTAAAAAAGTTCAAAATTAATTTATTGGCTCACCCGGCCTTGAAATCACAGGCCATCAAAGCGTGCTATCTTAGAATAATTCCATATAGTTGAACAATAATGATTTTCCCTGAATTTCCTAGACAATAAAATAATCCATATGAATTCATAATCAATCTTAGTCATATAAATAAAATAAAAATAATTATCATGGAAACAGGAGTAAGTATGGGCCTAAAATTGTAAGCAACATCCTTCAAAGTATTCTTCACCATCAATGGTATGAATAAACAACCATATGAGATTTTGAAGCATATTTTTAGAACATAATAGTTAATAAATTGTAATCATATGGAATACTATCATACTTTTTATATGTCAACTCTCGAGGTACATTATTGATTCAAAGAAAAAAATTTAAAAATTTTACTTGAAAATAATATAACATTTTTCATGAAATAATACATTCCCACTCCTGGATCATTTTTAAATTAACATATTAGGCCAAATATTGCACTAAAAATATTATCCTTCAGAATGATGAACATCTGATACTTTCTTATAAGTTGAAATTTCATAATATTATAAGTATAATTAATTACAAATTATTATATTATATTCATCATTTGATAATTTATTATAAATTACACTTCTTAAATATATCTTTCCATAGATAATCTAGTGTAATTTAATATTGGGAAATATTTATAATTATCATATATAATTTATCATAAATATCTTTTCATAAGTCATGTTATTTTCATTTGATAGTAATTTATTCTATGATATATTAAATAAATTAACCATTAATTTTTTTTAATATATATTACATTGATAATTCACTATATTAGTATTTTTATGATCCTTATGATTATCCAACCCACATAACTATACGTTGATAATTCAGTTTTATCTATAATAATAATTAATGAACTTATTATCAGAAAAATTCAATAAATTATACCTTTACAATTCCATGTAATTATCATTATTAATATTAAATCTTTGAAAATGTTCATATATTATATCCTTTGAATTAACATGATTCGTTATTATTTGATAATTATTTTTTAATTATTAATGATAATTCAAATGTTATTGCCTTTCGATTATAAAAATAAATCATAGCTAAGATATATATTTAGATAAATATTTACCTATATTTTGATAATTTTCCTAATTATACATTAATATTATTTTCAATTATCATTGTTTATTTTTTCATTCCATTTTATCATGGTGCTCTGAATAGTTTGAATTTCATGACATGTTATACATTAAATGGGTAGTATAATTGACTAGCAAGGATGGTGATGATGGACATGAGAATAGGGTACAGATTCTATGACACCATTGATTCCAAAATATCATGAAATCCCATGATTTTCATTTTTTATATGATGACTATAAGTTTCATTCCATATTTTGGGTTGTAATTTTTGTTCCGTGTTCAATGAATGGTACCCCAATAAGGTCTGTTATAAATATTATTCAATCTTATAGGTTGTATGATTCATATCTAGAGATCTTATAAAATGCATGCCATTTTTCAGGTGATATTTCATGTTTCATGATGAACACTTGGAATTATATGATCATTATGTTTTTTAGAAATATAAATAAGACCATAGATAAATTTGGTTACTATCAACATCATCCAATATTCTTTCAACTTGGTGACGAAGAAGTACAACTAGTTTTTGGGGAGTCATTTTTCATGCATGACCAATATGATTTGGATATTATTTTTATTCTAAATATAAATTTATTATTTTGGGACACACATTTATTAATGGTAACTCTAGGTTAAGGATGCACTTGTGGTTTCTTAAATATTATAATAATCCCACACAGTTTAACTGTTTCAATTCTCTTATAGATTTTATGAGGGATCCAGTGAAGGGAATAGTCCATGTGGCGGACTACTAAGTTGGTGATTGGGGATCTAGTGGTCAGATAAAATTGAAAACTAAAAATTCATTATATATATATTTTAATTTATTTATCTATCTTCATATGATAAACTTTTGGTATTTCTATATTCGGTGTCATTAATTGTCTGATATGTATGAAATATTTATATTTCATAATGTTACATTTCTTATTTATTTATTATTATTTTTTAATTATTTTTTATATGAAATGATGTTTATGGTATAGTACAACCATGGATGGACTTAATTAATCACTATTTGTTGTAATCCAATTGAGTATGGAGAGGTGTGAATGATGATATGTGGAACTCTAGCTCAGATTTCGTTGTTCATGTTGGGATGTAACATAAATGATGTTGATAAATGGTTATAAGATTGGTTAATGTTATGAAATAGGTTATTAAGATAATTATTTATTATACCTGAGGTCAGATAACATTCAGCTAAGTAGGATTTTTTGTATGAATAATTGTATTTCTATTTTTTGTTATTTAGATATTATTTGTTTTAATAAGTTTTTATCTTTTTAGACTATCATTATGATTAATGGTTTTATTTTATCATATTATTTCGTGAAATATATATTATTTTTAAATATATATCATATTTTAAATTTTATGGGACATAAATTTGAAAGATAGTATTGATGTACATTATTTATCTCAAAACCCCTTCGTTTGAGATATAATATCTCACATTAAATATTCAATATCTATATTTTTTTTATCAATATATGATTTTATATAATAATTTCATATTTAATCATGGAAAATTAACCCTTTTGATTTAAATATTTGAATTTAATTATACTCTTCCGAATAATATAATAATATTTATAATGATTATTCATATTATATTTAATGATTATTTTTTATCTATGTCCAACATTTATCTTCTTGAAAACTACTTCATGTATATTTAGAATCATAATTAACTGTTATGTCATATGAATTTGATATTTATATTTTCTTATACATAAATGGAAAACAATTAAAAACCTTTTATATTATTGAATTTGAAAAAAGTTATTTCAATATATTTTAAATGCGATATTTATCCCTTCAAAATCAATTAATTTATCTTCAACTCCACACACTATTTGGATTACATTTCAATGTTTTCATTGTTTGATTATTTTTGATTATTTTTATAATTAATATGTATTTCTATTTTTTCACAACACCTAATTGAAAAATTATTTTAAATATGATCAATAACTTATTTATTATAGATTTTATTTAAATACATTTCTAAAATCTCTAGTGTGGATTCTCTCTCCATAAGGGAATTTTTCTTTATGAACCATACAGTAAATGTACTAAAATGATTTTGAAATGATATTATTAATTTAGCATGATTTTTTAATAGTAAATATATTTCAATTTTATAAAATAATTTCAATTCATGAATATAATTCATGTATTTTACTTTTATTTAAATTCTTTTATTTTTATGAAATACATGTTCTGTACATTTCATCCATCAAAAAAAATATTTTAGAACAAATATTTCCCATATAATTTTTAATCATAGAAAACCAGTTTTGTTTAATATTATGTTTTAAAAAATGTTTCATTAATACTACTCTTTTTTAGTGTAATTATTTTTTATAGGTTTTCAAGAATTAAAAAAAGGATTTTTATTATCTTCAGAGGAAGGTTCCATTTCAAATATGTTAGAAAAATTAAATGTTCTCTATATCAATCTACATATTTTTATAAAACTATCCATTTTCAATATATAGATGTTTTATGTAATGTTCTTGTAATATTTTTCTTGAAACTTGACTCTCGTTTATCAGATATTTTAAATTATATATATTTTTATATTCTACTGTCACATACATTTATGAAATTATATAATCTTATTAATGGTTTGTATATATCCCTTGAATTAATTGGTTATTGTTTTATATCTTAGGAGATAATTAATAATATATATTGGGTTTGTTTAATGACACAATGGATGATAATCATTTGATTACACTCATAACTTATTGTGTAGCACCCCCAAACTTGTGAACTATGATTTTTTTCCATAAACATCGAAGCAAAAGAATTATAATTGATATATATATATATATATGTGTCTACTATAAAAGTTTCAAATTAAAAAATATATAACCTTTTACTTTATTATTTACCAGATGTTGATGAATTCACTTACTAATAAATTTCAATTGAACTCATTCAATGGAATCCATTTTTTATTATATAATACGCTAATAATATTATAACTAATTTTCAAATTCACCCAAAAAATTTCCTGACAAGATACTCTTACTAGATTAGAACAACGATTTCATTCATTAATAAAATGGGTAATATCAATCATTTCAATGGGTGATCTCAAACCCTCATTATGGGTAATAATAATTTACCATCACTTGTGGGATAAGAGGCAGAACATGATATCATAACAAGGATGATAATAAACATGGAGTCATATAATATAGAGGTAATATCATCTGCTCATGAATTAAAAAATTATTATAAAATATAATCAAGGAATTATTGGATGTATCTATATTATAATTAAGACTGCAACCACATAAGTCAAGGAATCCTATCTCATTAACATAACATAGTTTTGTACTAAAAATAATAAATAACATGAGTTCTCTATTATCATTTTTTAGAAACCTTGATATCACATGAGATGAAAACACATCCCATTTAATTATTGATATATATACATCTTTTCTCAAAAATTAGATAATGAAAATAATTCATTTAACACCCCAAGCATTCACAGTACGCTTCTCTTTGAATAATATATTAGTGTGTGTTATATGCAACATCGAGTTCTAACACACCACCACCAATCATACTAGCCGCTAAGAATATTAATACCCACAATATGAAATTTTATACATTTTCTCTTTCAAAATGAACTTCATTTTTGGTTTCGAAATATCAAAATTAGCTTAGGGTGAAAATTTGGTTCTTTTCGGATAACTTTCATATTGTTATTAATAGTGAATATTACAAAATTTTAATTAAAAACATCTTTTTTAATCGAAATAATTAATCATGATCAATTATGCAATTGAGTGATTTTAAAGTATAATTAGATTATATTTTTACCATTTAATCCAATGTGGGTAATTGGACATAATTTCACATTGAAACTGCACATAAGCATGTGTCAATCTTTTGATAGTTATTATTTCTTAAAAACACTATATTTGTTTTGACAATGGGAATTAATTAAAATTAATTAATGAAACATATATGTTTTTAATTTGTTAAAATAGACATTATTTTTGAATTCATAATATCAAATATAACATAGGCCTAATTTTTGGTATTTTTCTGAGAAACATATATTTTTTATGAATAATGAAAACCACTAAGTTGTAGGTTAAAACCGTTTTTTATTTATCTAAATAATTATTTATTTTATTTAAATTAATTTATGTCATAATAGATACATAATAATTATATATGTTCATTTTAATTCATTGGAGTAATTTTATAAAAATTTTAGATATATAAAAAGTGTGTTGAACTTTCACCGTCTTTTACCCACCTCATAGAAAAATTTGAAAATTCCCATAAAACATAATTTTACTGCTTCTATGAGTTGAATTGTGAAATTCCGAGACACACGGTTAATATGAAAGAGTAAAATGTGGTTCAATAAGATAAAAATAATTTTGTTGAATATTAACTTTTTTACTTTTATTTACCGCGGTTAAAGGTAAATAGGGTAATTCAAGATAAAAAGAGTATTATAATAATTCAAAAATACCTTAACTCATGTCTAAAACTTATTGGATGAGTAATTGATGACCATTGGCTTCATTGGGTCGATTTTGGGACCCCTGGAGCCACTTATTAATGATAATGTCATTTTAGATTAATTAATTTAATGTAAAGGCAAAATTGACAAAATCAAAAACCTTTTAGTAATTAATTTTTATATGGTGATATATAAGTAATATTTTTTACTATAAATATTAATTAGAAATATAAAATTATTTACTACATAATGGTATTTGAGTTATAATTTTTATACATTAAATATGTTTATTTATTTATGACACGATGATGATGCAACAATTACCATATTAATGAATGATGAAGATAATTGATATTATAAATACACAATTAAATGTAATTTGAGACTCTTTGTGAATTAAAATAATTTTATTGGTTAATATGACATATCAGGGTTGGTTATATGAATTGTTTTTGAAGTAATAATTCTGTTATGAATTTATCAAAAACAAAATACCCAATTGTGCCAAAATTGACATAAAAGAGTTTTTAAAACAAATATTATACTATTAATTGATATTCTATTCCTAAAAATATATGGTTTGGCCAAAGGACTTATATCATGATAGGTGTATCATTAATGGACCAAATTGGTTCTATTGAATGTTTATTGAATTTTTATTAACCATATAATATAAAAATACAAAGAGACATTGTAAATGTTAAAAAAATTAACATTGAGTTAAAACTAAAATATAAGGTCAATAAAGTGAACCAAACCTGTCTAAAACCTATTGGTTAAGTTTTTTTTGACCTTTAAACACCTTATAATTTTAATAATCCACTTTTGAGCCATTATAAACCAAATATAATTTTATTATAAAATAATACTTTATGTTTTTCCTAAAGAGCCCATCCTCCACCTTATTAAAGGACAACACTTCTAACAAATTCCTCACACCTCTGAAGCCTTTTGGATTGTCCAATCTCTACCAGATTAAGCTCCCTACATCCTTTTTCTCCTCCTAGAAGCCTTACCTTAGTCAGAAGGCACTTCAAGATTCCTTTTTGTTTCAAACCAAAGAGAGTTACCCAAATTAAAGGTAACGACTTCTCTTAGCTTCTTTTCTTTTATTTTACATATCCATCCCATAAACTCTTCTTATTCTTTTCTTTTGTAACAAAAATAGTACCCAAAATATACTAGGATATTTGTATGAGAAGTAATTGATCTAAACATACACACATCTCCATTTAATGGGTGAAGAACATAATGTTTTGTGGATGGCAACCAAACGCCTCACGAAACGATGATTGTTCAATTATCTCCTACCACCTCTCATGGTGGCCATTATGATGTCACTGTAATTAAATATGATATTAATGATATTTTTTTATATATATTCTTCTGTAATTACATTTTATATCATTCCATTATTCATTTCATGTTATATATATATACGATAATTTCATTTGAGGAAGTGTGGACAACCTTCTCTCAAAGTGATATGACTCATTCATACCATACATGGAACGTATAAAGGATGGTGTTAATGAACATAAGAAACATATATAATAAACTATATTATAATGTAATAATAATATAATTATGTATCCTTTGGATTTTGAATCTTTTTAAAATGAAAAATGAAATGGAATTAGTGTTCATGCATACATACGGATTATCGTCTCCACGAACATGATGAGAATAATTTCCCCATCATATCCATTCAAGAATAATTCTCATTTGATGATTAAAAGTAATTTTTAAGGACATGATATCATTCTAGATAAGAATAATATAAAACCTATCCATAATAAACAGGTCTTACGTAACAAATCATATAAAGGAAAATGAATCAGTTAACACCTGAAACCACAATAATACTAAAATATTATTAACAAAACAATATTTAAAGATCCTATAGGATATCATATTTATATGATTATTGTATAATTTAATAACAATGATTTAACTATTATACAGGAGGTCAACCTACCCTTAACCTTGGAAAAGTGCAAGGTAAGGGGTTTTAATCTCACTCCTTATTCCAATGAGATTCATGGCATATAGCCACTATTACATTTTGTGTTGTGTATGTACTGCCCATAACTGTATTCTTTGTGTAATACACTTTAATTTATGTGTATTTACATATTCATTGTATGATACCTCTTTCATAGGGTGTATGTTTCGTAAGTTACCAAATTTTTAAGGGTTAATTTACCAATCTCTTTATTATCCAAGGTTTTTTTATGTAAGTATCTACTGGGACATATTTATTATCCATGTCCATTTTTTAAGAAACAGTTTTCAAAGGGATTCTTTTAAAGGACTTTTTTACTAAAACATCATTTCAAATGTTTTAAATATTTATTCATCTAAATCATTCCCATTAATGTCCATGTCTTCAAAATGGTTTTAAGGATTTATTTATATGGATATGAATGTCTTTAAAATGTTAATTCATTTCAAAAGATTCAATGTGGTATGTGACACTATGATTCAACAATGTCTTTGAATGACTTATTTTCTAAATTTTGTGACTTTTAATTGTTTTCATGAAAAAATCCTATTTCTCTCAAAGAGTTTTACAAATAATTTTCATCTATGTCAAAACCCTTTAGTGGATTTTCAACTTGTTTTAATGTTGAATTATCATGATATAAATCTTCCATATTGTGTTGAAGGTTTTGTGATATGTTTGACTGAATATGTGTTATTTTTATACAATTCATGACTTATGGGTAATGTATTGACATTTAATATTCTTGTTTTAATAAGAATGTTTATGTTATGTTTAGTCCTTTTCATAGAAGGAATGCATTAGACTTAGTAAGTGACTGGTGGATCCCGTTATAGCTCCTCGATGCATTGGTAGGTCTAATGAGACAATATAGTGTCATTGAACAAGGCCTTGACTATGTGGTTATGATAGTCTGGAATTATGCATTCCATCATTATGAAAGTGGTTAGTGACATTGAATTTGATTATTCTACTAGTATAATATCCATGTGAATAAGTAAATGGAATCACTTCATTTTTTTTCCATATTATGCTGAAGTTCAAGTTTAAAAGACTTTTGATTTAGTTATACATTGCCTAAAATGTTTATTATTATTTATTAAAGTTTCGGTTGTATTGTTATCCTTACTGAGCATTTGAGCTCACACCTTTCTATGTATTATTTTTCCCAGGATTCCAAGAAGATTATTTTGATTGATATCCATGGTTAATCCAATGGAATAATGGTGTTCATGAATGATTATTTATGTTGTTCTGTTTGTTATGAAGTGTAATGTAACATTCATGTAGGTAATATATTTTCCAAGGCTGATAAACCAATCAGTCCTTCAGGACTTGATTCCTTGTAATCTTGACAATGTATTAAAATAATGCACCGACTCTGGGAAACTGGGGTCTATCATTACAGCTTGTATTAGAGGTAGTTTAGAAATATCCTTGGAAACTAGATTTAGATAAACTCTGATTAAATAACATTACCCTAAGATAGACTTTGAGGATTATTATAGAAGAACATCCTGGAATTTTGGTAATGTAGAGATTTTTTGAGTTTCCAAACAAATACTTCCATGTCTGGATACGAGTAGGTAGAGACGGCTCTGGAATAGATGTACCTAGGGGTAAACCCTGAAATCACCACTTTGAGATAGACTCGAATGGGAACTGGTGCATGACAACGGGCCTTGTTGCACTCTTGGTGATGACACTCCCAGGGGATATGCTTAGGATAATTCTCGTTTTCATTACAAACCAATATGAAGGGTTTATGAGTATATATCTCCTCAAATAAAACATTTTTTATTATAGATTATATCCATAAACTGTTCAAATTACGTTAGGTGTTTTACATATTTGGAATTATGAATTGTGATTCATAAACTGACCTACCATATGCCATTGTTTATAAATGGTGCCCAATAGAAGGAATGAGAACTCCAACAATACGTATGATCCAAAGAGTAAAAAGGGTCATATCTTTCATGGTATTAAGCCAACATTCATAAAGGAAATAGTCTCCCATGTATTTGCAACATATGAAGAAATAGTATCATGTGTTAATAAGATATGTAAATAATTATTTGAGTCCTATGGCTTTGATGGGAAGTAAGAGAAGAAAAGGCTGGAAGAGAGAAAGATGGATACAAAGAAGAGGGTAAAGAAGAATTTTCCCATATGTGATAACTATGGGAAGAAAAACCATGGAACAAGCCTGAAGTGAATGGGATTTTGCTATATATTTGGAAAGAAGGTCACCAAGTACATGAATGTAAGGGTAAGAAAAACGTTTCAAATGTACAATGCTTAATATGTAAGAAGTTGGGGCACTACGCGAACCAATGTCCAAATCATCAGAGTATTCCCCAAATGATGCTATTGGATAATAATCAAGTTATGATACTACCTCATATGAAGAAGAATGACTAGTGTTATTATGTTGTTATTATATGATTATTTAATTTCAGTTTTGTATCAACAATATACTGGTTATATGAATTATGGAGATAAATAAGGATTTTACTGCAATACTATTTAATTGAGGATTTGAGATTATATGGTTCTATGAAAAGTGACATAATAGTAAGCTACAATTTTTGGAAAATAAATGGTTGAAGGAAATGCAATCCTTAATATTGTCTCGATAATGAGGTATTGATTTTTAAATAATAGATGGTTGATTTGAATAATTATATTGGATATTCTTGACTGCCTTGAAACTGATTAATGATTTTTTATCGTTGGAGATTACAACATTTTTTGATTGAAGGAGTATATCTGGTATTCTATAAAAAATAAGGGATTATGAATGTAATGAAAAAGATTTTATGGTAATTTTGGATGTTATGACATTTTAAAATAATACATGATGTAGGTGTTCATATGTTATTACATGGAAAAAAGGATCTTTATTGTGTTTGACTTCCTTATAAATTTTGGACTGTGAGTTTGGATAGTAGTATTCAGGATAACTCTAATGGTTGGAATGGATTATGTTTGAAAGGTTATTTTTGGATTTTTATAAAAGGACAACATGCAGACCATGTGACAACCCATCACATCAGACAAAGCTACGGGAATCGAAACCACAACCATAATGAGATTGGGATTTATCGCCTTCCACTGAAATACATGAATTACCTGGATTGTATATTGTAGTTTTTTTAAAGGGTCTGATATTTGAATTATAAATTCATTATATTTGGAAACCAATATGATTAGGATAAATAGAGTATATTTGTGTTGTATTATGATTTGTAGTAAAAGATGAGTTTGTGGTAGAAATTTATTAATGGATAAAACTATAATTATAAATTAAGTATATCTCCTTATGATCTTATCCAATCTCATAAATAAATTCCTCAACATTACGAAAGCAAACATAGAACAAAAATGTTGTCCTAGATGGTTCCGTATATCATCAAAAGTTTTTGGATTTGTGATTGTTGGAATTTTCATAGCCATGTTATCTACCACTCTCCATCAGATATTGATGGTTATATTTCTCTTCCATATCCATGTTTCCCTCCATGGAACCCTAGTATGTGTTATTTTTGGTAACCATCATACATACCACTCTTTATTTTAAATAGAGGCCTCATTAATCCATTTTTCAATGAGGGATTTCAACTATGATATTTTGAAATGTGAACCCCAAGTTTCCAATACCGATCATAAATTGCAAGGATGCAATTTGTTGAAGGAGGGGAGAATGTTACACCCCATGCTTTCACAGTATGCTTCTCTTTGAATAATACAATTGCATGTTTTATACGCAACTTTGAGTTCTAACACACCACAACCGATAATACTAGCTCTTAAGAATAGTATTACACACTTTTTGAAATTTTAAACATTTTACCTTTCTAATTAAACTTCATTTTTGTATTCGGAATATCGAAATTAGATTATGGTGAATTTTTTGTACTTTTCTGATAAATTTCATATATTGATGAATAGTGAAAATTACTAAATTTTTATTAAAAACAACTATTTAATCGAAATAATTAACCGTGATAAATTATGAATTTGAGTGATTTTAAAGTATAATTAGATTATATTTTTACCATTTAATCCAATGTGGGTCATTGGATATAATTTCACATTTAAACTAGACATAAGAAATTGTGAATCTTTTGATAGTTTTTATTTCTCAAAAACACACTATTTGTTTTGATAATGGGAATTAATTTAAACAAATTAATGCAAATTATATGATTTGACTTTGGAAAAATATACATCATATTGTAATTCATAATTTTTAATATATTTTATGTCAAATTTTTGTTATTTTTCTGAGAAACATCAATTTTTGATGAATAATGAAAAACAATGAGTTATTTGTTAAAACAGATTTTTTATTTAAATAATTAATGATTTAATTTAAATTATTTTATGTAAAAATAGATACATAATACTTATATATGTTCATTTCAATTCATTGGAGTATGTTTATATTAATTTTAGGTATATAAAAACTTTATTGATCTTTTCACCGTCTTTTACCCACCTCCTAGGAGAATTTGGAAATTTCCATAAACACATGTCCTAACCTCATTGGATGAGTAATGGCCGACCATGGGAATATTTTGGTTGATTTTGGGACCCCATGGATCCACTTATGAATGATAATGACAGTTTAGATTAATTAATTTAATGTAATAGAGAAATTGACAAAAACAAAATCATTATAGTAATTAATTTTTTTTATGGTGTTATATAAGTAATAATTTTTACTATAAATACTCATTAGAAAGATAAAAGTATTCCCTACATAATTTGTTTTTAATTATAATGTTTAGAAATTAAATAATTTAATATATATATATATATATGACACAATGATGATGTAGTAATTACCGTATTAATGAAAGATTAAGATAATTGATATTATAAATACCCAAATAAATGTAATTTGAGACTTTTTATGAATTAAAATAATTTTCTAGGTTAATATGAAATATTAGGATTGGTTATATGATTTTTTTTAGATATAATGATGCTGTTATAAATTTATCAAAGACAAAATACCCAATAGTTCCAAAATTGACATAAAAGAGTTTTTAAAACAAATATTATATTATTAATTGATATTCTATTCCTAAAAATCTATGGATTGGAAAAAAGAGTTATATAATTATAGATTTATCATTAATGGACCACATAGGGGTCTATTGAAGTTTATAGTAAGTATATTAAATATATAATATAAAAATATAAAGAGACATGATAAATGTCAAACAAATTAAGTAAGAGTTAAAACAAAAAGATAATGTTAATAAAGTGACCCAACCCTGTCTAAAACATATTGGTTAAGTTTTTTGAGACCTTTACCCACCTCATACTCTGAATAATCAACTTTGAAACCATTATAAACTGAATATGATTTTATTATAAAATAATACTTTAATTTTTCTCCTAAATAGCCCATCCTCCCCCTTTTATAAGGACACCACTTCTAACCAATTACTCACACCTCTCAAGCATTTTTGATCTTCCTACCTCTGCCCAATTAAGCTCCCTAAATCCTTATCCTACTCCTATAAGCCTTACATTAGGTAGAAGGCACTTGAAGAGTCCTTTCTGGTTCAATCCAAAGGGAGTTACCCAAATTAAAGGTAACGACTTCTCTTAGCTTCTTTTCTTTAATTTTACTTCTCCAACCCCTAAAATCTTCTTATTATTTTCTTTTGTAACAAAACCAGTATACAAAATATACTAGGATATTATTATGAGAATTATTATAACTACGCTTACCCACACCTCCATCTAGTGGGTGAAGAACATAATGTTTTTGTGGATGGAAACCAAATGCCTCATGAAATGATGATTGTTCAATTATCTCCTACCACCTCTCATGGTGGCCATTATGATGGAACTGTAATTAAATATGACATTAATGATATTTAATTTATATATAATATTCTGTAATTCCATTTTATATCATACCATTATTCGTTTCATGTTGTATATATATACGATAATTTCATTTGAGGAAGTGCAGACTACTGCCCCCTCAAAGTGATATGACTCGTTCATACCATACATGGAACATATAAAAGTTGGTTTAATGAACTCAAGTAACATATATAAGATACTATATTATACTGGAATAATAATATACCAATGTATCATTTGATTTTGATTCCTTTTAAAATGAAAAATGAAATGGAAGTAGCGTTCGTGCGTACATACGGATTACCGTCTCCATGAACATGATGAGATTCATTTCCCCATCATATCTATTCAAGAATAATTTTCATTTGATGATTAAAAGTAATGTTTAAGGACTCGATATAATTCGGGATATAAATAAAATACAACCTATCCATAACAAAAATGGCTTGCGTAACAAAGCATACAAAGGATAGCGAATCAGTTAACACCCGAAATGACGATAATACTAAAATATTATTAACAAAACAATATTAAAAGATTGTATATGATATCATATTTATATGATTATTTTATAATTTAATAACATTTATTTAACTATTATACATGAGTTTAACCTACCCTCAACCAAGGAAAAGTACAAGGTAAGGGGTTTTCATCTCACTCTTCATTCCAGTGAGATTCATGCCATATTGCCACAATTAACATCTGTGTGGTGTATGTACTGCCCATAATTGTATTATTTGTGTAATACACATTAATTTATGTGTATTTACAAATTAATTATGTGATACCTCTTTAATGGGGTGTTTGTTTCTTACGTTAACAAATTGGTAAGGGTTGATTTCACACTATCTTTAATATCCGAGGTTGTTTTTACGTAAGTATCTACTGGGAAATATATATTATCCATGTAAATGTTTTATGAAAGAGTTTTCAAAGGGATTATTTTAAGGGAATTTTTTACTAAAACATCATTTCAAATGTTTTAAATATTTATTATTCTAAATCATTCCCATTAATGTCCATTTCATCAAAATATATTTTATGTATTTATTTATATGTACATGAATGTGTTTAAAATGTTAATTCCTTTCAAATGTTTCAAACAGGTGTGGGACACATTGATTCAAAAATGTCTTTAAATGACTTATTTTCTAAATTTTGTGACTTTTAAATGTTTTCATAAAAAAGGGGTATTTCTCTCAAAGACTTTTACAAATAATTTTCATCTATGTCAAAATACTTTAATGGATATTAAACATGTTTTGATGTTGATATATCATGATACAAATCTTTCAAATTGTGTTGAAGATTTTGTGATATGTTTGACTATGGATGTGTTATTTTTAAACCATTCATAGTTTATGGGTAAAGTTTTTTACATTTCGTAAGATAGTTTTAATATGAGTGTTTATGTTATTTTTAAACCTTTTCATATGAGGAATGCATTGGAATTAGTATGTGATGGGTGGAGCCCGCAATAACTCCTCGATGCATCGGTAGGTCTCATGAGACAAACTAGTGTCTTGGCACAAGGCCTTGAAAAATCTTATTTGTAGTCATGGCACAAGGCCTTTACTGTGTGGTTATGATTGTTTGTCATTATGCATTCCATCATTATGAAATTGGTTAGTGATATTGCATGTGATTATTCGACTAGTAGAATATCATTGTGAATAAGTAAATGGAATTACATCATTTTATTTTTTCCATATTATGCTAAAGTTAAAGTTTAAAATGATTTTTTTAGTTATACATTTCCAAAAATGTTTATGCTTATATATGAAAGTTTCCGCTCTATTTTTATCCTTACATAGCATCTAAGCTCACCCCTTTCTAAGTTTTATTTTTCCCAGGATTCCAGGAAGTGAATTGTTATTGATATGCAGGGTTAAGCGAAGGGAATAATGGCGTTCTTGATTGATTATTTATGTTTTTCTGTATGTTATGAAGTGTAATGTAACATTCATGTTTGTAATCTATTTTCCAAGACTGCTAAACAAATCGGTCCTTCGGGACTTGATTCCTTGTAATCATGCAAATGTATTAAAACAATGCACCAACTCTGGGTAACTCTGGTCGGGGCATTACAATACATATTGATGAAACATGATTTCAATAAAAATATCATAAATACAAAATAAATAAAATGGGGATTACATTATTTTCATGTTTTCCCCATTAAATAATTCTTTATTTCATCAATAATAATTAAAATATAAACATACGTAAAATAAATTTGACTACATTGTATTTATGAATAATTTTACATAAATAAAAACCAACAAAATTTTTAAATCATATATTATTTTCACCATATAATAATATAATATAAGGTTTATTAAATTGATTTTATAACACTAAAATACATTATGGAATAATTTTTCAAAAAAAAAAATTTTCGTCGATTTTTTTAAGTTACACAAAACACCATGTTTAAAAAAACCACAATATACTATTAATACTTATATTTAAACATAACTATTATAACATATATATTTAATTTAATTGTATGAATATCACTAAATAATATAAGAACATTAAATATATAAATAAATATTAGAAAAATTTACAAACAAGTACCTAATTTTTTATAAATTCATTATAGGATTTGAATGAATTTTTTTTTAAAAAAATGAACTTTTTTGATCATGTAATAAATTTAAATATTTCCACATTCAGAAAAATAAATTTTTAAAAATAAATTTTGATTGTATTTAACATGGATTGGGGATAATTTTTTATATATATTAGAAATGATTAAATTTTTAATTAATTTAAAAATAAATTAGTTTTATTCAAAATTATATTTTTCATTTAAGAAATATAAAAAGTTATATTTTAATTTAAATTAATTTAAATGTTTATTTAGTCCTAAAATTTTATTAATAATCCTATTTCTGTAATAATAATCAACATCAAGTTTATTTTTTAATTTTTTTGTAATTATTAGTCATTTTTATTTGGAGAACTTTTTTCCTTCATATATACTTATTTATTTTATAATTAAATTGGAGACAATATTTAAATTGAATTTATAAAATTATATTCTATATTTTGAATCATATTAATTAAAATTAATATTTAATTTCAAACTAAATTTTGATCATAATAAATATTAAAAATATAAAATTTAAATATCACAGTTATGCTTAAATACAAGTTAATTATGGGGATAAACATAATATATTAGTGTAGAAATGATATAAATACACATCCAATAACAATTTTATGAAACAATTTGGACCCTATATACTATATTCTTTTTTTAATAAGAAATATTTTGTCTTTAGTGATGTATAAAATATTGGTCTTTCTTTTGATTTTCTATAATTCAATGTGTTCCCCCTCTCAAACACAAAAAAGGTCCCAAAAATCCTATTATATTAACTCATAAAAAATATTTTGTGTCTCCCATGAAATATGAAATAACCTTACATAATATAGATTGAACAACCTATAGGATTTAGTTTTATTATGAAACCCCCATAAGAAGGATTTCAGTAATAACTTAAAGTGTATAATTGAATAAGAGTTACAGTTCTTAATCATGTCTTCTCATTCCAACTTCTTCCTCTATAAATCACTACTAATTTATGATGAAATAATTATAACAGTAAATAACATATAATTGGATATTATTTTGTTAATATCATAACTAATATACATCTCCCATTCCATCAAATGGTAGTCAAATCTATGAAACATGATTGTGGAAGACTACTGCCACAAAAACCGATGTAATTCGTTTTCAACTAACAACTATCACGGATTGAAATAATAATTTATTATAAATATATATACATATATATTTTTTATTAAATAATTATACTTTTATAATTATAAAATTATATCTACCATAAATACTTAAACTCCATTGACGACAGATAACTTCTCTCGTCCATATGGGTGGAGTACTACCTCCACACAACCACTTGATATGTTCCTCTGTATAGTATTGTCATGGAGTATAATTAGGATTTATTTAATAAAGATAAATTATATATATGATATATTAATTATTTTGAATGGTTAAATAATTATTATGTTTCATTCATTACATTCATCGAGAAAATGGAATCAACATTCTGGTGTACATATAACCAAGTGTCTCCATGAATGATGTAACTAATATTCGGTCCATAAATTTTTTTGGATTAAATTAAATAATCATATAATGAATAAATATTATATTTATTAAATTATAAAACTAATGAAAATTATTTAATTACGATCAAATAAAAATTACCAAGACTTTAGGAAAAATATATACATGAGAAAAGCAGCTTTTACATAAAACTATGATTTTAACAATGAATTTTTTGATAAAAAAGTCATAAAATGTAAATTGTAAATATTATATGTTATGATATATTCTAATATGGATATATAAATTATTTATAATAGAACTAAATTTATTAATTGAATTTTCTATGGTGTGTGTTGAATTTTGTGTCATGAGGTAAGAAATATTTATCTCACATTTATATCTATGAGACACATGCCATTTTTAACTATTTTTTATTTATTACTGTCTATATACTACCCATGAGGATATATTATTATTAATATCAGGTAAATTATTTTATGATAATATAAATATATAGTTATATCATTCATGATACTTATGATTCAAATGTTACAAAAATAGTAACGGTTTTAGGAAATAATCTTATTAGTTAGTGGGATTGTTTATTATTACAAATTGAATAATGAATTCTGATATTCTACATATAACGATACTCATAAAGATTATTATACTCTATATATTTATATGATAATAAATATTTTCTTATTATTTTCCTCTCATTATGATCTTCAGATACCAAAATAATGTTTTCAAGGAAAATGAGGGTCATCAGTCTAGTCGAAAATAATTTATCTTCTATATCCATGTCTACCAAATATAATTAAAAATTTATTCAATATCTCTTAATGATTATTATATGATTATTTTATACTTATTTAAAAAAATAATGAATTATTTTTTATGAATATACTTAAAATTTTAGAAGAGGTTTTACTATTGACCTTTTACCACAAATGTGAAATGAATATTTGTTTTATTGAATATATCATGAGGATTGTTTTTTCCCTTTATGTCTAATCAATGATTTTTGAGTTACCTTGAAATTTTAAAATAATATTTTTAATTGAATGTATTATATAATATTTTAGGTATTTTTATATTTTAAATATGTAACTTCAAAATGGAAAGGATATTTCGCTCATGAATTATTTATTGAAATTTTAATAGAATTTATTTTCAACAATGAAAAAAAAATTGGGTTTTATTATGTTTTATTAGGGAAATTAAGTAATGGTACAATCCTTATTATTTATAGTCATGTTTTATAATTACAATGATTTTTTTTAATGAATCACAATTTTTTCATGGGTTTTTCTATAATGAGTCGATGAAATGATTGATACGTTAATAGTTTTCATTATGTGATGGGTTGTTCCATTTCAATCCATGGATAGTGATTATGTTATAATCATTAATGTTTGATACGTTATAACCAATGATATATGATTACAATATATATCGAGCGGGTTTCACATAGAATTAGGTTTTCTAATAATCCATTTGGAAATGATTGACATTTCATTTGATAAACAAGCATGTTATAGGTTTGTGACCTAATTTTGTAAAGGATAATGTCCATTATGATATTTTTTTAGTTAACCATATATCGCTATATGTTATTTTAGTGTACATATTCCACTGTGATATTCTTATAAATGTTCCTTGACGATTATGAAAATGATGTTATATGATTATGTGTAGGCCAAAAATATATATACTATTCATATGATATTCTGTTATGGAATCTTTTCTTCAAATAATTTACTATTTATATATTATGAACATCTATTATTTATTAAATGAATCATGTTTATGTTATTTGATATGAACGGTGTGGTTTTCAAATTACGTTCTCCTGTTCTCAAACCCCTATGCTCCTGTTATGTTTATTTCTCCAGTTTCCCCTCTATATAAAATGTTCTCACAATTTCATACGTTCCATTTTCCTTAGATATAACGAAATTACTATAATGGGTGATAATTATGAATAACATAGTGCGATATGATGTTGTTCATTTATGAACCAGTTGATTACATATCACTATTTCAACATTTGATAGACCAATATTATTCTAGTGTGGACTGTTATGTTATGTAATGAATATTCATATAATAAGGATTAATATCTATCTATGAAATGTGTATATCACCATTTTTGGTATCATATATTGGATTATTTAATCATTGGAAACTATTGTGAAAAAACATTAGAGAGAACCCTATTTATTAGTCAATTTATAGAAAAATATCCTAGAATATATTGAAAGTGATAGAGATAGTCCATTATAATCAATTACTTACCAATATGGATAACGAATGTGGATATGGATATAATACATTTGACCTTTGAGTAACAACTCTAAAAAGGGTACATTTTAGGTCTACTATTTCTTCACGTGGTGAATGATATAGGGTCACTCTACAATAATTTTATGGCATTCCAAATGGATATATCATTGTAATTCCAAAACTATCCCTGAGACACTAGAATGTATTTTAATAGATTATTCACTTATGTGAACTAGGTTAGACCCAATGTGTTATATATTTAAAAAAATGTTTAATGATTTTGAAATATAATGGATGATTATTTCATTACTGACCACATCAATCAAAGAATCATGATTATCATGTTAATAATTTTGGATATACTATTGGAATGATGATAAAAAAATTGAGTTTTTAATATGTGTGTTCAAATATTGATGTAACTAATTAGATCATTTTTTATTATTTATTGTATACAATTAAATGTTCCTATGTATTTTCATATTTATCCGAAATTATTATATACTAAGATAGTATTGAATCATTCTAATGGTATGATTGTCACATCTATAATATATAGTTTCTTTCCATATGTATTCTGTGGGAATGTGATTCATTAAAATCATTTTATTCTTCCTTTAGTTGAATTTGATGTGATTATAGTTATCTATTGGATCTCATTATTTGTGTCTCATGTCAATTACTTAATATGGTAAGTCACATTTGATATTACATTCAATATTATGATGGCATATTAGTGTACCGATTAATATGAAATTATAATAGTAATCATACCCACTGTATGGGTCTTGATTATTATTCAAAATCGTTTTTTTACCTCAGATGTGTGGGGAGAAACTCAACAACAATGACACACTTATTTATTGGAGATTATTAATGCATTTCCGTAAATGATTCCTTGTATTACACTAACTCATTATATTCTTTTATCAATCGAAATTTTACATGGTGTTACACTAATATCACCATGTGTTTTATGTACTCTTTTTCTTTATAGGAATGATGTGCTAATTTTGATTTTTAATTATAATGAAAATCTCAAAAATATCACTTTCATGAACAAGTATCATATAATATGTGTTGATGAATTCATTAATGTACTATGTGTGGGAAAATAATTTTCCATGATAGACCATCATTCATGATATGATCAAATGAGGGTCAATAAGTAGGATATACCTAAGACAACATTCTGTGATATGTATGGACATCGAAAATATATTATGATTATATTTTATCTCACGACATCCCCAAATGCCTTAATATATTTAATGAATAATGTACTTCGATAATAACTTGGCCATATTATTGTATTCTTTATAGATGTTATTCAGAAATATTTAAAGCTCATGTAACAATTGGGATGATAACACTAGAATTTTAATAAAGACCCTATGGTAAGAGAAGCTATTTTTAAATATTAACATGTTAGAATTTTGGAAGATTTTTTTCATTTTTTGTTCTTAAAATATCAATATATGGTATATATATGGAACCATCAATGATAATAGTTATTTAAAATTTTCCATGACCAACTATAATTATTGTTATACATATTCTTCTTGTATTGGTCGGATATTATCGATGCATTGTGGAACATTTCCTATGAATGTCTATTCCACATCATTTGTTAATTAAAATGGGGGAAAAGTTCCTTTAGACATATGAAGGTGATGTAAATTTCATAGAACTAATTTGAATATTATATAGTACACCATTAATTAAATTTCCCTATACCATAGAGTTATTTTTAAACTATAATGACGAAATGAAGAAGGGTTTGGGATGTGATATCATGAAAAAATTGGTGATGGATTACGCCTCATGAAAATTGATTGATTATGAAAATATTTATCCAATTCATTGTTTTGAGTTGGTTGTGGCAGTTATTTAATTTATGATGTGGATTTATTATCTTTAAAGAGAATGGTATAATATATATATTCTAAAAATAAGATTCTAAATTATAATATCACATAAAAAGACTTGATGATTCTCAAATGAAAATGGTTGGAGTTGCAAATGATTATATTTCAATAATACATTACCACACCAGGAATATGAACATGGTGGTTGTTTCATTTAGTGGAAAGTATATTTATAGTTACACTATGATGAGTATCTCAAAATATCATTTATTTTTTGATTTTATATTCTGGGATCCGGAACTATAGAAGAATGGTGTGAAAACATATCGTTTTTAAATATGTTCTCTCCCATCTACATAAGTGATGACTAAAGTGGAAAAAGAGGAATATATAGAAAGATAAAAGAAGGTGAGGGATGGCCTAGAGCTTAAACATTATTATGATGGAATAATAATTTTCAATAAACATGTATCTGTTCCATCCAAAAAATATTTAATGAAGGAGATGTTAGATGATTCTCATATCTCATTATTCACATTTCATGCTTGAAGTGATAATGATTTATGGAGGTAAGAGAATGTATTTAATTTTGGATATCATAGAGAGATATATTGTAGAGATTGTATCACAGTTATTAGTATGACATCATGATGTGGATGGGGGAGATATATATTTTTGGGTGTCATATACATTACAAATACAGGAATCCACATGGAAAACATCATCATGGATTTCATTACCGGACACCCAAAAACATCTGAAGAGACAAATTCTATATATTTTGTTGTTGATCAATATATGATGTCCAAAATCTTCATAAAAATATGATATGATTTATTTCTAGATAATAATTTATTAATTCACATTATAACCATGTTAATGACAATGTAGTAATAAATTCTATTGTATATAATGGGGAACTGAGTGTTAACTAAATGGTTGGGTAATGAATTCAACATGACTTAGATACGAAGTTATTTTTCAACATAGATTATAATCTATATTGAGATGGTTGTTCTACGTGAACAATTCAGTCCCTATTGAATATGTTGATATGTTCTTCTGGATATTTCATTGGTTCTTGGGATCATCTAATTATTCTAGTACAGTTTTCATTCAATATTTTCTTTTACACAATCATTCATATGGATCATTTTGAATCACCAAATAGAAAATATTATATAATATAATTTTTTGAAATTAAATTAGTAATAAAATATATTGTATATTAATATAGATTAGGGAATGGTAGT
This sequence comes from Viscum album, assembly GCA_963277665.1. Classification (NCBI taxonomy): domain Eukaryota; kingdom Viridiplantae; phylum Streptophyta; class Magnoliopsida; order Santalales; family Viscaceae; genus Viscum; species Viscum album. Next base: position 901,216,260 of record OY728122.1, on the reverse strand, counting down.
GAAAATTAGAAACATTGAACATCACATTATGTCAACTCATAGTCGATAGAAAGTTTATTTTGACAATCATCAGTCTGACATGGACACTGTTCATCATGATATAGTTTTCCAATGAATTATGCAATGAAATATGGTTATGATATTTAATAAAAATGAAATGATAATCCCTATGTATATTATCTGATTCGAGATTCAAAATCAGGTATAGATAGGTTATTATCTCTCGGCACATCTTTTAGTCCTTGCACTAATACAACATGTTCTCCATGTATCTCTATCGATTAAGTACATGCTTGATCCTTCACATGTAATACACCTATAGATTAAAAAAATTGATCATGATCAGTCCAATTAAGAACAACCTATTCATATTCTATATCATAGAGTGAATGCACATTTAATAAATAAAACTGAAATTGATAATGATTTATGGTGAAACTACCCACATAAAGAAGCAATGTGGGAACATGGGAATAAAATAAAGAAAAAGAATCTGCAGTTATTTATACAGTGTAGAAGTAATTTTTAGGTGGACTATTTTAAGGGATTTAATTCAACACACAAACATTTTATATATTCTTTTAAAATAATTTTTTTTTGTTTAATAGGTTATGGTTCATATAACACTAGATTTTATAAAAATGACATTTACTATCAATATTATTATTAAAACATGGCCATTATGACAAATACATAAAAATTGTGGTTATGAATAGTGTAATGGCCTGGACCCCCTGGCCATTACTGTACCAAAAACACAGCTCCTCCTTGATGGTGGCAGTGGTCACGGTGGCACCACGATGGACGCACCGTGACGGTGGTTCCGGTCATGGTGGCACCGTGACGGTCACACTGTGACAGTCGCACCGTGACAGTGACACCGTGACGGTGACACCGTTAGGGTGACATAGTGACGGTGGCACCGTGAGGGTGAGATTGTGACGGTGGCACCGTGAGGGTGACACCATGGCGGTCGCACCGTGTGGACCCAGGTTCTCCGCTCTCGTAACATATCTTTTGACGTGGATTAATCTTAATACCATTTTAAAGACATTTAAATCCCCGGAAACATCCCCGATGGGTGATATTTAATAACTCTTTAATATAATCGTGTGTAACTACCCACCCACGTAGGAAACCTCAATCCGTTTTTCCCGGTGTTCAAAATTCCATATCTTGATCTCCTCCTTATATATCACACTAGAGTTCTCTGTCACTTCTCAGTTGAATATCCTTTTTCTTCCTGGTGTGCATGGAGTCCTTCTTTCCGTGGATTGTGGTGTGCCTATGCTGGAGCCTTCTTCATGACTTGGAGTCCCCAGATTTCCTCTCCTGCAAGTCACGCATCCCCTGTTCCTGGCGTGTGGATAAAAGCTTCGATCTTTGATCAATCAGGTAGGGATTTTCTCCTTCGTCACTCTTTTCTGTGTATCGTGCGGGGTGGGCATGCTTTTGTCTCTGTAGAAATTGATGAAACCTAACATAATGAAGATAATGAAAGGACCATTAAAGAATTAATGGGGGGGTTTGAATGATGTTCTGATGTACTCTCTTATGTTGATATGTGTTGGGAATTGTACGGGCCTATGATCACTGAAAATCATGGCCGTTGGTGGTATTTCTCTGCGCACTAATGAACCTCGGTGCTCCTGGATGTTTAAAAAACCATAAAATGGAATTGATTAATTACATATACTCAGTTAAATAAATTAAAAGCACCACGATCAACCCTTTTCTGTGATAACCCCGGTTAAAGCACACTGGAATTAAAACCATGGAGTGTGTTAAATCTTTTAATTCTTAAAATACATGCATGGGCATGCCTTGTGTTGGTGGTAGTGGTTTGGTTGTTTATTTCATGGGATGAATGTGGGTGACCTTATGGTTTTCTTGGATGGGGACTTAGATTGCTGGGGTGATATGGGTGGGGATGGGATCCCCTATTGTTATACTTCCGCTGGTTGTAAATCTGAGGCTGTGTGGTTACTCTGCTTATATCACAAATTTGGGTGGAATCATCTGTTGTTGAGAAACCATTGGATCCTAGATTTTGGGGACATTGTACTGTGTCTTAGAGTTTTATTTGTTTCCAGTACCTTGAGGGATCTCACTTATCCCTTGTTTTTTTGAGTTTACAAAGAACAGGGTGTGAATGTTTAAATTGTTGTTGGTTGTAACTCTTTCCTTTAAGCTTGTGCTTATACTTTCTAGTTGCCCAGTAGATGCAAGAAATTCTTTTTTTAAAGAGACTTATTGAACATGAAAACAAGGATGGAACAAATGGGGTATTGGTTCTGGGACTGAGTTTTGTTTTATCCACAGACATTATTCCTTTCCCTTCTGAATGAATAGTGACTAGGCTGTTCATGCGTATATTGGCTTTGGAAACCCTAGGTTGGGTTGAGTGCTTGATACTTATACATATATTGTAGTTTTTGTGTTTCTTATTCGTGCCCCACCCAAGTTGGGAACTTAGTGCCGACCACCCCCATTTCAAGGGGGAGGGTGTTTTTCTCAACACCTCTATAAGTGGCTGGTTATTAGCTCCTTTTATGCTCCCTTTCCTGAATAGCCCAAGACACATCGGGGAGGCTGTGATAGACTAAAGTGCATTATTAGCCCATGAATCTTCGGTCAGGGTAGTTGTGGTGGTTGGCCCATGTGTATGCATGCAGTTTGTTTCCCATGTGTATTTGGGATGAGGCCTAGGTGTCTTCGGGCGTGGCAGTAGATTTTCTGACCCAGGTGTTTGCGGGTGTGGTTACACGTGGTGCTTGTGGCCCCGGTGTCTGCGGGAAGGATATCGGTTATGGACCACGTTTGTGCGGGTGGAATTTGTTAGTCAGACTGTGGTAATATTGGTGGGATTGGTTCAATGGAAAGGATGTCACCAATAACCAGTGGGAAAGTAGTGTGAGGTACCCAAACATAGATGTTCTATTACTATACAATACTTGACTTATGTTATTTGGGGAGTGTGCTTTGGTGAGGTTTGGGGGGATAGCTTTTCCGTGTTGGGAGTTTGGTTATCTTTTTTTCCACAGTACATTAGAATGTCTCCTCACTTGTGCATGAGAGTCTTTGGTTTTCACTACTCTGTATACTTGTATGCTCACCCTACGAATATAAAACAACTTTCAGGTTTCCAGGGGGGCTTTAGGGATCGTGTGGGACCATACTAGCTCAGACATTTGGGGTAGTTGCGGTTATTGATTTCCTTTTCTTGGTATCTTTTTACCATTAGATTTTTGTGACTTGTATATTTTACCATTGAACGTGTAAATGGGAATGGTTTAGTTTAATCCGTACTTGTAATTTCAGAATTGGTGTTTTGGGATTTACTATAATATCTCCTGATCCTATTAAAAGATAAAGGGTAGTGCCTTCCATTTAGTGTGTGGTTTTCATACCCTTGGTGCTAGTCACCACTCTGGGAACTAGTGAAGGCAGGCCTCGGGGGTTATTATCTCTCCTTCAACTTGAAGAAGGAAGGGTCTGGAAATCTTCTTTCCCTTCCTTTATCATGGTGAAGGCAGGTTGTGACAGAAGGCCATTACATTAGATACCACTCAAACTATTCTCACCCTCGAGAATTAAAACCAGACTCAAAGGAAGGAGTGGGGTCCGAACAACCACCGTGGAAGATAACTCTCAGGAGCGATCCTCTCCAGCATAGGAATCAACTTATCTCCTGAACAATCACGGATGTCCTACCTCCCTTTCCCCTCATGCAACCATGTATAACAAAAAAATATAAACCATCTGGTCATGTGGGTGAGGGATTTCCCTTCCTCCATGTTAAGATATTATCCACTTTGGGTGGCACTGACTCGCCCGCACGGGTTTAGGCACGTCTACCTTAATGTGTCATAACTAGGAATCAGGTCCTCCCCTCCCCATACATTAGGACACTTCACACACATCCATAGAAAAGGAACTGCACTTCTCATAGTCAAAAAGGTAAATCATTACATAGTGAACAAGTACTAACAAAACAGGATAAAAACTCAAAACAACTCTGGGTACTGGGCACGCATCTGTGATTCCCTCTCCCAGGTACTCTCCTTAAGCCCACCATACCTCCATAACACACGATCCAATGGGATGGTTCATCCACAAAGCACCTTCTCCTCATGAACCTCGATCATCACTGGTCGCTCCACGAAGGTTGCATCATCTTCGATATCTAGTTCCCCTAGTCGAGGATGTGTGAATCATCGTGCAGATACAAACGAAGCTGGGATACATGGAAGACATCATGCACCCTTTGTATCTGTGGTGGTAACGCCAGCTGATAATCCACCTCACCGACCCGCTGCAACACCTCGAAGGGTCTGACGAACCTGGGAGAGAGCTTAATTCCCCAGCCAAACCTCCACTTCCCACGCCAAGGGGAGACCTTCAAGAACACATGTTCCCCGAACTCGAACTCCAAGGGCCTCCTCCTATCATCCGTATATGACTTCTGTCAGTCCTGACACGATTTCATCCTTTCTCCTATAAGCTGAACCTTCTCGGTTGTGTTCTGTACCACCTATGGGCCAAGAACACCTTCCTCTCCGGCTTCTGTCCAGCACACGAGGTAGAAACACTTTCCTATAGTGGAGTTTTCCTATAACAATAGCTACCACTCCATCATTGGCATGGCTCCGTTCGAAGCCCTGTATGGGAGGCTGTGTCTCTCACCCATGTGCTGGACAGAAGTCAGATAGGTAGGTTTTCTTGGCCCGGAGGTGCTAGAGAACACAATAGAGATGGTTCAGCTTATACGAGAACGCATGAAGGTGGCTCAAGACTAGCATAAGTCATATGCGGATTTTAGGAGGAGGCCCTTGGAGTTCGAGGTCGGGGACCATGTGTTATTGAAGGTCTCCCCTCAGTGTGGGATGTGAAGGATTGGCCAGTGAAGTTAGCTCTCTCCCCAGTTCGTCGGACCCTTGGAGGTGTTTCAGCCGGTTGGTGTGGTGGATTATCAGTTGGCATTGCCATCGCAGCTACAAAGGGTGAACGACGTCTTCCATGTCTCCCAGATTCGTCGTTATATGCATGATGATTAACACATCCTCGACTGGGGGAACTAGATACCGAAGGCGTTACAACCTTCATGGAGTGACCAGTGATGGTCGAGGGTCGTGAATAGAAGGTTCTTCGTGGATGAACCATCCCGTTGGTTCATGTGTTATAGAGGCATGGTGGGCTTGAGGGGAGTACCATGGAAAGGGAAGCACATAATTGTGCCTAGTACCCAGATTTGTTTTGAGTTTTTATCCTATTTTTTCAGTACAAGTTCACTATGTAATTCTTTACCTTGTGGACTATGATATGTGTAGTTCTTTTTCTGTGGATCTTAGTGAAGTGTCCTAAAGGATGGAGAGGGGAGGACTTGATTCCTAGTTAATACACATTAAGGAAGATGCGCCTAAACCCGTGCGGTTGAGTCAGTGCCACCCAAAGAGGATATTATCTTATCATAGAAGAAGGGAAATCCCTCACCCACTTGACCAGATAGTTTAGTTTTTTTGTTTTACATGGTTGCAAGGGGTGGAGGAGCGGTAGGACGCCCGTGATTTTTGAGGAGATAAGGTGATTCCTGTGCCGGAGAGGTTTTCTCCTGAGACGTATCTTCAGGGGTGATTGTTTGGACACCCCTCCTTCCTTCGGGTCTGGTTTTAATTCTTGAGGGCGAGAATAGTTTGATAGGTATCTAATGTAATGGCCCGGACCTCCCTGGCCATTACTTTACCAAAAACACGGCTCCACCTTGATGGTGGAACCATGACGGTGGCGTCGGTCACGGTGGCACCGTGATAGTCGCACCGTGAAGTTGACACTATGGTGGTCGCACTATGTAGACCCGACTTCCCCGCTCTCGTAACATATCTTTTGACGTTGATTAATATTAATACCATTTTTATGGTCATTTAAAGCCTGGGAAACATCCCCGATGGGGGATATTAAATAACTCCTTAACATCACCATGTGTAACTTCCCATCCATGTAGGAAAACTCGATATGTTTTTCCCGGCGTTCAAAATTCCATATCCTTATATCCTCCATATATCTCCCACAAGAGTTCTCCATTTCTTATTGGATGATTTTCCTTTTTCTTCTTGGTGTGCTTGGAGTCCTTCTTTTCATGGTGTGTGTTGTGCCTCTGCTGGAGCCTTCTGCCCGTCTTAGAGTCCCCAGATTTCCTCCCCTGCATGTCGTACATCCTCTGTTCCTAGCGAGTGGAGAAAAACTTTTATCTTTGATCAATCAGGTAGATATTTTCTCCTCCTTCTCTCCGTTATTTATATCATGCGTGGTGGTCATGGTTTTTTATTTGTGTAAAGTGATGAAGCCGAACATAATTAATGGGGGGTGTGATCGATGTTCTGTTGTACTCTCTTATGTTGATATGTGTTGTGAATTGTACGGGCCTATGCTCACTAAAAATCATGGTCGTTGGTGGTATTTCTCTGCGCACTAATGAACCTCGGTGCTCCTTGATGTTTAAATAACTGTAACATGGAATTGGTTAATTATGTACACTCGGTTAAATAAATTGAAAGCACAAAGATCAACCCTTTTCTGTGATAACCCCTGTTAAGGCACAATGGAATTGAAACCATGGAGTGTGTTAAATCATTTAAATCTGAAAATACCTGCATGAGTCTGCCTTGTGTTTGTGGTAGCTGTTTGGTTGATTCTTTCACAGGCCGATTGTGGGTGACCTTATGGATTTCTATGATGGGGGCCTAGATTGCTGGGGTGATATGGGTGGGGATGGGATCCCATGTTCTTATACTTTCTCTAGTTGTGAATATCAGGTTGTGTGGTTACTCTGCTTATATCATGAATTGGGGTGTAATCCTTTGTTGTTGAGAAACTGTTGGCTCCTAGATTTTGGGGACATTGGGCTATGTCTTGGGGTTTTCTTTGGTTCTCGTACCTTGAGGGATCTCACTTATCCCTTGTTTTTTTGAATTTATAGAGAACCGAGTGTGAATGTTTAAATTGATGTTGGATGTAACTCTTTCAATTAAGATTCTTCTTATGCTTGCTAGTTTCCCAGTAGATGCAGAAATTCTTTTTTTAAATAGACATATTGAACATGAAAACAAGGATGGTACAAATGGGTAATTCCTCTAGGGCTGAGTTGTATTTTAGCCATGGACATTATTATAATCCCTTCTGAGTTAATCATGACTAGGTTGTTCGTTCTTAGATTGGCTTTGGATAACCTAGGTTGATTTGAGTGGTTTCTACTTATACATATATTGTAGTTTTTGTGTTTCTTATTCGTTCCCCACCCATGTTGAGCACTTAGTACCGAACACCCCCATTTCATGGGGGAGGTTGTTTTTCACAACACTTCTATTATTGGATGGTTATTAGCGACTTTATCTTCTCCCTTTCCTGAATAGCCTAAGACTATTTGGGCAGGCTGTGATGGCCTGAAGTCCATTATTAGCCCAAGAATCTGTGGGCAAGGTAGTTGTGGTGGTTGGCCCAGGTGTTTGCGGGTATGTTTTTTCCCAAGTGTCTTCGGGATGAGGCCTAATTTTCTTCGGGCGTGGAAGAAATTATTCTGACCGAGGTGTTTGCGGGTGTGGTTACGCGTGGTGGTTGTGGCCCAGGTGTCTACGGACAGGATAGCGGTAATGGCCCTGGTGTGTGCGGGTAGAGTTTGGTAGTCGGACTGCGGTGACGTTATGGCCCAGGTCTGTGCATGAAGGGTTTGGAAGTGGGACTACGGTAATAACGGAGGGATTGGTTCGATTTGTATGATGTCTTCAATAACCAGTTGTAAAGTGGAGCGGGGTACCCAAACATAGATGTGCTATTACTATACGTTACTTGACCTGTGTTATTTGGGGAGCGTGCCTTGGTGAGGTTTGCTTGGATAGATTTTCCATGTAGGGTGTTCGATTATCTATTATTTCACAAGACATTAGAATGTCTCCTCACTTGTACACGAGAGTCTTTGGTTTTCCCTACTGAGTATACTTGTATGATCACCCTATGTATATAAAACTGCTTTCAGGTTTATGGGGTGACTTCAGGGATCGTGCGGACCGTAGTAGCTCAAACCTTTGGGGCAGTTGCTGTTGTTTATTTCCTTTTCATGGTATCTTTTTACCTTTGGAGTTTTGTGGCTTCTATATTTTACCTTTTAACATGTATATTTGAATGCTTTACTTTCAGCCGTACATGTACTTTTAGTTTTGGTGTTGTTGGATTTACTATCTTACCTCCTGATCCTATTAAAATAAAAAGGGTAATGCCTTCCATTTAGTGTGTGGTTTTATAACCTTGGTGCTAGTCGCCACTCCGTGACCTAGTGAAGGTGGGTCTCAGGGGTCATTATCTCTCCTTCAACATGAAGAAGGAAGGGTCTGGAAATCTGTTGTCCCTTCCCCCATCTTGGTGAAGGTGGCTCATGACAAATAATACTAAAAATATTTTTTAATTTAATTATAAATTCATTATACAAATAACATATATTTATATATTAGAACATAATTTTGAGTAATGTCATTATAGGCTTTTAGAATACATTTTTGTCAAAAAAAATATTTTCATTTATTATGGGGAAAACATTATAATAACTATTTAAATATTTATAAAATAAATATTAAAAAATTAAATTCATTTTGTTCTAATCATTTGAAATTTATTAGGGAGAATTTTAGGTAATTTTATGAAATCATTAATCTTTATAAATGAATATATAAAAATACTAGTTTTTATTGAAAACATTATTTTCCTTATCTACTTTACAATGATATATTTTTTATTAAAATTTCTAAAAGTAATGTATGGTAAATAATGTAACTATTAATCCAATTTAGTCGACCTGAGTCAATTTCAGTTTGACTATTTATATAAAAAAATATATAATAATGAATAAATTTCCATGGGTACAATGATGTTTCACCATGTCTATGTGCTTCATTTTAAATTAAATTATTCTACATCTATGTAATAAATTTTAGAAAAATATTTGAAATATTTGAATGTAGTATAATTAATATAATGTTGTAACTAATTATTTATTTCTTAATGAATAGATAAAAACATAAAAATTAATTATCATTGATTATGTTAAAATGGTTTTACCAGATAAATAAAGTCAAATTATAATGGTAAAAATAACATGACAGAATGTTGAATTCATATTTTATATAAATGTATAGAAATTTTATCATAAAGGGTTAATTAAATAATCATTTTGTATAATATTAGAATGTATAAAATATTGTATACCTATTTCTATTAAAAAATTAAAAAAAATTATCTCACAAAATCATAAATCTAATCCCACTCTCCTCTAAAATTAACACTTCCATTTACATTTTGTTGGGTCTAAATAAGTCCGAAAACCTTTCGTACACACATAACCATTCCATAGAGGCCCAATATTGATTAAAAATATCAATTATTAATTTTTTAGTTGTATTATTAAAGATTCTCCCGAAATTAGTGTTACAATTCTTAACCATGAATTTTTTATTTTTCTCCTCTTCTACCTCCTTCAAAACATTTTCAATTATAATGGTATAATAACATCATTGACTATAAAATTCTAATATGTTATAATTTTATTGTAATATACTATATCAATAAAATATTCAATAAAATTAGAAATTAAATTCTCAATCATCTTTATGGTAGACTAAACCCAAGTGATCCAATGTAATTCACCTTCCCTTACCACCTCTTGCTGATAGATATTATGATTTATTTAAATAATAGATATGATACAAATGAAAATGTTATTCTTAATTAATAATAATGTCTCATATATATATTCCTACCATCAAATTTATTGATGAACATAATATCCACTCGTGAATAAGTGTGGACAACAACATCCACAATGTGATATAATATGTTTTTTTTCCTATTTAGACATGGATCAGAATTTGTATATATTATTGCAATATATAATATATATTTTATATAAAAATTATTTCTAATTTTTTATTTAGTATTTACATTTCATTTATTCCATATATTATGAATTTTTAAACAACATTCATTCTTACGTACGACCTGTCACCTCCATGAATGATTTAATTAATTTTTATACACTATATTAATTAGATAATAGTATCATATTAAATAGTGAAAATTTTAATATCATTGAAATTATAAAGATAATATATGTGATTTATCTATTATAAATTCAAAAATATGTATAAACAAAACATACATGGAAAACATATTTATTATAGAAAACATTTATTTTAATAAAGAATTTTTGATGAAAAAGTAAAAAAAATCATAAGTAAATAATATATGGTTTGGTATATATATGATTATTAAACAATAATATATGTATAATAAATATAAATTTCTTATATAATATGTTATTATTTGGTTTAATACATTTTATATTATAGGTTTGGGGTTTTTATCTCACTTTAATTTCTATGTGTGAGCCACTATATTCATCTTAATTTGTGTTTTTTGTGGTATTTATATATACCAGGATTTAATATAATTATTTGTATCATCAATATTATTGGATATTAAAATATTAATATTTTTTTATTTCATGGTGTTTTTTATTATAAAATTTCAATAATGGTAAGTTGTTTTTTCAACAATCACACTATTTATCGATATTTCCTATAATAAGGTTGATGTTGATGAAATCATTTGATCGACCTCTAAGGATAATCATGAATTACCATCTCCTCTGGTTATTTCAATTAACTAGATGCTTTAATTTAATATAAATCTACATAATACATAAATATAAAAATGCAACGTTTTTACGGAAAATATGCTTTATCTCTCTCTTCTGTGGAAAAGCCATACCCTACCCATTCTTCTATTTCTGAAACAATTTAATTTTTTATATTATGTAGTGTATTTGAAAAATTAATTTTTTCACTATCATTGAATTTTCAAAAAATTAATTAAAGGTAACCTTTTTTGTATTTCATGATATAATTTACTTTTGACATTTAAAATAATTTTTAAATGAATATTTTTCTATAATTTACTGAATAAACTGTAATTTATGACACCATGATGACTCATTGATTTAATGATTCCCATAAATGTTTCCAATATAATGTTTATTGTAAATTTTCCGTTTAATATTTTGTAAATAATTATAATTTAAATAATTTATTCAAAATCCAATTATTTTATAGGAAAATGATATAAAGATTTTTTATACATATTTTTATTTTTAAATAACAAAAACCTCAATGAATTTTTTTATAGGGAGATTATCAAAAGGAACTACAATTTTTCATTCTTCATATGGATTATTATGATAATAAGGAAATAATAATAAATCCCATTGATTTTCATGGGTAATGAAATTTCTAATTGATGTAATGTTTATGAAACCTATTTTCCTTACACGTGTTATGATATTAATACTATATTATGATAATATACAACACATATGTGTGGTTTTACTTTTTTTGGGTGGTTTAATTGTATTCCAATGATAAAGGTTTGTGTTATATCCATGGATTATTGTTACATTATAACTAAATATTACTAGTCATGTTTTAAATAGATTCAGGTGGGACAGAAATTATATAGCCCTAAAATTTTTTGAGTAACGATTCATATACCATAAGTAATATAGAACCGAAATTGGGATATAACCCACATTATTAATGAACATTTTCCACTACGATATTCATAGGACTGAACCATGACTACTATGATGTGTTTGGGTAACTAACCCATTAAATAATGATTTTCATGTAAATAATCCTTGATTATTCAGTGAAATATTTTATAATATTGTGTGTATTCCAAAACTCTATATCATTTTCAAATGTTATGATATAATGGATTGTGTTCATTGATTCCATTATCATTAAATTCTTTTACCTTCCATGAAATATTCCACGACTTATTTATGTAATCTATAAAATATAGGATAAAATTTAAAAATATAATTCCATGTTCTTAGAAAATTTTACACATGTTATGATTATATGTCATTTCTTTAAAATAATAGATAATCTATTTTCACCCTTTACATGTTTACCCTCCCCATGTTATGAAGAAATGTATTTTTTATGAAATCTATAATAAGGGTTCTAGTTATGATGAATTTAGTGGGGGATTATGGAGTTAACTTATGAGTCCATTGTATACACATCCACATTCTCAATGATTGAATACCACTAAGATTTTGGAATGGACCATTACATAGTTTTGTGAATAATCCTATGAAAATACGTGATAAATATGTATCAACCATTTGTCTTATTATAGTTATACTAACCTATTTATTTATTTGGAATCAATGTGAACACCCATAAATAATTTAATGGGACTTCTGGAATTCCCAATGGATATGAGTTGGAATTAAATCTTCTCTATATTTGTGAAATGTTAGAAACTCCATAATTAGGAATGGATAATTACATAGAAGTAAAAAATAATTTCGTAATCCATCCAAATAAAAAATGAGGTAGGAAAAAATTAATGAATAAAATAAATTTAACATATAATGTAGATAAAAAAAACTCATAAAAAATTTGGAAAATATAAATGAATATAACAATTTCCTTTATCAATTCAAAAATTTCAAACAAATTATAATTTGTCAAACCATTAAAATATTTTCTTTAAAATAAAATGTGAATTTATTGAGGGTATGCCTCAGTGAAAATTAAAATTTGAGGACAAATGTATTATTTCCTGGAATCATTAAAAAATGATTATATTTGATTAAAATGACCCCAACAGAATCATTTAAATAAATTCCTTTTAAAATTTTTAATTAAATTCATTATAGCTGAAAATGAATTTTTTTTAAATCAACATCCAATTATGGAATTTATGATCATTCTAAAACTTTATATTTGATATAATTAGTATTTAGAATGAATAAATTTGAAATTTTTTTGTGTCCATTAAAAATATTCAACACTATAAAAAATGTAAAAAATACGATCAAACATTTAATCATTAATAGTTTAAGAGATGTATGATAGTCACATTCAACATTATAATAAATAATTTCAATTGTTAAAATTTGTAAATAAAATAAAAATATATATCTGAACATTTAGGTGTTATTCTTATCAATATCATGCTCTAATGTGATAAATAATTAAATAAAAAAAATATTATATTAATGGAGAGAAGTAATATCCCAATATAATGAGTAAATATTATTTTTTTAAAATATAATACTTTCAAGAAGATACATGTAATATCGAAATCAATAACTGATTTAACAATGCAACAATAAAAGGACTTGTGTTGAAGATAAAAGATTAATTGAGTTAACTTTTAATGTAAATCCATTTTGTATAATGATATTAAAATTGAAAAAAATTAAAGACTTAATTATATTTTATTATAATATAAATTTTGTGAAACATATACAAAATATAATTAAAAATTTGTTCATTGGGTAAAATGTATCTCGTTGAAGGGAGTTTGAGAGAAAAAATTCATAACTTATTTTCTCGCATAGTTGGTAACAGATTATCATCCTATAAAAAATAACTATCCTTATCATTTAATTTATATTACTATTCATATCTATAACAATTTACAATAAAAATTTTATAATTATTAATACAAATATATTTTTTCATTATATATTCTATTTTCACATCCACTATTGACAAACTAAATTGTGTTGAATTGTCATTTTACTGGTTATATAGATCAATAATAATTTATAAATTTTTTATTATCTATATATTAAATGAATTTCAACAATATATATCCCCTTAATATTGTTAATATTTTACTTTTATCTCGTTATTGCATTAATTACGACTCCTGATGATGATGCCAGAGTCATAGTTGTTTTGAAATTTTCTAATGAATGTAGTTGATATATTATTTTCTTGTTCAGATATTAACATACTAAATACATGTCCATTATAATAACATTACTAAAATATAATTTAATTTCATTAAAAATATATATAATTCATTAATAAATCACTATATATTCAATACATTATTTCACCTGAATGTGGTAAAATAACCAAACAATCTTGTTGTAAGGATTGAATATAAATGAATATGTTGTATCATAGTATTAATATAATAATTATATAATCATACACATATAATGAATTTAATATATCTTCAAAAAATCCATTCATATATCCATAAATTATTGGAGGTGTTGATAAATGAAATATTTCATTCATGGCGGTTGAAGATTATATGCATGCAAGATTAAGGATCAAATTCCACAATATATGTACTAAGTTTTGGTATATGAGAATTAATCTATTAATAATTATAAAATTTCCAAAAAAATATATTGGATAATTATTAATCTTATAGATAAATTTAGGATTTGTTTTTTTAGAAATAAAATGTATTTTTAATTGAGGAGTTAGTCTACAAATATGCATGAATAAATATCTCATTCATTATCAAATGGTTGGAATGATGGTATATGAACATGATTATATTTTCATAATTATATAATACGTATAAAAAATTAATTATATCAATACTCATTACCATCCGTAATAGTTAGGGATGAAAAAAGTTCAGCATCATTAAGTGGGGGACACTGTATTCATATATCCATGATCGTTGTGGTTGTTTTTTCATAGGAAATGCTTTGGAATATCTGAATTATTGTTTTCCAATTTATATAATGAAATTTAAGTGTATATATGTTACCTAATTATTTATATTACCAATTTATTTTAAAATTACGAATTAAAAAATTAAAATTAATGTTTAATTGAGTGTAATCCTCATGTCATAATCAATAGTTTTCCTTAGAATTTTCCATGGAACAGATGAGGTTATGAAATTAAAGGGTGATAGAAGGCTATATTTCAAAGAATTTGGTTATAATATAAAATATATGGTATGGTTTCACAAATTAATTCAAATATATGGTTTTGTAAAGAAGTGGTGTGAGTGTTCCCTTCTAAAAGTGATGTGAAAATTAGTTTTGGTCTTACATTAATTTATTAAATTATTAATTTAATCTATCTAATGTTAGGGACTTCCATACTTCGAAAATATTTTCTTTGTGACATGTAACGGCCGAAGCACCACCCACATAGGTAGTTTGGGCATACCAATGAGTTATTTATGGAGATTTACAAACACATTCCACATTACCCAAATATTCTATTACAAAGGTATCTTCTCTTCTTAACCAATTTAATTAATTAAAAATAGCACAATAATTATGGATATTAAATTTTTATTATTTTTATATTTGTAGAAAATATATTAACATTATCTTATGAAAATTCATTTTTTATGAAATTAAAAATTTCTAAAAAAACATGTTCATTTATAAGATAAATTATTTTTTAAGAAGGATATTTTCCTCTAGGTTTCATTTATTAATGTTAATAAAAATTGAATGATGAAAATTAATTCTATAAAATTATGTTTATGTGACATTAAAATCAGTCCTTACAATAATATTATAATTTATATAGAAATATTTTTTTTATTAAATTAACCATTTATTATAGTACTAAAAAAATTCTATGGGTTTTCTATGATCTTATAATATTTTAATATTTATAACGTTATTTTATAAATCCCAATTTTATTAAATATATGAAAATTATAAAATCTAGGTCATTCAAATATTTTTGATAGTTTCATTAAATATATATTATTCATAAATTTTGAATTTTCAACAAAAAAATTGATATATTTCGAAAATAAACAAAATATACTTAATATGTGAATGTTGATATTTTAAATTATAATTGTAGCTGATTTTATGTATTTATATTCTAAAAATTATATATATATATGAATATAAATTAAAAACATATAATTATTTAATTTAAAAATTAATTTTATAATTGTTAAGAGTTTTTATTATTATTTAATGACTATTTTAATATATATATATATATATATATATATTATTTAAATCATATGTGGATATATAATATGATATCATAATGATATATTAATAATGATTATAAAAATTTATTAATATATCACAATAAAGGATTTAGTGTGTTTGAAGAAAGATATCATATTAAAAATTATTTAATGGAAAATATATACACTAGAATCCAATGATTCTACATTATATCTCCCCAATTATAGAAATTTTTCAATAAATTTTTTGAAAAAACATTAACTAATTTTCTAAAAAAGATATAAAATTGTAGTGATAATTTATTTATTATGTCAAAGCATTTGTATCTTACAAAATATTATTAGAAAAATATTCTCACTATATCGAGTTTACAGATTGATTTTTTCCCCTAGATGATATATGCTTTATTCATCCTTTTCCACATAGAAATAATTTTCCACCTCCATTGGGATAATTCCTTGTTTTTTTATTCACACATTTTTTATATGAAGGAAGTTAAATCATTTTTCCTACATCATATTCATCATATGGATTTTTATGTGTCTCTATTCTTATCTTAATTTTTTGTGTTTTTGACTTTTTCAATGATCACCATTTTGGTAATATTTCATGATATTTTATTATTACAAATAATATATTTTATAAAAACCTTAATTATAGTAAAAGATTATTGTTCTGGATAATAACATCATTGTTCATTGCATACATTATTAGATCTGATCGTTATTCCTCCTACCATTACATTGAAAGTATGTTTGGTGGGGAAAATTTATAAATTAGTAAATCTAAAATGTGAAAAATACGAACGTAGAAGATATAATTAATTATTGATATATATACCATAACATATGAGTCTAACTTTTCAATATACTTTAAATGTGGTCAATTTTCTCTATGTATTACTAATATTGTTAACATCAACAACCACATCTGATCATGTTCTTCATAAATGCTTTTAATGAGAATATGAATTACCTGGGAATATCACATGAGTGTTTCTAGAAATTTTCTCTATTAGGACTCATTAATAATGTAGTAGAAAAATGATAGAAATATTCCCAATCCCCTATTTTTTGGGGTTTTAAAATAAATATTATTATCTAAAAATAAAACTATACACAAATGGATGCATACATAAATGATTTAAATTGTAAATAAAAAACACAATTTTTGCATTAAATGAATTTATGGTCATTCTACTATACATAGTTTAATTCTTATGTCATCCACTAATTTTCAATTTTATTAATCCCCAAACAATATAAAGTTTTCTAAAGAAGAATCTTAATGGTTTACCAATATCATTGAAATTATTTTCATTATTATCATTTAAATAACTGATGTCATATTTAAGTAATAAATTATCCACATTTGATAATATACAAACCACTAATGTTATCCAGACCTTCATATGATGAAAACTGTTACACCCCTATAAAAGTGATATTGGTTCAATCTTCAATAACCTATAAAATTCATGATTGAATTTGATATATATAATTTTCGTCATTTTGAACCAGAAGAAAAATCAGTGGTTTTTAGAGTTTTTAAATTACTGAACGGTCCAATATTAAAACTGAGTCTCTGAACAAAATTCTGAGAATTGGGACCCTCCAATGTGATGTTCTAGACTTGGCTGAAGGACCGTTATGTTTATTGGGTTTCTAAATGAGTTTCCCTATCTCCTAACATGAAAAATCTATGTTTTGAAAATATTCGGAGGGCACATGGTTTTTTTGAAACTATTTAGCTGACTATTGGTCACCATGAAAACTTGTTTTATTGGAAAGTGATGGTACTGGTGATCTTTATATAGTTTTCCACACCCTATGCATAGCTTGCATGCTTAGGGGAAGTGATTGTATGAATTAGAAATGCTGGGGATTTCCCCTTCGATGAGAGACCCCCCTCTCAATGCTGCCTCACCTTAGTTGGTCTCAACTATATTTCCATGAGTTCTTGGTCTGATCCTTCAAGGTGAAGCCTTCACCTCCTTCATATTACCTTTTTTGGGTAGATTATGTTTTTCCTATCACCCTCACTAATCTCATGAAACTTGGGTTTGATGGGCTGAACCATTTTTTATTTTCTTATAGTTTTATGGAATTTGAAGGCTTCCATGGGACCCTTGGTTTCATGTTCCAACAACTCCCGTATAAGGTGAAGTGGTTTGGATCGAATTGGTTCACCACCAACGTATAATAGTGAGTTATTCCTTTGTTCATTTATTCTTTTTAATTAATATTTTTTATGTATTATAATTTATGATTCGCTATTTATTTTTTTGAGGTGTGTTGGTCCTTCATGCATTATAAAATCGTATTATCGATCCATCAATTATGCCTCAATCACTGTTGTATATTTCCATTTTTTATTGTATGAATATGTTCATGAAGGAATTGGGAGGCTACCTATAATAGTGATGTCAGATATTTTTTGTACTTTTAATATCAATTATCCTTTTTAGGATAAAGGATGATTTTATGCCATGTAACTGGGATACAAGATGTGTAATTTCTACTATGTACAAGAAATGAAAGGGGATTCAAACTATGATAGATTCCCTTCATGAAATATGGTTTCCTCTAATGACATAGTTAAATAACATATTTTACATATGAGATGATGGGGATTTCAGAATTCTTATCTTAGATGGACTTCACGATGTAAATGAGATTTTCATGCCATGAAATATACCTCATCCGATTCCAAAACACATGTTGTAGTTTTTCCCTCTCCTTTATTTACTAAAACATTCAACTTTGACAAATGGTCTCTCCAAGGTGTTTTTTGAAGGTACATTTCCTTCTATATTGATCCAATCAATGTTTTATATTTATTGGGATTATGGTGCATCTCCCCAGGTAAGTCGTCGTTATATTTTTTCATTGCCTTTCATTACAATATCACTATTGGGTATCATGTTTCATTATTTTGGGATAAAATGGTAGTTATTCATGGTTTCTTTGAGATCCATCAAAGAATATCACACTATATGACTTTTATTTTTTCATTTTTGGTGTTGTGGGTATTCATTATATGCAAATGTAGGTTTTTTCCTTTTAACCATCCCCTAGTTTTCATATTTGGATCAACCAAGTGATGTGGAGTGGATTCTGGGGCATTTGTTTCCATTCTTTTGTTTTCAATGTCTGTGGATCCCTTTGTGGTTGTGTACATAATGAGATACAACGATAGTAGTTATGCCTCTAGACAATGATAATTAACTATTTTTTCATTAAAAATCGATTCAAAATTAAATATTTCTATTATTTTTTTGTTTTTTTTTTGAAAAAATGATTCCAATGAAAATATGGTTCCCCTGGTTGTTGTAAACTTGAATGGAAAAGTATTATTTTTTAAATAATGAAAATAGTTTTGAAATGTATTTGAAATAGTTTTCAAATAATTGAAATGAATTGTGAAAATGGAATATGAGTTATATTGGGTACTTAGGTGGAATCTTTAAATTGGGTAAAAAATCCATTGTGTTGTGATTATCATGAAGTTTAGTCTTGGAGAATTCCACTATTTTATATGACAGTTGTTCTAGGGGAAAAATATTGAAATTGTTAGATAGTAATCATGGTGTATTCCATTATTCTTAGTCTCACTGTTCTTAGAATTGTTATGTGCACTTGATTATTGTGGTATGAGTGGCTTGTGTCCTAGACCTGTAGTGTTCCTTGGTTTTGTAATACATGTGTTTCTATTTTTTATTCTGTGGCTCTCTATATTTTCCTTGATATGATTGTTTAAGCTTTTGGAACATGATCTAGAAAATGTTCTTTGAAATTGATATACCTGTTCTATTATAGAATTTTGAAAAAGGGAAATGTTTTCCATGTTTTATATAAATCTATTTTACTACTTATAATGCCATGTTTTATTTAAAATGGGAATACATTGATTTTTATATATATTCTGGTTATGGAACACCTGAGTGGGGTCCTACTGATCATGTAATCTCCAAAATTTTTCACCACAACAGTTGTACGTAGACCTTTGTTTTTCATCCATTGCTAGGAAAGTAATGGGGACACAATGAGGTTGTGAGGTTCATTTTAGCTATTTGGGTAGATGGTGGAGAGATGTTGTGAGTTCATCCATTCCATAATTTTTTTTTGTCTGGTTTTTAGTACATTATAGATGGACTTGCCTTGGAGTATTTCAATTCTTTTACATTTTTTTGTTTCCTCTATTTTATTACTATAAGGAGTTATATATCTCTTTTTTATTCCTCCCTGCATTTTTGTTTTTTTCATACATATCATGTTGTGGTTTGGGATGTGAAAAATCATTCACTCTGGTTTATTTATTGATTCTTGGGTGCTTGTTCCTAGCCTGTGGGGAACAAGAACACCCTTTGATAACAAATTGTAATGAACCTGCCTGAGTTAACCTAAAATCTATAACCATAATTGATCTTGAATTATAGAAATCCCTCACTTAAGAATGAATATTACAATGTAACCCATTATAAGGTGATTTGGAATCCTCTCCAATCATGAGGCCTTTTCCTACAGGATGCTAGAGGACCATAACCCTAGAAAAGAAAAACTGTTTCGGGTAGTCCTAAATAAAGAAATGTCATGATTGTGGGATAGAATGGACCATTAAATATGGAATTAGATCCAGTGTCCATTTTATGTTCCAATTAGGACTTTGGTTCCTTCAATGGGGTGGATTATGTAAATCCCACTTTGAAGGAGGATTATAATGAAGAACCCAATTATTAGGTGGTGTGGTTACCTCAACCATCATGATGTCATTCTAATGGGGTGCTTGAGGGCCATAACCTAGGAAATGAAAAACCCTATGATCTAGGAAAATAGATTATAATATCATGATTGTGGGTAGGACTGGGGCATCAAAAAACATAGTCTAAATAGAGATACTTCTACCACCATAGCCCAACGAAGAGTTGATCTACATAAAAGACCATACAATGCCTCGAAGTGATCCATTCTTATCTATTTCTAGTAATGGAATAAATTTGAAAATCATTGTACGAGTCATACTGAATTTTACATTTAATGTTATCTATAGGTGAATGGGTTTTATTGAGAGTTTATCCTCTATTGGGTCACCATAAATACGGAAATCAGGGAAAGATAGCTCTGAGAAATGCTGGAATTTTTTAGGTCACTGAGCAACACAAAAAAGTTGATTTTAATTTTTAATTTCCTTTGTATTTTATAGGTAATATTGAATTTATCCATATATCTCTTTTTAATTTGAAACATCATGATGCCACAAACATTATTAGTTTGGAAGAAATTGAGCTAGAAAAAGCTGATTCTATTCTGGAGAAACCACTTAAGATCGTTTATTCTTAAGATAATATCATTCATGGGATGTCAATTATATAGGATAGTGTGATATGGAATGAAGGATTATATTCTCATGATATGTGGGAATCTGAGTCAATGAAGACAGATAAATGGCCTATTCTTTTCTATGAAATACATCTTTCACCTGAATTCTTAGTTACTAAATGACATTATGGTGGGAGTTTGTAACATCCATTTACTAATCCATCATGTACACCTTTATCTGTTTTGAAATTTACCTTCTATAAATCTATAAATATGTCCATGTTGGAGTTCGAAGGATACCTGTAATGGTGAAGTCATATAATTGTTTTACTTTCAAATTCAACTAGCATTTTCTATAGGATGCCAGAAGTCACACTATGTTACTATATTACACACAATAAAAAAATTCTTGGTAGAATCTATGAAAGGGTATTCTTGAGGTGAAATTTATGCCTCATGGATAATGGTTTGATTTCATTACTTCTTCAATTAACGGATTTCTTATCCTAGGTTACTATTTTTTTGGTGAACTTATCCAGTGTGAAATCCTTGCCTTGAATGGTAGTTTCACATTGTTAATCATCCCACATCCATTTTTAAAACTCTTTCTTGATTGTTTTTCTCGATCTTTTTTTATAGAAACCCCCACCCTATAACTATGGTATCTCTTATGATTTTCTCAAAGAATCATTTCCTTTTGGATTGATCTATTTGATGTTCTATAACTAGTCCCATTGTGGTGAATAGCTCAAGGTATGTTTTCTTTTTGTTTCACTGTTTCATTATATCTCAATATCATTGTTGTGTGCCATGTTTGGATCTATTGGGTTAATATGGAGCTTTATCATGGTTTCTTTTAGATTTTTTTTTAATTTCTCTCCAGAGTCCTTTACCTATGCCAGTTATTGTCCAATGAGTGTTCATTCTTGAGGTTTATTGGTTTCTTCTTTTCTTAAGACCCCATATTTTAAAATTTGGATTAACCATATGATGTGGAGTAGATTCTAGGGACTTAGTTTTCATAATAGTTTTTGAATTGTTGGTGGGTCCCATTATCAAAATTGTGTACCATATCTTTATGGTAGGTGGTCTCATATCTAGGTGATGATAATGGATCTTGCTGTTTTAAATTACAAACTAATTTATAATGAAATATTGGCATGATTTTTTTGGGTGAGTTGAAAATAGTTTTAAATAAGAAATATGTATTCCCTGGATATTTAAAAAAGGAATGGAACATGGGTATTTTAAATGTATAGGAATTAAATTTGAAATATATTTAAATTAATTGAAATTAATTCTGAAAATGTGAAAATTTATTTCCTAGGGTACTTAAGTGAAAGGTTTAGCTTGGGGCCATAATATATTTCTTTTGTTATTATCAAAGAGGAATATCTTTGGGCGTTACTCTATTTTCTTGGATAGTTGTTATAAGGGACAAATATTCACATATGTGGGTTTTTTATTAATGGTGTATTCATTGGCTTCCTAGTCCTATTATTAATTGAATTGGTTTGGGCACTTGATTATTGTCGTACAAGTAGTATGCAACATGGAACTATATTATTCCTTGGGATTGTTATACTTTTTCTTCTATTTAGTATGGCATGGATTTCTATGTTAGCATTGATATCAATGTTAATTCATGTGGAATATGATAGGGAATACTTAGTTTGAACTTTATATACCAGATTCGGTTTTACAATTTTGAAAAAGGGAAACGTTTTCCATGATTTATATATAACTCTATTACTACATATCATGTCATGTTTTATTTAAAATGAGAATACATAGATTTTAATACAAACTCTAGTTAGGGAACAACAACATGGAATCCTATTGTTATTTTTATATCACACCATGAAAACCAATTTAGTGGTGCGTACCCCATTTTTATCTTCATGTGTAGGGAAAGCCACAACACCATACTGTGGTGGTGAGGTTCACGTCAGTTCGTTTGGTAAATGGAGTGGAAATGGGGGAGATCATCTAATGTATCATTTGGTGTAGAGGATTAGTTTTTAGTCCATTATATTTTTACATGTCATGAATTTTTTAGCAACTTTACAATTTTCTATTTCCACTGTATTCTTATAGGTACAGAAAATAAATCTCTTTCATATTCTGTTGTTTTTTGAATTTGGTATATATACCATGTGGTAATTTAAGTTCGTAAAAATAAATCAGTATAGTTCATTGTACCATACCCAGGTGCTTGTCGCCAGCTTTTGGGGATTTAGAATTCCCTTCGTGTATGGTATGGATTGGGTCGGGTTCCAAGTTTGTGGGTAACCTTGATCGATTCATTGCATGCATTAATTTTGAGTTCCTATTAATGTGTATAGTGAGTTTTGACTGATTGTGAGGGTGAAGATGCATATACATAGGTATGAATAAATATATATATATATATATATCAATCATGTACAATGACCTCATGGAATTGGGAAAAAATGCATTAAGATAATAGATATATATATATATATATGTGTGTGTGTGTGAAGGAATGTGTGTTCACATGCAGAGTAGATCATGTTCGTTGTCGATAAATATATCATTTTCTAGGTGTTGTCTTATTCATCCTTCGTGTGGGATCCCTTTCCATTCCATTCTGATTTTATTGATGCATTTAATTAATATATTATTTCACTTATCTGATAATAAAATTAATAAATAATGATTAGATTAAAATCTTCCTTTGGTAAATCAAATGAAATGATAAATATGAAATATGATTGGGTGATAATAATGTCATTGTTATATAATAAAACCCCTCCAATGGTAACGTGTTGCCTTCATGCTAAATATAGATATTATACCTTTTTAATGGCTGGTTTCTTTAATATTTCATATTCTATGAAGCTATGATTGATAAATGTCAAGACAGGGCATTGGCCTATTTCATTATTTGGAATTACCCCAGTATGTCATCTACCTTTTTCAAGGAAACAACCATTGTGTTCTTTATGTTTAATATATTTTTTTCATGTATTATTAAATTTTATGGAAATAGTATAATGTGGAATTGCCTCAAGGGATGATAGAACCACACCCATAAAAATTTGTTATCAATTTTCTTATACGAGTCTCATGGTTTTAAATGAAATTTGAATTGGTCTATCTTGAAAAATAAATAAATAGTCATTATGTTCCAAATTAAGAATATGGAATGTCTAGAATGGAATATTCAAGATGATAATATCCTCAATGAGGAATAGACATGATCAATTTCATTGGAACTAGTTCCTTACATATATTTTATATTTTTACCAAAATTGATAGTGATGACCTCGAGTACTATGGATCACACCAAATAAAATAAAAACTATTAAATGGTTTAGAAGCAATGGATTCATGAATAGGAATTGAACCTACTGTAATGACTAGGGGGAACTACATTTTGCATTATACATTAAATGTATATAATGGTTTTAGAAAGTGATATAAAAGCATCATATTTTTCTGAAAAAGGACAAGAATGAGGGGGTTATTCCTCATGTATTTAATTTTGACTGAATGTGGAAAAGAATGTGTTTGTGCTTTAATTGAAATAATTATAGTGTATTTCCTTATTTATAACTCTTAACATGGATTCTTATGTGTAATAGAAATTAGCTGATGAGATTAATGATAGGTTAACTCCTCATGAATCATATCATACGAATGATTAAACTTTATATAGGTACGGTTTGCAAGGGACCGTGGGAGCCCTTGGCGAGAATGACTATGAGAGTTTTCATACAGATCATCCAGAGACCATGAGAGATGATGGAGTTGAGCCAGGGGATAGGCTTTGGGAGATAACCTCAATGATGGATACATATGTGTTATGTCTCGATCCACCCTATTATAATTTCCAATAGAGCATGAGAGAATAGAGTAGAAAGATTATGTGGGCATCCATATTTATTTTCATGAGACAATTAGAGCTCTTGGAAATTTAACTAGGGGTGGACCATGAGAAATTCCATAGGTAATGGATGTCTATATGTTACATCCCAGACAGGGAGAAAATTGCATCCCAAGTATATGACCATTTCGCATTGTTATGAATTTGGTCCATATAGGAGGATTATAAGTATATATATACTATATATATATATATCAATAAGAATCTAATCACGGTAATGAGTTAAAGTAGGTATTTCTATCTAGTTTCCCTATGGAACTTGGATGGTCTTTAATTTTTTAGGTAGTTGGATTTATTAAATTCTATTATACATACACAATGCATAATTGATATGACACTATTTTCGGTATTCCCACTGGGGGTTCTGACCTACTAATATTTCATCTAACATCCTGCTCGAGTACCCTGGGTACCTGAGTAGTCTTTATATTTGCAGGATATGGATGATTGTTGTATGCTTGTACCTGGGGTGTTAAGATCAAAGGACTCAGCTGCAGCTCGAGATTCTTATGGAAATCACTATGGGAATTTTCTATATATTCTTTATTTTAATTTTTATTGTAATTCATGTTGTAGTGTTTACTGATTTCAATTGTATATCACTACTATTACATGCATTTATCTATTGTATAAATATTCATTTCCCACTATTGTTATATTTTTATTAATTATCTTCCATTTTTTCATTTCATTATTTATTATTGCTTCCTATGGTAATTGATATATACTCTAAAATAACAGTGAGAAACTTTGTTAAGAGGGTATAGTCTCCCCCAATATCATTTCCAAAGACCCTCAGTGCTAGTTGTTAGCCTATGGCATACATGGTGTTGTGATTAAGGCCATCTGACTAACAGTTCTGGGTACCAGTCTAATGGTAAGCCAAGCCAGGACATCACAAAGTGGTGTCAAAGGGTTTTTTAATATAATTTTCATACTACTTTGGGTTAGTTTACATGTGATTAGGAATGATTCAGTTCATGGTTAATAAACATTTTTGGTACTGATCCTCCCATGTATGGGAAATGACTATGGGGCATGGGTTCGGGATTTTGGTCATTCTATTTGATGTTACAATTTATTTATTTCCACCTTTAGTGACTGGTTTACATTCCAATTTTTTTGATCTGTTACATTTTTTTGTTTTACCCTTAGCCTGATGGGGCATGTAGATTGTGTTTTAGTTAACATATTAGTAACATTGGAAATCCACATTCCATGAGTAGTAATATTATATCTAATTTCATTTTAGTTTTCCAGCTAATTCGACGGTGTTCCATTATTGATATTATATGATTAGTAGTATACTAATTTTTGAAATTCATTTGAATGATTATTTTTTTACTTTTTTAAATGACATGAAAGTTTTTTTATATTCATAAATTGGTTTATGTGATTAAGAGAGAGTGGTTGTGATAGAATGAAAAATAATTTTCCATTGTACATAGTATGAGTCCCTAATAACTGAGAAAGGGTAACTTGTTTTTCTAAACCATATTTATCGTAATATATATAATTTTTAATGATCCTGTAAAAATTTTAAGTCTACCAAATGATTTGATAATGGGAGACAAATTTCATATTTTAAAGTGCCTCGGTGCTTCAAAAGGTTTTATATGGCCATCCATCCCATTGGATAATCAATTATTAGAATGTAATATTATAAAATCAAGTTTTTTTTTTCAAAAAAAAAGATCCAATTTTCAAATAATGTAGTTTATGGGTGATTCATGAATTTGAAAAAATAAATCCATACTAAATACAATGGTATGATGTATTTTGATGTAGTTATAAATGTGATAAGAATTTTTTTGAATCTGAAATGAATTGGATTGATTTTAAAATGAAACTCGACTCATGTAGGTAGGTTGGGGAATTTTTTTTATAAGATGAAATGTTTGGGAGGTTATAGGATTTTATATGTGAGGATGTACTATTGGGTTTCTTTTTAGATAACCCAGCATGGATTAGTCAGGCCATCATAGGTCACCTTAATTGTTAACAGATTTTTTTATAAATATTTTAATTAAATTGTGATGTTATTAATTCTTTGATGTATTAAAAGGGAACTTTTTTTTGAAACAGTCATGCTTTTTAGTGGTAGTGTTAGTTAAAAAAGTCATGTACCTTGTGTTATGTTTTAAAAAATGGTACATGACGTTTTTAATAAATGATTAGATTGTTAATGACTAAATGCAAATACCAATAAAATAGGTTTTTGAGATGGATCCTTTAGTAGTGTCCTTTATTTAAAACAATCATGTACGGGTAGTTTTGATATTTTTTGTTTTGTTTACAAGGAATAGAACCATTTTTTCTTTCCAAAAGAATTAATTTAATTTTATGAATGGATTATAATGGAATCCTATTGACCCTTTGGCATCGGGTAGAGCTACCTCATTTTTGGTCGATGTTTTTAACATAAGGATTTATTTCATGGTAGGTATCACCCAAAGAGATTTTTTACCTTTATTATATCATGATCTTTCTGATGTTTTTCCATTTAGGTTATATTTTCCAAAGTAGGACCATTATTTTACTATGAATCCCTGGTTTGGAATGGTATTTTTGTTTCATTTGAGCTTAATCGTATTTTTCGATGTTGTGGTCATGGCACATAGGAACGTCACATTTTTGTTTATGGGAATTTCAATTTAGATTGCTTGTAAGAATCTTGTTTTTCAGTCCTATTAATACATATAACAGTCCTATGGCGGGGAGTGTCATGTTGATTTTGTAAATGTATTATTTAATATATTATTAGAAAAAAGAAATATATCCATTGAAAAAGTGGTAAGTTTTGATTGGAATCGATGAGGCTTGCAAGAATTAAATGATGTTAGTGCTTATTAGGAAAAATGTTTTTATGGTTGTATATATTAGTATAATTTGAGAAAAATGGTCATATTGGGATTGGATTTGTGGGGTAAAGCTTGATCAATCAACAATGTTTCTAGTGTGATAGATTCTTGTGATTGTTTTGATGTGGTGATGTCTCGGTACCTGAAGGTGAGTTCGTCAAAGTGGTCGACCAGTAGTTAGTTAACCGATATTTTTCAAATTAATGAATTCCCCTTAGAGTATTAAATTATGTTACGAGCATGTAAATCATCTTGTCTTCATACAAGATGCAATGGGAGAGTTATGGTCCTAGGCCACACTAAATGCTTTAAATGTTGTTGAGCTTGTTTTGGTGAAATCTTCAAATGTGGGATGTTGTATGTGTAGTTTCCTTATTAGTTTGGTCAGAAAAATAATATGATGTTATGTATGAAAATTAATGGACATCTACATGATTAATTTTTTATTCCATGGGAGAAGTAATCATAGTTCTATTGGGAAATAATTTTCCGTATATGTCAATCATCATCTTAAACCATCGGCTTGAGTGGTTCGAACTTTTTCCTTTTTCATTATTTAAAAAGTAAGTTGAAACACAATTTTCTTATGTTCTCGGTTGGATATGATCATGGATTGTGTTTTCTAGTACATTTCATTAACAAAAGGATTTACATGGGACTTGAATTCAATGGGTATCAATTATTTTATCCATTTTGTAAATTACACCAATGGAATCACCAAAATGCTTAAGGGAATGCACTGCGGGTGAAATTCTATTTGTGTTTTAAAATATGGATTGGAATTTGAATCATAATTTTAATTCCTAATGTGGGAATTAACCTTGAAAATTTTCAAAATTACATGGTTATGATATAATGTATTTGGTAAAACGTGCTTGATTAAGAGCTTTCGCAACACTTCAGTTGGAGAAAAATCACATTCTTAAGATTTAAATGGTTTATGTGACCCTCTCTAAAATCGGATATTAATGTTGTGTTGGGAATTTGGAAATGAAATTCTATTGTTTGATAGATGTTTCATTATCCTCACCGATCGGGTGTTGGGTTCGTTGTTCCCAATGTCTTCTCAGGGACGATATGTTCTATGGTGGGATGTTTGTAATGTTTTGTGTTTTGAATTAAATGAAAATCTGGAGGTTTTTGAATTTTCTCAATTAATGAATGAACCTTTTTTAAAAATGATCCTCAAAACAATTAAGAGATTTTGGAACCTTAAAAATGATGTTTTTGCTCATGGCTGAGGGATTGTTAATTTTCCTAGGTGTCTAGAGATGTTTTGGGAGAACCATACCTAAAAACACCATGTTTCTAAAAGATGCAGAGGGTGTATAATTTTTTCTGATACCTTGTGCCCCACTATAGGTAATCGTGCGACAGTGATTAAGGGTGGTAGTGATGATATGAATTTGTTTCACATTGTCTTTTAAACCGTTCACCTAGATTGCATTCTTAGTGGCATTGGACAATATATAAGAACTATTCACCGCATGGTTGGTGCACAACATCCAAATTGTGTCGCAATCCTAGGAAAAGTATCCTAGGTTCCCAAAGAAGATAAAACTATTGGATTATTTGTTTTATAAACCATGCATCACAAATTTGTTATTGAGATCATATTTTAATATTATATTTGTTAAATTAATAAAATTAAATTACATTGAATTAAAAGCATTAACTCCTCAACCCTCTCCATCATTCTATACATGAGTACCCCGTGAGGTATCTCCCTTAGATGCATGACCCCCTCACTGTGTTGCCTCTCCTCTATCGATCATGACAGTATTTCCATCAGTTTTTTGTCTTATCCTTCAAGGAATGGAATTCTCCTCCATCATATTCCCTTTTTCTGTAACATTTTCTCTTCCTCATCACCCTTCCCTACTGAATAAAACATAAGAAATTAGGGTTTGATAGGTTTTCGGATTTCAATTTGTTTTAGGGAATACATAGCCTTCCTCATGACATAGGGATTCATGTTCAGATAACCATCACTAAAGGTGAACCAGTTCAGCTTGAATGTTTTCACTGCCAAATGTTTAAGGTGAGTGTTTCCTTCTTTATTCGATGCCTCTTTATTTATATTTTGGGTTTTGGTAATTTCTGAATCCCTGAAAAATATTTTTATGTGTGTTGGACCATGACACATTAATTTTGAGTTCCTATAAATGGGTGTTGTGGGTTTTAACCAATTTTCCGGGCATACACACATATACTCGGTTTTGAATATATATAAATATATACATCTTCCATGTAACTATTCCTTCATAGTGCTGGGAACAAATTAATTGGGTTAATAGATATATATATATATATATATATATATATATATATATATGTGAAGGTATGTGCATTCACATGTGGAGATGTCCTGGGTGGTCATCGATAAATATGTGGTGTGTCAGGTGATGGCTGGTTCCTCCTAAAGGTAGGATATATTTCCAGTCCCTTCTTAATTTATTGATGCATTGAATTAATTTATTATTGCACTCCTCTTAGAATTTAATCAATCTTTTATTATTAGAATAAATTATTCCTTTGATAAATCTATTGAAATGATAAATATTACATAAGGTTGTGTGATAAAATGTTCATGATTTTATATTAAAACCACTCCAAAAGAGATTACCTAACTTCTAGATAAAATTTAGTGACCATACATTCATTCATAAATTTTTTCATTGATGATTCTAATGATTTGTAACTAAGATTGATAAATGGAAAGTTAGGTATTTTCCCTATTCTGTAAATTTTAATAATCCAAGTAGGTGAGTTTCCATCTTCATTTACACCTCCTATGTGTTGTTTGAGTTTAGTTGGTTATTTGTCATGTTTTTTAAATTGGACGGGAATATAATAAAATGGAATAACAACATGTGATAATAGAACCATTCACATTTACATGATTTATAAATTATTTTATATTAGTTTCATGGGTTTAAATGAAATTTCAATTGGGATGTCTTTCCACATATGTGGTTATGACTTATGTACCAAAATATGAATATTGAATGGAATTAATTTATTATTAACGAAGATTATATCCTTTTGTGGTAAAAAAAAATATCCATTTCATTGGCACTTGTTCCTTTGATAAACATTAAATTATTTGAATAATTGAGTGATATGACCTTGGTCAGGATAAATAACACAAACATACATACCCCGATTAAATGGGTAAGAAGAAAGGGATTATAGAAAAGTAATTGAACCTGTTGAAATACATAAGAGGCATTTAATTGTGAATTATACATTAACTATATATAATGGTGTTATAAAAGAGGTAAAAACCTAATATGGGTTTGATAAAGATCATTCATAAGAGGGTTGTGCCTCATTTAGTGGATTGTGTATTAATGTAACCAAGACTGTGTTATTTTTATATTTTAAATACATAATATGTATTACCATAAGTATAATTTTGAACATAGATTTTTATGTGTAATTGAAATGAGCTAATGAGAGTAATGAGAGGACAATGAATATTGAATTAAATGATGTGAATGATTACCCCTTATATTGGATAGGGAGCCAAGGGACTGTGAGGGATGTTATGGAGAAATACTACCAGTGATTCAATAAATAACATCTAGAGTCCATTAGTTCCCAGGAATTTGAGCTAGAGGATAGACCTTTACTGCAACCATATAGGATGGATGCAAGTGCATTTCATATTCGATGCAATACTAATTTCCAAAGGATGATGGGGGCTCAGAGTAGGAAGACAATGTGAGCATCCATAATGATTTCTATGAGACTGTGAGAGCTCATGAATATTGGACCAGAGGTAGACTGTGAGCACTTCCACTAGTAGTGGATATATGGTCGTTACGTCTTGGACCATCCTTAAATATCTTCCCATGTATATGATCATATGGAATTGGTGATAATTTGTCCCATAAAGGTGGATTATATGTTTATCTATATTATATGTATATATATTATAATGTTTTCAATCAGAATATAATACTAGAAACGATCCGAATAAGGTATATATGTAAGGTGTCCCATAGGAAGATGGATGGGTTTTTACTTTTTTTATAGATTTATATTTAATAAAATTTATTATAACTTCTCACTAAATAATTTATGTTACACCGGATTTTGGATTGACATTGTGGGTGTCATAAAACTGAGATTTAATCTCACACCATGCTTGGGTACCCTATATACCCAAGTAGACCTTAAATTTGCAGGACCTTGGTTGATTCTTGTATGCTTGTAACTGAGGATTTATGAAAAAAATATTGAGCTAAATCTTAGGATGCCCATATAGATCACCTTGGGGATTTTCAATATTATCGTTATTTTCATACTATATTTTAGCATATGTGGTAGTATTTACTACTTTTAGATATGCCTCTCTTCCATTAAATGAAATGTTCAACTCTATAAACTAACAAGGATGCTTTTATTAAATTATTTTTAATTGTAATCCATTGTTTTTCATTGATTTATTTGTTATGTATTCTATTGTTGATTGTTATTTAATATGGAATACTTTTGATCTACTTTGATAATATGGTATATTGTCCCCACAATTACCTCTCAAGACCCTTGTTACTAGTCGACACCCACTGGCATACATGGAAACACACTTGAGGCCATGTGACCCACTGGTACGACTACTAATATGAATGAATATCAGGTGAAGATGTTACAATAAATTTCTATGATTGAAATTCCAATACAAAATTTAAAATTAAACATGATTCATATTAATGTTTCATAGAATTACAAGAAATTAATAACTAATAAACATAATGTATGAACATAAAGATCTCTATATTATTTACTATATAAGATGGATTTTTTAATAAGTGTTTTTTAAAAAATATTTTTTAAACGATTAGGATTAAAATATTTATAAAAATTCGCCCGAATGGAGGAATCCCCAATGCCTCTATTCCACTAAAATCAATAAAAATGAAATTAATTTTTTCAAAAATTTAATTTAATGATATTTTTTTATTTTTTTATAAAAATAAACAAAACCAAACTAAAATAAAAATAAATTCAAAATTTTCAGCAGAATTTATACTCTATATAAATTCCAGCAGTGCTTCCATTACAACATTTTATATTCTGAAAAATGCTCTCACTCAAGGCTCCCTTTTATAAGATATCTTACCTGGTAAATCATTCTTCATTTCCGATGTGTGATTCTGTTTCTCACTTTCTTATGAAGAACATTCCTCATTTCCAATATGGAATTCTTTTTCAATTGTGTGGCTTTGAGAAACTATAAAATATAAACTATAAGAACAAAATAAATGAAACGTAAAACATGGATCAAAAATATATGAAATAGTTAAAAAATATAATTTCAAAAAAAAGCGTGATGGAAAATAATTTATAAGGTTTTAAAGACACCTACAAAAAACATAAAAATGATGTCAGTATATGAAATTGAAATCGTATAAAATATAAAATATAAGACCAAAATAAATTAAACATAAAACATGGATTAAATTTTTTTTAAATAGTTTAAAATAAAATGACTTTCGTAACAAATGTTGATGGAATATAATTTAAATGTTTTCAAAGACACCTAATTGAAAATTAAAAATATTTCAGGTACGTGATTTTCAATGTATATAAAATATAAACTATAAGACCATGATAAATAAAACATAAAGAATGTATAAAAAATATAAGAAATATTTGAAAATAAAGAGAATTTTTTAAAAATTGATGATAAAAAATAATGTATATGCTTTCAAAGACAGCAACATGAAACATAAAAATGTTTCAAATACATGACTTTGAATGTTTATAAAATATAAACTATAAGAACAACATAAATGAAACCTAAAACATTGATAAAAAATATAACAAATGGTTGAAAATAATATGAATTTGGTAAAAAAATGTTTGTGTATAATAATTTATAACCTTTCAAAAACACCCACTTGAAATGTTATAATGTTTCAAGTACGTGCCTTTGAAAGTCTATAAAAAATAAACTATAGGACCAAAATAAATTAAAAAAACATGGATTAAACATATAACAAATAGATAAAAATAAAAATAATTTCATAAAATTTGTTTATGAAAAATAATTTCTAAGTGTTCAAAGACACCTACTTGAAACTTAAAAATGTTTCAAGTATGAGCCTTTGAAAGCCTATAAAATAAAAACTATAAGGCCAATATAAATAAAACATAAAACATGGATCAAACAGATAATAAATTATTTATTTTGTTAATAATATTTTCAATAATGATTTATATAATAATTAATTAGTTAGTTAGTAAATATTAATATGTAATTAAATAATAATTCTGTAATTAATTTTTATATAATAATTTTTAATTTTTAATATTTATTAATTATAATGATAGATTATATTTTATAATTATATAATTAATTAACTAATTATATATTATATAATTAATATTTATATTTCTAATTAACTCATTAATTATTATATACTAATTTTTAAAAATTTGTAACAAATTATTATAATGAATAATTATAATTTATAATTATAATATTAATTGACTAATTATAAAAAGTTCCTTACCTCTATCTTTCTCGAAATATTAACTAATTTAATATTTTATAATTAAAAATTATATTATTAATTAACATATTAATTATTATATAATTAATAATTATATTACTAAATACATAATTAATTATTAAATAATTAATAATTATATAAGTAATTAACTAATTAATTATTATAAAATTAATTTGTATTAATTAATAATTATATAACTGAATATTATAAAATTTTTAATTATATTACTATTTAACTAATTAATAATTAATAATTAATAATTAATAAATATAATAAATACCTGTAAAGAATAAATATATTACAAATTAACTAATTAATAATTATGTAATAATTTTTAATAATTACAATTTAATAATTATAATAAATAATTATATTACTAAATAACTATTTAAATAATATATAATTAATAATTATATTATTAATGAACAAATTAATTATAATATATATATATATTAAATAATAATTAATAATTATAATTAATAATTATATTTTATAATTATGTTACTAATCAACTAATTATAAAAAGTGTCTCAGCTATGTCTTTCTCAAAACATTAACAAATTTACTATTATATAATTAATAATTATCTTACCGACTGACTAATTAATTATTATATAATTGATGATTAATAGTTACTAATTAACTAATTAATTATTATATAATTAATGGATAATAATTAAAAATTAAATAATTAATTATTTTATAATTTATAATTATATTATTATGTAACAAATTAATTATAAAATAATTAATAATTATATTACTAAATAACGTATTAATTGTTATATAATTAATTATTATGATTTACTAATTTGATAACTAATTATTATAAAATTAATAATTATAT
Source organism: Viscum album (assembly GCA_963277665.1). Classification (NCBI taxonomy): domain Eukaryota; kingdom Viridiplantae; phylum Streptophyta; class Magnoliopsida; order Santalales; family Viscaceae; genus Viscum; species Viscum album. The sequence goes on along the minus strand of OY728122.1, from coordinate 901,180,977 downwards.
TTATAATTAAGTAATTAATATTTATTAATTACTAATTTATAATTTATAATTAATAATTAATAATTATAATTAATAATTAATAATTAATCATTAATCATTAATCATTATAATGAATAATTGTAAAGAATAATTATGTTACTAATTAACTTATTAAATATTATATGATTAATAATTACTTTACTAATTAACAAATTAATTATTATATAATAATTTTTAACAATTACTAATTATTAATTATAATTAATAAATATAATTTATATTTATATAAAAAATTAATGAATTAACAATTATATACATAAAAATTATATAACTAATTATCTAATTAATTATTATATAATTAATTATTAATAATTACTAATTAACTAATTAATTATAATAGAATAATTATTAATATTACAATTTAACTAATTAAAAAATTTATTATTTGTTTAGTCCAAGGTTTAGTTTCATTTATGTTGGTCCTATACATTATATTTTATAGACATTCAATATCACATACTTGAATCATTTTTACATATCACGTAGGTGTCTTTAAAATCATATAAATTATTTTTATCAACATTTTTTACAAATTTTTCTTACTTTCAACAAGTTGTTATATTTTTAACCTATCTTTTAGGTTTCATTTATGTTGGTCATATAATTTATATTTTGTAGACTTTCAATGTTACGTACTCGAAACATTTCTATGTTTCATGTATGTGTCTTCAAAATCTTATTAATTTTTTTCATCAGATATTTTTTATGAAATTTTATTTATCTTCATCTATTCGTTTTAGGTTTAATCCATGTATTATGTTTCATTTATGTTGGTCTTATAGTTTAAATATTTTAGACTTTCAAAGTCACGAACTTGAATCATATTTATGTTTCAGGTCTGTTTCTTTGAAAACTAATAAATAATTTTCTATCCACATGTTTTACGAAATTATTTACATTTTAAACTATTTTTTGTATGCTGAATCCATTATTGATGTTTCATTTATTTTGTTGTTATAGTTTATATTTTCTATGATTTCAATATCAGGTACATGAAACATTTTTATATTTCAAGAAGGTGTCTTTGAAACCTCATAAATTATTTTCCATCAACCTTTTTTGTGAGATTATTTTTGTTTTAAACTATTTTTTATATTTTTAATCCATTTTTTATGTTTCATTTATATTTATCTTTTAGTTTATATTTTATAGTCTTTCAAATCCATGTACTTGAACTCAAATCAAACTCCGGAAATGTAGAATGTTCAACACTGGAAAAGGAGAAACATAATCCCAAAACGGAAATGTAGAATGATTTACAAGGTATGGTCTCATATAAATGGGAGCCATAGGTGAGTGTTTATATTAGAATATAGACTAATGTAATGGTAGTACTGTTGTAATTTCAATAGTGGATAAATTCTACTGAAAATTTTATTTTTATTTTTGTTTTTGTTTTTGTTTTGTTTTCTTTATATAAATATATATATGTGTGTGTGTGTGTGAATACAAGAAAATAAATATAAATTTATTAAAAAAAATTTATTTATTTCTTTTAGTTTAAATGTGGCATCCGTGATGCCGCCTTTGAGGTGTATTTTTTAAAATATTTTAAATCCAAACATTAAAAAAACATATTAATAAAACTTTATATAAGAAACTAACATATTCATATTGAGACATATACATTTCCCTTTAATTCATTAAAAATGAAAAAATATTTTCATATACTACGTAATAATTTCATTACTAAACTAGAGAAAATGAAACATTAGATGATATGGGTATAAATTATATACAAGTTGAAACATAATAAAGAATAAATCATTTTCCATGTGTTATAAAAAGTTTTCATAATGAGGATGATCATAATCATGTAATTTTGATATATATAGATATTATCTTGTAACCAAAGATTAAAAATTATCATAACATAATATTATATAATAATTATAATGTCGAGACAATGTAATAATAAAACCCTTATCTTATGTAAATTCTCATTAACTAGTTTATAGTGACCTAGACTTATCATACATGTATATTACATCAATTTTGATGATTATTCAGCACATTTAAAACGTAATGTCCTAAGTACAATAATATTTTACTGTATTTATTAATGATGGAAACATTATTCTATTTTCTGAATGATATTAATCATCTCCTATAAAGAACATCTCATTAACCTATTCAATGTAAAACAATTTTTAATAACATGGGTAATTGAATCATAAGAAAGGGATGATCTCATATGATTATTATTTTTTAAACGAAGATATATAGTCATAACATGAGTATAAGGTTACTAGAACATTATTTTTATCTTTAAAAGATCAAAAAATCATAAAACAATTATAATAATGAGTCATGAAATAAATATTGGTAATTTATAAGACATGAATCCAAATATTTTAAAGAAAAAAATCCATGTGATCATATCAAATTAAAAAGATATAAATTATTTATCATACAAATAAATGTTTAACATCATTCCCCTTAAGTCAAGGCTAATTGCCAAAATCATATTAGGACACATCATGGGAATACACCTACGGGGTAGGACAAAACCTCATCCCCAATTTCATTCCATTACTTTTTTTGGATCATTTTTTTCAATCACCTCATAGTGAATTGAGATTCCCCATATTCTCATAGTGTATAAGGACACACATGTTTCCAATTAGGAATTAGGATGCAGAAATTTCACATTTTAGATCACGCCTTTTGACTTCTTCCCATCATTGTATATTGAGATATAAATTATTAACCAATGCATTGGATAGATATATATGTCCCAACAAAAAAAATAATAAATCAATACATACATATTCCAAAAGTTAAAAAATCGTTTATCATGTAATGACACAAAAAAAAGAAACGGGTTTCATAATCATGAGAATAGAACCTGGGAAATGAAATGTGTATCAAAACATTTTTTCAAATGATTATATGTGGAAATGAGATGGGTTTAATTATAATATAATCAATTAAAAAACAATTTAATGAAATGGGATTCACAATTATTAAACATGTGGATGAGTAAAATGATTTAGAAACATAATTCCATATAAATATAAACCATTTTACAAAGACTATAAATGGTATTATGGAATCATATTCCCAATAAAGCCTAAACTATAAATAAAAAGTTCTTTATAGATAAATTAAAATTATTAAAGATCACATGGAACATCTCTTTTTTAGATAATCTATCATTGAAAATCATTTTCATAAAACAGATTTTAGAATAATTTTCTTACAAATAAATATTTACCATTTCATGTAAAAAATTTCTTGAAGATATTATACTATCTTATTTGAAAATTACATTTAATGAAATTTTTTCAAAAAAATCCCATTGAAAATAAACATGAAAACTTATAAAATTTCATGAAAACAAATAAAATGAATTTATATTTTAAAACATCATTGAAAACACTAATATTTGAATATATATCTAAAAACATTTAATGGATGATTTGAAAATCATTAATAACACATCATTAAAAATAAAACATTTTTTATAACCATATTTCTTTGAAAATGCCTTTAAAAAAAATAAATGTCCAAAATATTAGGATAATAATTTTTTATTAAAATAAACCTTTTATACATTCCTTGGAAGATTCAATGTAAGGATGATCATGATTTATGATAAATCCTTATTTTCCAAACATTCCTTTTAAAGCATACTCCTTTGTCCAAATGAACATGAACCCATTTCGAGTTAACACGGTTAATGGATTATATGTCATGAATTTTTTTTTCACAAACCTTCAATAATATCCTGCTAATCCAAGGAAACTACGAATCACAGTTATTGTTATAGGTTGAGGCCACTCAACCGCAAATTTTGTTGTTGCAGGGTCAATTGTAATTCTACTATTAGTTACAACATGACCCAAGAAAGCAACATGTTGTAACCATAATTCACCTTTGCTGAACTTCCAAAAAGGCCTCTCCTTCCATAGTGTTTAAAAAATAACCCTTATATGATCCTAATGCTCCTCATGAGTTTTGGAATATATTATAATAACATAAATAAAAACTACCACAATGTTATAATGGTATTCATTAAAGACTCCATTCATCAAATCCATAAAATTAACAGGTGCATTAGTCTATCAGAAAGGGATAAAAAGAAACTCATAATGCCCATATATTGATCGTAAGGCAGTTTTCAGAATATATTCTTTCTTCACCCTCAATTGATGATAACACGAACGAAAACCAATCTTAGAGAAGAATTGAGCCCCACGAAGTTGGTCAAATAAGTCTGCAATTCATGTAATCTGGTTTTTGTTCTTCAAAGTGATCTCGTTCAGTTCTCTACAATCTATTCATACACGCATTGATCCATCCTTCTTCTTCACAAAGATATGAGGTGCTCCCCTAGGAGACACACTAGGTTCGATAAAACCCATCCTAAAAATTTCTTGGAGTTGTTTCTCAAACTCCTCCAGCTCTAAATTTTCCATCATATACAAGGTCATTGATATCGGATGGGATCCACATATGAGTTCAATGGAGAACTCACCTCTCTTTCTGGGGGAGGTATGGGAAACAACTCAGGAAATGCGTTAATGTATAAATGGATAATGGAGACATTTTCTATCCTCAAACACTAATTTCATTCTTATTTTTCACCGATCAAATCCATAAAGAAGGATATAGGAGGTTCTTCTACAAAAATATTAGGTTGTGATATATCTCCTTGTAAGATAACATTAGGTTTTCCATTCAAGACTACTATGATTTCCTGTATTTTTCATTTGATCATAGAATTATACATTAAGGGCCAGTCCATCCCTAGTATAATATCGAATTTCATCATGGGAATGACTACTAGATTTATGATCATATTGTGCTCAGTAAAGTAAAATCCAGAGTTTCTAAACCCTGGTGATGCTTGGATAATACCACAAGGAGTCTTGATTGATAACTCTACTATTATCAAATCAACTGTTAATTTTGAATTCTTTATAATCATGGAGGAAATAATGGAATGAGTAGAACCATAGTCAAAAAAAGAACATTCTAGCTTTGAGAAAACAACAAGAGTACCCGCCACCACATCATTTGGAAATTCAACTTTAGCTGTAGAGATTGAAAAATTATGAACTTGTTCCCTTGACCATTGCTGAGGTTGATGGTGATTCCCCTCCACTACCATTATATTTGGACGGTGATTGTCAAAGTGTCCATGTTTTCCACACTTATATTATTGGACATCATCTAGGGCCTAAACCATCTTCCCTTTATCGTTAGTGTTGGGATGTTGTGGCTACACATCACTAAGACAATTACGCACAATATCTCCATCTCTACCACACTTTTAGCAGTTCTTGCTCCTGAGGAAGAAGTTACCTGAATGTTTCTTCCCACATTTATTACACGTGGGACATTGTACTTGCATTCCTCATCTTCTCTGATCGATGCTACTCAATAATCATTGATCCATATATCTTTTTTGGTCATTGTATTTAGGATAACATATCATCACACCAATCTCCAGTTCGACTTTCATCGCACCTCGCATCATCTCTTCATAGCTATCATAATCTCAATTGGTGAGATTCTTCCACAGATGAGGTCTTAGTCCATTGAAAAATCGATCAACATTACCATTTGGATTCATGATAAAGCTAGTGGTGTAAAGTTAATTCCTTTTCATGATCATCACATAGCTTCCTATAGATTCATTATTTTTCTACTTCTTCTGGAGAAACAACTTGTCCATTCTTGTTCTCATTGATCGAGAGAAATACTTAATGAAGAATATTCCTTAGAACTCTTCCCAACCCATAGCGTCAACATCCACTCTTGGCATTGCGTTTTTAATCAGTTCTCACCGTTGATCAGAATCTCACTTTTAGTGATAAACGTCTATAGTAACCTTATCTTGTTTAGAACAATATAGCACAAAAACGATCTTCTCAATAGAGCTGGACCACTGTTCATCAATAAATGGATCAATGGATACACTAAATTTTTGTGGTAATTTACACATAAAGGATTCTATAGAAAGTTGTTCCCTTTTTGGTGGGATCTTTATATCAGCTTGATTCATGTTATTTTTTATAACATGAGTTAGTTGGTTCATCATTCGCATGAAATGTTTAATTAAGGCTTCCATCGGAGGGTCGTCAGCACATGGTCTATTGCTATCACAATTTGCATGGTTCTTCTTATTTCCCTACATTTTATTAAAAAATAAGACCTTAGTGGTAATATTGTTTCATTTATAAATTTATTTAACTATATTGGATTTTTGTCATAAAAGTTCATGCATTAAGGAATTTCATTTCTCTATAAATCCTTCATATTGATTCACAAAAATCTTATGATTAACCAAACATATCCCCCGAGAGTGTCATAACCAAGAGTTTAGAAAGGCTCGTTGTCATGTTCCAAGATACCATGGGTAAAGCCTGAAATTCCTTATTAGTGTTTTCACACTTAGGTTCATCTCTTCGAGAGCCACATCTACCTGCTCGTATCCAGACAGGGAAGTATTTTATTGATAAATCACTTACTCAATACTGATGAAAATACCAAGATGTTTTCATATATTTAAAATTTTATAAAGGGTCATTAATAAAGTTTTAATAGCCTAATTTCCATAAATAAACTAAACATTCCATTGATATAAATATTGGAAACCCTCTTTTTTATTACATCACTATTCATTTGATTTTACAAACAGAGGACCTTTAATGTCTAGTGTCTTGGAAATCATGAACAAAATACCTGAAAACATAAAAAAACAATTAAATAAAATTGAAAATCCACTTTAAAATTTCATACTATGTAAAACTACTACATCTCATAACCTAGAGACATACATTAAATGAATGGTTGAGCAGAAATCATAGTAAAGAAAGCATGACAATCAGTTTACTTGTGATATGAATAACAACATGATGAAAAACATAAAAAATTGTGCAGTGGATGTAGAGTCATTTTGTTATGAAAAGAACATGAACCTTAAAATGAATATGTGGCTACAAAATTTAATTTAGACATTCATGAACATATCAACAAGGATAATCCCCAAGGATTCATAATAATAACATGGTTAATCACTTTGGTATCGTAAAACTTGTCATCAATAGAGATTAAATTATTTACCCAATGCATTGGATTGCAATTAGGGAGCACCCTTAATATGTCATTGTTTTAAAGTGATTCACATGGATCATAATAATACATCTCATAAATAACTCAATGGGATTAAAAGAAATGGGTTTCATATCAACATCATGATGTTTTAAAAAAATGATTAAAAACATGATCATTATGTCATTTAAACCCCATGGAAGGGAATGAGGGTAATATGTGTGTCAATTACGGAATATATTATATTATTTTTATGTCTTTATGGACTCCAATAGTGACAAAATAGGTCTGGGAATTCCCATAAAAAAGATAATATAATTTATTTATAGTAATAGAGAGAAATTTTGAGACGAATTGTATGCTACAAAACGACTATATAATATGGTTATTGAAAATAATAAAAAGAGAGGGTAAAATGGAAAAACACTTATAAATAACCCATAATAAATTATATGGACATAATTAAATAGAAATAAGAACATATTATGGATATTTTATTAACATACCACGTGGAAAGGAAATTTGATAGGAATGATAAGATGTGATTTCTTTTACGAATACTCGGCAGCCTAACAGCGTCACAAAAATTCCATAAAATTAGTTGATGAGAGCGAAAGGGGATTATCATCATTTGGAAATAAAATAAGTAGAAATAATTATATATAATAACATACCCCAGTAGAATGAAATAGAAACTAGAAGACATAACATAAAGAAAGTCATGACTTAAAAGAGGAGGGTGAAAGGTTCACATACAATGAAGAGTAACTTCGAATGCATGAATGATTGGACATTAGGGGGCTTGAGGAAACCTTGGGAGGACTTATGGGGTGTTTAAAATACTATAACATAGTTTAAGTGGATTTTGGAATGATATGAATGAGTGGATGGATTGGTATTTATAGGAAATGTGAGGGAATATTTAATTAATTTTCAACGGACACCTCATCGGTGGTATTTGAAAAACCATGAGCTTTCCCATGGTATTTACCATTGTATTGGCCACTTGTGATCACTCATAGCATATATTACTATTCCCCAGTTGACCAGAATGATTAAATCATTATTACATAATTATTACATCCTTAATGAAGTCATTAAACAACCGAATCTCAAAAATATATTTTCACTATTCATAAAAAAACGTTTTGAAAAAACTCATAAATTCACCCTAACATAATATCAATTCTCTAAATTCAAAAATGAACTCCATTTTTGGAAAATAATTATCTAAATACTTGTAATTTAATTTTTAAATAAATTAATTATTTATTAAAAAAACAACTCTAAAACAATAAGTTATTCTGTAATACCTTGAAAAAGTAATCAAGGTCCCACTAGATGATTGTATATCCCTAAGAAAATAAAGTAAAAATTTTTTATTACATTTTATAAAAATAATTTTTCATTTATATTATTAAATTAATTATAAAATTTTAAAAAAAATATTTAAGACCTATAAGAATTACAAAACATATACAATTATCATTTTTCGCTTTGAAAATATATAAATTGTATTTATAAATTCATGGGTTATGTTTCTATTTTTTTTGGCTGATTTACTATCCATAACTATTCATATGGTTTTGTTACTATTCATACGTTACTATTCAATAAAAATCAAGTTGATCATATTAGACTCTATATTTCATACTGATCACAACTGTATAAGACAATTTTTTCAAAATAATTTTACATTATTAAGTATATAATGATTACATGAATATTTAAAAATACCCTTTTTAAAAAATTCATTAGTAACGTGGAACAATAAATTTCACCTACATTTATCTAGATATTTTAAATTCTCCAACTTTTCCAAAATAATAAATAACAATTTTACTTATACAAAAGGTTTATATAAGTAACTAAGGTCATGTTACATAGCCCCTTATAACACATGTGTAGGACCTAAGTGCAAGGTGTGTTATGGTGATAGAATCATGTGGTTGTTCGGACAACAATGCTGGAGTAGTGATTTCAACCATCTTGAACATCTCCATTAGGCAATTCTGTTCAAGCATCATATGTTGAAGCTCAGCTTGGGCTTGGTCTGGAGAACAGCCCAAATATTCTACCTCCTTCGCATGCTCTGATAGATGGGTTTCATATGGCCCGAGTCTACCGGATGAGTCCATCAACTCCTCTTTCTGTCTTAATTATCCAAGATCAATTGTATTTATAAACAGTAATTGTAACATTAAGAGTTTTGTTTCCAATGGTCATATTAACAAACCGTCATGTATCAGTAGAATCCCAATGGTCTCATTTAATTATACTCACTTCATTAATTAAGGGATATAGTTTTTTTGACTATAAAATGCCTCCCAAATTTTGGAAACAGATATTTTTCAAGAGTTCTGTACATTTCAATTGACGTCAATCCATATAATCATTGTGTAATCTATTACATCATCATGTATAATCATTACCACTAATGTAAGAGAATATAAGATGAGTAAGTCATCCATTTAGATCATCAGCCTCAATGATGTGGGAGGAAATACCTAGAAACCAAAAACATCATGCCTGGGAAATGTTATCCATTTCAGATAGGGGCATATATAAATATTATAAAATACATTATTTATATATTACACATGTTACCCAACCTATATTTTCACATCAACCTCACTAGAGTATAACACACAACCAATATTTCACAATATTAAAACTATCATGACTATTTCACCCACTAAATTAATTACACCATAAAACCACCCCATAGAGCTACAAAAATTTACATTACTAATAAATTTCATTAATATTTATATATACTATTATTTTTTCATTCCATTCACTCAATCCATTTACCACAAATCATTTCCATAAAATTCATATTTATTTAATAACTCATTCCATATCGTTTATGGAATTACAATTTATTCAATTGCATACTAGAAAAGAATCATAGAAACACCACATAACAATATTCACACCATCCGCATGTTACCCCATAACGCATTATAAGGAAACAAACCACGACACTAAATAAGTAGAACATCACATCCCACAGAAACCACAATTCACAATCATCACCACACAATACCCCAAATCATGTATGATATCATAGTAAGAAAAACACAAATAACAACAAATCCCAACATCCATAATTTTGAATGAAGGTATTACATTAATTTAATTAATTATTTAGAGTTTTTATTTTCACACAAACAATATATCTATGAAAAACAATTAAATATAAATATATACATTCATATCATATTAGTAATTGGGTTATACCGTTATAAAAAGTCTAATGGTCTATAAATCATATAAATGAAAAAAAAGTATGGCTACAAACATACATTATTCTATAAAATAGAAACAAACATGTATAAACTCACAATCAATAACTTCCATAGAAGAAAAATGAAGAATGATATCCCTATATACATCATTTTTAGATGATGAAAATTCATTTTATTCATTAATTAAACCCTTAAAATCCAACCAATTTAAATTATAAGAATTAAATCCCCACCCAAACAATAAAAAATAGATTGATAATTCCATACCGGAATAAGGATTTATAATTCCCCAAACATGATAGGATAAAAGAAAACCAATTAGAAGAACACAACCACTCATCGAAACCCTGAATCAACCTAGATCACAACAAGTGATCAACAAAATTTGATCAAAAATCTTACATTTCAATCCAAAATCACTTTTGTGAGTCATAGAATTTATAGTGAAAGGATACATGTGAAAAATGTGAGAAATAATGTAGTATTCCCATTGATCAACCTCTATGATCCATAGAACAATTAAATAGGAAGGGGATGATGGCTCCCCAAAATCACATTTTGATTTCCCAAAACATTGAGAAACATGATATAAAAGTGGTAAAACCAACATCCCCCAATACATATATGAATAGTATACCTCGACACATTCATGGTGTGAATCTACCATTCACATTGTGAATTTTTGTGAGGCCCTCAAGTTGAGGTCTTCAAACAAATATAGATTATAAATCCTGAAAAATAAAATACACATGAATATATTTTTAATTTCATGGAAAATAATGATAGAATTAATTATAATCATTAAAAATTACTTCACATCAAGATTTTCTTTTTAATTAGACCATTCGACTAAAGCTAAAGTGATGAATCACATGCCTCTATGATAAGAACACACATTCACATCAAGAACTCCCTTTCAAACGAAGAACTAATATATATACCAACTTTAAAACACCAAACATTATTTAATCCTATTCATGACACATCCAAAAAATTTAATCACACAGTCATACAATATAACAGGTCTTTAATGTATTGAAAAATACATTATATACCACTTAAATGATTCTTATCCTCGAAAATCTGTGACAATAAAAACTAAAAAGGTGGGGGTATGAACAACTAACATGATAGATACAACATATAGATTTCATGAAACCCAATATATAAAAACCAACACAAACACTACGAGATGATAAGACGTCTACAAAAAATCCCCAAAAACTAAAAAACAATTACCCAAAGGGAAAAACATCCTAATCCCTCACTATAACCACTAGACACAAACTTTTCCACAAAACCATAAAAAATAATATTTCATCATTTAGATAGGCCAAACCAAAAAAACATCATATATTACGGAATAGTAAAAAAGAAAACATAAATTAAGGAAACACACACTCCATAAAAATATATATTTTTCATGTGTGACACTTACCCTCACATAAGGTATTACAAATTTTCACATAAAAAATGACTTGATTAGAAAGGGGTTAAGCAAAATCATATATTTAATTACATGAAAAAATGAAATGTAATGGAAAATATGTATCGTATAAAAACACATATAGCATAAAATAGCATGTAATCAATTCTTAACAACACCACATTCTGGGAATGTATCTTTGTCTCCAACACCCCAAACATAATATTAATAGGAAACACTACCACCAAAAAATTGATCATTGACTAGAAAAGACATATCATAGTGATAGGATACATCTTGGTTACAATATGATGTGTTTTTAAATGTGACATATGAAACTAAAAAATAACTCCTTTATGAATTCCAAATATTGAAAATATCATCCCAATAAATGATATGTGGTTCTCACTATCCACTAACTATCCATAGGGAGAATAACCATGGAAAACATGTTTATGCCTCACATAGAACAATAAATCTACATTAGGTGACTCCTTCACCTATAACATCATGGAATACATCACAATCATATAATAAAGAAAAAATTCTCTAAATATCTCCCCCTTGTCTTGTTGAACAACTATAATTTTTTCCATCCCCTTTAAAACATATACATAATCACAAAATACATCACCTTGGGACTTATGTCATAGTTCATTAAAAATAATATTCCTTATTCCTATGGTTTATAAGATACCAAAATCAGAATCCTTGTGAAACTCCATGTAAGTCAACTAACATTGATTCAAATACCACAGATTTAAAACATATTTCAAAATCATGCTGTCTTTGAATAATATAATCCACCAAAGAATGAATAATATCCATAAATAATTAGAACAAACACAACCTTCCCCATATCTAAATCATGGGTGGAATACATACATGTGAGGGGATATAATGTTATATATTTGTAAGAGGTAAATTCTCTCTAGAACATCAAAATTCATACCAACCTAAATCAGACATGTCATAGAAAAAATAAAAAAACATACCATCCAATAAAAAATAATGTACTGTGATATTAATCCACTTATTCGATAGTTAAATAGATGATTCCTCCCATTGATCCATTCACACGAAATCCTAGCCTTTACTGATTAGTTCTATCATCAAGACCATATTCAATGATAAATATCTCCCAAACCATGGATTATAACTTGAATGATCATAGAAATCATTAACATATTACATAGTATTGGATGAATCCTTAGAAAAATAACAATTTATCATTAATGGTTATATAGACACACCCTTTTCATAGATCTCATGTCTAATGATATTAACCACTAATATTAAGAAAATTGTCCTAGAAAAGATTACATAGAGCTGGTGTTGTATAAGGACATACAATACGACTATGAGATGATCGAAAATCAATACAATTTTCTTCAAAAAGATAAATATTTTAATGGAAAACATGGTGATAAACTAATATAGGAACTCCAAGAATCAGTAGTTCATAAACTCCTTGATCATAGTTGGGGAATTCATAACACCGAATGAAATGCCCAGAAAATCGATGTTCCCAGAACTCCATATTAAGGTATCTTTTAGTATACCTTCATCACTCACTCTCATCATGTGATATATTAAAAATAAATAAATCTTTTCAAAATAAGTATACCTATTAATATGTTTGAAAGATAAAAAATCATTGGTTGATTGAAATTGTTCTTGATAGTTACCTAACGCAACATTTTGTATTCCACAAAAAACCACAAAGTATTGTCCACTATCCAAGGAAATCAATAGAGTATATCCCCAATGAATCAAAAAGTTTTAGATGAAACCACTATTAATTAGGACTTCAATCCATAGACTAAACTCACAATACTCAGAGACATCCATTTGATTAAAATTTATCAAAATATGATATTAACCATTTTAATAATATGTCACATACCCTATATTTTGTCGAGGGGTAGATTCATAACCTCATCATATAAAAAAACAATTAAAACCTCCACATCCTTGAGAATATCATTTTCCTATACATACACTAAAATTTGCGATGACTGAGTCAAAATAGTATCCACATTCCAATTACCCATCTGATAACCCCACTCACCACTGAAAAACACTATCTCAACCTCCACAATGAAAAATGAAACTCATCATTTCATGTAGTTTATCACTCTAAAATTAAATTCATCCAATACATGTGATGGATGTAATATTATGTTTGTATTCTCAGTAAGATTATATCTCTCAAAAACTATTTCTTCATCATCTTCAGTCTATATCTACAAAATACATCATGAAAAATATACTGACCTCCTACTAGTGTATATAACACAAGTTTTATATGAATCCAATCCATATCTAGTCATATGGTATATTAAAAACTATGGTCATCAATTTTCTACTGGGATCTTCAGTCTAAAAATTATTAAATAATAGTTGAAATTAAATAGATTGTACCTAATATAACTTATGGACCATTTTCTCATGTACCTATATACTGTGAAACTAACCATTCCTAGATCCTCATCCTAATTGATATTAGCCTCGAAAAAACTATTCCCCATGTCCTAGAGGATAGATACCATAAACAATATATGGACTATCAACCATATTTCTCATTTTTTTATGAACAAGATAAATTTGAAAATACTATATTCTATTATTTTAAAAGTTTTTATTATTTGAAAGAATATTTTTGATGATAGGGGGATTCAGTGTTAAATTTTATGGACATGTGAACCTCTATGGTGATATAATAAAAATATTTATTATATTATATCATAGTGGATATTTTTTTATAAAATAATATTTTTACAACCTAATGGGTCATTGAATTGGAAATATAAGACAACCATTAAATCTGGAATGGGGGTTTTACCTGAGGTTTAATTTTAGCATCATGTGTGATGGGTATCTGGTTTAATATTGGTATGTGGTGATTTCTTAATTTATTATTTATTATATCAGGGGAACTAATCCTCCTCTATATAATCATTTTTATTGAATTATCCTTTGGTTATACACATAACAATAGTGGTTTCATGGGCTCTATGGAGGAGACACAATGATAAATGTTAACATATCATAAGTTGGAAATCAATTTTGAATGAAGTTAATAGTTCAAAACAATGATAATGATATAGAACAATTCTTCATACTTGATAAATTCAACTTCAAGGTAGGCTACTTTAACATTTGATTAAAACTATATCATGCTTATAACATGTAAAGGAAAAAATAATTTTTATAAAAATAATATTCTCCAGCCAATCAAATATTTATTGGGAGTGATTAATCATCCTAAAATATAGAAATGTTATTTGATCGTTAATAATTGATTATACCACGTGTTCATTTTTTTTCAACATAAAAATATCGAGGA
Source organism: Viscum album (assembly GCA_963277665.1). NCBI lineage: Eukaryota > Viridiplantae > Streptophyta > Magnoliopsida > Santalales > Viscaceae > Viscum > Viscum album. Next base: position 901,165,850 of record OY728122.1, on the reverse strand, counting down.
CTACACAAAAACATGGCAAAGGTTCTTTCCAAAAATATATTTATTTTTTATTTCTCCCCTCATTTTTCAATTAATTAATTAGGGATATTTAATTTTTACAACGGTTCAACAAATTACTATAGACTTCTCATTATGAAATAGACCACGGAAATAAAATATCATTTAAGTTTGTTTAGATTCATTATCTAAATCATTATGGATGAATGATGTTCTTAGATCTATGATGGGGCATAGATTAAAAAATATATTGGCGATTAATTTTAATTTAACTTCAATATGGATGTGAGGTGTGAGGAGAATAATTTTTATGTGTATTGGTTATACATAATCTTTCCACCATCCAAAAATTATTTTAGGACAACAAAAGTTTAAATCCTATGTATTTCTCATAACGAGATCAAAAGAGGAATTGGGTGTGTGGAAATGCATATAATATCGGTTTATTTTTGAAAACTCCCAACTTACACCACATATACATAATATCACTCTTGTCATGAAGAGTTTATTTGGTGGTGAATATGTTTCATGCATGTATATAAATAACACACACAATATGGTCACTCCACACACACTATAACCTATTATATGTATGTTGGTGTGTATATAAAAGATTTTAGGAGTAAACATAGAATGGTATAGTAAAATTACTTGAGTAAATTAGAATGTACTTGGACATAGAACATTAACATTTCCTTAGGACTCATAGATTTCCAATGTACCCTAAAAAGGTTAAATAACATGTCAATGAGAATAGTAAAGGGTTAAATCCACTCTTAATGGGTACGAATATAGTAAGTAGTCATGATATATATGAAATAGGAACAATATATGGGAATCATGAATCCATATGGTTGAGGATGCATGATTTCTATATCTAATAAAAGAAACTTACTTACTCATAAGTATGATGAGGCCACCTTTCTATTTATTCAAGATGATATTTTACTGGGTGATTTAACTTTTTTCCCATCCAAAATTTGGTTTTTGGTTTTTAACTTTTATTTGTGTAGAGTGAGTGATCCCCTTTATGGTTTTCCATTTTATTGAGTTATGTATCCTTTCATCTATCCATATGTGAGATCCTCAATTGTGTCACCCTATGTTTGGATTGGAATTACATTATATACATCTTATAAATGAGTTACTATTCAATGTTGTTTTCTTGAATATGTTAATTCTATGACCAGTAATCACTGGATATAATACCCTTATTGTTTATCAACATATTCAGAGTTCATGAGAGTATATATTTGAGGAAATCCACTACCAGAATATCCCCTGTAATGAGAACCATCAGTGGTAATAGACTGATGGTGTGACTTCCCTTGAACAAGAATTACCTTGGGTCATAGAGAAGAATCCATGGCCACCATTATATTTATAGCATTACATCGAGACATGGTTCCAATTATTATAATATCCATGTTATTATTGTTATGTCTCATATTAGGATTGACATAAATCCATGATGATGATATAACATAATTATCTTGATTCATTATGATTGTGGTTTTTTTATACTATGTATTTTATAATTTTCAATTCATGGCCTTTAACCACAAATGTATTTTCATATGCAGGTATACTCTCTATGATGTTTTCCTGGGTTAGATAGAATCTATAAAATAATAATTGAGTGAGAATTACCATGGTTATTTTTTGGAGTTATATTTTATCTCATTACCCTCAATTTTATTGTGATGAACATTTTTATTTTTTTGTTGGGCTATAATTGTTCCCTTATTATTGTCAAGACTAGTTCCAGACACAAATATGGGATCATGTTTTATGTAGGAATTATAGTTTGAGTTATAAAAATTGTGTTTAAAGTTGATTAAATGTGTTTCTCTACATGTAAATTTGGAAATGGAATCCCATTTGATTGATATACCTACTCAAAAAATTTTAAATTCCCCTGAAATATTAGAGGTAGGATTAGGATGCTATGCTCAACTTAACATAAGCAAGGCATGCCTAGATTGGTCTGGTCATGACAAATTGGTATCATATGAGGTAATCATAGGACTTGTGTGAGTATATTTTCATATATTTATGTATATATTTGGAATTATGGAAATCCTGTTATAGTTATTATGTTGATCCCTCATCCTAGGGATCAGATTGTTGGCCTGGTGACTAATGTGTCTTTTCACTAGGAATCTAACATCCTTTTTTTGACATGGTATGTGTAGGCATTTTTTTCATGTAAAATGTTAGCACCTGCATGATATGGTATTTTGATTTTGTTTCCTTGTCATTGAGTTTTCACCCATGTTATACACATTGAATCCACTATGGCTTTTCTACTATAGTATTCTTCCATTAAAATAGTCATCTAGGATACTATAGAATGATCACAAGTACAATACATCATGTGATTAATCTATAATTCCTAAAAACATGCAAGATGCTTTTCCTCTATGTAGATTATTTGTCTTAATTTCGCCTGTTGATATGTATGCTACTACAAAAGGGTTGGAAAAGGATTATTGTACGCTGATTTTTCTCTATGTGTATGTTATAAATTGAACCATAAATATTCCATGTGTGATACACACTTAATATTTAGAGGATTATCATTAGTTAGGTGGGTGTGGTTTCCTCTATGTTAGCTCCCATCCTAGTCAAATATAGATCCAATCGGTGATACATATTTATGTACCCATAGAGATATGTTGGATTTTTGTGACACATGTAGGAAAAGGGTGTCACCACAAGGATAGGGTTTGATCTTCTCTACATATAGAAAAAAAATCCTACTATGTTTTGAGTCGTACACTTGAAGGAGAATGTAGTTCAATACTACTATAAAAGGAAAATATATGTTTATCCATCAAGGTTTAATAACCACTTGAGATACTAGTGGATATAGTTCAAGATGTTTACATCTATCTATGTATAATGATTAATGGACAACATATATTTTTTTTCATATATTGTTATATAATTATATTCCTTTTTATATAGGAGTGCTCAATTGATCAATGGAGGTGGAGAATTTCACAGTAGAGAATTCTCAAACAGTTGGTGCTAGTAGTGGATACCATAGAGATATGGATTATATAAATGGTATCTAATGATATTCATGTATGTAGGTTTGTTTGTAATTTTTACATATATTCTTAGGATATTGGGTCAACCATTCAGGGATTCCAGTATATATTCTTCCAGTCGAGGGAGACATTTTGTTTCTCCTATTATGGGGGTGAATATTTTATGCTGGATTTCCTGACTAAGAATATATATAATATAGAGATGGTAAATGAATGCACTAGGTAGAGGAAATATGTAGATATGATATTTTATCAATTTATTTGATTTATTAGTGTAGATGTAAGAGTATTAAGATGTTACAAATGATTTCCATTACTTAGACCACAACCCCCCCTGCAAAGACTATAAAAGGATGAGGGAGCTACTGGTTGGAGAAGAGGAAAACTAAATGTAGTGATGATCTACGATAGAGAGGATATAAAGAAGATATTTGGTACTATATATGGAATATTTAATAGATATATTGAAAATATAAAAATATTATTGATATAATACATACTTCAAACATCTCTTTTTCATCATCATGAGATTCCAGTGGTTCTTTTGGTTCAAACCTTGTGATTGGAGACACATATAGGGGAAGACTCAAAAAAGATGAACATATTCCAATAGTAAAACCTGATAGTTGGAGGATAGAGAATACAATGTTATATTTTTATGACCACAATGTGTCTTTATGAATTCATTATAGGAGATGAGTGAATCTCAATATATAATTCCATGACTTACTATTTAAAAATGAGGATGTGATGAGTCCACATTAACATAAATGAATTGTTTTTTTCAGAAGAAAATCCAAATAGAGAATGATGGGATTATTCACGGTATGATACAAGAGATTAATCATTATTTAGATAACATTATCCTTGTATTTGAATATTTTATTATATTTTACCATCCACTAGTTTTTTATAAGTATTAGTATGTGTTTCGAAATCCATGTTAGGTTGAACTCCCCCTCGGGGGATCACCTTCAATATATACATTAAAATATTTACTACCCTGATATTTATGCTATTATTTCATATAGAACCATAATATATTTATGAGTTGAAGGCATAGTTGGAGGATTTAAATTATAAGGGATTTATCGATCCCAGGGTGTCTACATGGGTAGCCCAAATATTGTGTTTCAGGATGTTCAGTGAGAGCATGTGGTTATGTGTCATTTTCTATCACGTTAAACATGGGAAAATAAAGAATATTTATCCACTAATGATATTAAATGACCTATATGGATTGTTGAAATGGTTATATTAGATCTCAAAGATAGACCTCGTGAGGGGATTTACAAGATTCATGTTCGAGATGAGGATATATTAATGATTGAATGATGATGTATCTATAGTAACTATATTTACATTGTGATTCCGTTTATCAAGATGAGATCCAGAATAGTGATAATGGGAATTATGAATTTATTCATTTATAGTTTCATATATTCTCCATTGTATTCATTATTTATGACATCCTTTGATACTCAGTGTATGTGGATGAGGATGTGAGACCATCAACGATGGTCTATAACATGCATTGAGAAAACATGCATTATTAAAATATATTTATGTGTCTATTATAATTTTGAGAGGTAAAATTTTTAGGACATGTATATAATAATATCATTTATTATGGGATCACACAATGGTTTTATAATATCATGCTTGGGAACCAATAAAGTATTTTTCATATGTGAATAGAACTCATGGGTTTGATGTTAACTATATGATATTCAGTCTAGAATTCTCCAAGATATTGGAACCATTGATTTCTTATACATATTTTTAGGAACTGTTCCATTAGATATAGATGATCCATACCTATTTTAAGGTGTTGTGTGTGATCATGAAGAGTGATCCCATTCTAAGACATCTATTGGAGGGTGTTGAGTATGTGGTGATCTGTGATTCATCTTGAACTAGGATTGTATGTATTCTGATGTAGTGGTAGGTGGTGATTAACTATGAATCATGGAATTGTATACATATTGGGAATAAAAAATTGAAATATTATCTTGTACTAGGGATCATTTTTAACTAATTTTGTCTTGAGTGTCCCATTGGGGTTAATGGTTTATCCTCAATTATGGTCAATATATTCTCAATTAAATCATTAAATTTATATACAATAAACTGAAGTAGAGGTGGCTGGTAGTGTTCCTATAGTATTATTGTTATGTAATATTCTATATCCCCAGAAAGGGGAATGTAGATTCATATTATCATTGTAAGATATCTGGTTTGTAGTTTTGAGAGAGTTATTAGAGAAGTTTTCATCGTTGAAGTTTTTCATAGTAGTTTAAGATGGGGCATCTTTCCTTCATTAATAGTTGGTAGAACTATACTTTTTCATATTGTTAGATATTATCACGTATAACATAACTAGTTTGACACCATTAATGTTTAAATATCCTATAAAAGAACCCATGGTTGATTCTCTATATGTGGTTAGCTCATAATCATTCTCTGAGGATAGACCATTGTATAGGTGATGTTGCAATATTAGGTCTTCATGGATTTTTATTTACCGCATTACTAATACATAAATATGTAAAAATTATGGACCATGTCCATCATAATCAGTCCTGATATCCATGTATGAAGAGTAGAGTAGCTGAGTATATCTCTAGATTCATCTCATCTCTAAAGGAGATGGATAATCACCAATTCCCAATATGTTTGGATCAACCTGTTGCATTATTAGAATGTAACTGAGATTGTTTTTATATAGACATAATTTCATGGATTCAATTATCTACTATAGGAAACGATGAAATTTGGATAAATTTATACCAACTAACAAAGTCATACCTGATCCTTGTAATATCACAACACAGATTTGTAGAGTGTTGGGGAATTCTATAAATTGAGGATATGTTTTTATATAGGGATTACCCATGAATATCAATTAATAATGTGATGTTATATTCATGACATGATTATATAGAGGATTATTGGAGGATTTGGGTCTTAGTTATGGTTGATCATACAATTTTACTCCCAAAATGATAACCAAAGTGGGATGACCATTCAATGTCTATCAGAAATAATTTAGGTTTGTATGTTGGTCTTTTTTAATAGTTGGGAGGATCACCTAACAATTATGGAGTTCACATATAACAATTGGTACCACTACAACATTATTACATCACCATTTGGGGACTTTTATGGGTGACCCAACATGTTACCATTATGTTCCACTAATCTACGAGAGTCAGTATTTACATTATAATGATAGTGAGACTGATGATAGATAAGTGGCAGATTGAGATAGAACAGATGATGTGTATAAAAATCCCTTAGATGACTCATGTTGACACATGATGGTGGACCTTGGAGTTCAATGATGTAGATCATGTGTTTCTAATAGTATCGGATTGGAAATGTTTTTTTATTTATATGGGGTATAATGTTTTCTTTAAGACTCAATGTACCTTAAAATAAAAAATATTGGGATGGTGAAAAATAATTCCATTGAGGTATACCATCATAGTTATATTAGTTATGGGGATATTGTTTAAAACAAATGGTCTACATAGAATTGTTTTTCATTGTGTGGAAAAACATTTTTTCCTGAGGGAAACTTTTTCTAAGAGTGGTTATGGGAATATTATAAAATTTTTACCCTAAATGATATATTTTATCATTATTATGTCACCAAATCAAAATCCTCCTCTATATAATAAAATATATAGAAGAACCATAATTATAAACAGATAAACCTAGGTATTTGAGAGGATTCATGGTGTATAACCTTTGAACAATGAAAATGGATCATGGTATGATGATCAGTGTTCGATGGTGTTTTTGGATATCACCCTCAACAACAATGTAGAGTTGTTCATCATTAGTGATCAATACATTTTTGTGGTAGGATGTTTGTTTTTCTTTATATTGTGTCCTTATATTGGTTATCCAATTTCTCATGTGAAATATATTTTCACGATAACTAATTAATAGTTGGATTAGTTATTTAATGGTTTTGATTTATCATCAAAGAATTATGAATTGATATTATTTTGTTAATCTGTAATTATTCTGTTATTTTATTATTGCTTTCTATTAATAGTATAAGGATTTTATAAACAACGGATGAGGAACATTCCTCAATTTTGTTTGTTATTATCCATTAATTCTTCATGTTTTCATCATGAGTATTTAATTTGGTCGAAAACTCAATAAATTCCCAGAACCCATTCATTGCAAAATAAATCCTTAGCGTAACCGATTTTTTTAATGGGTATTGATTCAGGATCAATATTATTATCGTGGTGTGATATTTTGTGATGGAAAATAATTAATATATTAGATACTAGATGGATATTTATAATATGTTAAATTGTAATGTGGTGGTTATATGGGATTGGATAATTTTCTCGAGTGGATTTGGTTGCCACAATCTGGCAATCTGTGGTGAATCAGTTTCGATTGACAACAAATCAATGTTCCATGGAGGATTTCACATATGGATCAAAAGATGATGTTTTGTAGGAAGAAACACATATAACTCAATGAGTTTTCAGGATAATGCAGACATAAGTGATGTTTACATTAAAAAACCAATGCTATGTAGTCCATCATTTATGGTGAATTGGGTTAGTACAAATTGAAAAATCAATAAGCCATTTGACATGACCCTGGAAGATCATTGTGTTCCCCATGGTAAACTCGGGCACCATAACATCCATGTACTTGGTCATGACCAGATTACACATCCACAGACATGACGGGAGTACCCAGACACAACCATATAACACTAACCTGGCATATACACCCATGCATTTCCATAGTGCATGGGAATGTCAAAAAAACATGGCAACAAATAACATTCAAAAGCATTGCAAGAGTACACTAGAATTGGAAAATGTATAGGGGAATGATAAATAGGATACATGAATATCTAGAATAGAAAATACATGACATGTATACACTATAAATCCTATGTACATCCAACAAGGAATGTTGAGGCATGAATTCTCTTTAGTATAGATGAGTATCTATTGGGCGTGTTACTGAATCCCATTCCCATAAGAATTTATAAGGAATGTATTATGATAATAGGATGAGTATTCACCTTTATGTCTTATCTATGTATAGAGTCATTTATCCATCCATTTGGACCAATGTGTGATCCTATATCATTCCTCCATTAGGTGTGTAAGATATCCCCTTACTAATATCAAGGGAATGACATTACAATCCTGCTGGTATTCTTCATGATGGGGTTGGTATCCCTTATTGGCTATGGGTGTGATCCCATATCGATGTGCTGTCAACTTCAGAGGTCAAAAGAGTACATCATTATATAGTGGACAAATGATATCATAATCACATATGAGATGAAATAGCGATAACATATATATAAGTGAGTTATCCTAATATTGTGTTACATTGAATCCTAGATAACAATCTGATGATGAAACTATTTTTATTATCATCGGGACTTGGTGCCTATATTGAGTATATATGTTTTATTATTATAATGTCTCATATTCTTATTAACATATAGTTATAATGGTGATCTTAATTCTCTCTGGTAATTATTATTTTTGGTTAATACATGTTTTCCAAATATGAATGCAATAGTAACCCTACATGGGATATACCCAAAATTTTCATTTCTTATGTTGACTAATGGCATTTCAATGGGGTCCTAAGTTAAAATAGTTTAGGTATAGAAATGTTGAACTAGATAAACCATTTATGGTTTCTAATTTTCAATTGGATATTTGTGTCCACCGTGTTAGAATGATAGAATATTTTCTAGTTTTTCATAGATTATATTTATCCCCTTATTCATTAACATACTACTATATTATTTTTATTAGGGATTTAGTTTTTTTTATTAATCCAAATTTATGTTTCATCACATGATTTTGTATTGTATTTTTAGTTTGAAATCTGTGTGTGTATATTGATACATTATTTAAATGCCTCTTATTTGTGTGACATTTCTAATCGATGATAGAATCCATCCCACATCCTATCAGGGGAAGGATTGGGTTTTCAAATAGGTAATATAGATGTCCAGGGGGGCCATGGTTGGTAGGATCGTTATATTGGTGGCCCCTTCTAGTCAATAATCCTTAGAGCTAATGGTTGTTACTACTAAAAAGCGATTATCCACTTATCTATTCTTGTCCTCCTAGAGTGGTAAAAAATGATTTTCTTAGTGTCTATATATATTTTAGACCTATAATAAAAATTGGATGCTTGTGAATACTATTACAAATGACTAGTCCTTTAAAGTTGTCAACGGATACATTGTGGTTAGTTGCCAACTAGACTAAATCACAACTTGATAAACATCTATGTCCAAATTCATGAGGATATATTACCTCGGATTCCATGTTGGACACACTCTAAAGACTCAACTACAAGTTAAATAATCTACTTATTAATATCATATATCTTCTATAAATATATGTACATATAAATAATAAAATTTGTGACCGAAAACCAGACCATTGTGCGAAACACCTCCTCTAGAAATTGCACACTTGTCTACCCATCTAGATAGATATTTTCAAAGAATTATAGAATGTACTTGAACATGTTTCCATGATCCATCACAAATAATCTACCCTACTTATGGGAGATAAACCTCTACCTATTTCTTATAATTGTCATCAAAGATATGAATTGCCAACAAAACTACTTTTAGGATTATCCCGAAAACATCTACCATCATTCAATCATTAAGGCATGATAGTCAAGACTAAAATGAATATCTAGATATCGTAATCACTAAAAATTGAAAAAATAAATATTAAAACTCAATATTTTATAACATATATTTTTTTTGACAAAAATTCCATTTCCTTGATATCATTCTTTACATGTGACATCATTCCAAAATGAACCATGAAATTTTATTATTTAATTCTATCAATTATAACCTATATGTTAATTTTGAGAGTATGAATTGTATTAAAAACAAAACAAAATATATATAAATTTCTCAATCTATATAAATTTTTCAATATATTCTTAATAAATAATTATTAGTTTTTTTTCAATTTTTTTTATTTTTCCGAAATATGATTTCTCCAATAAATATTTGTGAAAAAATATTTTCAATTATCTGTCGGATATTTAAAAATTTATATTTATAAAATGAAAATTTTCATTGAAATCTTATTATTTAAATAAGCATCATATAGTTTTTTTATAATTTTCTAAAAAAAATTTGTTTTCTTCTATATGGTTGAAACTACAGATATTTATTGAGAAAAGGTTTTTTTAGGAATATAAAAGAATAAACATTATTTAAAACTACATTGAATGTAAAATTAATTCTATTATAGTATAAATAATATATTTATTATTTTTGAAATTAATATTTCCTTTAAATTTGTACTTAAAAATATTATACTCTAATTTCATTTTTCTGATATCCAATTTTTTATGTCCAATGTTTTATATTAATAAATTAAATAGATTTTAATTATTGAATTATTTCAATTTAATATATAAATAATATTAAATAAAATATTTTATCATTAAACTTATATTTTTTCAAAAATAAATACAAGAATAAATATAGTTATATGATTTAAAATTTATTTTCCCAAAAATAATATTTCATCGAAATATATTTTCTTATTTTTAAAATTAATTTTATCTTATTATATTTTTTGATTTTTAAAAAATGGATACATTATTTTGAATATGGTGGTTAAAATTGTTATTATATTCCGTTTTTATTTTTGGTGAATGAGAATAGTAACTATGGTAAAATTTATTTCTTTAGTAAAGGGTAAATCATGATATCCTAGGTTTAAAACAATATGGACATTCATTTTCATCCTAATTTAAATTTATTGTAGTTAATTGAAATTTCTTCATATTATTGTCTAAAATTAATTGTTTAATGAGATAAATCCAACAACATGATGAATATAATTTTTGAGAAATGAATGTTATAAAATGTGTCTTTATTAGTGTTAAATATATCATATGTGTCCATATAATGTCAAAATAATTTTAATAGTGAATTAATGAATTAATATTAAGTTTAATAAACCAATTATAAATATATAAATTTATTTATTATTTTTTATGTCATATAGTGAAATTACATTATTGTAAAACATTGATAGAGTATTTATGAAATTTATAAACAATATATGAATTTTTTTAAAAATATTAAAAGTTATATAATTTGATTGATTAATGGTTGTAAAGAATTTTTCAGATTGATATGAAATATTAGTTTCATTTTTATTTATTATATTTTAATTCCCTATTTTTATATATTTATATTTTTTCAATGTAAATAAATAATGTATAAATTTGAAATACTGATATTTTTGGAAACTAATATTTTAAAAATTATATAAAAAACATAAAAATATAGAAAAAGCACATAGAATATATTATATGGTCTTAGATTTCAACAATTTCAAATTGATTTTACATATGGAACCATTTTAATTTAATATGAATTTAATATATTTTAATATTTTAAAACATTTTGTCACTGCCATCCAGAATATTATAATAAGGAATCCCTCCATTATATTTTTCAAACCACATTGTGTCTTATATCTCTACCCAAATCTACCATGTTATCTCATCCCCATACCTATCAAAATTATAGAGGATCTATTCGTCCAAAAAAACACCCCTATAACCATTATGTGAAGATCTAAATGAGTCATTTGAAAGAAGATGTGATTGAATTTACAGATGACAATCCTTTTAATTATTTATTTAACTCCTATAAATATAATATAATATTTTTTTAAAAATAGCTTAAATATTATATATATCCTGAAACATTATTATTAATATTATTAATAACCATTATTCACTATCTTTCAACAAAATGGGATGTGAATGTATCACTTGATAGTACGTACGACTTAACATCTCCTCATACCATTACAATACATTTCTCAACACCATATTTTATGTATTGATATTTAAATGGGTATATTGATTTTTTTATTATGAAGGAACTACGACTATATAATTATAATTTGATATCTACTTCCCTACCTTCCATATCGTTGGAAAATGATGTTGTTTCTCATGTGTACGTATGGGCATGAATATTAACTCTATGATGTGAATCATTTTTTATTTATATTTTCACTGTATGATAATGTGGATGAATTTAATTAATATATATGAAATAAATCATATTTTTATTATTTTTATTTTTATTTTTTTTAAAATACATTTCATTCCATCAATCAAAACATGATAACAACGTTTATAAGTCTGTAAGACCTCCTGTCTCCGGGAATAGCACGATTCATTTCTCTATCTTTATAATTTATGGAATAATATAAATATTAATATAATTAATAAATATTATCCATTTTTCATTATTAACATTAAATTTATTTTTAAATTAGAAAAAATGTACAAGTACAGATACTACCATCCCAAACAAACATGAAAAAAAAGCAGTTATCACTCAAAATATGGATTGTAAAAAATAATTTCTAATGAACAATTAATAAAGGGTTATTTTTAAATACTATATTTTATGATAAATAATATTATTTATATTTAATAGATATATAATAAATATATATTTAATATATAGCATCATCCAATCCATATAAATGAATCCATTCATTAGATACAAGATTTTTGTCACACGATTTTTTGTAGAGATAGTTTCCATATTCACCAATTTTTTCTTCTTTGAAGATTTTGTATAATGTTTGTAAATGTATTTTATTATTATAATTATAATTATTATATTATATTATATAAATATCAATATATGTTTATTTCTTTCACGGTTATTATTATTCATAATCTAAAATAGTTGAATAAGTTTTATGATAAAATCTCATTGCTTATTTGGATAATTTATCATTACACATACTATAAAGAAATATTATGATATAAATTTCATAAAACTATATAAATATATTATATTATTGTTATTTTTTATGAATAATTATCTTTTTCTTTCATGCACTCAACCTTAAGTACACATTAAAATTATTTTTTATGGAAAGTCATATTTATTTTCCTTTTTTTCAAAAAGTGTTTTATACAATTTCAAGGATTTATAACACTATTTGAAAAATATTATTTAAAATTATACAATGATATTATAAATATATTTTTTCAGAGTATTTATTCTTAAACAAATTGTTTAAAATTAATGTCCTTGTCAATTTTTTTAATGATGTTCTCTTTGGGTTTTATCTAAAAAATATAATGGGATCATTTTCTTTAATTTGAATAACCTGAATCAAATTTGTAGCCATCATTTGTCTTCAATGTATTGAAGCTTCCCATAGTAATTTCAATTTATATTTTCAACAAATGTATTTTCCAGAATATTTTTTAAAAATTTTCATATTAAAATTATACTTTTAATGTAGAAATTTTGTTTTCTTAAAGATGTATTTCAATGATATTTTAAATTAAAAATCATATTGAAAAAGTACCTTTGATGTTAAATTTTCTTCAATGATACCATTATTGATTTATCTTTGAAATAGTAATGTAATGTTATCTATGATTTCAATGAAAACCATTCATTTACCTTGGGTTATATTATAACGAATTCAGGAATTGTTAATTAAAATCATTTTCTATTCCATGCTTAAGATATGATGCTAAGATGAATTTTTTATGACACTTTGGAACACATGTGTTTGGTCTTGATTATGTCAGGGATGTTTATGTTTTAAAAAGGATAGTAGTTATATTATAATCAATGATGGTGGTTATATTATAACCAATGAATGTTTTTTTATTATAATCAAGGATGGGAGGGATGGAAATTTTATGACCCTCAAATTCATTTCGTAATTAATGATATATCATTATGATAAACAAGACAATAATGGAGAGTGATACTATTTTAGTACGGTACTCTATCCATAATGAGATTCCAGGGAGTAAACTATGACTACTATGATATATGGGGGTGTAAACCCAAACCACTATGATAGTCATTCGAGTGATCATTGACAACTAAATAAATTATTTTATATAATAACATGTAGGAATCAATTCCATGTCTTATTTTAATTTTACTCTCTCATGACTCATGTTCATTTATTCCATTATGATTCATATCTTATTAACTTCCAATCAGTATGGGATAACAAAATATTAATATCTATGATACATTGGGTATAGATTTAAAATATTAATCTCATATTCTCATACCATTATGAACATGTTAAAAATATGTTATAATAAAACAATAATATTACATAATATATATGAATGATGAGTTATCATGAAACATGTTGTAGGGGTGACGATAAAGTCGAATAAACAAACAATTTAATATAAAATAAATGGTGATTTTAACTATATAGTACCATTTTCAAGAAAATTAAAAGGCCTAAGCCTTAATAATTACTTATTCATGAATTCAGTTAATAATTCACATTGAGGATATTTTTAGCTTTAGATTATTAGAGAATTATGCCATAATTATTACATTACATATCAAATATTACAATGTATACATTTCTACATAGTATAAATTTTATCATAAAATAAAAAATCCTAATATAAAACAATAATTTTTTCTTGATATAAATCCTATTGAATTATTCCTTTCTCTTACCCTGCCTTATATCTTCTGAAAAACATTTCAAAAACATAGGATGAGCATTAAAATTTCAGTAAGGGTGATAAAAAAAGGAAAAAAATTAATTATTCTATCAATACATAAAAAACATAAGTCTTTAAAATTCATCATGAAATCCTAATATTTATGAATCACATAGAAATCATAAATCATAAAGGTAACTTGTGGTATCCATAACATACTTATGATGTAGCTTTCAGGGCTACCTATGGAGTTACATTTGGAATACACTACGCATTATATAACCTAAATCTCTTAGGCTAAACATAAAAGTTTTCCTCTGTCATGTTACCCAATTCATTGAAGAGCTATCTAGGGATCACCCTCCCTAGGGTTATCACGGAACCACAGGTACATGTAATTAATTCCTAAAAACCATAACATATCCACAACACATAAATCAAACATAAAGGAAAGATAAAATTTACACATTGAAATAACAATATATTATTAAAATATATTGAGAAAATATATCCATAGTCAAAACCATTTTCAAAACCAATATACATAAAATGGTATATAGTATTTATTTTCCTTTTAAATATACTACGACTTGTTAAGTAAGCCAAAAATAAAATAACGCATATGGTGGCGAAAAGTTTGTTGTCACAGTGTACATTAAAAAAACATTACATTTGTCCTTTAGTATAACATTACATAGAAAAATATTCCCTTTTAATGAAATGTAAATTCAATGTAGTTTAAACACCGTATAAAAGATAGTCGTGTATAAATGAAAATATGCCTCAAATTGAAGGAGAATGAGATGAAATCCCTTACCTCATTTACGACATGACTAATTCATTATATAATGTCCAAACTAATAAAATAAAGTTAATATATAAATTCATATGATCTTTTTTCAAGTATATTATTCTTTTTATATTACTTATAACAATTTGATAAATGTTACATAATCATTATGGTAATAACTATATTTGTCGATATTTGTCACTTGAGTGAAAAATGATCTTCTTATAATTAAAACTTGTCCATGTAGCCAGAAGTCTGTTATCTATAGAATGGTATTAATTATTTAGATATCATATATATAATATATATCTAGTATGTATATAAGTATTTATAATAGTATATTACATTTAGAGATAAGAAATCAAATGCACTATTCATCGAGACAGTACGATGTACAAAGACATAAACGATACTTTCATTTAAATTTATTATTTAATGGAATTAAAATGTAATGATAAATTGGTATATTATAATTCTAGTATAATATCATATATAATTTCACTAAATCCATATTTTATACATTCCATGTATGGCATGAACGAGTCATATCACATTGAGGGGGTGGTAGTTTGTACTTCCTCAAATGAAATTATTGTATTTAGACATTTTGGAAACCCTAAAGGAATGATATAAATGAAAAGTTAAATATAAATAGAGAAAATATATATAACATATATTACATATAAATATACTTCGGTCATAATGGCCTCTATGAGAGGTTGTAGGATATAATTGAACAATCATTATTTCGTGGGGCCACAGTTCGCCGTCCATAGAAACATTATGTTCGTATCCATTAGATGGAGGTGTGTGGAAGGGTAGTTCTAATCCTTCTAATAAAAACATACTAGTATATTGATGATGATTTTTTTGTTTTAAAATAATGTAATAAAGTGATTTTATGGGGATATATATGGAAAATTAATGAAAAGAACTTGAGAGAAGACGTTACCATTAAATTGGGTAACTCCCTTTTATTTGAACCAAAATGATTTCTAAAAGTGACTTACGACTATGTTAAGGCTTCTTTATGGAATTTGGGGTTGTTGGGAGCTTATTTTGGTAGAGGATGGATGATCAAAGGGGGATTTAGAGGTGTGAGTAAGGGTTATAGGTGATACATTTTTATAATGGGGAGGAGCGGCTCCTTATGAACGTTTGAAAATATTATTTTATTATAAACTTAATTTTGAATTAAAAAGGTCCCCAACTAATTTCATTCAAATATAAGGTGAGTATTTTTCTAAATAATCTCATTAAATGGGTTTTATATATGTTTAGGGCATAAAATTAACATTATCATTTAGCTTTAACCATTAGTTAACTAATTAAACTTTTACCACGTCCTCTTGTATATTCATACTATATGGTTAATATATTTACTAAAAAAATTCCAAGAGACAGAAAATGGATCATTAATGACATTATTAACATCAAATATGTAATGTTTTCGAATCATATACTTTTAGGACTATTTTATCATTCAATAAAATATTTATTAATTTAAAAACTCATTTATGTTAATTTATAAACTATTCATATCAAGAATTGGAAAAAATATATAACAACATTTATCACTAGAAAAACTACATTAATTAAAAGATAAAAATATATAATATTCCATAAAATTTGTGTATGACATAAAAAATTCCAAAATAAATTTATTTTAATATTTATAATAACATTTATTTGAAACATTAATTAATGATGTAATCAATACATCAACATTGTATCATAAATCAATTTATTTCTATGATGTCTAAAAATTATAAATAAAATACCACGATGTTGGAAGTATTTTTATATTTCTAATTAATATTTATATTTAAAAATATCACTTATATAACCCATTATAATATTTTTTAAAAATAGATATATGTTAATGTTATATTTTTCTTTAACTTTAAATTATTTTCTATATAGTGTCATTTTCACTTACAAATGGCTCTATGGGGTCCCAAAATCTACCAATAGATACCCATGGTCAGAAATGTATCATCCAATAAGATTAGGATTCATCTTAGGGTAATTAAATATTATTATAATATTATTTTTTTAAACTTATTTACCTGATTTACCCCTTAACCATGGTAAATAAAATATTTACTGAACTTACTATTCATAATGTCTAATAGTAAAAGCTACCTATTTACACTATTTGGGTCTCCTAATTCCAAATACGAGATCTGTTTTTCCAAATTACGAATACAGAAGATTCAGAAAATAATATAAAATTAATTATCGTAGTTAGAACCAAAAATCATGTTTTTAAGAATTGATATCTATAAAAATATTGACACTTCTTTATGTTCAATTTCATAGTGAAATTACTTAAAATGTACAAAATTTTATTAAATGGTAAAGATATAATCTAATTACACTTTAAAACCATTTAAAAACAATCTAACTCTATAAATAAATTATATTAATAGTTATTTTTGAATTAAAATGGTGTATTTTTTATTATTCATTAAACAATGAACATTATTAGAAAAATACCAAATTTTCATCCAAAGTTAATTTTTCTTTCCCAATTCTAAGGAATAATTATATTTTGTCAATTATAACATATAAAAGTGACAAAAAATATATTTAATAAGGGTTTTCCATCAAAATGTGGTAAATCATCCCTTTAATGAATAATACATTATTTATGCTCAAAATTGGATTCATTCCCATTTTAAGCCTCTAAGATTTGTTGGATAATTGTAAAATCATTTTACAAACATTTATAATCATATTTTAGTTAGTTCTGTTCATTCCCACATATACAACAACAAGGAATTATTTACCATTTAAAATAATATTATATTATTTTTTTCAGTAAAACTCAGCATTGTGTGCAACATGTGATTTCGGGGAAACCCACTATTTTTTCAGGTACACCATTGAAAATAGAAACCACATTAATGTAAAATTAATATTTAATTCACAAATAATAATAAATATGAAAATATCATATTCTTTATTTATGTGGGATATTACATCCTTCCCCCATTTTGGAAATTCCATCCCCACAATTCTATTCACTTATCAAATAACTGGGGGTATTTTTTCTCATAGCATTTTCATATTCCCACATTTCATCTTTAACCATATGCGGATTCCAAAAAACCATTACATGATGAATTACCTTATTCCACGAAACATTCTCTCTTTAGTCAAGATTATGGATTGGTTGATCCTCATAATAAATATTCTCTTCCAACTGAATTTCCTCTAGAATCAAAAAATGAGAAGGATCTGGAATATAATTTCTCAACATTGAAACATTAAAAACATTGTGTACTTGGGTAAAAATATAGGTAAATCTACTCTGTAGGCTATATATCCAACATTATAAAGGATTTAATGTGGTCCAATGAACCTCAGACTCAAATTTCCCTTCTTAAAAAAACACATCACACTTTTCAATTGAGGAACATTGAGAAAGACATGATCACCTACCTCAACCGAAAGATCCTTCCAATAGTTATTTTCATAACTTTTATGTATTCTCTGTTATGTTCTCGTGTCCTTATGAATCAATTTAACTTTTTCATCAATATCTTCTACCAATACATGTACCATCGGTTTCATTTCACCTACTTCATCCCAAAAAGTTGGTGTTCGACCTCGCTTTACATATAATGCCTCAAATGTTTCCATCTATATACTAGAATGAAAACACTTATTATAAGAAAATTCAACCAAAGAATGATCTTGGTCCCAACATCCCTGGTAATCCATTGAGCAGGCACATAACATATCTTCCAATGACTAAATTGTTCATTCTGACTACCCATCTTGATTGTAATAGAAATATTGTACTAATATTTAATTCATAACCCAATGACTTTTGATGGAAATTCCCAAAGTTAGAAGTAAACCTAGGATCATGATCAGATAAAATGGAGATGGGGACTCCATGCAACCGGACTATCTATTTAACATAAAACCTATAATGTTGATATTGAGATAAATAATATAAAATTTGAAGGAAATTAGAAGATTTTTTGAATTGATAAACAATAACTTAGATTGCATTATTTCCTCAAGAAGACTTTGGAAATCCCACGATGAAATCCATGGACACCTTTTTTCATTTCCACTCTGGCAGTGGTAACATTTGAAGCATCATTTAGTACACTGTCAATCTTCTTTAACTTATTGACAAGTCAAACACTTCACAGTAAAGTCATCAATATCTCTTTTCATTCCATCCCCACAATAAAACTCTTGAAGATCTGTGTACATCTTAGTTCTACAAGGATAATCTGAAAACGGAGTACTATGAGCTTCAAATAACAAATCATTCTTCAACTTTGAATTACAAGGAACACATAATCTCTTCCCAAATATCAAAACATAGTCTTTATCAAGGTTAAATTCATGTTAATTACCCTTTTTGAACCAACTCTACATTTTTCATCAATTCATTGTCATCCTTCAGTGCTTGCTTAATTTTTTCTGATAGAGATGAATTTACTGACAAATAATACAAAAAAATGGAATTTAATGCGCAAATAAATTCTATTCCAATGTTCAACAAATCAGATATCAATGTATCTTGTTCCAAACATATCATTGTCAATGTAGCACTACTATTTTGACTCAATGAATCAGCCAGATTATTTTCATTTCCTGGATGGTAATGAATCGTGCAATCATAATCCTTGATTATTTCTAGCCATCTGCTCTATCTCATGTTCAATTATTTCTAAGTGAATATATACAAAAAAACTATTGTGTTCAGTATATATTTCCAATTTTACACCATACAGATGATGCCTCAAAATTTTAATGAAAAAAAGCATCTGATAAATCCAAATCACGTGTAAGGTAATTTAAATCACGAGGTTTCAACTCACATGAAGCATAATAATTTACCTGATAATTCTTCATAAGTATGCTACCACGTTTATTCAATGAATCATCACTATAGATAAAAAACTCACCAATTATGGAAGGCAGTGCCAAACTGGGAACATTCACCAATATTCTTTTCAATTTTTGAATACAATCATCACATTCTATTGTACAAAAGAACTTAACACCTATTCTAGTTAACATAGTCAATGTGCTATAACAACATGAAAAATTATCTAAAAACCTTTTATAATAGCCTTCCAAACCATGAAAAGTACGAATATCAGTTATATTTTTTGTTATTTTCCATTCATAAACAACTTTTGTTCAATCAAGATCAACAGTTATGCCATTTTTATAACCGGTGTGACCAAGGAATGAAATCTGTTTTTACCAAAACTCACACATTTTCAATTTCCCATACATTTTTTTTCTTTTAATGATTTCATGATAACCCATAATTGACTTTCATGTTCCTCTTTACTTTTGGAATAATCCAAAATATAATCAATAAACTCGACAGCAAACATATCCATGATCACATGGAAAATTCTACTCATAAGATCCATGAATACAATAGGTGAATTGGTTATCCCAAAAGACCTAAATACAAATTTTTAATGGCCATATCTAGTATGAAACACAGTCTTGGGAATGTCTTCTTCGTTTACAATCAATTTATTGTACACTCGACCTCATGTTAACCTTTGAAAGATACTATGCTTCATAGAGAGGATCAAACAAATCATCGATATGAGTAAATTGATACTCATTATTAAAAGTGATGTTATTCAATGATCTATTATTATTGAAATTTCTCAATGAAAAATTGTTCTTCTTAACTAAAAATTTAAGAGCACTCCATGGTGATGTGGTTGGACGAATGAAACTTTTCTCAAATAACTCCTACAATTTCTTCTTTAACTCTAAAAGTTTAATTTGTGCCATTTGATAAGGGGGATTTGAAATTGGTTCAGCATCAGGAACTATGTAAATAGAACATTCAATATCCCGATCAGGTATTATATGAAGCAGCTCGTCAAGAAAAACATTAATATACTCATTTAACACTATAACAACAATAATCAGAATAGTTCTTTTGTTTTCAACAAAATGTGCATGGTAAAATTTATTTCCATATTTTACTAGTTTCTCAGCTTCATGATATGTTATCAAAAGTGAGGGATCATGTTTGTACCCAAATACGAAATTATTTTAGAAAATAAACCTATGTATATCTGTAATAAATCATAGAATGATTAATAGAATGCCCAAACATACACTAAATAACATCATATCTACAAGAGGAAAAACAATAAGGTTTGAAGTTAGAATCTTTCTTCACACAAGGACATGAAGTTTTCTATAATTTCATTTTTTTCTAAACATTTCCACCTAGTCTTTTTACCATAAGTTCATGATTAATATATTGGGATGGAATTCTTAATTTCCTTGAATTTTTTTCTAAAATGAAAGAATGTGTAGACCCTAAATCATATAACACATTAGAAAAATTTGAATAATCAAACAGTTTACTTGACACTACTTCATTCTATTTCAGAACATCTTATGAAGTACTTTAAAAGGACTTAACCTACCCTTTCTTCTTGTATTATGGCTGATTTCCCTTACTTGAGTTCTTCATTGGACCCTTATTTGCATAATGGCCCATTTCGTTGCACATAAAACATTTTACTGACTGTAAATCAAATTTTTTCTAATAATTACCCTGATCTTTTTTAGTTAAATTATGAGCCTAATGCCCCATTTTCCCATATTGGTAGCTCTTACCGAAATTCATAATCCATTCCCCATCATTATTTTTACCTCATTTTTCATAAACTGTAAACTTTTGTTTCTTTCTATCAGAATATTTTGAAGAGTTCTTTCCTTTAGTCTTCCACCATGTCCTCTTATTTTGTTGTTTGTCAATGAACACCTGATCATCAGAAAATTCCACTTCCACCTTCTCTGAACATCGAACATGATTATCAAAACTTCTGAAATCATGATAACCTAACGCACTTTGATACATTGGATTTAATTCTGAGTACAAATGGTTGTTTTATCTATCATGATCTTGTATGAAATTTGGAGGATATCTTTCCAATTGAGTGAATTTTTCTTCATATGCATCCACTATGTAATCAACCAACCTGAATTCCAAAAATTGTTTTTCCATCATAAGACGTACCACCTTAGGAAAATATTTCTCAGGAAACATAATTTTGAATTCATCCTAATCAATAGAATCAATCTCTTCACTATCTCTAATATTTTTCAAGATCCCCACCACTGATCGACTTCTCCTTCAAAAAAGTAAACAATTAGACAAGACTTTTGATGTTCTAAACACCCCCTGACATCAAAAATCATTTCTAGTGATTTAATCCACCCTTCAAATAGCGTATGGTTAGACTATATTCTGAATGATGGGGGATGCTGCCTTATGAAATGCTCCACTACTAACATGTTCTTTTTTGGTTGATCTGGATGATACCTTGCATGGATTTAACCACCATTTATAGCCTGTTTGAGTTGTTCCATCACCGCAAAATACTACTCAGTTCCGATTCTGACCATCATAGGATTCTGATTTGGAAGGTTTTTTTCCACCTACTATCTCCCCATCATAATTTCCCTATTACCACTTCGGAAAACCATTATGAGCACATAATTATCTTTGGTAAAGTAACATGGTAATCTTAAATATCTATATCATTTAAATTTTTACATAAATTATTTTTGGATATTAATATAACAATACCCTAACTCCTCAAGTTGTCTAAACCGACCACTAATACCAACTATAAGGCCTCAACCATAAACATTACATAATATTGAATATAGTTAATAATTCATAATGAAGATCTTTTTAGGTTTTTAGTTTTAAAGAATTTGGACATAATAATTAAATTACATCACTAATATTACAATGTAGAAATTTGTATTCTGTATCTATTATTCCATAAAATAAAAACTATTAAAAGAAAACATGAATTTTTTTCTTGATATAAATCTTCTTGAATTATTCCTTTCTCTTACACAGAATTATATTATGACAAAATCATTTAAAAACATGAGATGAGCATTAAAATCTCAGTAAGGGTTATAAATTGAAAAATGAAAAAATTAGTCCATCAATACAAACAAAAAATAAGCTCTTTAACATTACTCATTAAATCATAAGATTTATGAATAACACATAGAAATCATAAATCATAATGGTAACTTGTGACATCCATAACATGAATATGTTTTATCATTCCCAACTACATAGATAGTAACATTTGGAATATCAATAAAACTATATTCCCTAAATCTCTTTAGAGAAAAATAATTTTTTACCTCCATCACATTTCCCAATGCATTGGAGATCTATCTCGGGATCACCCACCCACGTATTATCACAGAACCACCGTATATGTAAACAATTCCCAGGAACCATAACATATTCACAACAAATAAATCAAACATAAAGGAAAGATAAACATTACACACTGAAATCACAATATATCAATTAAATATATTGACATCATAAATACTCTATCAAAACCATTTACAAAACCAAAATATGTAAAAGTAAATATGCTATTTATTTTCCTTTTAAAAACATTATGGATTTTAGGGAATCCAAGTATCAAATAATGATCATGGCGGCAGAAATTTCATTGTCACATGAAATGTTTAAAAGAAACATTCCATTTGTTTTTCTATAAAATTATATATACAAAAAATATTACCATTTAATGAAATTTAATGTCAATTATGTTTATTCACCATATAAAATAATCTCTTGTATAAATCAATGTATTCCTTAATGAATGGAGATTGAGATGATGTCCCTTACGTCAAGTCTGACATGACTCATTCATTCTATAATCTCTTGAATTATAAACTAATGTTAATTTCGACATGATCAAGAACCTTTTTCACAGTTCTTATTTATTTTATATTAATTATTACCACATTATAAACATTAGATAATCTTTTAGGTTAATAATGGACATTTTATCGATATTTGGTACTTGAGTAAAAAATGAAATTCTTATAATTATAAGTTGTCCATGTTGTCAAATGTCCATTATCTACTAATTGAAATTAATTATTTAGATATCATATATATCATATATATCCAGTATATATATATATATAACTATTTATAATAGTATATAACAATTGGAGATAAGAAGTGAAATGCACTGTTCCTGGAGACGGTAATCCATACATACGCATAAACGCTACTTTCATTTATATTTCATATTTAATAGAATGAGACATAATAATAAAAAATTATGATATAATTCTAGTATAATATCAAATATAATTTTAGTAACTCCGTATTTTATATATTTCTTGTATGTCATGAACTAGTCATATCACATTGAGGGGGTGGTAGTATGCATTTCCTCAAATAAAATTATCGTATTTACCCATTACGGAAACCAAAATGGTATGATATAAATGAAATATACAGAAACATAGAGACAATATAATTATATTATATATTATATATAAATATTGTACTATTATAAGGGACACAATGAGAGGTGGTAGTAGATAATTGAACAATCGTTGTTTTCGGAGGAAGTAGTTCACCATTCACAGAAACAATATGGTTGTATCAATTAAATTGAGGTGTTTGGAAGTTTAGTTTGAATCCTTATCATTAAAACATCCTAGTATATTTAGAATACATATTTTTTTATAAAATAATGGAATATATAGTGATTAGGATGTTTAATAAGGAAATTAAAAGAAAAAAACATGAGAGAAGCAGTTACCTTTAAATTGGATAAGTCCATTTGGTTTAAACCAAAACGCTTTATTGAAGTGTGTTTTTCCAATGTTAAGGATTCTAGGTGTAAGTGAGAGATGTTGGGAGCATATTTGGGTTGATATTCAATGATCAAATAGGGCATTAGATGTGTGAGTTAGTGTTAGATGTGATGGATTTTATAAGGGGAGGAGGGGCCTTTTAGGAATGTTTGAAAATATTATTTTATTATAAACTGAATTTCGATTTCAAAAGGTCCACAAATAATTTAATTATAAGAAAAAGTAATTATTGTTTGAATTAATCTCTTCTAATGGGTTTTAGACATGTTTAGAGCATACAATTAAACATATATATTAGCTTTAACCTGTAGTTAACTAATATAATATTTACCATTCCCTCTTGTATATTTATACTATATGGTTAATATATTTACTTAAAATGCCAAGAGACCCAAAAATGAATCCTTAATTATAGTAGTAACATCATATAAGTAATTTTCAATAATCATATATTATTAGGAATATTTATAATTTAAATAAAATTGATTGATTTGAAAACTCATTTATGTCAATTTATAAACTATTCATATCATGACATTCAACAAAATCTATAAAAACATGATTATTTATAAAAAAACAAAGTTATTTCGATGATAACAAGTTATAATCATCCATAAAATTCTTGTATGGCATAAAAAGTTACAAATAAATTTATTTTAATATATATAATCTCATTTATTTAAAAAATTAATTAATTAGGTAATCATTACATAATCATTGTTTCATAAATCAATTTACTTCTTTGATTTATAAAAATTATAAATAAAATACCATGATATAAGAAATCATTTTATATTTCTATTGAATATATATAGTCGAAAATATCAATTATATAACCCAATATAATTTTTTTACTAGATATATATGTTTATGTTATATTTTCCTTAGCTTTAAATTAAATCTTATAAAGTGTCATTTTCACATAAAAGTGGATTCATGTGGTCTCGAAATTGACCCAAGGATTCATAGGGGCTGACATTTATCAAAAAATATGATTAGGAGACATCTTAGTGTTACATAAATTTATTATAATATTTTTTTACCCTTTAGCCACGATAAATAAATTATTTACTGAATTTCATATTAATAATATCTAAAAATAATAGTTACATATTTACACAATTATGACCTCATGAATCCAAATATAGAATCAATTTCTCAAAAATTCAAAATAATGAATTTTCATAAGTTAATTTAAAATTAATTCTCATTGTTAAAACAAAAAAACATGTTTTTAAGAAATAATAACTTCAAAATATTGACACTTGTTTATGTTCAACTTCAATGTGAAATAACATATAATGACTAATATTGGATTAAATGGTTATGATATATTCTAATTACATTATAAAACCAATTAAAAAAATAATATAACAATATAAAGAAATTAGATTATAAGATTGTTTTAATTAAAATACAGTATTTTTCATTATTCATTAAAAAAGATCATTATAAGAAAAATACAAAAATTCACTCAAAAGTAAAATTTTATGTTCTAATTCTAACGAATAATTTTATTTTTTCAAATATAACATATCAAAGTGACAAAAACTATATTTATAGAGGTTTTTCAATCAATAGGTGGTAAATCGACCTTTTGAAGAATATTATAGTGTGTTTTCTTAAAATATGATTCATTCAAATTTTAAGCCTCTAACGTTTATTGGATAAATGTAAAAACATTTTCAAAACATGTATAATCATATTTTATTTATTTGCGTTCAGTACCTCTAATGCAATGGCTAGGAGTTAACAACCATTTTAAATATTAATATATATTTTTTATTTTATATTCCAGTATAACTCAGCATTGTGTTCAACATGAGAGTTCAGGGAAATCCATTGCTGCGCGTTCGGTAACCACCGAACATAGAATCCCATTTAAATTAAAATTAATATTTAATTCCCAAATAATAATAAATTTTAAAATATCACATTCATTATTTACATGTGATGTTACAAAAACATAGTTAAAAACATGTAATTTTCATTTTGGTGAGACCATAATGATTTGGATGTGTGGAAAAGACCTGAGGAGAGGATTGGAGTGATCATTGGAAATCTCTAAATCATGGTAGGTGTGAGGAGAGGAGGTGGTGAGGGAAGTATTTATATTTGGAGGATAGGGGTATTTTGATTATTATATTAATTATTTTATTATATTGGTTCAAGACTATATATAGTGTCAATTCACGTGACTACATACAGTAACTTGTGTATGTGATTTTAAAATAATTGGTTCCTGCATCATTCACGACAAAGAATTTCATGTATTCAAATTATAATGTTAAAGACCATACATTATTGTATTCCTCTATTCACGGAAAATTTCAAAAAATTTAACAAAAATCAAATACAAATAAAAACAATTTTTTGATGTGTAGATTGATGAAATGGACTCCATTTTAAAAAAAATTATTTTTTTAAATATTGAAAATTATTTTTTAAAATAAAATACTTATTTATTTAAAAAATATAGAATTAAATATTATAATCGAGTTTATAACCCTTTGAAAAAATATTAATTTTCCCAAAAAATTATCTAATAATTGTAATACAACATGATTATAATTTATGAAAAAATATTGTGAAAAAAATTATTTCAAATCATTATATTCATTATAAATTTTCAAATATAATATTTACTCATTAGAAAAATAGAAAATATTAATTTATTGATTTTAAATGAGTTATTTTATTATACCATGATATGAATATATAATATATTCATTTATAATACAGATAAATGATACATTACACTTTAATAGGTAATGATACAATTACTAAGGGCTAGATTACTATTCTTAATGGTAATATTACTATTTCAATGGTCATGTTTCTATTAAAATGTTCAGATTCACAATTTTCATATGGAATTACTACATCCAATAAATTCAATTTATTAATTTCCTTCCTAATAATCATATAATTTCTCTAATGTCTATATATATATATATATTAAATTTTAGAATGTGTATTCTATTATTAGAATTAAATGTTATTTCAATATCATTATTTGTGTGCATGGTCATTCTTATGGATTGATCAAATTCAAATTTTCATATTCTAATTATCTTATTTCCTATTTATTTTACTACCATAATATTTGGAATTATTATTAGTTTAATTGTTGACAAATTTATCATTCTTCCTTTATTGGAAAATATTTTGTTATTTTCACTATGATATGAATTTTATTTATAGTCACATAATTATAAGGAAATAAATTCCATTTATAAAATTATGTGTCATTACATTCAACACCCTATCGAAATTTCACCCCTGGAATTTGGTTTTACATTCTTTGGAGAAACAATGTGAGGGAAATTATTCGTCACTGCTTCCTATAGATTTTTTGTCATCTCTTCATATTCATGGTTCCCCCATAGTTCATGGGCCATGTTTATAAAAATTTTTCATAGAAATTTGTCTCTATGACTAAATATCATCATTGAATGTTCCTCATAAGAAATATCATTATATAGTTGTACCATCTATGAATTCAATACATTTAATAATTCTATTATGTACCTCCTCAATATGGATATTTTGAATACATTATTTCCTTAAGACATGGTTGATGGATGTTTTAGAAAATATGACACAACACTAATGTGATCATGAATCTCAAATGGGATGATATAACAAGGACATAACATACCCTTCATCCAATATCCCATGAATCACTTCTATATAAATTCATTAATGAATAACATGTCTCCAAACACAATCTCTAAATCCCATTGGCAATTATATATGGTTATCTTCTATCGATGTTTGGATATATTGATGTGATACTGAATGGTTTTCATATTTTATTCCATTTCATAAACTATCTCTGGTCTCATAAGCTTTTTTACATTGATTTCATCCAATCATACATGTGATCTACATCACTTCATATAAAGTTATTCAAATGGGTCCATTAGGATGATTGAGTGCAAAATATTGTTATAAAAAAACTCGACAAGAGGAAGACGATGACCGCTTCCTCCTTTATTGTATATATAACATGCTACAAACATGTTTACCAATGTATGAGTATAAGGGAAAATTGGACATTATATTGTGGATGATAAGTCATACTGATGTTCATATTAATGTTTATATCATATTAGAAACCTTTCAACATCATGAAGGTATGAATCATATCATGATCAGATATAATCGATAATGGTAATACATGATGCCTCACCCCTTCTCAAAAGAAAATTGATGCATGTTGATCGAGTGATATGTCATCCTGAATTGTAATGTTATCAGTGGAATTCATAAGATGCTCCCCAATAACAAATATACCATTATTTACAATGGATTTCATCGGATTTTTAGTGACAAATTACTTGGTTATGTTTTTTCATTTTTCTATAGCTATGGGTAATGGTTGTATCATCTCATAAGTTTTTTTCATTTAATTTATCACCTTCTCTCATACCAGGAATTTTACTGTATACTCAACTATCTCCTTCTTCATATTGTCTCACCAATAGTGATCTTAGATATGTTGATACATATTTTACTCCCTTGGTGGTTAGATACGTTCGAGATATGTGAATCATTGATAATATATTTCATTAAATTATGATTTTATTGTACGCATAGTCTTGACACAATTATTATGACTTATTCCCCCTAAATTATGGACTCTATGTATTTCAACATTCAAAACATATTCCACTTCTAAATATCAACACCATCTCTTTTAGTATCCATTATCTTTTTTAAAGGGACAGTTGAGAAATAATTTGAGATATGAATTCTGGGAATCATTTATTTATGATTCACATTAACATAATTTTCAAGTCTATGATGATAGAATCCTTCTCAATTATCATTATTGATAATATTTTAGGATACTTTCAACATAGAGATTCTGTGACATTATTTTCATTAGAAGGATGGTAATGGATTATATATTCAAAATCAATGATGTGGTCTAACCATCAACACACTTTCATATTAAGACCCAATGTGAAAATATATTTGAGGATATTGTGAAAAATATATATCTCAAATATCTCCACATAGAGATAATTCCACCATGTTTAATATGGTTATATAACATCCTCAAACTACATATCACATGTGGGTTATTTTTCTAATAAAATTCCATCTCTTATAAAGAATATCGTATCACTTTATCATTTTACATCAGTGTGAAACCTAATACATAATTCAATGTATCGTGGTATACCACAAAGAGGACCCCACTTATTAGTATTGTTTTCCTTAGTGCAGTGATAAACCTACTAATCAAATAATTGATACAGTCTTCACATTCACTAGTTGGAAACAAATTTACTCCATAACAATTCATCATGATTAGTGGGTTTGAAATTCATGAAAAATTACTCAAAATCATCTATAATACCCAGATACACAAAAGAAGTTATGGATCTCCCTTACATGTGGTGACATGGGCCACTCTGGAATTTCCATGGTTTTAGAAGGGTCCACTAATATTCCTTTTCTAGTGATAACATGCAACACCAACGATACCTACAATATATATAACTCACACTTATTAAAATTTACATATTTTTTGTAACTTTTCAAAATTCATTGTATCGTATTCCTATTCTCCGCATAATCCCCTTTTATAATAGAATACAATAGAATGTCATCTATAAAAAATACCAAATTGTTTTTGATGTAATATCTAATGACTCTATTTATTATGTCCAGGAAAATTTCTAGAGAATTAGTGAAGGGAATCAATATGAACCCATATTGTCCACAACCCATTCAAAATGTATCTTTTAGAATATCTTCCTTCATCTCCGTTAATTGGTGATATCCGAACTGAAGGTCCACCATAGAAAAATACTCGGTCCCTTTTAGTTGATAAATAAATTAATATATCAATGATAGTGGATACATGATATTTATGTTGGTTATTTTATCTATTGATAAGAAATGCATAAGGACAATGATCCATTACTCTTCTTGATTATGTGGATTGGAACACCCCATGCTGAAGTACCCAGGTGTATGAAACCCTTGTGCAAATTCCCCTGTAACCACTTATTCAGTTCCTCTTACTAAATTGTGAACATCCTATGTGGTTTCTTGGTTATAGTTAAAGATCATATAATATGTTTAATTATGAACTCAACATCACGGTCAGGTGGAATATAGTAGATTTATTTTCAGAACTAATCATTGTAGTCCCCCATAGTGGGCATGTCATCAAGAATGATTCTCACCTCTATATCAATAAATTGATCTAGATATTCTTTCACATTAGTATATTATATCCACAATTTGGATGATTATTATGAATGATATTCATCCTCCTCCTTACACATGTATAGAATTGAATAATTCCTTGGGATTTGAAAATTTCTTCTCCCTTTTCTAATAGATGATGTTGGATTTATATATAAATAAATTATCCATACCTAATGTTGAATCAAAATCCCCAAATGAAGGTAAGATAAGATTTTCTGGTAGGTTTTCTCCACAAACATTGATTGGGGAGGATTTATATACCTTTGATACAATAATAACCCATTTTTTATTCAAACATTTTACTCCAAATCTATATTTCGAGGAGGAATTTGAATAGCTCTACTAAACCTACTAGATATTAATGAATGCATATAAATATAAGAAAACATAAAATTTTTATTATTTGATGAATACTCAACATACTTTTTACCATAAAATTTTCAGGATCCCCTATAGATGTGGAGATAGCATCTCTCCTTCTTTACATCTTATGATGTTGTAAACGTTTTTTATCTAAAGAACCCTTGGATTGGGGAATTTTCTTGCTTAATACATATGTTCCTTGCAACACGTCATGATGACTCAAGTGGTGTTACATATGTCGATGGAAGGCACCATGCCTTGAAGAGTAGAGCCATGTGGTTAAAATCCCCTATGGCAGCTAGTATGCGTGATGTGATAGAGACATCCCACCTCAGTGAAAATGTAGAGTAGGAACCATGATAATCAACGGTCTCATGCATAATCCATTAGTATGGAAACACATACCTAACATAGTGGTATCCAATCATCACAAGTTTTTACTTAGTGTTGTGACAACAATCCTTCCTAATAAAATCGAGATGAACCACTCACGTGTCATCTAGCGTACTAGTCTTAATATTCCCACCTAGGTACCTAGGGTTCCCCCTTTTTACACTAAAAAAAATTCACATTCACATCATGTATCACTTTCACAAATCACACAAAAAATAACAAATTACACAAAAAATATCCACCACTTGCATACCCAAACACCATTTCCAAAACCCACGCACACAAAAATACCTTTCCAAAATATATTTTTCGTTACTTAATCATTTAAAAAATACATATTTGGAAACACTCAATGAAGAAAATAACCAATTTTCACAACTTAGAAATCATTATTATATAACATAACAACGGTATACATAACAAACATACCCAATATCAAGCCGAAAGGTCATTTCAAACCCCTTGCTTAACAAATTATCCATAAATGTAGTTTCTCAACACTTACACAATTATGTTATCCGCTTGTACAATTTATAAAACACCACCAAGTAATAGAAAGAGGGTTTTCACCAAAAATATGTCTCATTTTATATAAACATTCTACATAAAAAATGAAAATTCAACTCTTCAAAAACACTAAAATCATTCCATCTAAAACAATTCAATAAATCTTGAAACTATTTATTATATCAATTCAAGAAAAAACAAAAACAAGTCATTAAAAATATATATAAAATCCCCCTTTTGAAAACTGAACATATACCATGACCGATTTCACACCCCAATTTTCATCGCATTCATGACCTGGTAAATTATATAATCAATTTAAAAAAAACGTTTATTAAATGGCACTCTCAGGTATTTCACATAAAATTATCACTTTAAAATTTAACACAAGTTTCACCCTATCAAATACCTATCTCAAACATCCAATTTAAGCAAATAAATCATGTTAATTTGTTTATAAAACACGTAAAATTATAACCTAATAGTCCTTTCCAAAACCAATGTTTGTTCCATATAAAACGACACTCTAAAACAAAATGTGCATGATAACCTTATAAAGAAATGTTTTCCATTTTAAAAAAAATTGTAATAAATTTTCAAATGTTGTGTAAAAAGGTGGAGACACCAAAATAAACATTTTTCAATTGAATGTATATAAAAACACTCCAATGATATTTTCCCACCACAAAATATGATCATAAAAACCATTATAGAACCAAATGAACAAATTAAATTAATTAAATGATAAAAGGGTATGTAACCACCAACCTTAAACCAATAGGATTATGAAACAATGGCATGGATCCCTATTCTCTCCTCAACCACATAGCAAGACAGCAATAACGAGTATAAGACATTAGATTTGGACCCTAAGAAACAATAATAATCCTTATAATGGTCATCATACACACTGAAAAACAAAAAAATAGAACAAAACTCAGCTAAATGAGTGGAGGGACTTATCTGAAGGGGGTGTGGAATTCATGGAAGAAGAGAGATGTGGAATTGTGGGATCTGGAGTCATGCCAGCTAGCAAGAGGGGGGCATGAAAAACTAGGGCATGGATAGCATGGGAGGCACGTTGGGTAGCCATTCCGGAACATGGCCACGCAGGTAGCGGGATTTGCGGCAACTCGGGTTCTGCTAAAAGAGGGGGGGTCGACACCGGTGAAGGTAGGCTGCCGAATATTAGTGTGCCAAGAAGTGTTCAGACAAGAGTGGTGTGCGCAAGAGTGGAGGGGGAGGTGCGTGATGGGTAGGGTTTCAGGGGAATATGGGGGTAACACCTTCTGGTGTTGAGGATGAAAAAAAGGAAATTTATTTCTCTTTTTTTAACACTCATTAAAACATATTAATAATATTAATAGCATAATAAAATAAACATCCTTAAAATAATAACATTTTTTATTAAAATATTCATAATCATGATGATATTAATAAATGAGGATTCATACCCAACCTTTTAAAAAAATAAACAATGATAATATTATTATTATTATTATTGTCATTAAAAAAATTATTAATATTTTAACACAATTATCTTATTTTATTCTATTTTTATTTGACCAGTAATTTAATCATATTTCCTTATTAATAATTCATTTTATTTAATTATTTGACCATCGAGCAGGGCGAGTAGTGAACCAGGTGAGGTCGTACGGTGACCAAGGCGAGGCCACTCAACTTCGACTGTAGTGAGCTTGATCTAGTAAAATCCAAGACATAAGTTTTTAAATTATTACTCAAAATAATTTATGTCGGTCCTCATCCCGGACAACCAATGCCATGATAAATTAATAAATAAAAAAATGGAGAAGATACAAGTGTGATAATTTCATTTAATATAATGGATTGGCTTCTCTAAATGCCTAGGCAGTGGAGAAGCAAAATCTATTGCTACAATAGGTTCTACTCTACTTATTCTCCAACATTTGAAAACCCCTATTAATCAATTAGAAATTGAAATACTATCATACATGGATATCTAACAATGAGAGAAATTTACAAATCCATTACACCCCATGATATAACAACTGAAAATCTGAATATAGTATAACATTAAAAATAAAAAATGTTCAAGGAGGGCATAATCAAATAATATAAAAAATAAAGTCGTGAAACATTAAAGTGATTGAAAAAACATCTCAACCAAAAGAAAAAATAAAATAAAATGAGATATTATTTAATTATTCCAGAAAATCAACTCCCCATTGAACTCCTCAACGATTCCATGCCACTATAGGATATGGTCCCATAGAATAATATATATATAAAATACCTTCTCCAAATGTTCTAGAATAGAAATATGTGACTCATAAAAATTAACATCATCTTTCAAATCCTTATCCCCATAATAAATAACATTAATAATAAAACTAAATATTATGATTAATTTTCCACCCAATAAAATCATATTTTATCTAATAATTATATGGGTGAATTGTAAAATGACATGATCCAACTCTAACCCATGCCAAAACATTGAATGGTGTAACAATCCTGGGATAATTTATACAAATATGACCAAAAAATTGCGTCTCATGATTAGAATATTCATCTTAGAAAAAATTCAATCTAATTTTGAAAACCTGATGCCTCATCATATGATCCACATTATTCATTTTATGATCTAATGCAACCTTTTATTTATTATATTCCACCTGAACCATATCTATAATTTTCCTAACCAATTCAGGCCTGAGAATAGTTGAATCTATATCCATGGTAAAAAATATATTCATTGAAATGGTTATATGTATAGTTATTTGAAAGAATACATACCAATACATTGCTGATAATTTTTATTGATATAAAATCCTAGCAAGGGTAGGTATATAACATACCAACATCCAACATATAAAATGTGTGACGTCAACATGGGGATTAACTTTTTGATACTATACTCAATCATGTCGTCAAAATAAATAGTGTGGTTGGGGAGGTTCCTATGCGGTAAATCATAAAATATTGTATTGAAAATACTTCATTATTAATTTTTGAATGACCCTGTGGTATTTATGATACAGGATTTGATACATGCACTGGAATTTGGGTGGTGACACTAGAATGTGGTGAAGTTGTCTAGTGGTGTTTCTAGAATGATTGAGGATGATTTATCATAAGAACATGGACTATTTATTAGCCCCCCGCCCTCTATGAATATAAATAATTTCATTTCATTTAAAATTAAAATAAATCATCAGGGCCAACATTATCAAAATCATCCATATGGATATGAAAATGTTTCTATGTCATGACTAATAGTAAAAACCACACTAAAACACTCCCAAAACAATTGATATTAATTATGAACCATGATGTGTAATGTTCATGATTATAAACCCAATGAGCCTCACTACCTTTTCCAAATAACAGGTCAACAAAACCTCTACTATGATTAACACATAAATATCTATGGAGTGTGTTAAATTTTTATTGGGGTCAACTATCAACAAAATATAATCACAACCTTCATGAACATGATGAATGTATATGATTATTTCATTAGGTATTTCCTTCAATATTAATTACGGAAAATCAAGGAGCTAATTTAACCCACCACAAACTTAGTTTTTTCTCTTAATCCCTTTGTATAAAAATACATCATGTTATGAACTCTAAATAAATATGAATCATATCATTGACACCATAAATAAAATAAAATGTCATGATATGTATTTTAAAAATTAGGATATAGTAAATATGGAGAACAATAGAAAACACTAATATTAAAATCAAACATTACTAAATGAAGAGAGGGAATTCCTGTAAAATGATATTTTAATAGATATACTTGGATCATAACTTTAAAATGTTGGGAAAAAATACTCGATCTCTATAGTCATTCAAATTAATATCTAAATGTAAGGACTCTTACACATACTAAAAAATATGATGGAATTTTCCATTGATAGAGACACCATCTATGATCATATACTTTCATATAATGCATTATTATAGAATGTCCCACCATCGCCCAATAGATAGACAAAAAATCACACATAGTGTCACTCTGTAACATTTCCTTCTTCAAATTTTCCTATAAAATAAATTTTTTATATTTTTTATGAAATATTAATCTTATAATTATAAAATAATTTAATCGATCATCACTAAGAAAAATTAAAGTCATATTTAAAGAAGAGTTATATCAAATTATTGTGATCATTAATTAATATAATTTTTCTATAAATCATGTCAGGTAATTATAATAATAGAGAAAGTATATCATAAAAAATATTATGACACTTTTTGGAATAATTATAGTCATGTATATGTATGTTTGGATACCCATAATAGATAAAAAACACAATGGTATGACATAAAAGGTCATAGGAAAGACATTAGGTGTCATAATAAACAATGAAAAGAACTCCCTCCTCTAAAAATAGTTCAACTAGAGCACTAATATGAAATCATTATCCATGGATCAAAAATTTAATATCTGATTCAGGTTCTACACAGTCTTTCATATCTTTTAATCATAGTATAAAAATCTAAATAAAATGAAACCATGGGGTTTGACTTGTCTGTGGGAACTATAAATAGTTACAATATTCCATATAGTGTATATAACTCCTCCATGGTCATTGTATGTTGACTAAACTTTCCAAAATTACAATATAACTTCTGTTACTGGAGTGTCATTTTATATAGGTCATTGATTGGATATGTTTATATAAACCCAACATTATCTATCAGGAGTTGGAGAACACTCTTAAAACCATAAGTCATCCTATGATTTTGTAAAATTGAAAAAAGGCGGGAGACTCTCCATTAGACTCTTCAAATAAATTGTTCATATTATTTACATAATACAAAGAATATATATCTCAAATGATTCTTACAATAGAAAGAATCGTCCATGAAGACATTCCCATGATGAGGAACTATAGTAATGTGTTCCCTGTAGAATTATTGTTTCCTCCTCTATTTCAAAAGATTGAGTTTTGAACTATACATAAACCTATTTCTCAACCCATATAGATGAGTACTATGAAAAGGACACATCTACATTGCAATAATTGAAGGATCTTTTATAGGAGAATCTTGGGAAGGTTTTTATATTCCCTTGTGTTTCATTATGTGGTGCTCCAAAGCAATTCAACATAAGCAAGTATAGATTAATGTTCCACTACATTGATTATTGTAAACTCAATAATATCACAATAAGGAACATGTATCTCATTACCTGGATAGATTATTTTTTCAAGAAACTATTTGCGACCTAAAATTTCTCTATGGTTTAACATCGATTGGGATATCACCATTTAAATTTGAAGAGGAAAAATAATCTCAGAACTAACTGTCATAAAAATTATAGACAATGTCAGTACATAGCTATTCTATTCAGAATAACTAATTCTCAAGAATATTTTTTTGACTTAATAAATAGTGTGATTAGATATTACCTCTTAAAATTTTTTACAGTCATTATAGATGAAATTTTGATATACTCCATGGGAATGTGGGAGCGTGAGGAATGTTGGAATAAAATAATATATGTAACACCCCAATTTTTTACAATAAATCTATTCCATATTATAATAAATTTTATATGGATTTATTTATATGAAACACCCTGCTAAGGTTATTCTAAAAACTACACTATGTTAGCTCGCATTATACAGAAGATCAAGTTTTTTCATTAATATTATGATGTTAACAGTTTCTCCATAACCATTAAAATATAGATTATTAATACGATTAACAACCACATGAAAATATATATTTTATATATTTATTCCATTGATTTTAAAATCATCCTTTAATATTTAAATAAAATATTTATGCATAAAAATATATATTTTTCTATAAGTAGTTTTGATACCTTTTAATGGAACACCTTTTTAAAAAATATATTTTGAAATTTTGGTAAATTTTCATTTTCATAATATTCATCTTTTCTGAATTTAAAGTGTCAAAATTATCTTACGATGAATTTTTTGTATTTTATGAGAAGATTTAATTTTTATGAAGAGTGAAAAATACAACATTTTAGTTGCAAAGATATTATTAATTTAGTGAATTAATAATGTAAAATTTTATTTGAAATTGTTTTTAAATTAAAAATATATTAATTATACACTAATAAATAAAATCATAGTTGGGGTTTGGCTTAGTGGTAAGTACCATATAATACTACATGAAAACTGGGGGTTCCAAACACATTGGGTACAAGTACTGTAGCAGACTGTAGTGTATTGTAACAATGGCGACTCTGTAGCAACGACGAGCACTGTAGAAGTGGAAATGGAAAGTAGCGGGGGCAGGGCACTGTAGAAGGGGCATGTACTGGAGCAGTATAATTCATAGAAGGGTCTATGGGCCAAAAATTTGTGCCCACGGGCTATTTAATGGGATAAATACCCACTAGGCCTTCAGGTAATGTAATGAGTGTCCCTCTACACAGTTAAAGAGATCTTTCATCATGACGCATCCCCCAGGGACCATGTCGTGACTACCCCGAGGTCACCTTCGATAGGCCAGGGGAAGGTGACTATCACCGAAAGGTGTAGTCCCCAAAACTGGGAAGGAGTTGCATTTATAAACTGTAAGAACACGCAACCAAGAACTCAAAAAGATACAAACACAAGTCAATAGTATAGAATAAAGAAAGCTCAAAGTAAGAAGTGGTCCGAAATACAAGCCCAACTAAAAAGATACAAGTACAATTGAAATAAAAAACAACTGATGAAATAGAAAAAGCCAGCTACTGGATCATCCTATGAGGTTCCTAACTGAATGGAAGGTACATATAGCCTCCTCAGCACTCCACGTCCACCTGTCTCCTCTACGTATAGACATGCTATATGGTTCACCTCAGGGCACCATCCAGTCCTGGTACTCTCATCCTCAGTCAGCGTTGTCTGTCATCTGCATCAAACACAACAAGGTGCAGATATAGCCTATGAAAGGGTGAGTATAATGTTACATATTAAGGACCACGAGACCCTCAAGGTCTCACAAAAATTACAAAGGATAAACAACAATGTATGAAATAAACAGATAACCCTAATCAGGTATATGCCCATACATATACCGAATTAAACAAATAATCCATCTCAATCATGAGGAAAACACAGAGATACTGACTTAGCTCAAACCATCATTTACTCTAGGGGTAGTAAAAAGTAACATCCCTAGTCACATCGTCAAACACCTTGGCTGCTGTAGATCCCCTCCTTTATCGAGTATAGTGGGCCTACCGCGTCACACATAGGTGCTTTCCACAAACCATGGATTGCTGAGGTACTTCTCTTGTCGTGTACCATGAGACTACCACATCACACAGTGGCGCTCGCCATCGTGGGTCTGCCGCATCACACAGAGGTGCTCCCCACAGTGGCCTACTAAGGTACTCCTTATGTCGAGTATCATGGGTCTTTCGTGTCACCCAGAGGCCCTCCCCTATGGGCCTGTCAAGTCACTCCAAGTCGAAAAGGTCAGCAGTCATCAAGTCTCAGCAAGCTACTAGGTTCATACACTATCTTCACTCATCTCTCGGAGGATCTGCTCCGAGAGCACTTGGTTGATACTCCAACTAACACTAAGTCCCACATAAATGTATCTCAATGGTCCTCCATGTCATATGGATCTCAACACGATAGACGGCGCATCTATCAAATGCCCGGTTTGTGAGTTATTAGCATTTTAGTCCCGGGGGCCAG
The DNA here is from genome assembly GCA_963277665.1 of Viscum album. Lineage (NCBI taxonomy): Eukaryota > Viridiplantae > Streptophyta > Magnoliopsida > Santalales > Viscaceae > Viscum > Viscum album. The sequence goes on along the minus strand of OY728122.1, from coordinate 901,125,612 downwards.
ATGGATTCGTGCTCGATCCAACCTGATTGTTCCCCATCTTAATCCAAATCTCCAGTGGTGTAAACTCAATGGGACTGTATCGCTCTATCATTTCTAGCGCTGCTAACGGTTGGTCAAATGGACATCCAATGCCAATGTTAGGGCCCAAGTAAAGTTAATGGGTCATATCAGGTCTAGGTCTCGTTTGACATTGTCAGACCAACCAGACAGGACACGGCCCTGGTCGACCATGTTCGGTTCAACTCAGCCCAACCCGCTGGTTTAAACCCTGCTCATTTTGCGGCTCGACCAGGTGGGCGTCCTGGCAGGCCGCAAGGGCCGTGGGTACCGTGAGGCGGCGGATGTCGCACGTCGGCTCGGCCGAGGACATCGGCTCAGCTCTAGGGGTGCTAGGAGGGTGCGGGTTAGTTCTGCTCGGCCAGAGGTGGGTCAAAGAGGTTGCGGGAGGCGCAACCGGAGTGTCTTGGAGGGCCTCGGGCGGCGTGACCTAGGCGGCTCAGAGGTCTGCAACGAACTCAACCCCAGCGGCTCGGAAGGCCACGGGCGGCGCGACCGAGGAGGCGAGGCCATCAGCTTGGAAGGATGGAAATGGCTTGGCGGATGGCGGTGGCTTGGCTGGGTCGGCTACGGCGGCACAGCCCAGAAGGCGGTAGCGCGGTGGGGTCGCAGGTGGCAGAGTCGCGGGTCGAGGTGGTCGTGGGTGCCGCGGAGCGGCTTAGCCATGAGGGTAGCGTGAGGGCGTAGAGGATGCAAGGCGGTGGGGGCCATAGGACGATGTTGTTGCATCGTCGCCTTTGTCGTGCTCAACACCACGAATCATTACAATATTTGCAGGTGGTCGGGCCATGTTTGTTTGGACCATACCATCTCTGTTAGGGTGGTAGCATATGGCTCAACAAGAACTTGAAGAAAAACATCAAGCTTTACAACCTCAACAATGATTTATTCCCAATCCTGAAAAAAAATTCAAGGGGAGAACATGCGAAAAGTATTCATACAAAAATAATCGTCTACCTCGTTCGTTTGATTCGTTGATGATTTTTCGTAAGAAAGGAGACGATGTCGTTGGGAAAAGATGGACATCGGTGACATCGGTGTTTCCTCAATCGTCAGTTTGTGGACACTGGATATGTTCTTCGTCAACGAATGTCCCGTGGAAGTAGAAGGAGTCGATGTCAGGGTTCTTCATTGGCTTTCTTCGTTAGAGATAATTTCTTCACGATCTCTCCCCTTTTCCAATCCTTTCCCTCAATCCCACCAAAATGAAAAGAGCCAACCAAATAATTTAAGTTTTTCAAATTAAATTGTGTGGGCAAATTTCAAGTTGGCACAAAATTAATTCTCTTAATTATAGTATAGGGTTGGCACAATTAATGTGGTGGAAGCTCAAGAGGCTCCTCCATCTTAAAGAGGAATTTTAGAGGTTTCTACTTCATTAAGAGGGGAGTTCAAGAGGTTTAATCCTCATTTGGTCCCCTCCACCATAACCTCTCAAGGGAAGTTTGGCTCGGTTGTCCCAACCTCCATAACCTATCATTTGAGGTTTTAGTTTAGGTGGTCCCCACCAATGAATTATCCACTTGATTGGTTACAACACATAAAATAAAAAGTGATTATTTTATTTTATTATTTCCACAAAAACCCAAAAAACTAACATTCACCCAAGTCCAACTACCATTGTGGTGAAAGTATTCTTAAGAATATACCGGCGCTGTGATTTCAATGGTTCCATCAGATTTCGATTTCGAGCACCGGTTCAAAATATAAAAATACACGCTCTCACGTTTACTGAACGTACCTGAACAAAAGATCAGAAATTCATTTCGGGCACTATGGGCCTCGGAATCACATGCCATCAATTTTCAAGGACTCGTAAAATTACCATATATTTAACGAAATGGAAATTTTGGGTCTTTACATTATCCCCACCTCAAGGATATACGTCCTTGTAATCCCCAACTAAAACTAAGGGAACAAGTGGGGGTACTGAGAACACATCTAAGCCTTCCACTCCCATGTTCTCTCCTGGAGGATCATGTTCTGCTAGCATATGCATACCATAGGTATTAACCTTTCTCAAAGGACCCACTCCTATCGATCCTCCATCTCTACTAGAACCTCCATAAAAGTAACCCCATCACTGACGTCTAGCTCGCTAGGGTTGATATTGTGAGAAATTTCATGCACGTATCTCCTCATCTGGGATACAAGGAAGACGTCATGCACCCGGTAAAACTATCATGGAAGAGCATAGTGGTATGCCACTTCGCCAGCTCTTCTAAGGACCTAGAAATATTCGATTAATCTCAGAGACAACTTTCCTCCTTGGCCAAATTTCTGTAAACCTCATCGGGGTGAGACCCGTAGAAAGACGTGGTCGCTATCCCTGAACTCCAGAGGTCTCCGTCCCAAGTCGGCATACAACTTCTTCCTGCTCTGTGCAGTCTTCATCCACTCATGGATGATCTGCACTTTTCCATTATAGCCTATACCATCTCTGGTCCCACTTTAGCTGACTACCCGGGGTCAGTCCAGCACAAGGGTGATCTGCCAGGTCGCCCATACAACGCCTCGAAAGGTGTCATCCCTATGGTTGAGTGATTTTTTGTTGTTGTATGAAAACACCACCAAAGGAAAGTGATTCTCCTAACTGCAATCGAAGTCAAGGAAAGAAGCACGCAACATGTCCTTGAGGGTCTGAATGTTTCGCTTAGTCTAGTCATCCGTCGGAGGACGGAAGGCGGTGCTCAAACAAAGCTGCGTCCTGAAAGCCTCTTATAGCCCCTTCCATAGTCGAGAAGTAAAATGTGCATCACAATCGGAGACAATCATCGAGGTAACTCCATGTAGCCATATAATATCTTTCACGTAGAGGAATCCCAAGATCTTAATTGAACCCCTCTACGTGATCGATATGAAGTGGCCCGACATGGTGAGTTAGTCGAAGATCCCCCAAATTGAGTCATGACCCCTGGATGTATGTGGAAGTCCGGTCACAAAGTCCATGTATATCTAATCCAACTTCCACTCTGGAACCTCTAAAGGTAGAACCAAGCATGTAATTTCCTGATACTCCACCTTCACTTGCGGAAAAGTGAGGCAATGAGAGACAAACTCTGCTACTGCTTTCTTCATTCCTGGCAACCAGTGCTATCGTCGGAGATCCCGGTACATCATCACCACTCCTGGATGTACTGCTAGAGGTGATGTGTGTAACTCCCTCAACACATCCTCTTGCAGTGACATTGGTTCCATGGTACATCATTTGAAGAGTATGATATGCTCCCCACCTTCATAAAATCCATCAGGTGCCATTCCTATGGATATCTGAGCACGTCATTTCTTGTAGTCAATGTCCCCACGTTGTGCCTACCTGACATGATAAAGGAGTGGGGGACTGACTATAAGAGATTGAAGAAAAGTTTCTCCATATCTATCCACAAACGATATCTATAAATCAGCCAGATGCTCCATCACCTTGCCTAGCAGCTGTATACCAGACCTCCTGCTGAGTACATCTGAGACAATGTTCCCCTTCCCAGGAGTATAGACTATCTCGTAGTCATAGTACTGGAGGAACTCAATCCAATGTCATTGTATCAGGTTTAGGTGCTTCTAGTAGAAGATATACCTAAGACTCTTATGATCAGATTACATGGTAAAACCCTCTCCCATTTGATAGTGTTGCCACATCTTCATGGTGAAGACCACTGCTACTAACTCCAGGTCATGGGTAGCGTAGTTCTTCTCATGTTGTCTCAGCTGTTGAGAACAATATGAAATAACTTCTCGCTCCGGCATGAGGACACATCCGAGTCTGGTTCCTGATGCATCATTGTAAACTACATACACTACGCCCTCCTCTGGAAGCCTCAAGATGGGGGCACTAGTCAGCATCTGCCTCAGCTCCTGAAACATCCGATGGAATTTATCTGACCAAAATAAGGGTTTCCCCTTCTTCGTCAATTAAGATAGATGTGATGAAACTCTAGAGAAATATGGAAAAAATCCATGGTAGTATCCAACCAAACTGAGGAAACTTCGTAACTCCGTCACACTCCTAGGTGGCTCCCAAGCAAGTACTGCCTCAATCTTCACTGGATCCACTACAACACCAGTCTCCGATATGACATGTCCCATAAAGTGAACCTCTCGAATCCAAAACATGCACTTTACGGGCTTACAATAAATTTGGTGCTCTCAGAGTGTGTCCAGTACTACCTAAAAAAGATAGGCATTCTCCTCCTCATTAGCCAAGTAGAACAGAATTTCATCGATGAGGACTACTACAGAGCGATCAAGGTGTGGCTAAAAGATCATGTTCATGAGACCCATGTACAATGCTGGAGAATTGGTAATGCTGAATGGAATAAACAAGAACATGTAATGGCCATACCGACATCTGAATGTCATTTTCTACACATCCTCAACCCTAACTCTGAGCTGGTGATAGCCTGATCTGAGGTCTATCTTCGAGAACCATTGTGATCCCTTTAGTTGATCAAATAGGTCTTCAATGCACGAGAGTGGGTACTTGTTCTTCAAGGTCACATGTTTTAGGCACCGAAAGTCTACACAAATTATCAAGCTCCCATCCACCTTCTTGGCGAGAAAAATCGGTGTTGCTGAAGGTGAAACAGTAGGCTGGATGAAACCCTCTCCCTATAAGTCCTCCAGTTGTACCTGCAACTCACGATGCTCCGCTTGAGCCATCCAATATGTTGGTGTAGATATCGGTTCCATCCATGGGTACAAGTCAATTATAATATCTACCTCTCTATGGGGAGGTATACATGAAACATCATCTGGTAAGATATTCATGTACATGTCCACCACTACATGATAACTCGAACACTACATATCAACTACTCTGAGGGTAAGACAAGCTAACTGATGAGTGATCAGATGCACTCTCCCCTGGGTGAGTCCATCTTGTGCTGAAAAGGCTCCCTTCTTGCTGGTAAATGTAAACCTTGTCCCATCCGTGCGAACACACCCCACATTGTGCCTAATACAGTCAATCTAATCATGGTATGTAGATAACCAGTCCATACCCAAATTGACATCTAAGGCCTCGATGTCGCTACTATTAGATCACAGTCAAAGCTCTCGCATCCTAGAGTAGGATCACACTTCCTACACCAGTGAGTAATCATCGAATCTACTCCCATTGCAGTCTATAGCCATAATGATCTTTCCAAAGACACTATCAGAATCTCCGAGATCCAAACGAGGGTAGTGGAAACAAAAGAATGACTGGAACCTCTGTCTATAAGTGCTTCAGCTAAGGTGGATTAGACACTGATCATACCTCATATCATCTCTAGAGTGCCATGATCGTAAGCCTCGGGTCCTTGGATATGAGCTATCCCCTATCCACCTTCTCCATACGGTCAGGGTGGACCTCTATGTAGTGGTGGTGGTAACATCTCGAATCATCACCCACCACCAGTTGCATGACCAGCTCCTCTTCCATGTCCACCTGCACCTTTCAGACCCCCTTGGTCGAACCTATTTCTCTATCTGGGAGGTCCTTCGACCGTCTGTTGATCATCTGTATGATGGGTCAGACAGTCACAAGCCATGTGACCCTGCTTGCCACATGAGTAAAACTACATGATCCTTGCCTGACGGGTTCCGGCTCGGGTGCCCCACACAACTGATCCCGATTCAACCGGTTGTCCACCTATAAGTCTGGTCCTCTTGGACCTCTATGGAATCTCCCTAATGCCAGCTATAGAAGACTCTTCTCTGTGGTGTCTTGTATTGGGTCTCACCATTGGTGACTACTCTACAAGGAAAATCTCCACCACGAGGGCTCTCTCTAACACCCCATCTTGCATCGGGATGCTGAGTGAGATCATCAAAGCCCTGATCTCCCGCCTGATCCCCTGATCAACGGTCCGGACCCTGAAAAAAGTGTCCCGCACCATATTAGTGGAGTATAATGAGAGGTATGTGAACCTCGCAGAGTACTAAGCTATATTCAAGATGCCCTACTGCAGATGAAGAAGCTCATGTATGTGTACTACGTGTAGACTCGTTGGAACTAGCTCTGCCAGAAACAGGCTCTCGAAGTATACCCAGAGAAGTGACACCTCTTCGTGAACCTAGAGCATGAAGCTCCACCATATTCCTGTTGTTGCCTGTAGAAGGCTGGAGGAAAGGATCACCATGAGATCGGCTGGTGCCCGTACGAGTCGGAAGACTCTCACTACAACCTCCAGCCAATCCTCAGCCACATGTGGGTCTGTCTCTCCCATGAACCAGGGTGGCCTCTAGCACTGGAACTCATGCAACGCACTCAAGTAGCATGCACTCTCTACTGCTGGGACTGGTGGCATTGGTGGCCAAATGGGTAATGATACCGATGGTGCCTCTACTAAGAAAGGGCCCTGGACTGAGGCCTTGTCGCTCAGTGGGATATCAGTGCATACCACTCTCAGAACCCTAGGAGGTTCTCTGCGTGGAGGCATCCTAAAAAGAAACATTTGCGCTATGGTCAGTAAGTTATACATGGTTATATGACTCAAGAGATAACAAATAAAACTATTGGAAAGACACATGCAATCAATGTTTCCATGCACTGAGTCAATTGTCAGAAGTTAGGGTCTTGCTGTACGGATTCGTCGGCCACTGCACTAACACTGGACTCCCTGAACTGAAAAATGCAATCATTACCCATAACACTCTTTCTTTATAGAAAATATTAGAGTCCTAGTTTATTAGTAGTACCATATCCTCTAATACCAATTTGTCACGACCCGTCCCCCGGGGCCTGTGTCGGGACTACCCAATCCCTCCTCTTATAGGGCATGGGATGGAGACTAGCACCGAAAAGAGTATTCCCCAAATCTGGTAAGGCATTTCCTTTATAACCTATATGTGCACGCAACCCAACACACAGTAATATACGAATACAAGTCAACTGTATTGAAAAAAGAGTGCTGAAAGTAAAAAGGTGCGGGAATAAAATCCCAACTATAAAGATACAAGTACAACTGAAATACAAAATAACTAATGAAAGTGAAAAATATAGCTACTAGATCATCCTATGAGGTTCCTACCTGATGGGTAGGTACAAATCGCCTCCTCTGCACTCCACATCCACCCATCTCCTTTGTGTACCGACACACTGTATGGTTCACCTCTGGGCACTGTCCAGTCCTCGTACTCTCAGCCTTAGTCCGCATTGTCCGTCATTTACATCCAACACAACAAGGTTCGGGCATATCCCATTCAGGGGTGAGTATAATGATACTCAGTAGGGAACTCGAGACCCTCAAGGTCTCATAAAAACCTCCAAGAATAAACCAAAAAGTATGAAATCAACAGATAATCATACTTTGGTATATGACCATACATATACCTATGTTCTAAAGTAATCCATCTCAATCATGAGGAAAATATAGAGATACTGACTCAACTCACACCAGGATTTAATCTAGCGGTAGTAACAAGTAACCTCCCTAGTCACATCGTTGAACACCTCGGTTGCAGGAGATCCCCCCCTCTATAGAGTATAGTGGGCCTCCCACATCACACAGAGGTGCTTCCCACAAACCCTGGACTGCTGAGGTACTCCTCCTATCGAGTACCATGGGACTGCCGCGTCACATAGAGGTGATCCCCCCTGTGGGTATTCTGCTTCACATAGAGTTTCTCCCCCTCATGACTTGCGGAGGTACTCTTCCTATTCAGTACTGTGGGTCTGTCACATCATAGATAGGTGCTCCCCACCATGGCCTGTTGAGGTACTTATCTAGCCGTGTACCATGGATCTGTTGTGTCACATAGAGGTGCTCCCCATCATGGGTTTGTCGTGTCACATAGAGGTGCTCCCCGTTGGGCCTGTCAAGTCACTTCAAGTTGAAAAGGTCAGCAGTTGTCAAGTCTCAGCCAGCTACAGGGTTCCCCGCACTATGCTTGCTCATCTCCGGGAGGATCTGCTCCACGAGATCCTGGCCGATACTCCAACTAAAACGAATTCCCACAAAGATGTATCTCAAAGGTATTCCATGTCATATGGGTCTCAATTCAACATACGACACGTCAATTAGGTGCCCGATCTGTGTTTTATTAGCTTTTTAGTCTTTGGGGCCCGGTTGGATTCGTGCTCGATCCAACTAGAACGTTCCCCATCTAAATCCAAATCTCAGGTATGGAAATCTCAATGGGAATATCTCTCTCCATGATTTACAGTTCTTCTCTAGGTTCTTCAAATGGATGTCTGGTTAAAAATTTATGACTGAAGAAAACTAAATGGGTCGTATCAGGTCCAAGTTTGGTCTGACCTGGTCGTACCGACCTGACCCGACTTGGCGCTGGCTGACCTATTTTGGGTTGGCCAGGCTCGTGGTGCAGCCCGTCCTGCTGGGTGGCCCGACCTGTTGAACGGTCCAGCAAGCTGCGAGGGATGCAAAGGTCAAAGGTACTGCAGGGCGGTGGAGGTTTCGGGTCGTCTCGGCCGTGGACGACGACTCAGTCGTGGGGGTGCCGCGATGGTGCAGGCGGTTCGGCCCAACCCATGGCAGCTCAGTGTGGCCATGGGCGGTGCAACGGGTGTGGCTCCGACGGTCGCGGGCAGAATGGCCGGGGAGGCTCAGAGGGCCATGGGTGACTCGGCCTGGGCGGCTCGGAAGGCCACGGGTGATGTGGCCAAGGAGGCTCGGTTGGCAGCTTGGCAGGACGGAGGTGACACGATAGATGGCGGCAGTGGGTCAGTGGATGGAAGTGACATCATGGTGGATGGTGGCGGCTTGACATGGTCAGTGGCGACATCTCAACCCGGATGACGGCGGTCGTGGGTGGCGCGGCGGGTCCGCTGGTGGTTGAGCCACATGGCGTGGTGGACGTGGGTGTCGTAGAGTAGCTCGACCGCGGGGGTGTTGTGAGGGCGCCGAGGTAGAGAGGTGGCGGTGGTCGTGGGGTGGTGTTGTTGTGTCATCGCGTTCAGCACCACAATTCATCACAAGATTTGAGGAGGGGTCAGTCCATGTCTATCTGGCATGTACCCTTCACATTAGGGTGGTAGCATATGGCTCAACAAGAACTTGAAGAAGAACATCAATCATTACAACATCCCGCCACTATTTATTCCCAATCCCTGAAATGAATTCAAGGGATGAACATGGGAAAAGTATTCACACAAAAATAAACCCTTACCTCATTCGTTTGATTCATTGTAGATTGTCTGCGGGAAAAAAGACGATATTTTTGGGAAAAAATGGATCTCGGTGATGTCGGTGTTTCCTCAATCTTCGGTTCGTTGAAGCTGAATAAGTTCTTCATCACGAATGTCTCATGGAAGAAAAAGGAGTCGAAGTCGATGTTCCTTATTGGCATTCTTTTATGGAGAGATTTTCTCCAAGAGCTCCCCCTTTGCTAATCCTTTCCCACTATCCCACCAAAATGAAATTAACTTACTAAATAATTTATGTTTGTCAAATTAAATTATGTGGGCACAATTTCAAGTTGGCACAAAAGTAATTGGCTTAATTAAATTATGGGGTTGTCACAATTAACGTGGAGGAAGCTCAAGAGGATCCTCCACCTTAAAGAGGGATTTGAGAGGATTCTACCTCATTAAGATGGGAGGTCAAGATGTTTAATATTTGGGTTGTCCTAAAAACAATAACCTATCATGGGAGGTTATTCTCGGTGTTCCCAACTTCCCTCTCCTCTCATTAGAGGTTTTAGTTCAGGTGGCCCCCACTTGGAAATCAACCACATGGGTGATTGCAACAAATAAAATAAAATGTGTGATTAATTTATTTTATTATTTCCACAAATAATCCTGCTCGCATGTTTACTGAACGTACCTTAACAAAAGTTCGGAAATTTATTCTTGGAAATCCGAGCCTTGGAATTACAATCCGGTAATTTTTGCGGAATCATAAAATTTTCATATATTAAAAATAATAACAAGGAAATTTTGGGACATTACATCTTTGCTTTGATTTAATAATAAATGTGTCTTTATCCCAAACCCTTAAAAATCAATTAATAAACTTTATTTATTTAAATTACTTTTATGTTTAATTTATATATAAAATTTAATAATCTTTTTAACAATTAATACTTTAAAATTATTCTTTCTCACCATGTCAAAGGGATTTTCTTAAAATAAAATTTTCTAATTCTATGAATTAAATTTCATAAAATAGATATAAATAGTTGGAATCATATAAATATATATATTATAATAATAGAAAATTATTTTTTTATTAAAATTATTATCAGAATTATTAATATTTTTTTTACTAAGTAAGGTAAAAATTAGTTTACATGGTGGTTAAACTATAATATTTAGGGGAAATGACCGAGAATCAGATCCAAAAGAAATTTTATGACCATATTTTTCCCATATTCCCTCTTGGCTCTAATTTTAGGAGTTATCGGTATACTATTCCGTGAAATTGACATATATTATTTGTTATATTTGGGAAAAGTCAAAAAGGGAACCTTACATAGCTTTAAAATTAATAAAGCCCTTAGATATTGAAAAAAATCATTATATATTCTTTTATAAATACCATATTATGTTTTAAATGATTTATTTCTTTTACTACTTTATTATAATTTTTTGTAGATGAATTAGTTACTTAAAATTCTTAGGAAACTCCAACACAATGATTATTTAGTTATTAATTAAATAAAATAAATGATACAATAATTTTAAAAGTAAATATAATTGAATGAATTATGTTGTTATATTTCTTTTTTATAAATCGAGAAACATATCTTTAATATAAATATATTTTAATTAAAATATTTTATTGATATTTTTAAATTAAAATTAAACAAGTAATGCCAAAATTTCCATTAATGTAATTTTATGATAAATGATATTTAAATAATTGATTATAAATTATTAAAAATATTATATATTTACAATTTATTTTTAAGTGTTAGAAAAAAAAATATGGCTCATTAATGGAATATTTAATCCTTTATTACTAATATATTAACCCTTCAATAGTAAAAACTCTCATAGTGTGGTAAGGGTTAAATTAATGTTTTTTTGCATTTTGTATGCTTCTACGAAACCAATTTCCAACCCATAAGGTATTTTTATTTTATAAATTATATTTTATATTATATAATAAGTGGGTCTAAATTATATAATATTTATCACCTTAATTTATGATATTTTAATTAATTACATATGTAAGAATAAATGTTAACCAAATTATAGAGCAAAATGAAAATGATAAGAAAACATAATGACAAGGAAAAAAATGATAAAATTATATTATTTTTTTGTGTTGTCACTGTTCCTAGATAATAATTCCAATTTAATATAAATTTTTTTCCATTTTTTGAAAAACTTCATAAAAGGGAAACCATTCAATTGCATTTATTTTTATTATATGTATAAGAATTCCACTCCCACTTCACTATAAAATCCATTCACTCTACCAATCCTCAAACATCTCCAGACAATTTTTATCATCCAAAACCTTAAACATATCCCCCAAATACCTCCCCATATCCTATAATCCCCTCTTTTATCATAAATAAAACCATAGAATACTTTTTATATAAACCAAAAGGAGTTACCTGAGGATGATGTAACATTATTCCATGTAGACTTTTATTTTATTTCATTCTCCACCACTTCCATTATTCTGATATATTTCTTATATAATAAAATATGTTTCCAAAATATATATACATGTTTTTATATTAAATTTATGACCTACACATTCAAACAGTTCAGTAAAATGGTATACGTAATCATCATACATTTGTACAGTGGATAACCACCTCATGAACTCATGTCAACCATTCGTTCATTAGCACCATATATGGATGGTAGTAATGATGGATTTTTAGTTTATGAAATGATATATATGGTATTTATAATATATTTAAACTTATTTAATTTACTTATAAAACATACTTGAATTATTTTAATTTCCTTGTAATATGATAATATCATTTGTGGACGTGTTGGGAACCTCATCATCAATGTGATGTGATTCATTTCCACTATATATTTAGTGTATAAAGGATAGTATTGATAATAATATGTGATATTTATGACACAATTATTATACTGGAATAATAATATACATATAATCTATTTACTTTTCATTATTTAAGTATGAAAATAAAATTATAACATTGTTCGTGGGTACATATTACCAAATGTCTCCTAGAACGATGAATTTAATTTATCTCATACATTAATAAATTGTCATAAATATGTAATAAAAATATATAATAAAAATAAATATTTTTTTTACATTTTTCATATAATGATATCATTATATAATTAATAAGATAAAAAATCTTCTAGTGAAAAAATTCTATAAGAAATTTTAAATTAAAACATAATATTAGTGAAAATAATGATAGATTACTAACCAAAGGGTAACACTAAAATATAAAAAAGTTAAAAAAAATAATATAATAAACTTTAATATTGGTTTATAATATGTTATTAAAATTATTAAAACCATTATATAGGTGGATAATGAGCAGTCTGTCAAAATGATTTGTAGGTTAAGGTGCTTTCATATCACTTTTATCATCTGTGAGACAAATGTAACATTCACCGTTTAATTTTTTTATGTATCTTCTACCCATATTGATATATTACATACTAATTACGTTTATATTAATGGTATTTATGTGTATCCATTTTAATTAACTCATTAAATGGATTTGAATAAGAATATAACCCATAGGTAAAACTTATCATACCATCTCACCTTCTTTTATGATTGATAACTTCCTCTCAACGCAGTTATTATCTTATAATAATTTTTCAATTAAAATTTTATTTATTACATTCTCACGTGTTATATTATGATATATATGATTATTTTATAAAACATATAACATAATTAGATATTCTATTTACATATAAGGTTATTTAATTAATGGGGAAATTTTGATAAATATTAATCCATTACTCAATAATGATAGTTGATAAGAAACATTTTTAATGAATTAAAAGCGACAATTCAACATATTATGAAATATTTATACAATGAAGGAAATGTTTTGGAACTAGTTTATGAAACGCCATCCATGCATCGGTAGTCTCATTGGAAAAATACCTTTAGACAAACCCTCCACGTTTGTAACTAGTATGTTTTAAAATTTCTTGTGAAAGGTAATAACAGTTGAGTTATGGTTGGATAAACCATGTTGTTTTGTACCCAATATGTTAAAAACAATATTGTTAATGGTATTTATGGTGAAGGATTAATCTTCCTTGGAAACATGATGTCAAATATTTAAGCATTTCATTCATATCAGTTACTGTTATATAATAATTTAAATATAGAAAAATATATAAGTGAATTTAATTTTTATTTTATTGATTACATTGAAGTTGTGTAATATTATTTTCCTTTCAATATTGATTTTCTCAATGATTCATTGATTTTTACTTTTTATTTAACCCTTGCTGATAATTTGATCTCACCCATATTTTGTTTCCCTTCCCTATAATATGACGAATAAATATTTTAATGAGCTATAAAGGATTCGAATATTATAATTTTATATTGTATAATGCATTATATTATATATTCCAATGTAATATGGGTATCATGTTTGTATTCTAGTCTTCCAGCACTATTAAAATGATCAACCCTTCAGGATTTTATTCATTATAATCATTTAAATGTAATAAAGAAATGCATCAGCTCTGAGATCCCATGGTCGATGCATTATAGTTGGTTTCAATGATAGTTTAGTAGAAAAATTGGAAACTACATTTTGGAAACATATATTAGAACATATAACCCTATTCTATAAATTATGAATAAGTATATAAGAACAACCTAATGATACATTTTTTGTTATTAGGAGATTAATTATGAAAATGTTTATAAAATTATGTTTATAATTTCACTATTTTTGGGAATATACATGATTTGATATATTATAGACTATGTCCTGATTTATAAATAGTTCCTAGTAGAAGGAATGTGAACCACACCAATTCACACAATCTAAATATTTTTATTGAAAATTTAATTTATGGTCTTATGCCAATAATTTGAAGGGACCTAGTATCCCAAACATTCCAATCATATGGAGAAATAGTATCATGTGATAAGTAGGCGAGGACACAAATATTAATGTTTAATAGATTTAGTGGGGAGAGTTAGAACAATATGAATGATTAGAAAAATATAGATAAATGGGATAAGTTAAAGGATTATATTCCCACCTGTAATAATTTTTGAAATAGTCACCATGGTAATTTCACCAAAGGAATGGAAGTTTACGACATGTTGGTACAAAAAGTAAAATGTTCTTGTGATTACAAGGATAAGAAAATAGATTCCAATGTTCATTTATTCAACATCATTGAGATGTGACACACACAAATCAATTTTTCATGTGTCAATGTAATATACCCCAAAAAAAGATAACAGATTTTTGTTATGATTTTTATAATCCCATAAAAGAAGATGAACGATTAATATCAATGTGATTCAATTAAAAAAATTCTTTTTAGTATGGTGATTTTCATGAGAGTTATAAAATATATATGGATTATTCCATTATTATTTTTATTAAGTATTTGAATGTGTATGTTTAATGGTACATGAAAATGTGATTCAATAGAGTGTTATACTTTTTTGAAAACATATGGTTGATAGAAGGATAACCCTTAACATGTTTATGATGTTGAGATAATGATGTTTTGATAAAGAGATAAATGATATTGATAATTTATATTATATATTAAAAAATAACTTTTTGTGGATTATTTATTTTTTGAAAATGATTATTGTTCTATCATTGTTGAGTTTACAAAATTTTTTGATTTAAGGAAGATCACCAATAATACATTTAATGATCAAGAGAGAAATAATATTTCCAGTAATGATTTATAGTAATTAATTTTATTAATAAATTTCATTGTAATTCATGGTGATGGTATTAACATAATACATATGTGAAGATCAAGATCAAATTCCTATTGTTCGATAAGTTCATTTTTGAAATTTAGTGACCTTTTTATAAATTGTTGCATCATATTATTTCGGAAGATTTAACCATTTCTAATAATTTTTTTATTTGATCTTCAGATGAAGGTTTAGATGTTAATTTATTA
This sequence comes from Viscum album, assembly GCA_963277665.1. NCBI lineage: Eukaryota > Viridiplantae > Streptophyta > Magnoliopsida > Santalales > Viscaceae > Viscum > Viscum album. Next base: position 901,110,524 of record OY728122.1, on the reverse strand, counting down.
CTTCCACTAATGATACAACTGTTGTTAAGAGATGAAAGAGAAATAGTTCAACGTATTTCCAAAGGATAATGTTTCTATTAGAAAATAAAAATGCATCATGTAAGTATATTTAGATACACACCATATGAGTGAATTAATTCTTCCACAATCATAAAAGGATCTCAAAAAATGTTATCATGTTAATTTAATATCTTATTAATCAAGTGGATTATTATATAATCATAGATCTCTGGTTCTAGGGCCCTTAACATTCTATCGATCACTTATATTCTTGGGGACATTGACTATAATTATTTATGATTTTCATAAATGTCCATGTTTTCATTTTCCACAAATTTTCTCCTATAAAGGATCTCATTTTTTCCATTTTACATCACTATCTCTCTTGTTATGTGCATAATTTTATTTAATATTTTTGGAATTGGATTTTCAACAATAGTATTTTAAAATATAAAGCCCTCGATTACGAATATCATGTTTGAATTTTAGGGAATCAATTTATTTTTGGTGTTTAGAATATTACAACCCACCAATTTACAATATTTTAATTTTATAATAATCATAATTTTTTTATATTGCATTATATTCAACAACATGTTAATCTTACACAACACATTACACTTTGTTCACTTTTGTTACTTGTATGACTAAGTTTTACCATTAATACTATTAAAATACAAGATATCTCATTACAGTTAAAATAGTGTTTATTGATATGAATATCTAATGAATGAATATATATATACAATATATTCAATCCAATGTTTTTACCTCTATCCCGTAAATATTATTGATATATTTCATGCATAAAGGATATATTTTTATTCAAGAAGCTTATCCTCCATTTAATGACACACCAATTTGAAAACTAAATTGTGAAAATTTTATAAATTTATTTTTTTAAAAAATAATTTTTTTATTTGGAATTCTAAAATTATTATCGGGAAATTTTCATTTATTTTATATAAAAGATAAATTTTTTATGAATAGTAAAATACACTGCATTTTATTTGAAAACACCTTGTTTGAAATTGTTATTAAAAATAAATTATATATTAAATTATTTATAAAGTAAAAATATTTCAATTTTGAATTTAATAATCCAATTTATGTTGTTGTAATAATTTATATATTGAATTTAGGTATAAAAACATAATGAACTTATGAAATGTTTTCACTAAAAAACATGGCTTCTCACCAAATCTATAAGATTAGATTTAAATTTAATTTGGAACATTATTTGATCTTAATTTAGAAAAATGGATTTTAATAGTTATAATTAAAATAATACTTATAGTCTAATAAGATCAACATAATTTTTTACTAATGTATTAGTGACAGTAAATAATATTTAATTAAACCAATTAATGTAAAAATTCATTTACTTAGTTGATAAGAATTATTATTCCTGGGAAAGATGACCTAAATTATTTTAAAAAATACATTTAACGGCCATAATTAGACCTTTATACAATTTTGGTGTGAATTTAATGATTTAGTCACGTATTATTCTATGAAATTGTCCTTTATAATAAGTTATGGAATGAAAAAGGAAAAAATATAGCCTTCCAAAAAATTAACATATAGAAAGCCTTCTATTATGGGGAAAACAAATTATTTTAGGTAATAAATATCATTTTGAAATATAAATGAGTTATTATAATCATAAAAGATTTATCCTTAGTTTTTATATATGAATTAGTTGCGTTAAATTTGTAATAAACACCAACATATTTATTATTGATGTGATATTAAAATATAATAAATTATAATGAAAATACTAAAAGTGAAGAAATTTGAAATAATTATTGTGTTGTCATATTTTATAGATGAATATATCATGATAAATTCCATTTAATTTAATAATCTTTAATTCCAATATTTTTCATTCTCTTAAATTAATATTACATAAATAATATCCAAAGTGACATTAATATTATTTTACAAGAAATGATATTTTATTAAATGATATAAAATTTCCCACAATACTATCTGCATCCAGGTGATTTTAATGTGTTAATAAATAAAAATTGGTTCATTTATAGACCGTTATAAATTTTATAATTGAAATATTGACCCCTTAATAGTAAAAAAATATCTACCATAGTTAATGTTTAAAGAGGTTTTTTGCGCGTTATGTACTCTTCTAATGAATTAATTTTAAAAACATAATGTATTTTTATGTAGTAAATTATATTTGACATTACAGAACAATTGGGTGAAAATATTATAATAATTAACACTTCAGTTTAGTTTTATTTCATGAATTACATTGGTTATAAATCTTATTACCAAAATGAAAAACAAAAATGAAAAAAATAATGAAACAAGAAGATAAAATAACAAAATGATACAATTGAATTAATTTTTGTATGGTGTGGGTGTTTATCTGGAAAAAATCCGAATTAATATTTTATTTTTCACTTTTTTATGTACATGATTTATGGGATACATCCAAACTGTGTTTACCTTTTTAAATTTACAGGAATCCCACTCTTTCGCCACTATAAAAATGAATTGACTCCTCCCCTTAATCACAACTATCATGCCACATTGGGTCCTCCAAAACCTTCCCAAATAAGAAAAAAACTACCCTCCCCTAATCCTAGAAGTCTCACATTGGACATAATAAAATCCATGAAATTATATTGCTATAAAAAAAAGAGTTACATGAAGATGAGGTAACATTCATTAATGAGCTCATTTATTTTATTTCTCTCTCCACCACATAAATTATTCTTATATATTAAATATATAATGACATCATAGTCCTAAATATATTATTATTATTTAATTTTTAGGGTACAACCTACCCTTTCAATTACATCAATCAAATGGGATAAAAAATCATCGTTCCTTTGTATGGTATACTAACACATAGTGAAGACATTTCATTTTGTCTTCCAATGAATTCGTTCATGGATTCCAATAATGACTAATTTGTAGTTTATATATTATATATATTATATTTATAACTTCTTTATTATTATTTTATTATTTTATAATTCATACATATATGTTTTCCATTTTTTGGAAAATGATAACGTCGTTTGTGGACATGTGGATACCACCTCATTAGTTCCTTGTGATTCATTCACACTATACATAGAGTTTAAAAATAGATAATATTAAATTAAATGTTGGATATATGTGATAATATTTTCATATTGTAAATATAATATTCTTATATACTATTTACTTTTTAATATTTTGACATTAGTAAAAAATTAAAACAACATTAATGTGTATGTTGGGACTACCATCTCCAAAACTGTGCATTTCATTTTATATCTCCAAATCCAAAGATTTATTCAAAATAAATTTATGCTTAATATATATTATAATTGAATAAGGTTATAAATCTTTGTAATGATTAAATTATGATATAATTAATTGGAACAAAAAATTACAAGTGAAAACATACTTCAGTAATTAAGTAATTAACACCCAAAATTATTAATATAATGAAAGATTACTATCAAACACGTGTTATGATATTAATATAAATTCATATGTGATATCATAAATATTAATAGTTTTAATTATTATTTTAGTAACATACATATAACCATTAAATATGAGGTAAAATATTATTTTACCAAAAGTTTATTCAAGGTAATGGATTTTCAAGTCACTTTTTACATCAATGAGATAAATATCATATTCACCAATTACATCAGCATTGTTGTGTATCTACTACTAATTATTTGTATATTAAATAATGAGCCTTCTTATATTCATGTTAATTAAAATTTTAATTTTAATTATCTCATCCAAGGGGTTTCAACTTGAAAATTACCAATTGAAACAATTTATCTTGTATTCCCACTTTCTTTTGTGATTGTTAACTACATCCTAAAATGATCATGTTATAATAATAAATCTCATTGGGATTATATTTATTTATGATGTCCATTTTAATTTATAATTGATATGATTATTTCCTAAACCATATATCATTTTTACCTATGTTATTTTCCTTTATTGTTTTGGATTTAATGAGTAAGTGTTGATAAATATGTATTCTTTACACAATACATATAAATTTAAAGGAACGTTGTTTGTGAATTAAAATCAATTTCTTGTTAAATGAGTAGTGATTTCGAGAAGAAATACATGTTCTGGGGACTAGTTAATGAAATTACATTGATGCATAATTATTCTCATGGGGTGATTTCATTTGGACATACCATGCACGTTTGAAACCAGAATGTTTTAAAATACCTAATGAAAGTCCTTGAGAATAGTGTTATTATTTGACAAACAAATTTGGTTTTTACATAGTATGTTTTATACCGTATTTTAAGTGTTGAATACAGTAAATGTTTCATATTACTAGGAATCATGATATCTAATATTTTACTATTTCATTGATTTAATATTTTATTATCTTCTATATTTTCAAAATGAATAAATTTATGGATGTATTTCATTATCTATTTATTGATTACATGGAATTTTTTAAAAGTTATTTATATTTCCAAATTTATCATGGTCATTGATTAATTATTTTTTCCACTATATATAACCCTTACTAATCATTTTACCTCACACTTAATTTTTTTACATTAACCATAATATTAAGAAGAAATATTTGAATGATCATTTAGGATACATTTCATTAAATTTTATTATGTATAATTTATTATTTACCTTATACCAATGTTTTATGGGTAAAATATATGTAATGTATTTTTAAAAAACAACAAATAATGATTTTTCCTTAGGGAATTTGTTACTTTTAATATTTATAATCTAAAAAAGTATGGAACCTGTATTGGGATTTTGGGGTCATGGTGTTAGACTATACAACTTGAAAAATGAGAAAATGTATGTAATGTGAAGTAAATGAGATTTCTAAATAGAAAGAGTTATCATTAATGAGTAAATTTTATTTATAGTAAAGGGATATATGTAGAACCCTTTAATAATAACATAATTACGATGTTTCCAATGATAACATATCTAATGAAGATCCATATTTTCCTTAGACAGGTTGGGTATTACATACAATTTATGAGAAACTTCTGGTTATTGTTAATCCTTATAACCAAGAAAATGTGTGTGGGAAAAATGTTTGAGTCGACTTGTGAATGTGATGATAGATTCAACAAGTTGTAGAGGTTTTATATCACTGCACAATAACATACATTATCTATGAGTGGGAAACACACCAAGGTATATATAAATGCATAAAATAATGGATTTGGTTGATTAATGATGTAAAAATGATAAACTGATAAAAAATTCCACAATGTAGTAGAATAATATTGGGAAGAAGTATCCAACACATGATCTAGAGTAGGTGTATATGTTTTTAACAATTTTTTTGAAATTTTCACTATTAGGATAATTTTGATATATATATATATATCACAAGATACTCAAATATATGTTAGCTGAGAAAGATTTAAAAATTTATATGTGATGATTGTTTGAGAAAATCAATGATTATTACTACCCAATCGACAACTATAATGGTAAATCAAATAAAGTTTATGTTTATCTATGTATAAATTATCCAAAAATATTATCAATGATGGGAATTTATAATCATCCAATCATCATTAACATTTATAGAATAGACATGGGAACCATAATATAAGGTACACACTATATTCTTTGTCAAATTATTTTCCATGCATCCACTGAGGAAATGATAAAGTATTCATAAAGAGTTGTCATGGAAGTTAAAATAAGGGTGAAGCTATCAGAAATGTTTAATCCAATGATTTAAAAATATACAAGGTTATATTTTTATTATATGGATCACAAATATGTATACCAACAAATACTATGAAAAATAATTATCTATTTAATGATGTAAATAGATCAACCATCTACATACACTAAGAGATAATGAACATGTATTGAGATCTCCAAGGGAACTATTGGAGGGAACATATGAGGATGGAGATCATGGAGATTAAATCAAAGTGCCTGGTATGTCCTCATATTAATTCTTAATGGAAATATAGTAGGTGGATGATATAAATATTACATAAAATTGTAATAAATTTTTGAAAAAATAACCACTGGATCATTCAATATCATTCGAGAGAAATAAAAATTGAATAATCAAAAATTTCATGTAGTATATTTTATTAATGATACTTATTAAATAAATTTAATTTAAGATGACATCTCACATTATTCACATGCATGTATACACATCCAGTAAATTGTGTAGATGCATGGAATTACAATATCTATTATATCCGATCGAGAACCTAGGTTTACATAAAAAAAATTAAAGATTATCCAACATAATATAATAACTGAGTGGATATTTATTACTTATTTTCACCAAATAAGTAGATTTATAATCTAAATAGACTATTAAGTAATTTGAATAAATGTTGCAAGAATTATTGATGGGATTCAAAGGATAAAAGGACCAAAAAATTCATCATGTCGAGTTCTCTAATAATAAGATATTTTGCTCAATCATGTAAATGTATAAAAATAAGTACATTTATAGTTAAATATATAGAACACCATAATTATTGAATTATGATGGTGAAAAAATGTTTATTTTTTTTAAATAGACATGGAACTAGTATAAATGTTTAATCCCACATATCATCACATCAAGTCTTCTCACGGTTGGCTGAAGAGCTATAAAGGAAATCATCAAAGGGAAATTCTATTCCAGGTCAATGATTTTGTATTCCTACCCATATCCCCATTTAATAGTGGAATGAAAATTGGTGTGAACTATGATCCATATCCCATGTACATCATCTCATTCATGATTCATTATCACATCTAAGAATATGCCTATCGACCACCACTTCCACCAACCTTGTTTCTATACATTATATATTCCTCATTTCCTTTCTTAGGACATACATACTAGGTCCATCACATGTAATAATATTAGGGGTAGTAAATATGTACAATAATATCTTTTATGATAAAGTGTGTGTGAAGATCATGGATATTATAGATGAGCTTATATCCCTCAAGACGACTCAAATAGTCAATGTACTATAGAAAACCATAAGTATGTTGAGGTGACATTTGAACTGGATGAACAAATGATGTATAAGTACCCACACTTATTGTAACATTAGTATATAAAAATATATTTTTTTGGATAAATTTATTATAGTGGTGAATGTAATGATCCGTAATTTTTTCAATAAAAAATCACTTCTAAAAATATAATTTTATCACATTTAGAAATATAATATTATTTAATGATCATGTACCACATTATGAAACAAAAAATAAAGTATACTAAACTGAAAATTTAATTCTTTTAAATAAAATTTAAATAATAACTTATTGTAATACAGCGATAAAATACATAAAAATTAGATAATAAGAATTGGAGAATATTGATCTTCTTGACCCACAATAAAAATTGCACTCCGAAAAAATAATATAAAAATGAAGAATTATATTAGAAATGATAATCAATTTTTATAAACTATAATAAATATAAACATTAGATTAAATAAAATAAAATTATTAATGAATTAAATGGGGGATATTTATTGAAACTAAGGATCCTATATGACTATATAGCTATCTGTCTACTGGAATAGTCATCAAGTTATAAGAATATCAACCTATCCATTGAAATAATAATTAGATAATTAGGAATATTATCATTATTATATGAATATTATATTCACTTATTTATGTGTGAAATATTATTAATCTATTTTATAAAATGAATATATTTCATTTTTGTATCATAATACTTGTATATTAATGTTTTGAAAGATACAAATATAATAATCTTTTTGTAAAACATTTATATTTGAATTGAAATTTTTAATATGTATAAATTTTTGATAGAAATTTAATTTTAAAAATATTTAATTCTAAATTAATATTATTTTTTGTGATAATAATATAATATTAAGAAACTAAAAGTACATTTCTAAAGGGTCAACAAATTGATTATAATATTAAAATTAAAATTTTCCAAATAAGTGAGTATTTTAGTCAGAAAATTAAATTAAAAATATATTTTTTTCTAACAATATGTATATCAATTACAGGATCAAAATTTGAAAAATGTGTTAGGGTGATTTTTTTTCATTTTTCCAATATTGTTGAATTTTGGTGAAAAGTGACATATTGTACATTACTATATCTTTCATTATATTATAAACACAAAAATTCTATTTTCATAGATGATGTAATCACCTATTAATTTGACCTCATATGATAAAATTTCTTTATATAATATCTATAATAAATTATATTTATAGTCTTGTGTTAGAATAATAATTTAGTGAATATAATATTCAAAAACACCACTCACCTCCCCTAATAAATACGACACATAATCAGTTATCCCAAAACACCATCTAATCCTTAAATCTAGCCAAATTTCAATCCTTTACACTTAATATACATATACCCCACATTCTATTTTCGTTGGTCTAACCATAAGTCAAATTAAATGTTCCTTAAGTAGCATTTCTTTGAGCAATATTTTAAGAGGTAGTATTCTCATGTTACGAGTCATCAAAATCATTTTTCATTTTACCATCCTCTCATATCCCTCATAGAAAATGAATTAACAAATCTAGGTTAATATATATATATATATATATGTATATAATGGTACTATGGAATATCTTCATTTCAACCACTTATATTATCCTCTTATTTTATCTGTGGAACCACTGTCTATCTTATCTTGGTTATCCTTCTTCAGGGAAAATGAGTTCTCATTTTATATTTCCACATTAATGGAACATAATAAAACTATTATTATTGTTAAAATGTGATCATAATTATAGTAAAACATTATTTATTTTCTATAACTAATATATTGAAAAAATATAATATAAATTGATACTATTTTCTGATTGTTGAAAAAATAGCCAAAATAGACTAAACATATAACACAAATGTTCATAATAAGTTAATAATTAATATGTTTGAGAACAATAAGAAATTTTGTACCAGTTAAATTTTTGATGTAAAATGTTTTACATTTCATTTTACATATACTGTTTTAGTATTATTTTACAGAAAATGATGAATAATAATACAAGGGAGATACGAAAATGAAGGAACATTACAATCATTCTTGGAATAATGAGACTAAAAATTATATCTCATTTAAAATGACATAAATACATATAAAACATATTAAGAAAAACATAAATATGATAGGATATAAATTAAATAAATAATTAGAATATTTTTTTATTTAGGACATAAAAATCATGAAAAGAATGATTTTGGAACCTACGATAAGTTATCTCTCAAAAAATCCCTATTTTATTTGGTTTACACATTCTCTCACATTACTTTAATTTATAACTTAATTCTGAAAATATAATTCATATTTATACTATATGTGTGTAAAAAAAATTTATGAATTGTTTATTTAACATTTATTTGATAAAGAAACATTTTCTTTAATGGTTCCCTTTTCAATTCTTTTCAACAATATATTTAATATTAACATCAATGTTTCCATTAACATGTTTAATATAAGAAACAATAAAATGTTTTAAAACATACATGTTTTCCATAAACTATTATCTTTATAATGAAAAAATATTTACTCAAATTGTTTATATGAATTATTTTTTTCATACCCTCTTTAAAAGCTTGTTACGCTTTTCCTTAAAAAATCATTTGACAGGAAAATTTCAAATGTAAATTGACAACTATTTTTTACTTTATAAATTTTTTTAGACATAGATTATCAGGATATATGAATTTTTTCCATTAGTAATCAATAATAATGATTAAAAAAATATCTTATTAGAAACTATTATGATACACTCTTTGCATATAAATTTTTTTATGATTATGAAAACCATTTCATTATATACGTGAAACTTGTGTTTATTCCTTGTAATTGATTTATTTTTATAGAAGATATATGTGTGTACATTTTATGATGATTTATCGAAGCTTCCACTGTAATTTATTGGGTAATTTCATAGTATCATGAGGCAATAAGTATGGTATTAGGGTGAGAAATTAATCCTTCAGTGGTCATTATCCACCATGGGATTATTTTATTGGTGGTTATAAATGAATAACTGTTGTGTAGTATTTATGTTACTTCTATATTTGCATAGGTAATGGATCATTCATTCCATGATCAATATGTCATAATTCGACATTATTATTCATGATCCATTCCTTTTATGTTGTCATGTAATGACATTTGAATCATATTTTATGATTCACTTCCATTTTTAACTTGCTTAAGTGGATATTTAACTCTCCCCTTATGTCTATGTACTACCCAATCTATATTATACATTTCTAGGAGCTCCAAGTAAGTTAGGGGTTCAATTTCTTGATTAAAATAATTAATTTTTTTGTATCGTTTTTTCTGTATTTTTACCTAGTATCCCATTAAAACTATGTTATTTTAACCTTCAAATGCATTTAATGGATCCTTATGTTACATTTCAAGTAAATTTCTCTATTAATGGTTTTGGATGACATAATAAACTTCTATAACTATAAATAGGGGAGCGCTTATAATAGTTTCCATAAGTTCATGATTTTTTTATGAAATGAATGCAATATATCATTAACATAATTATTTCATAATTGTTGAAATAATGTGAATTATAAATCCATATAAAATTAGTTTTGGAATTCCATCATGGAAGGTGTTTTCCAATACCAGATAATTAAATTGAAAATGATACAATTTAAAAATGAGATCAAAAAAATATATATATTAATACACCTATGATCAATTAAATTTAATCATATAAATGAAAATTTAATAGATAATATACTAAAGTTTATATTAATTATTTCTATAAAATTAAATGATATCAGAGACACAAATTTATCACCCTTCAATAATTACTCATAGATTTATTAATGATCATTATATGTGTTCTATATATGAGTAATTAATAACTATTATAAAAACATGTAATATGATACATGGGGAATCAATATAATATTTACTAAAGTAATTCACAATTGTAATGAATCTTAAAGTGAATTAATTTATTTGATCAATATTCATGGAAATATCCACAAATGAATATTCTTATACAATAATACTAATATTTAGTGAAGAAATGCTCACAATCGATGTATACATCATGAATGTACTTTAAAATTAATTCTACTCTAAGTTAATATAAAAATATGATTTAAATATATATACTCACTCTATGAATCCTATATTAAAAATTAAAAATATATATTTCAATATATATATCTAATTCATAAAACAAGTAAACATTTTCTAATTTAAATTAAGTATTTAAATAAAAGGAAGTTTACAATTTTTATACAAACTATGCTTAAAAAAATTGAAATTGGAATTCTATTAATACCAATTGCTCTAAAATATTTTTATAATATTTAATTGATTTAATTTTATCAATAAAAAATATTAAGTATCCATATATTTTTAATATAAAGTCATGTGAAAAAAGTCGCTTCATATTAAACAGGATATGAAAATATATTTATTATGTTAAATATAATATATATTCACATATAATTTTACTCATAAATTGTCACTTAAACAAATTAAACAAATAAAATTACACAATCAATATATATATATATATATATCTCTCTAAGAGTGTGGTCTGGTATCTTTGTAAATTACATAGAAACTATATTTTTTGATCTGAATGGTAGATGGTCTTTAAAAAACGAGCTCAATCATCATGATCCTACCAAAAAACCTAAAAATAAATATTTTAGAATAATCTTTTTTTTTGAAAATAATTTTTATGTCATCAACAGTACATTATATTTAAAAGAAATATTTTATTTATCCTCACATGACCTTCTAAGAGATGTAAATAAATTATTTCTAATTATTAATGATACTATTCGTGTTTTTTTATCATTTATTTAATGATAGTAATGATTAATAGTTGATTTTGAATTATTTAATTCATAATTTATAGATTAATTTTAATGCATGTGTTTATTCGAAGATGGTGGTACCAAGTAAAATTTTCTATTTAAAAATAATTTAATAATGAATGATCCAAACAAGTTAGATTCAAAATACAAAAGATATTTTCTAGGGGAATGTGATAAAACTTTTTACAAATATAAATATATTATTTGTTGTTTGTACATCGTTAATTGGGTCATCTATATAAATTTTGCATTTACAAAACTATTTCTTAGAATTTGAATACTCGGTTTGTATCACATTTTCATCCACGGAATCTATTCAATATTCCATGAATGAATATTATTTTTTATTTGTAATATAAATAACTCTACCATATATTTTAATGTAATATTATGAAAATGTAATAGATGTATATTTAACTATCAATTGTTTTTTTTTTCATTTCACAACTCTCCCATGATACAATGACCTGGGTAGTGATTTTTGCATCCCGGTTCTCTACTTTTACTTAATGGGAAATCATAGCATGGTGGAATTGAATTTTTTGGCATGTATAATGGTTTTTCGGGTAACACCTCAATATTCCACGGTATGTTCCGCTTTAAATAATTCATTAGGTTGCATTGTACGCAACTTCCAGATTATAACACCACACGACCAATCAAACTAACCGTTATGAATAGTAATTCCTAATTTTTGAAATTCTATAATTTTTATTCTTCCAAAATTGGCTTCATTTTGGAATTCAGAATATTGTAATTATATTAGGTTGAATTTTGGGTAATTTTTTTAAAAATATTCAATTTTGTTTTGAATAGTGAAAATCATTGCGTTATTGGTTAAAACCGACTTTTTATTTAAATAATTATTTATTTTATTTAAATTTATTTTTGGTCCAAATAGATACATAATACCAATATATGTTCATTGTAATTCGTTGGAGTCATTTTATAAAAAGATTAGATATATAAATATTTTATTGTACTTTTTATAGTCTTTTACCCACCTCCTATGAGCATTTTCAAATTTGCATAAAACAAAATTGTATTGCTTCTATGAGTTGATTTTCAAATATAAGAAAGACATGGTTAATATCAGTAAGTAAAATTTGTTTCAATAAGATATAAATATTTTTTGCTGAACAGTAACTTTTTACTTTTATTAACCATAGTTAAATGTAAATAGGGTAATTAAGGGTAAAAATGATATAATAATTACCATAACAGATGACCCAATTCTATTATATAAGTATAATTAGACCAAAAACAACCTTAGTAAGAATATATTATCCTAGTTGGTCCACTTGTATTAGATAAAGACATTTATTATTGTTTTATTTAAAGAACAATTAAAAGAGTTAAATTCAATGTTCAATAACTAAACCATTTTTAATATAGGGTAATACATAAGATAAATTACAATATAAATATTAATTATAAATATAAAAGGATTTCATACATAATGGTATTTTATTAATAATTTTTAGACATTAAATTAGTTTATTTATTTATGACACAATGATGATGCAGTAATTAAATTATTCAGTAAATATTAAAATAATTGATATTATAAATATCCAAATAAATGTTAATTGAGACTTATAATAAATTAAAATAATTTTATATGTTAATATGAAATGTTATAATTGGTTAAATAAATTTTATTCTAAGTGATAAAGTATTTATGGATTCCATAAAAAGAAAATTCTAATAGTGTCAAAATTGACATAATTGTGTTTTTAAAACAAAAACTATATTATTAATTGATATAAAATTCATAAAAATATAAGCTTCTCCCAATGATCTCATATATGGTTATTTTTATTAAACATTAACTACATGGGGTTATATTTTCTGGTTATAGTATGTTTATTAACCATATAATATAAATAAACTTAGAGACATGGTAAATTTCAAAATATTTAACTTAGAGTTAAATCTAAAACATATGTTTAATATGATACCCTAAACCAGTCTAAAACATATTGGATGAATGTTTTTAGACCCATAACCACCTTATCCTCGAAATAATTCATTTATGAGCCATTATAAACCCAAAATTATTTTATTATAAAATAATATTTCTAGATTTTATTAAAGTCTCCATTTCCCCTTTAACAAAAGGTCAGTTCCCCTTCTCTTAATTTCACACCTCCAAAGCATTTTTTCTCTGCCAAACCCTGACCAAATATCCTATAAAAAATCCTAACTTAAACCTAAATTCCTTAATTTGATCAGAAAGCCAACCTTAGGATCCCTTTTGATCAAATCAAAAGAAAGACCCAATGTAGAGGTACATATTTCATCATCTCTTCCAAGTTCTTTTCTTCTTCCACTTCCTCTTTCTTTATTTTTTCCATTATAAAATGTTAACTCCTTTATCTTATATATATTGTTATTTTATTAACAAGGTAATACCATATTAGTTATTCTATCCATGATATGAATGACAAAGTCACTATATGTGTGTACGTAAGGCTTTCCGTCACCATGTCATGGTATAGTGTGTTATTCAAACAATTCATTATTTAGATGGGTATAACAATGAGTATAAATGATTTAAATAATAAATATAACTTGTTAATGATTATATATATATTATAAATCATCAAATTACATACAATTTCATAATCAATATAATGATATTGTCGCTTGTGCATACGTACGGATTATCGTCTCCATGAACGTGATGATATTCATTCCCCATCATAATCATTCATGAATAATTTTCATTTTATGATTAAAAATAATGTCTAAGAACAAAATATCATTATGGATATGACTAAAATACATCCTACATGTAACAAACATGGATTATGTAACTGATCATATAAAGGAAAATAGATCAGTTAACACCCAAAACGATGATACTACTAAAATATTGTTAAAAAAGTAATATTAGAGGAGAATATATGATATCATATTTTTGTATATAGTTATTTTATATTTTAATAACAATGTTTTATCTATTATAATGGAGTTTAACATAACCTTGACCCTTGATAATTATAAGGTATGGGTTAATTACACAATATCTTTATTATTCGAGGTTGTTTTTACGTAAGTATCTACTAGTACCTATTTTTCATCAACATCCGTGTTTTCTTAAAAATGTATTTCAAATAATTTTTAAAATTTACTAGAAAATTTGTTAAACTCATTTATACCCTTATTTGACATTATATGTTTTGAGAGGAATCTTAACATCATTTTCTAAAGGAGGTACATTATGACCTTTTTGTCAAAATTAAGGTAAGAATGATGTTTTAACTTATACGGCGAGCGTGGCTATTTTTTGCTCATATAACATTGTTGAAGATTTCCTTGTATGATTATAAGAATATTTTAAAAATAAATTTTTTCTTTTATAATTATATTACTTTTATATTATTTCAAAATAGAAAGAGATATTTCTTTTAATTTTTTTTGATTTCATCTATGTCAACATCCTTTTGATAGATTTTAAGCTTGTTTGAAGTTGATTTATTATGATAAAATTATTCCATATTTTATTGATGGTTTTCTGACATATTTGACTATGGATTTGTTATTATTATACCATTCATGGTTTATTGATAATGTATTGAAATTTTGTATGCTATTTCTAATATGAATGTTTATGTTATGTTTAATCCTTTCCGTATGAGGAATGAGTTGGACATAGTAAGTGACGAGTGGAGTGTGATATAGCTTCTAGATGAATCAGTAGGTATCATGAGAAAAACTAGTGTCTTGGCACAAGGCCTTGAAAAGAACATATTTGTAGTCATGGAACATGGCCTTGACTATGTGATTATAAATTCTGGCATTATGCATTCCCTCATTATGAAAGTGGCTATTGATTTTGCATGTGATTATTCTACTAGTAGAATATCCACATGAATAAGTAAATGGAATTATTTTATTTTATATTTTTCATATTAAACAAATGATTAAGTTTAAAAGGATTTTGTTTTAGTCTTATACATTGCCTTAAATGTTAATTCTTATTTAACAAAGTTTCTGCTATATTCTTATCCTTACTGAGAATGTGAGATCACCTGTTTCTATGTTATTTCCCATAATGTGAAGAAGTATTTTATGGTTGACCTGTAGGGAATTTCCATGGATATAAGTGTGTTCAAATGGGGAAAATTTTTGTTGATGTTTTTATTTCATAATGTAATAAAAAACATATAATTGTACCTAGTACTTCCAAGGATACTAAATTTATTGGTCTTTGGGGAAATCATTCCTTATATCATGTAAATGTTATGTAATAATTCACCAAATCAAGTTTACTATGGTCGGGGTGTTACAGTTGGTATTAGAGAGATGTTTAGTATAATCCATGGAAACTAGATTTAGAAAATCCCTTATTAGAGAACACTGCCCTAACATAGAAATTGGGGATTAGTATAGAAGAACTTCCTAGAATTTTGGTAAAGTATAGATTTTGTGTGTTTTCCATGAAATACATATTTTTCCAGATACGAGCCAGTGGAGGTGGCTCTGGCACAGATGTACCTAGGAGTAAAACCCGAAAACAACACTTTGAGCTAGACTCGAAGGGGAAATGGTGAATGACAATGGGCCTTGCTGCACTCTTGGTTATGACACTCCCTGGGGATATGGTTAGGGTAATTCTCATTTTCATTACAAACCAATATAAAGGGTTTATGAGTATATAATTCCTCAATGAATTTTTTTTATGATTATGGATTATATCCATCAACTATTCTATTTATGTTAATTGTTTTACAATTTTGTAATTATGTAGTGCGATTCATAAATTAATTTACTGAATGCCATTGTTTAGAAATGTCACCTTATGGAATCAAGGGAAACTGTATGTACGCATGTATGCCATGTAGGTATTTCCCTCCTACTCAAGATAATTATAGTGGAGTTAGTGATACAAATGGTGTTAATCATCTTATCACCATACTGGGACAACTCACTCAGGTTATAAATAATAACCTTACCTGTTTGGAGTACCCTGATCCACAACATGGAGGATCAATGTTAGACTGTTTCATGAGGAAACAACCACCAAAATTCTATGGGAGTATAAATTTATTAGTAGTTGAGCAAAAGATATGATCCTTAATGACAATGTATCTTGATTTGGGGAGTAGTGAACAGGAAAAAGTTATCCTGGCAGTTTATTGCCTCACCGGAGATTCAGATCAATGGTTGTCATTGATTCAAAACACAAAGGAAGTTGAAGATGTATCAAACATGGAATGGAAGGGGTTTAAAGATATTTTTGGAGAAAAATACCTTCCTCGTGACAATTGAGAAGATATGGAAATACAATTTCTGAGTCTGAGGCAAAAATAGGATGAGAATGTCACAAAGTATGAGGCTAACATTATAAGGCTATCAAGGATTACGATAGATTATATACGTAACCCAAGATGTAGGTTTGATTGAATATTTAATGGGTTGAAACAATTTCCCCCTTGAGCATTTGTCCCACAATCCTTCTTATCATACGAAGAAATTGTCTCATGTTCAATCAAGACAGAAAAAGTATTCTCTTTGTCTTATGACTTTATATCAAAGCAAGAGAAGAAGAGATCTACTGAAGACTCTGGAAATGGAAATAAGGGGAAGAAGGGAAAAGATGAATATCCATCCTACGAGAAATATGGGAAGAAACACCACAGTAATTTCTTGAAAGGAATGTGAGTCTGTTACAAGTGTGATGAAAAGGCCACCATGTTCATGATTGCAAGGGAATGAAAGAGGTTGTCAATGTATAATTAAACAATTGTAAAGAAAAGGGACATTGTGAAAATGAATATCCTTAGCGCCAAAGAAATATACCTTACAAAAGGCCATAGGAG
Organism: Viscum album; assembly: GCA_963277665.1. NCBI lineage: Eukaryota > Viridiplantae > Streptophyta > Magnoliopsida > Santalales > Viscaceae > Viscum > Viscum album. The sequence goes on along the minus strand of OY728122.1, from coordinate 901,092,849 downwards.
AATGACCAAACATATTCGATAACTACTGCTGAGTTTGAAGCTCCGAAGGACATGGTGGCAGGTAATTTAATTGTTTCCTCAAGTTTATCCAATGCATTATTCGATTTTGGATCATCTCATTGCTTCATATCTTCCTTGTTTTTTGAGAAAATTAGATATTTCCAATTTAATTTAACAAGAGATTCATCAGTAAAAACTCATAAGGGAAGTATGATTGCAACAATGTTTTGTGAATCAGTTACCATTAGGGCATATAAATGTTCTTTATTTGATTATATCATCGTCATACCCGTGATTTAATTTGATATAATCCTTGGTATGGATTGTATTTCAGACCATGATTCCAAAATTTATTATATGAATAAGGAGGTTACAATTATCGATGATAATATGGAGTACCTTATCTTTAGAGAAGAAACGTCACCATATGATTCATATCTATATCCACCCCCATTAGCACATCTAAATTAAATTACAGGGGGTGATGAAAATGAAATAATTATTCGTGAGAAAAATAATGTTCAAATATAGGACGTATATATTGTTCAAGAATATTTTTATGTGTTTCTAGAGGATTTAACTAGTTATCCTCCAGAGTGAGAAATTGAGTTTTCCATTGATTTAATTCTTGGATCAAGGACCATATCTAAGACCCCTTATAGAATGGCCACTTTAGAATTAGTGGAACTAAAGATACAAGTAGATGGATTGAGTAATAAGTGATTTACTCACCTGAGTTTTTCTCCATGGGGAGCCCATGTCCTATTTGTTATGAAGAATGATGGATCTATAAAGTTGTGCAATGACTATAAAGAGATCAATGATATAATAATAAAGATCAGGTACCCCTACCTTTCATTGATGATTTATTCGACCAACTTCATAGATCATAATATTTCTTAAAGATTGAACATAGATCCGGATAATATCAGTTTTTTTGGAAGAAGGAAGACATTCCGAAAACAACATTTCGAACAAGGTACGATCATTTCGAGTTTATAGTAATTATATTTGGATTGAATAATTCCCCCTCTGTCATTATGGATCTAATGAAAAGAGTTTTAAATGAATATCTTCATTAATATTTAGTTGTATTTATTGATGATATCATGGTATAATCCAAAATCTACGAAGATCATGAAAATCACTTGCGCCTTATTATAAAGACTCTTAGATGAATGGAATTATATGGGCTGTTTAGAAAGTGTGAATTCATGATTTTAGTGATTTCATTTCCTTGGACATGTTTTCTCTATGGATGGAATATTTTTTTATGCTTTAAACACTATGGAAATCCATGAATGGCCCACACCGATGAGTATAAATAAGGTACGTAGTTTTATTGGTTTAGCAAGTTGTTATCAACGTTTCGAGCAAAATTTTTCCTGGTTGGCTAACCTATTAAACAAGCTCACACGTAAAGGGGTTACAATTTTTTTAGACAAAATAGTGTGGAGAATGTTTTGAAGATCTGAAGAGAAGATTATTTAATGCTCCTACCATTAATCTACCATCAAGGAATGATGGTTTGGTTATTTATAGTGATGCTTCAAATAAAGGACTGGGTTCTGTCCATATACAGAATGATAGAGTAATTGCATATGCATCACGGTAGCTAAAAATTCCTGAGAAAAACTATCCCACTCATGATTTTGATTTAGTAGCTATAATCATTGCTATGAAAATATGGATACAATATCTATATTGTCAAAAAATGAGATTTATACTGATTAGAAAAGATTGAAGTATATTTTCTCACAGAAAGAACTCAACATGAGGAAAAGACGATTACTTGAACTACTCAATGATTGTGATTTCACTACACACTACCACCCGAGGAAAGAAAATAAGGTGGTAGATTCTTGGAGTAGAACAGATCCTAGAGTTTTAAACAAGACGAGAGTTGAATTGGATCCTATTTTCATGGATTTAGTAAAGCTGGATATGGTAATAAAAATGGAAGGTCTAACATCAATACTTTTTCAAATGGTTTCCAAACCATCATTACTAAAATGGATAAATTGTTCTCATACTAGTGATGAGAAGTTTCAAAAGATGTTTAAAACTATTACTGATGGGAGATTGAGTGACATCATATATAAATATGGAATTTTGAAATTTGGGAAGAGACTTTTTATTCCAAACATACCTAATGAAAAAGGAATTTTTGGATGATTCTCCTAGCTAAAATTTCTTTATACACCCTAGGAGAACCAAGATGTATAGAGACTTGAAGGAACATTTTTTGTGGGACAACATGAAGAGGGAGATTGCTGATTTTGTGTCAAGATGTATGGTTTGACAAAAAGTGAATGCAGGAAGGAAACAACCAGGAGGAGTCATGAAACCTCTTCCCATACCTGAGTGGAAATGGGATAATAATATGATGGACACTGTCATGGGGCTTTCAAAGACTCCAAGAAGGAATGATGCACTATGGGTCACTTTGGATCGTCTTACCAAATCAGCACATTTTATTGCTATAAGAGAAGATTTTCCACTTGAACATCTATAAATACTTTATATTATTGATTTTTTAAGACTCCATGGTGTGCCTCTATCGTTTTTTTTCTGATCATGATCCCCATTTTACATCATGATTCTGAAAAAAGTTTTCAGAAATACATGGATGTTGAACATCGTTTGAGACTCCCTACCACCCTCAAACCGATTGAAAATCAGAATGGACATTTCATAGATTAAAATACATGTTGAGATCTTTCTCACATGATTTTCAAGGTATATGGGATCAATATTTACCTATGGTATAAATTTCCTATAACAATATCTTCCATTCAAGTATTCAGATGGCACCATATGCATCATTATATGGAAAAAGATGCTGCACAACAACTTGTGGGGATGGTGTTGGTGAAAGAAAACTCGTATCCCTAGAACATGTTGTGGAAACAATGGAAAATGTGAAGGTTATCCAAACCCACATCAAAGAATCTCAAATAAGGAAAAAGAGCTATATCGATAACCAATGAATGGTTTTTGGAATTTTAGGTAGGAGATCATGTTTTCTTGAAGGTATCTCTATTGAAGGGTGTTATATGTTTCGGTAAGAAGGGTAAATTAAGTCCCAGGTACATCAGACAATTTGAAATTCTAGGATGAATTGGGGTTGTGGAATATCATTTAGAAATGCCACCAAGTCTCTCCAAGGTTCACGATGTATTCCACATATCATTATTGAAAAAATACATGTCTGACCCAATGCATGTACACACCAATGATGAAATTGAACTGGAACAATTTCTATCCTATTTTGAAGATCCTATCAAAATTCTTGATACAAGAGAACATGTGCCTATAAACCGAACGACTCTTCTTGTAAAATTTCTATGGAGAAACCATAAGATGGAAGAGGCATCATGGGAACTAGTGGAACTTATGATGAATAACCACCCGAATCGTTTTGTGCAGTAGTATTATAGACATTTTGAGGATGAAATTATTTGGATGGAAAAATGTAACACCCCAAGCTTCCATGGTACATTTTCCTTTCAATAATGAAATAGCTTGCATTGTACACAACTTCGAGATTCTAACCCAAAGTGTCCTATCAAACTAGCCTTTATGAATACTGATACCCACTTTTTTAAAATCTTATAAATTTTATTTTTCCAAATGGACTTCATTTTTGAATTCGGATTATCAACATTAGCTTAGGGTGAATTCTTGGTATTTTTCCGAAAACATTCAAATTTTGATGAATAGTGAAAAAACAAAATGTTAGTGGTTAAAACTGAATTTTTATTTAAATGATTATTTATTTTATTGAAATTTATTTTAGTTACAAATAGATAAATAATACCTATATATGTTCATTGTAATTCATTGAAGTAATTTTTTAATAATTTTATATATATATAAATTTTATTAAACTTTTTACCGTCTTTTATCCACCTCATAAGGGCATTTGAAAATTTGCATGAATCGTAATTTTACAACTTCTATGAGTTTAATTTCAAATATCTAAGAGACATGGTTAATATCACTAAGTAAAATGTGGATCAATAAGAAGAAAATAATTTTTGGTGAATAGTAAAATATCACTTTTATTTACCACGGTTAAAAGTAAATAGGGTAATTAATGGTAAAAATGATATCATAATTACCCTAAAACATGTCGTAATTCTATTGTATAATTATAATTATACCAAAAAAACCTTAAGAATAAAATATGATCCTCTTTGGTCCACTTGGATTATATTAGGACTTTTATTATTGTTTTATTTAAAGAAGAGTTAACAGAGTTAAATTCAATGTTTAATAACTAAACCATTTTTAATATAGCGTTATACATAAGTTATATGAGACTATAAATATTCATTATAATGATAATAAATACTTCATACATATTGGAATTTTATTAATAATTTTTAGACATTAAATAATTTAAATTATTTATGACACAACGATGATGTCGTAATTACCTTATTAATGAAATATTAAAATAATTAATATTATAAATATAAAAATAAATGTAAATTGAGACTTATGATGAATTGAACTAAATTTATTGTTTAATATGACATGTTAGTATTGGTCAAATAAATTTTATTCTAAGTGATCAATTTTTTATTGCTTTCAAAAAAATGAAATGCAAAATTGTTTCAAAATTTACATAATTGAGTTTTTAAAACAAATACTATATTATTAATTGATAAAATATTAATAAAATATATATGGTTATTCGAAAGGAATTATATAAGTATATATATAATAAATATTAACCACATGGGGTTCTCTTGGCTTGTTATTGTATGTTTATTAACCATATAATATAAAACAACAAAGAGACATGGTTAATGCCAAACTATTTATCTAATAGTTAAATCTAAAAGATAAGGTTAATATGATAACCTAAACTGGTCTAAAACCTATTAATTGAGATTTGTTAGACCCATACCTACCTTAACCTCGAAATAATTCATTTTAGGGCCATTAGAAACCGAAAATGGTTTTATTATAAAACTATTATATCACGATTTTCCTAAAGTGACCCTCACCTCTCTTATAAAAGTCCACTTCCCATTCTCTTAATTTCACAACTCCAAATCCTTTTGGCTTGGCCAACACCTTCCCCAATATCCTCTAAAATATCCTCCCTTAAACTTAGAGTCCTTACTTGGATCATTATAACAACCTATGGATCTCTTTTGATCAAATGAAAAGGAGGAACCCGAAGAAGAGGTAAATATTTAATCACCTCTTTCAAGTTCATTTCTTCTTCCACATCCTCTTTCTTTGTTGTTTCCATTATAAAATAATAACTCCAATATCTTCTATATTATGTGATGTTTTTAAAATGGTAAATAAAATATTCAATATTATATACATCATATGAATTACAAAGTCACCAAACGTGCGTATGTAGGGCATACCGTCTCCACGTCATGGAGTAGTTTGTTATTCAAACAATTCACTATTTGGATGGGTATAATAATGAGTATAACTGATATAAATAATAAATATAACTTGTTAATTATTCTTTTTATATGATATAACATCCAATTTCATACTATATATCAATCAATATAATGATATTGTTGCTCGTGCATATGTACGGATTACTGTCTCCACGAACGTGATGAGATTCATTCCCCATCATAATCATACAAAAATAATTTTCATTTTATGATTAAAAATAATATCTATGAACTTAATTATGTTATGTATATGAATAATATACATCCCACCCATAAAAAACATGGCTTACATAACCGAGCATATAATGGAAAATGGATCAGTCAACACCCAATACGATGATACTACTAAAATATTATTAACAAAGCAATGTTATAGGATCATATATGATATCATATTTCTGTAGATAGTTCATAAATAATTTAATAATAATTATTTAACTATTATAAAGGAGGTTAATGTACCGAAAACCTAGGAAAGGTACACGGTAAGGGTTAATTCCACAATCTCTTTATTATTCAAGGTTATTTTTACGTAAGTATCTATAGCGACCTCATTAACATCTGCATCTGTGTTTTCTTAAAAATGTTGAGTCAATAAGGTTTTCCTTATGAATTTTTCCATTCCTTATTGTTTTGAAAATCACAAACACCTTATACATTAGAAAATATATATTTTACATATATAAGGAAAACTTCCTTCCCAAAGGAATTTACACCTACCATTTTTTCATTGTTCATATCAATATTTTTATCAAGTATAAAAATCGGATTCATATTTAAAACCACAGAAACATATAATACTTTGATATGAAGCATTCTATTTTAGGATCTGAATTCTAGAAATGAACTCTCATGAAGTTCAACCCTGAATTCTGGATATGAACTCTCACGAAGTTCCACTCAGAATTCTGGATACGAGCTCTCATGATGTTGCACTGCGAATTCCGGATACGAACTCTCATGATGTTCCTCTCCGAATTCTGGACACGAACTCTCAGGAAGTTCAACTCCAAATTATGGATACGAACTCTCATGAAGTTTGACTCCGAATTCTAATTATGAACTTATCAATGTTCTAACTCTGAATTCCCATGAACTCTGACTCCAAACATTGTAAGATCTGCTTCCAAATTCTGGTGAAACCAAACTCCGAATTTCCTTGAAATTCATACTCCGGATTTCTACTGAATTCTGGTTCCAAATTCCTACAAAACAGAATCTTAATATCTCTTTCTTATAGACTCAGAATTCCATTTTTTTGTTAGACTATGAACTTTTATTGACATTCATTCGGAACACTAGTTTTACATATGCTTACACTTGTTTCATTACAAAATGATGTCGTTCTTCCAGTTATTGACTAATCATTGGTTTAGTGACATCTGTACAGGTCCCCCTAAAATTCAAGAAAATATATGACCGTTGGAGGACGGAGCTGACCGTTGGAGCCTCACCTTAAAATAATAGCTCATTTTAAAGAGTTCGATACTTTTGATGACATATGTGCCTACATGTTGTTGAAGTGATTTATAGATATAGTGGATCTTATTAACTCTCAATGATTCGTGCAGAAAGTTTGAACAGCCTGTTCAAACTTTACCGTGTTCATACTTGATTCTTGTGAATCAAATTGTAGCTGATTACAATCGAGGGTTTCTGGGGATGGGAAGACACAGTCTCTGACACCTTGAAGTTGAGGGCTACCTTGCTGAGGAAGACAGAGGTGCCGACTACCTGATAGCTGAGGGCTTGAGGAGATAGCAAGATAGAATCTGATAATCATATCGAGGGCTTACCCTGGTGTGGGTAAGACAGAATTTATTGAATGTATAAAATAAGAGACCTCTTATCCAGGTTTGTTGGATGCCCTTGTCTTTGGGTTAAATGAGTTATTGATTATTACTTGTACTTTTACTACTTTTTTTTCTCTACATTCTGTATTTTTAAGGAAATTATAACTTTATTATAATTCCTTACAAGTACTCTGTTTTAGTTAGATTCTATACGCTTTAAGGTAGAATCATAGTTGGTGTAAACATTTGTTATGTTCAATTTTTGGAATCACTTTTTCGGAATCAAACATGTCTTTACAACGTTGAGGTGTTGTGAATTTTGGTTATCCAAAATTTCCTAAGGGAATTTTCTTAAAGAATACAATTCACCCCCCCCCCCCTCTTGTATCTGTATCTCATTACACTTATTTGATCCTATGTTTGTTTTTATAGATTTTATAATTCTCAAAGTCATATCATCCTAACAATTGGAATCAGAGGATTTGGTTCAATCTGAAGTAATATCACCATTAGATTTAGAAGGAAGTTGTCGGAATTACATTTTGTGTATTTATATTTTTCAGAATCATAGTACGGATTCACATTTTTATTAGAGATACAATTTTTCTTGCTTAGAATATTTTCTCTTGTTTACAAAATAACACTACTAACATGTTTGTGTGCCAAAGTTTTTCCTAAGGATGACAGGTTTAAATGTTGGTTCTATTAACAACATAAATCCAACTAGACCACCAATCATTGATGGTAATGATTACGAATATTGGTGAGATTATATGAAGTCTTTCGTTATCAATAATTGGTTAGATATTTTTGTCATGCTTACTAGACGATATAAAATTCCTAACACGGAAGTTAGTGCCTTTACTAATAAAGAAAAGAAAGAATACCAACTCAACTATAAGGTACGCAATAATTTTCTTTGTTCAATGACTGGGAACATATATATCCAAATTTATTCTTGTGAAACAGCTAACTGTATATGGAAGAAACTTGTAGTTACACATTTTGGATCATCTAAAGTCATTGAGACTAGAAGATCCATGCTCAGTGATGAGTATTATGGATTTAATTTTCCTTATGGAGAACCAATTTGTAAGGTGCAACAGAGATTCATGACTATTGTGAATAGCCTACAATCTATGGGAGAGAACAGTCTAGATAATGAATCCCTTGTTGACAAAATCATTGATATTATGCCCAATGAGTGGGAAACAAAGAGAACTTCTCTCTATGAAAAAATAAAGGTTACTCAAATTTCTCTTGATGATGTTTTTGGAACTCTTCATCAACTTGAGACTAGAATAAAGGGAGATGTTGAAAACATAAAGAAGAAGAATGGGAATGTTTGTGTTTCTTTTACTACAACATCAAATCATATAAAAGATACAACTCCTGAAAGAGTTACTAGATCAATATCCAAGAAGGTTATTATTCAATCTGAATATAGTGAGAGTGAAGTCTCATAAAATGAGTTAGCTAATATTTCATGAAGGATGAACAGGACAGCTGGATAGAGAAATTTTTGATCCAATTATAAGAAGAATTAAATAAAAGATAAGAATGATTCAGAGGTCACATGCTATGAATACAAGAGATCTGGACACATAAAACTAGATTTTCATATTCCCAAGATGAAAGAATGAATAGTGAGTCATTCTAAAAGAAACAAAAATAAATATTACAAGTCCAATGCTAAGAAAGCTCTTAAAGCTAATGACACCTGGAGTGCTAGTGGGGGTGACTCATCATAAGAATCTTCAGATTATTAATCTTCCGGACAGAAGAATATTGTTCTTATATCTAGAATACATATTGATTTTCATTGCTTTATGGATAAGGTACACAAGGATGAATCCTTGACCATCGTTTCTCTAAATTATAATGATATTATATATTATAACTCTTCCGATGAAGAACCCACTTCTGATGAAGAAAATACTCTACATACCTATGAATAAGTTTCTAGTTTTGTTGAACTTATTGAGATTGAGACTCAAAACTCATGAAAAATATTGATAATTCAAACTCTAGGAATAATATTCTTAATAAAGAAATATCAGATCTTTCTAAATATCTTGATAATAAAAATTCTGATTTCGAAAGTATTTAAAAAAAATTTCAATAAATAAGTTTTGAGAAGAATAAACTTTCTAAAGATCTCGAAAATATAATTTCTAAGAAAAATTTTCTCAAGCCTAGATCTAGTTCAAATGTTTTTGAAGAAAAGAACATAGTTATTAAACTCAAATCTGAAATATTTTCTTTGAGGAAGTGTTTTTCAAACTTTACCCTAGGTAAGGAAAATTTTGATAAAATGTATTCAAAAATATGACCTCGAAGGAATACTTCTGGTTTTTGTTACACTATTTCTCAACCGATTTTCAGTAACAAATACTTTGTTCCTCAAAGTGCCCCATTTTTCACAATGTGTCAATGTGGTGGTCACTGGGCAAGTAATTGTTCCTTAAACAAAACCCAATGTTTAGGATTTCATAAGTATTATTTTTCCAAGAAGATGTGGGTACCCAAAAATTTTCTTTCAAAAATTTCCGGATCCAAGCTTGTCAAGATTCCAGAAACCTAACCTTTTCTTATTTTAAGGAAAATAGGGATAATACCAACAAAAATACATAATACATGGATAGTGGATCTTCCCGACATATGACTGGTAACATAAATAATTTCTAAAAGATTATCAAGATGAAGGGAGGAAAAGTAACTTTCGGATATAATGCTCAGGGAGAAATTTTTTGTATAAGAAACATTTTTCTTCTTGGGAAAACTATGATTTCAAATATTTTGTTTGTTAAGTGTCTTAAGAACAACCTCATAAGCATAATTCAATTATGTGATGAAGGCTACCTTGTGAATTTTAGGAATGATAAGTGTTTAGTACACAATTCCAAGGAAGAATTTATTCTTTCTACCAATAGGCAAGAGAATGTATACACTCTGAACTTAGAAGAACATAGGATCCAAGATCTACCTTGCCTTAGTGTAATGGGATATCATTCATGGTTATGTAATAGATGGTTAGGACACTGTAACTTTATTATCTTTTTGAAAAAATTCTGAGAAAGGATTAGTTAAGGATCTACCGGAGTATAGATTTGATTCTTCAAAAGCTTGTAACCCTTGAAAATATGGCACATAACATAAATCATGTTTTAAATAAATAGGTGAAGTCTCAAAAACTAATGCACTATAGTTGGTGCACATGGATCTTTTTGGTCCAACGCAAACTGCAAGCATTGTGGGCAAGTATTTTGTATTTGTCTTAGTTGATTATTATAGTAGATTTACATGGGTCTATTTTCTAGAAAAAACATCTGAAGAGTTTTCTTATTTTAAAAGATTTAGATCCCAATTAAAAATTGAGAAAAAACTTTCATTTAAAACTATTCATAGTAATCATGGAGGATAATTTAATAATTTTTATTTTGAAATTTGTTTTAGTAGAAAATGTATTACTCACAAATTTTCCGCACCCAGAACACCTCAACACAATGTTTTTGTTGAATGAAGAAACATAATTATTCAAGATATAACTAGAACCATGTTGTGTGAGTATTCTTTAGCCATGCATTTTTGGGCTGAAGCCATAAGTACTGCTTGTTATACTATAAATCGAGTTTTGATTAGACCTTTTCTTAATAAAAATCCTTATGAGTTATGGAATGGTAGAAAACCTAGACTGTCCTACTTTATGGTTTTTGGATGAAAGGTATTCATTATGAATACTAATGATAATTTAAAAAAATTTGCACCAAAATATGATGAAGGAATTTTCATATTCTACTCCACAACATCTAAGGCTTATAGAGTTTTTAACAAAAACACTTGCACTGTTGAAGAGACAATACATGTCAAATTTGATGAAACTAATCACTTTGTTTTCAAGCAACCCCAACCTACATCTTCAGATGTGTTTTCAAAAACTGATTATCAACCTTTGAAAGAAAATTTTTTAGATAAGGAAAATGTTCAAGAAAATGCTTCTGAAACATTTACCCGGGAAGATTTCCTACCCTATATTGATGAACTGGTTTTTTAAAACACAAATCAGTTGTTTCATAAGAATCATCCTAGTGATAGCATCATTGGTGATGTCAATCAACCTGTAAGGACTATAATTTCCTTAAGAAATGAAGTATAACATCTAGCATTCCATTCCCAATTAGAACAAAAAAGTAGTAATGAATCTTTAGGTGATGATGATTGGATTAAAGCCATACAAGATAAACTAAATGAATTCGAAAGGAATAATGTCCAGAACTTGGTTGAAATACCTAAGGAAACTTCTCTAATTGGAGTAAAATGGGTCTTCATAAATAAGTGTGATTAAAATGGAATCATCGTAAGAAATTATGCTAGATTAGTTACTAAAGGCTATAATCAACATGAAGGAATAGACATTGAAGAAGCCTATGCTCCAGTAGCTAGACTTGAATCTATTCGTATTTTACATTACTTTGCAGTATTCTTCAATTTTAAGCTTTATCAAATGTATGTGAAATGTTCTTTCTTTAATGGTTATGAGCAACAAGATGTTTTTTGGAACAATATCTTGGATTTGAAGACACAAAATATCATGATCATGTTTTTAGACTTACCAAAGCTTTGTCTGGATTTAAACAAGCCCCTCGAGCATGGTATGATATACTTACATGATTTTTTCTACAAAATAACTAGGTTAAAGGAAATGCAGATCCTACCCATTTTATAAATAAAGATAAGAAAAATGGTTTTTTGTTCAAATTTATGTTGATGACATTATATTTGGTTCAACTCAGCAATCATTAACTGATTCATTTGCGGGTCTAATGAAATATGAGTTTTAAATGAGTATGATGGGTGAGTTATCATTTTTTCTTGATTTTCAAATTTCTCAAAAACTAGAAAAATTATATATATCTCAACATAAGTATATTAATGTTCTTATAAAAATGTATGGATATGAAAACACTAAATGTATTAGTACTCCCATTGGTAACTCAAATACACTTGATCTTCATGAAGCTAGTAAATCAGTGGATCAAACATCTTTTAGTGGTATGATAAGAAGCTTAATATACTTGACACCTAGTCATCCAGATTTGATGTTTTCAGTATACTTATTTTCTGGATATAAATCCAATCCTATGTAATCTCATTTATAGGTAGTGAAAAAAATTTTTCGCTACCTAAAGGAAACCATGGATCTAGGACTATTTTATACTTCTGGAAATGATTTTGGTTTATAAAGCTTTTCAGATGATGACTTTGGTGGTTGTAAAATGGATAGAAAAAGTACATCCATAACTTTTAATTTCTTAGGAGATTCATTAGTTTATTGGTCTTGCAAGAAGAAACATTCTATATCACTCTCCACTGCTCCAAGTGAATATGTAGCAGCTGGAAGTTGTTGTGATCATGTTTTGTGGATGCAACACACACTCAAAAACTATGGCTTGAGATTTACTAAGACTCAAATTTGGTGTGATAACAAAAGTGCCATTTCCCTCCATAAAAACCCTACACACCATTCTCGTGATAAACACATAGATATTAGGCATCACTTTCTTAGGGATCACATACAAAAAGGAGACATCATTTTCAATTTATCGTAACGCATGATCAACTTGCTGACATTTACACAAAATATCTACCCTCCGATTGATTTGAATTCATTAAATAGAATTTTTGAATGATAACTATGAGCTAATCTTCATTCATTAACTTCTTGATGAACCATTCTCCTTAAATTAATAAACTCCTTTTCATAGGGGGAGTACATTTTTTTGTTAGCATTTCAAAATTTTTCATAATGAGTCTTTCAAAAAAAATTCGTAATGAGTCTTTCAAAAAAAATTCGTAATGAGTATTTCAATTAAAATTCCTAATGATCCTTTCAAAATATTTCGCAATGAGCCTTTCAAAATTTTTGAAATGAAGTTTTCATACTCGAAATTTTTGTAATGGGAAATTTCGTAATGAGAATTTTTTTAATGAGAATTTTCGTAATGATAATTTTCTTAATTTGAATTTTTTTAATGAGAATTTTCATAATTATAATTTTCGTAATGAGAATTTTTGTAATGGGAATTTTCGTGCTCATGCTTTTCGTACTAGTGTTTTGGTACTCAATGTTTTTTGCAATAAACTTTTCAATATTATTTTTTTCGTAGTGAGTTTTTTGTAGTATGTTTTTCGTAGTAAAATTTTCTTAAAGAAGAATATCACCTATTACGAATAAACATTCTAGCCAATACGAAAGGAATGAATTCATTAATTAAACTTTTTGTACTCATTATTAGTTGTTCGTAGCTTCTTTTTCTTTTAAAATTTTCATCGGTTTCTTCTAAAATCTAAATGTTTTTGTTAAAAACTCAAAATATTGGATTCAATATTTCCTTGCGTGTATGTTTTCAACCATCATATCATATTAAAGAGTTTTTCAACCGTTATATTGGTTTTGTGAGTTCAAATGTCACCACCATCTCCTATATAATGGGGACCCCTGATGGTTTTCCCACATCGATTTCAAAGCCCTTGTGTGTCAAAGCTCTGCCTCAGTTCTTAAATCTCATTTAGAATCTTTTAGTGCTCCTCCATTCTGAATGTCTGTAGAATCCACTTCCCATGATATGTCGACCATAATGACAATCTCAAGTGGTTAGTCTATAGGGAAAGGTTGGTCCATTTGAACTTTTTTAGTAATAATGATTCTCTTATTGCAAAGAATATCAAGCTAAATGGGTGGGAAGATTTCTGCATATCAATGGAAAAGGATCAGGATATTTTTTACACAGATATGCTTGTATAATTTTATGAGTCTTTTTTCCTTCAATGAAGATTTTGGAAGAGAAAATTTATCTTTTAAGAGATATGGAAAGACTTACAAGATCTCTTACACCAAGGTTTCAAGCATGGTGGGCTTTTCATATGATAGTGAAGCTGAATTTACTTCACATATGCTTCTAGATGTGCAAGGAAGTTTCTTTAAAGGGAAGGAAATAGAATTCCTTGGACTCAAAGATTATAAAAAATCAAAGATGGAACATCTCTCTACCAACAACCAGACTCTTCAGTTGTGGGTTGAAGGGTTTTTTATTCCGAGAAGATGAGAAAAAGATAACATAATGAAAAGTGATATTTACATCTTAGATTTCATGGTAAATATATGAATGATAAATCTGTTGAGGCACATTCTTATTACATTTCAGAACATTAAGAATGTCACTTTGAAAGCTCAAATTGTTATGCATCTTGCTCTTCTTTCCAATCTTATTATTCAGTGTCTTGATTCATTCAAAATTGCTTGCACCTCCAAGCTGATAGATTGAAAGGTCATGCTGATTAGTGATGACACCTTAAAGAGGATGAATGTCGGTTTTTCAAAACAGTCAGGTGAGATTTATGATCTGCTAGAGGAGGAGGCAGAAGTCATTTTGGAAAATATGGAGAAAGCTGAACCAGTGAATAACGTTGGTAAGAAGAGGAAATTGAATGAAGTGGTGGTAGAAGGCAAGGCCCCTAAATCTAAGGAAACACAATCTGCACCTCCCAAGCCAAATAAACAGAGAGAATATCCACATGAGGTGGTTGCTAAATGGAGGGAAGATAAGGAGAAAAGGAAAGAAGGGGAACCTTAGTTCGGATTGGACCCTAATGAAGCTAAATCCTTAAGAGGGAAGAATGATGAATACCTTGAGAAGGTAGAAAAAGAGAAGAAGATGGAGAAAAATATGTCTGATGATGAAGATGTAAAATCCATTTTGAGAGACACAGAAGTAGCTTCTGAGAAGATTCTCGTATCAGAATCTTTTGTTGTCAAACCATTACCGGAGACTCCTAGAATGAACTACTTCACTCCAAAAAAACATAAAGAGAAAGAATTTGTTGAAAGAGTAGAAGATGATGAGGAAGTAGAAGAAGAAGAAAAAGTAGAAGAATACAGTGTTGATCTAGATGACTTGATTAAACAAGTCGAGGAATTTCAACAAAAGGAAAATCCATCAGAATAAACGACCACTATGAATTTCTGAGGACGAGCCCTCGAAGCTTATCACTCCAGAGAAAGGGGGATGATAAAGATTGTAAGAAAGATGATGAAAAGGAAGAAGATAATGAAAATTAATTATCTGAGGAAGAAAGCTATGACATACACTTTCTTGATGAAGGATCAGTGAATGAGAAACCAGATGAAGAAAAAATTGTTCAACTATCTAATAGTGAGGAAGAATCTCCTGATGAAGAACCAATTCCAAAATTTGATATGGTTTAGAAAGTTCTTATGGAAACCCCAAGAATAGATATCATAAGAAAGAAACATGTTGCTAGCTCTACTAATGGAATGATGGTGGAAATTTAATAAGAACAATCCCCGAGCAAGGTGTCTAATTCAGAATCATCAGCACTGGGAAATGATTTTGTTTTTGAGTCTTTGAAGAAATTTGTGGATAAAAATCCTATATTTCCCACCATAGACTCTAGATGCCTGATGCTTCAACAAATCTTAAATCAGAAATACGAATATGTATTCATGGTGAGGGATAAGTGTGTGAAGATTGTGGATGAGCATAGAAATTTTCTGATCAATTATGATGTTCACAATAAATCATGCAGCAAAACCACTCTATGGTCAAATAAAATTGATGATGACATGACAGAGAATGATCAATTTTGGAATGATTTAAAAGAAGTTTTTGACACTCAGAATGACAAGATGAATAATCTTCAAGATAAGTTGAACCTTGAGAAAAATTCTCGGAATCAATAGGTGAAGGATCTGAATGGGAAGCGCAACTAGGTTTCTCAAAGATGGAAAGGGGAAAGAGATCTCCAGATTCAGATCGAAGAAATTCTTGTGAAGCATTATGAATTTCTTAAGACACAGTCTGAGACTCTAAAGGCTCATGATGACAGGATTAAAGACTTATAAATTCAACCCAATGAGGACAAGAAAGACTTGAAGAAGCTGAAAACCATGTTGAAGAAGTTAATCCCCAAGGAAAAGGAAGGCAAATAGACCCATTCGATTTATTGTTGTAATGTTTTTCCTTGAAACAATTCTTTCAATTATAATGAAATATCTGGTTTTTTGAATCTTGTGTTATTATGTACTAATGTATCAGGCACTTTATTTCTTTTCCATTCCCTAAATTAGTTTTGAAAATCACAAAGGGGGAGAAGGAAAAAGAACTACTCAAAAGGGGGAGAATGAAAAATCTAAAAGGGAGAAGAAAAATTTCTAAGTTAGGAAGAACTATCCTTAAGTAAAGGGGTGTTTCTAATTACGAAGTTTTTCATTCCCATGATAATGAATGTTCAATTCCATAAATCTAGAATACGATCCTTTGAGATTCAAAGCCTAAGGGAGAGTTAGTCGTATTCACCATTATCCATAAACAAAGGGAGATAAGATTTAATTTCAATGGCTTGAAATTTTTTCTAATTCCTTATATTCTTTTTCGAAAGGTTGTTTGTGCTTTCCAAAAAGGCGGATATTGTTGAGTCAATAAGGTTTTCCTTATGACATTTTCCATTTCTTCTTGTTTAGAAAATCACAAAATCCTTATACATAAAAAAATCTATATTTTACATATATAAGGAAAACTTCCTTTCCAATGCAGTTTACCCCTACCATGTTTTCATTGTTCATATCAATATATTTCTTAAGTATAAAAATTGGATTCATATCTAAAACCTCAGAATCATATAATACTTAGATATGAAACATTCTGTTTAAGGATCTGAATTCTGGATACGAACTCTAATGACGTTCCACTTCGAATTCTGGATACGAACTCTGATGAAGTTACATTCCGAAATCTAGATACAAACTCTCATGAAGTTTCACTCCGAATTCTATATACAAAATCTCATGAAGTTCCACTCTGAATTCTAGATACGAACTCTCAAGAAGTTTAACTACGAATTATGGATACGAACTCTCATGTAGTTTGACTCCGAATTCTGATTATGAACTTATCTATGTTCTGAATCAAAATTCCCATGAACTCTGACTCTGAAAATTGTAAGTTCTGGTTCCGGATTCTGGTTAAACCAAACTCTTAATTTCCTTGAAATTTAGACTCCAGATTTACACAGAATTCAGGTTCCGAATTCCTACAAAATAGAATCTGAATATCTCTTTCTTATAGACTCTGAATTCCATTTTTTTGTTAGACTCCAAAATTTCATTCACTTTTATTCCAAACATCAGTTTTACTTATTCCTACACTTGTTTCATTACAAAATGATGTCGTACTTTCAATTATTGACTAACAGTTGGTTGAGTAACATGTTTACAGGTCCCTCCGAAATTCAAGGAAAATATGACTATTGGAGGACGGAGCTGACTGTTGGAGCTTCACCTATAAATAAGATCTCATTTGAAAGTGTTCATGAATTTTGATGAAATCAGTTCTTACATGTTGTTGAAGTGATTTATAAAGAGAGAGTCTATTGTTGATGCGCAATGCATCATGCATAAAGTTTGAACATATTGTTCAAACATTTCCTTGTGTAGACCTGCTTCGCACGAATCCAATTGTTGCTGATTACAATAGAGGGCTTCCGGGGATTGGAAGACAGAGGCTCCAACACCGTGAAGTTGAGGGATTCCTTACCAAGGAAGACAGAGGTGCTGACTATCTGATAGTTGCGGGCTTGCGAGGATAGAAAGACAGACTCCAATATTCGTATCGAGGGCTTACCCTGGTGTGGGTAAGATAGACTTTCATTAAAGTATAAAACATGGGACATCTTATCCAGGGTTGTTGGATACCCTTCTCTTTGAGTTAAAATAGTTATTGTTTTTTAATTGTTGTTTTACTACATTGTTTTTACACTGCATTTTGTATTGTTATGGAAAGTATAACATTCTTAAAATTTCTTACTTGTACTCTATTTTAGTTATATTCTTATACACATTAAGGTAGAATCTTAGTTGGTGTAAACTTTTGTTATGTTTCATTTCTAGAATCACTTTCTTGGAATCAAGAACGTCGTTAGAATGTAGAGGTGTTATGAATTTTGGTTATCCAAAATTTTCCAAGGGAATTTTTTAAAAGAATACAATTCACCCCCTCTTTTATTTGTATCTCATTATACTTATTTGATCATGTGTTTAGTATTATAGAGTATATCATACTCAGAGTCATACCATCCTAACAAAAAATGTATTTCAAAACATTATTACAATTTTATAGACAATGTTTTAAATTCATTTATACAATCATTTTTCCTTATATGCTTTGAAAATAATCATTCCATTGTCTTCCAAACAAGGTACTTTAGGACATTTCAAACAAAATTAAGGTAAAATTGTTTTTTTAACTTATATGGTGAGTGTGGCTATTTTCTTCCATTATAACATCGTCAATGATTTTCTTACAATCTTAAAAGAATTTATTCAAAATAAATGTTTTCTTTTATTAATATATGAATTTTAAATTATTTCAAAATTACATGAAATATTTCTTTAAAGAAGTTTTGATTTAATCTATTTCAAAATAATTTTAATGGATTTTAAGCTTGTTTGAAGTTGATTTATTATGATACAAATCTTACATATTGTATTAATGGTTTTTATTATGTCTGATTGTTGATATGTTAATCATATAACAATCATGGATTTTGGATAAAGTATTGACATTTCGTATTCTATTTTTAATAAAAATGTTTATGTTATGGTTAAACATTTTCATATAAGGAAGGCATTGGAGTTAGTAAGTTATGGGTGGATCCCTCTATATCACCTCGTTGCATTGGTAGGATTCATGAGACAAACTAGTCTCTTGGCACAAATCCTTGATAGAATCTTATTTTTAGTCTTAGAACAAGGCCTTGACTATGTGGTTATGTTGTCTGAAATTATGCATTCCATCATTATGAAAGCGACTATTGATATTTCATGTGATTATTCAACTTGTAGTATATCAATTTAAATGTGTAAATATAATTATTTTATTTTATCTTTTAATTATTATGCTGAAGTTTAAGTTATAAAGGATTTTGTTTTATTTGTATACATTTCCTTAAATGTTTATTCTTACATATTAATTTTTTTGCTATATTGTTATCCTTACTTATCATCTAAGATCACCCATTTCAATGTTTTATTTTTCACAGGATGTGAAAACGTATTTTATGGTTGACCTGCAGGGATTGGATAAGGATATAAGTGTGTTCAAATGGGGGAAAAATGGTTTTGATGTTTTTATTTCATTATATAATGTAAAACTTATCAATGTATCTAGTACTTCCAAGGCTACTTAATTGACCGGTCTTTTAGAACATGATTCCTTGTATTATGAAAATTTTATGTAATAATGCATTGAATATGGGTAACTAGGGTCAGTGAATTACATTGATCATAAAATAATCATCATGTGTATTGATTAGTCAATTCAAATCCCATCAGTTTATGCATGTTTCAAGTAATTAATATAAATAAGAAGCAAAACAAGATTAAAAATACTTCTACCACTTATCACATTGATAATTTCATAGGTACATGTGTCTCTGGATTTATATTAAGTATTATGTAACATATATAAATGATTTATTTCATGGTTTTATGATTTTATGTCAAAAATATTACTCGTATTATTATTACATGAGATAGATTCATAAGAATCCTATGTGTACCAGCATGGGGGATGTATAATTCATGATGATAATCCACCATTTAAATGTTATATTCATTTATATTTGATGTTAAAGGTGTAGTTTTATAAAATAACTTATTATGTTGGATTTTCAAACAATTATTTTATTATAATCATTCCACCCTTAAATAATTGAACCAATTTCCTTAAAAATAATTTCTTTTGGAGTGATAAATATATGAAATATAAATCATCAATAAAATATTTTAATACTATATCAATAAAATATAATACATTGAATATATACATTTGTATCACTCTTAGTTTTTTCAATGAACTAAATTGGTGGCTTTAATGGTTTTACTACAGGTTTCAAAACAATTTGTTTATCTAGTTTCTTTGGAATATATATAAATTTACTTATTATATGCCTAATATAAAATATTATAATCCACTAACATTAATGTTTAATGATAATGATGTGTATTTAAAAATATGTTTACTAATTTATTTATAAATATGTCAATGAGAGATTATGATTGAGTTTTCAACCAATCCAAAATGGATTATTTAATGTTGTATTAGAATAATATATAACTTATTAGTAATGATAATTTCCAAACACTTTAATATATATTTTAAAATTATGGGGAATATAAAACATTGAAAATTACTATTCTAGAATTTATGTTCATGTTTGGTTCCAACACTATCCCTAAATGATTATATTAAAGAGAGATATGCTACCATATTAAATTAATGTCACAGAATTCATGATCAATTAATTCTTTATTAGATGTGATAATTACTTGTCGATAGATCGATAACTACATTAAAAACATATAACTATTTATAGACTTAGGTGAATTTAATTTTGAACAAAAATTGAATTATGTATGTACTAATAGACATTAAAATCAACCTAATTTGGTTTATTATCATTAAAGTTTATTTTAATCTAATTAATAGTTATCCTTCTCAAAAATGGCTGACACACCATATGGTACTAAAAATGATAAAATTTTAGTTGTATAATACCTTGGTCCAATTATACTAAATACTTTTACATCGAAAAAATAAAATATATAGAAATTATTATATACCATTAAACTTTTCATAGGTTGGTTATGGTTATTAAATTATAATATTTAATAGTGATCATATTTTATTCCAAATTCCATGTCCATACATATGTGACAAGTGAAAGTATTTTTTTCTTCAAAAATATTCATTGAGAGTTTAGTTCATTAGATACTTAATTTCCATAATTCAAGCACTAAAATAATTCTACCAATTACTATTCTCAATATAACAATGTATTATGGTTTTTAGTGAAAATTTTCCCGGACCATGAAATGTATATATAATTAAAATTATTATCAAATAGTGTGATAATGTAATTTAATTTAATGAAATGTGACACATTATTTTTTCAAAGAGGATTCATGTTCCATTCTCTTGTGTTCATCGCAAAATAATGGCATAGGGAATCCATACACATTATGGATAACTATATCATATAAATTCTGGTTTCTATTTTTGGATATTTTAACAAATAACTATTTATATTAGTGAAATTAATATGAATTAATGTATAATATCCTTACCAAATATAACTATATAAAAAATAGGGGACTACTTAATTCTTATATCTCTAAAAAGAGCATAAAAATGAAACATATAACGATAATATATTGTTATTTTTTAACCACAAATGCATATATATATATACATGGTTCTTATTTAGGATTAAATTGAAACCCTATATCTATAGAATTGTCATCTATTATTCATCACCTTTATAAAATGTAAGGATTTTAATGAGAAATAAAGGAATAAATTTATTAAATTTATTGATCATGATCATAATATAACGTCATTTCAACATTATTTGGGAAACAAATTCATGGTTCAAAAGTGAGGGGATTCAACCATTGTCTTGTTAATTGGATATAAAGTCATCATATGTTTATATTGTGGTTTTTTCCTAAGAATCTATATAAGATGTCAAATATATACATTTTCTAGAGTTATTATTTGATATCATTAAACATGGATAATTGAAATATTTTTTTAATAAAATTTTAATGCAATAGAATTATAGAAATTTTCATTGTGTTTTGAATAGCTATTCCCTAATTCTTAATTAAATGAAATTTTTTATTTAATAATTCTTTTTAAATTATTTGTTATGGTATTATAAGATAAAAATTCCTAGACATTCCAAAATACCCTTTATTAGTTACATGTGTAGAAAAAACACATTAAAAATAAATAATTTAAAATTCAATTAGTAATAATATTCACATTTGAAAAAAATATATATTAATTTGGAATAAGATTCTCCAATTTTCATTTAAATTAATTTTTATTTACACTATTATGAATATAAATGATATAACATGATATATACATGGAAAAAATACATTTAAGTCAACAAATTAACAAGTATGTTCACAGTAATGGGGAATCATATCACGGGAAGAAAATAATTGTATAAGGATAAAAATAAAAATAAATAAATATTATTTTTTCGAATAATTATTCATGATAATAATGTTCTTTTAAGATTCAAAAAAAATACTACATGCATAAAAAATTAAATATAAAAATTATTAATACCAAAACAATTAGGAGTGATACAATTTCTAGATATAAATGGTTCATTACAATAAAAATAATTGAATATAAAAAATATATGTCTAAGGGATTATTTCACATAAATATTTTCATCATTTCAAACTTTATTGGTAGAGTAATATTTAGAGAAAAGACATTAAAAATGTCAATTAAATAACCTAAAAGATTTTATGTAATTTTTTTAATAATTAAATAACAAGACTCCAATAAATGAATTTATATTTTCTATATTGATATGAAAATTAATGTAGTCAAAAAATGGATTTAAGAAGGCTCCATATGATATTATATATCCGTATAGAAATTATAAGGACCTGGCCTTAAAACGTTACATAAAATTGAATTAAATGGATAATTCACATTGAGGATATTTTTTGGTTTATAGTTTTAGAGAATTATGCCACAACTATTACATTACATCTCAAAAATTAAAAAGTAGACAATTCTACTCAGTTTCAATTTTTTTATAAAGTAATATTTCATAAAAAAGAGTGTGTTCTAGTTAAATGTGTTAGGAAGAATGAGTATTTTATGATCCCATCATTGACCTTATTCATATTTATGCCATGTGAAAAACATTTAAAAATGTGGGATGAGAAAAAAAAAGCACAGTAAGGGATATGAAACAATGAATACAAACATTTGATCATCCATACATATATAACATAAGATGTTTAACATACCTCATGAAATCCTAATATTTATGAATAATAAATTGTAATCACAAATCATAATGGAATATTTTGTCATCCATGACATACTTACGTTGTTTCATTCATAGCTTCATAGGGAGTAACATTTTGAATACCCATCACAGTATATTCTATAAATGTGTTACGAGAAACATAAACTTTTACATACATCACATTACCAATTCATTATGGAGTAATCTCGGGCTCACCCTCCCTACGTTTATCATGGAACCACCCGTATACGTAAACAATTCCCATGAACCATTCCTTATTCGTAACACATAAAACAAACATAAAGGAAAGATAAAATCTCCACATTTCAATCAAAATAAATCATTTAAATATATTGACCTAAAAAATAAATTATCAGATCCAATTTAAATACAAAAATACATAAAAGATTACATGGTATTTATTTTCCTTTTGAAAACATTACAACTTGCTAAGGATGCCAAAGATCTAATAATACTCGCATCTGTGAAAAAGGTCATTGCCACTGCATACGTTAAAAGAGACATTATTTTTTTTCATTTTGTAAAATTCATCATAGAGAAAAGATTAATTTTGAATAAAAGTAAAATTAAAAGGGTCCTATACACCATATAAAATAATATCAAGTATAAATCAAATAATGCCTCAATGAAAGGAGATCGAGACAAAGTCCTTTACCCCATGTCCGACATGACCTTTTCATTCTTTAATCTCCTGAATAATAAATTTAATTTAATTTCTACTTCATTAAAAAACATTTTAAAGTTTATTATTCCTTTTATATCACTTATTACCACGATATAAACATTATGTAATCATTTAAGTTAATAATTGTCACTTTGTCAATATTTGGTACATGAGTCAAAAATAAACATCTTATAATTACAAGTTGTTCATGTGATAAAAATTAAATTACCTCCAAAAAAATATTAATGATTTAGATATCATATATATCATATATATCCAGTATATATATTTTTTTATATTAGTACATAACATTTGGAGGTAAGAAATGAAATGTATCATTCATAGAGACTATAATCTGTACGTACGCATGAACCCTACATTCATTTCTATTTCATTTTTAATGAAATGAAAAATTAATGATACATTGGTGTATTATTATTCCATTAAAATATAATTTATAGTTTCATTAACTAAATCCTTTATACATTCCATGTATGGCCTGAATGATTCATATCACGTTGAGATGGTGGTAGTCCGGACTTCCTCAAATGAAATTCCCGCGTTTATCCATTACAACAGTAATAATGGTATGATATAAATGTAAAATACATAAGCATAGTGACAAAAAATATATATTATATATTATATATAAATAATGTTCCATCATAATGGCCTTTATAAGAGGTGGTAGGATAATATTGATCAATCAATGATTCGTGAGGCAATAGTTTGCCGTTCAGAGAAACAATATGTTCTTTACCCCTTAGACGGAGGTGTGTGAATGTGTAGTTATAATCCTTCTCATAAATATATCCTATAATATTTATTATACTTTTTTCAGAAAATAAAGGAATAAAACTAGTTTAGGGGGTTGGAGATGTAAAATAAAGGAAAATATTTTATGAGAAGACGTTACCTTTAAATCAGAAAAATCCTCTTTGTTTGAACCTATAAGATGTCTTGAAGTACCTTATGCCTAAGGTAATGACTCTAGGTGGAAGATTGGGTTATAGAGAGCTTATATGGGCTGAGTTTGGATGATCCAAGGGTCATGATAGTTGTGATTAATGGGTTATATGGGAGGGGTTTTTATAAGGGTGGGGACATGCTCTTTAGGAATGTTTGAAAATATTATTTTCTTATATAATGATTTTCGGTTTCTAAAGATCTAAAATGCATTAAATTTCAAGATAAGATAAATCTTGTTCGAAGTGATATCATACAATTAGAATTGGAATGGTTTTGTATATTTTTTTAATATTTATAATCTTATTCATTTAAATCATTCGTTAATGTTATAAACATTTCATCATTATTGTGTCAAAAATAATTTTATCTTTTTTATGTATAAAAATTATTAAAAACATACCATGATGAAGGAAGTTAGCTTATAATCCAAGTGAATATTTATTGTTTAAGGGATAACATATATATCCAAATGTAATAATTTATTTACTAAAATATATATGTTTATGTACTTTTTGTCATTACTTTAAATTAATTAATATAATATGTCATTATCACTCTTAAGTGGATCCATGGGGTCCAAAAATTGACCCAATTATGTCAATGGTTAGAAACTTATCAACCAATAGGATTATGACAAATGTTAGGGTAATTTAATATTATTATAATAATATTTTTTCCTTGAATTGCCCTATTTACCTTTAACTGCAGAAAATAAAAGTCCAAAGTTACTATTCAACAAACTTATTTTCATATTATTGAACAAAATTATACTAATTCATGACAACCATGTCTGTTGGATTTTTGAAATTCAATTCATAAAAGAGTTAAAATTTTCTTTAAATGAAAAAGTCTATTTTTTTAACTACTACTCAGTATTATCACTATTGATAAAAAATTGATGTATTTAAGAAAAATACAAAATAATTCAGCCTAATCAATATTTGATATTACTAATTCAAAAATGATTTCTATTTTTTCAAATTAAAAACATAGAAGTTTCATTAATTAATTTAAAATTATTTCCTGTTGGAAAAACAAAAGGCGTGTTTTTAAGAAATAATAACTATCAAATGATTAACAATGGTTTAAATCCAACTTCAATGTGAAATTACATCCAATTAACAAAATTGGATTAAATTTTAAAAAATATAATCTAATTATAATTAAAAAAAATAAAAAGATAATATATCCATATAAATAAATTAGATTGAAAGGTAGTTTTGATTTAAAATACAGTATTTTTTCACAATTCATTTGGAAGTGAATTTTGTCAAAAAAATACCAAAAATTTACCCAAAGTAAATTTTGAAATCCCTATTCTAATTAAGAATTTTATTTTGTCAAATAAAACATATAAAAGAAACAAAAAGGATATTTAAAGGGGGTTCTCTATCAAAAGGAGCTAAATTGACCTATTAATTAATATTAGAGTATTTATGCTAAAAATTAGATTTATTCAAATTTTAAGCCTCTAAATTTTATTGGATAAATATAAAAACATTAAGAAACATGTATAATCATATTGTAGTTATTTATATTAATTCATGAAAATACACTGGCTATGCATTAAGTACCATTTTAAATAATATTATATTATTATTTTTGAGTATGACTCAGTATTGGGTGAAACATTTGAATTTTGAGAAAACCATTGATGCGTGTCATGTATGACATCAAACACATCACCCCCTAAAAAGTAAAATTATTATTTAATTCACAAATTTTAAAAAATGTGTAAATGTCTTATTCTTTATTTACTTAGGATGTTATATCCTTCCCCCTTTTAGAAATTATGTCCTCGAAATTTTATTCACTTATCAAATAAATTGGGGTATTTATCCCTCAAAGCATTTTCTAATTCCCACATTGCCTCTTCAACCATATTGTTTATTCACAAAACCATTACCTGATACATTACCTTATTCTGTAACATGTGCTCTCTTCTATCAAAAATTTGGACTGATTATTCCTTAAAAGACATATTCTCTTCCAAAATAACTACCTTTGGGCTCAATCCATCATATTGTTCCATCATATACAATACAAACATTGAAATATAAAAAACAAATTGTACCTTGGTTAAACAGGAAGAAAAAGCCACTCTATACGCAACTGATCCAACTTTACCAAATATTTCATAAGGTCCAATGAACCTCGGACTCAACATTCCATTTTTACCAAAAACCATCACACTTTTTCATGAAGAAACATTGATAATGACATGACCACCTACCTAAAAAAAATATTTTTTTTCTGGATATCCACATAACAATTCATCCTGCTCTGAGAACTTCACATGTGCTTCTGAATCAACTAAAATTTTTCTTCTATCTCTTATTCCAATTCTAGTACCATCAAATTCCTTTCCCCTACTTCATCCCAAAAGACTGGATTTCGACACCTCTCCCTATATAATGCCTCAAATAGAGCCATCTATATGTTATAATGAAAACTTTTATTATAAGAAAATTCAACCAAAGAATGATGTTGGTCCCAACAACCCAGGTAATCTATTGAGAAAGCACGTAACATATCCTACAAGGTATGAATTGTTCATTTTGACTTCTCATCTGAATGAGGATGAAAATTTATACTAAAATTTATTTCAGTACCCAAAAATATCTAAAGGCCTTTCTAAAAGTAATAACTTGGGATCACATTCTGAAATAATGGATAGGGGAACTCCATGAAACCTGACTATCTTTTAAACATACAAATGAGAAAGTTCATCTACAAGAAAAGAAACTCGGATAGGAAAGAAATTAGAAGATTTAGTCAATTGATCACCAATAACCCAGATTGCATTATTATCTCATGATTTTGTTGGTTATTGTAACACCCCAAGATTTTATGAAGAATATTATTTTATTTTCGTTGATGTGATGTGTTGTACGCTACACCAAAGAGAGATTTCACTACACGCAACCCTGACCTGTCTTGCATTACACGCAATCATGACCTTCCTTGATAGCGTGTGTTGTACCCAATACCGAGTTTCACTAAACAACGATATATGGTTATAATATTATCACGAACTAGAATTTATGAATAGTATTAACTACATTTTGAATTTTATAACATTATTATTCATCTTACTCAATTTATATAACATGGTATGAGAATAAAATATTTTTTTCGGGTAAAATAATTATTTTTAAAAAAATGCAGTTTTTCCACGTTTTGATGGGTCACCCACCTTAAAAATTGTTTTTGACATGTCTATAAGTTCAATTTGACAAAATAAAAACACGCTATATTTTAATTAAAAACATCTTTTTTCACCGCAATAATTTATATCAATATATTATCTTTTTAATTTGTTTTAAAGTGTAATTAGAATATATTTTTACCATTTAATCCAATGTTTTTCATTGGAATTACTTTCACATTGAAATTGGATATAAACAAGTATCAATCTTTTGATTGTTTTTGTTTCTTAAAAACGTGCTATTTTTAGATAACGGGAATTAAATTTAAAATTAATTAATGCCACTTATATGTTATGAATTTGGAAAAATAGACATCATTTTTGAATTCGGAATATCAAATAATTCTTAGGACGAATTTTTTGTATTTTTCTGAAAAACATCAATTTTCGTTGGATAGTGAAACCACTTAATGGTAGTTAAAAAACTGGCTTTTATTAATATAAACATAATTTTACCGCTTCGGTGAGTGGAATTTCGAAAATCCGAGAGAAATGGTTAATATCAGGGACTAAAATTTGGTCCAATGAGATGAAAATAATTTTTGGTGAATAGTAACTTTTTTACTTTTTCTTCCACGGTTAAAAGTAAATAGAGTAATTATGGGTAAAATTTATATTATTATTACCTTAACACATGTCCTTATTCTATTGGATAATTGTAATTCGACCAAAAGAAATCTTAGGAATAAAATATGACCATTTAGGCCCACTTGGATTAGATTAGGACATTTAATATTAATTTATTTAAAGAATGGTTAAAATATTTAAAATCAAATTTTAATAAGTAAAGAATTTTTAGAATAGGGTTATACATAAGATAAATTTGACTATAAAAATTAATTAGAAACATAAAAATATTTCCTACATAATTTTTGTTATATATAATTTTTAGACATTAAATAAGTTAATTTATTTATGAAACAATGATGATGTAGTAATTATCTTATTAATGAAATATTGACATAACTGATTTTATAAATACCCAGATAAATGTAATTTGAACATTTTTATGAATTACACTAATTTTCTAGGTTAATATGACTTGTTCGTATTTATTTAATTAACTTTTTTTGAACTAATCATTCTGTTATGATTTTCACAAAAATCAATTACCAAATGGTGTCAATATTGACATAAAATAGTTTTTAAAACAAATATTATATTATTAATTGTTATTTTATTCCTAAAAAAATACAGTTCAGAAAAATGACTTAGATAAGTTTATATATATTAATAATAAACAACTTGGGGTTCTTTTGGATTTTTATAGTAAGTTTATTGACCTTATAGTGTAAGAAAACAAGAAGACACTGTAAAAGTAAAATTATTTAAATTAAGGTTAAATGTAAATGATAAGGTTAAAATAGAAACCTAAACTTATCTAAATTCTATTTTATGAGATACTTGCGACCCATACCCACATTAGCTTCGAAATAAATAAATTTTGAGCTATTAAAAACCGAATATTACTTTATTATAATATAATATTTTTAGTTTTTCCAAAGGTGCCACTCTCCTCCCTTATAAAAGGGCACCTCCTCCCTCTCTTCCTCACACCACTTTGAGCCTTAAATCTCGGCCAACCCTTGAGAAATTATCTTATCAACTTCCATAAAACCATCCTAGTGGTTTTGGTCTTTTCAAAGACCAATTTTAGTTCCCTAAGAGGAGGTCTCAAAGAGGCGCTTCAATGAAGAGGTAATGTCCGTTACTGGTTCTTTCAACTTTATTTCTTCTTCCACTTCATCTTCTTTAGTTGCTTCATTATGAAGTAATAAAATCAGTATAACTCATATATTTATATGTTATTAAAAGTATGAAAAAACCCTATTTCACCATCAATCCATCCTATGGAAAACTAAATCACCACGCGTGCGTACGTACGGAATACCATCTCCACACCGTGGTGAAATCTGTTTTTCCACCAACACCTTACATGGATGGGTATAATGGTGTAAAGAATAAAAATATATGGTTATTATAACATCATAATGATTCTGATATATTATACCATCCACTCCAATTATATTCAATAATTATGAGAATGATATCATCGCTCGTGCGTATGTACGGACTACCGTCTCCACGACACGATTAGATTCATTCTCCATGTTAACCGTACATGAATGATCCTAATGTTTATATAATGAATAATAATAAAATATATGAAATAATAATTCTACTGGATTTATGTATATATATATATATATATGTATGTCATCTATTTAGTTTCATTCAATTCAATAAGGAAACGAAAACATCGTTCATGCGTACGTACAGTCTACCGTCTCCATGAACGGTGTATTTCATTAATTTTATCGATCTATAATATATATATGTATATGATGAATATATATTATATATAAATCATTTTTTAAATTCTGGAATTATGTAAATCAGGATATATGTAATAATATCAAGAACGACAAGTCGAAACACATACGATAAATGAAATGATTCTACCCAAAACGCTGTTTTATCATGGATATTACAAGAGAACATGTAATATAAAGTCATAAGTGAAACATATATGATATCATAACAATGAATATGATTATTTAATAAGTCAATGACATTATTTAAATCATTATACAGGAGTTTCGGATACATACGAAGCATATCAGACCTAAGGTAAGGGATAATTTTGCAAATCTCATTTTTATCCGAGATTGCTTATTCGTAAGTATTTACTGGGGTTATTACTATCATCCATGTCTATGTTTTATAGAAGTGTATTCATGTATTTTTAATGTCCTTTTTACCCATTTTGAATTTTCCCCCATGGTATGGAAGGAATCATTCTTTTATTTACCTTATAAGGTACTTTTTGAATTTTCCGAAAAAAGTACGAGAAGAATGTTTTTTTAACTTATACGGCATGAAAATATTTTTACGGTTATATAAAGCCTTATTTTCATTAATCATCCTCCAAAATATTTCATGACTATTTTCAAAAAAATCCTTTTCTTTTAAAATTTAATGGCATTTTGTGAGAAGAAAATGATTTTCAAGATGAAAGTATATTTTCCTCAAGAATTCATTTCAAGTGCTTTATCAAAACCATTTTCCATTTATGATGAAATTAATTCATATGTGTATGATTCAATTATAATGTCTCTATGATATACATGGTTTCACTTTTCTTATGATGAAATGATATCCAATTGTTTTATATGGATTATGTGATGATGGGATGATGTTTATAAAACCCATTTTATTCTTTGGGTTAAGATGAATGTTTTATTTTTATTTTGTGGCACAAGTAAGAATGATTTCAATATGAGATGGGTGGGACCTATATATCCCTCCAATGCATTGGGTAAAGATTATATATCTCATGAGATATACATGGCTGAAACAGTAAGTTAATCCGGTTAAGTGATATAGGACTGGACCGAGGAGTGAACTCGATTCAGAAAGGGACTTTGTCCACTAAGATGGTCTTGGCAGTAATTCCTTGGATACTATGGAAATCATAACATGTTCTGAATGGTTTCCACAATTACATGTTTTATTCCCATGCTATTTTATCGTGATTGATGTTCCTTTATGATAAATTCCTTATATACTTCAATGATTTATGTCTTTGCTCGAGGTTTTAAGATTTAGATTTCATGTTAAAGTTTTTGCTTTCAAATGTTTATGGATTGTTTTATGTTCTCTATGTTTTCCCTTACTAAGAATTTGAGCTCACCCTTTTTATGTTTTATTTTCCCCAGGATGTAAAGAATGGTTTTAGGTAAGGAAACGAAAAGGGGAAGGTTGTTATGGGAGATGTTGAAGATCATTCAACATGATTAGATGTTTATATTCCATGTTTATAAAGACAATAAACTATTACGGTCCTTACATGTCTGTTTTTGTTATGGATTAAGTATTCAATAAAAGTAATGTAATGTCCGTGTACGTCAAGCTTTGGGTCTCTACAGTAATCCCACAACAATTTCCATGGTTATATATTCTCATTTCCACTCTTTCACCAGTAAAGACTGAAGAATCCCTTTTGGTAACAACCACTTTACATTAACCTGTTGACAAGTCAAACACATCATTGTAAATTCAACAATAACTCTATTCATTATATCCAACTAGTAGTACTTCTGAAAATCTATGTACATCCTTGTACTACTAGGAAGAACTAAAAACAGAGAACAAATAACTTCGCATTACCACTCATTCTTCAACTGTGAATATCAAAGGGCACATAATGTCTTTATAAATCCAAAAATACAATCATTATTAATGTTAAAATCATATAACTTACTCTTCTGAACCAATTATACCTTTTTCAACAACTCACTTTCTTCCATCACTGCTTGCATAATTCTGTCTGATAGAGATGGTTTCACTAACACCTTAAACAAAATAGAGGATATTTCATGCACCAACAACATCTATTCCAATGTTAATAAAGTCCTTAATCAATAGATCTTTTTCCAAATATAGGAAGGTTAATGTATAATTGCCTTATATACTCAAAGCATTAGCCACATTATTTTATTTTCTCCTATGGTAATGAATCATGCAATCGTAATCATTGATTAATTACAATCATCTCTTATGTCTCATGTACAATTATTTCTGAGTGAATATATACATCAAACTTTTTTGTCAGTGTATTTGACACTTTAATCCATACAAATGATGCCTCCAATATTTTATGGCAAAAACAACAGTAGCTCATTTGAAATCATGTGTAGGGTGATTTAACTCATGAGGTTTCAACTTATGTGAAGCATAAGAAATTACCTGATCATTCGGCATTTGGGTACAACCAAGTATTTTCAAAGAAGCATCACTATAGATAACAATATCACTATTTCTGGAAGGCATTTCCAGAATTAGAGCATTCACCAATCATCTTTTCAATTGTTGAAAAAAATTATCACATTATTTTGTACAAATGAACTTAAAACCTTTTTGAGTTTTCATAGTACGTGGGCTAGATAACCATAAAAAAATCTCAACAAACCTCTTGTAATAACCTTCTTAACCATGAAAACTATTGATCTTGATTATATTTGTGGGTCTAGGACATAATTCAACAACATTTGTTTTAGTAGGATAAATAGTTATGTCGTTTTTTTAAACAATGTGACCAAGGAAATAAATTTGTTCTAACCAAAACTCACACTTTCTGGATTTACCATACATTTTTTTTTTCTTTTATGGTTTCATTAAATCCCTTAAATGACATTCATTCTCTTATTTACATTTAGAATAAACCAAAATATCATCAATAAACACGACCACAATCATATCCAATAACTCAGAGGAAATTCTATTCATAAGATCCATGAATGCAGTAGGTGCATTTTTTAATCTAAAAGTGCATAACCACAAATTCATAATGGCCTTATCAAGTATGAAACACAGTCTTCAGAATGTCTACTTCCAATACTTTCAACTTATGGTCCCTCAATCTCATGTCAATCTTTGAAAAATAGAGATCTCCCTAAAGTTGATCAAACAAATAATCGATATGAGGATAATGGAAATTGTTCTTAATAGTGATGTTATTCAACGATCTATAATAAATTAAATGCCCCATTCAACTGTATTTCATTCTAATAAACAAGACAGGATCACCCCCAATCAATGTGCTAGGTTGAATGAAACCATTATCAAATAACTCCTGCATTTACTTCTTTAACTATTAATGATCAATTTGAGCCATTTGATAAGGGGGTTTTGAAATTGTGTTAGCATCATGAACTATGTCAACAGCAAATTAAACTTCCTGATCCAATATTATACGAGGAAACTCATCAAGAATAACATAAAGATACTCATTTACCACTGTCACATCATTAATCTGCAAGGTTCTTTTATTTTCATCCATATGTGCAAGGTAACATAATTTTTATCATTTAGTAGTTTCTCAGATTCCTGATATGTTATCAAATTTACGGGTTCATACTTGTGCAGAAACTGAAATTTATTCTGATAAGAAAAATCTTTAGCTCTATAGACAATCATAGGATGATAAACATAATGAAAATACATAACAAAAATAATATCAAACTCTACTAGAGGCCAAACAATATGGTTTGGTGGTAGATTCATTTTTTATGCAAGGACAATAAGGTTTTTATAATTTCTTTTTGCCTCAACATTTCCTCCCAGTGTTTTTACCATAAGTTAATGGTTCATATCCTGAGATGGAATTCCCAATTTACATTAAAACTTCATTGAAATGAAATAATGTGTTGACCTTGAATCAAACAAAACATTGGTCTAATCTGAACAAAAAAATAGCATACATGATACTATATAATTTGATGGAACATCATGTAGAGACTCAAGCATGACGTACATGTACATTACATTACTTTTTCAGAATACTTAATACATAACAAAAACAGACACCCAAGGACCGTAATAGTTTAGTGTCTTTGGAAACTAGGAACATAATCATCTAATCAAGGATAAAGATATTCAAAATCTCCCAAAAAGATATTCCACTTGTGTTTTCTTACCTACAAACTTTCTTTATATCCTGGGGAAAAGAAAACATATAAATGGTGAGCTCGAATTTTTTGTAAGGGTAATCATGGAAATATAAAACAATCTCTAAACATTTCAACGTAAGAACATAAACATAAATATCATGAGTAATGACATAAATCTTGACAATGCATAGGTCATAGATCATAAAGGAACATTAAACATGATAAATAACATGGGAACAAAACATGGAATTATGGAAAACCTTTAGGCACATGATATGATTTCCATAGTAGCCAAGGCATTTCTTCCAAGACCATCATAGTGGTCAAAGTCCCATACTGATTCAAGTTAACTCCTCATTCCAGTCATGTATCACTTGACTGGATTAACCTTCTATTCCATCCCTGTCTATCTCATGAAATATAATTATTCACCCATTGCATTGGAGGGATATATAGTTTCCACCCATCTCATAATGAAATCATTCTTACTTATTCCACAAAATAATCATAAATCATTCATCATAACCCAAATAATGAAATGAGTTTCATAAAAATCATCCCATCATAAAATAATCCATATAAAACAAATAGATATCATTTCATCAGAAGATGAATCAAACCATGTAAATAATAAAGACATTATACTTGAAACATAATCATACTAAATAATGTCATCTTATATGGAAAATAGTTTTGACAAAACACTTGAAATGAATTATTGAGGAAAATATCATTTATTCTTAAAAATAATTTTATTTTCTCAAAATTCCATAAAATTTTAAAGGAAATGGATTTTTTTTAAGATAATCATGAAATCTTGTACAGTAAGCTTCATGAAAATATGTAGTTATAAAACCGTAAAAATCCATTCACACTATATAAGTTAAAAAAACATTAACCTGGTACTTTTAACGGAAAAGTCAAAAGTACCACGTAAGGTAAACAAAAGAAAGATTCCTTCCATAACAAAAAGTAAAAGTCAAAGAGGGGTAAAAAATTCTCTAAACATACATGAATAATATTAAATACTTTAAGGAAAAACATTTTTATGTACATTGATTAAAAATATAACCCCAGTAAATACTTTCGTATAAGCAATCTCTGATAAAAATGAGATTGCAAAATTATCCCTTACCTTAGGTCCGATATGATTTGTACTTATCCTAACCTACTTTATAATGATTTAAATAATTTCATTGTGTTATTACAGAATCATTTTCATTATTATGATATCATATATGGTTCACTTATGACTTTATATTACCCGTTCTTCTATATATTCCATGTTAAAGAAGTGATTAGGGTAAAATCGATTCATTTATCTTATGTGTTTGGAATTGTTGTTATTGATATTATTATTACTTATATCATAATTTAAATACTTTAAGAATTTAAATAATGATTTATATATCATATATATTCAGTATATATATATAATATATAGATAAATGAAATGAAATACAACATTCATGGAGAGGGTAGGCCGTACGTACGCATGAACACTGTTTTCCTTTCCTTATTGACTTGAATGGAAGTAAGTAGATGATATATATATACATATATCCAGTATCTTTATTATGTCATATATTTAATTATTATTCATTATATATAATTTATAATCATTCTTGAATGTTTAACAAGGAGAATGAATCGCATCGCGTCGTGGAGACGGTAATCTGTGCGTACGCACGAGCGATGATATTGTTCCCATAATTATTGAATGGAATTGGAGTCGATGGTATAATATCTCAGAACTAGTATCATGTTATAACAATAATATATAGTTATTTCTTACACCATTATACCCATCCATGTAAGGTGGTGGTAGGAAAATATATTACACCATAGCGTAGAGACAGTATTCCGTACGTACGCATGTGCGGTGATTACGTTTTTCTTAGGATGGATGGAAGGTGAAATAGGGGTTTTCCATTATAATAACATATCATTATATAATTAATACTGATTTTATTACTTTATAATGAATCAAAAAAAGAAGAGGAAGCAGAAGAATAATGAAACATGAAAGAATTGGTAGAAGAGACTACCTCTTCTTCGACGTGCCTCTTTTAAACTTCCTCTTAGGGAACTAGAGTTGGACATTCGAGCAGACCAGAACCTCTGTGATATAACTAGAGTGGTTTATAAGATATATTTTCAGGTATTGGCAGAGAATTATGGATCAAAATTGTTTAAAGAGTAGAGGGAGGAGGTTCCCTTTTATATGGGAGGAGAGGGGCACCTTAGGAAAATCTTAAAATATTATTTTATAATAAATTCATATTCGGTTAATAATGGCTCAAAAGTGACTTATTTCGAGGGTATGGTGGGTATGGGTCGATATCCTCTCAACCAATATGCTTTATAAAATTTTAGGTTACCATTTTAACCTTATCATTTACATTTAACTCTAAGTTAAATAATTTAACTTTTCTTGTGTCTTCTTGTATTCTTACACTATATGGTTAATAAACATATTATAAACAGACAATAGAACCACAATTGGTTAATTAATGACATATATATTATTATATATGTCCTTTGGCCGATACATTTATTTTTAAGACCATTATATGGATTAATAAAATAATATTTGTTTTAAAAACACTTTTATGTTAATTTTGACACTATCTGGTATTTTGTTTTCTCTAAATAAATATAAGCATTGTAACTTAGAAAACAATTCATCTAACCAACCCTAATATTCCATATTAACATATAAAATTAGTTTAATTCATAAAAAGTCTCAGATTACATTTATTGGGGTATTTATAATATGAATTATGTTAATATTTCATTAATAAGGTAATTACTACATCATCATTGTGTCATAAAAAATAAATTTATTTAATATCTAAAAATTATAAATAAAATACCATTATGTAGGAAATATTTTTATCTTTATAATTAATATTTATATTCGAATTTATCTTTTGTATAACCCTATATTAAAAATGTTTTACATATTAAACATTGATTTTAATTCTTTTAACTCTTCTTTGAATTAAATAATAATAAATGTCCAAATCTTATCCAAGTGGACCTAAATGGTAATATTTTATTCCTAAGGTTGTTTTGGGTCTATTTTCACTTATCCAATAGAATTAGGACATATGTTAGGGTAATAATAATATCACTTTTACCCTTAATTACCCTGTTTATTTTTAACCGTGGAAAATAAAAGTAAAAAGTGACTATTCACCAAAAATTATATTTATCTTATTGAACCAAATTTTACTCCTTGATATTAACCATGTATTTATTATTTCCTAAATTCAACTCACAGAAGTGGTAAAATTATGTTTTTTTTTAATTTTGAAATTCTATTAGGAGGTGGGTAAAAGACGGTGAAAAGTTCTATAAATTTTTTATATATCTAAAATTATTATAAATTAACTCCAATGAATTTCATTGAACATATATAGGTATTATGTGTCTATTTTGACAGAAAATAAATTTAAATAAAATTAATAATTATTTAAATAAAAATTCGGTTTTAAACTATAACTTAGTGTTTTTTCACTATTAATCTAAAATTGAATGTTTTCCGAAAAATTCACCCTAGGATAATTTCAATATTCTAAATCCAAATATGAAGTCCATTTTGAAATATAAAATTTAGAAAATTTTAATAAGTGCTTATTACTAATCATAACGACTAGTTTATATAATATTTTAATAATATATCCTTGTTTAGTGAAACTCGGTATTGCGTACAACACACGCTATCGAGGAAGGTCGCGATTGCGTGT
Organism: Viscum album; assembly: GCA_963277665.1. Lineage (NCBI taxonomy): Eukaryota > Viridiplantae > Streptophyta > Magnoliopsida > Santalales > Viscaceae > Viscum > Viscum album. Next base: position 901,054,631 of record OY728122.1, on the reverse strand, counting down.
AATGCAAGCCACGTCAGGGTTGAGTGTAGTGCAAGATTACTTTGTTGTTGCATATAATAGAATCCAACCATATTTCATTTATAAATTGAATATATATATATATATATTTATACACTCAATGTAGTGTAGAATAACTTCTATCAAATGAACTTGAAATTGTGTGTAACACGATCCAAGAACAGTGTTTTGTAAACTGCAAGCTAATACGGTGTTGCGTATAGCACAAGATAATATTGGTGTAGCATACAACACAAGACATTAATTAAATTAAAAATAATACTTCTCATAAAATCAAAGGGTGTTACATTCTACCCACCTTAAAATAAATTTCGCCCTCGAAATTCATTGGGGTTATAAATCGTTTACTACTTGAATGTTTTTTTCATAGAAACCCACATCGTAAAAAGGAATACTAAAACATCATTTTAAATAGTAACATTAGAAACATAATAGATACCCAAAGTAACTCATCACTGGGTTTCCACATAGGAGAACATAGGTGAAAATATGGATATGGAAGAGAAATATAACCATCAACTTCTGATGAATATTGGTAGAGGACATGGCTATGAAAATTCCAACAATCACAATTCCATAAATTTGTGATGATCTAAGGTACCGTCTTATTCATTGGATATTGGGGTACTAGGAAAATGTTTTTGGTTTTCAATATCATTTCGCGAATTTAGATGAATTAAAAAAAATACTTACTTGATGTTAGTACAATCTCACCACTGTTCGTGCCTTGATCAATTTCCACTTCATATCTTAATGAAATGAAGATGAATTTGTCTTTCGTGATGTGTTAGTAGATCATGCGAAATAATGATAGGTCATTCCATCTGTCTCAAACACAAGGTTAGAAAACGATATATACATATGTCCATCTATGGTGATATTAATCATATATGGTTCCAAAAATGGACTTATACTTCATCTATCATAACTCTTAATAAAATAAAGCTAGTTTATACTAACCAGGGACTTGTAGAAGGCCAGTGGTAGGCGATAAAGGCATGTCAGACTTCGGTTGTGGGTTCAATTCCCGCCACCTTGCCTGACGCGACGAGTTGTTGCCCGTCCTTTAGGTTGTCCCTTTTTCTAAAACTACACAATTATAACATTCCAGAAATAATATTGAAAAGAAGTTTTTATCATTAAACAATATTATCTTATGTCAAACACAATCCATTTCAAATCTTTGGTATTATCCAAAATACTTCTATCCAATATCATAGTATAAAGACAATTATTACTAGAAATGTCATCAACCATGCATGTGAATACCATCATTTATCCCCCATATATCATAAGATAATTCTTGATGGTCACATTCCAAAAATGTGAATACATTAATCATGTGTTCTTTTGAAACATGAGTTACTATGGAACCTTAGTGAACACATGAATGAAGTCAAAAGTTAACTCTTTCCACATACCAAAATTCCAAAATTTCTATATACTCAAACTATGATATCTCTTTGACCATATATCAGTCATGAGCTCATTAATACTATCAAGCATTTCATTTTCTCCTTATCTATTCATTATGCGCATATTATATTCATTCCAAAAATATATCCATCACTTTTCATGGTTATCGGTACCATAAAATTTTTGAAAGCCACATAAATATTCCAATATTCCACGATACTATATACAACATTATTTTGGAATCCCATTACATAAACACTTAATCATTCCAACACATCGTTTTCATGTTCAACATCACCATTATTGATCACATGTGACTTCCCTTGGTCCTTTTCCTTAGGAGGATTCTCACGTTGATCATCATTAACCCTTGCATTACGGCATTGATTTGCATAATTCCCCATTTCCTTGCACTTGAAGCATTTATGTTTTGGTGGAGCGTTCATTGTAGTCTCTTCTCTATTCACATCATTAGAAACCTTTTTCCCATTACTTCGTCACTCATCTACTCGATGATATTATATTCCACAATTGAAACATTTTCTAGTACCTTTTAGACAATATCCACCATTCTTCCGTCCACACATTGAGCATAAAGAAACATTCACCTTATTTTCACCATTGTTCTGATATTTTTTTCTTGAACTCCATCATTCGTTTTTTTTTCAAAACCATCTGATGGATATGTAACATCAACTTCCAGTTCTGCCTTGATATCATAACACACAATTTCCTCATAGCTATTAATGTCTCTTATAGATAATTCCCTTTGAAGACTTGGTTTTAATCCACTGAAGAATCGATCAACTTTACTTTCAGGATGGATGACAATGCCAGATGAATACCTTGCAAGACTTGTAAAACTCACCTCATATATACCAACAGATTCATCATCCTCTTGCTTAAGCACAAAGAACTCCTTTTAAATCATTGTTTGAAGAATACTAGGGAAGTACTTATTGAAAAATAAGTTCTTGAACTTGTCCAATTCCATGGATTCAATTTCACATTGGGGCCTTTTATTATTAACTAGATTCCACCACTGGTTTGCTTCACCTTCTAAACGGTAAACATCTAGAATGACATTTTATTGTTCCGAAAATCGAAGTATGGAAAATATCTTTTCAATGGTACTAATCCATTATTCAGAAACAAGTGGATCAGATGACCCACAGAAAGAAGGTGGATGTTTCCTCATGAATGACTCAATAGAATATTGTTCCCTTCTCTGCTCATTCGGAAGTCCATAATGATTCATAGCTTGTTTAAGTGTAGCAATAAGATTTTGAAACCCATCTCCCATAACATTGGTTTGTTCAGAAGGACAATCATTTCATTTCCCATTATATTAATCAACACGGTTACATTGGGTTCCATCCGTCGTCAAAAACCCAAAAAGAATATTTTAAGAGGCAAAAATCATGCTAGGAAAACAACATAATAAAGGGGGATTACCTTCAATATCTAACATCATAGGTTTAAATTTATGATTTTTACCGAAATTCTATGGTTATAACCTATAATTATACATAACCTTAGGGACATCCCTAGACATAAGTTTGAAATATCTCTATGGATCTCACTAATTTTTTCGCATCCTAGTTTCCAAAGGTTGACTAAACCATTCCTCTGATACCAACTGTAGAGAACCAAGCTTGATTTATATGTAAATTACAAAACATTTGCGGAAAACATAATACATAAAAAAATCAGACACAAAAGGACGGTAATAGTTTAGAGTCTTTGGAAACTCGGAACATAATATTCTAATCATGGAGAAAGATCTTCAAAATCTCCAATAAAGAGATTCCACTTTTTTTTTCTTTCCTAAAACCCTTAATTATATCTTGTGAAAAAGAAAACATATAAAGGGTGAGCTCAAATGCTCAATATGGGAAAACATGGAAACATAAAACAATCTCTAAACTTTTTAACGTAAGAACATGAACATAAAAATCATGAGTAATGAAATTTATCTTGACAATGCATAAGGTATAGATCATAAAGGTACATTAATCCTGATAAATAACATGGGAACAAAACAAGGAATTATGGAAAACCATTAAGAACATGATTTGATTTCCATAGTAGCCAAGGCATTACTGTCAAGACCATCATAATGGAAAAAGTCCCTTACTGAATTGAGTTTACTCCTCGTTCCAGTCCTGTATCACTAGACCGGATTAACCTGTCGTTCCAGCCATGTCTATCTCATGAGATATAAATCTTTACCCAATGAATTGGAGAGAGATATAGGTCCCACACATCTCAAAATGAAATCATTATTACATATTTTCATGACCCCCTCCCACCAAAGATGCCCCTTTTAAGCTGGCAATGGTGAAAGGGAGATAATGACCCCCGAGTCCCGCCTCCAATAGGCCCCGAGTTGGCAACTAGCACCAAGGATATGAGTTTTCACAAATATGGGAGGCATTACCCTTTTATTATTTTAAGATCAGGAAATAGGACAAGTCAACCACCTGAAAGGAAAATAACAAGTCTATAGAATAATCCCAAACCAATCCTACATGCATGTTCAATCAATTTTATAACAAGGTGCAAGTACAAAAAATATCAAAGTACAATACCAAAAGAAACAAGTGTACAACAACAGAAAAAACCCCAACTGTCCGACTAGTAGGGTCTCGCACGGCCCTGTTAGTCCTACTAGAAACCTGAAAGTAAACGTAGGTTGAGTATACAATTATACTCAGTAGGGAAACCTAAATCTCTCATACAAAAATAGGGAGACATCCTAATGTCCTGTGAGAACAACAGAAGAAACCTAGAAAGGAATTCTATCCACCCAACCGCACCAGCCACACTCACCAAAAAAACACAATCACAACAGGTAGTAATATATATGAACAAGAGTATTTGGTACCCCACACCATTTCCTTTTAGTTAGATGCTCTTCCTAACGGAAAACATCCTGACGTTGCCACACTCTCCCCACCCGCACACACCTAGGCCTCACAACCATGTATGCCGCCCGCACACACAAGGGCCTCACAACCACGTATCCCGCCCGCACACACCTGGGCCTCACAACCATGTATCCCGCCCGCAAACACCTGGGCCTCACAACCAAAAATCCCACCTGCACACACCTGGGCCTCATCCCAAAGATTCTTGGGAAACAGTAAAACCTGCCCGAAGATTTTTGGGCTAGAACCACCCCAATCGAAACCTACCTGAAGGGTCTTAGGTGTAAGGTCGCCTCAATCCATCATAGCCTAGGGAAGAAGGAGCAGGAAGGGGCTAGTAAATAAGGGGAAAAAAACCTCTCCCATGAAATTGGAGTGTTCGTCGCTAAGTGCTCTACATGGGTGGGGTGCGATAAAACACAAAAGATACAGATATATATATGTATACCAAACACACAGCCGAACCTATGGCTTCTAAACAGAGAAACTGAGCATGTGCCTCGGCACTACTACTACAAAGCATCCATACAACAAACAACCCCAACCTCATTTAGGTTTTCAGGTTCCAGCAGAATTATTTTATTAGTTCCTTAACTACTGGGCAATTATCCACAACCAACCACATCGATCGTTCCTAAAACATATCCCTGTCATCCACAAATCAAGATAGGAAAACACAAGCAGCACAACAAATCCCTTCTAATCAACCATCCAACCCATTGATTATTAATCCTGTTCCATTACCATGACCCACCATTCATTAACTCTTCCACTTTTTACTTACTATTCACAACCCATAGTCCGTTCACATTTAAAGTCATCCCTACAGCCCTGCTACCAACCACCATAACCACAAACACACCGAAGCTTGTACATCATCATCCCTAGATACCATTTATCACAGCCCCGCTACCCATCACTAACATAGCATTCACACCAACCCACAACCAATTCAAATGAAGCCCCACTGCTCACCTGATCCAGAACAACCCACAAAACACCCCCATCGCATGCCACGTATCCGAGCCAACACCCACATGTTCATTATTCTATTTTGTTCAACCGGGGTAATCACACAAGGGTTCCAGATTTTAAATCATCCAAATTTATGTGATTAACCAAATTCCACATTCAACAAAGTTCCATTCACAAAAACGGTCTAGAAGATAGGGAAAAATTTAATTGCGCAAGCAAAGGCACCCAATGACCGTGATTTTCAGTAGGAATTATCCTATTCAAATCATAACATAACAATAGGATAAAAAAAGATAAACATAACAACTTTCTCATCCCCGTTCTTTAACCAGTTATTATCTTTATTTAATGTCTCAACTGTTTCTCATGAAAAAAAGAGGATAACCACCCCGCATGATGCACAAATTAGAGAGATGAAGGTAATATCCCTACCTCAACAGTTTCTGATCACAATGCTCCCCAGAATCAACTTTAGAAGATGTCTGTCGGTGTCCGTCACTTCTGTCGGGTCCCGGAAAAACCTCCTCAGGTGGATGTCAGAAAGGAAATGATGAAGTAAAGACAACAGATCCAAGCTTGGAAGTTCCGCCTCATCGTTACGATCCCGTGGCCGCTGACAGATCACAAATCAGAACTCGGATGAGAAGTTATGGAAGAAAAGGATCCTTCGAGTCTCTTGGGAGAGCTCTGCTAAGAGGAATGGGGAGGAGAGGGGTGAGTATAAAAGGAGGAGGGGACCCCTCCTTTTATAGGTGAGAAATGAAAAAGTACACAGCATGTACTTTATGGTACACGGCTTGTACTTTATGGTACACGGCATGTACTCGGCCATTTCACACGGTCACCACGCGGCTTCCTACAAGGTCTTCAACATGGAACGCAGTCGTTGAATGGTCAACACACGACATGAAGGTAATGCATACGTGGGGAGGGACTACACGGCGTGTAGTATTGGATACACGACATGTACCCATTTATTTCACACTGCTCCAACATGGCACACGGCCGTTTACTGGTCAACACACAGTAACACGTACGTGGGGAGGGACTACACGGTGTGTAGTATTGGATACATGGTGTGTACCCATTTATTTCACACGGCTCCAAAACGGCACATGGTTGTTGACTAGTCATCACACGGTAACGCGTATGCTGGGAGGGACTACACGGTGTGTAGTATTGGATACACGGCATGTACCCCTTAATTTCACACGGCAAGGACACGAACTTCAACACGGTGTATACTCGGCAAGGGGGTACACGACGTGTACTCAAACTACACGGCGTTTAGTTTCAAAATTCTGGAAAGTGTTGGAAAAGTCCATTTTACACTCTAGAACACTTCGTGGCCTTATTTTTGACAAAGGAATGGGCCAGAGAGGTCCGGGCCATTACATCAGATACCTCTTAAAACATTCTTGTCCCTGAGAATTGAAAAACCAACCTAGAAGAACCCAAGAATAAACCTCTTAGGGTTCTCGTTATAACAGGAACCCAACCAACAACCCTAATCATAGGTGTTTGGATTTCCCCCTCCTATGTCAAGATATTATCCACTTTAGGTAGAACTGACTCGCCTACTCGGGTTTAATTGCATCCGCATTACTATGTCTTGATTTAGTATTGGGCCTTCCCACTTCCATATATTAGGATTTTCCAATTTTCACTACACCCAACACCACACAACCAACACACTTCCCGAACATGTGGGTTGGGGAAAAATTCCATCTCCTATGTCGAGATATTATTCCCTTTAGGTGACACTGACTCGCCCTCACGGGTTCAATCGCATCCGCATTAATGTTTCTCGATTAAGGATCAGGTTTTTCCCTTCCCCCACACATCTGGACATGTTACACATTACCAGGTAACAAAGAAACAAAAGGTCTCACAACCGAAAATCCAAGCATTCTATATATCAAAGGTACATAGTATAACATCAACACAAAGCTCAGAAGAACAAGGGAAAACACAAGCCAAAACAACTCTGGGTACTATGCGTGCATGTGGGTCTCCCGCTCCCAAGTACTCTCCTCAAGGCCGCCATGCCTCCACAACACACAAGCCAATGGAATGGTTCGTCCACAGAGCAACTTCTCTTTATGATCCTCGATTCTGACGGGTTGTTCCTCGAAGGTCGCGTCATCTCCCATATCTAACTCTCCCCAGTTGATAATGTGAGAGTCGTCGTGTAATTACCGACGAAGCTGGGAGACGTGGAAAATATCATGAACCTTCTCCAACTGAGTTGGCAGGGCCAGCTGATATGCCACCTCGCTGACTTGCCTCATCACCACAAAAGGTCCGATGAACCTAGGTGAGAGCTTGCTCCCTTTCCCAAACCTATACTGCCCCCGCCGAGGGGAAACCTTCAAGAACACATGATCTCCCCCCTCGAACTCCATGGGCCCCCTCAGACGATCAGCATAAGACTTCTATCAGTCCGGAGCCACTTTCATCCTCTCATATAAAAGCTCGACTTCCTCTGTGGTGTTCACCACTACATCTGGCCCAAGAGCACCTTTCTCACCAACCTCTGCCCAGAAAATGGGTGAATGACATGGTCTTCCATTCAAAGACTCAAACGATTCCATGCCAATAGTAGAGTGGAAGCTTTTGTTGTAGGAGAACTCCAGTAAAGGCAAGTGTCATACCCATGATCCTCTGAAATCCAGAACGCATGCTCGCAACATTTCCTCCAACGTCTAGATAGTCCGCTCTGTCTGTCCATCAGTCTGGGGGTGGAAAGCAGTTCTAAGGCGTAGCTGGGTTCCAAAAGCATGTTTTAACCCCCTCCAGAATCATGAGTTAAACCGAGTATCCCGATATGAGACGATATTCTTTGGAACTCCATGCAAACACACAACCTCGTCTACGTACCTCTGTGTTAAGGTACTCGCCATGCCTGACTCCTTAATTGATAAGAAGTGATCTGATTTCGTCAGTCAATCCACCACTACCTAGATAGCATCATAAACACCCTCATCTCTAGGTAGTCCTGTGATGAAGTCCATTGAGATGTCATCCCACTTCCACTCGTGGACATCTAAAGGATTCAGAAAACCACTGGGAACATGGTGTTCAGCCTTCACTTACTAACACACTAAGAATTTTTCCACAAACTCATCAACTGCTCGTTTCACCCCAGGCCACCAAAACTGTTCCCTCAAGCCTCGGTACATTTTTGAAACTCTTGGATGTATAGCCAAGGCTAAGATATAGAACTCCCGGAGAACTCCCTCACGCATTGTCTCCGGGACAAAAAAACCATTCTTAGAAAAGAATCTGTTGTCAGTTGTCCTCTGACTATCCTTTTTGAGCGTTCCCCTGATCAATAGGATCCTAGATCACTTCCGCCTAGGAGTCCCCCCACTTAGATGCTTCCACCTGCTTCATCAAGGAGGACTGCACCGTCATCTGAAACAAATAGCCTCTAACACCTTATACCCTTGAATCCAAGTGCAAGGTGGCCAACTCTCCCATCGCTTTCCAAGCATCAGTGGATTCCCGAACCACTTCGTTATGCAACTTCCTACTCAGGGCATCAGCCACAATTTTTCCCTTACCTTCAGTGTAAGAGATATCAAAGTCATAGTCATGGAGAAACTAAACCCATCTCTGATGCCTCAGGTTCAGGTCACACTGGAAGAAGATATAACACAGGATCTTGAGATCTGAGAAGACCACAAAGCACTCCCCAAAGAGTAAATGTCGCCACAACTTTAGTGTGAACAATACTGCTGCAAGCTCTAGGTCATGGGTGGAATAGTTACACTCATTAGGGCATAACTCCCTAGACCCATAACAGATAACTCCATTCTTCTACATCAGAATGCACCCCAGAACAAGGACAGAAGCATCAAAAAATACCTCATACAACAACCCTTCCTCTGTTAACCTGAGTACGAGAGCACTGACCAACTTCTCCTTCAGGTAGTCGAAAGCATTCTGGAACCACTCGCTCCATCAGAGGACTTGGTTATTCTTAGTCAAAGCTGTCAATGGAGTAGCAACTCAAGAGAAGCCAGAGATGAACCTCTGATAGTAACCTGCTAACCCCAGGAAACTACGAACTTCTGCCACGCTCTTGGGTGCTTCCCTAGAAAAAACTACCTCCACCTTCGACGGGTGCACTGACACTCCATGCTGAGACACTACGTGCCCAAGGAAGTGTACTTATTACATCAAGAACTTACACTTTGACAATTTCCCAAAAAGCCGGTGGTGTCGAAGGACTTACAATACTGCCCTGAGATGCTCGACATGCTCCTTCTATTATCTTGAGTAGATCAGGATGTTATCCATAAACACAACGATGAACCGGTCCAGAATCTCTCGAATGAAAAATTTTATAAGTCACATGAACACAACCGGTTCATTTTTTAGCTCCAAAATGCATCACTACAATCTCGAAGTGCCAATACCTGTACCTGAAAGCCTTCTTCGAGATGTCACTGTCCTTTACCATCAGATGATGATATCTAGATCGTAGATCAATCTTGGAAAACCAACCTGCTCCCCTTAGTTGGTCGAAGAGATAATCTATCCTTCGAAGGGGTAATGGTTCTTGACCATTACCTAGTTCAACCTTCGGTATTCTATGCATAGCATGAGACCACCATCTTCCTTCTTCATGAACAAAACTGGAGCTCCCCATGGTGATACACTAGGTCGAAAAAAACCCTTCTCCATTAGATCGTCAATCTGAATCTGCAACTCCCGCAACTCCGAAGGTGCCATCCGATATGGGGCCATCAAAATCAGACGGCACCAGGCTGTTAGTCTATCTTGAACTCAATGCCACGTCGGGGGGTAGAGTCACCACCTCCTCAGTAAAAAAATCGAGGAACTCCCCAACAACTCCCAAGACATCCATCATCTCTGTATCAGCTAGAACCACTGATAGCCCACCTAATAAGGAAAAGAGAGGCTCCACACACCGGCTTCCCACCTGATAGCTCCTCTTTCCAACAAAAGCTACACGTTGCCCATCCACATCGGAGAACACGACTCTTCTCCAGATGCAGTCGATAACGGAACTAATGGAAAAATACCAATCGATGCCTAGGATGACATCGTATGGATGCATCTGTAACAAAAGAAGTTCCCCACTTGATCGATGTGGTCCCAACGTCAGCCCACATCCCCGGAAAACACATGATACGCTGGTTTGGCCTCCAACTGGAGTACTCAGCACCATTGGTACAGAATGTCTCTCTACGTCTAGTCCCAAAGCATGGGCTAGACCAGGTGCAACAAAGGAGTGCGAAGATCCCGAATCTAACAAAGCAGAAACGAGAGTGTTGAACATACAAATCGTACCTCGCACCACCTCTGGTTCTATCAGAGCTGTCAACTCTATTGTGTGCAATTGTCGACACACAGCTCCTCTGCCTCTCTAATGTCATCCACCTCCCCGACTGCGCCCTGGTCGAGGTCCCTAAGGAGCACCCTGAGGTCGGCCTCCTCCTGTAAAGTCTGGCCTTGGAGGAGCATGGTCCTGCTACTACTGGAAAGGCCTTTCTGGAAACTGGTGCTTCTGAGGTGGGCGTTGAACCTACCCACCTCCACCATACTGAGCTCGGGTCGGGCACCGACCCTGAATGTGCCCGAAACCTCCACAAGAAAAACACTTCGGTCTTGGGCTCGTGTAAAAGGGACGAGGACCTGAATATCTGAACTGGAACTGCTGGGGCCTGCTCCCCACTAGCCTGAACCTAGAAGGTCCCGTCGTAGGAGACAAGTTGCTGATTGCCTTCCCCTTCGACGAACCGGGCTGGATCCCCTCACGTGGTGCACCTCCCTGCGAGTGCCTCCTCTATACAACCACTTCCTTCTTCTGTACCGCGAATTATGTCAGAAGGGTGAGGCAGGTGACAACATAAAGGAGTGAAGGATGAAGCGCCTCCTCCAAACATCTCTCCCGAGAATCCTCATTTGGAAAGAGATTCGGAGAAAAGCACAGGAGATCCTTGAACTTGATCCCCAACTCTCGTACTGACATACTCCCATGTTGAAGGGAGAGTAACTCCTACCGCTTCTTTTCCTTGATCATGGAAGAAAGGAATTCCTCTCAGAATTACTTATCAAAGTCCGCCCATGGAACCTCTGCCTCTATCCTCTCTCCAAGGTAGAGCGTCCACCCCTGTCGCACCGCACCTCTCAGCTGACAGACTGCTAGGGGAACCCAATACTCCCTCGGAGCACGAATCAAGGTAAAAGCAATCCCTAGCTGCTCAATACACCCTTCTGTCTCCGTATCTGAAGTACTACCCTCGTAATTCTTGAGGGTTTTCGACTGGAAATAATGGAGAGTCTTCTACCACTGGCTATCTTCCTCCTCTCGGTCAATCCTCAACTAATCGACCGCCTGAATTTGCTGGGCATCGGCCGTCTGATCCACCCGGGGACGATGTCCAAGTTCCATAGTTGTATGGTAAACAAAGGTCGCCTAAGCCCATGTAGTAAGGAAATTTCTCAAGGTTTTATTTTATCATTTTTTTATTTCAATTTAATTCCCAGAACACCCAAATCAAGTAAGACACAATCATGATGAGACATGTACCTTCCCTAGGGTCTCTACCTTGAAATCAATGTAGTCTCACATGGTCGTTTGGTAGGCTCATAGTCCTTGCATCAGATCACGGGGGGGTGCTAAAATCCCGTGTCCTAGCCGGTCTTCCCTGGCGTATGTCACGCACCAAGATTAACTAACATTGTTTCCCTACCATCCCATGTAGTCCTCACTGTGCCTAACTCCAGACTCCATTCTATCAATCAACCATCAGATCTGTTACCATTCTGTCATGACCCCCTCCCACCAAAGATGCCCCTCCGGAGATGGCAATGGTGAAAGGGAGATAATGAACCCCGAGTCCTGCCTCCAGTAGGCCCCGGGTTGGGGACTAGAACCAAGGGTATGAGTTTTCACAAATATGGGAGGCATTACCCTTTTATTATTTTAATATTGGGAAATAGGAAAAGTCAACCACCAAATATGAAAAGAACAAGTGTATAGAATAATCCCAAACCAAGACCACATGCATGTTAATAAAATTTTATAACAAGGTGCTAGTACAAGAAAGCTCAAAGTATAATACCAAAAGAAACAAGTGTACAAAAACATCAACAACTCCAACTGTCCGACTAGTAGGGTCCCGCACGGCCCTGGTAGTCCTCCCGGAAACCTGAAAGTAAACATAGGGTGAGCATTAAAGTATACTCAGTAGGGAAACCTAAATCTCTCGTGTACAAGTGGGGAGACATCCTAATGTCCAGTGAGAACAACAGAAGAAACCTATCAAGGAATTCTATCCACCCAACCTCACCAGCCACACTCACCAAAAAAACACAATCACAACAGGTAGTAGTATATAAGAACAAGAGTATTTGGTACCCCACACCATTTCCCTTTAGTTAGCTGTCTTCCTAATGGCGAACGTCTTGACGCTGCCACACTCTACCCGCCCGCACACACCTGGGCCTCACAACCACGTATGCACCCCGCACAAACCTGGGCCTCACAACCACGTATCCCGCCCGCACACACATGGGCCTCAAAACCAGGTATTCTACCCGCACACACCTGGGCCTCACAACCACATATCCCCCCACAAACACCTAGGCCGCACAACCACGTAACCCGCCCGCACACACATGGGCCTCATCCCGATGATTCTATGGAAACAGTAAAACCTTATCGAACATTATTGGGCTAGAACCACCCCAATTGAAACCTACCTTAAGGGTCTTAGGTGTAAGGTCACCTCAAGACATCACATCCTAGGGATGCAGGAGCAGGAAGGAGCTAGTAACTAAGGGGAAAACACCCTCTCCCATGAAATGGGAGTTTTCAGAACTAAGTGCTCAACATGGGTGGGGTGCGATAAAACACAAAAGATACAGATATATATATGTATTCCAAACACACAGCCCAACTTATGGTTTTTAAACAGTGAACCTGATCATGTGCCTCAGCACTACTACTACGAAGCATGCATACAACAAACATCCCCAACCCCATTTATCTTTTCACATTCCAGCAGAATTAGTTTATTAGTTCCTTAACTACTGGGCAACAATCCACAATCAACCACATCGATCGTTCGTAAAAAATTTCCCTGCCATTCAAAAATCAAGTTAGGAAAACACAAGCAGCACAAAAAATCCCTTCTAATCAACCAAAAAACCCATTGATTATTAATCCCGTTCCATTACCATGACCCACCATTCAATAACTCTTCCACTTTTTGTTTATTATTCACAACCCATAGTCCGTTCACATTTAAACTCATCCCTGCAGCCCCGCTGCCAACCACCATAACCACAAACACACCGAAACCCATACATCATCATCCCTTGATACAATTTATCGCAGCCCCGCTTCCCATCACTAACATAGCATTCACACCAACCCACAACCAAGTCAACCGCATCCCCGCTGCTAACCTGATCCACAACAACCCACAAAACACCCCCATAGCATGACATGTATCCGAGCCAACACCCACATGTTCATTATTCTGTTTTGTTCAATCAGGGTGATCACACAAGGGTTCCAGATTTTAAATCAGCCAACATTGCGTGATTAACCAAATTCCACATTCAAAAAAGTTCCATTCACAAAAACGTTCTAGAAGATAGGGAAAAATGTAATTGCGCAAGAAATGGCCCCCAACGACCGTGATTTTCAGTAGGCATCAACCTATTCAATTCATAACATATCAATAGGATAAACAAAGATAAACATAACAACTTTCACATCCCCATTCTTTAACCAGTTATTATCTTTATTTAATGGTTCAACTGTTTCTCATGAAAATAAGAGGATACCCATGCCGCATGATGCACAAATTACAGAGACAAAGGTAATATCCCTACTTCAACAGGTTCTGATCACAATGCTCCCCCAGATCAACTTTAGAAGACGTCTGTCGGTGTCCGTCACTTTTGTCGGGTCTTGGAAAAACCTCCTTGGGTGGAAGTCATAAAGGAAAGGCATAAGGAAAGACAACATATCAAATCTAGTACGTTCTGCCTCGTCGTTACAATCCTTTGTCCACTGACGGATCATAAATCGGAGCTCGGACGAAGAAGTTATGGAAGAAAAGGATCCTTCGAGTCTCTTGGGAGAGCTCTGCTCAGAGGAATGGGGAGGAGAGTGGTGAGTTGAAAAGGAAGAGGGGACCCCTCCTTTTATAGGTGAGAAAATAAAAAAAAACATGATGTGTAAATTATGGTAAACGGCATGTACTTGGCCGTTTCACACGGTCACCACACGGCTTCCAACACGGCCTTCAATGCGGAATGCGGCCGTTGACTGGTCAACACACAGTTTGAAGGTAACGCATACGCGGGGAGGGACTACACGGAGTGTAGTATTGGATACACGGTATGTACCCATTTATTTCACATGGCTCCAACACGGAACATGGTCGTTGACTAGTCAACACATGATAACGCGTACGTGGGGAGGGACTAAACGGCGTGTCGTATTGGATACACGGCGTGTACCCATTTATTTCACATGGCTCCAACATGGAACACGACTGTTGACTGGTCAACACACGGTAACACATACACGGGGAGGTACTACACGGAGTGTATTATTGGATACATGGCGTGTACCCATTTTTTTCACACGGCAAGGACACGGCCTTCAACACGGGGTATACCTGGCAAGGGGGTACACGGTGTGTACTCAAACTACACGGCGTGTAGTTTCAAAATCTAGAATGTGTTGGAAAAGTCCATTTTACCCTCCAGAACACTTCGTGGACTTCTTTTTTACAATGGAATGGGCCGGAGTGGTCCGGGCCATTACACATGTTCCACAAAATAAATATAAATCATTCATCATAACCCAAATAATGAAATTAGTTTCATAAACATATTTCCATCATAACATAATCCATATAAAAAAAATTGATATCATTTCATCATAAGATGAATCAAACCATGAAAATAATAAAGACATTATTCTTGAAACATATTCATAATAAATAATGTCATATTAGATGGAAAGTAGTTTTGACAAAACACTTGAAATGAATTTTTGTGGAAAATATCCTTTCTTCTTCAAAATAATTTTCTATTCTCAAAATGCCCTGAAATTTTAAAAGTAATGGATTTTGTATAAAATAATAATGAAATATTGAACAATAAGCTTCATGAAAATAAGGAGTTATGAAACCTTAATAATCCATTCACTCTATTTAAGTTAAATAAACATTCTCCTTGTACTTTTAATGGAAAAGTCAAAAGTACCACGTTTGGTAAACAAAAGAAGGATTATTTCCATAACACAAAGTAAAAGTCAAAGGCAGGTAAAAATGATGTTAAAAATACATGGAAGAATATTAAAAACTTTACGAAAAACATTTTTTTGGACATGGATTAAAAATATAACACAAGTAAATATTTATGTATTAGCAATCTCAGATAAAAATGACATTGCAAAATTATCCCTAACCTTAGGTCCGATATGATTCGTATGTATCCGAACATCTGGTATAATGATTTAAATAATGTCATTGACTTATTAAAAAATCATATTCATTGTTATGATGTCATATATTGTTCACTTATGATTTATATTACCCGTTCATTTGTAAATTCCATGTTAAAGAAGTGTTTTGGGTAAAATCGTCCCATTTATCGTACGTGTTTGGACTTGTTGTTCGTGATATTATTATTAATTATATCATTATTTAATTACTTATAGAATTTAAATCATTATTTATATATCATATACAATCAGTATATATATATATATATCTATAATAGAAAGATGAATGAAATGAAAAACACCGTTCATGGAGACGGTAGGCCGTACGTAGGAAGAAACGATGTTTTCCTTTCCTTATTGACTTGAATGGAATTAAGTAGATGACATATATATTTATACGTAAATACAGTATCTTTATTATGTCATATATTTCATTATTATTCATTATATATACTTTATTATCATTCTTGAATGGTTAACATGTAGAATGATTTTCATCGCGTCGTGGAGACGGTAATCCGTGCGTACGCATGAGGGATTATATCATTACAATTATTATTGAATGTAATTGGAGTGGATGATATAATATATCATAATTAGTATCATGTTATAATAATCATATATAGTTATTCATTACATCATGTTACCCATCCAAATATACTGGTGTTAGAAAAACATATTGCGCCACGGCGTGGTGATGGTATTTCGTACGTACGCACACGTGGTGATTTCATTTTTTGTGGGACGGATATAAGGTGAAATAGGGTTGTTTAATTATAATAACATATCATTAGATAATTAATACTGATTTTATTACTTTATAATGAATCAACTAAAGAATATTATGTAGACGGAGAAATAAACATGAATGAATCAGTAGAAGATGTTACCTCTTCTTCGATGTGCCTCTTTTAAAAATTCTCTTAGGGAACTAGAGTTTGTATATTGAGAAGACCAGAACCACTATGATATAACTAGAGATGTTGATAACATAAATTTAAAGGGTTTGGACGATCTTTAAGGAACACAATTGTGTAAAGAGGGGAGGGAGGAGGTGCCCTTTAATAAGGGAGGAGAGGGGCACCTTAGGAAAAACATAAAATATTATTTTATAATAAATTAATATTCAGTTTATAATGGCTCCAATGTGACTTATATCTTGGAAAGGGTAGGGATGGTATGAAATACTCTCAACCAATAGGTTTTAGACATGTTTAAGTTACCATTTTAACCTTATCATTTAGATTTAACTCTATGTTAAATATTTTATCTTTTACCGTGTCTTCTTGTATTATTACATTATGTGGTTAATAAACATACTATAAACTGAAAATAGAATACAAATTAGTTAATTAATGTCATATATATTATTATATAATTCTTTTGGATTATCCTTATATTTTTAGGACCGTTATATCAATTAATAATATAATATTTGTTTTAAAAACTCTTTTATGTCAATTTTGACACTATTTGGTATTTTGTTTTCTCTAAATTAATAAAATAATTATTACATTGAAAGAAATTAATATAACAAACTATAATATGTTATATTAACCTGTAAAGTTAGTTTAATTCAATAAAAGTCTCAAATTACATTTATTTGGGTATTTATAATATCAATTATGTTAATATTTCATTAATAATGTAATTATTGCATCATCATTGAGTCATAAATAAATTAAATTATTTAATTCCTAAAAATTAAAAATAAAAAACCATTATGTAGGAAAACTTTTTATATTTCTAATGATTATTAATAGTTGAATTTATATTATGTATAACCCTATATTGAAAATTGTTTACTTATTAAACATGGATTTTAATGTTTTTAGCTCTCCTTTGAATTAAATAATATTAAATGTCCTAATCTAATACAAGTGGACCTAAATGGTCATATTTAATTCATAAGGTTGTTTTGGATAAAATTACACAAATATAATAGAATTAAGATATGTTTTAGGGTAATAATAATATCACTATTACCCTAAATTACCATATTTACTTTTATCTGTGGTAAGAAAAGTAAAAAGTTACTATCTACCAAAAATTATTTTGATCTTATGGAACCACATTTTACTCCTTGATATTAATCGTGTATCTCATATGTTCGATATTCAACTAACAAAAGCGGTAAAATTATGTTTTATGTAAATTTTCAAATTCTCATAGGAGGTGGGTAAAAGATGGTGAAAAGTTCTATAAAATTTATATATATATAAAATTATTATAAATTGTCATCAATGAAATAAATTGAAAATATATTGGTATTATTTGTCTATTTTGACCTAAATTAAATTTAAATAAAATAAATAATTATTTAAATAAAAATTCGGTTTTAAACTATAACTTAGTGTTTTTTCACTATTCATCAAAAATTGAAATTTTTCAGAAAAATACCAAAAATTCACCCTAGGCTAATTTCGATATTCCGAATGCAAAAATGAAATCCATTTTGAAAGATAAAATTTATAAAATTTTAAAAAGTGGTTATTACTATTCCTAATGACTAATTTATATAATATTATAATAAAATATCGTTGTTTAGTGAAACTCGGTATTGTGTACAACACACACTATCAAGGAAGGCCATGATTGAGTGTAATGCAAGCCAAGTCAAGGTTGTGTGTAGTGCAAGATTCCTTTGTTTTTGCGTATAACAGAATCCAACCATCTTTCTTTTATACATT
Source organism: Viscum album (assembly GCA_963277665.1). Taxonomy (NCBI): domain Eukaryota; kingdom Viridiplantae; phylum Streptophyta; class Magnoliopsida; order Santalales; family Viscaceae; genus Viscum; species Viscum album. Next base: position 901,036,095 of record OY728122.1, on the reverse strand, counting down.
GAATATATATATACACTCAATGTTGCATACAATAACTTCTATCAAACGAACTAGAAATTGTGTGTAACATGATCCAAGAATAGTGTTGTGTATACTACAAGCTAATACGGTGCTGTGTATAGCGCAAGATAATCTTGGTGTAACATACCACACAAGACTATAAATAAATTAAAAAGAATACTTCTCATAAAATTTTGGGGTGTTACACATCATCTGCCAATTTAGTTGCAAAGGATCTCACCACCCCCTTCGGATTGTAGTCTGGTTGTTGTCCCTCAGTTGAGTTCTTCATTGGACACTAATTTTCATATTGACCCATTTCATTTCACTTAAAACATTTTACTACCTGTAAATAAGATTTTTTCTTAACAATATCCTGATATATTTTCAGTGAAATTATGAGCCTTATTTTCCATTTTACCACAATGGTAGTACTTTCCATAATTCAAATTGCATTCCCATGCAGGCTTTTTAACACAATTTTCACAGACTCTATAGTTAAATTTCATTCCATCAGACGTTTTTGAAGATTTAAACCCTTTATCTTCCACATTTACCTGTTATTAGTTTTTTTCTCAAAGAACCTCTAATCCTAGAAAAACTCCATTTCCACCTTCTCTGCATATCGAACAAATTTTTCATAGCTTTTTAACTCACGAGAAGATAACTACCTTTGATACATTGGCTTTAATCATGATTAAAAATGGTTTATTATAATGTAAATAACTTTTATGAAATTAGGATCATACCTTTCTAGTCGAGTGAATTTTGATTCATAAGCTTCCACTGGGTCATCTTCTTGCCTCAATTACAGGAATTGTTTTTCAATCCTAAAATGAACCAGCTTAAGAAAATATTTCTCATGAAAAACACCTTTGAATTAAGCCTAATAAATAGCACCAATCAACTCAAAATACATGTTATGTTTCACCCATGAACACCACTGATCATCTTCACCTTCAAAATGTAAAATAACAAGACTAACCTTTTGATGTTCTGAACACCCTATGACATCAAAAATCATTTCTAGTGCTTTAATCAACCCTTATGATGGGATAGGGTTACATGGCCCTCTGAATGATGGGGAATGTTGCCTCATGAAATTCTACACTACTGGCATGTTCTTATGTGGTTGATCTGGATGATCTCATTCATGGATACCACCACCATTTATAGCCAGAGTTAACTGTGCCATCACTGCAACAAACTGTTTAGTTCCGATTCTGACCATCTTAGGTTGCTTATTAGTATGGTTGTCTTCCTCTTGATGTCATCCCATCATAGATGCCTTGTTTCCTCTACAAAAAACCATTCCAAACACAGAAATTTCATAGGCGAAACCACATGGTAATCTTTAAATTCTATATCATTTTTATATTATCGAAAATTAATTAATGCATATTAATTTTTCAATAGCCTAACTCCTAATGTTGTCTAAACCGATGTATGATACCTGCTATAAGACCAGGCCATAAAACATTACATAATCGTTAATTAAATGGATATTTTACATTTAGGATATTTTTAGGTTTATAGTTTTAGTGAATTACGCCATAACTGTTACGTTGCATCACAAAAATTACAAATTAGACACTTCTACTCATTTTAATTTTTTTTTCATAAAATAAAAACTCTTAAATAAGAGTCATGTTTAGTTCCATGTTATAGACATCATGACTTTTCCTTGATCCCATCCTTAACACTATTAATCATTATGTGATATGAATGTTTTTTTGAAAACATGGGATGATCATAAAAAATTCAAAAAAGGGTTATAAAACAAAGAAACAAAACATTAGTTCATCAATAAATACATAACATAATATCTTTAACATACCTCAGGAAATAATCAGATTTATGAATAGAATATAGTAATCAAAAATGATAAAGGTAACATGTGGCATCAATAAAATACTTACATTGTAGTGTTCATAACTACGTAAGGAGTTACATTTGGTATACTTATCATAGTATACAGCCTAAATATCTTAAGAGAATCATTATCGTTTACCTCCATCACATTACCCAATGCATTGGAGAGGTATCCTGGGCTAACCCGCCCATGGTATATCACGGAACCACCCGTATACGTAATCAATACCCAAGAACCATAACATATTCATAAAACATAAAAAAACATAAATAAATGATAACATTTCCACATATCAATCACAATTTATCATTTAAATATATTGACATAACAAATACATTATAAAAACCATTTTCATCCAAAAATATGTAAATGAGTATATGGTATTTAGTTTCCTTTTGAAAATATTATGGCTTGTTAAGGAAGCAACAAATCAAATAATACTCATGGCGATGGAAAAAGATGTTGTCACCACATATGATAATAGTGACAGTTTTGTTTTCATTTAGTGAAACACTTAGTATATAAAAGATTTTATTTGAATAAAAGTCAAAGTCAAAGGGTTTAATGCACCGTATAATATAATGTCCCGTATAAATCAAAAAATTCTTCAATGAATGGAGACTGAGATGAAGTCCCTTACTTTATTTCCGACATGACCCGTTCGTTCTTTAATCTCCTAAATAATAAACTAAAGTTAATTTATACTTTCTTAGTAACCTTTTTCAAGTTTATTATTCCTTTAATAAAACTTATTACCATTTTATAAACATTATGTAATCATATTAGTTAATAATGGTCGTTTTTTCTATATTTGGTACATGTGTCAAAAATGAACTTCTTATAATTACAAGTTGTTCATGTGGTCAAAAGTGAATTATCTCCAGAATTATTTTCGTGATTTAGTTATCAAAAATTTCATATATATCCATTATATATATGTATTTATAATAGTACTTAACATTTAGCGGTAGGAAATGAAATGCACCATTCGTGGAGATGGTAAGTCGTACGTACACATGAACACTAATTTCATTTATATTTTATATTTAAGGGAATGAAAGCATAATGATACATAGATATATTATAATTCCTATATAATTTCATATATATTTTTAGTAACTCCAAACTTTATACATTCCATATATGGCATGAACGAGTCATATCACTTTGAGGGGGAGGTAGTCTGCACTTCCACAAATGAAATTATCTTGTTTACCCATTATAGAACCCATAAAGGTATGATATAAATGAAAAATACAGATACATAAAGACAGTATAAATATAATATATATCACATATAAATATAGTTTCATCATAATTTCCACAAAAATAGGGGGTAGGATAATATTGAACAATCATCATTCCATGAGGCAATAGTTCTTCATCCACAGAAAGTGTATGTTCTTTTCCCATTAGATGGAGGTGTGTGTAAGTTATGTTAGAAAAATTCTCATAAAAACAACCTAGTATATTTAATATGCTAGTGTAGTTATAAAATAAAGTAACAAAAATTGTTTAGGGGGTTGTAGATGTAAAAAAAGAAAATAATTTAAGAGAAGATGTTACCTTTAAATCAGGTATCTCCCTGTTGTTTGAACCAAAAAGATTTCTTCAAGTACCTTATGTATAAGGTATGGTTACTATGTTGAATAGAGGAAACATGAGAGATTATTTGGGAAGATTTTGGACTAGTCAAGGGTCTTGAGAGGTGTGAGTAATGGGTTCGAGTGGATAAGTTTTTATAAGGGGGAGGAAGATCTATTTAGGAATGTTTGAAAATATTGTTTTATTATATAATGATTTTCGTTTTCTAAAGGTACAAAAATAATTAAAGTCAAATATAGGATTAATATTGTTCTAAATAATATAATCCAAAAAAAATTGTACAGGTTTTGGATATTTTTTAAATATTTTTATTCATATTTATTTAAATCACTCATTAATGAGGTAAACAGGGCATCATTATTGTGTTATAAATAATTTTATTTATATCATTTCAAAAAATTATTAAAAAAATACTATGATTTAGGAAATATATTAATCTCTCAAATTAATATTTATAGTCTTAGAGATAACTTATATAACCTAATGTAAATTTTTTTTTACCAAAAATATATATGTTTAGGTCATTTATTTCATTACTTTAAATTAATTAATATAATGTGTCATTATCACTTTTAAGTGACTACATGGGGTCCCAAAATCTACCCAAGGATTCCAATGGTCGAATATGTTTCATTCAATAGGATTATATAATATTTTAGGGTAATTTAATATTATTATAATATTACTTTTACCTTGAATTACTCTGTTTACCTTTAATCGCATTAAAAAAAGTAAAAAGTCACTATTGTCAAAAAAGTTATTTTCATCTTATTGAACAAAATTTTTCTTATTAATAACAACCATATATGTCTAATTATAGATATTCAATTCACAAGTTCTGTAAATTTTCATTTAAATGAAAAGGTCTGGTTTTTAACTACTACTTATTGTTTTCACTATTAATCAAAAATTGATGTTTTTCAGAAAAATACTAAAATATCACCATAATATATATTATATAGATTATAAATTCATAAATGATGTATATTTTTCAAAATTAAAAACATAAAAGATGCATTAATTAATATAAAATCAATTCTCGTTGTCATATCCCAAATCTTTTTTTAAGAAATAATAACTATCAAAACATTGACACTTATTTGTGTCACATCTCAATGTGAAATTACATCCAATGAACAAAATTGGATTAAATGGTAAAAATATATAATTACACGTTAAAATAATTTAAAATGATAATCTAACCATATAAATAAATTAGAAAAAAAGTCATTTTTGATTTAAAATATATTATTTTTTACTATTCATTAAAAATGAATTCTATCAGAAAAATAACAAAAATTTATCCATAATAAATTTTGATGTCCAGATTATAAAGAGGAATTTTAATTTTTCAAATAGAACATATAAAAGTGACCAAAAATATATTTAAAGAGGGTTTTCCTTCAAAAGGTGGTAAATCGACCATTTAATGAATATTAGAGTATTTATGATTAAAATTAGATTCATTCTCATTTTAACCGTCAAACTTTTATTGGATAAATGTAAAACATTTAACAAATATGTATAATTCAATTGTAGTTAGTTCTGTTCATTCCTGATAGTACAATAGCAAGGCATTAAGTACCATTTAAAATAATGTTATATTATTATATTTCAGTATGAATCGACACTATGTGCAACATTAGACATTGGAGAAACCCATTGTTATGTGTCAGGTATTCCATCAAACATAGCATCCCCTTTAATGTAAAATTAATATTTAATTCAAAAATGAAAAAAATGTGAAAATGTCTTATTCTTTATTTACCTGGTATGTTACAACCTTCTCCCTTTTGGAAATTGCATCCTCGCAATTTTATTCACATATCAAATTAATGGGGGTATTTATATCATATAGCATTTTTAGATTCCAATGATTCCTCTTCCACCATATGGTCACTACTGGAAAGGGGATTTTTCCCCACGCATCTATCCCCACGGCTTAGAAAACCCATGGGGGTATCTTGTTTTTTTATTATCTATTACAACGGTTTTAATAAAACTGTGGGAAACCATACCCAATTCCCCGAATACCATCACACTCCCCCTCCCCCTCCCAACACACTCCTCTTCCATCATGTTTTCTTCTTACCCTCACTTCCATCGCCCTCATCTTCTTCCTCGGTTCCCCGACTCCCGACCCTCTCCTCCTCACCCTGACCATCACCTCCTGGCCATCCAACATCCTTCGCTGGGCCCTCTCCTTCCCTCGCCGACCTCTACCTCCCGGCCATCCGACCACCAAGTCTCGACCATATCCTCCCATCCACAGCCTCTACATCCACTCCGGACCTCTCTCTAGTCCTTCGCCTCAGCCTCAACATCCTGGCCTCCGCCTCTCTGCCCCCAACTCTAGCGATGTCCCCCCTCTCACCTCCCTCTCCTACTGGTGTTGGCCTCTGCCTCAACTTACCCCAGCTCCGGCAACATCCAGTCACAGCCTCCACCTCCCTGCCCCCAACTCTGGAATGAATGTATGAAATTTCTTCTCCTTGTTTTTCCAGTGGTTGAGATCTCTTCTATTGAGTTGGTTTTTTGAGATATCATCTCTCAAACTTATAATTATTTCAATATAAATCTTATGAAAGTCTTCAAAATATGTGTTTGATCAATAAGTGAACCTAGAATGAGGTTTGGAGATAAAAGGATATGCTAGGTAGCATTATTCCCCACTCATTTTCTATTAGATGAGTGTATGAAGAGGAATTTGGGGATGTTTGGTTTCATATCTTTCATGCTTTTCAGCCTCTATATTATTTCTTAATATGTTGGAATATGGTGATTCATGCATTGAAATATATTCCTTTTGATTTTTCTTTATTTTGATCCCTATAATTCAGCTCTATTCCAGGAATTTCAGAGTTCTAAAGCATTTTGGTGATCCATTCAGGGTGTTCATGTAGGCTGATTAGTTTGAAATGACAAGGAAGCAACCCATTCCGGCTAGATTTTGTATTTAATCAAGACTATATCAAACTCTCCTACATTTAATTTAGTTTTGTTTTGATTATGGTACTAGTATTATCCCTACAATTGTTTAAGAAAGTAATACTATGTATTTTCATCACATTTTTAGTTTTGGAGAATCACATGGATTGATGTGTCAAAATTCATATAGTTGTTTGATATATACATATTTCCATTTTCCGATGAATTTTTTGTGGTCCTATAGAGTTTATGACAAATTCAATGCTTGAATTAGAATTATCTGTTGTTGTTCTGGAGCTAAGGATGGAGGCTCTTCCACAGCTTCGTGAGCTGGGTGGTGGCTTTGGCAGGATAGAAAGGGGTGAAAATGTGCCCATGCGAATCTGTTTACTAGTGTTGTAGTGAATTCACACACTAAATATGGTGTTTTGAGTCTAGGATTCACATTTGGGATTGGTTCTCTATTAATCCTCCTTTAGATATATTTTAGGAGTTAATATAGAAAAAAATTTGATATTTGTTGTGAATCCGATGATGGCATGGAGTAATGGAGGATCCTTTAAGAAATCCTTGGTTAAAGTTTTCCTCACTCAGGGGGAATGAACTTCTGGTAGCAGTTCTCCCTCATGGGGTGGGTGAGGGGAGAGATAATCTCACTATCCTCCTCTGTAATAGGTTTTTCCTAGTATTAATTATACCACTCTTTTTAGTGGGTGGGTGTCTATAATTAATTCACAACATAGGGTAGGAATTTTTTCACATGTTTCTAGAATTATTGTTACTATGTGACCCATCTCTTTATATGAATCTATTCTAACAGACAATAAGATAGGGCATATTTATGAAAGTAGTGAAAACATGTAGGGAGGTGTATTGACCTATATTTTCATCAGATGATACATAGATTAATTTTATGTTTAAAAACTATTAAGACATTATTATGGGTAAAAATGTAATTTTACTGTAGTATGAAACTTCGCCTATTTTTTTTGAAGGGTTATTTGGTCCAATATTCTGATGTTTACCCCAAATCTGCCTTTTCATATAAAATAGAGTGTTAAGGAATTTTGGAAATAATATAAAAATATTATATATTATTTTTATTCCATACATTTTATGTTTTTCAAAGTTTGTTATATATCTTAAATAGAGTCTCATATTGAGAAAGCATGATAGATATTTATTCTAAAATGTGAATTTTACCATATTCTTGGCTTGAGATTCATTTTAATTGGGAATCTTGGGTGTTTTCAGTCATAGGATGATTAATTAAATAATTTAATTTTTTAATTAATTGGTTATTATACTAAGAAATCCATGAATTTATTTATTTATTCCATATTATGAAATCTCCCTAGGGTTAGTTGTCCTATGACCACATGATCATTAGAGTGAGAGGAAGAGGAAGATTGAGTGAGGGCTTGGTGGTGATGAAAAATCAAGGAAGAAATATCAATTTTTTTGTGATGTCGATAAAAAGTACCTTGGTTATAATGTAGAATAAAATAAAAATCATTTCACCATCATGGTAGGGAGTTTATATATATGGATTTATCCCCATTTTTTTCTTGATTTGAAAGTGGAATACATTCATTTACATGGATTCCTTATTTAGATAGAAGATGGCCTTTTTAACTTATGATATTTGGATGAAATTATGATTTTGGGATAACTGATATTCAGACTAGAAATTTCTTCTTTGTTTATTTATTGTATGTGGACGTAGATGATTCCTAGTCATACAAGACCATCATTTCCATTCTTTTGGTTTCTTCTATTTCTCCCACCATTCTTTACATGTTCATCACTAACTTTATATTTTAGCTGATGATTCAATAATATCACAGATTTATTTTGTTTTCAAAATTAAAATATGTACCATATATTTTCATTGTGTGTTCTCCATATTGTATTATAATGTGAGGATGGATTATATGATTAGATAAAAAGGGATAGGGGAGTCTGGATTTGGGGTTTCTTCATGTATAACAATATACACATCGACTAGATTGTGATATGAATCATCAATCCTTGTACCAAAGGATAGAAACCACATTACATAGGTGGAATTATCATGTTTATCATGGACAAAGGAAATTCATGTGATATATGAAGAAAAATAAGAGGATGTAGAAATGAATCGAGGAATAGAGTACTGTTTAGATCTTATAACCCAACTACATGGCGTATAGTTTGAAAGAAAACACATCATGTAATTTGGAAAGTACAATAGCTAGGGATTCTAGGATATGTTAAATACCACACATTCTATGGTTAAATCATACAATATGTTACCCTTATCTAGATATTTATTTATAGGGAATATACACCTAGGAAGCCTCAGTAGCCTCACAAACCATGAGGTTTAATACCACATTCCATTATTCTATGATAGAACATGACCTGTGAAGATAGTGAACTTGCCAACTGTCCTTATGAATCCTACACACCATGTTCACCTCTCCACACATATTATAGTCATATTTCTACATCCACTTTTTGGGTTTTGTACATGGGCTATCAATTTATTAAGGGATATATGATTTTTACCATGGGAACACATCGTTTACCTATACCATGACTATATGGTGACCTATAATCTTTATTAAGGATTATATTTTTACATATAACCAGCACTTCATTTGTGACCATACACATTGGAAATGATGGTGGAGATACTTCTGAAGATAGATATGTGGCATGTGTTGAATCTAGCATGATCGATCGTATCAGCATTATAGTAAACATGCTTATCTATTAATAATTCTTGGTAAATAGAATCCCTAATTGATGATAAATTTGCATCATGGAATAATTTCATCTCACCACTCTTATGATGGGTTATAAATTTACAAAATGGGATTTTGGCATAAGATCCTCTACCTATAGATCAGATAGGGTTGATATTCTTCACACCATTATAGGGTGTGATATCTTCAAAATTTGTATTATGTATTACCCTTGTCTAAAGAAGAAATGTAATTTGAATAAAAAAACATCAAATAATAAAAAAAATGTATAAATAAGGGAGGAAGTAATGGAGGTGAAAGGATTATTATCTTTTTCAAAACCTATAGTAATAATATCAATGGGAATATTTAATAGCATTGAGGGTTTGGAGAATGAATCCCTTGGGCCTAGAGATCATATTTTATGTGATGTTCCTAAGGAAGATTCAGTGGCCTTAGAAGGTCAAATCCAAACTGAGAATAAAGAGAAAATATGTAGGTAGGATAATATATAAGTTTACCTAACTCAAATTTTCGAAGAAAATATCATACGAAGAACATAAACATAAAATATTCTCTAAGGGAAAGTATTATACTATAGTAAACACATTGAAGGGTTTATAGTTGAACCATAGAAGAAAATATGGAACTGATTCAAAATATAATTTGGATCTTATTATATACTCTGTGGAATAGATAGAGACATTGACCTTCAATCCCTCACCAGAGGATTTTGAATGAATATAAAATCAAATGATAGAATTTGATACATTTGAGGAATAAAAATATTGGATCAAGAAACAATATCAAATTTTTTTCTGTGAGTATATAATTAAGGGAATATTAACATGGAAGATTTTATCAAGACCTATGAAAATATGTTCTATTACATTGAGGACATCATTAAAGATGATCCAAAAATAGGGTAAGTTATATTACATATAGATTATATAGAGTGCAAGACTCCAATATTTTAATTTTTTTAGACAGGTCTAATGGTTCCCTATATAATTTCATTTCATTTCTAGATTTATTTTTTTATGTGGGTATACACCAATACCCATAAATGGTGTCTTCCAAAAAATAAAAAAATATATAATTTATTGTTTAAGGAATGGGAATAATATGAGAAAAATAAATATAAGATAATTAAGAAATTATTTGTTAATATTGTTTTGTTTTATAAAATTATTATAATAATGAGAATTTGAGATTTCAAAGAATATTATAAACTATTATTATTTTATTGAAGATGTTCATTATTTATTAAATTATTTTTGTTGATTTACAATGTTAATATTTCACTATTATAAATGTGTAAATATTAATTAAATTACAATGATGAAAAGGGATATATGATTTTGATCTATTACTTGTTAATAATTTGAGTTACTTGAAAAAAGTTATCTGAAGGCTACATATAGAATTTTATCTCAATAAAACTCATAGGCGAGCCTTTGCTTTCTCCATAACCCATTCTTCTGGTCTATACTCAAGGAACCATCCTTGAAATTTAAAAGAATGGTATTATTATAACCCATTGCTTACGATGGAGGTATTCCAACCAAATAGATCAAGTCTAATCTTGTTAACTCATCATTAAAAATTAAATGAGGGTACTCCATAAGAATCCAAAATAGTAATTGAGGACATTGGATACATAAGACATTACCTAAATCCCAAGGTAGATTCCCCTAGTCATTTCACATCAATTTCCCTCATTATCATTTCGTATGAGAACGCTAATCACAGTGTGTGTAAAATTTAGTGTTCGATATTAATCTAATAAAATGTATTTCATTTTTCAATTTATTTTAAATTCATCTATTTTACCAAAATGACCTTTTCCTTTTTAAGAGTCTTGTTGTGACTTGTTCTACTTTGTATTAAGTAGGTGTTTCTAGGTAATTATTTTATTAAAAAAATTCATGAGGTTTTTTAGTTTATTAAATTATTCTTCTTGTATATTTATACAAATAATTGATAGCCATGATTGTTTTATATAAATCATCTAAATGTTTTTCATTAATTCTTGGAGATGAAGTGGTTTTATTTAAATTTTTCCCTCTATGAATTATAATTTTACCAATGGAAAATATTATATTACATGGATATGGGTTAGTTTAAATTAGTTATAGTGATGGATGAATGTTTTTTTTCTCTCCCTTGCTTTTTAAATGAAATAACCCATGTATAAGGGTGTGTTTTAATGTTAAAAGATTATTTTTTTATGTTACACCTAAGGGAGGAAAAACTTTTTTATCTCTCCCTTTGTTCAACTATAATAACACATACCACTCTATCATAGACATGAAACTTTTATTGGCCCATTATGTTTTACCTGGTTGATCATCTCATTATATTATAGAGGTACGAATTTTATCTCTGATACTGAAAGGGTTGAAATTGGTTATCGAAATAAAGGCACTTTCAATACAAATGTGAATTAACTATTAAGTTTTTATGTTCTAATAGTTTTATTTTCTATAGTACATATCCCTTTTTTAATTATGGATTGTATTGTTGATTTGACGATAAATTTTATTTTTCTTGGTAAACAATTGATAGAATCATGATGTATCATGCCGAAAGGATTTGAACATCATTTCAAAATAATTTGGAGAATTTTTTAGATTTTTTATTTGACAATTATTTTGATGGAGGTCGTATACAGTTTCCATGATATAAATGTGTTGGAAGCTTATAATTACGTCGGGAATAATTTAGCTACAATATAAATAAATTTGGATTTCAAACAAACTATTATGTTTGGTATCACCATGGAGAGACAAGTCAATGTTCTACTAGTCATGAACAAAATGAACGAAGTGGCATGGAGAATTTGATATTCGATCGGTTTCCATTTTTCCATCATACCAAGAGAAATTGTGTGTTGGTGGAAGAAGACATTGATATCAATACATATGAGAAAAATACTGAAGATGGTGATGATAGAGTGAAAAATTTATTGGATGATGCCTGAACTCCAGTATATCAGGATTATTCTAAAAAGACAATTTTGGAATTTTTAATGTAGTTATATCATGGGAAAACTATGTATGGAATTTCTTATACCTCTATTGATTCCATTATTACATTTTTGATGGAATTTATTCCTAATCGTGCAAATGTTCCCTCAAATCATTACAAGGAATGAATGCTAATTAAGAAGCTTGGATTTGATACTAATAATGTTCATACTTGTCTGAAAGATTTCATTTTATTTTGGGAGGAAACAACTGACTATAGTGACTGTAAATAATGTGGTACATCTTGATTGAAGAAAAATGCATATGGAACACCATATCATGTAGCACAGGACGTCAAGTGACACTTTCCATTGATTCCCAGACTTCAAAATAAATTCATGTCTGCAAAAATCTCAACAAATATTTGATGGAATGATGAAGAGATAATTAAGGGTAATGATGAGTTGGTTCATCTTGCATATGGATTAGCATGGAAGACATTTGATGCGCAACATCCTTATTTTGGAGGTGAGGTGTGTAATGCCAGGTTCGGTCTGTATTGTGATGGTTTTAATCCATTTGGTCAGATTCATACTTCTCACAGCACGTGACAAATTTTTATTCATGATTATAATCTTCCTCTGTGGATGTTTATGAAAAAACATTGACTTTCTTGAGTATATTGATTACTGGACCTTCTTATCCCGGTAATGATATAGATGTCTACTTGAAGATATTAATAAGTGAGATGAAACGAAATTGGTATTTCGGTATGCAGACATTCGATGATTCTTCAAATAATACATTTCAGATGTGTGCTACCCTTCTATAGACCATAAATGACTTCCCTGCATATGCAATGATGTCTGGGTGGAGCATGAAGGAAAAAATATCCTATCATGTTTGTATGAAGAATAAACGATCGAGTTGGCTTAAATGTCATCGTAGTTTTAGTTTCATGGGGCATCGAAGATTATTTCCAATGGATCATCAATATAGGACAAATCGTCGGAGGTTTGATAATACTACTGAGACTGAAAAATCACGACAACATATGTCAGGAAGTTATGTTCTTAACAAATTAAAAGATTTCAGATTTTCATTAGGTAATGGTCAGTTGAAATCTAAAAATATGATGAATGTTGACACTGAAACCTCTTATAATTGGAAACAGAGAAGAATTGTTTTTGATTTTCCATATTGGTGTACCAATTTGTTACAACATTGTTTTGACGTAATGCATATTGAGAAAAAAATATGTGAAAATTTTCTTGCAATTCTTCTGAATATCAAGGGGAAGATCGAAGATGACTTCCAATCTCATAGACACTTGTTGGATTGGGGTATTCGACCAGAACTACATCCTGTGTGTATCAGTGAAAACAAATGGAATGTTCCTTTTGATTCTTATGTGATGAAACTGTTTGAGAAAGATCAATTTCTGGTAGTATTGGATAATATCAAGGTTCTTGATGGCTATTCTAGCAACAGATCTTAATGAGTCAATAGATGATATGTGAAAGTAAAATCTTGGAAAACTCTTGATTATCACATCGTTCTTCATGAATTGATTCTTATAGCAATTCAGAATTTTCTATCCAATAATGTAAGGGTGAAAGTGATTATCTTATGCCATTTTTTTATAGCCCATTGTGATAAAATGTTATCCAAGTCATTATTGGAAACAATAAAGTGGGAAGTGCAATTAATTTTATGTGAGATGGAAAATATTTTTCCTCCATCCTTTTTCACATGCATGTGGAATTTAACAGTTCATATTCCAACTAAAACACTACTTGGGGGACTAGTTTCTTTTCAGTGGATGTATCCTACTGAAAGAAATATGTTCACAATGAAATCATATGTTCGAAACAAGAATTATCCTGAAGCATTGATTGTGTGGGGTTATCTGGCTCAAGAATGTCTGGATTTTTGTTCAATGTATTTGTCTGATGTCACCACAAGACATAATCAGCCAATGAGAAATGAATATGACCAGTATGGTGAAATTGAGCCCTCGTTTCCATCTCTTCCCCAAACAGGAATAATTTTTTGGTCATATACATTGGCATCATTGAGCCCTGAAGTGCAGGATATTGCACATCACACAGTCTTGTTTAACTATGTTTTGTTCGATTACTATATCAAGTAAGTAATTTGGATATTTATATGTTATCTCATATTATAAAATTTCACATATAACTTAATATTTTAATGTCATTTTATGTAGGGAACATAAAAAATTATAAGTATAGTTCATCGATCTTTGTCTTTGAGATGGATAGAGGCTTTGCATATCCTAGAGTTTCATTCTTGGTTGAAATCAAACATATAACCATTGATTTAATTAGTTTAAAAAATAGATATCCATTTAATTTTATTATTCATATATATTTCAAGTGTTTAGTGTACCTATTGACTATGTTTCTCATGAATTAAGAGGTTTGTCTTTTGGTCCTAATTCTTTGGTTCATGAATGAAAATATTTAATAATCAACGGGTCTAAATTTGTTAGAAAGGGTTGATCGGTGAAAATGATAACACAAAATGATTGCAATATGTTTACAGCTACAATGGATTGTTATGCCAATGTATCAGAAAGTATGCCTCAATATGAAGATGTATATTATTATGGGCAAGTTGATGAGATAATTTATTGGATTACTACACTCAAGGTAGAGTCACTATGATGAAATATAAATGTTTTGATTCAATGAGATGTCATGGTACTTTTGTAGATGACTATGGATTCAGAGTTATTAATATGAGTTGATGCATGCATACCGATGAACCATACATTTTGGCATCAATGGCTAAAAATGTTTTTTATGCGAAAGATCATATGAGACCTCATTATGGTGTCATTAATGACGTAATCCCCAGAAATATTTTTCATGATTCTAGTGATGAAATTGCAACCATTGACATCCCCGTTGGAGTTGGAAGAAATATTTCATTTGATGGATCAAATAGTCCCATTGTGAGAGTTGATATTGAACCAGATGTTATGGTCGGTAATGTATAGAATCAACCATATATGTTCACTATTCATTCAGTTTATATTTACATGAGTTTCTCAAGTTAGTATTACTATAATTACATTAATTATTTTTCAGTTTGGAATGAAATGTTTTTTATTGTATTTTTTTATGTCGTTTCATTAAATCATATTTATTAAAATGTAAAAAACATGGTTTAGATCTTTTTTTAAAAAATATATAACCATTTATTTTAATTTTAAAAAATGTGTTATTCATTTACTATTAATCATTTGTACAATTAAAAGAAGTCAAATTGGTTCCTCTCATGAATTACTGATAGATGTTAGTTGTATGCATGATTTGTAAAAACTATTTCTAAAGACAGCAAATTTCATTCTTATGTCGATTATGCCAAATACTATAGAAGGTCGAAGGAAGAGACTATTTTTTCCCGATTGACTAGGGTTTGAGCATGTATTTCCTTCGCTTCCATCAGTGAGTATTCTAATTGTAATGATTTTTTTCTTCATTACATATAATTTACTGATAATATTCTTTAACAAATTTTTTAAGGACATTCAGTTCCACCGGATTTGACGCATAATACGGTTAGTGTGGGTATGAGTGGGGATGCTCCTAGACTAGGAAAGACCACCGGCCATATGCGTTTCCACACTGACCTTCCATCATACACTGCTTTCACTACACCTTTCTATACTCTTGAGTCTTCGAAGATGTTTTTATCCATACCTCCATCACCATCTCATCTACCCTCTTATTTACATGCCATTACTACAGTGCCTCCACAGATAATTCAACCTTTACTATATCCATATATGATAATGTATCCCCAATCCTACTACCCATATGTTGTTGTGTCTACACCACCTGAAATTCCAATCGTACATCCACCATCTAATGAGTCTGTTCCATTAGCTTCCACATCAGTGCATGAAGGTCACTCATAACATGCACTGGAACAGACACTTCCTTTAGAGGCAGTTGATTTAGGACAACCCACAGATCCATCACAGTCTATTGAGAAACCTGTAGATGATTTTTTGATTATAATTGTTTCAAATTATATAAATTTATATTTTTCGTGTTGTACTATGAATTAATTCTTATTCCCCCCACTTTTTCTTATTCAGTGGGAGCTTCTTCTTGGAGATGATGGTGCACTCAGATAAAGGATGTGTTGAATCACCAGAAACAAATAATGGTGGATTATAATCGACAAAATCTTATGGTAGGTCCAACTATAACATAGTGTAGAAGTTTCATGGCCACCTTGGCTAAGAATCACGATATCATTCTAGTGGAACAGGTGTAATGGAGATGTATCAGTAAAGAGATTAAGGAAAAATCATGGGAGAAAATATGGGTAAGAAAATTATATAAAGTCATATCTATATTATTGGGGTATTTAAATGAAATAACATGTTCATTATAGATTCAGTTTTACTTTCCTGACGGAGAAGCTTCTAAGGCAAAAAGGTTGATGGATGTTGGGGAGTTCTGGTGCTCATACAAGCATGAGTTTTATGTTGGTTGGAAGAAAATAGTTGGTACTGACATATAAGGGGTACCCATATTCCCCGACTGTCCAAAATATCAATATGAAAAATTTATAGCACATTAGAAGACTTCTATGTTTAAGGCAATCTCAATCATTAATGGTTGACATATAAAATTTCACTCTTATTTATTGTATTGTAATTTTTAGGAAGTTTTAGAGAAAAACATAAATAATAAGGATTCAATGAGATATTTGCACACATTGGGGTGCACTACAATGCTCGATCATGAAAAGTACCAGATACATTTACTGGGTATTGTGATTTTTTAAAGGATGTTCTATAGAAAATATCATTGAATATAAATAGGTCAGATTTGTGCATTATCTATATATGGTACAAATCTATATTTGTGAATTTTTAATTTGCAACAAGGTAAATTGTTCATTGAAGGTCCTGTACCTCATGCCAATTTATTTTTCTCCAATAGAAAGAAAAAGGATTGAAGTGCAGTAAACGAACACACAAGATAAAATTTTAATTTTTTTAATTTATATTTTAAATATTTATATGAAATTCGTAATTTAATATGTTTAAAATTTCATCAGTCTTCCATGGAGGCCCTCGAATGTAAAGAAGATGACAACTTCAGGCCACCTGATCATTTAAGTCAAGTATTAGGTGAGGAGAACTTGGGTAGAGTACGATGTCGACAAGGGAAAACATTGCCCCCTCTATGTATTGGTCATCATCGGGATCCTCTCATGCCTCCCAGACCTCTGAGCTAGAAATCACTCTTGCTAAAGCAGCTGAGGAAAAGAAAACAGTTTTAGAGGATCATGGAAGAAGTAAGCTGATGACCAAATATTTCATGACAGCTATGACAGTTTTGAGTCAATCGCTTCCATCAGAGGTTGTTGCTAATTTTGAATCATAGATGGCATAAATTCTCCCTTTTAATGATGTATCAGGTGATTCCAATGAGGGTCATAGGGTCAACTAAGGAAGAGGCGATAGAGTTGTTGGTGGTGAGGATGTTGTGGATGCTGCAGATGATACTGTTGGTGATGACGCTTCTACCAATGTTACTGATGATGATGATGGTGTTGATGATGATTGGCCTGGACATGTGGATGGGGATGTTGGTGATGGGGGGGATATTAATCCCTTCCATTTTTGAAATAGTAGAGATACTAATGTATGTACTTTGAGAAAATGAATTGAATTTTTGTATAGATGAGAATGGTTAATTTGTTTTCGACGGAAACGTTCTGCAAAAAATTTCACATGAATTTACATAAAGATAAAATTAAAATCCTTAGTGATGCATATGGGTAATATATTCCCTTACTACGATAGAATAGTTATATCTAAATGATATCCCATATACTGACATTGGATTCCATTTATTGTCTCCATATTTTTCATAAATTCTGGAATTGAAAACTCTAATTTAATGTAGGTAAATAAGGAATATTTTCCTCCGTTGTTATTTTTAAAATTTTAATTTTTTATAATCTGAATTTGTTCTATTGATTGAGCTGGTTGGGTGTTTTGAGATCCTAATTCCCTGAATGATATAATAAATGCTTGATTTTTTTTTGGGTTTATAGGTGGCTTTGTAAGAAGGGTGCAGGGGGGAGGGGGGCTGGGTGGAGGGGATGGGGCTGGGTTCAGGGGGTGTGGCAGGGTGTAGGGGGAGGATGGGGAGGGGGGATGGGTGCAGGGGAGGGGGGATGGGTGCAGGGGGCGGGGTTGGGTGCTTGGGAATGGGTTCTGGGGGTGGGGCTCGGTGACGGGGGTTGGGCTGGGTGTAAAGAGGGGGGGGGGGGTTGGGTTTAGGGGGTGGTGGGGTTCGATGAAGGGGGAGGGGGGTGGCTCCTAGGGGTGGGGCCGGGTGCAGGGGGGAGGGGTTGGGTGCAGGGGGAGGGGGTGTTTTCTTTGTTTCATGACATTATATGATGCTCAGTTGCAGGTATGGGATTCCATGGATCTCGTCTTTCCTGAAGGTATGTTTCACTAAGGTGTGCTTTTTACGTGCATTTTCAAAGAATCGTCATAGTTGTTTTCTATCTTTTATTTTATTTAGTATTCTATGTGTGTATATAGTCTAAAATAAAAAGACTATTACTTTCAAACTACTCATATCACAATTAAAGAAACACCTTTCAACTTGTTTTCAAATGAACATGTATGCATAATGAACTCTACAACCAGTTTAAACTATGGAAATGAATTACTTATACAGTTTCAAAACCTTTAAATTTAAATTCTAATCATGTTAATTATATTCTTTACATGTTCAGGGAAACAAGAAGACAAGGGTGTGCTAATATCAACATATATGACTATATCATGCAATATTTTCATAGAAAAGGTAATGAAGACCGTGGATTTAATTTCCACAGAATGATGACTGAAAGTGCCTTATAATCTAGTGATTATGAATAATATTATCTTTATCTCTAATAATATTTCATTTAGGGAAATAATTATCATAATTATTGTGCTTATATGACAATAATGTTTAAGGTTCCCTTTTTACGAGAGCATAAACATTTGGCAGTTATTACCCATATATTATTTAATATTTGAATTTCAATAACATAAATCATCTAATAATTTTCCAAATCCTATTATGAAGGTTTTGTTATTTTTAGTAGCAACATTAAACATAAGGAAATTGTTGATCAATCCTAATATTCGAATATTTGACACCATCAAAAACAATTTCGAATACATATTTACATTATTATCACTAGAATAATTCTAGCAGTGGTTAAGTTGCATTTATTACATTAGCACGACCTCTACTGTAAACTTTATACTTGGAGTTCTTACACTAGAATCCCATATTAAAAATAATGTTTACACCAGAAAAGGTTACATATTTACACATTTTTCTTCATTAGTAGAAACATTACCCTTGCATTTTTTACTAGAGTAGTATTCACACTAGAAATGTTTATACTAACATCATTATTGTAGTAGTTCTTACAATATTAATTATTAGACTAGAAATGTTTACACTAGAACTGTTCGTAGAAACATTACCTGTACAAACACCTTTTCATAATGAATATGTCTAGGAAATACATGGGTGAAAAATCTGGGAAACATGCGATGAATCCTGCAGAAGCTCTGTCTGAAATGACATGAGTAGCCTACTCATTAGTGCTGGGGGAGAGAAGACAGGTATGTTGTAGTTGAATTTTTATTTTATTTTCTTTATCGCATCGGCCACATAGGCCTTCTACGAAATTCTATGGATAGGGGGTACTTATATTCTTCGAAGGGAGAACGAAGGGCACTGGAGGTGGCAACATAGTTTCCATGGTAGGGGAGGGATATCAGGGTAGTTGAGGGATTGATAGTGTGTTTCATTTTTTTCTTCTTTTACTGTGTTGCTTCGGATTATTTTCATATATATTGGCATGGATTTCTAACATAAGGATGGGTCATGACTAAATTTTATTTATTTTCTACTCATGTTTTAATTAATTGTTTGTGGGGGTGATTAATCCCTTGTTCGGGACACCAAACACATATCAATATCTCCAAATTATGAATTTCATTTCATTATGAAATTATTCCATGCATACCTTCACCCATGGTCCTCTTCCAAGACTTCCTATTTATTTTACCACATCTAATGCACTCTTCATAAATAAATTTCCAACACATCTTCATGCAATAGATATTCATTCCATTATTCTTGACAAATCCCCTACCTCTTTAATCAAACATACCACATTCATACCTCATATATTTTCCACGATCAAACCAATCAACCCTTGGTTGCAATAATCCACCCCTATGGATGATCCTATTTTTGAATTAATTTCCTATGGTAGTGAGGTTGTTGGTCCTATTAATACCTCATATGATTCCCCACAGATATAGTAGGACCGGGCCAACAAGCTGCAGTAACACCACAGTCACTCCACGGTCACGTTGTAGTAATGTTGTGATTTGTCCCTTCTCCAGTATGACACCCCATGCCGGTTTGAAGTCCTGTCAGAATTCAAGGTATGATACCTAGAGAGAGTTTTAGATACATTACCTATCCATAGTTAATGGGGATGGAGTCCCTTAGGTATCAAATCCCTTGATTGAGTCTCTCATGAAAATATTTAGTCACATGTTTACAACATTGGAGATAAGGGTGAAACATGATACTTGTATTCTAAAAAGACCATCTAAGTGCCCGAGGGAAATCATATAAATGTTGGAAAATAATAAGACTTGAGAATACTTTTATAATGATAATTATATTTGGAAAAGTTTCATTCATAGTTTTATATTTTTATGATCCAGATGATCAGAGAGGTGTTTTGACACCTATAGAGAAAATGCTTCTACATTATCTTTTTTTTTTCTGTGTGAGAATAGTAAACAACACAAACCTCATATAGAGTAGTTTGAGATTTCTTCAAAAGTGGAGAATATGATGGATGATCAGCTTTGTGATAGTATTCCATGAGTCTTGTGATCAATGTTCAGACTGAAAAATCACAATTTCTGCCGGTGGGGTGACAATCTGAATGTTTTCCCACCTCCTCCTGCTCCCATCACTACTGGATAGATGATGTTGCCCCACGGATGTCACTGGACAGAGCCAACATGCCGCTTTCACGCCGTAGTCACCCAGTAGTCACGCCGCAGTCGTGCCGCGGTCACACTGCGATAATGTCGTGATTTTGTCTTATTCTAGGACGACACCCCATGGTGGTTCGTAGTCCTGTTGGAATTCGATGTATGATACCTAGATAGAGTTTTAGATACATTATCTACCCATAGTTAATGGTGATGGATGCCCTTAGGTAGAAAATCTCTTGCTTGAGTCTCTCATTAAAATATTTAGTCACCTGTTGGCAACATTGGAGATGAGGGTGAAACTTTTTAATTGTATTCTACAAGGACCATCTATGTGATTGAGTGATATCATAGTAAATTTCGGACAATAAGAAGACTTGAGATTACTTTTATAATGATATTTTTATTTGGAAAAGTGTTCTTAGAAGTTTTATATTTTTTTGATCTCGCTGATTTGATGAGTGTCTTATCCCTGGCAGATAAAATACATCTACATTATCTTTTTTTCTGTCTAAGAACAGTAAACAACACACACCTCATATAGTGTAGTTGGATATTTCTACAACAATGTGGAAGCTGATGGATGATCACCTCTATGATAGTATTCCATGAGTCTTGTGATCAATGTTGAGACTGGCTAATCACAATTTCTATCGGTGGGGCGGTGGCTGGAATGTTGCCTCGCCTCCTCCTGCTCCCTTCGCTCCTGGACGGAAGATGCCTCCCCATGGATGTCGTTGGACCGGGCCAACACGATGTGGTCACACTGAGTTCATGCTGTGATCATGATGCGGTCATGCTGCGGTCACGCCGTGACCCCATGCAATCCAGCCCACACCAGCCACCACACCAGCTCCCACCCCTAGCCTCCAACAAAACTCTCATGCTAGCCCTCTACCACCTGCAAAACAGCCCCATCAACCAGTTCCAGCCCACACCAGCCCCTACCATCCCCCTGTCACCTGCCATCATGCCCGCACCAGCCACTCCAGCCCGCACCAGCCACCGCACCAACCCCTATCCTCCTACATTTTATCCTGAACTAACCCCCTTCCAACTAAAAAACTACCCCATACCACATTTTCCAACCTGCACCAGCCCCATGCCTTCCCCCTACCACCTTCATTCCAACCTTCACCAACCAGTCTAGCACAAACCAGCCACATACACCAACCACAATAGCCAAAAACCCAAGCCCCTGCACATCACCAGCCTGCACCCAGCTCCACAACAATCCAGCACCCCATCCACCAAAAAACCACTTCCCCTACATATAGCCAAAACAACCAGTCTGCAAAAACATAACTCCATCCCACATCCAAACCACACCACCAGCATAGAAAAAATAGAAGGCCACCCCCAAAGGAAGCCAGCGAAAGACTTTTCCAATGAAAATTCCTAAGGGTGGATTCAATGGATTGGACCACTGTATTGGGTAAAATGAACTGATAACACCAATAATATGGAATACATTAAAGAAAATATGAACAAGCTATAACTGCCATGCATATGAGAGATATTTATTAGTCCAAACATTAACTCTTTTATCAATTGTCTCTTCCAATAACACACAATCAAAAGCTCTAACTTGGAAGCAATAAGGGGAACTCCTAGATAAAAAAGAGTAATATACCCCTTCCTAACACCCCTAAAAGCCTCAATAGAATCACATACTTCAGGAGAGTTACCATCCGCAAAAATTAGGGACTTTGAAAGACTGGCATTCAATCCCGACAGGGATGAAAAAAGATCCAATGCATGCAAATGAAGGCACTTTACACTAGAGTACCATAGTTCTCCTTTTTCCCTTGGGAGATTACGTATCAGTTATTGTGAGGGGGTTTATAATAAAATAACAAGTCATATTACTAACTGCCAGAACCACTTTTTATCCTTCGGTGTAAGAATTATGATTGTGAATTTCATCACTATTTTCATTACGATTCATGTGTTATTAGTTCTAATGGCTTCAAAAGTGGTGTCGGGAAATATTGAAAAGATAATTACTTCTTTAATATTGAATTGTCATGGAGAGGGAAGATTTTCCTAGGGCTGTGTGGTTGGGGATGGCCAGACTAGTGGTAGATGGTGGTATCAACTTATGCAGTGTCAAGGGATCAATTCACATTCTGTAAGCTATGTTTTATTGGGAGGTTCTTGAAGGTTGTTCCCTATGGGTAAATTTCATATCTGTCAAAGTATTGATCTGAACGTGAGGATACATGGGTGAAAGTCTAATGAATGTGGAAGGAGTTGAATGGGAACATTATGGTTCTCAAGAATAATTCTCAGTGGATTGTGGAATGAGGAAACATAAACATATGGTTTGACAACTCGGTAGGTTCCCCTCGAGGCTTTCCAGGTTGTCTGACTCCCAACATTTTGTTTTCCAATGCATATTGTTACCCCTATTTCACACAGTTTGTTCTTAACCACCATCAAAGTGAATGTTTTAAAAACATTATTATATCTTCTTAAATGGAATGTTTAGTCTTCACAGAGTCTCCAATGGGGGTTTTCCTGGCTAATATTTGGGGGTCTATATATCGGATTCCAAATGGTATCACTGGTTGTGAAAACTTGTACTAGTGTAAAGAAATCCCGATTAAATGTATCTTGATGGTTTTGTGGATAAATAACCATTGTATTCCTATGAATGATACTATTAGGAGCAGGGGTGATGGGTTAGGTGGTGTGTCTTGGAGGGGTTGTCTATGGGGTGTTCCATGGGTTGTCTGAGGGTGGGGGGTTTAGGGGTCTATAGGGTAGGGGGCTGGGTGCATGTGGTGTGTCTGGGGGGGTTGTCCAGGGGGTGTCCTAGGGCTATCCGGGGGGTCTACAGGGGAGGGGGTACAGGTGGGGTGTCTAGGAGGGGGTGTCCAGGGTCTATCAGGGGGGAGTCCAGGGGTGTCTAGGTGGGAAGGGGTGACTAGTGGGGGTGCAGAGGGATGTCCAGGGGTACAAGGGGGATGTCTAGGGGGAACAGGGGTGTTCGGGTGGGTTGTCCAGGGGGATTAGGGGTGTAGGGGGTGTCTATGCCTTCTGATCATTTAAAAAATAAAACATTACTTTATTTTATAAAATTCTAGTAAGATATCATGATTTAAATAAAATATCCCATGTTTAACCTTCCGTTTCGTGATGCTAACACATTCAGAGGAAGCTCTAAATATTCCTACTAGGGATAAAGCCAGACTGATTTGAAGAGATATAATCATGAGCAATGTGACATTACCTAATAGAAACAATTTCTCTAATGTTTTTTGGAATGGTCATCCCGATAGAAATAGGTCTTAAATCCTATACATCCACAACATTTCATTCTTTGGGATCATTGAAATAAAATTGGAGTTGATTCCACAGGGCATTGTGGCGTGGTTAAAAAACTCCCTCATAGCGTTATAGAGATCATCATAAACTATGTCCATGTAGAACATAAAGAATTTATTTGTGATCCCATGAAGATAGACACACTCTCAGGATTTAGAGAAAAAAGGGAACTCTTATCCTCCTTCTCATCAAGGGATGCAACAAGGAAGATTGTTGGATTGGTGTAGCCCGATCCGGTAGACCACACGCCATTTCAAAAAGGATATATATTTTTCATCCTATATCAGAATTGTTTTCATCAATAAGTGTTAAACGATTGTGATGAATTGTAATTAAAAATTTATTTAAGACATTTCTGATAAGAAATTTTTTCTTATTTGAACACATTTGCAAGCACAGCTTCTGTTTTAACTAGTGAAAACAATGCACTGTGTTTCTTTTGTTTTTACATTCCGGTTTTCATTGTTTCAGAGTGGTTTTACAGGGAGGTGGGGGCTTGGTGTAGGGTAGGGGGATGGGTGGAGGGGGTATGGGGGAGGTGGGTGCATGTGGGACTTGGGGTGAGGGGGGATGCCCAGGAGGGGCGTAGTGGGGGTGAAAGTGGGGGGGGGGGATTAGGGTACTTGCGGGGGGGGGGTGTTGGGGTGGGGGGAACTGGTTGCAGGGGGTAGTGAGGGGGAAGGGGGTAGGGTGTAGGGGGGATGGGGGTTCGGTGCAGTGATGGGTTTAGGTGGTACTGGGGGTGCAGGGGGGTCTCCAAAGAGTGGGGGGAATTAGGGGTGCAGGTGGGGGGGGGTGGACAGTGGGGGTGAAGGTGGGGGGAGGGGGAACTGGGTGCATAGGGTTGTGGGGGTGGGTACAGGGCTGGGTGCAGGTGGTACTGGGGGTGCAGGGGGGTGTCCAGGAGGGGGGTAGTGTGGGTGTAGGTGGGGGGGGGACTAGGGTTCAGGGGTAGTGGGGGAGGTGGGGGTACAGATGGGGGTGGATTGTGGGGGGAGGGTGACTTGGGAGCAGGTGGTAGTGAGGGGGGTGTGTTTCGGGTGCAGGGCTGGCTGTCGGGGGGTGTCCAAGAGGGGGCGTGGGGGTGGTGGTGGGGGGGTGTGGTGGATAGTGGGGGTGCATGTGCTGGGGGTACATAGGTTTTGGGGATAGTGGTGGGGATGCTCACAGGGGGGATGGAAGGATGGGTGCAGGTGTTACTGGGGGTTCAGGGGAGGTCATGGGGGAGTGGGTTCTGGGTTTAGGTGGTACTGGGGGCAGTGGGGGTGTAGGGTGGGAGCTATCCAAGGATTTCAGGGGGGAGAAAGGGGGTCTTTCTATAGGGGAGAGTGGGGGTGTGCAATGGGGGAGGGGATGTGATGGGGGTCTGTCCATGGGGGAAGGGAAGGGCTGCAGGGGGTCTGTCCAGTGGGGAAACTACTATTTCTAGGAAAATAATATATACCCACGTTTTTTAGAACTGTGCGTAAATATGCTACTACAGAACCCTCTATACCCATGGGTTTTAAACAGTGGGTAAATATGCTGCTAGAGAACCCTCTATACCTATGGTTTACATAACCGTGGGTATCTAATTTATGATTTATAAATGTATACCCACAGATCTGTAAATTGTGGTCATATATCTATACCCACAGTTGTGGTAAACCATGGGTAATTTAAAATTCCAGTGGAATATACCCATGGTTTTTTGTAAAACCTTGGGGATAGGACAATCCTGATGCCTCAGGATCCCACAATTTATCAATATGTGGTTATAGAATATAACCACAGTTTAATGGGCTATACCCATGGTTTTAAACCATGGGTATTGGGCATTTTCCAGTAGTGGGTTTTTCCACAAAACATTTACATGATGAATTACCTTATTCTGTAACACTTTATCTCATTGGTCAAGAATATGGGTTTATTGTTCCTAATTAGAGAGATTATCTTCCAAATGAAATACATGTAGGCTCAAAACATGATATGGATCCGACCTATACATTCTCAACATTGAAACATGAAAAACATTGTTTATCTGGGTTAAACATGATGGTAAATCCACTCTGTATGCAATTGATCCCACTTATATTAGGATTTCATAAGGTCCAATGAACCTCGTACTCAACTTTTTCTTCTTACAAAAACACATCACCCTTTTCCATAGAGAAACATTGAGAAAGACATGATCACTTACCTCAATCCAATGATCTTTTCTCGAGTTATCCACATAGCTTTTCTGTCTGTTGTAAGCTGTTCTGATTTTTTTCAAAATCAATTAATCTATTTCTTCCATATATTCTACCAATTATGGTCCAATCATCTTCCTTTCACATACTTCTTCCCAAAAATCAGTAGTTTGACACTGCTTACCATATAATTCCTCAAATTGAGCCATTTGTATAATGGAATGAAAACTGTTATTATAAGAAAATTCAACCAATGAAAGATGTTGGTCCCAACATCCCTAGTAATCCATTGTGAAATCACGTAACATATCCTCAAAGGTAGGAATTTTTCATCCTGACTGCCCATCTGATTGAGGGTGAAAATAATTAATAAAATTTAAATTAGTATCCAATGAATTCTGAAGGCCATTCCTAATGTTAGAAGTAAACCTGGGATCATGATCAGATACAATAGAGAGAAAAACTACAAACAACCTGAATATCTCTTTAACATACAACTGAGAAAGTATATGTAGAGGTAGTTAATGTTGAGTAGGAATGAAATTAGTAGATTTAGTCTATCGATCAACAATAACCCAGATTGAAATATTACCTCGAGATGTCTTTGGTACTCCCACAACAAAGTCCACGGTTAAATTTTTCAATTTCCACTCGGGCACCAGTAAATAATGAAGCATGAAATTCGGTAACTGCCACTCAGAATTAACCTGTTGACCACTAAATCCCTTCATAGTAAACTCAACATTATATTTTTTCATTCCATCCCACCAGTAGTACTCTCGATGATCTCTGCACATCATAGTACTTCCATGATGAACTGAAAAAAGAGAACTATAAGCATCACATAACAACTCATTCATCAATTGTGAATCAAAAGGAACACATAATCCCTTTATAAATCTAAAAATACAATCATTTTCAACGTTAAAATCTGGGAACATACCATTCTGAACCAACTCTACCTTTTTCTGTAACTCATTTTCATCCTTCTATGCTTGCTTACTTCTATCTGATATAGAGGATTTCAACGACACTTGAAACAAAAAAGAGTAATTTCCTGCATGAACTACTTCTATGCCAAATTTCATCAAGTATTTAATCAATGGGTATTATTCAAAATATATTATGTTTAATGTAGAATTTATTTTTTGGGTCAAATAATGAGCCACATTATTTTATTTTTCTGGATGGTAATAGATCATGAA
The DNA here is from genome assembly GCA_963277665.1 of Viscum album. Taxonomy (NCBI): domain Eukaryota; kingdom Viridiplantae; phylum Streptophyta; class Magnoliopsida; order Santalales; family Viscaceae; genus Viscum; species Viscum album. Next base: position 901,008,191 of record OY728122.1, on the reverse strand, counting down.
ATCATAATCCATGATTAATTCTATCCATCTCCTCTCTCTCGTGTTCAATTCTCTCTCAGTGAATATATAGATCAAACTTTTTTATGAGTATATATTTCACACTTTAATCCATACCAATGATTTCTCCAAAATTTTATGTCAAAAACAACAAAAACTAATTTCAAATCATCTGTAGGGTAATTTAACTCATGTGTTTTCATCAGACATGAATCTTAAGAAATTTGCTGATTATTTTTCATTAGGACACAACCAAGAACATTCAACAAAGCATCATTCTAGATAAAAAAACTCACCATTTATGGAAGGTAGTTCCCAAATTGGAGAATTCACCAATCATTTTTTCAATTCCTAAAAACCATCGTCACATTATTTTTTCCAAATGAACTTAACAAATTTTCATGTTATCTTAGTCAGTGGGATAGATAACCATGAAAAATTGTCAAAGAACCACTGGTAATAACCGACTAAAACATGAAAACTATAGATATCAGTTATATTTGTGGGAAAAGTCCATTCATAAACAAATTTTGTATTTTTAGGATCAACAGTTAAGCCATTTTTTGAAACAATGTGACCAATGAATGAAATTTGTTGTCACAAAAACTAACACTTTCTGAATTTACAATACAGTTTCTTTTATTTTATGGTTTGAAATAAAAACCTTAAATTACTTTCATTATCCTATTTTATTTTATAATAAACCATAATATCATCAATATAAATGAAAACAATCTTATCCAAAAAACTCACTGAAAATTCGATTCATAAGATCCATGAATACAACATCTGCATTTGTTAATCAAAAATGCATAACCAAAACTTCATAATGGCCATACTAGTATGAAATGCGGCCTTAGGAATGTATATTTCCTATAATTTCAACTGATGGTACACCGATCACAAGTCAATCTTTAGAAAATATTGTTCTCCTGGGTGCTGATCAAACAAATCATCCATATGAATCAAAGGATACTTTTTTCTTGACAGTGATGTTATTCAATGCTCAATAATCCATGAAAACTCACATTTATCAATTTTTCATTTTAAAAAACAAGACTGCATCACCCCATGGTGATTTCATAGGTCAAATTAAAACTTTATCTAATAACTCTAGCAATTGATTCTTTAACTCTAAAAGTTCAATCTAAGTCATTTGATAAGGGGGTTTTGAAATTTGCATAGCATCAGGAACTAAGTCAACATTAAATTCAGCTTCCTAATTAGGTATTATACCTAGAAACTCATCAAGAAAACCATAATGATACTTATTTCCCAATGGAACATCATTAATATTTACATTTCCTTTGTTTTCAACAATATGTGAAAGGTAACAATCATTTACATCTTATACTATTTTCTTAGCATCTTGATATGTTATCAAATGTACGGGTTCATTATTGTACACAAACAGAAATTCGTTCAAAAACGAAACCTCTTTAGTTCTGCAGTCAATCATAGCATGATAAACGGAAAGCCAATACATACCCATAATAACATCAAACTCTACTATAAGAAGAAAATTATTGTAGGTAGATTCATTCTGCACACAAGGACAAGAATGTTCTTATAATTTCTTTTTGTCTCAACATTCCCTCCTTGTGTTTTTACCATAAGTTCAGGATTCATATGTTTAGATGGAATTCAAAATTTATTAGAGAAATTTTCAGAAATGAAAGAATGTGCAGACCCGGAACCAAACAACACATTGGGAATATGAGAATAATCAAATAGTGCACCTGATACTACTTAATTTGATGGCCCAATATCTACTGATGTAGTTATAAATGATTTTACCACCCCTTTTTGCTTGTAGTATACCTACTTTCCCTCTGTTGAGTTCTTTGTTGGACACTAATTTGAATAATGACCCATTTAATTGCACTTAAAACATTTTACTGACTGTAAAAAATATTTTGTCTTACCATTATTCGGTTTTATTTTAGTGGATTTCAAGCCTTATATCCCATTTTACCACATCAGTAGCTCTTACCAGAATTCAAATGACATTCCCCAGCGTGCATTTAACCACAATTTTCACAAACTGTAATATTATGTTTCCTACCATCAAATTTTTTTGAAGAGTTATTCCCTTTTTTCTACCACCTCAACCTCTTATTATATTGCTTTTCAAAGAACACATGATCTTCGAAAAACTCCATTTCCATCATCTTCTCACAAAGAACAAGTTTTTCATAACATTGGAAATCACGAGAAGATAAATTCCTTATATACATTGTCTTTATTACTGAGTAAAAATGGTTGATTTTACTATAATGATCTCGTATGAAATAAGGATCATACCTTCCTAGTCGAGTAAATTTTGCATCATCAGCCGAAACTGAGTCATCTTCCTACCTCAATTAGATGAGTTTGTTTTCCATCTTAAGACAATCCCCCTTAGGAAAATATTTCCCAAGAAACATGTCATTGAATTCATCTGAATACTGAGCACCAATCTTCACACTATCCATGATATTTTTCATCATTGTCCACCATTGACCAGTTTCACCTTCAAAATATTAAACATCAAGACAAACCTTTTTATTTTTTGAACACCATATGACATCAAAAATCTTTTCTAGTGATTTAATACACCCTTCTGATAGGACAGGGTCAGATGATCCTCTTAATGGTGAGGGATATTGCCTCATGAAATGATCCACTACTAACATGTTTCTATGTAAATGACTGGGATCATCACGTTCAGGGATACCACCACCTTTTATAACCTGATTCAACTATGCCATCACTGCAACAAAGTGTTCAATTCTGATTTTGACCATTTGAGGTTTCAGATTTGGAAGCTTTTCTTCCTCATGATGATGTCTTATCATAGCTGCCACGTTTCCTCCACATAAAACCATTCTGAACACAGAAATATGTTAGGCGAAGCAACATGGAAATATGTAAATGCCATAAAATTTTAATATTATCATTAATTAATTTATGGATTTTAATTTAATAATATCCTAACTTTTAATGTTGTCTCAACTGACCTATGATACCATATATAAAGGCCAGTCCTTAAAACATCCCATAATGTTAAATTAAATGGATAATTCAAATTAAGGAACTTTTTAGTTTTAGAGTTTTAGAGAATTAGGGCATAACTATTAAATTACAACTCACAAATTACAATGTAGACACTTTTACTAAGTTTCTATTTTTTTCATAAAATAATAAATCTTATAAAACGATTTCGGTCTTGTTCCATATTTTAGATAGCATGACATTACATTTATCATGTCCCTGACCCTATTCATCTTTAAGTCCTATGAAAAAAATTCAAAACATGGGATGAGCATAAATATGTCAGTAAGGGTTATAAAACAAATAAAAAAAACATTATTTCATCAATACATACATAACAAAAGCTCTTTAACATACCTCATGAAATAATAATATTTATGAATAACACATAGTAATCAAAAATCATAGAGGTAACTTGTGGAATCTTTAACATACTTACGTTGTAACGTCCAAAGCTATGTAGGGAGATACATTTGGAATACACATCTCAATATACTCTATATATCTATTAGAAAAAACATTATAGTTTACCTCCATCACATTACCCAATGCATTGAAGAGATATATCGGGCTCACCCGCCCTAGTATTATCATAGACCCCCCCCCCATATACATAAACAAATCCCATGAAATATAATATATTCATAACACATAAAACAAACATAAAGGAAATATAACATTTCCACATTTCAATCAAAACATATTATTTAAATATATTGACATTACAAATCCATTATCAAACTCATTTGCAATACCAAAATACATAAAAGAGCATACTGTATTTATTTTATGTTTAAATATTTTACGGCTTGTTAAGGAAGCCAAAGATCAAATAAAACTCACGGCGGTGGAAAAGGTCATTGTAACCCCTTACATTAAAAAGACATTATTTTTTGTCATTTAGTTAAATTTTTTGTAGGGAAATATTCATTTTTAATAAAAGTAAACGTCCAAGGGGTTTAAAGTGTTTATAAAATAATGTCATGTATAAATCAAAATATGCATCAATGAATGGTGATTGAGACGAAGTCCCTTACCTCATGTCAGATATGACCCATTAATTCTTTAATATACTGAATAATAAACTTAAGATATTTTCTACTTGATGAAGAACCTTTTTCATGTTTATTATTCCTTTTATATCACTCATTAACATGTTATAAACATTATGTAATCATTTATGTTAATAATGGTCAATTTTTTTATATTTGGAAGTTGAGTAAAAAATGAACCTCTTTTAATTACAAGTTTTTCATGTGATAAAAAGTCCATTATCTCCCGAATGATATTAATGATTTAGATATCTTATATATATAATAAATATCCATTATATATATGTATTTATAATAGTACATAATATTTGTAGGTATGAAATGAAATGCATCGTTCTTGGAGATGGTAAGTCGTACATACGCTTGAACGCTACATTCATTTCTATTTCAAATTTAATGGAAAGAAATTTTAATGATACGTAGGTATATTATAATTCCTGTATAATATCATATATAATTTCATTAAATCTATCTTTTATACGTTCCATGTATAGAATGAACGATTCATATCACATTTACGGGGCAGTAGGCCGCACTTACTCAAATGAAATTGTAGCGTTTACCCATTATGGAAAACATAATGGTATGATATAAATGAAAAATAGAAAATCATAAAGAAAATATAAATATAATATATATCACCTATATATAATGTTTCATTATAATGTTCACCATAAGAGATGGTACGAGAATATTGAACATTCATCATTTCTTGAGGCATTAGTTGGTCGTCCATAGAAAGCTGCATGTTCATTACCCATTATACGAAGGTGTGCATAAGTGTAGTTCGAATACTTCAAATAAAAACAACCTATTATATTAAATATAATTTTTTTGTTATAAAATAAAGGAATAAAAAGTGATTAGGGGTTGGATAAGTAAAATATAATAATTTAAGAGAAGATGTTACCTTTAAATCAGGTAACTCCCTTTTGTTGGAAACAAAACGTTTTCTTGAATATCTTTATGCATAATGTAAGGCTTCTAGTTTGAATAGAGGGATATTGATAGATTATTTGGGTAGCATTTGGGCAAGCCAAGGGGCTTGAAATGTGTGAGTAATGGGTTATATGGAAGGGCTTCTTATATGAGGGAGGAGTGGCTCTTTATGAATGTTTGAAAATATTATTTTATTATATAATGAATTTTGGTTTATAAATATCCAAAACTCGTTAAAGGAGAAGTTAAGATGAATATTTTTTGAAAGAAAATAATCCAATAATAATTGGACTTTTTTTCGATATTAGTTTAATCTTTATAATCTTATTTATTTTAATCATTCATTAAAAATGTAAACCCTGCATCATTATTGTGTCATAAATGATTTAATTTATACGATGTCTAAAAATTATAAAAAAATACCATGATTTAGGAAATCTTTTAATGTTGAAAATTAATATTTATAGTCGAAAAGATAACTTATATAACCCCATGTGAAGAATTATTTACTAAAAGATATATGTTTTTTTTAATTTTTGTCATTACTTTAAATTAATTAATATAAAGTGTCACTATCACTATTAAGTGGCTCAATGGGGTCCCAAATTCAACCCAAGGATCCCCATGGTCCGAAAGGTATCATAAAATTGGATTAGGACACATGTTAGGGTAATTTAATATAATTATAATATTATTTTTACCTTGAATTAACCTATTTACCTTTAAACGCGGTAAATAAAAGTCAAAATTTAATATTACCCAAATAATATTTTCATCTCATTGAAATAAATTTTACATACTAATAACAACCATGTAAGTTGTATATTTTAAATTCAATTCATAGTAGCGGTAAAATTCTATTTAAATGAATAATTCAGGTTTTGAACTACTACTCAGCATTTTCACTATTCATAAAAAATTGATGATTTTCAGAAAAATAAAAAAAAATTAATCCTAAGATATAGTTGATATTCTGGATTCAAATATGATGTTTATTTTTCAAAATTAATAACATAGAATTTTCATTACTAAATTTAAAATTTATTCCCATTGTAGAAACAAAAAGATTGTTTTTAAAAAATAATAACTACCAAAAGATTGACACTTGTTTATGTCAAATTTCAAAGAGAAATAACATCAAATGGCCAAAATTGGATTAAATGGTAAATTAAATAATCTAGTTACACTTTAAAACCAATTAAAAATATTATAAAACCATATAAATTAATTAGATTAGTAGGTATTTTGGAATTAAAATATAGTATTTATCACCATTCATTAAAAATGATTTTTTTTAAAATAATACCAAAAATTTAGCCAATGTAAATTATGATATCCTGATTCTAAATAAGAATTACATTTATTCAAATATTATATATAAAAGTGACCAAAACAATTTTTATATAGTGTCATCCATCAAAAGGGGGTAAGTTAACATTTTAATGAATATTAGAGTATTTATGCTTAAAATTCGATTCAGTCACATTGTAAGCCTCTAACATTTATTGGATAAATGTAAAATCATTTAAAAAACATGTATAATAATATTTTAGTAAATTCCATTAATTCCCACAAATATAATGGTTAGGCATTAACTACCATTTAAAATAAAATTATATTATCATTTTTCAGTATGACTCAATATTGTGTGCATCATTAGAATTTGGAGAAACCCATTGTTGTGTGTCACGTATTCCCTCAAACATAACATTCCATTTAATGTAAAATTAATATTTAATTCAAAAAATTTAATAAATGTGAAAATTTCTTATTCTTTATTTACCAGGGATGTTACAGATATACTATATCAATAATAATATGATATAATTATAATAGTGACTTAGAAATTAACTAAAAAATAGGATATCCTTTTGTAAAATTAGATAATGTATTGTGTTATATTCGTCAATATATATAGTAATGAATCATGTGATTTGTCACTATATATATAATACATGAGAATAAAATTGAATAGTATATATAGATAATTTAGGTATAAAATAATAAAGGATTTACTTAAAAACCTATAGTGGTTGTAGATAATTTTTTTTTTAAAAAATGGAATGAAATTTTTATGAAATGTATAAAACTCATTTCAAAAAAATTATAAAATCCCATAAAACAATACAATTCCAAAAATTGTGACATGTATTTTAATGGACTAAGACAACAACATAAAACGTGAATATTGGATAATTTTATATTTCAAAAATTTATTGAATGAGAAATGGGTTTATGTCTTTTCTACTAAAGAATCATCATATTTATAATTGAGTGTCGTAGAATGAAAGAATGAATTAGATAATTGGGATGCATGGTTGGGTGGGTAATCAATGATATATTGTTTTGGGTGCTGGTGATTGTGATTAATCATGTATACTAATATAGAATTATCTCATATTTTTTAGGGATATGGTAAATGAAGATGTGTGTTGGAGGGGAGGTACAATGATTTTTTCATGATATTGGAGGTTTTTTATTTTTATGTATTGAATAATTATGTCAATATTTTTATAATGGTTGTTATAATGTTGATAAAATTATAACATATTAATTTTTTGGTAAAATAAATGTTTATAAATAATAACCTTTAATAAATTAGATAAAAAATTATTTCCCGCATCACTTCCCTACCACTGAGTAAATTGATTCCCCAGAGTAAATTACTCACGCCTCAAACATATTACATCCCTCTGATGTTCTCAAGTAATTTACACTTTAAAATTGATCATTTTAGTTATTTTATTCTAATTATATACACCTATTTTAGAAATCATCTCTTACCACACTATAAACATATTTAACTAGGAGGAATAAATTTTCTGTGCCTTTATTTTCTATCGTGTATTTTTATTCATTTTTTGGTATTATTATTTATATTTACACAAATTCCATGAATAATTTCCCTTGGATTTTTTGTTTTATTAGTATCTCTATTCCTTAGTTATTAATTCAAAATTTTGATCTAGAAATCATCAATCAAAAAATATTTCTTCCAATGTGTATTTTTAAACAAAATAAATATTACATACCATAACATTACTGAGATTAAATAAGTAAAATATTTAATGAATTATATATAATTGTTTTCATTATTGATTTGAGTTAAACAAATTTTTTGTTGATGTAATTTACAAGATCTATCCAAATTATACCTTTCAACAGATTCTTATTGAATTACCTATGATTAATGAACACTGTGTAATAAACTGTAACATTTTCATACAATTATTCATGGTTTTACGTCAACTACACCATGTTCATCTATTACTAGATGTTAAAAACCAATTACTATAACAATGTTATCATCACCAACAAAAGTCATTTTACATGCATCCATTCCCACTCCAACTAATCCCTTAATTTACATATTTCCACCAATCAACATAATAAATAAATACATAAAATGAGATGTTCCTCCATCTATATTATCTAGAGCCTAAAATACGTTCAATATAAATATTTATCAAAATATAATTTTATTCTAAATTTACTAATTTGAATGATATTATGATTCAAAAAAAATCGATATATTTTTATAAAATGTGTTTTCACAATACATTGGGTATCTCGGTCTATGTGGACGAGTTAATCAATACCAGTTTAGGTTATGATACAACTTATTATTAATCCACCATGTTCTATTAATAGATTTAATCTACAATGAACGACAACACAATGAAAAAACCCACACTTGAAGGAATCCTTTAATTCTATACTAATGGAAGATACACATACCATTCTGCCAAATCATTTATAAATTTTGACCTCAGAAACACACACTTATGATGATACAGTCAATTTAAAAATAATATTTATGATAAATAGACATTAATTATCAATGAAATGATTAACACATTTGTAAATATAATTGATACATGTGACTTTTATCCACAGTAGTGACACTACTAAATTTTCAATAATAATTTGATGATACATGAATGACACAAAATTCCAATTCCATAAATGAAGTGATTTATTTCAAATTATAAATTAATAATACAATAAAAATAGTATTTCTATTCTTAATTAATCATAGTTATTTATATCTTTCCATTTTTTTCACACATCTATATAAATCTACCAAGATCAAGCATGGATGGTTATAATTACTATTATTATGTTTTAATCAATATTGGAAAATATTTTTTGGTTTATAATTAGTTATTAATATATATTTATAATTAAATAAAAAATAATTGAACCTGTAACATTTCAGGATGATCTATAGTTGAAACTAACAAAAAAACAACCTATGACATATATTTTTATCATCTAACCAACCTCTATGGATGAAACCAATTTTTTCCAGAAATATATTCAGGATGAATAAATCTAATATTTGTGATTATTTTAAAAAATAATGGAATAATGAACTAATTAATTTAATAACATTTAATTTATGGTTTGGGGTGGGTAATAATATTCATAACACTATTAATTCAATGTTTGTTAGGGATAACACATCCATAATGTTAGAACAGGTGCCCTTATTATAATCTTAAAGAAATTTATATTAATATAAATTAATGGCAATGTGAAATTGGTTAGTAGTAGATAGTTTATTATGTTTAAATCTTCAGTCATTATATCATTAGTGATTGAAATTGAAATGTAATGGAAATTTAAAAAAACAAAACTAAACAGACCTATAATATTCTTTATAAATGAGATATGAGAACAAAAACAATTAACATTAATAAATGAATAATGGTTACATTAAAGGTGAAATTTTTTCACATTGTGAAATTAAATAATATAATAAATCATTACAAATATAAGTTCATTTAGATGATTATTTGATATTTTTGTTCTATGTGTATCAATAGTACAACCTTCCAATGGGTGATCAGTTTATTAATTTCCCCTAGAATTATTGATTGATTGGTCAGTTGTAAATTTATCTAATTCGGATTCACATTATGGGTGATAATAAACTGTTTCTAGTAGAATAAATTTTTTTTCAATATGATGATATGTGATGGATATTATTTCATACTGACAATGAGGATTATTATGTACAACATGAGAAATTATAGGAATTTTTTAGGATTATTTCCATTCTTCTACTATGAATATAGAAGAGTGACTAGAGTTGTATTCTATCCTATATGGGAGATACACAATGCATGAATTTGAATTATTTTTTAAATTCATTCATCATTTTGATTCAATCATTAAAAATTATGAAAATCAAAGTGTGAAGAACTATAAGTGTTTATTATATCGATATATCTTGCAATAGTTTAACCCATTCATGTCAGTAATTTTTATATCTTGTTATAAATAGAATATTTGACTGATAAAAGTATGGATTGAACAATATTACCTATTGGTGGATGAAATCATGAATTTTTGTAGATTTTATAAGTAAATTGATGTTTATGATTTTTTATTTTGTAAAATTTCATCCATCCTGATATTGATCTATGTTTTAGTATTATAAATTAAATGGATTCTTAAATATTGAGATATATAATGTGGTATTTATTAATGGTTTTTTATTTATTATTAGTTACATTCAATGGATGATTTTATTTCAGAACATGCTTATCAGTTATCATAGAGATATTGTCCAGTTAAATGTAAGAAACGTTCATTGGTTTCCTAAAATATTGTATCATAAATCGTTTAAGTATAGATCATTGGGGAAATGAAAACATGAATAATTTATAGTTGGAGTAGGATAAAAATATTATTGACCTATTCAGTTGGGACATAATATTTTGGAAGGTAATTTTGGTTTTTTACATTAGGGACTGCAAGGTAGATATGTTTGGTGAGGATAAATGTATCTTATATAAAATTCAGGATTAATCTAAATAGCCTTCTTACAAGGAATTGCCTATATATCTTATTTTATAAGATATGTAATTTTTTAATATTGAGTAATGGACTAAATCACGATAGAATCCATATATCCTGATCTTAGACATCAGTTTGAGGTGCGTCTATTTCCTATGGAGTTTATCACAAAATATAATGGTCTCCTTGTATTTTTTTAATGTTTGTTGGTTCTGGAAGTCGGTGTTAGAAAAACATTATACTTTGTGATATTTCATATCTTTGTAGATACAACAATATAATTTCATACATAGAAACTATTATTTTTATATTTCTGGTAATATTGTTAAATTTTTCTAAATAAGAGAATTATAATTTTATAATCTAGGATAGCATGTTGTTTTTTTGTTTAGATAGTGAATCATAATGACTTTAAGTATACTGAGAACATTCATTATCAATTGTAAAATTTATCTTTAATGATATCATGATTTAGACAATGATTTTTTGAATAGTTATTTTTGTGATTCATGAACTATTTCTGAATTCATTTTTATTTTTCTCCCATTATATTATTATTTTTTGAATAGATTTATGGCCAAATTATTTGTGGGTTTATTTTTCTGTACATCGGATCATAAATTTAGAGTAGCAGGTAATGAGGATTTAGATAAATGATCTATTATATATTATTTTCTGAGGATATGTCTATCCACTTGTGTTGACCCCATGTTTTTTTATAAAGGTAAATGAAAATCTATAACAAGTTATTTATAATTGGATATTCATCCATATAAATGTTATTTATAGATTTAAATATCTAATTATTGGTAACATATTTTCATATTTGAACAATGTAAGATGGTTCTCAATTAATAATTTTTTATCATTATATAATAAGATGATGGTGAATGATGATTATAATATGATGACTACCTTTAAATTTAATTATAAAAAATCATTTTTCCTGGTTATTCTGTTAGTTTAATGAATTTAAAAACTATAGTGATATGACAAATGAAAATAATGTTTAATGATTTATTTTATCGTAATAGTTTTGTGTAAATTGACAATGTCATTGTTTTTTAATGGTTAGTGATGGGAAATTTGGATTATTGAGTGGATTTTAATAGTTTATACTATGTTTTCATATATTTGGAATATTATTATTGTATGGATTTCGATAATGTGGAGTAGTTTTTTGGGTAACATTATATCCAAATAGGGTGTAGAAATAGATCATACAAATATAATGGTTGTTTTTTCATTGGTTTCTCACAAGAATGTTATATATATTTGATATTTAATTTTCTTAATTAGCAATTATATTAGGATTGAATCTCAATTTTATCATAATATGACTCATTATAGAACCATAACCATGAATATAATTCCTTTTTTGTGAAGAGTTATGTGTCATAAATCTTTTTAGGATCTTAAGGTGCAGTTAATTATGGATCATGTTATCATTTAAATATGTATGGATTCATTATTTATTTTATTTATAATTCATTTTTTCTAGTTATTAAATATTATTTTAAAATATAGACAAAATTCATCTCTTATGGATCTTAGTAGTAAAAAAATGATGCATATTACTACACAATACATGCTCCCATGTGTGACGCAACTGTTACCCATATGAATCAATAGATATGATCTCTTATATACGAGTGGTACAAAATTTACTATAATTATAATATGTCATAATATAAATACCATTATATTAATTTTATTATTAGATAGATATAAATTTTAAATTTTTTTAAATAATATAATATGAGATAATATATCCATCAATTAATGTGAATATTTTCTCTAAATTGGTGACTATTAATTTCAATAGTGTTGTTTTCATTATTGTTGGGCTTCATGGAGGGTCATTATCATAATTAATCAATGATTACCCCACTATATGGATCCCATGTTATACATCAAACAAACCTATGGTCCTTCTAGATCAATTTTTCCTAGTGACAAAATGAATGAGAATCAAAAACTACAATTTGGTAATGTGTTTTTAAAAAATATTTTATAACCAATTGTGATTTATATGAAACATCTGGGTATACCAAAACATCTTAATAGTGGAAAAAGGTACACAAATAAGACCAATATATGTTCCAACTGAAGAGGTGAAGAAAACTACCAAATCAAAACATCAACCAATCTACACATGACATGTAGTCAATACCCGACACTTAAATGCAGGTAAAGGAAAAACCACCAAAAAACTATGATTATTATCCCTTAACAACATATATATATAACAAATGTTATATATATGGTCTTATACAATGTCTTAGTATGTTACCACTATGTGATTCAAAATATTTATTTATAATATAAATTTATTATATTAAATTAATTAAAGAAAAAATATTGAGATTCCATATTCCAATTATTAATAAAAACATTGAAATACTAAAATTTTATAAATATAAAATATATATAAATAATAAAATTTTCAATCCATTTCTTTAATAATTAATTATCTATAATATTTACAAATAATCATTCTAATGAATATAAATATGGCGATTATCCCGTGGATAGACAATATCCAATTTAGTGAGGACCCTCTCATAATTTCCATGATCGAAGGACACATGGAGCACACATTACAATATGATAAAATAATTAGTTGATAAGATCATAGTTTTATGATTATATCTGATACACATAAACTTAATACATATTGATCACCCATTATCCTAGAATAAAATTCCTAGAAGGTAAGTGTCCATTCTTTGGAATAGATCCCAGACTAAAAAGTGACCAAACATAGATTGAAATTTTCAATACTATAACTAGTCAAAGGGAATTTAAAATAAATAAAAATAACATAAACATTAAAATAAAAATTATTATTTCAAATATATTTAATTAATAATACAAAATAGAAAATCGATTACATTTTTATTAATAAAACAATTATATTTTCCAAAACCAATCCTTAAAAATCATTCCAAATGATTTACATTATAAAATAATGTATAACTAAAACATAATTAAATCCATTACATGATATTATAAAACAAAAATTAAGATAAATATATCAATTTTTTAGAAAAAAATATATGTGTGTAAATCACATAATACGATGCACATGAAATTTCATCTATAATATGGAATTAATATGCTGGAGGGAGAGAATACTCAAAGAATCTAGGTGAATCATTATAAAATCATAATTCCTAATTTTGGAACCAAAAATATAGAATTTTAGTGGTTCTATTAGATAACTTGTTCCATAAAATATTAAAACACAAAAAATATTAAATTTCAATTCTAAAACTTAGTTAGGCATACCATATAAGGATAACTTCTTTGATTTCCACATCTATATTCCATGGATTTGAGGTGGAAGAGACAAAATGATCCATATAAATCCTTGAAAATCATATGGTACATTTTTTTCATGATAGGGATAAGGAAGAGTAAAACATGTTTTTGTAATGAAAAATATGATATTATCTGTACTTTTTCCAAACCCATCGATATCACTGGCCAGCTGGTGTTTACAAACTAGTGGTATGATGGGTATAAGTTAATCATTATATCCATTACTAATCTGATTGGATACATTATAGGGAACCACTAGAATAAATATTACTATATAATAATTTTTATATCCACATCAAAGACCATAAGTGGCTTTTCCTCTCTCCTTGGATAAAGGATGGAACATTTACAAATTATTTAGATTTATCTTTAGGTACACATTAATCTATACTCTAAATAAACTCCTAAACCCCCCTCATGTATATTAAAAAATTATATTTACCTATATATTGAAATTATATAATTTGAAAAAAAAATTATAATCATAACTAAATATAATAGGGATGTGTGAAAATTCGTTCCATAAAATTTATTTTATCCCAAACAATGCTATGATATAGGTATTTTACCCATAAAGAGATATTCTCATCAGTAACGTATCTAATCTCCCCACTCACAAATATAATAAGTTTATAAACATTAATAAAATAGAATTAATTCATTAGTTTGTATTTTCCTAATAAAACCATTGCGTAAGAATCAAAAAATATGAGAAGGTTCATCATTCTATGATATATTGTGATTTATGTTGAGTTATATTCAATAGATAAATTGAGTTGCATCCGATATTTAATTCTTGGATAGAGTTACATGGATGGAATTAAGTATTAAATTATTTATGTTTGTAATTCAAGGAAATATAACTTCTTTTATAATTATTTCAATGTTCTCAAATTGACCACATATATTTGAGTCAGCTTCTCTTGCTTCCCAGGAAATCCTTTATCCAAATACAGATCTAATTGGTGGAATATATAATCAATAACTCATAAATATACTGATAAAAGTTTAATGTACATAATATTTTTATTCTATTATAACCACCTCCTAGAATTAATCAATCAACTAGATCATTATCAGTTGTTCTTGAAGAAAACATGGTCAAACCAAGCAAGCCTCTCCTATCTCTAACAAACATAACTACATGGTACAAAATCATATATAAAAAAATTTAAAATGAAGCAACAAGATATATTATTGATAACTATTTTTATGGGAATATTCAACCATCCATAAAAGGTAAATCCAAAATCCTCTAAAATATATGAAATAATTACAGATTACATCATTCCTAATTCTAATTGGACATTTTGTTTTCCCAAATATCTAAGTGTGATATGTTTTTATCAACATTACCTATATTTCCATCACCTCTTATAGACGATTCAAAATATATAAGTGAGATAAGGATCTTCATCAATGATAATTTCCTCTATAATCCCATGAATCCTTATGATAAAATTCACATATATTATCGCCAATAAATTTCATTTTGTGTTTCCAACATCTATTTAAAATGATCCATCTTTAACAATAAGTCTATCATAATGAATTTTTTGTTCTTTAAATGGATGAGTTCTATAAAAATCATTTATTGAATCAAATGATATCTCAATGCATTTTAATTTTATCTTGGGGAGTGGTAGAAGAAAACAAAATGTTTTTTGGGAAGTAATCTCATTAGGTTGGAATGTAAATAACTATGAAATGATGTAAAAAATAACTCATTTAAAAAATTTCCTAAATAACTAAAACATCATTTAATTAATAAAATTAGTACAAGTATGGAACAACAACAATGAAAAGTGAAAATCTCATATGAATTCCTTTCTCACAAATGGAGGGATAACATAATTGTTCATAAAACCATAAATACCTTCTTTGGGTGGGAAATTAGTCACTAATGGTCTCCTAGCATATAATTAATCCCTAATATTTCATTAACTTTTATCCTATAAAAACTATTGAAGGATAAATTCTATAATAGAGGTTATCAATTGAACACTTTCCTAAACGTTACTAGACTATTATTCTTGACTCCCAATTGAATCTCTCAATAGATTTACATTAAGATCCATTATTTTATTAGTAAATTAACATCTTAAGAAGGTAACATCTTACTAGGAGAATCAACAACCAAATTATGTTCTACTATTTCATAAACATTAGAAAATTTGATTTATTGTATTTATTATACACATTATATATAATAGAGATTCAAATCAATACTATAGATTTATAATAGATGTTATAGTAAATAACTTCATCTGTTTACTGAAGTATACTTTAAACATCGAGTCCTATAGGAACATATCCCTTTTTTAGGTTAGGATAGTAAAGGGTGATGAGATTTTTTATAAAACCACTATAACAATAAATAATATCCTACCAATATTCTGAAACATTGAATCTCGAAGGCATTATTTGGTATATACCATGGCATTAATGTTGTTATAAATTCATCATAAACTGATATTCCATGGCCCAAGATCATGTTTCTGTAGATCGTGAATTATTTGATAATTTTTTTTCATTTTTATAATATTTTCTATAGTAAATGGCCTCCTAGGATTCCTCATAATTATCCTTGTTGATGGGAATGATGTTATTTTATCTTTGAGTACACCAAAAATTTCACTTACAATAATTATGAAAAAAATGTTATTATAATGATGAAATACCCACATATTTGGTTGTATGAATGCAATAGGATATAATTATTACAATAAAAGTTTATTAACCATTTAAGGGGGGAATATATGTTTCATAAAAATGTTTCCAAGAGTATATACATTTTATAAAAACTCATCATTATTATGATTTCTTATTAAATAATATTTGTGAGTTTCTTTCTAAAATTAATTGGAAATTTATATTAATATCTTGAGTCTGAAAATGATTATTTTTTCATTATATTACATATATTAGATTAATATTTTATATTGGATATCATGATATTAAAAAGGTATTAAAGGATTTCATTATGTTTTTATCCCTCGCCTAGTTGTTTGAATGGATACCATATTTTTAGATAATTTTCATTGAACATATGGATGAGTTTGAAATATAGAAATATATATAATTAAAATAATGGTTTTCTTAAGTAAATATATTTACACTCCAATTAAATAGTCATTAAATATTAATGATCATGTTTTGGTGGAAATAGTGTATATTTAGTTGAAGTTTCTATATTATAATATACTGTTTTGATATGAATGATATTATGATAATTATATTAAATTACAATATTAAATGATAAATATTTTGTAATAAAATGGAATAATTCTTATAAATAATATAAAAATAGCTTCCAAAAGGTATGAGATGTTATACATATATAATTAGATTCAAAGAAAAAAAATCTATTTTGAGAAACCCCTATACATAATGTATAAATAAAAATAAAAGATTGTGAAAATAAGGTCTTAAAAATTCCTATCAATTCTATTATAGAATCAATGAAAATTTGGAAATAATATTTTTTTCAAAAAAACTCCATATAAAGGAATAACGTATGTGAAATATGAAAACATGCCTAAATGAAGTACAAATGTGTCGAATCATCAATAACACTGTATATTTTAAAGAAAATTTTTATCTAATGAGAGAACAAGAAATTGAATATGATAAAACATCAACATTGGTACTCTTATTATGAAATACATTGATATTTCACAATATATTTTGCATAAATAAAATAAATTCTTAATATTAAATATTCCATAAAAAATAAAATATAATTTGACGATAACCCATTACATCATCTTCGTCATTTGAATTAGAAATCCATGTATGGTAGAAAATGTTTTTGATTTTGAAATTTAATAAACTGAATAAAATATATTCATAAAATAAGAACATAGATAAAAAAAATTAAACAAGTGGTTAATACAAATCATATCATACTAAAACAATGAGATGAGAAGACCTTAACAAATATGATAATTTTAATGTTAGAATATTTTAAAATTGATTTTATAATAAATAGATACAACAATAAATTATCCCAATATGATATTTTAAATTATAAATTATTCGAGGATAATTTAACCACAATTAAATTTATTTTCTAGAATATATATTTCAACTGAAAGAAAGGATGTTGACTTAGAAACACCCCTACATTTTTCATTCATAATTGAATATATTGTATCCTATTTTATCAAAAGAAATGTATTGATAATAATTTTATAAATATCATTATTAAATAAAAACATTTAAAATTTTCATTTAATAATAAAATATTATATTTATATTAATTTGTTATAATATATTTTAAAAATTTGGTGTTATTAGTTATAGTAGTTCGTTCAGAAGTATATTTATAATGAAAGTGTTAGGATGTTGTTAAAGAATTAAATTATTTGTAAGAGTTTTATTAATTTTACTCAATATATTTTTAATAATTTCATTTAAAATTTTAGGATAAATTCATAATAATTTTCAATATAATTCATGTTGATAAGGTTGTTGATTGTCTTGTTTTATTAATTTTCAAAAATTATGAGTCATATATGAAAAATATGTAAGATAATATAATATCAATTATAAAACAGATAAAATAATTATATTCCTTTTATTTTTTTTAATACCAATAGTAATTATATTTTCATAGTTACCTAATATATAATGTTATTTGTTATTAATATTTGATGTTAAATCAACAAAAAAATGTACAAACTATAATATATGGGTGAGTATGGTTATGAAGTTAATTAATTTAAAATAATATCACTATTATATATTCAAATATATATTATTTATATGTTCAGAATATGATAATTAGGTTAATATATATTTAGATAATGATGAAATACAAGAGTTAAAATGAAATATGTCACTTCTGTGGAGGTAGTAGTATGAACATCACCACAATAAACACATTCATTTTCCATTGATTTAAAAGAAGATAATTAACTTATATAATTATCAGAAACTAATAATTTAATTAGTATAATTATTTCCTATAAATATTGTTCTATAGTGATTTATGTATGGTTTTTATGATAAATAAATCAAATATTTCAAAGATGTCATTCCCACTTTTATGCATGGAGATGTGTTCATTTTCTTGTAGTATTTGGGGATGGAGGAATAGGGATATAAAATTAGAATAATATGGTTTCTGAACACTTTAAAAAAATTTACATTCATTAATGGAATAAATGTGATTAATCATGATAAAGAACAATTTATTTAAGATATTTTCTATAAGAATATTACTTACGGAATTAGATAGCCTCTCATAGGTATGTACATTAGGCAACATAACATGGTAATTGGGAATGAACATGTACCGTAGGTCTGGAGACAGAGCTGAGGATATAATATTGAAGATATTGTTTGGAAAAATTTATATATAATTAAAGCATATGTGTGGGAGGTGATCTCCTATATAGATAAAGGAAATTCCATTTTGTAAATACTAATATTTAATATAAAAGGAGTATGTGATTCTAATGGGATGTGGAGCCAAAGTGGAATATAATAGAGTGGAGGAGGAGGTAAGGTTTGGAATCCCCCAATTAATTATTTAAACACGTTTCATAACCATGTTTACCTTTTTTTTCCTTTTGAATTTTTAAAATTTACAATATTTTTAAGTATTAAAAAAAATTGAATGAAATTATATTTTCATTCATGAAAATAATATGTGTATATTAAAATAATTTTCCCCTCTGATTCAAAATATGAAACAAATTTCTTCAAATAAAATTTCCATCTATAATGATATTTAACATTATCACTAATCAATATAATGTAAAAAAGTAAATTTTTAGATATATTTCTATAATTGAAATTTTAATTAATTATATGAATATATAATGAAATTATTTTTATCTGAATGGAATTATTTTAAAATATAAATTATTATTACTATTATTTCTGGTTGATTTTAAATTATAATGGTTTTATATTATCCATATTATAATTTTATATAATTATATTTCAAAACAATTTCCTTTGGTTGCATTATTGGTTATTTTTGTTAGGTTTGGTATTCGAGAGAGTACACAGTTTCCTGAAAATTTTTTTTCGGAATTGATCACTAAATACACATTTAGTGTTGCTGAATATTTTTTTCAGTGGAAATTAGATATTGTTTTTCTGATTTTTACCCATGCATAATAGTATTTACCCACTACCCATGTGCAAGTATATTTATAGGAGTAATATAATGGTAAACAATCAATTTCATGAGTTATGTAAAGGTAAATATCATTTTTAAAAGGATACAAAAGTGTAGCCTAACTAATACATGAAAATAAAGTGATCTATGAAAGTGTAAGAAATATTCATAAAAATATATTTCATGTTACATCCAATCCTACACAACTAAAATGGTCAATAAAAAGATAAAATCATGTTAAAAATACAAGACATTCTATTTGGGAAAAAATATATAAAAAACATGGTTTTCCATTTTTATTCCTCTAGTTCAACTTATAACTCCATTTAACCCTATTTAAATATTAAAAATTATTTATAAAAATTATTTAACTAATTTTAACGTCATTAATTTTGGTTTACAATATTTTAAAATCATCGAGTTCGTGATTTTAGTTTAACTAAAAATAAGTTTTTTTATAATTTTATTATTTTTTTTAAAAACCGAGTGTATTTATATTTAAAAATATTAATCCATATTTCATCTATTCATTCAACCCTTTTGAGAATAGTTTGGGATTTCTAACTTGTGGGTGATTATTATAAGTATTTTTAGTGTCATTTTTATCTTATCATGAGACATGGACATTCGCGTGATACTATTATAGATCCAACATTAGGAGTTTATTAATTTTATATTTTAGGTAGGTGAAATTGTAACTAATTATATATTAATTAAATAATTTATTTATTTTTTAAACTTATTTTTTCAATTATTCACTAAGTCACTATTTGATATTTTTTTAATATGTCTCGAAATGTCATGGTAGGATTGTAGAAATCATTTGATCGTGGATTATCAAAAATATTTTTTTATTTGAAAATATTTTCAATTCAGAAAATGAATTTAAAAATGGAAATTATTGTTCAAAAGTTCATTAAATATTTTTTCATTTCAAAAAATGATTTAAAAAAAATGTAAATGTGTTTTAAGAAAAAACTAATTGTTGTCATGTTTCAAAATGTATGGAATTGAATTTTTATGTAAGTGCCTTTTATATAGGATTTGAAAATATTGAGTGTATTTTTAATAAGAACCTGGATTTCAATTGAATGTGACATGATGAAATTAATTAATTATAATTCTTGAGAAAAAAAGAATAAAAATACATTATTATTTTGAAATACATAATTTTGACACAAGGGTATGATCTTGTTTTTATGTTGAAATAGAATTTTTTAATTCCACATTGGATATTTTTCTGTGAATGATATATTGAATTGAAAAAATTAATTTTCTCATTTTTTAATAATTTATTTATTGAAAGAACATTTGATCATTTGTAGTTAATGGGTGACTATAGGTATCACATTATAGCTCATACCCCAAATAATGGAATGGAATTGAAAACACTAACCCAAGCTATATTGGAATAATTTTTCTACAATGTGGTATTTTCTAATTTTTCTGGATGCCCTAATACTTATGGTCATATGAAAACATTTAGTAGTGATTAGTTGAAAGAGTAGTGAGAATCCCCTAGTTCCATAAAGAAATGATTCTCCACAATTATGAAAATGGGTATATTTTTAATTTTTTTTATTACAAACTCAGGACTATTGAATTTAATTAATTGTGGCCATCTATGTTTTCTAAAAATATATATTTATTTTTTAATCATTTGATATTATTTGTGTATACATATTTTGAAATATTGTTTGATTGATAAAATGATAATGATTTACTCTCGTTTGTTTTGATGGAAGTATTTAATTACTTAAACCTAAAAATAGCAATGATATATATTAGGAATAATTAAAATATTCATTTATAAAATTTTTTTTTATCTAATGAAATTTTTCCGCAAGGTAGCTTTAAAATGAACTCTGAAAATTTTTATATGACATGATTTTTTTTCTATTATTCATAAATATATTATTTTTATGGATTTACCATGTAATTGTTGGGGTCATCTTATATGGAATTATTACTTCCATCCAAACATTGATTTTTGTTGTTTGTGGATTTTTCATATTCCTCGTCCATGAATGTTGGGAAACACCACATGGTGATTGTGGGCATACCCAATTAATAGGGATTCAATGTTGGTGATTAATGTTGGATAATTTGATCCAAATTTCATATATACATTTTCGGATTATGTAATTGTTTATTTTTCTAATAAATATTACAATGATACCATTAGGTAAATTTTTTTACAAAATTTTTAATTTTTTTGGAATACATTTTCATTATTTATCTATTTGGTGTTTTGATTGATTGGATTAGCCATTACCATATCATTATTTTTAACTCATGGGTGTTTCTCACTATACTATGGAGATACATAAAAATCGTTGTGTTAGTTGAGAATCAATTCAAAAAATAATTTTTCTGGTATGTAGGTTGTTCCCATAAAAATTGAAAATGGTTTTTTCATGTTGTTCAGGGGTTTCTTGTTGTTTTTTGTAAGATGGTAAAAAAATCATGAATTAATCATTTAAGGAATATTAACCAACACCCATTAATTCAATTCATCATTTAACTAAAGTCTGGGCTGATTATTTCACTACTTCGATCTCAATACATGATTTTTTTTATCCTTTTTATCTTTTGTTTGAATACTTTTATGAGTAGTTATGATTTCATGGTTTATTTTGAGAGGATTCTAGTTTAGATGTATATTTAGGAAATTTAATTCTACTATGACAGGGTTGGAATATAATTCATAGACCATGCATTAAACATTGGATTACCATCAATGGAATTCACATGATTAGTGGATGGTCTTGGAAACAGTATGTCTAGATCATACAAAGATAATATTTATCAATATTTTAATATTTCTTTTTCTGAACAATTTTTTACTAGTTATTCATATATTAGAAACTCATCAATATAATTTATTTTTTTTATTTTTTTAAAATAATTATCAAATGATAACCTGTTGATTTTTGGAAAACGGTATGGAATCTCATAGTGTACTAAAATATATTTAAATTACAAATAATTCTTTGAATTGACTATTTCAAAATAAATAGTTCCAAGAAGGGATTAAATTTAGATAAAATCTAGATTTTTTTTGGGAAATCATTAGAGTACTAATTTTATTAAACATTTTCATGTGATATTAATAATTTTTATTTAAGTGTTTTTATATATTCATTTGTGGGTGGTTTTAAAATATATTTTAAAATATTTTTATGTTTTCTGAATTTCATTAGTAGTTTTGGAAAATAATTTTATATATAATGGACATTCTTCCTAAATTCAATTTTTTTTAAATAAAATGTTACTTCGAGATGTGAGCTTCAATCATAAATATGTCTTGACATGGACTTGATACATTATTGTTTTGTAATATAATTTATATAAAATTTTTAGTAGGTTTATTTCCTTTTATGTGATTTGTCTTATGATACATGACCTAGGGAATTTATTATGATTTCAATTGTTTTTGTTTTTATGGTACACCACCATAGGTATATTATGGACAATTTTGTTTGCAAAAATGTTCATGGAATGGGTTTTTCATTGAGATCTAGACTCCATAACAGGTGTTATTCCTATTATAGCCTAGAATAAAGATTATATATGAGTATTTTTAATGATGAATCATCCAAACTAATTTTTAAAATTAGATTCTCATAGAGAAGTCACATGGCTAAATAAGATTTAGGACAAAATTTTAAAACATGAACACATACAATCTCTATATGTTGTGTTTTGGACATTCAGGATTGATTATGATTTGAATGTGGGGGATTTCTATTATTTAGTACAATCCATAAGAGTACCATTATTGTTTATCATTCAATGCGTGTTATTTTCATTATTTAATTCTATATTCAATGATGCTAGAGTACATTAGGAAATTGTATGGTCTCAATAATGAGATGAAACTATTTTTGGGTGTGATCTCTATTCTACCAAATCTATTCTATAATTTACTCTTTTTAACATGGATGACTCTGTATTGGAATTGTATTTCCATAAAAAGAAATTAATCTGATCTTTTGTTTAAAAATTATCACCATCGAATCACCACATATAATATATTGTTTCTCCATTATTCAAAGGTTTTAAAATATTTGGATTAATCACTTGGGGAAATGGAGTTTTCTTCTATTATGATATTTGTTTGTGGTACTTCAGGAAAGAGAAAAAATATCATGAATTTAGACCCAATGAAGAATTAGATTAAAAATCTATTTGGGTTTTGATCTATAGATTTTTCTTGTTTCAATCTCTTCATTTGATTTTATTTTTGAAATATTATATATATATATATATATATATATTAATGAACCTTCTAAATTTTACAAAATTTTGGTTGTGTTTTCTATTCAAATAGGATATGCTATTTTTTATATATCTCAATGTTGAAAAGGTTCATTATCTCTGATGTGAACCATGGTTTATCTAAAAGCATCCGGAAAACAACAATACATCCTTATATATCAGAGTGATTCACTTTAGATAGTTGATATTCTACCTATTGGAGTGGTGGTTGGACTAACATATATTAATACTAATGTCTAAGTGAATACTATTTCAGTTTTTATTCTGTAATAGTTTTCATAATTTACCTTTATATTATATTGTGTTTTATATTTTATTACACTATTATTTTGGTTGGATGTTTTTACATTTCTAGTTTGTTGTTTGATTACCTCTAGAAGATATAAAATCATTGATTTATAATTTTTTCATGTTTTTATGCATGTTTGGAACTTTTTCCTTCAGCATGATCATTCCTGTCTAGGTTTTATCAAAAAAACATTATCCTATCATTGTGTAATATAATTTTGAGTTTAAATTTAAATTGGCATAGGTATCTTGAAGATGATCTGTTTATGTTCATGGTCTAACAATCCCTGTAACTATTACAAATGGTGTGTTAATTGTTTTTCATATACATATGTAGTAGTTATTATTATTTTTCACTCCAATCATGTTGAAATTTTCTATGTGTTAGATAACGATAAATTTATTATAAAAAACATATTTAATAATGTTTAATTTTGATGGACTCATGTATTCATTGTTGATAATTATTCGAGTCTTGAATTGGAGTTTTCTGGGCCTAGTTCTATGGGATTGCAATTCCAGGTTACCCTCTCATTAATTATGGCTAAACTATGTTTTCTCTATTAATATTTTTTTCTTATTTATTCGTTTCTAGTAGTTATTTATGGTTCAATTTCATAATAATTATATTTTTTCTCTATTATGCACTCCATTCTATAAATTGCTTTAAATGTGGTGTTTGAAGATTTTTTATATGATTTAATCATGTTCTATTTGTTTGTTCATTATTACATTATAAATTTTCATAATTTGAGAGATATTTCACAGTTTCAAAATCTTATTTCTCCATGGATATTCATTGGATAGTTGCTCATCCACGTCTAAAATAGTTCACTTGTTTTATTTGGATGGTTCTTTTCTAGGTGGAAACTCATGGAAGTTCATTTTCATATTCTTGGTATCTTCCATGGTTTTGTTTAAATATTTATATTTATCACTTATATGCTTTTTAATTTTGGATTTATTATGATTTTTTGGCTTCAATGATATATTTTGGGTTTCCCTCTCTCTATTGTTGATCAGGTAATTTCCAAAAAAAATTATTGTAGTTAAAATCATTAAAGGAGGAGGAATTATAACATACTGACCATATATTTTAGATTTTTTTGTCCTTATTGCATTATTTGGGATTCAATAGTAATGGAGGTGTTTTTTATCCCTCATGGATTAAATTGTTATATAGAACCCCATTATGTTTTGTTTTATATGCATTTTAAGTGTAAATTAAATAATTTATGAATTATTTCTTCCATTGAACAATGTGTAGGGTTTAAATGTGGGTATCTACACTAAACCCTTTTTGTGGGTGGTTTTCAGGAGTTATTTAGGGATAATTTAATGTTTTATTGAGTTTTTTAATGATAACCATGGTTTATCAATTGTTACAGAAGGATAAATTGTCTACCATGTAATATTAATGGGAGTTTAAAAAGGTTATTCCATCATTTTTAAATTACTTGTAATGAAAACTATTTCCTTAAATTACTCTAAATAGTTATTTAAGAGAAAAAACTGGTTTCTCTATCACATTCAACATTTTGGGAAACAAAATTAATACATGAATTTATAATCTTTATCCACTAGCTAGTATTTTAACACCATTAAAACCATCTTAAATGCTATAAATAATGTAAATTGATTCTTTAACCCCACATAAATGCATTAAATGATTATTTAAATGTTTTAAACACTCTATGTTCATGATTTTGTTGAGACAAAAAACTAATTAGCAGTTCTAAATCAGGGGATTTATTATTGAGAAGAATATATTTATTTTAAAAAAATATTTGAACTTCTTTTCCCATGATTCCAACCAAATCATTGAGAATAGTTTGTTGTGTGGAAAACCTTAGTGATTATTATAAGGTTTTTTTCTATTATTATGTGTTATAGACCACATTCTACTCTTTATTTGGACATTGATTGTAGAGTTTTTAAATTTAATATTTGAGATAGGTGAATACATAAGGAAATATAGGTTAAAAATTATATTTTTATCATAATTTTATTAATAAATATTTTTTAAATAATGGTTTGATAATTTTTAAATTTTATGAATAATCATGGGGGTTGTGATGAAAACCCATAATAATTCCCATTAAATATTATTTGTTGATTACTAAAAATTCATATTGAATAGAGTATTTTATTTAAGAAATATTTTAAATACATTTAAATTCAACAAACATTTTATAATTTTAAAGAGTTTATTTTAAAAACAGGGTATGAGATTTTGGGAAAAAAGAAATTTTTTGTTGGCATCCAAATATTGTTTCATGGAATTGTAAAATTGAACCCTATTTTAATGAAATTAAAAATGAAATGTATATTTCTTTCAAGACGATGGTGTGAAATGAAATGTCATTTAATTAATATTGATTTAGAAAATCTATAAATGA
This sequence comes from Viscum album, assembly GCA_963277665.1. Lineage (NCBI taxonomy): Eukaryota > Viridiplantae > Streptophyta > Magnoliopsida > Santalales > Viscaceae > Viscum > Viscum album. The sequence goes on along the minus strand of OY728122.1, from coordinate 900,980,940 downwards.
ATATTTTGTAAAATTAATTAATATAAAAAACACATTATTTGAATCTGCAAATAAAATTTCAATTTGTAACACATTATTTGGAATTGATATAAGAATGAATAATATAAATTAGTGTAATGAATCTCCCATAATTTATTAATTGATAATAGAAACTATATGTGAGGCAAAAAAAATTTATGGTCACTATAAAATGAATTCAAAGACTCGTAACCCATAGTAATTTATTAATGATAAAATCTCTAACAAAACCATTTTTGTAATAATTTTTCTCCAATGTGGTGTTGAATTTTTAAATCTATATGTTATTAGATTATGGTATGTGTGAAAACATTTAACCATGATTTTCTAACAAAGTTGTTTAAGGGTATAACATTTAATGAATAGTAAACCATAGTGAATACAATAATGGTGCATTATTTTGACTTCATTATTAAATTCAAGTGTTTTTTGAACTAATTTATTCATGTACATAAATTTTTAAAATTTGGACATTTATGAATCTATTGATATAATTTTTAATTGAGTAATTTAAATTCTATTTGGTCTATTTTGGAGCTTAAAATCATGAAAAACATGAAACAAACAAAGTCATGACAGGTTTAAAGCTAATTCAGACTAAAAAAGACCCAAAATACATGAAAAATGTATGCATCGTGATGCTCCTTCTTGGAGAACCCATGCCACCATGTGCATGAATATAGATGTAAGTACCTCTATGAGTCTAGCAAGCATCATGACCACATGATCATTTTTTATTCTACCTATGCAAGTTTGACGAAGCTTGTCATTTCACGATGTCGTTTATCTTCATGGAACAACCCTTGACTATTTTTCACATTGTTTCCTATAAATACTCTACTATACATAATAAAATGATTCATTGACCTGAACATTCAAATTTCAATCTATCATCTCACAATTCTCATGAGTACCCTAAACATGAACCAAATATAAATCTCCCAAGGTATGTAACTGTCGTAATCTATAAATTCCATTGCTCCTCATAGTCACTACAAATGGTATGCATACCCTTCCCGATGGCCTCCACCATTCGTGAATGATATAGCCCTTTCATGTTGCTCGAGGCTCTATAAAGCATTAATCCTTCATGGAGCACACATTTAATAAAGTATTTGGTAAATCAAGGGACCCACAGTCCATGGGGGTCTTTTCATCCTAAATCATTGTCCCTTCATGAAGCATCTTTACTTTGTGAAGCTCCTCTTATTTACCCCATAGCTTCACAAGCTCCTATCTTATGTTACTCTCCAGGCTTGTGTGATGTTATTTCATGGTTCCATAGGTGGTATCACTTATTATGATTCCCTTCCTATTTATTATTAGCATACATACACTAATGGGTCCTTCTTTTGGGCACATCCATGATTACGTGGCACCCATGAGTGTCCATTACTCCATCGCCTCCCTTTGAGAATTGTTTGGGTTGTGCACCACTCTAGGATTCATGACACACAACTATGTTTTTCCTAGGGGATAATCATTTAATTCCTCCCCATATGATCTATATTATAATAAACATACAATAACAATTATCTATAGAACACAACATCAAATTGTAGACTCCCTCGTGCAATTCACAAGTGGTGTCAGACCACAGACATCCCTCCATGAGTAAGTCCCAATCTTCAACTCCCTAGTATTATCTTTTGGGTATTACCCACACCTTCGCTCCATGATGTGTCATTCATGACATTTCCTTCTATTCTACTACTTCTGATTTCTTTCCACACCATGAATAGATCACATGATCTTAGATTTTAGCAGTAATGGTGACTCCATCTTGTCAACATCAGTGCGGAATCCACATCCCCCTTCCGAACTACATGGGTTTTCATCCCATTATTCTATACATGGTGTGTAGGAAGTATCTCTAAGGTTCAATCCCAACCAATGGTAAAATCTAGTTCTACACCTTCGTATTTACCCTCATGATGTAACATCTTCCCTTTGTGGGACACATACCTAGGATCGACCTCCCTATGGTGTTCTAATCTCTCCATTGGGACATTATATATTCATAAACCCCATCATGTCAATGGGTCTCTAGCCCTATGTAAGACCCAATTCAAATCTAAATTATTTGACTTTGGTCCCGGTCTCCTCCACAAAGTAAGTAGGAATCTTTCTTGAGGTTCATGTCTCATACCATCATATTAACATCATATATCTATCTTCCCACCCATCAAACGTTAAGCTTCATGAGATACATGAACTACATGGAAATTGAAAATTTTAACCAACACAAGGTATAAAGGAATCCTCTCCTAGGTTCAATCCCATCATCCACTACTATCCTGGTCTTTACCCAGAGTCATTATGTCTCGGGAGGATCATGTCCCTACCCGGAGTTCATATTTCTTTTGGATCTCTATCTAAGGCTCTATTATCACGAGGTGCCTCCTTAGGTGTCTCATGAACCCACTCTCAAACTATGTTGACTTAAATTAAAAGACACTATGATACATAGGAATCCTCGTAGAGGTTCAATCCCATCACCCCACACATTTCATCCACTCCATCGATTCCATTTTAGCACTTGGTCCATTTCTTTCCTGATTCATAGTCGAGCTTCCACAACATTACGAGATCATTCCATCCATATCATCACTTCTCCATATAGAACATGAGCTACTAATTATGAATAATACCCAAAAATACAAATTCATTCAACCAAAAGTTCTCCTCTTGTGACTAGAAATAATCAATTTGTATTCCCTAAATAACCACATGGAGCTATGTGATTTGTTATCCCTATCTTCAAAAAAGGATTTGTAGGAAGCCTCCCTGAAGTAAAATCCAATCCAATGGTAATATGTTGTGTCCCACTCATTGGTGTCCACCTCCCTAATTTTAACATAGTGGGGTCCAGATCATCCTTCATTGTGTGAGATATTCCCATTATGGGACTCATCACCCGGGTTCTTCATTAGAGGTGTTCCCACCAATCCAATGGTAAAACTAGGTTCTTAATTCATAATGATATATCCCTTAAAGGTGTGAAATATTTCCCATTCGGGGAAACAAAACACTCCATACAATCCTCAAAGTAATTTATGGTATATCCATCATGTAAACCTTTTAGGTCCTTTATCATAGGGATCTAACACTCAAATTGGTCCCCATGGTATGTTATAATCTGTCTTATCATGTGTCCATTAGACCTGAAACTCATGGCCTACCAAGTGTTAATCATGAGATGATTTAGCAAAGACATGGATGGAATTCATTTGTATTAATCATATCCAAAGGACATTAAACTCACGACATATCCCATGTTAAACATGGTATGTAGTGGAAAACATCACAAGACATGACACTGAAATAAAATACCCAACTATATACATGGGATACCTTATGTTATTTCACCCTTAAGAATACCTATTTTGAAGAAGAATTTACGTGTTCCAATTTTCATGAGTTTAGACATGCCACTGATTCCCTATGCGACTACTCTCTTAATCGAAAGATGCTTCCCTAACATGACTCATTAGAATATCCTGATAGATGAATTTTAATTAACCGACTACCATGATTATATCGAAATAGGAATGAGTTTCATCAACAACATCTTTCTCTACATTGATTACCTTGAATAAGGGATGAATTTTGAGGTGGAATCTATTAAAGGATGAACCGACATCCCATCCTATGATTTTGATCAAGGATCATACATCGCCAAAAAATATATGGGTATCAACAGCCTTTCAAAATCATGGATTCAAGGAAAAAATGAAACATCAACATAAAATAGCACATGGATGTAGGCCCACCTTTGGGAAAAGAATAAAAAATGGTGAACACTATTTGACCACATCTCCTCAACATTTTTTGGTAGAGCTCGAGACATCAGAAGATGAAAATGTCTACATATCCAAATATCTAGAAGTAGGTACCACTAATCAAATAATGTCCTAGACTTGAAACCCACCTGATTTTTTGGTAGTTTTAAATGGGGTATTCCAATCTGTTTCATCATCAATGTGGATATCTATCTCTATAAATGAAGGACTAAAATAATTTTGGAGAATTGGGTATTATATTCCTTGTATCCATACTAATGGTTTAATATTTTCCATTTAAGAATCGTACCTTTCAGAAACCAATCACCCATGCCCATAGATGCAGTGGAAGAAGGAATGACAATGTAGAAATATTGTAGCATTCCACCCCCAACAAGACTTCATTCCCAAACATGGCTACTGAAATCTCATGCCCCATCTCACCCTTATAAATTATCCAGATAAGTGTGATAGGCACCCTTGTTCATTGATACGAATAGGTGGGGATCATTCCAACATGGTACATGGACCTCCAAGACCTGATGGATTCTTTTCCTCACTATCACGACCACCCCCAAGTGACAAAAATGTTGTAAACACTCCACACACTAACTATCAATCACATAATGAGTCTATAAAAAGAATATTCCAGTGACTCACTCCCATTTGTCGATGATTTAATGGATATCTGAGTCTTCTAGGCAATGAAAAATCACATTGGAGCTTCTTGGGCGGTCTCTCGTGCGGCCCTGTCTGTGCCTCCAAATGGTCCATCAGGATAAATAACATTTTTTGTTCTTTCCCCATCAACCCTAGTCTGGGTAAACCAACACTAACTTCTGGCTCATGATTATGAGGATTCCCATCAGGGGGAATCATCTTTAACACATTCAATGGAATATTCCACAACCAATACATAATACGAGTTTTCTACTACTATAGATCAGGTTCACTCAATTTCTCAATCAATTTCAAGATGTCATCCTCCCCACATATATGTTGGTTCGACTCTTTCTATCACCTGCACCACTAACAGTCATTGTAGGGTGACCCACAATAATGAGATCAAGTACACAGTCCCTTCCAGTACCGTCTCCAATCATAGTGGAGGATCTCCCCTCTCTAATTCACAGTATGGAGGTCCTCCCCATTTTCCCCGAAATCATCCAAGTTGAGTTCCTCCTCTACTTGTCGAAATCCATTCATGATGTCCTCCCCATGTCACATAACGTGAATGTGAATGTCCTCCTCATTTCATTTTCATCTCAAATGTTGGTCATCTCCATATCCACTTTTAACAAAGAGAAGTACTCCATGATTCATCAATAGTTAGTATGAACGACTTCCCCATACCCATGATACTCAACACTGAGGTGATCCTCATCACATCATCTTATAATGATAAGGATGTCCATTCTAGCTCAATGTTCCACCACACCAGGGGCATCACCCACGAGCATAATCGATTTCTCGATGGAATCCATGAACATGTTAAATTTTATATGTATCCCCATATGGAAAATCACCCCTATAAGGAATGGTTCCCAAGTACCTCCAACTATTCCTAAGATTATAGCACCTTATATTCCTTGGACTACTCAGATAGGATCATATTAATCAATATGGTCGAATATGCACAATGCGTAACTCCTTGAAGTATAATGCTTCCCAAGGTCTAATGATTTTGGATCTTCCTCTCAAGTTATCATTGTTGGGATGACAAAGAGTGTTCCCATGTATATAATGGTGGGATTTGTGGACTCCTCATAAGATGATTTAGCACAATCAGCTATATCCATCCAACTATCATCTCCATCATTGGATACAAACCTTACCAATCTTCACTCTACATTGGATGCATCCTCATACCCATGGGAGGGGGTCACTCGTATATGATTCACTTATGAAAAATAAGCATCATTTTGTAAGTATATGATATATGATAACATAGGGAATTGATTCAATGATTACATCAAGGGTTTCAGTGAACCAATTCATGGATGTTTCCATTGAGGCTACTATCATGCCTTCTTCCAAAGAGCCTTCTGTCAAGGCTAATACCTCAATATCCTCTTAATGGTTTTCCCCCATGAACTTATTCTCCCTAGCATCCATCCAAGTTATTAGTTGTGAGGATGAATTCCTCCACCTAATATAATGACTACACCGGGGGAGAATTAATTTTCACCAGCACATGCATAATATTTTTCATGGGATATGTTGGGCTTTAGAATTGAATTATGTATTCTTTATTTGAAACCTATTTCCTCCACTATGGATAGTATGATTTGATTCCACCTTTAGCAATGATAATCCCTTCTAGTTGAATCCCATATTGGTTAATTTGATCCCAGACATCATTAATATTGAGGTACAATATGTCAGATACCCAATTCTTCTAAGCCTCAAGATAGGAAGCATCATGAGAAATCACTACACATCACAATTGTTTCCTAGGATCCTGAATGAACGTTTTGTGGAACCCCATAAATTTTTACCCTTCCTCATTGGTCCACTCAACTGGGATTGATGGATCTGGTACTACATCTTATTTCTCTTCATCTCTGGTCGACACTAATTTTGGACCACTTCCATAGCTACTATAGAATCATAAAAATAATGTGTGTCATCACCTCCCTCATGATTATCCCTTACTGCTGATCAACCTTTACCTATAGACAGAGGGGACACTCTTTTTTTATCTTAGATCATCAGATGATTCATAATTTCTCCTAGATATGTGGCCACCCAGCTCTATTCATATTTGTGGAATATATCAAATAGTGAAGTGGATGGTGGAAACTCCCTCTGAATACTTTACTTATTGAATGTTGACATTATCTAGATCTACATAATCACATATGGATGATCCTAAAGGCACTCCTTGGTATAATTTTGGTTTTAGAGTCAATAAACATTGAAATTTCATCATGAACTATTGATGAGTGTATGGATCTTCGATTTATGTATGGTCCAGCCTTTCCACTATCACTCCACCTCGAACAGCCATGTGGCACAACCACTTCGATATGGTGTATGTACCATTATCATTAATTTCCCCAGTCGGTAGAAGAAATGAGGAAATGATGAATTGGTCATCCAGCTCTAGCTTTCTCCACACGTCCACTAAACATATATTTAGTGGAAAACTTCCGATGGAAATGAGGATCAATGGTCATAAGCTTATCTCAGGGGGGAGAGATTATATTGAGGTATTTCTATCCTCCCATATGCGCCACAACAAAACCGTAAAAAATGTTAAATGTCTTTCCCTTACACAGTGCATCCATCCCTTTGCTGATGTGCCAAAGTAACCAATACAACATCACTAGCACTAGGAGAGCCATATTGAGACACTTCTCGGTGGGATACATTAATGCCATGTTGAACATTATCAGATGAACTCCCTTGTGTTCATCTCTCACTAGTAGCATCCACCCATATATGACGGCCGAAATGAATCTAGCCATCCTATCTATTAGTTTCTTCTCATTCTTGATAATTTATTCCCATAACTTCTACTATTTATCCCCCAATGATCATCTAATAAGATTATTCCATGCCTTGGTGGGATCCCCTTGGACATGTGTGGGCCTCGTTTGAAATTTTAGGGGTGTTTCCTCTCCTTTGGACTCCTTCTACAATAGAAAGTTAAAAAAACAATAAATCAATTGTAGTAGATGTCCATAGTCGTCTAATTGCCATTTTTGGTTCCTGAAAGCAGATCCCACAATTCCTTCACCATAGGTATCATCACTTCTCTATTATCCCAAATGTTCTCAGTGTGGTGTAACTCATCACACTTGCCCCCAAAATAGGTATTCCATAAATTTGATAGAGATCCAAAAGGGATATCATATCCTCATAATGATGTAGATGATACATATTAGAATCTACTGACCATCACATCTGCTATTCTGGAATGATTCCCCATGATTGAGATACATGGAATTGGGAAGCCCATTCCCCTTAATTGAAACCTACATATCTCAACACTATCCTGAAATCTATGCAGGAGGTGCATAACCAATAATCCCAAGTCCAGTCCTATGTGAAATTTTCACCCTTGTGTATATCCCTACCATTTATCCATACATTATATGGGTTCTCATTCCCTATATTGATATTTATTATATAATATAGTGGGGATTATTCCTTCTCATTTGTAATTAGACCAACATTGATGAGAGGGATATGAATGTAGTCTTCTGTGATAGAGATGTGGTCCATGATGATATGGTCATCAACTCCGCAATACCACTGATGTTGTCCTGTCATGCATCTAATCATTTTGGTCAGATCACCTGTACTTTACTCTGGAATGAACATATCATCCTGAAAGCTGAAGATGTACATAGAAAACCTTTCGCATAGTGGTTAATATTTTTGTTCAACCGATAGAGGATCCAACAATGACTCATGAATAGAATGACTCCAAAAATACACACTAATCAGAATATTGTTCTCCTTTACCTCTCTTCATGTGAAATCAATACAATCCTCACGAGATTATACCTGGGAAACCATCAATATGGTACATATTAATTTTTTGTGTGTCTTTTGATGGAGTTTGAGGTGAAAAATTCCCTAAATTCAGCATCTCATTATGTTTAATGTTAGAAAGTGTTTACTAACAAAGATTGTTGACTAGGAATGAGTATGATTAGTGTCTCTTGAAGTAGGTTTCTAAGGATGCGCAGGTTCCAAGTATTTACCAAATTTTAAAACTCAAAATTTGGTTATTCTCTAGAATTTATAAATATTTATTTCTATGAATATCTCTACAATATATGGAAGTGGAATGAATTTATAGAATATGGACTTCATTAGTTTTGTTTCACAAAGGTGAAAATACTTTTTATGGTTATCATTGAAAATACGATAAACATCGTGAAACCTAAAAGGTGAGGAGCATTACCAGAAGATAATTTTTGTGGCATGAAGTGGTGATGTAACTCTCTGTTACTATGATGGGAATCATGATTAAAAATTTTCTATGGATATTTGAAAAAAGGGATCTTTGGGGAGTAAAATGGGAGGTCTAGAAAATGGAGATGACGTGGAACAGAATTTAATGGAATCCGTTGGAACACCTATAAAAAGGATTCTACCCCCTTCATACTATTGATCAAAACTCAAAGAAAATTTTGTGTCTCTATATTCATGATGTACTTTTTCAAAATTCATTTATGATCGTGGTTTCCAATGAAGATCATTAAATCTGTAGAAAAAAATGCATAATCTTATTTTTGTGAATCATAAAGAATTCACAATGGTAATGTAACCTTTTTTAGAGGAAGGTGTTTCTAAAAGGCCAATAGTGCTTTGGAAAAGCGGTTTTCTATATAAATTATATATTTAGATTTAAGAAATAAGGATCTTCTTGAAGGAAAAGTTTGATATTTTCTAAATAAGAAGCTTTATTTTGGATAGTTTGAGCTTCGTTAAAAATGGTTATTTGCGAAGGCAGTGTGTTGTGCAACTGTGATTTAAAAGGGATTTCCCAGTGTACTATTGTATTATGATATTCATTAGTGGATGAATGTGGTATATCAATAGAGAATCTAAAAATAGTATAGGATTCATTCATTAGTGATAATAAAGGGACCTAAAAGTATATTAACTATGAGTGGATATTCTAAAGAATAAGTGGGCCCACATTAGTTGAGAGAGTAGTGAGATTCAATATTGTTATTTGCTGTGAACAAGGAGGAATCGGGATTGCACATCAAACATTGTAAACAACTGTGTTCTTATAGTGAGTTTGGTACATCGAAACATCACTAGTGTATATTCCTTGGACATATCCTAGAGGGGGTGAACCAATTAATATTGATGTCTCCTATTCACGTTTTATGATCTATTCATACTCAGTAATAGTTGTGGGACAGAATATTTTTTTGTTTAACAATAAAATATGATAAAAATGGGATGTTGTTTTAATCTAACAAACCCAGATTCACTCCCCCACCCTCAGTGTATTTGACCTAGTGGGCCTAAAAATTGGTATAATAGGGAATCGTTAATATCGGGTTTTCTCTCTCAATATAATTCATTAATCACAAAGGAATTCTAATATTCAACTGAAATAGTTTTATTTTTTGGAAGAATCCGATGCAATACTATAAATGATCTTTTTCAATGGATATGTCTACAACAGAAATGCATGGTATTTTACCCAGTATCAGTTGTGGTGCTTTATTAGAAAAATAAAGGAGGGAATTTGATGCTGAAAAAATGTGAATCAATGCATTATTGGGAGCCCAGTCCAATAAAATCTATATGATCATGATCTCATGAAAAACATTACATTTTATGAGGGAAAATCTATGGAATATATATGTGAAAGATATTAAAAGGTAAAAGAGTAAAATTTTCATGGTCAATGGAACAAATATACATATTTGAGAACAATCCAAATTGAATCTGTTGATGTATTTTTTTAACAGGGTAAATGTTTTAGTGGAAGACGTGCGATCTATTGGAGAATTCATTGAAGATATAAATATCGTGAAGAATATCATGAGGAAACAACCATCTTGGTTCAATCCTAATTTTTTAGTATTAGAAGACAATGATCCAAATGAGCTGAAACTATATAACACACATAATACCCTTGTTGTATAAGAAATGAGAATTGATGATAAAAAAGATGTGAAAAGGGAAAATATAAAAAGGTGGCATTCAAGGCCATGAATAAGCTCAGTATTGGAGGTTCTAAGGAACATAATATGATAGAAAAGATGAGGCCATTCCTTTACTCAAATCCTCATAGTGGAAAATGAATGTTTATAGGGGAACCTACACATGCCTTCTATAGTTGTGGAAAGGTTGTTCATCAGGTAGTATGATTTCCCATCAAGTTCCATGTAGATTGTAAGGATAACTTTGAAATTCACATGAAGACGTATTCAACCTATGTGAAGGAAAATAAATATTTCTAGATACATTTCTTCAGGAAAATGATATTTTATTCCCAAAAATGTGATAGTACAGATGAATCTAAGGACTATGAGATTTAAGAGATAAAGAAGTGTAAATGTCATGAAGAAGATGATATGGTGGAAGTGGTTAGTAGTACTATGAAAAAATATTAAACCTATATTAATGAGAATAAGTTTATGTAAGAGTTGATATGAATACTGAAATAGTAGTATATCTTTAGGAAATAGTAGTTTGGAGAGCCAAAATAAAGAAACACTACAAAATGGTTCTTAATGAAAATCTATATATGCATCACCAAGAAGAAAAGAAGATTGGTCTGATGAATGAAATTGTAAAAAAAATATTATATATTCTAGATCTTAGGGAAGTATGTAGAGTAAAAGCCAAAAATTGAGGAATATAGAAGTTAAATCGACAGTTTGACTAAAACTGAAAGGGTTCAAATAAAATGAATCGATGGATTTGAAGATAAACTAGGAGGGGTCAAATAAAAGATAAGGATAATAAATAAAACATGACTCCAAAAATGAAATCATTAATGCTTATCACTCAAAAGATATAAATTTCAGATGGGGAGCATTGAATTCCAAAAGAAACCGAAGAAAGAGAAAGATCTAAATGATAATTATGGTATGGGGCATGATCAAAAATAGAAATATATCATGGTTGAAGTCGGAGCACAATGACCCTCTCTGAAATTGAAAATTTATTTGTGTATGAAGAAATATAATATGATTCAGAGAACACAATGCACAAAATTTAGTGTATAAGTGGCATATAGGAATGCACACTACATCATATATAATTACTGTGGAAATATGGGACACTCACAGAATGTGTGTTCCATAGGTAATGGATATTGAAAGGAATAGGATCAAAAGTGGATGCAAAACAGAGCTCGTTATTCTGGAATATATTTTGAGGGATATTGTTTTTGGTGTAGAGTATTTGGGATCATGTATAGATATTTCACTTAAACTATGAAGAGAAATCTTCCAAAGAAGAACCCAAGAGGACTCAAATAGTAAATTAAATAATCACTACGAGATATGAAAACCAAAAATTGACATGTAGATCAATAGGATGAATCTACTTCACAATATGATGATGTATATCAATACTATTAGTCTATGCTAAGTATGAGGTAAATACATGGATAAAAAAGAGCAGAGAAATCAATAGTTACCGAGATTTCCCTTAAATCATTAGATTATTTTATTTTATGGATCCTTGATAGCGGTTGTAGATTCCATATGATAGTGAATAAGGTTCTTGTTATAGGAAAAAAATATGACATAATAATAATTTTTAGGTTTTTAAACGATGAAGGCTTGAAGATAATTGTATTTGGACAGGCCAAGTTTTTGGTAAAAGAAATGAGATATGCTGATTTCTTAATTGTAGAAGGTTTCAATCAAAAATTTTATAGCATTAGTCAACTATGTGACATAGGAAATTTAATATTCTTTTCCAAGAAGATTTGTATCTTCGATGGAAGGGACAATTAAATTTTTATATAGGGATTAATGGAAAAAAGAAACCTATACCATGTATGTGGCATGAAAGATAAGTATTTTTTTATCAATAGAGGATGAAAATGAGTTATGGAATAAATGAAATGGTCATCTATTCTAGCCATCCCTAAAAGATTGGGTAATGTGTGATGCAGGTAGAGAACACCATATGCTATCACAAGATTATACTCATATGTTCTATGCATGTGAATAAAAAAATATCATTAGAAAAAATGTATAAGAGAATATAACTGAAATTAGAAATACTACTTGAAGATGTGGATGTTGATTTATGTGGACCTATCTAACCAACATAAATTAATGGGAAGAGATACTACATTCTTTTAATTGATTAGTATAAGAGAATTTCATGGGTATTTATCATTTACGATGTTTTTTATGTGTTCACTTGAAAAAAAGATAATCGAATGGAATCTTAGCATATGACTGGGTAGAAAATTATGATGTTTCGTACATGTAATGGTACCAAATCCATAAAAATTTATGTGGATTAATATCTTGAGAAACACGGGATAAGGCATCATTTTTATTTAGTGGGGACTACCCAAAATAACAAAGTGATAAAATGGAGAAATTGGATCATTGACAACATATCTAGACTGATGCTTATTAAAAACACCTACAAGATAAACATTGGAAGGGATCAGTATTGAAATTGGTATACCTTTCTAAGAGGGATCAATTTTTTCCTACAAAAGGAATGACTCCATATGAGATGGGGTATGGAAAGAATCCAATAGTGAAATTTTTTAGAATCTTTTGAAATATGTTCTATATCATAAAAAAGTAAAAACATAGTGAAATTTCACTCATACTGAGATAATGGGTAATTCCTCGGCTACTCAAGAAAATAAAATCATATAAATGCTATAATAAGAGGTTGGGAAAAGTGTTTGAGATAAATTTCATCAGTGTAGTGGAAAATGAAGAGATGATTAAAAACATTGTCAATAGATCACGGATGAATGGTAGGAATTGGTATGGAACATAGTGGAAGAACAAGTGGAGAATGCTTATTCAGAAGAAGATAAAGATGATGGGAAAGATAATTCAAGATTGTATATTCAATGAAGGTAATTATTCTTGTTTCAATTGATTGGAAAAATATTATTGAAGATCAGAAAACACTAGTTTATACAAGAGGAATAAATTCATTATAGCAGGCTTCTTTCCTATCTCAAGTTCGACCTAAACGTTTTAATGATGTAGTAGAATATGATACCAAGGATATGCCAATGAATGAATAACATGACCACATTGTGAAGAACCATACATTGGGGTATTTTTCGAGGACAAATTATAAGAATCTCATGGGGAATAAATGGATATTTCACAACAAGATGAATGAACATGTTATATTGAAGTGAAAAAAATCATGACTAGGGTGATAAGTTTACTCCCAAATAGAGAGTATCAATATTGATGAGACATTTTCACATGTTTCAAGGATGGATAAAATCAAATTATTATTGGCCATTGTAGTGCAACAGAAGTTGAAATATTTCTAGATGGATGTAATGTCCACATTTTTTAATGGGGTTCATGAAGGATAAGTATATATTGTGAATCTAGATTGTTTTATCATTCATAAATATGATAAAATGTTTTTTGTCTTATGAATGAGGTATATGGGTTGAATCAAACACCAAGAGTATAAAATACAAGACTTGATCAGTATTTGATGAATCATGACATTCATTATGGTTGATTTGATTATAATCTATATTTAAATAATGATAGTAATCAAAGGATTATGGTGCTAGTTTATTTCTATGAAATAATATTTGGTGGATCAAATGAAGTACAATGCAGATAGTTTTATGAATTCATGAATCCTGAGTTTGAAATGTAAATGATTATAATGCTGACATTTTTCCATTGTTTATAGGTAACATAAGGAATAAATCTCACATTCATTTCTCAATCTAAATTTTCCAATGTTGTTTTGAGAATATATGGAATGAATAAATCCAAGGAGATTAAGGATCATGTCTTTACCTAGATGAAACTATCAAAAGATAATAATTTCAAAGTAGTTAACATCACATAATACCTAAAATTATTTGGAATTTTATTGTACCTAATAGCAACAAGTCCTGATTTTTTTCCACGTTCCAAGAAGAGATATACTAATGAAATACCAATGAATGACATATTAATGTAGTGAGAAGAATACATCAGTATATCAAAGGCACAATAGATTTCAGTTTGATGTATAAAGATAAATCTCATCTAGATTTATTACGATATAAAAAATCAGATTGGGAAGGTTCATCAGATGGCATGAAATCAATGACTATAAGTGATTTCTCTCTTAGAGGAATTTATATTTCATGGACAGACAAAAAAATGATTTCATTTCATTGCGAACCATAGAAGGAGAGAATATTGAAGCCCCTCAAGCATACAAAAAATTATTTTGGATGAAACAAAAACTTGATGATATGGGAGTCGATGTAAAGTTTATGATAATAACCCACTGTGGTAATTAACATTATATATATATTATAAAAAATATGTTATATTACTCAAGGTAAGAGTTCATTGAATTCATGTATCAGGTAAAGAAATGGATTCTAATTTATGTGTATGTGCCTACAGAAAAATAGGCTCCAGGAATTTTGACAATGGCCATATGAAAAGAATAATTTGAGAGGCATCGAAAGGCTATGGGAGTTCAGTCAACTCCCCTTAAATGAAAACGTGTGGATGTGAGACCACCTCTATGCGAGGTATAGTGTGTTTTTCCATACTCTGATGATCTATGTTACTTACATGGTTGAATTCCAAAAAGCTGTGAGCATTGGGTTTGTTGAAAAAGCGAGAAAAATTTTGGATATTAAATGTGCGAAAATATTTTCTTCAAAGTCACAGGGAGAATATTACATGTGGATTAGTGAGATATGGATATTTAATCGGGATAATTGGAGAAGAGGATAAGGGGAGTCACAAGATGTGTGAATTGTAAGATCTTATTTGGAAACCATTTATAATTCTTATTCATGAGAACCCAAGTAGTGACTTTAACATATTCTTAAATTTTACGATGATATAAGTGATCAATCAAATATCATATATCGAGATAGGTGTGGTCTGTGGTGAAATCTATTGTTTGGTTTCATTAATTTGTGTTTGGAATGATGGTATTCATGGATGAACATTTTATTATACTCATGTTTCTCATATCGATCACTGATTAGATGGGATTAGAGTATGTGTTGAATACATCCTTGATCATTATATAAATAAGATGAATCAGAATGGTGGTAGAAGATGTTTAAATCTATAAATAGATATCCTTTAATGGGAGAGTAATCAACAAACCCAAAAGGGGGATTGTTGGGAAAATTTATTCAGGTAATTCTCTCATTATTTTTAGGGTTTGATTGTATTTTTTGACAGATAAATATGACTATGAATGAGGATTGATGGTGTGTTCCAAAGCATGTGTCTATGGTGGGGAAGTTTCCTAGTTTTTTCAAAAAAAATTAGTGTCCAAAACACGTAATTTGAATGTATCATGAAGAATTGATTTCAATGAAAATATCTTAAAAATATGAAAATGGTGTGAATTTTTTGAATATGTACTTCTCATGTTGTGTTTCATGAATGGATGATGAATTCTAAAGTTGATCTATGTGTGTACGACGAGTATCATGAAACAAAAAAGGTGGTGAGCATCGCAAGTGTAGAATTGTGGAGAATCAATGTTTTAACAAATGGAACCGTGATTATGATTAACATCATGAATGTGAAATGTTTTTGGGGATTTTTGAAAAAGGGATCATTGTGGTGAAATAATGGGAGCTCTATGAGAATGTGATGAAAATGCCTGGAAGGTTCTAGAATTGGTGGAAACTCCTATGTATAAGCCTCCACCCATTCATAAGACTAATCGAGACTCAATGAAAATTATTTTTATTTTTATTCACAATGGTTCATCATGAAGGTGGTCTGTAAAGAAGTTCACAAAAACTATAAAATCAAACCAAATGACCTGCTCAAGGTGAATGTAAGGGAATTCACGAAGGCAATGTAAAATTTTTGAATGGGAGGAGTTTAAAAAATGACAAAAGTGATTTGTCTAAGATGGTGTCTTCATGAAGGCTAGTTTTGGAATTGTGAAATAAAAATCTCTGTAAAGTATAGTTTATGGTTTGGAAAAAAGGAACACTAGGAAGTCTAATTTGAGCTTCATGAGATAAGGATCTTCATGAAGGCAATGCGCTTTGGGAATGTGTTTTATAGGGGATTTTCATGTGTACTATGGTAAAATTGTTTCAATAAGTGGATGAATGTGGGAAAGAAATAGGGAATATAAATATAATTTATGTTTCATTCATTATTGATAATGATGGGAACTACAAGCCTATAACAAGTTAGTAGAACTTATGAATAAGTAGTGAGTACACTTCAGTTGAGTGTGATGTGAGATTTCACATTGTGATAAGTTGTAAACTATGAGTGAGTGTGATTCCACATCAAACACTGTAAAAAGAAGTGGACTTATATTGTATTTGGTACATTAGCACATCGTTAGTGTAATCCCCATGGACATAGCCTAGTGAGGGTGATCCAATAAAAATTGAAATGTTTTATGCATGTTTGGTGATCTTTTAATACTCTTTAATGGGAAGGAGAGAGATGAGAGTTTTTTAACAAAAAAATTATCAAAAATGGGTAGTTGTTTTAATCATTCAAACTCTGATTCAATCTTGTCATAGAGTATTTGAAAAAGGGGGTGTAACAGTGGTCGATCAAAAATATCAATCATAGAGAAGTTGTCCAAAGAGAAGCATTGTACTTTTTGGGCCTTACAGAGGAGTAGCAGATTGTGATATCGGTATTGCTAGAATGAGTTCATGGAGAAATGGACTGTGGAACCCAGTATGTAGAGATGCGTTCACTGGACAGATCGCATCGCGAAAGGAAATATTTGGTTCAATAATTTTTTGATATACAATATTTTAAATGGGCCCACAACGCACTATTTATAAGTGATAGAAAGTCGAGCATCATGATGACCTTTTCCAGCCTGATCATTATGGGGAATCAGGCCATGCATTCCACAAAATCTTGTATCAAGAACAAATTTATTTTTTAGCGATGGGACCTCAAAATATTACCATGTTTACCATTTAGTTCCCATTCCGAGGAGGTGAATTTGATGGGAAAGAAAATCATCCTTCTTAAGACACATACAAATTCCTGACCAATTTGAATCTAATTTGAACTCAAATTTTCCCTAACATTCATCAGATCTGTAGCTCTCATGATACACCTTCATAGAGAACCCTTGCCACCACCTATGCGAAGGCAGATGATTGCACATCAGCGAGTCCAAAGATAACTTCTTCCATGCGAGAATATTTGACGGTACCCCAACGATTCTTATGGATCCATGTACCTCCACAATGTCCTTTTACTTTGCAGTGTTCCCCACGACCATTACAGGACACATTGCCTACAAATACTCAGCTCCCACACTTAAATGACCTAAATCCTGATTTTTCATATAGGTTCACTAATGGATCATTCTTTTTTTGATAATTGTGCTAACCTAGTTCTAACAAGTGATCATTCCTCTACTGCCTCCATTCAGGTATTGTTTGTTCATTCCACCACTCATGGGTGCATAAATTAAAAGTATGTATGTTCTTGGGGTAGGAAGACAATCCTTCTTGTTTAAGTTGTAATATGTTAATCGTCCTAGAACCATAATCCTCAGCAAACAATGTTAAACTATACTCTCACCCCATGAAATGCACATGGGGTCTTGAATCTCAGGAATCCCTCGTAGAGTGTGCCCCAATCACTGTCTCTTTGGGATTATCTTATGTGTAGTCCCCAGCCCATCCCTCATTGATTCATATTTCATGACGTGATAATACATTCCACTTATTCCTCTTATTTCTCCCAAAAATAATCACTCACATTGGATTTGAGGCTATTATTGATTTTGACTCCAAATAGGAAAGCATATTATGTATGCCCCCTTCCCCTTCTTATCAATGTGGGCTTTCATCCCTGTCTTCTCAAAAGGGAATGTTGCAAGCCCCTCCTACGATCAATCCAAAAAATGGTAAACTATGTTTCTCCCTCTAAAGTATGTACCATCATGATGTGGCATACTCCCTTTATAGGACACATCCCCTGGATCCACTTCTGTGACATGTTTTGTTCCATCTGTTTTGGCTGATAACAATGCATAATCCTTAGTATGTCAATGTTAAGCTGACCATATATAATCCTTGAGGGCATTCCAAACTATGTATACATTCATCATCATCTCCTAGACATGACACACATGGAACCACCCTCATGTTCATTCCTGACACTATCATACTCATACCGGTTATCCCATTTCTTTATTCTATCAAGTAAAACTACACGGGATACATGTACTACATGGACTTTGATCCCTATCTCCAACACAGTGTATATAGGAAGCCTCCCTGGGGTTCAATCCAATAATCCACTCTCGTCCCCGTATTTCCCTAATTTCGTTCTGTCTTTGTAGAATCATTCACCAACTCATAGGTCACATATCCATTGGGTCCCCATATATGCACTCCATTCTCACAACCTTCCTACTTAGGTTTATCATCATCCCATTCCCTAACAACATTGAAATTGACTCATATCCACTGGGATATGTATAAATCCACCTATAGTATCATGAAAATCAACACATACATTCCAGCCACTACATCTATTCCATTTAAAAACCTCTTTCATTTCCATTATGATTCTTACCTAGGATTCCACATCTTGAGGAGATCCTGACAACAATTGCATCACTACTCCAAGTAGCACTCAGGAAGTTAACATTTCCAATTCCCCGCATAATATATATTCTTCTAACCATTATTTATCCTCATGTGATGGGAAAGTAGCCATGTATAATCCCCAAATTTCCCTTTTTAACTATTTGGGGTTTGATCCTTGTCTTGTGATCAGTGTAAAAAATGAAGCCTCCTCGAGGTTCAATTTATACCAATGGTAATCCTTGGTGCCCCCTATATGGGGTCCATTGCACTGATGAACCCTTAGTGGTGTCCATATCACCCTTCACGTTTGGAAATATTCACTTTTTGGGACATATCACATGAGTCCATCGTCAGACACATACCCACCCATCCAATTGTAATCCTTAGTTCCTCCATCATATGGATGCATCTCTTCACGATGTGAAATAGACCTCTTTATGGGACACAACACTCTCGGCTCCATACTCAATGGGATTCTGATCCATCCATCTTGTAAAACATCCAGGTTCTCCTGCATAAAGATTCACCTCTCTAATCTATTTCTATCAGATGTGATGATAGACCTCATCCCATATCCACTATAAATTATTCTCACAACCTACCTTGTGATAAACATGAGATTCTTGAGGAAATCCATATTTGATATTCCATTTTTTTAATCATCTATGCAAGACATTAAACTCATGGAATACCCCGTGTTAAAAATGGGATACCTGAGGATAACCTCAAAAGACATGCCACAAGAATAAAATACCCCATGATAGATGTGGGTTGTCTTATGTTTATTCACCCTTGAGAAGACCTCTTATGACGAAGAATATCAATTTACTAATGATCCGGTGTATAGACATTCCACTGACTCTAAATGTTACTACTCTCCTAACTGAAGGTAACTACCTCGTCAATACCCTTTGAAATGTCCAGTCCGAAAAGGGTAATTAACATGGGTCAATGAAGAGATATAACCCCGAATGTGGTTAATGAAAAACGTCTTAATCTATAACATAGACATTAACAAGAAGATAAATTTTTAGGAGGAAACCACATATGTTAGACATGGCATCCAATCATCCAATTTTGATCAAGGATATTACCTCACCAAATAAGTGATGAATGTCATCCACCATTATTAAGTTGGAATACAGGGTAAAAAATGAAACACATAAGTATGTGATAGCACGTGGAGGTGGGTGCACCTTAGGATAAAGCATCGAAAACATTCTTCAAATGATAAAATCAATTACTCATGTCTATTTTGAGATAAATGGTGAATTCATTAAATTAAAAAACAATTAAATCTATAATAATTTATCTAAATGCACTTTTGAAAAAATATTTATTATTAACAAATGATATTTTTCATCAATAATGTTTTTATAAGTATTATGATAATATTTCCAAGGAATGTTTTATTTAATATTAGGTAGAAACGAAATATTTGCAATGCAATGATTATGATTTTATTGGGGAAATATTACTGGGATTGGTTTCTCACACCATATCATTTATGTTATGATTTTTATATTATTCGTATACTAATTATATTTAAATGGATAATCCTCAAATATAGGTCGTGGTTATAAATGATTAGTGGGACTCATCGGTAGGTGGTTAAAAATAGATCAGGTGATCCACATGTCACATGGATCGTCGATAATGATGTCGACATTTTTTAACAATTTTTTTTGATAATTTACTATTATTAACAATTCCCATATTTATCAATTTATATTTTTTTTAGGATAAATCATCCCCAAATCCTTCACACTGATTATCATATGCTTTTTACCATCTCATATGGATTATGAATGCTATTATGTTAGTAGAGAATTAGAATAGATATTGGATTAATTGGTATTCGTGGTTTATTAATTATGTAAAATATAAATATTTATGTAGATAGAGGTAAGAAGAACACAGTTAATAATAAAATACTTTATGATGAAGAAATTGATCATTTTTATTATATCAGTTAATTAGTAAATAAAGCTTATTTTCTATTAGATGCAAAAGTAGAAAATGTTAACAACGCATTTGATTAGTAATTTCACGACATGTCCCATAGTGGTCCATGTCATGACTACCCTAAGCTCGCCTATATTAGGATATGGGGGCTTACTACAATCATGTTGGAATATCCCACATATAGGAGGAATTATCAAAATGTAAATGCACAGGCACACACACCTCTCCAATACACTAAATAATAAAATGTAAAAAACGTTATGTAAACAATGCATACATACAACTAATCTCCCACAAAAATGAGTGATTGTAAAAGTACTTGAAATTAAATAGGTCTAAATAAAATCCCACCACAATGTGTCTGTAACATAATTCAAACCAAGACGTAAAGGTGTCAGGACTTCATTTTAAATTCCACTTGACTACACCTATGTATATCCAATATCACTAAGCACCATATAGTTCTAGTCCCAATATTACTTCATCAAAAGGTCGATCATTTATAGTATAGGTTCTGGGTGCAGCGGAAGCGCATTGGTGGGTTTTCCCAACATTAATTTTGACGTTAAACAATGTTCAATCTGAGATCTGTCATGATATAAAATGATGAATCTTCGGAATGGAATGAAGATCGAAAAACATAAGAGGGAGTCCCGGAACCACAGAGATAGGATCATCATATGTTGGTTATAATTAATTTAATTAATTCACAAGAATTACCTTGGTGGAATTATTTCATCGTTGATGTCTCCAATCATGATTCTGTGATCTATCATTGTGTCGTAGAATCAAAGTGTAAGATTCCTCTAGCGGTGATCCACACATGTGACACGTATCTACGGACGTCACTGAAAGGATCTCTGGGTGCTAGCGTGGAAGAACCTTCGTTTGCGATGTCCGCCTTCGATCACCTTGCTCTCTCGGTCTTGAGAGCATTCTTGGTGGTAGGATTTCTTTTGGGCTTGAAAGAATTATTCAGAATTGTTATGAACAACGATTTTCTTGTGGAAAATTGTTGGGGTTGTAAGGATATTTATAATCGGGTTTGAGTTCATTGAGTTATAACAATAAATAAATGAGTTACTCATTTTATTTATTTCATTAACTCTTATTAAAAAACCCCATGTCGAATTATTAATTCCTTGACATCCGCCCACAGTGATTATAATAAATATAATTTAATAAAACAATATTATATCCTCAAAATCCTAACTGGAAAAACTATGCGGTGTGTAATCATTAATACGCGGTGTGTACCTGTTTTCCATAAAACTACACGGTGTGTATATTTAATATAAACAGTGTGTAATTTTATTTTCCACTTTCCTTTATTTCCTCCACCACATTTATTAGACCTTGAGTAATGGCTATTTATTTCTTAAATAAATATAACTGCATCACTTTCTAATAAATATTATTTCGTCCACAATATATTCTCGCTAATAACTAGTGTCAAAATAAATTTGATCAGGAATCCTTAAATAATTATTAAACCAAAACCAAGAATATTCTTTATTTAACTTGTTAAATTAATATTTAACTTAGGCACATGGACACACTTAGTGTATAACCCTATATGCCTCTTTCTCAGTGGAATTAGGTGGAGACTACCTAAAGTCCAAGGTTAGCATCTAGTAACATGCCAAGGAACCCATATAGGAAGAAGTTAACGCTGCAATGGGGTGTCACCTCCTATGAACACTTACTGTGTAATATAATCCCTTTGTCTTGATCTCTCTAATCTAGGGGGTTTCATGCTAGTGTCATCAACCCATGTGCTCGATTATTCTTTCTTTGAATTCCCAGAATTGAACTTTCCCATACCTTACCATGTCCACAGATTTATTTAGGCTATATCAATTCCATCAAAGGGCCTGAGATATCTACTTCTGTTATGGAACAGAAGGGGAAAATCCTATCACGCATTATCTATTAATGCAGTATTACTCATGACGCACCCAACGTATCCCACCTTGCCGTGAACAGTGTGTCGTCATAGTTTTTGTCAATACATCTAAGTGCGAGACTTGTAATACCCATTAATAATAATCTTAAAGTCTAAGGACCAATACCCACGTCCACAGATTGGAACAGCCAATGACACTATGAAATGTGGATTTTCTATTAGTGGGTCTCATTCTCATAATATCCTCATGCATAATACCAAGGGCGCACACCATGAAGAGGTGACTCAACGTTTTATGAGTCCTCACCCCTAAGGACCTATATTATTTATGTCCCTCAAATATTATCATCCGGACATAGAACATATATTAAATCATAGTGTTATGGAACTTTTGGATACTCATCATTGTAGGGATCCGCTATGACCCTTTAATGCAAAAACTATCCTTAGGACATTATCAAATGCATTGTTACGCAGAAGAACAATCAAAATGTGATAAGGTTTTTGTTAATGAATAAAGTACAAAGTAGTTGGTTCTCGGCCACCAAATCCAACAGACTCCCACTTGGAATAGAGTCAACTGCTAACAACCTTTAACCTGTTATCTCTCACATGATATTCATGCTTCTACTGAGATAAGACTTTAGTCATGGGGTCCGCCACGTTCTCTTCCATGAACACTTTGCTCAGTGCAACTTCACCCCTTTGATAGAAATCCCTCAAGAGGTGATACTTCTGGAGTATGTGTTTTGCCTTTTGATGTGACCTTGGTTCTTTTTGAAGATCCTCCACTACAGTATTATCACAGTACAACATGATAGGATCATTACTATTAGGCACCACATCAAGCATCTGGACAATGTTCTGAATCCAGACATCTTACTTGGCCGCATCAGAAGCTGCTATATATTCAGAATCTGCTATAGAATTGGTGACAACTTGCTGCTATGAACTCTTCCAGCTCACAGCTCCTCCATTTAGATAGAAAACATATCCAGGTTGCGACTTCAGATCATTCAGATCTGTCTGAAAACCTGCATCAGCATATTCTCCGATGACAAGCTCCTTGTCTCCTCCATACACCTAGAACATATCCTTAGTTCTTCTCAGATACTTAAAGATAGTCTTAACAGCTGTCCAATGATTTTCTTGAAGATCTGCTTGATAACTTCCTACCATGATCATTGCATAAGAAACATCAAGCCTGGTACATAACATGGCATAAATGATGGATCATATAGCCGAAAAATATGGGATCTTACTCATTCTATCTTTCTATTGTTGTGTCTGAGGACACATTTTCTTAGAAAGACGTAGGCCCTGTGACACTGGAACCAATCCCCTCTTGGATTGTTCCATATTAAATCTCATTAGTATCTGGTCAGTGTTTGTACCCTGAATCAGTCCAAGAAGCCTCTTGGATCTATCACAAATGATCTTGATCCATATAATGTAGGCTGATTCACCGAAGTCCATCATGGAGAAACACTTGTTCAACCAGTCCTTAAATGACTGTAAGACTGGTACATCGTTTCCATTAAACAATATGTTGTCAACATATACTACTAGGATAACAATTGAATTCCCATTAAACCGCTTATAAACACAAGGCTCACATTCGTTCTTAATGAAACCAAATTCCATTATGGCTTCATCTAATCGAATGTTCCATGACCTGGATTCTTGCTTCAATCCATAAAAGGAATTATGCAACTTGAAATCCCGTTTGTCTTCACCTGGTGTCACAAACCCTTCTGGTTGTGTCATATTGAAATCTTCCTGAAGGTTCCCATTAAGGAATGCTGTTTTGACATCCATTTTCCAAATCTCGTAGTCACGGTAAGCTGCTATGGAAAGTATGATTATTAAGGATTTTAACATGGGAACTGGTGAGAAGGTTTCATCATAGTCAATTACATGACGATGTCTGAATCCTTTAGCCACTAGCCTAGCTTTATAGGTGCTAACTTGTCCTTCCATGTCCAGCTTTCTCTTGAATACCAATTTTCATCCAACATGCTTTACATCAACTTGTTCATCGACTAGTACCCATACATGGTCTGATACATGGAATCCATATCAGAATTCATAGCTTCTATCCATCTTGTATCTTCTGATCTTTCTACTGCTTCCTTGTAGGAGAGAGGTTCATCATTGTCCAACAATAATGATTCACCATCCTCGGTTACTAGGAAACCAAATCTCTTTGGTTCCCTTACCTCTCTTGACCTCCTACACAGTACTTGTGTTTCTGGAACCTCTTCCACGGGGACCTATGGAACTTGTTCCTGAACCAACTCTTGTGTATCTTGATCATAAACTCTATTGAGGTCAATCTTGCCCCCACTATCCTTCTTGAGGATGTGATCCCTCTCCAGAAATACATCTTATCTAGTGATTGTCACATTCTTATCTAAAGGGTTATATAGGTAATATCATTTCATTTCCTTGGGATATCTTATAAAGATACACCTCATGCCCCAGGGTGCTAGTTTGTATCCTAAGGAGGCCTTAACAAATGACTTACATCCCCATACACATGTGTGTGATAAAATGGGTTTCTTTCAATTCCATATCTCGGAGGGAATTCCATTTTCCGCATTAGTTGGTACTCATTTTAATGAGTATGCTGCAGTTTGTAATGCATATCCCCAAAAGGATAATGGAAGATTTGCATGACTCATCATCGACCTGACCATGTCCCTCAAGTTTCGGTTCCTGCTTTCACTAACACCATTCCACTATGGTGTATAAGGAAGAGTGATATGAGATAGAATCCCAAACAGTCGTAGAAGATCGATGAACTCTTAGTTCAGATATTCTCCACCTCGATCTAATCGAAGTTTTATCATCTTCTTACCAAGCTGATTCTCTACTTCATTCTTGAATTCCTTAAATTTCTCTAAGGCCTCTGACTTATACCTCATTATATAGACATATCCATATCTACTCAGATCATCAGTAAAAGTAAAGATGTAAGAATATCCACCTCTAGCTTCTACTGGAAATGGTACACACATATCCGTGTGTACCAATCCTAGAAGCTATGTGGCCCTTTCACCCTGTCCACCAAAAGGAATCTTGGTCATTTTTCTTTGTAAACAATTGTTACATCTATCAAGTGGTTTTAGCTCAGTAGAGTCTAAATAGCCATCTTGGTAGAGCTTTGTCAAGTGCTTCTCGGTCACATGACTAAGACGGTGATGCCACAACTGGGTGATGTATGAATCATGTGAGTTTGTTTCATTATCAATTCAAGAAACATGGTTTTGGTAATTTAATACATACAAACCATTATTTAAATGTGTCATACCATAATATAAATTGTTCTTATAAAATAGACAACCATTATTTCCAAATTTGAAAACAAATCCATCCATATCTAAACAAGATACAAAAATTATGTTAATGGTATCATTAGGCACATAATAACAGTTATGTAAAACTAAAATCATTCCAGTCGGCAATGAGAGGTGGTAATCGCCAATAGCCAATGCAGCCAGCCTTGCGCCATTGGCAGCTCGAAGATCCACCTCTCCTCTAGAAATATTTCTAAATCTACTTGGTTCCTGCATTTGAATATAGATGTGAGCCCCACAAGCTGTATCTAATACCCAATGTGTACAAATGGAAAGATTACACTCGATAACGAACGCACCTTTAGCGTCCCCATGCTTCTGGGTGAAATTCCTATTCTAGTGGCCCTGCTGTCCACATGAAAAACACACCGCCTCCTATTCCTGGCCCTGCCTCTGGATCGTCCCCTTCTTTGAGGGACGGTGCATGGGGGACTCAGACCGTTTATTAGTCTTTGGCCCTGTTGCATTGTCCTTCCTTTTCTTTTTGACCACAAGAACTGTGGGTTTTTCATGCCCCATGTACTTCTCTTCATGGCGAATCATGTTCAGAAGATCTGATATACTCTTCTCATTTCCTCTCATGTTATAATTGAAAATAAAGCTAGAGAAGGTCTTGGGTAGTGATGATAGGATGAGATCTGTATGCAACTAAACTAGGAATTTAAACCCTAAGATGTCCAGGCATTTAATGTAGCCAATAAGCTTGACTACATGAGGCTCATCTAGAGAAGACTCTCCATGCTTAGTTGTGAACAACGCATTGGAGATCTCTTACCTCTCCTATCTCACCTTCTCTTAGTAGAGATATTTAAGGTGAGATATCATGCTATACACGTCTATGATTTCATGTTACTTCAAGATCCAATTGGACATGGCCGATAGCATGAAACACTAGAAATCTGTGGCATCATCCATGTGTTTTATATAGAATGATAATTCATCATCACTGGCCTCTTTATGAGGCGCAACTAGAATAGTCTCTTCCAGCACATACAATTTCCTTTCGTCGCGAAGGATGATGCATAAATGCCTTTGCCACTCTTGGAAATTGGTTCCAGTGAAAATGTTTTCCTTCTCGAGTATGGTTCACAATGATATGTTTGAAGTCATTTTATTTTTGTTTCAACAAATTAATATGAACAAATGTTTAGTACTTTATTACAAAACTGAGACAAATAAATAAATTAATACTTATTAGTCTCCCCCTATTTTAACGAAATACAATACCCTCACCATTCACTTCGGAATATTCCATTGCCTGAATATTCTAGTGGCAAGGATCCATATTGCCCTTCGTATTACCCCAACTAGGTTTGTTCAAGCAACATGAAGGGGTTTAGGTAGGAATTCCAAATTCCAACTGCATTAACTCGCAGCTCCTTGATCCACTGAGTGGACTCCCCAGTCCTGAAATCCTTTTATTTTAGATTTCCTAAACCTTTGCCTCTTGGTCATACAAAGTCCTGCTGTGGCAGTCAACCCTTGATGCGAACCAATTCAAGCCAACCCAAAACCTTGAATTATAATCCCTTGATAATTGAAAGCACCCCAACAAGGGTTGGTTAAACACTTTGAACTATGGTTCGATTCTAACCAAGATTATGGAAGGATATACCGACTAAATATTTCTTTTGAGAGATTTTATCCTTATATGTAAATTTCCAATTTATTATCTTTTATTACAAGCTTGTTAATTTTAATTGGGATATATTTAATTGATTAAACATGTCTAAGATCATATTTATGTATAATCCTGTTTAATTTTAGTTCCATCTTTCATGCTCGTTTTATTCATTAATTGTGTGTTCGTGACAACACACCCCCAATAAATAAACCATGAAACTGACAGAAATAAAATAAATAGTATGATCATGAGTTTTTTCTATTGGTTAGTTTATCTAGATGTTGATAAATTAACCCAAGACCTAGGGGAGAAACACCTTGAACCTTTCAAGTTCGTGTTTATAGCTTTCCACCTATCCACCATTGTATCTCCTTGGATTGGTTTCACCATGGATCCTAACTTGAGCTGCCCCCACTAGATTGGGCGCTCCATCCATTACATATGCATTTATCTCACAAGCAGGTGATGGGTAAAAATGGGTTTTTACATAAAAGAATCCTTAGGCATGTAGGCCCTACATATTAATGAGGAGATGACTCACATGCCAAAAAATTTAATTTAAATAAATAAATTAAAAGAAACCATTCACATACAAAGGTCTTGGTCTAGCTCATGATCATCCATACATGGAACGATATTTAGGTATAAATAAAACTAGCATTCAATTCTTTAATCGTTCTTATTTAAGATAAATCACGCTCGAATCAATTAATTATCTTTTAATTAATAAATCCTTTTATCTTAAACCCTTTTCTGAACATCCTTGAGATTCTCATCCATCATAATTTTAAATAAATAAATTCATTTAAAATATTTGTATGTAACTTGTACCTTGGAGGAAACCTGGTGAATTCCCGTTCAGTACGCATATGTTAAATTAAACACATATATATAAAACACTTATCACGTGTTGTGCCTCAACATTATGCCTGCACCATGGTTCACATCTCAAGGGTCTGTATAATATAATAATAAATTTTAATAAATCTGCATAATTTGGGTGAGTACACGGTGTGTAGTTCTGAATACACGGCGTGTACTTTTCTTCTGCATCCATCTGAAGTACATGCCCGGGGACATGTCGTGTTAATGTAATTCAGAAATTTTCGGAGTACACAGTGTGTACAGTGGTACACACGCATTTTAGTTTCCTCATTACATGGTTTCTAGCCGGCAAAGCCGTGTATGGGGTACACAGTCAAACCCTAATCTGAAGGGACTACACGCTGTGTTCATTGTATCACACGGCGTGTAATCTGGAACCCGTGTGCCACCTATTCCTGGTAAACATACGGTTTCATTAATGAGTTAGATAAGATCCAATACACCGCCTGATTTGGCAGATCAGTATGTTGCATGAATCTAGACTACATGGAATGTACTTATGAATACATGCCATGTATTCTGGTGTTGTATGGACAGAAATGTTCAGCTCCTCCGGATGAGTTCCTCTATTTTCTTTTAATCAAAATTAAAAGAAAAATTTGTTTCTGTGAGGTGAACAAGAAACAATGGAGGGGGAAAAGATCTCAAGATTCATATTTCCAAAATGATTAAACTTAAATTGAAACAAATAAATTATTAAAGGCGTAAAACATCAATGAAAAACTAAATAATTATAATCAATGATAACCTCCATCTGATACCACTTGTAGGTTCAGGGCACAGTGGAAGCACATTGGTGGGTTTTCCCATCTTTAATTTTAACATTAAACAATGTTCAATCTGAGATCTGTCATGATATAAAACAACCAATCTTCGTAATCAAACGAAGAACAAAAAACTTAAGAGGTAATCCCGGAACCACAGATATAGGATCATCATATTTTGGTTATAATTAATTTAATTAATTCACAAGAATTACCTTGGTGGAATTCATTCTTCATTGATGTCTCCAGTCACGATTCGATGATCCGTCATTGCATCGTAGAATCCAAGTGTAGGATTCCTTTAGCGGTGATACACATTTGTTCCACATATCTCCGGATGTCGCCGAAGGGATCTCCAGGTGCTAGTGCGGAAGAACCTTCACTTTCGATATCCTCCTTTGATCGCCTTGATCTCTCGGTCTTGAGAGCGTTCTGGGAGGAAGGAGTTCTTTTAGGATTCAAAAAATTCTTTAGAATTGTTGTTCACAACGATTCTCTTGTGGAAAAGTGTTGGGGTTGTGAGGATAATTATATTCGGGTTTGAGGTTATAGAGTTATGACAATAAATAAACCTGTTACGTGTTTTATTTATTTCATTAACTCTTATTTAAAACCCCCCTTGTTGAATTATTAACTCCTTGACAAGCGGCCACACTGATTATAAAAAATATCATTTAATAAAACAATATTATATCCTCAAAATCCTGACTGGAAGAAATACACGGTGTGTAATCATTAATACACGGCGTGTACTTATTTTCCATAAAACTACACGGCGTGTATATTTAATATACACGGTGCATAATTTTATTTTCCACTTTCCTTTATTTCCTCCACAACATTTATTAGACCTTGATTAATGGATATTTATTTCTTAAATAAATATAACTTCATTTCTTGCTAATAAATATTATTTCATCCACAATATATCCTCTCGAATAACTAGTGTCGAAATAAATGCGATCATGCATCCTTAAATAATTATTGAACCATAGTCGGGAATAATCTTTATTTAACTTGTTAAATTAATATTTAACTGAGACACATGGGCACACATAGTGTGTGACTCTCTGGGCATCTTTCTTAGTGGCATTAGGCGGAGCCTACCTAAAGTCCAAGGATAGCGTCTAGAAACACACCAAGGCACTCATAGAGAAGGAAGTTATTGCCGCAATGACGTGTCACCTCCTATGAATGATTACTATGTAATATAATCCATTTGTCTCGATCTCTCTAATCAAACGGGTTGCATGCTAGTGCGATCAACCCATGTGCTCGATTATTCTTTCTTTGAATTCCCGGAATTGAACTCGCCCATACCTTTTCATGGCCATGGATTTAATTAGGAAATATCAATTCCATCAAAGGTACTGATATATCTACTTCTGTTATGGAACAGAAGGGAAAAATATTTCTCACATTATCTACTAATGCAGTATTACTCGTGACGCACCCAACGTATCCTACCATGCTGTGAACAGTGTGTCATCATATTTTTCATCAATACATCTAAGTGCGCGAGTTTTAATACCCATTAATAATAATCTTAATGTCTCAGGACCAATACACATGTCCGTAGATAGAAACACCCAACAACACTATGAAATGTGGATTTTCTACTGGTGGGTCTTATTCTCATAATATCCTCCTGGATATTACCAAGGGCGCACCCCATGAGAATGTGCCTCAAATTTTTATGAGTCCTCACCCCTAATGACCTGTATTATTTGAGTCCCTCAAATAATATAATCTGGCCATAGAAAAAATATTCAAGAATAGTGTTATGGCACTTTCGGGTTCTCATCATAGCAGGGATCCGCTATGACCCTTTAATGCAACAAATATCCTTAGGACATTATCACAGGCATCGTTACGTAGAAGAACAATCAAAATGTGATAATGCTTTTGTTAGTAAATAAAGTACAATGTAGTTGGTTCTAGGCCACCAACTCCAACATATAGAAGAAATGGCACAAGTCTGGAAATCCTGTATTGGTGTTAGTATAAAAATACTTAGCAGGATTCCCAAAAACCACAATGTAATAAAATAATGGAATGTACAACTAGTTATACACAATTATATGTCAACAACACAATCAAAAATAATATCTATATATACTCATGATAGACACCATCCCATTAGGAATCCAACTTCCAGCCTTAGGATTTTACTCAAAGAATGCTTGTTCCTGGGGAATTCACACATCGGGCCATGATATCATCACCCAAACTCACAAAGTGGTATATCTCATTTAGGCCCCCCCCAAAGAGATCACATTGTTCAAGGAATAATAACATACATTATTAGTGGGTAACACCCAAAACTGACTGGGTGACACCAGGATTGCAGCCAAAATCAGATGTGGACCCCAAATGCCAATTCTACATCAACATTATATTTAGGTGATCATGACTATAACTTATAGAGGGATTCCACAGACCATACTGATGTGGCCTACTAGATAGAGGATTAACACCCAAATCAAGTAGGTTATGTGATGCCAAAGTCTCCACTAGGGATGATAGGGGATCTCAATAAGGTCTCGAAGATGAATTCCATACGCTATGTGATACTCAAACTCTTGGGGGGATTAAAATTGATTGATGTGGACTTAATTCCACACTGAACCCTTCAGGAATGTATCACGAGATATCTATCCAAATATAATGGTCCAAACTAAACACTCACCACTGGATCAAAATTTATCGTATCAATTTTATCATCTCAATAATAAAGATGGATCATCAATTGGGAACTCCATTTTGGAGATATGTTCACATTAGTGAAATTGATCACATGAATAATAGGTCCTATGGATGTACCGTCATGGTATGTCAACCTAATACTATAGTTTTTGGATGTATCACATGGACTGGCTATGCACATGGACAGACAGGAATGGTCAAGCCACCTACCATGCCATATGGAAAATTATTTCCAACCACCTTGGTTGAATTCCATAGTCGGATGCATGGTGGGTACGCCTCATAGTATCTCAAGCTACCGCTACATCATGTCGACTGTGATTCCATCCTCCAGGTGACCTCGGGTCTAACCTAGTTACTGGCTCAGCCCACCTAGCTCATCCTGGGCCACCAGGCTGAGCCCACCTTGGCCTGAACCACTCCTCCTCATAGATTTTTTGAACCCACTACACTCTATCCATTCTCTACGCGGTGTTTCCTCCAAATCCATCACAACAAGTCACCTCCACGTTTTCCTCATCTTCCATTACATGACTACTTCTTCTGATATACCATCACTTTATTCGTGTTACCCCATCGCCACCATTTTATCATATGGTCATCGCGGTGGCCACTACCATGACCACTGATAGGGGCACCCATCGCTCATGGCTCTTCCATTGTGCTCCACCATAGTTAAATTATTCTCCACCTGCAGTCCCTTCCCTGGACTATCGTGCATACTATAATGCCCATAAAATTGAACAATAATATATTCGGGCTATGTCGTCCATGATTTACAATGATCTAGCATCGGTAGTCGATTATCCTTGATTATGATGGTCTAATTATATATAAAACCACCATAAAATGTCAATCCAAGAACCACAAGGTTCAAATGGAGAATAACATGACATAAAGAGGTATAAAGTCACAACAACTATGGTTTTATTCTTCGTTTTCATAGAATTCTTGGCCAAAAATCAATATTTGGGCATTCAGGTTAGGAAACAAAATCAAATAATTCTTCAGATCTTAGAAATATAACCCATCCCACAAATACGACCAAAATTTTGATCAATCTATTTATTTATAGGTCCTCGTTCATCGTGGAATTAAAAAATGGGAAATGAAAAATAAGACAACAAGATCATCCTCAATTCAGATCACTAGATAATTAAGAATGGTTACCACGTCATTGACATAGGAATGATATTTTGAATCCAAAGTGCGGCGATCCATGATCCATAATTTGTTACCATCACCTGATAGATAATACTCAATTCTCCCTCCAATAGCTGTACAACATTTCTAGGATTGTGACACCCCAAGGATTTGTAAATAATTTCAAATGTAGGAAAAATTGTTTTAAGTTGATTTTTATAAATGGCCTTTAAAAATAATTTATCCACTTCTATGTTTTGAATTTTGAAAAATGGTCATCTACAATTGTGTTCAGTATGTTATTTGGAGTTTAATAGAACCAACTAGTTTTCTGGCGAATAGTAACACACCATTATGAATAGTAATATGAATAGTTATATGACCCTAATGAATATTAAATTATGTTATGATTCTATTTTCTATAAAATTTAAGATAATTACATATTGAATAATATTTCAATGTGATATAAAAGTAGTTATAGTTTTTAAATTATTAATTATTGAATTAAGTATGATTTTATTTAAAAATTAAATTAATAGTATTTAGAAAATTATTTTCAAAAAAATGGATTTCATTTTTTTATTCTAAATTATGAAAAATGGTAGGAGTAATGTTTGGGATGTTTCTAAATTTTTTGAATATACGATGAATAGTGGAATACATTAAAATAATGTATATTCAAATTATCTATAAAATAAACTATTTAAGACATCATAAGTGATGTAAGGCCACTTGGTTTGAACTCACATGCCATTATTACTATTTTTATTCACATGGATTTATATTATTCATTGTCATAAGCAAAAATATTATAATAATGAGTAAAATAATGAAAAATACCCTCTATCCTCCACTGTAAAAACCACCATGATTTTCGTCTTCCCCCACACCTATCTAGCCTTGAGAAATGCCTTGGATCTGCCCAAAACTCCTCCCAAGGATCTTCCCCAAATCCTAGATATTTTTTTCTCGCTATATGGCTAAAACCAAAGGCATTAAGAAGGATCTCAATGATAAAAGATCAAGAGGTAAACATCCACTTTTATTTTCATTGTTTTCATTCATTTTATGTTATTCTATTTCATTCCCTTTTGATTATATTTGGATATTATATTACATAACCCCATACTCCCTGTTTTATGTAATAATGATGATTGTACTATTTTCTCTTATCAAATTATTTTATGAAATTTTAAGCGACGACGTTAGGCTGCAGAATATTCGTGAGAGATTTCTCAAATTTTCTTTTATTTTGAGTTTTTTTCTTCTTCATTCCTCACATACGCTTATCCCAGAGCCATGAATGCTCCATAATCTTTTATATTTTGTATTTTATCAATTTAATTGATAATTCATCATAAATATTCTCCTCCTACCCCACTTATATAACGAATTAAAAATAATACCATTTTGTGTCGAATTACTGAAATCATGGATGATGTGATTTCAATTTGAATTAATTTCTTCAAAGATGGTCATTAAACCATTTTTATGGTTGAAAAATGTAATAAAATATGTATTATGTCTCATCTATGGTTATGGAATTATATTTCATATGTGGTTTAAATTTATTTAACAACATGATGTCATTATTATCAAAGAACCAATAAAATAATCTAAACGAACATCATTAATGATTTAACTTATGAATCATCCTCATGTAAGAATTATAAATGATAAATGGTACAGTAGTACTGAAAATATGTAAATAATACTAAATTCCAATTGTGGAGTTTCACTTCTAATTGACAGGAACAATCCCTCATTAACCAATCATGAAAATCATGTAATGAAATCACCCAAAACAATGAAGGGAACAAAATACTATCCATTAAAGGGTAAAATGATGTAATGAAATGATAATATTGGGCATTATAATGATGGATATGATTCATTAATATATTAATGAAACTATTTTAACTATTATACATGAGGTTTAAACAATTTTGAAGTTATAAAACCCCGAGGTAAGGGAATTCTTAAACAGATTTTTGTTCTTTGGGTTAACATTGTACTTCCTTATTTATGTGCTATTAAATTTTTTTCTGATGGGTTTTGTATATAATATGTTGAATTATGTGTATTTATATTGTGTATAAATATTAGATAAACTTTAGTAAGTATAATTTCATTTATATAATATTTATTACCAACATTCCTTTCAAATCCTCTTTTGAAATTCTACTTTACAAAATTAAAAAGAAATGTTTTTATGCTATTATTCATGTTG
The DNA here is from genome assembly GCA_963277665.1 of Viscum album. Taxonomy (NCBI): domain Eukaryota; kingdom Viridiplantae; phylum Streptophyta; class Magnoliopsida; order Santalales; family Viscaceae; genus Viscum; species Viscum album. Next base: position 900,945,307 of record OY728122.1, on the reverse strand, counting down.
TATGATCTTGTTCTAGTTCTTGGGAATTGTTTATGATTAATGGTGGGACATATATATCCCTATAATGAATTTGTTATGTTTAGGTTGGAGGTTAGTTTTTTGGTTACTCCAGGTGCAAATGCGATGGTTACACTAATTGTAAGGTAGTTGTGAGGGTTAAAAATTATAAGGTAGCCGAGATGGTTAAAAGATTATATAAGTAATTCCCAAAGATAAATTTATTATTATATTTATGTTCTCATATTTTGTTTGTATCTTGTTTAAATATAATATTTCACTAAGTTATTATATATGGGTGATAAGCATGTCTTTTGAAATTGTTTTCATGTGTTACGAGTGTTCATGGACTAATGTATTGTTTCCTTATTTTTATATCCCTTACTGAGATTTTTGTTTTCATCCCATGTTTCTAAATTATTTTTATTGGACATATGTATGCATATGAAAATTAAATAAGTGATGTGAAATTTTTAACTAATTGTCAATGAAATCAAGTTTTTATAAGTTTTTATTTTTGAATAATTGAGTATTATTTTTATGGAATCAACTAAGTAATAAAGTGTAATTATATGAACGTGTAATGTCCCAATTTAATAAATTTCAAAACTTGAAAATATCCTCAATGTGTAAGGAAGTTAAATCTTGACTAAATTCAATATTATGTAATTTAATATGGTCGGGTCCTTATAGTTGGTATCAGAGAATGGTTTAGATAACATTATGTGTTAGGATTACGTTAAAAAATACCATAAATTATTTATACACTAAGATTAATTTGATATGTTATAGAATTTAATGATTACCATGTTGGTTCTTCTAGGATATGTTTGTTCAGAATAGTTTTCTATAGAATAAACAGTGATGCCGAAGAGTAGAGGCACCAGTAGAATGAAATCCTTCCAAATATACAGATTGGAATGGGCAGGATTAGAAATGATCATTTTGTAGCAGTAATGGCTCTGCTAACATAAGAAATAAATGCTGGTGGCATCCATGAAAGAGAATAACTAGAGGTTCCACAATGAAACTTGACAACAGTGGAACATTTTATGAGACAACATCCTCCTTATTTAAATGGGTCTTGTGACCCAGTAGTAGTTTAAGAATGGATTAAATCCCTTGAAAAGATATTCGTCATTATAGGATGTCCAAGAAATATAAATGTAAGTCTTGAAATTTATCATTTCGAAGGTTAAGCTGATCTATGGTGGTAAATAGTAAATAATATCAGGGATAGAGATGATATTTTTGTCATATAGTGTGATGAATTTAAAAGACTTTTCCTTGAAAAATATTTTCCTAAGGTGGTGTGACTTAGGATGGAGAAGCAATTCCTTGAATTTAAGCAAAAGGAGGGAGATTTAGTGGATTTTTATGAAGCTAAAATCACCCAAATAGCGAGTTATTCTCCAAATTTATTATAAATGTTGATAGAAATATCATACTCTTTTACTCAAGACTAAAGAAAATGTATCAAAAGATGTTTCCTTAAATGAATTCAAAAGTTATGAGAAACTTTTACGATGTGATGAGAGGGTTGAGAAGGATTTTTCTGATGATCAAGTGCATTTTGGAAAAAAGGATAAAAAGAGGTCTATATGGAAAGTGATTCGTAAGAATCAACAAAATAAATCTAATGGTATGGAAATCCATTTTCCAGTTTGTGAAAATTGTGGCAAGAAGAACCCTGGGGAATTTCTTAGCAAAACTGGGATGTATTTTTAATGTTCGATGTTTTTAAATATGTCTTGAGATTGTAATTAAAATGAACATAAGACTAATCCTGATAATCAAGTTGTTAAGTGTATTATTTTTGGTGAGATGGGTCATTATGAAAATTCATGACCAAAGAGGGATCTAAATGATGCAAATAAGCTAGACTATAAGAAAAAAGATGTACTGAGATACATTGAAACTACGCTAACAATAGTCAGTCCATCAAACAATGTGGAATCATGTACTCTATTTTTTACTCATATTTTTCTAATGTTTTGTTCGATACATGGTCTATAGATTCATTCATTTAGGAATATTTTTCTGTAAAAATTGAAATAACACCTCAAAAAATGAGACTGGAACATGTTGTTAAAACACCATGGAAAATATTATAGAAAATATGAAATATATGAATATTTGAATTGTTGTATGTGGAATGAATTTTCCTGAAAACCAAGTGTTTTTACACTGAGTTGAGTTTGAAGTTATTCTGGGAATGGGTTGGATTTGTCTTTATCATAAAATGATTTACGGTAGAGCTAAAGAAGTTATTTTTCAAAAAACAAATCTGTTTTTATACAATAAAGAAACCATAAAATTGATAATATATCCAGATGCTAAAAAACATTTGAAAGATGGAAATGAATTTTATCCTACTCATATTATTGAAAACAAGGGAACTGTTCAGATTAATGATGTGATAGTGGTAAATGAATACCTTGATTTTTTCCTGATTAGATAAATGGTGTTATACAGGATCAAGATGTTGAGTTCACAATTGACTTAGTTCCTAATGTTATGCCTATTTCAAAACTGCCATATCATATAGCTCAAATATATCTTCTAGAATTTAAAAATTAGTTATACCATTTTATTGATAATGCCATCATTCATCCTAGTACTTCACCATGGGGACATCCTGTTTTGTTCCTTAAAAAGAATGATAGTTCCATGAGGCATTTGATTGATTATAGAAGATTAAATAACATTACTGTTAAAAAAAAGTATCCTTTTCCTCACATCAATTACTTTTTTTATTAGCTCTAGTGAGCTCAGTTATTTTCCAATATTGACTTGAGATCCGGATACAATCTGCTGAAGGTGAAGGCAGATGACATCCTGAAAAGAGCCTTTCATACTAGATATGGGAATTATGTATATGTTGTTATGCCATTTGGGTTAGATAATTCACCTGATGTATTCGTGAATATTATGAACAAAGTGTTTCTATATTTCTTTAATAATATTGTGGTTGTGTTTATTTATGACATTATGGTATTTTCTAAAAATAAAGAGATGTTTTGAAAAAAATCTGTGGGTTGTTTTACAAACCATAATAGAAAAGAAACTGTATGGAAAATTTAGAAAGTGTTATTTTTGGTTTCAACATATTTTTTATTGGTAACATTATAAATAAGAATGGAATAACAATTTATCCTACCCAAACAAAAGTGGTTGATGAATTGGTAAGACAAACAAATTTTACAAAGGTTCGTATTTTTCTTCTTTTAGTAGGTTATTATTGAATATTTGTTAAGAACATTACACAGTTATCCATCCTGATAACTATGTTAACATGAAAAGGGGTTAAAATTATTTTCATATAATAATGTGATGATTGTTTTCAATAACTGAAAAAGAGAATGGTGAATGCTCTAGCATTGGATATGCCTTCCCAAAATGGTTATTTTTTCATCTATAGTGATGCTTCTTTGAAAGGACTTGGTTCTATTTTGATGAATAATTATCAGGTAATTTATTATGCTTCATGACAACTTAATCCACATTATTTTAATTATCCCACAAATTATTTGTAATTTGAAGTTGTGGTTTTTTTTTGAAAATTTAGAAGAATCATTTGTACCGAGCCAAATGTCAAATATATACTGACTATAAATGTCTGAAATATATATTCACTCAGAAGGAATTAAACAAGACGCATAGATGCTGGATTGGACTATTAAATGATTATTATTTTATGACCAGTTACCATCCCAGAAAATCAATCAATGTGGTGGGAGCCTTGAGTCAAAAACATCATGAATCCTTAACAATGTAACGTTGGGAAAAAGATCTGTTGATTAAGGGTTTGATGAATTTTGGATTAGATGTTGTCGGTGAGGCAAATAACTCTATTTTGACTCAGGTATCAGTGCACTAATCACTATCAGACAGAATTAAGCAAGCACTGAAGGAAGACCATGAGCTATACAAAATTATAGAATTGGTTAAAATGGGTAATTTTCTAGAATATAACCTTGATAAAGATTGTGTTTTAATATTTGGAAAATGGTTGTGTGTGTCTTGGGATTCATATTTGAAGAAATATTTTTTTGTGTGATTCTCATAGTACTCCATATTCTTTTCATCCTGGCAGTACTAAGATGTTCACAGACCTTCGGGATTATTTTTGGTGGGATGTAATTAAAAAAAGATATTGATGATTTTACTATGAAATTCTTTACATTTCAACAAGTAAAGGTAGAGTGGAAGTAACTGAAGGGGATGATTTACCCTTTTCCAGTTCCACAGTGGAAATTAGAGATTGTATCCATGGAGAGTGTGTTGTGACTATGAAAGACTTCTTGCAGTAACAAAGCGAATGGGGTTATTTTTGATTGTCTGAAAAAATATGCACATTCCCTTTCAATTTAAGATACAATGTCTTTGGATAAGCTATCTCTACTATACCTCGAATATTTTTTCAGGCTACATTGACTTCCTCTTTCAATTGTAATTTACCAGGATCCCAGGTTCTCTTCTAACATTTGGAAGGGAAATTAGATTTTGTTGGGAACATAATTAAATTTCAGTACAACTTATTATCCTCAATTAAATGTCTAGTCAAAATGAAAGATTTTGACTTTATAATATATGCTTATATATTTTTCAATGTACATTCATGGAAGTTGAATCAACATATTTATTTAGATGAGTTTTCTTATAATAGTATTTTTAATTCTAGTTTACAAATGGAACCTTTTGAGGCTTTGTATGAGTAGCGGTGTTGGAATCCAGTGTTTCAGAATGAAGTCGGTGAAAAAAATTGATGGGTCCAAAATTAGTATAATAAATGGGTGAGTATGTGATAATGATCAAGAAACACATGAGGAAAGCTCAAATAATGAAGAAAAGTTATGCAGATAACAGAAGGAATGTCTTTTCATTCAAGGTAGGTGACCAGATTTTCCATAAAATCTCTCCTTGGAAAAGTGTGACGTGTTTCAATAAGAAATGGAAGCTAAGAATGTGATTCATTGGTGTTTTTAAATCCTAGAAATATTTTTACTAGTTTCATAAAAAGTATCATTGCCGACACGTTTAACTTAGGTACATAATTCTTTTCAAGTTTCGATGTTGATGAAGAATGTTCCAGATTCACAACATGTCGTGATCCCAGAAGTAGTTCAAGTAGAATAAAACCTTTCTTATAAATATAATCCAATTCATATTCTTAATCGAAGTGAAAATGTATTTTGGAATATGTTAATCCACCAGGTAATGGTTTTTTGGAGAAACCAAATGTTAGGAGAAGCAACACGGGAGTCTGAAAATGCTATGAGGGAAAAATACCCTCAGTTGTTTAATAAGTATATAAAATTGTTTGGATGCAATTTCAAGAAGGTGAGGATAATATTACACCACAAAGAATTAAAAATAATTTGAAATGCATGAACTTTTTTTATGTAGATATTTATAACTATCCTTTAAAAATAATTTTCCCTCTTTTGTATTTTGAATTTCAAAAAATGACCATCTACAATTGTGTTCTGTAAGTTATTTGGAGTCTAATGGAACCAACTTGTTTTTTTGGTTAATAGTAACATAACCTTATGTATAGAAATATGATTAATATTATGACCCTAATGAATATTAATTTATATTATTATTTTATTTTCTTAAGTATTTGACATAATGACATATTGAATAATTTTTTAATGTGATATAAAAGCAGTTATAGTTTTAAAATAATTATTTTTTGTATTAAGTATGATTTTATTTAAAAATTAAATTAATAATATTTAGAAGAATATTTTCCAAAAATTGAGTTCATTTTTTGATTCTACACATTTAATAATTGCACGGGTAAATATTTGGGATTTTTCGGAAATTCGTGAATTTTTTATGAATAGTGAAATACATTAAAATATTGAATATTTAAATTATCAGTAAAATACACTATTTATGACATCATACGTGATTTAAGGACACTTTTTTCGAAATAAAATGGAATTATTACTAGTTGGGTTCACATTAATTATTATTATTCATAGTCTTGAGAAACAATATTTTAATAATGATAAAAATAATGAAAAATCCCCTCTCTCATCCACTATAAATACCACCCTCATTCCCCTCTTCTTCCCATACCTCTAAATCTATGATACTTATCTATGTACTCCCCAAAAATCCTCCCATGTCTCTTCCCATTGTCCTAGAGCATCTAGTTTTACCAAAAGGCCAAAACCAAATACCTTAAGAAGGATCTCCAGGAGAAGCGATCAAGATGTAAACATCCTCTTTTTTCATTATTTTTTTCATTTTATGTTATTCATTTTAATTCCCTTTGGATAATGTTGTGATATTTCTTTAAATATCCCCCTTAATTCCCATATTATTTAATAATTTTGATAGATCCCTTTTCTCTCATCAAATTATTTTATGAAATTTTAAGCGACATCGTTAGGCTGCCGAATTTGAGTGAGAGATTTCTCAATATTTGTTTTATATTCAGTTTATTTATTATTATTTACTCACCTACTATTATCCAAGAGGAATAAAAGCCCTAGAATATTTTATATTATTTATGTTATAATTTTCATGAAAAATTAATCATCAATCTTATTCTACCTCCCACTTATTCATGGAATTAAAAACATTGTCTGTGATGTGTCGAATTACCGACATCGTTGATGATGTAATTTCAATTTGAATTAATTTCATAATGGATGGCCATGAATCCATTTGTATAGATTAAAAAGTTAATTATATATGTATTATTTCACATAAATGGTTTTGGAATTTTATTTCACATATGATTTAAATTTATTAAACAAAATGAGGTCGTTATTTTCAAAGAACCAATAAAATGATCTAAACGAACAACAATAATGTTTTAACATATGAATCATTTTCAAGTAAGAATTCAAAATTATAAATGATATAATTGTGTTTTAAATATATAAATACTAATCAATTCCAATTATAAATTTTCACTTCCAATCGACAAGACCAATCCATCATTAACTGATCATTAAAATCATGTCAAGAACACACCCAAAATATTGAAAGGAACAAAATACTAACAATTAAAGGGTGAAATGATTTAATGAAATGATAATAAATGGTATTATAAAGATGTATATGATTCTTTAATATATTAATTACACTCTTTCAACTACTATATAGAAGGTTTAAATGATTTAGAAGTAAGAAACTCCCATCGTAAGAGAATTATTATCTTGATTTCCATTCTTTGGGATAGTAGTCTACATCATTATTTATGTGGTATTACAAATTGTTTGTGTGACAGGTTATGTATATAATATGATTAATTATGTGTATTTATAGTATTTCTACATATTCAATCCACTATAAAATGTCTCACTTTAATTATATGATACTTATAAAAAATATTTCTTTTAAATCTTCTTTTGAACTTCTGTTTTACAAAATTTAAAAGAAATGTTATTATGAAATTATTCATGATGTATGATTATGTTTTTGTTCTTGGGAATCATTTAGTGTGTAGGTTGGGACCTATATCTCCCACCAATTCATTGGGTATCGGTAAGTTGGAGGTCATCCATGTGGTTACTCCAAGTGTAACTGCGATGGTTACACAAATTGTAATGTAGCTGTTACAAATTATAATGTACCCAAGAGGGTAACAAGATTATGTACGTAATTACCCAGGATATATTTATTATTATATTTATGTTCTCATGTTTTTTTGGATCATTTGTAAATCTCACGTTTCACAAATTAAGTATATATGGATGACAATCATGTCTTTTCAAAATGATTTCATTTGATACAAGTGTTCATGGACTAATGTACTGTTTCCTCCTTTTTATATCCCTTACCTTGATTTTTGTTCCCATCCCATGTTTTAAAATGATTTTGATATGTTATAAGTATGTGTAGGATAATTAATTAATCCATGATAAATGTTTGATGAATTTTAAAATAAATAATGTTTTATTGAAACTTTTTTATTATATAAGAATTGAGTATGGTTTTTATGTTGTCCACTCTACAATAATGTGTAATTTTATTAGTGTGTTATGTCCCAATTCTCTAAAGCTCTAAACATTAAAAGATACTCAATGTGGAAGGAAGTGAATTCTTTAATAAATTCAAGATTATATAATGTAATAAGGTAGAGTCCTTATAAGGGTTATGCGTATAAACCTATGAATTCTGTATAATACTATATTTAATGATTGTAAGAAACTATGTCAACGACAACAGAATAAAATATTTTTTTTATTAATTTTTATGTTTTTTTCCAAAGTTAATTCATCTATCGATGAACCATTCTGACGATGGTTAGGCCACTCCTAGGGTAAAGATAATATTTGGAATTCAACCATGACCTGGGATTTTTGATCTTGGAAAACATTTAGGAGTTATTTCATATTATCATGAAATTCATGCACACATGATATTAAATATTTTATTATTTTCTAATCCTTTATTATGCGCTCACTAGGACATAGAATCACACATTGTCTCAGCACCTTATCTCTAAATCATTACATATAACATTTAAGAATAATATGCGAAAAATATGAGATTATACATTCTCCCAGACTTGGGGATTTACGTCCTCAAAAATAACAAAGGCTATTCAAATTGATGAAGCTAATGAGAATGAATCTAAGCCTCCCAATCTCATGTTTTGTCCTAAATATTCTTTTTATGACACTATAACAACACCGAAGCGATTAACTACCTACAAAGGATACATTCCTTATGATCCTAAATCTTCACAAGGTACACAACAAATGTCCCTTCATCCTCGATGTCAAACTCATCATGGATAATGACATGCGATGGATCAAGCATGTATCTACTCAGTTGTAAAACATGGAATATTGTATACACCAAGTATAAATGTATAGGAAGAGCTATGTGGTACACCAACTCCCGAATTATACACAGAATAAAGAAATAGATGATGAGCCTCAATGATAGCTTGTTGCCCAAGCTAAATAATTGTAATCATCATCAAGGTGAAACCCGAAGCAACACATTATATACATCCTTGATCTCCAAATGAATCTATCTTATATCGGCATATTAATTTTGATAGATCTTTGTAGAATTCATTTTTTCCTAGATGCTCTATACCTTCTCCTTAGTAGCCCACACCAACTATGTGCCCATGAGTGTTAACAATCTTGTGTCATTCTATTACAACGTTAACTTATAGGGTCACCAGTACAAGACCTCGAATTGTACATCACAAATGGTTCAATGGTAGAAGTTTTTTTATTAAAAATACTCCAGTTATAGGTGATCCACCCAAATATGTTCAATGTTTAACCAGAAAACCCACAACATGTCCTCCAGAACCTGAATGGTTGACATAGTCTATTCATATATTTGTTGGTGAAATTATATTTTCATTCAAAAATGGGTTCCAAACACATCCTACAATTACTTCCACATATAGTATGTAAAGAAATCCTAAAAATCCTAATAATCATTTATTTAAATCCATTAAGTTGAACTATATCCTATATTAGAGGCATTTAAAACTATAAACTGGACCATGATCTCTAATATCTTTCATGTGGGATGACCTGGTGAGTATGTCAATAATTAACTAGATGGAATCATATCCCCTAGACATACATGGTAACCGCATTAAGGAGTCCATCACTATCCCTTTTAACAACCAAATTGGCACATAAAGGTGTTGATATAATGCTACTGGAACGTGGTGTGTTTCCTTAACTTGATAACAAATGAGGCGTCAAGAGAAAAACTACGTAACTCTCATATTCATTCCTGGACAAGGAAACTAATTTTGGAGGTCTTAGAAAAAATCTCCACTCCTGGATATACCACAAGATCAGATGTTTGAAACTCCATCGAACCATCCTCCCACAATTCCATTGTACTAAAATGTGCCCTCTGAAAATAATGAGGTTATACCTACCTTTCAAATATCTATCAGGAGAATTCCCTATGGAAAAACATAGCACATAGGGTCTCACACATTGTATCCTAAAATAGTGCATCCCTAACTCATGGTATGTTTTAAGGGGTAGAAACAATATAATGTAAGTAAGTTGTTCAATCTCCACCAACAATAGATATCTGCAATGAGGCCAACTGCTCAAACACATACTTCTGAAACTACGAACATGTTCTCTTACTGAGAGAATATAACACCATGTTCCCCTGCTAATGAGTATAGACAATCTAAAAGTCATAGTCATGGAGGAAATATAGCCATCATAATTATCTCATGTTTATATCCTTCTAAGATAATATATACGCGAGACTCATGTGATCTTATTTGAATATAAACTACTCACCCATTAAGTAGTTTTGTCACATATTAAATTTGATGTATACCAATTCTCTATCAAGATCAGTGGATACATAGTTCTTCTCATACGGTCTCAACTAGAATGAAACATAGATAATAAGAACTTGCATCTCATTTGGGACATATCCATATCTGGTCCATAGTGCATTACAAAATACCACGTCCTCGAATGATTCCTTGGTTAACATCAGGATGGGAGAGCTCATCTACCTCTTCCTAAACTCTTGAAGGAATTTCTGACACATTTCAATCCACACAAATGGATTCCCCTTTCATGTCAAACCATTAATGAGAGTTTCCACTCTTGAGACATCGGGTAAAACCCTACGATGGTACCGTACCAATACAAGGAAACTCCACACCTCGGTTACCATCTTATGTGGTTCCCAATTAAGAACTTCCACAAATATTTATAGTTCCATTGCAACTCTAGCCTCTAAGATTATATGTCCCAGAAAATGGACCTCTTGAATACCAATATAACACATTGATAGGTTTCCATAATTTTGGTTCTCTTGGACTATGTCCATGAACACTCTCATGTGTCTCATATACTCCTCCTCGGATGTCGAGTACACTTGGATGTCATCGATGGAGAACATCATGAACAAGTCTAACTAAGGATAAAATATCTGGTGCAGTTGTCAAATAGACACTGTTGGAGAATTCTTCATGCTGAATGAAATCACCATGTATTCATAGTGATCATAACAACATTTTACGGGTGTCTTTGGTACATCCTCCTCCCATACTCACAGTTGGGAATAACCCAATCTGGGGTCAATCATTTAGAACCATCACATGTTGGTAAACTAATGGAATAGTCCCTCAATCATTGGTTGTGGATACTTGTTCATCACGAACACCTAGTTCAAGAACCAGTAATCACAACATAACTTCATTCTCTTTTCTTCCATCTTGGAAAAAATGGGTGTTCCCATGGTGAATCGTTGGGTATCACGAATACCTTCCTCTACAAGTCCTCCAACTATATCCTCATCTCATGAGGCTCTAAATGAGAAATCTGATATGAGGGGTTGATATCAGTGTCCTCTAATTTTTAGATCATTGTATAAGTCCATCTCCATAAGTTTATCTAATTCATGAAAATATTTAGGAAGTTTTTCATAATACTCTACCACCACTATAGGAAACTGAGGACTCATATCATCTAATACATCAAGGGTGAGTATAGAAATCTCATGAGTAATCATCTTCACTCTTCTTTGATTGAGTATATAATGTTCTTCTAGATATTATTTTTTAGCATTATTGGAAAACATGGTTTCGTAATTTCGGACACACTACACTCTCTGCCTAAAACACCCAATGTGAGTATAGAATACGGATAAGGAGTCCTTACCGAGAATGAAATCATAAGGACATGAACCCACTACCACGTTATCCGAATCAAAATTTTTGTAAAAGAGTCCAGGCACACTGTCGGCACCAGTGTGTCATCATGGAGTCTCCCCCAGTAGGTATATACTATCATAAGGGTCGAGTCAAAGGTTCAAACAAAATCTCTAGGTCTCGAATAAGGTTCTTGGAATGTAATGAATGACTGGAACATATTTTTTTCAAAACCACATATTAGTTATAAAAAACACAAATCATACCTCTTATCATCCTAAATGACATAGGGTTATAAGCCTCCATATAATGTATCTGACCATATCTTAATCAACTATCTCCCTAAACCTAGTGTGGGCCACCTAGAGGTTACGGTGAAAAAATGTCAATCCTCCGACCACATCTTGAATCCCTGTCTGCACCACTGCCAAATTTTCCACCATGTAGACCGTTCTTCTCTTGTCACTGAATCTAACTTGAAATTCCCTTTCCTATCTCTCGATTAATTGTATGATGGGTTGGGAAATCATGTACTGGTTTTCCCCAGACGCTGCATGAGAAACATCACATATCCATGCCTGGACATGAGGGTCCCAATGAGCACTTCACCACTGAACCTCATTCCTGGGATCGTCCCCTAAAGCACCTTACCCATTTGGAAACCATTGAATGTCATTGGCTGCCTACTTCCAAGGTCTCAGCCACCCAGTTCTGATGGCTATCTCTCACTATCAGGTTCTACTCCTCTAGAAAACTCTCTACTAGTGGGGCTCTTTCAGTTACCTTTGTATAGATATGAAATATAATGTATTCCAATGATTCCCTTTTATCCTAAACTATTCCATAACCAAATTTCTGATCACTATTGAAATTTTATCCTACCAAGTCCATAGAAGAACGTGAAATGTCTATAAGCATTGATAACTACTCCTCCCCCATCATGTTACCCTGTAATAGATGCAAAAGATCTAATATGTTTACCGATCGCAATGTGACTAGATATAACCCCCCCTTGAAGAGTCTCTCTATGTATTTCCATGAATGAGTTTTATTTTTGTGTGACAGAGTAACTAAGCTCTACCATTACCCCTTGTTTTCGTGAATATGACTCCTAAAAATGAATGATATCTAGTTTGTTGGTGACCTCACAAGGTGGAATACATGGGTAAATTATTCTATCCAATCCTTATCCATTTTTGGGTCTTGGTCTCCTTGAAACCTAGGAGGCTGCTACCTCTGAAACTCGGTAAACACACTCAGCCTTTGTCAATCCCTGGTTGGTACTGCTATTAGTAGGTGTTGCTCTACCAATGGAATTATTGATAGTAATACACATAGAGGTGATATCATTACTACAAGTCCATACACCATTGCCTCGTCACTAGGAAGATAATCCTCATGAACACTTGGGGGAATCCTAGATAACTGCCTACACAGATGCATCCTGAATTAATACATGATGCTCCATGGTGAATTGAGTGTATGTTAAGATCTGACTCAAGAGGAACATGGAATAAAAAACCATAGATATATGATTCATGTACCATATTATATTCTTTTCATATAGTGTTTTCATGTACCGAATCGAAAAGTTGGTAATCAAAGACAAGATGAATATATACATTGGAAGCCACAGGAAAACTGGAGACTCTGGCCTTAAAGAAGAACTCAATACACTTAACACTCTTTCCCCAAAACAACTTCACATACTCTTGGTCATAATGCAATACCAACTAACTATGATAACACTCTATCAACACCCATCCTAGAGGGGCCCTTGTTATGACTACCCCATGACCACCTCTATTAGGAAAGGGGATAATGACTAGTACTGAGAAAGAATATCCAAAAAATGGGAGGCATTATCATTAGGTACATGTACACCAGAACACATCTCATGTCCACGAAATGTTGAAATTTAAAAACCACGAAGTAAACTATCCATGTGTACCACTATGTTCCCACAATATAGTGGGATTGTAAATGTACTGGAAACTAAATTGGGCCAAGTAAAAGGCCAAATCGAATGTCTCTGTGACATAAGTCCAACTTGGATGTATGTGGGATGAGACTGATATCTGAAATCTATACGAGAACACCTCGATCTTTCCGATCTGACTAAGCACAGTATGGTCCTGGTCTACCTATGACTCCATTAAAAGGTCAATATTCTTCAAAAAAACAATATGTACTAGAAAATCCCGTGCAGGGGTGAGTATAAAATTACTCATTCGGACACCCTAAAACCATAATGTTATTGAAAGATCAAAGTTAAAATCATCTCTACACAGGTATATGTCTACAACACATTTAACAATAATATCCAGATATACTCCTGAGGGAAAACACACCATCATTTAGTGATAACCCAATGATAGTCTTAGGATTATAATCAAAGCCCCCTCATTCTGAGAGAACTCACAACATAAGAAATCATATATTCGGAAACACTCCTGATTATTTCTAGATCATCTGGGCTCTATCCAAAGAGAACAAATTGTTCAAGGATGAATATGATACACAGAGCGATGGTCATGCTCAGAACTGCTCGGGGGACACCACTGATCACACCCATACACATTGGGGGATACTACATACCCAATCTAGATCAACCTTCTATGTAGGGGATCATGTCCGAAATCAACAAAGGGATTCCATAGCCCCTAATGATTCATCCCACTTTAAAGAGGATTAACACCAATCTCAATGAGGTTACGCGAATCCACTGACTACACTAGGAGTGATTGGGGATCTCACTTTTGTCTTGGGAAGAGATACTGAACTCTATCTGAGACTCGACCTCTAGTGGGAATTACAATCTAGTTATTTGGATGTAATGTCATTCTTAATTCTTGAGTAGTGGTTCAAAGGAACAATATCCAACTATACTATTATAAAATTAAATCTCACCACTTGTCACAAAATGAATCTCTCAATTCCAAGGTCTCAATGTTGTTGAAAAATCGTCGAATGGTTTCTATGTTTAGGATATATGCCCGCTTGAGGGAAACATCCTGCATGAAAATTGGGGTCTATGAGACTACTATCGTGGTCATCCACAGATTTCCATTGACATACTATATGAACCAGCCACAGATATGGACTGACCGACATAGTCACTCCAATTGATGCACCATAACAGTCATTGTAGCCTTCTACCATGGTCAATCGTGATGCCTTTGTCCTAGTGACCCTGTGTCCGACCCGGGTACATCCCAATTCATGCCTATCCCACCTAGCCCTACCTGGTTCATATCCATGTCCACATATCCCGACCTGACCCACATATACCGGCCCACATTATCCCAACCCTCTCGGCCATTCTCGATCTTCATGGAGTGCTCCACTCAACCCGCTCCGCTTGGGCCACACCCTACGTGGTTCTACCTCCGTGTATTCCAAAAAAAGTCACTGATGTTTCCCCTCCTCTGAACCCCTCATGTCACCACCACCACTGATTCTGCATCACCACCGCTTGTTCCCACTTGTCCCTCATGGTGACTCATGTGGCCATCGTCATGCATGTGGTTATCCATAACCATTTCATACTACCGTCATCCACCTATTATTGAGCCATGATGGTGGTTGCTTCAGTGATCCACTATGCATCCTCTATTTCCTAAAAAACAAAACGACTATATATATTGATCTCTATGGACAATTATCGACAAAAAATCATCCATGGTTGTCAATTCTCTTTGAAATCTAGGGTTTGATCATGTCCGAACCCACTAGGCAATGTCATTCTGGGAACTGTAGGGTTACAGTTGTGAAAAATGCAAAGACGGTTGGGAAACAATATCATGAATGGTAGTTTTAATCATTTTTGGCCAATCGTTCTTGTCCAATTGTAAATATTAGGTAATGTTTCCAGGAAAATCACATTAAAATATTCTGATAATCCAATAAATAGAACCCATCCCAAAAATAAGACCAATCAAAGGATCCATTTTTTCATTGATTGTTCTATGTTCAACGTGGAATTCGATAACGTGGAATATTAAACACAATAAAAATCCCTACCTCGATTCAAATAACTCACTGCTGAAGAAAGGTGACATTTTCATTATTGTAGGCACGATCCTTAGAACACAATGTTCATCAGTCATTGATCCATGATGAGTCATCATCACTAGATATTGAATCTTTGATGCTCTCTCCAATGGCTCTCCAATGTTTCCAGATTTATATGGCTGACCTGGGATATTCTCCACAACAATATATTTAGATATTTTAATCTACTCCATCATTGAAAAGGTAATAAAATAAATTTATTTAATAATTTTCTTTTAGGTTACATATGTAAATACTTTTTCTATAGAAAACCCATTCCCACGAATGTTAATCTACGCAATGGGTAACCCTACTAATCTAAATTCAAAATTTCCATCAGATTTTTCATCCATGATCCCTTTTAGGAGTTATTAAACATTTTATAGAAAACCACATAGATGTGATGTTAAATATTTTAATATTTTTCAAACATTTATTCCGGGACCATCGGGGTATATAATCACATTCCATTTTTGTGTTGGGTCTTGACATTATTTTATATAATATTTAAAAAGTAATACATTCAAAAATACAAGATGTTACAACTATCATATTACATGAATAATTACATTTTTAACCACAATTACTTTTTATGAATACATTATATGTTACCCCATATGATATAATAATAATGTAATCTCTTTTTATGATCATAGATAGTGATTTCTATAGCGCTAATATTTTGGAATCTTTCATGAGGCTCATATTATTTTAAATATAATTTCCCTTGTGTATTTATTGTAAGTGTTTGGATTTGGATTGGACTCCTAAAAATCATAATGAAGCTACATCCTTTCAGATCTCACACAAATTGAATTCATTATAGATACATCCAATACATAATACATTTTAGTCCATTTTCATTGTATGTTGGAAAAAATGTTTACAAAAATTAAAACCAACCAATTTAAATGGAATTATATATTGGTCAAATATTATACATTCCATTAAAATAGTCATAGCTTCATTTTTGTTCTATGTTAAATGTGATATAGGCTATGTCATGTATTTGGTTTTATTGGAAAAAAATATTGTAGAATATCATGGGGTTTTAACTACTTAGTGAGGAATTTATAATGTTCATCCATATTACTATAATTGGATTATTGGTGGATTCCATAATTATACATTTATATCCCCCACCCTTTTATAAATATACCTTTTTCAGGATTATGAGATAATTTTATCAAATGTGATAGAATTTACTATATATTAATGTTAATTTTAGTAAGGTAGTGTTCATTGAACTCTAGAATAATGAATTATCATAATATTATTTAATTTGATGTATTCAGTTTATACATAATAAGCCATTATTTGGGGGTGATATATATATTATATGTTTGTATTTATTTTTCTCTCATTATTCTATGATTTGGGAAGCTAACTCCCCTGACGTGAGTGTTCATATATTCTAGGTGATAGTTTTAATCCCATATTATTTTGGAGGTAGGTTATATGATTCATAGAGATTATCACTATCAACTGAGGGTGGGTTCCAATTGTGGTGAATAATGTAATTTTTACTAACTATGTTTTAATTATTAATTTCATATAATGAATTATAAAAAATTTTAATGAGTGAATTTTTACTATATAAACTAGACATT
This sequence comes from Viscum album, assembly GCA_963277665.1. NCBI lineage: Eukaryota > Viridiplantae > Streptophyta > Magnoliopsida > Santalales > Viscaceae > Viscum > Viscum album. The sequence continues at coordinate 900,928,009 of OY728122.1, read as the reverse complement.
AAAATTAAAAATATAAATCATAATAAGTGGCGAATATTTACTTATTCGATAATTCCGAATGTTTCACCCATAGTTATTCATGAGTCCATATGTGGTCTAAGACCAATATAGTTTATCATTTAGTGTTTCCATTAATGTTTTTCAATATTATCCAAATTTATACGATTAAAATAAATATATTAAATAGGTTTATAAATTTCACAGTCGATATAAGACAATATTAATATATAAGGGAATGTAAGACTACGTTTCAATTATCATTGGTATTTAATTATAATATTGAAATTCCCTATTGTTTTTACGTATATTTATATGGATATAATTTTAAATTAAATATATAAGAAGAACTTTGAGGGTAATTTCTCTACCATTTCTCAATTTCAGTTACTTATGGCCATAAATGTTCCCATGTTTTGTCTCATAATTTCCCAGGATGTATCAGGTAGTTTTGGGGGTTTTAGATTGCATGGTATGGATTATAATTGGTGGAGAGTTAGTGAAAACCTAATGTATTTATAAGATAATAATTTTTTTATTAGGAGTATTCTAGGTGGAAGGTGCCTGAATAGCACACTAGTTGGGTTAATCTGGTGGACTTCACCTATAAGAATTGCATCAAGAGACGTTGTGGGTTTTTATTGTTTGGGAATGGTTTATCTAATAGTTTTAATAGAATCAATGGTTCTAAAGAGGGATATTAAAGATTTCATAGATTGTGAATGATATATCTAGATGTGGATCCAAACCATAATGATGTTTTTTTGTAATGTAATAATTTTTTTTTAATAAATGATAACTGAAGAACCATTTATTATTTTATGTCATAGGTCATCCATCATAAGGCTATACTATGATGAATATAGTGGGTTTTTCGACTATAGAGAGAAATTCATATATATTTAATTGTGCATTATCATGGATATTAAATTTATGTGATCATTCTTCTCCAAATAATTTTTTGATTCAGGATTTGGATTACTTTAATATAATTAATGGTAGGTATTTTGTATTAGGAACTGATATATGATTTAGGGTATTATCATACAGTGATTCAAGTAGATGGGTTTAGGATGATAGTGAAATTATATGATATATCTGGCATAAAGTTTCTTCCTTTTGGGACTTAACACTCGAAGATGGTGTCTTCGTAAGATTGAATTTTTGTATAAACATTTTAAATTTTCACATCTTTTATTGTGTATTCATAGTTGGTTTCTAATTTTTTCCATGTATCACGGAGTATAGTTTTTAATTATGAAAATATTTAGAGAATACTTCCATGGCCATGATTAAAATTTTAAGTAGAATGATATGTGAAAATGGTATTTGGGTCACTATTTTATTTTTCTAGATCAACATTTGATTACTAAAATTTCCAAATGAAATTTCAGAATATGAGATGATGATAGAATGATGGAACCATATTATATAGGTTCGAGGGGTAGGAAAATCATAATAGGATGGTTTGTGGCTACCATGAAATATATTTATTCTACAAAACTGAATAATTGTTTTTATTACCTAATGCGGATAAAATAGACCAAGTGGTATCATTCCCTTGTTTTTGATAAGTTTCTCACAAAGGGGTTTCAGTGTGAACATGACATGTCACCAATCACTGAGGTGTCAGGATCGCAGTTGAGAAGGAATGATAATAACTGATGGATTTACCCCATAGTGGTGTAATGATTATTTTTAAGATTATTTATTCTATTGATAAATATTTTTTGACGTTTCCTTTTATCTTTTTAACTTGTATAAATTCATTAAATTACTTACTCAATCATGTTTTTTTAAATTATTCCATCAAATTTTATTTAGTAAATATTTTCCAAATATTTTTTTCCTAACAGACATATAGAAAATTGTGAAAATTATATTTCCTTAATTTGTTTATCCGTAAAATGATAAAAATGGTTTATTTATTAAATTCCTCAATTTAAAATATGGTGGGATCCAACATGGATTATTTTGAATCACACCACACATACTCTTTCTAATATATGTAAACATTATATTTCAAGTATCAGTAATAATAAGTCATCACACAGTGACAGTGAGTATATGATCTAGTAAATGTGGGATATTGGCCATGGAGTTTTAGTATAGAGAACATAAAACTCATTTGTACTTGTCTTTTGGTTTTCATAGTTGGTTTTTTTGTGGATCAAAAAATGTAAGATATGTCATTAGAGTCCATATATGTTATAACAATTTAATTATGTGTTATTTATTATTGCTTATGATGAATATTAAATGTATGTTTGATAATTATTTTTTTGTAAATTCCAAATTAATCCCAAAGGTTCTCATCGATCAAAAAAATTTGATGGCTAATAGGGATCATGTATATACTTCAAGATTTATTGTGAGGTGTTTTGTGTTCCTAGATTTATAAGTGATCTACGATGGTTTATAAAAATAATAATAATAGGATTCATGTATTTTTTTGTTAGTTTTTTCATATATATATATATATATATGAGATATGATTATTGGGATGTAATGGGTAGGTTACATGTGAGTTCAATGATATCTCTTATCATACAGAATATTATGTTTCCATGTGTTTTTGAGAAAATTATTATTGTATCAATGTAATAACGTGTCTTCATCATCATAGTTTTTTTAACATTATCTTAAATTGATTTTTTAATTCATGGGGTCATTCACTTGTTTTGATTCTCCATTATTCTATGATTTTGTCTATTACCATACCTCCAGGGAGTTATCATTAAAATTAATATTATAGTTCTATAGAAAATATTCCTTAGAAGAATCTCCCATTGGAAAAATATACAAATGTGGTGGTGTAGATTTTCTAGGAATGAGATCAGGATTTGAACCCTAGTATTGATCTATCTTGAGAAGAGAAACAGGAATATAGATTAAGAAGTCTTGGATCAAAGATTTTTCCCCACTATATTACAACATCCATCAATGTTTTGTATGACCGTCATAATATAGATTATTTTTTAGAAAATACATAAAATATCAATGAATTCCTGGAAACCATAAAGGTATTTAATCAAAATTGAATTGTTTCCAAATATTAATACCTTCGTAAGTTTTTTATTGGTATGGTTTTTTTAAAAAAATAAGAGGATTTTGGTTGTGAAGACATCATGTTAATATTATCCTAATTTTTTTTCATTGATATTTTACCCTTCAAAAAGATAATTTTTTATTTTCTCAATATATATCATAGTCATCAGATGTTGGTGGAGTATACTGACTACATTATCAATTATTCTCATTTAACAATAGTTTTTATATTGAATGGATAACATAAGACATAGATGTTTTTTATAGAATATTGGTAGACATATAATATTTTCTATTCTTTATAAATAATTAATTTATATTCAGATTGTGGTTTGAGGGACGATGGTATAGATTAATCAATATGGAAAAATTGCACTTGATGGTTAGACTCTCAAACCCATCATCTGTTACAATATCTGTTATGGAATGATAAAAATATATAATATTTTTTTCTAAGTGTGTTGAATAAATTATTGGCAGAAGGCTCATCCCATATATTCAAAATATATTATTATTTATATTATTTATTTCTAGTTCCACATGATTAGGCATGTGTAATTAACCAGTATGGAACCTCTAATAAACAATATATTAATGGATTTCATTGCCATTTATAGTTTTTATACTATTCTCATTCATTTCAACATAGTATCATGGGTCGATAATCACATAGAGTGTTTGTAGTATAACATGATACATTTAATGTAGAAGTATCTTGTACATGTACTATTTGTGGGAAATATTCATCTTCTATGACTTTGAAGTTCTTAATAGTATAAGAATCCCCAAACGAAGTAGCAAAAATCACTATACTGATATTGGGTACTGTTTTTGTTGCATCAACTATTTTGATTTCATTGTTTGATATGAGTTACTCTAATTGTATAATTTCAACTTGTTTCATGAATTAATCAAATCTCTTAATGAATCATATTACTTATCCTATGATTTTTACAGCCCGTATCTAAATGTGAATGTAATAATAATTCTAAACCAATTCTTTCCCCTCCAATATATACAATATATAGTTGGAATGAGATCTCCTTGTCCACTATATCAACAAATTTTATGTTATCCTTATAATGTAATTAATAGTTTCCCATATATATTGAATAATTTTTTTCACTTGTGGAATTCATTTACTAACCATGGTTGTAGATTTCACAAGACTCAAGGGAAATAGTATTTGAGGTTTAGTCAAATGGGACCTTCAATACTGATGTTTCAGAAATTTATTTCTTCTTTTTGAGTCTCCCATGAAGAGGAACCTTTTTATCTAAATATTCGACAGTTGTCTGGGAATTTCCTCAATTTGTTCCATATGAATTCTACAGCAATACTATACAGATGAGGTTTGAGTTCATAAAATATAGTGTTTTCGGAACATTTAATATTTATATACCTTTTTTAAAAAAATTTACATATAGAATTAAAAGACTAGAAAAATAAATTGGATGTTTTGAAAACATAGGTTTTTCTCCATCTAACTATTACTGGTCGGGTATTTTTGAAACATTTCTCTAATAATCAATTATGTATTATACATATATAATTATATCGATTATGAGAATCATTATTGGGGGATGATTTATAATAATTACATTTTACCTTCAATTTATGATTTGTTTAATATATTTAATTGGAAAATATGTCATCAAAAATTCTAGCATCAATTGAGGTATCTCTAGGATAGTGTTAAGGAACAATAAATTATTAATGTGGCTTCCATATGTAGGTATATCCCTTCTCAATATCTTGTTTTTTTCATTTGAATGTAAAATAGTTTTATAGATTATATGGATCTGATGAACAAGATATTCCACCAATACATTTTTTCATTCATTGTGGAATTTTGGGACGACATTCTCGTCTACATAAGAAAAATGGATAATAAATTGTTTGTACAAAAGATCATATTATGAATAACAAAATATTGTTATTTAATTTCAATTTTTCATAATTTCATTTCTTGAAACAAGATGTCCGGTTCCTAGGACATGTGATCCTAGAAAATTTCAAATTGATTGAGTAAGAGAAAGTGAGGTTTTATATGAATTGGGTCGATCCAATTTTTTTTTTTGAATTTCAGTATTTCATAGAAATTATAGGATACTAATTTATTATTAGGAATTATTTCACATTCCATGAATCAAATTTAATGGTTTATTGTGAAGGGGAAATGACGATTTGTGAAAAAATATGGTAATATTAATTGTAAAAATTGATATAGTGTATGTCATAAATCCATTTTTTAAATTTTCTATAATCAATTTAAGATTTTATATATTATCATTGGAATTTAGGTATATTCCTGGGTTTTTTCATATATAGGCGGATCACATGGTTTTTTATAGTTCTCATATACTTCAATAATATGAAATTAACTACACAATCATGTTTTATAACATAAAATGTTTATGTATTCCTTAAAGATAAGGTGACATTTATTTTTTGAGGAAAAATCTAATTGGTCACTCATAACATAATATTTAGAGTTACCAAATTCTATAAAAATACAGAAAACATGGGTATAATTGATTGATTTTGTATTTTTAATCATTTGATATCGAGATCGCATATACATATTGAAAGGGTTAGGATTTTTTGTATTCTCTGTATAAGATTTCACACTCTAATGTTGCTAGATAACCAATTACGGGGGAAAAAATTATGAGCCCATTTATTTAATGTACCCAGATACAATGGAATATTAAATTGGAATATTTTTGTTAAGATTTCAGGGAACACAATATCTAATTGAGTTTTTTTCTCAAGATTAACTTATTTATAATGAATTTTGAAGCATTAGAGATTCATTATATGGTAGGGAGAGAAACACGAGTGTTCAGTATCCCCTGAGGGTTATCATTGTCTAATGAGTCATGTGGAAGATTCATAATTGTTGAGATGTTCTAACTTGTAGGCATGTCAATAGTCTTATTAGGTCATTATTCTAGTTAATACAAAGTTATAATACTAAAAAACCATTATTTTGGTGGCCATATTCATGATAATATTAAAAATACACTTTATCTCATTTAAATACCTAAAAATAAATTATAATAGAACAAAAAAGTACAGTTTTTTCATTTCAACCTCTACATGTACCATTCAGGAAAAGAGAAGATATTTTATTTTATTTTATCCTTTAATTACCAAATCCTCTCTAAGGGATGAATACTATAGAGGTAGTTATTTTCAAACTCATTTTTTTAGTTTATATAATTCCTATTTGATATTACACAAGTGTTTATTGTTTAGAATGCTAAATGTTCGATAGATTGTGATGTTTATTAGGTCTCCAAAAAAATTTATATAATTTATATCTCACTAAAATACCTATTTTTCTATGATTAATCATGATGAGGTAATGAGATATTATGTTAAGTTGATAACAATTTATTATCCCATGATAGATTGATAGACCCTATGAGGTAATCGTATTGATTATTATATAATCTCTTTTAATGAATTATAATTTTAAGGATATTGGGATAATCATTTGGAATTTTTGGTGTTAACAAACAATAATTTCAATCAATCTACAATGAAAATTGAACCCAGTTAATCATTTCATGGGAATCAATTAAAATCCCAAGATTCTTAGTTGGGGATGGGGTATAATTCAAGTTTAGGGATTAGAAAAATTTAATTTTTGTTGATAGGGATAAATTTCATTTTTTGATTGATGGTTACATCTCATATTATAAATAAATCCTACGATTATCATTCAAAATATCCTTTTGAAATTATTATTAGAGACATTTTCACCATAACAGTGTCATATTTGTTATAACACTACCAATTGGGAATGCATGGAAATTTATAAACATGATAAATTATAAATTCTATGATAATTGAGATGATTGTGATGGTGACATATTATATGGTATTTATATCTCAAATAACATGATTTCCTATTGTATTCAATTAACCTCGGTTCATGAATTATCATCTATACCCCTCTCATGTTTTGAGTTGGGTTGACTTCCAGTTAGAATAAGATTTAGTGATTATTGATCTACCTAATTTTATAGTAGAGTCTTTAGATAAGACTATGAATGAAGGGTATTTTTTTTGGTTTTAGTGATGTGAAAAAATGATATGGATTCTCACGATACATTGGAATTTGATTCAATGGTTAGGGTGTTGTGTGCTTAGTTATTTAAGATGATACTTTCATAAATTTGACATTATGATTAAATAAAGTGATATATTGGGGAATATAATAATATTGCAGTTTCATATTCATGTACATGTGACCTTCCATTTTTTTCAACAATGGTATCCATTCATTTCGTAGGTCATGATGAATTGTTTTTAGGGTATTGTAAGTTTTTAGGATGTTTAACATTTACTGCATGGTAAGTGGAAGTAGTGTGGCATTCCCATGAAATTGTGGTTTAATATCTTGTTTAATATAGTGGGTTTCACATATTGCCACAAATTTAATATATTCATACAACCATATATAAAAATGATTATTCCCTTTAGAGAGTGGTATTTATATTTTTTTCCTCTCTTATTTATCCATGTGACTAATCTATGTGGATCTCTATAAGGATAATATGTATCAAATGGATGGTGTGTCGTTTTTATATCCATGGGGCCAATCTAGGTCTATGTGATTTAATAACCAAAAATATATATTTATTATTAATTACCACTCGATTAATTAATTCGTTATAATTTTTACTAGTGTGTCGAACTAAGACTTTACATTAAGTAATGAATGATTTTTTCTTTCATATATAGTGATTCCAATGATTCTATGGGTGGTAGATTTATGAAATTAATGGTATTAGTTAGTTTTTCGCCAATTATTCTTTACACTTCTTGATCTAATATTATATCAAATAAAGGTTTGGTTAACCTTGAGTATCATAACAAGATATATAGTTTATAGAATGATATAATGTAAATTCATGTTGATATGTTAATAGAGAGGTTGGAAAAATCAAAATTTTATTATATATGTTTTATTTCCTTCTAGAATATGATATATGAGCCTCATGAATAAATAAATATTTCATGTGATCCCTGATAAACAAACATAAATAAAATATTGAAAACATTTTTTAATTAATAAAACTCACTTTTAAATTAACAATTCAGGGACCAAAAGGATTAATATCATCGATTATTTATTATACATAAAATATTATCTATAAAAATATCTATAAACTAAAACTCTTCTTGACTAAATTATAGACGTGTAATACAATATAATCGTCATCATGACCTAGGTAATAGAATCGAAAGAAATTTTTGAGATATAATTCATTGTTAGGGAAGACTTATCAACATGTTCTTAAGGGTATTTTTATTAGCATATGAGAAAACTAGGGGAAGGGGGAAATTACTTATTATAAAGAACATATAACATTAATATATTTAAATATATCCTAATTTAAGGACTTTAAATTTAAAATGAACAAAAATGTACAATTTTAAATGTTTTATTGTTCATGATAAATTATCAATATGATTAGTTGCATAACCAAAGTCAAAAAAATTAAACATATGTGTGACTCATTAAAATGATCATTGATACTAAATGTATTTTCTATCAACTAATAATTTCATCACATAGTAGGATTGGGATGTCCCCATGCGTTCCTTTAATTTCACGTGTAATCATTACATTTTCTTTTTGGGTGTAGATTAAACATCACATTTACCCCTTCTGAAAGAAATAAATATTCTATGGAATCCATTATGTATCATCCTAGTATGGAGTCCACTAAACATGAGATCTATTATAGTTCTCCATATCACATCAAAGGCTCGTCCTCTGACACCAAAGGATGGAAAATTGTGATAGGGGATTATGGTGGAACTATGAAGAGACAATACACCCCTATCAGAGTGAACTAGGATATGAAAATAAAAAAAATAATACAAATTAGTGTACATGGAATGATAAGTAATTGAACCTAGGAAGTTTATAATAATTTGAAATAATATAAGTACCTGAACAAATAGGTCATCACAAATTGACTGATGATAGGTTTGATAATAAGAACATACAAAATGAAATAAAACACATTGAAAATGGATCCACTACTTCCGTAAGATGATCATAAACCTTTATCCTAATACCTTGTAAACTATCCTTCTCGATCATTAAAAAATAAACCTGGGACTCCACCAAAAACTATTCTTTCAATAAACATGTGACAAATTCTCAAATATTCCAATATAGTGGATGTATTATTATTGTGTTAGTAAAATATAATTTCCCATCATAATTGGAGCCTGATAAAACTACCACTCATAGAAATACTATATAGAGTTAAATAGTAAGATAAATATATAGAATATTAAGTAAGATACATCAAAGAGAAAACCACTTATTTCATAACCCCTTATCCCTAGTGCTCTAAGGAGATACCCAGTACCAAAAACCTACAACAACCAACCTCATATTTCTGAGTCAAAAAATATAGGTTTAATAATCTTATAAATAAATTAGTCTCACATTAAAATTATCATTTAACACGTGAGAGGATAAAACATTGTTTTCAATGCTTTCACCAAGGCGTGCATCCGTCTATGGGGTATGCACTAGTTATTTATTTCCTCACATTTCAAATTTCTAAAGGAGGATGAAATACATATATATTTAAGGGATGTTTTATCATTCACTGAAATGGGATGACGGGATATCAGTTCCTCCTTCTGTGGATTCCTCCTCTAAACTCGTCGCCTAGTCTGGGTCTTCCTTAAATATTAGTGCAGTGTTCAAGAAACTTATCATGGTGCCATATCTTTATGGATTTTAGTAAATTATGCTTCTTATGTTTTTACATTACAAGGGGTAAATTTAGGGATGAAACCTTGTGTCAATGGAGTAGTCATTTTGTACATTTTTGGGGAGTCGAGATGCTGAAACAATGGTATAAAATGATTTCTTCTTATTATGATAGGGCCTATTGAGGGCGCAGAAGCCTGAGGAGTTCCAAATTTTGTGAGGGGAATTGTATGACATATGAGTGTCTCCGTGTTTTTCTATCATATTCCGATGTATGACATAGGGTATTCTGTGAGTTTAATGTTTATCGGAGAAGGATTAGACTAATCAGAACAATAATGGGACTTGATCAGATGGGTGCATCCCTAATAGGGAGCACCTGGGTCCCTACAATGGGGACACCATGGTTTACCATTTGCTGTGATTGAACTTCGAAGAGGCTTCCTACATACCATGTGTTGAAGACATTGAATTAAAACCCACGTAGTTCAAAGGGGTTGATGAATCGTGTTTTTCAAGAAGGGAAAAATCCCGGAGATATTTTTGGGCTTAAACATTGTTTGCATCCCATCATAAGAGGCACACTCTTGGTTGGGTAGTTAGGGATTGTGGGGGAGGGTTATGGATGGTTATCTTCCTAATAACTAGCGTATTTCCACCAGGATGTTGTATCCCAGGTATGAATGAAGAGGGAAGATGGATTACTTGATGACGTGTATGTGATGAGTGGGAGGGAACCAATTTCGAGATGGTGGTGGTGTTCGGATTGACCCTCATGGAGGCTTCGTACATATCCCAGGGGGTGGGAATCAAATTCCATGTAGTTCAATGGGGTGATGAATCACATAAGGATGGGGCTTGTGACAATGGATTCATTTATGGGACCTAAATGATGTTGAACCCCCCCGGGTTAAGGCATGACCTTCCAGAAACACAAAGGCTCAAGGGAGAGACCAGGATGGGACATGGGTGATGGGATTGAAAATTAGGGATTCATACTACATATTCATTTGTTGGGGAATTAATGTCCATGTATTTTAGGATGGGTCATGGAATTGGGTTGTACACAATGTAAAACATCACAGATACATGATAGGTATTGCAGATGGTTAACAGCCCATCGCATGAGGGGAACTCTTGGTTAGAGGTGTTTGGATTATGTGTTGAGATTATGCATTTTTAGAATTCCTAGAACATGTATGACCCCACTAAAAGAAGGACCACATATGTGGGTCCCAAAAAAGGTGATTCTAATGTTTACAACTGTTTAGGGTTGATCTTCAAGGAGAATTCCTATGTATCCTAGGTAGATTACAACTATGAAACACCACGTAGTTCGAATGAATAAACTTTAACATCATTCATGAAAAAGGTGAATAAAATTTGATGTCATGTGGGTTGAGGGTGAGTTGAATTGTAGTGGTGGGGACTGATCGGTGATGGGATTGATCCTTCGGGAGTCTTCCTACATACTTTTCTCAAAAAATGGAAATGATCAAAGTCCACAAAGTTTGGGGGGGAGATGCATTGGGATTACGCATATTTAGAAGCCCATATAAGATTCCATGGGCTATGTATACTCTATGACAACATGTTTTATACTCGTTGTGAGAAACAAGAGGTATTATTAAAACTGACGATAATGTCAGGAAGGTGCATCCATAAGAAGTGGGGGGGAGGGCATACACATTGATAAAATCCAATAGGGGAAATAGGGGATTACGCTTAGTTAGTAGCCGATAAATGAAGGAGGGTGTCCAGGAATATAAGGTTGATATGGAAACCATACCAAAATCATCACATCAAAGGGTTTTAGTTCATATGTGAAGACTACCCTAGGATCACATGGTGACAACGATTGGGGGGAAATTGAGAGTGGAAGGGAACCTGTGCCCGTCCAATCTATGATCATGTTGGACCTACCACACATGCGTCCATCACAATTTAACGTCTTGTGATGAAGATGTATATTCATAACATTTTGACGTCTTGTATCTCGAATGGTGGGATTCACTCCTCACCCCTAGGACATACTTAAATAGAACACTTCAACCCCCGGTAAATGGAAGGAACCAACAATTCCATATGGATTTAGGGTTTTGGAGTGATCCATTAAATGGATCACATTAGTGTGGCTATGCGATGAAGAAATAGACATTATCACGAATATGAAAGGAAGAATGAGGAAAAGAAATGTAATAGGATGCACCAATTGAGGGTCCCTGAAATCACTTTTTACAAACCTGAAAGGACATATACAAGAATGGTATGGAAATTTTGAGATCTTGGAAGGAGGTTCATCACAATTTAAACAATATTCATGAAGTAAGGGTGATTCATGAAGATAATTTAATTTATGATGGGAATCATCCTCATATTATAAGGGGTCTTCATGAAGTATAGGGTCTTTGCAAAGATGATCCTTTAATAGATTAGATCTTCTCCCCATCACATAACTCTTTATTTGGAGAGTGCTTCATGATGTCTCTATGCTTCACGAATCCTAGAGGACCCCAAAGAGGCCCCCTCCATTGTGAATGAAATATACTTTCATGAAGTGAATCCACACCATAGTTGGAAGGTTTGAATAACACAAAGTGGTATGACTAGAAGAGGGAAGTAACTTTTGAGATCCATCAGTTGGTTTCATGATGGTCTTTTCAAAACAGAACATTGAAATTTGGATGGGCAAAGTGACAATGGTTTGAGAGTAGGGTGAGCCCTCTATTTATAGGCAATGAAGCTCGATAAGGGTCATATAACATTCCATAGAGAGTTGTGACACTGCTAAGAAGAAGGATCTGTGTGAAATAAAATAGGGAGGGGGCCTTAGCCCAAGGGTCCAGAAAAGGTCAATGGACATGGGGATGTAAACAATGATGAAATGACCAGGCATTCCTAAAATTCGCACAAGGATCAGAATAAATCCATACATTATTCTAGTAATTCATTCAGTATATCCTCATTTAGTAAGGATGTAAGAGATCTTATATTATGGTCATATATCTATTAGAGATATAATTGAGATTCCTCCCCATGGGCATAAACCATGACAATGTCCCTAAACCCACTTGAGATATGCTCGATGTGGGAAACAAGGGTACATAATATCCTCACATCACATTGAATACATAGTAAGGGGAATGTTTCCGATGCATTCTCTTGGGCGCACGCATCCGAATATGAGGACGCACAGCTTTTACCCTGCATTCCCGCTTTCCAAAGGTGGACGACATCCGTTCCTTGTTCAGGGATGTTTTCCCCTTGATCAAAACAAGATGATGGGATATTGGTTCTTCCTTCCGTGGATTCCTCCCCAGAACCCATTACCTAGTGCACGAATCCCTCATAGATTTAATATGTGGTTTGTGAATCTCATTCTCCGTGCCTTATCTTCGTGGATGCCGGTTAATTACACTACATCCGTCAGGACATTCGATGTGGTCTCGACATGGTAGCATCATTCGGTTGGATTATATGACAATATCAGGCTTGTCGGGGCATCTCTGGGTGTGTCGACATTGGGGAACCTGTAATATTCCTCATAAGAGGGCATCTCAATGGTGAAGAACTCGAGGCATCCCATGTCGAATGTGGGGAATCACATTCCATATGCATGTATCTGAGGTTTTCCTTAGCTTCACATATTTAACACAAGATGTGACACGAGTTTAACATCTTGCGGAGACGGTTATGCCAAAGGCGTGTCATCCGAGGTTTTCCTCAGGAATCTCCTGTTTATCACAAGGTAGGCCACGAGTTTAATGTCTTGTGGAGATAGTTCTTCGAAGGGAGTTTCATCCGAGGTTTTATTTAGGCATATAATGTTTATCACGAGGTAGGCTGCGAGTTTAACGTAATGCGGAGACGGGATGAGTGTGATCAGAACGTCCCATAGAGATGGATCAGATTGCAACATCCCTAGGAGGGAATACCTAGATGGTTTAACATTGGCTGGGATTGAACCTCATGGTGGTTTCTTACATACCCTATTTAGAAGAAAGGGCTCAAAACCCATATACTTTGAAGGGGTGGTGGATAAGGGTGTACGCAGAGGATAACGACCCAGAGACATACTAGGGATTACACATGGTTAGCTGCCCGGGTGCCGCAAGAAGCGATGCTGGGATGAATGGCATGATCTCACAGGAATGTGGTGGCCCATTTAATAATCTGGATGGGTGGTGGATGGATGAATGAATTGGAGGGAGAATTTAATGGGACCATTACAAGGGCGACTGTGAAGTTAGGATTGAGCCTCGAAGGGACCTCCTACGTATCTCCGTGGTAGGGAATCAAAGTATGCGTAGATCAGATGGTGGGAACTGACGTGAAGGGGGTTGGAGTGACCAATGTGTGGTGGCCTTGATCCTAGGGGAGGATTCCTATGTACCAAGCCTTAGTAAGGATCATAGACCACATAGTTCCGGTGGACAGGACTACAGTTTAACGTCATGCGGGACGGGGGTGAACTGACGTGAAGGGGGTCTGAATGACCAGGTGGTGGTGGTCCTGAACCACTGGGAGGCTTCCTACATACCATGCCGCGACATTGATCAATGTCCTCATAGTTCGGGATGGGTTCCGGTGAACCGATGTGAAGATGGAACGAGTGTCTGATGGGTGTTTGGCTTGAACCTCGTGAGGCTTCCAACGTACCATGCCTTGACACGGATCAATGTCCTCGTAGTTCAGGTTGTGGTGTCGGATAACCGACATGAATAAGAACCTTGGTCCAGGTGGATGTCGGGCTTGAACCTCTGGGAGGCTTCCTATGTACCCTACCTTAGAAAGGATCAAAGACAACGTAGTACAAAATGGTGTAGGTAATACACTCTAGGCTGCCCAAGGTGTTGGGGAACCAACGGGAAGGGGGTCGGAAGGACCAATGGGTGGTGGGCTTGAACCATTGGGAGGCTTCCTATGTATCCTTCCTTGGTAAGGATCAATGACCACATAGTTCAAAATGGTGTGGGGATTACACTCTAGGATGCCCAAGTTTTTGGTGAACCGACATGAAGGGGGTTTGAATAACCAATGGGTGGTTGGATTGAACCTCTGGGAGGCTTCCTACGTACCCTACAATGGAAAGGATCAAAGACCACGTAGTTCAAAATGGTGTGGGGATTACACTCTAGGATGCCCAAGGTTTTCGGGGACCGATGTGAAGGGGGCCGGAACGACCAATGGGTGGTGGGCTTGAACCTCATGAGGCTTCCTACATACCCTACCTTGGAAATGACCAAAGGACACGTAGTTCAAAATGGTGTGGGGCTTACACTCTAGGCTGCCCATGGTGTTGGTGAACTGAATTGAAGGGGGTTAGAAAGTCAAATGGGTGATGGGTATGAACCTCTCGGAGGCTTCCTACGTACCCTGCCTTGGCAAGGATCAAAGACCATTTAGTTCAAAATAGTATGGGGCTTACACTCTAGGCTGCCCAAGGTGTTGGTGAACCGATGTGAAAGGGTTCGGAATGACCAATGGGTGGTAGGCTTGAACCTCGTGAGGCTTCTTACATTCCATGCCTTGACATGGATCAAAGTCACCATAGTTCGGTTGTACAGTTTAACGTCATGCAGGATGAAGGTGTTGTCATGGTCGATGGTTACTCTAAGCCCACGTGTGTCATGCTCGGTGTGAGAAACAAGAGTCAGCGAGGACCTGGTGATCAAGGTGCATGAGTGCGTCCGTGAAGGGTGGTGAATGGGATGGAACTGTCAAGAGGATGAAAATGGTTTCAGGCATGAGCCTTGAAGAGGCTTCCTACATATCCTTGTGGCTGCGAATCAATGTCCATGTAGTTCTTATGATGATGGCTTACCGCCGATTGGGGGTTTCAATGGCTTACCATTGGATTGGGTTACAACGACTTACCGTTGGATTGGGTCACAATGGCTTACCACTGTATTGGGTCAGAACGGATTACCATTGGATTGGGTCACAACATTTTACTGTTGGATTGGGTCACAATGGCTTACCACTGGATAAGGATGTAAACAGATTATCGCTGAATGGGGTCGCAACGACTTACCACTGGATAAGGATGTCAACGACTTATCACTGAATGGGGTCACAATGACTTACTGCTGGATATGGATGTCAATGGAATACCGCTGAATGGGGTCACAACGGCTTACCGCTGGATGAGGATATCAATGGCTTACCACTGAATGGGGTCGTAATGGATTATTGCTAGATAAGAATCTCAACGACTTACCACTGAATGGGGTCGCAATAGATTACCAATGAATGGAGTGACAATAGTGAACGGGGCTTACACAAGGAAGCTTCCCGGGTGCTGCTAAGGAGCGGAAACGATGAACGGGGCTTACGCAAGGAAGCTGCCCTGGTGCTGCTAAGGAGCAGCAATGGTGAACAGGGCTTACGCAAGGAAGATGCCTGGGTGCCGCTATGGAGCGGCAATGGTGAATGGATCTTACACAAGGAAGTTACATGTGTTCCACTATCGAGCTGCAATTGTTAATGAGGCTTACCCGAGAAAGATGCCCGGGTGCCGCTAAGGAGCGGCAACAGTGAAGGGGGCTTACCCGAGGAAGATGCTCGGGTGCCACTAAGGAGTGAAAATGGTGAATGGGTCTTACGCAAGGAATCTGCCTGGTTGCCATTATGGAGCAGAACAGGTGGATGGGTCTTACGCAAGGAAGCTACTAGGGTGCCGCTATGGAGCAACAATGGTGAATGGGGATTGCACAAGGATGTTGCCCGGGTGCCACTATAGAGCAGCAATAGTGAATGGGGATTACGCAAGGAAGCTGCCTGGGTGCCGCTATGGAGCAGCAATGGTGAATGGGGCTTACGCGAGAAATATACTCGAGTGGCGCTAAGGAGCGGAAATGGTGAACGGGGCTTATGAAAGGAAGATTCCCGGGTGACGCTACGGAGAGGCACTGGTGGATGGGGATTACGCAAGGAAGCTTCCTTGGTGCCGCTATGGAGCGGCACTGGTGGATGGGACTTACGCAAGGAAGTTGTCCTGGTGCCGCTATGGAGCAGTAATGATGAAGGGGGCTTGCACAAGGAAGCTGCCCGGGTGCCGCTATGGAGCGGCAATGGTGAATGGGGCCTACGCAAGGAATATGCCTGTGATGTCATCCTCGTGTCTGGCCATGTGGGCATCCCAACCCACTGGTGAATTGAGGCCTTCACCAGTGCACTGGTGCACAAGAGGTATAATGCCAAGGAGTATTGGAATTCTGCCATTGTAATCATGGAATTAGGAATCTTATTCTTGGAGCATAAGGTACCTCTTGTTTGGAGAAAGAGGCATCCTATGTTTATAACATAGGGAGATCACTACAGTTTATAGTCATGTAGATATGACTGTTGGAATCTCATGCTTGGAGCATAAGGCATCTCTTATTTGGAACAAGATGCATCATATATTTGGAACATATGGATTACTATAGTTTAAAGTCATGTAGATAGGACTGTTGGCATCTTATTCTTTTCACATAAGGCATCATTATTTGGAGAAAAAGGCATCCTATGATTGGAACATAGGAATATCACTACAGTTTATAGTCATGTAATATAGGAATGTTGTCATCTCATGCTTGGAGCATAAGGAATCTCTTGTTTGTAGCAAGAGGCATCCTATGTTTGGAACAAAGGTAGATCACTATGGTTTATTGTCATGTAGATAGGACTGTTGCCATCTCATGCTTGGAGCATAAGGCATCACTTGTTTGGAGCAAGAGGAATCCTATTTTTAGAACATAGGGAGATCACTACAGTTTATAATCATGTATATAGTACTGTTGGCATAAGGATCCTAGAAATGGTTGGTGTTGGGACTTATGCAAGGGAGACCCTTTCTGGTTCCACCTGGTGTAGGAGCCAAGAGATTGGGTTTGGAAGATTTTCCTGAGGAATGGTTATACTCAAGGTACTCTGGGAATTTATGATGAAGATCTCAAATCATGACATGGGAATGGAACCAAGAGGAATATATAGACTCAAGGTGTCTCGTGGTTTGCAGAGGATTCTCTCAAAATATGGAATTCCACATGCAGAAGGTGGGTGCGCATGAGGGAACAATGGAAAATTTCGATGTCCCAGCCCCAAAAGATCGCGGTGCGACTCTCCATTTTTCATTGTGGTAAAGCGGGTGCATGTGGGTCCAGCCCATGCAATATGGACTGGTGGGTGCTAAGGTACAAGTGTTGCAGTGGATTGGTATTCGCGAAGTTGCTTCTTGGAGAATAGGGTCCCCCAAAGCATGGACTCGCTGAGCAGCATCGCGGACCATAGAATCGTGGAGCATGGGCTCGTGGAGCATCGTCTCAGGGAGCATGGCCTCACGGAGCATGGGCTCGTGGAGCACAGTCTCACGGAGCATGGGCTCGTGAAGAAGCAACGCGAAGGAAGCTGCTCGCAGAGCACGGACTTGCGGACCAGCAACACGAAGGAAGCTGCTCGCGGAGCAAGGGCTCGCAGAGCCGCTTCACGAAGGAAAGAGCAGCTCCAGAAACCCGGAGATCGGCCGCCCAAGGGGTTGATTCATCTTCTAGAGAAGGGGGGAGAGATGGGTATTTATAGGCAAGGGGTTCCACGAAGAAAATATCACTCGGTGTGAAGACAGAGCTTTCTATTTGGCGGATCGCAAATGTCAAATACGATCGTGGAGCATCTCGCCTCCTTACTTCGTGGCGGGTCTTCGCGGCGCATCGTGAACGTCAAATCAGGACACATAGCGCACCGCCTCCTTTCTTCACGGAGGGTCTTTGCGGTGCATCACGAACATCAAATGGTTTTGCAGAGCATCCGCCTCCTTGCTTCGCGGTGGGGGCTTCGCCAGCGGGCTTCGCGAACAATTTTTCCAACCCAACTTCAAATGTCCATAACTCTTAATCTGTAACACTATTAAGGAACTGCGAACTACAAAATGGAGGCTTGCGAAATAAGATACGATATTGGATCATGGATGGGAGCATTTGGAAAATGTTAGGGATGTGTTTTCTAGTGCCAACAGGGAAACAGTGCGAAGTCAAGGTTGACACCATGATGTTCATTCATCATCTTAACGTGCACAATTTCCCAGAGAGATATCACCATGGGTGTCAAAATTCCACTTGAATTTGATGGAGTAGAAAGGTATGCGAATCATGAGTCAGATATTTAGAGTTCGATGGGGTGACACAACTTTGAGTTTAATTATTGATTGCATTCGTAACACAGTACCTGCATATCATTTGCTTGAAATGGGAACATCAAATTAGTGTTGACCATTGACCATATTCAAATTCATAACCTATCACACAATGTCATTTGTAATCCCCTGGGATGTTATCCCAATGTGTTAGCTGAGTCATATGGTTGGGCATCCATACATTATTTGGGTCCATTCAGATGTGAAAGATGATGGAACCCCAAATAAAGGGATACATGATGCATGGAAATAGAAGAATGCATGTCCATTCAGAATCCATCACAATGGGTCCTAAACCATAATGCATATAAGAATGTGGGTGAATCCCCAAACAGGGTCGAGGGGCCCAATTGATAGTTGATGATTCAAGGATATGAGTCGAGGAAAGGTAATATAGATCTATCTAGAGAAATATACACAAGGAGGTTATTGAAAACCCAATGTGGATGAGGACATAAGTCTACACCACACCACACACCCCCAATGAACATAGTAAAAGGGTCCATAAGGCAGAGATTGTTTCAAAAAATTATGGTTGGAGCCAAAGAAGAAATGTCCATGCATTCCTATGTATCCCATGAGAAAGGGAATCAAGCCACACATTGTTCTCAAACTGACATACATTGTAATTTCATGTAGTATGGACGTTGAAGAAGAGATATCTCAAAGAGGAATTTATATGGAGTGTAAAAATTACCCGATGTGAATTGGGATAGAAGACCACATACACTACCCCTTTCATAATTCCAAGATAGAACTCAGGCCATGTGGCCGAGAGAATGAATAGATGATCCCGGTATGGACCCAAAAAAATTTAGGTGAATTAATGTATCCCATAAAGATAGGAATTGTAACGCCCCGACCCCAGCTGCCCAGAGTCGGTGCATTATTACATAACATTGGCATGATCACAAGAAAGATCAAATCCCGAAAGACCGATTGGTTTAGTAGACTTGGAAACACTAGATATAATCATAAAGTTTTACATTACATTTCAAAGTGAAAAACTACTACAACAACAAAGTCTTCATATCCACACTATTAACCCCTCATAATATCCCTGCAAGTCATTCATAATTTACTTCTTCACTACCTGGGAAAAATAAAACATAGAAAAGGGGTGAGCTCAAATGCCCAGTAAGGATAACAATATAGAGGAAACTTTCATAAATAAAAATAAACATTTAAGGCAATGTATAACTAAAACAAAAGCCTTTTAAACTTGAACATTTAACATAGTATGGCATAAATAAAATGAAATAATGCCATTTACTTATTCACATGGATATTCTACTAATCGAATAATCACATGCAAAAATCAATAACCACTTTCATAATGTTGGAATGCATAATGCTAAACGTTAATTTCTTTGTCTAGGCCTCATCCCAAGACCTAGGGGTTACTTCTAACCGGAACCCAACCCGGAGTGCCTCTAATAACCGGACACCAACCCGGAGGGCATACTTTTACCAGTCCCTAACCTGGAGGGCTTACTTTAACCAGTCCCCAACCTGGAGGGCTTACTTTTACCGGTCCCCAACCCGGAACATACTTGTTTAGCACATTCATCTGAAGAAAAGTTTGAAATATAACATAAACATTCGGATTAAAACTAGCATACGAAATGTCAATAGTTTCAACATAAACTATGAATGGTATAAAATAGCACATCCACAGTCAAACATATCACAAAACCTTCAATACAATATAGAAGTTTTGTATTATAATAAATCAACTTCAAATAATCTTAAAATCCATCAAAGGATGTTGACATAGATGAAATCAAAATTCTTTTTTTAAAGAAATATCTCCTTTTATTTTGAAATCATTTAAGATCCATATAAAATAAAACATTTTCTTTGAAAATATTCTTATAAGCTTGTAAGGAAAGCTTTGAAGATTTTATAACGGCGTAAAATAACCTCACCCGCCGTATAAGTTAAAAAAAACATTCTTACCTCAATTCTGTCGAAAAGGTTAAAAAGGACCTTGTTTTGAAAACGACGGAAAGATTCCTTTATAAACCTCTTATAAAAAGTCAAAAAAGGGTATAAATGACTTTAACCCATATTCTTGTAAATAGTAAAAATGTTTTGAAATACATTTTTAAGAAACATGGATGTGGATGATAAAGAGATCCCAGTAGATTATTACATATACACAACCTCGGATAATGAAGAGATTGTGAAATAACCCTTACCTTGTACTTTTCCTTTGTTGGGGTAGGTTAACCTCCTGTATAATGGTGAAATAATTGTTATTAAATTATACAATAATCATATATATTAATATGATATCATATATGATCTTTTAACATTGATTTATTAATAATATATTAGAATTGTCATCGTTTCGGGTGTTAACTTACTCATTTTCTTTTATATGTTTTGTTACATAAGCCATGTTTGTTGTATCTTATTCATATCCAGAATGATATCAAGTCCCTAAACATCATTTTTAAATCATAAAATGATAATTATACTTGAATGGATACGATGGAGAATGAATCTCATCGCGTTCGTGGTGACGGTAGTCCGTACGTACGCACGAGCGACAATATCATTCTTTTGATATTAAAATAATATATAAATGAATGGTATATCATATATACAGAATCATTAACATGTTATATTTATTATTTACATGAGTTACACATCATTATTATACCCATCCAAATAATATGATATTGAATAACAATTACACCACGATGTGGAGACGGTAAGCCGTACGTACGCACGTATGGTGACATGTTATTCAAAGGGTGGATAGAATACTGAATATGGTTGTACCATACTTATAATAACATCACAGTATATGTGAGATACTGGAGTTATTATTTTATAATGGTAAGAACAAAGGAAGAATAAGTGGAAGAAGAAATGAACTTAGAAAAGGGTGGTGAAATCATTACCTCTTCTTCGGGTTCTTCCTTTTGATTTGATCAAAAGGGCTCCTTAGGTTGGCTTTCTGATCAAACTAAGGCCTCTAGGTTGTATTGAGGGATGTTGGGAGAGTATTTGGGCAGATTTTGGCCGAACCAAAAGGCTTTGAAGGTGTGAAGAAATGAGAAGGAGGAGTGCCCTTTTATAAGAGGGGTGAGGGGCACCTTTGGAAAAGCTAGAAATATTAATTTATAATAAATTCATATTCGGTTTCTAAAGGCTCCAAAGTTGACTATTCAAAGGATGAGGTGGGGATAGGTCGAAAACAACTCATCCAATAGAATTTAGACAGGTTTGGGTACTTATATTAACCTTATCTTTAAGTATTAATTCTAAGTTAATTAGTTTCACTTTTACAATGTCTCTTTGTATTTTTATATATTATGGTTAATAAACTTACTATATACATCCAAGAGACCCCCAAGTGGTCCATTAATGATTAACCTATCATAATATAAGTCTCTTGGACGAACATTAGATTTTTAGGAATTTAATATCAATTAATAATATAATATTTGTTTTAAGAACTCTTTTATGTCAATTTTGACACTATTCAATAGTTGATTTTTTTGAAACTCATAACAGATTTATTACTTCGAACAAAGTCAATTAAATCAATCCTAATATATCACATTATCCTAGAAAATTAGTTTAATTCATTAAAAGTTTCATATTATATTTATTTGGGTATTTATAAGATCAATTATTTTTATTTTTCACTATTTTAGTAATTACTGCATCATCATTGTGTCATAAATAAAATAAATTATATAATGTCTAAAAATTATAAATAAAATATAATTATGTAGGAAATCTTTTTAGCTTTCTAATGAATATTTATAATCGAAAATCCAACATGTATAACCCTATGTAAAAATTGTTCTTCTAAAAGATGTAAGCTTATGCCATTTTTATTTTTATTTTAACTTTATTAATATAATGTGTCCCTACCACATACAAGTGGCTCCAAGGGGTCCCCAAATTGACCAAAGGATGCCCATGGTCGGGTATGTGTCCACCAATAAGGTTAGGACACGTTTTAGGGTAATTTTTTATTATTATAATATTATTTTTTTAACCCTTATTTACCAGATTTACCCTTTAACCATGGTAAATAAAATATTTACCACAGTAACTATTCAAAATGTCTAAAAATAAAAGTTACCTATTTACACAATTTGAACATCCTGATTCCAAATATGGAATCCATTTTCCTAAATTCAAAACACAGAAGTGGCAGAAATTAATTTAAAATTAATTCCCGCTGTCAAAACAAAAAGCGTGTTTTTAAGAGATAATAACTATCAAAAGATTGACACTTGTTTATGTTCGGTTTAATTGTAAAATTATGTCCAATGATAAACATTAAATTGAATGGTAAAAATATATTCTAAATATACTTTAAAACCACTCAAATTCATAATTTATCACTATTAATTATTTTGATTAAAAAAGTTGTTTTTAATTAATATTTAGAAATTTTCAATATTCATCAAAATATGAAAGTTATCCGAAATGTACCAAAATTTCACCTTAGGCTAAATTAGATATTCCGAATCCAAAAATGAAGTCCATTTTGAAATATAGAATATATATGATTTCAAAAAGTAGGTATTACTATTCACAACGGCTAGTTTAATTAGTTGTGGTGTGTGTTAGAACTCGGTGTTGCGTACAACACACGCTATCACATTATTCAAAGAGAAGCGTACCGTAGAAGCTTGAGATGTTTCATTTTAATTTTTTGATGTCCCCATTTAGTCAAAAAGTTTAAAGTATTTAAAAAGGGTTCACTATTAAAGTTTATAAAAGTGCAATACTGAAAATGAATTTGTTCTTGCATTATATCTAAGAAACTCATATGGATTCTAAAATTATAAGGATTATATAAACATTAAAATTTATCTAATACTATTCATAACCTCTTTTGAACGGCTTGTTTGGTAAGTCATGGTGTGCTTGAACATTGTGTTGCATGTAGTGAAAGTTATTGAATTATTTTGAAGAACTAACACACTATGAAATCTTGGGGTGTTACATTCTCCCATCCTTCAATAAATTGCGTCCTCGCAATTTGAAATTGTTCTTCGAAAATAAAAGGTTGAAAATAGATAATATCTTTGTGGGAAAACCCACATCGGAAAATGAATTAATGAGGCCTCTATTTAAAATAAAGAGTGGAAAGTATGAATATTACCGAAAATAACACATACTAGGGTTCCATGTAGGAAAATATGGATATGGAGGAGAAATCTAACAATCAATTATCTGATGGAGAGTGGTAGAGAACATGGCTATGAAAAGGTCAACAATCTCAAAGCCATAAATTAGTGATGATTTAAGGTACCATCTAGGACAAAATTTTTGTTCTAAGTTCCTTTTATTATTGTTGAGGAATTTATTTATGAGATTGGCTAAGATCATAAGGAGATATACTTACATTATAATTAGAGTTTTATCCATTAATAAATTTATACCACAAACTCATCTTTCACTCTAAAAGATAATAGAACGTAATTTTTTTTTCTATTTATACTATTCGTACAGGGTTCCAAAATAAATGAATTTATAATTCATCTACCAAATCTTTTTAAAAAAAACTACATTATTTAATCCAGGACATCTCATGGGCCAGTGGTAGGTGATACACCCTTGTCGCCCTTCGGTTGCGGGTTCAAGTCTCGCAGCCTTGCCGGACGCGACGGGTTGCCGCCCGACCTCCGGGTTGTCCTTTTATGGCAATCCAAAATAATCCAAACTAGAACTATCCAAAATACTTCTATCCAAACTCACAGTCCAACATTTATAAGTAAGGTAAACATAATGTAGAACCTTTTTACCCCGTAATAGCATATGAATACCTTCATCATGTATTCTTTTAATACACCAAAACATCCTGAATTACCATATTCCGTATTGATTACATTCATGCACCCTTATTCCATATAGAAAGATGGATATACGTCATTAATCCAAAAATGCTTTAAACCCCAACAATGATGGAATATACAAATAATTAATCAGTTCCAGGGTAGTCAAGAATATCTAATATAATTTATCCAAAACAATCACATATTATTCCAAAATCACTACCTCAGTATCAGAACTATATTATGATTTATCATTCCCTCAACCATATATTTTCCAAAAATTTATTCTGCTATTGAGTCACTTTTCTTTGTTCCACACAATCTCAAGTCCTTAATGAAATAGTACTGCAGTACAATCCTTATATACTCCATGATTATTGTAACAAGTAAATTGTTGATACAACACTCAATTGACATAATCAACATAAGAACTCTAATCATTCCTCTTCATCTGTGGTAGTATCATAACTTGATTATTATCCAATAACATCATTTGCGGCATAGTCTGATGACTGGGACATAGGTTCGCGTAGTGTCCAAACTCCTTGCAAATAAAGCATTGTACATTTAAAACCATTTTCTTACCCTTGCAGTCACGTACTTTGTGCCCTTTTCCTCCACACTTATAACAAACTCCCATTCCTTTCAGGCAAGTTCCAGGGTGTTTCTTTCCACAGTTACCACATATGGGAAAATTCTTCATTTCCCTTTTCCCTTTATCCATCTTTCTCTCTTCCATCCTTTTCTTCTCTTGATTCCCTTCAAAGCCATAGGACTCAGTAAACTCTTTACTTATCTTATCAACACATGATATTATTTCTTCATATGATGATAATACATGGGAGACTATTTCTCTTATAAATTCTAGCTTAAGACCGTGAAAGATATGATCTTTCCTTCTCTTTAGATCATGTGCATTTCCGGAGTTCTCATTCCTTCTACTGGGCGCCATTTCTAAACAATGGCATAAACTAGATCAGTTTATGAATCAAAATACATAATACCATACTTATAAAACACTAAACATAAATTGAACTATCTATGGATATAATCCATAATCATAAATATGTTTTCTTTGAGGAAGTATATACTCATAAACCCTTCATAATGATTTGTAAAGAAAGTGAGAGTTATCCTAAGCATATCCCCCGGGAGTGTCGTAACCAAGAGTGCAGCAAGGCCCGTTGTCGTGCACCAGTTCCCGTTCGAGTCTAGCTTAAAGCGGTGTTTTCGGGTTTTACCCCTAGGTACATCTGTTCCAGAGCCGCCTCTACCTGCTCGTATCCAGACAGGGATGTATTGCTCGGAAAACTCACCAAGTCTCTACAATACCAAAATTCTAGGAAGTTCTTCTATACTAATCCTCAAAGTTCATCTTAGGTCTATGTTCTCTAATCAGAGTTTATCTAAATCTAGCTTCCAAGGTTTGTACTAAACTTCCTCTGATACCAACTGTAACGCCCCGACCCCAGCTGCCCAGAGTCGGTGCATTATTACATAACATTGGCATGATCACAAGAAAGATCAAATCCCGAAAGACCGATTGGTTTAGTATCCTTGGAAACACTAGATATAATCATAAAGTTTTACATTACATTTCAAAGTGAAAAACTACTACAACAACAAAGTCTTCATATCCACACTATTAACCCCTCATAATATCCCTGCAAGTCATTCATAATTTACTTCTTCACTACCTGGGAAAAATAAAACATAGAAAAGGGGTGAGCTCAAATGCCCAGTAAGGATAACAATATAGAGGAAACTTTCATAAATAAAAATAAACATTTAAGGCAATGTATAACTAAAACAAAAGCCTTTTAAACTTGAACATTTAACATAGTATGGCATAAATAAAATGAAATAATGCCATTTACTTATTCACATGGATATTCTACTAATCGAATAATCACATGCAAAAATCAATAACCACTTTCATAATGTTGGAATGCATAATGCTAAACGTTAATTTCTTTGTCTAGGCCTCATCCCAAGACCTAGGGGTTACTTCTAACCGGAACCCAACCTGGAGTGCCTCTAATAACCGGACACCAACCCGGAGGGCATACTTTTACCAGTCCCTAACCTAGAGGGCTTACTTTAACCAGTCCCCAACCTGGAGGGCTTACTTTTACCGGTCCCCAACCCGGAACATACTTGTTTAGCACATTCATCTGAAGAAAAGTTTGAAATATAACATAAACATTCGGATTAAAACTAGCATACGAAATGTCAATAGTTTCAACATAAACTATGAATGGTATAAAATAGCACATCCACAGTCAAACATATCACAAAACCTTCAATACAATATAGAAGTTTTGTATTATAATAAATCAACTTCAAATAATCTTAAAATCCATCAAAGGATGTTGACATAGATGAAATCAAAATTCTTTTTTTTTAAAGAAATATCTCCTTTTATTTTGAAATCATTTAAGATCCATATAAAATAAAACATTTTCTTTGAAAATATTCTTATAAGCTTGTAAGGAAAGCTTTGAAGATTTTATAACGGCGTAAAATAACCGCACCCGCCGTATAAGTTAAAAAAAACATTCTTACCTCAATTCTGTCGAAAAGGTTAAAAAGGACCTTGTTTTGAAAACGACGGAAAGATTCCTTTATAAACCTCTTATAAAAAGTCAAAAAAGGGTATAAATGACTTTAACCCATATTCTTGTAAATAGTAAAAATGTTTTGAAATACATTTTTAAGAAACATGGATGTGGATGATAAAGAGATCCCAGTAGATTATTACATATACACAACCTCGGATAATGAAGAGATTGTGAAATAACCCTTACCTTGTACTTTTCCTTGGTTGGGGTAGGTTAACCTCCTGTATAATGGTGAAATAATTGTTATTAAATTATACAAGAATCATATATATTAATATGATATCATATATGATCTTTTAACATTGATTTATTAATAATATCTTAGAATTGTCATCGTTTCGGGTGTTAACTTACTCATTTTCTTTTATATGTTTTGTTACATAAGCCATGTTTGTTGTATCTTATTCATATCCAGAATGATATCAAGTCCTTAAACATCATTTTTAAATCATAAAATGATAATTATACTTGAATGGATACGATGGAGAATGAATCTCATCGCGTTCGTGGAGACGGTAGTCCGTACGTACGCACGAGCGACAATATCATTCTTTTGATATTAAAATAATATATAAATGAATGGTATATCATATATACAGAATCATTAACATGTTATATTTATTATTTACATGAGTTACACATCATTATTATACCCATCCAAATAATATGATATTGAATAACAATTACACCACGACGTGGAGACGGTAAGCCGTACGTACGCACGTATGGTGACATGTTATTCAAAGGGTGGATAGAATACTGAATATGGTTGTACCATACTTATAATAACATCACAGTATATGTGAGATACTGGAGTTATTATTTTAGAATGGTAAGAACAAAGGAAGAATAAGTGGAAGAAGAAATGAACTTAGAAAAGGGTGGTGAAATCATTACCTCTTCTTCGGGTTCTTCCTTTTGATTTGATCAAAAGGGCTCCTTAGGTTGGCTTTCTGATCAAAATAAGGCCTCTAGGTTGTAGTGAGGGATGTTGGGAGAGTATTTGGGCAGATTTTGGCCGAACTAAAAGGCTTTGAAGGTGTGAAGAAATGAGAAGGAGGAGTGCCCTTTTATAAGAGGGGTGAGGGGCACCTTTGGAAAAGCTAGAAATATTAATTTATAATAAATTCATATTCGGTTTCTAAAGGCTCCAAAGTTGACTATTCAAAGGATGAGGTGGGGATAGGTCGAAAACAACTCATCCAATATAATTTAGACAGGTTTGGGTACTTATATTAACCTTATCTTTAAGTATTAATTCTATGTTAATTAGTTTCACTTTTACAATGTCTCTTTGTATTTTTATATATTATGGTTAATAAACTTACTATATACATCCACGCGACCCCCAAGTGGTCCATTAATGATTAACCTATCATAATATAAGTCTCTTGGACGAACCTTAGATTTTTAGGAATTTAATATCAATTAATAATATAATATTTGTTTTAAGAACTCTTTTATGTCAATTTTGACACTATTCAATAGTTGATTTTTGTGAAACTCATAACAGATTGATTACTTCGAAAAAAGTCAATTAAATCAATCCTAATATATCATATTATCCTAGAAAATTAGTTTAATTCATTAAAAGTTTCATATTATATTTATTTGGGTATTTATAAGATCAATTATTTTTATTTTTCACTATTTTAGTAATTACTGCATCATCATTGTGTCATAAATAAAATAAATTATATAATGTCTAAAAATTATAAATAAAATATCATTATGTAGGAAATCTTTTTAGCTTTCTAATGAATATTTATAATCGAAAATCCAACATGTATAACCCTATGTAAAAATTGTTCTTCTAAAAGATGTAAGCTTATGCCATTTTTATTTTTATTTTAACTTTATTAATATAATGTGTCCCTACCACATACAAGTGGCTCCAAGGGGTCCCCAAATTGACCAAAGGATGCCCATGGTCGGGTATGTGTCCACCAATAAGGTTAGGACACGTTTTAGGGTAATTTTTTATTATTATAATATTATTTTTTTAACCCTTATTTACCGGATTTACCCTTTAACCATGTTAAATAAAATATTTACCACAGTAACTATTCAAAATGTCTAAAAATAAAAGTTACCTATTTACACAATTTGAACATCCTGATTCCAAATATGGAATCCATTTTCCTAAATTCAAAACACAGAAGTGGCAGAAATTAATTTAAAATTAATTCCCGCTGTCAAAACAAAAAGCGTGTTTTTAAGAGATAATAACTATCAAAAGATTGACACTTGTTTATGTTCGGTTTAATTGTAAAATTATGTCCAATGATAAACATTAAATTGAATGGTAAAAATATATTCTAAATATACTTTAAAACCACTCATATTCATAATTTATCACTATTAATTATTTTGATTAAAAAAGTTGTTTTTAATTAAAATTTAGAAATTTTCAATATTCATCAAAATATGAAAGTTATCCGAAATGTACCAAAATTTCACCTTAGGCTAAATTAGATATTCCGAATCCAAAAATGAAGTCCATTTTGAAATATAGAATATATATGATTTCAAAAAGTAGGTATTACTATTCACAACGGCTAGTTTAATTAGTTGTGGTGTGTGTTAGAACTCGGTGTTGCGTACAACACACACTATCACATTATTCAAAAAGAAGCGTACCGTAGAAGCTTGAGATGTTTCATTTTAATTTTTTGATGTCCCCATTTAGTCAAAAAGTTTAATGTATTTAAAAAGGGTTCACTATTAAAGTTGATAAAAGTGCAATACTGAAAATGAATTTGTTCTTGCATTATATCTAAGAAACTCATAATATGGATTCTAAAATTATAAGGATTATATAAACATTAAAATTTATCTAATACTATTCATAACCTCTTTTGAACGGCTTGTTTGGTAAGTCATGGTGTGCTTGAACATTGTGTTGCATGTAGTGAAAGTTATTGAATTATTTTGAAGAACTAACACACTATGAAATCTTGGGGTGTTACAGGAATCAATCCAGAAATGGTTCTAAATCCTCTCTTGAATTTAATGTCTTGTGGTAAGGAAAATAGCGATGGTTGTTCTTGAAGGTGGGGAACATGATGAAGCCATTGTAATCCTATAATTAATGGGGACCAAATAATTCCACATAGTACACAATATGATATCCCTAGAAGTGAACTAAAACTGAGAGAGTGATGATATTTCATGGGATGGACAAGAAGATGAAATGCATGGGAATTCCTAGGTATCCCATAAGGATAATAATCAAGAAGAATGGAGTGCTGAAAATGATGTGTAGTTTAACGTCATGTGACAAGGACATAAAAAAGGAGTATCTCAAAGGGATGTGTGTGTCATGGAACAAAATAACCCGATGTGAATGAGGTCAAATAGTCTATAACACAACAAAAAATAAAATGTGATAATTTCTTCCAAATGGCTGAAATTGTCGTGGGACCTAGGGAGGGACCATGGATGAAAATTAAGGCATTCCTACATATCATGTAAGGATGGGAATCAATCAATACAATGTTTTGACAACGTAGTACAGTTCAACGTCATGTGAAAATGGATCTATGGGATCTTAACAAAGTAGAGCTTGGAAAATTGACATTTTAACATCATGTAGGTTGAGGATATGTAGTTTAACATATTGTAGGAAAATGATGTGCAGTTTAATGTTTGCCATTTGGGTAATATAGTTTAATGTCATGCGGGATGAATGGAATATTAGTTTATGGTCGTAGTACTCAGACTGGATTATAGTTTATCATCATGCATGACCAAATGAGTCTTAGTTACTGTCATTGAACATTGAATTTTAATAATATTATAGTCATGTGGGAAGAAAGGTGTCTTAGTTTAAGGTCGTAGAACTCAGACAAATTTTCATTTTTTCATCATGTGGAATGAGTACTGGATTGTTTTACGTCCTTCATCCCAGAAAGATCATGAAGATTAGTGTTGGGTGGTAAATATGGGGGTAGGTAATCTTATGTGAAATACTAATTTTTGAATTTTTCAGTTGTGGGAGGATTAATACTCTCACAATCCATAGTGACCTGAGAGTACACACCATTTTGTTAAACCTTGTGAATGGTCTATGGTCCCTAATATTTGGGGTCCAAATTCAGTTTCATAATCCCAAGTATCATTGTAATTCATTGTGCCAACAATATGTCAACTTTTTAGAAAGATCATAGGTAAAAAAATTTGTTGAAAGCTTCATCTATCTTGTTCTAATGCCTCTCCAGATTGTACAAGGCATGGAGTCTATTCTCATCGAGGCCCTCCAGTTCAGCCAGATTGATTTAGGCTACCTTGTATGGTTCCTTCTGATCATAAATGCTTGTTCATAATGTGGGTAACTATATCATGATGGGATGTACCATCTCTGTTTCATACACCATGGAATATGGATTCACCTGAGTGGAATTATGACTAATTGTCTGATAATCCCCGAGGGAGTTGGGAAGTTTTTCGGGCCAAATCTTCTTGTTCTGACAAACCATCATCTACGAGGTATTAGTGAGAGGTTTTTTATGACATGATGTTCCCATTTCCTTATGAATGATAGAGAGACGTATGATTATGTCAGATATTATACTTGGTGTACAATTTCATCACCTCAGATTCCCATATGATTGTTCCATAATCAGTTAGAACTACATGATGGACATAGAATAAGTGGATGATACTAGAGCTCACAAACTCAATGAAATAGTGTGCTTTGACTTCCTTGAGTGTAATTGTCTCTTCCCACATGGAAGAGAAATCCATATCATTCATGATGAACCTGCATTGGAGATATTTATTCTGGGGATATGGTTCAATGCCATCAATTCCTCATACTACGAAGGGAAAAGAGTACATGGCGGTATGGAGAGGCTCTGACGGTCGATGCAATAAAATTAGCATGGATCTGGCATGCATGGAATCTCATGGTATACTAAATGCAATCATGGATCATTGTGGGCCAAACTTTCCCAATATTCCAATATGATGAGAAAATTTATGTCTTTCCTGATGAGCCCCGTAGGAACCAACATAAACATCCAACATGACCAGATAAATCTCAACTTCATTAATGAAACTGAGGACAATCCCATCAAACCCATGTCTTTAGATGGTATTTTCAAGATTTGGACCACATTGGAGGGTGAACTACATTGTGTGCCAGCTGAATCTATCATGTTTGGCTTGGTCTGTCTAGAGATTATTTTGTTAATGATATTCAATAAAAGAGGTCGTGTAGTTAGGGGTACCATCCAACACAGCTAAAGGGGGGCCTAGAGGTCCCGATTTGGAGGCACCACAGGTAAGGTGGCATACTTGGGGGTTATCACCATTGTCTAGAATGATCGGAGAAATGAATCTTTGATGTGCCACAAGGATAATCAAATCATCGTAGTCTGTCTCTGTAAGAGATGTGGGATGGATAGCCCATGAATAAGCTCGATCATTCAATGATTGAGGGACAAGAGTATATTCTAGATTTTATGGGAACTATGGAATTAGCTGAAGAGTACACTCTATCTGGGGTACAAGATCCAGCTTCCTGAAAATGTAGTAGTCATTGATCTTCTTGATGACTAGTTCGGAGTTAGTCCTTCACATGTAGTTGGGGAACATCAATCTCGAGGTCCAGCTCAAGACTACTAATGAGATCCCGGTACTCTACCTCATTTTTGGAAAAACCTTATGACAACATAATTTAATAGGGTAGGAGAGATTGTACAAGCGTGATGAAGAAAATACCCAGGACCAATCTTTTGATTTTGGAATCATTGATTATTCTCTCTGTAGGGTTTTAATAAGTGAAGTCAATGTGAATTTTCCAACATTGAATGGAATGATCCACTAACTGGATTTCCACATCTAGAAAATCAGGATCTAGAGACTACACTATGGGGTAAGTATGGGTAGAAAGAATGTATTCCAATGCATGTCCCTTGATAGCATACTTAGGGGATAAACATGATGTTAAATGTTATAGGGTCACCGAACACTGAGTTAGAAAGTCTATCAACATGTGTTGGTTCAGAATGAACAACATAAGATCAAATTATGACATTTTATTTTTCTCTTTCTGCTGCAGGTAATGTCATAATTTCTACACCACAAGTACCAAATCAAAGAATCTCTTCTCAATAAAGGAATGTATGGTTTCTCTGTCAAGGGGCATGTTTCTAAGATAGTATAAACTTCTATAAATTCCCTCACTGTTCTTCTAGGTAGGAAGGGTGCCTAAGGACTATTCTAGTGTGGTCATAGAAAGGACCAGTGGCTTTTTGGAAATGGGTTGCATCAGAACCAAATTTTATAGTAGGTACTACTTCAATTCATCAGATGTAGTCAGCCACTTCTCATCTCACTATTAATCAGAAGCTTTCTTCATGAGCTTGGAAAAGGTATTACACTAGCCAACCATATTTCCAATGAATTTTTTTATGTAGGCTAAGTGTCCTCGAAATCATCAGAGCTCCCAAATGATACTATGGGGGAGACATCAGACTGATGGTATTGATCATTTCCGGATTGATCTCAATTCCACTTTATCTGACAAAAAAATTAGGAATATTTCTGAATGTGACCCAAAAGGAACACATAAAGTGGTTTATCTTTAGATGTAGTGAATGGTGGAAATAATACATATTTTCAAGATCTCAGATATGTTCCTACCATTGGTGATATTTACCCACTATATCATCCACATAACAAGCCACTAATACCCAATGGATTGGTATGAATATGTGGTGCATGGCATGCTGATAGGTGGAACATTAATTCTTTAGATAGAAAGTAATTACCTGGTAGAAGAAATTACCTTCTCGTTCCCTGAAAGTAGTATACTCTACGTCCTTAGGGGCTATTTAGATTTGATTATATCTGAAATACCCATCCATGAAGGGGAGATCCTAGAACCCATTATTTTATTCGATCAACAATTCATTCATAAGAAGGGGATAATTAAACTTCGGATCGTGATGGTTGAGATCTCTAAAGTTTATACACACTATGACATGTCCATTACTATTATTAATTGGAATTATAATAGCTAACCATCTAGGGTTCAAGAATTCATTAATGAATATGGAATTGATGAGGTTATCACCCTAATGTTTGACTATAGCACCATGAGAAGGATGCATCTTTATTGGAGACTATTAGATCTCATGATGACAATCTTAGAGACAGATATAGTGGAAGGTGACATGAGGATCTAGACTGAGAATATCATCATTATTCCAGGAAAATACAACACGATGCTTCTTCATGAAATCCACATATTACTTTTACTCTTCTGCAAGCATAGTGACACTAATGTGTGTTGGTTTAAAATATGTCTTAGTAATGAGGTTCACCTTTACCAATTCATAAACTATAGTGGATTCAACCTATTATAATGTGGGATGGGATTATTCCAAATCATCCTCTTAAATCAAGTCATGAGAATCATCGGTATGCGGAAACTCCTTGGATTCAATCCTTCCTGACGGGACCCAGGTGCTTGACTAAGAGGTAGTGGAAACCTCAACGAAGGACTCTTGCAATACTCAAACCATGCTGACAAAAGCTATAGACTTGATCCCATCATATCTTTAACCAAAGGGGACACATTTGGTAATATTAAAGCAATAGTGGCGCATCATTTGGTTCTTGTTTATCTAGGCCTAACAAAACCAAAAAACATAACGTATCACTATTTCCATGGGGCTGGAATACCGATACCTTAAAGATTTGGGGGATCTGGGATCACCCGGACCAGATTTGTGTAGGAATATGAGGTCATATCATGTCATTCCTTAGACATGGGTATTCTCTACCCCTTTTTCCATAGACAACAATGCATTTCCACATGTTCGGGGTTGTGGCCTCTAATCAGTGGATAAGGAAAACATTGGAATCATCTAGGTCTATCAATGGGTCAGTCACAACTGTTGAGGGTTCAACCTTGTTAGCCTAAATCGTCATTTCCTTGCTATTGTAATAGTAAGAAACCAACTCTTGGGCTTAACAAGTGGAAAAGGGAGATTCCTCACATCAATGTACGACCACTAAATTATTAATGGAGTAGTTTAGGTATTTATTATATTAGGAGGGAACTGGAGCATGCAGGTGGATCCATGGTCTACCCATAAACACATTGTAAGAGGTGTATTGTGAGGTTATCATTAACATGGTGATGGAAAATAGGGCACATAACTGGGTATTTAAGAGAATATTTCCAACGGGTGTATGCTCTGTCCTATCGTAACCTTGAAATTTAAGGTCAGAGATACTCAGATCTAATTCAGACACCCTCGTATTACAGATCATCCTAATCAGGATAAGGTTGATCCCATATCCCATGTCAACAATATAGTGGTGGACTGCCACATTTTTTAAATGGACATGGATGTACAGTGGGCAGATTTTCCCTTGTATAGATGAATATTCATCTTCCCCATAGAAAGAGATGATGGCTTAACATTATTCACTCTCAATTGTATCAGTATGGATGGCTTCTATGGTTTCTATATTTGTCTCAAATTGGATGAGGTATTATTAAATCCTCTGAAATAGCATTGTAGGAATGTTGGAATTATTCTTGATGATATCATACATCTATTCATGGAATACAATGCTGCAGATAAGAGGTTGCTCTGTGGCGGTGGTTTGATGGGCATTGCTGTTTGAACCGGAAGATAATGTCTAGTGCTGTGAATGTCCATTTGATCACTAGTTAAACCACATAGAGTGACTATCGGATGAGGGAAATATAAATATGTTCTATCGATGACAGAACATGATTGTCCATAGCTTTGTCGTAGTGGCTTTTCCTGATCATTTAGCCCAATGGGTGGCTAAAAATAATCTGATGCAATAAGATGAGAAGGTTGAACATGATGATCTCTTTGCTCGGAAAGCTATCTGGTCTTAGAGGCATTCCCAACATGGTTGGAGTAACTGACCAATGCATTCTATAAATTCACATAACCATGTCCTTGTCGATGATAGAATCTATTGGGGATGTTGGGAGAGATCTCCTTGTGATCTTCGTCATCGGGAACAATATAAGTGTTTACAAGCTCGACATTATTGAATGAAATGTATGAATGATCATTACATGAATAATCCTCCTTCACATGGAGAAATCTTGAAGAAATCACTATTTCTAGGGTCATGAAATCACTATGAGTATACGATGATGATGACATCAGTGTGGGACTTTACTTTCTCTCGTGTCGTCGATGATTGCCCTTCGAGAAGATGATGGATGTGATGTGGAAGAATAAGTACAGGCTTGAGGTAATGAGGGACCTTCTGAAGTCTATGGTCTATTAAAAAGTGGAAATATAATTCTGATGGAATGGGTTACTAATTTCCAAGCCAACCAGTGATCATATTTTTGGCACTTGGGGTTAGAAACCCGATGCCATTAACCCTCTCAATCAATGTCTGGCTTTATAATCACACAGGCCATGTGTTCTGAGGATGGGCCCAACCAAACAATATATTTGTTGACTTGGACTTGATCTAGTCTTTATAAAAATATAATTTCATGAGGTATTTCCCAAGGGACCAATGATTGGATACATAATTAGGGTGATAAATGAATTCCACCGTGAAGGGCCTCTTGAATTTCAAAAACCACAGGATTCCTTGATTGAAGGCACATTGGAATTAACCAGGAATCAAAGACTCATTAATTGAGTTCGTATGGTTATTTGTGTATGGGTATTGGATCTAGGAGGTTGTACCTGAGGAGGGGTTGTAAAATATTAACGGGTAGGAGGAACCTCATTTTCTCTCCATGCTGGCGATGGAGGGTTATATGGGGGCGCCTGCCGATTCTGAGGCGGGCGCTGCTAGGCCGGAGGCTGCTCCTAATGTTGTGGGCCTCGATGAAGCTATGTATGAGGCTTTATTGCAAACAATTAATTCTTCTAAGGGGACTCTATATGTGATACTATAGTGGGCTCAACCATAGTGGATCTTCTTGCAGGAACCACATTAGGCAAGGGAGGTCTATGCTTGGTTTGCTGCAAAAATTTTTCTAAACGTTGAGCTTTATCAAAGAAATCACAAAACCCTCTTGTGAAGTTATGAGTGATGATAAAATGGGGCAGTTCAATCTTCACATTACTCCATGCACATTATAGAAGCTCCTCCTGGTTTAGTCAAATATCAACTAAATATGTAAGTACTTTTCACATGGTGACAATGTATGTGATGTGAGTGTCGAACCTCTTCTTTCAGTTGAAGAGGATTACAATGATTGTCTTCTGGGAGGTGGAATTGAACTGGTAGATAAAATTCAAATGAAGGTCCACCCAACTTGTAACTAACCTAAAACCTAACTAGATATACCAAAAAAATGTTTTCCCTTCCATTGTCTGCATGAAACACCAGAGCATGGTGGCCTCCAACTGCACTATAGATCCCGTCAAGTGCCCAAAAATTGAAATAATGTGTTCCAAATGCTGCAGCAGATCTCATATATCAATAAATTGTGAGAAATTAGTATTTACAAAACCTATGGGTGATGGAATATCATCCACCCATGCCGTATATGGATTTTCATCAGGCGGGATTCCCACAATTTGAGTTTCTCGAGCCTCAAGGTAAGAAATAATTGCTTATATTGGATCATATTGATATAGATTTCGATATTGAAAAGGATCTATAACCACCCAGTGCATTGGATGGTTCATTAACATGGTAGGCTGGCCCAACAGCTCATTGATTGGCTGGTGGGATGACTTTCAGGACTATCAGGGGAATGACATATAGAGCTACATGGGGATCCTAATCTTGGTTCAAGGGAGGGTTATCACCAAACGTAGGCAGATTCACAGATGCATATCACCCCATTTTGTCAAAAAAATTGGCCACTACTACATCATTATGGTTAGGATGGTCAAGGTCACTAAGAGGAAAATTGATGAGGGTAGGTTTTACCTACCCCTACTTCTCCAGTCCAGGATTACTATAATCTGGCCATCTTTCTGTAGCACATTCTTAAATAAGGTCATCAACCATATTTTTATGTTCTCTGGTCTTTTGATGCAATGAAGCCTTTCCAATGTCATATTCCTTCTTTTTTAATGGGCCATGCATGTTAGAGGGTTTGACAGTCTCAGCATGCTCGTTTCCCTTATATGTTTTCTGATCAAAGGAAAATGACTAGGGAGGTAAATGATGACCGAGTATGTTTCTATGTTGTCATGTAACCCTACCCAAAGGATCCAACAGTTGTGGCACCACTCTGGGTGGTAAATTCTCTTAAATGAGTCATATCTCATTTTCATTATATAATAGGATTGCCATGTTAATTTTAATTATTCATGGAGGAATATCCTCAATATCACAAGGAATGCCAAGCTGGTTCCTGAAAGGACTGAAAATAAGGGCATCATATTTCCCCCAACCATGGATCTAGAGGTGGGGGGAACCCTCATTAATAATTCTGCAGAACACTATAATGCTCTGGAAGAATCGTTTTTGGAGGGTCCAATGATGACAAGGTGACTCATGGTGCTAATCCACAGGGAGCACAACCATGTTAACTATGCGTAATTGTTGGATGATCTCATCGAAGTGTTCCAGAAAATTGGGATAAGCTTCCCAATAATGATAGAGACAGATGTGAGTTTCCGTGAGAGTTTGGAGGAAGCACATGACCAACTCCTCGGTGAGAGACTCCAGAATGTTTAATCCTCCTATTTAATTGGGCTAGAAGATCTTTGAGAGATGATCTGTGGTGAGTAGGTTCCACAATAATCTCATCTCAATCTCTGGATTTCGCCCTTGGTTTCCCCATTCATCGACTGGGGGCAGTTGAGGCACCAGTAATGTAAAGTCGTGAACTCGCACTTCCAGATTCAGTAATAAAACATGTTGTGTATTTTTTTTAATAAAATATAAACTAAAAATAAACAGTATATTATGCATTTGTGGACCCTTCCAGTCTAGGTTATAAAGTATTATACAAACCATACATAAACATTTATAACAAAAAACATTTACATTTATTTAATTCCTTATTCTATAGCTTCTTATTGTACCTTGAAAACACTTTTTTACATGTAATAACCAAATTGTATACATAAAATTGGGGTGAGATAAAATCCTAGTAGGAGGATAGATAAGAAAAACGTAGATTTGGGAGATAATAATTAAAACATAGGCAAAGGATCATGAACATGAGAGGAAACATTTAAAAAATACTTGAAATGTGGATACGCATAAAAATGGAACAACATTTCTTAGTGGTAAACTACCACACAAAGTTGTGAACAATTCTAGAATATTGTTCACAAATAATTTCCCTTTTACTCATGGGATTCATCACTTTACCCAATTCATTGGAGCACTGTATAATTCTAGGCTAACCTGTCACACCATAACATTAACTTTTTGTTATATATTTCTAGGCGCACCCGTCACATAATAACATTATCATTATCATGAATTCCACATAGAACATATATAATAAATGAACATAAATATCCAATGGAGAGTAATGGTTTTAATCTCATTAGAACACATTCAGAAAAATTGGGTTCCCAAAATATAGAGGTAATAACATACTTGTTACAAGAACCACCAACCTTGAGTAAGAAGTAAAAGGTGTGTCTTTGAAAGAAGTGTTATTTTGGAAAACATTTGATTGAAATAAACTCAAGTGGAAAACATGTATATCCCCAAAATTGTAATATAATTATGAACAAATGATTTTTAAGGAGTGAACATTCAAAAATTTGAGTGAAAGAGGAAGCACCCGATTAATGGAAGTTGGGTTTGAGAATTTCCCCTCACCTTGTATCTGAATGTCTTCTTCACTTTAATGTCCTATATAATGCCATTATAATCATTAATTTCAATTTCCAGAATCTTTTATAAAGTAGTATCATTTACTATGGTTTCAATATGTTATTTTATGGGACATTGGATGAGTTTTAGAGTTTAAGAACATTTTTCGGGAATGTTCGTTTTTATGGTTTCCATGAGTTGTTCACTTGTATTCAGAAAAGGAATTTCGTGTAGAACATTGATACACATCCCAAACAGATCGTACATTTTTTTAATGATATTCCAGAAGTATAAATGATCTTATAATGAATTATATCATATAAAATGTGGATGAATAATTAGATAAATATTAAATGATGATTTTTTGGCTTTATTTGGGTGGCTTTTCAACCACAACAAACTTGTTTTGTTTAATCCTTTAGTAATATGTACCTAAGTTAGATCCAGATCATTATATAAGATATTATACATATAAAATATTTTCTTTAACCATAAAAATGGTTTCATGACCAGATATGAAGGTAGAAAATGAAAAAGAAAACAAGTCATTCTTGAAGGTGATACATTAACACCTCACGAACAACATTTTATTTTCTTATATATAAAGAAGAGAGTACTGGGGTTGGATTATATAATATCACATTAGTATCATAACTTTCCATAATTTTTATAATACTAGAGTTACCATACCATGTGGATGAGGATTGGTGGGGATAGATTATGAAATGAACTAGAAATTGAAAGGAATTTAAAGGAAGAGAGAGAGAGAGGAATTACCTCTTGAATCCTCATCTTGTGATCCTCCTTATGGAAGCTAAGATTTGTCTTATGATCATAGAAGAAGCTCTTTGATGTGGGGGAGGGTCAAGGGATTTTTCTTGGGAATATTTGAAATAAGGCGTGAAGATTAATATGTGTGAGGAAATGAGGGTGTGATGGGTGGTATTTATATTGGAAGGGAGTTGGGATTTCCCAATATAAAATTTATTAATTTATCATTTCCCCAAAAGACAATGAATAATGAGTCTTCCATCACTAAATATTGTAATTTTATCATGTGAATCATAGTCAATAGGGATCACATCAGCATAACATCATACATGACTCTATAATTAGTGTTTTTAGATTACTTAGTAAATTATGGCATTTCACTATTCCTAAAAAATTCATGTATTTTAGAAAAATCCCAATAATTCACACTAACCATTTTTCGATTTGTAGAATCCAAAATTGAAGTCCATTTTTCAAAAATAATTTTTAAATATTATTAGTGTAATGTTTAATTAAAATAATAATTTTCTTGAAAAAAAATTTAAAAATTTTATTTTCTTATTCCAAGATATAGGTATAATGTACTTTTACATGAACATTATTTATATACTATCATAGGTAATGTTAATATTAATTAGGTCGTATCAATATTCATAAGGGAATGTTACCATTCATAAGGGTATTTTACTATTCACTAAAAATTATTTTTTCCTTGTCAGACTCCAAAAAACATACTGATTGCAGCCGTGTAGATCAGATTTTTGAAATTCAAATCAGAGAAGTGACAAACAAAAGTTTAAAAGCTTGGTTATAAATTTCACATAGTACTAATTAGTTCATTTTATCACATAGTGTTTCCTGTTAAATTCTTGGGATGTTACATTCTCCTCCCCATAAATGAATTATTCCCTTGAAATTCGTTCATTTTACATATAATTCTGAATATATATATTGATAATTATGAGAAAATATTTTCTTTTGTATACCTTATTAACCATCAGTTTAAAAGTAAATTTTAAAATGGAAACATATAATCTCTAAATTTGTCTAGAACATTCCTCCCATACAAATTGTAAAGCCCTGAACCTGCACTACCAGATTTAGTACTAAAACATGTTTTGTATTTCATTTTTATAAATGATAATAGAAAAATACACAGTATATTATATATTTGAGTAACTTTTCCTGTCTAGTTTCTGGTGGATTTGAAGAAATATACATAAAAAATTACAAAAAATATCATTTACATTTATTTAATTCATTTTTCTTTAACTTTTTATTGTTCCTTTAAAACTCTTTAGTAGACACAATCACATAACGATATAAATCAAAAAGGGGTGAGGTAAAATACTAGTAAGAGGTTTGAAAAGAACAATATAGACTAGGGTGATCATAAATATAACATAGTCAAAGGATCAGGAAGATGAGAGGAAAAATTTAATAATAGACTTGAAATGTGGAAATGCATTAAAATGGAACATCATTTCTTCGTGGTCATCTTCAACACATAGTTGTGAACAATTATAGATTCAGTATAATGAATCATTTCCCTTTTACATATGGTACTCATCACATTACCCAATGCATTGGATATCTGTATTCTTCTGGGTGCACTCATCACATCATAACATTCATTTTATGCTGTATAAGTGTTGGCTCACCCATCACATCATAGAAATATCATTATCATTCATTCCATATAGAACATATATAAAAAATGAACATAAATAACACATGGAATGGAATGTGTTTCATCTCATAAGAACACATTCCCACACATTGGGATCCCAAAAGAATGAGGGAATAACATACTTGAAACAAGAACTATCAACCGTGAGTGAGAAGTAAAATGTGTGTTTTTTGAATAAGAGTTCTTTTAGAAAAACATTTTTTTTTCATAAACTCAAGTGTAAAACATTTATATCCTATAAAATGTTATATAATGATGAAAACATTATTTTTAAGGAGATACCAAACAAATAATGGATTGAAAGCGGGAGAACCCAATGAATGAAAGATGGGTTTGAGAATTTCATCTTACCTTGTATCTGAATGCTTTATTCACATTAATGTCTTGTATAATTAAATTGTATTCATTATTTAGAAATTCCAAAACTTTTTATTCACTGTAATTTATTACTATGGTCTAATTAAGTTATTTTATTGCAATTTTTATGATTTTTAGTGATGAGAAACATAGTTTGGAAATGATCATTTTTATGGTTTTTTTGAGTGGTTCACTTGTATTCAAAAATGGATTTTCATGTAAAAGATAGATAAATTTCCAGAAAAGTTATTTCATGTAATTAATGATATTACAGGATATTAAATGATCTTATGTTGAATTATATCACATACCATGTGGTTGTATCATTAGATAATAATTAAATGATGATTGTTTGGGATAATTTGGACGGTTTTTCAACCAAAACAAACTTTTTTTATTCATTTAGTAATATGTAGATGAGTTTGATCCAAAAAATAAAAAACGATATAATACATATGAAATATTCGGGTTCAACCATAAACATGGTTTCATGACCGTATGTGAAGGTAGAAATTGGAAAAAAAACAAGTCATTCTTTAGGGTGATAATTTAACACCCCATGAAGAACGTTTTATTTTCAAAAATAAAAAGAATAAGAGAGGGGGTAGGATTATATAATATCCCATTATTATTGTAACATTCCAGTATATATATAATACAATAGTTACCATACCATGTGGATGAGGATAAGTTGGTAGATATTATGAAAGGAACTTGAAATTCAATATAATTTAAAGGAATATAAGATAGAGAGATAGAGGAATTACATCTTGAATCCTCCTCTTGAGATCCACCTTATGGATGCTTGGATGGGTATTTTTTTGAGACCAAAAGCTATTGGACCTGGGGGATAGGGATGATTAATGGGAAGAGTTTAGAGAAGACGGGAAGCTTAAGTGGTGTGAGGAAATGAGGGTGTGAATGGTTGTATTTACAGTAGAGGGGAGAGGGGATTTATCAATATAAAATTCATTAATTTATTATTTCTCCTAAAGAAAAGGATTTGTGAGTCTTCCATGACTATATACTGTAATTTTATCATGTGAAGCCTAACCAATTGATAATACATCAGTAGAACATCATACATGACTCTATAATTAGAGTTTTTAGCTTATTTTGTAAATTATAGTATTTTACAATTCATAAAAAAATTTGTATTTTAGGAAAATCACAAAAATTTAGCCTAACCATTTATCAAAATGTATAAGCCAAAAAAGTATCCCATTTCTGAAATTTAATTTTTTAAATATGATTAATTTAGATTTTAATTAAAAACTTAATTTACTAGAAGAACAACAATTTTAAAACATTTATTTTCTTATTCCACGATATAGGTATATCATACTTTTACATGAATATTATTTATATACTATCATTGGTAAGGTTACTATTCATTAGGATATATCACTATTCATAAGGGATTGTTACTTCTCTTATGGGTAGGATACTATTCACTTAAAATTATGTTTTCCTTATCA
The DNA here is from genome assembly GCA_963277665.1 of Viscum album. NCBI lineage: Eukaryota > Viridiplantae > Streptophyta > Magnoliopsida > Santalales > Viscaceae > Viscum > Viscum album. Next base: position 900,883,543 of record OY728122.1, on the reverse strand, counting down.
GAATCAAAAAAACATACTGATCGCAACTGTGTATGTTAGATTTTCAAAATTCATAATATAGAAGTGAAAAACATATCTTAAACAACATGGTTATAAATTTCATAGAGTAATGTGTAGTTCATTTAAATACAAGTTTTTCCCTATTAAAATCATTGTATGTTTCAAGTAACGTCACTCAAGATAACCATGATGGTAGTAGACAAATTGATGGAGAGTATGGCATGCTAGCTGTCAAACCACCGCATGTCGGGCTGTCTTCCGAAGAATGTACTGATTGCACCACCACATCCCTTTAAAACAAACTAATGAACAATGCTTCCCATATAGGTGTCATGGTCATTATTAGTAGATCATGCTATTGATTATCCCTTATTGCTCCTCTGAACAACTCTCTGTGATTTCTTGCTGAGGTGGAGAAGGATCATGTTGATGATAAAGAGGATTCCATGGCCAGGACATGGAAATGGGCCAAATCATCTTCCTCTTGTACATATCCTTATAAGTATTTATGGATATGTTGGACCACTCGTTCCTGAATGATGAGGCTTACATGCCTTTTTCCTACCCCAATCCATGACATAGATGATCGGGGTTAGGGTTCCATCATTGAATCACACTCCATGAAATAATCTGAAAAAAAAAATTGTTTGATTTATATTTTATTCTTCTCAGAATTCTACTATTAATTTTAATGAAACTCCATCCTACCATTTGATGGTTTATCAAGACAGGGTAGGTTTTTGAATTGGTTAGGTCCTCATTGCAAATTGGTTCTAGAGTGGTAAGGACCACCACCTGTATAGGATGGTATATGAGGAGGTCCTTTTTACTAGTAATTTATAACACATGGAGGACTTCCGCCCTAATGATTTGGGGCATGAGGGAAACCCAAAAAATATTTAATGGAACGCAGTGAGGACCTCCATCATCGATTATTCTATAGAGGGGTAGTCTTCCACTGGATCTGGTAAACACATGGGGGGACCTCCATGTGGTCGTCTATAGTTCGAGGAGGAACATCCCCACATTCATCCATAATAGAAGTGGTATGAGGAGGGACTCCGTAATGATTATTCTAGACCTGATAAGGTCCCCTATTATTCACCAATGTTATATTAGTGAGGGCCTCTGCATTGGTGATTGATGGAATGGGGTGGTACTCCAATAGAATTGATGAGCATAATGGGAGGGCATCCATGATGTTGGGTGACTAGGCAAGGAAGACCCTCATGTTGAGATCCTTGTATGTGAGGGTAATTATTATACCTCAGATCGATGGAATGGGGATGAAATTTGTATTGGGTTCCAACAATACGTGGAGGTCCTATACTTTGGATGATCACAATGGGCTGGGGATGGCCCCTGTACTGAACGTCACTATCACGAGCTAGTTGTGAAGGATAGTTCTAAGCCCAAAATCCAAGAGAGCCAATTCAACCTACTCATAGGGTCATAGGTTCATCAAATATTTTTAGGAATGGATGTTCCCCTTGTCTATAAAAGGGATGTTTCCCATCCCAATGATGATAGGGGGGCTGATATCTCACTCCAATTGTGGTTCGGTACACTAATGTCACGAGGGATGATTCCACCGAGTGGGCATTCTCATGATCTTGTACCCAGTGTTGAAATTGGGTCTGCCGATCTAGAGTCAGCTGTGAAGGGGGCTGGAACACATGCTATTCAGCTAGTAGGATCGGCTGGTGATACAATGTTGTCCTACTTGGAGACATCCTTGATGCCACCCCACCCCGATAGGATTCATAGACAAAAGGAATTAGAGATCCCTTACATTTTCAGGATAAGGGAATGAGTTCAAGGAGAACTCTGGGGAGATGCTCACAAATCTGTTGATGGAAAGAGTGGGGAGTAGTAGATCACTTCGTAGACCTTGGGGTGGTGCCATTGATGGAGAACTGAGGCCTCCATGTCCTGGTGGGCCATGTCCCTCATATGTATGACCCCTTAATTTTCATATCATAGAAACATAGTTTCAATCACCATACTCTAAATAAATTTAATGGTTGATAGTGGGCTTGGGAACCTAATAACATAAGAAATGGAATCCATCATAGAGGAGATAGAGCCAGGGGGATTTCCAATTTAGTACTTCCCCTACCCCATCATTTGTGGGAGGGCGGTGATTAGTTTCCTATAGCTTCATATTTGTTACAAAAAAGCATGAAAATTAACTCTTTGGTATGGAAAATAGAAAAACGATTCCCATTTCCCCAAAACCAATCAATATTCCATGGTTGGATTTGGAGATCTATGTAGACAATGTCCAAAATCACGATGCACAACGATTAACATCCCCATATATAAGTGATTTTCTGGCCAGGTGCACTATTTTTTTGGATGGACCTAGTGCTAGATAGCTAGATCCAGTGACAAGATTATTTGCTAATGTATCAAATGATACTCCCCATATTAATGAAAAGATTCATGTCTGGTTCATAATTTCAAATTTCCAAAGCTTTCGTTGGGTATGAATCCATCTGTGGTGAATGATCCAGTTGTTTTTCCCCGCATTCCCTTATTCCAACGACCGCTAAAATCCTTCACTCATTCAATTATTTTTTCTCCACGATTTAAATAGGATGATAGGATGTTTGTCCCTCCTATCGTGGACTCCTCCTAGAGACATTCCACCTAGTATGAGTCTCCCATGAAGATTTGGATGTTGTTCATGAAACTATTCTTAGTGCCATGTCTTTATGGACACATTTTAATAATGATATTTATATCATGACATTCCAAGGGGAAAAATAAGTGTAGTGAACTTTGGTCAGGGGAGTACTCACATTGGACTTCACAGGAATTTTTGGACATTGAATCATTGGTACACATAAATTTCGTCCACTAATAATAGGTCTTCTCAAGGGTGCGGAAGCCTAAGGCATCCAATGTTGAGTGGGAGGAATTATATCCCATAGTCATTTCAATAAGGTTTTACTCATCTTCCAATGTTTATTATGGGGTATTCCATGATTTTAACATCTAACAAAGATTGATCTGACTAATTGGAACACATATGTGGGTGGATCAGATGGGTACATCCCCAGTAGAGAGCACCTGGGTCCCTACAAAGTGGATTCATGGGTCCCTACAATGGGGACACCATTATTTACCATTTGGTGGGATTGAACCTCAGTGAGGCTTCCTACATAGCATGTATAGATAATAGGGATCAAAACCCATTTTTTCAAATAGGTTGATGAATTAGGGTGTTCACAAAGGACAACAACCCAGAGAGATGTTGGGGCTTACACATGGTTAGCAGCACATCACAATCGGGAAAATATTGGTTGGATGGTTATGGCTCATGTGGGGATTCTGCATGGTTAACTACCTATGAACTGGTTTGATTCCACTGGGATGTGGAGTCCAAGAACTTGTTTGACACCACTAAATGTTGGACCAAGGATGTGGGTCCCATAAAACAGGATTTCAATGTTTACCTATGTTTGGGGTAGATCCACAAGGATGCTACCTATGTACCATATATAGAAGATAGAGATAAAAACTCATGTAGTTAGAATGAAAACAATTTAACATTATGCGAGATGAAAGATTCGTATTGTTTATCATCATGGAGGTAAGGGTGACATAAAGTGAAGTGGATGGAACTGATTGGTTATGGGATTGAACCACAAGGTGGCTTCCTATGTACCTTTTCAAAAAAGTGAAAAGATCCAAGTCCACGTAGTTTGGTGGAGTGATGCATGGGGATTACGCTTGGTTAGAGATGCATATAAGATGTAATGGTCTATGAATAATCAAATACCATGTGAGTTATGCACTGTGTGAGAAACATGAGGTAGCAACAAATTTGTTGGTCGTGTCCCAAAGGTACATCTATGAGAAGTGGGGTTAGGAATACACCAGGAGAGAAAACCAAAGAGGAAATAGGGGAGTACACATAGTTAGAGGCCCATATAAGAAGAATGGTATCCACGCATATGAGGAGGATATGGTCTTCATACCTAAATCATCACATCAATTCGTTCTGAGGCCTACATGGAGAATTACAATGTGGGATTGGAGAAAAATTTCATGGGGAAAGAGATAGCTAGAGGGAACCCATTCACATCCCATTTCTAATCCTCTTTGAACTAAAAGACATGAATCTATCATAGTTTTACGTCTTTTTTTAGGACAAAGATTCTTGGAAGTTTTCCATCCTCCATATCAGATGGTTGGATCCAGTCCTCAGCACTAGGACATATATAACCTACTCAGATAAACCCATGGTGATGGGAATGAACCAACAATGTCATATGGAGACAATATTGATTGGTGATCCATTAAAGGGATCACATTAGTGCGTATATGAAAAGAAGTAATATTTGTTAGTGTGCCAATGCAAAGAGGCATCCATAAATGTAATATAACATGAAGCACCATTCGATGGAATTTGAAATCACTTCGTACAAACCTGGATGGTCATATGGGAGAAGGGCGTGAATAGTAATAGATCTTGGAATGAGGTGTTTGACAAAGGAAATGATTTTGGTGAAGCATGGGTACTTTGCGAATAGGATGTATTTTAGTAAGGGAAGAGACTTCACAAAGGGGTAATCAGAAGCACAGGGTCATCATGAAGAGGAGCCTTTAATGTATCAGATCATCACCTCAACACACCACTCTTTCTTCAGAGAGGGCTTCGTGAAGGCTCTATGGTTCTGGAAACCTCAAGCACCCCGAAGGTGTCGCCTCATTTTCAAAGGAAATATTCCATAATTAATGGAATATCGACTATAGGTGGAGTCTATAAAGAACAAAAAATAGGTATGGTTCATAGGGCCAAGTACCTTTGGCGATCCATCAGTTGGTTTTGTGATGGTCTTTGAGAAATAGAAGATCGAAAGTTGAAAGGGAGGACTAAAATATTTTGGGGGGTTGGGGGTGGGGTGGGGGGTTGAGCCCTCTATTTATAGGCAATGATGGTCGGTGAGGGTCACAAAACTCACCGAGTATTAGAGTGAAACAATAGAGAGGTTGGGTTCCGTCAAAATGCATCAGCCTGGAATAGGGTTCGAGACACAGTGGATATGATCACATAGATGGGTGTCGTGATGACCAATGTCATTTTGGAGAGGTTGTACTCTTTCATAATGCATCAGACTCACCTAGCATCCAGCATGCCACATAGACGACCTTGGAGGGGGTCCTCACAAATGTGGGATATCCTTGCAGTGGGCTTTACCAAGAATCCCATTTGGATTGTTTGGAGTGATTTACAGTCTTTTGGAGCTCTAATTAAATCTACAGTATCATTGATTTCACTCCCTAAGGGGGAAAATTTTTTGTTCCAATAAACATTAGTCTAGTTCTCTAAATATAGTATGTGGGGTTCCCTTTTATACAACATGAACTATAATTTTGAGGAATAATTCTCAGAGATACATCAAGCTCTTAATAATACATTTAAATTATATTTCATTGAGAATTATTCATGAACATACTGAGACATTTAAATCATAGTTCATGGAGAGTCAATCTAACACTCTAAACCACATATGCGTAGAGTAAGTCCATAAAAAATTCATATATAGTATACCAACATTCCTAATGACTCATTATGGAACGTAAACCATAAATTATGTTATATTTTTTCAGAGCCTCAATATGAAAACTCATCCATATAATGTATTGAATGTTCTTAGATCATTAGTCTGGAACCGAACCAATACAGTTTAATACACCATCCTAGAGAATCTATCTGACTCAAAAATACATCATCATTTTAAAAAATAATATGGGTAGAAAAAAATTCCATAAAACGAATTCAAAAAAAAAAAAAATCTATAAAAAAATTCTTGTTCATCACCTCATTTAAAAAAACCACTTCCAAACATAGAATTCCCCACTTGACAGCAAAAACCGAGTCAACACCCAACACAAATTTTAAAAACCATTTCAAATTACTCATAGGAATATATATAATATCCTAAATTAAAAAATCATTACAAAATAAAACATTCAACATATTTTAAAACATTTTTCCAAATACCTTCCAATAATACCTTATACATTCAATAAAGAAAATGGATTAACATAACAGTGTTAGTCAAGAAATCCACTAACATTACACCTTTAAACACCGCATTGAATTTTCCATGAAGTGTCACACCCCATGGGAAGTCATATGTTCGGTTAAATAAAAACTCATAGATATAAAACAATCATTGTAATAATGAGGATTCCAATATAACCACTATGATAAATCACTTATTTGAAATATGCTAACACACCACCTAAGGACTTTAAGGAACATAACACATACACATCCCAATAAATTCTCAAGGACATGGGTAAACCTATTAGATCCCCAAACTTATTAATAAATCATTTGATAACATTTCCAAATCATTATAACTTTTATAAGGCCCATCAATGTCATGCCCAAATTCCATGACATCAAAATTAACTCATCTAGATCACCCAATATCTAGCCTCACACTATGAAACGTCAATTAATAAATTATACCATAATAACATAGACTTTGATTTAGAGGGTAAGAATAATGATAATCATATTGAAAAAAATTATATTTTTTAAATAAGAATAATTATTTATATTTATCTATTTTATAGGGATAAAACATGATTCAATTTAATAATATGAAATGTTTTCTTATAAAATGTTTTTTAGAGAAGATGGTTTACTGGCGCTTTGTCCACACAATTTCAATTTTTTTTACTAATTTGATGTTATTTTAATTCATAAAAATAAATTAATATTCTAAATAATAATATAAAAATTATATTATGGTAACTTATTTGTATTTTTATGACATGATTCAATTTTATATTAATATTGAAAAAAATGAAATTTATTTGAAATCAAAATTTTTATTTAAATTAATTATAATATTAGAATAAATTTTAAATTGGGTTAGAATTAAAATTATCCCCATTATATATCATTTGATAAAATTTATATCTTTTGAATCACTATTATATTGAATTTGGATACAAAAAAATAATAATCATTTGAACACTTTCCCTCCGAAACCCCACATTCTCATGATGTATGTGTGATCAATTTTATATAATAAAATTTCAATTATTTGAATTTTATTTTTACAAGTGGATAAGAATTTGGAATAAAAATATTTAATATTTTCTTATAATTTAAAATTAATATTTAAAAAAATATTATAGAACACTATAAAATATTATTTACCATAGTCAAGGTAAAAATGGGTTTTCCATGGTGTTAAACTATAAATATATATGATATAATTACATACCAATATTTATTAATCTAATTTTATGGAAATATTTAAAACATATACATAGAAAGTTCTAATCCAAGGTCTTTTTTGAGTTATTTTGAATGTGACAGACTTTGTCACTTTTTTATTATTTTGGGAAATTTCTCTGTAATTTCCAAGAGGGTTCTTTTTTCCCACATATAAAAGGGAAAAAACTCCATTCACATATTTACCCATCCTAATGGATTTATTAGGAAAAAAACCTAGACAAATATCTTCCACTAAATATTAGTAATATTTTTATATTTTCTGCTACAACCAAAGTAAAATCATTAGTGCCATTATTAGGAGATCCAATTAGGTATTCTCTTGTAGAAGGTAATTATATTAGAAAATATCTTTGATTTTCATTATGATTTTTACAAAATTAACTATATATTAAATATTATAAAATAATAAAACTGGTATCTACTAAATACTGTGATTTATTATCTTATTTTATAATATTTATCAATCCCACTTCCAAAAAATGATAATTGAAATCATCAATCATGATTATGAAGAACTACCGAGCGATGAACCAATGTAGTTTATTTTTAATCACCACAAGTCAATTATTTATATAATGATAATTTTATAATTATTTATGATATTTAATCTATTATTAGAAAAAATAAATTTTAATATAACATATTTCACTTTTATATTCCACCATGTTTCAAATTTGACGATGTCACTCGTGTCTACAAAAATATATTTCCTCATTAAATGGTATAAAACATTTTTCACCTTTTCATTAATGGAATGTAATAAGAATAAAAATAATATATATATGTGATATATATGAAATTATTGTGATTATTTAATATTTATATTTCATAGAATACATTACCCTTTTTTTCCTTAAGGGACGGATATAATCACACATTCCTACGTACGACCTACCGTCTCCATAAAGCGTTGCGAAAACATATCCAAGACCAACTTTTTTGAATGATCCAAATTCTGTATATACTATATAAATATGATATTTATAAAATTATTATAATTTTTTATGTGGTCTATTTATGTGATTTTTATATGAACTACAATATTCATTATAATAATTGTGGGATAAAACATAAAAATTAGCACTCAAAACAATGAAAATATGAAATAATATTAACAAATGGGTTGTAAAATGTACTAATAGGATCATATATATATATATATGATAAAATGAATATGAATATGGTTATTAAAAAATTTTATAAAATTATAAATACCATTATACTTAGGATTAATGAATTTTCATCCAAAATAAAATCTTATGTAGGGGGTTTTTTCTTAATTACATATCAATGAGGCATATTTTTTTGTTATGTTCCAATACCTTTTATATGGTTTATACACCATCAAATAGACATTTAATATACAAAATTTATAATTATTATTTGTATTTTGATATTCCATTTTAATTATTTCATCTAAGGGGATACAAATTAAGGTAAACTGATTTGTTAAAAATTTATAGCTCAGTTTATTTTATTTTGGTTATATTACCACTTTATCATACTCCACATTATATGATTTTGTGTGTGAGTACTTTTAATTATATTACGCATTATATCAATTTTTTGTGAATTTATTGTTCATACACATAATTGATTCATTCATTAATTCTCACTTCAAAAATATTATCATTTTTTGGATTTTAATCATAATATCTTTATAGTCGTTATTTTGTGTACTTTAATTAACATTTAAGGAATTTATTTTATCATTTTTAATAAAACCATTAATATTCATCTCTCGTAGTTATTAATATTTTTTTCATGTAACACTAAAATTTTAACAGTATTAAGAAGAAAAAATTATTGAGAAATATTTTTTAATGAAATTAAACTTCATATCCCACTATAGTCGAAAATAAATGTTCATCCTAAACCAATTTATATTAAAAAAATTCAATTTTTTTTAACAAATACAAATTAATTTTAAAGAAATATTTATCTTTTTTTAATTTTACAATTTTTTTATGGAAATCGTTATGCCCTTTTCATAACAATGTTCATAAGGATTTTAATGAACAAGTGAAATTAATCTATATTTTATTAAATACCATCGAAACAGAATTTCCATCCTTAAAAATAAATAATTTTTTTAAAACATCTTTTATTTTTAAAATTGATATTTTAAAATAATATTTTTTTTAAATAATGTACCTTTAGTATTAAAATATTATATTTAATTAGTGTATTCCATTCATCAACTTCGGAAGGATCATTTCGTATTCCAAGAAATCAAGTTGGATGAACAATCTATGTATAAGGGAAGGCTCGCTTACCTTCATAAATCATGGAGTTCTAATGTCCTAGGGAAGTCCTCAGGCTTCATACAATATCAATGTCATTGGCCATGTAACAATAACTCTCTCCTTTTGGAAGGAGAAGTCTCTCTCAATGCTAGGAAAATTATTCTTAGTCATCCTTGTGGTGGTTTCAAAGCTGGTATATTCCATTATTATATACTCATGGAATGAATCTATTATCATAACCATCAACTCCCTGAAGAAAATACATTGGGTGTAGTGGTCATGTCATGTAATGGAAAATTATCAAAGATCCTTGGAAGTAGTGATAGATGCCTCATGTCCTACGAGGCCTTGGTATAAAAAAATTTGACCTCTTCAATTAATCCAACCAAGCCCAGTTTATATGGAGATTCATAAATGAAGATTCTAACTCATTGGTATTCCAGGGATTTATAGATTCAAATAAACTTATTAATGTAAAATTGAGCTATATTCAATCCTCTATTTGGCTAGGTCTTAGAAAGAGTTTTAAGATAATTAATATTCAATTATAATGGTTTTTAGAGTGAATTATTAAATAAAATTAAGAAATTATAATTTGATTAAAGTTCCCATAACTGATTATGTCAGCACCCCTAAATCAGAAAATGGATATAACATCTCTATTAATGATCTGATGGGAAATTTGAATGTGCATCCACATGACACTACTCTTGAAATATCTTCATGAATGATTCTGAACAATGAGTCTACCATAATATACTAACCAATACCATATCAAATTCTAGATTCCAAGATTCTTCATAAGTATCAGATTCATGTTAACTGCAAATCAATTGAGACACTCCACAAGAAATGGTAATTTCTATCTAGAATCACACTGCTTTGGAAAATATCACTCAACTAGCTATCAGTTGATGTTAATTTTCTACATGTTGGTATTTACTTATTCATGAGGTCTGTTTTGTATCATAAACACTATGAAAATTCTTAATAATCATTTCTATGATGCAATATTTTCCACTCTTTGGAGAGTAATTTTTGATTTGTTTGAGTTAACCTTGTTCTGGACTCACAACCTCAATGAATTTCTGATTTCACTGACAGATATCCAAACATCCAAACAACTACTAATCATATTTAGAGTGTCTTCCACCAAGGATTTTCACATTATATATTGGAGAATTAATAATTAATCCATTGATGTATTTCATTCTATTCTATGACTATACAAGAATATATAATGTTAGATATTCACAATGCCAACGTGTTGCATAGAGATCACTGTATAAACATAGTCAGTAACTTATTGATTTGGAGATAGATGAGAACAAGAGGAATATTTCCTAAAACCTATAAAACTATTGAGGTCTACTGGTCTTCCCCGTACAAATAATTGATCAAATGAATTTCAAATTTCACTTTGAGGGGAAACCCCGGACCATTAAGTTATGGATTCATTTTTTGGGATCATACAAGTTATGTTACGGAATGCATATATGGTATGGTTGGTCATATAAATACTCTTGAAGTATAAACAATAGGTTTCATGAATTTTTTCTTAGTTTCATGTAAAATAATTTGAAATAATGAATGATTTCAGAGTGATTCCTCTTCCATTTTCTGGGCAGTTAGGATGGCAATGTTTCAAATGTCATGAATATTGAATGAAAAATGGGAAAACTGTCAAAATAACCATTTTTCAAGGAACTACACCACCACACACATAATTCATGAATCTAATTAATGTATATAGTAATGAAAACAATGGTGTCTCTATTTAATATTCCATATATTCTTCTAATATCTCTTTTGAGATGATTTCAATTATTCAACGTGAAAAATGTAAACTTTCTAACATCAGACTCTTATATCGTTTTTTATATATTAAGATCCATATTTCTCACTTTTTCAAAAACAATATATGGATTATTGATACTATAAACATAAATTATATGGATGGTTTATTATTTTATTTCCATGAATAATATAGTCATTAACTTCATTGATTAATTTTTGTTATCATTAACTTCCACTTTGAATATTCACCTTCATGTGATCATTAGACATTATTTTTACCAAATTTTATATATCATTTATCATTTATTTGATTATTTTTTATACTATATATCATTTATACATATTTTCTTACATTATTAAATGGAGAAAAATTGATTAATCTCAATACATTAATCAATTCAAGTGATTGATAATATGTCACATTATTGAATAATTAATATGAATATTTTATACATGAGTAATGATTTGGACATTTTGACATAGGTGCATCGAAGATAATGATCTCCCCATAATGAATTGATCATATCATGATGAATATTATAATGTTATCCTGAAATAAGTTGTCCAATTCAAATTAGTTTGTACCTTGTAGTTTTAAGCATTTTTTGCAAAATGTATTGAGGGTATAGGTTTCATGACCCAATGTTAATGAAATAAACTAATCAATAGATTCCTTCATTGAGATTTTACTTATTATTGTTGATGTCATTTTCAAAGTGATATTATCTCGAGGAATTTCATTCTTAATATATAGATTTCATTTCATGTGTTTTCAGTTATGTATCTTTCCATGTAGGTTAGTAGTTGTATAATTATGATATATATAATTGATTGAGTGGAAATTATTTTCCGTTATTTTACATTATATATTGACTATTATTTATGAGAATTTATCATAGATATAATTTATGGATAGACAATTCGTTTAGTTTATTTGTTACATTTTTTGTGTGATTAGTATTTTACCTTAACATAAATTTTATTCTTATTAATTGATGATTGATTATGATGCACTAAACCCATATTGAGTATTTAATCTCACTTATATTTTGTTTTCGTTCCTTGTAATCCTTGAAGGGAACTATTATTGACATCAAAAAATATTTTTCAGAGAATAATTTTATTCTAATCCAATTATTTAGTAATTTTTGTTTTGAAATTTAATAAGGTAAGAAACTATTTATATAGCTTACCAAGAATAATAACTATTTTTTCCATCAAGATGAAATCCATTTTATATTATTCTAATTTAATAATGTTGATAGCATCTCAGAGATATAGGGATATAAGTATCTATAGTTTGTATCAGAGGAAATTTAGTAGAAACCCATGAATGTAGATTTTGGAAAATAGAGTTGTGGGACTATAACACTATGATTGAAATTGATGATGTGTATAGAAGAATAGTCTAGTGTTTTGTTACTATGTATATTATGTGGTTTTCATAGAATATAAACGATTGATTGATACTACATGTGAATGTTGTTATGTAATAGATTTACTTTGGGGTAATTACTGTGAAATGATAGTACTAGGATTTAAAAGATAATCATATGGTGCTTGAAAACATCCCTTAATAACTCACAATATTATTATATATATTTTTCACGAAAGGGGAAAAGGTGAAAAAAAATTACTGTCTGAGGCCTAAAATAGGTGTTGTCTAAGTAATTCTAATATGAATAGGTCTTTTACTACATGAAGAAAATAATCCATTCTAGGAAATATATAGATAGTCCTATCATGAGAAGCTTATAATGCAAGGATATCCGCCACATTATTTCCATCACGACAGGTGTGGAGGATGTCTGTGTAGTTAGAAGTGTACTTTATGCACTTACATATGAGGTGTTCAACAAAACATGGTGTAGTGAGGATGCCACAAATAGAACTGTAAATAATTTTATAATTAGTTTCAACCATGGAAAGTTCAGTGTTGATCTTCCTGTAGAGGGTGATGCCTACCAGAATTGCTCGAACCACATCCTAAAGTGAGTCACCAATCCCAAAGAATGAAATGAAGAAAATAAAACACCACTACTAGTATCCCGAACCACACCACCCCATCACATTTTTCCTAAAAAAGGGCATTAATACCCACTTGGGATTGCAATCCTATGTTATCTACTTAGGATACATCAAATTTTGTTTACAACATGTTCAGATGGATTTGAATAGATAGTGATAATGAATTAACTAGGTTAAACCGCAAGTGTAAAATATTAAAAATAAGGCGCCTAAAATTAATGTGTTGGTCGAAGTGAGTATATCAAAATTTGTTGAATTGATTTCCCAGTTTGAATTTCTATTTTAAAGTGTCTATTTTAAAATCCCCAAAAGGTTTAAATGCTATACAGTTTCTGAGAATATGTAGTATGATACAGATCTCAATCTTTATAATGGATTATCTCAACATTTATTACTTCATATATTAATAATATAAAATATTATTTGATCCATTGAAATAAATTTAATTTATTGAAATAAAATATGAAAAAAATTAAGATAGATTATCAAAAAATATATTTTCATTATAGTTAAACCATTTTTAGTTTAAATGTGGAAATAAATAAAGAATAAATAAAATGACACAACAGAAAGAATGAATAAAATTGGATCAATATAATGCAAATAATTATTCCTCACTACATAATGATCACACTACAAAAATTATTTGACATAAATGAACAGGATGTTCTCTAACACAGATCATGTTTTAAAATAGTTAACAACTATCCAAGTCATACACGACCTCTTCCACAATTATACGTGGGAGAAAAAATAAAATAGTCCACACAAGGTTCTATACCACTCTATTCCATGGGAGAGAAAAATGTGAATATAGTTTTAGAATATATTGAGCATAATCCAGTTTATCACATGGAAAGTGTGTGTCTGGTAAAACAATGTCTGCAGAAACACTCCTCCAAAAGTGATACTTATAAAAAGAACAGATAAATCTGTGTGGATAGAGATTAGGAATGTTCATTAGGTTTCAAATATTCTGCAGAATCTATATATTATTTTAGGGTGAAGAATGATTCAGTTTCTATGGAATACAACCTAAAAATAGACTATCCCATACTCTTGGTCTTTCACTAGATAAATGAAATAGTGTGTATTGATAGTTCGGCTTCCATTTAAATTTTTGTAGACTGTGATATTTTATAGATTGAAATTAGGTTCGTCTCTATTCTTTTTGAGCATGTTAGAGCTCTCATCTTGATATCAATCCACTTCATCTACTATTTCATATTACTACAACATGATGGAGTGTGATGCACCATTATTAGCTGTACTGAGGAGAATATATGATTCATCTCCTTCCTTAAATTACAGATCTTGAATCTCTCTTCAATTATTTCTATCAATCATTTAAGATACAATAAGTAAAATAGTATATGGAATGACCATTAATAAATTTAATCATTAGAATAATTTTTTTCTAATAAATATTTGAATAAAATAATAGTGGTGGTGTCATAGATGGGATATGTATCAAACTCTGACGATGTCATGTTTTTATGGTATGTTTATCTAGTAGAATTACACTTTTGGTGACTTAGACTTAGAAAAAACATTACAATTATAGCGGTGTCTAAAGTGGAGTTTTCAGATTTGGTAGTTTGTGGTTGATGGTTTGTTATCCTTAGCCAAAAATTTATGTTTGTAGTATGACATTGAAGGTTCATCATCAAAAGGGATAGTGTATTTTAAAAAAAAATTCTTTTGGTGGCATGGAATCATAATGTTATGTCAAATGAAGGTGTCACAAAATTTTTTAATATTTCTATCAATTGGTACCATATTCTGGTAGTGTGTTGTCCTGGTGGTATCTCATATATAGTGATATTTTTATGTCAGTGGCGAGTCATCTATTATGGTGTCTTGATTTTCTGTTGAAAATTTCAACATTGTCTTCTATTGAGACAATTTTATCACCTATCGTAGAATATATAACACTTATATAGAAACATAAAATTCAATAACATTATTAGAATCATGATTTTGTGATCATTAAAACTTGCAGATCAAAAATGTCACCCATCTTAATGATAAAAAATTATGTCATAAAACGTTTTAATCTAGTTTAATCATAATATCCAAGGTAGAATAAATATTAAAATAGCATTCCCAATATGATCATATGATATCATAGGAAAATAAGAAAATAGTTTGTATCAAAGGTAAGTGTCATAAATCAAATGATTACAAAAATTTAGTTTCATATATGACATATAAAAAATAATGTAATAATTCAAATATTCCATAATATTCTCAACATTACAGAATAATTATCTCCCTTTTAGGATTACCAAAAAGGTATGTAAAAGTAGTATAAAAATAGGGATAACAAATTGAATACGAAATATTAGAGGCTTCCGAAATGCATACGAAGATGTTATTATAACCCAATTCCCATCAAAGACAAACTTTATAATCCTACAATAACAATGTTCCAGATTTTATAAAGGGTCACATTTGTTGTTTTCCTTTATTCTTTGATTTTTATTTGTCTTTATCTGAGGCAATATGATCAACATAAGTTAAGATATATGGAACACCATATGAGAGTCCATATATTGTATTGAGATGATCTTCCCTAATAAAAACATACTAACGGCATCTCAATTCTTGAGACTGAGTCAGTTGAAAAACATGGAATTAGGAACACGAAGGATCTAAAGGATGTTTGGAAACTCTTGGTCTAAGATCCAACTGAGGTGTAATTGGTGCTGCTTCCTAATCAAAAACTACATGTCTATGAACATGAAGAAATGATTTCATGAGATTGATAAAATACATAATTATTTGGACAAATCTTTCCATTTCACAAAATAAAATCATATTTTTCAACAATTTAATTGTTTAAAACTAGATTCATCTTATTTATCATTCTTAATATTTTTTGAATTTCTGAGTCAGATGAAGAATCCTCGATTTTTTTTTATATAATTTGAAAATATCATCCATTGTAGGCATGGTATAAATTCAAGTGAGATGATCTATGTTTTCCATCGTAATGGACTCTAGATTAACTTTAATGTCATCAAAATATATTTTAATCAACTTGAGAATCTGTCATGAATTATATTAAATTATAGTCGAGGACTCTTTGGGCAGATCAGTGACACATTCGGAAGAACTAGCTGATGCAGAACTCAGCTCATCTATGTCAACTATTCTTATATAATAATCATCAATTAATGGTGGTAAAGAGTGTTATAAATAAAATTGTTTGAATAGGTATCCTCAAGAAATTTTAAGATTCCATTCATGGATGATTTCTAATCGAATCAAATTTATTCAATCAAACACATGATAAATTTCAGTTCACTACATATTCAATTACTCTCAATATCAATATCAGCAATGAGATGCATCATAATTGGATAGATAATTTTAAAAACAAACTGAAAATGTATATTTAATATTTCTCATAGATTAAATTCTCCTGAGGAGGTTTATTCATTAGTTAAAATGATAAACCAGACATCAATATTTTATTAAAACAATCTAAGTCACATTAGTAAATATATCAACTCGAATAGAAAAAGATTTTGGAGAATGTGTAGGTGTAGAATCTATAACATAACCATACATTCAAATAGAACATCAAAATCCACTTGATCTATCATGTATCCATTAAGAAAACATTCAATTAATTCCTTAATTCCACCATTCTTTGGTAGACTCCATGCAACATTGGAATAAAATTCAACTTTCTTCAGACATGGGATCATCCCACCTACCTGAAAGCTCAACAACTACAAGCTATGTGGTAGGAAGAACCACAAAAGAGGTACCACCACTACTATCTCAAATTTTCTAAGATCATCATAACTCTTTCAAACTATAATCATTAAAATAAGTGCATGTATTTTTGTTAATTTATTAACACTTAAGTGCTGAGATACAACACTGGAAGACTCGAAAATGGAACTACATTGTAACTATGGGGGGATAATTATTTTGAAAATCCTTTTACGAACATCATAAGGGGATTCCCCTTCTATTTTATCATCCGTAAGATAATTATGACCATTTAATTCAACTAACTAATAATTTACAAATTTATCCTCAACAAGATACATTTTCTCTTGTTCTGCTACAAATTATTCCATTAAAGTTATAACTCCAAATTTCTCATCCATAGAATAATCCGATATTTCTTGACCAGTAGAAAAATATCATGCCTCAGCATCATCAACAATAGTTGATTTATGATAAATTTCAACATTTGTGGATTTCTCCCTACAACATGTGCATCCTATATCAATTGATGCATCTCCCCTTCCTTTTTCTTAATTCGACCACTATCACTATTATGATTAGAATCATCTCCATCACAAATTTTACACCCATAATTATATGTATTTTTCTTCAAACCATTTTCAATATCTTCTTCTTCATCATTATCTTCATTATCAGCTTCATTGGATATGGAACTCTTATACTTCTCATCTCTATATTCATCGGTCTCATCTTCATCACTTTTAAATAATTTATTAATTTTTTGAAAAATCATAGTCGGACTAAGAGCTCAAAATTTATTTCTAAATGATTTGGGAGACATGTATAGATCACTCCTCACATCAAAAAAATAGTTCGTTACTTCTTAATTAGTAACAAGTTCATATATTTCGCCATCAATGTATTAAACCATTTAATTAAGCACCATGAATGGATTAACGTCGTCCCATGGTCTTGTTTGTTAATAAAACATATTATAATCAACATTTAATTTCTCAAAAATCTACAAACCACTGTTTCATCATGGTGTTCTAGATAATTTTCATTGTTGAACAAGTTTCTATGTAGTTTATACTATAATATTCCTTGCCACCTAATAAGACATTATCCATTAACATGTAAGAAATTAAATTTGAGTATATCATAATATTATATTATGAGTATTGATATATCATATCACATGTAACACCCCAAGCTTTCACGGTATGCTTCACATTGAATAATACAGTAGCGTGTGTTGTACCAAACTTCGAGTTATAACATGCCACAACCAATCAAACTAGTCGTTATGAATAGTAATAGCCCTTTTTGAATTTTTATAAGTATTAGATTTTAAAATGTACTTCATTTTTGTATTAGGAATATCAAAATTAACGTAGGGTGAAATTTTGGTGCTTTTCGGATAACTTTCATATTATGATAAATAGTGAAAATTACTAAATTTTAATTAAAAACAAATTTTTTAATCGAAATAATTAATAGTGATAAAGTATGAATTTGAGTGGACGTAAAGTATATTTATAATATATTTTTACCATTTAATACAATGTTGGCCATTGGACGTAATTTCACATTTAAACCAGACAAAAACAAGTGTCAATCTTTTGATAGTTATAATTTCTTAAAATCACGCTATTTGTTTTGACAACGGGAATTAATTTTTAAATTAATTAATGAAAATTATATGTTTTTTATTTGCTAAAATAGACTTCATTTTTGAATTAATTATATCAAATATAGCTTAGGCCTAATTGTTGATATTTTTCGGAAAACATTCAATTTTTGATGAATAGTGAAAAATACCGAGTTATATTTTAAAACCGAATTTTTATTTAAATAATTATTTATTTTATTTATATTTAATTATGGTCAAAATAGATGAATAATACCTATATAAGCTCAGTGTAATTCATTGAAGTTAGTTTAGAATAGTTTTATATATATATAAATTTTATTGAACTTTTCACCTTCTTTTACCCAACTCCTATGAGAATTTGGAAATTTACATAAAACATAATTTTACCGATTTTGTGAGTGGAATTTCCAAAATCCTAGAGACACAGTTAATTTCATGGAGTAAAATTTTTTTCAATAAGATAAAAACAATTTGTGGTGAATAGTAACTTTTTACTTTTATTTTCCATGGTTAAAAGTAAATAGGGTAATTAAGGGTAAAAATGATATTAATATTACCCTAACACATCTCCTAATTATATTGGACAAGTGTATCTCGACCTAATACAACCTTAGGAATAAAATATTATAATTTAGGTCCTCTTAGATTAGATTAGGACATTTATTATTATTTAATTCAAAGAAGAGTTAAAAGAGATAAAATCAATGTTTAACAACTAAAACATTTTTAATATAGGTTTTTACATAAGATAAATTAGATTATAAAATTTAATTAGAAGGGTAGATATATTTCCTACATCATGATATTTTATTTATAATTTTTAGACATTAAATAAATAAATATATTTATGACACAATGCTGATGCAGTAATTACCCTATTCATGAAAGAATCAAATAAATGATATTATAAATATTAAAATAAATATAATTTCAACATTTCTACGACATCCACAAATTTTCTAGTAGACTATGTCATGTTAGTATTGAATAAATGTATTTTTATTAAAGTAATCATGTTTTTATTATTTTAACAAAATACAAATAAAAAATAGTGTCAAAATTGACATAAAATAGTTTTAAAAACAAATATTATATTATTAATTGATATAATGGTCTTAAAATCTAAGGATCCGTAAAAAGACTTATATAATAATATATATATGACATTAATGAACCAATTGGGGTTCTATTGGAAGTATATAGTTTGTTTATTAACCATATAGTGTAATAATACAAGAAGACACGGTAAAAGTTAAATTATTTAACTTAAGAGTAAAATCTAAATGATAAGGTTAAATTGGTAACCTAAACTTGTCTAAAACCTATTGGTTGAGTTTTTTTCGACCTATCCCCCCCTTAGAAGTTAAATAATTAACTTTGGAGCCATTATAAACAGAATATGAATTTATTATAAAATAATATTGTAAGTTTTTTCTATGGTTCCCCTCACCCCTCTTATAAAAGGACACTCCCCTTTCTCTCTAATTCACACCATCTAAGCCATTTGGCTCGTCCAAACCCTGCCCAGATACCCTCTAAACTATCCTTTATTCAACCTAGAGGTCTTATTTTGATCAGAAATCCAACATAAGGATCGCTTTTGATCAAATCAAAAGAAAGAACCTGAAGAAGAGGTAATGATTTCACCACCCTCTTTCAAGTTCCTTTTTTCTTCCACTTCCTTTTTCTTTGTTGTTTCCATCATAAAATAATAAATCAAGTATATTATATATATACTGTGATGTTATTATAACTATATTACAACCAAATTCATTATTCTATACACCCTTTGAATGAAATGTCACCATACGTGCATACGTACGGCTTACCGTCTCCACGTCGTGGTGTAATTGTTATTCAATACATTATTATTTGGATGAGTATAAAAATGATTTTAATTTGATGAAATTAATAAATATAAAATTATAAGGATTCTATAAATATTATATAACATCCAATTATATATTAAATTAATATCAAAATAATGATATTTTCGCTCGTGCGTACGTTCGGATTACCATCTCCATGACGCGATGATATTCATTTTCAAGGTCACCATTCATCATCGATTATAAAAAATATATATTTCTAATAAGGATGTAATATATGAAATAATAATGATACTTGTGATATATATATATATATATATATAAGTATTTATATACATACATATATCTTATTCACTTACTTCCGTTCAATACTATATGAAAACAGAAACAACGTTTATGCGTACGTACAGACTCCCATCTCCATAAACGGTTATTTCCATTTCATATATACATCTATTATAAATTTTTATATTCTAAATATATATGATAAATAAATCATATTTTATATTATGTATGTATTTAAATCATTATCTAAGTGATATAATCAAGAGTAACATGTTAAAACACTTACGATAAAGAAAGCGATTATTACCCGAATTATTAATATAACATGGAAAGTATTAATAAATGGGTAGTATAAAGTCATAAATGAATAATGTATTATATCATAAATATTAATATTGTTATGGTATAATTTAATAACATACTATAGTCTTCATAAAGGAGGCTAAACATATCCTCGACTAAAGGAAAGTGAAAGGTAAGGGGTTTTCATCTCACTCCTTATTCCCGTGATATTCATGCCATATTGCCACTACTACCTTTTGTGTGGTGTATGTACATCCCATAATTGTATTATTACTCTAATAAAATTTAATTTATGTGTATTTACATATTAATTGTATGATACCTCTTTCATGAGGTGTATGTTTTGTAAGTTACCAAATTGGAAACTATTAATTTCACAATCTCTTTATTATCTGAGGATGTTTTTACGTAAGTATCTACTGGGACATATTTATTATACATTTGAATTTTTTATGAAATAGTTTTCAAAGGGATTATATTAAGGGATTTTTTTACTAAAACATCATTTCAAAATTTTTTAAATATTTATTCTTCTAAATATTTCTCATTTATGTCAATGTTTTCAAAATGGTTTTTAAGGATTTATTTATATTGACTGAATGTTTTTAAAATATTAATTCCTTTCAAAAGATTAAATTTGGTATGGGACACTTTGAATCAAAAATTTATTTAAATTACTTCTTTTCCATATTGTGTGATTTTTAAATATTTTCATGAAAACAGGTTATTTCTCTCAATGATTTTGACAAATCATTTTCATCAACATCAAAATCATTTAATAGATTTTAGACTTGTTTTAGAGTTGATTTATCATGATACAAATATTCCATATTGTGTTGAAGGTTTTGTGATATGTTTGACTGTGGATGTGTTATTTTTATACCATTCATGTTTTATGGGTAATGTATTGACATTTTGTATGCTATTTTTAATATGAATGTTTATGTTTTGTTTAGACCTTTTCATATGAGGAATGCATTGGACTTAGTAAGTGATGGGTGGAGCCAGCTATAGATCCTCGATGCATCGGTACATCTCATGAAAAAAACTAGTGTCTTGGCACGAGTCTTTGAAAAAATCTTATTTGTAGTCTTGGCACGAGGCCTTGGCTACGTGGTTATGATAGTCTGGCATTATGCATTCCATCGTTATGAAAGTGGTTATTGATATTGCATGTGATTATTCGACTAGTAGAATATCCATGTGAATAAGTAAATGTAATTATTTCTTTTTATAATTGCCATATTATGCTTAAGTGAAAGTTTAAAAGGCTTTTGTTTTAGTTATACATTGCCTTAAATGTTAATGTTTATTTTTGAAAGTTTCTGCTATATTATTATCCTTACTGTGCATCTGAGCTCACCCCTTTCTATGTTTTATTTTTCCCAGGATTCCAAGAAGTGTATTGTGATTGATATGCAGGGTTAAGACAAGGGAATAATGTCATTCATAAATGATTATTTATGTGGTTTTTTATGTTATGAAGTGTAATGTAACATTCATGTATGTAATCTATTTTCCAAGACTGCTAAGCCGATTGGTCCTTCGGGACTTGATTCCTTGTAATCATGCCAATGTATTAAAATAATGCACCGACTCTGGGTAACTGGGGTCAGGGTGTTACATCGCACATATGTATCATGAGTTGATTACAAGGAATGATCTTCTTACCATCTATTATAAGAGAAAAAATATAAACATCTTGATACCATAAATTTTAAAAATTACAATTTCATGGAAAAATGAATGTGCTATAAGTAGATAAAAGGAAACATCCTCTATACATATATCATTATGGAAATTAGAAATTTGGTTGTTCCATCTACTGTTACCACACCAATAGTAGCCTTATATATAATCAAATCACTTTCTTATAGAATTATGCCTTGGTAGTGCTCATAAATTGCATTATGGGGAACTCATAAACATTTAACCCATTTAATTGATGAAACACCAAATACATGTCAATTCACCTGACTTATTTACCAATGAGAACAATTTTCATCAAAAATAAACTCGACATACTATTAATAATCATCAACCACATCACGATAGAATGGTATTTAATAAGACGAAAACCAATATATACATACCTGATTCATTAGTAATTTTTATACTAAAGGATTACTATATAATAGAAACATTAATTGAAATACATTTTACATTACTACAATTATGTTGGCAACTGGTGCAGTTGCACTCGAACCATTATTTTTCTTCATAGAAGATATAGAAATATCTGGAAAATTGTTCAAATGAACACTCCTTCCTTTGTATATAGATGAGTTCGAAATATTTGTCAAGGGTTGCAAATGGTTTGAAAATATTATCCATATGGTTGCACTGTGCTCAAGAGATAAATATATGGGAGTATTTTGTGTGGTACATGGTATATTGTGAATAGAAATTATTGCTTTAATCTCATTTTTTATATTAGTTATTCTAAAATAAATATAATTATTTAAATAGAAATCAAAATCTAGTTAAATCATGCATAGAGTTATAGAAAAATAAAATAAATCATAAAATAAAATAGTAGTTCAAAATAACAAGTAACCAAAAAAATTATAACAAAATTAAATAAACGGGATGACATAACTCCATTATGGCAAGCCAACAACACGAAAATAAAATTGGATGACATGAAAAACCATAGTATTTCATCAAAAAATATGCATAACCCAAATTAATCATTCCTAATTCATGTTTGATATAATTCATTCTCAAATAATTAAAACTCATAATACGTATATCTTATAATTAATGTTTTGTGATAATAAATTCAAGAGTGGAATATCATTTTCGAAAATGATCTCTCAATAAGTGATTTCTTATATCAATATTTCTTCCCTAGCATGTGAAATATTATTAATAGAAATATATTTTTAACTTGTATTGTCACTGGTTATAGCGAGTTTTCAGAATTGAAATCCATAGCTTATTAGAGTGTGTTTCATCCATAATTATTTTTCACAATAACTAGCTATGACTATATACTCATATTCACATGTAGATAATGGAACAAATTTTTTTCTTACTACACAATGAAACATGAGAATTTCGTAAAACTGATATGCTCTAATTTTTTTACTATATAACTTGAATCCTACAAATTTAGTAACTTAATAACTTAATAAATCAAATTTATGAACACTATAGTAAATAATAATATTTTTTTGTATACATGATATATTTGAAAATTATTTTATAAAAAAATGTGTGAATATTTTTTATTTTTTTGTAAACGAGCAAACACACAAACTAAACATAATATATGGTCGGTTAGAAGTCATGTAGAGAAGACTACCTATCATACCATTGTAACTCATTTGATCGATTATATTCTAAGCTCCATCAGTATCCAATTTATAGGTGGTACTCCCTGGAGTGTCACTACTCAATGTTTTATCCATGTTAACACATTTTATAATATCTTTTGTACACTAACATTGATTTAAAATAATTAATTTTATTTTAAAAAAATGATAAATCCATGAATGTATTTTATTTCACCCACTAAACTCCTTTAAAATTCATTTTGAATCAATTTTTTATAATTATTACATAATTATTTTTTGAAGATCCAAAAATATTATCATCAACATATATTTGTACTACTAATACAGATTTTGAAATTATCTTCAAGAAAATAGTAGGATCATCAATTAATTTTGAAAATAATTTTGAAATTGGAAAATAGTTGATCATTTTTTACCATGATATAGGATATTCTTTTAATCCATATATATATTCTTATAAGTTAAAAAAATTATTTAGAAAAAGTCGGTTTTGAAAATCAGGGGTTGTTCAATATAAATATCATCAACTATAATACCATTATAGAAGGCACAATTGATATCCATTTCATAAAACATGATTCCTATATGTGATATGTCATTGATTAAGATTTTTATGGATTCTCATTTGTCAATATATGAAATTCTATCCTCGTAGAATATTTCTTCTTCTTGACTATTAATTTATGCATCATGTCTTTCATTGTCAATAACTATAGTTCCATATTCATAATATGTTTTTTCATAAACACCCACGTTTATCCAGTAGTAAAGGTTTACATGGTAATTTCTATATTTTTCAACCAATTTTTAATTTCAAAATGATTTAATTGTTCATTAATAGTTATTACCCACATTTATCATTAATTGCTTCATTTATTTACTTATATTTAAACTAAGACAATAAAGATGGACATTTCACATCATTTTCAGTAGAATATCATGTTTTTGTTTATCTATTTAGATCATGTAAAACTATATCTAAATATGGTACATAATTGTTTTAATATCTATAGAGAAAGAGGGTCTCATCACATATAATGTTTTAGGTTTAGGTTCTGAATGTTCTAGAAATTCTTTAGTACTAGATGATATTTCTATTTTTTGTAAAGAAGAGTCTAAAGGATTTGGATTTAAATTAAGAGAAGTTAAATCAACGTCATGGTTTTCTATAGAGTTAGAAGGCTCATGTGTATTAGTTGCATCCAATTTTACATGGATTTAATCTTCTATAGTTTTGGACTTCTTATTTAAAACTCTATTAGATTCTCTAGTGATCGAATAACCAAGGAAAATTCTGTCATTAATTTTATTGTAAATTTTTCCAAATAATCCTTATTTTTGAAAATAATTGCTTTAAAGCCAAAATCAATAATGTAATTGAACATAATATTATTATTATTCTATGGCACATATGAGATCTTCTTAGGGATTTCTATTATCAAAAATCTATTGATGATGTAGTAGGTTGTGTTGACATCTTATATACAAAAATAGATAGTATTTTCATACCCATTAAATAATATAATATCCTAACTATTGTAATTTCTATGTATCCTTTCAACAAATCCCTTTGGTCGGGGTGTCCAATGAGCAGAGTAGTTATGAGTTGAAATTTTGTGAGAAAACAATTCAAAATCATGCTTTACACACTAACGACTATGATCACTTTTTAAGGTATTAACCCTAATTCTAATATGATTTTCTATATTATTACTATACATGGTAATGTAATATAATGATTAGATATTTTGATCTAGAAAGTATACCAAAGTATACATAGAATATTCACCAACATGAATATGATCATATTTCTCTAATTTGAATAGAATCTTTAAATGGTACAAAAAACCCATGTGAACCAACCCAAGTTGTTTAGAAGTTGAAACTAATTCCCTTATTTTAGAACTACCATTATGTTTTTTCCATTATTTGGGTGATAGGATTTATCAGTTGGGAAGTCCATCATAAGTAGATCAATAACTAACCCTTTCATAGTCAGCTTCCTATCTGATTAAATGTTCCAATGCCCCTGTATCTAATTCCATATCCAATAATCTTTATAAAATTAGTTTTAGAATAAATTATTTTTAGAGATCATTTATTTTTTATCTTAATAATAAAATTTTCATTTAGTAGAGTAATAAAAAAATGATTAAAAATGTTAAAACCATTCTCAAACATAACATAAAAACCATCATCACACAATTATTAAATTACTAGAAGACTACAATTTAAGTCATCACCATAGAATACATTATAAATTAAAATAGACTCTTTATTACCAATCCAGCCGATGTCGATGATCATTCTCATTGCATTTCCACCAAAGGTGAATAAACCACCATAAACCTTTATAATGATCCTAATTAATGAATAATATACATAAATATTTCTAAAAAAATGTTTCCATGTACCATATACTTCTACTACAAGTCTCTAAGAATTTTTCCTATAAACCAACTTTTAAATAGTAAATGACTTATTTACCCAAGTCTGTTTTTTTCTACAAATGTCAGTAATAAATGATTTTGGAACACACATTTTTTAATTGTTTTCCAATATCTTTTTACAATATGTTAGAAATAAAAAACTTGTTAGGTCCTTTTTACATATTATTAGTATAATAACATTAAGGTTTATATTAATTATCAAATGTTCTCTTATATATCCATATCAGTCCAGTCACATATACTACTCAAGTAACATATTTTAGTGAAACATGTTTTAAAACTATTTATGTGAATGTATTTATAATATTTGTAACAGTTTCAAGATATTTCTTCAATTTCCCATTAGGTAATATTCATTGGGTAATTGAACATTTATCTCTTTTCTATAGAATTTTTTTTTATATTTACAGTAAGAGCTTTTTTACTAATAAGAATTCATACATATCCTTTATTCGTTAATGGTATCCTTTATCATATTAAATTATTAAAATAATTAATTTTGTTATATCTTATCATCATCATGGTTAATATTGTGTGAGTTATCGTACTCATGCATAGAAATAATACAAGATATTGTAGGTAAATCATGTACCTCACTTACTTTATTCATGAAACAAAAATTCGATTTATCTGTATTTTCTACTGTTGATCCATTAGAGTCATTGGTGTTGTCTTCTAATGAACTCCATGGTTCCCTTGTGAAATTTTTGTATCATCTATCCTTATACTCGTATTTCATTTTTTACTTTATCTTTAGACATCCATTTTTATGTTTCATTTCTTTTTACATTCATAGAAGTAATCTTCGTTTGGATCATTATCCTTCATCTAATATTTCTTCCATTTTCAATTTTTTTAAAATTATCCATTTGTGTTTTATTTTTGGAAAAACAATTATTCATATAGAATTTCATGAAATTCTTGGGGTGGTGATCCAACTCTTCATCACATTCAAATGGTGATTCACTATCACTAGAACTTGCATAATATACTTCCTCTTTTTCTTTTTTCTTTTTTTAAGTGTAATATTTTTAAATGCTATTGAATTTTTTTCTTGTTCCTTATCTTAAAACTAGTTAAACATTAATTCCTATTCATACCACATAATCAATACAAAAACATCTTCATAGGCCATTTACATATGTGTCATGATTTCATGATTGAAACTGATGCGCCTCTTTTTAATTCTGGTAAGTATCTCAACAATCTTATATTTTGATACGTATTAGATATTGGTGGTTAAATAAAGATAATTATGTTAAATAACACATTAAAACTGAGATACATCTAATAAATGGGTTTATTAGGATACATTTTAAATCTAGAATATATAATTGTATTACTAATAAGCCTAATCTCGTTCACATTTTATGTTCCCACATGGGAAATAAAAAGTGTGTTTGAAATTTCAAATGTTGTTTTTCATGTATAAATTTTAAGGAATAATTCATCTAGTAATCCACAATAATATGTACTCATATCATTATAATTAGTATTGTTAGAAATCTGGGTAGAATCACCCCAAATTATTCTATCAGTTATAGGTATAAATTATTCATTTTCTATAGGAAACCAAATATCAAAACCTATTATATATATTAATTTTAAATTTAATCTTACATTTGGAATAATTTTCAAAATTAAAGAAATGGGTTCTATTAGTATCATATCCATCTTGATGATTATGCATTTAATGAACTAAATTTATAAATGATAGAAATTTTTGATATTTAAAGAACAACTAAAATCATAGTTAAAAAAATTTGAAAAAATTAATTCAAAATTGTTAAATCCTTTGATACCAAATGTCGGTCAATGTGAGTATATCATGAGGGGTGAATTGAGTTCCCATTAATATTATTTTTCACAAATGGATTATATTAGAATCCCAAAAATGTTTTAATACTATCCAGTTGATCAAAATATTTAGTAAGATATAGATTTAAATCATCTAAAGATTTCAATATAGATTGCTTAGGCCTTAGATGAATTGTATAAAATATTATTCGATCCTTCAAAAAAAATTAATTGATCAAAACAATATAAGAACAGAAGATAAATTAGACTATCGAATTTTACATTTTTTTATAGTTATTATAAGTTATAGTTTTCAATTGGTATTAAAGTAAAAAAATTAAATCATTATGTTGAATTAATGAATACATTAGGTTAAATTTCATGTCAAGTCATAGTATTCTGCACTTGGTGATCACCATCCACAATGAATTTTATATAATATCATAAATATGATCTATAAACTTGATCAATTTTTACAAAAGTTTTCATCTGTTCAGGTCACGCACGACCACATATATAGTTATATGAAGGAGAAAAATATAAACAAACCAAACAATATCTTTTACAACACATAAACATGGGAAAAAAATATGAAAAGAGTTTGAAAAGATATAGAGTATATTCGAGTTTAGAACAAGAGAATGTGTATGTGTGGTAAAATAGAGTATGCACACACACTACTTAAAATGTGATAAATGTGAACAGAACAGAACAATCGAAATGTTTTGAGTATAGGAATTCATGGTCTATTTCAATGCATCTTGTGATATTAGATTTTATCTTATAGTGATTCTTGAGTGAGTTTCTCTTGAAAACATGTGGAAAACAGAGTGTCGCGGACTCATGTTGTTTTACTAGAGGAATGCACCAAATGTGAATGTGTATTTGAGCTTCAAATTTAATGTTTTATATAGAGAAGTTTGTCTAGTAATAAAATAAATTATTAACTTCGTTTGTTCAGGATTTTTGAGCTCTCGTATTTCTATCGGTCTACATCATCTTCTATTTCTTATCACTACTTCATGAGGGAGTGTGATTCCCCTGTATTAGCTAAAGTAAGGAAAACTTTTGTATATAATGCATCCTTGTATTTCACATCGTAACACTTTATTCAATGCATTAAGTCATGAGATTAAGAGACAATAATTAAAATAGTATATTCTATTAACATCAACAAATATATCTATTATAATAATGTTATTCAAGAATATATTTTAAGAAAATAATAATGGTGGTGGCTTCGACTAGTCGTGTCTCAAGGTCTGATGGTGTGACATATTAACAGTATGTTATTTTGGAAAAATGAATCTTGAATTGTCTTAAAAATATACAAATTTCCAATATTCTGGTGGTATTTCCACTAAAGACATCTAGTATAGTAGTTTTTGGTTTGTTATTGTGTTAGACATATCCAAAATTCTGTGTAGGCGTTATGTCATTAATGATGCCTACTCATTCACTATATCTTATTTTTCCAAATTCATTTTATATAGGCATGAAATCCTAAAAGTATGTCAATAAATGGTGTCTCATTCATTTTCCATATTTCTTTCCAAAAATAAGATATTTTTGCAATGTGATATCTTTATAGTATCTCATAGTTAGTGAAATTTTTATGATATAATTATTCATGGACAATAGTGTCTCAAGGTGGCTGTTCAAATTTCAATAGTGTATTGTACATAAAAATTTATATCACCTCTCTCAGAATAAATATTTTAGATAGAGAAACATGAAATTCAACAATATAATTAGAATCATGATTTTGTGATCATTAAAACTAGGAAGTCAATTTAATTGTAAAATGATTTATTTGTGGAAAGGAAGGGAATAAATATAACAATTGTTGAGTAATATTGAATTGATTTATGAAACTAAATAAATCTCATTATAGGGATTATTTTCATGTTCTTTTTCATAAAATTGGAGATCCAGGGAATTTTCTGAGTATATACCCTTTTATAAAGGTCAACCCTAGAACATGGATTGTCCTATGTTGAAAAAAAAATAGATGAAGTGACTATATTTTTGTGATTCAATAATTATATTATAGAAATATTTTTCCAATGGTATTTTGGTTATTATATTCCAGAATAATCAAAGGATTCTGTAAAATATTAGAAGAATACATGTATTCATTAACATTATAATTATGGGATTAATTGTTTATTATTTATCTAATTTTCTATGAATAACGCACAAATTTAATGTTTTTTATTCTATGATTTTTTCATGATTTAGAATATTTTAGGTGAAATTTATGTAAGAATATGTTTTAGTGGAAATTTTATTTGAGGAATAATGAATTTTTCTTATTTGAAATAGCTTTAATTTTATTGATAAAATTTAGGGATAATAATATCATTAATGAGAGTATAATTATAGTAAAATAGACATATATGGTTTTGTGAAAAAATGTTGAATTTAAAACCATAGTAAAAAGGTTATATAATGGTTAATTATATTTCAATGATGTATATTATTTTGGTAAAGTATAGGATTTATACTAATAAATTATATGAATAGGATAAAGAATAATTTTGGTGAAAATATATCACATCTCTCATGGTCATGGGGCTTGATCCCATGACCAAAAGACAATAAGGGTTAAGAACTTACCAGTATTCTATGTTATTTCATAACATTATTTAAATTTTTTACTCGACTATTTTACACATTAATATTCATGATGAACCAATGGTGTATCTTTTGAGGATTAGTGATTAATTAATTATATTGGATAAGATGTTATAACAATACTTTTTTTTTAAAATATATATATATATATATATAAGTATTTATCACACTTTTAGGGATAATATGATATTTTAAAAGTGGATTTTTGTTCTCCAAGAATAAAAAATTCTTCTTTGGCTATTCATTTATTGGACTAAGGAGTAAGTTGGAAGGTGGTTGATGAACAATGAACTGATGATATTTTTTTATGAAATATAAACATATCAAGTGAGTATATTTCCTAATATCCATAGATAGTAAATGGATTCCTCAAATATAGGAAAAATAAATCGATATAAATAAATAAATTTATAATTTAATTTATGTTAATATTATGGTCTTTTAAATCATCATATAATTATTATTTTTATTCTTTTATATTTCCATTAATCATAGACATGTAAGTGGACAATAACCTCTATCAATATATCTAATTATCTATGATTTTATTCTATGTCTATATCGCCACATTAGAAAGAACATTTCCTATAAAGAATACTCCTTATTTGTTATTCCATATAAAAAGTTTAGTTCACTTTATCTCTTATTAGGAGGAAATTTTGTAACCCATTTTATAATATCATTTTTTCAACAATGGTATTTTCACATGTAAAATCATTTCATCCTGAGATAAATATTAAATCGTGAGAATTAAATTTATTTTTAGGTGGGGAGACTATAAAATAATATATTAATTAAATAATTAATTAAATTGAGAGTGTGTGAGATAAGAAATAACAACAATAAATAACTAAAGAAATATATTCCATTAAATTTAATCTTATTTATAGCTTGTGGAACATGCAACTCTATGTCTAAATGAATTGAAACATAATATATCGTTATATCATAGACATTAAATAAGTGGGTTTGAATATTAAAAAATAAATTATAAAAAATATATTTTTTAGAGATATAGAAAAAAAATTAATTGGTTATCTATTTGTTATGGATAAAATAAGAGTCATTTGAAATGAAAAAACATACTGAAAATTTTATTTTATTTTCTAAACGATGGTTAAGTAATTATTTTTTAACATAATTTAAATGAAATTTTTTCCAATTTTATAAAATATATTTCATAAAATAAAAATAAAATTTGAAATCATAATATCAAAAATAAATTTATATTGATTTTTTTAATTTTTCTAAAATGATTCATTTTAGTATGAATAGTAAAAAATAATGAATTTTAATAGAAATATGCCTTCATAATTAAAATATTTATAATTATAAATAATATTTCAAATTATTTAATGTAAAATAATTTAAATTATATATAATTTAATCAAATTTCTGTCATTGAATTAATTTTTGTGAGAATTTTTGAAATAAAAACATTGTAAACATTTTAGTATATTCATTGTGAAAACACACTTTTTCATCACATAGGTGAAATTAATGTTAAATTAAATTATTTAAATTATGAGAATTGAATTTGAAAAAATGTATTCCATAGTCATAATAATAATAATTTATATTATCATATAGTTTAAATATTGTTTAAAAACATGAATATTAAAATCAATAAAAGATTAAAAAGGCTATGTTAAAATATTGTTTATTGTGGGGTTAATTAAAGAATATAAGATTTTAAATAGAATAAATAATCATAAAAATATTATTTTAATTAAATATTTCTACATTTTCATCCCTTTATATATTATATATTTATTTAAAATCATTTTACATGTGAATGAATGTATAATTTTTATTTCATTTGGGAAATTTCTATGTTATTTGAAAGAGGATTCCCTTTATCCACATAAAAAAGGGGACACAATCACTTCACATATTCAAGACAAAAATGAAATTTATTGAAAGAATACTTGATAATTATCTTCCAAATATACATAGTAACATTTCAGAGCTTATTGTTCTTCGAAAAGGATATCAAAGTGGTCCTTATGAGAATAATACAACGAAGGATTTTAATAGAGAAGGTAATTATCCTATCAAAAAACCTAAAATTTCATTCATACATTTACACCATAAATAATTTAATAATAATTAAAATATATTAAAACAATTATAATCCAAATACTTTGAATGTAATATTTTTATTTTAGAATATTTATACATCCCACTACAATGAAATGGAAAATCAAATCATTGATTCTGCTAATGATGGACTACCACCTTGCCAGCCTATGTAGATTGTTTTACATCCCAACTATTGAAGGGTGGATATAAAGATTCATTTAATAAATGTATATTATATTATTGATTATTTTTTAATTCTTTAAATTGAATATCATATTTACCTTTTATGATCCATTCCTTTTCAAATACATTAATGTCACTTGAGTGTATGGAGGACTACCACCTCGCAATATGATGTGAATCTTGTTAAAATTATTCCTTACAATTAATTTAATTAGGACTATATTAATTAATATTAGTAATATTTTTGATATGTTATTTATTCTGGAAATTTAATGTACCTCCCACTTACATACCCTTTCAGTCAATATGGAAATTATATCATCACTCATGGGTATGTATGTCGTACAGTCTTAATGAAGCGATATGACTAATTCTCCATGTCACCTCTTAATAATGACATAAAAATGTATAAAATGATATCATTTTATATATATATCATGATTATCATTATAAATATTATTTTTTATATCCTATGTACATGAAATGTATCTTTTTTAATGAAATAGGGATGAGAAAACAAGGGAAGTGACACCTGAAATAATGGAAATAATAACATATTATTAACAATAGGGTTATAAAATTACATAATATAATACAATATAAGATATTGTTAATATTAATATTTTTATGTTATAACTTAATAAGATTATTATATCCATTATAAATTAGTTTAAAACATGTTCAATAAAGAGGATGAATGAGAAAAGTGATTCTCTCTCAATTTCCTTACATTAAGGAACATGTGTTTTTTATTCCAAAAATCCATTTATATGGTGTATAAACATCAAATTAGAGAAGAAATAACATTAATAGATAATAATTCATGGAATTTTGAGTTTCAATTTAAATTATTTCATCTAAGGGTATTTGAATTAAAAGTTACCAAGTGGTAAACAAATTAAGCACTCAATTTTATCTCATTAGGAAGAATTGATTCTTCTTCATCATTGATATTATAATATTATATTTTTAATTACTTAAAATTAAATTACAATATACTTCCCTTTTTATTATATAAGTTTATTGTTAATAAACATAATTAATTCATTTGTTAATTCTCAATTCATTATTCTAATCATATTAATTTTTTATCTCATGATCGCATTCTAATTTAGAATGTTTGTACTTTGATTTACACTAAATGATATTATTTTACCATTTTTATTAGAAAAATTAATTTTTTACCCATATATATTCAATAAATGTTTCATGTAGTAGAACCACTTTAATACTCTTTGGTATATAAAATTATTTAAAAAGTTTTTATTAAAAATTATGACTTCATTTCTATCTTTGGTCTGAAATTTTCTTTATTCCAAAAAATATATTTTCGCACATGAATTTATCATTTAAAAATTGTGTAATAAATACGTTTTTTAACATTTATATATTTTTATAATTGTTTTCATAGAAATTTGTTTTTAATTTTTAATATAATTCCCATTTGAATTTTTTAGAAAAAAAACAAATTGAATATTTGTTTCAATGTAAATATCATGAACTAAATATTCAGCCATGTTGAAAACTAAAATTTCTTGAAACATAAGTTCGAATTTCAATTATTATTTTAAAATATAACTATTTTCAAAAATTATATTTAATTATTGATTTAAAATGTTTTTTTATAAAGAAATTGTATTTTCCTCAGTAATGTTTGTATTAATATTTTATAGTTTTTTAAGTCATCAACGATAATAACCAATTAATTTACATATAATAAACATGGTATATATTTTATTTATTCCATATTTTTTATTAATCTAGATATTTATTGATTATTTTTACTATGTATGGTACTAACATTCAATTTATTAATTCATTTATAGAGACATTAACTTCCCCTTGAAATATTTACTTTCCTGTGATCATTAGACAATAAATTTCCACTAATTATGCATATAATTCATAAAAAAGTATTATAATTAGTTAAAACATAAATATTTTGAACATTAATTGTTTTATACTAGCTGGGTAAATATAGGTAAATATATACCTTTTTCTCAATATGAATTTAATATGATGTCAAATATTATTCAGTAATTAAATTGGTTATTAGATATGTGTGGAATGATTTAGACATGCATACATTGGTTTATCACAGTTGATGATATACCATTAATGATATTATAGTCTTATTAGGTGAATTACTATCCTTTCATAAAATTAGTTTTCCATGAAAATTATTTTTCAACCAGTTGTTTTAAACTATCATTTTATTGATCATGATAGTATACGTTTCATGATCGTTGGAAGTTAACATATATTAACTAAGAATTTTCCTCATTAAGAATTTAGTTAGTATTATCCATGACATTTTCAATGTGATATTAAATATTGATACATTTTATTTTTAATATATTCATTAAATGGAATGTGTTTTAAGTTATTTACCTTTCCCTATTTCATATGAATTATCTTATAATGAAAGAAACACAATTGATTATGTGGACTATTTTTTCAAATCTTACATTTTCATATTGAATATTATCCTTGATTTTTTTCATTGGGATTATGTTTTCATACACCATATTTTCATTTTATTAATTTAATTGAATGTCAGTTCTGTTATTTTCCTTTCAATATAGATAATTCTTATTTATTCATTTTTTCTTCCCCCATAATTAGTGCATAGTGAGAATTTGAGGTGAGCCTAATTTTTTTGGTTCCTAGGAATCCATGATGTGTATAATGATTCACATGAATGGATATGATATATGGAATAATGTTATTCTAAATAACATATGTTGTAACTTATGTAATAACATTTTATTTTATGAAATAAGTATCCATTATATTTACCAATAACACTAAATCATTTATTCATTCAGGACACGACCCGTTGTATGTTATTTAAATTTAAAAATGTAGAAAATATCTCAGGGGAACTAGTGTCATGGTCCTTGAAAATGATCAACATGTTCACATACCTTAACAAAACATGCCATAATCATGTGTTGATGTCATCTCATGATTTCCATTATGAAAGATGAAAAAACTTTTTTGAGAAACATTTGATTCCACAAATATCCATTAAAATCATAAAAAAACATAAATGAGATAAATAAAAAATTTAGTGGAAGAAGTGTATGATAAATCATTAGAGGAGAATAACTCACCTAAATCACCATAAATATTAATAAACATACAAAAAATTAATTAGTTTTAGTTGGAAATAGAAGTTTAGTAGAACCCTAGTTATTTTTAAAAATTAGGGGAAAAAGTGAGTTTATTTTCATAAAAACATGATATAAATTTTGTAAAATTCATTTTTTATGAGAATCATACATGGATAAGTGTTTAGATTCAACATTTCCAAACTGATTTCCAACCGTGTGGTCCCCTCAATCCAAAGGGGAATCATACATCACTATTTCTTTGACAACCCACATGTTTCTCCAAACCATGCAGTCCTCATGAATTTTCCAATATCCAAATGTACTTTATGTTACAGAACCTCTAAGGCCACATACATCAGTTAGAAAATTATTCCCCCTCGTGTTGTTAGTTAGATGATTTTCTAATTCTTCTAATCCAAAAAATAATCATGTAGGACATATATTCATAGTTCAAAATGAAATAAAATCACTATGATCACCATGGTGTCACCATATTACTCCTTTACCTTGCACACCAAAAATTGAACACTCTCTATAATTCTCTATTACACTAAATTTTATTCTAAAATTGTTGATACTATCAGGAACACATGAAAAATATTTTTACTATTATTCAACGCCTAAAAACACCATAAAAATTTAAATATCTTATAATCCCACCCTAAGTATCATTCAAATTTTCATCTATCTAGATATATGAATATTCAAATTCCTTAATGAATTTTTATTCCTTATAGTCATGGGATCATACACATTGTTTTGGTGATAATTCCTCTAGTGTACCCTTTTTATTGAGATATTTACTCTCCTGAAGCATTTTAACATCATGGGATATGAACATAAACCCACACGTTGTAAAATGATATATAACCCCACTGATTTCCATATATACATACTTGTACCACTTAAAATCACACAAAAAAATATCTTATTACCCCCATGTAAATGAAAGGTTTCTTGAGAATTATTTAAACTTCAGATAAACAAAATATAAATGATCATAGGATATAAAAAATTTCTTTTACTAAAAAATATTCTAATAATAAAATATATAGTGGGATCAAAACATAGAATTATGAGATATAAACCATTTAATTTTAATATATGTTAAAATAAAAATGTTTTCACTAAATATTTAAGATATTATTGTTAAATATTATTTTTAAATTACATAAAAAATTAGAAGTGAAATGGAGGAATTTTTAAAATTATATTATAAGGAGTGATAATTATGTGGGCCTTAAAAATACACAAAGACTAAAATTATTGGTGTGAAATATAGAAAATTATATTTTGAAATGATATAGAAATTTATATATAATATTTTTCACAAGTTCTTATTTTTAAAATCCCAAAAAAATCCATCAAAAGATTATTTAAAAAATAATAATAGGAAATAAATATCATTTGTGTAATAAAAAATCCGAGATTCTTCTATAGAAATAACTCCACTGGGAGGAAATAAAAGAATTTATTTTGAGGTAAAATCTATTTAATGATATGGATCATATTATATGTAAAATTTCTTATCAAAAAATAATTATATATTCATCAATGAAGAATAATTTTTAGAGAATATGTTTTCCCTAGAGAATAATGTGGAAAAAATTTAAATTCCTAATTTCTTAGAATAGATTAATCATAAAATATATTAGTCAGGGAGGTGAGATTTTGACCAAATAAAAAATTTGTTCCATTAATACCATATACATATTTTATATACTTTTAATAAAAAACCCCATGTGAGTTAGAAAATTAAACAATAAATTTAACATAATTTAAAATCATAGAATAATAAGAAAAATTATAATATTTCATTATTTACTACATTGAATGTATGGCAGAGTGTATAGAAAAAACACAATCTGAAGGGATTCAAATTATCGAGAAATAAACTCATACCATTATTACATAATAATAAAATTATCTGTAATCTACTATATATAAACATTAGTATCATTATAAAATATTGTGTAATATTAATAATATACTTTGGCCTTTCATATAATTCATTTATTTTGATTATATTACTTTCTAATTACCTTTTTTTACAACAAACTAATTGAATATTAATTTCATTAATTCAAAAAAATTTCAGGATAAATGGGTCAAATTCTCAATAAGTAATTTCAATTTAATAATTCAAAAATAAGAAATGATATAATAAAAATTTATTTACTTTATTTCATAAGAACCATTTTGATTTGTTTAATCGCATGAATATGTATTTTGGAAAATAAAATATTGATGAACATTTTTGTACTTGTTTAACAATAAAAATTTGATATATAAATAAATATTTTATATATTAATAAGATAATTCCATAATCATTAAAACATATTAAATATTCTATTATTACTTGATATTACTAAATATATTACACACTGTAATCATTTAAGACCAATTTGATATATCAACTTTTACATTGGATAATAAATCGACCCAAATGGTATTATTATATAATTAATTAATGACCAAGGATATGGATTTAGATAATGATATTATTTCATATATAAAATATTAAAATTTTCTTAGACAAAACTTGTTTTCATTAAATCCATTATATGATCCATACATGATGGGTGGTGATGAAAATTTTATTACATTTCTTATGGTGGTGGTAGTCTGAATGTGTGCATGAACAAAAATGTCCTTTCACTTAATGGAGGGTATACATAAATATAACATGATAATATAATTAATATTAAATAATTAATGAATATAAATGATAATAATATCATTATATTGTTATATCTATAATAAATTTGAATTATTTTAATAATGGTAAAAGTTATGTTGCTGATAAAACTCATTTTAGGGACATGAGTTCAACTTCTAATTATCATTGGAAATAATGTATTTACACATTATAATGGTGGAAAAAAACATTTTAATGATGTACAGTGATCATGGACTATTAATGTGGTAGTGTTTAAATAAAAAAATCATTAGATATGTGATTCATGAAGTGGTGGATGTGTTACCATATTATATGTGATGGGAAGTGTAGTTTAAGATGTAATAATTAAATATTAAATAATTTAATATTTTTATTTAGTGGCCTAATGAATAAAATTTTATAAACTATAGTTGATGAATTTTAAGTTCTATATTATTATCATCTGTAACAGTTGAGAAAAAATAGAGAGTTCCTAGAATTTTTATTTATCTTTATATTTTTTTGGCATAATTTACAATTAAATTATAAATTGATTATTATCCATAGTACTTAAAAGTAATGAAGAAAATTAATATTATACCTTGTACATAACATTATACTCTTTATTTCAATTTTTTTAATAATTTTAATAAATTAATTTTTTATATTATTAAAATTCTACTTTTAGAATTTACCCTTATAACATATAAATATATATTTTTTGGATGATTGTGTTATTAATTATAAAAATTTATATATACAATAATATTAACATTGATACATATCGTTATGACATATATTAGTAGATCATAAAACAATAAAATATTGGATTCAAGAGATAAAAATGAAAAATAATTTTCAAAACAGAAAACATAATTTAAAGAAATGACTGATTGAATTTATTACTAATGTTTCATTTTAATTTAATTCAAAATTATTGAAAATTATAATTTTAAGATCATATGATATTTTTAAAGGAATAATTTTTTTCCTTCAATATATTTAATTTCAATTAATTGGATTTTATATTATTCAATGATATTCTTATATAATGATAAACTGAAAAAAATTGAATAAATATATATGTTACAAAAAATTAAAATTTTTAGAACAAAATAATTATTAATTTATATGAAATTTTTTTTATATATATTAAAAATTTATTTTTTATGTAATCCTGATTATATTATTTGAAAATTAGTTTCTATATAAAAAAAATTATTGAAAAATTATATTATTTGAAAATTATATGTTTTAAAACATCAATTGTTATTAAATATATTTCATATATATTTTTAATTAAAAATATATGTATATCATTATAAATTTAGTTATAGTCTAAACCCATCCTATGTAATCAATTGAATAATTTATACATTACATGACATAATTTTTCATTAAAAATAATATATTTGTTTTAAAATATACATTAAAAATACCATTAAAATTAATTTTTGTCATTCAAAAATATATATTTTTCTACAAAAATAATATAATGTTTTTAGTTATATATATATTTGTTTGATTTAATACTATGGTTGAAGTTTATATGTAATGCATAAATATATTTATATATATAATTTTAAGATCATATTTTAATTTCATTGTGAGTAGTATTAATTTTAATTTTAAATCTAACAAATTTTTTGTTCTACCTATTTGATATTTGACCAATTACCAAATTTTCAATGACCATACAAACAGGGATAAAATTTTAAAAAAAATTATTTTTAACAGCCATATTTCATTCCAATATACTTTCACTAACCAATTCCTTCGTTCATTACACTCTAACATTTCAAGGTATGCGTATTATTTGATATTATAGTTTTTGGCATTATTTATTCTCTATTAATTATGATGTTATTCATTATATTTTTAAAGATATTTGAGATCCTAGAATTTAAAATAAATTTAAATGATTTCCTACCTTTGTAGAATTTATTCTTTTCATTCTATTATCAATTATTTTATTATAGAGATTTAATGGATGAATGTTTTTCAATGGTGACTAATAATCCTTGTTGTCAAATGCATAGTTCATTGTTCAATTTTTAGGATATTCAATTTATGAATGGATGTTTTTTTGTTGTTTTAATTCATATCTAGTATGATATATTTCCTGTTAAATTTCAATTTCCTTAATCGAATAAAAAAATATTGATTATAATTATGAGAAATAATATTATACATAACATAATATTCTTAATAAACTTGGGTTTTACCGTCTTCCTCCTAAAATTAATTTTTTCCTTTCAATTATTATAATTTAATACTAATGGAAATATTTAATTTAATATATATAATAGAGATGAATAATTGTATAATATTACGATATTTATAATTATTTAAAACAAGGGAATGATATATATATATATAATGAAAATAGTCTTTTTTCTAGTATTTAGTTTTTCAAAAACATTATGATTAATGAGTATATGATTATGCTCTCCAACGACTTGAAATATACTACATGATCTTTTATGGTGTTTAATATTATATATTAGTTGATAAAATACCATAGAGTAACACAAAATTTGTTTTCCTTTTTGTAGTGAATTTTTCCTTCTAGTGGAGGGAACCAAAACATCAATAAAATATCCAAAATTTTAACTAATGGAATGATATTAATATTATCACACGGAAAAGTCATCTAATAATTTACACAAATTATAACACGGTAATTTTCTTTTGAAAATAAAATCCATAAGTTAGTTCTTTATGGATTTTAAAAACATCATAGATATTCTAGACATCCTCTAATCAAATTGTAATAGTACATCCATAAGTCCAGATTTAATGGTATGTGTACCTTAAAAATACGTATTGACAGTGATATTATTTATTGATTTGGTATTACATTCCCCTATTAATATTGGATGATTGTGATTCTCATAATCTTGGTTTGCCCATGCATTAGGACATTGACATGGATAATTCCCATTT
Source organism: Viscum album (assembly GCA_963277665.1). Classification (NCBI taxonomy): domain Eukaryota; kingdom Viridiplantae; phylum Streptophyta; class Magnoliopsida; order Santalales; family Viscaceae; genus Viscum; species Viscum album. The sequence continues at coordinate 900,841,250 of OY728122.1, read as the reverse complement.
CCCATCATAAAATTCATTCAAATATTAATGATAACATAGGGTAAACTATATTTTACTGAATCATGTTATTATAGAAATTTATTTCTCCCTAAGAATTTTATTATCTATGAAACCTATTACATAAAAAGGGTATTTTGGTCCCCTTGAAATAAAACCCACAACACTTTGTTTAAAAAAATTCTAACTAGGAAATGAAATATTCTCAATTCACTGACAAATACACGTGATCATTCATGGGAAACTATCCTCTTATTTTATGTGTTTTTTACTTTAAGCGTGTTATTATTTTTTATTATATTTGAAGATACATGGTCTATCAAAATACCATGGTTCATCACTATAACTCTAATTATGATTGGTTATACATTAAGGAAAAATCAATATTGTCCCTCCCAATAAGTGTTCCTTATAGTTCATTCCATTACTAAATCTAAATGTATTTACATGAGTGATGAAAAATTAAAAATATGGCAGAATACTCATAAAAATTATATTAATTCCACCCTAAAATATATTAATCTTTTATGTTAACATTTTCATATAGATCCATTAGTTTAACCTATATTAATATTTGATTTACATAGGCTATATCAACATTGTTTATATAGCACTTCTCAACCCCTACCATAATTCTATCCATATGATAAACTATTCACACCCATTTATAAATAATATATGATCAACGAAGGAACATCTACCAGGCTTTAAAACCATGTGTATAGTCATTAACACCCCATCATAATGCATAAATTTAATTATTGAGCCAATATTAAACCATACCATTTTCAGGAGATGGCCACTAGATAATTATTTTCCACACATGCTTCCAATTTTTAGTAACCTTAATTTCATATATTTGATAATAAAACACATACGAATGAATTTACATATATTTCAGGATATCTTCATATATGTTTTCTTTACTCTAGGTCTTTCACAATGGTTCTCAAACCACAATACAAAAGGTATCTATGTGAAATTCCACTTGTTACTAAAAACTATTCCAATATAATCTAATGTGAATTGTGAAAAACATTTATATTTAAACTACATTGATACCATCATTTAATTAATATATCTCTAAAATATTCATAAAACTCGTGACTAAAAGTTTATTTATCATGGAATACTTCCTACAAAAACCACTTAATCGATAATCATTTATCTATAATATAACTCATTTAAACACCCATATTGAATCACATATGGTACAATAATTCTCAAAATCACTATAATGTAAATATTAGTAGGGGAGCATAAAAATTATCTAATTGAAAACATCTAATCATGAAATAAATGGATAAATCAAAGGAAAATGATAAACTATGAGAAGGGGATAATTTTAAAAAAAATTAATATAAAAATCTGATTCAAGATATATTGTTATGATATCACAAATGAACAATAATATACCATGGAAAAAGATTGTGGAATTATGGTATTTAAAACATGGCTCATAGAGCTAATTCCACTAAACATATATATAATATATGTTTTCTAAAAAACACAATGATATAAACCATATTCCAAGGGTGTCCACCAAGAAATTCATCACATTATAGAACATGGAGAAACATATTTTTTATCTTCATTGGTTTGGGATAATCCACATATTTACCATTGGTCTTGGGGTAAAATCTCTTTTATAACAATTTTGCAGGGGTTATATAAGCCCATCTACCCTTATAAAAAGGAAATATCTGATATTGTACCATATTGAATATGATAAATCCTAACATGGAAAAATTATAACTCATGAAATAGAAGAATAATCATATTCAAAGAAAAGTGATATAGGTACCCACCCATCATTATCTATAAAAATGTGCAGTATATAAAATCAACCATAAAAATAACATAACATCCCTATGTAAAATGAATTCATATCGGAAAAATTAAAATATTATCACAAAATATTAATTTGAAAATAAATGAGTATAAAAAATATCACAACACAATCGGATTCATATAATAAAAATATATAGATGATGATAAAAACAACACATCACGAGTGATAAAACATTAAGGAAAAATATAAATGAGAAAAAAATATTCATCACAAAAAACATTAGACATTTTTATAAACGATGAAGTGTAAATTAAATAAAAAAATAAAATATTAATCAACCCTTGTTAAACATGAATTAAATAATTCAATAATCTATTCTCTTATTAATGAATATACATTTCATAATTAGTAACACATCTAAATGATAACAATTTTAACAACATTGATTATTATCTATAGAAACATATTTATTTATTAAATATATTAAAATTTATACATATTTATGCTCTTTTATACCATTTATCTCATATATAACATGACATAACCATCATAGTATCTTGGGGAATAAAATCCTATGAATGGGGTGAGAAAAAATGATTAGTAATGTAAAAACATATAATAAATTGTCATATCATTACCATGAGTGGGAACAAGAGATATACATAAATATCAAAACATGAGATCAAAATACTAATGATGATAACAATAAAACATAGTAATGTTACAAAATATCATAAAAGATTAATAATGAATCATTAAGGACAGACCAATCTCAAAATAAATATCAAGAACAAATAACATGTGGTAATGAAATAAATTTGGGGAATTCATAAAAAATATATTAATCATGAATACAGGGAATATGTTGATTAGTAATAAGATAATTTCAAAGAATTATAAATATATGATTTCTTATCATTTTAAACCGAGCTACCCGTAAAACAATTTACATTTACAATTGTTTGTAAAACTATACACCATCATAATAATCCAATTTTATCATGGCTATATGCCATCCCATTCAGGGAAAAATTATATCTCAAAAGGTATAATGATTTAAAAAATTAATTATAGGTTTACATATATCCAATCCACCTCATTATAAATATATTTTTGGACCACATAATTATGATTCATTCATATTATCATAAATAACCAATAAAAAAAATTATTGTTTTCATATACCACTAAAAAACATAATATATCCAGAACCAGAAAAATAAATGTATATTAAAATTAAACATTTATAAAAAGAATCATATTATATTAATACATATATATATTGGATTTCAAAAATGACACTTTATATAAGACAATCATTGGAGGGTATATTGATATGAAAATATATGAGTTTTGAGAAACCAATTTGAAACATTTATGTGTAAATTAGTTTGAAAACCCATTTGGTGAAGATAATGGAACATCGTTTTAAAAAGATAATATAATTCATTGAATATAATTTATCCATGAATATTTATCATGTTTTTTATATTGTAGAATTGAAAATACTATAAATACTCTTAGTTAATAGAGAATATTTAATAATGACAAACCATATAAAAAAATAATATTTTCAAAAATGTTAAATAATTATTATTTTTAAAACACGTAATTATAATATGAAAAATAAATAGTTGATTATTGGGAAATACATAATTTTTTTCAAAAATAATTTATTTTATAATTAATTATGTTTATTTTAAAAGGATATATAAACCATCTTTTTATTTCATAATTACACTTTTCAAAATTCTTTAAAAAAACAAAAAAATTATTATTTTTTAATTTAATAATGGTTGATAAAAATATCATTGGTGATAAAAAATTTGTTTTTAATCAATGGAATAGATAACAATGGTGGTGTTTAAAAACATGGACATGGAAAAGATATTCATTAATATAAATATTTATTATTCTTAATAAAAATACATTTTAATGAAATCATATAATAAAAAGGAATAATAGATTTGTTTTTTTCATGATTTCACCTATAAATAAAGGTTAATTACCAAATAACTTCATAATAGGTCATTAATTATAAAAAATAACCAATTATAGTCAAATTATATTGATTATTAGTTAAAAATGAGATTTGAGTTAAGAAAACCTCATATAGCCTTGGAAATATGTGCACCAAATACCATGGAGAGGTATATGCCTAAAAATAACATTTAATAATAATAAATGTTATATAATAATGATAAATATAAACATATGGACATAATTTAATAGTGGAAATGTAATCATGGTGTATGTCTTAAACATGTATCAGCAATTTCATATTTGAGGAAAATAAACCCTCATAAATGAAAAAATTGATAATGAAATGATATTTTTGAAAGGAATTCATTGTAATTAATTTTAAATCACATGAAATTACATTTGATATTATATATTATAACATCTAGGATAAAATTATTAAAAATTGTGTAATGGGGTATAATATTAACTATTATATAACAAATAAAAAAATTAGTTAAGAAAAACCATGTTCCCTTTTACTAGGATGCACTATATGATTATATATAACGCATATAAATTAAATAATACCCTATTTTAGAAAATTAATTATTAATATTTCCATTTTATAGTCATTATTATTATTTTTTTCTTGTTTACATTAATTAGATTACCATATTTTTTCGATTGGTTGTTAAAAAATTCAACCATATGACTATTTTTTAATAATTTTAAAATAATTACACGTAGTTTCATACAAATTAAACTATTAATATATAATTTAATAACCATAAATATATAATTTATTTTTATCTAATAAATTATTATTTAATTTCATGATTTTTTAATTAATAATATTGAAAAAGAAAATATTTCTGGCTTATTTATGTGATTTTGTCTAATATAAATGGTACTTTCATAATAGTGTTTTACATAATTATTCATGCCTTAACTCTGTTGGTGAAAACTATTAAGGAGGTGTTTCATTTGAGATACTATTATTATAAAAAAGTATAAATATATTATATTGATTTTTTTCAATGGTTTGGAATAGTAGTTTTTTATAAAATTTATTAAAATCTATTAGGAAAACCAATATGATTCAACACGGAGTGGATAGTCAACTTGCATGCATGATTAGCATTATCATTTCACAATGTGTGAGTGGGGTGAAGATTTATATTAAAATTTTAATTTATAATAATAATAATATAGTTTTAATTCAAATTTTCCATTATTCCAAATATATCATCTATGAACCGCAATAATGAAAAACAGATCATGTCACTTTGTAGAGGTGGTTGTCTGCAAAACAACTAATGAATATTAGTTTTTTACATAGAATTTGAGATGATATAAATATGTTAAATTCCATTAATATAATAACATATCAATATAATAATAAAATTATATTCAATTGTATATATATATATGTTATTTTTATTTTTAATATAATAGAGAAAAACAGAAGATAGAGATAACACTTAAGTTGGATTCTAGATCAGCCCTTGGAATATTCATTGTTACTGAAGGAATTAATCTAACTAAAAGTGACCATGTGCATATTTATTTTGGATATAGTTATATGGATATTATAATTTAATATTATAAAGGATTAATTATAAGGATATGTGTGTGATTCAATAGGTGCAACTTAACACCTTTTATAATAGAGGGAAAATAATTTTTTTGTAAATTTTTTTTGTTTTAATAATTCCTTATTAGTATTTGAAGGTAACTATCTCCAATGATTAAATATAACAAGTCATGGTTTGTTTTTTGGTCTATGAATCCATAAAATTTTATTTTAGAACATTTATTAATCATGTTATTGTGTTTTTACCATTATTTTTTTACATTTTATTATTTTACATGTAAACTAGGTTACTTGATTTTATGTACATTAATTTATATTTTATTAATAATATTGAATAAACCATATAATTTTTTTTCATTGATGGAAATACTTGTTACATAATTTTAATCTTATTTGGATTCTATATAATAAGAAAACTAATTTTCATTTCAATCATACAAAGTTATGTAAAACCTCTTTACAAAACAATTGACATTTTGACCATTATGGATTCTGTTTTTTTTTTGTATTTATTGAAATGTATTGAATGTTAATATATTTTGTATTTTATTATATGACTTTTGAGATTCATTATATAATGTATTAAAATTATATTTATTCATATAAATTCCATGATATTAGTTAAAACATTAAAATAATAGATTCCCCATTATAGTGTTCATTATCATTAATCCTAACAATATAATTTATGAATAAATATATACTAATATACATATTATATGATAATAAAATTATAATCTAGAATATAAGAATCATTTTATCAAATTATCATTCTACGATTAGGTGTAATTAGATATAATATAATGACCTATAAAATTCTAAACAATTTTTTTGGAATCATTTTTTTCTACAAAAACGATTTAAAATAATGCATCTGTCGTCATGTTCATTGGATACAATGAATAATAAGTAATTTTTATCACTGAAGAAGAATTCATTTTTTATTAGTTTAAAAAAACATCATTTCAACATTTCATAATTAATAAAAAATATTCAAATCGTTTTAATTTAAAATAATACATAAATTTTTATAATGATAAACATGGGTTTATAAATTTAACGTAGAATTATAAAATAAATTATTATACTATAAAATATACAATTTAAATGGAAAAATATTTCTAAATAATTAAATATATAAACATAAAATATAATTTAATATAATTGAGGGAAATAATAAAATATGTCTGTTCATTATTCACAGGAAAATCAATCCTTTCATAACAAATCCCAAAAATTTAAACATATGATAATATTATCATGACAAGTCCATTTATTAAGTTATTTTTAAAAAATTCACATTCTAGAGTGTATATATATTATATTTAATATATAATATATAATAAAAATATTTTTTTATCAAAAAATGAAAATGTATATTCTCTATTATTCATCATATTTCTTATAAAATACTAATTAAAATTTTATTAATCCATTATTAAATCTATATAAAAAATTATTCTCTAAATTGGTTAAATTTTAGGAAAGTGATCTCATTTGTCCCCGCTCCACAATGGGATATGATATGATATATATATATATAGATATTATTTTTTATATATATATATTCATAATCTCATTACCATAGTCTATATAATCCAATTCAATGAATATTATACATCAATCCATATTTGTTTGGATTTTTGTGGTTTTTAGAGTCATTCATTGATCATAGTATTTGTTTAACCACCCAAATTTTGACAAAGGAACATATTGTTGGTGTTTATTTTTAAATATTACCATTAATCTTGGTAAAGGTATAATATGTCATAGGGAAGGACCAAGGAATATCCGGGTATAGTTTAGAACGTAGAGGTCTAGAAAATAGGGCTATAGGCCGGGCCGCATTGTCAGTGCAAACCGTGTGAACCAAGCCACCAAGTTTCTGCAAACCATGCGACTATAGATAGGTGCACATGGGAGTCAACATGGTTTGTCTGAAATCATGTGGAACAAGTTCATGACCTAGTGTTTTTCTGTATATGGGGATAGAACATTAACACATGTATTTTGTGAGTGGTTTTTAAACTATACACATATACCATGCACAAGGGGGATTATGGAAAAATTGTCTTTCCCCCCACTAAAAACCAAATCTATTTATTATATTTCTCCTCCCACATACAGCCATAATTGAAGTCATTAGTCTCCTTTGAGAACCCAATACCTTTGAGATATTCTTTTATCCAGAGGTTTCATCTGGTGTCGGATCCAGGATTCATCATATGTGTTTGATCCCTTGCAATATTACTCCATATTCTATATAATCCTATCTATTTTATTCATTCCATCCACTATGTTATTTGGATTTAATTTCATATTCCCTATTTTTAGGTTATTGTCTTTGAACTCAAATATCTTCTTACCTACATCGAATCGTAGGTTGATATCATGTCAGACATTGTCTATGTCTCTAATGTAGGTGGTCTTTTCATTTTACATTTGTGTTTGGGTTGTTTTGTATCTAGTCAATAATATTGTGAACACGAATTTATCAAGATCCATTTTTTTGATCATGACATCAAGTCCAATTAACACTATTGTGTTGAATTAGGCTAATTGAATCATGATTTGGTGTTACGACCTCATATATGATCTTTAATGGACACCCAATGGTTGTGAAAAAAATGGCCATTTTAGGGAAACTTATAAGGGATTATAAATCTTGTTTACATCTCCAAGATTGAGTTTAAATTAAAATGGCCCTTGTATCATGTTTATTTTGATAATAAAAATATTTTCATTAATGTTTGGTCCTACTTGGCATGAAATTTTCGAAATGGTTATGTGACTATTTGAAATAACCATTTCTTTTTCTCATGATTTTTATTTGGTTTTTCAAGGTTGTGTAAAATGTAAATAAAATTACACGGGTAAGATGGTTATCTTGTAAACAATGAATTTTCTTGGAATGATAATAATGGATGGACTTGTATATGATGGTTTTGTAAATTCTTTATTATTATGCCTATTGAAATTCATATTTCCACAGGAATTTATTATCAGATCTATATATGGCCAATAAATCACATGAGAGTGGATAACTCATGTCTTAAAATGAATAATATGCGATTCAATTTTTATGATTCAAACTGAGTTTCATGATATGTTTTCCCAATGATATTTTTTTTCGTATATTGTGGTGCATTATTGATAACTGGTATTATATGAAACAACCAAGAGAAGGGTTTTCCTCATGACTTGTAATGTGAATGTGAGAGTAACCTTACATGGGTTGGGTTGAGGATTTACTTATTTCCAATGGACTATGAGGTAAAATATGTGAGAAGATCATGTGAGATTCAATAAGAGGCCCCATGGACCATAATATACTTGAGGTAGGGAGTTCTATGAGAGTACACTTATGTATTTCCACAAGACTGTGAGATCTCAGTGAGTTGGTCTAGGGGTTACACCATCATAAATTCCCTGGTATTATACTTATGAGAGATATGTCTTGATCCTTTACAATATATATCTATATATATACTCTTGTAGCTATACTACATTTATGTATCGTTACATGTTTTGTCATACCATCCATGGGATCAAGCAGGTAGACCCACGGAATATCCTTGGGAATCTGAGTGGGAGGTTGATTAAATATTCTACATTATTCTACATTATTATTATTGCATCACGCTATTTACTTACGTGAATCAACTCGATTTTCATGTTCAGATCATTGTTGCTGTCCTAATGAGATATATATATTACACCCTACATGGTCTTCCATTTTAACCCAAGAATATTTTGTTGATGTATGTTCTGGTATGTTTAAAAACACTTCTACAGGTTGCTGACATGTACAACATAGTATAATATTAAGATCAGAGGATCCTACTTAGGCATGAGAAGCATTGGGATCTATTTTCTTCCTTTTGATTTATTTTTTTCAATGATATTACATTCTTGGACTTATTTTTTTTTCAGAATTATCTACATGTGATGAAACATTGTATAAGACACTACCATACTAGATTTTGGTTATTTTATTCAGATACCTATTTCATCTGATGTTTCCTATTTTTTTCCATTTTATTATGAATACACTAGTTTTTACTACTGGTTGTGTTCACTATGTTACTCTGATATGGGGTTTTAGTGTCCCTATTGTACTACCTACATACCCCGTTCGTAGTCAGTTTCCCTGAGAATATGGGTAGATCTTCCAGGATCATTTGGGCAATTGGGCTCGGGGCATTGATTAAGTGGCATCAACATCCAAGACATAAATATGTTTAATCAAAGGGGTTCCATTCATGAATTAAAATTTGGAGAAAATAGAACAGAGATTGGGAATTCATGTGACTTGGTCACATTCCTTACTTGGGTGTCACAAAACCATTTATGGGATAAAGTCCCTCATTCCTAACTTGAGATTGCTATTGATTCTACTATTATGGTTTACACAATTTCACAATTGGGTTCTCCACACGATCTTTTTTAGGTTATTAATATTGATGATGTTGGGATTACGATTTTATTATTTGAACTGATGAAATGATTTTATTTATTATAAAATTTATCATTACTGGTATAATATGGATAGACCACTCATTTTTCCCAAACCATGATTATATTTTTGAAGGAATTTCAGGTTGATTATTCAATGTTCCTTGAATTATATTTAAAATTTTGCTGGTATTTGTTTAATGAAATTGAATCATATTGTGGTCTAAGTATAGTTGGTTGACCTATTTGATTCATTATGTTTATGGGGCCATCTGGGTCAGAAAATTAAATTTCAAGTAGCTCAACCATTTTGAAATGGTATTGTTAAATTAATAAAAAAATTAAATCAGAGTGTTATCCATGTGAATTCCATATTTTGGTTCATAATGTGTATATACCCTTATGGATTAGAATATTTTATATCCTTGGTTTCAGATTTAAAAAAATATTTTAATAGTTAAAAAGGAGAATTTTATTTGAAAAATGAATTTTATCTTGAGAACAAGAATATAGAACACTCCTACCATAGAAAAAAAACATAAACATAGCCTTGGTAGTGGGTAGTGTGTGTTTCTTCATTCTTGTGGCTTGTTAAGGTCTGAGCATATATCTAGGTGTTTCATTAGAATGAGATACCGTTGTGTTCGTGTTTTTATTGGGAGGATTTACTACCTTTCCTAGTTTATTAAATTTATTCTTCTTGAATTGAATGAATCACTTATAAGCCATTTATGTGACATTATATCATTATGATTCTATAAAGTCCTCTTTTCAAAAGTCTTGAACGTAGAAACATTCATGTTCTTGAGGTGGTGTATATGATCCCCTAGTTATTTATCTTGTGGAGCAACATATGAATACTCATCGAGTACCTGATATATGCATTGAATCATTGTTTTGAGAGGATTCATGAGTATAATTTAGGTGATACAAGGCATATTGAGACATTCCCCACCTATGACATAGTTGACTCAAGAGCTTCCATAGAATAATTATCCAACCTTCTCGGGGTATGGAGGGCAACATGATTCATAGGATTGCATTGAGGTTGTTAAGTCTATCTTAGAGAACATAAGGACACATCCAGATTAGATAGTTAGGCCAACTTCATTCACGCTACACAATTTAGCTAGGAGGGGGTGGTATTTCATCACCCGAGAGGATAAAATAGAGAGTTTTTGTGGCATGTCTTTCAGACCATCTACTATGAATAATTCATTACACATAATATGATGGCTAACAGAGCTTGAAATATAAAAATCTGAAGTAGGGGAACATCTCAGTTATGGAATACACGTCCTATTCTACAGATCTGTAGTTGTTTTATCCATCTAAAACTTCTGATGATATGATGGTTGTTTTGCATTTTGATGATGGGTTGAGTTATGACATTTATTCTTAAGTAAATGTGTTCAAGATGAAAACTACCTCGTAAATTCTCAATAGGGAGCTTGTCATGGATCAACATTTTTGCGATGTTGAATGTGTAATCAAGATTGGTTTATCACCTAGAGCATCCAGTGGACATCAATATTGGATAAACATGTGTTTTAGGGTTTCTTATGGAGGAAACGGAAGTCAGGATCCTACAACTAACAGTTATGTTGTATGTTAGACATGTGGGAATTCTGGGAAATTCATAGCATTGTGTCTACATGATTCAATGTAGGGATTTTTTTGTGGCTTCATGGTCTATATTCATCATTTCTTTAGGAATTTCTCGATAGTTTCTCGTGAAGGGGGATCTACACCTACTCCTTAGTTTGGAGTTGGCTCGGTAGGATCATGACATATGGGTACATGGAATACAACCGACCCATCAGGATAAAGTGGTATTCGAGGATGAGGTAACCAGACATCTAATTCATAGTACTAGCAGAGTAATACTTCTAAGGGAAGTTATGTAGTGACTCTCGTCCACAATAGAGGAATGTAACATGATTTCCATCCTATTCCGTAGGATCATAGTTCAAGACCATCAACTATATGAGTTGTTATTCTAGTAGGATCAGCATTAGATTTTTTTTTGTGATATAGCTGTGTATTAGTCTTTTATATCATTGTATGTCACTGGTAGTCTGGGTTTTGACATAAAGTACTATTATAGAGTCTTGATGTTAGATACACGATTACCAACCCATTCAGATGGTGTTTTCCCTAGGAATAAATGTCCCATTGAGATAGATCTTTACTCATTAGTATGGAAACAATATTTTTTCAACATGACGTGATATATTGTAATCATTGGGATGGAATGACTACTACTATGAAGATTTTGTATTGTCTGATATCGTTGAAGGGTGAAATTTACAGAACTACAGGGCATTACATATGTGTATAGGTAGAATGGTATGTCTGTGAAACATTAGTTAGACCTGAGTAGTAGAGGCTTGGTATTGATATAGAATAAGTCTCTAGTATTTATCTTGATGACTAGGGTGTTATAACACGTTTTTTCCCTTTTTTAGTGGACTACATCGGTGATTTTTTTCACGATTTATTATTTCGGGTGCCTCTAGAACAAGAGGTAGAGTTTTCTCTTGAGATTTTTCCACTAGCACCACCTATGAATTTTCCTCCTTATAGGATAACTAATAATTATCTTATAGAACACAAGAATCAATTGGAGGATCTGGAGGTGAATGTTTTCTTACACCCATGAAATATTATTTTGGGTCCACCAATACTCTGTTCTAATAAGGAAGATGGTATTTTCGGGATTTATGTGGATTACCATTGGTTGAATCAGTTGACTATCAAGAACCGATATCCCCTGCCTGGAATATATGTCATATTTGATCAGATCTAAATAGAAAAGTGTATTTCAATGATTGAATAGATATTGGGTTTTCATTAGGTGAATTTTAGTAGTTTAGACATACCTCACATAAATTTAATGAGAAATTTTGGTATTTATGAGTGCCAGTTTATACTGTTCGGACTCATGAACTCGCATATTGTCTTAATCACTCGTAAGAATCGATTATTTTTCCCATTCATAGATTCATTCATCCTTGAATTTATGGATGACATTAAAGAGTATTCACAAAATAAAAAAACAACCATGCAACTGATCTTGATATCGTGATGAATGTGGCGAGACATCATCTTATCTAGGTTAATCTTAGAAAATTATAGTTCAATATTGAAAATGTTTAATTCCTTGGTTATATCATCATGATGTCAGGTGTTTTAGATGTTCTGAAGAAAGTGATAGTCTTATTATATTTGGACCATCGAAGCATAATATTTGATATTAGGATTTTCTTATGGAATTATAAATATTATAGAAACTTTATTTAGGATTTTTCACTTCATTTTGTGACTCTTACAAGATTGAAAAGTAGGTTTTGATATTCAAATGGTATGAATCTTGTGAAGCATCCATTCAGGAGATGAAGGGTAGATGGAAATCAGCACTAATAAGGATTCATATATATTCAAGAAGTCCCTATATAGTATACTATGACACTTTAGGTATCTGTCTTGAAGCTATTCTGATGTAGGGTGAGTGAGGGATTGTTTATGGTTCCCATCAGTTGAGGACTCATGAGTTGAATTGCCCAATGCATGACCTTGAGATCGCTTTTTTTCATGATTTATGATATTGGAGACAGTACCTTTTGGGAGAGTTTTATGTGGTGTTCAAATAACAAAAAATACTCAAATACATCTTCATATAGTGGGATATGAATCCCAGGCAGTGTAGATGGGTCATGTACCCTCTATCATTGGACTTTGAGCGATCATACACTCTAAAGAAAGGTAATTAAGTTGATAATGTTATAAACTTAAGGCTCAGACCTATGTAGTTCAAGAATATATTTATTAATGGATGATTATGGAAGTATACATATATTTGTAGGTTGATGTTAAGGAATACCAGGGTAAAAATATTATCTCAGCATTGACTGTGGCATCTACTCTTCTGGAATGACTGTGGTTGAGAAAACTCTCAGATCCTAAAGGACTTCACATATGGGAATGTTTCGCAAATTATGATATATCATTTAGTTTGAAAGATTATTGGAATGACACACTACTCTTTTGTGGGTGTGTATTTGTCCAATGAGACATTAAAGATGAGATGAAAAGTTATTTTCACGCCTAAGCATGGGATGTTCTCCCCGTTGTCACAAAAATGAATCATTATCTACAATTCAAATATTGGAGTCTTATTATGAAATGTCAGATACCCAATTTCATCACATGATCATCCTCCTGTCATCAGTTGAAGGCAGAACAACAAAATTTGGTTGAGCTTCTTCTGTCATTTTCTATTCCTATGTGGAAATGGGATGGTTTTTTATGGATATATTGATTTTGTTATTTAGGTAAACCCATAGAAATGAAATATTGTGGGGTTTCATTGGTATTCTAATGAAGGATTCACACTTCATAACTATGTGAGATACTTTCACAGTAGACAGGTTCGGAAGGTTTTATGGTAAGGATATGGTATGTATTCATGGATCACATATTCTATCATTTATGATATAAACTCTTGTTTCACAACAAATTTCTAGGAGGGTTTGTAGAATTCAATGGGTACGTAGGTATGTTAGAGCACGGGCTATAACCCATTGACTAATGGAAAGATAGAGAATACAATTCATGTTCCCGAGGGAATACTTCATGCAAGCATTCTTCTCTTTGGGGGTTACTGGAAGAAAGGAATTCCCCTCATCAAGTTTTCTTACAAAAAACAACATCTAGGATAGCATTTAAATGTATCCCATTGAATCCTTGTATGGTATACCTTATCTATCACCTCTATTATGGATAGATCAAGGGGAAGAACCTATACTTGGGACTCATCATGTGCAGGATACTACAAAGCCGAGACAACAGATTAGAAAGATTTTGTTCCAAGCTCGGTATTGAAAGATGTCTTTTGCCTAAAATATATGGAGGCCTCTTGAGTTCACCGTCAGAGACTAAATTTTCTTAAACATATCACAGATGATGAGGAACATACTTATTCAAAATTTGGATAATCTATCACTGTGGTTTGTTGGACCATTCGAGGTTGTGAAGAATATTAAACTAGAGATTTTCCAATTGGAACTTCTTTAGGGATACAAATCCAAGAATGATGTATTTAATGTATCTCATCGTCACCATAACTATCCATACCCAACCCAGACCATGCATCTTGAAGATGTCAAGATGGATATTGATTCTTCCTTCTAGGGGTACACAGTTCGTATAGTTGATCACATCTTGAAGACAACATGACGCAGGTCAATTCCACTTGTATGGGTGTTATAGTATCATGGAAAGGTGTAGGAAGAGACCTAAGTGTTGTAAGAAGATATAAAATCTCAATGGATGATACTCATTTACGATTGTACATATTTTACTTGAAATTGAATATTTGTGGATGATATTCAACATATAGGTATGATTGAAATTACTTGAATTTTGAACATGTTAAGTATCATCAGTTTTTCAATATTAATATTTACTGTAATCCTGGTAATGGAAGATTACATCCTGAGGAATGCTTGAGGAGTGTATGGGTTGGTTTGGATCCTAGAGGTCCCAAAAAGTGGTCTCTAGGATGGGCCCCATGGTTAGTGGAACCATGAGACTCAGGCCACATTGATTGTGTAAACTATGCGAGTGTAGATTGGGGAACCTGCATGATTTTAGGTTTCTCTACAACTATGTAGACCAGGCACATGGTTTTATGATGTAGTGAATATTTCGAATGATAAATTACAAATGTTTTTGTACAAGTTTTTGAACCATGAACATTAACCATGCACTGGGAGATTTAGAGAAAAGTTAACATTTCCCCCATTAAAAATATTAACTATTTCTACTATTCCAATTCCCTCTTATGGAAATAAAAGAATTCATTACACTCCATTGAGCTCCCAAACCCTCAAGACTTGGCTTTAAGATAGATTATTTATCTAGTAACTGTTCATTTATTTGTCAATGTAATTTGATCCCTTGTGGTATGGCTCCGTAGTATTTCTAATTCTTCCTTATTTCGTGTTTCCATCCATATTACTACTTGGATTTAGGATCATATGCCCTATTTTCAGGGTGTTGACTATAAACATAGATCTATTCCAACCTGCTTCCAATCTGAGGATGATATTAAGAAAGGTTTTTTCTACTTCCCTAAGTTATTTTGGACACATAATTTTCCTTTTGATTTTTTTCCACTTCATATTAATTTAATCGTGTCGTGATCCAGCCTTTTCTAAGATCCATTTTTTGTGTTAATTCCTTCATGTCCAATTGACCCCATTGTGTTGAATTAGGAAAATTCAATCACCTTTAGGGATTTTCATGTCACCTTTTTTCCTATAGAGGTAACCCAATGTTTGATCAAAAAAGTTGTCTATTTTAGGCCAAATTTACAAGATAGAAAATCATTATTGCATCTATTCGGTTGAGTTTGAATAGAATTGACCCTTCTCTCAATTTTATTTTTATGTAATTATTATTTCCTATGATTTTTTGGTCCTCTAAGGCATCTAATTTCCAAAAAGGGTATGTGAATATTTGATAGGCCCTTTCATTGGAATGTATCATTGTATTAGGGTTTTACATGTTTAGGAAAGAGTGAATAACATTCCATTGATAGGATGGATCTCTTATGAGGTATTATTCTCCATGGAATGGTTTAAATGGATTGAATTGTGTTAGAATTTTTAGATCAATTCCTTATGATTATGCGTAAAATAACTATTTATCAATTGGAACTTCTAATTAGAAATGTATATGTCCAATTACTCGCATGAGAGGTTATTCCTCATGCCTTGAAATTAATATGCTACCATGCATTTCTTAAGAATAGAACGAAATGAATGAAATATTTTGCTGATAATTTAATTTTTTAAATATTTTGTGATTATTTATTTATTACTAGGATTATGTGATGTAATAATGAGAGGGGTTTTCCTCAGTCTTTGTGATGTAAATGTGAGGACACCCTTATATGGTTTTGGATGATGTATTACTTTTTTCCAATGGACTATGAGAGCCTTTGTGTGAGAAGACCATGTTGGATTCTATCTAAGGACCCATGAACTATAAGGTCCTTGAGGTTGGGAATATTGTGACATCTTCATTTTTTATTGATAGGTGATGACGAGAGATCATGGAGATGGGCCAGGGATTATACCGTGAGATATTCAATGGTAGTGATGTCTAAGAGTTACACCCCGATCCAACCAAATATATATCTCTTTATATACACAGATATATTTTTACAATATATATAAATAGTATATTTTTAAGACATACCATTTATGGGATGAACTAGGAAGACCCACTAGGAGTCCTTGGTAACATGATCAAGAGGTTGTTTATTTGTTCTGTATTTTTCTACATTCTTTCTGTTAGCTTCACACTATTTGTGTATGATCACCAACTCAGATTACACATAGAAACCACTGGTGGTGGCATAATGGGATATTTTTCTCACACCCTGCTTAGGCTTCCCAATGTACCCAATAATATTATTTTCCTAAAGATACTATAAATGGTAAAGGCACTTATTACATTTTGTTGACTTGTAATACAGAGAATGATCTTTGGAGCCAAGGATCGGTCTGAGGCTTGAGATGCTTGTGGATATATTTTTACCATTTTGTTTCCATTTTTAATACTATATAGAACACTTGGAAATGTTCTCCTTTTCATTATTATCAATTTTACATGAATCATTGTATTTGAAGCAGCCAATATTGAAGTTGGTCATTTAATTTAGTTATCAGTTTATTCCACATTTCACTATATTTTCAACTTTTATTATGATTCCAAAACTATTTATTTTTTTTGGCCACATTACTCTAACATGGGGGTATAGTCATTCCAATATACTACCTACACACCCCTGCTACTAGTCGGTAGCCCCTGTAATTTGGGGGGACATTGCAGGGGTAATGCTTCCAACTAGTAACAGGGCACAGGATATTTAGCATACGGTATTGGGATGTCACAATCTATTTAGGGAAAAATATATTTTCAAATATCATTTCGTTACATTGTAAAAATTTAAATAATCTACTTCCTCACTTATAATTTTCTCTTATAAGTACGAATATCCAATGGGGGAGAAAATATTGACAGCCCTCAATGAATTATCTAAATAATATTTGATCCTCGATAACAAAAATAATACATTAAAACACATATATTATATATTGATTTCGTGGAAATAAATATTATATCTAGGGATTATGGGTCATCTGAATGATTATTTTTTCAAAATAGAAAATTCATAATGATCCTTTCAATAATAGATGGTCATGATTGATATATAATTTGTTTTTCACTATTCTATAAATTAATTTTGAGCTAGTTGTAGCATAGCTACAATATTTAAAAAATCGATTTGTTTTTTATTTGGGGGAGGATAACACTATATGAAAAAATATTATTTCTACAAACATAATTATAATGCTTTTAAATTTTTTTCCATATATCACATATCAAGGAGGGTAGGGAAAATATGTTCATAGAATAATTCCTAGATATAGTACAGTTTAAATAACTATAATATATACCCTATTTTGGTTTGGTCGGTAAATTAAATGTAATTACCCCTATCATATTCAACGAAATTAATTATTTTTTCCATAGTCCTTTGTCTATAAAGTTGTGGATATAGACTATATAAATAAATAATTTCATTAGGGAATTGACTTGGACAGTATTTTGTTTCTCTGCACATAGTGCATTTATTTATTAGTGGTTCCCTTGGATGAGCTTTTTCTTTAGTCCTTATGTTATGGGAACTCTTAATTTCCGTATGATATTTTCATGTTCTGTGACCCCCACTTCCACATGTAATGAATATCTTGTTCCCCTTATGGAAGTTCCATTGGTTTATATTCCTACAATTTTATCATAAATTAAATTTAAAGTTTGATTCATTCATCACCTTCATCAATTTATCATTCAGGAGACTCAATATTATTCATCTAAAGTGTTTTTGGAAATTTAAAAATTTTCACATTTTATTCCTATTTTTTAGATATTGATTGTAATATTCATAATGTTTTTTTATTCCACCACTATTTCCAATGGGGTTTTAATGTAATTTGGGAATTATACCTCTCACCGATGGTTCCTTCTTGTTATATTCATTATGAAATCCAAAATATTTTAAATGATTGCGAAAATCATAAAAATAAAATTTAATTATTATAATAATAAATGGGATTCAAACATAAAATATAATGTTCTTTTACATTTCAATATAGGACACTAGTTCATTAATTTCAACATATATTAGTGATACCCTGAATAGGATTACAATGTGTTGTGTTACTGTAAATCTCTAAAAATAATATCCCAAAATTCTTAGAATTTAGTCATTTATATCAATTCATAAAGGGTTTAGGATAAACTAAATAATATCCATTGTGAGTGTCAACCCAGTATTATAGTTTTTGATCATTCACCATGAACTATAACAGTTGTAGAGATATACATGAACAACTCCTCTCAGGGTTATTACCACTGGATGCATGTGTTATAAAAAAATTTCTAAATATAAAATTAATACATGAATTTATTTATAATATAACATATACTCATGAAAATACTAACATTTTAGAATATAATACATTTCATAGATTCGCCCAACGGTTTTTACTAATGTTTTACAAATATGACACCATATATAACTAGAAAAAACATTAAAAATTAACTAATATACTTTGGAAAATAAAAAATACCTTATTTGATTTTAAAAAAATAACATCATCATATAATTAAATATATTGAATAGTAGTGTCCATTAATGCATTAATCTTCTTATAAATGACAATAAGATAGAGTTAACTAAAACATATACTCATGTAGTCTCCCGAAATGGAAAATATGATCCCTGAGATAGAGTCTTGTTTTCTAACAACTACAATGAATTTTAAAAAAAACCTCTTGGGGATACATTAATTAATATGGATAAGAATTTAGAACCTAGGATTCTGATTAATATTCTAATTTGGTCACTTAAATATCTATACATCCGGAGAAAATCAGGACATAAGAACCCTTATTTTTTATCATAATACTTTGATATATTTACTTTTTATGGAAAATGTTTGTTATATGGGCATCCATTAAGTTAGATTAATAATATATAATGTAGTCAAAATCCAATTTTGGATGTTCCTACCAAGTAAATCCCAATACTTGTTTGTTGAATGTGCTCCATGATAGTACCCCACAATATTGGTCATAGTATTTTTCTAATTTCCTTAGGGATAGTATTCAAAATAGCCACATTCTTGATATCATTAATTTCAACTTCACTCATATTCATTTTCATCAAGGAAATGAAATTCAAATTGATCCAATAATTCATATGAGAATGACTGAAAAATTATCTTACAACATTTACCATACCAATATGAAATATTTCAGGACCCATCCTAATGGGTCCCATGTTGTGACTCCCCAATCCCACCTCTAATAGCCTAGGGGAAGGTGACTAGCACCTATTTTGAATATCAATAACACGGGACATATTTCCTATGTAAACGGACACACACCCACATATCCAAAACACAAATGCTGAAATGTAAAAAACAACTACGGAAAAAAATGCATGTATACAACTAAACCCAACAAACAGAGTACCACAAAATGTTAAACTGTAGAAAATTAAACTAGGATAGAATAAAAGCTCACTAAAAGAAATAGTCTTCAAAAATACAATGCCCAGCATGTAAAAGAATAGGTATGAGAACTACTGCTCAAAGTCATATGAACACCTCAGTGCGCCTGATCTCAAAATGATCTATCTGATCATGGACCACCATGTACTCTTTCAAATGGGAACTCATCCTCACATGACACCATAGGTGTAGAAAAATCCCATGTAGGTGTGAGTATAACAATACAAAGATGGACACCCCAAAACCATAAATTTGTAGACAAAGGAAGATATAGTCATATCTAAACAGTATATGTCTATAACACATATTATAATAATATTTAGATATATTCAAACCTAGAACCGTATTCTAGAGGTATGTCACAACTACAGAATACCATCACTATGGTTTCAGTCAGTGGATTTCATAAAGGTCTCATTCGGGAGAACACGCTCCTAAGATTCAAAGCACTGATGACATCCACACGAGAAGTACTGTTTGTTGGGAACTGCCAAGGGAGAGATACACTTAGACATCTGAAGAGAGAATATGGTACACTCATTCCGGGAGAACTCAATCCATGACTTGGGATGATCATGATACATATATGAGGATAACTAAGAGGTCCATGTAATGAAAACATGGCTCATCTATATAAACCTTCTATGTAGAGGATTGACATGCGGTGGATCAGTTATGAATATATAAAGAATCTAAATAGTGCAGAATAATTAATAGAGGATCCTAATCCAAGACTCTCATAGGTGATTCAATAATATATCCAAAAAGTCCTTCAGAAGGAATTATGCTCATACGAGTAGTAAAAGTTATATACCATCCTTGAGAGAAACAATTAGGGGTATGAACCCTTACAAATTTTATCCATGATATGGTGGAAAAGATATTCAAACAATGTAGAAAAGATTACAAGTTAGGTAGAAGGGTATCACACCATGCACTACCCATGTACCATAGCCTGTGACATATGAACATGTCATGTAGAAAAAGTCATTCAGATCTTGTATATAGGTTTACATTCCATATCCTACTATCTGAGGTCTGCTCCTTGTATGTTGGTTGTGTTCTAGTACATGTATTCGACTAGTGTATGCATAACCATGTATGAGTATATAGGGTAATCCACATAACTGGTATAGCCAAACCATGTGAAGGAGTACACACTGTGTACTCTGACCAATGTGTGTGTATTTCTAAAGATACATGATGAGTCTCCGGGAAGAGGTCACACATAGTCTGACTCTTCACTACTTCCAAAATACCCTAGATCCCACTAAGGGGGGACCACTCATTATGTATTTTGGAATACACACCGTGTTGTTCAAAAAAAATTAGAAACCCTGGTGCATGCTTTGGTCATCCCCGCCATTACTCTGACCACCATTTCCAGCTGCTCCTAGCTTGGAAACACGAGATCTGATGTCGTCTGATCCTACTGTAACCGAATCGGTATGATATGGGCCTTTAATTAATTCATTATGCAAGATCTCCATCATTCTTCATTTCTGATGAAGATTTTGAAATCAGCACCCATTTATATTTTATCTATTTCCACTACTACCATCGCACATCCATCATGTCATAATGATGTCGAATCTTCAATCTGGAATATTTGCGCCACAATATAAAGGTGCAATGATTGTTTGTTTGTAATCCAAGATGAATGAGAATAACACAATGAATTTAATGAATTTGGGGGTAGAAATGCATAAGGAAAAATCCAAGGAATGAACATCTTCTATTTTTTATTCCAGAAATTATCCATTCTCTTGAAACAATCAAGAAAAACCCAAGCAATATAATCATGCCCAAATTCCGACAAACAAACTCTCCCACAAGAATGGTAAAACTTTCTGTTCATTGGTTGGTCTACATTCATCATTAATTTTAAGAACATGGGAATATGGAATGGAAATATAATGCCCAAACATGGAGTTGGATCATTCATGAAAGAATTTTGATCTTTGTGTCCTCACCGTAAGAATGATTCTTCATGAACATAGCCAGTTGATCTCCAGTCCTTGTTCCATAATCGATTTTCATTTTGATAATTCATTGAGTTCTCTCCATAACCTCTAGAATGTATCAGGGTTATGATCCAACCCCTAGATCCTTTCATAAAAGTATAATTAAAAGAGACATCAATTTTTCAGAATGAAAGTTTAATATAAAATTAATTTTAAATTAATTTTAACCTTTAACAAATCAAAAAAATAACTTTAATAAATGACTCATGTCATTTGGTGTTAGACCCCACCTAGGTTAATGTATCTCTTCTGAATGCAACAATGCTCTTGGATTTTGGATTCCAGCATCCGTTTAGACATTATTCAACTTTTTTAGGAAAACTATGTTCTTACTCTATTTTAACATTTTAATGTATTTCAAAAAAATTTCTTGGGAACATCTCACCTTAGAATCTCATTTCATCTCAATTACTAGTCATTCAATAATCCCATATAATATTTCAAAATAATACATGGAAAATTCATTACATTACATTCTACCCACCTTGGGGATCTACGTCCCCAAAACACCAAAACAATGGTTATACAGAGAGATGTCGGTACTATAGATGAATCTAATCCTCCCACTCCCACATGTTCACCAAGAGATTCCAATATTTCCACTGAACATGAACCTCTATAATCACTCACCAATATAGGATCCTCTACATACCATTATCGATCTCCACTTGGTACTCAACAAATGTCTCTTCATCGTCAATTCCTAGCTCACCCTAGTCGATGCCATGCAATGGGTCATGAACTTACATCCTCAGTTATAACTCACTAAAGACACTATGTACCCAGTCCAATTGAGGGGGTATAGCTAAGCGATATACCACCTTGACAAATATACATATTATGTTAAAGGATTCGATAAACCGTAGATATAACTTTCTGCTGACTGAATCTTGTTAACCCTCATCATGGTGAGACATGAAAGAAGACATGGTATCCTTAATCAAACTACAAATGTCTACTCCTTCTGTCAGTGTAATATTTTGGATGGATCTATGTGGTCATCATCAACTCCAAGATGATCTGCACCTTCTTGTAAGTATCTCATACCAACTTTAGTACCATGAGTGCAGATTCTCTTGGATCAGTCTATTATAGAAGTAACTTGAAGGTCCACAAATACAGGCCTTTAATAATGTCATACCTTTGTTGGAGTGGTAGAGGTTTTTGTACACAAACTCCACCAGTTGTAGTTGGACCTCCCAACTATAATTGATGTCTAAGATGCAATCCCATTGAATTTCATCTAGAACCGGAATGTTCCTCTCTATTCAAAAATCTGTTTGGGGATGAAACATTGTGCTCAAGCTTAACTGACTCAAAAATTCTTCCTCTAATCCCTCCAAACATCAGGTTGTAAAACTAGCATCATGATCTGGAACTATAATCTATCAGACTCCATGAACTCGAACTATCACCTAAATGTAGTGGCATCCCAATATCTCCACTAAACTCTTCTATTAGATATAATAGAAGTGGGAATACTTAGTGAGTCTATCAATGATCACCAAGATGGAATCGTGTCACCAAGACATATATGGTAAAACCAACATTAAGACAATCAATATCACATCCCACTTCTATTCATGTACCTCTAGAGTTCGAGTCAAAACTGTTGGAACATGGTGCTCAACCTCTACCAGCTAGAACATAAGGCATTGAGAAAGGAACTATGCCACTACATTCTCCATCACTTTTAACGTCATTTATTTTTGGAGGTTCTGAAACAACTTCACCACAATTGGGTGTACCACCAAAGTCGTTGTATAAAACTACCTCAGACCCTCCTCTCGCAATTGCACTTGTACTAATGTGAGTCCTCTGTAAAGAACAAGTGCTCCCCTCATTTTGAATATCCATCAGTCACATTACCTGATAACATCTTTTCCTACATGGTATCGCAGTCGGGATCCCCATGTTATGTATCCCTAACTCATTATTGGAGTGGATGGGTGAAAAAAATCTAATAAAGTTAAGATTATCCATCTCCATCAACTAAGGATAATTTTAATGAGGCCAATAGCCTTGATTCCTTGTTCAAAAACTGCGAACAATATTTACTACTGAGAGTATCTTCCAAAACATTCCCTTGCCTAGGACTATACACAATCTCAATGTTAATGTCAGGGAGGATCTCTAGCCATCGCATCTTTATCCTAATCAGATGCTTCTAAGAAAATATATAAATAAGACTCCGATGATTGGAGTAGATGAAAGATTTCTCACCCATCTGGTAGATTCACCGTATTTTCAATCGAGTAACTAACATTGTCATCTAAATATCAGGGTCGCATTGTTTTTATCATGTGGTATCAACTGGAATGAACCATAGGAAATAACCACATGCCGATGAATCATGAAACAACAAATGTGTAATCTGTGATGAATTGAGGAATACAATATACTCGATTCCCTCCACTGTAAATCTCATGATTGGGCTACCCATCAATCTCTGAATCAACTTATAAAAAGCCTACTGGAACATCTCCGCCCACACGAAAGGATTCTCCATTCTAGTCAAATATGTCATAGGTTCTAATTTTTAGATAAATCAAGTATTGTTCCTAGGTAATAGACAACCATCCCATATAAACTATGTACCTTCATCATGCTCCTAGGTTTCTCGCATGCTTACAAAATATTGATTGTGGATAGGGTCCACTACTAATCCATATTCTAAGATAATAATTCTGGGATAAAAGATCACCTAAATCTAGAACTGGAACATCAAGAGTTATCTATAAAATTGGAACTCTTGAATTATGTCTTGAACAACTTGATGGTGTCTAGCTTAGACCTCCTCAGACACCATGTACACAAGGATATCGTTGTTGAAGACTACCACAAACTGGTCTATGCATAGTTGGATGATATGGTTCATGAGTCCCATGAACACTGCAAGGGAATTCATCATGAAAAAAGGAATA
This sequence comes from Viscum album, assembly GCA_963277665.1. NCBI lineage: Eukaryota > Viridiplantae > Streptophyta > Magnoliopsida > Santalales > Viscaceae > Viscum > Viscum album. The sequence continues at coordinate 900,815,850 of OY728122.1, read as the reverse complement.
ACCATGTACTAAAATTAAACATAGCATAGTTCTAAAGACTTATTCTATATATCCCCTTCACTTACTCACAACTTGTGATTGCCTGATCTGAGATAAACCTTTGAGAACCATAATTTCCCTCTCAACTGATCGAATAGGTCATTGATACTCAATAGTAGATAAGTATTATTCATTGGAACCTCCTTCATGCACTAGTATTCCACAAACAACCTCAAGCTCCCTTCTACATTATTGTCAAACAAATCTGTGGCCTCCTAGGGTGAAGCACTAGGTCTCATGAATACCTTCCTCTGTAACCCCTCTAAATACACCCTCATCTCGTGATGCAATACATGATCCATATGACACACTAGTTCTAACATCAGTGTTTTTCCTATGTGAAAATTGATATAGAAGTAAATATATAGATTATGAGGTAACTGTTGAACATCTTCTGGAATGACAACCTTGTACTCTTGCACTACTGTTGAGAACTGAATGCTCAAAACATCTATTCCTCCTAGGTTTTTTCTATCCAACTCATGAGTGATCGATTTTACCCTCTTATTCATGATCCCATTCTATTCTTCCTTGGATTCCTTTTCACCATGAATGGAAAAACACATCACATCATTGCAAAAAAACACTACATTTCACCTAAAATAATCATTCTATTCATGGATGGATGATATAAAATTAATATCTTTAATGAAATAGTAGGGACTAGATCCATCAACCAAGAGGTTCCAACCGAAACTCTCGCCTCCAAGGGTCAGATAACACTGTCGTCTAAGTGTTTACTCATCAAGTATCCTATTATATTAATTTACAATAACAAGGGTCAAGAAAATGGTTATACTAGAATCACTATGTATCAAACATAGTATGTGGTGAGAAAAGAGTAAATGGAACCTATGTCTATAAGTACTACAACTATTTTAGATAATGCGCAGATGAAATATCATGTCATTCTTGGATACCATGTTTCATATGACTCAACCATATGTAGCTTCCCCTATCATCTAGCTCCTTGATCATTGCATGGACCTCATGTGGTTGGTTGTGGTATTTTAACAAAACATCTTCCACATCATTCAACTCTCTCACATCCTATAACACATCGATCACCTGAAAGACCTACCAATTTCACTCATTGACTCCGCCTAAATGGTTCATCCATCGTCTCCCTGTTAGTTTCTCAACAGGTTGGGCAATATTTATTGATATGTCCCATGTCATCACATGTGTAGCATCACATATCCCTAGGTTGATAGGATTCAAATTGAGAGCATTGAAGAATAGATCCTCTATCTTAAGACCACATGTAACATCTCCCACATCTATATCTGTATGTCAAATATCCTCCCCCACCCCTACGCTGCCGAGGACTGTGTACCTATCTTCCTTATACTGATTTTCACATGATGCATATGCTTGGAAAAGAATGTCTTGGTCACCAAAGAACACTTGAGAAGTCCATCATAATTTTTAATTTATAAAGTTATAACATTGGATAGGATGTCTCGAAATAGACTTTGATTGATGGTTATAAGAACAAAGTACTACTCTCTGACTGTGTCCATCATGTACTTGGAGGGGTTGGTGGACTTTGATGAATATTCTTCCGTTGTGGAGCTACCCTACTGAAGATTGAGAATCTCTTTTAAACTCACTTCTCTCAGCACAACTGGGTAAAGCTCATCTATAATGGGATACTCTAACTCCATCCACGAATGAGTTCCCTCTCATGATGATGCATGGTAAAAATCCACCATCGTCATTCCTAACCCAAAAGATGGATCACTACCACGATAACTATCTATTTTGATGGTGTCCTCGCTACATGAAAAACATTGGTCACCACCTAAATTATGTCCTCAAACACCCGTGTATTAGTCTCTATTCAGAAAGTGAGTTGTATCTATTAGTGAAAATAATGGGGCACGCTTATCCTCACTCCTCGTATGATGGTACTAAAGGTACCATGTACTGCTCCATTAGTGGTGGTATAGCTGTTATACCACCTGGAGGTATCATCTTGGAAGTTAGACTTGATATCGAATCCTCGTCACTAAGGTGGTCATCCTTTTGATCGATCTACTAAATCTTATTTTGTATGCATCACAGATGCATTCTGAAAGAAAACAATATGAACCACAGTCATTGAGTTTATCAGTAGTGTTGACTCTAGAAGGAAATGGAGACCACCTCCCATTCCAATATGATGAATGTTCTGTTTTTGATTCCCTATAACCATATTTCTAATTTACTGTATTGAAAAGCATGTTATCAAACTCTTGGTGTATGGATATGTCGGCTTCCCACTCCAACATTGAGTCCCTAGCTGGAAATCCAATATCAAAACACTTAACAATGTTACCCCAAACCAATATCACAGACTCATATTCCTAATGTAGAACCGACCACCTACAATACCACTTTTTCACAACTCGTCCCAGTGGTGTTTGTGCCGCCTCTCCTCACAATAGCCTCCAAAAGGCCAGGGGTTACTGACTAGAACTGAGTAGGAATATCACTAACATGGGAGGCGTTTCCTATGTACCTATTCACACAAACATATCTTTGAAACAATTACTAAAATGAAAATCCACTAGGGAAAAAAATTCATGCATACCACTAAAAACAACTAATTGGGTAAAATAGGAATGTAAATTGCAGTAAATTAAACTTTGACATAATAAAACCCCACCAAAATAACATGTTTATAATCTAAAAAGTTGAGCCTCTAAAAATAGTTCCGCAGACTACTTCTCAATGTCATAGGAACACCTCTCCCTTCATAAACTCACAATGCTCTATCTTGTCCTGGTCTATCATGGATTCATTCATAATTTCACTCATATGAACATGACATGACACATGTGGGAAAAGCCTGTGTAGGGTTGAGTAGAATGATACTCAATATATCAACATGAAACCAAAATGTAATAGACATATTAATATACAGTTATCTCTATTTTTTATATGTATACATGATATATAAAATGAGTATTGTGATATACTCAAACCCATCATCGTTGTATAGTGGTAAGTCACAACTAGCCCAGACTGTCACTATGGATTCAGTCGGAATATACCAAAAATAACACATGAGCAAGAACACAATCATGATTCTGATAGAAATGATGATGTCTTCTTAATAGGTATTGTTCATCAAGAACCATCATGAGAGAGATGCACTGATTGATCTGAATAATGAATATGATACACTCGTTCTGGGAGAACGCGCTCCTCATGTGGGGAAGATCATTATACACAGATTACGATCACTTCCATGAACATTGTGTGACACCACGACTCGTCTAGATTCACCTTCTATGTTGAAGATAGAAATTTGGAAGGATTGGTCTTGATGAAACTGAGACTCTAATTACAGAACATTAATTGATAAATCATCCCTCCTCAGGCATCTCAGATGGGATTCCAGACCATATCCATAAAGTCATGCGGAGGGATCATACTGCTAGGAGTAAGAAACAATATCCACAAACCATCAGGGAAATAATCAAGGGAACCAACCCTAAATTTCATTTACAAAAATAGGTTGATAATAGATTCATGCCTTGTATAAAGGAGTGTGCAATGTGTATAATTGTTACACACTGTGTCCCGTGAATCCAGGTACTTCCTACGTACAACGACCCATGTCAGATGAACATTTCATGTAGAAAATAGTATACAAGGAATCTATTAGGGTTCGCACACTGTGTTCCTCTATCCTGGATCTTTTTCGTGTATGCTGGAAATTTTCTAGTACACGACTTCAACCCATGTATGCCTATTAGTGATTGAGTGCATGGTGTAATATGTGTAACTAGTGTGTCCTAGATGTGTGGGGGAGTACACAAAATGTACTCTTCCCCGTGTCCATTTATTAATACAGATACACACAGAGTCTTGGGTAAGGTCCCATAATCTAGGAGATAAGGGTCACACACAGTGTTTCACTTCACCACTTCCCGGAAAACGTAGATTCCACACATGGGGCCCCACATGTCGTGTATTTCTTAATACACCAATTTTTTTTTGGGAAATTTCCAAAAAGCCTTTTTTCACACCAATCATCCCATTAGTTTCTTTGAACATGGTTTTTGGATAAACCTAACTGGGAAACTTGAAATCTGTGGTTTTCTAGTTGTGCTGTCATAAAATCGGTAAGATTCTGACATTGAATCAACTCGAAAAATAGAATCATCATCATTCTTTATTTTTGATGAACAATGATAAATCAGTAAACCTCATAGTTCATATGATTACTTCAACCATCTTCTCACCTCCGTCGAGCAGTACGGATGTTGGATCATCAATATCAGATCATTTCACCATGAAATGAAGGAGAAATAGTCATTTGTTCATAAATTGTAAAGAAAGTGAAGAAAGAGAAGAACATGATGAATTGGGGGGGGGGTTAATGTATAAGAAAAATAATAAGGAATGAACCTAGGACATTTTTCATTCCATTATCGATCCGTTCCATATGAACAATAAATAAAAAACATAGAATTATAATCATCCCCAAATTTATAAAATTGTTCCATCCTACAAGAAGAATAGAACCTTCAGTCGACCTATTTGTATGTTGATCTAAATTCATTATTAATTTTATGATTGGGGACATAAGGAATTTAAATAAAACACCCTACTTCTATGTTGGATCATTCGATGAAGTGGTTTCTACATTACGTCATAACCATTGGATATATTCATCAAGAATAGCGTCTGTTGATATCACATTAGTGATCCATCATCATTTTCCATCGATAAAATTATCTGTGTTCTCTCTAGATCCTCCATGATGTTTTATGGTTTTGATACTAACCCTATATCCATTTTTAAAATGAAAATAAAAATAAACTTCCCTGTGACACTGCAAAACATTCTAATAAAATAAATTCATAATTTTTTTTATCCATCAAATCATAAAAAAATTATCTTTCGTAGTTGACCCACATTGATCAGTGTCATTCTTCATATTGGGTAAAGTCAACCCTTTGAACATGAATGTCGACTAATGATATTTTGGTATTTTATTATATTTAAAACATTTATCCCTAGCTCACCAGGCCTCAGAATCACATGTCGTATCAGCGCCTTGTTGGGAATTAGTCCCATATTATATTTTAACATAATAAATGGAAAATTAGGGACATTAAAAAATATTTCCCTATAAAACCTAAAAAGTATGATGGTAAATACATCTGGGCTAGTTGCACCCTCCATGTTTATAACGAAGAGGGATTCATTTATTTCCTCACTGAAAGGGGCCATTATGAGGGAATGGTTTTGGAAGTCCTCAATGCATGGGGAAATGTTACCAATCATATACTAGTTGTTGTCCTTGTAATCATCAGAGAAACGTCCAGTGCAATAATTTACCACTTAATTTTAAATCTATCATTCAGAGGGGTGTATACTTCCATTTATTTTTATTTCCTTCAATACTATACTTTTCATTTTTTCCAAATCCATCCATTGACCGAATTTAGAGTTCATGCCACTATCCTTCAACCACTTGTCTTGTAATTGGTTTTTCTCCATCCTGTATTTAATATTTTGAAGATTTTCCAGCCTTGAAATAGATTATATTTCTTCAATTGAGGTTTGTTAAAGAGTTGATTTCAAATTTTACTATATGAATGATTTTATTTAATAGCTTTAATCTCCAGCTCACTCAATGAGAATTAATTCTTACCAAAATCTATAAGATAATTTTTAAAATTTTAAGCTATCCTACAATAATATTTATTTAGATTTCATGTTACAAATCCTATATAATAATCTCCCTACATGATTGACACATGATAATCCAATAAAATAACCTATGTAATTAAAATTTATGAGGCGCATAAAAATATGTTTCATCTCTCCGTTATAGGTATGGACTTCATAAAATACGTGGATGTATATCATTTTTTCATGTTCATCATATAAAAAAAACTTGGAATGAAATATAATATATTTTTCATAATGAAAGAATGTGTACATAAATAATACATGAACTTACACCATACATAATATGAAAAATAGTATTTATTACTCAATCTAAACATTAGAAATATTTTATTTATTCTTTTTATATTCTCATTTTTAGTATATTTTCAAACACCTAATAATCATCAGATGATTCCTCTATCTATTTGACTTCTTATGTGACAATTGTTTGAGCATAATATATGTAAAAGGAATCATATTTGGAGGTTGAATTAAATATCTTGAGTTGACTTAATTAATGATATTAATTAGATCGATCATCTACTATTATCTCTATATAAATTTAATGGAGGAATGGTTCCATGCTTTTTTCAAATACAACAACAATTTTTATCTTTCTTGTGGCTTCCTTGATATGTAATGTGCTAAAAATTCAAATGTTAACCAATATTAAGACTTTTCACCTCCAACATTATGCACACACCTTGGGAATAAAGGGAATTTCCTACACATGATGTACCACCATATCACTTCAAGACACTCTCACCTAGGAATTCAATATTGTTGATCTATACACAACCGACTATATGTGGCTATATGGTCTAGTTGGGTTGTATCTCGTTCATGTGGTCGGGCCTAGCACCCACAATTACTTGTTCATGTTGGTCAAGAATGTTTTTTTATATTCCTAAATTTTTTTAAATAATATATAAAAATGTTTTTCAAATTTTATCATAATAGAAAATAAAATTATGTTACGTATACTAAAACATTATTCTGAAAAAAAAAATTATTTTTAACATGGTATTAATTAAATAAATTTTAAAATAAATATTTTATACATCATCATAAACTATTAGAAATTAGTTCCTTATTGATCATAAAAAATAACTCATGACATTAACAATTAGAATTTCATATGCATGATATCCAATGCCACTTTATGAATCCATAACATTTATAAAAGCATCATCTATTCATCATACCTCTCCAAATACATACAGATAGATCATTGAGAAAAAATTAGTAACATGGTAAAATTAGAAGTTTCATGGATACATATTGAATAATGTTACTATAACACCCAACGCAGTGCATCAGGGTAGAATTTTGAGGGAATGATATCTAAAAAGTGTTATAATTTTAGTTTCTATTTTTAGTTATTTTTTCTATTTTTCAACATCTAGACACATGTGTGTGTATTAGTTCACACATATCTTATATAGTGATATTATATATCAAGGTGGAACCTATATTTTACTCACAAATTATAAGTATACCAACTTGATCTATGGAATATTTTTTAAACAAAAATAATGACATAGACATTATAGTCCCATTATCTTATTGCAATTATGGTGTATGTATATAAAAATTATGTTAAATTATTAATTATTGATATTGTTGAAGAAGATATGCATGTATATTTATAAGGATATTTCAGAAATAAAATATTTTCTAAGATGAAAATATGTACTAATGGTTTATATTTTTTTTATTTTTACTAATAGAAAAGCATACTAGATGTTCATATGGTCATCCCCCTGATATTTATTAACATAGTATTTACTGTTACTTGATATTTCATGTACAACTGATGTTTTTTTCATTGTATCCTTGTAAACTAGCATATTATTTAAGTGGATGGACATAGTGATTAGAAATTGGTGGTTGATATAACAGCCGATGGATTTTAGTTTCCATTTTGATGAAACTATAATATCGTCTATTTTTAACCATATATTTGATTACTTTTTTTTGTTTTATTTAGTTATATTTTTCTATCGTATATATATTTTTAATGATGAAGTTATAATTTATGAATGGTATATGTTTTCTTGTTATTGATTTTTGTGAAATATTATATCCAATTCCATCAGGTATGATATTATATCTAGATGTAATGCACTATAATATTTGTTTGGATACATCAGTGCTGATTAAAATTCTTAAGAATATTTTTGTTAGGATTCAAGTGTTAATTCACATTTATTTTTGGAAAGGAAAATTTTGAATATTTTCATATTTATGGATTATAGGTAAAGTAACATGTATTAATCATATAGATTATTATAAATTAAAATTTAATAAATAACATTAATAACTATAGACATAATCAATGAATTTGAATAGGTTTCATTGACAGATGTATTGTATATCATCGTTGTTTTTAATGATAAATAACTACAACCACATTATGTTAACTAACATAAGATATTATTTTAAACATGATTAATATATATATATATATATATGAGTTTTTCGATTTAATTATTTTGTGATTTATTTTATTAACATAGTAGATAGTATATATTATCTAGACTACATGAGATTTATCAAAATAAATATCACTTAAAAAAATTTGGATATAATCTGTTTCCAAGAAAAAATGGGGTAATGAATATATAAAGTTTAATATTACATTGTTCTTCCTATTTCACTTTTAAAATCAAGGAACTAAATAATGCAAATAATATACCTTTATAACTATAATTATATAAAATAAATGTAACAAATATAATAAAACACTTAAAATGATATATAAATAACTTATATACATAAATACTATAAACACACATAGAAACACAAATAGTGATACATATATTTAAAATAACTTATATATTTATATATTAAATGAAACATATATATGTACACCCACAAAAATATTTTAATGGTCCTATTGAGTGAATCAAATTATATTTATTTTTGAAGAACAATAAAAATTACTGTATAAATATTATATATACCATAAATATCAAATATTATGTGAAATATCTCCTTACATAAACATCAGAGACACAAACCAAAACACCACACACACTAAAATATATTCAATAAAATTGTAATTTCTGTATCTATACAGTAAATAAAAAATAAATATTTATATAATTAAAATTTCCATTGGAATAAATATATATATGAATTACATATAAAGAGAAATATATATTACCTATATATATTTTATAATCACAATATATATATATACTTGTATAAAATTTGAAAAAAAAATTCATTTATTAGTTTATATATATATTTTATGAACATAAATATATACATATATACACATAAAAATATATAAATTGTATAATGCATATAAAAAGTTTATTCAAAAGAAATTAAGTAATATCTGACAATAATGATTAAATAATATATCTATATATATATTAATAATTTTAACGAAAATATTTATATATCAAAATATATGTATGTACACATAACACACTGAAAAATTGGAATATGTGTGTCTATGTTATATATTTATAAATCTCAATATATATATATATATAGTAAAATATATACCGACACATATTTTTATTTATGACCCAATAAAATATATATTAACATATAGAAAAAAAATATTCAATAAAAACTTAATATGAATAAAATTGTTGACTAGGAATGAAAAAATTGATTTTAATTAAAAATAATTTTATGTAGATTCAAATAATTAAATATAGTAATGAGTGGTGATTTTGTAGGGGAGATCCTATGGATGCGTGAGACCAAAATTATAACAGATTGATTACGATATATAAGGTTTTTAACGAGATTAAAATTACTATAAACTATATTATAATTCATTTAGAAAATATAGAATATTCCAATTTCTTATCTAGTATAATGTTCCTAGGAATATATTCAAATCATGTAAAAATGATGGTTTATCCACATTTTTCCAGATTGGGGTGTGTATTTGATGAGTTGGTATAACCACATTTATTCAATCATTCTGGTTGGATGGTATTGTATTTGGAACAACCAATTATGATACATTGTTCCTTGACTATATCATGTCCATCTGATTAAATTGATCATATACCATATTATAAGGCCACATTAGAAGAAAAATGATTGAGTGATATCTAGGATGAAATTTATATTTATTTTATATGAAATTGAAGTTTCATAAAGGCTGTAAATTGATATAATGATTTATTTAATAATCCCAGTTGGTTAATATAACAACAAAATTTTATCATTAATTATTTATTACAACTAATATTAAATGTGTGATGCAATTTAAAACACATTAATTATGTTATAATATCCTATTTCAATCATACATATCGTCACATATAACTGATAAGAGGATACGTTATAATGAATGAGGGATTTCTTGTGTACAAAATTAAATATAATTTGATACAACATATATAGACTGATATAAAAAATAATGAGATGAAATAGTTGTTCTCATTATATTCACCATTGAATATAGATATCTTTTAATAAAATTTATTGTTGCTTTATGACATAATAAACTTATAAGATCCCACACCTTTCTATTTGATGTATCAATATTGTTTTCTGGTAATATTTTTCATTATTATGAGAAAATATTTTGGGGTTTTTCCTTGGGATTTTTTGGGTGAAATTGGGATGTTTTTTTAATGAAGAGGGGCAGTGCACGGTTTTCCCAAACAGTAGGGAATGCCCAGTAAACATTGAAGACCCTAATATAGGGGTTTCACATGGATGGTTCATGATATTTCAAACTATGTGCCCTCTTATAAGAAATAGTTCTTCCCCTTGAGAGGAAGGAAATAGTTATGTGCATTGTAAGAGGAAAATATACACCTCGATTAGGAAACCATGCACGTGGGATTTCAAACCACCAAAAAATTAGCTGAAAAAATCATGAACCTACTGGATTTCCCCATAACTCTACACATTTACTCTAAAAAATTTTCCACATATTTATCTGTGTTCATGGATAGATACTAAGGCTTTAAACAATATTTTAATGATTATATAATTCTCGTACTGAGGAATTTTACCCCTCTAGGTGAGAGATTCTAATCTGGAATGCATTACTCAGTATCTCACATATTTCTCTCTTCCATTAAAGGGATGTTTCCCTTATTGGGGATGTATTTAGATACACATTATGGTAAATATGATATGTTCTTTCATGGATCTACATTTTGATCATGATCTCATTATTTTTCATGATTGTGGTTGATCAAAATAAATTAGGGCATTTTGTGGGGGAGCGTTCACCATCAATTTTGAGTTTGTTCTTCTAAATTCAATTCTCAAAGCCTTGATTCTAATTGTATGTATGTGTTTTTTGATATCAATTTTCATGTTTTACATCTTTTCAATTAAATTAATAAATTAATTGATTAATTAATTTATGTAAATATATAATTGGATTAATTTATTGGTGAATAAAATATTTGAATGTTATGATCATGGAATTGGTGGAATTGGATTAATTAACTAGTTAACTAATTAATGGGATGTTCTAATTGTGTAATTAAATTAAATAATTTGTCAATTATTTAATGGTATGTTGAGATTGTGGAAATAAAATAAATAAATTACAAATTAATTAATAGAATGTGTGAATTTTTAATAGATGAGAAATTATTGTTGTTTGATTAGTCAATTAATGAATTTTTGAATTAACTGATAATATGGATTAGGGGATGATGGAATTAACCTTGAAGCATTAATTATTGATATGATTAATAGTTGACAAATTGTTTTTTGGGACTATATGTAACGGATAATATTTATGAAGTAATATAAGTTTCTTTTCATGAGTGTGGTCTTTTTGGTTAACAACCATAAATTAATTATAATTGTAAAATATATTAAAAAATATGAAATTGTTTTATTTTTCTATATTTCACACATTTCAAAATATTTTTTTAAAACTATTGATGTTATCCTTATAAAGAAATGGGGGATAAAAGATGTTTTCAATAATATTCAATTTTGGTTGGAATGAAAGATGTTGTTGGATGATTGGGAAGTGACATTACATTCCATTGTAAATATGAAGATTTTAAAGGTGACCGATAAAATACTTTATTTCATGACCGATATGGTTTGTGATTAAAGTAGATAATTTTCAAATAATCCATATGAAATAAAAGAAGCATGGGTGTTCTTACTAAAGTATACATTTTAGGTTGTGATGTTTTCCAATGATTGTCAATCATTTAATCCTAAGAAATATGGAGTTTTTTTGCCATAATAGATTTCTTCAATGAATACATTTGAGATCGTGAAGGATTTTTAATATACCACATATGAGTTTCATAGTGTGGAGAAATAAAATCGACAATGGATGGATTCCACATAGTAGTGCTATGCGGACAAGGAAGCATGGTAACTAGACCGTGTATGGAAAACAGCTTTTGTAGGTTCACAGTTCATTGGAGGATTCAAGTATGTGGAAGTTAAATAGTTCATGGAGTGTTCATCAGTCACATCTAGGATGAGGTTATTTGTTTTTGGAAGGATTCGTCCACTGTGAGGAAAGGAAGTCACTATGCGAACCATGTAGGGAAAATGGTTCGTGGGAGTGGCATTTTCTGTGGTGAAGGTTATAGTACATTGAAAAATCAGGTAAATTAAATTAATTGATTTTCCAGATATATTTACCTATATAAAGTCCCCTAATTATATTATTATGTGAGAGTGAATGATATAAATAATTCATAATCATTGTAGGTTGTATTTGGATATGAACGATGAATTGCACAGATGAAATAATTTTTTATATGAGTTAATTAATGTAGAATAGTTTCATGAAGGAGAAAGAAGTTCATATATGAATGATTTCTACAAAGATATAGTTTTTGAGGATGGTAAGTTGAAGATATTTTTGTATCTCTATAGACAACAATAAAAAAGGGGTCAAAAAAATATAGTAGACCATGGAGGACTCAACTATTTGTTTCGGAGGGTTGGTCCATGGAATATTCTAATTTCTACAAATATGGGTGGTTCATGGAAGAAGGGGTTTCCTATTAATAACTCTTTTCGTATCTTGATAATCAGTTAACATAGGATTCAGTCAGATCACATAGAATGTAGAACAGTTCATGGTAGACTAAAAGATGTTCCTACCAGTCTTTGTGTATGAAAGAGAATAATTATTTTTGGAAGTTTGAACTCGTGAAATCTAGACTAGAAGAACAATAGAATTTTACTACATTGATTTGGGCTAGAATAAACATACACCCTATTGGATTATTTTCAATGTTTTACACAAGTGTAAGGGAATATCCTACTTATTTTATTCCATAATAAATGATTATTTTCTGGTAGATTTTGTGGTATTGGATTGTTTCCAAACTATACCAATGACGTAGCTACTAATGTTGAGTAGTGAACCTTGTAAATTCTTGTGTTCATTTTCTAATTGTGTTATATAGAGAATGAAATATTTAACATGAGTTTAAGGTTATTTAAAAAGTAAACATAAAAGAAAAAGATATCCTTGACTTACCCCCTACCACTCTTAGTGATACATGAATCCTGACTGGGAAACATCATGGTTTAATTGTGAAATGTTTATATTGTTTAATGTGAATTAATGTGGTGATCCATGTCATTGATGAATTAAATATTTTTCCACGTTATGAATTTTTAATAAAATGGTATATTTTTTATTATCATATATTTGTTTAATATTTGATATTTGTGATATATGTGATAAATGTGTGTAGGATAGGGACGAAGGTACCAAATACCCATTAGTGATAAATGGTTGTGGGATATGTATTGATAATCCAAATTCCCACAAGTTATTAATGTATTTGGAATAGTCACTGAGGATATAAATTCTAATATGAGAAAGAAATAATTGGAAGGAATGAAGATCCAAATACCCATATGAATTTGAGGTGTGGGACTAGGACTGGGGCTCCAAATAACCACAATGTGTAAGACATTGTGTTCTATATTCATGAGTTGGCATTAGATTATGGTTTAAATTGGCTTCATATGGATGGATATGAAATGATAGATTTTACCCACGTTATTTTGATATGGTTCAGACTCCATTGTGGGTTGAATAAGGTATTGATGGTTTGGGTTTTATTGGGAACCCGGGGGTTTTGTGGTTAATAAAATAATAATTTAAAATGTTATAACTGTTAACCAATACATTGAAATTTATTTTTATACAAATTCATAAACTATTATTGAATTTATATGGTATTATATTCCATTGGTGGTGGCCTAAAATTTATTAATCAAACCCTATTACAGCTTCCTGGTCGGTACCTGAATAGTCTTCATGTTTTCAAGACAAGATTAGGGAATGAGTCCTCTATTAGATGGATGATTTAGGATGAAGAATGGGTAATGGAACTGAACATAGTTTCTAGGTGCAATTGGGAGTGTCATTCTGTCTTTATATTGGTTATTCATTTGACACTTGACATATAATTGGATTTCTATTTCTACTATATATTTTGGAATATTTTTTTGGAATCTTGTTATACTTATAGGGTTTATTTATTTGTTATATATTTTAGTTATTCTTATTTATTAAAAATGTTCTGATACTATCAAAGAGAGGATATAGTCTCCTACTGTTTTACATTAGACCATCGCAACAATTTAGCACACTCTGTCATACATGAGGCACACTTGAGTTCATGTGACTGAATAGCGTCGGCCACCAGTTTGTCGCACCTTAGTTAGGACTTTAAAATGTGTTATAAAATGAGTATTCATTTTCTTTTCATTTGTATTACTACTTTGGAATGGTATACCTGATAGAAATATTAGTTGTCCTTGGTTAATATCTTTTTCATGGGAGTATCTAACCCACTTAAGAGTGTGAGAACCATGTACACATTGTGGTATTGTTGGTATATATGAGTGTTGTTATAGTGTGATGTAATTTCTCCTCGAGTGATGAACTTTTGGTGTGATTTGATTAATGATAATGATATTTTCTGATACTTCACTCATGGATTGTAATGTTAATATTGTTGAGCAAGTATGAATCATTCTATGCACTATGGTTTTATTGTGACTTGAATCATTTTTATGCATGCCTGTAAAATCATGTTTTGGGTAAGTAGTTGAAATTAAAATTTTATTCATTGATTGTGAGATTAAAGTCAAAATAATTATTGATATGAAAAATAAAGTTATAAAATTATGCTCAATTTTTAAAATGGGTGTATAATAATAAACATTAATAATGGAAATGATTGTTCCCTTATTATCCATTACCTAGATGTAGGATGGTTAAGGGTACTTATAGTGCCTCAGTTTTGACCATGTGGTTAGATTTGGGGGTTGAATTGTTGTGTATTATTGTGATTCACTGATAAATAAATGTGTAAATTTTTTTGTTATATGTATTTTTGTTTTTTTCTAAAATTGTAGATGTAACACCTCAAAAATCTATAGGGCGTTATTTCTTCAAAGTAATTCAATAACGTGTGCTCCACGCAACACCGAGTTCGAGCGCACCATGACTTACCAAACTAGAAGTTCAAAAGTGGTTATGAATATTATTATCTTCATTTTTATTTTTATATATTACATATAAATTTTAACATCCATATTATTTATTTTTTAGACATTATATAAGAACAAATTAATTTTTTCAAATAAATGATGTATTTTTCAGAAAATGAAAATTTATCGCCTTTTAGTGGAAAACCCTTTTTAAATAAAATATTTAACACTTTTATATATTCCATTTGACAAAATAAACTTCTTCATTATAATTGGGACATAAAATTTAGTTTGGATAAATTTTTGGTACGTTTCTGATAACTTTCATATTTTGATGAATAGTGAAAAATACTAAATTTTATTTGAAAACAACTTTTTTAATATAAATAATTCATAGTGTTAAATAATGAATTTGAATGGTTTTTAAGTATAAATAGATTATATTTTTATCATTTTATAAAATTTATGTCATTATAAGTAATTTCACAATTAAATTTGACATAATCACAAGTCAATATTTTGAGGGTTTTCCTTTTTAGAAACACGCTTTTTGGTTTTGACAACGGGAATTAATTTTAAATTAATTAATGAAGCATATATATTTTGAAATGGGTAAAATATAATTCATTTTTGAATTCAGAATATCAAAATTATCTTAGGGTGAGTTTTTGGTATTTTTCAAAAAACACACAATTTTTTATGAATAGTGAAAAACATTGTGTTATAGTTTAAAACCAACTTTTAATTTAAATAATTATTTATTTTATTTAAATTTATTTTATGTAAAAATAGATATATAATGCCTATATATGTTAAATGTAATTCATTGTATTCATTTTATAATAAAATTAGATGTATAAATTTGTATTGATCTGTTTACTGTATTTTAACAACGTTCTAGGATCATTTGCAAATTTTCTTAAAACATAATTTTTCCACTTCTGTGAGTTGAACTTCAAAAATCTGAGAGACACGAATGAAATCTGTAGGTATAATTTGGTTCAATAAGATGGAAATATTTTTTTGTGAATAGTAACATTTGACTTTTTTTACCACGGTTAAATGTAAATCGGGTAATTAAAGGTAAAAATGCTATTATAATTATCCTAAAACATGTCCTAATTCTGTTGAATAATTTTAATTCGACCCAAAACAACCTTAGTAGTAACATATGATCCTTTTGGTACACTTGTATTTGATTAGGACATTTATTATTATTTTATTGAAAGAAGAGGTAAAAGTGTTCATTTTAAAGTTTAATAACTAAACCATTTTTAATATAGGGTTATAAATAAAATAAATTCGAATGTAAATATTCATTATAAGTTAAAAGTATTTCATATATCATGGTTTTTTATTTATAATTTTTATACATTAAATAAGTAAATTTATTTATGACACAATGATGATGCAATAATTGCCTTATTAACAAAAGAATCAAATAAATGGTATTATAAATATTAAAATAAAAATAATAAATGTTTTTATGAAATCCACTAATATTTCAAGGTGAATATGACATGTTAGGGTTTATTCAATATATCATGTTTGAATTTATCAAGTTTTGATGACTTTCAAAAAAACCAAATACCAAATAGTGTCAAAATTGACATAAATTAATTTTTAAAACAAATACTATATTATTGGTTGATATATAATTCCTCCGATTCTAAGGTTCTACTAAAGGGATTAAATAATATTATATATTTCATTAATAAACCACTTGAGGTTCTCTTGGATGTTTATTGTATGTTAATTAACCATATAGAGTATGAATACAAGAAGACACGGTAAAAGTATAAATATATAACTAAGAATTAAATCTAAAAGATAAGGTTTAAAAGGTTACCTCAATATGTCTAAAATTTATTTGTTGAGAGGATTTTCACCCATGACAACCTAAGTCTCTAACAAAATTAATTTGGAGCCATTATAATATGAATGTGATTGTATAATAAATTAATATTTTAATCTTTTCTTAAAGTGATCCTCACCCCTCTTATAAAAGGTCACTTCTCCTTCTCTCAACATCACACCTCCAATCCAATTTGGATCGACCATCCCCAGACCAAATATCAAAAAATATTCTCACACATCAACCTAGAGTTCTTACTTTTATCAGAAATCTAACCGATGGAGACCTTTTGATAAACTCAAAAGGGAAAACCTGAAGAAGTGGTAAAAATTTCACCGCCCACTTTCAATTTCTTTTCTTCTTCCACATCCTACATCTATGTTGTTTCCAGACCAAAATAATATTTCCAGTACCTCCTATATACATGGATGGTATTATAAATATGGTACAACCATATTTTTATTCTATTCATCCGATAAATGACAATGTCACCATAAATGCATATGTATGGCTTATCGTCTCCACTTCGTGGAGTAGTTTGTTATTCAAACACTTCATTATTTGGATATATATAATAATGACTATAAATGGTGTAAATAATAATTATAACATGTTAATGAATCTGTATATATTATATACCATCCAATTAAATAAAATTTCAACCTCTATATAATGATATTGTCTATCGTGCATACGTACGTATTACCGTCTCCACGAATGCGATGAGATTAATTCCCCATCATAATAATTTAAGAAAGATTTTCATTTTATGATTAAAAATAATTTTTATGAACATAATATTATTCTGTATATGAATCAAATATATCCTACCCATAACAAACATGGCTTATATATACAATCACATTAAGGAAAACGACTCATTTAACACCTGAAGTGATGATACTACTAAAATATTATTAATAAATCAATATTAGAAGATCAAATATGATATCATATTTATGTATATGATTCTTTTATAATTTAATAGCTATGATTTATCTATTATACAAGAGGTTAATGTACCCTCGACTAAGGTAAATTACAAGGTATGGGTTAATTCCACAATCTCTTCATTATCTGAGGTTGTTTTTTTTGTAAGTATCAACTGGGACATATTTGTTATCCATGACCATGTTTCATAAAATATTTTTCAAAGGGATTATTTTTAAGGGACTTTTTTACTTAAAAATAATTTTATATTATTTAATGATTTAGTCTTTTAAACCTTTCCCATTATTGTCTATGTTTTCATAATGATTTAGGGATTTATTTATATAGACATGAATGTTTTAAAATTTTAATTGCAGTAAAAAGTTTCAATGTGGAATGGGACACCTTGATTCAAA
Organism: Viscum album; assembly: GCA_963277665.1. Lineage (NCBI taxonomy): Eukaryota > Viridiplantae > Streptophyta > Magnoliopsida > Santalales > Viscaceae > Viscum > Viscum album. The sequence goes on along the minus strand of OY728122.1, from coordinate 900,797,499 downwards.
ACTATATTTTAAATTACTTCCTTTATAAATTATGTGAATTTTAAATTATTTCATGAAAAAGGGAAATTTCTCTCAAATATTTTAATTGATCATTTTCAACTACATCAATATCCTTTAAAGGATATTATTCTTGATCAGGGTTGATTTATTATGACACTAATATTCCATATTGTATTTAAGGTTTTGTAAAATATTTGAATGTGAATGTTCTATTTTTATACCATTCATGGTTTATGGATAAAGTTTTTACATTTCATATGCTAGTTTTAATATGACTGTTTATGTTATGTTTTAACATTTTCATATGAGGAATGCATTGGAGAAAGTAAATGACGGGTGGAGCCCGCTAAAACTTCCCGATGCATTGGTAGGTCTCCTGAGACAAGCTTGCTTCTTGTCGAAAGACTTTGACCAAATAATATTTGTAGTCTTGGAATAAGGCCTCGACTGTGTGGTTATGAAGTCTGGTATTATGCATTCCATCATTATGAAATTGGCTATTGATATTGCATGTTATTATTCGACTAGTAGAATATCCATGTGAATATGTAAATAGAAATGTTTGAGGAATAATTTCCATATTATGATGAGGTTTAACATTAAAAGTCTTATGTTTTAGTCTTATACATTTCCTTAAATGTTTATGCTTATTTTGGAACATTTCGCAATATTGTTATCCTTACTGAGCATCTGAGCTCACCCCTTTCTTATGTTTTATTTTCGCCGAATTCTAAGAAGTTTATTATGATTGATAACAAGGGTTAAGGTAGGGGATTAATGGCGTTATCAAAGGATCCTTTATGTTATGTTTTAGTTTCTAATATGTATTGTAATGTTAATGTATGTAATCTATTTTCTAAGACTGCTAAACTGATCTGTCTTTCGGGACATGATTCCTTGTAATCAGGCCAATGTATTAAAATAATGCACCTACTCTAGGCTTCTAGGGTTGGGGTGTTTTAGTTCATATCAGTGAAAGTTTATCAGTAACCTTCGAAACAAGATTTAAAAAAACGTTGATTAGATAACATTACCCTATAATAGACTCCGAGAATTAGAATAGAAGAACATCCTAAAATTTTTGTAAGGTAGATATTATTGAATTTTCCATGAAATACATCCCTGTCTGGATACGAGTAGGAAGAGGTGGCTCTAGAAAATATATACCTAGAAGTGAAAACTCTAACAAGGAGTTTCAGGCTTGACCTGAGGTATCCTAGTACATGACAACGGGCCTTGCTGCACTTTTGCAAACGACACACTTGGGGGATATCCTTAAGATAATTATCCAATTAATAGCATGAGAGGTTATGCCTCATGCCTTGAAATTATTATTCTACCTTTCCTTTCTGAATATTATAACATAAATGAATGAGATTTTTGCTTGATGAATTTAATTTTTTACATATATTGTGATTCCATATTGATTACTCAGATTTTGTGATGTAAGAATGAGATGGGCTTTTCTTCAGTCTTTGTGATGTGAATGTGAGAACACCTTTATATGGTTTTGGATGTTGTATTACTCTTTTCCAAAGGACTCTTAGAGCCCTTATGTGAGAAGACCATGATAGATTCTATCTGAGGATCCAAGAATTGTGAAGTCCTTGTGGTAGGGAAGATTGTGACAGCTCTATTTTGTATTGATAGGTGACGACAAGAGATCATGGGGTTGAGCCAGGGGTTATACCGTGAGAGATTCCCTAATATTGATTTCAAAGGGTTACACCCCGATCCAACCAAATATATATCTCTTTATATACACATATATATGTTTACAATATATATGAATAGTAAATATTTCAGACATACCATCTTTGGGATGAACTAGAAAGACCCACAAGGATTCCTTGGTAACCTGATCGAGAGGTTGTTTATTAATTCTGTATTTTTCAACTTTTTATCTTTTAGCTTCACACTATTTGTGTATGATCACCAACTAAGATTACACTTAGACACCACTGGTGGGGGAATGATGAGATATGTTTCTCACACCCTACTTAGGTTTCCCAATAAACACAGTAATATTATGTTCCAAAAAATACTATAAATGGTAAAGGCCCTTCTTAAATGTTGTCTACATGTAATACAGAGATGGGTCTTTGAAGACAAGGATTGGTATGAGGCTTGGGATTCTTGCGGATATATTTTTTCCATTTTGTTTCCTTTTGTAATACTATATAGAACAATTGGAAATTTGGTCCTTTTCATTATTATCATTATTCCATGCTTCATTGGATTTTAATGAACTGATGATGGTGTTCGTTATTTAATTCAGTTATCAGTTTATTCCATATTTCACTGTATTTTCCTATTTTATTATGCTTCCGCAGCTATTTAGTATTTTTTGGCCACATTACTCTAAAATGGGGTTATAGTCTCTCCACTATACTACCTACACACCCATGCTACTAGTCGGTAGCCCCTGTAATATGGGGAGACGTTGTAGGGGTTATGCTTCCAACTAGTAAAAAGGCACGAGATATTTGGTATACAGTGATGGGATGTCACAATCTATTTAAGGAAAAATATATTTTCATATATCATTTGGTTATATTCTACCCATTTAAATAATCTAGATACTCACTTATAATTATCACTTACATGTATGAATATCTATTGGGAGTGAAAATATTGAGATTCCTCAATGAATTATCTCAATAATATTTGATCCCCAATGTCTAAATGAATACACAAAAACATATATATTCTATATTTATTTCATGGAAATATATATTTTATTTAGTTATTATGGGTCATATGAATGATTAATTTTTCTACATAGAAAATTCATAATGATCGTTTCAATAATAGATGGTCATGATTGATATATAATTTGTTTTTCACTATTCTAGAAATTAATGTTGATTCAGTTGTAGCATAGCTACAATATTTAAAAAATCGATTCATTTTTTATTTTGAGGAGGATAATACTATATGAAAAAATATTATTTCATCAAACATAATTATAATACTTCTAATGTTATTCCACATATCACATATCAAGGATGGAAGTAAAAATATGTTCATAGAATAATTCATAGATATTGTACAGTTGAAAGAACTAAAATATATACACTATTTTGGATTGGTGGGTAAATTAAATGTAATTACCACTATCATCTTCAAAGAAACTCGTTATTTTTTCCTTAGTCCCTTGTCTATGATATTTTGGATTATACTATATCATTAAATTAATGGATTAAGGAATTTACGTGGATAATAATTTGGTTCTCTACACATAGTACATTGATTTATTAATGGTTTTCTTGGATGAGTTTTGTAGTTAATCCTTATGTTATGGGAAATATTAATTTTCATATGATATTTTCACACTCTATGACCCCCACTTCCACTTGTAGTAAATCTATTGTTCCCCTTAAGTATGTTCCATTAGTTGTAATTCCTTAAATTTTTCATACATTAAAAGGAATGTTTCATTATTTCATCATCTTCATCAATTGATCATTCGTGAGACTCAATATTTATCTTCTTTAGTGTTCTGAGAAATTTTAAAATTTCCACATTTTATTCATATTTTTTTAGATATTGATTGTAATATTCATAATGTTTTTTTATTACACCACTATTTCCTATGGGGTTTTAATGTAATTTTGGAATTATCCCTCTCACATAATGTTACTTCTTTTTATATTCATTAAAAAATAAAAAATATTTTAAATGATTGTGAAAATAATAAAAATACAATTAAATTATTATAATCATAAAAGGAATTAAAACATAAAATGTAATTTTCTTTTATATTTCAATATAATACATTAGTTCATTAATTTCAACATATATTAGTGATAATTTGATTAAGATTACAATTTGTAGTGTTACAATACAATTCTAAATATATTATCTCAAAATTCTTGGAATTTAGGCATTCATATCCATTCATAATTGGATTATCATAAACCAAATAATATCCATTTTGAGTGTAAAGTAGAGATTATAGTTGGTGATCATTCACCATGAACTATAATAGTTATAGAGATATACTTGAACAACTCCTCTCATGGTTATTAACAGAGGATGCATGTGTTCCAAAAATATTTCTAATAATTAAATTAATACATTAATTTATTTATATGAAACCATATACTCAGGTAAATATGAACATTTCATAATTCAATACATTACCCAGACTCAACAAAATGGTTTTTACTAATGTTTTACAAATATTACACCGTAGATAACTAGACAAAACATTAAAAATTAACTAATATACTTTGGAATATAAATAAACCATTATATGATTTTAAAAAAACATCATCATCATATTATTAAATATAATGAATGAGGTTATCTGTTAATGCATTAATCATCTTATAAATAACAGTATGATAGAGTTAATTAAAACATCTACTCATGTAGTCTCCCTAAATTGAAAATATGATCCCATAGGGAGGGTCTTATTTTTTATCAACTATAATGAATTTTAAAAAACTTCTAGGGGATCCATTAAATACGATGGATAGGATTTTAGATCCTAGGATACCGATTAAAAGTCAGATTTGGTCATTTAAATATCTATACATCCGGAGAAAATTGAGATGGAAGAACCATTATTTTTTATTGAAATCCATTGATATATCTATTTTTAGGGGAAAATTCATTTACTTAGACATCCTTTAAATTAGATTAATAATCTATAATGTATTGAAAATCCAATTTTGGATGTTCCTACCATGTAAAACCCCATACTGGGGTGGTGAATCTGCTCCCCAATAATGCCCCACAATATTGTTCTTAGTATTTTTCAAATTTCATTAGGGATAATATTCACAATATCCCGATGCTAGATATCTTTAATGTCAACATCATTAATATTCATTAGAATCAAGGTAATGAAATTCGAATTGATCCAATAATTCATATGAGAATGACTAAATAAATTATCTTACTACATTTACCATACGAATATGAAATATTTCATGACCCATCCTAGTGGGTCCCATGTTCTGACTCTACAAGACAACCTCTAATAGCCTAGGGGATGGTGACTAGTTCCTAGAAGGAATATAATTTACATGGATGATATTTCCCAAGTAAATACACTCACAAACACATATCCATAACAAAAAATCTGAAATGTAAAAACAACTAAGGAAAAAATGCATGTATACCACTAAAACCAAAAAATTTGAGTACAACAAGATGTTAAAATGCAGTAATTTAAACTAGGCTAGAATACAAGCTCACAAAAAGAAATTGTCTACAAAATAAAATGAAAAACATGTAAAAGAATAGGTATGGGGACTACTGCTCGAAGTCATATGAACACCTCGGAGCGCTTGAACTAAAAATGATCAATCTGACCATGGTCCACCCTGTACACTGTCCAAAGTTCACTAGTCCTCAGAAGAAATGATTGGTGCGAGAAATTCCCATGCAAGTGTGAATATAAAAATACATTGATGGACACCCAAAAAAGTTAATGTTGTACACAAAGGAAGATATAGTCATATCTAAATAGTATATATCTACAACACATATAATAATAATATTTTGATATATTCAAACCCCGAACTATAGTCTAGAGGTATGTCACAAATAACAAATACCATCATCATGGCTTCAGTCACAGGATTGCATAATGATCTCATTCGTGAAAACACACTCCTGAGTTTCAAAGCATCGATGACGTCCACCTGAGAAGTACTATTTGTTGGGAACTTCCAAGAGAGAGATACACCATGAAATATGAAGAGAGAATATGGTACACTCATTTCGGGAGAACAGACTCCATGACTTGGGATGATCACGATACACATATTAGGATCACTAACTGGGCCATGGGCTGATAACACGGCTCATCTGGATTCACCTTTTTAGTAGAGGATTGATGTATGGTAGGATCAGTTATGCCGATAACATGAATCTAAATAGTGAACAAAAATGAATATAGGATCTCACTCCAAGCCTCTTAAATGTGATTCAATAATATATCTAAAAAGTTTTTTAGAAGGAATCAAAATCGTATGAGTAATAAAAGATACATACCAACCTTGAGGGAAACAATTATTGGCATGAACCCTTACATATTATATCCATGATATTGTAAATAACAATCCATGTTGAAAACAAGGGGGTCATCCTTTTGAACGATCTACTGTATCCTAGCTTGTATGCAACACAGATGAATTCTCAATGAAAACAATATGAACCACAGTCAATGAGTATTTCGGTAGAGTTGACTATAGAATGAAATGGAAACCACCACCAATTAAAATAGGATGAATGTTCCATTGGTGATCCCCTACAACCATAGTTCTAATCTATTGTGATGAAAACCATGTTGTCAGAGTCCAAGTGTATGGATATGTTGGCTGATCGCACCAACATTGAGTCCGTAGCCTGATATATAATCTCAAAACACTTAATAATGTGGCCCAAACCAATGTCACAGACTCATAGTCCTAATATATAACCAACCACCTATAATAAAACTTTTTCACGACACGTCTCAGTTGGGTCTATGCCACCACTCCACAAGATCACGTTAAAAAGGATAGGGGTTAGTGACTAGCACTGAGTAGGAATATCACTAACATGGGAGGTAAGTCACAACTAACACAGAACATCACTATGGAATTGGATATGAATGACTAAATTCCAAATGAACATCTATTCAATCAAATAAATCCCAATCACTATGCATACTAGATGTTCATATGGTCATCCCACAGCTATTTATTAACATAGTATTTACTGTTACTTGCTATTTCATTTACAACTAATGTTTTTTTTATTTTATACATGTAAACTAGCATATTATTTAAGTGGATGATCATAGTGATTAGAAATTGGTGGTTGATATAATAGATGATGGATTTTATTTTCCATTCTGATGAAACAATAATATCGTCTTTGTTTATCCTGATATTTGATTATGATTTTTTTTTTATTTAGTTATATGTTTCTATTTTATATATATTTTGAATGATGTAGTTATATTTTAGAAATGGTCTATGTTTTCTTGTAATTTATTTTTTTGGGAAATATTATATCCAATTCCATCTAGTATGATATTATATCTAGATGTAATTCACTACAGTATTTTATTGGATACATCAGTGCTGATTAAAATTATTAAGAATGATTTTGGTAGGATTCTTGTGTTAATTCACATTTATGATTGGGAATGAAAATTTTGAATATGTTTATATTTATGGATTATAGGTTAAGGAATAATTATTAATCATATAGAATATTTTAAATTTAAATTTAATTAATCACATTAATACATGTAGACATAATCGATGAATTTGAATAGGATTCAGTGACGAATGTATTGCTGATTATCAGTATTTTTAATGATAAATGTCTACAACCACATTGTGGTATATAACATAAGATATTATTTTATAGATGCATCATATATATAACATTGTTTTGATTTAATTATTTTTGGATTTATTTTATTGATATAGTAGATAGTATATATGGTCTAGACTTAATGAGATTTATCAAAATAAATATCACTTAAAAAATTTGGATATAATTTGTTTCCAAGGATAAATGGGGTAATAAATATATAATTTTTAATATTACATTGTTCATCCGATTTCAATTATAAAATCGACGTACTAAATAATGAAAATAATATACCTTTATCACTATAATTACATAAAATAAATATCCCCATTATAATAAAACACTTAAAAATATTATCTGAATAACATATATACATAAATACAATAGACACTCATAGAAACAGAAACTGTGATACCAATATTCATAATAACATATATATTTATATATTACATGAAACATATATATGTACACCCATAAAAAGGTTTGAATGATCTTATATAAAATTATATTTAGTTTTGAAGAACAATATAAATTATCATATAAATATTATATATACCATATATATCGAATATTATGTGAAATAGTTCATTACATAAACATCAAAAACACAATCCCAAACACCACACACACTAAAATATATTCAGTAAAATTTTAATTTATATATCTATACACTAAATAAAAAATATATATTTATATAATAATTTTTTTATTAATATATATATATATATAAATATATACGAATTATATAAAAACATAAATATGTATTACCTATATATATTCTATAAACACAATATATATATATATAGATGTATAATATTTGAAAAAAAATCTCATATATCAGTTTATATATAAATTTATGAACATAAATTTATACATATATACACAAAAAAAATATATAAATTGTATAAAACAAATGAAAGGTTTATTCAAAAACCAATATAAGTAATATCTGACAATATTGTTTAAATAATATATATATATATATTAATAATTTTAATGAATATATTTCTATATAAAAATATATTTATGTACATATAAGACTCGGATATATAAGAATATGTGTGCATATGTTACTATATTTTTAAATCTCAATATATATATATGTAGAACAATATATACCCACAATTATATATATTTATGTACCAATAAAATTTATAGTATCGTATAGAACAAAAAAGTCTAATATTCAATAGACAAAATATTTTGAAAAAAATTGTTGACTAGGAATGAAAATATTGATTTTAATTATAAATAATTTTATGTACATTTGAATAATTAAATATGCTAATGAGTGGTGATTTGGTTGGGGAGATCCCTTGGATGTGTGAATCCAAAAATAGTACAGATGGATAATGATATATAAGGTTATAAATGAGATTCGAATTACTATAAACTGTATTTTAATTCATTGAGAAAATATTGAACATTCTAATATCATATCTAGTATAATGTTCCTAGAAATAAATTCAAATCATGTAAACTTGTTTGGTTATCCACATTTTCCCAGACTGGGAGGTCTATTGGATGAGTTGTAAAAACCACATTTATTCAATCATTCTAGTAGTACGGTATAATATTTGGATTAATCAATTATTATACTTTGTTCCCTGACTATATCACGGTCATCTGGTTAGATTGATCAGATACCATATTATAAGGCCACATCAGAATTAAATTAATTGGGTGATATCTAGGGTGGAATTTCTATTTATATTATATGAAATTGATGTTTCATAAAGGATTTAAAGTGATATAATTATTAATCTAATATTCCCAGTTGGTTAATATTACAACAACATTTTATCATTAATTATTTATTACAACTGATATTAAATGTGTGATGCAATGCAAAACATGTGAATGATGTTATAATATTCTAGTCCAATTATACATCTAGTCACTTATAATTTATAATAGGAAATGTTATAATTAATGAGGAATTTTTTGTGTACAAAATTAAATGGAATGTGATACAACATATAATAGACTGATATAAAAAATATTTAGATAAAATATTTTTTCTCATTATTTTCACCATTGAATATATATAGATTGTAATAAATTTATTGTAGCCTTATTACATAATAAACTTTTAAAATCCCACACCTTTCTATAGATGTATCGTGATTGTTTTTAGGTAATAATTTTTATTATTATGAGCATATATTTTTTGGGTTTTTCCATGGTATTTTTGGGAGAAATAAGGATGTTTTCTTAATGAAGACGGGCAATGCACGGTTTTCCCAAACAGCGAAGAATTCCCAGTAAACTATGATGACCCTAATAGAGGGGTTTGACATGGATAGTGCATGATATATCAAACTATGTTCTCTCTTATAATAAATTGTGCTTCCCCTTGAGAATATGTAAATAGTTAAGTACATTGTAAGGGGAAACTATACACCTCGATTAGGAAACCATGCACGTGGGATTTCAAACCACCAAAAATTAGATGCAAAAAATCATGAACCCCCTAGATTTCCCCATAACTCTACCCATTTATTCCCTAAAATTTCCCACATTTTTATCCAAGTTCTTAGATAGATCCTAAGGCCTTATAATATATTTTCATGATGATTGAAAGCTCGTAATGAAGATTTTTACCCCTCTGGGTAAGAGATTCTCATCTGGAATGCATTAATCCATATCTCACATATTACTCTCGTCCTTTAAAGGGATGTTTTCCTCTATTGGTGATGGATTTAGATATACAAGTTGGGATTTTTGATTTAAAATTTAAATAATGGGAAGATAGAGAAAATATTGATGGAGGGATTTTCTTAACATTAATGGTGGATTTTCTCCAAACATTAATGAAGAGTTATTCCCAATACTAGTTGATGGAATAATGATGGAATTATGAATGTTGACCGCATTAATTGGAGATATGGTCTAGGTGTCTATATAAGAGGATGTGGTGGCATGTTTTGGAACATGGATGACAAAGATGTAGCCACCAAGAGATAGCGGCGAAGGGGTTACCGCTTTTGCGGTAACTGGGGCGAAGCGAAGATGGCGATCACAACAACAATGGTGTGTCGGTGGGGATTATTGAAGACAACGATGATGATAGTTCCATCTATCGAATGTCCTCTTGGTTTCGGAGATCAAGTGGTGTGTCCTGGTTGCGATGATCGGGTGTACGGACAAAAAAGGTGCGTTCATCGTGTTCCGTTCATTGGGTGACAGTTGAAGCTTGGTGGAGTCAGCGATCAAGTTGACCCAGATCATGGAGATGAATGTGGAGTAATTGAATTTCAAATAATGGAGGATATTTTTGGGTTTTTTGATTTAAAATTTAAATAATGGGAAGAGAGAGAAAATATTAATGGAGGGATTTTCTCAACATTAATGGAGGATTTTCTCCCAACATTGATGTAGAGTTATACAAAATATTAATTGATGGAATAATGATGGAATTATGAGTTTTGACCGCATTAATTGAAGATATGGGTTGGGTTTCTATATAAGAGGATGTGGTATCATGTTTTGGAATGTGGGATGACAAAGATGTAGCCACCAAGAGATAACGGTGAAGGGGTTTTCATGTTTGCGGTAACTAGTGTGAAGTGAAGATGGTGGTCATGACAATGATGGTGTGTCGGTGGGGATGATTGAAGATGACGATGATGACAGTGCCATGTATCGAAAGTCCTCTTGGTTGCGGAGATCAAGCGGCATGTCCCGGTTGTGATGATCAGCGGTACAGACAAAAATGGTATGTTCATGGGTGTCGTGTGTTGAGTGAAAAATCTTTTGGGTGCGTTGTAAAAGGCCTTTAGGTGTTGATAAAAATATTTCAGGTGATGTCATAAAAAGCCTTCAAGTGGAATCTTCTCCTCTCGTGTGTTTTCTGAAATGACTACTTTTACTGTGTTGATGGGCTTTGATCCCCAAAAATACATTATGGTAAATCTAATATGTTATTTCCTAGATCTACATGTCAATCTCGATATCATTATTTGTCCTTATTGTGGTTGATCAATATAAATTAGGGTTTTTTGTTGGAGGGTGTTCACCATCAATTTTTAGTTGGTTCTTCTAAATTCAATTCTCAATGTCTTGATTCAAATTGGATGTATGTGTTTCTTTATATCAATTTTCATGTTCTACAACTATTTCATTAAATGAGAAAATTAATTGATTAATTAATTTAGGGAAATATATAATTGGATTAATTAATTGGTGAATAAAATATTTGAATGTTGTGATCATAGAATTGGTGGAAGTTGATTAGTTAATTAGTTAACTAATTAGTGGGATGTTCTGATTGAGTAATTGAATTAAATAATTTGTCAATTAATTAATGGTATGTTCTGATTGTGGAATTAAAATAATTAATTTTCTAGTGAATTAATAGAATGTATGAATGTTTAATTGATGAGAAAATATGGTTGTTTGATTAGTCAATTATTGCATTTTTTGAACTAACTGATAAAATTGATTAAGGGATGATTTTATTAACCTTCAATCATTAATGATTTATATGATAAATAGTTTATAAATTGTTTTTTTGGACTACAAGTAAGGTTTAATCTTTATGAATTAATATAAGTTTCTTTTCATGAGTGTTCTGTTTTTATTCAAAAATGATAAATAAATTATCATTGTAAAATATATTAGAAAATATGAAAATAGTTTTTTTCAAGATTTCAAAAATTTCAAAATATGTTTTGAGATCATTTGATATTATCCTTATGAAAGAAAGAGGGATAAAAGATGTTTTTAATCGTATTTAATTTTGGTTGGAATGAAAGAGGTTGTTGGAAGATAGGGAAGTGACATTACATTCTATTGTAAATATGAAGATTGTAAAGGTGACAGATCAAATGTTGTATTTCATGACAGATATGGTTTTTGATTCAAGTAGATTATTTTCAAATAGTCCATATAAAATAAAAGAATCATGGGTGTTCTTACTAAAGTAGATATTTTAGGTTATGATGTTTTCCAATTATTGTCAAACATTTAGGCCTAAAAAATACAGCGTTTGTTTTTTTCATAATGGATTTCTTTAATGATTACTTTTGAGATCACAAATGATAGTTAACAGACCACATATGAGGTATATAGAGTGGTTAAATAAAATCGACAAAGGATGGATTCCACATAGTAATGATATGCAGACTGTGATGCATGATATGTGGACCGTCTATAGAAAATAGATTGGGGTCGGTTCACAGTTCATGGGAGGATTCTTGTATGTGGAAGTTAAATAGTTCATGGAGTGTTAATCATTCTCATATAGGAGGTGGTTATTTTTTTGGAAGGATTCATCCACTGTGAGGAAAGGAAGTCACTACGTGAACCATGTAGGGATAACGGTTCATGGGAGTGGCATTGTCTAAGGTGAAGGTTATAATACATTGAAAAATTAGGTATATTAAATTAATTGTTTTGTCAGATATATTTCCCTATATAATGTCCCATAATTAGATGATTATGTGAGAGTGAATTATATCAATAATTGATAATCGTTTCGGGTTGTATTTGGGGATGACTGATGAATTTCACGGATGAAATAATATTGTATAGGAGGTAATTCAGGGAGAATAGTTTCATAAAGGAGGAAGAAGTTCACATATGAATAATTTCTACCAAGATAAAGTTCTTAAAGATGGGGAGTGGAAGATATTTTAGGATCTCTATAGACATTAATGAAAAAGGAGTCACAAAATATAGTGGACCATGGAGGAATCAACCTTTTCTACTGGAGGGTTGGTCTGTGGAATAATCAAATTTCTGCAAATATGTGGTGGTTCATGGAAGATGAAGGTTGTCTATGAAGAACATATTCCGTATTTTAAAAATCAATTCATGGAGGGTATAGTTAGTTCACATAGGATGTAGAATAGTTCATGGAGGATTGAAGGATGTTCCTACCAGCTTTTAGGTATGAAAAACAATAATTATTTTTGAATGTTTGAACTCGGGAAATCTGGCCCAGAAGAACAATAAAATATTACCGCATAGATTTTTACTAGAATAATCTTACATAGTGTTGGATTATTTTCAATGTTTTACACAAGTGTAAGGGAATATCGTACTTATAGTAATCTATAATAAATGATTATTTTCTAGTAGATTTTTTGGTATTGGATTGTTTCCAAACTAAACCAAGGACGTAGCTACTCTTGTTGAGTAGTGACCCATGTAAACTGTTGTGTTAATGTTAGAATTTTCTTTTATAGATAATGAAATCACTAACATGAGGTGAAGGTTATTTCAAAATAGAACATAAAAGAAAAATTTATCACTGACTTACCCCCATACCCCTCTTAGTGATACTCAAATCCTAACTGGGAAACATCATGGTTTAATAGTGAAATGTTTATATTATTTGATGTGAATTAATGTGGTGATCCATTTCAATGATGAATTTAATTATTTTAACACATTTTTAATGTTTAATTATAGATTATAGTGTTGATTATCATATATTTGTTTAATATTTTGATATTTGTGATATATGTGATAAATTTGTGTAGGATAGGGACTGAGGCAACAATTACCCATTAGTGATAAATGATTGTGTGATATTTAATGAGGATCCAAATACCCACAATTTATTAATGTTTTTGGAATAGTGACTGATGATATAAATTCCAATGTGAGATAGAAATAATTGGATAGGGAATGAGGATCCAAATACCCATATGACATTGAGGTGTGGGACTAGGACTGGGGCTCCAAATAACCACAGTTTCTAAGACATGATGTTCTATGTTCATGAGTTGTCAATTTATTATGGTTCCAATTGGACTGATATGATTTGATATGAAATGATAAATTTTACCCATGTTATTTTGATATGGTTTAGACTCCATTTTGGGATGAATATGGTATTGATGGTTTGGGTTTCATTGGGAACCTGGGGGTTTTTGTGGTTAATAAAATAATAATTTAAAATGTTATAACTGTTAACTTATACATTAAAATTTATTCAAATACAACATCATAAACTTTTATTGAATGTATATAGTTTTATACTCCATTGGCGGAAGCCTAAAATGTAATAATCAAACCCTATTCTGGTTGCTTGATCGATACCCGAATAGTCATCTTGTTTTCAAGACATGTTTACGGAATGATTCCTCTATTAGATGGATGATTTGGAAAAGAGAATGGATAATGGAACTGAACAAGGTTTTTAGGCGCACTTGGGAGTTTCATTATGTCTTTCTATTGGTTTTTCATTTGACACTTGACATATAATTGGTTTTCCATATCTACTATATATTTTGGAACATTTTTTGGCCATCTTGTTATACGTATTTGGTTGATTTATTTGTTATATATTTTATTTATTCATATTTTTTAAAAATCTAGAGATACTATGACCAAGAAGATATAGAATCCTCATCTTTTAGATTAGACCCTCGCAACAATTCTGCACACTCTATCATACATGAGGTGCACTTGAGTTCATGTGACTGACCAGCGTGAGCCACCAGTTTGTCATACCAATGTTAGGACATTAAAGGTGTTATAAAATGAGTATTAATTTTATTTTATTTTTTATTACTAGTTTTGAATTGTATACATGATAAAAATATTTGTTGTCCTTTGTTACGATCTTTTTCATGGGAGTAGCTGACCAATTACTAAGTGTATGATCCATGTACACATTGTGGGATTGTTGTTATAGATGTGTGTTGTTATAGTGGGATGTTATTTCTCATGGATTTTAATGTAAATAATGTAGAGTTTGTATGAATCCTAATATGAAATATGGTTTTATTGTGACTTGAATGATTTTTATGCATGCATGTAAAATTGTGTTTTCGGTAAGTAGTTGAAATTCAAATTGAATTCATTGATTGTGAGATTAAACTCAAAATAATTCCTGATATGAAAAATAAAGTTATAAAATTATGCACAATTTTGAAACTGGATGTATAATAATAAACATTAATAATAGAATTAATTGATCCCTTGTTATCCATTACCTAGATGTTGGATGGTTAAGGGTACATATAGTGCCTCAATTTTGACCATGTGGTAGGGTTTGGGTGATGAATTGTTGTGTATTAATGTGATTCACTAATACATAAATGTGTAAAATGTTTGTTATATGCCATTGGATTTTTTTTTTAATTGTAGATTAATACCCCTAAATTCCATAGTACGTTATTTCTTCAAAGTAATTCAATAACTTGTGCTACACGCAACACCGAGTTCAAGCGCATCATAACTTACCAAACTTGCTGTTCAAAAGAGGTTACGAATAGCATTATCTGAATTTTGAATTTTACATATTCTATAAAAATTTTAACATCCATATTATGTATTTTCAAGACATAATATAAGAACATATCCAATTTTTCAGATAAAGGAATTATTTTCCAGAAAATGAAAATTTACCACCTTTTAATGGTAAACCCTTTTTAAATCCAATATTTGACACTTTTATATATTCTATTTGACAAAATAAACTTATTATTTATAATTGGGACATAAAAATTTAGTTTGGATAAATTTTTGGTACTTTTCAAATAACATTCATATTTTCATGAATAGTGAAAAATACTAAATTTTAATTGAATTTTTTTTTATCAAAATAAGTTATAGTGTTATGTTATTAATATGAATGGTTTGGAAGTATAAATAGATTATATTTAAATAATTAAATAAAATTTAGGTCATTATAATTAATTTCATATTTAAATATGACATAAACACAAGTCAATCTTTTTATAGTTTTTACTTTATAAAAAATTTATTTTTGGTTTTGATAATGGAAATTAATTTTAAATTAATTAACGAAGCATATATGTTTTGAATTTGGTAAAATAGAATTAATTTTTTAATTCAGAATATCAATATTATCTTTGGTTGAATTTTTTGTATTTTTCTAAAAACATTCAATTTTTGAGGAATATTGAAAAACAATGCTTTATAGTTTAAAACAGAATTTTTATTTAAATAATTATTTATTTTATTTAAATTTATTTTTAGAAAAATAGATATATAGAACCTATATATGTTCAATTTAATTCATTAGAGTCATTTTATAATAAAATTAGATGTATAAATTTTTATTGAACTTTTTAACGTCTTTTACCCACCTTCTAGAAGCATTTGCAAATTATCCTAAAACATAATTTTTCTGCTTCTATGAGTTGAATTTCAAAAATATGAGAGACATGGTTGACATAATTATGTAAAATTTTGTTCAATAAGATGAAAATAATTTTTTGTGAATAGTAACTTTTGACTTTTATTTTCTACGGTTAAATTTAAATATGGTAATTACTGGTAAAAATGATATTATAATTATCCTAAAACACGTCCTAATTCTATTGGATAATTGTAATCTGAACAAAAACAACCTTAGGTATACAATATGATCCTTTTGGTCCACCTGGATTAGGTTAGGACATTTATTTTTATTTTATTTAAAGAAGACATAAAAGTATTCAATTCAATGCTTATTACTAATCCATTTTTAATATAGGGTTATACATAATATAAATTCGACTGTATATAATCATTGAAAAGATTAAAAGATTTCATAAATCATGGTATTTTATTTATAAATTTTAGTCATTTAATATGTAAATTTATTTATGAGATAATAATGATGCAGTAATTACCTTATAAACAATTGAATCAAATAAATGGTATTATAAATATTAAAGTAAAAATAATTTAATAGTTTTTATGACATCCAATAATTTTTCTAGGTGAATATGAAATTTTAGGTTTATTAAATATATCATGTTCACTCTTATCAAGTTGTGATGTCTTTCTAAAAAACCAAATACCAAATAGTGTCAAAATTGACATAAATTAATTTTTAAAACAAATACTATATTATTTGTTGATATAATAGTCCTCAAAATCTAAGGATGTGCCAAAGGGATTAAAGAATATTATATATGTAATTAATAAACCACTTGACGTTCTCTTGGATTTTTAGTGTATGTTTATTAAACATATATTGTAAGACTACAAGAAGACAAGGTAAAAGTAAAACTATATAACTAAGAGTTAAATCTAAAACATAAGGTTAAAATGGTTACATAAACTTGTCTAAAAATTATTTATTGACAGTATTTCGACCCATGAAAACCTACGTTTCTAAAAAATTTAACTTGGAGCCATTATAAAATGAATATGATTGTATGATAAATCAATATTTTAATATTTTCCAAAAGTGATCGTCACCCCTCTTATAAAAGGGAACTTACACTTATCTCAAAATCACACCTCCAAACCAATTTGGCTCAGCCAACCCCTAACCAAATATCCTCCCAAATTCCCAAAAATCAACCTAGAGTTATTACTTTGATCAGAAATCCAACCTATGGAGTCCTTTTGATCAACTCAAAAGAAAAAACCTGAAGAAGCGGTAATAATTTCACCACCCTCTTCCATGTTCTTTTCTTCTTCCACGACCTATTTCAATGTTGTTTCCATACCAAAATAATATCTCCAGTACCTCCTACATACTAGGATATTATTATAAATATGGTACAAACATAATATTTATTCTATCCGTCATATAAATGACAAAGTCACCATATGTGCCTGTGTACGGCCTACCGTCCCCACGCCATGGGGTAGTTTGTTATTCAAACACATCATTATTTGTATATGTATAACAATTAGTATAACTAATGTAAATAATCATTAAAACATTTTAATGATTATGTATATATTATATACCATCTAATTAAATATTATTTCACCATCAATATAATGATATTGTCTCTCGTGCATATGTACATATTACCGTTTCCACAAACGCGATGCGATTCATTCCCCATCGTAATCATTTAAGAACAATTTTAATTTAATGATTAAAAATAATCTCTAATAATATAATATAATTCTGGATATGAATCAAATACATCCAATCCATAACAAACATGGCTTATTTATCCAATCATATAAAAGGAACAGATCATTTAACACCCGAAATGATGATACTACTAAAATATTATTAATAAAGCCATATTGGAAGATCATATATGATATAATATTTATGTATATGATTCTTTTATAATTTAATAATTATGATTTAACAATTATATAGGAGGTTAATTTATCCTCTACTTTGGAAAATTAAAAGGAAAGGTTTAATTAAATAGTGTCTTCATTATCCAAGGTTGTTTTTACGTAAGTATAAACATGGACATATTTATTATCCACAACCATGTTTCATAAAATAGTTTTCAAATGGATTATTTTTAAGGGAATATTTTACTAAAACATCATTTTAAATTTTTTAAAGATTTATTCTTTTAAACCTTTTCCATTAATGTCAATGCATTCAAAATGATTTTAAGGATTTTTTTATATGGACATGAATGATTTAAAATTTTAATTGAATTTAAAAGTATCAAAGTGGTATGGGAAATTTTGATTCAAATTTATATTTTAAATTACTTCCTTTATAAATTTTGTGACTTATAAATGATTTTATGAAAAATGGATATTTCTCTCATCTATTTTTACTGATTTTTTTCAACTATGTCAATATCCTTTATGTGATATTATTCTTGATCGGGGATGAATTATTATATTACAAATCTACCATATTTTATTGAAGGTTTTTTGATAAGTTTGAATGTGTATGTGTTATTTGTATACCATTCATGGTTTATGGATAATGTATAGACATTTCATATGCTAGTTTTAATACGAATTTTTATGTTATGTTTAAACATTATCATATGAGGAATGCATTGGACTTAGTAAATGACGGGTGGAGCCCGCTATAGCTTCTCGATGCTTTGGTAGGTATCCTAAGACAAACTAGTGTCATGTCACAAGGCCTTGATAAAAATATTATTTGTAGTCTTCTGAAAAGGCCTTGACTATGTGGTTATGAAGTCTGGCATTATGAATTCCATCATTATGAAATTGCCTATTTATATTTCACGTTATTATTCGACTAGTAGATTAGCCATGTGAATAAGTAAATGGAAATGTTTGAGTTATATTTTCATTATTATGCTGATGTTTAACTTTAAAAGGCATATGTTTTAGTCTTATACATTGCCTTAAATTTTTATGCTTATTTATGAACTTTTTTGCTATATTTTTATCCTTACTGAGCATCTGATCTCACCCCTTTCATATGTTTTATTTTCTCAGGATTCCAAGAAGTGTCTTATGATTGATAAGCAGGCTTAAGCTATGGGATTAATTGTGTTATCAAAGGATCATTTATGTTGTGTTTTGTTTTCTAATGTGTAATGTAAAGTTCTTTAATGTAATCTATTTTCCAAGACTGCTAAACTTGTCTGTATTTTGGGACTTGATTCCTTGTAATCATGCCATTGTATTAAAATAATGCACTGACTCTTGGCTTCTAGGTTTTGGGGCATTATAGTTGGTATCAACGAAATTTTAGCAATAACCTTGGAAACTAGATTTATAAAAACATTGATTATAAAACATTACCCTATAATAGAGATTGAGGATTAGAATAGAAGAACATCCTAAAATTTTCGTAATGTAGAGGTTTTTTAATTTTCCAAGAAATAAATCCCTGTTTGGAAGGGATTAGGTAGATGTGTCTCTGGAACAGATGTACCTAGGAATTAAAATTCTGACAAGGAGTTTCATGCTTTACCAAAGGTATCCTGGTACACGACAATGGGCCTTGGGGCACATTTGGTAACGACAATTCTGGGGGATATGTTTAAGATAATTCGCTAACTAATCGCATGAGAGGTTACGCCTCATGCATTGAAATTAATATTCTACCATGCCATTCTTAAGATTAGAACATAAATGAATGAGATTTTATGATGATGAATTTAATTTCTTATATATATTGGGATTCTTTATTGATTACTAGGATTATGTGGGGTAAGAATGAGAGGGGATTTCCTATGTCTTTGTGATGTGAATGTGAGAACACCCTTATATGGTTTGGGATGATGTATTACTTTTTTTCAAAGGACTCTGAGATCCTCTGTGTGAGATGACCATGTTATATTCCATCTAAGGGCCCAAGAATTGTGAGGTCCTTGAGGTAGGGAAGACTATGAAAACTCTATTTTGTATTGATAGGTGACAACGAGATATCATGGAGTTGAGCTAGGGGTTATACCATGTGAGATTACCTAGTATTGATATCTAAGAGTTACACCTCGATCCAACCAAATATTAATCTAGTTATATACACAGAGATATGTTCAAAATATATATAAATAGTAAATTTTTCAGACATACCATCTATGGGATTAACTAGGAAGACCCGCAAGGATTCCTTGGTAACATGATCGAGAGGTTATTTATTAGTTCTGTATTTTTCTACATTCATTATGTTAGCTTCACATTGTTTCGGTATGATCACCAACTCATATTACACTTAGACACCACTGGTGGGGACATGATGAGATATTTTTCTAAAACCCTACTTTGGTTTCCCAAAAAAGCCAATAATATTATATTCCGACAGATACTTTAAATGGTAAAGTCCCTTCTTACATGCTGTTTATTTTTAATACCGATATGGGTATTTAGAGCCAAGGATTGGTCTGAGGCTTGAGATGCTTGCTGATATATTTTTTTCTATTTTTTTCATTATTAATACTATATAGAAAACATTTAAATGTGTTCCTTTTCATTATTATCACTATTACATGCATCATTGTATATGAAGCAGCCTATGATGATTTCGTTTTTTTAATTTAGTTATCAGTTTAATCCATATTTCACTATATTTTTCTATTTTATTATCCTTCCACTACTATTTAATATTTTTTTGTCCACATTACTCTAACATGGGGGTATAGTCTCTCCATTATACTACCTACACACCCCTAATACATGTCGGTAGCCCCAGTAATATGGGTAGATGATGTAGGGGTTATTCTTCCATCTAGTCATAGGGCACCGGATATTTGGCATACGGTTTTGGGATGTCACAATCTATTTAAGGAAAACTATATTTTCAAATATAATTTCATTACATTCTACCCATTTAAATAATCTATATATTCAGTTATAATTATCACTTACATGATAGAATATCTAATGGGGGTGAAAATATTGGGATGCCTCAATGAATTATCTCAATAATATTTTATCCCCAATATCCAAAAGAATACATGAAAACACATATATTCTATATTGATTTCAGGGAAAATTATATAATATCTTTGTATTATGGGTCTTATGAATGATTAATTTTTCAACATAGTAAATTCATAATGAACCTTTCAATAATATATGGTCATGATTGATATATAATTTTTTTCACTGTTCTAGAAATTAAGGTTAATCCAGTTGTAGCATAGCTGAAATATTTAAAAAATTGATTCATTTTTTATTTGGAGAAGGATAATACTATATGAAAAAATATTTTTTCTACAAACATATTTATAATACTTCTAAATTTTTTCCTTATGTCACATATCAGGGATGTCAATGAAAATATGTTCATAGAAGAATTCCTAGGTATAGTACAGTAGAAAGAACTAAAATATATACCCTATTTTTGATTTGTGGGTAAATTAAATGTAATTAACACTATCTTATTCAACGAAATTCATTATTTTTTTCCTTAGTCCTTTGTTTATGTAGTTGTGGACTATAATAGACCAATTAATAAATGGATTAAGTAATATACTTGGATTATAATTTGGTTCTCTACAAATAGTACATTGATTTATTAATGTTTTCCTTGGATGAATTTTGTATTCAATCCTTATGTTATGGGAAATATTAATTTTCATATGATATTTTCACACTCTATGACCCACACTTCCACCTATAGTGAATCTACTGTTCCACTTAAGGAAGTTCCATTGGTTCTTATTCATACAATTTTATCATACATAAAATTGATTTTTTTATTATTTCATCATCTTTGTCAATTGATCATTCGGGAGACTCAGTATTTATCTTTTTAGTGTTATTGGAAATTTGACAATTTTCACATTGTATTCATATTTTTTTAGATATTTATTATAATATTCATAATTGTTTTTTATTCCACCACTATTTCCAATGGGGTTTTAATTTAATTTTGGAATTATCCCTCTCACTGATGGTTCCTTCTTATTATATTCATTAAAAAATAAAAAATATTTTAAATGATTTTTAAAATAATAAAAATAAAATTTAATTTTAATAATCATAAAATTAATTCAAATATAAAATATCAAGTTCTTTTAGATTTCAATATAGGATATTAGTTCATTATTTTCAACCTATAATAGTGATACTTTGATTAAGATTACAATGTGTAGTGTTACTGTTCAATTTTAAATATAATATCTCAAAATTCATGGACTTCAGTCATTCATATCCATTCATAAAGGGATTATGATAAACCAAATAATACCCTTTGTGAGTTTCAGAAAAGGATTATAGTCGGTGATCATTCACCAGTAACTATAATAGTTGTAGAGATATACTTGAACAACTCCTCTCAGGGTTATTAATAGTGGATTCATGTGTCCCAAAACTATTTCTTATTATAAAATTAAAACATGAGTTTATTTATAAGAAACCATGTACTCATGTAAATACTATTTTTTAAGAATATAATACATTACATAGAATCAACACAAGTGTTTTTACTAATGTTTTACAAATATAACATCGTAGATAACTAGACAAAACATTAAAAATTAACTAATATAATTTGGAAAATAAAAATTCCCTTATATGATTTTAAAAAAACACCATCATCATATAAATAAATATATTTAATGAGGGTATCCATTAATTCATTAATCATCTTATAAATAATAGTATGATACAGATAATTAAAACATCCACTCATGTAGTCTCCCAAAATGGAAAATTTGATCCCTGAGAAAGATTTTTTTAAAAAAAACTAGAATGAATTTTACAAAACCTCTAGGGGGTCCATTAATTATTATGCATAGGCTTTCATATCCAATGATACCGATTAAAAGTCTAATTTGGTCATTTAATTATCTATACATCTGGAGAACATCAACATGGAAGGACCATTATTTTGTATCAAAATACTTTGATATAATAACTTTTTACGAAAAATTTCATTTACTTGGACATCCATTAAATTAGATTAATAATCTATAATTTAGTGAAAATCCAATTTTGGATGTTTATACCAAGTAAAAACACATACTTGTGTGATGAATGTGCTCCCCGATAGTTCCCCACAATAATGTTCTTAGTATTTTCCTAATTTCATTAGGGATAGAATTCACAATAGCCACATTCTTGATATCTTTAATTTAAACATCATTCATATTCATTGGAATCAAGGAAATGAAATTCGGATTGATCCACAAATTCCTATGATCATGACTAAAAAATTATTTTACTAGATTTACCATACCAATATGAAATATTTCAAGACCCATCCAAGTGGGTCCCATGTTTTGACTCCCCAATCCTACCTTTAATAGCCTAGGGGTAGGTGAATAGAACCTAGAAGGAATATCACTAACATGGGAGAGATTTCGTATGTAAATGCATTCACACACACATATCCAAAACAAAAATGTTGAAATGTAAAAACAACTAAGGAAAAAATGCATGTATACTGCTAAACCCAACAAATGGAGTACACTAGGATGTTCAAATGCAGTAAATTAAAATGGGATAGAATAAAACAACACCAAAAGAAATTGGCTACAAAAAACATGGTCCAACATATAAAATAATAGGTATAGGAATTTATGTTCAAAGTCACATGAACACCTTAGTGCACCTGTACTCAAAATGATCTATCTGACCATGGTCCACATTGCAATATGTCAAATGATCACTCATCCTCACAAGACACGATAGGTGTGGGAAAGTCCCGTGCAGTTGTGAGTATAAAAATACATATATGGACACCGAGAAACCATAATCTTTTACAAAAAGGAAGATATAGACATATCTAAAGTGTATATGTCTACAACACATAAAATAATAATATTTAGATATAATCAATCTCATACCCGTAGTCTAGAGGTATTTCTTAACTACCAAATACCATCACTGTTGTTTTAGCTAGACGATTCCATAATGATCTCATTCATGAGAACACACTCTGGAGTTTCAAATCACTGATGACGTCCACCTGAGAAGTTTGTTTGTTGGGAACTACCAAGAGAGAGATACTCTAAGACATCTGATGAGTGAATATGGTACACTCATTATGAGAGAACTCACTCCATGACTTATGATGATCATGATACACAGATGAGGATCACTTAAAGGTCCATGGGGTGATAACACGACTCATCTGGATTCACCTTCTAAGTAGATTATTGAAGTGCGTTAGGATCAGTTAAGTCGATACCAAGAATCTACATGGTGTAGAAGAATGAATAGAGGATCCTACTTCAAGCCTCTCAGAGGTGATTCAATAATATATCCAAAAATTCCTTTAGAATGAATCATTCTCTTTTGAGTAGTAAAATATACATACCAACCATAAGGGAAATAATTATGGTCATGAACCCTTACAAATTTTATCCATGATATGATGGAAAAGATATTCAAACCATGTATAAAGGAGTAAAAGTCATGTAAAAGGGTTTCACACTATGTATCGTGACCTTGGGTACTACCCATGTACCATAAACTTTGACATAAAAACATGTCGTGTAGAAATTTTCATACATACCTTTTATATAGGTTCACATTCCATGTCCTACTATGAGTGGTCCGCTCCTTGTATGTTGGTGGTGTGCCATTAAACAGCTTCAACCAGTGCATGCATGTCCAAGTACCAATACATAGGGTAATCCACATAACTGATATAGCCAAACCATGTGAAGGACTACATACTGTGTACTCTAACCAATGTGTAATTCCCCGACACTATATTCGTAGAGTCGGTGCATTATTTTAATACATTGGCATGATTAAAAGGAATCAAGTCCCAAAAGACAGATTAGTTTAGCAGTCTTGAAAAATAGATTTCATACATGAACATTACATTACCCTTTCTAACATACAACACAAGAAAAATCCCTTGAGAAATCCATGGTTCCCTTAGCCTAATCCTACATCTCAAACATAAAACACTTCTTTGGATCCTGGGAAAATAAAACATAAGAAAGGGGTGATCTCAGATGCTCAGTACGAGAATATAATTTAGCAAAAGCTATAAACTTTTAAAGAAAGATGTGTGATAAAAACAACAGCCTTCATAAACATAGACTTGAACATAATATGGAAAAAAATAAATCAAACATTATCATATAAACATGAACATGGATATTCTACAAGTCGAATAATCACATGTAATAACTAATTTCATAATGAGGGAATGCCTAACGTCAAACATCATTACAACTTAGTCAAGGCCTCGTGCAAAGACTACATATAAAATTTTTGTCAAGGCCTTGTTCCAAGACACTAGTTTGACTCATGAGACCTACTGATGCATCGAGGAGCTATAGCGGGCTCCACCCATCACTTACTAAGTCCACTGCATTCCTAATATGAAAAAGTTGAAACATAACATAATCATTCCTATTAATACTAGCATAAAAAATGTCAATACATTAACCATAACCCATGAATGGTATAAAAACAGAACATCCATAGTCAAACATATCATAACTCATTCAACACAATATAGAAGATTTTATTATAAAAATCAACCTCAATCAAAAATAATATCCAGTAAAGGATGCTCACATAGTTGAAAATGATGAGTAAAATTTTTTGAGAGAAATATCATTTTTGTAAAATTATTTAAAAGTCACACATTTATAAAGGAAGTAATTTAAAAGAGATTTTTGTATCAAAGTGTCCCACACAACATTGAAACTATTGAAAAGTTTTATCATTTAAAAACATTCATGTCCATATAAATAAATTCTTAAAATCATTTTGAAAACATGGACGTTAATTAAAAATATTTTAAAAGATAAATCTTTAAAACATTTAAAATTCTGATCTTGATAAAGTGTACCATTCAGAAATCCTTAAAATATTAATTTTGAAATCCGTTTTATGAAAAATGGGCATGGATGAAAAAAATGTCCCCGTAAATACTTACACATAAACAATCCAGGGTAATAATGAGATTGGGGAATTAACCCTTACCTTGCACTATCTTTTAGTGGAGGGTACGTTTAACCTCATGTATGAGTCTGTAGTATGTTATTAAATTATAATAGAACCATATTAACATTTATTATATCACACATGATTCATTTGTGACTTTATACTACCGATTTAATAATAATTTCCATGTTAAATAAAAATTTGGGTAATAATCGCTTTCTTTATCGTACGTGTTTTAACTTGTTACTCTTGATTTTATCACTTAGATCAATATTTAAATACTTCCAGAACATAAAACAAGATTTATATATCATATATATTTATAATATAAATATGTATAACAGACATATATATGAAATGAAAAACACTGTTTACGGAAATGGTAGTCCATATGTACGCATAAAGACTGTTTCTGTTTTCATATTGTATTGAAAGGAACTAAGTGAATAAGATATATGTAGGTTTATATATATATATATAGTGGAATTACTATTTCATATACTACATTATTATTAGTAGTATATATTTTTATAATCGTCGATGAATGGTGAACGTGGAAATGAATCTAATCGCGCCGTGGAGACGGTAATCCGTACGTACGCACGACCGACAATATAATTTCCTTAATGGTGTGGAATTGGATGGTATATTAATTTTTTAGAGAAATTTACATTTTATTTTCATTATTTATATAAATATTACTCATAATTATATCCATACAAATAACATAGTGTTTAATAACAAATTACACCACGGCGTGGAGACGGTAAGCCATACGTATGCACGCATGGTGACATTATCATAGATATGATAGATAGAATAATGAATATATTTTTTCCATATTAATAATAACACCACATAATACAGAAGATACTTGAGTTCTTATTTTTTTTAATTGAAACAACAATGAATGATTATGTGGAAGAATAAGAGAACATGAAAGAGGTTGGTGAAATCATTACCTCTTCTTTGGGTTCTTCCTTTTGATTTCATCAAAATGGATCTTTAGGTTGGATTTCTGACCAATTGAAGGCCTCTATGATGAAGTTAGAATAGTTTGGAGGATATTTGGGATGATTTTGGATGATTCAAAAGGCTTTTAAGGTGTGTATTAGAGTGAAGGGGGAGTTCTCTTTTATTAGAGGGGTGAGGGGCACCTTAGGAAAAACTTAAAATATTATTTTATAATAAAATAAATTTAGTTTTCTAATGGATCCAAAACGTATTATTTAAAGGATAAGGTGGTGATGGTTCAAAAACTACTAAACCAATAGATTTTATACAGGTTTGGGTCACCATATTAACCTTAACCTTTAGATTTAACTCTTAGTTAAATAGTTTGTCATTTACCTTGTCTCTTTTTATTTTTATATTATATGGTTAATAAACATACTATAAATTTCCAATATAACCCCAATTGTTTCATTAATTTCATATATATTATTATATAAGTCTTTTGGATAAACATTAGATTTTGAGGACAATTATATCAATTAATAATATAATATTTGTTTTAAAAACTATTTTATGTCAATTTTGACAATCATTGGTATTGGTATTTTTGATAAAATAATAACAGAATGATTACTTCAAAACAATACATTTAATCAATCCTAACATGTCATATTCACAGATAAAATTCGTTTATGTCATAAAAACTTTTAAATTATATTTATTTTAATATTTATAATAACAATTATTTGATTCATTCATTAATAAGTTAATTATTGTATCATAATTGTGTCATTAAAAAGTATAAATATTTAATCTCTAAAAATTATAAATAAAATACCATAATGTAGGAAATATTTTCATCTTTCTAATGAATATTTATAGTCGAATTTATCTTATGTATAACCCTATAATAAAAATGGTACAGTTATTAAACATTGATTTTAACTCTTTTAACTCTTCCTTAAATAAAATAATAATAAATGTATTAATCTAATCCATGTGGACCTAAAAGGTCATATTTTATTATTGAGGTTGTCTTTAGTCTAATAACACTTATAAAATAGAATTATTACATGTGTTAGGGTAATAATAATATCGTTTTACCCTTAATTACCCTATTTACTTTTTAACTGTGGTCAATAAAAGTAAAAAGTTATTATTCACAAAAAAAATATATTTTAATCTTATTGAACGATATTTTACTCTTTGATATTAATATTGTCTCACTTATTTTCTAAATTCAACTCACAGAAGCGGTAAAATTATGTTTTATGTAAATTTGCAAATGCACCAAGGAGATGGGTAAAGACGGTAAAAAGTTTGATAATTTTTTTATATATCTAAAATTATTATAAACTGACTACAATGAATTACATTGAATAAATATAGGTATTATGTATCTATTTTGATCTAAAATAAACCTAAATAAAATAACTAATTATTTAAATAAAAGTCGGTTTTAACGAATAACTCAGTGTTTTTCACTATTCATCAAAAATTAATGTTTCTTGGAAAAATACAAAAAAAATCAGCCTAAGCTATATTTGATATTAAAAATTAAAAAATGAATTCTATTTTACAAATTTCAAAACATTTAATTTTCATTAATTAATTTAAAATTTTTTCTTGTTGTCAAAACCAAGCAGCGTATTTTTATGAAATAATAACTATCAAAAGATTGACATTTGTTTATGTTCAATTTCAAAGTAAAATTATTTACAATGACCATCATTGGATTAAATGGTAAAAATATATTCTAATTATACTTAAAAATCAATAAATTAATAATTAAAAATTATAAATTATTTTGATTAAAAATGTTGTTTTCAGTTAAAATATAGTATTTTTCACTATTCCCTAAAATATGAAAGTTGTCAGAAAAAAAACAAAAATTTATTGAAACTAAATTATTATCTCCCAATTCTAAAGAAAATGTTTATTTTGTCAAATTGAATATATAAATGTTTCAAATATTGAATTTAAAAAGGGTTCTCCATTAAAAGATGGTAAAATGGAATTTTTTCAAAAATACTTCTTTTATATGAAAAAATATATTTGTTCTTACATTTTGTCTAAGAAACACATTATATTGATTGTAAAATTATAAGGATTATATATAGTTAAAAATTTATTTAATAATATTAATAAAAACTTTTGAACGGCATGTTTGGTAAGTCATCGTGTTCTTGAACTCGTTGTTCTGTGTAGTTCAAGTTATTGAATTACTTTAAAGAAAAAACGTACTATGAAATCTAAAGGTGTTACATTCTTACCTCCTTAAATAAATTGCGTCCTCGTAATTTGAAATTGTTCTTCAAAAATAAAATGTTGAAAATAGAAAATACCATTATGGGAAAACCCACATCAGAAATTGGTTTAAACAAATTTAGTCTTAGTAGGAGGAAAATATATATATATATATATATATATATATATATATATACTTGACAAGTAGAGTTTAATCCTTCAACTAATTCCTACCACAAATCATGTTTCACTCCAAAAGATTTCATAAAAAATATATTTATCCAAATCATATAGGGTTCAAAAAATAATGAATTTATAATTCATTTGTCATACTATTTAAAAAAACTAAATTATAAAAACCAGTACATCACGTAGTCCAGTCGTAGGTGATGCACCATTCGCGCTCTTCAGTTGCGGGTTCAAGTCTCGCGGCCTCTGGGTTGTCCTTTTTATAACAATCCAAAAATAACCTTAATAATAGTATCCAATTACAAACTTAATCTATTCCAACCATTAGACTTACCCAAAATACATATATCCAAACTCTCAGTCCAACATTTATAAGGATGTTATACGCAATGAAGATCCTTTTTTCCAGGTAATAACATGTGAACACCTTCATCAGGTATTATTTTAAAACACCACAACATCCTGAATTACCATAAAACCCTATTGATTACATTCATGATCTCTTATTACTTCTAGAATATATGATATACTCCTTCTATCCAAAAATGATGTAAACTCCAACAGTGATGTAATATACAAATCATTAATCAGTTTCATGGATGTCAAGAATATCCAATATAAATTATCCAAATCAACCATCTCTTATTAAAAAATCACTACCTCGTTATCAGGACCATATTATGGATTACCTTTCCTTCAAACTTGTATTTTCCCAAAAGTGTATCTTAGTATTAAGTCACTTTTCGTAGAACCATATAATCTCATATCTTCATTAAAATAGTAATACAGTAAAATCCTTATATACTCTATAATTCTTATAACATGTACATCATTAATACACTTCTCAAATGACACAATAATTTAATAACAACGAAATAAATATAATCATTTTTCTTCATCTTTGTTAGTGTCATAACATTATTATTATCAAATAGCTGCATTTGGGGTATACTCTGATAATTTGGACATCGATTCACATAATGTCCCAACTCTTTGCAGATGAAGCATTTTGCAGTTGAAACCTTTTTCTTACCCTTGCAATCACATACATAGTGTCCTTTTTCTCCACACATATAACAAACTCCCATTCCCTTCAAGAATTTATCAAGGTTATTATTCCACATTTATCACGTATGGGAAAATCTTTCTTTCCCCTCTTCCCTTTATCCATCTTTCTCCCTACCATCCTTTTCTTCTCCTACTTCCCTTCAAAGAAATAGTACTCAGAAAATTCTTTACATGTCATATTAATACATGATACAATTTCATCATATGTTGAGAATACATGGGAGACTATTTAACTTATAAATATTATCTTAATAATAGAAAGGATATTATCCTTCTTACTCTTTCGATCATAGGTATTTATGGAGTACACATTCCTTCTACTGGGTGTTGTTTCTATACAATGGCATACACTATTTCAGTTTATGAATTGCAATGAATAATTCCAAACATGTAAAATAACTAACATAAATTGACTATTTTATGGATATAATCCATAATCATAAAAATGTTTTCTTTTATGAATTATTTACTCCTAAATCCTTCATAATTTTTTGTAATGAAAATGTGAATTATCCTATGCATATCCCTCGGGAGTGTTGTAACCAAGAGTGTAGCAAGGCTCGTTGTCGTGCACTAGTTCCTTTCGGAGTCTATCTCAGAGTGGTGTTTTCGGGTTTTACCCCTAGGTACATCTGGGCCAGGGCCACCTCTACCTGCTCATATCCATACAGGGATGTATTTTCTTGGAAAAATAAAAATATCTATACAATAAAAAAAAATAGGAAGTTCTTCTATACTCATACTCAAAATCTATATTAAGGTAATATGCTCTAATTAGAGTATATCTAAATATAGTTTACAATTTTATGGAGAAACTTCCTCTAATACCAACTATAACTCCCCGACCATAGAATCATAGATTTGATGCATTTTTTTAATACATTAACATGATTACAAGGAATCCAGTCCCGAAAGACCGATCAGTTTAGAAGTCCTAAAAAATAGATTTCATACATGAACATTACATTACACATTCTAACATATAAAACACGCATAAATCCCTTGAGAATTCCATTTTTCCCTTAGCTTAACCCTGCATCTCAAACATAAAACTCTTCTTGGGATCCTGAGAAAATAAAACATAAGAAAGGGGTGATCTCAGATGCTCACTAAGGGTAAATAATTTAGTGAAATCTATAAACTTTTAAGGAAAGATGTGTGATAAAAAAACAGCCCTTTTAAACATATAATTGAACATAATATTCTAAAAATAAATCAAACATTACTATATAAACATGCACATGGATATTCTACTAGTATAATAATCACATGTAATAACAAATTTCATAATGAGGGAATGCCTAACGCCAGACATCATTACCACATAGTCAAGGCCTCGTTCCAAGACTACAAATAAAATTATTGTCCAGTCCTTGTGCCAAGACACTAGTTTGTCTCATGAGACCTACCGATGCATTGAGGAGCTGTAGCGGGCTCCACCCGTCACTTACTAAGTCCACATCATTCCTCATATGAAAAAGATGAAACATAACATAATCATTCGTATTAAAACTAGCATACAAAATGTCAATACCATAACCATAAACCATGAAAGGTATAAAAATAGAATATCCACAGTCAATCATATAATAACTCATTCAATACAATATGGAAGATTTTATTATAATAAATCAACCTCAATGAAAAATAATATCCAGTAAAGGATGCTCACATAGTTGAAAATGATGAGTAAAACTTTTTTAGAGAAATATCATTTCTGTAAAATCATTTAAAAGTTACACATTTATAAAGGAATTAATTTAAAAGAGATTTTTGAATCACAGTGTCCCATACAACTTTGAAACTTTTGATAAGATTTATCATTTCAAAACATTCATGTCCATATAAATAATTTCTTAAAATAATTTTGAAAACATGGATATTATTTAAAAATATTTTGAAAGATAAATATTTAAAACATTTAAAATTCGGATCTTGATAAAGAGTACCTTTCATAAATCCATAAAATATTCATTTTGAAATCATTTTTATGAAAAATGTACATGGATGAAAAAAATGTCCCAGTAAATACTTACACATAAACAATCTTGGATAATATTGAGATTGAGGAATTAGCCCTTACCTTGCACTTTCCTTTAGTCGAGGTTATGTTTAACCTACTTTATGAAGATAGTAGTCTGTTATTATATTATCCCAGATCAATATTAACATTTATAATATCATACATGATTCATTTGTGACTTTATACTACCCATTTAATAATAATTTCCATGTTAAATTAACATTTCAGCTAATAATCGCTTTCTTTATCGTATGTGTTTTAAATTGTTACTCTTGATTGTATCACATAGATCATGATTTAAATACTTTCATAATATAAATCATGATTTATATATCATATATATTTAGAATATAAATATTTTTAATAGACATTTATATGAAATGAAAAACACCATTTATAGAGATGGTAGTCCGTACGTACGCATAAACGTTGTTTCCGTTTTCATATCATATTGAACAGAACTATGTGAATAAGATATATGTAAGTACATATATATATATATATATATCCAGTGGAATTACTATTTCATATATTACATACATATTAGTAATATATATTTTTATAATCGTCGATGAATGTTGAAGGTCGAAATGAATAAAATCGTGTCGTGGAGACGGTAATCCGTACGTATGCACGACCGACAATATAATTTCCTTAAAGGTGTGTAATTGGATGGTATATTAATTTTACAGCGACATTATCATGTTATTTTGATTATTTATATACATATTACTCATAATTATATCCATCCAAATAACATAGTGTTGAATAACAAATTACACCACTGCGTGGAACCGGTAAGCCGTACGTATGCACGCATGGTGAAATTATCATTCATAAGATAGATAGAATAATGAATATAGTTGTACCATATTTATAATATAATCACATCATATAGAAGATAATTGATTTTTTAATTTTGAATTAAAACAACAACGAATGATTAAGTGGAATAATAAGACAACTTGAAAGAGAGTGGTTAATCATTACCTCTTCTTCATGTTCTTCCTTTTATTTGATCAAAAGGGCTCCATAGGTTTCCTTTATGACCAAAGGAAGGCCTCTAAGATGAAGGTATAATATCTGGGAGGTTATTTGGGCAGATTTTGGCCAATCCAAAAGGCTTTAAATATGTGAATTAGAGTGAAGGGGGGGGGGTACCCTTTCATAAGAGGGGTGAGGGGCACCTTAGAAAAAACATAAAATATTATTTTATAATAAAATAATTTTCGGTTTCTAATGGCTCCAAAATGTATTATTTGTAGGATAAGGTGGATATGGGTCGAAAAATACACACCAAATAGGTTTTTGACAGGTTTGGGTTACCATATTAACGTTAACTTTTAGATTTTACTCTTAGTTAAATAGTTTGACATTTACAATGTCTCTTTGTATTTTTTTATTATATTGTTAATAGAAAAACTATAAAATGCTAATATAACCCATATTGGTTCATTAATGTCATATATATTATTATATAAGTCCTTTTTCCGAACCTTAGACTTTTAGGACTATTATATCAATTAACAATATAATATTTGTTTTGAAAACTATTTTATGTTAATTTTGACACTCTTTGGTATTTGTTTTTTTTGATAATATAATAACATCATTATTAATTCAAAAAAATACATTTAATCGATCATAACAAGTTATATTAACCTATAGAATTCTTGTATGTCCTAAAAAATTTGAAATTATATTTATTTTAGTAGTTATAATAACATTTATTTGATTCTTTCAATAATAAGGTAATTAATTCATCATCATTGTGTCATTAATAAATTTATTTATTTAATATCTAAACTTTATAAATAAAATACCATTATGTATTAAAAAAATTGATCATTCTAATGAATATTTATAGTCCAATTTATTTTATGTATGACCCTATATTTAAAATGGTTTAGTTATTAAACTTTGATTTTAACTCTTTTAACTCTTCTTTAAATAAAATAATAATAAATGTCTTAATCTAATCCAAGTGGATCTAAAGGGTCATATTTTATTCGTAAGGTTGTTTTTAGTATAATTACACTTATCCAATAGAATTACGATATGTTTTAGGGTAATAATAAAATCATTTTTACCCTTAATTACCCTATTTACTTTTTAATCATGGTAAATAAAAGTAAAAATGTTACTATTCACCAGAAATTATTTTAATCTTATTGAACCATATTTTACTCCTTGATATTAACACTGTCTCTCTTATTTTCTAAATTCAACTCACAGAAGTGGTAAAATTATGTTTTATGTAAATTGGAAAATGCACCAAGGAGATGGTTAAAGACGGTAAAAAGTTCGATAATTTTTTTTATATATCTAAAATTATTATAAACTGACTCCAATGAATTAAATTGAATAAATATAGGTATTATGTATCTATTTTGACCTAAAATAAACTTAATTAAAAAAATAATTATTTAAATAAAATGTCAGTTTTAACGAATAACTCAGTGTTTTTCACTAGTCATAAAAAATTGATGTTTCTTAGAAAAATACCAATAATTCAGACTAAGATATATTTGATATTCCAAATTAAAAAATGAATTATATTTTACCAATTTAAAAACATATAATTTTCATTAAATAATTTAAAATTAATTCTTGTTGTCAAAACCAAGAAGCGTATTTTTATGAAATAATAACTATCAAAAGATTGACATTTGTTTATGTTCAATTTCAAAGTGAAATTACTTAAAATGACCATCATTTAATTAAATGGTAAAAATATAATCTAATTATATTTCCAAATCAATAAATTTATAATTCAACATTATAAATAATTTTGATTAAAAATGTTTTTTTCAGTTAAAATATAGTATTTTTCACTATTCGCCCAAATATGAAAGTTGTCAGAAAAAACCCTAAATTTATTGAAACTAAATTACTATGTCCTGATTCTAAAGAAAATGGTTATTTTGTCAAATTGAATATATAAAAGTTTCAAATATTGAATTTAAAAAGGGTTCTCAATTAAAAGATGGTAAAATGGATTTTTTTTGAAAAATACTTCTTTTATCTGCAAAAATATATTTGTTCTTACATTTTGTCTAAGAAACACATTATATGGATTATAAAATTATAAGGATTATATATAGTTTAAAATTTAGTTAATAATATCCATAACAACTTTTTCACGGCTAGTTTGGTAAGTCATGGTGTGCTTGAACTCGTTGTTGCGTATAGTGCAAGTTATTGAATTACATTAAAGAAAAAACGTACTATGAAATCTAGGGGTGTTACAAATGAGTGTGTATTTCTCAAGATACATAATGAGTCTCAAGGAAGGGGCCACATGTAGTGTGAATCTACTTCCTGAAACCCTAGATCCCACTAAGGGGGGCCACACATTATGTATTATGGAATACACACCATGTTGTTAAAAAAATTACAAACCCTAGTGCATGATTTTTTTACCCCCCCCCCCACATTACTCTGAACACCATTTCTAGCTGCTCCTAGCTTGCGTACACGAGATCTGATGTCATCTGGACAAGCTATAACTGAATCGGTATGATTTGGTCCATGAATTAATTCATTAAACAAGATCTCCATCGTTCGTCATTTCTGACGAAGAATGGCACATTTACATTTTATCTATTTCCACAACTACCATCTCACATCCATCATGTCGTAATGATGTCGACTCTTCAATCTAGGATCAATGTGACACAATATAAAGGTGAAATTATTTTTTGTCTGTAAACCAATATGAATGGGATTAACACGATGAATTTGAAGAATTTGAGGGTAGAAATGCATAAGGAAAAATACAAGGAACAAAACACATATATTTTCACTCCAGAAATTTTCCATTCTCTATGAACAATCATGAAAAACCCAATAAATATAATCATGCCCAAATTCCCACAAATAAACGGTCCCACAAGAATGGTCAAACTATCTGTTCATTGGTTGGTATACATTCATCATTAATTTTAAGAACATGGAATGATGGAATGGAAATAAAATGCCCATCCTTAGGGTGGGATCATTCGCTGAAGAATTTTTATCCTTGGGTCCTCATCGTCAACAGGATTTGACAAGAACAAAGCCTGTTGATCTCCAATCCATGTTCCATAATCGTTTCACATTGAGAGAATTCTTCGAGTTCTCTCCAGAACCTCTAGAAATTATTAAGGTTATGAGCCAACCCATGTATCCTTTCTTATAAGTATAATTAAAAGAAACATCAATTTTTCAATGTGAAACGTTAAAATAAAATTTATTTTAAATTTATTTTATACTTTAACACATTGAAAAACTAAGTTTCATAGCCGACTCATGTCATCTAGTGTTAGGCCCCGCCTAAGTTAATGTATCTCATTTGAATGAAACAATGCCCTTGGATTTTGGATTCAAGCATCCGTTTAGACATTATTCAACTTTTTTAGGAAAACTATGATCTTATTCTATTTTAACATTTTAATGTATTTCAAACAATTATTCTGGGCACATCTAACCTTAGAATCACACATCGTCTCAATTACTTGTCATTCAATAATCCCATATAATATATCAAAATAATAAATGGAAAATTCATTACATTAAATTCTACCCACCTTGTGGCTCTAAGTCCCTGAAACGCCAAAATAATGGTTATACATAGAGATGTCGGTACTACTGACGAATCTGATCCTCCCACTCCCACGTGCTCTCCAACAGATTTCAATGCTTCCACTAAACATGAACCGCTATAATCACTCGCCCATATAGTACCCTCAACTTACCTTTATCGATCTCCACTAGGAACATAGAAAAGGACTCTTCATCGCCAATGCCCAGCTCGCCCTAGTCGATGGCATGTGATGGGTCATGAACATACATCCTCATCTATGACTCATTGAATACAATGTGTACCATCTCCAATTGAGGGGGTATAACTAAGTGATACACCACCTTTGAAAATATACATATTATGTTAAAGGGTCCGATAAACCTTAGATATAACATTCTGCTGACTGAATACTATTATCCCTCGTCAAGGTGAGACATGAAGGAAGACATGGTCTCCTTAATCAAACAATAAAGGCCTCCTCCTTCTATCAGCATAATATTTTGGATGGATCTATGTGGTCTTCATCAACTCCTAGATGATATGCACCTTCTTATAAGTATCTCTTACCAACTTCAGTACCATGAGTTCTGATTCACATTGGATAGTCTATTATAGTGGTATCTAAGTGGGTCACCAATACAGAGCCTCTAATGATGTCATACTATTGTTAGAGTGGTAATGTTTTTTTGAACGAAAAACTATACATGTTATAGTTGGACCTCCAAACTATGATTGATGTCTATGATGCAAGCTCGTAGAATTTCCTCTAGAACCTAAATGTTCCTCTATATCCGACAATCTGTTTGGAAATGAAACACTGTGATCAAACTTTACTCACTCAAAAATTCCTACTTTAATCCCACCCAATATCAGGTTAGAAAAGTACCATCGTGATATGAAACTATCATCTATCATACTCCATGAACTCGAACTCTCTCCTAAATGTAGTGGCGTCCCAATCCCTCTACTAAACTCTGATATCAGTTAGAAAAGAAGTGGGATGACTTATTGATTCTGTCAATGACCACCAAGATGGAATCATGTCACCTAGACGTACATGGTAAAACCATTATCAAGACAATCACTATCACATCCCACTTATATTCATTCACCTCTAGAGTTTGAGTCAAATCTGTTGGAACATGGTGCTCAACCTTCACCTACTAGAACATAAGGCGTCGAGAAATGAACTATACCACTACATTCTTCATAACTTTAAAACATAGTTAATGTTGGAGGATCTGGAATATCTTCACCACACCAGGGTTTACCACCAATGTTGTTGTATAAAACAACCTCATATCCTTCTCTCACAATTCCACTTGTACTACGGTAAGTCCTCTGTAAAGAACAATGTGCTCCCATCATTTTGAATATCCATCATTTGTGTTACCTAAGAACGTTTGTGCATACATTGCCTCAAAGTCGGGGTCCCCATGATTTTTATCCGTAACTCATTATTGGAGTGGAGGGATGAAAACCATCTACTACAGGTAATATTATCCATCTCTATCCACGAAGGATAATTTAAATGATTCCAATAGCTCTGATGCCTTTTTCAACAACTGTGAATAATATTTACTACTGATAGTATCTTCCATAGTGTTCCTTTTCCTCGTACTATAAACAATATCAATGTTAATGTCCTGGAGGATCTCTAGCCATCACATCTTTCTAATGATCAGATCCTTCTAATTGAAGATATAAATGATACTCTGATGATTGGAGTAGATGAAAAAATGCTCACCCATTGGGTAGTTTCACCAGATCTTCAATCATGTAACTAACATTGTCCACTAAAGATCATGGTCGCATAGTTTTTATCATCTATTCTCAACTGGCCCAACCCATAGGAAAGCACCACATGCCTTTGAATCCCGAAACAAAAATGTGAAATCTGTGATGCATTGTGGAATACTACATACTCGATTTCCTCCACTATAAATCTCAGGATTAGGGTGCTCATCAATCTCTGAATCAACTTATGAAAAGCATACTGAAACAGCTCCGTTAACATGAAAAGAATTCCCCATCCAATTAAATATGTCATGGGTGATGATATCCTAGATAAATCAAGTATTAATCCTATGTAATATCCAACCATCCCAAGGAAACTATGTACCTTCATCATGTTCCTAGGTTTCTCCCATGCTTACACCCTATTTACCATGGATGGGTCCACTATAAAATCAATATTCTAAGATAATATTTTATAGAAAGTAGATTGACTGAATCTAGTACTAGCACTTCACGAGTTTCCCATAAAATTGGTACTCTTGCTGTTTGTCTTGGACAATCTGAAGGTGTCTATATTTCACCTCCTCAAACACCATGTACACAACGATTTCATTGTTGAAGACTACCACAAACTATCTACGCATAGTTGGATGATATAGATCATGAGTTCCATGAACACTATAAGGTAATTTGTCTTGTGAAAGTGAATCACCAAGTACTAAAATTAAACATAGCATAGTTATAAAGACTTATTCTGTATATCCTCTTCACAAACACACAAATAGTGGTTTCTTGATCGAAGATAAACCTTTAAGATCCATCATGGCCCTATCAACTGATCGAATAGGTCATCGATACTTGGTAGTAGATACTTATTATTCATGGTCACCTTCTTCATGCCCTAGTATTCCACAAACAACCTCAATATCCCTTCTACATTATTGTGAAACAAAACTAGGGCCTCCTTGTAACACCCCCGAACAATAAAGGGTTAAATGACTAAATGATATGACTCATGTCAACAAGTTGTACCTTCCTTTTCAGAAGCCTCTCTGATTAGAACTCCATAGTTAAGCGTTCTTGGCCTGGAGTAGTGATTAGGATGGATCACCTTTTGGGAAGTTTCCCAGGGTGTGAGTGAATGAAGACAAAATGCAATGGAAAGGAAATGTGTTGGCCTATGGGGGATATCATTAGTTAGATGACCCATTCAGGCACGTGGGTGGACCCTGGGGTGGGCCCCATGTGTCTTCTGGACAATTGGTGGTATCTGGTGGGCTAGGACCTGACGGCCATGTTAAGGAAGGGTGTATGTGCTATCACTGGGACTCGGTTGTTACATTTGGTATCAGAGGTGGTACCCAGCCTTAAGTGTGGTGCACTGCCAGGGTTGAGATGTAGGTCCCACAACGAGGACGTTGTTCTCTAAAGGGGGGGGGGGTGATTGTAACACCCATGAATGATAAAGGGTTAAATGAATAAATCATATGACTCATGTCAACAAGGTGTAACTTCCTTTTCATATTCTTGTCTGATTAGAATTCCAGAATTATGCATGCTTGGCCTGGATTAGTGATCAGGATGGATCACCTTTTGGGAAGTTTCCCAGGGTGTGAGTGAATGAATAAAAAGCGCACTGGAAAGGAAATGTGTTGGCCTATTGGGGATATAATTAGCTAGACGACCCGTTCAGGCACGTGGGTGGACCCTGGGGTGGGCCCCACACGTCTTCTGGACAACTGGTGGTACCTGGTGGGCCAGGACCCGACGGCCATGTTAAGGCAGGGTGTCTGTGCTATCACTGGGACCCGGTTGTTACATTTGGTATCAGAGGTGGTACCCAGCCGTAAGTGTGGTGCACTGGAAGGGTTGAGATGAAGGGCCCATAACGAGGACGTTGTGCTCTAAAGGGGGGTGATTGTAGCACCCCTGAATGATAAAGGGTTAAATGACTAAATCATATGACTCATGTCAACAAGGTGATCCTTCCATTTCAAAATCTTGCCTCATTAGAACTCCACAGTTAAGCGTGCTTGGCGTGGAGTAGTGATTAGGATGGGTGACCTTCTGGGATGTTTCCCAGGGTGTGTGTGAGTGAGGAGAAAGCACACTGGAAAGGACATGTGTTGGCCTGTGGGGACTATCATTAGTCAGACAACCCGTTCAGGTATGTGGGTGGACCCTGGGGAGGGACCCACGTGTCTACGGGACATTTGGTGGTACATGGTGGGCGAGGACCCGACGACCATGTTATAGCGGGGTGTTTGTGCTGTCATAAGGACCCGGTTGTTACACTCCTAGTGTGAAACACTAGGTCTCATGATTACCTTCCTCAGCAACCCCTCTAAATACACCCTCATCTCGTGAAGCTATACATGATACATACGACACAGTGGTTCAAATATAGGTGTTGTCCCTAAGTTTAAATTTATATAGAAGTCAATCTATAGATTATGTGGTAACCCTTGAACATATTCTGGAAAGGCATCCTTTTACTCTTGCACTACTGTTGACAATTGAATGCTCATAACATCTATTTCTCATAGGTTTTTTTCTATCCAACTCATGAGTGATTGATTATACCCTCTTATGAATGATCTCATCCCGTCCTTCCTATGATTCCCTTTCACCATCAACGAAAAAACACATCCCATCATTGCTAACAAACACTACATTTCACCTAAAACAGTCATTATGTTCATGGAACGATGATATAAAATCAATATCTTGAATGATGTCGTAAGACGTGATTAGAACTCCATAGTTAAGCATGCTTGGCCTAGAGTTGTGACCAGGATGGGTGACCTTCTGGGAAGTTTCCCAGGGTGTGTGTGAGTGAGGAAAAAGCACAGTGGAAAAGACATGTGTTGGCCTGTGGGGACAATCATTAGTTAGACGACCCGTTCAGGCATGTGGGTGGACCCTAGGCAGGGCCCCACGTGTCTATGGGACAACTGGTGGTACCTGGTAGGCCAGGAACCGATGGTCATGTTAAGGCGGGGTGTATGTGCTATCACTGGGACCCGGTTGTTACACTCTTAGGGTGAAACACTAGGTCTCATGAATAAATTCATCTGCAATCCCTCTAAATACACCCTCATCTCATGAATATATACATGAGCCATACGACATAGTGGTTCAAATATAGGTGTTGTCCCTGAGGGTAAATTTTTATAGAAGTAAATCTTTAGATTATGGGGAAACCCTTGAACATATTTTGGAAAGGCATCCTTGGACTATGGCACTACTGTTGACAATTGAATTCTCATAACATCTATTTCTCGTAGGTGTTTTCTATCCAACTCATGAGTGATCGATTGTACCCTCTTATGAATGATCCCATCCCATTCTTCTTAGGATTCCCTTTCACCATCAATAATAAAACACATCCCATCTTTGAAAACAAACACTACATTTAACCTAAAACAGTCATTATGTTCATGGACTGATGATATAAAATCAATATCTAGAATGACGTCGTAAGGCCTTGATTTATTCTCTAAGAGGTTCCAACCAAAACTCTTGCCTCCATGGGTTATATAACACTGTCATCCATGTGTGTGATAATCAATTATCCTTCAGTATGTATCTACAATAGTAAGGGTCAAGTCAATGGTTATACTGCAGTCCCAATGTGTCAAACAAGGTATGTGGAGAGAAAAGAATAAATGGAACCTAAATCTATAAGTACTGAAGTTAAGTTAGACTAGACACAGATGATAAATCATATCATCCTTTGAGACCCTAGGTCATATTACTTGGCCGAATGTAGCTTCCCAAATCCTCTAGCTCCTTGATCCTTGCATTGACCTAATGGGGTTGGTGGTGGTATTTTAACAAACCATCTACCACATCATTCAACTCTCCCATCTCCTATACCATAGTTGTCGCCTGAATGACCTACCTATTGAACTCATTGACTCTATTTTGATGGTTCATCCATCGTCTCGATGTTATTTTCTTCAAAGGTTGGGAAATCTCTATCAATATGTCCCATGTCGTCACATGTGTAGCATCACCTCTCCCTAGGTTGACGGGATTGAACTTGAGAGCACTGAAAAATAGATCTTCTATCCTAGAACAACCTGTAACATCTCCCACATCCATATACATATGTCAAATTCCAACCCCCCCCCCCCCCACCACGCTACCGAGGACTATGCACCTATCTGCCTACTACTGATTTTCACATGCTGCATATGCGCGGCCAAGAAACTTGTAACACCCTGAGATTTTATGAAAAATATACTTTTAATTTCATTAATGTCTTGTGTTTTACGCTACATCAAAATAAGCTTGCACAACACGCATCCTTGACTTGCCTTGCATTACACGCAATCACGACCTTCCTCGATACTGTGTGTAGTACGCAATACCGAGTTTCACAAAACAACGATATGCTATTAAAATATTATTAAAACTAGCCATTATGAATAGTAATAACCACTTTTTGAAATTTTGTAAATTCTATTTTCAAAATGGACTTCATTTTTGGATTCGTAATATCGAAATTAGCTTAGGGTGAAATTTTTGTACTTTTCGGATAACTTTCATTTTCTGATGAATAGTCAAAATTACTAAATTTTAATTAAAGACAACCTTTTTAATAGAAATAATTAATAGTGATAAATTATTATTTTGAGTGGTTTTAAAGTATATTTTGAATATATTTTTACAATTTAATACAATTTTGGTTATTAGATATAA
Organism: Viscum album; assembly: GCA_963277665.1. Taxonomy (NCBI): domain Eukaryota; kingdom Viridiplantae; phylum Streptophyta; class Magnoliopsida; order Santalales; family Viscaceae; genus Viscum; species Viscum album. The sequence goes on along the minus strand of OY728122.1, from coordinate 900,753,712 downwards.
TTTCACATTTAAACCAGACATAAACAACTGTCAATCTTTTGATAGTTATTATCTCTTAAGAACACGCTATTTGTTTTGACGATGGGAATTAATTTTTAAATTAATTAATGCAACTGATATGTTTTGAATTTTGTAAAATAGACATAATTTTTAAATTCATAATATCAAATATAGCTTAGGCCTAATTTTTGGTATTTTTCGGGAAACTTTCATTTTTTGATGAATAGTGAAACCACTAAGTGGTAGTTAAAAAAAATGAATTTTTCATAAAACGTAAATTTACCGCTTCTGTGAGTGGAATTTCAAAAATCCGAGAGACACGGTTTATGTTAGTAAGTAAAATGTGGTTCAATGAGATGAAAATAATTTTTGATGATTAGTAAATATTTACTTTTTTTTACCACGGTTAAAAGTAAATAGGGTAATTAAGGGTAAAAATGATATTATTATTAACCTAACACATGTCCGAATTCTATTGGATAAGTGTAATTCAACCAAAAACAACCTTAGGAATATAATATGACCATTTAGGCCCACTTGGATTAGATTAGGATATTTATTATTAATTTATTTAAAGAAGGGTTAAAATAGTTAAAATCAAAGATTAATAAGAAAATAATTTTTAATATACGGTTATACATAAGATAAATTCGACTATAAATATTAATTAGAAAGATAAAAATATTTCCTACATAATTTTATTTTATTTATAATTTTTAGACATTAAATAAATTAATTTATTTATGACACAAAGATGATACAGTAATTATCTTATTAATGAAATATTGACATAATTGATGTTATAAATTCCAAAATAAATGTAATTTGACACTTTTTATGCATTCCACTAATTTTATAGTTTAATAGGACATGTTATTATTGATTTAATTAACTTTTTTCGAACTAATCATTCTGTTATGATTTTTACAAAAATCAATTACTAAATAGTGTAAAAATTGTCATAAAATATTTTTTAAAACAAATATTATATTATTAATTGTTATTTTATTCCTAAAAATATAATGTTCGTCCAAATGAATTAGATAAGTTTTTATATATTAATAATAAACAACTTGGGGTTCGTTTTTCTTGTTATAGTCAGTTTATTAACCTTATAGTGTAAGAACACAAAAAGAAATGATAAAAGTAAAATTATCTAACTTAAAGTTAAATATAAATGATAAGGTTAAAATAGGAACCTAAACTTGTATAAATTATATTTTATGAGAGGATTTAGACCCATCCCCACCTTAGATTCTAAATAAATCGATTTGGAGCTATTTAAAATCAAATTTGTATTTATAGTAAAATAATATTTCTAGTTATTCCAAAGGTGCCCCTCTCCTCCCTTATAAAAGGGCACCTCCTCCCTCTCTTCCTCACACCACATTGATCCTTCATGCTCGGCCAACCCCTACCACATTATCTTCTCCACTTCCCTAGAAACATCCTAGAGGTTCTGGTCTTCCTCAAAGACCAATTTTAGTACCCTAAAATAAGTTCTCAAAGAGGCGCTTCAAAGAAGAGGTAAAGTCTGTTACCGATTCTTTCAACTTTATTTCTTCTTCCACTTCTTCTTCTTATGGTGTTTCATTATGAAGTAATAACATACGTATCACTAATATACTGATATGTTATTATAAGTATGAAACAACCCTATTTCACCATCTATCCATCCTACGGAAAATGAAATCACCGCGCGTGCGTACGTACAGAATACCGTCTCCACGCCGTGGTGTAATCTATTTTCCACCACCACCTTACTTGGATGGGTATAATGGTGTAAATAATAACTATATATTATTATTGGAAAGTGATAATTATTCTGAAATAGTATACATACTCTCCAATACGATTCCACGATCATGAGAATGATATCATCGCTCGTGCGTACGTACGGACTACCCTCTCCACGATGCGATGAGATTCATTCTCCACGTTAACCATTCATGAATGATTATAAAGTATATATAATAAGTAATCATGAAATATATGAAATAATAATGATACTGGATTTATGTGTATATATATGTATTTCATCTACTTAATTCCATTCAACTCAATATGGAAACGAAAACAGCGTTCATGCTTACATACGGCCTACCGTCTCCATGAACGGTGTATTTCCTTCCATTTACTGATCTATTGTATATATGTATATTCTGAATATATATTATATATAAATAATTTTTTATATTCTGTAATTAAGTAATCATGATCTAAGTAATAATATGAATAATTACAAGTCAAAACACGGACGATAAATGAAACGATTTTACCCAAAATGCTCTTTAACATGGAATTTACAAAAGAAAGGATAATATAAAGTCAGAAGTGAACCATATATGATATCATAACAATGAGTATGATTCTAGAATAATTCAATGACCTTATTTAAATCATTATATAGGAGTTTCAGACACTTACGAAGCAAATCGGACCTAAGGTAAGGGAAACTATCACAATCTCATTTTACCCAAGATTGTTTATACATTGGTATTTACTGGGGTGTATTTTATCATACACATCCATGTTTCCTCAATATGTAATATTGTTTCCATCCACCTACAATTTTTTAAATCCAATTTTACCCTTCGGTGAGTTTTTAGTAAAAGATATGAAAGGAATCTTTTGTCATTTTTCGTACAAGGTACTTTTTGACTTTTCTGACAAAAGTACAAGAAGAATGTTTTTTTTAAATTATACGGAGTGAATGGATTTTTAAAACATTATTTCCAAGAATCTTCCTTTACATGTTTTCATGTTTATTTTTAATCAACTTCTTTTAGTTTAAAATTGTATTACATGTTATGAAAGGAAAACTTTTTTGAAGTAGAAATGATATTTTCCTCAAGAATGGAGTTCAAGTGTTTTATCAAAATTATTTTCCATCTAAAATAATATAGGGTTCTGTTTCTATCCCTATTATTACATTGATTTGATTATGTTGTGATGGAATTATTTTTATGAATTCCTTTATCTTATATGAATCGTTTTATGATGTCATGTTGTTTAAGAATCCAATTTTTTATTACAGGGGTTATGAAATGATGTATGATTTATGATTTTGTGGCACACATAATAATGGTATCATTATGAGATGGGTGGGTCCTATATCTCCCTCCAATTCATTGGGTAAAGATTTTATATCTCATGAGATAGACATGGCTGGAACGGCAAGTTATACCGGTTCAGTGAAACAGGACTGAAATAAGGAGTGAACTCGGTTCAGAAATGGACTTTGTCCACTAAGATAGTCTTGGAAACGAGTCTTGACTAATAAGAAATGATTCTCTATGATTATGTGTGTATGACAAAAAGTTTCATGTTTTAAGTTATGATTATTAGTATTACATTTCACTACTATGATTTAACCCATGATATGAAATTATGATTTCTTTTGTAGGTTATGATTTCCAAAAGTTATGTTCTTATTTATATTATGTGATTGACATTTATTTTGTTTACTCTTATTGGGAATTTGAGCACACCCTTTTATGTTTTCTTTTCCCCAGGATATAAAGAAAGTTTTTAGGTAAAAAAAGGAATATCTTTATGGGATATGTTGAAGATCGTTCACCACGATTAGAAGATTTTATTCTGAGATTCCAAAGATACTAAACTATTACGGTCCTTGTGTGTGTGTTTTTGTTATGTAATAAGTATTCCGAAAAAGTAATGTAATGTCTATGTAAGTTAAGCTTCAGGTCTCTACAGTTGGTATCAGAGGAAAGGTTTAGTCAACCTTTGGAAACTAGGATGCAAAAACGTTAGTGAGATCTCTAGAGATATTTCTAAGGTATGTCTAGGGATGTCCCTAAGGATAAGTATACATATAGGATATAGTCCTTGAACTATGGTAACGATCATAGAATTTAACCTAAGATGTTAGATATTTAGTGTACTCCCCCTTTACTATGTTGTTTTCCCTAGCACGATTTTTTCCTCTCACACTATTCTTTTTGGGGTTTAGAAAATGGCTGGAAACAGGAAGATTCACGATAATGGAGGATATGATAGACAATGGAACGATTTTCTTCATGAGAAACCAAATGAAACGGGATCTGGAAGTCCAAACATTGTTATTATTCTTAATCAGAAATCTCATAATATGATTAATAATCTCAACTTTGGTAAGTTTCCCGACTCAGATAATAAGAGAAAGATGGATTTTCATGATGATCATATAGGAAAGAAAGTTCAATTTCCCTCATGTAAATCATGTCGGAAGAGGCATCAAGGAGATTGTTTCAAAGGAACTGGAAGATGCATTGGGTGTGTAAAAGAAGGACACAAAGACAATAAGTGAAAAGGAAAATGTTTAGTTAAAAACATGGATGAGGATATTGGTTTTTCTACGACATCAAAAATGGTTAAATGTTTTAAATGTGGAATGTACGGGCATTATGCAAACCAATTCCCTAAGGGAAAGTCTCATGAAGAGAATCAGTATGGTCGTATGGGTAGTATTTATGTTGATGATGATGAAGAGACTAAAAATGATATGAGATCTGAAAGAAGTGTTGAAGCTCAGTCGGTTGTTTAGAAGGTAGTGGAATTATTGTATGTTTATCGAGAGTTATGTTGTATAGTTAATGGTACTATGGAATAAAGAATCACCTAAGGATTGTTACACTATTGTTTTTTCTAAATGTATTTGAAAGTATATGTTGAATGGTACCAGTAACCGTGGAAGGTTATTCAGATATTTTTTTGAAGTATATGATATGCGCATAATGAAGGAATAAAAAGATAATGATATGTTTGATTGTATTCATGAGCTCATGATTGAGATAAAGACTAAGTGATATCATGGTTTGAGTATATAGAATTTTGAGGATTTTGGTATGTGGAAAGTGTTATCTTTTAACTGCATTCATGTTTTCACTAAGGTTAAATGGGTATTCATTTTTCAAGAGAATACATGATTAAGGCCTTCGAATGTTTGGAATGTGACCAACAAGACATATCTTATCATATATGGGGATCAACGATGGTATTAAATATCTGGTAATCGTTTTCACTATATTATGAGAGTGGACTGCAGTATTATGGATAAGCCTAAAGATTGGAATGGATTATGTTGGACATAAGTTAGTATTGTTTAAGGATATAATGTTTTTCGATATTATTGATGGGATGTTATAGTAATATAGTTTTAGAAAAAGGACAACCTGCGGGATGGGTGACAGCCCATCGTGTCGGCCAAGGATATGGGAATCGAACCCACAACCGAAGTGCGACTGGCCTTTATCGCTTACCACTGGCCTAGATGAAGTCCCTAGTTAGTAGAAACTAGTTTTATATTTTTAAGCGATATGATATAAGAAGTATAATATCATTTTTGGAACCATATACGATTAATCTAACCATAAGTTGGACATATAACTTTTTTTAACCTTTTGTTTGAAAGAGATGGAATGACCCATCATTCTATCACATGATCTGCTAACACATCACGAATAAAAAATTCAACTTCATTTCTTTAAGGGATGAAGTGGAAATTGTTCAATTCACGAACAACAGTAAGATTGTACCAAAATCATGCAAGTATTTATTTTAATTCATCAAATTTAGGGAAATGATCTTGAAAACCAAAAATGTTGTCCTAGTTCCCTTATATCCGATGAATCAGATGGTACCATAGGTCATCACAAATCAATAGCTTTGTGATTGTTGGCTATTTAATAGCCATGTTCTCTACCACTCTCCATCAGACCTTGATGGTTAGATTTTTCTTCCATATCCATATTTTCACCAATGTTCTCTTACGTGGAAACCTAGTGATGAGTTAATTTGGGTAAGCATTACATTTCATACATTAGTTTTTAAAGCCATGTTTTGGTATTCCTTTTTACGATGTGGGTTTCTATTAAACAAACTTTCGAGTAGTAAACCATTTATAACCCCGATGAATTTCGAGGGCGAAATTCATTTTAAGGGGGGTAGAATGTAACACCCCGAGATTTTATGAAAAATATTCTTTTAATTTCATTAATGTATTGTGTTGTATGCTGCACCAAAAGAATCTTGCACAACACACATCCTTGACTTTCCTTGCATTACACTCAATCACGACCTTCCTCGATAGTGTGTGTAGTACGCAATACCGAGTTTCACAAAACAACGATATGCTATTAAAATATTATTAAAACTAGCCGTTATGAATAGTAATAAACTCTTTTTGAAATTTAGTAAATTTTATTTTCAAAATGGAATTCATTTTGAGATTTGTAATATCAAAATTGGCTTAGGGTGAAATTTTTGTACTTTTCGGATAACTTTCATTTTCTGATGAATAGTGAAAATTACTAAATTTTAATTAAAAACAAACTTTTTAATAGAAATAATTAATAGTGAAAAATTATTAATTTTAGTGGTTTTAAAGTATATTTAGAATATATTTTTACAATTTAATACAATGTTGGTTATTGGATGTAATTTCACATTTAAACCAGACATAAACAACTGTCAATCTTCTGATAGTTATTATCTCTTAAGAACACGCTATTTGTTTTGACGACGGGAATTAATTTTTAAATTAATTAATACAATTGATATGTTTTTAATTTGGTAAAATAGACATCATTTTTGAATTCATAATATCAAATATAGCTTAGGCCTAATTTTTGGTATTTTTCTGGAAACGTTCATTTTTGATGAATAGTGAAACCACTAAGTGGTAGTTAAAAAAATGAATTTTTCATAAAACATAATTTTACCGCTTCTGTGAGTGGAATTTCAAAAATCCAAGAGACACGGTTGATGTCAGTATGTAAAATGTGGTTCAATGAGATAAAATAATTTTTGGGGAATAGTAACTTTTTACTTTTTTTTACCACGGTTAAAAGTAAATAGGGTAATTAAGGTTAAAAATGATATTATTATTAACCTAAAACATGTCGTAATTCTATTGGATTAGTGTAATTCGACCAAAAAAACCTTATTAATAAAATATGACCATTTAGGCCCACTTTGATTAGATTAAAACATTTATTATTAATTTATTTAAAGAAGGGTTAAAATAGTTAAAATCAAATTTTAATACGAAAATAATTTTTAATATAGGGTTATACATAAGATAAATTCGACTATAAATATTAATTAGAAAGATAAAAATATTTCATACATAATAGTATTTTATTTTTAATTTTTATACATTAAATAATTTTATTTATTTATGACACAATGATGATGCAGTAATTATCTTATTAATGAAATATTGACATAATTGATGTTATAAATACACAAATAAATGTAATTTGAGACTTTTTATGAATTACACTAATTTTCTAGGTTAATATGACATGTTATTATTGATTTAATTAACTTTTTTCGAACTAATAATTCTGTTATGATATTTACAAAAATCAATTACTAAATAGTGTCAAAATTACATAAATAGTTTTTAAAACAAATATTATATTATTAATTTTAATTTTATTCCTAAAAATCTATTGTTCGGCCAAATGACTTAGATAAGGTTATATATGTTAATAATAAACAACTTGGGGTTCGTTTGGCTTTTTATAGTAAGTTTATTAACGTTATGTGTAAGAACCCAAAAAGACACGATAAAAGTAAAATTATCTAACTAAAAGATAAATATAAATGATAAGGTTAAAATAGGAACTGAAACTTGTCTAAATTCTATTGGATTAGAGGATTTCGACCCATCCCCACCTTAGCTTCTAAATAAATCAATTTGGAGCGATTAAAACCGAATTTGGATTTATAATAAATAATATTTTTAGTTATTCCAAAAGTGCCCCTCCCCTCCCTTATAAAAGGGCACCACCTCCTTCTCTTCCTCACAACACATTGAGTATTCAAGATCGGCAAACCCCTACCAAATTATCTTCTCCACTTTCCTAGCAACATCCTAGATGTTCTGGTCTTCCTCAAAGACCAATATTAGTGCCCTAAAAGGAGATCTCAAAGAGGCGCTTCAATGAAGAGGTAATGTCTGTTACCGATTCTTTCAACTTTATTTCTTATTCCACTTCTTCTTATTAGGTTGTTTCATTATGAAGTAATAACATCAGTATCACTCATATAGGGATATGTTATTATAAGTATGTAACAACCCTATTTCACCATCTATCCATCTTACGGAAAACGAAATCACCGCACGTGCGTACATACAGAATACAGTCTCCACGTCGTGGTGTAATCTATTTTCCACCATAGCATTACTTGGATGGGTATAATGGTGTAAATAACAACTATATATGATTATTTTAAAGTGATATTGATTCTGAAATAGTATACATACACCCCAATACAATTCCATGATCATTAGAATGATATCATCGCTCGTGCGTACGTACGGACTACCGTCTCCACGACGCGATGAGATTCATTCTCCACATTAACCATTCATGAATGATTATAAAGTATATATAATAAGTAATAATGAAATATATAACATAATAATGATACTGTATTTATGTGTATATATATGTATTTCATCTACTTAATTCCATTCAACTCAATAAGGAAACGAAAACCGCGTTTATGTGTACGTATGACCTACTTTCTCCATGAACGGTGTATTTCTTTCCATTTACTGATATATTATATATATTTATATTCTGAATATATATTATATATATATCTTGTTTTATATTCTGTAACTAAGTAATCATGATCTGAGTAATCATATGAATAATTACTAGTAAAAACACGGACGATAAATGAAACGATTTTACCCGAAATGCTCTTTAACATGGAATTTATAAAAGAACGGGTAATATAAAGACATAATTGAACCATATATGATATCATAACAATGATTATGAATCTGGAATAAGTCAATGAAATTATTTAAATCATTATACAGGAGGTTCGGACACTTACGAAGAAAATCAGACCTAAGGTAAGGGAAAATATCACAATCTCATTTTATCCGAGATTGTTTATACGTTGGTATTTACTGGGGTGTATTTTATCATACACATCCATGTTTCCTCAATATGTAATATTGTTTCCATCCACCTAAAATTGTTTAAATCTAATTTTACCTTTCGGAGAGTTTTTAGTAAAAGATATGAAAGGAATCTTTTTTCGTTTTTCGTACAAGGTACTTTTTGACTTTTCCGACAAAAGTATGAGAATAATGTGTTTTTAACTTATACGGCCTGAATGGATTTTTAAAACATTATTTCCAAGAATATTCCTTTACTAGTTTTCAAGTTTATTTTTAATCAACTTCTTTTAGTTTAAAATTGTAAGACATGTTAAGAAAGGAAAATGTTTTTGAAGTAGAAAGAATATTTTCCTCAAGAATGGAGTTCAAGTGTTTTAGAAAAATTATATTCCATCTAATATAATATAGGGTTCTATTTCTATCCCTATTATTACATTGATTTGATTATTTTGTAATGGAATTCTTCTTATGAATTCCTTTATCTTATATAAATCGTTTTATGATGTCATGTTGTTTAAGAATCTCATTTGTTATTACATGGGTTATGAAATGATGTATGATTTATGATTTTGTGGCACACATAAGAATGGTATAATTATGAGATGTGTGGGACCTATATCTCCCTCCAATGCATTGGGTAAAGATATTATATCTCATGAGATAGACATGGCTGGAATGGAAGGTTATACCGGTTCAGTGAAACAGGACTGAAACGAGGAGTGAACTCGGTTCAGAAATGGACTTTGTCGACTAAGATAGTCTTGGAAAAGAGTCTTGACTAATAAGAAATGATTCTCTAGGATTATGTGTGTATTCCACAAAGTTTCATGTTTTATGTTATGATTATTGGGATTACATTTCACTACTATGATTTAACCCATGATATGAAATTATGATTCTTTTGCAGGTTAAGATTTCTAACAGTTATGTTCTTATGTATATGATGTGATTGATATTTCTTTTGTTTAATCTTACAGAGCATTTGAGCTCACCCTTTTATGTTTTCTTTTCCCCAGGATATAAAGAAAGGTTTTAGGTAAAAAAAAAGGAATATCTTTACTGGAGATGTTGAAGATCTTTCACCACGATTAGAAGATTATATTTCGAGTATCCAAAGACACTAAACTATTACTGTTCTTGTGTGTGTGTTTTTGTTATGTAATAAGTATTCTGCAAAAGTAATGTAATGTCCATGTACGTTAAGCGTCGGGTATCTACAAAACTCCTGGTCACCAAAGCACAGTCAAGAATTCCATCATAATTTAGAATTTATAGAGGTATAACATTCTCTTGGATGTCTCTAAATAGACCCTGGTCGATGCTTCGAGGCCCAACATTCTACTCTCTGACTGTATCCATCAAGTACTTGGAGGTGATGGTGAACATTGATGAATATCTATCCATTGAGGTGCTACGCTACTATTGATGGAGAAACTACTGTATACTCACTTCTCTCAGCATAACCGGATAAAACTCATCTATAATGGGATTCTCTAACTCCATCCATGAATGAGTTTCCCCTCATGATAATGCATTAGAAAACTCGACCATCGTCATTTTGATCCCAGAAGAAGGATCACTACCATGACAATTATCTATTCAAAAGGTTTCATCTCTAGATTAAAAACATTGGTCACCACATTAATTATGTCCTCATACACACCTGTGTTAGTCTCTCTTTGAAACATGAGTGGTATCTATCTGTGAAAATAATGTATCACGCTTATCCTTCACTCCAACAATGATGGTTCTATAGGTTCCACGTGCTGCTCCACTAGTGGTGGTATAGCTATTACACCACCTGGATATATCATCTAGAGAGTTAGAATTGACATCTAAGCCTCGTCACAAAGGGATAATCCTTTTGATCGAGCTGCTGAATCCTTGCTTGTATGCATCACAGATGCATTCTGAAAGAAAACAATATGAACCACAGTCAATGTGTATATATGTAGAGTTTACTCTAGAAGGAAATGGAAACCACCACCTATTCCAATGTTATTAATGTTCCATTTTTGATTCCCTATAACCATATTTCTAATTAACCATGTTTAAAATCATGTTATCAGAGTCCTTGTGTATGGATATGTCAGCTGCCCACTCCAACATTGAGTCCCTAGCCTGAAATCCAATCTCAAAACACTTAATAATGTTCCACATAACAATATCACAAACTCTTAGTCCTAATATAGAACCAACCGCCTACAATACCACATTTTCATGGCCCGTCCCAGAGGGGTTTGTTCCGCCACTCCTCAAGATTACGTCCAAAAGGACAGGGGTTAGTGACTAACACCGAGTAGGCATATCACTAATATGGGAGGTCTTCCCAATATAACAAATCAGAAAAACATATCTATGAAACTAATTCTGATAGGAAAAACCACTGGTGAAAAAAATTCATGCATACCACTAAAAAGAACCAATGGAGTACAATTGGAATGTAAACTGTAGTAAATTAATCTTGGACAGAATACAAGCCCACCAAAATAAATAGGACATAATCTACAAAGTCGAACCTCTAAAAATAGTTAGACAGACTACTTCTCAAATCCATAGGAACACCTCTCCCTTCCTAAACTCACAAAGAACTATCTTGTCTTCGTCTATCATGGATTCAGTCATAATTTCACTCATCTGCTCAAGACTTGCCACATGTGGGAAAAGCCTGTGTATTGTTGAGTATAATAATACTCAATATAATAGCATGAAACCACAATGTTATACACAAAGGAATATACAGTTATTTATATTTTTATATTTATACAATATATATAAAATGAATGTTGTGATACACTCAAACCCATACTCGTTGTATATAGGTAAATCACAACAAACACAACCCATCACTATGGATTCAGTCCGAATATCCCACAAATAACTCATCAGAAAGAACACACTCCTGAGTCTCATAGAAACGAAGATGTATTGCTGATATGTATTGTTCATCGGGAACCTTCATGAGATAGATACACTAATAGATCTGAAGAAATAATATGATACCCACATTCTTGGAGAACTCACTCCACATGTGGGGAAGATCACGATACACAGATTATGATCACTTCCATGAACATGGTGTGATACCATTGCTCATCTATATTCACCTACTATATTGAGGATAGAAATTTGAAAGGATTTATCATGATGATACCAAGACTCTAATTAGGGAACATGAATTGATAAAAGATCCTTCTTCGGGCCTTCCAGATGGGATTCCAGACTATATCCAGAAAATCTTGTGGAAGGGATTATACTCCTAGGAGTAGGAAACAATAACCACAAACCTTCTGGGAAATAATCCAGGGCACCAACCCTAATAGTGTTTGTCCAGGAAAAGGTGGACGAGAGATTCATGCCATGTAGATTGTAGTATTCATAGTGTATAATGGTTACACATCGTGTCCCATGAACCCATGTACCTTCTATGTACAACGACCCATGTCAGAAGAACATTTCATGTAGAAAATAGTATACATGGCTTGTATAAGGGTTCACACACCCTGTTCTACTATCTTGGATCTGCTTCTTGTTTGCAGTCCATTTTCCAGTACACGACATCAACCCATGTATGCCTATATGTGTTTGAGTGCACTGTGTAATCTGAGTAACTGGTTCGTCCTAGATGTTTGGGGGAGTACACATCATGTACTCATCCCCATGTCCATTTATTTATCAAGACACACACGATGACTTTGGGAAAGACCCATAATCCGATTGATAGGGGTTATATACATTGTTTCGCATCACTACTTCTCGAAAACCACTGATGCCACTCATGGGGCCCCACATGCCGTGTATTTCATAATACACAAAATTCTTGGGGAAATTTTATAACACCCAGGTTTTCACTCCAATCATCCCCTTAGTTTCTCCGAACATGGTTTTTGGCTACACCTAATAGGGAAACTCGATATCTGAGGTTTTCTAGATGCGTTGTCATCAAATCGGTAAGATTTTGGGGATGAATCAACTCGAAAAACAAGATAATCATCATTATTCATTTTTTATGAATGATGAGAAATAATCAGCCATCATCATTCAATTGATTACTATAACCATCTTCTCACATCCATCGAGTTGTACTAATGTTGGATCAACAATATTGGATCATTTCACAATTAAATGAAGGAGCAACAATCGTCTGTTCCTAAACTATGAAGAATGTGAAGAAATAGAAGAACACGTAGAATTTGGGGGGGGTAAATATATATGAAAAAACACAAGGAATGAACCTTATAATTTTTCATTACATTGTCGATCCATTCTATAAGAACAATAAATAAACATTGTAGAATTATAATCATCCCCAAATTTAGAAAATCATTCCATCCTGCAAATAGAATCGAACCACTAGTCAACCTATTTGTGGGTTAATCTGCATTGATTAATAATTATATGATTGGGGAAATAAGGAATTGAAATAATACACCCTACATCTGTGTTGGATCATTCGCTGAAGTGGTTTCTTTATAGCGTCATCACAGTTGGATACATTCATAAAGAATGACATCTGTCAATCTTAGATTTGAGATCCATCATCATTTTCCATCGATAGAATTATCCTTGTTCTCTATAGAGCCTCTAAGAAGTTTCAGTTTTTTGATACTAACCCTATATCCCTTTTTAAATGGATAATAAAAACAAACATCCCTTTAACACTGCGAAACATTATAATAAATTAAATTCATTATTTATTTTATCCTTCAAATCATACAAAATTTAACCTTAGCAGTTGACCCACTTCGATCGATGTTATTCCTCATATAGGTTAATTTTGAAGCTTGGAACATGAAGGTGAACTCATGATATATTAATATTTTATTATATTTCAAACATTTATCCATGGCTCACTAGGCCTCTGAGTCACACGCCTTGTCAAGAATTAGTCCCATTTTATATTTTAACGTAATACATGGAAAATTAAGGGCATTAAAAAATATGTCCCTATAAAACCTAAAAATATAATGGTAAATACATCTGAACAAGTTTCACCCTCCATGATTTTAGTGAATATGGGTTACTTGATTTCCTCATAGGAAGGGGCCATTATGAGGGAATGGTTTTGGTGGTCCTCAATGCATTGGGAAATGTAATCAATAATATAATAGTTGTTGTCTATGGAATCATCAATGAAATTTCTATTGTAATAATTTACCACTAAATATTAAATCCAACATTCAGAGTTGTGTAGACATCCATTTATTTTAATTTCCTTCAATCATGTACTTATAATTTTTTCCTCCTCCATCCATTGAATGAATTTAGAGTTCATTCCACTATCCTTCAACCATTTGGATGGTAATTTGTTTTTCTCCATCCTTTATTTAATATTTAAAAGACTATCCAACCTTGAAATAGATTTTATTTCTTCTCTTGATGTCTGTTAAAGTGTTGATTTCATATTTTATATTTTGAATGATTATCATTAACACCTTTAATCTCAGGTTCACTCTAAAATAATTAACTCTTACTACAATTTGTAATATAATTTTTAAAATTTTAGGTTGTCCTATAATAATATTAAATTATATTCTAAGTTCATTGTTTCTATAATCCTCTATAATAATCTCCCTACATGGTTGACACATGATAATCCTATAAAATAACCTATGTCATTCAAATTTATGAGGTTCATGAAAATAGGTTTCCTCTCTCCTTTACTGGTATATAATTCATAAACTTCATGGATGTATATCATTTTTTCATGTTCATTATTCAAAAAACATTTTTGGAATGAAATGTAATGTATATTTCATAATGAAAGAATTTGTACATAAACAATACATAAACTTTTCTCATACATAATTTGAAAAATGGTATTCATTACTCAAACTAAAAATCGGAAATAATTTTTTATTCTTTGTATAAACTAATTTTTAGTATATTTTCAATCACCTAATAAGCTTATGATGATCCCACTATCTATTTGACTTCATATCTGGCTATTTTTTTCTAGCCTAATATATGTAAAAATCATCATAAGTGGAGGTTTAATTAAATATCTTGTGTTGACCTAATGAATGATATTAATTAGATCAATCATCTAGTGTTATATCTATATAAATTTAATGGAGGAATGGTTTCATGCCTTTTTCACATACAACATCAGTTTTTATCTTTATTGTGGCTTTCTTAATATGTAATGTGATGAAAAATAAAATGCTAACTGATATTAGCGGTTTTCACCTCCAACATTATGCACACACCTTTGGAATAAAGGGTATTTCCTATACATGATGTACCACCTTCCCACTTCAAGACACTCTCACCTAGGAATTCTCTGTTATTGACCTATAATGAGCATACTCTCTACAGCTATGTGAGCTAGTTAGGTTGTATCTCATTCATTTTGTCGGGCCTAGCCCCCACAATTACTTGTTCATGATGTTCAAGCTAGTTTTCTTGGATTTCGGAATTTTTTTAAACACAATATAATTTTTTTTCTAATTTTATCATATTAGAAAATATAATTCTATTACATACGCTCAAATATTATCTCAGAAAAAAATATATTTTTCACAAGGAATTCATTAAATACTTTTTAAAATAAATATTTTATACATCATCATCATATATTTGGAATTAGTTCCTTATTGATCCTAAAAAATAAGTCATGACATTAACAATTAGAATTGCATATTCATGGCATCCAAGTCCACTTTATCAATCCATAACATTTCTAAAAGAATCATCTATTCATCATACCTCTCTAAATACATATTTATAGATCATTGACAAAGAAAATTAAGAACATGGGTAATATAAAAATTTTATGGCTACATAGTGAATAATGTTACTCTAGCATCCAATGCAGTGCATCATGGTAGAATTTTGGGGAATGAAATCTATAAAGTGTAATGATATTAGTTTATATTTTTAGTTATTTTTTCGATTTTTAACTAATAGACACATGTGTGTGTATTAGTTCACACATATCTGATATAGTGTGATTTCATATCACAGTTGAACCTATATTTTACTCACAAATTATATGTATACCAAATTGATATATGGAATTTATCTTACAAAAAAATAATGACATAGGCAATGTCGTCCCATTATCTTATTCCAATTATGGTGTATGTATATAAAACATATGTTACATTATTATTTAGTGATATTGATGAAGGAGAGCTACATGTATCTTCATAAGGATATTTCAAAAATAAAATAATTCTTTACGGTGAAAATCAATGCTAATGGATTATATATATTTTAATTTTTAGTAATAGAAAATCATACTAGATGTTCATATGGTAATCCCACAATTATTTATTAGCATAATATTTATTGTTAATTTACATTTCATCTAAAACTGATGTTTCTTTCATTGTATCCATGTAAAGTGGAATGTTATTTATGTGGATTGTCATAGTGATTATAAATTGGTGGTTGATATAATAACTGATGGATTTTAATTTCCATTCGGATGAAACTAAAATATTGTCTATGTTTAACCTTATATTTGATTAGGATTTTTTTTAGTTTTATTTTTATATTGTCTATATATTTTGAATGATGTAATTATAATTTAAGAATGGAATAAGTTTTATTATTATTGATTTTTTGTGAAATATTATATCCAATTCCATAATGTATTATATTATATCTATATGTAATGCACTACAATATTTGTTTGAATACATCAGTGCTGATTAAAATTCATAAGAATGTTTTTGGTAGGATTCAAGTGTTAATTCACATATATGATTGGGAATGAAAATATTGAATATGTTTATATTTATGGATTTTAGGGTAAGGAATATGTATTAATCATATAAAATATTTTAAATTTAAATTTACTAAAAAAACATTAATACATGTAGACAAAATCGATGAATTTGAATTGGTTTCACAGATGGATGTATTACTGATCCTCACTGATTTTAATGATAAATGTATATGACCACATTAGGTTATCTTACATAATATATTATTTTAAACATGAATCATATATATCAGTTATTTGATTTAATTGTTTTTTGATTTATTTGATTGATATAGTAGATAATATATATTGTCTAGACTACATGAGATTTATCAAAAAAATATCACTTAAAATAATTTTAATATAATGTTTTTCCAAGGATAAATAGGGTAATGAATATATAAAGTTTAATATTACATAGCTCATCCTATTTCCGTTATAAATTCTCTAACATCCCGACCCGGCTCACCTCTGAGATGGTGGCCGGACCGGTGCATTTCATGAGCTCAAGCGCATCTCCCTGAACCCTAGAGGCTATCGACTAGTAGCGGGGGTCTTTTTCATGTCTGTGGTGGAGACTATGCCCTCATAGGTAATAGCTATTATCACAGCGGCAGTAAACAACAAATAAATAATAAATAGCATAAGCATATAAATTAGCAAACTACAACAGAAGCAATATGAATAATCAAAATGAATAAGAATCAAGCGTGGAAGATGATAAATAAAACTAGGTACAAAATTATGTTTTTCTATGATATCTATAAAAAATTAAACGTTCAAAAAACAAGAATACAGGAATTCTATCAAATGAAATGAAAAGACACAAAGTGTGAAGACTGCATCACGAGCAAGGCTTGGTCCTATTCCCCAAATTCCCATCCTAGGTAGCAAGAAACAATAAAGCGTTAGAAGTTGCACTCTTCCCTTTGTCAATACCTACAAGAATATAATCTACTTGGGTGCCAACGACGCCCGAGCAGGGTGTGAGATAAAATCCCAGTAGGCTGACACCCAAGGTTTCTAAACCATTCCATTTTGTGTAATGATAAAATGCATTGTTCCATTATATAACAATTTCAGATAATTAATTAAGTGCAATGGAATAAATAAGTTGGCTTGGGTTCCCAACAGAAACTGTTCCTAATCACCTGCTTCAGCCTAAGACGGAAGCCTGAAATGAGTGCATGTATGTAGAATAAACATATGCATATATATGAAGCCATGAATATTAAGGTAAAACAACGAAGAGGCATACCCTGAAGCATGTGCTTTAACATGGGTTCTATGTTATGTGTAAACCAGGAGTGCTTCAACATACCAGAAAATATCTCAAATCTCAAGAGACTAACAACAACATTAATATAAACTTTCACTGCACCATTATTAAGGATCAAGATGAGAGTAGAAGTCTGAGCCAGTCCCAAAGGTATAGCAATGGAACATCCTTCAGTTTTTTAATACCACCGAGCCTGTCTAAATAAATATTTCAAATGACCATGTATCGCTTGTGGCATGGAATTACCATGAGTTCGTCTTGATCTCACAAAAGGGGGTCAAGTGTCATCTGAGGTTGGCTTAGCCACAATGCCAACAGATCTGTCCTGATAGGCCCTTTTGGAACTGGTATCACTAATAAGCATTAGATGGTTTGGGTATGTCTGAGTCTGGAAAATCCAAGAACACCACCTCCCACCCCATCATGTTGAAGTAACCTTCAGGAACGAAGGGTCTAAGCATGGCCCTTAATATATTACCCACCTCCTTTCCCTGCCCTGAATTTAATTAATTTTTTTAGAGTATTAGATTTGATATCAGCATATGAAATTGTATCATGAAACTAAACTGGTAGACCCTTGCATCATACAGTGAAAATTAAATATTTCATCATATCAACCATAACAATAAAAATTATTGCATCAACATAAGCAAAGAAATTCACTTTTAAATAAATAAATAAATTGGGCAAACCAACTACCAAGTTCCAAATATTCCAAAGTTCATAAATAATCAAAATTATTTATTTAAATTAAACACAACAAAATAGGTTGTGAAAAACATGTAGATAAATATATTTTTTAATAATAAATAAACCAGCATAACCAACTACAAAAGATTCAACAATTCAAGATCTATAATTAATCTAAATTAATTATTAAAATTGAACACAATAAAAATAGGATGCACAATACATGAAACTAAATAAATTAATATTTTGGGCTAACGGAAATTATACTGACCACTTCAGCAATCCCCAAGGGGTGTCCGAACTTTTTGAAACAAATTAATAAAATTAATTCATGATCAATACGGTTTCAAAAACTAGACGAAACAAATTAATTAATGAAATTGGGTGAATTTCCACAAAGCCGGTTGGCACTGACTAACAGCACAACAGTGCGTTTATATAAATCCCAAAAAAATGGAGGGAAAGATAGTATACACCTTTGTTTATGGTCACAGATGATTCGATGATCCATGGTAGGCATTCATTTGACCTAAAACTTAAGAAAATAGAAGATTTTAGAAAAACCCCAAAATAGGGTAAAATCCCTCGGCAGCAAACTGCGCAAAGGATTTGGAATGAGATCACATTATTCTTGGTGTGGGCGATAAGCCTTACCTAGAGGTTCACAATGCACCTAATAGAGAATAAAACAGATGATGAATGGAGGCATTGTGATCATTCAAAATAAGGAGAATGTGGTGTGGACCACCTAGGGAGGAGAGGTGTGCCACACACGTGAGAGGAGGAGAGGAGGAGAGGAAAAAAAGAAATAAAAAGGAAAGAAAAGAAAAAGAAAGAAAAAATAAAAAGGACATAAATAAATAAAATAATAAAAATAAAATGGTGGAAGAAATGAAATAAAAAATTAAAATTGGTTTACCTCATTTAAATTATTTTTAATTCCACTCCAACCGTATCTATTTTATTATTTATTTTTATCCGTCATTAAATTCCATTAATGTCCATTAATACCTTTAATTTTTTTTAACCTGAATGTTGCGCTACGACGCGACATAATATTTTACATAAAGCTTGAAGAATCATTTAATTAATTTTAATTGTTATCTGGGACCCCCAAGAGGGCGCGCATGCGCTCCCTAGGTCATTTTAAAGATTTGGATTAAAAAATTAAAAAACCACAACATGATTTAAGTAGACATGTTAAATGTATTTATGTATGTAATTAATAATATTTTATTTGACATAACAATAAGTATCCACCCAAGTATATACTTGTTATATATATATACAGATCTGCATATTCTTGTATATACACCTACACAGGTATATATAACTATATATATATATATTCCCATATATATAGATATTCCTCATATATATATACATCAATTTATTTTTCCCAATATAATAAAAATAATAATAAATATTAAAATTATTATTTTTTAAAATTCAACCCATCAATTACACAATTAATAACATAAAAACAATAAACATAAAAAAAGGATAAGGATTAGTAAATAAATATTGATAATGTGATTGTATTTAATTCGAATAATTAATAATATTATATTTATTACATTACCAGGTTATTATTTACACCACGAAAAATTTATTATTTGTGGATGTACATTTTCATTTATTATTTAAAAATATATAATAATATTAATAATAAAATTATTCATATATCTAATTTCCAATAAAATATTTAAAATGAAAATAAATTATCTTTTTGTGCGATATGACCAAACATCCAACTCTCTCAATGGTTATACCCTTCTTGGGGTGAACCCCACATCCTGAAACTATTGGTGGTGTCAGATTTTTCATTCGAAAAACCATTTTAGAGAAAATAATTATTTATTATTTAAAAATACAATTAATTAATTAATTAAAAATAAATATGGAATTATCATGTGCGAGGGTGCCAAAAACCCGATGCAAATGAAGGTTATACACTACCAAGGGTAAACCCAGTGTTCCGGACCTAACTGTGGTCTCAGATTTCTTGTATGATGCACTGTTTGAGAGTTATTTCATTTTTTTTAAAAGGAACAAGCACACATATCAATCAAATAAACATAATATTTTTATTATATCAACGCCACAGTGTAGACTATCCGAAACAAAAATTTCGGACACATGGTTTTAAAACTGACCTGCCTAGTTAACAAGAAAATTTTATTGCCTGCGTTTTTTCCTCCAGTTCAAAAAATGGAACGTTATAACCATCCCACCTTAGAACTTCTTGTTCCCGAGAATCCTTCTGATACAATGTAACCTTCACTGGATCTAGAAGGTCATGCAGTCTAATACAAAAGGACGTGTTGTGTCTCTGAACACGCAATGAACATTCAATCATTGGTTAGGGTAACAACACAAAAACCATCGAGATCTGATCCAACACTCATTTTCCAACTGAAACACCGATATGGTACATATCCAAACACGTTCAGCTAGATACAAGATAATTTTGTCATCTCATTATCTTCTGGAAAAGGTTACTTCCCACCTTAGTTTTTAAAGTCGTAAAGAGGAAAATTCTGAGTCACGACACATACACCGTCAGAATTTCCTATAAGACACTCACATAAGCAATCTAGTGACGCTTCACAATTGATTTGTGAAACAGATAAAATGGTTGATTCTCCAACACCCCTAAAGCCCAAGTTGAGACATAATTTTATTAAAAAACCATGGTAGGCCCAAACCACACTTGTCTTAGCTGAAAACGTAATAGAAAAAAGGACCTTCACTGACTGCTTTATTGAACAAGAGGAAGAACTATTCAAGACACTCCGGCCAACCTTTTAATAAGATGCTCAACTTAGATGGAAGGTGTTTTGTAGACTAAATTGTGGTGTTTTCTTGAAAGGAATCTCACATTTACCGCGAAAACTTCCACTAAAGTTCATAACTGACCTCCAGTGACGTTCTTTGATTTAGGCATCACCGAGTCTGAAAACAAGTCTCGGGTAACCTTGGAATGGGACAACAAGAATAAAGGAAGTAAACCAGGGTATTCCATACTCCATGTTTATGAGTGAGATTGGTACAAGGGCAAGACTCCCATATCAAAAAATTTACCGAAGCCAGAGCAGCATCAGCCTGGAAGTCAAGTTAGATTAAATGGTTGGTGTAGAATGGTTATTCCTTAATTCCCACATGGAAATAAAAATTTCCCTCATGAATAAACAAGCCTTGGTAAAAATTATTCATCAACATAAAAAACTGAGGAAAACCACTCTAAGAAAGCCCAGAAAAATTTAAAGCTTTAGCAGGGCGTAAGAACGATTCTATCTTAGTGCATCAAGGAGGAAGGAAAGATAAGGGACATGCTCGTCACTTAAGGAAGAGTACACTAAAAAGAATTATAATATTACAAGAACAGAAACATTGAAAAAAGGGCATGAAAACCCAAACTAACTGACCGGTGTGTCAAAACACCTGATTGTTTGGAAGTCATCCTGAGCATTGGAAAAAACTTGATTCCATTAACACAGAAGTCAATGTACTACAGAGATTACCTGAAATGTATTTAACAATGCAAGACTAGATGATTACACTGAACTCAACTGGTTCGTCACACTGTTAATAAATTGAAGGCACTGTGTACGTGAACGCATACTACCCTTAATTGATACAGAAACAAGATGAATTTTAACACAGAGGACGACGTACCAAGTCATCCATAGTTGTGGAGAAGAGAGGGTCGAACGACTTATGAAGCAACTGATCATTTTAAAGGCATTACTAACCTGATCGAATTGAGCATTACCAATGCTCAATCCCGAAACAAATGTCAAGGTAAACATGACCACCCGTCAGAAAAAGGGTTTCATTTTAAGAAATAGTGTTCGACTAGGGACAACGACATGTGAAAGGTTATATTCCAATGAAACTGAAGGAGAAACTAAAACTAATCTTAAACTAGGGACTTAAACAGAGGTCATTGCTATAGGTTCCATATCCAAGCCCTTTATATTTAACCACATTTAGTCTTAAACCCTCAAAAGATTTAATCAAAACATCAAGTACCACTTTTTATAAAAAAAACACAATGTACATGATCTTAAACAATGCCTTAGGGGAAAACATTCTAGTTTTATAAAACTCCATTTATGAACATTTTACATTAATTGAAATCATGTCCTTAATTAGGAAATCTATAAAATAAATTCAATTTAAGTAGATATGCCAACCTATAAGGGTCCCACTATGCCAACTTGAGTTTATTTGAATGCAACCCATAAAACAGTTATTTAATTATTAAGAGCCACAACACCCATATCGGGTTATCTCATAGGGAATGTGCACCAAATGGCCTACTTGGCCCGTGTTGTTCCTTTAGGTAGTTAGCCAGCTCATTTAAAATTATAACATGCTCAAATACATATCAACCTAGTTATATAGTTCGATATAAACCTATAATGTGACTATACACATTATAGTTTTTGGAATTTAGATCCCATTCAAAAGCAACAAATAAAGTTTAGCAAAGAAACCAATTACATAACAAACAAGATAGCAGGTCACCATAAGAAGCTAATAGAGAGACATGTTGTGATCACAAAATCATAACATTTTAATCATACAGACATGCTAATATGTACAAAAGCATGATACAAGGAAAACATGGTATTAAAAAGGAATCATGGAAATAGGCTAGCATGCTAAATATATCACTGAATCATGGTATCTAAAAGGCTTGCTAAATAATTACAAGACATTGAATATATTTAAGGAAAACAATTTGAATCAATAGGAAACCTAAAATGCAACTATATGTTATGGAACTATGCATGGAATGTGAATTCCTATGTGCATATTATGATGTATGCAATGCTTCATCCTTACCATAATGGGCCAAGGGAAAATATCATAAATTCATAAGCACAGAATTTACACCAATCACTCAAGGTTAAATCATATAAATTGTAACATCGAAAAGCATGAATCAACAATCCCACCCCTAGACACATGGTCATTTCCCGTACATGGAATGATCAGTACCAAGCACGACTAAAAAACCAAGTGTCAAGACATTCCTATTATCATGACTTCCAACCACGAACAGTAAGACAAAGGAAAAAAATACCACCTCTGATACCACTTTGTAATGTCCCAACCCGGCTCACCTATAAGACGGTGGCCAGACCGGTGCATCATATGACCTTAAGAGCATCTCCTTGAATTCCATAGGCTTCCAACTAGCAGTGAGGGCCTTTTTCATGTCTGTGGGGGAGACTATTCCCTCATAGGTAATATGTATTATCACAGAAGAAGTAAACAACAAATAAATAATAAATAAAATAAGCATATAAATGCTTAAAGTACAACAGAAGCAATATGAACAATCAAACATAATAAGAATCAAGTTAGGAAGATGATAAATAAAACCAGGTGAAAAATTATATTATGTTATGATGTCTATACGAATGTAAATGTTCAAAAAACAAGAATACAAGCATGCTATCAACTGAAATGAAAAGACACAATGTGTGAAAACAGCATCACAAGAAAGGCTCGGTCCACTTCCCCCAATATCCATCGTAAGAAGCAAGAAAAAATCAAGAATTGTAGGAAACACAATTCCCTTTGTCAATACCTGCAAGATTTTAATCTACTCCGGTGTCAACGACGCCCGAGCAGGGTTTGAGATAAAATCCCAATAGGCTGGCACCTATGGTTTCTAAACCATTCCATTTCGTGTAATGATAAAATGAAGTGTTCCATTATATAAAAAATTTAGATAATTAATTATGTGAAATGGAATAAATTAGTCGGCCTGGGTTCCAAACAGCACACGTGCCTAATCACCTACGTTGGCTTAAGATGGAAGTCTGAATGGAGTACCTGTAAGTAAAATACACATATGCATATATATATGAAGCCATGAAGAGTAAGGTAAAACAAGGAAGAGGCATACCCCAAGTATGTGCTTTAACTTGGGGTCTAAGTCATGTGTCAACCAGGTGTGCTTAAACATTCCAGAAAATAACTAATATTTCAATAGAATAACAAAGAAATTAATATAAATCTTCAAAACATCATTATTATGGTTCATGTTGAGATTTGGAGTCTAATCTCGTCCTGAAGGTATAGCTATGGAACATCCATCAATTATCCAATACCACCGAGCAAGTCCAAGGAAATCTTTCAAAAGACTATGTATCGCTACTGGCATGGCTTTACCCTGAGTCCGTCTTGATCTCTCAAAAAGGGTTCGAGTGTCATCTGAGGCTGGCTTAGAAACATTGCAAATGGATCCATCCTGATGGGCCCTTTTGGAACTAGTATAACTCATAAGTATTAGAAAGCACGGGGATGTCTCGGTCCGACAATTCCAAGAACATCGCCCCTGGTATATAGAAGTAACTATAAGGAACAAAGGGTCTAAGTGTGGCCCTTAATACGGGACCCAACTCCTTTCCCCACCCTTAATTTAATTAATGTTTTCACATCAGAAGATATGATATCAACATATGTAATTGCAGCTTGAAACCAAACATGTTCACACATGATTCACATAGTGAAAATTAAATATTTCAGCATACGAACCTTTACAAGGAAACGTACCACATAAACATAAGTAAGAAAATTCACTATTAAATAAATAAATAAATTAGACCAACTAACTACAATGATCCAACAATTCCAATGTTCGTAATTAATCTAAATTAATTATTTAAATTAAACACAAGAAAATAGGTTGTGAAAAACATGCAGATAAATACACTTTCTAATAATAAATAATCTCGCACACCTGACTTCCAATGATTCGACAATTCAAGATTTATAATTAATCTAAATTAATTCTATAAATTTAACACTACAAAAATAGGTTGTGCAACACATGAAATTAAATAAATTAAAATATTGGGTTAACAGAAACTATACAAACCACGTCGGCATGCCCCAGGGGGTTTTCGACTTTTTTTCAACCAAATAAACAAATTAATTAATGATCAATTCAGATGGAATAACAAGGTGAAACAAATCAATTACTGAATTTGGGTGAATTTCCACAAAGCCGGTAGGCACAGACTAACGGCAGAATGGTCTGTTTTTATAAATTGCAATGAAATGGAGGGTAAAAGTGTAGACACCCTATCTTATGGTCATAGATGATCTTATGATCCGCGGTAGGCTTTGATTTGACCTAAAATGGAAGAAAACAGAAGATTTTAGAAATACCCCAAAATTGGGTAATATCCTTTCGTGGCGAACTGTGCAATGGATTTGGAATGAGATCACATGATTCTTGATGCATGGGATAAACCTTACCGAGAGGTTCACGTCACACTTGATGGAGAAGGAAAAATGGACGACGAATAAAGGCATAGAGATCTTCTAAAAGGAGGAGAAGGTGTTGCACACCACCTAGGGAGGAGAGGTGCGCCACACATAGGTGAGGAAGAGGAGAAAAGAGGGAAAAAAATTAAAAAAAAGGAAAGAAAATAAAAAAACAAAATTAAAAGGACATAAATAAATAAAATAATAAAAATAAAATTGTGGAAGAAATGAAATAAATAATTAAAATAAATTTACCACATTTTAATTATTTTTAATTTATCTCCAACAGTATCTATTTTATTATTTATTTTTATCACTCTTTAAATTCTATTAATTTCATGTTGTCCTTTTTAATTATTTTTAACATAAACTCTGCTCTATGGAATGACGTAATATTTCAAATAAAGCTTGAACAGTCATTTAATTAATTTTAATTGCTGTCTGTGACCCGCAATAGGGTGCGCAGGCGCGCGCCCTGTGTCGTTTTAAAGATTTGGATTAAAAACCTAAAAGTCCACAACTTGATTTACTTCGAATTGTAAAATTCATTTATGTATATAATTAATAATATATTATCTAACCGAACAATAAATATCCATCCATAGATATACATGTTATATATATATATATACAAATCTGCATATTCGTTTATATACACCCAAACATGAATATATAAGTATATGTATATATTTAATCCCATATATATATACATAATATATATATATATATACGTCAATGTATATGTCCCAATATAATAATAATAACAATAATTTATTATTATTTAATTCATCCCATCAATTACATTATTAATAACTTAAAAATAACCATAAGAAAAGGATAACGGTTATTAAATAAATATTTACTGCGCATTTGTATTTAATTCGAATAATCAATAATATCATATTTATTATATTACTTGGTTATTATTTACACCACGGAAAATTTATTAATTTTTGATGTACATTTTAATTTATTGTTTTCAAAATAAATAATAATTTTAATAATAAAATTATTAATATTTCTAATTGCTAATAAAATATTTAAAATGCGAATAAATTATTTTTGGATCTGATATGACAAAATGTCCAACGCTCACAAAATGTTATACCCTGCTTAGGGTAAACCCCACGTCTCGAAACTATTGGTGGTGTAAGATTTCTTATTTGACACACCGTTTGAGAGATAGCTGATTATTTATTATTTAAAAATAGGAATAATTAATTAATTAAAAATAAAGATCTAATTATAATGTGCGAGGGGTCCAACATGCGATGCGAATTAAGATTATACCCTACCTAGGGTAAACCTGATGTTCCAAACCGAACGGTGGTCTCAAATTTCTCGTACGATGCACTGTTTGAGAGTTTTTCATTTTTTTGAAAAGAAACAAACATGGGTATCAACAAAATAAACATACTATTTTTATTCTATCAACACCGCAGTGTCGACTATGGGAAACAAAAAGTTTTGATGCTCGATTTTAAAACTGACCTACCTAGTTAACAAAAAAATTTATTTTCTATGTTTTTTCATCCTGTTGAAAACACGTAACGTTACAAAATCAAAGAACTAAATAATGTAAATAATATACCTTTATCACTATAATTACTTAAAATAAATGTCATAATTATAAAAAAACACTTAAAAAATATTATATAAATAAAATATATACATAAATACTATAAACAAACATAGAAACACAAACAATGATACAGATATTTATAACAACATATATATTTATATATTACATGAAACATATATTTGTACACACATTAAAATATTTGAATGGTCTTATATAGTGAATCAAATTATATTTATTTTTGAAGAACAATATAAATTATCATATAAATATTGTATATATCATACATATAGAATATTATGTGAAATATTTCATTACATAAACATCATAAACAAAAACCCAAACACCACACACACTGAAATATATTCAATAAAATTTTAATTTATATTTCTATACACTAAATAAAAAATATATATTTATATAAAAAAATTAAATTGAAATAAATATACATAAGAATTATATATAAAGATAAATATATATTACCTATATATATTCTATGAACACAATATATATTTATATATAAATGTATAATATTTGAAAAACATTTCATTTATTAGTTTATATATAATTTTTTTAATATAAATGTATACATATATACACATACAAAAATATATAAATTGTATAAAACATATAAAAAGGTTTATTCAAAAAAAAATAAGTAATATCTGACAATAATGTTTAAATAATATATATATATATATATATATAAATTAATATTTTTAATGAATATATTTATATATCAAAATATATTTATGTACATATAAGCTACATATATATAAGAATATGCGTGTCTACGTTACTATATTTATAAATCTCAATATATATATATAACATTATATACCCACGCTTATATCTATATATGACCCAATAAAATTTATAGTAATGTATGGAACAAAAAACAGTAATATTCAATAGACAAAATAATATGAATAAAATTGTTGACTAGGAAGGAAAATATTGATTTTAATTAAAAATAATGTTATGTAGATTCGAATAATTAAATTTGGTAATGAGTGGTGATTTCATTGGGGAGATCCTATGGATTCGTGAACCCAAAAATAGAATAGATGGATAATGATATATAAGGTTTTAAAAAAGATTCACATTACTATAAACTATATTTTAATTGATTTAAAAATATAGAAATTTATAATATCATATCTATTATAATGTTCCTATCAATCAATTCTAATCATGTAAAAATGTTGGGTTATCCCTATTTTCCCAGACTGGGGGGTGTATTCGATGAGTTGGAGTAACCAAATTCATTCAATCATTCTGGTTGGATGGTATTGTATTTAGAACAATAAATTATGACACCTTGTTCCCACACTATATCATAGCTATTTGATTAGATTTATCAGATACCATATTATATGGCCACATTTGAAAATATTTGATTTAGTGATATCTAGGATCAAATTTATATTTATTTTATATTAAATTAATGTTTCATAAAAGTTGTGATGTGATATAATGATTAATCTAATAATCCCAGTTGGTTAATATAAAAACAACATTTTATATTTAATTATTTATTACAACTGATATTAAATGTGTGATGCAATTAAAAAATAATTAATGATGTTATGATATCCTAGTTCATTCATACAGAAAGTAAATTATAACTAATAAGAGGATACATTATAATGAATGGGGAATTTTTTGTGTAAAACATTAAATAGAACGTTATATAGCATATAATATATTAATATAAAAAATAATGAGATAAAACAATTGTTCTATTATATTCACCATTAAATATAGACAGATTATAATAAAATTTATGGTAGCCTTTTGACATAATAAACATGTAAGATCCCACACCTTTCTATAGATGTATCATGATTGTTTTTAGGTAATATATTTCATTATTATGAGAATATGTTTTTGGTTTTCCATTGGGTTTTTTGGGTGAAATTGGGATGTTTTTAAATGAAGATGGGATGTACACGGTTTTCCCAAAGAGCGGGGTATGCCCAGTAAACTATGAAGACCCTAATAGAGGGGTTTCATATGGATGGTGCATGACATTTTGAACTATGTGACCTCTTATGAGAAATAATGCTTCTCATTGAGAGGAAGGAAATAGTTGAGTGCTTTGTAAGAGGAAACTATACACCTCGATTTGGAAACCATGCATGCGGGATTTCAAACCACCAAAAAATTAGATGAAAAAAACCATAAACCCCCTGGATTTCACCATAAATATACTAATTTATTCTCTAAAAGAGTCAAAAAATTTATCCAAGATATTGGATAGATCTTAAAGCCTTACAAAATATGTTCATGATGATTCAAATCACGTATTGAGGATTTTTACCCCTCTTGGTAAAAGATTCTCATCTGGAATGCATTACTCCATATCTCAAATATTTCTCTCTTCCTTTAAAGGGATGTTTTCCTCTATTGGTGATGGACATATATATATGTTATGTTAAATCTCATATAATATATCATGAATCAACATGTCGATCTTGATCTCATTATTTGTCATGAGTTTTGTTGATCAATATAAATTAGGGTTTTCTTGTGGGGGAGCATTCACCATCAATTTTGAGTTGGTTCTTATAAATTCAATTCTCATAGTATTTATTCTAATTGGATGTATATGTTTTTTTAAATCAATTTTCATGTTATAAAACTGTTCCATTAAATGAATAAAATAATTTATTAATTAATTTAGGGAAATATATAATTGGATTAATTAATTGGTGAATAAAATATTTGAATGTTGTGATCATGGAATTAGTGGAATTTGATTAATTAATTAGCTAACTAATTAATGGGATGTTCTGATTGTGGAATTGAATTAAATAATTTGTCAAAAAATTAATTGTATGTAGTGATTGTGGAATTAAAATAATTAATTGTCTATTTCATTAATAGAATGTGTTAATGTTTAATTGATGAGAAATTATAGTTTTTTGATTAGTTAATTAATGCGTTTTTGAATTATCTGATAATATGGATTAAGGGATGATTGTATTAACCATGAACCATTAATGATTTATATTATTAATAGTTGATAAATTGTTTTTTCTGACTATAAGTAATAGAGAATCTTTATGATGTTATATAAGTTAATTTTCATTGCTATTGTCTTTGTTGTCAAAAAGGATAAATCAATTACCATTGTATAATATATTAAAAAATATGAAAATAGTTTTTTTCTATATTTCAAAAATTTCAAAATATTTTTTGAGAACATTTGATGTTATCCTTATGAAATAATAGGTGATAAAATATTTTTTTTAATAGTATTTATTTTTGGTTGGAACAAAAGATGTTTGTTGGAATGCAGGGAAATAACATTACATTCCATTGTAAAAATGAATATTTAAAAGATGACTGATAAAAAATTGTTTTTCTTGACAAATATGGTTTGTGATTAATGTAGATAATTTTACAATAAGCCATATGAAAGAAAAGAAGCATGGGTGTTCTTACTGAAGTAGATATATTAGGTTGTATGTTTTTTCAATGATTGTAAAACATTTAGGCCTAAAAATATGGAGTTTGTTTTTATCCATAACGGATTTCTTCAAATAATACTTTTGAGATCATGAATGATATTTAATAGACCCCATATGAGGTACATAGAATGGAGAAATAAAATCGACAAAGGATGGATTCCACATAGAAGAGCTATGCGGACTGTGAAGCATGGTAAGGGGTCCATGTATGGAAAATAGATTGTGGTTGGTTCATGGTTCAAAGGAGGATTCTAGTATGTGGAAGTTAAATAGTTCATGACGTTTTCATCATTTGCATCTTGGAGACTATTATTTTTTTTGGATGGATTGGTCCACTGTGGGGAAAGGAAGTCACTACGCAAACCACATAGGGAAAATGGTTTGTGGGAGTGGCATTGTCTGTAATGAAGGTTATAGTACATTGAAAAATTTGGTAAATTAGATTAATTGGTTTGTCAGACATATTTCCCTATATAAAGTCTCCTAAATAGATTATTATCTGAGAGTGAATTATATAAATAACCGATAATCCTTACGGGTGGTATTTGGAGATTACTGATGAATTTCACGGATGAAATATTTTTGTATAAGAGTTAATTCATGTAGAATAGTTTCATGAAGGAGGAAGAAGTTCACATATGAATGATTTGTACAAAGAGATAGTTATTGGTGATGGTAAGTGGAAGATGTTCCTGGAACTCTATAGAAAACAATGAAAAAGTGGTCCCAAAATATAGTGGGCCATGGAGTAATCAACCGTTTGTGGTGGGGGGTTTGTTCGTGGAATTGTCCAATTTCTGAAAATTAGGGGTTGTTCATGGAAGAAGAAGGTTTCGTACGAAGAACTCATTCCATATTCAGAAAATCAGTTCATGGAGGATTCATTTAGTTCTCATAGGAAGTAGAACAGTTCATAGAGGACTGAAGGATGTTCCTACCAGCTTTGGTGTATGAAAGAGAATAATTATATCTAAATGTTTGAACTTGTGAAATCTGGCCATGAAGAACAATAAAATATTATTCCATAGATTTGTTCTAGAATACGCATACACATTTCTAGATTATTTTCAATGTTTTACACAACTGTAATGGAATATCCTACTTATTGTATTCCATATTAAACAATTATTTTCCAGTAGATTTTGTGGTATTGGATTGTTTCCAAACTATACCAAGGACATAGATACTCATGTTGAGTGGTGAACCATGTAAATTCTTTTGTTTATGTAAGAATATTGTTATATATAAAATGAAATCTTTAAAATTAGGTGAAGTTTATTTCAAATGTAAACATAAAATAAAAAGAAATCACTGACTTACCCCTACCCCTCTCAGTGATAATCGAATCCGGACTGGTAAACATCATGGTTTAATAGTGAAATGTTTATATTATTTCATGTGAATTAATGTGGTGATCCATTTCATTAATGAATTGAAATATTTTACCACGTTTTGAATTTTTAATAAAAGGGGATAATGTTTATTATCATATATTTGTTTAATATTTGGATATTTGTGATATATGTGATAAATGTGTGTAGGATAGGGACTGAGGCACCAAATACCCCTTAGTGAGAAATGATTATGGGATATGGAATGAGGATACAAAAACCCACAAGTGATTAATGTATGTGGGATAGTGACTGAGGATATAAATTCCAATATGACATTGAAATAATTGGATAGGGAATGAGGATCCAAATACACATAAGACATTGAGGTGTGGGACAAGGTTTGTGGCTCCAAATAACCACAGTGTTTAAGATATGATGTTCTATGTTCATGAGTTGGAATTATATTATGGTTCCAATTGTCTTAATATGATTTGATATTAAATGATAAATTTTACACAAGTAATTTGGATATGGTTCAGACTCTATTGGGGGATGAATAAGGTATTGATGGTTTGGGTTTCATTGGGATCATCGGGGTTTTTGTTGTTAATAAAATATTAATTTAAAATGTTATAACTATTAACTTATACATTGAAATTTATTCTTATACAACATAAAAAACTATTATTGAATGTATAAGGTTTTATATTCTATTGGTGGCAGCCTAAAATGTATTAATCAAACCCTATTCCAGCTTCCTAATCGGTACCCGAATAGTCTTCATGTATTAAAGACATGATTAGGGAATGAGTCCTCTATTAGATGGATGATTTGTGATGGAGAATGGATAATGGAACTGACCAAGGTGTCTAGGAACACTTGGGAGTTCCATTATGTCTTTCCTATAGTTTTTCCATTGACACTTGACATATAATTTGCATTCCATATCTGCTAAATATTTTGGAATTTTTTTTGACATCTTATTATACTTATTTAGTTTATTTATTTGTTATATATTTTAGTTATTATTATTTATTATAAATGTTGTGATACTTTGATAAAGTGTATATATTCTCCTCATGTTTTACATTAGACCCGTACAACTATTCAACACACTCTATCATACATAAGGCACACTTGAGATCATCTGACTGACCAGCGCGGGCCACCGGTTTGTCGCACCTGAATTTGGAGATTAAAAAGTATTATAAAATGAGTATTCATTTTATTTTATTTTTTATTTCTACTTTATAATGGTATACATGATAAAAAGATGAGTTGGGACTTGGTTATGAACATTTTCATGGGAGTAGCTGACCCATTTATGAGTGTAATATCCATGTGCACATTGTGGGATTTTTGTTATAGATGTGTGTTGATATAGTGGGATGTTATTTCTCCCATAGTGATGATCTTTTGGTGTTATTTGATTATAGATAATGATATTTTTTGATATTTCACTCATGGATTGTATTGTTAATAGTGTTGAGTATGTATGAATCATTCTATGAACTATTATTTTATTGTGACCTTCATAATTTTTATGCATGCATGAAAAATCGTGATTTGGGTATGTAGTTGATACTCAATTTTTATTCATTGATTGTGAGATTAAACTCAAAATAATGCCTGATATGAAAAATAACTTAATAAAATTATGAAAAATTTTGTAAATGGGTGTATAATAATAAACATTAATATTGGTAATGATTGTTCCCCTGTTATCCATTACATAGATGTAGGATGGTTAAGGGTACTTATAGTGCCTTAGTTTTGAAAATGCGGTAGAGTTTGGGGAATTAATTGTTGTGTATTATTGTGATTCACTAATAAATAAATGTGTACATTTTTTGTTCTATTTAATTGGATTTTTGTTTGTAATTGAAGATGTAACACCCCCAAATTCCATAGTATTTTATTTCGTCAAAGTAATTCAATAACTTTTGCAACACACAACATCGAGTTCGAGCGCACCATAACTTACCAAAGTAGATGTTTAAAAGAGGTTATGAATAGTATTATCTGCATTTTTATTTTTATATATTCAATATAAATTTTAACATCCATATTATGTGTTTCCTAGACATAATATAATAACAAATAAATTTTTTTAGATAAAGGAAGTATTATTCAGAAAATGTAAATTTATAGCTCTTTAATGGAAAACCCTTTTAAAATATAATATTTGACACTTTTATAAATTCAATATGACAAAATAAGCTTCTTATTTATAAATGGGATATTAAAATTTAGTTTGGATAAATTTGTGTTACTTTTCTCATAACTTTTATATTTTTATGAATAGTGAAATATAATAAATTTTTGTTGAAAAAAACATTTTTAAATGAAATAATTTATAGTGTTAAATTAATAATATGAATGGTTTGGAAGTATAATAAGATTATATTTTTATCATTTAACAATATTTAGGTCATTATAAGTAATTTCACATTTTAATTTGACATAAACGCATGTCAATCTTTTGATAGTTTGAACTTTTTAAAAACTCTCTTTTGGGTTTTGACAATGGGAATTAATTTTAAATTAATTAATGAAACATATATGGTTTGAATTTGGTAAAATAGAATTCATTTTTAAATTCATAATATCGAAATTATCATTGGGTGAATTTTTGGTATTTTTCTGAAAACATTCAATTTTTTATAAATAGTGACAAACACTGAGTTATAGTTTAAAACCATCATTTTATTTAAATAATTATTTATTTTATTTAAATTTATTTTAAGTAAAAATATATATATAATACCTATATAAGTTAAATTTAATTCATTGGAGTCATTTTATAATAAAATTATATGTATAATGTTTTATTAAACTTTTATCATCTTTTACCCACCTTCTAGGAGCATTTGAAAATTTGCTTAAAACATATTTTTACCACTTCTGTGAGTTTAATTTCACAAATCATAGAGAAAAGGTTGAAATTATTAAGTAAAATTTGGTTTAATAAGATGAAAATAATTTTTGGTGAATATTAACTTTTGACCTTTATTTACCACGGTTAAATGTAAATAGGGTAATTAAAGGTAAAATGATATTATAATTACCATAAAACATGTCCAAATTCTTTGGGATGAATTTAATTACACCCAAAAAAACCTTAGGTATAAAATATGAGACTTTTGGTCCACTTGGATTAGAATAGTACATTTATTATTATTTTATTTAAAGAAGTGATAAAAGTGTTAAGTTCAATGTTTAATAACTAAACCATTTTTAATATAGGGTTATACATAAAATAAAGTCGGCCATAAATATTCATTAGAAAGATAAAATAATTTCATACATCGTGGTATTTTATTTATAATTTTTATAAATTAAATAAGTAAATTTATTTATGACATAATGATTTTGCATTAATTACCTTATTAACAAAAGAATCAAATAAATGGTTTTATAAATATTAAAATAAAAAAAATTAAAAGTTTTTATTACATCAACTAATTTATCAAGATTAATATGATAAGTTAGGGTTTGATTAAATGTATCCTTTTTGACGTAATCAAGTTGTGATGACTTTCACAAAAACCAAATACCAAATAGTGTCAAAATTGAAATAAATTAATTTTTAAACCAAATACTATATTAATGGCTGATATAATATTCCTCAAAGTATATGGTTCTTCCAAATAGCATAAATAATATTATATATGTCATTACTAGCCCAATTTAGGTTTTTATGGATGTTTAGTGTAAGTTTATTAACCTTAGAGTGTAAGAATACAAGAAGACACGGTAAAAGTAAAACTATTTAAGTAAGAGATAAATATAAAAGATAAGATTAAAATAATTACCTAAGCATTTCTAAAACATATTGGTTGAGATTATGTCGACCAATAAAAAACTAAGTCTAGAAATAAATTAATTTGGAGCCATTATAAACCAAATATGATTATATAATAAATTAATATTTTAATCATTTCTTAAATTGACCCTCACCCCTCTTATAAATGGGAACATCCCCTTCTCTCAAAATCACACCACCAAATGCATTTGGCTCAGCCAACCCTGGAAAAAATATCCTCGCAACTTCCCTCACATAAACCTAGAGTTATTACTTTGATTATAAATCCTACCTAAGGAGACCTTTTGATCAACTCAAAAGAAAAACTCGAAGAAGAGGTAATAATTTCACCCCCCCTCTTGCAAGTTCTTTTCTTCTTCCACATCCTATTTTTTTATTTTCTACATATAAAAAATAATATATCCAGTATCTCCTACATACTAGGATGTTATTATAAATATGGTACAACCAAATTATTTATTATATCCATCCTATAAATGAAAAAGATGCCATATGTGTGTACGTAGGATTACGGCCTCCATGTCGTGGTGTAGTTCGTTATTCAAACACTTCATTACATGGATATGTATAATAATTAGTATAACGGATGTAAATAATAAGTATAACATGTTAATTATTCTTTATATATTATATACCATCCTATTACATACGATTTCACCATCAATATAATGATATTGTCTGTCGTGCGTACGTAAGGATTACAGTCTCCACAAACACGATGAGATTCATTTCCCATCATAATCATTTAAGAAAATTTTTTTTTATGACTAAAAATAATGTTTAAGAACTTAATATAATTCTAGATATGAATCAAATACATACTATCCATAATAGACATGGCTTATGTATCCAATAATATAAGGGAAAACAGATTAGTTAACACCCGAAATGATGAAACGACTAAAATATTATTAATAAATCAATATTGGAAGATCATATATGATATCATATTTATGTATATTATTATTTTATAATTTAATAACTATGATTTAACTCATATAAAAGATGTTAACATGCCCTCGACTATGGAAACATTCAAGGTAAGGGTTAATTCCAAAATCTCTTCATTATCCGAGGTTGTTTTTACGTAATTATCAACTGGGACATACTTATTATCCATGACCATGTTTCATAAAAGAGTTTTCCAAGGTATTTTTAAGGATTGTTTTACTAAAACATCATTTCAGTTGTTTTAAATATTTATTCTTTTAATCATTTCTCATTAATTTCCATGTTTTCAAAATGATTTTAAGGATTTATTTATATAGACATGAATTTCTTAAAATGTTAATTGCTTTCAATAGTTTCAAGGTGGTATGGGTCACATTGATTCAAAACTATCTTTTAAATTACTTCCTTTTTAAATTATGTGACATTTAAATGATTTCATGAAAAAGGTGTATTTATCTCAAATATTTTCACTGATCATTTTCATATTTGTCAACATCCTTTACAAGATATTTTTCATGATCAAGATTGATTTATTATGATTCCAATATTCCATATTGTATTGATAGTTTTGTGATATGTTTGAATTTGGATGTGTTATTTTTATACCATTCATGGTTTAATGATAACGTATTGACATTTCATATGATAGTTTTAATATGAATGTTTATGTTATGTTTAAACATTTTCATATGAGGAATGTATTGGACATAGTAAATGACGGATGGATCCTACTATATCTTCTGGATGCATCGGTAAGTCTCCTGATACTAACTAGTGTCTTGGCACAAGGCCTTGAAAAAATATTATTTGTAGTCTTGGAACAAGGCCTTGACTATGTGGTTATGAATTCTGGCATTATGCATTCCATCATTATGAAATTGGCTATTGATATTGAATTTTATTATTCGACTAGTAGAATATAAATGTGAATAAGTAAATGAAAATATTTAAGTTATATTTGCCATATTATGCCAATGTTTATGTCTAAAATGCTTATGTTTTAGTATTATGCATATTATTAAATGTTTGTGCTTATTTATAAAAGTTTCCGCTATATTGTTATCCTTACTAAGCATCTGAGCTCACCCCTTTCTTATGTTTTATTTTCCCAAGATTCCAAGAAATGTATTTTGATTGATAAGCATGGTTATGATGGGGGATTAATGGCATTATCCAAGGATAATTTATGTTTTGTTTTATTTTCTAATATTTAATGTAACATTAAGATTGGTAAACTATTTTCCCTCACTGCTAAACTGATATGTCTTTTGGGACATTAGTCCCTGTAATCATGCCAATGTATTAAAATAATGCACCGACTCCGGGCTTTTGGGGTCAGGGTGTTATAGTTGGAATCAAGGAATGTTTAGAAATAACCTTGGAAAGCTAGATTTATAAAAACTCTTATTAGATAACATTACCCTAAGATAGACTTTGAGTATTAGAATTGATGAACATCCTAGAATTATGGTAATGTAGAGATTTATTGAATTTTCCATGAAATGAATCCATGTTTGGATATGACTAGGTAGAGGTGGCTCTGAAACAGATCTACCTATGAGTGAAAACTCTGATAAGGAGTTTTGGGATTAGACCAAGGTATCCTGGTACACGCCAATGGGCCTTTCTTCACTCTTGGTTATGACACTACCAGAGGATATGCATAATATATTTCGCATTTTAATTACAAACCATTTTGAATGATTTAGGAGTTAATACTTCCTCAAAGAATTTTTTTTTTGATTATAGATTATATGAATAATCTATTCAGTTTATGTCAGGTATTTTACAAGTTTGGAATTATGCATTACGATTCATAAAACTAACATAGTGTATTCCATTGTTTAGAAATGGATCCTAGTATATGGAATGAGAACTCCAACAATAGGCATGATCCAAATAGTATGAAGGATAATATCTATCATGGTATTAAGCCAACATTTATAAAGGAAATTGTCTCCCACGTATTATTATCATAAGAAGAAATAGTATCATGTATTAATAAGATATGTGATGAATTTTCCGAGTCCTATGGATTTGAAGGGAAGTCATAGAAGAAAAGTATGGTAAAGAAAAAGGTGGACAAAGGGAATAAGGGAACTAAGGATTTTCCCATATGTGATAACTGGGGAAATAATCCTCATGGTAAATGCATGAAGGGAATGGGAGTTTGTTTTAAGTGTGGAGAGAATGGACACTAAGTACGTTTCTGCCAGGGTAAGAAAAAGATATCAAATGTATAATTCTTAATCTGTAAGAAGTTGGGACACTACACGAATCAATGTCCAAATCATCAGTGTATACCCCAAATGTTGTTATTGGATAATAATCAAGTTATTATACTACTAATGATAAAGAAGAATGATTAGTGTTCTTATGTTGTTACTAAAGTATTGTGTCATTAGAGTATTGTATTAATGATGTACATGTTTTAATAATTATCTAGTATATAAGGATTGTACTGTAGTATTATTTCATTAAGAAGGTGAGATTGTGTGGAACCAAGTGAAGTGACTCAATAAGAGGATAACTTTTTTGGAAAATATATTGTTGATAGAAAGAAAAACCATAATATGGTTTTGATACTAAGGTATTTATTTTGGAATAACATATGATTGATTTGGATATATTATATTGGATATTCAAGACTACCTTGAAATTGAATAATGATTTTTATATTCCGTCATTGTTGGAGATTAGAAAATTTTTTAATAGAAGGAGTATATTCTGTATTCTATAAGGAATATGGGAGCATGAATGTAATCAATAAGGTTTTATGGTAATTCAGGATGTTACATTGTTTTAAAAGAATACATGATGAAGTTATTCACTTGTTATTACGTGGAAAATACCTTCATTGTGTTTAAATTCCTTATAAATTTGGGATTGTGAGTTTGGAAAAATGTATTTACGATAAGTATAAAGGTTGGGACCGATTAGTTTTGGCATTGGATACTATTGTTAATGTTAAATGATTTCTTGATATTTTTTTTGGTTTTTCATAAAAAGGACAAACCAGAGGTCGGGCGACAACCAGTCGCGTTTGAAAAGTCCATGAGACATGAACCCACAACCAAAGGGAGACACGGGTGGATCACCTAACACTGACATACGTGATGTCCTGGTTTGTATAATGTAGTTTTTTTAAATATTGTGACAAATGAATTATAAATTCATTATTTTTGGAACCCTGTACGATTAGGATAAATAGAATATCTTTGAATTCTATTATCTTGTGGAGTGAAATATGAGTTTGTTGTATAAATTAGTTGAAGGAGGAAATTATACCTGTCAAGTATATTTTTTCCATCTTATTATAATAATAAATTAATACGTAAAAATTAGGGAAGGGATCTTAAAACAAAAAATGTGTTATCTTAATTCCTTATGTTTTGTTGAACCGATGAAATTTTAAATCATCATAGATTGATGGATTTGAGGCCTTCAATTTTACACTGGTTTTTGATTGATGAACTCAATAAC
Organism: Viscum album; assembly: GCA_963277665.1. Lineage (NCBI taxonomy): Eukaryota > Viridiplantae > Streptophyta > Magnoliopsida > Santalales > Viscaceae > Viscum > Viscum album. The sequence goes on along the minus strand of OY728122.1, from coordinate 900,713,161 downwards.
TCCATATAAATATTTACGTTTTCCCTCCAATTATGTGTCTCTAATTTCCACCAATGTTCTCCTAGTCGAGATCATAACTTTGTGGTGAATTTTTCATTTCCCTTTTCCTCTTATTAAGACTAAATTTTATTAACCCAATTTCTGATGTGGGTTTTCCATAAAGATATTTTTCAATTTTTATGCATTATTTTCGAAGAAAATTTTCAAATTGAGAGGATTCAATTTATTGAAGGAGGGGATAATGTAACACCCCCAGATTCCATAGTACATTATTTAACTAAAGTAGTTCAATAACTTGCGCTACACGTAACACTGAGTTCAAGCACACCACAATTTACCAAACTAGCTGTTCAAATGTGGTTATGAATATTATTATCTATATATGGAATTTTATATATTCCATATAAATTTTAACCACCATATTATGTATTTCCTAAATTAAATATAAGTACAAATTCATTTTTTTAGATAAAAGAAGAATTTTATAAAAAATATATATTTAACACCGTTTAATAATAAAACCTTTTTAAATCCAATATTTGACAATTTTATATATTCAATTTAAACAAATACATTTCTTCTTTAGAATAAAAACATAAAAATTTAGTTTGGATACATTTTTGGTACTTTTCTGATAACTTTTACATTTTGATGAATAGTAAAAAATACTAAATTTTATTTGAAAACAACATTTTTAATCAAAATTATTTATAATGTTAAATTATTCATTAGAATGGTTAGTAAGTATAATTACATTATAGTATTATCATTTAATACAATTTAGGTAATTACAAGTAATTTCACTTTTATGTTTGACATAAACACATGTTAATCTTTTGATAATTTTAAATTTTTAAAAACCATCTTTTTGGTTTTGACAATGGGAATTAATTTTAAATTAATTAATGAAAATTATATGTTTTGAATTTGGTAAAATAGAAATCATTTTTTAATTCAGAGCTTCAAAATCATCTTAGGGTGAATTTGTGGTTTTTTTCTTGAAAACATTAAATTTTTTATGAATAGTGAAAAACACTACGTTATTGTTTAAAACTGACTTTTTATTTTAATAATTATTTATTTTATTTAAATTTATTTTAAGTCAAAATAGATATATAATACCTATATAAGTCCAATATAATACATTGTAGTCATTGTATATTAAAATTTGATGTATAACGTTTTATTGAACTTTTTACCGTCTTTTACCCACCTTCTAGAGGCATTTGCAAATTTGTATAAAACTTAATTTTATTTATTAAGTGAGTTTAATTTCAAAAATATGAGATATGCGGTTGAAATCAGTGTGTAAAATTTTGTTCAATAAGATGAAAATAATTTTTGGTGAATAGTAACTTTTGACTTTTATTTACCACCGTTGAATGTAAATAGGGTAATTAAAGGTAAAAATGATATTATAATTTCCCAAAAAATGTCTTCATTCTACTGAATAAGATTAATTCGACAAAAAAAATCTTAGGAATAAAATAGAATCGTTTTGGTCCACTTGGATTAGATTAATACATTTATTATTATTTTATTTAAAAAGAGATAAAAGTGTGAAATTCAATGCTTAATAACTAAATGATTTTAAATATAGGGTTATTCATAAGATAAATTCAACTATAAATATTCATTAGAGAGAGAAACATATTTCGTACATCATGTTATTTTATTTATAATTTTTATACATTAAATAATTAAATTTATTTATGATACAATGACGATGAAGTAATTACCTTATTAATGAATGAATCAAAGAAATGGTGTTATAAATATTAAAATAAATATAATTTAAACGTTTTTATTACATCCATGAATTTCCTAGGATAATATTACATTTTTGGGTTTATTAAAGATATATTTTTTGATATTATCAAGTTTTCATGACTTTCACAAAAACCAAATACCAAATAGTGTAAAATTGACATAAATTAATTATTAAAACAATTAATATATTAATGGTTGATATAATATTACAAATAATTTATTATTTAGAAAAAAGGGAATAAATAATATTATATATGACATTAATGCAGCAAATTATGTTTTTTTGGAGGTTTAGTGTCTGTTTACTACCTATATAGTCTAAGAATACAAGAAGACATGGTAAAAGATAAACTATTTAACTAAGAGTTAAATCTAAAATATAATGTTAATATGGTTACCTAAACATCTTTGAAACCTATGGGATGAGAGAATTTATACCCATAACCACCTAAGGCTCAAAATAAATTCATTTTCATCCATTATAAACCAAATATTATTTTATAATAATTTAATATTTTAATCTTTTCCTAAAGTGACCTGCACCCCTCTTATAAAAAGGGAACTTCCCCTTCTCTCTAAATCACACCCCCAAATCCATATGGCTTGGCTAAACAAGGACCCAATATCCTCACAACATCCCTCAAATAATCCTAGAGTACTTAATTTTAACAGAAGGACACCCAATGTATCCCTTTTGATCAACTCAAAAGGAAACACCCGAAAAAGTGGTAATAATTTCACCACCCTCTTCCAAGTTCTTTTCTTCTTACAATTCCTCTTTATTTTTTGTTTCCATACCAAAATATTGTCTCATGTACCTAATAAATTCTATGATATTATTATAAATATTATAAAACCATATTTTTTATTCTATCCATCCTATAAATGACAAAGTCACCATACGTGCATTCGTACGGCTTACCCTCTCCACGTCGTGGTGTAGTTTGTTATTCGAGCACTTCATTATTTATATGGGTATAAGAATAAGTATAACTGATTTACAAAATAATTATATCATGTTAATGATTCATTATATATTATATACCATCCAATTAAATACTATTTCACCATCAATATAATGATATTGTCGCTCATGTGTACGTACGAATTACTGTCTCAACGAACGCGATGAGATTCATTCCCCATAATAATAAATCTAGAATAATTTACATTTATGATTAAAAATAATTTTTATGAACTTAATATCATTATGTATATGAATAAAATACATCCAATCCATAACAAACATGGCTTATGTGACAAATCATATAAAGGAAAATGGATCGCTTAACACCTGAAATGATGATACTACTTAAATATTATTAATAAATAAATATTGGATGATCAAGTATGATATCATATTTATGTATATTATTATAGTATAATTTAATAACAATTATTTATCTATTATACAGGTTGTTAACATACCCTCGACCAAGGAAAAGTACAAGGCAAGGGTTAATTCCACAATCTCGTTATTAACCGAGGTTGTTTTTACGTATGTATGTATTGGGACATATTTATTATCCACATCCATGTTTCATAAAAGAGTTTTCAAAGGGATTATTTTTAAGGGAATTTTTTACGAAAACATCATTTTAAATGTTATAATGATTTATTCTTCGAAACATTTCTCATTAATGTCCATGTTTCCAAAATGGTTGTATGGATTTATTTATATGGACATGAATGTTTTAAAATGTTAATTACTTCCAATAGTTTCAAAGTGTTATGGGACAGCTTGATTAAAAAATAACATTTAAATGACCTCTTTTTTAAATTATGTGACTTTTAAATGATTTCATGAAAATGGTATATTTCTCTCAAATATTTTTACTAATCATTTTCAACTATGTCAACATCCTTTATGTGATAATATTCAGGATCGAGGTTGATTTATTATGATAAAAATCTTCCATATCGTATTGAAGGTTTTGTGATATGTTTGAATTTGGATGTGTTATTTTTATACCATTCATGGTTTTCGGATAATGTATTGATATTTCGTATGCAGGTTTTAATAGAAATGTTTATATTATGATTAAATATTTTCATATGAGGAATGTGTTGGACTTAGTATGTGATGGGTGAAGCCCGATATAGCTCCTCGATGCATCGGTAGGTCTCACGAGACAAACTAGTTTCTTGGCACAAGGCCTTTAAAAAAATCTTGTTAGAAGTCTGGGCATAAGGCCATGACTATGTGGTTATGATGTCTGGAATTCTACATTCCATCATTATGAAATTGTCTATTGATATTTCCTGTGATTATTCAACTAGTATAATATCCATGTGAATAAGTAAATGGAATTATTTGATTTATATTTTCCATATTATGTTGTAGTTTATGTTTAAAAGGCTTATGTTTTAGTCATATAAATTTCCTTAAATGTGTCTGGTTATTTAATAAAGTTTCTACTATATTGTTATCTTTACTAAGCATCTAAGCCCCCCCCCCCCATTTCTTATGTTTTATTTTCCCACGATTCAAGGAAGTGTATTATGATCGATATGCAGGGTTAAGCTAGTGGATTAATGGAGTGATCAAATGATCATTTATTTTGTGTTTTATTTTATAATGTGTAATGTAATGTTCATTTATGTAATCTATTTTCCATGACTGCTAAACTGATCGGTCTGTCGGGACATGATTCCTTGTAATCATAAAAATGATTTTAAATAATACACCGACTCTGGGCTTCTAGGGTCGGGGTTTTATAGTAGATAACTTATTCCATAGATATTTTTGTTGACAGGAAGACCGGAGTTTATGACTGTATATGATCATCCAGTAGTGGAACGTTAGGCACCGATTGTACAGTGTGTTGGCAACAACGAGAAGTTCCAGGAGAAATTTCTCTCTTCATGAAGTTTGTTTAGAGATAACCATAGAAGGTAGTGATGATTATTTCGGACCTAACTTGAATGTTTTTGTTATAGAACCGTTTTACTATCACTTCAGTGGGTGGGTACAAATTAGCAATGCTCCAGATCAATTCAATCTATAATGTAGATGAAAATTTTAATACTCCTATTGATAAGTGGTTTAAGATTTCTTCTTAAATGATACATGTATTAGAGAACTGTGCATGGGGTTTTCAGTATCAGACTAGGAAGTAAGAGTGTATGTTATGGAAGGGATTTTTGAATAATATCTTGTAGGACTTTTATCCAGAGACACTGAGATATGAGAGGGATGTTGAGTTCATGTGGTTGACTCATGTGATTATTTCCATGAGAGAATCTGAAGGATTCTTCACTGAAATTCAATGCATATCTCCAATTCCTGGAGGGGATTATAAATCAAATGAATATAATTTAAAAGAGTTAATTAAATGAGAAACTTAGTCACATGTTAACATCATTAAATTAAATATGTTTTTGGAGGTAGTAGATCAGGCTATCCTAGATGAGGGGAATGTGAATGATGATTCCAGTGGGGGAAAAATGATTTATATTGGAAGATAACGAGGTAAATCTTCTATATGTAAAATTAATATATATAATAATGTTGACCATGTCATGGGAAAGAACAGTTTCTAGGGGATGAATAAGTTACTCAGTAAACTACGCGAGTCTCTTTTTAACTAGTGCGATAACCGAGTCACATTCATTGTCAATGAACCCAACCACTGATATAGTGTTGAGCTTAAGGAAGGATGTGAAATTTATAGTGGATCTAAATTAACCCACTATTTATGGTTAATTATTAAGCATCATAGAAGGATAAAATTGTGGTATGTGGATCTTGTACATTTTATATTTCTAGCTGCAAGAGCTCTATTGGCTTTGGAGGTATATGAACTGCACATGATGATTATGGGAAAGAGTACCCATATGAGTAGAGTGGTTTAGCTCAAGGGACTGATAATGAATCACATGAAAGAGGGAATGATCATTTTCATGTTTTTCATCCTACACTGGTGGATATAGAGGCTGGAAAATCAACATTTACATGTACTATTCTTATAGCTTCCATACAAGTGAGTTCTTTATCGGATACTGATGCATCACATTATTTTATTTAAATAGAAATTATGAATGGTTGATTTTAATATTGGATTTTTTGAGTGGTATTATGATGATCTATATACCATTGGGAGTATGATTGGGAGAACTCTTTTCGTGAAAAGGTGTTTTTCTCGAGGATGTGGAGTACCATTTACATTAGGATATTGATATTCTAGATATGTTCAGATCTGACCTAATTATGGGTATGGATTTGTTAGTGGAATATTGGTGTCACATTTATTCTTACTTATGTAGAGTGACCTTCATTCCTCATTAGATTGAAAATTACATTCACTAAAAAGAGTGGAATATCATGGAGGTCCATGCAATTCTAGTTCATCAGAAAATGTGGGAGTTATCTGTTTAGGATTCTTGTATTTAGTTGGATTATTGAGGTGGAAATCATGATTTCTTTTCTCATGTTGTGGACAATTTAAATGTTTTATTCCCTAAATATGTCTTCGGTATTTAACCAATGGGGTATAGGGAATTTAAAATTGAGATCATGTATGGGGCTGAGCCAATTTCCATTACACCATATGAAATGAAACCAATAGAGATTTATGATATTAAGACTCAGAGTTGTTGGATAACAGGTTTATCAATTTTAGTATGTATCCTAGTGGTTCTCTAGTTTATTTTCTAATAAGTATAATGTTCCTTTTTTATTATCTATTGATTAAAATATGTTGAATTAGATTATAGTGAAATACCATTATCATCTTCCACGTATCTATGGTATTTTTGATCAGTTGAGGGGTGAATGTGTCTTCTAAAATATTTACCTAATAATATGGTACCATTAGTTGATATTTCATCCATCTGATATACATATGATAGATTTTTGAAATAGGTATGGACTATTTGGTTTCAACGTGATTATTAATATGTTGAAGAATGAAACTTCCGTATTTATTGGCTTGATTAATGGAATCTTCCTCTCATACTAGGATCATTTTTTATGTTTTTGTGGAATAAATCTTGGTGTACTACATAGTTTATGATGATTATTAACAACATCTTCAAACAATCTTGAGTACAATTAGATAGAGTTGGGTATACTCAAACCTGTCTATGGGTATGTTTTTTGTTGATTAGGTACACATCTTGGGCCACATTATAATGAAGGATGGTGAGTCAGTGCACCCAGAGAAGGTTCACACAGTCGTATCGTTAGATAACCCTTTGAAAGATTTCTATATATGTACCTTTTTTATTGGTATTATATTTTTAGAGGTGCATATATGACTTTTCCAATTTTGAAACACCAATTTATGGATTTACCAAGAAGGGGATCAAAATTGACTAGTCTAGAGAATGTGATAATGATTTCCAAAATTAGAATAATCACAAGACAATGAAACCAATGTTAATCATATCAAAGCTAGGTGAGTTTTACATAGAGTTTTTTATGCATACAAGGCCGATCATGGAGTATTGTTGATGTAGGGAATTTATTTTGTAGCATATGTGTCATGATAGTTGAGGCCACATGAATTTAACTACCATATGCTTGACCTTCAGTTGCAAGAAGACATTAATGAAATGAATTTCTAGTTGAATAGAATTTTATAGAAAATGATTATTATGTATAAACAAAACATGATCTTAAATTATGTCTTCCCAAATGAGATTTTAATATCTTATAGTGGAGATGTGTTGAGTATATACATTCAATTGATATTGAGAGAGTATATACAACAAAAAAGGGAAATATTTCCATTGAATCATTAAGAAGGATAACACTGAATTATGATGTTCTTGAGTCTAGTGCTAATTGTAAAAAGTTGATGTTACTAGGTGATATGCTTATTGTGGTTTAGGAGGGATAAAAGAAGATGAATCTCATATAATTTTCAGGGGAGTTTAAACTTTTGATCTATATTAGAGTCATCCATTATGATGACATGGACTTTTTTTCCATGATGGAAATCCTTGATGGTGGGGATTCACCTTCATACTAGACTATAGATGAGAACTATATCACCTATATCAGGAATAATATTTTTGTTCCTATGTGTATGAGGAGGGATAAATTATTTGAATTTCATTCCTCGAAGTGGGAGGTTCATCTAGGTTTGAATGAAATGTATAATTACCTATGATGACATTATTGGGGACCTGGAATGAAAATATAGATCAAAAGGTTCATGGAATGATGATACACCTATCAATAGGTGAAGGGTGAGCATCAATGTCCAAGTACATTAAAAAAGTCATTTCTCATCCCATATTTGATGTGGGATGATATTAACATGTATGTTATAGTGGTTATCTAGTGGATTCCTTATTCGAATGATTATAATTGGGTTATTTTGGACAATATGATTATGGTAGTGTGTTTCATGATTATATAGGAAATTTAATTAGTGGATTATTTGGGAAAGTTCTCCATTCAGTCGACAATACATCTACATAGTGTGTTATAGAGTAATGTTTCATATCATGACTCATTCATTACATCACACATCTATAATAGATTATAAAATGTTATAGGTACACATGTTTTATTATGTTTGTATTTCCACCCAAAAGAAGATGGGAAGTTGTAATTTACTATAAAAGTGCTGGGGGATATGATGCAAGAATGATTCCTTGACATTAGTGGTTATTGGATGTTTCACCTAATGCCTGTGGAGTTCACCAATAACATATGTTATCAGGTTGAAATATATATGGAACTATTGGAGAATCTTTATTGTAGGCCATGTTGTCACCTATATATAGAATGGAGTGAGCTGAGCCAAAGCTGTTGCAGGTGAGTATCATGAAAAAGAAATCAGATTAGGTTCAGTTGATTCAGATACATATATATATAGCTCAAAGTACAGAGATATCATATGTCGATCGAATTCAATGAACCCTCGAAATTACAGAGGGTGTTTAGGTTTTCATTAATTTTTTCCCTATATTCGGTTACCATAGGATTCATAGATTGGGTAATATATCAAAACGGGTCTTTGGACCATTTTAAGTCTTAGAGAAAATCGGTATGATGGCATACTGATTTGCTCTTCCACATATGCAAAATGATATTAATGATGTTTTTCATGTGTGAAAATTTTATTTATATCCCCCAGAACCTTCTCATGTAATTGATATGGATGATGATGATCATGAGACTAATGTTTCCTTGGAGGATTGTCTCATATGTGTGTTGGATCATAGTGAGAGTGTGTTTCAGTGACCTAAATTGTCATTGGTTAATTTATTTTGAAAAAATGTTTTTATTTAAGAGGAAATGTGGGAGAGAGAAGCAGATATGTGGGATCTATGTCCTAATATATTTCTTTTATAATGATTTAGATTCATGGGCTTATAAATCAAGGAAGATCTAATATAAGGATGGCAGATTTTAATATTCTAACCTTTTTTGAGATGTCTTAGGCATGTTTATAGGGATCATTTTCTTTGTTGAGTATATATTTTTTAGGTTTTATATTGGGTGAGTTTTTGTGAAATTTAAAATATTTGTTAAAGAAGGGGGGAAGTGCATTGGTCATGCAATATTTGTCCAAACCATGGGCCAAAACCAGAAAACTGTAAAAATCTAATCATTGGGGATTCACATGGCTAAAAATGGTTTCTTAAACCATTACCCTCATAGAAGTAAGTATGAACCCCCAAGGAGGTGGTGCATGATTTTGGTAAATAGTTCTCCTCGAGTATGAAACTATGCAATTTGGTTTTTAAACCCCCACAAATTAGGTTAAAAATTCTTAAACCCCCAAAAATCAGCATAACTCTTTCGAATTTGACCATAAATGGTTCCTATTAATTTTTAGAGGGTTTTGGTTAGATTCCCACTCCTTTTGACCTCTATCGTTGATGACTTGAAGCTTGAATGATAGATATGTACCCCTCCCAGAATGATATTCTTATCCTATATGGCTTCCTCCCACTCTCTCATTTTCCTCTCATTTTTAGAATAGATATCTTCATCAATTGGAAATTGATATAGATATATGATTTTGTATTTATGATCCATTTGATATTATATCTAGGTGGTGTTCAAGATATCATTCTTCATTTTTTATGGTTGATCTTCGTTAATAGTGGTTTTCAAATGGTGAATGTTCGTCATCAATTTTTTAGGGGGTGGTCTAAATTAAATTCGTATAGTATTGAATCAATTTTTGTGTATTTGTTGTTAGATTGAAATTAAAATGATTGTAAAATAACCCTTCATTTTAATAAATTAATTTATTAATTAACATATTGAAACCTGTATTGTTGATTAATTAATTGGTTGGTTAATTAATGTAATGGTATGATCATTAAATTGGTTGAATTGGATTAGAACACCCGAATGTTTTTATTAAATATTTTTCTTTAAAGAGTTTTTATTCCTCATTATCATTATTTTTAGGAAATAGTGAGTTTAATGAACCACGATATTCCTTTATTATATGATTACCATGATATCATAACCATTAGTTATGTGGGAATAATTATAACTAACTTATCAATATGTATTATGAATTCATTAACTATAAATTATTTATTAAAAATATAAATCAATGAGATATTTTTATTTTTGAGTGAATTATTTTGGGTAATGAAATTAAATAGATATATATGGGTAATATACAATATAAAATATTTTTCTATTTCCGTCTAATTTCATTTAATGGATATTTTATACATAAGGTAGGAATAAAAGTCTATTTGATGTATAACAATCATTTTTTAAGGTTAATTTTACACCGTTGATTGAAAAATCTATTTTTAATTAAAATTTTGAAACATTAATAATTTTTATATGAAAACATAAACATGTAATTTGAAGAGGGACAAAAAATTTATTTTCGATAAATTTTGGATATTTTTTCTTGATAACTTTCATGTTTTGATGAATAGTAAAAATATGCTAAATTTTAATTTAAAATAAATATTTTCAATGAAATAATTTATGTGGTTAAGAAATATTATTGAATTTTTTTAAAGTATAAATAGAACATTTATAGCCATTTAATAAAATTTTGTTCATTTGAATTCATTTTACATTAAATTAATATCTAAAAACTTTTCAATATTTTGCAATGTTTTAACTTTTGAAAAACTTATTCTCTCATTTCTGAAAAAAATTGATTTTACATTAATTAATCCAAATTCCATGATTATAAAATTTAAAAATTTATTCCATATTTGTAATTATTAGCTCTAAATTATATTAATATAAAACTTTTAATTTAGGGGATTATGAATCGTATCCTTGGAAATTATTTTTATTACCTTGGTTAAAGATAAATCAGGAAATTAAGGGTAAAAATTATATTTTAATATTACTATAACACCTATATAAATCCTATTGGATGACTAAATTCTACTCATACCATCTATTTTTCAAAATTGAATCGCTTTATGGCCACTTACTTTTGAATATGACATTAATGTATTAAAAACTAATGAATGTGGGAAAAATGTCACAATATCATTTTATATAAGTATATTAATTTTAATATATGGATAACTAGGACATAATATCGACTATATATAGTCTCTAGAATTATAATATAATTATCTACATCATAGATATTTATTTATAATTTTTATATATTAAATAATTACCATTAATAATGAAACAATAGTGATGTTGAAATTATTTTATTAACATAAATATCACATAAACAGTTTTAATAATATTAAAATAAATATCATATGAACTAATTAAAATTATCTACGAATTTTCTATATGACTGTGAGATGTTAGTAATGTATTAAATATTTTGGTTCAAATTTATCTTCTATCTAAATTTTATTTAAACTCAAATAAATGAATTGTAACACCCCAAGCTTCTACGGTACGTTTCCCTTTGAATAATGCGATAGCGTGTGTTGTACGCAACCTCGAGTTCTAACACACACCACAACTAATTAAACTAGCCGTTGTGAATAGTAATACCTAATTTTTGAAATCATATATATTCTATATTTCAAAATGGACTTCATTTTTGGATTCGGAATATCAAAATTAGCCTAGGGTGAAATTTTGGTACATTTCGGATAACTTTCATATTTTGATGAATAGTGAAAATTTCTAAATTTTAATTAAAAACAACTTTTTTAATCAAAATAATTAATAGTGATAAATTATGAATTTGAGTGGTTTTAAAGTATATTTAGAATATATTTTTACCATTCAATTTAATGTTTATCATTGGACATAATTTTACAATTAAACCGAACATAAACAAGTGTCAATCTTTTGATAGTTATTATCTCTTAAAAACACGCTTTTTGTTTTAACAGCGGGAATTAATTTTAAATTAATTTCTGCCACTTCTGTGTTTTGAATTTAGGAAAATGGATTCCATATTTGGAATCAGGATGTCCAAATTATGTAAATAGATAACTTTTATTTTTAGACATTTTGAATAATTCCTGCGGTAAATATTTTATTTACCATGGTTAAAGGGTAAATCCGGTAAATAAGGGTTAAACAAATAATATTATAATAATACAAAATTACCCTAAAACGTGTCTTAACCCTATTGGTTGATACATGGTCGACCATGGGCATCTTTGTGTCAATTTTGGGACCCCATGGATCCACTTGTAAGTGATAATGACACTTTATTTTAATTAAGTTAAAATGAATACAAAAATGACACAAGCATATATCTTTTAGAAGAACAATTTTTACATAGGGTTATACATGTTGGATTTTCGATTATAAATATTAATTAGAAAGATAAAAAGATTTCCTACATAATTATATTTTATTTATAATTTTTAGACATTATATAATTTATTTTATTTATGACACAATGATGATGCAGTAATTACTAAAATAGTGAAAAATAAAAATAATTGATCTTATAAATACCCAAATAATTATAATATGAAACTTTTAATGAATTAAACTAATTTTCTATGATAATATGATATATTATGATTGATTTAATTGACTTTTTTCTAAGTAATCAATCTGTTAGGAGTTTCACAAAAATCAACTATTGAATAGTGTCAAAATTGACATAAAAGAGTTCTTAAAACAAATATTATATTATTAATTGATATTAAATTCCTAAAAATCTAAGGTTCGGCCAAGCGACTTATATTATGATAGGTTAATCATTAATGGACCACTTGGGGGTCGCTTGGATGTATATAGTAAGTTTATTAACCATAATATATAAAATACAAAGAGACATTGTAAAAGTGAAACTAATTAACTTAGAGTTAATACTTAAAGATAAGGTTACTATAAGTACCCAAACCTGTCTAAATTCTATTGGATGAGTTGTTTTCGACCTATCCCCACCTCATCCTTTGAATAGTCAACTTTGGAGCCTTTAGAAACCGAATATGAATTTATTATAAATTAATATTTCTAGCTTTTCCAAAGGTGCCCCTCACCCCTCTTATAAAAGGGCACTCCTCCTTCTCATTTCTTCACACCTTCAAAGCCTTTTGGTTCGGCCAAACTCTGCCCAAATACTCTACCAACATCCCTCAATACAACCTAGAGGCCTTAGTTTGATCAGAAAGCCAACCTAAGGAGCCCTTTTGATCAAATCAAAAGGAAGAACCCGAAGAAGAGGTAATGATTTCACCACCCTTTTCTAAGTTCATTTCTTCTTCCACTTCTTCTTCCTTTGTTCTTACCATTCTGAAATAATAACTCCAGTATCTCACATATACTGTGATGTTATTATAAATATGGTACAATCATATTCAGTATTCTATCCACCCTTTGAATAACATGTCACCATACGTGCGTACGTACGGCTTACCGTCTCCACGTCGTGGTGTAATTGTTATTCAATATAATATTATTTGGATGGGTATAATAATGATGTGTAACTCATGTAAATAATAAATATAACATGTTAATGATTCTGTATATATGATATACCATCCATTTATATATTATTTTAATATCAAAAGAATGATATTGTCGCTCGTGCGTACGTACGGACTACCGTCTCCACGAACGCGATGAGATTCATTCTCCATCGTAACCATTAAAGCGTAATTATCATTTTATGATTTAAAAATGATGTTTAAGGACTTGATATCATTCTGGATATGAATAATATACAACCTATCCTTTACAAACATGTCTTACGTAACAAAACATATGAAAGAAAACAAGTAAGTTAACACCCGAAACAACGATAATACTAAGATATTATTATCAAATCAATATTAAAAGATCATATATGATATCATATTAATGTATATGATTCTTGTATAATTTAATAACAATTATTTCACCATTATACAGGAGGTTAACCTACCACAACCAAGGAAAAGTACAAGGTAAGGGTTATTTCACAATCTCTTCATTATCCGAGGTTGTTTATACGTAATAATCTACTGGGATCTCGTTATCATCCACATCCATGTTTCTTCGAAATGTATTTCAAAACATTTTTACTATTTACAAGAATATGGGTTAAAGTCATTTATACCCTTGTTTGACTTTTTATAAGAGGTTTATAAAGGAATCATTCCGTCGTTTTCAAAACAAGGTCCTTTTTAACCTTTTCGACAGAATTGAGGTAAGCATGTTTTTTTTTAACTTATACGGCGAGTGCGGTTATTTTACGCCGTTATAAAATCTTCAAAGCTTTCCTTACAAGCTTATAAGAATATTTTCAAAGAAAATGTTTTATTTTATATGGATCTTAAATGATTTCAAAATAAAAGGAGATACTTCTTTAAAAAGAATTTTTATTTCATCTATGTCAACATCCTTTGATGGATTTTAAGATTATTTGAAGTTGATTTATTATGATACAAAAATTCTATATTGAATTGAAGGTTTTGTGATATGTTTGACTGTGGATGTGCTATTTTTATACCATTCATAGTTTATGGTGAAATTATTGACATTTCGTATGCTAGTTTTAATCCGAATGTTTATGTTATATTTCAAACTTTTCTTCAGATGAATGTGCTAAACAAGTATGTTCCGGGTTGGGGACCGGTAAAAGTAAGCCCTCCAGGTTGGGGACTGGTAAAAGTAAGCCCTCCAGGTTGGGGACTGGTTAAAGTAAGCCCTCCTGGTTAGGGACTGGTAAAAGTATGCCCTCCGGGTTGGTGTCCGGTTATTAGAGGCACTCCGGGTTGGTGTCCGGTTATTAGAGGCACTCCGGGTTGGTGTCCGGTTATTAGAGGCACTCCGGGTTGGGTTCCGGTTAGAAGTAACCCCTAGGTCTTGGGATGAGGCCTAGACAAAGAAATTAACGTTTAGCATTATGCATTCCAACATTATGAAAGTGGTTATTGATTTTTGCATGTGATTATTCGATTAGTAGAATATCCATGTGAATAAGTAAATGGCATTATTTCATTTTACTTTTTCCATACCATGTTGAAGTTCAAATTTAAAAGGCTTTTGTTTTAGTAATGCATTTCCTTAAATGTTTATTCTTATTTATGAAAGTTTCCTCTATATTGTTATCCTTACTGGGCATTTGAGCTCACCCCTTTTCTATGTTTTATTTTTTCCCAGGATGTGAAGAAGTAAATTATGAATGACCTGCAGGGATATTATGAGGGGTTAATAGTGTGGATATGAAGACTTTGTTGTTGTAGTAGTTTTTCACTTTGAAATGTAATGTAAAACTTTATGATTATATCTAGTATTTCCAAGGCTACTAAACCAATCGGTCTTTCGGGATTTGATCTTTCTTGTGATCATGCCAATGTTACGAAGTAATGCACCGACTCTGGGTAGCTGGGGTCGGGGCGTTACATGAATAGTGTTAAAATTGACCCTATTTATATTTTATAAAAACTATATTTTATTAAATTATTTAGAAATCATAAAAAAATTTAAAAATTACCATTTGATACATATAATGACTCAATTTTTATAAAATATCCATTTATGATCAATTAACACCATAAATGAAAATATTTATAACCATTAAATATTAGAATTTTATTACCACAATTAAAATTTAATGGAAGAACTAAGTTGTAATTAATATGGTAATGCATAAATTGATATAAAAAATTATATTAAATTTATTGTTAGATGATATTACGACCCTATATAATCTCATCTTATAAATTGGGACATTTTTTAGGATTTTATGTGGGGTTTGAATTTTTATAAATTAATATTTTTGAGGTTTGAAAAACTGCCCCTCGGTTCAATTATAATATGGAACCTCCTACCTCACCTCTTCACTCCATTTTGATCCTTCAAGCATGGAAACCCCTAAATTTTTTCAATCTAGTCTTCCATTTTTTTATTCTACAGTTTATGGTCTTCTTCAACGTCCTACTCTAGTTCCCAAAGAGGAAATTTAAAGTAGGCACAGCGAGGAAGAGGAAATTTATTCTACTAATTCGTTCAAATTTTATTATTCTTCTACTTTGTATTCATTTTTTGTTTCATTATAATGTAATAAAAATAGTACCACATAAATAAGGATATGTTATTATAAATATTAAATAACCCTATTTCACCTTCTATCAATCCTAAAAAATAAAATCACTGCGCGTGTACGTACGACTTTCTGTCTCAATGCAGTGGTGTAATCTATTTTTCACCACCACAATAATTGGATGGGTATAATGGTGGAAATAATAAATATATATGATTATTATAACATGACAATAATTATTAGAAATTATACACCATACACTTAAATACCATTCAGCAATTATTGAAACGATATCGTCGCTCGTGCGTACATACGGTTTACTGTCCCCATGGTGTGATTTGTTTTGTTATACATAATATTTATAATATAACAATTATATAAATGAATTTAATGATTATATATGATTTAGATTATAATAAAAATGTTTTTTATATTATATATTTATAACCTAAAAATAATAATAAGAAGTTATCTGACATAACATGCATAAGAACAAAAAACAATTAATACTCAAATAACGACTAACAATGAAATGTTACTAACAACCAGATGAAAATATTATCATAAATGTTACCATAAAATGATTATGATTCAAGAAAAAATCTATAACATTATTTAAGTCATTATACTGGAGGATCATATACATACAAATAATATCATACCAAAGGTAAAAGATAATTTTACTATCTAATTTTAATCCGAGAATGGTTATAGGTATAAATTTATTGGGTGTTATATATCATCAATGTCCTTGTTTCCAAAATATGTATTTCAAAATGTTATTTTTGTCCATTAATAATTGTTTAATTTCAATTTTATATATTTGTAAATTTTTAGTAAACAGTAAGAATGAAATATTGTTTTCATTTTTGGTACGAAGTACTTTTTGACTGTTTCAGTAAAAGTATGAGAAGAAGGTTTTTTTAAATTGAACGGAATTAATGGATTTTTATTCTGTCATTATGATGTATTTAATTGAATTTTTCGCTAAATATTACAAGTTTATTTTCACATAAAATGATTTCTTCTAAAAAAATTCTGGCATTTTGAGGAAGGAAAACGTTATTGAATAAGAAAGGATATTTTCCTCAAGAATTTATTTCAAGTGTTTTCTAAAAATTATTTTCCATATAAGATTGCAATATTTAAAAAGGATTAGATTTCTATCCCTATTATTACTATTGTATTATTTTTTTATGCTGTAATTTTATTTAGGAAATCCATTTTTTTAATATCATTTATGATGGAATAATGCTTAAAAAGCCGATTTTATTTCATGGGTTATGCTATGGTGAATGTTTTTATGTTTTTGTGAAATAGATAATAATTGTTACATTATTAAATGTATGGGAACTATATCTCACACCAATGCATTGGGTAAATATTTATATCTCATGAGAGTGACATGATTGATATGGAAGGTAAATCAAGTTCAATAATACTGGACTTGAACGACGTGTGAACTCAACTCAGTAATAGATGTTGTCCACTATAGTGGCCTTTGAAATGATCCTTGAATAATATGAAATTATTTTCTATACTTATGTGTGTATTCCACAAAATTTCATTTCTTATGTTATCATTATTGGGATTACATTTCAATTTTATGATTTATCCCATGACATGATATTTTGATAATTTATGTTCAAGATAATATTTTCAAATGTAATGTTCTTATGAATATGATATGATTGATATTTACATTTTTTACCCTTAATGAGAATTTGAGATCACCCTATCATATGTTTCTTTTCCCCAATTCATGAAGAAGTTTATTAAGTATGATATGCCAAAAAATGTGTCCAGTTGTGATTATATAAATGGAAGACAATGCAGATGTTTTGGGAATTAGTTGTTTTTGTTTCCCAATTTCTATCAATTCTTTAACAATTCATTCCTTTCATGTTTTGGTTAGATATTTTAATGAATAAACATCAGTTATGAAGTAATATCAATGTATTCTATTTATTTTTTGCAATAGTGTAGGACCTCGGAAAACCCTAAGTGGGGACTGGTGAATGAGGGTGTCAAATGTTTCATTAAAGACAATGATATTGTTACCACGTTGGTAGGAACTCATCGAAACTATAATACTGATGCAAGCAGAAATAAATCAATAAAATTCATAGAGACCACATAGTATTATTACATGGTTCACCACTAAGTGCTTTTTCTATGTAGCATACACTAAAAGTGTGTCAGTCATACCCATTTCCACTAATCTTTACTAGTTTGTGGGATACAATGTTTGGTTATTGTCACTATGTTCCAGGAACACTATCTTTATAATGTTTTAGGGAAAACCCACTACATCCCTCAAATCACTTCGGTCAAATCCCCCTAGCTCACTTCCTTTTGAGATGTCTAAATCAATTTATCAAATTGGAGGTCT
Organism: Viscum album; assembly: GCA_963277665.1. Lineage (NCBI taxonomy): Eukaryota > Viridiplantae > Streptophyta > Magnoliopsida > Santalales > Viscaceae > Viscum > Viscum album. Next base: position 900,694,639 of record OY728122.1, on the reverse strand, counting down.
CTTTAATATATTTCCATCGATGTATTTTTATCTATTTAGAACGAGTCACAACTTGCATCAATGTCATGAATTGATGAACTTGAAAGAATGGAACCACTGACTCGGATAATCAAAACTTATATTCAGCTTACAATGACAATTACACATAACACCTACCCTCTACGTTCATGATATTTCTTTTTCATGCAATATTTTCTTTTCATGCAGAAATATTTCGTGCAACTACACCCTTTACACACAACTTAATCTTTTTGCGTTCAACGTTATCTTTCCGTGCAACTTTAAATTTTCCTCGGAACTCTAAATTTTCAACACAACTCCCTTGTCATACACTATTTACGCATATCAGAACTTGGATCTTCTCTAAGTCAGTACCCATGACGAATGAGGGGTGGACTCTTAGTTATAGGAGCTGTCGACCCTTATTCTCAAAACCCACTATGTTGTGAAAAACCTATCTTTTTGTGTGCACTGTTTTTTTCACAAAAACCATTTTTCACACACATTTCCAGATTTTCTCATTCTCCTCATGCCTTTTTAATATTTCATCATTCTGATCCTGAAACATTCCTTTCATGCATGTCTCTAAAAAACCTACAATCTTGCATGCAGCATCGACTTCCAATCACAATTTTCCCAATTTTCTGATTTGTAGGCCCAAAAATTTTGCAAACACTGGGAAATGACACCACCTTCTGTATAGTTGTACGCTTGAAATGTATAATCCATTTCATAGAAAATATTATGAACATACAATGAATATTAAAAACAAACACACAAATAACTCCATTCTCTGCGTAGAATAGTCGTGGTTCCAAAAATCTCCCCCTTTGGGTATGTAGGAAATCACCAGATAAATACAAAAGAGCACTAGCAACAAGAAAAACATGAAATACAAGAACCAACTCTGCCAAAACTCTACTTCTACATGAGTAATTCATGGCTTATAAAACAATAGGGTAATATTGAATTGGGTTTTTGTGTTTTGTAATTCGTATGGATTCCCAAGCTATTCTCTTTCTGTGTCAGAAGCATTACATGCCCTGAATATATTCCTTCTCCTCTAAACAAAAAATTCACCTCATTTCACAGAATCATTACATGTCCAATGTATTCCTTCTCTTCCTATCACCAAATTCTCATCATGTCACTGAAGAAATAAATGTTCAATGTATTCATTCTCCTCCTATCATCGAATTCTCATCGTGTCATAGAAGCATTACATGTCCATTGCATGTCCTAAATTTATTCCTTCTCCCCCATTGAAAATGATCTCAACGACCAGAATATGTTCATTGTATTGCCCAAAACTCCATATTATAATATCTCCCCCATAAAAATTCATCACATCCACAAAATTGGTTAAAAACAATTAACATTACTAGGGAGAGGGGTATTTCAAAACCCCTTTATGTTCTGGGTGGTGGGTGAACACCAAATGTTCAACCGCTATATCTCAAACACATCCTCTAATAGTGGCATGGTCAGGATATCAAACCCTTGCTCATCAGTTCCCCCATGATAACTTTTATTCACGCCTTTTTTAACTTTTTCCTTGAAAAAGTGATATCGGATTTCAATATATCTTGTATAGGAATTCTAAACATGAATCTGTGTATGAACTATTGTGCTCTTGTTATCATATTAAATCACCATTGGTTGTTTCACCTCATCACCAATATATGTCAGTTGATACTTCTTCTATAGTAGTTGAGTGCATGCCTCTGTAGAATATATATACTCAGATTCCGCAGTACTAATAGAAGTACTTTCTTGTTTGTAGCTCAACCAGCCAACACATTCTGCCCAATATATAATGATCCACCACGTGTGGAATTTCTTTCCACTACAACTCCAACCCTGTCGGCATTTGAATATTCTCATTTTTCAGTATCCCTTCCTCTAGAAAAAGTATAACCCATAATTATGTGTACCTTGAATATAACTCAAGATTCTTTTTACTTCTTTCATTTGTTATTCCTTTATATTACTCTAAAATTGAACTGCTAAGAAAGATGAAAAGACAATATCAGGTTGTGTCATCTTTAGTTATAGTAAGATTCTAAAAATCCTCTTACACATGGTGGTATCTACATAGGTCCCACACTCATGCTTTCCATGTTTGGTTCCAACCGTAGTCGTACTTGAAATTGGTTTGGATTCATCAATATGAAATTTCATCAGCATCTCTCTAGAATTATTTTAATATGAAATGTAAGTGCAATCCTTCTTTTTAATCATCTACATCCCTAAAAAATATGTGAGTTCTCCAATCATTGACATTTCAATTTCTAATTTCATGTGAATGGAAAATTCATCTACCGATTTCATCCTATTTCCACCAAATATAATTCCATCAATGTAAACTAGAACCATGAACTAATATTTCATATAATTGATCACATTGAGATTGTTATCTAGTCCCCCTATTTGGAATTATAGCTTCTTGAGATAGTAATACAGTAGGTAATACCATGCTCGCGGTTTAAGCTTGAAACCATAGAGGGAATTATTTAGTTTACAAACCTTTGTATCATCGTTGTCATGAAGAAAAACCATTGGTTGTCTGATGTAGACTTCCTCTTCAAGGAACACATTCAAGAACACTATCTTGAAATCCATTGGATATTCACTATATCCTCTTTTGATGGTCATGGCTAGTATTAGCCTGGTTGAATCCATTCTTGCTACAGGAGAAAATGTTTCCTCAACATCAACACCTCCAATTTATAAATATCTGATTCACACCAGTCGCAACTTATTTCAGATCATGTTACCATGATCATCATATTTTTTCTTGAAGATCCACTTTTCACCAATCACATTGACAAATTTGGGTCTTTTGATCAGATACCATGTCTGATTCTTTTCAATATTATTTAACTCTTTATTGATCACCTTCACCCATGATTCATACTTTGTAGCATCCTTAAACGCGGATGGTTCCAAAAATGAAAGAATTACAGATTGTGCATTATTCCTCATTATTTTTTTATGTGGATGTAGTCCAATACCAAATGAATTTAAATTGATCAATTTATGCTCTTTGATTCCACCTATGAGGTTCATTCTAATTCTCTCCAGTACTGGTTTCAACTTCAGATTCATCTTCTGAGTCATCATCAGGATGTGACTCCTGATATTTTTTTAAACCTTCCTCTATATATATATATTAATTTTCTCCATGTTCATATGAATCCTCATCTTCTATTTCATCATTATAGGAATACCAGGAAGCATTCATGGTTTTGTCTTCAATGATATTAATATCACTTCTTTCCACAATCCTTCCCAATCACATTTTGAACCACAGTTTAGAATTGTTGTTCATTGGATATCCCATGAATATTCCTTCATCCTCATTATCACCATACTTCCCATGATTCCCTTTCTTGTTTCGGATGAAAATTTTAATCCCAAAAACATGAAAGTAATTCAATGATGGACTCCATCCATTCCATAGTTCATATGGTGTCTTTTTTTCTCCCATATAAATCCCCATTAAATTTTGAATGTGAACTACATAATTAATAGATTCTTTCATGTAACGGCGAGAGATACAACTCTCAATCATCATATTACTAGTCGTATTGTTGACCTGATGATTCCGGCACTCAAAATCTCCATTTTGATGTAGATATCTCACAACAACTACCTCATTTCATATTACATGTTTTTTCAGGTAATTATCACACTCAATGGATGTCTATTTCCCTCCATTGTCAGATTGTAGGACTTTGAGTGTCCGTCCAGTATCATTCTTGACAATTTGGCGATATGTTTTCATGCATTAATGTACTTGATGCTTTCTGCGAATAAACATTATACAAGACATTATACTGTAATCATTAATGAAAATTATTATGTTCCTCTCACTATGAGTTCTAATAATGTTTTTTGGGCAACATACATCTATATGGATGAGATCAAGAATGTGTGATCACCCTTTCCACTTTTGCTGATATGAACTACAGACTAACTTCCCTCATATACAAGAATCACAAGTATTTTCCTGTTCATAGTTCAGAATGAAGATGTCCATGCCTATCTTCATATTAGATTTCATTTTCATTTCTTGTTAGTTAATTTTCCCCAGCCTTCGATGCCACTAGTTTTTTTTTCTCTTCAATAGACAGATAGAAAGAGTTCTCGTTATTGTCAACCTGATATAAGTTTCTATCTATTCTGTAGCATTTCATGAGATAATTCCATGTTTTACCATTTTAGTGTATAATTTTTGATTGAATGTTACTATGATCCCTGAGCCACAATGTTGACTCACACTAAGAATATTGTGACTTAGACCATATACATAAAGAACATCAGTCTTCTTCCAGTCTCCATTGGACTTATCTATATTTTCACTTCCTTTAATCATAAAACAACCATCATTACCATACCTCACTATTCAATAAAACTTCATCCTAATTAGGATTAAAAGGATAGAATTTCCTATCATATGGGACTAGCATCACCTATAAAAAGTCTAGGTGTGACTGAATTTTATAGCTTTGAGAGGTAATTATGCAAGATTTTATTTCTAGATTTTATTCTACTCTTACCCCGACATATTCGATTGAGTGCAGGATACTGACAGCCTTCCAATTATTTCATCTACATAATCAGATTCTTCATACCCATACTCTTTATCGAGAGGAGAAAGCCTGTTTGTGAGAACAACTCTGTCGAGAGGGTGAGTATTAACCCGCCTTTGAGAGTTGTATGTATTTATCCTATCAAACCTTTTCCTACGATAAATATCTCTATGGAAAATATTTTAACGGTGAAAATATTACCCAAAAAATCTATTTCTTTTAAAAGACATAGGATATTAAATTTGTACCCATTGTTGACTTCCCTGATCATCTCAATTCAAATCGCTCCTTTCCTCTTCATAGTATGACATTCTATGGTCCAGATATCTATAGAACTACCACATAATGAGAGGATATGTCATCCCACTTATATTTATCCTCATGACTTTTTCCATGCGAATATAGTTAGACTACATGTAATTTCAGAATGATTGAAGATAATATTCAGTTCTTCTTTCAGTTTGGATTGATGGTTTATTTTTAAGAACTTCAGGAAACATTTAAATGTGTCTAACTTTCATGTTGACTTTATTTTGGATGACTTTACTTATAGTAGTTGATGTCTCAGCTTCACAACTGATACCACCATTTCAGAAGCAGGCGGGTCTTTGATCACTCATGACTTTTTCAACCCCATCTAAAATATGCATGGATTTTACCAACAATTTTCCATCTGAGAATCTTCCAAAATGAATTATCTTCATTCCATATATTGTGGTTGATTGACACTAAAGATTATACCTATGAGTAACAACTTCTTCCTAAAGACCCTCAACAACAATGCACTTCTCTTCCATTCTAGACGTAAGGTCATTGATGAATTGTTCTTGTTCTTTGATTCTAAGCTTCAGTTCTAATATTTAATCTTGGAATTCAATGATTTAGGACTGCAAACTCACTAATTCATATAGTCGTTCAATTTCATCTTCATGATCATCATCCTATTATGATGATTCATCCACCATTTCTATCTAATTATTTCATATCTTACATTTATTCACAAGCATAGAAAAGGAATCCTTAATTTTTAACATGGGATCACCATTATGAGTCAAATTATTATCTCTTTCTTTATTGATTAAAGGTTCTTCCTTATTAATGGTAGACATCATGGAAGGATGGTTTCCAGTTTAAAATTACAGTTCTTCTTCTTCACCAAATTCAATATCATCACCTCCCTCTATATAGACAAAACTCTGCTTCTACACGTTCTTTCTAGAATTGAAGTGTCCCTTTTTGAATAACCTTTTCCAAGGATGTAACACCACAATATTTCATAGTACCTTATCTCTTAAAAGTAATTCAAAGAATTGTGCTACATGAAACACTGATTTCGAGTGCACCATGACTTACCAAACTAGCCATTCAAAAAGAGGTTATGAATAGGATTAACTGAATTTTTAATTTTATATACTTCAGATAATTTTAGAATAAATATTATGTGTTTATTAGACATAATATAAGAACAAATTCATTTATTTCAAATAAAAGAGGTATTTTTTCAAAAAATATAATTTTAACTTTTTTAATGGAGAACCTTTTTAAAAACCAATAAATTACACTTTTATATATTTAATTTAATGAAATTAAATTATTATTTAGAATCGATACATAAAAAATTTAGTTTGGATAAAATTTTGGTACTTTTTTGTTAACATTCATATTTTGATGAATAGTGAAAAATACTAAATTTTAAATGAAAACAACTTTTTTAATAGAAATAATTTATAGTGTTAAATTGTAAATTTCAGTGGTTTTAATGTAAAATTAGATAATATTTTTATCATTTAATATAATTTAGGTCATTGGATGTAATATCACATTTAAACTGGACATATACAATTTTTATTCTTTGGATATTTATTAAATCTTAAAAACTCTCCTTTTGTTTTGACAAAGGGAATTAATTTTAAATTAATTTCTTTCACTTATTTGTTTTCAGTTTGGAAAAACTGATTCCATATTTTTAATCATGAGGTCAAAAAAATTTCAATAGGTATCTTTTATTTTTATAAATTATGAATATTTATTTCAGTGAATAATTTATTCACCATGGTTAAAGGGTAAATCTGGTAAATAAGGGTAAAAAATATTATTATAATAAAATTTTATTACTCTAATATGTATCCTAGTACTATTGGTTGATACATGTCCGACCATGGGTATCCTTGGGTCGATTTTGGGACCCTATAGAGCCACATGGGAGTGATAATGACACTTTATAATAATTAATTTAATATAAAGACAAAAATGACACAAACATATATCTTTTAGTAAAAAAAAATTTCATGTGGGTATATATGTTATCATTTAGACTATAACTATTAATTTTAAATCTAAAAATATTTCTTACATCATGTAATTGGTTTTATAATTTTTATAAATCAAATAAAAAAAATTATTTATGACACAATAATGATATAGTGTTTACCTCCTTAATAAAGGATTTAAATAAATTAGATTATAAAAATTTAAAAAAAAATATCCACAACCTGTCCAATTAATATTGGATGATTTTATTTCTAAAATTAGTCATATTAACTTTGACTATAATGAATTTTGGACCTTTTTTAAACTGAATATAATTATATAATAAAATAATATTTTAAAACATTCGTAATGAGACCCTCCTCCCCATTATAAAAATATCTCACCTCTATCCCATTTATAACACATTTTAAGGTCCCTTGGATCATCTAACCTCTTCCCAATTACAGTCTATACATCCCACTATTCTACTTAGTTTCATTAAATTTTTCCGAAGGCACTTCAAGGAAGCCTTCTAGTTCAAATCAAAGGGAGTTACCTGATTTATAGGTGACAACTCCTCTTAAATACTTTTCGTTTATTTTACTTCTCCAACCCCTAATCCCTCTTTATTTATTTCTTTTATAACAACACCATTATCCTAAATTTACTAGTTTTTTTATGATATGTATTTGAATGAAACTTACACACACAACCATAAAATGGGTATAGAACATAATGATTCTATGGACGATGAACTACTACCTCACGAAATGATGATTGTTCAATCTTCTAATACCACATATTATAGTGGCCATTATGATGGAACTATAATTATATATGATATTTATCATATTTATTTTATATATAATATTATGTAATTTCCTTTTAATGAATACCTTTATTCTTTTCATGTTTTATATATATGATAATTTTATTTTATAAAGTGCAGACTACTGTCCTCTCAAAGTGATATAACTCGTTCATACCATCCGTTTAATGTAAAAAGGACGGGGTTAATGAAATTATTTAATGTATATAAAATATTATATTATACTGGAATAATAATATACCTAGATATAATTTGGTTTTCTTTCCATTTAAAATAAAAAAAAATAAATGGAAGTATCGTTCGTGCGTACGTACGGATTACCGTCTCCACGAACATGATGAGATTCATTCCCCATCACAACCATTCAAGAATAATATTCATTTGATAATTAAAAAAAATGTTTCAAAACATAATATAATTATGTATATTAATCAAATACATTCTATCCCTAACAAGCATGGCTTACGTAACAAAACATATAAAGGAAAATGAATTTGTTAACACCTGAAACCATGATACTACTAAAATATTATTAACAAACAGATGCTAGACGATCATATATGATATCATGTTTATGTATTTGATTTTTTTATAATTTAATAACATTTATTTAATTATTATACAAGAGGTTAACATACCCTCAACCAATGAAAAGTAAAAGGTAATGGTTAATTTCATAATTTCTTTATTATACGAGGTTGTTTTTACGTAAGTATCTACTGGGACCTCTTTATCAACCACATCCGTGTTTCATAAAAATGTATTTCAAAACATTTTTAATATTTACTATAGTATGAGTTAAATTCATTTATACCCTTGTTTAAATTTTTATACAATGGTTTGAAAGGAATATGTATATCGTTTTCCAAACAATCTACTTTATGACCTTTTCGACAAATTATGATAATAATGTTTTTTAACTTATACAGAGGGTGCAATTATTCTCCACCTTTATACCACCTTTGAAGCTTCCAATATAAGATAATAATAATATTTTCAAAATAAATGTTTTATTTTAAAATTACCTGACTTCTAAATGATTTGAAAATAGAAAGAGATATCCCTCTCAAATAATTTTGATTTCATCTATGTTAACATCCTTTAATGGATTATTCTTGTTTGAAGTTGATTTATTATGATAAAAATATTCCATATTGTATTGAAGGTTTTGTGATATGTTTGAATGTGGATGTGTTATATTTATACCAATCAGGGTTTATGTTTAACGAATTAACTTTTAATATTCTAGTTTTAATACGAACGTTTATGTTATTTTTCAAAATTTCCATATGAGGAATGCATTGGACTTAGTAAGTGATGGGTGGAGCCCACAATAGCTCCTCGATGCATCGGTAGGCCTCATTAAAAAAACTAGTGTTTTGGAAGAAGGCCTAGGAAAAATCTTATTTGTTATCTTGGAACAGAGCCTTGACTATGTTTTTATGATGTCCGGAATTATGAATTCCATCATTATGAAATTAGCTATTGATATTACATTTTATTATTCGATAAGTTGAATATCCTTATGAATAATTTAATGGAATTATTTGATTTATCTTTTCCATATTATGCTTATGTTCATTTTTAAAAGGCTTTTGTTTTAGGTTTATACATTACCTTAAATGTTTATGCTTATTTATGAATGTTTCCGCTATATTGTTATCCTTACTGAGCATCTGAGGTCACCCCTTCCTTATGTATTCTTTATCCTAGGATTCCATGAAATATATTATGTTTGATATGAAGGGTTAATCTAGGTGAATAATGGAATTCACAACAGATTAGTTATGTTGTGTTTTATGTTTGAATGTGTAATTTAACATTCATGTATGTAATCTTTTTTCCAAGACTCTTAAACCAATCAGTCCTTCGGGGAACGATTCCTTATAATCTTGAAGAACATTTTCAAATTTAGAGGTTGAAATTTATTGGAGGAGAGGAGAATGTAACACCCCAGGATTTCAAAATAGATTATCTCTTCAAAGTAATTCAATAACTTGCGCTACAAGCAACACTGAGTTCGAGTGCACCATACCTTACCAAACTAGATGTTTGAAAAGCAATTGTGAATAGTAAATACTGAATTTTTAATTTTATATACTCCATATAATATTATAATCCATATTATGTGTTTATTATAAATAATATAAAAACAAATTCATTTTTTCATATAAAAGAATTATTTTTCAATAAATGAAATTTAACCACCTTTTAATGGAAAACCATTTTTAAAACCAATATTTGAAACATTTATATATTCAATTTAATTAAATTAAATTATTCTTAATAATCGGGACATAAAAATTTATTTTGGATAAATTTTTGGTACTTTTATGATAACTTTCATATTTTTATGAATAGTAAAAATTGAAAATTTTAATTGAAAACAACTTTTTGTATCGAAATATTTTATAGTGTTAAATTATTTATTTTAATGGTTTTAAAGAATCATTAGATTATATTTTTATAATTTAATATAATTTAGTTCATTTTATGTAATTTTACATTTAAACTAGACATAAACAAGTGCCGATTTTTTGATAGTTATTATTTCATAAAAACACACTTTTTGTTTAAACAATGGGAATTAATTTTAATTTAATTTATGCCACTTCTGTGTTTTGTATTTAGAAAAATGGATTCCATATTTGGAATTAGGAACTAAAAATTGTGTAAATAGGTAAACATTTTTCTAGAAATTATGAATATTTACTTCAGTAAATATTTTATTTACCTTGCTTAAAGGGTAAATATGGTAAATAAGGGTAAAAAATATTATTATTATAATATTAAATTTATGTAAAATGTGTAATATTCATATTAGTTGATACATGTATCACCATGAGAATCATTGGGTCAATTTTGGACCCCATGGAGCCACTTGATAGTGATAATGACACATTATGTTAATTAATTTAAAGTAAAGGCAAAAATGACAGAAACATATATCCTTTAGTAAAAAAATAATGACATGGGGTTAAATAAGTTATCATTTACAATATAAATATTTTATTGAAAGCTAAAAATAATTACCACATCATGGTTGTTTCATAATTTTTTGAAATAAAATAAATATAATTATTTATGACACAATAATGATGCAATGTTTACCTCATTAATAAATGATTTAAATAAATAAGATTATAAAAATTAAAACAATATCCAAAACCTATCCATTTCATGTTGGATGATTTTATTTCTAACATGGTTCATCATATATTATAATTTAATGTGTTTTGGATATTTTTAATGTAACACCCCGACCCCAGTTACCCAGAGTTGGTACATTATTACATAACAATGGAATGATCACAAGTGATCAAATCTCGAAAATCTGATCAGTTTAGTAGTCTTGGAAGTACTAGATACATTAATAAGTTTTACATTACATTAAAAATGAAAAACTAAAACAAAAATTCCTCCATTGACCACATTAATATCCCTAAGACTATCCCTGCTGGTTAGACATAATATAGTTCTTCGCATCCTGGGAAAAAAAACATAGAAAGGGGTGATCTCAGATTCTAAGTAAGGATAACAATATATGGGAATCATTCATAAATAAGCTTAAACATTTCAAAACATCTATAAGTATAAAACATAATACTTTTAAACATATAATTCTTAATAATATGGCCAATATATATCAAATAATTCCATTTTATTATTCTCATAGATATTCTACTAGTCGAATAATAACATGCAATATCAATAGCCAATTTCTTAATAATGGAATTCATAATGCCAGGCTTCATAACAATATAGTCATGGCCTTGTTCCAATACTACAAATAAGATTTTTTAATGGCCTTATTCCAAGATACTAGTTTGTCTAATGAGAACTATCGATACATCCAGGAGCTATAGCGAGCGCCACGCATCACTTTCTATGTTTAATGCATTCCTCATATGAAAAGTTTTAGCATAACATAAACATTCAAATTAAAGATACCATTATAAATTTCAATAACTTATCCATAAAACACGAATGGTATAAAAATAACCCATCCAAAATCAAATAAATCACAAAATTTTCAACACAATATGGATGATTTGTATCATAATAAATCAACTTCAAACAATTTTAAATTCCATCAAAGAATATTGACATAGATGAAATCAAAAACATTTGAGAGAAATATCTCTTTTGATTATGAAATAATTAAGAAGTCCTATAATTATAAAAGAAAACATTTATTTTGAAAAAATTATTATAATCTTATACGGTATGCTTCTATGGTATAATAATGGCGGAAAATAGCTGCAGTCGCCATATAAGTTAAAAAAACATTCTTCCTTTAATTTTGTCGAAAAGGTCGTAAAGGACCTTGTTGGAAACGTTATGTAAAGATTCCTTTATAAAAATTTTATTAAAATTAAAACAAGTGTATAAATGACTTTAACCCATAGTCTAGGAAATCATTAAATTGTTTTGAAATATATTTTTATGAAACATGGATGCAGATGATAAAGTTATCCTAGTAGATACTCACATATAAACTACCTTGGATAATGAAGTGATTATGGAATTAACCCTTAAATTGTACTTTTACTTAGTCGATGATATGTTATCCTCTTGTAAAATAGTTATAACATTGTTATTAAATTTTGCATGAACTATATATATAAATATGATATCATATATGATCCTCTAATATTACTTTGTTAATAATATTTCAATAGTATCATCGTTTCAGGTGTTAACTGATTCAATTTCCTTTATATTCTTGGTAACGTAAGCCATTTTTTTAGGGATAGAATGTATTTTATTAATATAGAAAATAATATTATGTTCATAAAATGTATTTTTAGTCATGAAATTAAAATCATTCTTGAATTATTTAGATGGGGAACGAATCTGATCGCGTTCGTGGAGACGGTAATACGTACGTACGCAAGAGCAACAATACCACTATATTGGCGGTGAAATTGTATGTAATTGGATGGTATGTCATATATACCGAATCATTAACATGTTATAATTATTATTTACATTAGTTATTCTAATTATTACACCCATCCAAATAATGATGTGTTTGAATAATAAACTACACCATGACGTGGAGACAATAAGCCATACGTACGCACGTATGCTGACGTTGTCATTTATAGGATGGATAGAATAATGAATATTCTTGTAACATATTTATAATAACACCACAGTATTTCAAATTAATTTTATTTATTATTTTGGTATGAAAACAATAAATAAAGATTAAGTGGAATTGAAATGAACATGAAAGAGGGTGGTGAAATTATTACCTCTTCTTTGGGTGTTTCCTTTTGAGTTGATCGAAAAGGATCTTTAGGTTGGATTTTGGATCAAACTAAGAACTCTAGGATGATGTGAGTCAACTTGTACGGAACTTTTGGTAGGGTTTGGCCATGACAAATGGCATTGGAGGTGTAAAATTAAGGAAAGAGGATGTACCTTTTTATAAGAGAGGTGATGGTCACTTTAGGAAAATCTGGAAATACTAATTTATAATAAAATACTTTTCAATTTATAATGGCTCCAAAATGTTTAATTTCAAGAATAAGGTGGGTATGGGTCTAAAAACTCTCAACCCATAGGTTTTAGATAGGTTTATCTCACCATATTAATCATATTTTTTATATTTAACTCTTAGTTAAATAGTTTGACATTTACCATGTCTCTTTGTATTTTTATATTATATGGATAATAAACATGCTATAAACTACTAAGTGAACACCAAGTTGTTAATTATTAATATATATAACCTTTTCTAAGTCATTGGGTAGATCCATAGAGTTTTATGAATATTATATTAATTAATAATATAGTATTTGTTTTAAAAACTCAATTATGTCAATTTCGATACTATTTAGTATTTGATTTTTTTGAAATCCATAAAAACATTATCACATCGAATAAAATTTATATAATCAACCGTAAAATGCGATGTTAACCTAGAAAATTATTTTAATTCATCACAAGTCTCAATTTACATTTATTGGGTTATTTATAATATAAACTATTATAATATTTCATTAATAATATAATTACTCCATCATCATTGTGTCATAAATAAATTAATTTATTTAATGTATAGATATTTAAAATAAAATACCATTATATAGGAAATAGTTTTATCATTATGATGAATATTTATAGTCGAATTTATATTTTTCATTACCCTATATTAAAAATGGATTATTTATTAAACATTGAATTTAATTCTTCTAAATCTTCTTTAAATAAAATAATAATAAATGTCCTAATCTAATCCAAGTGGACCAAAAGGATCATATTTTATTCCTAAGTTTTTTTTGTCGAATTTCACTTGTCCAAAAGAATTAGTACATGTGTTAGGATAATTATAATATCATTTTACCCTTAAGTACCCTATTTACTTTTAATCATGGTAAATAAAAGTCAAAAGTTACTATTCCCCAAAAATTATTTTCATTTTATTGAACCACATTTTATTTAATGTTGTCAACTGTGTATCTTGGATTTTTTAAATTGAACTCATATAAGCGGTAAAATTACGTTTTATGCAAATTTGAAAATTATCTTATAATGTGGGTAAGAGACAGTAAAAACTTCAATAAAATTTTATATATCTAAATTTATTATAAAACGACTTTGATGATTTACATTGGAAATATATAGGAAGAATTTATCTATTTTTACCTAAAATAAAATAAATTAAAATAAATAATTATTTATATAAAAATTCAATTTTAAACAATAATGCAGTGTATTTTACTATTCATAAAAAAATTTACAGTTCTCATAAAAAAACCAAAAATTCACCCCAAGAAAATATTGATATTTAGAATATAAAAATGAAGTACATCTAGAAATTAAAATATATAAAATTTTAAAAAGGGGGTATTACTATTCATAATGGCTAGTTCATTGGTCGTGGTGTGTTAAAACTTCAAGTTGTGTACAATGCATGCTACTGCATTATTCCAATAGAAATGTATCGTGGAAGCTTGAGGTGTTACATTCTCCCCTCCTTAAAATAATATCATCCTCAAAATTTCAATAATATTACTACATAAAAAGATTTGGGTGGTTCTTCATCATAAGTTCCTTGGTTTCCCACATTTCACCTTCCATCTTTTGGTTTCTCCATAGAACATTCACCACACGAGTCGTCCAATTTCTCATCATTTGATCTTTGGTATTAAGAATCATGATAGGCTATTCACAATAAGATAGATCAGTTTCCAATTCAATTTCCTCATATGTGCATACATGTGTTTGGTCAGGCATATATTTTTCAACAGTGATACATGGAATACATCATGAACATTAGAGATACATGGAGGCATTGTCAAATGATAAGCTACAACTCAAATTTGTTCTAGAATTTCGAAAGGTCGGATTTACATGGGACTCAATTTACCCTTCTTACTGATACGTATAACACCCTTCCATGGAGATACCATTAATAAAACATAGTCTCTAAAAAACATTCCAAATCCTTCCTTCTATTATCGGCATATCACTTTTTCCTACATTGGGATGATTTGGTGTGGGTTTGGATAACCTTCACCATTTAAATTGTTTCCTCAACAAGTTCTTGTCCTATGAGTTTTCTTTCACTAACATCAACCCAACAAGTTGGTGTGCGACATCTCTTTCCGTATAACGCTTCATAAGGTTCCATATGAATACTTGAATGGAAGATATTGTTATAGGAAAATTCTACTATAGGTAAATATAGATCCCACATACCTTGTATGACAAGTGAGAAAGATCTCAACATGTTTTCTATGGTTTGAATAGTCTGTTCTGATTGTCCATTGGTTTGAGGGTGGTAGGTAGTGCTCAAACGAAGTTCAGTATCCTAGGCCTTCTGAAGTATTTCCCTTTAATATAGATGTAAAAATGGGATCATGATCAGAAACAATCTATAGGGGTACTCTATGGAGTCTTACTACTTCATCAATATATAGTCTGTCTAGACGTTCAAGTGGTAAATCTTCTCATATAGTAAGAAAACTTGCTGACGTAGTATGACGATCAACAATGACCCATATTGTATCATTCCATCTATGAGTCATTGGTAGCCCCATGAAAAATTCCATCGTAATATTATTCCATACCACTCAGGAATGGGATGAGGTTTCATGACTCCTCCAAGTTGTTGCCTTCCAGATTTCACTTTTTAACAAACCATACATCTTGAAACAAAATCAGCAATCTCCCCCTTCATCTTGTCCTACAAAAAATGTTCCTTAAAATCTCTATACATCTTGGTGATCCCTGGGTGTATAGATAAATTGGAACTATTAGCATCATCCAACAATTCCCTTTTCAGATCAAGCATGTTAGGAACACAAATTCTATTCCCAAATTTAAAAATTCCATCTTCATATATGAAGTCACTCAATATCCGACCATTCACAACATTAATCTTCTTTTGAAACTCATCATCATCAGTCTGAGAACTCTTTATCCATTCTAGTAAAGATGGTTTGGAAAAAAAATTTGAAAAAAGTATTTATGTTTAACCTTCCGTGGTTATTCCCATATCCATCTTTACTAGATCCATGAAAATAGGATCCCTTTCAACTCTCATCTTGTTCAAAACTCCATGATCCTTTCTGCTCAAAGAATCTACCACCTTATTTTCCATCCTCGAGTGGTAGTGTATTGTGAAATCATAATCCTTGAGTAGTTCAACCCATCATCTTTGCCTCATGTTTAGTTCTTTTTGTGAGAAAATATATTTCAAACTCTTGTGATCAGTATAAATCTCAAAATTTTCACCATAGAGATAGTGTCTTCATATTTTCAGAGAAAATATTATAGATGCTAACTCAAGATCATGGGTGGGATAGTTTTGCTCCTGAATTTTTACCTATCATGATGCATATTAAATAACTCTATCATTGTGCATAAGGACACAACTAAGTCCATTCTTTGAAGCATCACTATAAATTACAAACCCATCATTCCCTAATGGCTGGGTCAAGATAATAGTATTGACTAATCTTCACTTTCATTCTTAAAAAAATTCTTCACACTCTTTGGTCCAAACAAATTTAAACCTTTTACGTGTACGCTCGGTTAATGGGTTAGCCATCCGGGCAAAATTCTGCACGAAACATCTATAATAACCCTCAAAATGAATAAAACTACGTACCTCAGTGCCACTGCTCGGTGCTGGCCATTCTTGGATTGCCTTGGTCTTTGAAGGATCAACATAGTTTCTATCCTTACAGAAAATATGGCCAAGAAATGAAATATCTTGAAGCCAGAATTCACACTTTCTAAACATCCCATATAAATCATTTATTCTAAGAATTTTTAGAATATTTCTCAAGTGAATTTCATGATCTTCATAGATTTTTCAGTATACTAATATATCATCAATAAATACCACTACCAAGTCCTCATAGTATTCCTTGAAAACTCTATTCATTAGAACAATGATGGTAGAGGGTGCATTAGTCAATCCAAAAGGCATTACTATAAACTCATAATGTCCGTACATGGATTGAAATGCTATTTTTTAACTGTATTCCTTCTTCACATGAAACTAATGTTATCGAGATTGATGGTCAATCTTTGAAAAATATTGAGCTCCACGAAGTGGGTCGAATAAATAATCAATGTGAGGTAGTAGATACTTGTTCTTTATTGTTATAGAATTGATCTCCCTATAGTCAATGCACAACATCATAGATCTGACTTTCTTCTTAACAAAAAGGATATGGGATCTCCATGGAAAAACACTAAGGCAAATAAATCCCATATTACTAAATTAATCGAGTTTTTTTCATTAGTTCCACTAATTCCACAATGGACATTCTATAATGGGTCTTCAATATGGGCCTTGAACGAGGAATTAAATCAAAGGAACACTCAATTTCTTGTTTTATAGGATGTCTAGGTAAATCCAAAGGAAACACATAAACATATTCTTGAACAATAGGTACGTCCTCTATTCCAACATTCTTTTCCTCAACCATAGTTATTTCATTCTCTTCTTCCCCAATAATTGAATTTAGTAGAGCTACTGGGGGTGGATCTGGATTAGAATCAGGTGGGGATGTTTCTGCTCTAAAGATAAGGTACTCCTTGTAATCATAGAAAATTTTATCCTCCTTCTTATTATAATAAATTTTCACATCATAGTCTGAAATCCAATACATTCTTAGGATTATATCAAATTCAATCATGGGTATGACGATGAGATCTACAAATAAAGAACATTTTTATGCCCAAATGGGAACGGATTCACAAAACATTGTTGTGATGATACTTCCCATAGGTGTTTTTACTAAAAACTCCCGTGTTATGTAAAATTGAAAATATCTAATTTTCTTACCAAACTGGGAAGTTATGATACAATTAGATGATCCGGACTCAAATAAATCATTGGATAAACTTGAGGAAATAATTAAATTACCAACCACCGCATCTTTCGGAGCTTCAACCTCAGTAGTAGTGATCATATAAGCTTTTCCTTTCTCCCTTGGCCTTTTTGGAGGTAAGTCCCCTTGGCTATTAGAACATTCATTTTCATAATTCCCCTTTTCTCTATAAATTTAGCATTCATCATTGATAGCCTCTTTCTTCCCCATACAATCATGAGCTTAGTGTCCTTTTTCACCACACTTTTAACAGACTCCCATTCCTTTAAGGAATGTACTGAGGGGTTTCTTACCACATTTATCATAGGATGGAAACACAACATTTCCCTTATTCTCATTATTTAAATTTCCAGAGTGTTTAAAAGATATCTTTTTCACTTGTGTTTCCTTGAAGTTGTAAGACATAAGGAATTAATTTTCTATCTTGATAGTGCATGAGACAATATATTCGTACAATGAGAAGGATCATGAGACTAATGCTTGATAGAGAAATGGTTTTAACCCATCAAAGAATCGATCAATCTTACTCCTTGGGTTACATATATAATAGGTTGGATTCCTTGCTATCCTACTAAGGTTAGCTTCATACTTTGCAACATTCTCATCCTCCATTTTCCTAAGACTCAAAAATTGTCTTCCCATATTTGCTCAATGGTCATGAGGAAATCATTTTTCTAAGAAAATCTCTTTAAATTCCCTCTATTCCATGTTCGATACTTATTCATATTCCTTTATGTTTTGGATTAATAAACACCATTGATATGTATCTCCCATGATGTGAAAAACTACCATGACAAATTTTTCCCTTTCGCTACTCCCCATAGTAGTAAATATTTTATCTAAGGAATTTATCAATTTCATAGCTACTAATGGATTTGTAATTCGATTGAATCCTTGGGAGTTTTGCCTCATGAAGTGTTCTAACATTGATCCCATGTGTGGTGGATCATGGTGCTCCAGACGGGTAAGGTTATTATTCATAACGTGAATGAGATATCCTAGTATGGTGAAAATATAATCATCACCAGTTGCATCACTAGATCCACTATAATTATCTTGAGTAGGTGGGAACACCCTACATGGATTACATGCATTGATACAGTTTCCATTCCTTCAACTAGGTCCCATTTCTAAACACTGGCATACATTAGATTAGTTTAGGAATTAAAATACATAATTCCAAACTTGTTATACACTTAACATAAATCAAAAAATTTATGGAAATAATCTATATTCATAAAAATGTTTTCATTTAGGAGGTATATACTCAAAAATCCTTCATAATTATTTGTATTGAAAATGTGAATTATCCTAAGTATCTCCCTCAATAGTGTCAAAACCAAAAGTGCATCAAGGTCCATTGTTTTGCACCCATTCCCATTCATGTCTTGCTCAAATCAGTGTTTTTGAGTTTTACCCCTAGGTACATATATGCCAGAGCTGCCTCTACCTACTCGTATCCATACATGGATGTATTTCTTGGAAGACTCACAATATCTCTACATTACAAAAATTCTAGGAAGTTATTCTATACTAATCCTCAAGGTCTATATTAGGATAATGTTCTCTAATCAGAGATTTTCTAAATCTGGATTCTAGGGTTTGTACTAAACTTCCTATGAAACCAACTATAACAATCCAAAACTAGTTACCTAGAGTCAGTACATTATTAAATTACATTGGCAATATCACAAGGGATAAAATCCAGAAACACCGATCAATTTAATATCCTTGAAAGTACTAGATACATTCATAATATTTACATTACATTATAAAATGAAAAACGAAAACAACATTGTCTCCATTGACCACATTCATATCCCTTATACTACCCCTCTAGGTCATTCGTAATATACTTCTCCGCATCATGGAAATAATAAAATATAGAAAGGGGGGAGCTCAGATGCTCAGTAAGGATAACAATATAGCTGAAAATTTCATAAATAAGCATAAACATTTAAAGAAATGTATAAGACTAAAACATAATCCTTTTATACATAAACTTATACATAATATGGACAATATAAATCAACTAATCCACTTACATATTCACATGGATATTCTACTAGTCGAATAATCACATGCAATATCAATATCCAATTTCATAATGATGGAATGCATAATGCCAGACTTCATAACAACATAGTCAAGGCCTTATGCCATAACTAAAAATAAGATTTCTTCAAGGCCTTATTCCAAGACACTAGTTTGTCTAATGAGATTGACTAATTCATCAAGGAGCTATAGCGGCCTCCACCCGTCACATGCTAAGTCCAATTCATTCCTCATATGAAAATGTTTAAACATAACATAAACATTCGTTTTAAAACTAGCATACAAAATGTCGATACTTTATCCATAAACCACGAATGGTATAAAAATAACACATCCATAGTAAAATATATAAAAAAACCTTTAATAATATATGGAATATTTGTATCATAATAAATAAACTTCAAACAAGTTTAAAATCCATTAATGATGTTGACATAGATGAAATCAAAACTTTTTGAGAGAAATATCTCTTTTGAATTTTGAAATCATTTAGAAGTCATGTAATTAAAAAAGAAAACATTTATTTTGAAATTATTTTTATAATATTGTAAGGGAAGCTTCAAAGGGGTTATAATGGCAGAAAATAGTTGCACCCGCTGTATAAGTTAAAAAACATTCTTTACTAAATTTTGTCGAAATGGTCATAAAGGCCCTTGTTTGGAAAACGATGGAAGGATTCATTTATAAAAGTTTTATATAAAATAAAAAGGGTATAAATTAATTTAACAAATATTCTAGGAAATAATAAAAAAATTTTGAAATATATTTTTAAGAAACACGGATGTCGATGATAAAGTTGTCCCAGTAGATAGTTAAGTATAAACAACCTCAGATAATGAAGAGATTGTGGAATTAACCCTTACCTTGTACCTTTCCTTGTTCGATAGTATGTTAAAATCCTGTATAATTTTTAAAATGTTTTTATTAAATTATACAAGAACTGTATACATAAATATTATATCATATATGATCCTCTAATATTGCTTTGATAATAATATTTTAGTAGTATCATCATTTCGGGTGTTAACTGATTTGTTTTCATTTATATGAATGGTTACGTAATCAATATTTTTTTATTGATTTAATTTATTTTATTCATATAAATAATTATATTATGTTCATAAACATTATTTTTAATCATAAAATGATAATTTGTCTTGAATGATTATGATGGGGAATGAATCATATCACGTTCGTGGATACGGTAATCCGTACGTATGCACGAGTGAGAATATCATTATATTGATGGTGAAATTGTATGTAATTGGATGGTATTTAATATATAATGAATCATTAACATGTTATATTTATTATTTACATAATTTATAATCATTATTATACTCATCCAAATAATTACGTGTTTGAATAGCAATCTACACCACGACGTAGAGACGGTAAGTCGTACATACGCAAGTATGGTGACATTTTCATTTATAGGATGGATAGTGTTAGGACCCATAGGGGCCTATATACCCTGAGAGGGGCGGGGGGTGAATCAGGGTATGAATATTCTTTTTCAAAGTTCTTCCTGCCCCGCTGGATCATGACCTCTTTGTTACAAGGGTAACTTTGTTTGGACTTGTGTGTATGTTATGATCACTTACTTTCTCCTTTATCTGATGATGATGCTTTAAATGCAATGCAGGAAAATAAACAGGCAGACACAGAGATTTTTACTTGGTTCACTGCAAAGGGCTACGTCCAAGGAGCATACGCCGACAAGTTGCCGGTTCGTACCAAATTCCACTAGACTTCACTAGCTGTGGATTTCAATGTTCGGGCTAGATCACTTTTATGACCATGCTCACTGCCTATACAAGGTTTAGGGTCAGCTCACTGCTTTCCCAAGGGTCACTCCCTGTTTCTCTCTCTCTGGCTCACTGCCGGTGGAGAGGATCACCTTCTTCCTCTTCCTAAGCTCACTGCTCTTAGAAGGAATCCACTCACAGTTTATTGACCTGTAGGTCTCTTCATTTTTATTAAGGAATGCATCTTTCTCTGTATGTAGATGCTCTATTGAAGTTCAACTTTCACCCGTAGATGAATACCACTTTGCCACTATCCACTGGGAAAACTACCTTTGGAAAGACCTTCGCAAAGCACCCTACAATGCGAGGCTCCCAATTTCGCGAAGCTCAAACAAGCCTTCGCGAAGCTCCTTCCTTTTCGCGAAGCTCACTCGCGAAGCTCTCTCGTGATTCTCAAGCCGTCGCAAAGCAAAGACCCTCGCGAAACTAATTAAGCCAACGCGGAGCTCGTAGGTTTTGCGAAGCTACAATAGCCGCCGCAAAGCACCTCTTTCGCGAAGCACACTGGCTCTTTGAACCACCTTCGCAAATCGAGAGCAAAGTATTTTCTCTGAAAATTCTCTCTACTTCGTTCGAAGGGGTCGGACTCTATTTATAGGCGATTCCACCGACCCTCGTCCCTTCCATGCAAAGTCAACGCCACGTCATCTCAAATCGCGATGCTCCAAAGTTTCTGTCGGAATTATGTCCAAATCGCGAAGCTCCACGGCAATCTTCTGTTCGCGGAGCTTGACGTAGTCGCGATGAATCACCATCAACATACCTTCGTGGCTCGCGCCTTCTCCGCAAAGCTCCCTCGCGAAGCCCAACATTCCTTCGCGCCTTCGCCGCGAAGCTCTCTCACAAAGTCCTTCTCCGCCGTGATGCGCTTCAGCCTCTGCTGTTCGCGAAGCTTGACGTAATCGCGAATCATCACCGCCTCCATTCTTCTGGTCTTCGCGATTTCCAAACCATGCATCCTATCTTCGCGAAATTCATGCCTTTGCCATATGAAATTATGCTCTTCATGGAAATCCACTTTTCGCGATGCTCACCAAACTCCAAATTTTGGACCCCAAAAATTTGGCAAACACTGGGAAATGGCGCCACCTTGTACTGCTCTTTTGTACCGCCTCCAGATCGTCCATTCCTTTGTCATCGTTCTTTGTCAACATTGATTGTCAACAACTTCTCGGGAACTTGACAAATATCCATGAAAACCTTCTTTGTCAACAAACACAACCAACCCAAAAATACTGCAATGTTACCTTGAGGGATTTTTGCCCAACAATCTCCCCCTTTGGGTTTGTTGACAACTCTTCACAACTTTGCTCAGAATGATTTTCTGCACTTTGATACCTCACTGAGTCTTCTTCCCACCACTTCCACCATTCGCCTCTTGGGATTTTGATAGCGTTCAAGGATTCACTTAACACGTACTCTAAGCCCACATGAGCAATGCACGGCATGAGAAACAAGAGTAGTATGAAAAGTTCATCAATGAATCATTTCATGTCAGACCGCAGTTGTCGATCCCACCCTGATACCAATTCGTAAAATGATACCAATTGTTGAAACACACTGATACCAATTGGTTAATTCTTAAGTTGATATCAATTGTGGATAGCTGGACACCATCTCACACCATTCCAACCTCATTGTTCTGCTTTTATCACGATCCTCAGCTGTCATGATTTATATGCTTTAATTGATCACTTCTAGGATCGTCAGATTTAAAACACTCCCCCTTTCTCATTTCTCCCCCTTTCTGGCTGCTCCACCTGTCAGCTTCTCCCCGTATCAATTATAATTTATCAACTCTCCGCACTGTCTCCCCCTTGAACAAACACTATTTTCTCCTCCTTCAACAACCACTTTTCTCCCCCTTTGTCAACGAACCCAAAGGTCACGCCTTTGTAGTCTGTAACAGAGTAGAGAACACATATCATCATATTAGGGAAAAACACACCATACCTTGGGGATAGGGGGCGGGTCCCACATCCACACTATTTCAAGTGCGGGGAGTCGACTGAACTCCCAAAGCCAGTCGATGCCTCTCAAAATCTTCCTTGGGTAAGGCCTTTGTCAGAATGTTTGCAACCTGTAGCTCTGTAGGAACATACTCCAACTTCACGATCCCCTGCTCAACCTTCTCCTTGATAAAATGATACTTAATCTCAATGTGCTTTGTCCTTGAATGATGGACAGGATTGTTGCTAAGATTTATAGCACTTGAGTTGTCGCACTGGATTCCGATCGGAGACTTCACTTCAACTCCCATATCTTCAAGCTACTGCTTCATCCACAATAGTTGTGTGCATGCTTGAGTGGCCACAATATACTCAGCTTCTGCGGTGCTCAATGAAATGCAATCATTCTTCTTGATAAGCCAAGAAATACACAATCCACCAAGATAGAAAGCACCACCTGACGTAGATTTTCTATCATCTACTGAACTGGCCCAGTCTGCAT
Source organism: Viscum album (assembly GCA_963277665.1). Lineage (NCBI taxonomy): Eukaryota > Viridiplantae > Streptophyta > Magnoliopsida > Santalales > Viscaceae > Viscum > Viscum album. Next base: position 900,670,290 of record OY728122.1, on the reverse strand, counting down.
CAGTATATCAAAATAACTCTGTCTAAGATTTGTCAGTATATGTCAAGCCGAAATCCACTGTGCCCTGGTTATACCGAAGTATTCTTTTCACTGCAATCATGTGGCTTTCCTTGGGATTGCTCTGATATCTCGCTGCATGGCATGTGGCAAAAACAATATTAGGCCTTGTTGCGGTCAAGTACAACATACTTCCAATGATTTGCCTGTATTCTAGGATATTAACTGCCTTGCCATCGTCATCTTTTGGTGATTTCATCCGGGTAGAAACCAGAGTCTTCATCTCCTTGGAATTTTCTATTCCAAATCATTCCAAATCATCCTTGGCATATTTGGATTGAGAAATGAGGGTGTCATTCCTGCCTTGTGTAACGCAGAAAACCAAGCTTCTTCAAAAACTCATATAGCCTTCAGTACCATGCTCTTGGAGCTTGTTTCATCCCATATAACACCTTCTTCAGCCTGGAAACTTTGTTCTCATCCTCATGAATGAGAAAACCATCTGGTTGCTCTATATACACCTCTTCTTCCATAATCCCATTCAAGAATTCTGATTTAATGTCCATCTGGAATACTTTGAACTTTCTTTGCACTGTGATGGCTAGGAATAATCTTATTGTCTCCAGCCTTGCAACCAGTGCAAATGTCTCATCATCGGTGTCTTCTTCTGAATCATTATCAGCCACTTCTTCTCTCCCTGTGTTACTTACTTCCTCATCACTTTCGTCAGGAATTTGTTCACTGACTCATTTTTCAGTGGAATCATTCTTTTCAACTACTTCTCGCAACTTCTTGGTATCCTGAAAACAGTCAGTTGATACCATATTGTTAGAGAAAATAGATATTCATGAAAACCTGTGTGTTGCTGCTTTTCCACCAATCATTCTTCATGAGCATAAACATTCATCCTTCATATCATATTGAGATCATGCATCTGATTAGGATATAGAATGCTCCCCCTGTGTTATGCAACTCTTCCAGTTTTTAGGACCAACAGTTTAGACCCATAACACGTCTTTTCCTTCTGCATCATTTGTTCTCATCTTCCACTCAGATTTGAGCCATTAACAAAATATCTAAGCCTACTGAGTTGAAACTCGGTGTAGGAAACAAGAGATAAAGTTAATGACACAATCACTTCCTATTGTGCTCTTTTGCTCCCTTTTATCCTCAACTTTGATAACAGATTTTAGTCAATCAAAACACTGAAGCATATCACGTTTCCATTTTGCATCTTTAGATTCCACTTCCCCTTGGATCGTATCTCCCTAAAACCTGAAACATATTAATCATTAGTTAATAGAATTTATATACATAGGGAGAGGGGGATGTTTCTCAAATACTCATAACGAGGATAGTGGTTGATCCTGACGGGTCAACCCTTTGATTTTTTCTTCGAGGGAATCACACTCCTTTCTTACTTCCTCCAGTTGCCTAGCCAACTTCAACTGCTCTGGCCATATGACTATGAATTCTTTACCCACATGCTGAGCCTTTTTCTGATATGTATATTCTACAGGCTTGGCCTTTCTCACCATTTGGGGTTTAAACCCACTAGTACACATTTCCTTCTTTGATGTTCCACCAAAATTCCATTTTCCTTGATTATTTCTTTGAGTAGGAATCTCTTTTCTTTCCATCTTCCCTTGCTTCTTCCACCATTTCAAGGATCTTGCCCCTTCCTCCACTTTTCTCTGTGAAACACGACATGCTAATTTTTCAATACGTTCATTATTCATATTTCTTTTATCAGATGTAAGAGTCGCCACCCTATTTTGCATGGGTGGTGGGTCCTCCAATGAACGTCCATTATTCTTACTCTCAACTGTAGTGTTTCCTCGCTTTTTCTTCCAGATTTGATCATGTTCCTTTTTAGGGGGTGGTTGTGATTGTGACAGATGAGGTGACTGATACACCTTTCGTTTAGCTCTATATGATTCCCCTGAGGCTCTAAGCCTATTCTCCTCCTTACCGCTTTGTCTCCCAGTACAGGCTTCTTTCTTGTACACTTCTTGTGGTGGAGATCTATTTTCTTGTTCCTTTCCCTTTCCTGCTTTCTTCTTACTGCAACGTCTCACCATGTGCCCATAGTTAGAACATATAAAACATTTTCCCTCAAAGGCATACCTCATTTTATCATCTCTCTGTTGAGATGTTGATGCACCTTGAGTTCTTCCTCTGATATTGTTCTCCTGAGCTTCCTGACACATGCTCATGGTGTGTCCCATTCTTCCGCAGTAATAGCATCTAATATATGCCTTCCTATGAGAAGCTCTTCTTTTTAATTTCTCATGATGCTTCTTCCTATTCCCAGATTTTTTAATGTTTCTCTTTTCACAGCCTGAAATGTACTCCAGAGCCTCTGTACAGATGCTTGATGTGTGGCCATGAACTCCGCAGAAATAGCACATATCATCACTCCTTGAAACTATCCTCATAGGCCTATCTCCAGCACCTACAGGATTTTTCTTACCCTTGGAATTTTTCACTGCATTTTTCTTATCATCCATAGGAGTGGGATTATCATATCCAATTCCAGATTTTCCCAAAAAGGTTGACCTTTGGGAAGATACAATCCTTTCATGCTTCTCCTCTGATGCAGCATATTTGGACTTCATTTTATCAACACCTGCCGAAGGATGATAAAATAATAAGTGTAGTGCATCCTTCAACTTGGGCTTATCTTTGGATATAGACTTCTCCATTTCCTTCTTGACTGATTGTAGCTCTTCTTCCAACTTTTGAATCTTCAAATCTCTTGATACAAGTTGAGCATCAAGTTATTTTCTGAGATTCTTTCCACAACTCATCTCATCTTCCAGTTCATGCTTCATCTTATTAACCACATCATTTTTCTCTTTTACTTTCAATTTTTCTTGAGCAAGAGAATCGGAGCAACATGCATTCTCTTGTTGTAGTCTTTGATTCTTATGAAGTAACTCAGACAGCTGTGTAGCTAGATCATCATTCATGGATTTCAGATTCCGAACCTCATCGGACTCTTGATTCTCTTCACACTTACCAGCCTTTTGTTTTCCGTTTCCTTTAGCCAGCTTCTATAGTTACTCACCTTGAGAATCATTCTTCTCTGTTAGGTCAGTAACTATATCAATAAGCCTTTGATTTAAGCCTCTTAGCTTGTTGACCTCAGTTTCCAGATCATGGATCTGTATGCCTTAATATTTAATTTCTTCAGTGGATTTATGATCCAATTCTTTAGTCCCATGGACAACTTCCACCTTTTTGTTCAGGCCATCGATCTCTCTTTTCTGTTCTTCAACCTTCAACTTATACTTACTAACGAATTCTGAGTTCTCTGATGTTGATAAATTAAGTTTCTCAATTTCTTCCATCAGCTCAGATTTCTCTTCTTCCTGCTGCTGCATATAGAGTTTGGCATCGCGAACAATTTTGTTAGCTTTCTTGGTTTTGGCCCTCCAAACATCTATCTCTTCAAGAGCAGCCTCCAACTAAGCTCGCATATCAATTATTCCTTCAATTTATTCTTCTACATCGTCAGTGGTTCCAACGTCACTTGGAAAGTTAGGTTCTTTACTCATTCCATCAGCATCTTTGAATGTGTAAGTATTTTTGTTGTATGATTTATCCAAATCATTTTTCTGTTCACTGCATGATTCCTTCAGTAAGCTGTTTGATTCTTTTAGTTGAATCACACTTTTTCAAAAAACACTTCCACATTGAGGGATACCACCTGACTTCTGATTCTTCTTTGATGATTTTCTTTTTCCCATGATAGACCGAGATAAGCGAAAACAATATCTTAAACTACACAGAAAGACTACACTAAGTCGAAGCAAACAAATCTGATAAAAGAAACCTTCCCACTGATACCAATTGAAAGGACCAATAGGGGCCTATATACCCGGAGAGGGGGGGGGGTGAATCATGGTATGGATATTCTTTTTCAATGTTCTTCCTGCCCCACTGGATCTTGACCTCTTTGTTACAAGGGTCACTTTGTTTGCACTTGTGTGTATGTTATGATCACTTACTTTCTCCTTTATCTGATGATGATGCTTTAAATGCAATGCAGGCAAATAAACAGAAAGACACAATGATTTTTACTTGGTTCACCGCAAAGGGCTACGTCCAAGGAGCATACGCCGACAAGTTGCCAGTTCGTACCAAATTACACTAGACTTCACTAGCTGTGGATTACAATGTTCGGGCTAGATCACTTCTATGCCCAGGCTCACTACCTATACAAGGTTTAGGGTCAGCTCACTGCTTTCCCAAGGGTCACTCCCTGTTTCTCTCTCTCTGGCTCACTGCCGGTGGAGAGGATCACCTTCTTCCTCTTCCTAAGCTCACTGCTCTTGGAAGGAATCCACTCACAGTTTATAGACATGTAGGTCTCTTCATTTCCATTAAGGAATGCATCTTTCTCTATATGTAGATGCTCTGTTGAAGTTCAACTTTCACCCGTAGATGAATACCCCTTTGCCACTATCCACTGGGCAAACTACCTTTGGAAAGACCTTCGCAAAGCACCCTACAATGCGAGGCTCCCAATTTCGCGAAGCTCAAACAAGCCTTCACGAAGCTCCTGCCTTTTCGCGAAGTTCACTCACGAAGCTCTCTCGCGATGCTCAAGTCGTCGCAAAGAAACGACCCTCACGAAGCTAAGTATCCCAACGCGGAGCTCGCAGGTTTCGCGGAGCTACAATAGCCGCCGCGAAGCACCTCTTTCGCGAAGCACATTGGCTCTGCGAACCACCTTCTCAAATCGAGAGCAAAGTAATTTCTCTAAAAATTCTCTCTACTTCGTTCGAAGGGGTCGGCCTCTATTTATAGGCGATTCCACCGACCCTCGTCCCTTCCGCGCAAAGTCAACGCCACGTCATCTCAAATCGCGAAGCTCCAAAGTTTCTGTCGGAATTCTGTCCAAATCGCTAAGCTCCACGGCAATCTTCCGTTCGCGGAGCTTGACGTAGCTGCGATGAATCACTGTCAACTTACCTTCGCGGCTTGCACCTTCGCCGCGAAGCTCCCTCGTGAAGCCCAACATTCCTTCGTGCCTTCGCCGCGAAGCTCTCTCGCAAAGCCCTTCTCCGCCGCGATGCGCTTCAGCCTCTGCCGTTCGTGAAGCTTGACGTAATCGCGAAGCATCACCACCTCCATTCTTCTGGTCTTCGTGATTTCTAAACCATGCATCCTATCTTCGCGAAATTCATGCCTTTTCCATATGAAATTATGCTCTTCATAGAAATCCACTTTTCATGATGCTCACCAAACTCCAAATTTTGGACCCCAAAAATTTGGCAAACACTGGGAAACGGCGCCACCTTGTACTGCTCTTTTGTACCGCCTCCAGATCGTCCTTTCCTTTGTCATCGTTCTTTGTCAACATTGATTGTCAACAACTTCTCGGGAACTTGACAAATATCCATGAAAACCTGCTTTGTCAACAAACACAACCAACCCAAAAATACTACAATGTTACCTTGAGGGATTTTTTCCCAACAGATAGAATAAAGAATATTGTTGTACAATATTTATAACAACATCATAGTATGTATAAGGTACTGGAGAAATTATTTTGGTATTGAACCAATAATGAAAGAATAAGTGGAAGATGAAATGAACTTGGAAGAGGGTGGTGAAATTATTACCACTTCTTCGGGTGTTTCCTTTTGAGTTGATCAAAAGGGATCCATAGGATAGATTTTTTATCCAAGTAAGGACTATAATATGATGTTAGGAAAGGTAGGAGGATATTTGGGAGGGTTTTGGCCGAGAAAAATGGATTTGGACGTGTGAAATTAAGAGAAGGGGAAGTACCCTTTTATAAGAGAGGTGATTTTCAATTTAGGAAAAACATGAAATATTATTTTATAATAAAATAATTTTCGGTTTCAAATGGCTCAGAAATGATTTATATTGATGATAAAGTGGGTATGGGTTGTAAAACACTCAACCAATAGGTTTTATTCATGTTTAGGTCACCATATTAACCTTATTTTTTAGAATTAACTCTTAGTTAAATAGTTTTACATTTACCAGGTCTCTTTGTATTTTTATATTATATGGTTACTAAAATTAATATAAACTATCAAGAAAACTCCAAGTCATTCATTATTAATATATATATCCTTTTCAGAGTCCTTTAACAGAGAATTATATTTTTAAGAATATTATGTCAATTAATAATATTCTATTTGTTTTAAAAACACTATTTTGTCAATTTTGACACTAATTAGTATTTCATTTTTTTGAAATCTATAAAAAATGTATCACTTCGAATAAAATTTATTTAATAAACCTAGAATTTAATATTACCCTATAAATATTTTTAAATTCATAAAAAGTCACAATTGAAATTTATTTGGATATTTATAATATCAATTATTTTAATTTTTCATTAATAAGTTAATTACTCCATCATCATTGTGTCACAAATAAATTAAATTATTTAATGTCTAAAAATTATAACTAAAATATGATTATGTAGGAAGTCTTTTTATATTTCTAATGAATATTTATAGTCTAATTTATATTGTGTGTATCCCTATATTAAAAATGTTTTAGTAATTAAACATTGAATTTAACACAATTAACTCTTCTTTAAATAAAATAATAATAAATGTCCGAATCTAATACAAGTGGACCAAAATGATCATATTTTATTTCTAAAGTATTTTTTAATCAAATTAAACTTATCAAATAGAATTATGAAAAGTGTTAGGGTAATAATAATATCATTTTTACCCTTAATTACCCTATTTACTTTTAATCGTGGTAAATAAAAGTAAAAAATTACAATTCAACAAAAATTATATTCATCTTATTAAACAACATTTTACATACTGATGTCAACCATGTCTCTCAGATTTTTGAAATTCAACTCACAGAAGTGGTAAAATTCTGTTTTATAAAAATTTGTAAATACTCCTAAAAGGTGGGTAAAAGACGGTAAAAAGTTCAATAAAATATTATATATCTATTTTTTTTAAGATGACACTAATTAATTACATCGAACTTATATAGGTATTATGTATCTATTTTGACCTAAAATATATTAAAATAAAATAACCAATTACTTAAATAAAAATTCAGTTTTAAACAATAACGCAATGTTTTTTTACTATTCATCAAAAATTGAATGTTCTTAGAAAATACCAAAAATTCATCGTCAGATAATTTTTATATTTCAAAAAATGAAGTCCATTTTGATAATTAATATTTATAAAATTTTAAAAGGTGGGAATTACTAATCATAATGGTTAGTTTCATTGGTCTTGGTGTGTTAAAACTCCAAGTTGCATACAATGCAAGCTACAATATTATTCAAAGGAAAAAATGTATCGTGGAAGCTTGGGGTGTAACATTGAAACCAAAAATCATTATATAATAAAATAATATTTTAAAACTTTCCTAAAGATCCTCTCCTCCCCATTATTAATAGATCTCACCTCTAACCCATTTCTCACACCACTCAAGGCCCTTGGCTCATCTATCCTCTGTCCAATTAAGCTCCCTACATATCTCTATTCCTCCAAAGCCTTAACATAGGTAGACAACAATTCAAGGATGGCTTTTGGATCAATCAAAATTGTGTTACCAGATTTGAAGTTAACATCTCCCCTTAAGTTATTTTCTTTTATTTTACTTCTATAACCCCCAAAAAACCCTTTATTCCATTCTTTTATAACAAAAATGTATCCTCAATATACTAGGTTGTTGTTATGAGATGTATCTAAACTACACATACACAAACCACCATTTAATGGGTACAGAAAATAATGTTTCTATGGATGGTGAAGATTTTTCAATATTCTACTACCGCCTCTTATGGTGGTCATTATAATGGAACTTTTATTATATATGATATTTGTGATATTTATTTTATCTATATTCTTCTGTAATTCTATTTAATAGAAAACCATTATTCTTTTCATGTTCTATATTTATGATTATTTTATTTCAGGATGTGCGGACTACCGCCCCCTCAAAGTGATATGACTTTTTCATACCATACATGGAATGAATAAAGGATTGTGTTAGTGAAATTATGTATTGCATAAAAAGTATTATATTATACTAGAATAATTATATACCTATGTATCATTTGGTTTTCATTCTTTTTTTAATTAAAAAATTGAAATGGAAGTAGTGTTCATGTGTACGTACGGATTATCATCTCCAAGAACGCGATGAGATTCATTCCCCATCGTAACCATTAAAGAATAATATTCATTTGATTATTAAAACTTAATTTTAGGAATGTAATAGCATTCTGGATATGAATCAAATACATCATATCCACGACAAACATAACATCAACTAGTAAATTATCCACGTGAATAAGTAAATGGAATTATTTTATTTATCATTTCCATATTATCTAAAGTTTATGTTTAAAAGGATTTTTTTAGTTTTATACATTACCTTAAATTTTTGTGCTCATTTATAAATGTTTCCACTATATTGTTATCTTTACTATTCATCTGAGCTCACCCCTTTCTTATGTTTTTATTTTCCTATATTCCAAGAAGTGTATTATGTTTGATATAAAGGGGTAATATAGGAGAATAATGGCGTTCAAAATGGATTATTTATGTTGTTTTTTATGTTGGAATGTGTAATGTAATGTTCATGTATGTAAACTATTTTCCAAAACTGCTAAACTAATCGGTCCTCTGGGATGTCATTCCTTGTAATAATTCCACTGTATTAAAATAATGGTCGGACTCTAGGTAACTACGGTCAGGGTGTTATATAGGATTCTTATTGTATTCCGCTTTTCTCTTTTCATCATCAAACTTTCATTGACACTGAGAGACAATGTGCCCAACTATTCCATATTAATACTTGTAAGAGGTAACTTACCATTAAATTTACCTATTCTATTCTAATGATTCTTGTAAATGATAGAATTAATTTATTTTTCCTCATTCTATTCGCCAGCACTATGTTCTGAAATTTTCAGTTTTTCTTTGGATTTGAATTTCATTTCCTTTCTAACAGGAGTTGTTGCATCTTCTAGTTTGACTCTTATCTAATATGCCACTAAATTACTTAGTAGATCATCCAGATATAGTTTAGATAGATATCTTTCTTCAAGGGATCACACATTTTCCTTGTACATAGGTAGATTTCTTTTCAATATTTTCATTACAATATCAATGTATTTGATTTCCTCTCTAAGGCCATGAATTGAACCCACTACATCGGTAATTCGATTGAAGAAGGAATCTCCATTCTCTTTAGGATGAATCTTTAGATCATCGAACCTGTTGTGGAGGACATGATGTTTTTTCTCCATCACTATACTATCTCCTTCATATATACATTCATGTTTATCCCACCTAAACATGTCTTAGGTGAATCTCATCACTATTAGTAAGATATGATCAAAAAGATCCATAGTGAGAGAATTCTGAGGTTTAGCGTTTTCATCAAGAACATTCTCATATGAATCAGTCATAGAAAGCCTTGTTACATCATTAAAATTTATTACTTTCACAATAGAGAAGTTGAATCCCATTCCAATGGATATTATATGGGATCTCATTTTTTCTTCGAAATATAAGAATTACTTCCATCTAAGAGTGGGATTCCCATGGAATTGGATGAATTCTCCATGATGGAAAATGACAGATCTAACACCAGTAACATCCCTCTGATAACACTTGTAGGACCTCTGGACAACTTGAGAGGGGATGGTTGAATCAGTGTGTAAAATGTTTCTTTTAAAAAAACTAACTTGTTCCCATGTTGGTAGGAACTCGTTAAACCTGTGAGACTGATGTGAAAAGAAAATAAATAATCAAATTCATAGAGACCACAAAATACTTTTACATGTTTCACCACTATGGTCTACGTCCAAAGAGCATATTATGACAATGTTTCAGTCCTACCTAAATCCACTAATCTTCACAAGTTTTTGGGATACAAGGTTTGGTCATAGTCACTCTGTTCTAGGCACAATACCTTTAGAATGGTTCAAGGAAAACTCACTGCATACCTCAGATCACTTCCTTCGAATCCCCTTTGCTCACTACCTTGTAAGAAGTCTGAATCAGTTTATCGATTTAAAGGTCACATCAATAGATATTCAGTTATTTATTTTTCACTATTCCGCACACAAAATTGCTTGCATCGATGTCTTGAATTGATGAACTTGATAGTGCTGAACAACTGAATCAGATTATCAAAACATGTATTCAGCTTAGACTGACTCTTGCGTGAAACACCTACCATGTGTGCATATGATCTTACCTTTTCATGAAAAATTTTCTTTTCATGTGGAAATAATTCATGAAACTACACCCTTTACATGATAATTTATCTTTCTGCATGCAAATTTAACTTTTCCACGCAAGTGTATCTTTTCCACGCAACTCTAACTTTTCTATGAAACTCCTTGTTCGCACACTGTTTACACACATCAGAACTCAGATCTTCTCTATGTCTTTAGTCATGCCAAATTAGGGGGGTCAAACCCTTATTTATAGTCATGGCTAATCCCCACGAGCAAACCCCACTATGCCATGCAAAACCTCTTATTATATGCACAATGCTTTTCTCACAAGAACTATTTTCCCCACACATTTCAGTATTTTTTGTGCTCTTTATGCCTTTTCCATTTTTTGACATTTTCATCCCAAAACATGCCTTGTGCGCAAGTTTCCCAAACACCTAATATCTTGTGAACAACATCCTTTAAAAACACACTTTTCTCCATTTTCTAATTTTCATTCCCAAAATTGTTTCAGAAACTAGGAAATGACACCACATTCAATATTATTTCCTTTTTGAATTGGTTTAACTATTTCCTAGAAACACATCTCTGCATCCAATGAGGATTGAAAAAAAACACAAACCAAACTCCATTTCCTTCATAAAACAGTACATGTTCCAACAATATCCCCCTTTAGGTTTGTTGGAAATCACCAGATAAATTCAAAAGAGCACCAACCATAATAAATACATAAAACACAAGAATCAAATAAACCAACACTCTATGTCTACGTGAGAAATGATCAGTTTAGAAAAAAATAGGCGAATCATAAATTAAGTTCCCATGTTTTGGAATTCTTATGGATGCCCAAGATATTCTATTAATGTGTCACATATGCATTGTGTGCCCTAAAGGTATTCCTTCTCCTCCTATCACCGAATTCTCACCGTGTCATAGAATCATTATAGGTCCAATGTATTACTTCTCTTCCTATCACTAAATTCTATTCATGACATAGAAGTATTTCATGTCCAATGTATTCCTTATACTCCTATAACTGAATATTCATCATGTCACCGAAGCATTACATGCCCATCACTTGTACTCAATTTTTTCATTCTCGCTCATTAATAATAAACCCAATGAACAATATTTGTTCATTGTATATCTCAAAACACCTTTGGATAGTATCTCCCCCATAAAACTGCACCACATCCACAGATAGGTTAAAAAAGTTAACATAACTGTGGAGAGGGGTATTTTGTAACCTCCTTTTGCACTGGGAGGTGACTGAACACCGAGGTTCAACCATTGTTTCTCAACTATAGCCACTGACAGTGGTTTGGTCATGATATAAGAAACTTTCTCATTTGTTCCCACATGGTCCATTTTAATCAATACATATTCATATTTTTCTTGGTAAATGTGTTATCAGATTTCAATATGTTTTTATGAGAATGTAGAACATAATTCATTGTAAGATCAATTGCATTCTTATTATCACAGTAAATCACCATTTGTTTTTTACCTCGCCACAAATATCTCTTAGTTGATGGGTCATCCATAGTTGTTGAGTGCATGATTTTGTAGTGGAGATATACTAAGATTCAACAGTAATAAGAGAAGTACATTCTTGTCTTTTTAGCTCAACCAACCAACATAGTTAATCCCAATATAAAATGCTCCACCACTAGTGGACTTTTTGTTCACTACATCTCCAGCCCACTCAGCATTAGAAAACACTGATAATTCAGTATCCCTACCTTCATCAAAGTATAACCCATAATTATTATTACTTTGAATGTACCCCATGATTTTTTAACTCATATCATATTTTATTCCTTTAGATTACTCTATAATCGGGCGGCTAGGAAAGTTTAAAAGGAAATATCAGGTCATGTCATCGTTATGTATAGTAAGCATCCAATAATCCTCTTATACCTAGTGTCATTTTTTGAGGTCCCATCCTCATTCTTTCAAAGTTTTGTTCCAACAACAATTAGATGTGATATTGGTTTGGAGTCATGTATATTAAATTTCATTATCAGGTCTTTTGCATTCATTCCAGTGAAATTAATGTGTAATTATTCTTTTGAGTCACAAGGATCCCCCAACAATATGTGAGTTCTCCGACCATATACATTTCAAATTTTGGTTTCATGTGATTGAAAAATTTATATACTAATTTCTTCCAAGTTCCCCAAAATATAAGGTCATCAATGTAAACTAGATCCATTATCAAATATTTCATAGAATTATTCACATATAGATTGTGATCTACTCATCCACTTTTGAATTCCAGCATTGTGAGATAAGAATCAAGCCAGGAATACAATATTTGTGGATCCTGCTTCAATCCATAGAGGGACACCTTTAGTTTACAAACCATTGTTTCATTTGTACCAAGAATAAAATCCTCAGGATGTTCAATGAAGACTTCTTCTTCTTGAAAAAAATTCAAGAAATCTATCTTGACATCTATTTGATATACTTTTTATCCTCTTTTGATTTGCATGGCTGGAAATATCCTGATTGGGACCAACAGTGCAACTGAAGAAAATGCTTCCTCAACAACAACACCTTAATCTGGGAATATCCTTTCCACACCAATCTCACCTTGTTTCGGATCACATAACCTTGCTCATAAAATTTGTTCTTAAAGATCCACTTTGTACCAATCACATTGTGACTATTGGGTATTTTTAACAAATCTCATATCTGATTATTGTCAATTTAATTTAACTCTTCACTCATGGATTTCACCCGTGATTCAACCTTCATAGCTTCTTTAAACAAGGATAGTTCCACAACGAATAGAAATTCATATTGGGCATTACTACTCATTCTCCTTGTTTATGTGAGTGTAGTTTAATCCTCAATGATTTTTAATTGATCAATTATTTCTCTTCAATTCCACTTTTTAGGTACATCTAAATTCTCTCCAACTATGGTTTCATCTTTAGATTCTTCTTATGAGTTAACTTTAGTATGTGATGCCTAATAATTTTGTGCACCTTCCTCTATTTCTATCTTTTCATTTTCTCCAAGTTCACAATCTTCCTCATCTTTAATCTCATCATCATAGGAATTCCTTGAAGCATTTGGGGTTTTGACATCAATGATATTAATATCACTTATTTATATAATACTTTCCATTTTCTTATTGAAACACTTATATTCTTTGAAGTTCATTGGATATCCAAAGAATATTCCATCATATGCATTGTCACCTTACTTCCCTTGATTCCATTCTTTGTTTCAGATTAAACAATTACTCCCAAAAATAAGAATTTTATCCTATGAAGGATTCCTTCAATTCAATTGTTCATATGGATCCATTATTTCTCCCATATAATGCCCTGTTTGATTTTGAATGTGCACTGCATCTTCATAATCTTATTTCTATTAATGGTGAGTGATATGACACCCAATCAGCATAGTCCTGGCCATTCTGTTGATTTGATGATTCCGACACTCAATAACTACATTTTTCAGAAGATTTCTCACAACATCTACATCATGATGTATTACATGTTTTATTAGGTAATTTTCAAACTCAATGGATGTGTATTCCCCTCGATTTCCAGAATGCAGGACATTGATTGTCCATCCAGTATCATTCTTGAAAATTCGGCGATACTTTTTAATGCATTCAAGTACATTTCGCTTCTTTTAAATAACCATTACACAAGCCATTCGACTATAATAATCACTGAAAAAGAGGAATTATATCTCTCCATGAGTATTGGAAATGTTTATCGGGCCACATAAATGTGTATGAATGAGATCAAGAAGGTGTGATTCCCTTTTATTCTTTTACCGATATTAACTATAGACTAGATTCCCCTCTTTGCATGCATCATAAGTCTTTTCCAATTCACATTTCAGAATGGGGATATCCATGACTATCTTTATCTTAAATATAATTTCCATGTCTTGTTTGTTATTTTTCCCCAGACTTTGATGCCACATATTGTATTCCTCTTCAACAGATAGAGAGAAAGAGTTCTTTTTTCTATCAACCTCATATAAGTTTCCATCTATTCTACAGCCATTCATGATAGAATTACCTATTTTACCGGTTATGGTGAAACATTTATGATTGAATGTTACCAAAATCCCTGATTCACAATGTTGACTCACACTAATGATATTGATACGTAGAACGTCCACATAATGAATTTCAATCTTCTTCTGCACCCCATTGGCTAGTTCAGTATTTCCACTTCCTTTCATCTTCATGCACCATCATTACAAAACCTCACAGTTCCATGAACCTTCTTCTTAATGTTATTAAAATTGTCATCATTTTCAGTGATATGGGATGAGAATCCGCTATAAAGAATCTAGGTTCGACATTTTGTATCTTTCATAGGTACATTGGAATGATTGTATTTTTGAATTTTTGTCTTCTCTTTCCATTAAATATTAGATTGAGTGTAGGACACTGAAGGCCTTTTTATTTTTTATTCTACATACTCATATACTTAATACACATAATCTTCTTCTAGGGAAGAAAGACTTTTTGTGAGAACAACACCATCGGGAGGGTGAGTATTGACCCGTCTCTGAGAGTTGTATGAATTTCTCCTATCATACCTCTGTCTGAAACACATAACGTTGTGTCCAAAGATAGAACATTGAAAATAGTATCCATAGAAACTATTTCTCCTGAAAGATGTATGATTTGAAATCATTTTCCTTTGTTGACTTCCTAGATCTTCCCCATTCAATTAAATGATTCCCTCTTCGCAGTATGACATGGTATATCTTAGATAGCTAAATTACTGACACTTCATGAGAGGAAATGTCTTCTCACTTATGTTTCTCCTCATTCCTTCATCAACGGGGAGATATATAAACTACCTGTCATTTCAGAAAGATTGAGAATAGTATTTAGTTCTTCTTTCAGTTTGGACTGAGGGTTTCATTTTCAGCACTTCATGGAACATTTAAATGTGTTCACCTTTCATCTTGTCATTTTTTTATCACATTACTTAATGCAGTTGATGTCTCAGCTTCACAACTGATTCCACTATTTCCTATGTAAGAAGGTATTTGATCAGTCAACATTTTTTCAACCCCATCTGAACCTCGTATGTCTCTTACCAGTAATTCGTCATCTAGGAGCCTTCAAAATTAATTATCTTCTTTCAATTTTCTGTAGATTACTGACAGTATAGTTTACATCGAAGAGTAACAACATCTTCCAGAAGACCCTCAACATCCTCTAACTTCTATTGTAGTCTGGATGTATGGTCATTGATGAATTTTTCTTGATCTTTGATCTATGAATTTGTTCCACAATGTTTTTAGGGATTTTAAGGATTGAAGACTGTACTCCCCTTAGTTCTACTAGCATTAAATTTCACCTTCAAGATCATCAACATATTCTGGAAATTCATCCACCATTTCTTTCAACTTATTTCATATATTACGTTTATTCACAATCTTGGAAAAGGAATCCTTAATTTGAAACTTGGGGTCACCATTATGAGTCATATGATTATCTATGTCTTTGTTGATCAACGATTCTGAATTTTCAATGGAATCCATCATGTAATCATGGTTAACAATTTAAAATTCCATTTCTTCCTCTTCACAGAATTCCAAATCATCATCTTCCTTTTCCCATACAAAACACTTCATCTGCACTTTCTTTCTATATTTGACGTATTTCTTTTTGAAAAACCATTTCTGAGGACTCTCAATGTCTTCCTATTCTCTCTCTTCATCATTGAACTTTCTTTGGCATTGAGAGGCAATGTTCCTAAATCATCCACAATGAAAACATTCCAGAGGTATCTTACCTTTATATTTACCTTTTCCTTTATAAAGATTCTTGGAAATGAGATAATGAATTTCTTTTTCCTCTTCATCTTCATCATCACTATCTATAAAAATATTCAAATTTTCCATGGATTTGAATTCCATTTCCATGCTAACATGAGTCATTGAATCTTCTGGTTTGACTCTCATATCATATGCCACTAGACTACATAGTAGATTATCTAGAGATATTTTAGATAGATATTATTCTTCCAGGGATAACACCATTGCATTGTACATAGGTGGAAGTATTCTCATGATTTCATTTAGGATATTAATGTCCTTGATTTCCTCACCAGGACTCTGAATTTCTCCCAATACATCAGTAATTCGATTGTAGAAGGAATCTGCAATCTCATCAGGATGAATCATCAGATCATTGGACCTGTTGTGAATGAAATTATTTTTTTCTTCCTTCACATTTCTATCTCCTTCGTATATATTTTAATGTTTATGCAACATAGAAATTTCTAAGGTGAAAATCATCACCATTAGATAGATCTAATCAGAAAGAGCCATAGTGAGAACATTCTGAGCTTTAGCATCAACATCAAGAAATTTTCTATTTTTATGAGTCATAGTAATACTTGTTGGATCAATAACTTGTATTCCTTGCATATAATCAAATAGGAATTCCATTCCAAAGGATATTGGATGGGATATCATTCTGTTCTTCCAATCTGAAAATTACTTCCATCGAAGAGAGGGATTCCCCTAGAATTGGATGCATTCTCTTTGACGTCAATGGATATATCTAACACCAGTAACCTCCCTATGATACAACTATTAGGACATTGGGACACCCTAGGATGGGAGGGGTGAATTAGGGTGTTAAATATTTCTTTTAAAACAGGGTTCTTTTTCCCATGTTGGTATGAAATAGTTAAACCAAAAGACAGTTGAGAACAGAAAGAAAATAGTCACATACATAGAGACCACATAGTACTTTTATTTGGTTCACCACAATGGGCTACGTCCAATGATAATATTCCAAAACTGTGTCATTTATACCAAAATCTACTATTCATTACTAGTTTGTGGGTTATATGGTTTGGTCATAGTCTCTCTATTCTAAGAACACTGCCTTTATAATGGTTCAGGGAAAACTCATTATGTCACTCAGATCACTTCCATCGACTCCCCCTAGCTCACTAACTTTTAAGAAGTATAACTCAGTTTATCATCTAAAAGGTCAATTCAATAGATTTTCATTGATTTCGTTTTCTCTATTTATCACAAGACACTACATGCATCGATGTCTCGAATTTATGAACATGAAAGAGCTCAACCACTAAAATGGATAATAAAAAAAATGTATTCAGCTGACGAAGACAATTGCACACAACATCTACCCTATGCTCACAAGATATTAATTTTGTTTAGAACATTTTCTTTTTCCATGGAAATCTTTCACACAACTACACCCTTTTGGTTCAACTTTATCTTTTTGTGTGAAACATTATCTTTTCCGTGCAAGTGTAACTTTTCCACACAACTTTAACTTTTACACTCCACTCCCTTTTCATGCACTGTTTATGCACCACATAACTCATGTCTTTTCTTAGTTTTTAGTTGTGATTAATGAGGGTGGTCATCTCTTATTTATATGTGTCGTCAACCCCTCACAAAAAACCAACTATGTCAAAAAAACCTCTCATTCTCCGCTAAATGGTTTTCATGTTGGAACCATTTTTCACGCACATTTCCAAAATTTTCATGCACCTCATGCTTTTTCCAATTTTCTAAATTCTCATCCTGAAACATACCTTGCATTCTAGATTCCAAGACACCTACAGTCATGCACAGAATGTCCTCTTCCAATCACACTTTACTCTATTTCCCAATTATTAGGCCCAAAATTTTTGCAAACACTGGGAAATGATGCCACCTTCAGATATGTGTTTTTCATAAACTCATTGATCCTTCTTCGGGAAAACATTCTGAACTCCCAATGAGGAATGAAAACAAACAAACAAACCACCATTTCCTTTATAGAATGGTCGTGGTTCCGACATATGGTTTGTAACATAGGAAAGTTATTGTTATCCTTTGGAATATAGAATGTAAAATATAATGGCTCAGACCTCTCTGGTCTATTCCATTTTGATAATATGGTGTTTGAGGTGTTCTGGGTGGTCAAGGTGTCTTATCCCCAACACTTTTCAATTTTTTCCCTTTTTGTCAACAGTAGCATCAGTGACCCTCGGTGAACAGTTCCAACAGTAGACAGTTGTGAACAGTGCATCAGTAACCTCTCTTTCATTTTACAAATTTCCAATTCTATGAAAAATTCTATCGGTGAACAGTTCTATCGGTAACCTCTAACAGTAACCTCTCTTTCCTTTTCCAAAATTCCAATTCTATGAATAGTTCCATCAGTGAATAGTTCTATCGGTAACCTCCCACTGTATCCTCTCTTTCCATTGCAAAATATTGAGTTTTGTGAACAGTGTTTCCAGAACGGTAGGTGTATAGTGTTATATCGGTGAGTTTCTAATCGTGAGGTTCATGAAAAATGTTCTATCGGTGAGGTTCATGAACAGTGTTCTATCGGTGAGGTTCATGAACAGTGTTCTAACGGTGAGGATTATAAACAGTGTTCTATTGGTGAGGATCTAATAGTGAGGTTCATGAAAAGTGTTCTATCGGTGTGGTTCATGAACAATTTTCTATTGGTGAGGTTCTAATGGTTTGGTTCATGAAAAGTGTTCTATCGGTGTGGTTCTTGAACAGTTTTTTATCGGTGAGGTTCTAATGGTGAGGTTCATGAACTGTGTTTTTCCATTGCCAAATTTTTAGTTCATGAACAGTGTTTCCAGCTTCCTACAGTTCCCCCCTTTGACATTTCCTTTGATGTAAAATGAATTTACAGTCTTATTTTAAGGACTCTAAGGCTGATTAAAAGGACAAAAATCTTATATTAGTTATTCATAAGGATCATGATGCTTTTCTTGGTCAAACCGGGAGGTTTAACGCGATCGACTTTTAATGTGAAATTAAGCGTATCATAAATTGTTGCTCAATTAAATCTTCTAAAGGGATGGGATATCTTCCTCCTTAATTCTTTCTCCTTGTTCTTGAGTGTGAGACACTTGAACATCCCATTCTATCTCTGAAGAGTTCCATAATCAAACATTCATCCTCGGATTGGTTCCGCAATGTTTTGATGCAAACAAGCTATATCGATCAATCTTCAATATAAGGTATGTTTAATCGTCGTTATTTTTGGGTTCACATTCTCATATTTCTCCATTCCATTTAATATCATATAATCTCCATGCTTTTAATGGTTTTTTCTGGGGTTTTGGTCGGTGTGGTCGAAACCGTGGAATCCTAGGGTGGATGCAGTTACCGCGAGAGGAGGATCATCACCCGTTGTGTGGACCGTTCTCATATAAAGAACTTCAAGAACCATTTAAGGTAGGGGATTCGTTTCTTATCTATTCCATTACATGAAACTGTATCATTTTCCTGTTTTATCCCACTGGATGATAATGGAAATGACATAATAAACATTTGAACCTGATAAATAAATTGTTATCGATCGTATGTTATTGCCTCGTATTTTTCTGGATAGTGTGATATCTAGGCTTTATTTTTTTAGATGCTCATTCTTGATGGAAATTTGTAATGAATGTAAACATCAATTAATTGATAATTTTTTGGTTAGAAGATAAATATGTATTTAAATGAATCTGGTTCTCCTTTTTGTAATTTTATGTTAATCAAATTGGCATTATAAGCATGTTTAATTATTTTTTTGATAGATTACTCATTAGGTTTCTTGAATTTGGAACCTATGAATAATAAATCGGTTATTTCAAGATGGGTTATTGAACTGATTGTTTGATAATTCCTTGAATGGTTCTGAGTTACCCTCTTGATTATTATAGGGCCAAGTGCCCAATTGTTAAGATGTTTTTTTTCATGCTTCTTGTGTTTTGATGTGAGCATGGAGGGATTTTGTGATATATAGGGGCATGGAGAACTTTGTTTGTGGTATAAGATGATGCCTAGAGTGGTGAGATGCATCGGTTTATGCATGTGGGTGTTTGGGAGGACATTAGGGATGATGGAACAAGATGGATGTGATTAATGGATTCTTGTAGTTTCTTATTGTTTGATTATCTGCTTCACTTTCACCCACTGCTCATGGCAGCTGTTATTGCTTACCATTCTTCTGAAAGAGGGGAAGACGCGCAAGGTATGCCACGTGCTTTCTGTGTTTAGATTCTCAAGGGAGGATGGGTCTATGCCCTTTCTATAGGTGGAAAAGACTCGACGGGTAATACATCTACTCACTGTGTTGAGCCCCATTGTGTTTAGTAGAGTAGAATGTTTTTTTAGAATGACTGGGAATGTGGGAATGTAATTCTGTAATGAATAATTGAATAAATGGTGTCAACCGATGGGGTTAGAGTTTGCTGGAACATAATGATGAGTATGTAATTTGGAAGGAACAGTGTACTTTTGGTGTGATGATAATGAACATTAATATGGAATTGGTACAGGTTAATTTATGATTAAAATAATTAATTAATGTAAATTGAATCTGATAAAACTGGAATGAAAAAAATGTATTAATGTTTTTAAAATGGATGTTTGATTATAGGATAACTAATCTTAGAAGTCGAATCCCAGAGCCTGAGAGACGTTTACTAAATTTGATTTTAAGACTAGGTTATGCACATAGTCTTGTTGTGAGATACAGTATATCCTCTACATTTTGTGTTTCTTTACGCTACTCTGCCCTATCAGTAAGGGAAAATGACACCCAGGGGATTCTGAGCCCTGGGGGTTGTTTTCCCAAACAATCAAGTGGGAGGATCAATGTCTCAATACCCCCTTTGGCCCCGATATCTTCTCTTGGTAGTTATTTGTGATGTTAGGAACAATGGTTAGTATTCCCCATATATGTTTTACGAGGTCTGTAATGGCTTGATGTTATTCACACACCAATATTCTAGATACAGTTTCCAATGGACTACTATAGGTGTAACGTGTACAGGCTGTGATGGATTGGGGATGCTTATATGGTGTGTGGTTTGTAATGTCTTGAGGTATAATACCCGACGTATGATACATGTTATGCGAGTTGTGTTGTCTCCTATAAATTACTTGGTTACTTTTATTATGTGTACGTGGTGGTTTTGTTGCACAAGGTGCATGTTGTGGTGCTTCGCCTAGGTGTCTGCGGGCAAGCCTTATTAGAGAGAGATGTTCAGGACATGTGACATAGGGGTAAAGCGGCATACCAGTGGGGAAGTAGTAGCAGGGTAACCTTGATATTCTTTATTATATGATATATTCTTGTAAGAGTTACATGGTGAGAGTAGCCATGGTGAGCTTCGGAACTTAGTATACATGTTTAGACGATGAGTTAGTCTCACATGTTGTTCACTGTGCTTTAACATGCATTAATTACTTTTGTATGAGAGGATTCAGGGAGGATCCTACTTATTCAACTGTTATACTCAGCCTATGTATGTATAAACTGTTTTTTAGGTAACAAGAAGCAGGTTGGAGAACAAGATGGTTTCTAAGAGCTTGGGGTTGCAAGAGCTGTTCAGGCATGTGGTTGTTGCAGTTTTTACTTTCTTTTGTGTACTTGCACATTTACCCTTCCAGTTGTAGTAGTTTTGCATGACATTTAATATGTGTAATTGGAATTTCTTTTATCTTACTAGTTGACTTAGAGTTTGTTGGTGTCTATCTTATCTATCTCTTCTTCTTGTGTTCGATTAAAGGGTAATTCCTCCCATTTGTGTGTTTTTTATACCATCGGTGCCAGTCGCCAACCCGAGGCCTACTGTAGGCGAGACTCAGGGGTCATTTTCTCCATTCTCATATTTCCGGCCCAGGAGGGTTACTCTTTTTGGGGAGGGGTTCATTACTGAGTGGAATTAGATGCCAGCTTGAGGGAAGGGATGGAGTTTGGAGTTAGGCAAAGTTGAGGTTCCATGGGTTGGTAGGGAAACTGTGTCATTCATGTTTAGCAAGGGATGTAAACACTTGGGACTGACTGATACATAGGTGTTTAGGGCCACCTATGATCTAATTTATGGGCTGTTATGTTTACAATGGCTACTAAACTAGGTGATTCTAGTTACAGGGTAGAGACCTAGGAAGGGATCATGCAACATTCTTCTTTGTGCCTATGTTTGAATGGGTAGACCTTGGGATAGGTTAACCAAAAATCAATGATAGAAAAAAATTAATTCAGTAATGTGGAGTCTCCATCTTCCAGGTATAGGAGCTCTAATGGTTTGTTATTTTACATGTATGGCTCCAGTCAGACATCCTCGTCAGGTTTGTGCATAAAATGTCTAGTAGGCTATTATAACAGATCGTCGCAGGGTAGAGGTTGACGACGATGACACTTGGAGGAAGACACTCTGAGAGTTTTAGTGCCAAAGTCTTCAGAATTACGAGGGATCCGTTTTAGATACATTCATAGATGACTAGTTGGAGGAGGTCAAGATATGCTTCAGTTTGATCCATTCATGGAAGGAGAATTGGGTGTCCTTGGTTGTGACGATGCTGCTTGGAGCAGTGAGGCAGTGGTGGTTCTTGTTCCTTGGGGATCGTGAGGACTCATATATCTCGTGGGAGGAGATATGAGACAAGTTTAGAGTCGATTTTTGTTCTTCGACTACAAAGGCGTCTAGTAACCAAGATATTTTCACCCTTAGATAGGGGATCACCAGTGTTAGTGAGTTTTGAATCTACATCAGGAACCGTTTATGACATGCTTTAGACCTACTGCCAGATGAGGAGGCCAGGGCGACACATTTGGAAGAGGCTTTGAGTCTAGAGATCTAGCGCCAGGTGACCCCATTTTTTACTGAAAAAATATATTGAGGTTCTGGGAAGGGAAGAGGATTTAGAGAGGACTTTGGACAAGACTAGATCATCATGAGAGGGGAATCATCATTATTCCTCATGAAGAAGAGCTATGGTCTGGGGTTCCTGGTTTTTAGGGCAGAAGAGTTTCCGTTCAGTTGGGGGTAGGTCCCAACCCTTCACATCTCGTTTCTCCAGAGGCAGAAACTCCCAGGCCTATTCCAAGGGATCATGCGATTTTTTTCTTGTGGTGGTCTTGGTCATCAGTAGTGGGAGTGTCTAACCATTCAGAGCAGTCATTGTGCACCAGGTGTTATGCACCAGGTTCCTCCATTGAGGTAGTTCTAGCAAAGGTAGCAGCAGTAGTTTGCAACAGCTTTATATCAGTAGAGGGTAGATGGGGAAGGTAGAGGATATCCCAATGACACTCCATGTCCTTAGAGAGAAGAGCGTGGCTATGGTGGTGGTCATCATCAGGGTCAGAGAGGCTGTGGAGGAGGTCGTGGTCACCTTCATGCTCTAGTGTTGCTATCTACAAGCGAGCCAAATGTCGTTCGAGGTACCCTTTTCTTGTTTTATACCTTGGTGTATATTTTGTTAGATTCTGGAGTGACACACTCCTACATATCACCTACCATTGTCCATGCTCTCTGACAAGAGGTAGAGAGTATTTTAGTGCCCTTGGAATTGACTACACCAGTTGGAGGTCGAGCTGACTTGTTTGAAGTATGTAGAGACTGTGAGCTATTGCTGGGGCAGCACCGCTGTTGGGGAGATTTCCTATGTTTATGAATACATCCATATTATATCTTCCCTGGTATGGATTGGTTGTATTCATTGTAGGCAATCATGGATTGCTTCAAAAAGATGGTGGTTTTCTTTGGTGCGAATGGAGAGCCGGTGGTGTCTGTTGGTGAGTGAGATCCTTGGATGGGTCATAGGTGTTTTCTGTCCTTATCATCCTTGGTGGATGAGATGATGTTGAGTTCTATAGAGGTTCTATATTTTGTGTTTCCTAGGGTCATAGAAGAGTACCCTGATGTCTTTCCAGAAGAGATTGTAGCATTACCCCCTCGACGAGAGATCGAGTTTGGGATCAACATACCCCCAGGAGCATCTCTTATCTCTATTTCTCAAAATTATATGGCCCCTTATGAGTTACTAGATCTATGTATACATCTTGATGGTCTATTACTATGCAGATTTTTCCAGACAAGTGTGTCACCATGGGGTACACCATTTTTGTTCGTGAAGAAGGACGATGGTAGTTTGCGGTTATGTGTCGATTATCATCACTTAAACAAAGTGACAATAAAAATTAGATATCTTCTTCTGTGGATTGATGATTAATTTGATCAAATGAAGGGTGAAAGTTGGTTTTCAAAGATCAACTTGTGGTCAGGATATAATAAGATGCGTGTAAAGGATGAGGATATCCCGAAAACTTCTTTCCGTCGTCTTCATGGGAATTATGAGTTCGTTGTAATGCGGTAAGGGGGGATTAATGCTCTAGTTGTGCTCATGGGATTGACGAATGATGTGTTCCATGAGTTAATAAACATGTTTGTGCTGGTTCTCATTGACGACATCCTTGTGTACTCCACATCTGAGGAGGAGCATAGAGAGCTTCTACACGCCATTTTGAGAGTTCTTCGTCTACATCAGATGTTTGGGAAGTTGTCGAAGTGTGATTTTTGGGATCAAGAAGTCCGTTTTGTTGGCCATGTTTTTTCCCAGTAGGGAGTAGATATGGATTGATCGATGATAGAAGTGGTTGGGTCCTGGGAGTCCCCCATGACAGTTTTGGAGGTGAGATGTTTCCTTGGTCACGTTGGCCACTACTGGAAGATCGTAGCCGATTTATCACGAGTTGCGACACCTCTGATAGCTTTGACAAGGAAGGAACATGCATTCATATGAACTGATCATTGTCAGGAAGCTTTTGAGTATCTAAAGTAGAAGTTAGTAAGTTCTCTAGATTGTTTTCATCTAGCTGAGGGAGATCGGTTTGATGTTTTCTTTGATGCTTATCATCTGGGGTTGGATTTTATTCTGATGCAGAAAAGATCAGTTGTTTCTTTTGGATCTCAGCAGTTAGGTCCCCATGAACATAACTACACCACTCACAATCTTGAGTTGGTATCTATGGTGTTTTCTCTAAAGTTGTGGAGACATTACCTCATTGGTGAGCTTTTTTTGGTTTTCAACGATCATAAGTGTTTGAGGTACGTTTTCTCCCAGCGTGACCTGAACTTATGACAACATTGGTGGATAGAGTTATTATAGGAATATGACTTTGAGATATCATATACACCAGGAAAGGGGAATGTTGTAGCTGATACACTGAGTCGAATTTCACATAGTATTGTTGTGCATGAATTCGGGGATTCCTATAGAGTAATGGAAGAACTATCAGTATTACATATTGATATTGGAGAAGTTGGGGGCATAGTTTTTCATTTTTAGATAATGGTGTAGTCATCTCTCGTGAAGCAGGTAGGATAGTCCATGTTGGGGGATCTAGAGGTGGAGCTCTGGAGAGACTGAGTTGTTTGCGGTGAGGCCCCTAATGGGTGGTCTAAGGATGAACAACACTGAGTGTTGTATCACAAAAGGCTTTTTTTCCTTTGAAAATGCGCGAGATGTTACTCAGATAGTTTTATATTTCCCATTTAGCGGTGCATCCCGGCTTGAAAAAGATGTACTGAGGCTTGAGGATCCATTTTGGGTGTCTTGGGATGAATTGTTTGGTTTTGTAGTTTGTGTCTCGATGTTTGGTCTTCTAGAAGGTGAAGGCCGAACACTGTGTTCCTAGTGGTATTCTCCAGCCATTAGATATTCCTCAGTGGAAGTGGGAGAACATCTCAATGGACTTTGTTACTAGTTTACCTCGAGTTGCAAGAGGACATGATGCTATTTTAGTGGTGGTGGATCATTTAACAAAATCGGCCCACTTCATAGCAATCAAGGAGTCGATCTCAATGTAAGTTTTGTCAAGGAATTATCTAGAGGAGGTGGTGAGACTTCATGGAGTCCCAAGGAAAATCATTTCTAATTGAGATCCTCATTTTACCTCCAGGGTGTGGAGAGGTCTCCAACATGTTTTTGGTTCTCAAATATTCATTAGCACTACTTTTCATCCTCAAGCGGATGGTCAGACAGACCAAACCATCCAGAATCTTGAAGACATGTTACGCTCTTATGTTCATTATTTTAGCGGTTCATGGGTGATGAACATATAATTGGTGGAGTTCACTTACAACAATATTTTTCACTCCACCATCAGTCTGGCACCATTTGAAGCCTTGTATGGATGGAATTTTCGTTCTCTGTTGTGCTGGACTGGGATCGGATAGTCGGCAATTCTCAAACCATAACTAGTGCAGAATACAATCGATATGGTTCAGGTGATTCGTGAGAGGATGAAGATAGAACAAGATCGTCCGAAATCATATGTTGATCGTAGAATTAGACCCTTTGAGTTTAATGATGGAGATTATTTGTTTCTGAAGGTGACTCCCTGTCATGGGTAGCAATGGTTTGGTCGTGGGAGTAAGAATTCTCCCCGGTTTGTTGTCCATTTCAAGGTGTTAGCTCATGTTGGAGATTTGGTGTATCGAGTAACACTTACCCCACAAATGAGTCGGATACATAATGATTTCCTTGAATCACAGCTCTATAGTTATCTTCATGATGACTCTCACATCATCGATTATGGAGAGATCGATGATGATGATGAGTCAACCTTTGAGGAGCGACATATACAGATCCTAGACCATAAGGAGAAGGTGTTGTTTGGGAATTCTATCCACTTGCTTCATGTCTTGTGTCGACATAGTGGCATGGAGGAGAGCACCTTGGAACGTGAGTCACATATATGTTCTCAGTACCTAGAGTTGTTTTATGTTTAACTATTTTTATGTGACGATGATCCCTTTGTGGTTAGACCTTTCATGTTTATATTATGAATTTATTTTGTTGATTCATGTAGATTGCTCTCTCTTGATAGGTATCTTGATGGGTGGTTGTTTGGACCCTGTTTCATTTTCCCTTTAGGTAGGCTTTGAAATCTTGAGGATGAGAATGTTTTGACAGGTATCCGATGTATTGTTTTGGGCCTCTCTAGTCCATTATTTGTGAAAATATGGTGTTTGAGGTGTTCAAAGAGGTCAATGTGACTTATCCCCAACACTTTTCCATTCTTTCTCTTTTTCATGAACAGTACTGTCGGTGACCCTCGGTGAACAGTTCCAATGGTAGACAGTTGTGAACAGTGCATCTGTAACCTCTCTTTCCTTTTAAAAATTTCCAATTCTATGAACAGTTCAACCAGTTAAGAGTTCTATATGAAACCTATAATGGTAACCTCTATTTCCTCTACCAAATTTCCTATTCTATGAACAGTTCCATTGGTGAACAGTTCTATCGGTAACCTCTAATGTAACCTCTCTTTATTTTTCCAAATTTCCAATTCTACAAGTAGTTCCATGGGTGAATAGTTCTATCGGTAACCTCTCTTTCCTTTTCCAAATTTCCAATTCAATGAACAGTTCCATTGGTGAACAGTTCTATCGATAACCTCTATTTTCTTTGCCAAATTTCCAACTCTATGAACATTTCCATCAGTGAGCAGTTCTATCGGTAACCTCTCTTTACTTTGAAAAAATTTCAATTCTATGAATAGTTCCATCAGTGAACAGTTCTATCAGTATTCTCTAACGATAACTTTTCTTTCCTTTTCCAAACTTTGAGATCTATGAATAGTGTTTCCAGAATAATAAGTGTACAGTGTTCTATCTGTGAGGTTCTAATGGTGAGGTTCATGAACAGTGTTCAATCAGTGAGGTTCAGGAATAGTGTTCTATCGATGATGATCTAATGGTGAGGTTCATGAATAGTGTTCTATCGGCGAGGTTCATGAATAGTGTTCTATCCGTAAGGTTCTAACGATGAGGTTCATGAATAGTGTTTTTCCTTTTCCAAATTTTGAGTTCGTGAACAGTGATTCCAGCTTCCTATAGTTTCTCCCCTTTGACATTTCCTTTGACGTAAAATTAATTTAAATCCTTAATTTAAGGATTCTAAGGCCGATTCAAAGGAAATAAGTCTGATATTAATTATTCTTATGAAATGGGATGCTTTCACTTGGTCAAACCATGTGGTCTAATGTGATCCGCTTTTAATGGGAAATTAAGTTTATCTCAAACCTTCACTCCGTTAAATCGTTTAAAGGGATATGATATCTTCCTCCTTAATTCATTCTCCTTGTTCTTGGGTTTGAGACGCTTGAAAATCCCATTCCTTCTCATAGGAGTTGCACAATCAAAATTTCCTCCTCAGATCGGTTCCTATTTTTTTTTGATGCAACCAAGTTGAATCGATCAATCTTCAATATAAGGTATGTTTTATCATCATTATTTTGGGGTTCATCTTCTTTTGTTTCTCCTTTCCATTTTATTGCATCTAATCTCTATGCTTGAAATGTATTTTTCTTCGGTTTCGGTTGGTGCGGTCATACTGTGGGATCCTCAGGTGGATGCAGTTATCGCGAGAGGAGGATCGTGAACCATTGTGTGGAATGTTCTCATATAAAGAACATCATGAACAATTTGAGGCAGGGGATTCGTTTCTTCTCTCTTATTTTATTTTCAACTGTATCGTTAGCATGTTTTATCCCACTATATGAAAATATAATTGACATAATAAAAATTTGATCCGGAGAAATAAATTGTTATCGATCATATGTTATTTTATCTGGTTTTTCTAGATAGTGAAATATCTATTATTTCTTTGTTCATCTGTTCATTCTTGATGGAAATTGGTAATGAATGTAAACAAAAATTAATTGATAATTATTTTGTTTGAAGATAAAGAGGCATGTAAATGAATCTGATTCTCCTTGTTGTAATTTGATGTTAATCAAATTGGCATTGCAAGCATGTTTAATTATTTTTTTCATAGATTACTAATTAGGTTTCCAGAATTTATAACCTACGAACAATAAATTGGTTAATTCATGATGGATTAATGAAATCATTTTTTGATAATTCTATGAAGGGTTCTGAGTTACCCTCTATATTGTTAATGGGCCAAGTCTCGAATTGTTAAGATGTTTGTTTTCATGTAGCTTGTGTTGTGATGTGATCATCGAGGGCTATTGTGATATGTGGGGGCATGGAGTCATTTGGTTGTTGCAGCAGATGATGCCTAGAGTGGGGAGATGAATCAGTTTATGCACGTGGGTGGTGAGGAGGACACCGGGGATGATGGAACATTATGGATGTGATTGTTGGATGCTTTCTGTTTGTTATTGGTTGATTATCTGCATTACATTTCCCCACTTCTCAAGGCAGTTGGTCTGGAATACCCTTCATCCAAATGTGGTTAAAACATGTTGGGTACGCCACATGCTTTCCATGTTTAGCTTCTCAAGGGAGGATGGGCCTACTCTCTTGTTATTGGTGGAAAAGACTCGACAGGTAGTACATCTACACACCGTGTTGAGCCCCTGTGTGTTTAGTTGAATAGAATGTTTTTCTTGAATGCCTGGGAATGTGGGAATGAAATTCTGTAATGAATAATTGAATAATTGGTGTTAACCCATGGGGATGGAGTTTGCTGGAACATAATGACGAGGTTGTAATTTTTAAGGAACAATGTACTTTCGATGTGATGATAATGAACATTAATGTGGAATTGGTACGGGTTAATTAATGTTTAAAGAATTAATTAACCTAAAGTGAAACTCATAAAAAGGGAATGAAATAATGTATTAAATCTCTTTTAATGGTTGTGTGCTTATAGGATACCTTGTCTTAGAAGTGGAAGCCTGGAATCCGAGAGACATTAGCTGTAGTTGATTCAATGACTTGGTTATTCCCATATTGTGGTTGTGAGCTATAGTATATCCAGTAATTTTTGGGTTTGTATACGCTACTCCACCCTGTTAGTAAGGGAAATGGATACCCCAGGGATTTTGAGCCCTGGTGGTTTTTTCCCCAACATTATGGTGGGAGGATGAATGGATGAATACCCCCTTTGGCCCCACTCTCTTCTCTTGGTAGTTACTTGTGCTTGTAGTAACAACAGTTAGTTTTCACCATATTTGTGTGTAGAGGGCTATAATGGCTTATGGTTATTCACACACATATATTCTGGATATAGTTTCATATGGACTACTATAGGTGTAACGTGTATAGGCTTTGATGTCTTGAGGATCCATACATGGTGTATGGGCTATAATGGATTGAGGTATAATACCTGACGTATGATACACCTTATGCAGGATGTGGTGGCTCCTAGAAACTACCTGGTAACATTTCATACATGGACGTGATGGTTTTGTTGAACGAGGTGCATGTTGTGGTGCTTCTCCCAGGTGTCTGCAGGCAACCCTTTTTGGAGAGAGATGCTCAGGTTGTGCGATGTTGGGGTAAATCCAAAAACCATTAGGGAAGTAGTAGCGAGGTAACCTAGATATTCTTTATTATATGATATATTCTTGTATGCGTTACTTGGTGAGAGTAGACTGGGTATGGTTGGGAACATAGTATAACTGTTTAGGTGACGAAATAGTTTCATTTTTTGTTCACTGTGCTTTAGAATGCATTCATTACTTTTTCACAAGAGGCTTCTGGGAGGATCCTACTGAGTATACTGTTATACTCACCCTATGTATATATAAAATGATTTTCAGGTCACCTGGAGCAGTTTGGAGATCAAGCTGGTTTCTTCTAGCTTGGGGTTTCAAGAGATGTTCAGTCTTGTGGTTTCTGCTGTTTTTACATTCATTTTGGGTACTTGTAGTTTTACCCTTCCATTTGTAGTATTTATTTCATGACATTTCATATGTGTACTTCAGACATCTTTTATCTTACTAGTTGAGCTATATTTTTTTGGTGTCTATCTTATCTCTCTCTTATGCATGTGTTCTCTTAGAGGGTAATTCCTCCCATTTGTGTGTTTTCTATACCCTTGGTGCTAGTCGCCATCCTGGGGCCCACTAGAGGTGGGACTCGGGGGTCATTATCTCCCTTCTCACATTGCCTACCCAGGAGGGGTACTCTTTGTGGGGAGGGGGTCATGACATGAAATCCTTAGTAAGAATCCTAAGGATAATTCAAAGTATAGGATACAATCCAAGAGTTTTAGAAATGACCCTTAATAACCTACGATTAACCTGAAGTTTCCTAAAATGATATATTATTCTTGAATATGTGGCTTTCTTACTAGCATTATTGTTTCTCACACTATTCTTCTTGGTTTTAGTTAATGTCTAAAACATGATGGAA
Source organism: Viscum album (assembly GCA_963277665.1). NCBI lineage: Eukaryota > Viridiplantae > Streptophyta > Magnoliopsida > Santalales > Viscaceae > Viscum > Viscum album. Next base: position 900,639,126 of record OY728122.1, on the reverse strand, counting down.
CTGTGTTAATGTTGAATGAAATAATAAATTCAATGATTTTCCCCCTAAGAAACCAAATGTTATGGGAGATGGAATAAAAAATCATGTATCCTTGCTCACACAACTTTCTCAAGCAATGAATCATGTTGGACATCCAAACAAGCAATGGAGGGAGAAACATTCAGTTTAATCCTTCATGAGGCAGTTTCCACATTCACTCAATGGATCTTCTGATACCTTAGTATATTAACAATGGATCCATACAAATGAAAATATATTTTTAGTCCAAAAATGTTCTGAACATGATAAATTCACCTTCACAGTATATAAATTGGATGGTGAAGCTAATCAATGGTGGAATTTTATTAATAATACAAGTCAATGAGATGAAATTGTGTCCATGGAATGGGACGAGTTCAGGAACATTTGTTTTCAATAAGTACAATCTTCATATTATTCAAATATATATGGAGAATTTGTTGCTTAAACTTTAGAAAAAGAATGATGAATCTGTTTGTAGCTACGATGGAAATGTTAGATGACATGCAAGGTATGCTTATGGAATTATTATACAACCTGAGAGTAAAATTGATCAAATTAATTATTGTATTAAAACCATGTCTCTGAAGGTAATTGGCCAAAATTGACTTAAATAGATACGAGGAAATTTTTCGGTGTGCTATAAAGGTTGTGATGGATATTGTATTAGCCCACCAGTCATATGGGTTTGATAAGAAGAGAAACATGGAATTCAAAGGAAAATCTAAAGATGACACTTAAATGAAGATTATTTTTACATTATGGTCAATGTGTGGAAATAAATAATGACGTAATTTTATTAAAGGGACTAATAAATGTTTTAAACATATAGAATACTGTCATCATGCAATTTAATGCCGATGCAATGGAAAAAATATGTTTAATGATGGAAAAAAATGAAAAGGCTACACATAATTCACCTCTTACACTTCAATGTTATAATTGAAATGAAAAGGGGAATTATAAAATTTAACTCACTAATCTGAGGGTTATCGATGACGATCAACATAAAAAAATTGTATGGATCATGAAAAATTAATGTCACATGCAATTACTATCGGCAACGTAGAGTACGATAATGATGTGGGGAAAGGAACACATACCATCCAGTTAAAAGTTTCAAATGATTTTATTGATTCTAGATCCACCAAATCAATTATTTATTATGAAATTTCGAAGGGTATCATCATATTACCTCAACAATTAGATTTTGAGTTTGATGTGACAACTCCTAATTTCACAATTTTTGCATCAAATGTTGATACTTTTTCTCCGATTTAAGTTCATCGGAAAGTAATTCCTGGAAATCGTGTTATCATTATTATAGTGTAATTTGATGTGACTAATGGCGTGGATTGGATTTTTCTATATAGAGCTCATATCAATCTCCAAGGAAGAAATGTGACATTTCATATTTGAGATCAATCTATGATCACTTATCGAAGCAAGGATGAATATAAACTTCTCGTAGAAATTACTTTCGTCTTATGGGTTTGGATAACAATAAATGAAGGTAATTTTTCTCAAATGGTTGGGGAGAAACTAATGGTTATGAATACAACCACTGTACGTGAGTTTGATGATGTCTTTATGGAGGAATTTCCAGGTCTTACACCAAATCATGAAGTTCAATATTCAATAGAACTCATATGGGGTGTTTTTTGAATTTCAAAGACACTGTATAGAATGGCCCCAATTGATTTGAAGGAATTGAAGAAGGAACCCTAAGAGAATATTGATAAGGGATTATTACTCCCGAGTGAGTCACCTTAGAGAGCAGCAGTTCTATTTTTTGGTAATAATGATGGATCAATGAGACTCTACATTAATTATTGAGAACATAACAAGATCACTATGAAGAACAAATATCCTCTCCCACGCATTGATGACATAATTTACCAACTATGCACAACTCAATACTTTTCCATGATTGATATTCGTTCAGGGTATCATAAATTAAGGGTAATAAAAGAGGATATAACAAAGATGGAATTTCAAACAAGGTATGGAAATTATGAATTTATATTGATGCCTTCTGGTCTTACTAATTCCCCCGTTATCTCCTTGAAACTAATGAATAGATTCTTTAGATAATATATTTATCATTTTTTTGTAGTCTTTATAGAAGATATTCTTGACTATTCAAGGTGAATGTAATAACATTAAGATAAGATGAGAATTTTACTTGATACCCTATGAAATGAGATGATTTATGCCAAATTTACCAAGTGTGAATTTTTTTCTTTAGAAGGGTTATTTTTTTTGTCACATAATCTTAAGAGAGGGCATATATGTGGATCCCAAAAAATATTGGTTAATGAATGATGGTCGAGACCTTCAAATGTAACTGTGATATGATGTTTTCATCATTGGGATGGATTTTATCAATGTTTTGTGAAATATTTTTTACGATTAACTGATCCACTAACCATGTTGACATATAAATGGGTTATTTATTTTTGTATGGAAGAATAATAATAGAATTTCAAAGAGCTGAAAAGAAGGTTAGCTAGTGAACCTATGCTCACACTACCTTTTAGTGGTCAGTGGTTTGTAATCTATAGTGTTTCACCCAAGAAGGTGTTGGGATGTGTTGTAATGAAAAATGATATGGTGATAGCCTATGCCTCACAACAGTTGAAAATAAATTAGTAAAATTACTTAACTCGTGTTTTGGAGTTAGTTGTTGTAATCCTTGCATTAATGATATGGAGGCAATATCTTTATGGTGAAAGGTGTTATATTTCTACTGTTAAAAAAAGTTTAAAGTATATTTTCACACAAAAAAAGTTTAATACGCTCTAAATATGTTTGTTGGAGATGGTTAATGATTATGAATTCTCATTACATTACCAATATGTGAATGAAAATAATGTGGGAAATGCATTATATCAACAAGACCACGCTACTCTATCCATGATAATGATCACAAAAGATACAATGTTTATGGATTTGAAATGAATGGATTATGAAATTTTAAGGGAAGGGGAGAAATAATATGTTTCTCAAATTAATGTTCAACCATCATGGTATGTTTGAATTAATGAGGCACAAAAGAAAAACGTATAGGTAAGAAAGAAGGTGGGAAATGTTCCTAAATTAAACCTTGATTGGGATGAAATATAATTTTTAAGAACTACGTTTGTATTCCTACAATAACATAACTAAAAAAGGAGCTATTGGATGATGTACATAGTTCATCATTCTCTATTCAAACTTGAAGCACAAATATGTATTGGTATTTAAAGAGTACTTATAGTAGGATGGAATGAAAATTGATTTCCCCAAATATGTATCTTGATGCTTGGTTTGTCACCTAGTTATGGTGAGAGACAATATTATAAGAGGGTGTTACATCCATTACCCACACCATAATGGAAATTGGAAAATATAATTATGGACTTTGTCATCAAAATTCCCAAAACATCCAATGGAAATAATTTTATATAGGTTACAGTTAATCGTCTTACAACGTCGTCGCACTTAATTACTATTAATGAGGATTTCTCTCCTGATCAGTTTTCTATGATATATGTAAAGGAAGTTGTAATATTACATCGTGTACAAATTTAAATTATATCAAATCGAGATCTGAGGTTTACCATGATGTTTTGTTTATTTCTTCACCATGCTCTGGATGTATATTTAAGTTTCCACGCTGCTTCTCATCCTCAGATAGATGGACTGTCTGAGAGGAAAATTCAAACTCTAGAAGACATGTTGAGGGAATTCACTATGGATTTCAATGGTTTTTGGGATCAAAACCTACCATTGGTGGAATTTTAATTCAATAATATCTTTCACTCAAGTATTCATATGGATCCTTATCAATCCCTCCATGTAAATAAGTGTTGAACTCCAACTTGTTGTGATAATGTTGGGTAATGAAAGCTATAAGTCTTGTTCATGTTGAGAAAATTGCAGAAAAGGTTAGATCTATTCAACAAAAAATAAGAGAAGCTTAGATATGCAGATAATCGAAGAAAAGACCTAGATTTTGAATTGGTTGATAAGGTGTTCATACCAATATCTCCCTGTAAGAGAGCAATGATATTTGGAAATAAGGGAAAGTTGATCCCTATTTATATTGGTAATTTTAAAATTATGGATCATGTAGGGAAGGTATCTTAGCAATTGATACTTCCACAAAATATCTCTCAAATTCATGATATCATCCATTTATACCTCCTAGTAATTTACATAACTGATCCTTCACATGTACTCTTCATATAATTCATATGTCTGGAGTAATATCTTTCATATAAAGAACAACATATAGAGATTATATATCGCAATGAACAAGTTGTACAAAAAAGACCACTAACTTGGTTAATGATTTATGGAGGAAATACCAAATTTATGAAGCTGTATGGGAACATCAGGATATGATGAGGGAGAGGTATCCTCATCTGTTTGATTCCATGTGATGAATTTTGAGGGTGATATTCAGATTAAGGGGGTTGAATGTAACAACAAGATGTTTTTATGAAATATTTTCATTAAATTATTTTTATTCTTCAGCAGCTTACTTAGCACGAAATCGTGAGTTTAAACGAACAATGAGATTCCATTATTATAATATTATTATTAAATCAAAGTTGTTTGGATATCAGTAATAATAATAACAAACTTTTGAAAATGCATTTTTAAGTCATTGGACGTCAAATATTTATGAAAAAGTATAAATCAATTAGCTATTTGTATAATTTAGTTAATTATTTTTGGAAATTAAATTAAATATATATGTGTGTTATATACTTATTAAATTTTTTTATATTCATCCAATGGATATTTTAGTCATATGGTACAAATAAAACCCTATTTGATGTATAAAAATTAATTTTTAGGTTAATTTTACACCATTGAATGGCATACCAATTTTAAATTACTATTTTGAAAAATTAATAATTTTTATATGAAAACATTTAAATTTTATTTTTATGTGGGATATAAAAATATACTTTGGATAAATTGTTGGTATTTTTCTGATAACTTTCTTGTTTTGATGAATACTTAAAATACACTAAATTTTAATTGAAAATAACTTTTTTTATTTTAATAATTTATGTGGTTAAATTGTATTATTGAATTATTTAAAGTATAAATAGAATATATTCTTACTATTTATTATTATTATAGTCACTTGAATTAATTTTACATTGAATTCACATGTAAAAACATATCAATCATTAGCAATGTTTTAACATTTAAAAAACGTTTCCTCAATTCTGACAATTGGATTTAGTATAAATTAATTAATGAAAGTTTTCTATTTTTGAATTTTAAAAATGGATTCCATATTTTAAATCAATACATCCCAATTATGTGAATATGATACATTTATTTTTGGGAATTATGAATAGTAACATTGGTAATTTTTTTTATTACCATGGTTAAATGTAAATTCGGTGATTATGGATAAAAACAATATTATAAAATAAACTTGAAACCTTTAATAATCCTTTTGTATGACTAAATTAGAAACTTATAATCTATTCTAAGAAATGGAATCACATTATGGCCACATACCTCCAAATATGACATGAATGTAACAGAAACTAATGAATGTGACAAAATGTCACAATATCATTTTATATAAGTGTATTTATTTTAATATATTTATAAATATTAGATAATATTTCCCATAGATAGTATTTGGAAATCAAAAATAATTACATACGTCATAGAAATATATTTATAATTTTTATTGATTAAATAATTATCATTAATTATGACATAGTAGGGATGTAGAAATTATTTTATTAATAGAAATATCAAATAAATTTTTTTATGCATATTAAAAAAATATCATAATTAATAATTATAGTACTACATGAATTTTATAGGTGACTATGACATGTTAGGATTGTATAAAATATTTTTTTTTCTAATTTATATTCTGTGTTAATTTTATTTCAAGTGAAATAAATTATTGGAGTCAATATTGAAACTATTAAAATTTTATAAAAATAAAATGTTATTAAATTATTTAGATATCTTAAAATTTTTTAAAGATTATTAAGCAATAATTATAAGGTCTAGAATTTCATAAATATAAATTTTTTATCAATTAACACTATATAAGAAAATAGTTTTAACAATTAATTATTTAGAATTGTATTACCACAATTAAAATTAATGTGAAGAACTAAGTTTAAATTAAAATGATAATGATTAAATTAACATATATACTTGCTTAAAATTTATAGGATTATGATATTAAAACCCTATATAATATAACATTACACATTTTTTTACATTTTTTAGGATTTTAGTTGGGGTTAGATTTTGTTATAAATTTATATTTTTGAGGTTTCCCAAAGTGCCCATCACCTCAATTAAAAAAAGGCTCCTCCTCCCTCACCTCTTCACATCATTTTTAGACTTTATGGTCGTCCAAACCCTACCATTTTCCTTATAAACTTACATATATTAATTTTATATGTTCTAGTATTCTTCAAAGGCCAACTCTAGTGTCCTAAAAGAAAATTTTATGGAGGCAGGTCGAGAAAGAGAAAATCTCTTCTACCAATTCATTTGAAAAAATTCTTCTTATAATTCCTATTAATTTGTGGTAACAGTATAATGTAAAAAAATTAGTACCACTAAAATATTGATATGTTATTATAAATTTTAAGCAACCATATTTCACCTTATATCCATCCTACGAAAAATGAAATCACTAAGCATGTGTAGATACAACTTACCGTCTCAAGGATGTGGTGTAATCTATTTTTCACCACCACCTTATCTGGATGGGTATATTGGTGGAAATAATAACTATATATGATTAATATAAAATGATACTAATTATGATATATTATTAAATATCCAATTCAATACCATTCAACAATTATGGGAATGCTATCATCACTAATGTGTACGTTCGACTTACCGTTTCAACAATCTGATGTGATTATTTATACAAAATCATTATTAAAGCATGATTAAATAAATTAATTGAATTAATTAATATGATATAAATTTTACTAATACTATTTATTAAATTATATATCTACAAACATGAAATGGGAATAATAACATATCCGAAAAAACATGCATAAGAACATAAAGAATTTAATACCATAATAACGAGAAATAATTAAATGTTACTAACAAACAGATGAAAAATATGATCATAAATGTTCTCATAATTATGATTATGATTTATGGAATAAATCTATAAAATTATGGAAATCATTATATATGAGGTTTGGACACATAAAAACCATATCAGACCTAAGGTAAGAGATAAATTTTCAATCTCATTTTTATCTAAGATTGTTTGTATGTAAGTATTTATTAGTTATTCATTATCATCCAAATCCATGTTTCTGAAAAATGTATTTTAAAATATTCAATATATCATTCAATAATTTTATGACTTCAGTTTTACCCATTGGTAAACTTTTACTAAATGGTATGAATGGAATCATTTTTCGTTTTCAGTACAAGGTACTTTTTGACTTTTTTCAGTAAAAGTACAAGAAGAGTGTTTTTTAACTTTTACGGGTTGAATATATTTTTACGCTTTCATAATTATTTAATTCATTGAATCTTCTTGTAAATGAATACAAGGTTATTTTCACATAAAAATATTCCTTCTAAAATTCTGTTTCATTTTGGGGAAGAAAAACGTTTCTAAAGAACAAAGGATATTTTTCTCAAGAATGAATTTCAAGTGTTTACTAAAAATTATTTTTCATCTATAATGGAACTATTTAAAAAGGGATATATTAATATACTTGTTATTACTATGATTATATTTTTTTTGATGGAACACTATTTAGAAAACCCAATTTTTTAATATCACATATGGTGGAATGATGTTTTTGAAACCCATTTTTTCATGGGTTATGCTAAGGTGAATGTTTATATGTTTTGGTGGAACACATAAGAATGGATTAATTAGAAGATGGGTGGGACATATATCTACTTCTAATTAATTGGGGAATTAATTATATCCCATGAGATATACATGACTAGAATGGAATGTATATTTGGTTCAGTAATAAAAACTGGAATGAGGAGTGAACTTGGATCAGTGTTGGACTTTGTCCGCTATGATGATCTTGGAAATGAGACATGAATAATATAAAATTATTTTATATACTTATGTTTGTATTACATGAAATTTCATGTCTTATGTTATGAATATTAGGATAACATTTAACTTTTATTTTTTATCCCATGACATGATATTATGATCTTTTATATGCAGGATAAGATTTTTCGTTATTATGTTCTTATTAATATGATATGATTGATATTTCTTTCTTTTACGCTTACTGATCATTTTAGATCACCCATTAATATGTTTCTTTTCTCTAGGTCCAGATAAATGGTTTTAAGTATGATTTATAAAAATTATTATAATTATGATTAAATTAACGAGAAATAATGTTGATGTTCTATGAACTAGTAGATTATGATTCCGAGTTTCTAAAGAAACTATACCAATATGGTTCTTTCATTTTTTTGTTATATGTTGTAATGAATACACTTAAATTATGAAGTAATATCAATGTATTTAATTTAGGATTTTTTATATGGATTAATTAACTAGTTTATTAATTAATGGGATGTTATGAATGTGGAATTGTATTATTTGATTGGTGATTTATTTAATGGGTTATTTTTAATTGTATTAAAGGATTCTATAATAGGAGAAATAATTCATGGAATTTTTTATTATGGAATTGATGAGAAATAATATTTTTGTGATTACATAATTAATGTGTTTATGAATTAATTGATAATGATTATTAAGGGATGTTTTTATTAACCTTAAATCGTTAATGATTTATATGATTAAAGGATGAAGATTGGTTCAATAATGAATTTTCCATTTTATTTAATGTGAAATAAGGTGATGATAATTGGTTATTGATGAGTTGAAATATTATTTCATGATTTTAAATGTTTATAAAAATATGGTTAATTTTGATTAATCTTGATGTGTGTGATATAGTGATATTTTTCATATATGTAATAAATGTGTGTGGGAAAGGGACTGCATATCCAAATATCCATAAGTGATCAATGAATGTGGGATAAAGACTGATTCTCAAAATACCCAAATTTGATCGATGTTTATGGTAAATGGACTAAGGTTCCAAATACACAAGTTGAATTGATATGTGAGATAGGGATAGAGGATCAAAATACCCACTAGGTGTTAGAAATGACATTCTACAAACATTATTTGGAATTTGACTATGTTTCCAATTAGCTGTGATATTTTTAAGATGAAATGATAACTTTTGACCATGTTATTTTTATATATTTCAAACTATGACACGTGTAAAAGTAGGTATTAAGGGTTTTTGGTGTCCTCCGGAACGAAGTGGGTTATGTGGTTAATTAAAGATTAATTCAAAACGTGACAACTATTTGCGTATACATTGTAAGTTATTATTACTCAACATCATACACTATTATGGATTATACATTATTTTATACATAGTTGGTGGTGGCCTACTATGTGGTACTCACATCCTATTGAGGATGTCTGATCGACACTCATATAGACATCATGTTTTCATGACATTATAATGGAATGATCCCCATGTTAGATGGCTATGTGGGATATAGCATGGATGAGGTAACTAGATATGGTTTTGGGACCCTCTTGGGAGTGTTAATGTGTACTTATTTTTGGTTTTTATCTTTACACTTGACATGTATTTGGATTTCTATATAATCTATTTAGTTTTGAATATTGTAATCCTTTTTTCAACATTAAGTTATATTGGTCTGGTTGATTTGTTGGATATATCATTTTTTAATACTTAGTTACAATATTTGGTTACTTTGATAATGTATTTATAGTCTCCCCATGTACAATATTATATTATTTATTCCAGTCGGAATCCTCTAGCATATGAAGAGGCATGACTAAGGTCATCTAACTAACTGGTGCGTCGAACCAAGGTCAGTTCATTGAAAAACTATTTTTTGTGTAGTGATGAACCATACATATATACATAACTACTAAACCATATCTCCAATTTATAGAATATGAGGTGTTTTCTTAATGATATGTATAAGGACTCGGCCTTAAACATTACATAATACTGAATTAAATGAATAATTAACATTGAGGAGAACTAGCAAATAACTATTACATCTCAAAAGATTACAAGGTAGCCATTTCTACATAGTTTCCATTTTTTCATAAAATAAAAAACTCATGAAGAAAAGAGTCATGTCTAGTTCCAAGTTTTAGACAGCATGACTTTTCCTTGATCCCATCCTTGACCCTATTCATCTTTAAGTCATGTGAAAACATTTCAAAACTTTCGATGACCATAAAAGGCTCAGTAAGGGTTATAAAACAATGTATGAAAACATTTTTTCATAAATACATAGAAAACATGAACTCCTTTACTTACCTCATGAAATCATAAGAATTATCAAAGACCCATAGAAATCATAAATCATAAAGGTAACTTGCGTCATCTATACCATACTTACATTGTAACTATCACAACTACATAGGGAGTTATTTTGGAATACCAATCACCGTATAATCCCTAAATCTCTTAGGAGAAAATTTCACGTTTACCTCTGTCACGTTACCCAATGCATTGGAGAGCTATCTAGGGCTCACCCACCCTGGGTTTATCAAGGAATCACCCGTATATGTAAATAATGCCCAAGAACCATAACATGATCATAACACATAACATAATCATAACGGAAAGATAAAATTTCCACATTGCAATAGCAAAATATAATTTCAAGATATTAATATAATAAATCCTTTCTCAAAATAATTTTCAATACCGAAATATGTAAAAATATTATATGGTATTTATTTGTCTATTTAAAAACATTACGGCTTGTTAAGGAAGCCAAAGATCAAATAATACTGGCAGCGGCGAAAAGGTCATTGTCAATGGTTACGTTAAAAAAAGCATGCCTTTTTGTCGTTTAGTCAAACGATTTGTATAAAAATATTCCCTTTATATAAAATGAAAATTAAAAGGGGTTTATACACTGTATAAAATAAAGATGTGTATAAAACTAAAAAAGCCTCATTGAAAGAAGATTGAGACAAAGTTCCTTTCCTCGCATCTAACATGACTCGATCGTTCTTTAATCTCCTGAATAATGAACTAAAGTTAATTTCTACATGCATAAGAACCGATTTCAAGTTTATTATTCGTTTTATATAACTTATTTCCAAGTTATAAACATTATGTAATCATTTAAGTTAATAACGTTCATTTTGTTGATATTGGGTACTTGAGTCAAAATGGACACCTTATATTTACAGGTTGTCCATGTGATCAATAGTTCATTATATCCAAAATGATATTCATGATTTAGATATCATATATATCATATATATCCAGTATATACATTTTTTAATAATAGTACATAACATTTAGAGGTAAGAAATGAAATGCGTCGTTCATGGAGCCGGTAATCCGTACGTACGCATGAACGCAACTTTCATTTCTATTTCTTATTTTAATGGAAATAAAACATAATGATACATAGGTATACTATAATTCCAGTATAATATAATATATCATATCATTAACTCCATCCTTTATACATTCCACATAAGGCATTAACGAATCAAATCACTTTGAGGGGGCGGTACTCCGCACTTCCTCAAATGAGATTATCGTATTTACCCACTAGGGAAACCATAAAGGCATGCTATAAATTGAAAGTACATAAGCATAAGGAAATAATAAAAAATAATATATATCATATATAAATAAATTTCCATCATAATGGCCACCATGAGAGGCGGTAAGATGTAATTGAACAATCATCGTTTCATGAGGCCTTAGATTGCCATCCCTAGAAACATTATGTTCTTCATACAGTAGATTGAGGTGTGTGTAATTTTAGTTAGAATCATTCTCATAAAAAAATCCTAGTATATTGAGGATATTGGTGTTGTTAAAAACGAAAGTAAATAAAAATATTTTAGGTGTTGTATAAATAAATTAAAGGAAAACAATTTAAGAGAAATTGTAACCTTTAATTTGGATAACTCTCTTTGGTTTAAACCAAAGGAAATCTTGAAATACCTTCTTCCTAAGTTAAGGATTCTAGGATGAGGATAGGGATGTATTCAGATTAATTGGGCAGAGTTTGGACTAGCCAAATGGTTTGAGAGGTGTGAGGAATTGGATAGAAATGGTCTCCTTTTATAAGGGAGAGGAGGGGCTCTTTCGGAAAGTGTGAAAAACTTATTTTATTATATAATGATATTCTATTTCTAATGGTCCAAAAATAATTAAGGTCTAAGATAAGATGACTCATAATATAAATAAAATCATCCAATCAGAATTAGACATGTTTTGGATGATATTTTAATCATTAAAATCTTATTTCTTTTAATCATTTATTAATGAGTTAAATACTGCATCATTGTAGTGTCATAAATTAATTAATTTATTCGATGTCTAAAAATTATAAAAAAAATACTATCTTGTAGGAAATCATTTTATACTTCCAATGAATATTTATAGTCGAAAATTGTACTTATATAACACCATATAAAAATTAATTACTAAAATAGTTTTATTAATGTCAATTTTGTATTTATATTAAATTAATTAATCTAAAGTGTCATTATCTTTCAGAAGTGGCTCCATGGGGTCCCAAAATCAACCCAAGGATGACCTTGGTAGGCCAATACTCATAAAATAAGGTTAGTACAAGTGTTAAGGTAATTTGGAATTATTATAATATTCGTTTTACCTTGAATTACCATATTTACCTTTAATCGCGGTAAATAAAAGTCAAAAGCTACTATTCACAAAAAATTATTTTCATCTTATTGAACAAAATTTTACTTCTTAATAATAACCATGTATGTTGTATTTTTGAAATTCAATTCAAAGAAGTGGTAAAATTTCATTTAAATGAAAAAGTCGGTTTTTTAACTACCACTAAGTGGTTTCACTATTTATCAAAAATTGATGTTTTTCAGAAAAATACCAAAAATTCAGCCTAAGATATATTTGATATTGAGAATTGAAAATTGATGTCTATTTTTTCAAATTTAAATCATAGAATGGGAATTAATTAATATTAAAATTAATTCCTGTTGCTAAAACAAATATCTTGTTTTTAAGAAACAATAACTATCAAAAGAATAATACTTGTTTATGTACAATTTCAAAGTGAAATTACTTCCAATGACAAACATTGAATTAATTGGTAAAAATATATTTTAATTTCACTTTAAAACCAATTAAAAATATAATCTAACTATATAAATAAATTGGATTAAAAGGCACTTTTGAATCAAAATACAATATTTTTCACTATTCATTAAAAAAAATAATCTTTATCTGAAAAATACCGAAAAATTACCCAAAGTAAAATTTGATGTCCCCATTATAAAGTAGGATTATATTTGCTCAATTAAAATGTATTCAGGTGACCAAAACTATATTTAATGAGGGTTCTCCATTAAAAGGTGGAAAATCAGCCTTTTAATGTAAATTATACTTAAAATTAGATTCATTCACATTTTAAGCCTCTAACATTAGTTGGATAAATGTAAAAGCATTTAAAAAACATGTATAATCGTATTGCAGTTAGTTTTGTTCATTACTGCCAACAAAACGGCTTGGAGTTAACTACCATTTAAATTAATAATATTATATTATTATTGTACAACGTAAGATTCCAATGAATTCTGTTGTTGCGTATCGGTTACGCTATCGAACATAGAAACCCATTTAAAGTAAAATTAATATTTAATTCAAAAATATTAATAAATATGAAATATGTATTCTTCTTCATTTACCTCGGATGTTACATCCTTCCCCCCTTTTGGGAATTGCGTCCTCAAAATTTTTATTCACTTATCAAAATAATTGGGGGTATTTATCCCGCATAGAATTTTCAGATTTCCACGTTGCCTCTTCAACCATATGGTTTTTCCACAAAACCTTTACTGGGTGAATTACCTTATTCTGCAACACTTTCTCTCTACAGTCAAGAATATGGACTGGTTGTTCTTCATAAGAGAGATTCTCTTCCAACTGAACTACCTCTTGGCTCAAAACATGAGATGGATCTGGTATATACTTTCTCAACATCAAAACATAAAAAACATTGTGTACCTATGATAAACTTGGAGGTAAAGTCACTCTATACTCAACCGATCCAACTTTCTCCAGAATTTCATAAGGTCCAATGATCCTCGGAGTCATCGTTCCCTTATTACCAAAACTCATCACACTTTTCCATGGAGAAACTTTCAGAAAGACATGATCACCTACCTTAAAGGAATGATCCTTCCTCCGGTTATCTACATAACTTTTCTGTCTGATATGAGCTGTTCTCATGTGCTTCTGAATCAACTGAACTTTCTCTTCCATCTCTTCTACCAATTTTGGTCCCATAAGCTTCCTTTCACCTATGTCATCCCAAAAAGCCGATGTTCAACAAAGCCTTCCATATAATTCCTCAAATGGATCCATCTGTACACTGGAATGAAAAAATTTATTATAAGAAAATTCAACCAAAGAAAGATGTCAGTCCCAACTTTCCTAGTAATACATCGACCAAGAACGTAACATATCCCCCAAGGTCTGAATTGTTCGTTCTGACTGCCCATCTGATTGAGGATGAAAAGATGTACTAAAATTTAATTCAGTACCCAATGACGTCTAAAGGCCTTTACAAAAGATAGAAGTGAACCTGGGATCACGAACAGATAAAATGGAGAGGGGAACTCCATGAAATCTGATAATATCTTTAACATACAACCGCCAATGTTTATCCAGAGACAAAGTATCTCTAATACGAAGGAAATGAGCAGATTTAGTCAACCGGTCAACAATAACCCAGATTGAATTATTACCCTGAGATGTCTTCCGTAATCCCATAGCGAAGTCCATGGATATATTTTTCCATTTCCTCTCTGGCACCGGTAGAGGCCGAAGCATTATTTTCGTTAACTGTCTCTCTACTTTAACATGATGACAAGTCAAACACTTCACAATAAAATTAGTAATATCTCTTTTCATTCCATCCCACTAGTAATACTTCTGAAGATATATGTACTTCTTAGTACTCCCAGTATGAACTGAAAATTGAGAACTATGAGCTTCACATAACAACACATTCATCAAATGTGAATCACAAGGCACACATAATCTCTTTCCAAATATCAAAACACAATCATTATCAACGTTAAAATCAGGCAACATACCCTTCTGAACCAACAAAACCATTTTCTGCAACTCACTATCTTTTTTCTATGCTTGCTTAATTCTGTTTGATAGAGATGATTTCACTAACACCTTAAACAAAACAGAAGAATTTTCCTGCAACAACAACTTCTATGCTAAAGTTCATCAAATCAAAAACCAAAGGATCTTGTTCCTAACGTAACATGGTTAATGAAGCGTTACTTTTTCGACTCAAAGCATCAGCCAATTTATTTTCTTTTCCCAGATGGTAAAGGATCGTGCAGTCATAATCCTTGATTAATTCCAACCATATCCTCTATATCATGTTCAATTATTTACTTCAAACTTTTGTGATTAGTATATATTTCACACTTCACTCCATACAAATGATGCCTCCAAATTTTTAAAGCAAAAACAACAACAGCTAATTCCAAATCATGTGTAGGGTAATTTAATTCATGTGGTTTAAACTTACGCGAAGCATAAGAAATTACCTGATCATTTTGCATTAGGACACAACCCAGTCCTTTCAATGAAGCATCACTGTAGATAACAAACTCACCATTTCTGGAAGGCAGTGCCAAAACTAGAGCATTCACCAATCATCGTTTCAATTCCTGAAAACAATCATCACATTCTATTGTCCATATGAACTTAACACCTTTTAGAGTTAACTTAGTCATTAGACTAGATAACCCTGAAAATTGTTCTAAAAACCTTTGGTAATAACCTGAAAAACCATGAAAAATATGAATCTTGATTATATTTTTGGGTCTTTTCCAATCTTCAACAACTTTCGTTTTTTCATGATCAATAGTTATGCCATTTTTTGAAACAATGTGACCAAGGAAAGAAATTTGTTGTAACCAAAACTCACACTTTCTAAATTTTCCAATAAAGTTTATTTTCATTTAAGGTTTTCAATAAAACCCTTAAATGACTTTCATGTTCCTCTTTACTCTTGGAATAAACCAAAATATAATCAATGAACACAACCACAAACATATCCACGAACTCACACAAAATTCTATTCATAAGATCCATGAATACAGAAGGTGAATTGGTTAACCCAAAATACATAACTAAAATTTCATAATGGCCATATCTAGTACAAAAGGTGGTCTTCGGAATGTCTACTTCCTTTACATTCAACTGATTGTACCCTGACCTCAAGTCAATCTGTGAAAAATACTGAGCTCCCTGGAGCTGATCAAACAAATCATCAATGTGAGGCAAAGGATACTTATTCTTAATAGTGATGTTATTCAATGATCTATAATCAATGCAAAGTCTCATTGAAACATCTTTCTTTTTAAAAAACAAGAGAGGAGCACCCCATGGTAAAATTATAGTTTGAATGAAACCTTTATCTAATAACTCCTATAATTGCTTCTTTAACTCTAAAAGTTCAATTTGAGCCATTCGATAATGGGGTTTTGAAATTGGATTAGCTTTAGGAACTAAGTAAATAGTAAATTCAACTTCCCGATCAAGTATAATAGTAGGAAACTCATCAGGAAAAAAATCAATGTACTCGTTTAACAATGGCACATCATTAATTTGAATAGTTTCTTTTTTTTCAAAAATTTGTGCTAGGTAACATTCATTTCCAACATTTACTAGTTTCTCTGTTTCTTGATATGTTATCAACAGAAAGGGTTCATTTTTGTTTACAAACTGAAAATCATTCAGAAAAGAAACCTCTTTAGCTATGCATTATATCTAAGAATTATAAACAGAAAGCCAATCCATTCCAAATATAACATCAAACTCTACTAGAGGCAGAACAATAAGATTTGCAGGTAGATTCTTTCCGCACAGAAGGACTGGAATGTTCTTATGTAATCTTTCTGTCTCAAAATTTCCTCCATGGGTTTTTACCATATGCTCAGTATTCATATCATAAGATGGAATTCCAAATTTACTAGAAAACTTCTCAGAAATGAAAGAATGTGTAGACCCTAAATCAAACAACACAATGGCATAATCTGAACAAACAAACAGTGTACCCGATACTACTTCATTTGATGGGAAAACATCTGCTGAAGTAGTTCCAAAGGATTTCTCTACCCCTTTCTGCTTGTAGTCTGGCTACTTTCCTTCGGTTGAGTTCTTTGTTGGACACTCATTTGCAAAATGACCCATTTCATTTCACATAAAACAGTTTATTAACTGTAAATCATATTTTGTCTTACCAATACCCTGATCTTTTTTAGTGCAATTACGAGCCTTATGCCCCATTTTACCACATCGGTAGAACTTACTAGAATTGAAAATACATTCCTCGGTATGATTTTTACCTCAATTTTCACAAACTGTAAACTTAAGATTCTTACCAACAGACTTTTTTGAAGAGTTCTTCCCTTTCGCCTGCCACCTCGACCTCTTATTCTATTGTTTGTCAAAGAATACATGATCATCAGCAAAATATATTTCCACCTTCTCCACACAATGAACAAGTTTTTCATAACTTTTGAACTCATGAGAATCTAAATTCCTTCGATACACTGGCTTTAATACATAGTAAAAGTGGCTGATTTTACTATCAAGATCTCGTATGAAATTTGGAGCATACATTGTCAGTCGAGTGAATTTTTCATCATAAGAAGCCACTGAGTCATCCTCCGGCCTCAATTCCAGGAATTATTTTTCCATCCTAAGAAAAACCACCTTAGGAAAATATTTCTCAAGAAACATACCTTTGAATTCCTCCCAATCGAGAGCATCAATCTCATCATTATCCCTGATATTTTTCACCATCGACCACCACTGATCAGCTTCACCATCAAAACGGTAAATTGAAAGACTAACCTTTTGATGTTATAAACAACCCAGGACATCAAAAATCTTCTCCAGTGATTTAATCCATATTTCATCTAGCACATGGTCAGATGATCCTCTGAATGATGGGGGATGTTGCCTCATGAAATGCTCCACTGCTGACATGTTCCTATATGGTTGATCTGGCTGATCTCGTACATGGATACCACCAATGTTTAACGCCTGAGTCAATTGATCCATCAATGCAACAAACTATTTAGTTCTGATTCTGACCATCCCAGGTTGCAGATTTGGAAGGTTGTATTCCTCATGATTTCATCCCAACATAGCTGCCCTTTTTCCTCTGTGGAAAACCATTCTGAACATAGAAATATCTTAGGTGAAGCAACACGGTAATCTGTAAATGCTATATGATATCAATATTAACATAAATTACTTTATGGATATTAATTTAACAATACCCTAACACCTAAGGTTATCTAAAAAGACCTCTAATACCAACTATAAGGATCCAGCCTTAAACATTACATAATATTGAAATAAATAAATAATTCACATTGAGGATCTTTTCACGTTTAGAGTTTTATAGAATTAGGACATAACTATTACATCACAAAAGATTACAAGGTAGACATTTCTACACAGTTTCCATTTTTTTCATAAAATAAATAACTCTTGAAAAAAAGAGTCATGTCTAGTTCCATGTTTTAGACATCATGACTTTTCCTTGATCTCATCCTTGACCCAATTCATCTTTATGTCCTGTGAAAACATTTCAAAAAATGGGATGAGCAGAAAAGGCTCAGTAAGGGTTATAAAACAATGAATGAAAACATTTGTTCATAAATACATACAAAACACGAACTCCTTTACTTACTTGGTGAAATCATAAGAATTATGAAAGACACATAGAAATCATAAATCATAAAGGTAACTTGCGGCATCCATACCATACTTACATTGTGGCTATCACAGCTATATAGGGAGTTACTTTGGAATACCCATCATAGTATATTCCCTAAATATCTTAAGAGAAACATTAACTTTTACCTCCATCACGTTACCCAATGCATTGGAGAACCATCTCGGGCTCACCTGCCCTAGGTTTATCACGGAACCACCCATATTTGTAAATAATTCCCAAGAACCATATCATGATCATAACACATAACATAAGCATAAATTAAAGATAATATTTCCACATTGAAATAGCAAAATATCATTTCAAGATATTAAAATAATAAATCCATTCTCAAAATCATTTTCAATACCAATATATGCAAAAAGAGTATGTGGTATTTATTTGTCCATTTAAAAACATTACAGCTTGTTAAGGAAGCCAAAGATCAAATAATACTCCTGGCAGCGGAAAGGTCATTGTCACCGCATACGTTAAAAAAACATTCCTTTTTTTTCATTTAGTCAAACGCTTTGAATAAAAAGATTACCTTTGAATAAAATGAAAATTCAATGGGGTTTATACATCGTATAAAATAAATTCATGTATAAAACTAAAAATGCCTCAATGAAAGGAGATTGAGACGAAGTCCCTACCTCGCGTCTGACTTGACTTGATCGTTCTTTAATCTTCTGAATAATAAACTAAAGTTAAGTTATACTTTATTAATAACCTTTTTAAAGTTTAGTATTCATTTTATATAACTTAGTACCATGTTATAAACATTATGTAAACATTTAAGTTAATAACATTCATTTTGTCGATATTTGGTACTTGAGTCAAAATGGACACCTTATATTTACAAGTTGTCCATGTGGTCAATAGTTCATTATATCCAGAATGATATTCATGATTTGGATATCATATATATCATATATATCCAGTATATACATTTTATTATAATAGTACATATCATTTATAGGTAAGAAATGAAATGCACCGTTCATGGAGATGGTAAGTCATACGTACGCATGAACGATACTTTCATTTATATTTATTATTTTAATGGAAATAAAACATAATGATACATAGGTATATTATAATTACAGTATAATATCATATATAATATCATTAACTTCATCCTTTATACATACCAAATAAGGCATTAACGAATCAAATCACTTTCAGGGGCGGTAGTCCGCACTTCCTCAAATGAGATTATCGTATTTACCCACTATGGAAACCATAAAGGAATGATATAAATGGGAAGTAAAGAAGCATAAGGAAATAATAATAAAAATATCATATATAAATACAGTTCCATCATAATGGCCACCATGAGAGGTGGTAAGATGTAATTGCACAATTATTGTTTCGTGAGGCCTTAGTTTTCCATCCACAGAAACATTATGTTCTTCATCCAATAGATGGAGGTGTGTGTAATTTTGGTTCGAATACTTCTCATAAAAACATCCTAGTATATTAAGGATACTGGTTTTGTTAAAAAAGAAACAAAATAAATAGAGTTTAGGGGTTGGAGAAGTAAAATAAAAGAAAACAATTTCAGAGAAACTGTTACCTTTAATTTGGGTAACTCTCTTTGGTTTGAACCCACTGACTTCTTGAAATTCTTTCTTCTTGAGTTAATGCTTCTAGGAGGAGGATAGGGATGTAGGGAGATTAATTTGGCGGAGTTTGGATGAGCAAAATGGCTTGAGAGGTGTGAGGAATTGGATAGAAATGGTCTCCTTTTATAAGGGAGAGGAGGGGCTCTTTAGGAAAGTGTGAAAACATTATTTTATTATATAATGATATTCAGTTTCTAATTGTCAAAAAATCATTAAGGATAAATATAAAATGACTTATAATAGAAGTAAAATCATCCAATCAGAATTGGACATGTTTTGGATAATATTTTAATCATTATAATCTTATTTATTTTAATCATTTATTAATAGGGTAAATATTGCATCATTATTGTGTCATAAATAAATTAATTTATTAGATGTCTGAAAATTATTAAAAAAAAATATTGTAGGAAATATTTTTAGATTTCCAATTAATATTTATAGTTGAAAATAGGACTTATATAGCACCATATAAAAATTAATTACAAAAAGATTTTTGTTAATGTCAATTTTGTCTTTACATTAAATTAATTAATCTAAAGTGTCATTATCTTTCATAAGTGGCTCCATGGGGTCCAAAAATAGACACAAGGATCCCTATGGTCGGAAACTACTCATCCAATAAGGTTAGGACATGTGTTAAGGTAATTTGGAGTTATTATAATATTCGTTTTACCTTGAATTTCCTTATTTACCTTTAACCGCGGTAAATAAAAGTCAAAAGTTACTATTCACAAAAAATTACTTTCATCTTATTGAATCACATTTTACTTCTTAATAACAACCATGTATGTCTGATTTTCTAAATTAAATTCACATAAGTAGTAAAATTTCATTTAAATGAAAAAGTCAGTTTTTTTAACTACCACTAAGTGGTTTCACTATTCATCAAAAATTGAAGTTTTTCAGAAAAATACCAAAAATAAACCCTAAGCTATATTTGATATTCCGAATTAATAGTTGATGTCTATTTTGCCAAATTAAAAACATAGAAGTGGCATTAATTAATTTTAAAATTAATTCCCATTGTTAAAACAAATAGTGTGTTTTTTAAGAAACAATAACTATCAAAAGACTGATACTTGTTTATGTCCAATTTCAAAGTGAAATTACATCCAATGACCAAAATTGAATTAAATGGTAAAAATATATTTTAATTTACCTTTGAAACCAATTAAAAAGATTATCTAACCATATAAATAAATTAGATTAAAAGGAACTTTTGAATTAAAATACAATATTTTTCACTATTTATTAAAAAATGAACATTATCAGAAAAATACCAAAAAATTACCCAGAGTAAAATTTGATGTCCCCATTCTAGAGAAGGATTATATTTGGTCAATTATAATGTATTAAAGTGACTAAAAAATATATTTAAAGAGGGTTCGCCATTAAAAGGTTGTAAATCAGCCTTTTAATGTAATTTATGCTTAAAATTAGATTCATTCACATTTAAGCCTCTAACTTTTATTGGATAAATGTAAATACATTTAACAGACATGTATAATCATATTCTAGTTAGTTTTGTTCATTCCCGCCAATACAACAGCTAGGAGTTAACTACCATTTAAAATAATAATATTATATTATTAGTGTACAACGTAAGATTCCAAAGAAATCTGTTGTTGTGTACTGAGTACGCTATCGAACATAAAACCCCTTTAAAGTAAAATTTATATTTAATTCAAAAATATTAATAAATTTGAAATATGTCTTATTATTCACTTACCTAGGATGTTATAATATGTGGATATTCATAATTCGACTAGAATCTACGGTACTAGATATATTTAGATGGGTAGACCCAATAATGTATATAATATGAGAATAAATTGTATTTATAGTACAAAAAATATTATCTGTATTTCTCTAAGAATTCATTGGGTTTTAGATATTTATATTTCCATCAATATTATCTTTTCTCAATCCTACAATATTGAGATTAAGATATTTTTTTATATAGACAATGATGGGGAGAAAAATATTACTCTTGATGGATGTATATTAATATAAATATGTTAATATTTTTATTTCATATACCATTTTATAGAGGTATTGTTACATGTTTTCCCAATAAACCCTCGGTGGTGTGTCAAGGGTTATTTATCAAGAATTAAATCTATTATTTCATTAGAAATTAGATTATTTTTATCTTATTTTTTTTAATGAATAAAATTATCATAAGATGTTAATGAGGACCATCATTTATTATATAATTGAAACTTATGGTTGTGGTTATAGCTGGGTTATCGTATATGTTGATATGAATATCTAATTGATCAATGGAATTCCAAAAATTATCTCGATGGTTATTATTCCGGAGTAATCTTTATGTTAGTCATTTAAAGTTGAATGTTTTTAAATAATATCTATCATTTTTATTTTCAAATAATAATGTTTTGTTATATATGTTTATGTTGGTAAGGATTAACCATTGTTTTTATTTATACTGATTATAAAAACAATTGATGTTATTTTTTTACACATTATTTTTTGTTGATAACCATAGACGTTAGATGTGTATCATGACAAATATGTTTGTGGTATTACCATACATAGTATTATTTCTTGACTCTGTATTTTCTCTAGTCAAATGATTTCCATTAGTCAATATTGATAAGAATATTCAATTGGATGGTGATTATACACTAAAATAAAAATGCTTTTTAATGTCGTCAATTTAATGTCGGTTTCTTATAAACCGACGTAAAAATTGTTGGCGGAGAGTTTTTTGTGTCAAATTTTTTAAAAAAATGACTCCAAAAAAATTGTTTTGGCGTAGGTTTAACAAACCGATGTGAAAAACTAAAAAATTTATATTTCACGTCAGTTTTTATGAAAAACTATACCAAAAAATTTAAAAAAAATGAATATGTTAGATAATTATCTAAGCTTCAATTTGACTAGTCGTAGAGAAAAAACAGAGTCACCGATCAAAAGTTATGGATGTCGGAATTTGATCTTCTCTAACAGAAGTATTACAGAAGTAAAACATTAAAAGGCCATATCTTTTAATCCGCAACTCCGTTTTAGCTCAAATGCCAGTCAAATTAAATAATAAAAAATTCTATAAAACATTGTAATTGTTTTTTAAAAAATTTTGGTGTCGTTTTTCATAAAAATGGACTCCAAAAGTTTTTTTTAGTTTTTCAAGTCGGTTTTTGTAAAAACCGATGCCAAAAATTTCTTTTTGTTTTTGACGTCGGTTTTTAAAAGATCCGACGCGAAATTTTTTTATTTTTTATTTTTTTAGCATCAGTTTGTAACAAAACCGACCCGATTTTTTTAACATTTTAGCATCGGTTTATTTAAAAACTGATGCAAAAAAGGACATCGATTGGCATTTTGGCGTCGGTTTTCTAAAAAACTAACACCAAAAGAGCAATGTAAATCCTTTTTTGCATTGGTTTCAAACAAAACAAACACCAACAAGTAACGTGGGATTAGTATTTATATTTTTTCACAACGTGTGTTTTACTTTTTAAAATCCAGACTACATTTTCATACAACGCATTTGAAATTATTTTTGTTTATTATATATATCCCTTTTATCCTTCATTTATCATTTTCATCCTCTTCGACTCAAACGAGTTTTCAATGCTGCTTCAATCGTTAATTTGAATGTGGTACATGTTCTATTAATTTATTTCCTTTATTATTATTATCCTTCATTTCTAAACAACTCTATTAGCTTTCATATAATGAAGATTAATTCTTATTTCTAAATATAAGTTATATGATGATAAAGAACATATAATTTAGATGGATTCTCTTAAAACCATTGAAATATGTTTGAAGTATTATGTTTATTTTATTTCATTTGGTGTATATAATTTTAATTCAGGTTTATCATTTTTTTAAATGATTCGTATCAATCGAAATGTTGAAAGGTTCAACTTCCGAAAGCAATAACTTTTGATCTGCAGCTATGTTTTACCTCAAAATCCAGTCAAATCAAAGCTTAATAAATTCTATAAAACATAAAAGAAATAAAAATTACTTTTTGGTGTCGGTTTTTTTAAAAACCGACCCCAAAAGTATATTTTTTCCATTTTTTGGTCGTTTTTTTCAAGAACCGATGGAAAAAAAATTACTTTTTCTCGTCGGTTTTTAAGGAAACAGACACCAAAATGATATGAATGAGTTATCGGTTTTGAAAAAAAGATTCCAAAAAACAAATTTAATAATTTTTTGGAATCCGTTTACAAAAACCAATGTAAAAGATTATATTTTTTACGTCGGCGACTTCAACGTCGGTTAAAAACCGAAATCAAAAATAAAAAAAACGACGTTAAATGGAATTTTTCTACTAGTGGTAATGGATGGATACGGTGGTTGATAAAACATGAAATGAATAAAATTTTACATTATAATGGCCACAATCATGTCACTAGTGTTGAAGCCTACATTTTTTTATAATCATTTTGATATATATATTGGTTTTTATATTGCTTGTTAATATATTATGATATAGTTATTATTTATTCCTTAGTTATGTTTCAAAGCTAGAAATAAATTTATATCTTGATAAATGATGATTCATTTCATCTATCGAATATTTTTTTCAAGAAATAATACATTCCAACATTTTTTTGGTTCCCTATGCACTGTGTGTTATCTTAAGTGATATTAGAGGATTTCGTGGAGAATATACATTTGACACATCAGGATGGAATATTTAGTTTCAACTAAATAATGAAACTCAATGGTTTATATTTTTCATTGTGTATGTTTAATACTAATACCAATATTTTATGATAAAAATTTATATTCATAATTTATATTTTTCTAATAACAAGATAATGATGAAATTACATGATATAAAAATACATTTAAAAAAAATCCTTGAATTTTTTTTGAATAAATATAAATGTAATTTAGTATAGAAAATGTTATTATGGAAATAAAATAAGAAAATAAATTGAATATATTTTTATAGTATTTTTCCTAAATATCTCCCATTGGTTTAATACATGTGATTTCTATTGTAAAAATAGTGAATTAAATTAGAAATGTCAAATAAATATTGAAGGAATTGAATTGAATGATTTTTTTGAAGTTCCTAATTATATATATAATGTTTTAAAAAGAAATTTTACTATCATATCATTGACTGATATATATATATATCCATTGTGAATTCATATTGTAAATTATTATATTTAATTTATTGTTATTGGTATATATGTATTTTATAAAATTTTATAAATCATTATAAATATTTTTAAGCATAGATTAAATTTCATTAAATTGTTGCAATTCTTATGTGATATCAATAAAACTAATTACATACAATAAATAATCTCATGGAAGATTCATAAAGGTAATTATAGTATATGGTGTTGAGGATAAGGATAAATAGAAACATTATGATATGTACTATAATCTTATAGGATTTATCTTGATTTCAAAAGGCTATTTTAGTATTTTATTGTGATTTTGAATATGATGAGGATTTTTTAATTCAAATGTGGATTGTTATATAGTTATTAAGAATTATTAATTTTTTATTGATATTTCCTAACGTCATTGATTTTTATAAAGGATTATATTGGAAGATAAATATTATGTAAAACAAAGTGGGATTTCGTAAGGCATTGGATGGTTTTGATAAGGATTTCTGTTTATTTTATCGGACTTTATCAAGAATCTTTAAGGTTTTTTTTCATAAAAAATTCCCAGTATTTCAAAAGAAGTAACATATTATTATAGATATTTTCTAAGAAAATGTAATGAAACATGAGAAACATGAGTTTATATATAATCACAATTTCTATTATCATCATTGTAAATGATTCTCCTAAGAAACTTCTTCTATAGGAATTTACATGGATTAGTTCATCCAGTTTTAAATATTGATTCCAACTATCATTCCATGGATGAGAATAACATAATGATTTGACTAAGGGATTATTTTATAATTTTTTTGGTGATTTAAAATATATATTAGTTTTTTTGTTAGAGATCGTGTATTATAAACATTAATATATGTGTCTATATTAATAGAAATATTAGTTACTATTATTATGATTAATAATATATCTACACTATATTAAGAAAACTCATTGATTTTATATAGGAGTAGTAACTATTATTTTTCTGGAATATTATGAGGATTATGGATATTTACAAAGGAATATTTCATAATTACAAGTTTATGTAATTTATTACTCAGAAAATTAATATTATCATTCCTATTATATGATTTAGAATATAGAATAATATCACCATTACATAGACACAGTTTTCCATATAGGACTAATATTTAATATCATTTATGAAAACCTCAAACAAAAAATATATAGTTATCAAATGATCATGTGAATAATACATTATCTACAAATATAAAATAAATTTGAACCAAAAAAATGTAAAAATAGTTGCAGAAGCGTAAAAAGGACACTAGAATATCATGAATTTAAGAATAAGAAGAAGACATTATATGGTTATGTGGAAATTGTATCCAAAATATTTTTTTATATTTGATCAAAATATAATGTATTGAACATTCATTTTCATTCCATCCAAAATATCCCATGACTTTATGTAATCATCATATACATTAATAGAGGTAGTGTTGTTGGAATTTATGGTGTTTCTTTCTTAAACTTTGTTAATTCCCATAGTTTTTATTATTACCACATTTTATATATCTATATTTTCAATATATAATCATTGGACTGGACATTATAAGTAACACATATAAACCAATTTTACTATTTTATTTGATTTGATTATTTATAATATTTTATTAATAAATGTAATGTTCACAATATTCATCCTAACGTGATGACATGATACTATTAAAACATTGAAATAATGAACATGCAATTACTTACACCACTCCACTAATGCTATAATAGGATAATATTTTCAAATATATTGTATTATGGGAATTTTGTTTCTGCATGATTTTCCATATATCATAAGTTCCAATATAGATTAGGGTGAATTAAAAATGAGATAATTTATTTGATGGGTATAATAACTAAATATTATCGAACCAAATGAAACATCACATAATCTCCCTTGTAATAAATAAATTATATACTACTATTCAATAAGAAAATATTATTGCTGATTTTTGATTTTCTATAAATATAAGAGATAGATTGAATCATCATTCTATTTTCAATTCCAATAATGTTTTTCTTTGTGTACGGTCAATCCATATTGAGATGAATGGGATAATTTTAAAGAGTAAAAAGATTATTTGATTTGTTTTTTATATTATTTTGGGATTATAAAAATAAATTTAATTTATAAATTCATCAATTATAAGAAAATATTTTTGATTATATAAATATATACCATATAAAAAAATTATTTATCAAGGATATAATTGGTGTAACACTCTAAATCGAATGTTTTGTCCCTAGTCAAAGAGTCACAAGTCCATACGTGTGCCTCCCTATAAATAAGAGGTATGATAATGTTCCAAAAAAATAAAAAAATAAAATTCACTAATAGAAAAAACCTTGAATAGTGATATTATGATCTTTGCCTTATAGAAATACACTAATAGAAATAAATAAAATAAAAAATCAATACAATGTAATCGTGGTGGAAGTTAATGTATCATAATGTATTGTATTATAGTAAAAATTCATATAATAAATAATCCAAGATTCTAGAGTGGAAACAAAAACTATAAGATAAAGAGTGAAAGTAATAAAATAATTAACTCCTTTAAATAGACTATGGTATGTACCTGTACCACAATAAGACTGGTTCCCCTTAGTTCAACCATCTTTCGTTTTCTGTTTTACCCAGATTAGATCTATATATAAGATGTCACCATGTTCATCAAGATAAATGTTTATTGTGTAAGTAACAAAAACATATATAAAACCCCCAATGTATCCTTAAAAATTGTGTACATGTATAAAAATTTCATTCCAAGATGAAAACAAATACAAAAGTTACCACAAATAATTATATAACATGAACCTATGTAGTACAAATTAATCCAATATCACTGATTGTACCTACATCATATCTAGGTTAGAAGGATAATCAAATTATATCACAATAGATAAAGCAATATTCAAAAGAATATTAATCATATACCCATAATATATCAAGTCATCATATTAGATCATTACCACTAGTCATCATATCCCTGCTCTATCACAAGTCACGTTAATGGGTTTTCGTACCCTCCAAATACATTGGGATATGTCTTCATGATATAATTCTCCAAATTTCACATCATTCGATCATTCCTCAAGGACATCATTCCCCAATATCATGATCAATTTCATCATCACAACCGTGAAAATCCTTCAACCATCAGCCACTATGTGATAACTATATCCAGATAGTACACATGTTCTATTTACTATGAACAGAATGAAAAGGTGAATGGTAACACCCATAATAGGGTGGGGAGTACATTGAAAATAATATTATATAATAGTTATAATATTAGAGCAGCATAAAATACATTTTATCATCATCAAAACTAGTCAACCAAGTCATAAACATACTAAGGGACTCATGAATCATTAATAGGTCTCACGAGATTCATACACAAGAATATTTTTTTCCAATTAAACACAGTCAATGATATTATGCAACCATAAGAATCATGCTAAAGAAAAATGTTTATACCGGATCCCCAAGTAGTAAGAAACATCATACGTCACGGTTGTTAGGGAAGTAATTCTATTTTAGTTAAATGATCAAAAATATAATTGTGTTACACCCCTATTGAAAACTAGGTCACATATCTTGGATACCTAGATCGAGTTTGGGTACCTCAAGAGAGAGTTATATAATAGAGGTCCATGAATATTCCATATAATGTATGATGGTTATTGATTCACATACCTCATGGATTCTATTAAAGGAACTACATACGATATATTTCAATGACGGTTATGTTAATTATAGAGATCTATTGTTGAATCATTAATAGATTGTGAATTCCTTTTCAATTATATGAGAGAACCTCTGGTGTGTAAAACAAAAATAAATAGAATTGAAAGTAAAAAATGGAATAGTGATACAAAAAATATCTTAAAAATGATGATCCATATGTGGAATGGTACCCTAAGAAATCAACCATTCACTGGGAATTAGGATCTAGTCAAAGGGATGTCATTGATAAGTTCATTGAACCATTTATCTATCAAATAAATGAAACTGGATTTTTTTATCATAAATCCACCATATAAAAGAGGTATATTAAGGTCATTCATAATAAAATAGATTTAAAACATGCATAATAGATGGTAGAGATTATCATGATCAATAAATTTCATCAAAATTCATAATCCATAACTGATGTTTGACGTGTTAAATAATTCATTATATGATCCATATTAAAAACACAAATCCAATAAAGGTTCATTCTCCAATATCAATAAGAAGAAAATGGTGTTGATCTAGATTGAATTTACCTATATATATTCACCATATATTTCCATCAATGATGGACCAAGGTGATATGAATTTGAGACATCCATAATTAAGGAGAGAGGTCCCTAATTCAAAATAGTGGATTTGGATGATATTTGGGTAATAAAAAAGTGTTAAACTATGGATCATTAAAATTTAAAGGGTGAATTGAATATAATCCTAAGTTGTTTGTACTGGTGAGTTGATAGGATTCACTGGAATACAAATGGATCCATTGGTTAGATGGTATGTGGGGAATAACCACCTTGGTTTCTCCAGCACCATTGAATGGAAAGAGGGGTATACATTTTTCTAAACACCCAAATCAACTCCAGTAGGAAACTAATGGATTATTTTAGTGATATGGTGGTATCTATATAGCCACTAGAAGGAATATCATCCTCTCGACAATCAAACCACCAATTCCTTACAATTATTCCTAAAAACCCACTCCTAAACATAGATAATATATATAAAACATTAAAGGAGAAAAGAAATTTAAAAACCTTACATCTTGTACATAAAATTAAATATTATATGATATAATAATCCCCATATAATGAATTATATACCATAAGAATTGCCTTGTATGGTTCTCGAATAACTCAGGAAAATGATTATGATCCTATATATCCCTCTTCCATGTTTCTTCTATGATCCATTAATGATTCATATAATATAGAAAATTAGTTTTTAGTACTTTAATTGAATTTATTACCCAGGTGTATAATCTAAACATGGTGTTCAATGTGTTATGCATTATTATCTAGCTAAAAAATCTTCATAGGTGATGACATTCATTGTATTTGTCATGCACATATATATCTAAGACACCTGAAATACATATTGTAAAACCCAACATGTTGATCGACGATCCATATGGTATTCCATTACAAAAACCCCTTTAGTGGACTGGAACGGTCTAAAATAGTGTGGTGGATGCCACAATTGATTCCTAAAATGTTGATGTCCTAATAAAAGATTCACACTCAGAAAAACATGTTCACCTATAATAACTTCAAGTGATTCCACCTACAGTTTTAATTATACATCATCCATCCTAGTGTAATAAAGGAACACTTATTTATCATATCCACTATTTATAAGGTCCCTTATACCATAATGGTCCCCAAAGCTACTATCAAACCAACCATAGATCAATTAATCTATGAAGGACATGGAATACCATATAGATCATCATAAGGATATATATTAATCTAAGCATGGAAATTTATTTTGAATGGTATCTCATCTAGGGTTATGTGATCATCCAAAGATACACTGATTCCTATAATTCTCTCAGGGAGCATATCCTCTAATATAAAAATTGTCCACGAAGACTATCTGTCAATATAGGGATAGTAGACTTTTTTCAATCTCAGTAAAGTACATATGTTTATATAGAAGACCATGAAAAAACATGATGTAAAAAGTATGTAACTATTATAATTGATGTTCTTGGGATATTGAAAGATATATAGTATGTTCCTCAAATATACCATCCATAGATCATCTAATGAGTGAATTTAATTGATTGGTAAGAAATGAGATACATTCATTAGCTGATCAAAAGTCACATAAATACATTCATAGATCATCAGGGTCAATGGTTACCCTATCACATTATCCAATATGACATCCTCCGACATTAACATGGGAATAGGTAGTGGGTGGATAAATCAACAGGGAACTATTTCCTGTACATTATCTATGTGAATTTAAGATATCAAAAAACAAATCAAAAAATGTCTTTTATCGATAAACACATGAATGGATTCCTAAAGTAATGGTATGTTTTTTTATAATTGAGTCACCTCCCACATAATGTTATCGATATCTATTTTCATATCATCCCTATGGGAATTAGTGTTTATATCCCTTCTATGTACTTGGATTATATCACCATAATCCAATAAAAAAAATATTAGGTCTCCAGATAGTAGATGTTTCCACATCACAACACACTGTTTTTTAATTCCCAAACAGACTTTACCCATTTTACCAAGGAACATGTTACTATTAATAAGGTATAAGGCATCAATTTCTAGTTCATTGAAGCAACCATTATCCAATTAGATAATGATCACTTCATGTTCCACTACACCTCTGAATTTCATGAACCAAACTATTGAAATACCAACATAATATCTCTTAAAGTACATGGAACTAAATTTTTAATCCCTAAAATATAATCCATCTCAAATTATAATTTTTGTAGATACCCAATAAAAACCCCTATATTTTGTGAATTTTTATTTATTGAATTAATTTAATCTTTGTGATATTTTTCATGTCACATAACAGTGAAAATATTTTATTTTAAATTAAATAAATATGATTTTATTGAATTATATATTGAAAAAGATAATCATTCACTACAAAATACCTATATTATATCTTTATCTACATGGAATACTAAGGTTATATTATGACTTGACATACCTTACACACAACACAGATGTTTCTACGAAACATAATTTTACTATTATAACTATTTAAATGGTATAATTATAAGCTATCATTTAAACATACTAATATAGATAATAATAATTACTTTAAAAAATTTATAATTATTTTATATAAATTAAACTTATTGATAAGGAAGGATATTTTTTTAAGTCCATATATGTTAAAAACGTACTATTTTCTCAAACAACCCACTTATCACTTTCTTATTTGGAAAACATTAAAATAAATATTAGACCTAATAGTAAACATAAATTGATAAATTAATCATAAGTTTTTAATTTATAATGTTTAAATTAGATTTGGGTGATATTTTGGTATTTTAATGCGAAACATCATTTTTGAATTAATAGAAAAAAATACAAGATTTTAATTCCAAAATGCCTTTTCATTTATTTTATATAAAATTTAATATTATATTTTCAATTGTTTTCAATTTTTATTTAGATAATACTTTTATCAGTTAATAAAATTTAGGTCATAAATCTCAATTTCACATTGTAATTGCATACAAAAATATAGTAGACTTTTGAATGCTATTACATTAAAAACGTGTATTGTCGACCGAACTACATGATTGTTTTTAAATTAATTTCTGAGAATTATGTTATTATAATTCGTTAAAATGGATTCTATGTTTTGAGTAAAAATAATATATAATTTCTAATAAGGTCAAATTAGTTTTTTACCAAAAATATTACTGAATATGATTAAAATTAATTACATTGATTGAGGTTAAATTCTTAATAATAATTGACTAAACCATAACCTAAATGCCTAGAAACCTATTAAATTTTAAAAAATACATTTAATGGACATATATAGATAATATATTCCAATTGTTAAACTTTGGATCAATATTGGATCGACATTCGACATGGAATGAGGTGGTGGAATTCTCACTTCATATATTTTCTAGATGGCCACTCCTCTTTCCCTATAAAATTCCAACACATATACCACTTCTTAACACCAATCAAACCAATTAGGTTCGTCCAATATCTATAAAAATAAAATTTCCAACATACCTCTTGTACTCCTACTAGCATCCCATTTATAAAAATGCTATATGACAAATCTGTTTGGCACAAACCCAAAGGAGTTACCCGATTAAGGGGTAATGTATTCTCTTAAGCTACTTTATTTTATTTTATTCCTAAACTCCTTAAAATATTATTGTTACATAATTTTATATATAAAAACTATCCTTAATATATAATTATTTTTTAGGCTTATAGTTTCATATACACATACACACACCTCCATCTAATATGTAATAAACTAGTTGTTTACATGTAGAGTGAATTACCACCTCACTAAAAGATGATTATTCATTTTTTATATTCCTCCTCCCATTATCAAAATTTGGAGGAACAATATGTTTATACATTTCATAGGTTATATTTCTTATTTTTTTAACCTTATATATTAATTTTACATAAATTGTGTTTTTTAACATTCTATTTGGTGTAAATATGATAATTTATTTTGAGGAAGTGTTGACTACCGCCCCTTAATGTGATATGATTCATTCCCAAACTACATGAAATGTATTAAGGATGGGTTTAGGGAAAATATATGATATATTTGATATAATAATTGTACTGGAATAATTATATTTATACATTTATATACAGATATTTCTTTTTCCTTCTTTCTTTCAATAAGATAATAAAAATGGAAACAACATTCATTCATAAGTATGTCTTAATGTCTCCAAGAAAAATATATTCCATTTAATACAACGATGTTATATAGATTATTATAATAGAAATATAAATAATCAAAATTATATTTAATTTTTTTTCACCTTCTATAATCCTAAAATAATTATTTGGACCAATGATATAATAAATTTAGACACACGTGAAGAAGGAAGCGAATATTACACGAAGTGAAACCCTATAATAGGATTGTAAATAATAGGGTAATATAATGTCATGATAATACAATATAATGTGTTATAAATGAAAATATTGTTCAATCAAATATTTATTAGAAATTTACATTTATTATTATATGGGTTTTAATGAGTATGATATGAGTAAAGATACTAGGTAATGGGATTTCATCCCACATTTTATATTTTGTGACATACAAGATTTCTTCACTAACCATTACTTTTGTGTGTTGTATATACTATGTCTATATGTATTCTATGTTTATTATAGTAAAAGTTATGTTTATTCACATATCCATGAAATGAACATTATTTCCAAGGGCCTATGTTAAAAATCTTACTAAATCTGTAAAATAGTTTTATATCAATTTTCCTTCTTTGATACTCATGTTTTTATGTCCATATATTCATTGTGTGTTATATAGACTTCCATTTTACATGATAAATCATGAATATTATTAGTTTCATGATATTATTATGTTCATATATTTCCTTTTCTTACATTGTTATTTTGATCCCATGGCCCAATGTGATAACAGTTAATTGAAAATATCTCATTGCTTTTCAATATTGTTTTTGTTTATAATATATTTGATAAACTCTTATAACACATATCTCATGAACATTCATGAATTATCTTCTAATATGGTTATTCAAGATATATAAATGTATTAGTACCATTTTTTTACTCTTTGGTACATATTATAGCTATGAATTCATTTTTTAGAATTCCTGACATTAACCTATCTTCAGTCAGAAATATATGTCCCTTTATAACCATGTTTTCAAAAAAGGGTTTCCAAGAATATTGGACCATTATCAAATAACCCTTAAATGTAATTTTTACCCTTTTTATCTTTAACCATTCTCTTTAAAAGAATTTTCTTGTATCTTTCCGATTGAGGCATTTTTTCTAACCATTTTACCCAAAATGGTATGTTCTTTTTACCTTATACAACGTATATGGATTTACCCAGCGTCATTTCATTGAAGATTATATTTCATTCAAAAATGGATATCTTTTAATATTTTTTTCATATCTAGTTTTCAAGTAAAATTGTATTCAATATATTTTCATGATTATAAATATTATTCTCAAGGAAAATAGTTTTCAATAGGTTTTCATTCTTAGTTTAAATTTTTTCAAGGAATTTGTTTCCAAATTTTTTTAAGCTTTATTTATAATTATTAAAATTAATTTCTATAAAATGGTTTTGGAAATAATTTTTTGATTTTTTATGTGTTTTAAATGTGTTTTCATATAAAATAATTTTTAAAAGTTTCAAACCATATTTTAGAATTTTTCATGGAAAATGGTTTTCAAAATAATATGAAATATTAATTATAATATATCATGGTGTTTTCCAAAAAACTTATCTTCAAATGGTTATATGTTTAACAAATAATTTTTTAAATAATAAATGATATTTTCCAAAAGAATAATTTTTGAATGATATTTCAAAATTAATTTCCATCTAATTTAACATCCACTGATGGTACACCATACTTTTAAGGATATGATCAAAAGGTTCTATTTATATTATTTGTAATAATGGTTTATTCATAATGTCAAGGTATTTAAGGAACCCATTTATCTTTCATGGGTTATTTTCTATGAAATTTATTTCTCTTTCATGGGTTAGGATTTTGATGAAATTATTACAAATCATATATCATTTTGCATTGTTTTTGTTTTTTTACTTGTTTATGATGCATATTTTATTTCATGTATTACGACAATATTGTCTTTGAATTTTTTGAACATGTATGTGTGAATTTGTTATGAGATAGGTGGGACCTTTATTTCCCCCAAATTCATTTGGAAATGATTTTTATATCATTATATAGATATGGATGGAATTGAAAAATGATATTGGTTTAGTAATACCGGGCTAGAACGAGAAATGAAATTGATTTAGTGATACATGGATGGAACGAGGTGTGAACTCAGTTAAGTAATATAGGGATGGAATGAGGAGTGAACATGGATTAATAATATAGATATGGAATGGGGTCTGAACCCGATTCAGTGAGGGAATATTTCCATATTGATGGCCTTAAACATGATGCCTTGACTTCTATGCAAATCATGTCATTTTCTTATGTGTTTCCCATAATTCCATGTTTAATTACTATATTATAATTTCATGGATTATGTTAATAATTTTCATCTGATTGATGTCTTATGAACTGGCAATATTTTTTCAATGATTCATTTTTATGATAGTTTAAATTCATGGCATGATGTTCTCATATTTTTTTTGTGGTATCATACTCATGTGATCATGTTTATGATTAAAAGTCTCCATTATTTACATGTATGTGCATTTGAGATCAACCCTTTTTTCCCTCCCCACACAACTGGAAAATGGACCTATACCCACGGTTTTCCACAAAACTGTGGGGATAGACCCCACCTATACCCACGGTTTTGGAAAACCGTGGGTATAGGTGTCTTTTCGAGACCTATACCCACGGTTTACCAAAACCGTGGTATAGGGGGTATATCCCCACGGTTTTGGAAAACCGTGGGGATAGGTCCTAAAAGGTCACCTATACCCATGTTTTCCCAAAACCATGGGTATAGGGGTACCTATCCCCACGGTTTTGGGGAAAACCATTGGTTATGAAAAACTGTGGGTATATGTTACTTTTTTGTGTGCGGGAAATTTTTTTTTTCACGGGAAGGAATTTTTTTTGGCAGGAACCCTATACGTAGGTTTCTTCCCTCTATACCCACGGTTTTTATAAATATATTTAACTATATATATATATATAGCTGATGTTAGGGTAGTGGTTAGACATGGTTTTTGCAGCGAAGAGGCTGCGGGATCGAAACTCGGCGCCTGCATTATTTTAGGACATATACCCACTATTTTGAAAATGTGGGTAAAAGTCGTTGACACAGTGGGAATTGGTTATGTTTCGGTGACACGATGGCAGGACACCTATACCCACTGTTTTGGATAACCGTGGGTATAGGCTAAGGACCTATACAGACGTCGTTCCATCCCACGGTTCCCAAAACCGTGGGTATAGGCTATACCCACGGTTTTGGGGGCCATACCCATGGTTTTGAACCGTGGTTATAGGCTATTTTTCCAATAGTGCCAATTGATGTTAACATATATTACCAATGATGTGTTTAAGAATGGTGCTAGTTAGTAAGAATCTATTGAGAGATTACATAACTCACTTATGCACTAGGTTTTTTATTTCCATGTTTCGAAAGGTAGTAGGCTAATATGTTCCATTGGTTTTAGTTTATATAATGTTCCGCAAAATTTATGTAATGTAAATTGAGGGTTTCTACAGTTGGTATCAGATACAATATTTCATTAAATTATGAATGATACGATGTAAATAAATTAGTTAGTTCCATAGTTATCATTTTAAAAATATTTATAGACATGACTCAAAGGATATCTATATGGATGAGTTAATGTTTTGGAAAATTTCCAACAATTATTGAAATGGATAGAGTAAGTGGTTTCCTAAAATTACATTCATGTCTACATACTATAAGTGGATGTGGATTTGGAGAAGATGAACCTTGGGGTAACTACTCTGACAATATGACTCGTTCCTAAATTGAGGTAATTCGATACATGTTAACATGCCTTGATGAACAAATTTTTTGATACTCCCATGGGAAATACATTGGGAATTCACAAAATCCATCACAAACCATTACATGTGATTTAAATAAGAATTTTTTACAAACAATATAGGGTAAACATGATGATTAATATTTTAATATAGGGGTAATAATTTATACATAATATTTGATGTTATCAATATTATTTTATATCTCACTATGATAGTTGCTTCTTACTCAACTCTTCATGGTTATAGATAATGGAGGGAACTAGAATGGAATGTATTGATGTATATTATAATGGAAACTCATCTTATGTGTTGACATATTGGATGATAGCGAGACTGAAGGATTTTTTGATAAAAACTAATCCATTTTCATGAAAGTTGTTCAACAGCATGTATGTTAAACAACTTTTCGACTCACCAAGGAAAAGAGGGAAAGATATCATTGAGAATTGGGTTAATGTAGACCATGAAGGAAATTATATTAGTTTTACATTGTTTTAAAATAGTCAAATGAATACCAAATGTGAAATTTATTAATGGATAGGGAAGGTGTTTAGTCTTTTGGAAAGAAGGACACAATGTAAGTAAATTCAAATGAAAAAATGAAGAGTTTGGTTAATGAAATAAATGAGAAGCACATGAGCCTCATACAAGATGGTGATGACTCGGTAAGTGAACCCAAGAGACTCGAGATAAAATCTGAGTTGAGAAATATTGTTGGGAACTATAGAAGAATTGTAGATGTACTATAGTAGTACTATAGTAGGCATTGTTCAGTACTGTAGCATCTGGAACTATTCATCCATCTGGGCTTTTGGGCCACTAGTTTTTTCCTTAGGTCCTTCAAGGCTGTCGGGCCACCCAATACATTTGGGTCCATTGTCTCCCAAGGCCTTCGAGCCACCGTAAGTCCTTAGGGCCACCCCAAGGACTTTCGGACACCTGAATATGGAGATGTACTAGTCATAATACAAGGGACAAGGCTCCAGATTAATATTAGAGAAAGCACATTAACCCATGCAGAGCTAACCGGAATTGGATGAACGAGACGGTATGGAATTACAATCGGTACTAGGCCTCTTCATCTCTGCACATGACAGTTAGCCGACCAGCCTTGCAAGGGGGAGTGATAATATCATGACATGTGCTGGGGAGGATCATTTACAAGTTGTATTATCTAGGTGATTTCCCCTAAGACCTATGTTTCATATAATTGTTTCTAAGCCTTTGCGCAATTTAAGGGTTCCACCTCACCCCATGATTGGTGGATTATCAAACTAATAAAAAAAAGCCTTCAGGCCATTCAGTAAAATGGATGAGAATACTATACTCCCTATGCGATCATCACATTTTATGTGTTTTATGTGTGTATTTAATATTAATTATGCAACTCAATTTCCCATGAAGAAATATCTAAAACCAAATATGCAAGGTGGTATCTATAATGGTTATATTACTGAAGATGAAGAGAATTCTGATGAAATGTGAATGGAATGTGTTATAATATAATAGGATGAGGCATACTTGTCAATTTATTAAGTGTAATGTATTATATGTTTTTATGTATTTGGATTCAATAATTAGGTTTAATGAATGGTAAAATGTATAAGGATTGTTCAGTTTAGGTTTCTCACAATGGATTTATAATAACACATTGAGTGGATCTTATAGAATAGAAAAGTGATATCATGGAAAGGTGATTTCCATAGAAAACCCATGAATATGAGAAATATAACCATTTCTATGTTCCATTTTTAATGATAATTTTGTTTGGATAAATATATGTGGGATTTGAATATGTTAATTGAATGGTAATTATTACCTTTGAACTAATTAAGGGAAATTTTACATGTATTTCATGCTATTATGAATGAATTTAACAACTTCTTGGATGAGTGGAATATATTCAGTAATATATAGAAAATAAAGAATTCATTTTTTAGAAAGGGAGTTATGGTAAGTGCAGTTGTATTCACATTCCAAGAGAATATAACATGATAGTATTCACAAGTCTAGAATTTGAAAACCATGGGCTACATTATGATATATGGGGGGTTAATGTTAATATAATTTCATGACATTATTTATAATGTTTTGGTATTTCCATCTCTCATAGTGGTTATAAGGTTATCCATTCAGTAATATTTTAAGATAAACATCAGAGGAAGTATTTATGTATTAATATTGTATTCAAAATAATTGCTAAAAGGCTATTTAGTGATTAACCTTATTTGAAGGATGTCTATCAAATTTGGAAATTATATTTCTATGGTTTCAAAAATGGACATCATGTATGTTTGGTGAAAACCAATCATGTCCATCAATGTTGTGGGTCATAAACCCATGACCAAATGATGATAAGGGTTTCACACCTACCATTAGAATAGAAAATGTCATAGTTAATGAATAACTATTTTGTTTTTGATAAATACTTATTATGAATCATTCTATTACATTTTATGTTTTAAAATTAATATATTATCTATATTGATTTATAATAATAGTCATAGATAAATTATAATACATTTCATTCTTTCATGGGCCTTAAAATTAGATAAATGTGTATTATATTCACTTTAGGAGTCAAAGATAATTTTAGGACATCCATTGCACGATGTAATGGATAAATCAAAAATTGATAAAATCACAACTAATGATTGAAATTTTGTTTATATAAATATAAAAATTAATTATATTTCTTTATATTCTTGTTCAATAATTGAACTACTCAATCTTAGGATAATTATAAAAAGTAAATATCTTGTAATAAAAACATAATTTTGTTTAAATTATGACCTTTTAAATCATTATAGATTTATGTATTTGATGCCCCGAAATTTTCTTTAATCCTTCACTTGTTTTTGATTGAGGGCCTCAATCACTCGCTATAATTTTTTCTCTTTTCTTTCATGTCACATATTCACTCTCATCCTATGTTATCATATCCGGAAACCTAGTTATATGTTACATTGGGTATCTATTATGGTTTCAAAATTACCTTTCAAAGGAAGTTTTACTATCCATTTTTATGATGTTGGTTTATATTAATGAAACATTAATGTATTTAAATGTTGTTAAAATTAAGGAATGTTATCGGTGAAATTAATTTTAATTGGGGGTAGAATGTTACACCCCTATATTTTTTGAATTATTATTTTTGAATTAATGTAACATTTCAGATATTTTTCATGTCACGTAACACTAAAAATAGTTTATTTTATTTTAACAAACTATGTTTGGAAATAGTTATATGAAACACCAAGTTAATCATTCAATAAAGATGACATAAATTTTATCTTTCTCTACATGAAATTATGAGGATCGCTTGTGACTTGGTGTATGTTATAGGGAAAATGGATTTTTCTTTGAAACATCATTTTAATGTTATAATTATTCAAATGAGATAATTATGACCTAGACATTGAACATAGTAATATGAATAGTCATAAATAATTTTCAAAATATTTTTTATTATGTATTTATTAAAATAAGACATATTTATTGAAAAATATATAATTTTTGGAAATTTTCTTATATTTTTTAAAAAATTATAGTTTCTAAAGAAAACTATATTTCATGTCTTTCTTTGAAAAAAAATAAAAAAAATTTTATGAAAATTTAGAAAAATTTATATTATAAAATAAACTTCATTTTTTAATTTATAATGTCGAAATTAACTTATGGTGAAATTTTAGGGTATTTATGATAAACATTATTTTTTAATAAATTGTGGAAAATAAAGGATTTTAATTCAAAACTGTTTTTTTGTATAATTATTTTATAAGATTAAATTATTATTAAAATTAAATTTAACGGTTAATTTTATAACATTTTTATCAATTAGTAAATTTTAGTATATTTATTTCATTTTGAAATTAACATTTGACATAAAAACATAGAAAACCTCTGAATGTTCATACATTAAAAAACTGAATTGTCGACCAGATAGTGGGATAAATTTTAAATTAATTTCAGCCACATCTATTATATAATTTGGATAAATTTATTATGTATTTTAAATTATCAAATTTTATAATTTCTAATATGGTCAACATAGTTTTTTACCAATAATAATTGTGAAAATGAATAAAATTAATTACATAGATGAATGTAAAATTAATCTTAATAAGGGACTAAACCATAACATTAAAGAACAAAATGGGCTATAAACTTGTCCAAATTTTTTTTATGGACAGATTGATTCTATATACTCAATTTTATATACTTTTTATTGTTCTTGGATCTACGTTCAACATGAAATATGTAGGTTGAATTCTCTCTTCAAATATTTAATATAGTGACACACCTCCTTCCCTATAAATGGACACCATATATCCATCTTATTCAAACCTATAAAACCCCATAGGTTCAAAAATTCCATACCCAATAAATGGTCCAACATCCCTTAATTCCTGCTAGAATCATCCTATTTGGAATAAATCTTTCCAGTGAAGTCTTTTGGTATATACAAAAAGGAATTACCCGAAGAA
Source organism: Viscum album (assembly GCA_963277665.1). Taxonomy (NCBI): domain Eukaryota; kingdom Viridiplantae; phylum Streptophyta; class Magnoliopsida; order Santalales; family Viscaceae; genus Viscum; species Viscum album. The sequence goes on along the minus strand of OY728122.1, from coordinate 900,596,755 downwards.
GGGGTAACATCGTCTCATAAGATCCATTCAGTTATTTTCATCGTACACTCCATAAAATATTTTTATTCCGCAAATTTATAAAATAGTAGTATAATAAATTAATTATGTATTTTTTATGAAATATTTTTGTCTTACACTTACAGACACCTATATCCAATGGATAAATGATATATTTTTAACTTATACAACGAAAACTAGCCTCACTAAACCATGATTGATCATATTTAATTTACCACATATTGTGGTGGAAATTATGATGGAGATGGTATTTATATATTTCATAAATTATATTTATTATTTATTTAAGATTTTTTATGCTTTTACATCAAATATCATTTTACATTCCATTTTCATTCAATACGATAATTTTGTTGGAGGAAGTGTTGACTACCTACCCATCAAAATGATGTGATTCATTCAAACACAAAATGGAATGTGTTAAGGATTGTTTTATTGAAAATAAATGATATATATTATATAATAATGATACTTTAATACTGATATATGAATATATATATATATATATATTTCATTTACATTTTTCATTTCAATAATAAAATAAAAAACAGACACAGCCTATATGTATATGTATAGCCTGCCTTCTCCATGAAAAGTGTATTCTATTTTATATGTCTATATTTTATAGATTATTAAAATAAAAATAAACTTAATATAAATTATATTTGAATCATATTTTACTTTTTGGTGCCATTCAATATGTATAAGTACCTATGAAATAACAAATTAAGACAAATGTGAAAACAATGTGAATATTATCTAAAGGGAATCATTAACATAGGATTGTTAAAAATATGGCAATATAAGAGCATGATAAATACATATACCTCATTTGATATAATTATTTGGTCATAAAAATATTTATACTAAATTAATATCTATTCTATGGATTTTTTGAAGCATTACAATGACTATTAATATTCAAGGTAATGGTATTTCGTCTAACATTTTATTTCTATGAGATACATGTTTTATTCACTCCCCATTCATTTTTTGGTGTGTATATTGACCATGGATGTATTCAATGTTTCATATATTTAAATTTATGGGTATTTAAAAATCCACCCTATTTCTTTTATTTGATGGGGTTTATAATTGAAAAGTTACCATTTTAGTAAAATTATTTTGTCTCAATTTTCTTTCTTTTAGAATCATGTTTTGTTAGGAATTGAAATTCATTTTGTGGTTTATATTAATCCCTTTTACATGATATATCATTAATCTCATTATTTTTTGGAAATTATATGAATAATATAATTTAGGTTTCTTACATGTAGAGTATGATCCTGTGTTACGATTTGATTAGAGTATATTGAAACAATATCATGGATTTTCATGTTTTTTTATGTTTATGCTTCCAATTATGAAATATTATAACCCATATCCTTCAGGAAGTTTCTTATCCTATGGTTATTTATGATATATTCATGTATTGATTCAATTTTTCATAAAATTTGTACGTAATATGGCTAAGAATGTGTATTTGAGAAAGCTTTATGTTACCATTTCTTTGGTTGGAAATATATGTTTCTTCAAAAAAATGATTTCTAAATTGGGTTTCCCATAATATTGTAATATAATAATATATTCTATAAAATATTTTTTTAACCTTTTTATCTTTTAAAAATATATTTAAAGGAATCTTATTGTATCTTTCCAAACTATGAAATTATTCTAGTATTTTTACCATGAAAAATTAATGACTGTTTTACCTCATATGACAAGTACAAATTTTCCCACCGTCATTTCATTGATTATTCATTTTAATTATAAAATGGATAATGTTCAAGAACAAAAATATATAAGTACATTTTAAGGAAAATTGTTTCTAAAAAAATTTAACTTTCATTTATATGTTTTCATGGATGTTTTTTTCAAAATGTTTCCATGGATAATTTACTTTAATTAAGGGGAAATTGTAATAAAAATGTTTTCAAGACATATTGTTAATTTTTAAAGGTATTTTCAAATTAATGGTATAAAAAATAAATCTTACATGTTATTTTTTCTTGTAATTAGGTTTTGAAAACATTTTCAAGATCTCTATATATTTTTTCAATTTGTTTTCAAAGAACATGGTTTTAAAAATGTTTTAAATATTATTTTGTATATTTTAATTGAAAAAGATGGTAAAAATTATTTATACTGATCATTATAATTTATCAATGTAATTTCTAAGAAAACTATTTTCAAAATGTTTTATGTATTAAAAATACTATTTAACGTAATAAAAGATATTTTCACATGATACATATTTGAAAGATGTTGTGAATATTATTTTCCATCTCAGAAGAAATTTTTTCATGTTAATCATTCCTTTATAAGAAATTATCTAATGGTCCCATTCATATTATCATTATAAATGGGTTATGTTTAATTTTAGGGTCTTTTTGAAACCTACTTATTTTCAGCCACTATATTTTTATCAAATCCTTTTCTATTTCATATTTAATGATTTTAATGGAATATTTATGAATCCTGTAACATTTTCCATGGGTTATGATATGTTTACATGTTTATGATACCAATTTTATTACCTGGGTTATTAGATGACTGTTTATTATTTTGGGACCCATGTATGTATGATTCTCTTATGAGGTGGGTGGGACCTATATCTCCTTCTAATGAATTGGGAAGATATTTATATCTGCTGAGATAGACATGATTATAATGAGAAATGAACTTGGTAAAGTAATATAGGGTTGGAACTAGAAATGAAATCTATTGAGTAATACATGGACAGAAAGAGGAGTTAACTCGATGTAATGAGGAGTGAAATCAATTCTATAATAAATAAATTTAATGGAGTGTGAACCATGTTTAGTAAAAAAAATTCCATCATGATTTCATTTGAATAAATTCCTTGAATACTATGTAAATCATGTTACACTCTTATGTTTTTCCAAAATTTATTGTTTTATTCCTCTATTATGATTTCATGGCTTATGTTTTTTTTATAATTAATTTCCTATGAAATTACATGGTTTATGTCATGATTCATGATTATGATTATTGATATTCATGGTATGAACATATAATGGTTTGATCATGGTCTCATACCCCAAGGCCCATTTTCATGCTAACATGTCTACATTTTATACCCTCACTGGGCATCTGATATCACCCCTTTTTATGTTTTCTACCCCATGTTACAAAGATATTTATTATCTATGATGTGTATAAGAAGGTTTTTAGGCATGAATATTCAAGTGGGAGATAATGTACTCACTTATGTATGAGTATTTATGTTTCCATGTTTCCAAAGGAACCATACTAATACGGTATTTGTGTGTTTGGTTGAAAAATGTTCTGAAAAAGTTATGTAATGTCACGACCTTCCTTCACCGAAAAGAGGGAAGGGACAGCAGGTTGACAAGCCCTTCTTTAAGTTGAAGGAGATATAATGACCCCCCATGTCCCGCCTCTAGTAGGCCCCAGAGTGGCGACTAGCACCAAGGTTATAACATTTTCACAATATGGGAGGCATTACCCTTTTTAGTTAACCACGATTGGGAGAAAGAATGAGTCAACACCAAACACCACCAAGTATAGGAAAATCATTGTAAAAACCAAACTACATGCATGTTTTAATAATAAAAATGAACAAAGTACAAGAACTCCAAAGTACAAAACCAATAGGTAAAGAAAATGGCTAAGCAGATAAGAACAGAAACCCACAGCAACTCAAACATCCAGACTAGTAAGGTCCCGCACGGCCTCCAAAGTCCTCCTAGAAACTTGAAAGTAAAATTAGGGTGAGCATACAAAGTAAACTTAGTAGGAAAAACCTATAGCTCTCATGCACAAATGGGGAGACGTCCTAAAGTCCCGTGAGAAGAAGAAGAACCATCATCTATCAAGGAATATATCCATCCCACCTCACCGACCACGCTCACTAAATAACACAAGATGTAAGGTAATAGTAAGAACAAAACATTTGGGTACCCATACCTTCATTTCCCCCACTAGATTGCTCGTCATTCCTAATGGAAAACGTCCTAACGCTACCACGCTCTTCCTGCCCACACACACCTGGGCCTCACAACCTTCCATCCCTGCCCGCACACACCAGGGCCTCATCCCAAAGACACCTGGGAAAAGAAACCTGCCCGAAGAGTCCTGGGATAACAACACACCAATCGAAACCTACCTGGATAATCTTGGGTGTAAGGTCGCCTCCAGTTATCACAGCCGAGGGAAGAGGGAGAAGGAAAGAGAGTAACTAGGGGGAAACACCCTTCCCCATAAAATGGGGTGTCCAACACTAAGTTCCCAACATGGGAGCAGTGCGACTAAACAAAAAACATAATGTCACACATATATGCCATCACACAGCTCAACCTATGCCTCCCCAACCGATACAAGTAGGTGCCCAAGCACTGTTGCCTCAGAAAACAGGCACACAACAAACAGTTCCCAGTTTCCCATATTCATGTTATCATTTCCTAATAGTTCAGTATGAGTTAATCCCTTCACTACTGGGAAACTAACAGGCACATTCACAGATGAAAAAACCATAAGCTATAAAGGAAAACCATAGGGTAAATTAAGCATTCACACCTGGTTCTCTTGTGAAGAAAGAACTACTATGGGTCAAGAGAGATCCCTTGAAGTACTAGGAATAAAAAAACCGAGAAATAGCTCTATGTCCCCAAAATCCAGGAGCCAATGGTTTCTTAACAATAGAGGATCCCACCTGAATTCGTTTCATAGAAGAGCAACCACACAGCCTCAGATTCACAACCAGCAAAAGTATAACAATAGGGGATCACATATCCACCCATATCACCCAATCAATCTAATCTCGTGAAAGAAAACAACTATACCACTACAACAAACACAAGGATGGCCCTTGCAGGTATTTTCAAACTTTAATAATTTAACACACTCCATGGTTTCAATTCCACCGGGCTTTAACTGGAGTTAACACAGATGCTTTAAATTTGTTTAACAGAGTATACATAATTAACCAATTCCAGGATACATTTATTTAAATATCCAAGAGCACTGAAGTTCATTAGTGCACAGAGAAATTCCACCAACGGCCATGATTTTCAGTGAGCGTAGGCCCGTATAATTCACAACAAATAACAACATAAAAGAGTAAAACAGAACATCGATCACCCCCCCTTTTCTTCATTAGGTATGTTCATTATCTTCATTATGTTTTGTTTCATCAATTAGCACAGAGACAAAATCATACCCACCCCGCATGATGCACAGAAGGGAGAGAAGAAGGAGAAAAATACCTACTTGATTGATCAAGGATGGACGTTATGTCCTCGCGTGGAAACTGGAAAACAGGAGTAGTAGGAACTCCATGGAACGCGATCAAGGAAAACTTCGCGGGGGTAAAACTCGTCCGGAGGAAGCGTATTTTGAGTATAGAGTGATAGAGAAAAAGAAATGAAGGGATAAGAGAATCCTTTAGGTTATAAAGGCTAAGATACAGAATCCCCGGGACAGTTATGATATGGATAGAAACTCGAAACCACGGAAGAAGTGGGATCGTGAGATGACCACGCGGCTGGGAAACCCCACATGTCCAACTTAAAAGGTCCCCGCTCTTCGGGTCGGTTAAAATCAATGCACACCTTCTTAACCAAGGACTCCTCACAAGATGCGGTAGAGGCATTTCTGAAAATGCGGTTAAAGTCATGACAAAAACGCATGGTTTTCCTTTTAAGGAGGGTACCTCACCAACCATTTAATTAAATACCATTAATGGGCTTTAAAATAGGCTTAAAGGGGTCAAAACATGGTTTACAACCCAATTGGCACAAATAGGAGGCACCGCTGAAAAACCCGTGGAGGTCACTGGTAGGCTAGGTCTACCAGTAGACCAAACTAAAGGTTGTCCGAGGCTACCGGTAGGTCGGGGCTACCGGTAGGTCGAGCAACCAGTAGGCCGCGGCTTCTGGTAGGACGAGGCCACCGATAGGCCAAGCCACCGATATGCCGCGCTACCGGTAGGGCAAGGCTACCGGTAGGCCGAGCTACCGGTTGGCGGAGCTACCGGTATGCCGAGGCTACCGGTAGGCCGAGGAAATCGGTAGGACGAGCTACCAGTTGGACGAGGCTACCGGTACACCAAGCTACTGGTTTTATAGCTACCGGTAGGCCGAGGCTACCGGTAGAGGCTACCGGTTGGCCGAGGCAACTGGTAGGCCGAGCCATCGGTAGGCCGAGGCTACCGTTAGGAGTCTTAAGCTTCACCGAGAAGCTGGGATGTCCTTCTAGACCACCTAGAACACCCCAAACATCATATTTACACCATGTAATGGACCCCAAAACCCTAGTCCATTACATCAGATACTTCTCAAACTATTCTCGTCCCCGAGAATTTAAGAACAAACTAGAAAGGAGAAAAGTGGGGTCCAAACAACTACCCCTTAAAGATACTTCTCAGGGGAAAACCCCTGAGTTGATCGAAAGCTGGAACAGAACCCCACTACATCCTATAATACTCCCCCAAGAGTTATCAACCACAAACATTCACAACAAGAACAAGGACCACACTGTCCAACACATGAGTCAGGGAGTCCCTTCCTACATATCAACATATTATCCACTTTGGGCGGCACAAACTCGCCCACACTGGTTTAATCACATCCACATTAATGAGCCTTGATTATAATCCAGGTTTTCCCATTATCACACATTTGGTGTCAAAACAAGAAGAACAAGCATTTCATATATTAAAGTACATGTTGAAACATCTCAACAAAACATAGAACATCAACAACAACAAGGAAGTCAAAACAGCTCTGGGTACAGAACACGTAAATGGGCCTCCCACAAGTGATCTCCTCCAGGCCCCCATTCCTCCACAACACACGAAGCAAGGGGATGGTTCGTCAACTAGCACTTTCTCTTTAGGATCCCTGATCTTGATCGGTCGTTATATGAAGGTCGCATCATCTTCGACATCTAACTCTCCCCAATCTATGACATGGGAGTTGTCGTGTAGATATCGAAAAAGCTGGGAGATGTGAAAGACGTTGTGAACTTTCTCCAACTGAGGTGGCAACGCCAGCTGATACGCCACCTCACTAACTCATCCCAACACCTTTAAAGGTCCGATGAACCTAGGGGAGAGATTACTCCCCTTCCCAAACCTTCACTACCCACGTCAAGGTGAAACCATCAAGAACACATGATTCTGAACCTCGAACTCCAAGGGCCTCCTCCTACGATCGAAATAAGACTTCTACCAGTCCTGGGCTGCCTTCATCCTCTCACGCATGAGCTGAACCTTCTCAGTGGTGCCCCACACCACTTCTGGCCCAAGAACAGATGCTTCCCCAATTTCTATCTAGAAAAGGTGGAACGACATGCCCTTCTGTACAAGGCATCAAACGGTGTCATACCAATAGTAGAGTGGAAGATATTTTTATAAGCAAACTCCACCAGAGTCATGTGTCGTGCCCATGATCCCCCAAAATCCAGAACACATGCCTGCAACATGTCTTCCAACGTCTGGGTCCTTCGTTCTATTTTTCCCATCTGTCTGAGGGTGGAAAGCAGTGATAAGGCATAACTGGGTTCCGAAGGCATGCTTTAATCCCCTACAGACTCATGAGGTAAACCACTTGTCTTAATCAGAGAAAATAGATCACGGAATACCGTGCAACTGAACCACCTCATCGACGTACCTCTGGGCTAAGGTGATCACCAGGCTCAACTCCTTAATCTTCAAGAAGTGTGCTGATTTTGTCAACCGATCCACCACTACCCAGATGGCATCATAGCCTCCCTAAGCCCTGGGTAGCCCTGTGACGAAGTCCATCGAGATGTCATCCCACTTCCACTCTGGAACATATAACGGCTGTAATATCCCTCCAGGAAAATGGTGTTAAGCCTTCACTTCCTGACACACCAGGAACATAGCCACAAACTCTGCCACCGCCCGCTTTACCCCGGGCCACCAAAACAGTCCTCTCAGGACATGGTACTTCTTTGAGACCCCAGGATATACCGCTAAAGCTGGGCCATGGAACTCATGGAGAACACCTTTACGCATCATCTCTGGAAAAAAAATCCTTCAATGGAAAATCATATGCTGCTGACCATCCTCCGACCATCCCTCAAGAGCATTTCCATGATAAACACGATCTCGCATCGCTTCCACCTCTGAGTTCCCCCACGTAGACTCTTCCACTTGCACCACTAAAGAGGAAACTACAGTCATCTTAAACAGACAGCCTCTTCCACCATCCACCCTTGCATCCAAATTCAAGGCCACCAACTCTTCCATCGCTCTCCAAGCATCTGAATATTCTCAAACCACGTCCTTATGAGATTTACTGCTCAGGGAATCGGCCACAATAGTGCCCTTTCCCTCAGTATAAGAGATCTCAAATTTGTAATCGTGGAGTAACTCGACCCATCTCTACTGCCGCAAGTTCAGATCTCACTTGGAAAAGACATAACATAGGATCTTGTGATATGAGAAGACCACAAAGTGCCCTCCATTGCGATAATGCCTCCAAAACTTCAATGCGAACACCACGGCCGCAAGTATCAGATCGTGGGTGTCATAGTTACATTCATGAGGAAGTAACTTCCTAGACCCATAAGAGATCACTCCTTGATGATGCATCGACACTCATCCCAACCCATGGAAAAAATAATCACAGAACACATCAAACGACACCCCTTCCTCTGGTAATCTGATCACTGGAGAACTAACCAGCTTCTCCTTTAGGTAGCCAAAAGCTTGTTGGAACTGGTCGCTCCACATGAAGGCCTGGTCAATCCTAGTCAAAGTTGTCAATGGAGATGTAACTCGAGAGAAGTCAGGCAGAAATCTCTGGTAATCACCTTCCAAACCCAGGAAACTATGAACTTCTACCACATTCTTGGGTGCTGCCCATGAAACGACTGCCTCGACCTTCGACATCTCTACTTCTATTCCATTCTGACAAACTACGTGTCTAAAGAAATGTACCTCTCGCATTAAGAACTTTCACTTAGACAGTTTCCCATAAATATGGTGGGGTCGAAGGAATCCCAAAACATCCCTAAGATGCTCAACATGCTCTTCCTATGATCTTGATTAGATAAGGATGTCGTCGATGAACACCACAATGAACTGGTCCAGAAACTCTCGGAAGACAGAATTCATGAGGTTCATGAACATAGCTGGTGCGTTTGTAACGCCAAATGGCATGACCATGAACTCAAAGTTACCAAATCTGCACCTAAAATACATCTTTGAGATATCACCTAACTTCACTCTCAACTGATGGTATCGAGACCGCAGATCAATCATAGAGAACAAACCTGCTCCCCTCAGCTGGTCGAAAACATCGTCTATCCTCGAGAGGGGGTAACGATTCTTGATTGTCACATGATTCAACCTTTGGTCATCTATGCACAGTCGTAGACTACCATCTGCCTTCTTTACAAACAAAACTGGACTACCCCAAAATGACATGCTGGGTCGAACAAATCCCTTCTCCATCAGATCGTCAATCTGAATCTGCAACTCCCGCAACTCAGAAGGTGCCATCCGATAAGGAGCCATTGAGATCGGGTGGGCACTAGGCTGTAAGTATATCCCAAACTCAACGTCATGTAAAGGGGGTATATTCACATCCTCATTGGGAAATACATCAAGGAATTCACTTACGACCTCTAGGAAATCCATCATTCCTGTGTCCGCCGACTCTACTGACACCTCGTCTTGCATAGAATGATGTGGCTCCACACACCGACTCCCCTCCTGATAACTCCGCTCCCCAAAAAATCCACACGCCATACATACTTGTTGGGGAATTCAATTCTTCTCTGATGGAAGTCGATGATGGCATGCATGGAGAATAACCAGTTGGTGCCTAGAATGACAACTTATTGCTGCATCTGCAATGAAAGATGGTCTCCGATGGACTGATGTGGTCCCAACATCAGTCTACATCCCCGGAAAAAGTAAGATAAGCTGGTCTGACCCCCAATTGGTGTTCTCAAAACCAGGGGCACAAAAAGTCTCTCTACATCCATACCCAAATCATGGGATAATTCAGGCGTAATGAAGGAGTGCGAAGCATCAAAATCAAACAAGGCAGAAACATGGGTGCTAAATAAACTAATAGTACCTCAAATGACCTCTGGTCCCGCTGGATCTACTAACTCTGCGGGGTTCAACTGTCCACACCCATCTCCTCTGCCTCACAGTTGTCGACCACCTCCCTGACCATGCTCTGGTCGAGGTCCCTGAGGAGCACCCTGGTGTCGGTCTCCCCCCGCAAGGTCGTCCCTCGGAGGGCCAGGGGCCTGCTGCTGCTGCTAGAAAGGCCTCGTCGGCAACAGATACTACTGAGGTGGGTGATGAAACTTCCCACCTCCACCATGTGGATCTCGAGTCAGACACCAGCTCTGGGCGTGCCTGAAAACTCCGCAAGAGAAACACTTTAGTCGTGGCCCTGTAGAAAAGGCGTGAGGGGCATAATCTCGGGACTGGAACTGATGAGGCCTAAACACTTATTATCGAAACCTGGAAAGCCCTGTCACTGGAGACCTGTTGCTGAACAACTTAACCTTTGATAAACATAGTCGTTGCCCTTATCGTGGTGTTCCTCCCGTAGAGTGCATCCTATATACTATCTCAGCCTTCTTCTGTACTTCTAGGTATTTCGGAAGAGTGAAGGGAGTGACAGCGTACTGAAGAGAAGGACAGAGTGCCCCCTCTAATCGCCATGCCCGAGACTCCTCATACGGAAAGAGATATGGGGAAAAGCGGAAGAGATATTTGAAATTTATCCCTAGCTCCCTCACTAACATGCTTCCCGGATGAAGGGAGAGAAACTCATATCTCTTATCATCCTTTTTCGTAGAGGATAGAAACTCCTCACGAAATTCCTTCTCGAAACTGGCCCATGAAACCTCTGCCTCTGTCTTCTCTCCAAGGAAAATCATCCACCACTAACACGCTGCTCCTCTCAGCTGACTGAAGGCCAACCGAACCCAGTACTCCATCGGAGCATGGATAAAAGAGAATGTGATGGCTAGCTCCTCGATCCATCCCTCCGTTACTGAGTCAGAAACACTACCCTCATACTTCTCGAGGGTTTTTTGCATGAAGGAGCACAGAGTCCTCTGCCACATGTCGTCCTCCTCATCTCGGTCGACCCTCTTCTGGTCAAGAGACTCGATCCATTGGGCCACAACCACCCGAGTCACTCATGGATAACGTCTGGGTGCCATAGTTGCAAGGTAAAAAAAGAATTCATAAGCCCGCGTAGCATGGGAATTATTATTATTATTATTAAATTTTTCTCTCCCAGGTTCCCCAAATCAATTAAAAACAAAAGTAGTATGACAAATGTACCTTCCCTAGGGTCTCCACCCTGCAATAAATGTAGTCTCACTTGGTTGTTTGATAGGTTTAGAGTCCTTGCATCGAATGACGGGGGGCCCTAAAATCTCGTGTCCTAGCCGATCCTCCCTGTTCTATTTCACGAACTAATATCACATAACATTGTTTCCCTACCATCCCATGCAATCCTCACTGTGCCTAACTCCAGACTCCATCCTATCCCCCAACCTACCTCTGATACCATTCTATCACGAACCTCCTTCAATGAAAAGAGGGAAGGAATAGAAGGTTGCCAAGCCATTCCTTCTTTAAGTTGAAGGAGAGATAATGACCCTCGAGTCCCGCCTCCAGTAGGCCCCGGAGTGGCGACTAGCACCAAGGGTATATCATTTTCACAATATGGGAGGCATTGCCCTTTTTATTTAACCAATATTGGGAGAACGAATGAGTCAACACCAAACACCACCATGTATAGGAAAATCAAGGTAAAAACCAAACTACATGAATGTTTTAATAATAAAACAGAACAAAGTAGAAGAATTCCAAAGTAAAAAACCAACAGGAAAAGAAAAGGGCTAAGCAGAAAACAACAGCAACCCACAAAACCTCCAACGTCCAGACTAGTAAGGTCCTGCATGACCTCTGAAGTCCTCCTGGCAGCCTGAATGTAAACATAGGGTGAGCATACAAAGAATACTCAGTAGGAAAAACTTATAGCTCTCGTGCACAAGTGGGGAGACGTCCTAAAGTCCCGTGAGAATAAAAATCTATCAAGTAATCTATCCATCCCACCTCATTGGCCACAGTCACCAAATAACACATGCAGTAAGGTAATAGTAAGAACAAAACATTTGGGTACCCCACACCTCTGTTTATCCCACTAGCTAGCTGCTCATTCCAAACGGAAAATGTCCTGACGCTACCATGCTCTTCCTTCCCACACACACCTAGGCCTCACAACCATCCATACCTACCTGAAAACCCCTGGGCCTCATCCCGAAGACACCTGAAAAAAAACCTTCCTGAAGAGTCATGGGCTAACAACACACCATTCGAAACCTACTCGAAGAATATTGGGTGTAAGGTCGCCTCCAGCCATCACAGCTGAGGGAAGTGGGAGTAGGAAGGAGAGTAACTAGGGGGAAACAACCTTCCCCATGAAATGGGGTGTCTGACACTAAGTTCCCAACTTGGGTGGGGTGAGAATAACCACAAAACATATAGTTACACATATATGCCAACACACATCCCAAGCTATGGATCCCCAACCGATACAAGTAGGTGCCCAAGCACTGCTGCATCAGAAAATAGGAACACAACAAATAGTTCCCAGTTTCCACTATTCAAGTTATCATTTCATAACAGTTCAGCATGAGTTAATCCCTTCACTACTGGGAAACTAACACGAACATTCAGAGTTGAAAAAACTATAAGGGAGAAAGGAAAACCATTGGGTAATTTAAGCATTCACACCTGGTTCTCTTGTGAAGACAGAACTTCTAGGGATCAAGTGAGATCCCTAAAAGTACTGGAAACAAAAAGAAACCCCGAGACACAGCCCCGTGTCCCCAAAATCCAGGAGCCAACGGTTTCCCAACAACAGAGGATCCCACCCGAATTTGTATCATAACAGAGCAACCACACAGCCTCAGATTCACAACCAGCGAAAGTATAACAACAGGGGATCCCATCCCCACCCATATCACCACAGCAATATAACCCCGTGAAATAAAACTTCCAAACCACTACCACCAACACAAGGAAGTCCCTTGTAGGTATTTTCAGATTTTAAAGATTTAACACACTCCATGGTTTCAATTCCACCAGGCATTAACTGGAGTTATCACAGGTGCTTTCAATTTATTTAACCGAGTATACATAATTAACCAATTCCTTTTTACGTTTATTTAATCATCTAGGAGCACCGAGGTTCATTATTGAATAGAGAAAGACCACCAACGACCATGATTTTCAGTGATCATAGGCCCGTATAATTTACAGCACATAACAACATAAAAGAGTACAACAAAACATCGATCACACCCCCCTTTTATTCTTTAGGTTCGTTCAGTATCTTCATTAAGTTTGCTTTCATCAATTTCCACAAAGACAAAAGCATACCCACACCGGAAGATGCACAGAAGGGGGAGATGAAGGAGAAAATCCCTACTTGATTGATCAAGGATCGACGTTAAGTCCTTGCATGGAAACTAGAAAATAGGTGTAGCAGGAACTCCACAGAACGCGATCAAGGAAATCTTCATGGGGGTACAACTCATCCGGAGGAAGGGTATTCCGAGTGCAGGGTGATAGAGAAAAAGAAACGTAGGGGGAAGAGAAGACTTTAGGTTATAAAGGTTGAGATACAGCGTCCCCGGGATGGTTAAGATATGGAGAAAAACTCAAAACCGCGGAAGAAGCGGGATCGTGGGTTGACCACTTGGCTGGGACACCCCACACATCTAACTTAAAAGGTCCCGTCCCTTTGGGGGGTTAAAACCAATGCACACCTCCTTAACCAAGAACTCCTCACAGGATGCAGTAGCGGTGTTTCTGAAAACGATGTTAAATGCATGACCAAATTGCATGTTTTTCCATTTAAGGAGGGTACCTCACCATGCATTTAATTAAATACCATTAATGGGCTTTAAAACAGGATTAAAGGGGGTCAAAACATGGTTTACAACCCAACTGGTGCAAACAGGAGGCGCCACTGAAAAACCCGTGGAGGTCACCGGTAGGCTAGGTCTACCAGTAGACCAAGCTACCGGTTGTCTGTGGCTACCAGTAGTCTGGGGCTACCGGTTGGCTGAGCGACCGGTAGGCCAAGGCTACCGATATGCCGAGGCCACTGGTAGGTCGAGCCACCAGTAGGCCGATCTACCGGTCGGCCGAGGCTACCTGTTGGCCAGAAACCGGTAGGCCGAGGCTACCGGTAGGCTGAGCTACCTGTAGGCAGAGGCTACCGGTAGGCCGAGCTACCGGTAGGCAGAGGCTACCGGTAGGCCGAGCTACCGGTAGGCCGAGGCTACAAGTAGGTCGAGCTACTGGTTGGCCAAGCTACCGGTAGGCCGAGGCTACCAGTATGCCATAGCCACCTATAGGTCGACCCAGTGTTAGGCCAAGGCTACCGTTAGGAGTCTTAAGCTTTACCAAGAAGCTGGGATGGCCTTTCAGACCACCCCTAACACCCCAAACATCATATTTACACCATTTAATGGACCCCAAACCCCCGGGCCATTACATGTAATGTATATGAATGTAAAGTGAGTGTCTCTATATACTCAACTTTGTTTCTCTTATTCCACTTATGACCCTTTTATGTGAATATATAGTATAAGACCTTGTTTACAAGGTAGATAACATTTTTTTATCCAAAGAGAATTTTTTTCTTACACATCATATAATGGTCAATGGAATCTAACTCCAAGTAATTGTTTTGATATTTTTTCCCATGGGGTAACAACATATGTGGCCCATAAACTACAGTATTATCCCTCTACATCAAAAATCCACCAAAAAAACTTCTGATTCAACCCAATGTACACCATATACAATCCCATGATTTGTAAGAATCAATATTGGAGCTTTAGTCAAACTCATGTTTTTTCTCATGACATGGATTCGAAAAAATTTCCAATAACTAAAACATATTCAATTTCTATATTTTTTAGTTATGGGTGATCAAAAATAGGATATGTCATATATAAAATGTTGATAGTGTCTCTATAATCCCCAAAATATCCTAATATCAAACATGTTCCATGGAATTGTCTAGAACATCACCACATTGAATTTCTTTCATTATATTGATAAACCTTTCTAAAATAACACAAAACCCATTAATTTTACCTCTTGAATCTTAATGTCATACTTTGGTATCATTCCATGGATCCAAAGTTGATGAATTGTACTTCGTTCTATCTCGGGATTTCTAGTACGATATTCTATAGATGATAAATAAATGAGGATATTTTCAATGAACACCACAATAAAAGAATCAACATTTTTGTGCAAAAAATTGTTAATGGGATCCATGAACATTACCAGTTAATTTTTAAATCTAAAAAAATCACCATGTACTCATATGTCCCATACATAATATGAAGCACTTTCTCAAGATGTCTTCCTATATAAACAACAACCTATGATATCAATATCCGAGATTAATCTTGGAGATCCATTGGGCTCACAGTAACAAATAAAAAATATCATTGAACTTGGTAAAAGGATACACATTCATCTCTATCACATGATTCATCATTCATTAATCAATATAAATTCTATTAAACCCATTTTCCATTGTGGATAACAAAATGGGTGCACCCTACAATGATTTACTCATGCAGATAATGCCATTATATTCCATTTCATTGAGTTGTAACATGAAATTCATTAATTCATACAGTATCATAATATAAATGGACATCAAAGTAGGATAAAAAACTAGAACAATATTTCTCTTAGTTTTAACTCCCCTAGAATGGGGAATACCTATGAATTCATCAGAAAATATTTTTGATAGAGATTCAAAAATAGAGGAAAATATGAGAGGTCTACCATTGATCTTGGTAATTCATCCAAGTTCGGATTCAATGTTTTAGTCATCCAAATATAGATCATGTCTAGACCCACTATACATATTCCTACTTTTCACTCACTAGTTACCATGAACATATCTCCCTTTAGAAATGTATATGATACATGTATCCTATATGAAACATAGTGGGCATAGAAACTACATATCTTTTATATGCCAAGAATTACCTTGAATATCATTATCTCTATGATAATGAAGTAAAACATTTGTCTATAAAATGAAATTAATATTGTAAACTCTATGTAACACTGAATAGGGTCTACATTATTTCCCAATGGTGTATCAAGTGATAGAAGCTCATAAGGTAACATATCATGTACGTCAAGTGAAATAATATATTTTTTAGATATAATAGAATTTCAAGAAATTGCATCAAACAGTGTTATATACTGTGTATATATAATCATGATTCTACCTTGAATAATAGACTTTATCTCAACACAATATCATGTACTCTTATCTATTATAATTATCAAATGACATTTTAATTATAACCATATCCATGAGGTTTGTGACTCTTTAGAGTAATCCAAACCTAATCCAACTAATGAGAACCTTGGGTATATCCTTGGTTCCCCGAGTGTTTATTCATAAATCCATTATGGAATTTTATCCTCAAATAATTATAGAGAAACTAATGAATATTATTGATCCTTCCACATTATTGATGCATTATCTAATGTGTTTTTCAGAACCATAGGTAATGACCCACCATTCAAAAAAATGTAATGTCAATCACCAAATGAGGGAACTAAAGATGAAAATTTTTACTCCATATTCTTATAAATACCGTTTAATATATCACTAAGATTTATCTTATTTCTTAAAAAAGAAGAAGTCATCACAATAGTATGATTTCCACCCTACTATCTAATGAAATATGGATAATACTAACATCTCGATCCATAGGTAGTACCTTCTAAATAATCAATTCCATACAAATAATCTAAATGTATAGGGATTTATTGAAGCTCTAAAATTTTTATATAATATATGGTTGGTGACCAATATCAATCTTTCTTTCCATATACCTTGATTTCATTCATGGGAGGAAATTTGTGTGGCGGTTCGAGGAATCCAGTTCATTATTTAGATATCTTTATGGAACTCATTTGCTACTCTGTGAACGCCTATTCATCATCTGTCTATTGTGTTTCAGGAAATAGTTCCATAAAAAATGTTACTTAAAGGCCTCCATGTTTATACCCTTCATCTACCATCTTATCCAATCATGCCATAATATCTCTTGGTGGGTCCATATAGAATGAATTATTCCATTTTCACCATTCTATTATTGGAGTCAGAATGTGGTCAATATCACCCATGATGCAATTGATCTAATACAATACATCATATTATATTCAATGCCTTGATAGGATGGAGGAATCTTTAGAATGAATTATTTGGCATAGTTGATCATGGTATTCATTACCCCTCAACCCTATATTGGAATACGCATAAGGACTCCTAGATATGATAGGCCCACTACCTCCACAATGAGATTTAGTGAAAGATCTTCCATAGATACACTCCTTGCATAAAATCTAGTATATTAGGTATATCCTACCTAGTGGTATCATCCTATATGATGTAATATTTTACTAACATTGGTCATTTATAGGATGAAAACATTATAAATGTGAAATAACAATATAGAAAAAACTATTTTTTTTAGGAAAAATCCTATATAATATATAGGATAACACAATGTTCTCTTAGTATTCTACCATATCCCAAGGTATACCCCCCCCCTCAAATTAACCACTTTCGCAATCCCTACACATTACCTAAAATTAAATATATATATATATATATATAATATAATTCTACGGTTTAAAGAAATCTTGATATAATAAATAATTCCAAATATAATTTAAAATAGATAAACCACTCAATCATAGAATACATGTATATCTTGAATTGATTTAAAAAATAAACATATTAAATAAAATAAATACATTACTACAAAATAACTTGTATATATATGGAATGGTATCCGTAGTTCCCACACATGATGCATGAATGCACTCAAATTCCAAAAACTATAACAACAATCTTTTCAATGGTAACGAGGAGGTCTATCAAGCATTATATGCCTAGGAACATGGAAACTACCCTATTGAATTTCAAAAATAAAATCCTGATCTACGATGTCCTATGTTGCTCAAAATGAAAATCATAAAACTATTATCTAGCAAAATATTATAACGCGCCAACCCAAACCATTGTGTCTGAGTTAGATAGCCACAAAGCCCTATTTTATCTTCTCAAAATGCTAGAGGACAGTGACTAGCTAGGTGGTTTTTTATTTTTAATTAGTTGGGACAATGAACTGAAAATATAATAGCCATAGAAAAATAAATTCTAATATTATATAAAAAACAAATCATAGTAATCATAATGGAACATAATGTATATTTATTTAATATGAAATTTAAATCCATGTCTTAAAATATATAAATTAGTACATATTATTCTCTTTCCAAAATATAGTATATAGAGTGAAAGAAATTAAATAAGTAACCATATTGAATCCTCTAATGTATATCATAGTACCATAATCATCTCTACATTCCTCCCCTCAATCATTTATCATGGGATGCATTCCATTTCTAGGATTAATGTACCTAATGTTTTCCCACAAAATATGTTCCTCGATAAGGGTGTGAGTAATAAGAATTAGTATGACACCGTCAAAACATACTTAACATATTGAACATGTATAACCATTTTATTCCCTATCATTAATTAATTTTCAATATATTTTAAAAAATAATATACAAAACACATCATTCATTACCAAGCCTCCATGAGTACTGGGAATTCTCTACACCATAAGTATAATGGTATCATATCACAAGTGATGAAGAAATAGTGATATGACTGGTAATTCGGACACTCGTTATTATCAAGGAATTGATTATGATATGAATCCAAGTTTGTGTGTCCCAACTCTATCATGTGACTAGCTTATAGGATGTCAAATCCTTTATATTATTCAGTTCAGGCATTGCAACCATCATACCCTTGTCATTAATCCACATGTTAGGCCATCTGGGCATCATGAACCTACCTTATTCCTATATTCATAATCTCTATAAAAAAATTCATGTGTGTACCCCCTTTATATAATAACCCTATCATAACAATCCACCTATTCTTAGTACCAAGAACATAACCAATAAGGAAATAGTAAAATAAATAACATGGTAGGTTATACGTGGAAAAAATATTGCATATCTTTCTGAGAATATAGTATCAATAAACAATAATTCCAATCATCAAGAATATATTCAGGAAATATATAATCATACTCATGGAATTAAAAATCATAAACGGGTCTTTAATGTTACACACACTCACATGAAACCCATATTAAGAAAGGTCAAAAAAACTATTTCAACACTCAAAATAACCAAGGAAAAAAATTATACACAAGAGATATGTATGGAAATTAAATTCCTACCTCATGGTTTTTGATGAAATACTATATGGATCATTAAATTCTCAATTTTCAAACCACATTACTCTCCCATATGGAACTAGCTCACCTATCGTGGGTTTCTACCCAGGGATTTGGTTCATTAAGTTGGAGGATTAGAAATTATAATTGATAATACGTAACAGTAGGATGGTAAATTATAATGTCACATATATCATAGATTTTATCTATGGTAATTGTTTTGAGATATTACAATGTTGTGGATTTCAATTAATCAGATCAATTATCAATTCGATAAAAAAATTGAATTCTCATCAATACTATAGGAGAACCGTTAATCTAGAATAACAATTCATGAACCGATAATAAAGCTACATAAATGTGATAAAGTATAACATTAAAAATTATTAGATTCTCAAGATAATCGATATATAGAAACTATCCTAGAAACATGTAACATTCCTAATTAATCATGGAATGGTCTAATGTGTAACATCCCATAATTTGATGATATATTTCCCTTCTAATAAATTTATTTGATATAATTCACTACTAGAAACAAGATGTTTAAAAAAATAGTGAAGAATAATTACAATGTTTTAATGTTTCAAAAATATAATTTTCATATTCAATATGTCAGTTTATCTTTGGATTAAATATTATGTTTTTTTTCATGATTTATTTTGTAATGAATTAGGAAAACGACACTTTTTTTTGTCAAAATTGCCAATTATTTTAACGAAAACACCCATAATTCATGGAATTTAATACTAATTTAATATAATAAAAAAATTTATAAATTATACAATTAATTAAACTTTAACCATAATTATTGGTGATATTATTAAAAGTGAATTTTTAAAATAAATAAATTTATTCTTCAAAAACAATTTTTTCATTTTGTTAGGTGTTTTAATGCTAAATTAATTTCTTGTAGTTTTTTAATTTATTTTGAAAAAATGGATTCCATATTTGGAAATATGAGGTTGAAATATTTTAGGTAGGCCCATTTCATTTATGGTCATTTTAAATAGTCACCCTAGTTGATATTTTTCAACATGGTAATGTTAAAACATGTATAAAATGGTTGAAAAATTATGATAGGGATTTGAAATTTAAATAAGACCTAACATTATCTTATTACATGAATTTATTTCATATATTTCCTTATTTTTCATGAAAATATTCCCACTTTTTTCAGTTCTCATTAAAATTGACTTTTCTATTACATTATGAATAGAAGAAAAACAAAATACATATCTAACTTCTTACTTATCATTATGTCTCCACATAGAAATGTAA
This sequence comes from Viscum album, assembly GCA_963277665.1. Taxonomy (NCBI): domain Eukaryota; kingdom Viridiplantae; phylum Streptophyta; class Magnoliopsida; order Santalales; family Viscaceae; genus Viscum; species Viscum album. The sequence goes on along the minus strand of OY728122.1, from coordinate 900,576,076 downwards.
TTCATTTTTAAAAAATGATCATTTTTTGATGGTTAAAAAGATATAACTAATTAAATTATATTTTTTTAGAATAAATTATTATTCTAAAAGTACAATATCATATCTACCTTTTACATATGATTCAATTTTAAAAAAATAAAACCACTCCGGTCTATGTGAGAAAAATAATCTCTATGAAGATATGTGATTCATGTTTCATTACTAATTGTCATGGATACTAATAATAAAATACGTAATAAATATATATTACATTTATAAAATTTAAATTATTCTATAAAGGTTAATTATTATTTACCATTTTTTTCATTCTTCCTAAAGGTAAAATCATCATTCATGTGTAATTACGACCGACCATCTTCATTAATGGTGTAATTCATTTTTCTATCTATATATTTTTTTGATAACTGTAAATATTTTAAAAATTAATATATATTATATTTATGTAGTTATTAAAATTATATAGATGATTTAACAATAATCAATGTTAATGTTTTGGAACTACAAAATTTTTACCCACACGGAAATTAAAATAGTTAACACTGAAAATGTTGATTTTAAAAATTATTTGTTAATAAATATATGTTAAAAAGTTATAATAGGATCATATATGATATTATTATTATATTTATGAATATTTTAAATAAATAAAATAACATTAAATTCATTATATATCATATTAAATCACTTTTAAAAAAATCTCAACATGTGGTAATGGATTTTCATGTCTCTTTTAATTCTATGAGTAACATTCCATATTCACCACTTTTTTATTTTAAATAGTATATATAATTAAAATAAAGTAATTTTAAGATTATTTTAATTAAAAATATTTTGATACACATGTCTATATATTTTTCTCTCATTTGCTATGATTTGATTCTATAATAACACAGCGGTAAGTGTTTTAGGTTATAATCTCATTATTTATAAGGATTGGTTATGATATAGTGTCTAATGGTGAAATATCAGGATATAATTCCCCAAGAAATCATGAAATTTCTTTTACTATAATTATTTTTTGAAAGTACTTTTATTATTTTCATTTTCCTCTCTTCATTCTCTCAAAATACATAAAGAGTGGTTTTAAGGATTACATACATTATTTCAATCATTAGAGGGAAAACCTTTTTCATCCATATCCATGTTTTCTAAAAAAATTATATGATTTATTTATTAATATCCAAATTTTTTATTATTTAACAGTTTCCTTGATTTAATTTGAAATATATGTTTTAAAAAGTTGTCTTCTTTTTTTTAAACAATGTATTGTTTAATTATTATAAATAATATTAAATGAATCATTATTTGAACATACACAACATGCACATAATATTTCACCATTATGGCCACAAAAATATGTTATGATTATTTTAAATTATTCTGAATTTATATTAAATGGAAATAAATTCCCAAATAAATTGGTAATTAATTTATTTTAAAGAATAGATAATTTTTGCATAAATTATCCAATGATATTTTAAATGGATTTTCATATAAGTTGAAATCAATTGCTTATAGATATGATTTATAGGGAATATTATTGAATGATATAATCCATAATTAATATATATATTTTCTATGAATATGAGAATGAGATGTCTATGAAACTTTTTTTCTAAAGGTTATGTTATAATTAAATGTTAAAATGTTTCTATACCATTTTTATATTTGATGGGATAAGTTATAATGAATGTTTTTATTGTCTCGTGGAATATGTTTGGCTTAATTTTTTATTAGGACTTGGTTGTTTGTGGAATTATATGTCAAAATATTCAATTTAATATGATTAACATTCTAAATTATCAATGGTTCTTTGTTAGGTAATTCTAATCCCAAAAAGTGGGGGTACACTTTAGGATATACCAATCATGGAAACAAAATGGTATTCTGTAGCACCCCAATATTTCATAGTACGTTATTTCTTCAAAGTAATTCAATATCTTTCACTACATGCAACACTGAGTTCAAGCGAACAACGACTTACCAAACTAGCCTTTCAAAAGAGTTTATGAAGAGTATTAACTGAATTTTGAACTTTATATAATCCATATAATTTTAAAATCCATATTATGAGTTTCATAGACATAATATAAGGACAAATACATTTTTTTCATATAAAAGAAATACTTTTCAGAAAATGTGATTTTACCACCTTTTAATGGAGAACCATTTTTGAATCCAATATTTGAAACTTTTATATATTCAATTTGACAAAATAAACATCTTCTTTGGGATTAGGACATAAGATTTTAGTTTCAATAAATTTTTGGTGTTTTTCTGATAACTTTCATATTTGGGGGAATATTGAAGAATAATATATTATAACTGAAAATAACTTTTTTTAATCAAAATAATTTATAGTGTTAAAATATACATATTAATGGTTTGGATGTATAATTAGATTATATTTTTACCATTTAATCCAATTATGGTCATTGGAAGTAATTTCACTTTGAGATTGGATATAAACAAATGTCAATCTTTTGGTAGTTATTATTTCATAAAAATATGCTTTTTGGTTTTGACAACCGGAATTAATTTCAAACAAATAAATGTAATATATATGTTTTTAATTTGGTAAAATAGACTTCATTTATGAATTCAGAATAGAAAAATTATCATAGTGTGAATTTTTGGTATTTTTCTGAAAACTTTAAATTTTTTGTGAATAGTGAAAAACGCTGAGTTATAGTTTAAAACCGAATTTTTATTTGATTAATTATATATTTTATTTGAATTTATTTTAGGTCAAAATAGACATATTATATCTATATATGTTCAATATAATTCATTGGAGTCATTTTATAATAATATTAGATATATAATAATTTTATCGAACTTTTTACCGTCTTTTACCAACCTCCTAGGAGCATTTTTAAATTTACATAAAACATAATTTTACCACTTTTTTGAGTTGAATTTCGAAAATCCTAGAGACACGGTTAATATCAAGGTGTAAAATATGGTATAATAAGATAAAAAAATTTTGTTGAATAGTTACTTTTTACGTTTATTTACAACGGTTAAAAGTAAATAGGGTAATTAAGGCTAAAAATGATATTTTTATTACCCTAACACATGTCCAAATTCTGTTTGATATGTTTAATTCGATCAAAAACAACCTTAGGAATAAAATATGACCCTTTAGGTCCACCTAGATTAGATTAAGACATTTATTATTATTTTATTTAAAGAAGAGTTAAAAGAGTTAAAATCAATGTTTAATAACTAAATAATTTTAAATATAGGGTTATACATAAGATAAATTCAACTATATATATTAATTAGAAAGATAAAAAAATTTCTACCTAATGGTATTTTATTTATAATTTTTAGAGACTAAATAATGAAATTTATTAATGACACAATGATCATGTAGTAATTGCCTTATTAATGAAAGAATCAAATAAATGGTATTATAAATATTAAAATAAATATAATTAAAAAGTTTTCATCAAATACACGAATTCTTTAGGTGAATATTTAATGTTAGTATTGATTCAATGTATTTTTTTTTTGATGTAATAATGCTGTTATTATTTTAACAAAAAAAATACCAAATAGTGTCAAAATTGACAAAAAAATATTTTTTAAACAATTATTATATTATTAGTTGATGTAATGGTCCTAAAAATTTAAGGTTCGAATAAAAGTCTTATATAATAAGATATATGACATTATTGAACCAATTGGTAGTGTAAGAATACAAGAAGACATGGTAAAAGTTAAATTATTTAACTTAGAGTTAAATGTTATTGATAAGGTTAAAATGGTAACCTAAACATGTCTAAAATCTATTGTTTGAGTTTATTGGGAATCCTCCCCATCCTAGACTCGATATAAGTCATTTTGAAGCCATTATAAAAAGAATTTGAATTAATTATAAAATAATATTTTAAGTTTTTCCTAAGGTGCCCCTCACCCCAGGGCACTCCCACTTCACTCTACTTCACACCTTAAAAGCCTTTTGGCTCAGCTACACTCTTCCCAAATACTCTCTCAACTGTCATACATTCATCCAAGAGGCCCTCCTTTATTCATAAATCCATCTTAAGGAGACCTTTTGATCAAATCAAAAGGAAAAACCCGAAGAAGAGGTAATAATTTCACCACCCTTTTTCAAGTTCTTTTCTTCATCCACTTCTTCTTTATTTGTTATTTCCATTATAAAATAATAAATCCAGAATATTCTATATACTGTGATGTTATTATAAATATGTCACAACTTTATTCATTATTCTATACATCTTATTAATGATAATGTCACTATGCGTGTGTAAGTACAACTTATCGTCTCCACGCTGTTGAGTAATTTGTTATTCAACACTATGTAATTTAGATGGATATAATGATGAATAATATGTATATAAATAATTAAAATAACATGATAATGTCTTTTCAAAATAAATACACAATCCAATTCCACACCTTTATGGATATTGTCGCTCGTCCGTACGTACGGATTACCGTTTCCACGACGCGATGAGATTCATTTCCACATTCACCATTCATCAAAAATAATAAAAATATATATAATACTAATAAGTATTTAATATATGAAATATTAATGCTACTTTATATATATATATATGTGTGTGTACTTACATATATATTATTCACTTAGTTTTGTTCAACGAGATTTGCAAACGGAAACAATGTTTATGCGTATGTACGGACTACCGTCTCCATAAATGGTGTTATTAGTTTCATATACATGTCTATTATACATATTTATATTCTAAATATATATGATATATAAATCATGTTTTATATTCTGTAAGTATTTAAATCTTGGTCTATGTGATACAATCAAGAGTAACAAGTTAAAAGTCTTACGATAAAGAAATAGATTATTACCTGAAATGTAAATTTCACATGGAAATTATTATTAAATGTATAGTATAATGTTATAAATGAATCATGTATGATATAGTAAATATTAATATGGTTCTCCTATAATTTAATAACATACTATGATCTTCATACAGGAGGTTAAACGTACCCTCGACTAAAGGAAAGTGCAAGGTAATGGTTAATTTCACAATCTCTTTCTTATCCAAGTTTGTTTTAATGTAAGTATCTACTGGGAAATATTTATTATCCATGTCCATGGTTAATAAAATATTTTTCAAGGGATTATTTTAAGGGAGTTTTTACTAAAACATCATTTTAAATGTTTTAAAGATTTATTCTTCTAAACTATTCCCATTAATTTCCATGTTTTCAAAATGGTTTTAGGGATTTATTTTAATGTACATGAATGTTTTAAAATGTTAATTAATTTCATTAGTTTCAAAGTGGTATGGGATAATTTGATTCAAAAATGTATTTAAATGTCTTATTTTCTAAATTGTGTGACTTTTAAATGTTTTAATGAAAAAGGGATATGTCTCTCAAAGAGTTTTTCAAATCGTTTTCATCTATGTCAAAATCCTTTAGTGGATTTTAAACATGTTTGAAGTTGATTTAGTATGATAAAAATCTTCCGTATTGTATTTAAGGTTTTGTGATATGTTTGAATGTGGATGTGTTATTTTTGTACCATTAATGGTTTATGGGTAAATTATCGACATTTAGTATTCCAGTCTTAATACAAATGTTTATGTTATGTTTAAACCCTTTCATATGAGGAATGAATTGGACTTATTAAGTGACAGGCGGAGCCCACTATAGCTCCTCGATTCATCGATAGGTCTCATGAAAAAAACCAGTGTCTTGGCATAAGGCCTTGACAAAATCTTATTTGTAGTTTTGGCACAAGGTATTGACTATGTGGTTATGATATCTTGGAATTATGAATTCCATCATTATGAAGGTGGCTATTGATATTTCATGTGATTATTCGACTAGAATAATATCCATTTGAATAAGTAAATGGAATTATTTTATTTTATTTTTTCCATATTATGCTAAAGTTTAAGTTTAAAAAGGCTTTTGTTTTAGTCTTATACATTTCCTTAATTGTTTGTTCTTATTTATGAGAGTTTCCACTATTTTCTTATCCTTACTGAGCATCTGTGCACACCCCTTTCTCTGTTTCAATTTTCTCAGGATTCCAAGAAGTGTATTATGATTGATAAGTAGGGTTATTCTAGGGGACTAATGGAGCTCTCAAAGAATCATTTATGTTGTGTTTTATTTTCTAAATTATAATGTAACATCCATGTATGTAATCTATTTTCCAAGACTGCTAAACTGATCGGTATCTTGGGACATGATTCCTTGTAATCATGCCAATGTATTAAAATAATCCACCGACTCTGGGTAACTGGGGTCGGGGTGTTACATTTTGTATTATCGGAAGTTTAGAAATAAACATGGAAACTAGATATAGATAATGTATGATTAGATCACACTACCCTTAGATAGAATATGAGGATTAGTATAGAAGAACTTACTAGAATTATGGTAATGTAGAGATTTTGTGAGTTTTCCAAGAAAATACATCTCTGTCTGGATACGAGAAGGTAGAGGCAGCTCTAGAATAGATGTACCTAGTGGTAAAACCCAAAAACACCACTTTGAACTAGACTCGAACGGGAATCGGTGCACGAAAACAGGCCCTGCTGCACTCTTGCTTACGACACTCCTGGGGGATATGGTTAGGATTATTCTGATTTTCATTACAAACCACTAAGAAGGGTTTATGAGTATATACATCCTCAAATAAAACATTTTTGTGATTATGGATTATATCCATAAACTGTTCAATTCATGTTAGGTATTTTACATGTTTGGAATTATGAATTGTGATTCATAAAATGACCTAGTGTATTCCATTGTATAGAAATGGCACCCAGTAGAAGGAATGTGAACTCCAGAAATACGTATGATCCATAGAGTAAGAAGGATCATATAATTCACAGTATTAATCCAACATTTAGAATGTAAATAGTCTCCCATGTATTCTAAACAAATGAAGAAATAGTATCATGTGTTGTTAAGATAAGTAAAGTATTCCTTGAGTCCTATGGCTTTAATGGGAAGAAAAAGAAGAAAAGTATGGAAGAGAGAATGATGAATAAAGGGAAGAGGGAAAAGAATGATTTTCCCATATGTGATAACTGTGGAAAGAATCACCATGGTAAATGCTTGAAGGGAATGGGTGTTTGTTATAAGTGTGGAGAAAAATGGATTCCAAGTACGTGATTACAAGGGTAAAAAAATTCAAATGTGCAATGCTTCATCTTCAAGGCGTTGGGACACTACATGAATCAATGTACTATTCACAAGAGTAAATCACAAATGATGTTATTGGATAATAATCAAGTTATGATACTACCTCAGATGAATAGGAATGACTAGTGTTCTTTTGTTGTTATTATTGAATTATTTCATTTGAGTGTTATATCAACAGTATACTGGTTACATGAATTATGGAGATAAATAAGGATTGTACTGCTGTACTATTTTATTGAGGATTTGAGATTTATGGTTCTAAGAAAAGTGACTTAATTGTAAGCTACACTTTTTGGAAAATACATGGTTGAAGAAAAGGTAATCCTTAAAATGGTCCTGATAATGAGGTAGTGCTTTTGGAATAAGAGATGATTGATTTTGGTAATTCAGGATGTTGCGGTGTTGTAAAAGAATGCATGATGAAGGTGTTCACATGTTATTACCTGAAAAAAAGGATCCTCATAATGTTTAACTTCCTTATAAATTTTGGACTGAGATTTTGGATATATGTATTTTGGATAATTCTAATGGCTATAATGGATTAATTTTGAAATTGGATACTATTGTTAAGGTTATTTTTTGATTTCCATAAAAAGGACAACCCGGAGGTCGGGCGGCAACCCGTCGCGTCTGGTAAGGCCGCAAGACATGAACCCGCAACCGAAGGGAGACAAGGGTGTATCACCTATCACTGACCCAAGTGATGTCTTGGATTGAATAATTTAGTTGTTTTAAAGGTTATGGTACATGATTTATAAATTCGTTTTTTACCATAAACAAATAGGATAAATAGAATATTTTTTTAAAGTTCTATTATCTTTTAGAGTGAAAGATGGTTTTTTGGTAGAAATTAGATGAAGTATGAAACTCTACTTGTCATGTATATATATATATATACTATCCTCTATTATTTTATGGATAAATTAATTATTAAACTTTAGGGAAGGGATCTTAAAACCAAAAATTTGTTATCATAATACCTTATGTATTATTGAACTGATGGTATTTTAAATCATCATAGATTGGTGGCTTTGAGGCCCACAATTCTACAATTGTTTGTGATTTATGACCACAATCACTCCCTATAAATAATTATATTTGTCCACCAATTATGTGTCTCTAATTTCCACAAATGTTCTCCTAATCGAAATCATGATTTTCTGGTGACATTTTCATTCCCCTTTTCATCTTATCAAGAATAAATTTTATTAACCCAATTTTTGATGTGGGTTTTTCCACCAAGTTATTTTCTATTTTCAACCATTTTTTTCGAAGAACTATTTCAAATTGAGAGGACTAAATTTATTTAAGGATGGGAAAATGTAACACCCCAATATTTCCTAGTACGTTATTTCTTCAAAGTAATTCAATAACTTGCACTACACGCAACAACGAGTTCAAGCGAACCACGACTTACGAAAATAGCCGTTAAAAAGCGGTTATGAATAGTATAAACTGATTTTTTATCTTTATATAATCCTTATCATTTTAGAATCCATATTTTTAGTTTCATAGACATAATTTAACAACAAAATCATTTTTCTTTCAGATGAAAGAAGTATTTTTAAAAAAAAATGAGATTTTACCGCCATTTAATGGAGAACCCTTTTTAAAACCAATATTTGAAAATTTTATATATTCAATTTGACAAAATAAACCTCCTCTTTGGGATTGGGACATAAGAATTTAGTTTCAATAAATTATTGGTGTTTTCTAATAACTTTCATATTTGAGGGAATAGTGAAAAATAATATATTTTAACCATATACAACATTTTTTTAATAAAAATAATTTATAGTGTTAAACAATACATATGAATGGTTTGGATGTATAATTAGATTATATTTTTACCATTTCTTCCAATTTTGGTCATTGGATGTAATTTCACTGTGAAATTGGACATAAACAAATGTCAATCTTTTGGTAGTTATTATTTCATAAAAATACGCTTTTTGGTTTTGACAACGGGAATTAATTTTAAACTAAAAAATGTAATATCTATATTTTTAATTTGGTAAAATAGAATTCATTTTTGAATTTACAATATCAAAATTATCATATGGTAAATTTTTGGTATTTTTCTGAAAACATTCAATTTTTGGTGAATAGTGAAAACACTGAGTTATAGTTTAAAACCAAAATTTTATTTAAATAATTATATATTTTATTTAAATTTATTTTAGGTAAAAATAGACACATAATATCTATAGAAGTTCAATGTAATTCATTGGAGTCATTTTATCAAAAGATTAGATATATAAAAATTTTATCGAACTTTTTACCGTCTTTTACCCACCTCCTAGGAGCATTTGCAAATTTACATAAAACATAATTTTACCACTTCTGTGAATTTAATTTCAAAAATCTGAGAGACACGGTTAATATCAAGGAGTAATATGTGGTTCAATAAGAATTTTTTTTTGGTGAATGGTAACTTTTTACTTTTATTTACCATGGTTAAAAGTAAATAGGGTAATTAAGGGTAGAAATGATTTTATCATTACCCTAACACATGTCCTAATCCTATTGGATAAGTTTAATTCGACTAAAAACAACCTTAGGAATAAAATATGACCCTTTAGTTCCAGTTGGATTAGATTAAGGCATTTATTATTACTTTTTTTTAATGAAGAGTTAAAAGAGTTATTATCAAAGTTTAATAACAAAACTATTTTAATATAGGGTTATACATAAGATAAAATCGACTATAAATATTAATTAGAAAGCTAAAAATATTTCCTACATAATGTTATTTTATTTATAATTTTTAGAGATTAAATAATTAAATTTATTAATGATATAATGATGATGCAGTAATTACCTTATTAATGAAAAAATCAAATAAATGGTATTATAAATATTAAAATAAATATAATTTCAACGTTTTTATCACATCCACGAATTTTATAGGTGCATATGACATGTTATGATTGATTCAATGTACTTTTTTAAGTAATCAAGCTGTTATTATTTTAACAAAAAACAAATACCAAATAGTGTCAAAATTGACATAAAATAGTTTTTAAAACAAATATTATATTATTTGATATAATGGTCCTAAAAATATATGGTTCGGCCAAAAGTCTTATAAAATAATATATATGAAATTAATGAACCAATTGGGGTAATATTGGTAGTTTATAGTTTGTTTATTAACCATATAGTTTAAGAATACAAGAAGACACAGTAAAAGTTAAATTATATAACTTAGAGTTAAATCTAAATTAAACGGTTAAAAAGGTAACCTAAACTTGTATAAAACCTATTGGTTGAGAGGATTTCTACTTCTACCCAACCTATCCTCTAAATAAGTCACTTTGGAGCCATTATAAACTGAATATGAATTTATTTTAAATAAATATTTTAAGTTTTTCCTAAGGTGCCCCTCACCCCTCTTATAAAAGGGCACTCCCCCTTCTCTCAAATTCACACCATAAAACCCTTTTGTCTCGGCAAAACACTGCCCAAATACTCTCTGAAATATCCTCCATTCATCCTAGAGTCCCTCCATTAGTTATAAATCCATCTTAATTATCCCTTTTGATCAAATCAAAAGGAAGAACCCGAAGAAGAGGTAATAATTTCACCACCCTCTTCCAAGTTCTTTTCTTCTTCCACTTCATCATTCTTTGTTATTTCCATTATAAAATCATAACTCTAGAATATTCTATATATTGTGATGTTATGATAAATATGGCACAACTTTATTTATTATTCTATCCATCTTATGAATGATAATGTGACCATGCGTGCGTACGTACGACTTACCGTCTCCACGTTGTGGTGTAATTTGTTATTCAACACTGTTATTTGGATGGATATAATGATGAGTAATATGTATATAAATACTGAAAATAACATTCTAATGACTTTGTAAAATTAATATGCCATCCAATTCCACACCTTTATGAAAATGATATTGTCGCTCGTGTGTACGTACGGATTACCGTCTCCATGACACGATGAGATTCATTTCCACATTCACCATTCATCGACAATTATAAAAATATATATATTACTAATAAGTATGTAATATATGAAATAATAATTCTACTGTATATATATATATATATACTTACATATATCTTATTCACTTAGTTTCATTCAACACGATATGAAAACGGAAACAGTGATTATGCGTACATACGGACTACCGTCTCCATAAACGGTTTTTTTCATTTCATATATATGTCTATTATACATATTTATATTCTAAATATATATGATATATAAATCATTTTTTATATTCTAGATGTATTTAAATCTTGTTCTATGTGATACAATTAAGAGTAACAAGGTAAAACACATACGATAAAGAAAGTGATTATTACCCAACATGTTTATTTAACATGGAAATTATTATTAAATTGTTAGTATAAAGTCATAAATGAATAATGTATTATATAATAAATATTATTATGGTTCTGGTATAATTTAATTACATACTACGATCTTCATACAGGAGGTTAAACATACCCTCGACTAATGGAAACTGCAATGTAAGGGTTAATTTCACAATCTCTTTATTATCTGAGGTTTTTTTTACGTAAGTATCTACTAGGAAATTTTTATTATCCATGTCCATGTTTCATAAAATAGTTTTCAAAGGGAATATTTTAGGGTAATTATTACTAAAACATCGTTTTAAATGTTTAAATGATTTATTCTTCTAAACCATTCTCATTAATGTCCGCGTTTTCAGAATGGTTTTAAGGATTTATTTAAATAGACATGATTGTTTTAAAATGTTAATTACATTAAAATTTTTGAAAGTGGTATGGGACACTTTGATTCAAAAATGTATTTAAATTTCTTCCTTTCTAAATTGTGTGACTTTTAAATGTTTTCCTGAAAAAGGTATATTTCTCTCAATGATTTTTACAAATCATTTTCATCTATGTCAAAATCCATTAATGGATTTTAAACTTGTTTCAAGTTGATTTATTATAATACAAATCATCCACATTATATTGAAGGTTTTGTGATATGTTTGACTGTGGATGTGTTATTTTTATACCATTCATGGTTTATGGGTAATGTATTGACATTTCATATGATAGTCTTAATACGAATGTTTATGTTATGTTTAAACCATTTCATAGGAGGAATGCATTGGACATAGTATGTGATGGGTAGAGCCCGCTATAGCTCCTCGATGCATCGATAGGTATCATGAGACAAACTAGTGTCTTGGTAGATGGCCTTGACAATATCTTATTTATAGTCTTGGCACACGGCCTTGACTATGTGGTTATGATAGTCTGGCATTATTCATTCCATAATTATGAAAGTGGCTATTTATATTGCATGTGATTACTCAACTAGAAGAATATCCATGTAAATAAGAAAATGGCATTATTTTATTGAATCTTTTCCATATTATGCTGAAGATTAAGTTTAAAAAGGATTCTGTTTTAGTCTTATACATTGCATTAAATGTTTATGCTTGTTTATGAATGTTTCCTCTATATTCTTATCCTTACTGAGTATTTGAGGTCACCCCTTTCTATGTTTCAATTTTCTCAGGATTCCAAGAATTGTATTATGATTGATAATCAGGGTTATGCTAGGGGATTAATGGCATTCTCAATGAATAATTTATATTGTGTTTTATTTTCTTATGTGTAATGTTACATCCATTTATGTAATCTATTTTCCACAACTGCTAAACTGATCAGTATTTTAGGACTTGATTCCTTGTAATCATGCCAATATATTAAAATATTGCACCGACTCAGGGTAACTAGGGTTGGGGCGTTACATATGTGGTAGGTCATACCTTGCAATAATATGCTACATAGAAGTATCTCCCTGGATCAATAAATTTATGTGGAATGTTTTACTGATACTAATAGGTTATTAATATATTTATGGGTGTCTTTATCATAATATTTGAATAATTATGATTATGTCACAAGTTTTTATACTATTTATTTGATGTTTATATTCCAATTTTTTTCTCTGATGCTCATGTGCTCTGTTAAATTTTTTATTCATAAAAAATTAACTAAAAATATTTATTACGTGACCCATGTTTAGTATTTATGAATTTATTTAATATTTTTTTCAATGGTTATTCTCATTCATTTTTAGAATCTCTTTCCAGTTAGGTTCTTATTTTGTTTAAATTTTCAATGATGTATCAATTGTAAACTATAATGATAATTTGATCTCACCATAATTTTTATTCCTTTATGAATGATATAAAGAAGAATATGATAAATAATATAAATGCGGAAAGAGTGTCTCTTTTAATAGATTTTTTATATTTAAAAAATATTTTTTGAACTATTTATATATCTTGTTTTTTCAGGACTACTAAATTGATTGGTCCCTAGAATGGGATCCCATGTGTCTAATGCCAATGTAATAAGGTAACACCAGCTCTAGGTTACTAGTGTTGGGGTTTGTATAGTTGATATTAAAGGATGGTAAGTAAAAATAATGGTAATTTTTTTATATTAATATAACCAACCTGAATATTATGATGATCCATTCTATTATTTAATAGCATTTTCCTTGATATGTATTTTTATTATATGGATCTTTATTCATGATTATTATGTGATAACTCTATGTGTGTCATTGTTTAGTAATGGAACCAATGGGAGGAAAGGTAATAAATTCCTATATACTATGCAGGTATTTCCCTTCTGAGAGATCCAAAACATATGGTTTTAGAACTGAGTAGATCATGGCGATATTAGGTAAGATTACTCAGGTTATGAAGAATTTCCTTTCCTAAATATAAAATAATGTTGTTTTATAGTATCATTTTGTTACATTGGATAACTTCATGTGATTTAAACCTCTATATTTTATTGGATCTTCTAATCTATTTGTTACAAAATAGTGGATTGAGTATCATGAAATGATATTCCAAACCTTTTGGATGTAAATCATGTGAATGGTAATGATGGTATCAATTTTTATGGAACGGGATATTTATCATTAGTGACCATTGATCCCAAAAACTGAAGAGTATTGTAAATTTAAAAAACAATGTATTAATTTTATTGTGATTTTCTTTTAGTAATACATCCAATAAATCATGATGTTGAGTTTTTCATTGAACTCATACTAAGTGATACACCAACATCAAAGACTATAAATAGAATGGAATCAATTAAATTATAGGAATTGAAGAATGGACTCTAGGAGAATCATGATAATGGATTCATAGATCCTATAACTTCACTATGGGGTTCAAATACTCTTTTATTTAATAAGAAATTCATTTCAATGCATATTTTAATTCATTATTGGTAACAGTAAAATCAAAATTAAGAACAAGTATCATATAACTGGTATCAATTATCCTTTTAATAAATTATGAGCATCTCAATATTTTTCAGTGGTTGATCTATGATATGGAGATCACCAACTATATGTGACAAAAGAAGATATACCGAGTAAAGCCATCCGTACAAGGTAGCATCATTTTGAATTTACAGTAATTCAATTTGGATATTCCAACGCTCATTCTACCTATATGGATTTAATGAATATAGTCTATAAAAATTATATTGATCTGTTTGTGGAAGTCATTATAAAAATATTATTATATATTCAATAATAATGTAACATAATTAAGAAAATTTTAGAATAATATTAATTCCCATTTAGAAGGAGAATATATATTCCTACATTATCGGGATTGAATTTTGGATACAAAAAGTACCATTCATGGGATACATAATTTCAATTTAATATATATCAGTGGATCCTTCCTAAGAATATGTTATTGAGTAATGTCAAAGACCAACCAAATTAACCATGATCCATAGTTTTCAGGGGTTGGATGGATACTACCAATGTTTTTTTTGATATATGATTACTTTTTATCCCACTCGCCGATTTAAATCATACGTTATGTATGTTATTGTGCAATGATTGTTGTGAAAACTATTTCAAAGATGTAAAGATAATATTAGTTAGCATGTATGTTCTTACAGTACCCTTTAGTGTGGAATATTTTTTATGAATATTTATTCATTGAATAATATACTAGGGATAATATTCTAGTAAATTTATATGGTGATAGCTATTACCCCCACCAATTGAAAATTCATGATCAAAATTATCAAAATCCCGATTTAGAGATTGAAGTGATATGTTTTTCATTGATGATACAGATGAATTATTTTTATGGTAAGGGGTGAGATATATATAATTATTATATTTTATTTTATTCTATATTTACATAAATAAAATTTAATATTGACTGAGATAGTGGTTTTATTTAATCAATGATTATGATTGATCAATACATAACAACCTAGGCAGGGCGAACAAGGAGATTGTGCTATGAGTCTAAAAGATCATGTTGGTTTTACTTTGTTATAGATTGAAATTTATTCCATATTTTTGGATTTAGAAAAGGTATATATTGAAGAAATCATGAAAGGGGGATAATATCTCATCTTTAATGGTTGAATTTTCATCTATCCATCCATGAGTAGATTATAAAGGTACATAATAATATTATGGAATCACTATAAAATATGATTAATGTTCCTATATTTAACCATGGTCAAACTTGAATGCTAATGTTCAAGAACTGAGTATCTATTTTCTAAATAACATATTTGATGTATTTATTGAATGAAGATCTTTTTTAAAATAAATATTCATCATGTACGTTGAAATTTGTATAAATTTATAAATGAGTAATTCTAGTGGGATAATAAGAAAATGGATATTGTAATTCATGGTTCATGAACAGACCCACCATGGCCCACCATGCTAATAATAAGAGATGTTTGAAATCATATTACACCATAAAATAGCCATGGTACAGATGACTAACACAAAATTGGAATAAGACATCCATGGTAGGCCTTATCCCATAGTATCTATACACACAAAAAACATATCCTCACAACAGTAAATTGTTTGAAGGTAAAGTAAAACAGATTCCAAAATTCATGCATAAACTTAAATCCCCCTTCAGAGTACCAAACTGTATGAGTATTCGTAGAGATGAAAATACAATCCCTCCAAGACATTAAAATACACTAACCAAATAATATGGAGGGGAATGTTATCAAATGCTACTCTTGGAATCAACTATGGTAAATCTTGATCACTATGCCCCACATTGTCATGGTTAACCTAAGACTCATTTAAGAGGCCTAAAATCTACAGAGTTCATGAAACAAGTGGACAGATCAAATTCCATCTTTATAATATCAAAACAAGTAGTACACTACTAGATCCCTAAAAAAATCCTCAAGGGAGTATTGTTATCATCATCATGTAGGTGTATTATTGAAAAATTGATAAAATAATTATAATAACATATATATCCATATTTTAAAAACCATGAAGAAAATAATTTTCACAAATAAACTCACAACAGTTGATTATAATCAAGGATATATGTTAATTCTCATCTAGTAGGATTCACTCTGCATGTTTTTGTAACATCGGCATCACTCAAACAATTGTTCTTGCTCATTAGGCCCCACCATGAGTTAGTATACACTAAAAATGTGAATATATCAAATAATTGATTGGTTATCTCATATAAGGACTTTTGGGGATACATGGATGTACGTTTAGTGGGGATCTCTCACATGGGAAGTTAGTAATATGATACCTGGCCCATCATAGGGACGAATGATAGATGATCATATCCCAAGTCACATAGAGGGATTCCTAGTTATATATTAAATTAGCCAATATAAGGGGCCACTCATCCTAAAATTAGGAATTGCTGGCTAATTATACCCTCATAGGGATGGAACAAGAGAATATACCCTATGTGTACTCATACTTATTGAAGTGAACAGGGGCATCAACATTCCCTATAAAAGGTACATAACATGAATAGGGTATACAAAATTTCACTTCTCTACGATGGGTATGCTCATGTATTCTGTGTTCTTCGATTTTACTCCATCTTATGCTCTTGTACATTGGTGATTATTGAGTAATCATGGCAGGCTAGGATGCTCTAGCTAGGTTTGTGTACTCCGGTGGTGCCCATGTCCATGTAACTTGGCTATACCTATATAAATAGAAATTTACATGGTCATGTACCCATGTGATACACACATATCCTCTAGAATAGGGCCACATAGTGTGTGTTATAGACACAATAAAATTTGTAATTAACTCTATACCTAATCCCTAGTTTCCTATGTGGGGGAAAATAGTGTTTTCTATACTAATGTACACGTCAGGTATGCTGAGAATTTTTCGAAACACCAGAAACTTACATTAATCTTCTCCCAAACCCTAAAACCCAATTATATTTCCATGAAATATTCTAAATAAAAAATATATCATGTTTATTAGTCTCAAATTATTACAATAATATGGATTATAACCACCCAACCACTATGAAAACACTTCCAATATCACTATAATGTTAGATACCAAAACCCCCAAACTATTTCACTTCAATCTGTGATTGATTAAACTTCATACCCAATAATTCCACCCTTACATTCATCATCCCAAGTACAGACCTATGGAATCAATTTTTGCTAACAATGTCAACTTCACATCTTTAAGATTTTTAGTATTTCCAAACTATCGGTTAAACGAAACAACAATGATGAACGGTGGATGAATATGGGGAGAAAACCAAAAAATAAAACAATACGGGCAAGAAACTTTTCATTTTTGGATATTTTCTCAATATATTAATGAGGAAACAATCAAATACTAGGCATAATCAAGGATAATAAAAATAATTATACATTCATAATTCAATGATGATAAATAGATAACCCTAAAATCAATAATAAAAAACTGACCATTTTGATTGAATGATTTTTTAACATCACAAATGCGATAATTAAAAATTTTATTAATACACCACAAATAAATTCTTACCATGATATTCGTTGATTTCTAATGAAGAATTTTTTTATACTATTGTTTTTTTAGAGATCCATAATCATGTTTGTTGAATACATTATTTGTGGCATGTTGATCACTACCCAGTGATCTATTTTCATTCATCAAAGATAATCCTAAATAGTTCCTCTTAAATTAAAATGGATATGATAAGTAACCTAGGTTATTTACATAAAAGTGTCAATAAAGGGGAGTATCACTTTTAAAAAATCACATAACAAATAAATTTATTTATTTATTTCTGTAATATTATTGGTCGGAGTAGATTACTCAAGAGGAGGGTGAACTGAGTATCTATAAAAATTTCTGTTCAAATTGTTTCTATGAAAATTTACCCCAATTAAAATTAGAATATATTTCAATTTGTAGAGAATTTTTTAAGTGTTATGAAGTTTTAATTAATTTCTCAAAATATTTATTTGTTCTCGGTTATACGAATCGAAAGATAAATATAACATCTGAAAGTAATCTTCTTGTTCAAAAAAATTATAAACACTTGTTAAACTATCTATCAATGTTCAATTTAGTTTTATGTAAAATTTAATAATCAAAGTGTAAAACTAAAAGATAAAAATAAAGTGGATATAAACAAGAGGTTCAGTCTCAAGTTGAGACATAGTCCTCTCAACATGGTGATCACCTACCACCATGTTGTTTAATTTAATAAAAATTATGATCCACACCATGGATCAAGGTTCACAATAGGAAAAATGGTTTTCCAAGCCACACATGACCTTTACAATAGTTATTCATGGAAACACCAATAAGAAGGTCACACTTGACCCCTTCCATGGTTCTACGTGGGATATAATGGATAAAATGAGAGAGATTAGGAAGATATAAAGTATCCTCCAGTTATGAACCGGAGTTAGTGTGTGTTACCAAAAGAAATACACACTTCTCAAAAAATGTAATTAAATAAATAAAAACAGTAGAGATAATGAGGTGGATAAAGGTTTAGAATTCCTTGTGTGTTATGCAATACAGCTATGGACTATGTAGTGGAAATGATGTTTCAGTCCTCTTCAAGGTGTTTTCTTCAAAACAGAGTATTGTAGCCTCTGTGTTCTGGCTTCCAGATGTTTGAAAAGTTCATCACCTTTGTTCCAAAGATTCCTAGTGTATCCCAACAGGTTTATATTGTCTTGTTGATCTCCCCAAATTCTCTATCTTAGAGTTCTTGGTATTTTGAAGTAATCTTGAGAGTTGTAGGAGTTTTTTAGTTATTCTTTTCATTCTACATTTCAGTGTTTCTTGAATGATCCAACTTCTCGTTCTTTTATACATCAGGTCCATGTAGACATGAATATCACCCCAGATGAATTTATATCGTACTATCTACTAAAAGTCCTATATACAACATTAAATAATTCCAAAAATATTAATTTTTCTTAATAGTACTGTTAGATATAAATTTGATTTAAGAAATAAAAAATAGTTTTTATGACTATCTGTGAGTCATAAGTATTAGTGACTTATTACCATCGGTCGGTCATCATCAGTCTATTAGCATCGAGGACACCATGTATCTTTGAATCCTATCCATCAGTATCGGTGACTGAATATATCATTAAGTCCTTTGTGCTATCATTCTATCCGGGAATTAGCGACTCTTCATCAGTGACTCATTTAGAACTATCGGTGTGTTTCCCATAGGTGAATCATTCATCAGTTAGTAATCCATCAGCGACTCATTCATCGGTGTGTGGCCTATCGGTGACTCTTTCACCAGTAATTCATCCATCAGTGAGTTTTCCATTAGTGAGACTCTTCATCTATCTGTGTGACCAATCATCAGTGACTCATTCATCGGTGGGTTGTTTGTTCTATTGGTGAGTCCAGCATCATTGTCTTTTTCGATTGGTGAGTCATTCGATCGGTGATTCCTTATCAGTGACTCCTCAATGATGACTCCCTTGAACTATCAATGCTAGGGACTCTGAAAAAAAATATACTTTCTGTATTGCATATACCACTACCATATTAAGTGAGATTAATATATACATATAAATACACACTTCTAATCATATTTAACCATAAATATCCCTACTTTTTTGACTTATTGAAATGTATTATACAATTTTACATAGTTTATTCACTTAAAAAAATCATTTAAAAGATTGAATTGAGTTATAACATTATAATTGAATTAATAGAATTTATAAATTGACAAGATTTTTGATTATGAAAACACATATTTCACAAAGGTTCCAACAATCTCCCCCTTATTGATAACCACAAATCATGGCATAAAAATAATTTTAATAATTAATAATTACATGAATTATCATACCAGAGTGAATATCAATTATAAACATGAATAAAACATTCATTTAAATCCCACCCTCAATTTTTTAATAGAGGAAATAAATATATAGAGGATGAAATTATTTCAGAGCACGGTTATTCGCCTCCTTATTAGAGCAGTTTCTATTAGAACTGAGATATATATTGATATATTATGTTGAGTACTTTCCATTTTTCATCTACCACAGTTTCTCCCCCTTAGAAGAATAATTTATTCCTATAACATTCTCCCCCTTTTGGGATTAGAAAAAAGGATAATATAAAGATAATTAAAATAGAGAAATAACACATTGAAAATTAGAAACACGAGGAATGTAAAAGGATATTCATTAAGTTTCAAAATGTGAAATCATCAAAATAAAAGTTCAAAGACCTATCAAATAAAAAATAAAAATCTAATGATTTGGAATTTGAAGAGATATTTCTTTTTTTTACAAGGATCGTGGAGGGTTCATACGGTCTGGGTGTGGCCGTAGGAAGAGCTGGTCATATAACAACATGAGGCAAGGCAACACAAGTTACAACATTTTCTGCATGGAAGGGTATTTTCTCTAATAGAATGTGACTCTAAGGATGATCTATAATAACTAGCCTAATATATGATAAGCCCTGAGGCACTATCAAATGAGTTGAAGTTAGAGAACTAGATGGTATAGAAGCAGCTATTGGGACCACTATGGATTCATCTTTCCCATGCAGATATGGTTTCAAAAGCATGATGAACTCATTAATAATTTCACCCCCATATTTGATAGACTTCTTGAAATAATCCTTATTCTCCATGAATTTTTCCAAGAGATGAGTAAAATCCCCCAACTATCCCACTATACTTTTGAAGGCTTCTGTCACTGTTGGGATCTTGAGATTTTTGGCCAAATTGTTTATGTTATTTATCAAATCATGATTGTTATAAATCATGGAAAAATGAATAACCAACATCTCTCTAATATCCTTCTGAGAAACATAGGATTCGTTGGTTCACTACAATACCATGTTGTAAACAAGATTAGTGTTTCTGTGTACCTTGGAAAGTGTTTCCTTATCATAATCTCTCTGAAGACTCTTATGTTCTTCTTTCATCACAGATATGAGACACTCCATATCAGTACCAGCATCCCTGGTACCATTTGAACTAGTTGGACCAGATATCATCTTGTAATTTTCCTCTTTTAATTTCATTAAATATTGACTCATTATATTTATAACTATGTTCCTATGTACCTCCATCAAACCACTAAAATTGGACTCTAAATCAGTGGTTAGAGAGTCAACTCAGTACTCATTCTCTTCACTTCTTGCCTTAACAATGTATTTTTTCTAATGATTGTCTCAATTGTAGTAATAAGATAAGGACAAATCTCTTGAATCACTATCTTTAGAATTCTATAAAACTTAGCTTATAAAATGTTCATGGAAGTAGAAGCTTCACTTCTGGCTCCAACAGATGCTCTCACTGACTCCCAATTATCAGTTTTGAATTCCTCTAAATTAGCCTTAGTGACATAGTCACTTGGAACTGGTGGTACAATAGACTCACTAGCATGATGTATTATAGGTAAAGAAGATGCATTCAGTTATACTTCAGCCGGTTATTGTTGATTAGGAGGAGGAGCTACTATCTCCTCATAATAGTCAAAATCTAGCCCAAACATAATGAGCCCCAGATTCTTATTCCACTCACCTAAACTTGTCCAATATCTTGGATCCATTGTATAAATCAGGTATCCTCTTCCCTAAGGTTCGGGTAAATTCTCAGCATCAACATCTTTTTCATCCTGTACTCTAGCCAAACAACATTTCTAGGAATTGGTACCCACTGAATATGAACTTGACCTTTCTCTCTAGACGCATTAGGTAATCCACCCACTTCCTTAACCTGAGGCATAGGTGAAATCATATCATCATCCTCTTATTCATGGCCTCTAGCCATAATTTCATTAATCTACTTAATGATGCCTTGATATTCTTTAGTAGGATGCTCATGAATGTCCTCATCACCAGCATCTCTATCACCATCTATATCAGAATCATGTTCCACATGACCATCATCAACTTTTCCATTACCCTCTACATCATCATATCCATGCACAGATTCCTCAAATGACCTATCTACAACTTGTTTTCCTACATTTAATGAGTCACTGACATGCTCACAATTATCTTCCTCATCATTTCATCATCATCATCCAGGTTACATACAAAACCTTCCACTCTTAAGGCTTCTGTCTCTTCCACTTATTTATCCTCTAATAAAGGCTCATAAGAGGGCAAATCCTAAGGTGGACTAGGTAGTCCATAAGACATATCTTTTGGGATATCAGTGATACCAGGATCACTCTTGTCATCTATAGGTAACCTTATTCCCTTAATTTCTCAGCCTCTTTATTGGGTTTATGGCCTGGATAAGCATGATCCTTTGGTCTGGTAGGATGGTCAATAGGATTATAATCCTCATATAATCTTTACTCATATATTACACATCATTTATTCCATGGGTTCTAGAATATCATTATCCTCTTGCATATTTCATTGTGTATACAGAAGCCACTGTATATAGTGATTACTTCATTTACATCCTCTACACAACCCATCTTTCTTAGGATTTCCAAAAATCATTCTAGGGTAGTACAGTAAAGTTTTATTTTGGAGGGATTTATCATTTCCGAAATGTGTACCAGAAGGTACTTACATAGTATCTACAATACCCCATTCATCAACAGGTAAATCAGGAATACATATTGATATTTCACAGCTACAAAATCTCCCTTCCATGGGCCGATTGGATGTTGAATGAACATAAAGAGAAAAATGTCCTCTCCATCATACTCATTTTTTGTAGCTCTTCTCAACTCATCATTCCCAGTAATCATTGTAAAATTATCCTCATATGAAAATAAGTATGATGTTGGAGTAATGTTACAATGGTAATTAACATAGATTCCCTCATGATGAATTTCTAAACATTCAGCCCATTCATTTGACGAATTTTAAAACTCTTTTCCCTACACCACTGAATTCATTAGTTCTTACTATGCTCCTTATAGATATATATTCATGTTAACGAATATTTCTGGTACCATATAAGGATAAAACAACTTATCATTATTTAAAAACAACTAATCCTACCTTTATATTCCAACACTCTCAGCAAGAGAAATGTTTATGACAAAAGACATTCAGTAGAAACATCGTTCTCAGTAGTAAAAACATCGCTACTATATACAAGATTACAAGAACCTATAGTACCACTTGATTCATCCTTTTGATTCTTAGCTGATGGAGATTCACTTGCTCCTTCTATCATGCGCTTCATTCTATCCATTCTGAAGATTCAGGTTCAAAGTTAGTCGAAAGGTCAAAGGCTCAAGGGTAGAGTGTGGTTCAGTGGTCGCGAGGGAGGTGAATGGTTGAAGCTTGGATGGAATTTAGTTTATCATTTATGGATTTTAATTCATAAAAACAAAAAATATAATAATGGTAAAATGAAATGAAACTGTGTTGTTTTACTTAAAATAGACATATTTACAAATGGGTCCTTATAATCATTAGTTTCTCACAAACAATATTATGTTATCAGCTTCATGTGATTTAATTCAAGTGACCTGCTTCATCTAATCATTTTCATATGATCAGTTTCAAGAGATTGGTCCCACATGATTTGTTTCACTAAATCAGTTTCACTGATTAGTTTGAACCAATTGGTTTCACATATCGGTTTCGCCTGATTAGTTTAACAGATCGTTTTCACTGAAAAAAATATTTTTCCAAAGGGAATATGGTTGGATAGTCTTTACAGAGTTATCATCTGTAGTTTATGCCTGATGTAACACATTCTCTCAATGTTTAAGAGCTTGGTGAAGATGTGAGAAATTTGATTCTATGTCCCAATAAATTCATGAGTTATATATCCTTTTTAATACTGACCTCTCAAAAATGGATGTCTTACATCAATATTTGTTTGATATAGAATGAGAAAATGGGTTTTATGAGATGTTATTGGAACTTGTATTGTCACGATATATGGAGACATGTCTGAATTTAAATCTATAGTCTAATAAAGTGTGCTTCATAGAAACAATTTGTGCTCAACAACAACTAGTAGGAATATATTCTTGCTCCAGCAGTTAATAATTCAACCCAATTCTTCTTTTTACAGCACCATGATATTAGAGACTTTCCTAATAAGTGACATTTTCCATAGGTTCTCTTTTTATCAAACTTACATCTACCAAAGTCAACATCCAAATAACTAACCAAATCAAACATTTTTCATATTAGGTAGAATAATCCTAAATTAGTTGTATATTTTAGGTATTTGAAATTCATTTAACAGTTTTAAAATGAGACTCTTTTGGTATTGCATGAAATATTTCACCCAAACACACACTAAACCTGGTATCTAGACTACTAGAAGTTAATTTTATTAAACACCCAATCACTCTAGAGTAAGTAGTTTGATCAACAGATTAATCATTTTCATTATGATCTAAATTACATATAGAACTAATATGTGCTTCATTAATCTTAATGATATCAAATCAATATGTTATCAAAATATCTTTAGTATATTTAATTGGAGTTATAATAATACCTTATTTGTTTTGATGTATTTGAACTCCATGAAATCATTTAAGTTCACCAATTATACTCATTTCAATTTCACTTTGCATCATATTTTAAAAATCATTGCATAATTAATTTTTACAAGATCCAAAAATAATATAATCAATATATATCTGATATATTAAAAGATCATTGGAAATTATTTTTATAAATAATGTTGGATTTTCAATTCCTTTTGAAAAACCTTTAGAAAAAATAAAATTACGCAACCGTTCATATGAAGATCATGGAGCATGTTTTCAAACA
This sequence comes from Viscum album, assembly GCA_963277665.1. NCBI lineage: Eukaryota > Viridiplantae > Streptophyta > Magnoliopsida > Santalales > Viscaceae > Viscum > Viscum album. The sequence continues at coordinate 900,550,852 of OY728122.1, read as the reverse complement.
ACATAATGATTTAGATAATTTTAAAACATGATTTAAAAAATGTGGATTTGAAAAACATGGGGTTGTTCAACAAGAAAATCCTCAATTATATAACAATTTAATTATTCACTTTTGACGTCCATTTGATAAAGTTTAAAATCCAAGTGTGTTGTATAGGAATGTAAGATTGTAATGGATACAAGCATAGCTACTTCTATAATGGTTTCTTAATTATCAATCCCTTCTTGATTATACCCTTCTTCAAAAAATATAGATTTTTTTCTAATTATATTTCCTGCTTAATCCACTTTATTCCTAAACACCCATTTAGTTCCTATGGTAATACTAACTTTTGGTTTATCAACAAGCTTCTAGAATTTATTTCGCACAAACTGGTTAAGATCTTCTTGAATAGACATCACCCAAAATTCACAATTTATTTCATCATTGATATATTTAGGTTCATGTTTTGATAATAATGCTTTATGTTGAACCTGATTTCTCAATGAATCTATAGTTTTTGTTCCTGTATCTAAATATCCAACAACAGCATCTAAGGGATTGTTTTTAAGGGTCCTAGATGGCCTAGTAAAAGTAGGTCTAGTTATTTCATGGTCATCATTTTGTTCTAGTTCATTATGGATAGATTATAGAGAATATCCAGAATTGGATATTTTTACAGATTCCTTTATTGGCTGATTTGAGTGTTTTTCATTAATTTCTAGATTTGAAATATCCTCTTCATGATTCCCTAGTGAGGTCTTTAGTTTAGTTGGATCTATTTCATCAAATTTGTCATGTACAAATTATTCCATTCATTTTATTTTCTTATTAAAGACTCTATGAAATTTTACTAATGTTCAATATCCATGTAATATTCCTTCATTACTTTTAGGGGAATATTTATCTAAATTGGCATTAGTGTTTAGAATATAAAAACTACATCTAAACACTTTAAAATAATTTACCTTGGGTTTCATATTATTCCACAAATCTTAAGGAGTTTTCTAAAGGATAGTTCTATTAAGACTCTGTTTATTATTTAACAAGTGTTATTAACAGCTTTAGACCATAAATAAGACAGAAGTTCATATTCATTGAGAATCGATCGGTCTATCCCTTGTAAGGTTCTATTTCTTCTATCTACTAAATCATTCTGTTGAGCTGTCCTAGGGGCAGAGATGTTATGACTATAGCCATTTTGGAATCAAAAGGATTCAAAGTCTTGATTTTCAAGCTCACATCCCTGGTCACTTCGTATATATTTAATTTTATGTCCACTAATATTTTCTACAGTCCTAGAAAACATGGTAAAAAGTGAGCACGATTCATTTTTTTAGCTTAGAAAAGGTCTATGTATATATTGAAATTTAATCTAAAAGAACATAATAAATTTTCTTCACATTGATACATGAAACTCTAAATGGTCCAAACAATTCCATGTTAACCAACTTGACAGGTTGAGAATTTGTTGCTTTTTTATCTGGTTTGAATGTGATTTTATGTTGCATTCCTTTTCTATAAGGATTGCACACTTTATTGTCTAGAAACTATAATTTGGGTAGGTCTTTAACAAAACCATTTATGGTAAAATTATTAAGGGGTTTTATATTACAATTTCCTAGTCTCAAGTGCCAGAGAGAAGAATCATTGTGAAAGGCATGTAGACAAAAAACTTTTTGTGATGCTAGTGTGTCTATGATTACAACATATACATTACTATTTCTAAGAGAATTAAATACCATGAGATTATTGTCATAAAAAAATTGCATAAATAATTTATGAATCAATAATTAAATTCATAAACATTTAGTTGGGATATGGTAAGAAATTTATAATTTAACTCATCAACATAAAGTTCTTTTGAAACTTAAATATAGTTAGGGTTACCAATATACCCATGGCCGATGATTTTTCCTTTACCATTGTCACAAAATGTGGCATGTACTCCATTAACTTTGATATGAATTTTGAAGATTTAGTAGTCCCTTATCATGTGTCTAGAACACTCACATTCTATATAACAATGATTTCTACAATAACTCTTTAGATATTTTATCTATAAAATAGTCCATCTAAGAAATGATTTTGGAACCCTTATTTGTATGGGTCCACAATCATTAGTAATAAAAGAATTAAGAACACACACTTGTCTTATGGGTTTCATATATGTAGATTGTAAAGTGTTAGATAAATAAACTCAGTTATGTCCCGTAAAACTCGACACAGTAAAAGATTTTGTAGAACTGGAATGTGCAGTAAAATCATGATTTTTAGGAAATAAGCCGATTTTAAATTTTTTTATAAATGTTGATTTTGATAAATTATTTTGTCTTAGTTGATATCCTATAACAAAAATTTACATAGGATATATCTTTTTACCATGTAACAGAGTATGTCTGTCTTTCCCATTAGTAAAGATTTCATGATTCTTTTTAATTTCTCATTAGATGACATTAGATCATTATTTTCTTTTAGAAGTTTATCAATTTCTCTCTCTCAATAGTACGTTTAAATTTAATAGTTACAGTAAGATCATGTTGTTTAATTAAATATATATATTTATTTTCTAGCTCATTGCATGTATCTTCCATCATGTTATAATATTGAGATAGTTTATCGCATTGCATATTTTTAAACTCACTTTCATTTTCATAATAATATGAATTTTGAATAGGATAATATATGGTTACCTCATATGTGTTGGTAATAAAACAAATAATTTCCATATCTTCTTTCTCATCATGAGAAGAAGATAATTCACTAGATATTTCGATAGGGGCACTCAGGGTGGCCTTCATAGCATTGTTATATTCTCTATCCTTATACTCATACTTCATTTTTTATTTCTTCATTTAATAGTCAGCCTTTGCATGTCCCTTTCTCTTAAATTCATAACATAATATCTCATTATATTGTGATTTATTTTCCAATACTTCTTCAAACGTCCCATTTGATCATATATTCCTTTATAGTTTGGCTTTCTGAAAAACATAAAAATTTCTATAAAAATTCCTGAATTTTCTGGCCAGTTGGTCTATTTCTCCATCAGTGTCTGAAGATGATTTTTCATTACATGCGCTCTCAAAAACATCTGGAACATTTTTTTTCATTTCTTTTGGAAGTGGTAGTTTTGAAGGCTACCAATTTTCTTTTTTGTTCTTCCTCCTCCAGATTTAATTTGAGTTCCTCTTAATTCATCATTAGTTTCCCAATCAATTCCATCATTAGTATTTTATCAATGTCACATGATTATTTTAGGGATACAGATTCCCCTCGCCATATCTCTGTTGAGCATCACAGAATACTCATTATCTATTTCTTTTCCTTGACAACTATTCCTATAGAAATCATGGTATTTACAATTTCACTATACCTAAGATATGTAATATAAATAGATTCATCATGAATTATTCAAAACATTTATTATTTAATAGTATAATTATTTAAAATCATCTCATTCACATTATATGTTCCCTCATGGAAACAGACAACGTGTCCCAAATATCATGGGATATTTTACAAGAAGAAATTTGATTAAATTCTTCATCTCCAAGTTAAAATTATTGATCATTCATTGCATTAGAGTTATTATTCTAGGAATTCTTGGTATTTTTATCCCATGTATTTCTAGCAGTTTCAATAATTTCATATTTACTTTCAATAGCTTTCAAGAATTCAAATTCCATGCTTTCTAGAGGTATTTTCATTTTAAGTTTCCACTGAGCATTTTTTGTGCCATTAAAAAAATATTTCTATTTGTTGTAGCTTCTTTTAGTATATTTAACATTATATAAATTATGAAATAATTTCAAAGAGATAAAAATTTATAACTAACAAAAATTTTATAATAATTAAAATACAACTACAATCAAATTTGAAAATGTTTTGAAAACTGAGAAATTTGAAATACCACTGATAGAAAATGTTGTTCGATATAGATTACTCAAGCGGGGGTGAATTGAGTATCAATAAAAATTTCATTTAAAATTGATTCTGTGATAATTTTTCAAAATTAAAATTAGAATTAAAGTCTATTTGCAGTGAATTTATAAGATTCCTGAATGATAAATTAATTTTGCAACAGATTGATTAGTTCTAAATTATACAAATATAAAGATTAATATAAATTTTGAATCTAATATACTTGTTCAAGACAATTATAAACACATGAAAAGCTCACTATCAAAGATAAATTTAGTTTTTTATAAAATGTACTAAACATAGAGTAAACTAAAATATAAAATAACGATGTATATAAACTGGAGTTTTAGTCTCAAGATGATACTTGGTCCTATCTATTTGGTGACCACCTAACACCATGCAGTTTAATTTATTAAATAGTGAGATCCAAACCCAAGATCAGGGTTCATAATAGCACACATAGCTATCCAGGTCACACCAAACTTCTACCACAATTTTTCATGGGAAAAACATCAAACAAGTCACACTTGGCCTCTTACATTATTCATCTTGGTATGAAAAAGATTAAATGATATAGAGTATGACGACCTAAAGTATCCTCCAGTTTTGTAGAGGAGTCAGTGTGTGTTACAAACAGATACACACTCTACTCATAAAATGTACGTAAATAAATAATCACAAAAATTAAATATATGTAGATAAAGGATCAAAAGTCTCTTTGTGTTATGTAGTGTAGAACTGGACTATTTTAATGTAGTGGAAATGATATTTTAGCCTATTCTAGATGTTAGATTCAAAACAGAGTATCGTAGCCTTTGTGATCAGGATTTCAGATCTATTAAAAGTTCAGCTCCTTTGTTCCAAATATTTTCAGTGTAGCCTTACAGGTTAAGATTGTCTTGTTGATCCACTTTTATTTTCTATCTTTGAGTTCATGGGATTTTGAATTATGATCGAGAGTTGCAGGATTTCTCAAGTTCTTCTATTCTTTTTACTTTTCATCGTATCTTGAATGATCTAGCTTTTAATTATATTATACTTTGAGGTTGATCATTCATGATGATTTCCCCACGTGCATGGACTTCTTACTATCTATTGAATTTCCTAAAAACTACATTAAATAATATATGAGACATTAATTTGTCAAAATATGACCATTAGATATAAATTTGAATTATCTAATTAAAAACAGTTTTTATGACTATCGTTGAGTCATCAGTATTGGTAACTCATTAGCATAGGTCTATCATCATCAATCTCTCTACATCGGTGAAATCATATATCTGTGATTCCATTCCATCGGTATTGATGAATCAATGTATCGGTGAGTCCTTTGCACTATTTTTCTATCCGGGCATCATTGATTCTTCATCGGTGACTCATTTAGAACTATCAGTATGTTACCCATCAGTGACTCATTCACCGGTGTGTCTTCCATCGGTGAATCATTCACCGGTGTGTGGATCATTAGTGACTCTTCCATCTATGACTCTTCATTCGATTATTCACCCTTTAGTATGTCACTTAAACTATCAGTGCGGCCGATCATTGGTGACTCGTTCATCGGTGGGTCATTTGTTCTATTCGTGAGTCAAGTATCAGTGTCTTCTTTGATCGGTGAGTCCTTCTATCGGTGAGTCCTTATCGGTGAGTCGAACAATGGTTACTCCCTTGAACTATCAGTTCTAGGGACACTTAAAAACTTATAAATTGCATGTCTTACATAGAACACTACCATAATAAGTGAAATTCATATATACATGTAAATATACACTCGTAAACATATTTAAAAAAATATCCATAATGCGTTGAATTATTGATATGTATTATACAATAGGACATAATTTATTCACTTATAAATATTCATTTATATGATTAACTTGAGTTATAAAATAATATGTGAATTAATAAAATTTGTAAAATTGGAATGATTTTTTATTATGAAAACAACTAGTTCACAAAGGGTCAAATAACTATTTTTCCTTGGTCCACTATAAAACTAATCATTAAACATAGGTATGATTATTTGGTTATAATTGTAAAAAATATATTCTATAAATATTATAAGTAACATATTTCACAACAAATGCTCTATTTATGGGTTATTCAATAATTTAATAAAAACAACACATCTCTGATATATTATATTTAATAGTTTTATTATATCAACAATGAGGACACCTGAGTATCAGATTCTTGTATAGAGTCATTGATGATATTAAAAAATATTTTTTAAAAAATTACAAATTATAATAAATAAAAAACTGATTCATTACATTCCCCATAGATCGAGACATTTTTTTACGAAAAACTGAAAAGCCTGCTAAAAGTTCTGAGGACAATACGCTCGAATTAGGTTCCACACTATATATGATCTACAAAAGATTCCCATGATCCCATCAGATACATACCAATAGAATGACTTATCCTTGAAGGATCTTATCCTTCTATTCCTCAATCTATAGTTGGTACTCTATGAATTGTCTACCCAAACTCAATTTCCAACTCATTTTAGTCGATAACATGGAATGGATTGGGAAAATTCCTCATTAGTCTAGCATAGTGGTGACCTATAGGGTCTCTCATATATGAAATGAAATGTTTCCATACTAAGGATGGAGTGATAAAAAATTTTACAAACAAATGAACCCATGGGAAGTTGATCCTACCGTTTATGGCCATTGTCCAATAAGAAAAACCAAATAATTTCCTCTATAACACTAATGGTCCACTCATTCTAGCCATTAGTTAGGGAGGAAATTCCATGTTGAACCAAATAATAGTCCCATCTGACTCCTATAATCCACTATATAATCTTTATGTGAAGAGGCAATAATACTAAGAAACCATCATCTTTGGAACTTCATGGAGCAAGACTATCTCCTTCACATAAATAAATATCATGATCTCAATTGAATTATACACATAGAATTCAAAATAGTGGGTCAATATGGTGAGTTACTCTATGATCACCCATATAGTTTCATGGGCTCTAGATGATTGTGGACTCCCCTTCTTTAATTATATAGAGACATCACCCCACTATCACTCCACCAACTAATGTTGTGGAGGCTACCCTAGTAGAACCCCACTCATAAATGAAACCATATGGAAAGTGAGGCAATGGGGGACAATCTTAACAATGCACCCATATAGGACTAAATACTCAAACTAACGTCAAAGGTCCCTTTATGTCCTTTCCACTCTAAAATATATCTATAATTAGAATGTTTAAAGCTCTCATAGAACATCCACTCATGGTATAACTAGTACCATGACCCATTCATAGAATGGATGACATTATACCAACCATTAGAATATCCATTATGACCATGTCCTATTGATATTTGATCATCTAAGACCTCACAATTGAAATCCATGATTTCATCCACCCTAAAATATGTAACAATAAGAGGGGTAACAACATTCAAATAGATGTAATTTTCACTATCCTTAGGCATATGAGAAACTAAAATGAGGCTAACTACACTAACCACATTCTAAATAACTGTGAAGATGATATACTACTAAAAGAATCAACCACCACCTTCATGTTTGTAGGGGTATATACTCTATAAAATTCATAATAATTTATGAACTCAATCCATTAATTCTTCCTATTTCTAGGATATTTATAATAAAAGATATACATGACACATTTTTTTATAGTAGATAACACACAAGTCAACCATATGATACATTGACTATAAATATAAGGAAAACACCACTACTACTTGATCTATGTAATGAGGTTTGTAGTTATGATAATGGTATCTGAACTACTAGGACCAATTTGAAATTACTATCGGCCTCATAATCATAACACATCAATTCCAATTTTAATAGGCATTTCTTAATTACAAATAATCAACACCCACTTCGTGATTTCTTTAGATCCGGGTAATTCTAAACCCCCTTTGAATTTCTAGAAATATTATGATTGAACTTCTCATTCCATAGAATATTCTCCCATATTCATTTGAAATAAGTAAAAGGGGATTAATTCCATGAGAAATCATTCGTCCATATCATATACAATCCTCCAAACATAATTAATATATATACCTTATACCTAATCATTTTTGGTTACCATGTTATCACTACCTCAACCAATACATTATCCACTACTACACCATCTTAAAAGATATAATGTCCCATGTAGCAGACCTCTCATATACAAAACTAATTCATCAAGATATTCCCATTGATTTTGTGATCCCATATTATGTTTGGGATCAACCTTATATGTCACTGCTTCTCCTCATATAACCCCGAGTATAATTGGATTTTTTGATAAATACTACAAAAACTAATCTATGAATGGTTGAAAGAACCATTTCATTGGTCGCATGAACATTGATTACATGTTCATTTCACTAACGAAAATATCCAATGTTCTTATTGTGACTATAGAAACATTGGAAATCCATATTCAATATATCCTGCCCTTAAAAATGGATCTAGTGGTTTCCTGACCTCAGGCTAATCATTGATAACCAAATTTCCTTTTTCAGCTGGTAAATGAGTTCATTAATTCATGGTCATTAATACTTATTCATAATGGTCAACTACTTCATGAAAGCTAACTAACAAACAAACTAATGATTGTTCCCCCATTATAGTGTATAAAATTTATTGTATAGGGTGAAACACTAAGTCTAACAAAGACCATTTTCTATGAATCCTCCAACTGAACCCTTATATCACAAATCTATATTGAATCCATTCATTATGAAAACATAGATATTATAGATATTCCTGAGTATAAGTATATAATAAAATTGATCACATGGTTCCATGTTAATCATGAAAATTCATTAGAGATAAATCCTCATGCTTCACCTATACTATGGTAAGATTAAATATAAAACATATAATACTTCAAGAATAATAAAACAAAACTATTGTTTTAAAATATGTATAATCATACACAAAATCCTATCCTAATATTCATAGACATCCTTCTCAATTAAGAAGTAATATTTCATTCCAGACATGTAGACACCCCATATCTACCAACTAAATAGTCAATTTGTGAAATAACTATAGATAATATATCTGTATCTATAATGAAATCATAAAGCCTTATCACAACTATTGAAATATAAAATAAGAATATCATCCCAATAAGAATCTTTTCACATTTTTAGTAGAAGTGTGTGAACACTAAATAACATCTAGTAAGAGTTTCTAAATGTTGTGGTCAAATCAAAGGATCATCTTAAACATCAACATCTCGAGCAAGGAAAGTGTCTCCAAGCGGGTGGCTCAAAATCCACGAAGAGATTCCCTTACCGATCACATGAGTTATATTACCTCTCCAAATTCTAACAGAACCATCCCGATGACATATAACTGTAGAACTAGTATACCAAAATATTCTATTTAAATTCCTAATATACCAAGATCCATGATTATTTTTTCAGCTACGGTATTTTAAAATCTCTATTATGGTGTTTCCACTTCCTATACCAATTATTGGTGACTATCCAACCAAGAAACTATCCAACACCAATGATCAATCCATGAACCCAGTATTATGCGGAATAAAAAGATATATTAATCCATCCTAAATATGTCCATGAAGACTATAAAATTTGGTTCAAACTCAAATTAATTATTTTTGAACCATATCCATGGATTATCATGAGAGGTTACTGAACCTCAATTCATATTATTCTATAGTCAAGCTACCATATTGGAGCTCTATAATCACTTGGATATGTACTGAACACAACATATTTGGGTAGAAATCCTCTCTAAAGAGTTACACAATAATTCTCCAAGAAATAGATACCAATTCATGCATCTATGTCACCAGACTCCGTCATATCTAGGCAATATCATAGTGAAGTTTCGCCACTAAAATAACCATCTGATCAAGTGGTCGTTTAACAGGAAAAAAACCTCACCCCACAACCTCCATAATGGACACTACTATATGGGGGTTCTATATCTCCTCAAAACCAAATAAGTATTTATCTCAAGAACTAATAATGTTTTCTTAGGCTTCACACATGATCTTTCCATACATTTAGGACAACATGATTCTCATTGAGTGTTTGTAAGATCATAAAACCACCAAGAATTACCACATCTAGTTTATTTCCATTTTTTAAAACATCATCACTATGAAGATCAAAATTAGGATCTTTATATATAATTCTACATGATTATAATCATGTAGGTATTCTATAGAAGACAATACACACAATGATCAAAGAGAATATTTGTGGATCTAGATCATGATAGACATGAAAATCAGTTCTTTATGATTCATGAAGTGAAAATTTCACTGTAATGAGTTCCTACATGTACAAAGACTCCAATCAGGTAACCAAAGTAAACATGAATTGATAAATAATCTTCTACACCAAAATTGTGTTCCCTATCCTACATTCCAAAGTTAATAAACATTTACAATGTTTCAATCATTCCAAAAATAATCATCACATCTAGAATATCTCTGATATCTATTCCTAAGAAGAACCAACTCTGATGCCACCATGTCACAACCCTGTCCATTGGGTCCGACATGGATAATATTATTTCTAGTGTCACACCACAATCTAACCATTAGTAAGATAGGTTTATGAGTCTAGAATTTAACCGGCTAACAAACATATGGTTTTTCATAGCCAAAAGTATATGCACCCATATACACATCATCTCATTCCAGTACAATGTTGAAAGGTAATATACATGTGATCCCAAATATCCACCATATATCCTAAAATTCCATTAAAATATAAATAAAGTACAACAAATCATAATGGTAAAAATATAATCCATCCAAAATACTAATATTTTTTTCCATCTATTATAGAGTATACTATATTGAAATAAAACTACAATACCAAATATATGGGCCTTCAAGAAAACCATGCTCCACTTACTCCCAATCCTCCAAAGACATCACCAAAAGGAATTTATTATAAAAAATACAAGACACATACAAGATGATCTCATGTAGGTGTGAGTATGAAGTAACCATCATGAAACCTTGAAATAACCAAACATAAAACCTTTGGGGGAGTAATCATTTTATCTTTAAGAAGGTATTCAAATTAGAAAGAGAGAGTGTAAAAAAAATTTCATTAATACTCCAAATATAGAAACGATGATTCAATGTAGGGTCAAAATGAAACTTACACCCAATGATACTACATGAGGTTTCATGTTAATAATTATTAGGGAGAACTCACTCCTATGGATTTTTTAACACTTGTCATGACCAACATTGAGTTTGTGCTCATCAGTCCCCTCCATGAATAAGTACACATTATACCTTTGCATTTATTAATAAATAGATATGGTATCTCACCCACAACCTATTTGGGATACAAGATCATACAATGAGTTATCCTCTTGGATGGGGATCTCCCACCGTAGAAGTTGCTAATGTGACACCTGACCCAACCAATGGTGGAATGATATAGGATGCCACACTGCACCACATAGAAGAATATCTGAATTTTTCTCTTACAAACACATAGAGTGGATCACTTCTACAATACTCAAGAGGGGATTACCAACTATACCATTATAGGGATGGACCGTGGAATCATACCCTACTAGTAGTTATCTTGACTAAAGATAATGGAGGCATCAACATTCTTGAGAAAAATAACAAATCCATTATAGGGTGTACATGTCAAGTTTTTTCGACCCTAGGTATACCCATGTCTTTCATCCCATTCCCATGTATTCAAAAACATTTTCTTATGGACTAGTTATTCAAATGTACTCTAGTCATTCCAAGGTGTTTAGTTCTTGTTTGGGTACTCAAGCCACTATCATGCCCAAATACCCTTGCCATGACTATGTACCTATACATATCAACACATATGTTTTAGGAGGTACAAGATGATCCACCAAACTCATGTCATATGCTATGTTGTATTACCCAATTAATGTAATATTTGACCCTATATATATACCCAATCTATTGAAAGGGGGACCAAAAGATGTGTGTTCATATGAAGTACAAGATGTGTATGTTGGGATTTCTTAGAAACTATTTTTGATTTCATGTATTTTCATATATTTCACTTCCTCCTATGATAGAACTATGAAATACTCAAAGAAACCCCGATCTGATATTGATCCATTACAAATCATCAAAGGTTCATAGATTCCATTCAACTAATCCCTTGGAAAATTCTTCCCTTCCCACCGTAATTCAAAATTCTAAATCCCATAAATTGAAGGTCTCCAGTGAATGAATGATCTCTTATCACACTATATAATAGAACTATAATATTAATTTTTCAAAAAATAATCCACTTAAATGATCTATTATTCGAAATTTCAATCATGAAATTACCATTTTTTGGATATTTTGGAACCACTTTTTACAGAGAACACCGATGACAAACATATAATGAATGTTGGGAGAAAATCATGGAACACAAGAGTAAAAGAAAATACTTTGTTCATTATTCATTTTGGAATAAATACATTGATAAATAAGTCATCTAATGGAAGTAATAATCATTGACAATCAAAAACCATATCAATTATCAATTCTCTGAGAATAAATCCATGCCCAAAAATTTATAATCAAACCATGAATAAATATTTCAGAAAGATTGATTAATGTTCAACATGGGATAATGCAATTTGGGATTAACCCAAAATAAAAACATCATACATTGAGATTGGATCTATCGTTTATGAATAATGATTCTATGTAATTATCAATGGGGAGATCAAGGTAAATATTTTCAATGTTGAATTGTGTGGCACACTGATCGTATATCTACAATCCATTATCATTCAGTCAATATTATTCGTAGTGGATCCACTAAAATCTATATTTTTATGTTGATAAACCTAGTGATTATTTGAATATGGGTCTATAAATATGAGCATTAGGTTTTTTCCTTTGACTATAATTAAATAAATTAATTTATAAATGTAGTTATCAGTCCACCCATGACTGATATTAAACCAAATCTCGAGAAGATTGAATGTGATGTCACTCCATTGTAAAAAAACCATCCAATTTTAATTATATTCTATGACTTCCCATTATAGGTACATTTTAGGAGATATTCCATCATTTCATAACTACTTTTAATTCATGATAAAAAAATCATATTTTTATAATATATAGAATGTGTCACATTAAGTCTAGAATGTAATGATGGATCAACACCCAGCTTCAAAAATTTTAAATAAAATATTCCCATTACATAAAAGTGATAAATTCGGTGGTTTCTATATGAATCATGATGTTTTCTACATCATTATGTTAATAATGAGAGATATAAATCTATGTTTTTTACATCCATTAACCATACCCATGTGAAAATAGGAAATAATGACCACATATTATTTCATCAAACTCCACAACATGTATAAAGGGAAGAATGTTATTTTGGTTGTATTAAGTATACTTATAAAATCAATCTAGTTTAATTTTTATCATTGAAAAGTTTTCTCTTAATCAAGTTATTCAATCTTACATTAATAAGGTTGTGAGATTTCATGGATAACCACTCTTAATCAAATATTATCAAGGTATAATGTTTACATCGAATATACATATAATATTTTACTATGATGTAGATAAATAGTTGAGTATCATTAATACTTATATTCATCATATAGATGGTAATTATAAGAGAAACATTAATTGTCTAGAAGACATTTAAATTTATTTCTCTATATATTTAAATTTTTTATGGGATCAATATGATTTATTTGTAAATTTTTCTTACAAAAAACAACATTCCTTTGGGAATTCATATAGACCCAAATAAATCCATGTAATGAATTATGTTTTAAAATACACTATTTGGGGATATGGTAGGATAAGGAAAACTATTGGGAATTAATTTATTTAAGAAAATGGCATTAAATATAATATTTATTCAACATAAAATAAGGGAATATTATAGTCAAAAAAATTATTATTTTACAAATCATTGCTGATATCTAGAGTTTTATGCTTGTGAAAATGTATTAATATAAATATTTATTTATAATAATGTTATGAGATATGGAAATAAGGGAAAGTGGAGCCCTAAATATATTAGTTCCTTTATGATTCTTGATCATATCGGGATAATATTTTATCAATTTGCGGTTCCACCAAATCACAATAAAGATCATTAAGTGTTCCATGTATATTACTAGAGGTTGTATATAACCTTCCTATCACATGTACTAAACTCATAGTTATTGCTGATTTAACAAGATCTATCTTATGATGAATAACTATGAGAAATTATGTATCATAGAGATAATGTGATATAAAAAAATAACACTCTTCTAGTTAATATTTGGAAGTGAAATCATAGAGTTAGAGAATCAATTTTTGAACCTATGGACATGATTCGGTATAAGTATCATACATTTTTTTATGATATTTTTATAATTTTTAGGGTGAATGTTTTATTATGGGGATAGAAATTAACAAACCAAAATTTTATGATTTATTTTTCATTATATAAATATCGTTAATATCTTCCATTATAAAAAACATTTAGTTTAAAAGAATAGTGAATTATTATTATAATATAATTGTGTTAATTATATATTATTCTTTTCTTATTCATTTCAATATTATATTAGATTAATATTTTTTTATTTTTCCGAAATGATATATTTTTATGTGAATAGATATTTCTTCTGAAAAACAGTTTTTACTTATAATTAAAAAAGACCAGTGATGATTTCAATTTTTTATCTTAAATTATAATTATCCTCCTTTATTAATATTTGATACAATGAATTAAATTTTAATCATCTTTATATTATATTTTTTCATATGTTATTTTTTGGACATAAAAACTCATATTTCTATTAAAAAAATATTTGTCACTTTTATAGTTTTTCTCAATAATTATTTCTATTCCCTTAGGTAAATGGAATTTGATAAAATTGATTAAATTAATAATAGGGAGGAAAAATTTTGTAAATTGGTCCCATTTATTTTTTATAATTATGAAGACTACCCTTATTGGATATTTTTCAACTTTCTAATGGTAATACTAGTAAAAATGTGTTGAAACATTACGGAAAGGATTTAAAATTTCAATAACACATAACTTTATCCAAGTAAATTAACTAATTTTGGCCATGTCCACCGTAATCATGAAAATTTGGCTACTTTGTTCCATTTATCATTTATATTTTCCTTCGTAAAACTGTAAGAAAAATAATAACAAAACATCACACTATTGGAATTAATATCTATTATATTTTCCATATGGACAAAAAGATATTATGTTTAGTTATAATTTATCATTTGAAATGTGATTATTTTTAAATTTAAAATTACTTTTTCTTTTAGTAAATAAATATTACCTTAAATTCTTATGTAATTTCAAAATATTTTTCATCCAGTTAATAGAGAACTAAAATAAATAATTTTAAAAAAATTATGGGGAATACAATTTTGATGGGTAATTGTGTTTCATGATTTTTGTAGATGATTGTATCATTTAATGGTTTTGTGAAAGGATTATTTTTTAATTTTTAATTTTTCTTGGTGTTCTAATCTAAAATAAAATCAATTATGTCAAAATGAAATTGCGGAAATTTTATGAAATTAAAATATTATTAAATTGTTTAAAAACGTGAAATAAAAAACTAGGATAAGGGGTTATATTTGGTTTAACAACTCATGCATTTTCCATTTATTATTTAATTATAATTCTATATGTAAAATTACAACCCTTTATTATTCAAATAATTTTTGAGTGGTTATGGATACAAATTGTTAGAGAAGGTGTCAATAAAAAATGGTTTGGAATGGTATTTATACCTATATAAATATGAATTGATGATTATAAATGAATAATACCATCTGAATCATTGAATTAATTCAACTTTTGAACAATTTGAGATGACGTAGTTAAATAATATATTATAATATTTAATTAATTTCTAAATGTGACCCTCCCCTAAATTATAAAAGGACTCATGTTTTGCCTTTTCATTATACCACATTAAACCATATAGATCAACAAAACCTTTTATAATGATCTAATACACTTCCCCAGATAAAATATATAGGTTTTGTTCCTAATATATGACCATTAATAATGTCTTAATGAAAGATTCTAAAAATCTGTCTAAAAAATAGGTAATAATCATTATTGATTTAGAGAAATATATTTCTTCCCATATTTCCAAAAAATAAACTATACCAATACTAAAATAATAAATCCAATTTCATAAACAGATTTATATTTTATTATTTTTATGAGATAACAATTTCACACCCCAATTACATCCAATAGGAAGTGAAAACATTTCCAATATATATGAATGGAATATCATATCCACATAGCAGTGTGATTAATTTTTGATTGAAACATTGTTTAGATAGTTGTAAAGATGTAAATAATAAATTTCATGTTCCCTAATGAAAAATATACAATAGTGACTAGAGATAGATAATGAATCCTAGAGTATAGACTCTAGTAGGCCCCATGTTTCAAAATATTACAAAAGGTATAGAAACTCATGAAATGGAAGGAATTTTCCTTTAAAAAAATTTAGGATATAAATATAAGATAATTGTTAAAAAAACTCCAAGAAATAATATAAAAAGAAACAATAATCATCCCACCATTCATATATAAATATAATTGATAAAAGAAAAGGTCTCTGAAGTAAATACCCAAAAATAATCTATAGCAGCAACACAACAACTGTCCAATGGTCTAGGATAGTAATGTAAAGAATAGTCCATAATGTCCTCCTAGAAACATAATAAAACATTATATATATATGGTGAGAATACAAGTATACCTATTAGAAAAACCATTTTCCCCATCAACATATTAAAAGAGAATACTAATTCACACATGATAACGTAGTAGAACCAAATAGAACCAAAACATGTATACTAATCAAAGCCATACCCACCATGTCTCACATACAAAATAATTCACTCAAGTATAATAATGTAATATGAAAAATAATGATGAAGGACACATCGTATCTCTTTCCCCTTGATATTCCACTATGACACACCAAATTCAAATTCCCTTGTGCTCCTACACTTCTGAATAACATCACATCAAATTGTGTGCTTCCTGAAGATACATTTCAAATAACATCACATCACATATCATAACCAGTATTGTATGGTATCATAATCATGAATGACATCACACATTCTCTTTAATCCTACCATAAACATCCCCCACCATAATTCATCTCATCAATCGTTTCCAAAAGTTACCTAGGACATCCTGACTCATCACATCACATATAGACATTGAAACATTTGACTTCTAGACATCACGTCTCACGTGTTTCACTAATGTATAAATGTGTGAGTTTGTAATAGAGGATAGGTATCAATCCATACTCCCACCGAGATGTTAGGAAAATTGACCCTCAATTATATATATATATATATATATCAGTTTCATGAACATAGCTCTCGACAAGGGCGAGTTTCAAAAATAAATCACAATGAAATATAGTCTCAGTATATAATAGCTACAAAAAAACCATTTCATGGGTTCATTGAAATGGTACCCACCAACCCCCAACATTTCATCACATTGCTACTACCTCTAAATGCATAAACCCCCACCACAATCAATAGGCCACAAATAATTTTCAATTAAATACAATTTACAAAATATTTGTTGCCAACCCATTTCAACTAAAAAAATAGTTGTTTTATTAAACACTTTTTAAAACATTAATTTATATTTAACAACCCTCCATTTAAAGAACATAAAATTTTATAGGATAGTCAAATTTTAGATAATCCTTGTTAATCATGATACTACTTGAGGGGCTATCCCAACAACGATCTCAATAAGCATCACAACTTAATATCCCAGGAAACACATCTAGATCCTAAATCTCATCACATCATAACCACTTTTTCATCCCTACTTCATAACACACTGCAACCACCAGAATTTCTCCAGTGCATGTCAACGTCACATCCACTACCACCATATGCATCATAAAAAAGCTACTACCTAGGCATTGCAACAACATCACTAAGCCAAAACACACAACAGTTTCCATAAAGTTGTTCCATCACACACATAGATTTTTCAATATTGTGAATAGGGGATTTCATTCATTTCCACCGCATTATTTAATGGATTTGTAACAAAATACTTATATCATAGTTCAAAAAATTCATTAAATAAGTATAATTTGTCAACCATTTAATTATAGTGGTGTCACAACAACAACACAACATGGGAATCAATTATCAAAATACCAAAAGGTTGTAAAATTATGAAAAATATCAGCCTTCCCTTTAAAAAGTTCAATTAACCAATTAATTTATCTTTATTACATTATATTAAACTAGTTCCAAATAGATAAACATAATCACCCCTCCCTATATGATAGACATAAAGGATAAATAACATAAGTTCCTACCTAGAAAAAATAATCATTAGAAAATAAAATTTTCACAAGAAATAGGGGGTGAACACACAAGAGGAAACCACCTACATGGGAGAACTCAAGACGAAATTGTCAATAGGGATCCAAGAAACCAAGAAAATAAGGATTCGGGATCCTCCTATAACAATATAAAAAAAGGAGAGAATGGAGGATCTTATCTTTAGAATGATCAGATCTATAACTAGTGTGATTATATTATTTTTCATGGCCATTAAAGGAAGATATCCTTAAAAACATGTGATTTATCTTTTTAATAATATTACTACAGTGAGGAAACATAGGATATAATTATACTATAATAAAATGGATTTAGAAGTAATTAAATAATTAATTAAAACCATTTTTCATCAAATAAATGCCAAAAAGTAAAAATATGGAAAATCCGGAAAATGATGAACATGGTATTGTTGTTTGAAACAATTAGGTTATATTTATAGGGTGAAATCATTAGGTGCAACCACCAAGGAGATACCCTGACATGCTACCACTAGGGTGATACCCTCAGTTGCTTCTACCAAGGTTCTACAATCAAGTTCTACTGATGGTGTACTTCAATCATGTGAAACTACCCAGGTTCTACTACTATGGTGCTACAGTCATTTGTTACAACCATAGTTCTTCCATATGGTGTTACGGATATGCTGATATCATCTGGTGCTACCACCATAGTGATTCCATCATGTTATATCATTAGGGTTCTCCCGTCATGTGCTACTTCTATGGAAACTACTGTTAGGTGAAACCGCTAGAGTGATCCTATCATATAATACAGACCGTGTGCTACCATTAGGTTCTAAAATCATGTTTTTAATTTATCCTCCAAAACACCCATTTTCTTTGATTATATAATAAATATCTTCCCTACCTTCACAAAAAAACTTATGGATATTACCAATAATTTCTGACCACCTTACTTAACTAAAAAAATATGCTAGAAGGTCTAGGCCACTACATTAGATATCTATTAAACTATTATCTCCCTCAAGAATTTAAATCCTCCCTAGAATGAATGTGAGGAAATATCCAAAAAACCTATCCATCGAGAAACCTATTGAAGATATTTTTACTTCTAAAACACTAACACCAACCAAAAATCCCATCCTGAAACAACAACATCCAATAAAAATAAGGACCCCAAGAGTAGAGATCATTTAATTCCATCTACCATGTCATTATATTATCTACATTGGGGGGAATTCACTCACCCACAGGGGTGTAACTGCATCTTATTAAGATTCATCGTTATTAATAATTATTAAATCCCATTTTTCATATTATGAAAGCCATGTCATACATTCCATATTAGGAAATATGCATATGGAATGATAATCAACATGGATCAACATAATGGTGAAAAAATAACATCATAGATCAACATGGAATGATAATCATAGAGTGACTCAAAAAAATCTGGGTACTAGGCATAATTCATCATATCACGCTCCCATGTTCTCTCTCCCAGGTTTCCATGTCTCTGTAGAATAGGAACCAAAGGAATGTTTCATCCTTGAATCAGCTTCTCCCAAAGGTCTTGCATCTTCATGAACTTCTCTACAAATGTCACATCATCATTGATAGCCAACACATCCCATTCAATGACATGGATGATATCATTATGATAATGATGTAGATGAGAGACATGGAATATGTCATAGATATATCGAGTTGAGGTAGAAGGACAAACCGGTAATCCACATCTCCAATGTTCCCTAACACCTCTAATGGCCCAGAAAACATAGGAGAGAGATTACACCTCATTGTGAACATCGTGTTCCCACCTCAATGGGAATAATTCAGGAACACAATGTATCTATCCTTGATCTCCAAGGGAATCATCCTGGGATTGAGAGAATACATTTTTCATTCATGTGTGTCTTTAATCCTCTATAAAACCAACATAACATTCTCTATAATGCTCTTTACCTCATTAGGTCTAAGGAATGACTACTCTCCCACCAATTACCATCATAATGCAGAATGTTACGGTCACACTTACAAAGACTCAAACACGGCCTTCAAATGGATGATTGGTACATGTTACCATAATAAAAGTCAACCAAGGGTAAGATTCATTCCCAATATCTATTTAATTATGAGATACACACCAAAAACAAGTCCATTGTCAACTATATAGTCAATTTTGTCTACCCATTAGTCTGAGTGAAAAATGTAGTGATGAAGCATAAAAAACTTCAAAAACTATACTAAAATACCCTCCAAATCACAATATAAAATCCATTTCTTGATCAATGAAAATAGTGCTCATAAATCTATTCAACAACACTCCCTCATCCACATACATATTTTCCCAATAATCCATTATGACATACTCCTTGATTGTTAGGAATTGATCTAATTTCTTCGACCAATCTACAATTACATAGAAATCATCACAACCTCCCAATGTTTAGTGAAATCTAGTTATGAATTCCATTTATATTACAACAAATTTATACATGTTAAAATAAAATGGTTGTAACAATCCACTAAAAACATGATTCTCGAACATTGGATATTTGAATACCATGAACCTAACCACAAACTCAATGAACATTTGTTTCAACCTGGGCCATCGAAAATGTATCCTCAAGAAAATGGAAATTTTGAAACTCCTGGGTGTACCTCAAAATTTGATCTATGAAACTCAAAACAATATCACTAATTCATAACTATTGGAACAAAAAAACCTCCCATGATACCAAATTTGTCTCTAAAAATCCTCCAACCCTCCCTCTAGTGGGTCACCATAGAAAACTTAATCATGCATTTCCTCAGACTATGAGTATCCCTAGTGAGACTCCTCTGTATATTGTATTATAGAATAATTCACCATCATATGAAATAAGAAACCTCATACATCAACAACACATTAATATTTTTGAAAGTCTAGAAACTCATCAATTAATCATCAGTAATCTTTATAATCCTGAACAATATCCTTCTATGGCTTTCTCCTCAAATAATCAACTATAATATTCCATTTTCACGATGTGTAGCAGATCTCAAAATCATAATCATGATGAAAATCAACCCAACTCCACTTTCACTAAATTAAATCACACTACGATTTCATATACCTCAACATTTTTGGATCTATGAAGACCATAATGTGCTCCCCAATAAGGTAATGATTCCACAACCTCAATACACACAAAACCTTTTCTAGCTCTATATATTGGGTTGAATAGTTATTCTTGTGGGGTTATAACTTCCTAGACCCATAAGATATTATTAATCATTCATTCATCAACATGAATCCTAATATCGAAAATAAAGTGTAAAAAAACACCTCAAAAATCACATCATCCCTAGGAAACAAAAGCACTAGAGGAATTACCAAATTCCCCTTCATGCAATGGTAACTTCCTATCACTAATCATTAAACACAAAATATTGTTCATTCTAGGTTAGTGTTGTTAATGGGGCTACAACTCAAAATATTGGGCACAATACTATGATAATATCCTCCAATTCCAAGTAATCTATGTTCCCCATCCATTTTATTTGGTGATTCCAAAGAAAAACACATTCCACTTTTGATGGTTCCAATTCGACACCACACTAAGGCACCACGTCCCTATGAAAATGCATATCTCATGTCCAAAACAAACCCTTGGTCCACATTCAATAGTGATAATGGTGTCTAAGAACCATAAATAATGTTATGAGATTATTGACATTATACTCCTCTAACATGAAGTTAATAAATATATCATCAAGGAATATGATGAAAAATAGGTCTAGGAACCCCAATAATACAGAGTTCATAAGCCCGATGAGCAAATATATTGCATTCATAACACTATATGAAATGAATACAATCTCAAAGTTCCCATACCCACATTTGAATGCAATATTTATGATATACCCTCTCCTCACCCTCATCTTGTTATATAGAAACCACATATAAATCTTAGAAAACCATATCGCCCCTCTCAACTTGATGAAGATGATAAATATCCTCGGAATATGGTAATATTTATTCATTTTCACCTAATTCAACCACATGTAGTCTATGAAAAACCCTATAATACTATATTCAATCTTATAAAATAAAACTAGAGAATCCAAAGGCGACACACTAGTTCAGATGAATAACCACTACATCAGATCATCTATCTGAATCCATAACTCATGAAACTCACAAAAAACTATCCTATATGTATCCAATAATGTCGTAGAAGAACCCTGGTTTAATTATTTCCCCAAATAAAGATCTCATAGAAGAGGTAGGTACAAACCCTATGTGGGAAAAATTCCATGAACTCCCAAAAAACATGGGATACACCACTATCTGAGTGTATGCAGATTATAGAGACCACTCAGCAACCATGGAATGAAGGGGCTCTAAAAAATAAATTCCAACCTAGGAAACCCTATTGCAATTGAAAACCACAGACTGTCTATATACATCCAATAATACGACACTCCTCTCAAAGATTTCAATTAAAAAATGCATAGAGTACAACTAGTTAATGCCTTGGAAGATAATGAATGGCTAAATGTAAAGAAAGAAAAGATCCACATTGGACTGATGTGGAACCATCATTAGTATAAAACCCTATAACACATAAATAATGCTGGTTTGGCCTCATACTTGTATAGTTGTCCCAAGTGTTTGGGATGACTCTCTCTGTGTAATCCTAGATCATGAACTAGAGTGGTTTAAATAAAAGAGTGTGATGCTGCTGAATCAAAAAAGGATCAAATAAGGGTACTAAATAATTTATCATA
This sequence comes from Viscum album, assembly GCA_963277665.1. Taxonomy (NCBI): domain Eukaryota; kingdom Viridiplantae; phylum Streptophyta; class Magnoliopsida; order Santalales; family Viscaceae; genus Viscum; species Viscum album. The sequence continues at coordinate 900,527,809 of OY728122.1, read as the reverse complement.
GCTATGATGATCTATTGACCTTCTGGAATAGCTGACTCTTCTACATGAAACTAACCACACACATCTCCCCAGCCTCTCTACTTATGACCACCCCCAATAAAACATGATGGTTGAGATCCCTGAACACAAGGATCATCCTGATATTAGCCTTTACTTACTCAATCTCCCCCAAGCAGAGCATAATTGTGTTTCCCTTGATGTTGGAATGGTCTCACGAGATGTCGTTGTTGAGGTTACCGCTGATCCTATTCACCACCACCTTACCAAGCATGGGAGACCACTAGGAACTAATGTTGGTGATGAATATAAACTCCACATAAAAAAAGTATCCTAATATCTATAGTAATATCCTACAAACAACATTCCCTAGATTTCATGATCGGATGCTACTGAGGCTCACTCCATACTAGTCAAAACCTAAAAGGAACTATGGCCAACAAACTACAACTAAAAACTATAATCCTCAAGAGAAGCTATTTTTTCCTCTCTCATAGTAATCCTCTTTATATATGAATTATCATGATGACATCAACCTTCTACTAAACCTCTAGATATGTTGGTAATAAAAAAAGAGAAACTACATACTAGATAGAAGGATTGAGTATATCCTAAAGATGCATCTCTCAGGACTCGTTATCTAGGATTAGATTTTGGGAAAGGAATAGAGTGTCCTAAAAATTTATCCCATGCTCCCAAAGAGACAAAATTCCCCTATAATGGGAGTTCAATTCTTGCCTCTTCACAGTCATCATGGTAGATAGAAATATCTCTGGCTAAAACCCCTTCAAGATGACAACCCATTACATATATGTTTCCTTCTTCTCACCAAGGTAAAACATCTCACACTAACACGAAACTCCTCACATATGACTAAATTCCAATGATACCTAGTATCCCACCAGGTACTGAATAAAAAATGAAAGATTCATCTATCTCTCCCTACCAGCTCTATGTCTCTATATCTAAAACACTACACTTGTATATCCCCAAAGCCTACCACTAAAAAGTGTTAGACACCCTATGTCAAGACTTATCCTCCTCTATCTGATAAACAATTCAAAATCAATTAGTTTTTATTATACAATTTCCACAATTCGATGAACATATGGATTATGAAAAAGTATCTTAGATAAAATTAAAAATATAATTTCCTAAGCCTAGTAATATGGAATTTAATTTTGATTTATTTTAATTCACCTTATTTATTTCTTCCATCCCAAATAAGACAATTCAAACAAGAGAACAAGTCATCATGATACATAGGCCTCACAGAGGCCTCTACCCTTAAAAATTTTCTAACTAAATTGGTCGTTGAATTAACTCATTTTCCAGGCACTATATCACGTGGGCCCCTCAAATCCCATATCATAGCCAATTTCTATGGCTTATGTCACAAAAAAAGGTTAACTGGAACTATTTTCATACTAATAACTGAAATAATTATTGTTTCTAGTTCCCAAATCCATTCTATTTATAATCTATCACCTTTTATACCACTCTGTTATGACCCCCTCAGACCAAATATTAGACAATAAAGGGAAATATATAATGACCCCCAAGTCCCACCCCCAATAGGACCCGAGATGGAGACTAGCTCTAAGGGTAATAAAATTTGAGTTAATGTTAGGAATTATGTTCTATTATAATGTATCATTAGTTGATGAGACAAATAATCCAAAAATAACTAGAATACATAATATAAAATCGAACCACAATCATCCCACATTACACGTATAAATAAAACCGATACCAGTAAAATTATCTAATAGAAATGTATAATAAAGCTAAACCATCGAATGAACCACTTTTAAAAGTATTATCTAGTAGTTCCCATCATGGTTTCCATACCCCATGATTTTTTAATTTTTCTTTTATGAATTAATTTAATATTTTTTAAATTTTTAATTTCACACGACACTAAATATATCTTGTGTTACACAAAATCACTGAGTGTGTCTTGTGTTATATACAACTTGAAGCCAATAATGTTTCATATGAAAAACTTATATTAACTTTTAGTATAGAAAAATCTATTATTAGCATGTATTACACATAATAATGTGCCACATCCATATCTTTTTCATCATGTAAGGAAGATTTATACATAACTGCAATATATTATTACTATTGTTATTAAAATATTAATAAAGTTACCAACAAGACGTAGGAATGGAATTTAGGAAAAAGATTAACTAAATTACTAAAATATGATCTATAAATGTATGTAAAATGAATAATTTTGTTTTCAATTAGTTTGAAATTAATTTAATATTTTTTTGAGAATGAATAAATTCCTTTTATATGAAAACTATTTTTTTATGTAAGACCAAATTTTATCAAAATAAATTTAAAAACCCACATTTTTTTAAAGT